>CM019063.1:181698855-184413652 GCA_009667805.1 Leptobrachium leishanense
ACCTGTAGCCAAGTTCCAAGTTTCCACGACGGGAGCGGAAGAGGAGGGAGGGGAGTAAAAAAAACGCCGTTGGAAAAGTGTCGTTTTTAGGGTAAGTATTACATTAAAAAAAATATATATATATATATATATATATACTGAATGACTAGTTAGGGCAATAGCTTTAATATAATGTAAAAAAAGGGGGGGTGATTTTCAGACTGGAGTGTTCCTTTAAGTGGTAAATGGTAGCAAATCAGCGAAACAAACTGCAGAAACATTAGGCATTGGTTGCTAGCAGCAGGTTTCTAAAAGTTAATTGGAGCAGTATTCTACAAGCTGTAGTTTGTAGAGGTAATACAGTAACCAAACTTCTATTTTGGACATTACATGGTGTACATAAAAGAGAGTAAACGTGTATAAATAACAGATGATGTATAAATAATAGCCGGTGTGCGTGTGTGTATGTATATATATATATATATATATATATGCTAAATCTAGATAATCTATTACTAAGGTGATTCAACCAGTGATTCAATTTTCAAGCTTTTTGTACTAGCAGCAAGAGCACCAACTTGGCCTCAGTGACATCGCTCTCTCCTGGTTCTCTTCCTATCTCACTCTTCACTCCTTCAATCTAGTATAAATCTAGTATCACTCCTTCACTCAGTATCAATCTATACTGCCTTTCTTGGCAAACTCAGCTCTTCCTATGGTTTCCAATACCATCTCTATGCCGACGATACCCAGATCTACCTTTCCTCTCCATTGTTGGACTGTGTTCTTGCCTGTCTGTCGGCTGTCTCAGACTGGATGACGTCCCATTTCCTAAAGCTTAACCTCTCTAAAACCGAACTTCTCATCTTCCCTCCCTCTAAAGCCAACATTCCTGCACCCATTTTATTTCAGGTCAATGGTGTCACCTTTACTTCTACCTTACAAGCTCGTTGCCTCAATGTCCTATTTGACTCTGATCTCTCCTTTTCTCCTCAAATTCAGTCGCTAACCAAATCCTGCTATTTCCACCTAAAAACCATTGCACGCGTCCACCCCTTTCTTAATCAGGACTCTGCTAAAATGCTCATCCAAGCTCTCATTATCTCCTGCCTTTACTATTGTAACCTCCTTCTCTCTGACCTTAGGAGATCCCAGATTCTCCCTCTGCAGTCTGTAATGAACGCCTGTACCAGGCTCATACACCTCACCACACGCACCTCTCACATTTCACCCCTGTTGTCATCTCTACACTGTTTCTTTTAGAATCCAATTCAAAATATTGGTGCTCACATACAAAGCTCTCCCTAACCGCGCCCTTGCCTACATCTCCTCCCTTATTAGCAGGTATATCTCGTTGCTTCCACTTCACACTGCCAATGATCTAATGTTATCATCTCCCTCGTACCCACACCCCAAACTCTCTCCTTAAAGACTTCTCCCGAGCTGCGCCCTTTCTATGGAACTCCCTCGCCTACAACTTTAGACTCTCCCCATCTCTCCAGTCCTTCAAAAAGTCTCTGAAAACACATTACTTTAGAGAAGCCTATCGCCTCACTCTATAATCCCCCACTGTTCATTTCTTACACCATCTTTCCACTCAGCCCACATGCACCCGCTGCTTCAGGTTCTCTATTTACCCTCACCTAGTGTGTCACCCCCTCCTCTTCATTTGTAAGCTCTTGGGCAGGGTCCACTCTCTTACTGTTCTGTGTGTTTAACTTGTATGTACCGTATATTGTTATTCTGTCTTACCCATTGTAAAGTGCTATGGAACTTGTTAGCACTTTATAAAAACTTGTAAATATAACTGTAAGTAAAAACCTACAGTGAAAATACAACCAAGCTATGGTAAGTAGATACCTAGTCAAATGGAATTTGTCTTACATTGAAAGCAGCGTTGATGAGATTTTTGAGGAGTGGAAAGCCACATTGCAAAAGCTAGAGCTGTAATTACAAAGCAGTGAAAACATTTAAATTTGCAATTTTTTCCTAATTGTGCCTACTGTCACTAAAATAAATGTTGTGAGAACATTTAACAAACCAGTAACTTCAAACTGTTAATATTTTTGTAAATGGCAGGTCAGTTACAAAATTTGTTATTCTTTGTCTTTAGAGAACACACCTCAAAACAGATAAATTCTGTGATTTGAAAACGTAATGTGCAATGATTACTGTGAAATTACTTTTATATAAAATTCTGACTACCAAAAAAAATGAATAAAATCATCACACAGAGGTCATCGTTATACAGAAATCATATCAATGATCATAGTGTTTATCCCAGCATCATCACTGTAGGATCCAGTTCAATTGTCTGAACAGAATCATTCAATCACATTCCATCTGACATTTTTCCAACACAGTAAAAAGTCTTGGAAATTTCTCAGAAAAATGACAGAACGATGTAACTTTTATTTTAAGGATACCTATGACGCATTTCTATTAACATAACATGATGGATGTGTGTTTTATTTGACAGTGCTAGCCTGTTTTATTTTACAAGAAAAGGTTAGAACATGTCTGTGCCAGGACATTTGTCATTCCCCTTGCACTGCATGTCAGGAGAATTGGGGAAGTATAAGCACTTTAACGTCCCTAGCGTTGCGATTCTGACATATTTTATATGTCAGAGTCGGAACAATTTATTTGGCCACCTGGTGGTATACTGAGTGTGGGGAGAAGGGAACCAGGAAGCAGAATACTGCGATCGCCGGAGGAGAATGCGATCACGGAGGTCAGTGAGGAAGCACAGGGACAGGTTTGTATCCAGCCCGAGAGTGGCTCGTGGTTACCGCTTTCAGCATAGAAAGTTAGCCCCGAGTCACACTCGGGAAAACCACCATGGAGGTTAAATGTGAGGAAGGTTGTCATTCTTATGCAATATTTATTATCATGAGAGAGTAAGGAGAAACCCAACACTTCCAAATGGAATCCAGGATATCCTGACAAGTTATCTAATACACTCTCACTCCCAACTTGGGATAAGGAAGAAAAGGACATTTGCATATTAAAATCTTATTTTGGGCATTATTCCATAGTTGTTGCTAATGTAGCATCTCAATATTTAATCGATAGCACTAGGAGAAGTAAGTTTAATGTCTGGCATCTATATTCCAATCCTGAAGTAACAGCAGAGAGAAATCAGTTAGCGCTTTGTACCTTGCTCAAACTTACTGTACTTCCTATACTTAACATCGAGAGCGCAATATTTTTTTACCGTCTCGACAAGTGAGGTATTACAAAGTGTTGGCGCAAATTACCGTTGGGACGCACAAGCCAAACTTTTCTGTCAAGCTGCGAAGCGCTAAATGATTTCACCCGTGTAGAGTCAGGATTGGAATATCGATGCCAGACTTTAAGACTCGTCCTAGCATTAAAAATTACATATCTAGACACTATATTAGCACTAAATATGGAGTAGTGCCCAAAATCATTTAACATCCACTAGACCTGACCCTAAAAATCACATGCTCACGTCTCATCCCACGGCAAGAAGGGTGGCCCGATCCACTGCTTCTTTTGGGTGTGAGCAGAGTGAGACTGGGGAACAAATTTCCTAGTCTCGCTCTGTGACCACTCAGTAGTGCTACGTCATCTCGTGAGAGCAAGAGCGAGATCGCGCAGGGTTTCCAGCCTGGAAGCACAACCCTAAATTAAGTCCAATGGACTTCAGGAGGAGATACTCGCGATGGGGCGGAATTGCTTCCGCAAGTATCACTGGGGCGAGGTGCTCTACTAGCAGCTGCCCCGGACTACCACGTTAACACAGGGATTCTGGAGGTGCAGATTTTACCCTTTAGCATCCCCATGTTAGCGTGAACCATGGAATAGGACACAATATTTTAACCCACTCCATACATCAGTTTTGAAATAGATGTGGGTGCAGCCCAGTCCCTTTTAATTCACAAGTACACTTTTTATGCACAAGATAAAAATCCTGGGAAAACAAAAGCAACAGTACTGCAAATTAATCCACATCCACCCAGTAAATGGAAAATTATTACCATTATGTTTGTTTCTTTTTCTTCCTGGACCTGCACACTCCAGAAAGCCTTTGGTAAAGTGATTAAACATGTGAGGCTTATTTGTTCTTTTACATGTCTTTTTTGATTTATGTTTCATTCTGGTGGAGTGTTTTTTATTTTTTTTGTTTTGTATGGAAATAAATGCTTTCCTTTTGACTGAATTATATGGAGTAACCTATTTGCCAGTACCTTTTCTTGACAGCAGTCATTCTAGTTTTATTTTTTTCTCATCCTCTGTGCTTGTTGTAAAGTAGAGTGCTAATGATTCAATATCTTAAGCAAGGTATTTCCAATGGTTTCATAGAATAATTATGATTTAATAGCACAATATGCCCTATACTGTACATTTCAGGTTTGCTCACCAAAATGATGCTAGTCCCTCACATCATCTCCCAAGAACCTGTGTTTTTTTTGTCATAAATTCCAGCTTGCTTCATTCTGCCGGGGCTCCAACTCCATCGATCTTTCCACTTTGGACAGCAGTTTTGATGTGGGGCACTGTTCCCCATCCATTTTTTTATTTCAACTACCTTTTGCCTCATTCTGAGAGCCACCATACCAAGTCTCACCCTCGTGATGCTGGTTCCAATGCCCACTAGTGACAGATACCAAGTTCCATTGCCCTTTTGTGGTGTTTGCCTTGTGTAATCCCAACAGCACCTTCTACTGTTCCTGCACTTTCTTTTTTGCTGACCCAGTTCTGTTTATTGTCTAGACTGATCTATGTAACCTCAATTTTGACGCTGACTTTTCATGTTGTGTAACTCTCTTGCCCTAGACCTCTGACTAATCTTCTGACAAATATCTTGTCCACTCCTAGCTTAGTTACGTATAATGAGGCCAGTACAAAGACCGTTCTGCTCATTAATATTTAAAGATTAGGTTCTACATGCTGAATTTATCTCCACCTTGGAAATAAAGGGTTTCTCAATCAATACCACAATGTGACAAAACTGTAAACACTCTAGAGCCACCTGGAAGTCTATACATCCCATGGAAAATGTTGCATTTGCCTTCACGTTAAATAGAAGACAGGGGCATTCCTCCCATGTAATATATTTACGGCTAGATTACATACCGAACGCTAGCATTAGCGTTTCGAAATGTAAGCGTTACCGTCAGGATAAGTGACTTTAACGCATGCCTCCCATATTACATCCCTAAAGCTAAACGGGGAAAAAAATTGTTAGCATATCGGTGATTGCGCTAGCTTGTGTGAGCTTACTGTACTTTGTGCATCCTATACTTAACATGGGGAGCGCAAGCAGTATTTAGCGTTAGGATAAGTAAGGTATTACAAAGTTGTAACGCCAGTTACCACACCGATGCGGTAACAACAATTTTGCCGTCATCTAGAAGCTGGTGCTAACTGAATCCACTTTTGTCCTATGGACTCCAGGAAGTGATACTCATGGAAGTGAGGAAATCGAGGGTAGTGCTTGGTTCAAGGGCAAGGTGCTGAAGTAGTGCCTGCTCTGGAATCTCACGCTAAAATGGGGACGCTACGGAGAAGCCTGCAGACGCATCCCCGTTAGAATTCCCATTTTAGCGTGAGCATTGTGATATAGCCTATAGAATACAGTGAAGAATGAAAAGCATCTAGATTGTCAATGAATAAGGTCATGATGATGCTCTAAGAAAATTAACTATTGGAGCTAAAAGTTCATTGTTCTTAAGATGACTGGCCTTGGTCTGTAGTGTCAACCATGGATTCTGCAGGCACAAGATGAAAGAGGGCCCCTATTCTATCTGTGAGCAAGGGCTATGGTGGGGATCTGGATATATCTACACATGAAAGTAGAAGCCCTGTAAACTCTGAGCATCACCAGTACTTGAAATGACTGGGCTCAGCAATAAAGACAAGGTAAAAAAAAAAATTGAAAAAAGAGAAATAAAAAAGGAGAAAGAAAAAATAAATAATAGGAGCAAATGCTGAGTACAAACCACAAATAATAGGACCTAGCACTTATCCTTGAGATGATCAGTATAATCAAAATATAAAGCAGCTAGAGAATAGAGGTGTGTACAACTGAGCAATTTATTTCATTTTGGTTTGCTTGAAAATAATTTCATCTGAAACAGAATTCGTTTGAATACTGATTCATTTTTTTTTGTTTGTAATTTGGTATCAATTCGAAATCGATTCAGAGCACTACAAAAAAAGAAAAAGAAAGAAACAACAAAAAAACAAATCAAATCCTGTTCAATTACTATTACATTAGGATTCAACATGCGGGTTAAAATATTGAGCTGTCTATTGGCCTGTGGTGCTGAATACAACAGAAACAGTAAAACGAAACGGATTTGTTTTCTACATTATTTCATAATTTCGTTTGTAATTTGGTATCGATTCAGATAAAAAAAAATATCAGTCAATCAATGGTTCTCTCTGTTAATTTGTATGTTTATGTTAAAGTAAAATCCCATATAGCGTAACTGTTAAGATATTTTAACTAGACCTGTTTGCTATCTTTAATTGCCATATCTTTACCAGTCCTGTTTGCACTCCAAAATTGCCATATCTTTACCAGTCCTGTTTGCACTCCAAAATTGCCATATCTTTACCAGTCCTGTTTGCACTCCAAAATTGCCATCTTTTACCAGTTATATTTATTTCCACTCAGCCATGGGCCTGGTATTCTGTGCCCCCCCCCCCGGTCATGATTCACTGCATTAGAGAATTTATTGCCCCAACATCCCCCAAAGATGCAATGTAATCCTGGATTTCTGTTTTTTCAGCATACTCAACTCCATACAGCTTCCAGGGCAAGCCTCATTCACAGTGTCCTCCTAGCTACCACCTGGACTTGTTATCTATGTTGACAACTCCATAAAGTTTACCCCATTGCAGAATCCTAGCTCCCCGGCCACATTTGATTTCCTTTCTGGTACTATTGAGATCCCATTCAGTAAAACAATTATTGTTGCTGGATTCTACCGACCACCAGTGCAATCCCTTTCTGACATAACCCAAATTCTTAGTAAATTAGTCACTCAAAACCAAAAAAGCGAACTGCTGGTCCTCGGCGACTTTAATGTTGATTGGCTGAATCCTAAAAACAATAAACACTGCTCACTGTTTAAGGCTTTGCAGCTAACACAATTAATCTCCTCCCCACTCGCATTAATATGAAAAGCCCTAACCATACCTTGCTGGACTGGATTCTCTCCTCATGTCCTGATCGAATACAGGAGGCAGGCGTTCTCGCTAACAGTTTCAGTGATCACTGCCTAGTGTACTGTGTGCGCAAAATAAGGGCCATAAAATGTCCACCAAAGGTAATAATCACCAGGTCTTTCAAGAAATTTAATCTTGAATCCTTCCTAAATGATCTCAAACAGCTCCCATGGTACAGACTAAACCTAATCCCAGACCTGGACTGTGCAATTGAATACTTTCAAGCCGAGCGCCTGAAAGTCTGGAACACCCATACCCCACTGCGCAAAGTGCGAGTAAAAGGGGCCCATCTCCCCTGGGTTATAGCTGACCTCACGCATATGTACCAGCTTAGAGACTCCCTGTGGTCAAAGTTCAAGAGTACTGGATCCATGAACGATCACTGTGAATACCAAAAATGCTGGAATGAATGCACAAAAGAAACAAAAATGGCTAAAGCCCAATACTTCAATGAAAATTTAAACAATAACATATCAAATTCCAGAAATTTTTGGAAAATCATAAGTAACATACAAGCACCCCCCAGCCACTCCCAACCAGCTGCTTTAAAAGTAAACAACCAAACTGTACAACACCCCCTAGATGTAGCAAATGCTTTTAATAATTATTTTGTTGGATGCGCCACCACCCTGATTGCTAAGCTAGGAAATGACATGCAATCAGAAAGGCCGCACGCAGGTCAGGACCCACCAACAGTGCAAAGACCCCGTAACCCAGAGAAATTCAGTTTTAGGCCAGTGCCTGTCAGTGCCATCACTAAACTTCTCCATAACCAAAAAATGAAATACCAGTCTGGACCTGATCAAATCCCAGCAATGCTGCTGAAAATCAGTGCACCAGCAATTGCAAAACCTGTCGCAATGAATCACTGGTGACTGGATACATACCCAAACTCTGGAAGACTGCAAGGGTGGTACCTATCCATAAAAGTGGAGACAATACTTTGGTATCCAACTACCGCCCAATATCACTGCTCCCTGTAATGTCAAAAATTCTGGAAAAATGTGTCTACACACAATTACGTGATTATTATCAGTATCAGAACTATTTAACCCCAGATCAATCAGGCTTTCATCCAAACCATTCAACTACAACTGCCCTTTTAAAAGTTTGTAATGATATCCAAGCTGGCATGGAACAAGGAAATCTAACTGGAGCCATCTTCCTTGATTTTGCCAAGGCTTTTGACACAGTAGACCATGGCATCCTATTACAAAAACTTAAGAACTCTGGTATTGGTGATAGTACATTAACCTGGTTCCAATCATATGTGTCTGATAGGTCTCAATTTGTGTCCATTTCTGACAGCACTTCCCTCCCCCTCCCAGTCACGTGCGGTGTACCCCAAGGCTCGATACTTGGCCCCCTGCTATTCACAATATTCATAAACGATCTGCCCAATGTCTGCAAAGCTTCAACTGTACACATGTATGCAGACGACACTGTAATCTATGCCAGCAAATCAAATCTCCCACAGCTGGAGGCAGTGCTGCAAGAACAATTCACAGGGGTAGAAAAGTGGATCGCAAATAACAAACTTTTTCTAAATACTGACAAAACTGTTACAATGCTCTTTGGAACCGCACCTAAACTACACAAATTGCAAACACCCCATCTATGTGTTGGGCCAAAATCAAATGGCACGCTGACCACAGTCACTTCTCTCAAATACCTAGATATGTGGTTAGACCCAAATCTATCTTTTGGCCCCCACATCGAAAAACTCTCATCTAAACTCTACCCCAAACTAGGTGCCCTGTACAGAAACAAATCCTGCCTGAGCCCCGCGGTAAGAAAGCAGATTGTACAACAAATGCTTATGCCAGCCATTGAATACGGAGATGTAGTGTATGCAGTCGCCCCGCAAACACACCTTCAGAAACTTACTACATTGTATAACTCATTCTGTCGCTTTGTGCTACAATGTAACTACATGACACACCATTGTGACATGTTAAAAGAACTAAACTGGCCATCACTGGACTCTAGACGCACCCTTCACCTTTCCAACCTGGTGTTTAATAGCTTTTCTGGGAAGCTACCACCCTACCTGAATATGCTGCTTCCCCCGGCAGTTCCCTCATCCTATAACCTCAGATCCAGGACCAGCACCTTACCTGCAATACCGCAATACAAAAAGAAAATGGCTCGATCCTCATTTTCCTACAGAGCACCGCAAATATGGAATAACCTCCCAGACACCGTCAAATCTTCCCCCAGTCTAAAGTCCCTTAAGACTTCCCTATTAACATACCTCAATACAAAATGCACCTGTAAACATGTCACATAATGACTTTATTTCCTCCATATTTATTTTTCTGTTAATCTGTATATTTGGTCTTGTGTTAATATCTTGCATTTTACTATTTTGTATTTCTGTAACCACTCAATGTTCTCGAACCCAGGACATACTTGAAAGCGAGAGAAATCTCAATGTATCCTTCCTGGTAAAATCCTTTTATAAATAAATAAAATAAAATAAAAACAGTATAACAAATCAATTTCGTTATATACCATTTTGTTTCATTTAATTTTCATTTCAATTCGGATGAAACCAATTCGTTATTTTTGAAGTACTTATGAAATAGGAATTAACAAATTTTCAAATGAATTGAGATTCATTACGAAAACGAATGCACGCCTCTACTAGAGAATTACAATCAAAAGACAAGAAATAACACAACATTGATACTTAATATGGCTGGGAAAAATGCTCAAAGAATAGTCAAGAGGCCAAGCCAAGGTCAAGGGATTATAGAGATACACAAAGAATAAACAAGCCAGGTCAAGAATATCAGAGATTTGAAATTTTCAAATAGATAGAAAAGTCAAAACCAGATAATCAAGACCTACAATGAATGCCCTACAGGGTCTAGCGAGAACCATGATAGGGCAAAGAGGAAGGCCCCTATTCCAAGGATGACTATAAGATAACATCTCAAGACATCCTATACTATAAAAGAGTAAGGCTTGGCGTGTCCGTCGCCAAGCCTACTCTGCGCATGCGCGCGCAACCAGCGGCGGTTGGCTGTTTGCGCATGCAACTGCCGCAGCACGAGCCGGCTGTGCGCTCGCCGCGGCGGTTCCAAGATGCACACAGCAGCCGGGTAGTGGCTGCGCTCGCAGCCTCTACCCGGCTGCCGCGCGCATCCAACCCCTGAGCGGCGAAGGGAAAGTTCCCTCGCTTCCGCTCTTTGAAGGACCCAAGCCGCGGTCACGTGGGACTCCTACGTGACCGCGGCTTGGGTCCTTCAACGAGCGGAAGCGAGGGAACTTTCCCTTCGCCGCTCGGGAAGGTAAGTATGTGGAGACGGAACTCATGGGGCGGCTGTACGAATGCCGATAGAGCATTCTAACAGCCGCCCCATGTCTGGTCTGGGGTCTGAGCTGGGCCATATCCATGAGAGCTTGGGGGGGCAGTATATCCACGAGCTGGGGCAGTATATCCACGTGCTGGGGCAGTATATCCATGAGCTGGGGAAATATATCCACGTGCTGGGGCAGTATATCCACGAGCTGGGGCAGTATCTCCACGTGCTTGGGCAGTATATCCACGTGCTGGGGCAGTATATCCACGTGCTGGGGCAGTATATCCATGAGCTGGGGCAGTATATCCACGAGCTAGGGCAGTATATCCACGTGCTGGGGCAGTATATCCACGAGCTGGGGCAGTATATCCACGAGCTGGGGCAGTATATCCATGAGCTGGGGCAGTATATCCACAATAGACTGCCCTCTGGGCAGGCTTTCCACCTTGTTATACATAAAATCTTACGAAGTTATCTTCACAAGCTGAGCTTACACTTCGAGTGTAGTGCTTCCTTACGTGTCCCTATTGTAGAGTAACATATCCTGTACTTCGTATAGGATGCATTAATTTGCACCACGAAAAGGAAACACAAGCTATTACAAGGTGCTTGTGCTTCCATTCGTGAGATAGTAGTTCTCACATAAGTACCATCTTGTAAAGGCTTGTGTTAAGTGATTTTGGTTTTGCAAAATCTCTTAATACTCTGACCTAATACTGAAGTCATGAGGTTCAATAAATGGCGCGTCTTGTGAGTGTTTTGGGTCCATATCATTACCAGTGTGCAGGGGCAATGCGGCAGCTCCGGTGCCACGGAAGTCATGTCTAGGCGTGGGCCAGATGCCCCCTTTGTGAGGTACGGGAAATGGGAGTATCTGCAAGTACTTGCTGAGCTGTGACAGTGTGCTTGTTAAAATATCAAGAGGACTCTCAAACTTATCTTAAAGTGGTTAAATTTAAGCCTATGTATTCATTTCTGTTGATGTAGCAAAGTCCAGCTTCGAGAAGCCATTTTGAACCAACCTAACATTAATTTTGTTTCAATAGACTGTCAAAGATTTGTAGAAAAATACTGCTGTAGTGAAGAGTCTCTTGACGTAAATGCCATAGCAGTGAAAAAAACCCCAAAGTTTACAAGGACCGTGTTTTTATGTTTTGGATGTTGCTAGTACAGCAATTTTTGCCCAGCTTGATGCTGAAGGAGCGAACAATGAATTAGCTTTGGGCAACAGTCACTCTGCTACAGACTGCAGAAGAACAGCTTTTTTGTGTGTAACCTGCTGCAAGTGTTAGGTTTTTTGATTGCATATGATTTTTGAAATTCCTTCATAATCCAGATAAGAAAATAATTTTACCAGAAGGTCTGGATGCACGTGAAGGCTCAAAACAGTCACCATGGCAGAAATATTCAACTGTTTTATAGCTATGTTACAGCTCCTTGCTTTAAAGACAGATTCACGTAAACCAATAATAGGGTTAGTCGGGATCGAGAGAAAACACATTAAAATGGAACCAAGCAATACCTTGATGTGATGCTCCACTGTTTTATGTTTCAGCTGCACCAGCAGATCTGCCATCAAGCTGACATCCACTGGTGAAAACTCAGCTTGAGAATCAATCTTCTCTTCTCTCTGTCACAAAACTCAGCCTCCATTCAATATCCCTGACAATGGCTTCCTTTTTACTGGAAAATAGATCAGATCTACTAGATGGACTAAGGCTAACATCTTCTTCTCACAAGGAAATCTCTTTAGACCACATAGATGAATGTTGATACTACACTAGTCTTTTCTTTTTAAATCGACATTCAGGCTCTCTACTCCAGAAACCTTTAGGACAAGCAAAGCATTCAAGAATGCTGATGACCATACATTGGGTTTTGCTCACTTAGCTTCGTAAAGTGAACCCGCGGAATAGTATTTATTCATCAACTCAAAGAGTCCTTCAGCAGAGTTTATTATGTTTATTAACTTCAATAATTTATTTATGACACTTTTTAAAGCAAAACACATTTGTGCTGAGATTTTATTCTCTTTTAGGATTGAGTAAGTTACTTCAAATATATTATACCTATTTTTAATTGTCGGGCTCAAGGGGCAACGGGGCGGACGTATATATTTATTAACATGAGAAATGAGAAATTGGTCGATTGATACACCATTGAATTGACATTCCATCCCCATTCCCCAGATAGGCTTGTGGTTACATGAAAATGAACACAACTTACACACATAGCTGTGTCATTGCAATTTTAGTTTTGATATTTTGACTCATGTAAGTTTACTGGTAAGTGAACTGACAAAGCCACTTAAACCTTCTTCAGCGTCACATGAAAAATCACAAAGCAAACAGTCCAGGACTTTTCCATTACTCATAATAAAGAGATTTGTCATGCATTGATTACATCCCTGCACATTAGAGGATTAATTAGGTACTTATACTTTAATGACTCATTGCTTGTATAGATGATATCATTTCTGTAACTCTGTTTTGGTACGTTTTTTGCTGCCATTCCATGCAGTAGATATAGTGTTAATCCATATTTAGGCTTTATTTCCAAGAATAATCCAATAAAACCCTGGTGCGTGTATGGCTTCCAGAAGGTAGACTTTTCTGGTCATTGGTAACAAACTAATGCTATATTTTCGACAAGGCTGCTGGAAATCGAAGACAAATAGCCCCGCATATCTCATACACATGGGAAGTGATTGATGAGCGATATCTGGATAGTCCCCTGGGGGAACGCTAGTAGTTGTGAGGTTGTTTGCAAATGAAAGCCATTCTTTTAAATGGATTGAAGAAACTAAAAATCACTAATTAAAAAATAGTTAGACAGGGAGGCAGGCATTCTTTAATGAGCACTGGACACACATGGTTATGGTCTGCAAATATCATCTATAATGCTATGTATTTTCTCCTTGAAAGACAGATTTTCAGCTTATATCAATCCAGAAAAAAGAGTTACAGTAAACAGGTGGCTTTAGTCTATTGTTCTCTTGAGAAGACCCATGGATGAAAAGAAACAGTCTGTGTAAGTTCTTCTGCTGGCAGCTGCACCTCTAGGTGTTCAGCTGGCTGAGGATCATGATATTAGTGATATACCTCATTCTGAGCCCCCTCATTCCTCAGAAGGGTATTAGTGTAACATCATTTTCATCATAATCAATACATATAATAGCTGCAATCATAGTACTAACATATACTACAGCCAAGTATAACTGGCAGACGCAGCGCACTTGTAGCTGACAGAAGTGTATGATTGAATACACAAAATGAATTTCTATTAATAACGCTTACTCAACTAAATACTCATTTTCTAATCCAGCATTCACCTGACCAGGATGGTGGAATAAATGGAGTATTCAGCAAGATATATAGGACAGTTATATTAGCAGTCTATGTGAACACTATACATCATGCATTGGGAGGCAGTGACACATTTTAAAAGCTCCATGACATTGATTGAATTAATACCACACATTTAAAGAACAAGTTACTCATTTCCAAACATGCCATTGCAGGCTGCCATCTAACTCCAAGACAATCATAGTGTGTCTGTCAATTTCATACATATCATAAGAAAGCTTATGGGAAACAATTATAAGCAAATCACTCCAGTTAAATTAAGTAGGAGAACCAAATACATCAACTGATATGCAGGAAATGACACTGACCGCATATTAAATGTTTTTTTTTTTTTTTTTTTACATATGGTTAGCTATGTATTGGTAAGGCAGGACCTTGGACAGCCAAGAGTTAACTGCAGTCAGGAGTCAATAGCGATCTGTTTATACCCAGGAATATCTCACACTATTATAAAAGAAGTCTTAAAACACATGTAATAATGCAGGAAGAGTTTAAAGCCAGTCACAGACAAGAAGGGAGTCTCATAAAGCCAAGAGAATGACAATATTTATAAATATAGAACATTAATAGCAATCTAGGAAACCAAGAGTTGTAAATGAAACAAATGTGTCTTTCAGCAACACAAATCCATTGGCTCCTAATGAAGGATTAACTTTACAGAGGCATTCCAGTAGTCTTTGGCTAGGAAGCAGCTGCAGGTGCATAGGGCATGAAATCTGATTTGGACTTTCAGTAAACTGTTCTATTGTCAGATGTGCAGAACATTCAAGATAATGAACAAAAGAATAAAAAAACTCCATGCTGCTTCCTGCTCCAAATTATATATATATATTAGGTTGATGATATAAAATCAAATAAGAACTAATTAAATCAGTGTTAAAAGCTATTTATTCACTGCTGTAGATGGATATAAGGTATATTTGATCACTTTTCCACAGTGTTCCAGTATTATTTTGTTTTTCTCATAACCCACTGACCAGGTTTAAAGGAGCTCAAACTGTTTTTGTTGCAACATTACTCCAGTTGGAATCACCTTTACAATGTAACTGTTTCACAAGTGTTCTAATGCTTGCAACATATTCATCAACATCATCATCACCATTGCTTTCAGTGCAGTGGAACCCCCAATGCATAAAATAGTCACATGGCACATATATAACAAATATTAAAGCTTTTCTTTGGTTTTTTTTCCTTAGCACACAGAGCAGAGACATTGCATTGGAGGGTCCTTACCTTCAGAATGAGCTCCGGACAGAAGGATGAGGAAGAGGAGGATGGCATGCTTTGCACTGGGTTCAACACACTTGCATATTCCATGGGTCAACATGTTAAGGCTCCTGACTTTGTCCAAAGGAGGACCAGGATGGGGAGATGAGCAGGATTCCTGGCTCTTTAAAGCACATCCACTGAAAGAGATGTCTGGGCTGAGATTCACAACGACTCATTCATGTGAGCAACTCTCTCCCTCTCTCTAGTGTGTGCCTATTGATTAAAAGGGTAAGAGGAAACAGAAGCACAGTAAATGCACAGAGAGGGCTCTGTGCTTGCTCCTGAAAAGAATGCTACTGTACTGAAATGGAGAAGGAGGGAGAGAGAAAGGCAAGAGAGATAAAGAAGAGGAATAGGAAGGACAGGCTGGGAGGAGTGGGTACCCAGGATAAAATAGCAGGATGATGAAGCAAAAGGGGAGAGAATGAAGGAGGGATGAAAACAGGCAGAAAGACAGAATGGATGAAAAATGAAGCAGGCAGATGGAAACAAAGAAATGAAAAGGACAAATCTATGCTTCCTAGCAGCAGATACAGTGAGAGGTAAGATCACTAATGGGAGAGAGATGCTATAGGAAAGAAGACAAATTGGAATCTTCAGTACAAACCTAATGTGACAGTATGTGTGTGTGTGTAAGTGTGGTGTGCTGGCAGGCTGCTGCTAGCAAGCAGTCATTAAATGACCCAAGAAAACATACTAAGAGCTTGCAGGCACAAAGAGATTCATGGCATCAACACAGGAGTGGAAAAGCAAAGGATTGGGTTAAAAGTAAAACATTTAACTGTTAATGTTGTTTGTCCCTCCATCTAAGCTTGCTGATGGAAAGCAGGTGGCAAGGACCAGAGCTGCTGCAGAATCACACAATACATGTATATCTAAACCTGAGTTCTAGTTTTTTTAACAGGATTCGAGCTAATACAATTAATATAAATATTAACATGATATTTTACGTATTTAAAAATCTTATCTATTTTGTTTTTATGTTTTAAAAGTGTTTTTCTTTCAAAATGATTTAATAAGTCAAACTTCATAGATATAGAAATACATGTTCAACTTGTTTTATTCCATACAGGATGAGAATATAAATGCCAATTTTAAAAACAAAGTAACAATTAAAGGTTTTGGCATACAGTATTAACCCTTAATGCCTGTGTTACCCCATTTGCTATGTGTTAATGACTGAGGCACTTTTGAGACTTTTCCTCACTCAGTTTTACCTTAATTATTTGCTGTGTTGTTAAATGCACCCATAAATACTATACGTTGTGTTTTAGCAGTCAAACATGACTATTTTTGTGATACCATTCATGTCCACATTTGAAAAGAAGTATGAATAAAATGTTAAAAATAATAAAAAAATAAAAGTTTGCATTTTTTTAAAAAAATTTTCTTCCATTTATTTCTACATAAGTGATGTAGCTGCTGAAACATACCTTAAAATAGATGAATAAATTTGTCCTGCTTTAATTAAATCCTGTCTGGGATTTCAAGAAATTCTGTGCAACTATAGGACAAACAAGACAATGATGCAATTATTGGTTTGCAGTTTCTCTCTTCTTTTTTTATAAATTCCTTTGTTCTGAGTGTAATCTTAACAGAGGCTACACAAAAACATAATTGTAGAATCTAGACATCCCAGGCTATTTCCCTTGTGGAATAACAACAGTTGATACTTTACTTTCTTGCCAATCTCTGTCATATCAGTTGGTTTAGTTTCTGGGGTGTGTGGGGGTGGGGGGGTAGGTAATTTTTAGTAACACATTCCATAACCATTGACATTTTTCAGTAACCATTTTATCCCTGATGTAGGCTAACACATGAAAAAAAAACTTGTGTGGTCAGTTACCTTCCCAGAGTAAATAAATACCCCCTGTTTTATAGATTGTTTCTTTGTAGAAGAATTATAGGGTCAAATGTTAAATCTGCCCTTTAGAGTTCAGACACCAAATTTTTGTTAACCAATAAATCTTCCATAATTCTGCAAGGCTAACTTTGCTGTCGCTTTAATGTTAAACCGGGTTCTAGTTTTTAAACTTAACCCTAATTATACACCAACTTTAACCCCTTCGCTACCAAGTGATTTCTGTTGAAATTGTTTTATCATAACATTTATTTGAAACAAGGGATGTAAAGTTAACGATTAAATATAGGGTAAAATAGAAATTTTGCACATAAATTGTTCTGGGAAAGCTAAAAAAAAAAAATGTAAATTCGCTCATTTTTAAATTTTCATGTATTCTCTTACCTATTACAGAAATATTGTTGGAATCAAAAGATTCTGAACTCAAGGTGGTGTCCCTTATCTCACACAATGTCACATGGGGTCTGCATTATCAGCATACTGGCAGAAATGGCCTTTGTTGCCAAATACTGTAACTGTGATAAATATTAGCAATGCAGCTTCCAAAAAAATACCAGCACAATATAAAAATATTCTCTATATCTGGCATAATGCCTGTGTATGGAAATTATAGTAACACCTTGTACCTGTACTGTGCAGGGATTTTCAATCATTATAAGCCTCTGAATCTTATCCCAGTATAGCGGTGAGTATCCCCACAGCTCTCTCTGTATTCTTACCGCTTACTGGCTGTTGTACTGCAACAGTAATGGGTTTGAACTTTTTTTACAGTGAGATTTGGGGCTGCCATATGCAGCTTGTTTTATCTTTCTGCAGGGTGTCTTGATAGAGATAAGACTGTGGAATTAATTTCTCCACAGGGAGCACACTAAACTGGTTTTAAAAAGGTGTGAAAGTTGGGTTTTTATATGCTGGGATAATGAAAACAATGAAGCGCCCTCAGAAATATGGCTAATCATACACGATACACGTCGTATATGAAGGTTCCTCTAAAAACCTGAGAATATGTATAACGAGAGATCGACGGAGCGCCAGTAAAAACCGGTATGTATGATTAAGCACTAAACATGTCCATCTGTGTTTCTTCTAAATCCTCCCAGAATTTGCTCTTTTCAGTATGTAAACGTCTCTACAAAAGAGGAAAGAACCACAAATAGTGCAATATGTAGATTCAATTATGAAGAAGAATTAGAAAACAGCTGTTCAACTCACATATTCTTGAGCCTAGCCTACGATGGATCGCGTGTATGGGTCTTCAATTGTGTTCGGGTGCCCATAAACCCTTTTTATATGCTAATGAGTACTTTTCAATGTATTACAAATCAAAAATCGAGATATCTCGACTCTGGATGAGAAAGGATTAAATGAAAAAAAATAAATAATCATAACCCTAAAGATAAATCTAACCCCTAAAATAAATTGTTAGCTCTATCGCTATGTAGTATTCCAAACCCTACCCATCCCCTTACCCTACTATTACTTATATCCCACCTCTAACTTTACACCAAATACACCCCCAACTCTACCCGGTTTACTATCATAATGACACCACCTTGTGGACACTGCAGGGAGTGACGCCCAGCCCTAACCTGTTTACTGTCCGAATATAATATCGCCACCTTGTGGACACTGTAGGCAGCGGTGCCTAGGCCTGCCTGTTTACTGCCATAATATCGCCACCTTGTGGACAATGCAGGAAGCGGCGCAATTGAAAGCATGCCTAAAAATGTTTCCTAATATTAAGATGCAAAGTAAAAAGAAGTAATATTTCATGCAAAAGCCACTTACATAATATTTTCAAAGAACCTTAGCACCATACTAGAATCAAATTACTGATCCTAAAATGGTCCAAAAATCGACTCTGATGTTACTTTTAGGGAACGGGTTACCATTGCCCTAACCCCTAATTTTAACATATTCTGCTCCATTTTCACTTTCTGATTCCTTCTTCTTTTGACACTTGGGTCAAAAGAAGCAACAGAATGTGTTACCTAAAAATGAAGTGAAAATGGAGCAGAATCTGTGGGATTGGGTTAACCCTAACCCTGAAAGTAACCAGGACAAGAAAACAAGTACATATTATAAATGTAACCTTAATTACCAGCCCTATCCTTGACGCTAAACGAATACTAACCTTAACCATAAAACAAACACCAGCCTTGATTATTTTTACTTTACTCAAGCCATAAAACTTACTCTAACATGGTGCATTTACATCTGGGGGGGTTGAGAGTTTGACAGACCTGCCCTATCCCCTCCTACGCCAAACCCCACCGCTAACCATATTCCTAACTCAAACCCTATCCCTAAAATTTTAATCTGAGTGAGGGCTCAATGTTTAACTCCTCTGTTTCTTACCTCCAGTTTTAATTTCAGAGTATCCGTTTAAATATCACATTCCAAAATCACACACAAAAATGTCTACAAGAATGTATATACAGTATACTGTATAGAATATGAAGATTTATGCTGGGGTCAGACGAACGCAGTGTGAACGTGCGTTCAGCCGCACTTTATCACGGCCGTAGTAGCACCAAATAACGGCCAATATACGAAGTACGGCCGCACGAAAGTTCGGCCACACAACGCAAGCGGCAAACGAACGAATTTTTCGAGAACGTTGAACCGCTAGTACTGACGCACAGAGTGCGCTGCGTCAGCATAGCGGCGTCTGTGATTAGGAGACGTCAGACGCTGCACCATGTCTGGCCAACATAACGTCCAGAGACGCGAACTTTGGTTACTCAGATTTCTCTTTTTTTTCTAGCTCCGTTAAAATATCACGGCCATAATTGCGCACCGTATGACCGCAATCGCGTCTTCCGGATGCATGGACGCGCTTTTTGATGGTAGACGTGAAAAATGCGTTCGTCTGACCCTAGCCTTAATCGATGGGGGTTTGTTCAATCACATCAATTCAGAGCGTAGACCGCAGAGAGTACAGAGATCTCAAGTTAAAGGTTACCATTTACCTATTGAAAAAAGAAATAAATACTTCTGTTTGATAAAGGTCGTATAGCTTATCCTAAAACTGTGCGTCCAGCACATGATGAGGATTATGGCTGCAGAGATTTACAGAAATTGCTAGTCCTGTCCATCTTAATTTGTAGTATTAGCATTGTTCTGGGACTGTGCTTTATAAATTTACCCCGTCATTTTACTCGGGGCTGTTAATACCTCTTCATAGAACGCCAGAGTATGTCCTCTCTCTTAGCTGTGTAAATACGTGGCTTTAGGAGTCAAAAAGCACAATCAAATGAAGGCTACTCTGTAAGCAAAAAAAAAGATAAGCTGTGGAGAATGCGAACCCTCTCAATAGCTTCAATGAACTTACAGGTCTATTCACTATCAGGAGGAGTCAGGAGAATTGGCAGGAGAAATGAAAATTCTAGGTCAAAATGGCTAAACCAGACAAATTCTCCCATTTATCTCACTTTTCCAAATAGGCTATTTGGTTTAGATTGTTCTATTCTCCTGCCAATTCTCATGACTTCACCCTTTGGTAAATAGACCTGTAAGTTGATTGAAACTACTGAGAGGGATAACACAATGTATTATATAAATGTAACTTTTCTGGGCAAGACAACAAAATTATTCACAAAGAGGACGTTGTGTGGAGATTTGTAAAACAATTGCACATTTTAAAAGTCATAGGGCCCCATTCCAAGGTTGGCGTAAACTTACCAGAGCCAATGAAGTCTATCAGGTCTATTCAAAGTAAGGTGAAACTCAGGAGAATGACTGGAGAAGTAAAAATTCTAGGTCAAAATAGCCAAACCAGAAAAAGCCTCCCATTTATCTCACTTTCCAAATCGGCTATTTGCTCTAGATTGTTCTCTTCTCCTGCCAATTTTCTTGATTTTCACCCTTCTCTGAATAACCCTGTAAATATTTGTGAAGTTTACAACAGCACTGGTTAAATTTACACCAGCCTTGGAATAGGGCCTATAGTGTTATGTCGTTTTTTTTTTTGGTCTAGTATGCTGAAGAGATTCAGGTATTTTCCTATTTTATCCTATGTGCATTGACACATATCAATGCAAGGCAGGAGCAGGAGTCCACCCAGGTACTTAGCTGTACATGCAAATTCATTAACCACTTAAGGACAGAAGCAATTTTACACGTTCGGAACACTTCTAAAAGTAGAATTTCAACTATTCGCCTGTTCAACCATAACCATTTACCGCTTTCATATTATTATATCATTTTGCTCAGGAGAAATAGGGCTTTCATTTTCCATCAAAGATTTATATCTAAAATATATTTTAATATGAAAAAAAATCTAAAAACTATGAGAAAATAGTAAATTTTGCTATTTTCAAAGTTTTGCACTAAAAGGGATAAAAAAAGAGTTTATTTCTTTTTCACTTGACTTTTAAAATTACGATTCTCTGCCTCCCTCGCCTCAGATCAAAGTGAGAAGAGAGAGGCAGAGACAATGTCTCAACCAATGTTACAAGCTTTGGCTGAGACATTGTGACCGTGACAGCGGTGACAAGAGTCACCGCTATCATGTGACGCAGATCACCACTATTGGCTGCCAGGAGACTGTCTGCGTTGCAAGGCAACCCCCCCAGCCGGCGATCGCAATACTGGGAAGGGAGGCGGGCCATTTGACGATCAAATGCCGCAGGACGCATTTTTATAAAGATCTGTGAATGTGGCTTGATCCTGTTCTACTCTGTGGACTTCATATGGGCAAGTTACTGGCCAAATTGGACTTTAAAGTTAGTGCCCAATGCAGAATTCAAACCGGTGTAGAAAATGGATTGTGCAACAAATGTTAGTTCCGTTCATTATGGGGATGTTGCACTGTATGTCCACACACCCAAATCTATCTCAACAAGCTCACAATTCTCTACAAGTCATTATACCGATTTTATTTCTGCAATACTCATCTTATGATATGTTAATACAACTTTTATTTCTAACTCTTCAGGCTAGATGTACTCAGTATCTCTCTTGGCTAGTTTGTGATGCTGCGACACTACCTCAGCAGACTGCTCACTCACACCCCCCCCCCACACAACTCCTATAACCTCAGGTCTTAGTCCAACTCTTTACTCTCCATTCGTCACTACAACAAGGAATTAGCTTGAGGAGTGGTTGTGTTCAGAACTTCCCCGCTGTTAAAAAAATTCTAGTAAGTATAAATTTAGCCAGCAGACTGAGATCTCTATTTCTACAATCTAACCAAACCTCCAACAACTAAAAAATAGAATTCTCTCAATATTTATTGTAACAAAACACCAACATGTGATTCTGCTGGCCTTCCTATGACCTACTTGAAAACTAGATCTCAATGTATTCAGTCCTGGTGAAAAAAAATGTTTTATAAACATATAAATAATATTGTAGAGCTTTTTTTAATACATCCAGGTAAAGAAAATATTACAACCATAAGGCTGGGGTCAGACCAGCGCATTTTTAACGTGCGTTCTGGCGCACTTAATCACGGCCGCACTAGCAGCAAATGACGGGCAATGACAGCCAATATACGAAGTACGGTCGCACGAAAGTCCGGCCGCGCAACGCAAGTGGAAAATGAACGCAATTTTTCGAGAACGCAGAACCGCTAGTACGGACGTACAGAGTGCGCTGCGCCCGCTAGCGGTGTGTGTGTGTGATTTGGAGACGTCAGACCCTGCTCATGTCTGGCCAACATAATGTCCAGACGCAAAAAGTTTCCTGGTTTGGATTCGTAAAACATACGCACGAAAATGCGCATCGTATGACCGTTTTCGCATATTCCGTGAAAAAATACGTCAATGCGTTCGGACACACTTTTTTACGTTCGCGTGTAAAAATGCTTTTGTTTGACCCTAGCCTAACATTGTAGGGTTGAAGATCACAGTTGTCACAATTCAGATGGCAGGGTTGCGGGTCGAGCCCAATGTGCGATGAAACACAAGGTAAGTATATGCAAAATAAACCGATTTATTTAAGTATAAGGAACTGTAACGCAATATGAAAGAAAAGCTGAATAAAACAGGAGATAAATACACAAGGAGACAGGACCAGGGAATCAGATTAAATGAAAACAACAAAACACAAGATATAGGAATAAGATTAAACAGAAGCACTAGACATAGGAACAGAGGTAAAAAGGAAAAAAGTATTTTAAATAAATGAAGCAGGGTTTCCACAGCAGGATTTCAGAAGGAGCTGGCAATGGTGTAGTCCAGTTATATAAGCAGAGGGTTCAGCAACAGATTATATATATATATATATCTGAACAGAGTTTAGCAAAAGAATAGTCTATAATACACATAGGCATGCGCAGCCTATTGCATTAGGGTGTGCACCCAAAAGCTCAAAACACACACATATATATATATATATCACATACATACATACATACAACGACACACACACACACCATTACTATGTGTATGCTTCAGGGGTTAAGCAACCTTCGATACCCAGACGTTTTGAAACTACATTTCCAATGAGTCTCATCTATCTTAATTATTGGCCGAGCAACATAGGAGATATAGTTCCAAATGAGCTAGAGGACCAATGACCCCGGTATACATCATGTCACCTCAAAATGCTAGATCAAAAAATTTAAATTTGGATTTTGATCACATGCAGCGTGTAAATTTATTTTACCACATTTTTTCATCCAAAAGATTGTTAGTTAGCGCGGGCGCACCATATTAAAATCCAAACGCTAATCTGTTAGAAAACCAGTTACCGTTTGGAATCTTGCGCTTTTCAGCTCCCTATACTTAACATGGGGAGTGGAAAGTGTTAATCAGCATTAGCATTACAATCTACTAGCGCTGATTACCGTCCGGTTGCGGTTACTGAACATTTACTCACAACCAGGACCTGGTGCTAATGGATTCCACTTCTGCAGAATCAGTCAGCAACAGCTGAACCCCCCCCCCCAAAAATCAGATACTCACCTCTCATCCCGCAAAAAGAACGACTGCTCCATTCACCTCTTCTGGCCGCCAGGAGCAGAGGGAGACTGGGAGAAAAAGTCCCTCAGTCTCACTCTGGGAATCACTATGTCGACCTGACGGATCTCACAAAGACTTCAACGACGTGCCAAGTACATCCTCTACACACAAACATGAAACCAGAGGATGCGCTCAGCACGTCGTCAGCAGCAAAGTGGTTAAATGTTAAAAAGGAGTGAAATTTGAGTAGAGTGGCCCATTTAACCTCTTGCTGACTTGTACCAATACAGTCTCCTACCTGTACCTCACGATGCTGCCAAGACGCTCGCTGTAATTCTTTTTGTGGAGTGCAGGCAGCAGATATTGTGGTGATTTCTGTGCACAATACAATCCTTTATGGTACAAGACAAGGGGGCAACACCGGACAAGGAAACAGGTGCAGAATTTTACGCAAAGCAGCCTGTTTAAAGACAGATACATGCATTTATACACACAGCCATACGTTCACATACATAACTATATATCCTCCTCCCTACACCCTGGGGGTATGTAGCAATAAAGCCCACATTAATGTGCAGTGTGAATGAGCATATCCCAGAAACCACAACAATAAAACTCACAGTAATGTACAGTGTGTATGAGCGTATCAGAGCTCCACAGCAATAAAACTCAGCAATGTGCAGCGTGTAAGAGCGTATCACAGAATCCACAGCAATAAAACCAAGCAATGTGCGGTGTGAATGAGCGTATCACAGAATCCACAGCAATAAAACCAAGCAATGTGCGGTGTGAATGAGCGTATCACAGAATCCACAGCAATAAAACCAAGCAATGTGAATGAGCGTATCAGAGAATCCACAGCAATAAAACTCAGCAGTATGCAGTGTATGTGTATCACAGAATCCACAGGCATAAAACTCAGCAGTATGCAGTGTGTATCAGTGTATCACAGAATCCACAGGCATAAAACTCAGCAGTATGCAGTGTGTATCAGTGTATCACAGAATCCACAGCCATAAAACTCAGCAGTATGCAGTGTGTATCAGTGTATCACAGAATCCACAGCCATAAAACTCAGCAGTATGCAGTGTGTATCAGTGTATCACAGAATCCACAGCCATAAAACTCAGCAGTATGCAGTGTGTATCAATGTATCACAGAATCCACAGCCATAAAACTCAGCAGTATGCAGTGTGTATCAGTGTATCACAGAATCCACAGCCATAAAACTCAGCAGTATGCAGTGTGTATCAGTGTATCACAGAATCCACAGCCATAAAACTCAGCAGTATGCAGTGTGTAGTGTATCACAGAATCCACAGGCATAAAACTCAGCAGTATGTGTATCACAGAATCCACAGCCATAAAACTCTGTTTAAATATTTAAAATACACTATTAAAAAATATTTTTGATATATGAAAATTGCACCCTCTCCTGCTTACCTTTGTTTTTTTTTTTGCTTGCAGGGAGGGTGTTTGGATATCTATCATTGGTGGTCCAGTGGCACAGATGGGGGGGAGGTCAAAGAGGGGTAACCCGGCTGGCCGCATCTGATGGATAGCCGCCGGGACCCCTCATTTCCGCGGGCCTGGCAGCCTCCGCTTCCCTGGTGGTCCCTGTGGTTCGTGGGGTGCTGCACTGCGCTCTGTACATGGCGCACAGACCGCACAGCACATCCCTCACTGACCTGAGCGGCCGGTGATTGCTGATGACCTGTCACCTGACCGCCGGCGCTTACTGTCTGTGTCAGAGCGCCGGCGGTCAGGTGACAGGTCATCAGAGATCCCCGGCCGCTCGTGTCAGTGAGGGATGTGCTGTGCGCCATGTACAGATCGCAGTGCAGCACCCCACGAACCACAGGGACCACCAGGGAAGCGGAGGCTGCCGCCAGGCCCGCGGAGACGAGGGGTCCCGGCGGCTATCCATCGGATACGGCCAGCCGGGACCCAGAATGTGCCGCGGGCCGGCATTAGGGTGTGCCTAGGCACAGCCGGCACACCCCGTGCGCACGCCTATGATAATACAAAGCAGGGGTTTGGCAACGGATGATCAACAGAGGGGTTCAGGAACAGATAGGAAAGCAGAAGAGGCTATTGCAGCTTTAGGGACAGATTGGTAAGCAGTGCAAAAGCAAAGGTCCATGGTGCTTTGCCTCTTTATAGGGAATTGCATGCTTCTTGATTAGCAGCACCTGCACTTCTTGCAGGCTGAAGGGGCGGATTCAGGGAGTTATGAATGAACCAGCGCCGGGTTTGTTCCTCCTGCGGCGCCTGCGACCGGAAATGTGACAGCGGTAAAACAAACTTGGGAAATCTATCCAAAACACTTGGGGCTCTATTCCACAGTTGATGTTAATGGCACTTACATAAACTGTATTCAGATTATTTGTGCATTACAAATAAAAACACTCTATAAAACACATGCTGGAAAGGCAATCTGTTGCTGCTGCACCTTGTATCCACCTGGGCAGCGCTTGAAAGGTACTGCCTTAGGCCCCGTTCACACCTCAGCGTTTTACAGCGTTTCCTGAGCGCTGTAAAACTCTCAACCCCAGAAATCCCATGATTTCCTATGGGGCTGGTTCACACCTGGATGTTTTACAACGCGCAGTAATGTACTGTAAAACGTCCGACGCCCAAAGAAGTACGGGAGCTTCTTTGGGTGTATAGCAGCGTGTTCGCGGCCATAGACATAGCGTTTGCGTGTTTTTTCGTATGCGCAATACGCGTGTAAAAAAAACGCGCGATTGCGCACGTTTGAAAAACGCTGAGGTGTGAAACCAGCCTTACTGAGAAATGGTTTCCCCTGCAAGCTGTAGCAGACCCAGGTGCAACTAATCAATGTTCTGCTTTCCTACTTAATGAAGCCGCACCCTTCCCAGGATGCTTCATTGTGCAGCCTGTGGAGTAAGCAGTTTGTTCATCTGCTGCTTACCGCTATCTGCCAATTTGTGTACCAGACCCCTTGCCTTGGTTAACTGGACTTTGCCACTCTCTGCCAGCCCTTGACCCTTGTAATTCCCACGACCACTCTTTTGGACTACCCCTATGGGATACCACGCCTGGATAACTTTATTTGTTGTGACTCCATTTGTATCAAAGACTTTCATTTGTTTATCAAGACCCTCATCAGCTGCCATTCCCTATCCTGCTTCCAGATTCCCAGTTCCTTAGACTCATACTCCCATCACCCTTGTCTATCTGTCTATCAACCCCTGCCTGTCCTGTCCTGTCTCTGTAAGTAGCCCTTGTATCTGTTGTCAGTCCTGTTCCTGCCCTGTCCATCTGTCAGTTAACCCCATCTCACTCTGTCCTGAGTTCTGTGTATTATTAGGTTAAACCCTTCTGGTCTTGTCTCTCACTTCCCTCTTGTATTTGTTAGTCAGCCCTTTTCCAGCCTTGCCCCTCATCTGTTGTTATACCCAAATAAACCTCCTCGTTTAACCCATTTGTGCCTCCAGTGTGTCACTGCACTACTGGGCTCGTACCCTCGCCCTCCTGGGTTAGCTGGTCCCTGACACTGAACGAGATAAGACAAGGCGCGATGATGTCATTTACGTCGGGAGGGGTATAAATTTGGCGTCTGACGTCCAGGAAGTCAGAATGCCGCGGGACCCCGGACAGAGAGTTAAGTATCTCTCTGGGGGCTCCCGCAAGCGGAGGACATGTGGGGAACATCCCCCGCATATAGCGGGAGTCAATGAGGACGTTCCCCACACGTCCTCCACAAGGAAAGGGTTAAAATAACTATGGTAGATGTTATACATATTGTCTCCTGGCAGGGGTGTAGCTACCAGGGGTGAAGTGAGTGTCACTGCACCTGGATCCCTGAGTATGAGGGGGCCCAGCCACAGCCCAGCCATGAGGGACCCTTCATGGATTCCCACACCTGGGCCCTGAGGTTTCCAGTTACGCCTCTGTGACTCCAGGAGTTAACGTTGGGAATTGATATTCCACTCTTGCTGCAAGCTGTGCTGGTAGCGCAAACGTAGCATGGCCCCACTGTAAATTTACATCTCCTCTACATTATATAGAAGGTGTTAATTTGCACCACGGAACAGAAGAACGAGCTATTGTAAAGCTGGCGACACCAGGATAGCGGTGTGGCCAGGCTCTGTATCAGGTAAAAGCCCCTATAAGCAGAGATACCACTCGGCAGCAATAACAGGAGCGAACAGCACAGGATAAACAAGAGAACTCTGCACAACACAAGAAAAGCAGCCCTAAATCTGAAAGGCCGGTCTTTAGAATAGCTGGATCTATACTAGAGAAAATAATACAGCAGCGCCGTGCAGAGTCTAAGGACATACAGAGGAGACAGGAGTAAATATATCAATGGTACAGACCAGGAGCATACACTAGAAAAGTCAAGAAAAGCCTGGAGTCAAAAAACAGAACGTGTACCTTATACAGTAGCCAGGGATCCAGAACCGGGAGAGAAGTCAGCCAGGCAGGGTTACAACCAGGTAATCAGCATACATAAAACAAGCAGAAAAACAAACCCCAGCAAGGGAGAAACACTATGACCTAAATATACAGGAATAATATACAGAAACCAGGAACACGAGAATAACTGGGGAAACAGCAGACAGAGAGGGGAAACCAAAAGAAATAAACTGAACTAGAAAATACAGACTAGGACCAGAAGAACAGCAGGGAGCTTAGAACGCAGACTGGATATAGGCAGACTGGAACAATGATAGAGCAATGGGATATGAGCCCATTGCTTTAAATAGGCAGGGGAATCAGGACAACGATCAGCAGGTGAACAGACAGACACAAAGCAATTTACCCCTGGGCTGCTACCCAGGAAAAGCAACATAGGAACACATGGGAGAAAACAGGTATACATGAATACAGAGGGCAGGGGGACAGGGCTGGAGCAACGAAACGTGACAGCTATTCCATGATAAAGACTTAAAAGCAGGTGTTAAGTGATTCAGCATTTACCAAATTCCTTAAACTATCCAGAGCTCACCTGTCATCTCACTGTAGAGACCAGTGCAATGTGCAGTCACTTCCGGTCACATCTCCCTCCATGATTCATCTGTGGCTCCTATGCAATTCTGTGAGTGCATGCTTGTGCAGAGCTCACATCTGGGACACGCTGGGCTGCATGGTATCCTATGGACCCGAGTATCCAATACTCAGCGCTGCCGCAAGTATCAGGCTGCGCCCCTGTGCTTCCTTCTGGAGCCAGGTGCTTAAAAAGCGCTTACCCCATAATAGGTACGTTAAAAGGAAGATAGTAAGGAAAATGTTGCTTACAATCTCCATTCTGGCACCAGTCATGGAATATGGCCCTTAAGCAGTTGTTCAGGGAGAGACAATGTTTGCTGAAGTTGTCAACAAAGTCAAAAAACAATATTGTTGCAATGGTGAAAAAAATGCCAAAATTTCACAGCAAAATAATACAAACAGGAGCAGGAGAAATTCAAAGTAAAGCTATAACAGAATGGAAATGTAACCACAAGACTAAAACATGCACTCTTCCCAAAGTGGCCTAGCAAACACAAGCATGTATCAGCATGATTAAGGCCATATGAGGCCGAAACGCCACGGTTTTTGTTGTTTTTTGTTTCCAATAAAGACCCATGTTATTTTCAGCACTGGGTTGCTCACTGGCCAAATTGTATTTCATTTTTTTTTTTTGCATGCAACCAAAATCTGTTTTTTCTTTAAACTGATTTTTCATCAAAATCTTTGATGTCATAGAATAAAGAAAAACATGCAACACGTGATTGTTGGACAAAATAATTTATGAGTATATATTCCTATATTTTCTGTATAATCTATAGAAAATGCACTCTACCCAACATGTCTGTGAAAGGTGAAAACATGTAGGATAAAAACAAGTTGTGAAAATTAACATAGACATAGGTTATCCATGATCATATATACTCATAATAGTTATTTCGTCCAACATTCATGTGTTATTTCAAAATTAAAAGGCCTAAATTATATCGTAGTGGGTATTTCAACATTTCTAACAAATATTTTATTCTGTAACGTAAACCTTAAAACTGTTTTCTAGTTTAAGACAAATTAAACTTATATTTAAAAAAAATCATCTTACAATTTCACAAAACAAAAAACATTCTTACATTTATTTTGGAAAGTACAGTTTGTATATTGGGTTACAAATAAAGGTTCTCTCTATTTATGTTTTTACATGAACATTTTTATATGACTTGTCTGCTTGTACATCCTAAATCACATTCATTCTTTTAAATGTTGCTATTCTTGACTCATTTATAAAATAAACCGAGACGTGCGATAGTGCTCACATTAATTAGCTTCAATTAAATATGCCTGAAAAAATTCAATATCATCTTCAACCACCCATTGTCAAAATGAAATTCTATCTTTACCCTTTCGCTGCTGAGGCATTTCCTACCTCTGTGCGGAGGTCATTTTTACCGGTTTTGCTGATCATGTTTAACCGCGTTTTGAAGCATTATTTTATTATATGACCCAGACATATTATATATTGTTCTTTCCGGCAGACTCGGCAGATTCATAATATGTCATTATTATACGTATACATTTTGTCCTGTCTGTATATTATAACAAAATATGCAATAAAATTAGAATTTACAATAATTTATGTGTAAAGTGTTTTTTTTTCACATTTTAACATGCGATCATTTGCGGTTATATTTTCTATGGGGTGTGCTTGTTAAAAAAATTAGAAATGGTGTCTCGTTACATTTTTTTTGGGGAAAATGTCGCTATTTTTAACAAACGCACCCCATACAAAAATCGTTAGTGCAGCATCATTGTTCACATTATAAATTAAATGGGAACAATATTGGTGCATTAACAAAACAAATAAAAAATAAACTTTTTTATTTAATTTTTTTATTATTATTTTTTTGAATATTTTTTTATTATTATTGTTTATTTTTATTTTTTTTACAAAACTTTTTACATGGTCATGTTTGGTATCGTTGGAAAGGCCATGCTCTGGCCGATCCAACATTAACCCCTAGCTGCCATGGATCGGGAGATAGGGGGTTCATTGTAACCCCTATCTCCACCATTGGTGGCAGTTAGGGGTTAACTCCAGGACTGGCGTCATCGTGCTATGCACGATGACGGCAGTCCTCAGAGAGAGTTCCCGGAGGCTTGGCCGACATCCAAGATGTCGGCCAGCTCCAGGAAAGGGTCACGAACCGGTGATTTTCGGCGCCGAATCGTGATCTGGCCCCATGGGGTTAATGCCAGGTACCGTTTGGAAGGGCAGACTGTGCCCTTCCAAACGGTCCGGACATTAAGCTCAGGCCCCGGGCGATCGGGAGGGAGAGAGATCTGAAGGCGCACGCGGGGCACACGTGGGGGGGCGCCTGAAATAGATGTCATCGCGCCGCCGCGATGACATCTATTGTGCCCGCGGCGGTCCCAGAGTGCCCGGCTGACATCAAGGCTGTCAGCCCACACTGGGGGGCACAGCGATCGGCCAGAATCCGGCCGATCGCTGACTGCGAAGGGAGGACGCGCTCAGCGCGTCCTCCGCAGCGAAGTGGTTAAATTAATGACATATGTGTCTATTACAAAGATTGAGAAAAAGAAACCTGGCCTATAATTCATTTTAATAAAATATTTTTTACCTGCCTGTAGCCATACGATTTGATGCTGTTATGCAACACTCTTTTACGGTGCTACTGGCAAAATATTTATACATTTTAAAGAAAAAGACATGTTTATTATCTGAAAAGGTTACCAATTAAACCTTCGATCACAGTGTTCCAGTTCACAGTGTACAGAGTACCGGATCTTCAACGGAGTGAAAAGGGTAAGGCATCCTGACAAAAACAGACAGGTAAGTAAGATCCCTCGACAAACTAATGGATACGCATCAGCACTGGCGTGCGCAGCTCGTTACATTAGGGTGTGCACTCATGGAACATGTATTAATTGAAAACTTATGTTTAGAAGATTTTGCACAAAATACTCACTTTTAATTAGAAATAACAAGGCTGTATTCAGAGACACAGTCAGTTTTTATGCTATTCATCATGAACCAGATAAGGACATTATAAAATGTCACTGTAAGAGGTGAAGGAGAATCTCTTCACCCAATATTAGGATGTGCCTGGGCACAAAAGTCACACCCCCTGCACGCACCTATGCGTACCAGCCATTATAATTAATAACCACTATCATTATTTAGTCACATATGTCCTTGGTACTGTTCAAACGTGGTAATGCCTTCTTAAACCTTCATAAAATGACAAATACATAGAACAAGATATGGTGAGTGCACATAACTTGAGTGTGATAAAATTGTTTTCATCTTGCAGCATATTTTCAGAGGCATTTTTCTTAATTATTGCAAATGTATTCCTATTTTGTTTAGTAGAAAAACATTGGTGTAATCTGTTCTTGATTTATTATGTAACGCTATAGTTCACTTTGCACGTAATCTTTCACTGAGAAATGGATGGAAACACGGCCTGTTGCCCATACGCAAGTAGTGTTAATTTAGTTACATACAGAAGAAAATGGCATCACGCCTATACTCACCAGAGCGGCTGCAACAACCAAGAGTAACAACCCAGTTCATGCATAAAACATAACAAGAAAAAAAGGTGTCATCTGCGCTCGTTTCTATATAGTTCCATGTGCAACAAAACAGGAGAGGTTTTTTGTTTGCTAAAACGGCCATTGAAGCGTAAGCTCACTCGCCCCATCAAAGCACCTCTTTGTAGAGTGAGTCCTAACCAATGATCAAAAGCTGCTCCTCTGAGCAGCTGAATGCCCTCTTGCTGCTCTTTAGCTTAGGCTAATGTCAGATGAACGCAGTCTGACCGCACTCTGCGCGCGTGCATAACGGACAGATGTACTGATGGAAGATACTGTAGACACCACACAGTCCGTTTTTTTGACAGACGTAGAATAAAAAGGGAACTATGAGAAATAAAATTAATATGAAAAATGATAAAAAGGTAAAGGATATGTAAAGCCATTTTGTGCGTCAAGGTGCTGCACATCGCAAATGCGATGCGTCTGACATCTCATCACTTACACAGAACGCTACGCGGACGTGGCACACTCTGCGCGTCCGTCTAGCGGTTTTACGTTCTTGCCTAACTTGCATCCATTTGCCACGTGCGTTGTGCTTGCGCAGTTCGGTGCGCATGTACTTCGTGTGTGGGTCTCTATTGTTCATGATTCTATGCTACGATGGACGTTAAACTGTGTGGCAACACAGACGTGATCACTGCATTTGTCTGATGCGGGCCTACGGAGAGGCAGAAAAAGGTGGGTATTATTTATACATGCCCCAAGCACTTCCCATTTGGGGTTGAAAACAAAAACAAGGAATAAGGAACAGCAGCAAAAATGACTAACTGGTGTTACAACATAATATACAAAAATACATAAAAAATTGGCTCGTGCCCATACTCACCAGAGTGGCTGCAACAACCAAGAGTAACAACCCAGTTCAGGCATAAATCATAACAGGAAAAAAAGGTAATTTGCGCTCGTTTCTATATAGTTCCATGCCGGGCCAGACTGGCCTACCGGGGTACCAGACAGAATCCCAGCAGGCTGCTTGATTTATGGACTGCTGGTGCTGGGGAGTCATGCGGCCAGAGAAAACAAAGGCTTCTGCATCCGGCTCCTCACCTATTCCCTGTCATCTTCCAGTCCCCAGGCATCACACACTGTGTGCATGGGGAGTGAAGGGGGTGGGCTGCTGATGAAGAGATGGAGCTAGACAGCCTGGCACCCAGGGACACAAAAAGAAAAGCTCCCCCCTCTCTTCTGACCTAGCAAGCACTGAATGCAGATCGTCAGCCCTGGAAACAGCACAGCTTTCAGTCTCCCTGGATCTCCCCTGTGTCCTGGCCCCACCTCCTCCATTCCAACAGCAACTTCAGGTCCTGACAGGGCGGTAAAGAGACACACTGTGAGTAGTGTGGAGAGCAGTCAGCAGGAGAGCTCAAGAAAGTGCGTCTTTTCCCATCGATAGTCAGCTCCGCCCCGTGACCAAATCCTGTTATTATCAACTCCGCTCCTTTCTGATGCAAGATACTACAAAGGTGCTGGTTCATGAGCTTATTATATCTTGGCTTGATTACTGTATCTCACTCCTTATTGGTCTCCCCAATGACGGCATTGCCCCTTTGCAATCTGTAATGAATTCAGGTGCCATGCTTATTTTTCTCACCCGACATTCCTCGCATACCTCTCCCCTCTGCCGGTCCCTCCATTGGCTTCCTGTACGTTTCAGGATACAGTTCAAAATACTGATGCTCACGTCCAAATCACTCAATAACTTGACCCCTCTTTACATGTCATTACTCTGCAAGCATATCTCTTTTAGACATCTACAGTCAGCTGGTGGGCTCTGCCTGTCCTCTGTCTATACCCGCACTGCCAACTCTCTTCTTCGAGACTTCACAAGAGCAGCTTGAGTCCTGTGGAATGACTTGCCTCGCCCTATCAAGCTCTCCCATAATCTTCGGGCCTTCAAGAAATCCCTTAAAACCCATCACTTCATATTAGCCTACCACATTACTGATGCAACTCATCCCTCTCCTTACTTACCCGCATATCATGATTGAGGCCAGATCCATGGCCCTCACCATTCCTCAACCACTGGCACTAGTGATCCTGATGCCAATAAAAAGCCTCTTGATTTCCTAAACCCCAATCCCTCTAGATTGTAAACTCCAATAAGCAGGACCCTTTCCACCTTTTGTCTCCATTAGGGATGTGCTTTTCGGGTTTCTGAATTTCGGATTCGGCTGATTTTCTGAAAATTTTCGGATCCAAAAACGGCAGATCCAAACAAATTTCCGAGCCAAAACGAAAACTTTTCGAATGGACTATAAATGTGTAAAGTCGAAAATCATTTTCGTTCCATTCGTGATTTCGGCTCCATTCCTGATTTCGGTTCCATTTCAGCAATTTCGGACAACGTATTTTTCGGTTATATCGCTGATTCTGTAATTTTGTATCATTCCCATCTCAATGTATCCTTCTTGTAAAACATGAGAAATCTCAATGTATCCTTCCTGGGAAACCAGAGAAATCTCAATGTATCCTTCCCAGGAAAACATGAGAAATCTCAATGTATCCTTCTTGTAAAACATGAGAAATCTCAATGTATCCTTCTTGTAAAACCAGAGAAATCTCGATGTATCGTTCCCGGGAAACCAGAGAAATCTCAATGTATCCTTCTTGTAAAACCAGAGAAATCTCAAATGAATCCTTCCTGGGAAACCAGAGAAATCTCAAATGTATCCTTCCCGGGAAACCAGAGAAATCTCAGTGTATCCTTCTTGTAAAACCAGAGAAATCTCACTGTATCCTTCTTGTAAAACCAATGAAATCTCAATGTATCCTTCTTGTAAAACCAGAGAAATCTCAAATGTATCCTTCCTGGGAAACCAGAGAAATCTCAATGTATCCTTCCAGGGAAACCAGAGAAATCTCAATGTATTCTTCTTGTAAAACATGAGTAATCTCAATGTATCCTTCCTGGGAAACCAGAGAAATCTCAATGTATCCTTCCCAGGAAAACATGAGAAATCTCAATGTATCCTTCTTGTAAAACATGCGAAATCTCAATGTATCCTTCTTGTAAAACACGAGAAATCTCAATGGCAGAATTATCGTATCGACAGAATTATCGTGATCGACAGAAATATCAGATACGATAAACCATTAGTTTACGTCAAAACGAATAGACACTTTGAAACGAGGAGAACAGACATTCTGAAAGATACGAAAATTTCCGAAATCACGAAAAAAAGTCGATACGAAAAATGAACCGAAACGGAAATCGGCCGAAACGAAAATTTACAAAATCCGAACGAAACGAACAGAAAAAAAATAAAATAAAAAATAAAATAAAAAATCGGTGCACAAGTCTAGTCTCCATCCTATGTTTGATTATTTGTGTTTTGTTCCCTTTGGTTATTTTAAAGTACTGCAGAAACAGTTGGCGCTATATAAATGATGACAATAATAATAATAGTAGCTAAAACCATATTGAAAATTCATTGTAATTTTCAATGACTAATAAAAATTATCAGAAAATGTTAAGGGGGGACTCATTTTTATTTAGTTTGAGGCCAGTGTCAGATGAACGCAGTGATCACGTCCGTGTTGCCATACAGTTTAACGTCCGTCATAGCATAGAATCAAGATCAATAGAGACCCACACACGAAGTACGTGCGCACTGAACTGCGCAAGCACAACGCACATGGCAAACGGACGCAAGTTAGGCAGGAATGTAAAACCGCTACACGGATGCGCAGAGTGCGCCACGTCCGTGTAGCGTTCTGTGCGAGTGATGAGATGTCAGGCGCAGCGCATTTGTGATGTCCAGCACCTTGACGCACAAAATGGCTTTTCATATCCTTTTCAAATTTGTATAATTTTTCATATTCATTTTGTTTCCCATAGTTCCCTTTTTTTTCTACGTCCGTCAAGAAAAACAGACTGTGTGGTGTCTACAGTATCTTCTGTCAGTACGTCTGCCTGCGGTCGACAGCTTGGCACGTGACTTTAACTCCCCCGGCTCCTGACCGACCACACACACAGGCACAAATGCGTGAGTGTCAGCCGTGAGCAGCCGCAATCGCGTCAGCAATAGAATTCTTTTTCAGCCCACAGCGGAATCCCGCGTTCCAGTCCACAGCGGGAACCTGCGTTCCTACTATGTTCACTCCCTCTCTGTCTTTCACGCTCCATCCTTCATTACCTCTTTCGCACTCTCTCCATCCATCACACCCTCCTGCTGTTCTTCACTAGGGATGAGCCGAACACCCCCGAGTTCGGTTCGCATTCGAACTCGAATTTTTCAAAAGTTCGAATTTGAACTCGAACACGAACTCAATACAAGTCTCTACAAGGACTCAAAGGACTCAATGTTCGATTTTTAGAGTGCCCTCCAAGAGGGCATATATGCTATATATTTGCCATAAAAGGTGTATGGGGATCCGGGTACTGCCCTGGGGACAGAAAATAAGGACAAAAAGTTTTAAAAAAAGTTTTTAAAGGGACAGGGAGTTTTCCATGAAATAAGGGTTAAAAATAAAAATGAAAACTTCCTTCAAATATCGTGCCTAGGAGGTACCCATAACCTGCCCATGAAGTGGCGGATTTGTAGGATGTATAGGTTACATTTAAAAACAATGTCCGGGTCCGGGTAGTGCACTGGGGGACAGGAAACAAGGACAAAAAGTAAAAAAAAAACAAGTTTTTAACCCCTTCACTGCTGACAACGTGTGGGACACGTCCTCAGTTACTACAGCTGTATGCTGAGGAGGACGTGTCCCACATGTCATCAGCTTTGCGGGACCCCCGGCGGAGATACTCACCTCTCTGTCCGGGGTCTCGCGGCGTTCTGACTTCAGCGTCCTCAGACGCTGAAGTCAAGCTACTCCCGACGTAAATGACGTCATTGCGCCATGACGTCATTTCCAGGCGACCCCCCAGCAAGCGTAGCGTGATGACGTCAGATAGGGGGTTCATTTGAACCCTGATATCTCCAGAACCGTAGCAGCTAGGGGGTCATGGAGGGTGTCAATTGAAAGGCCAGAGCATGGCCTTTTGAATGATACCCAACATGACCAGGTATAAAGTAAAAAAATTAAAATAAAAAAACATGGTTTTTTTTGTGTGTTATTTTTATTAATGCAGCAATATTGCTCACATTTCAATTATAATGTGAACAATGATGCTGCACTAATGTTTTTTTTCTATGGTGTGCGTTTGCTAAAAATCATATAATTCCCCCCAAAAAATTTAATAAGCCCCCATTTCTAATTTTTGTACAAGCGCACCCCATAGAAAATATAACCGCAAATGTTCATGTGATAAAAGGTGAAAAAAAACACTTTAAACGCTGAAGATGATTAAAAATTCAAGTTTTATTGCAGTTTTTGTTATAATATACCGGCAGAACATGACATATACATATAAAAATGATATATTATGAATCTGCCGGAAAGAACGATATATAATATGTCTTGGTCGTATAATAAAATGTGGCTTCAAATCGCGTTTAAACATGATGAGCGAAAGCGGTAAAAATTAGCTCAGCACACAGCAGTGAAATGCCTCAGCAGTGAAAGGGTTAAAGGAACAGTGAGTTTTCCATAAAATAAGGGTTAAAAATAAAAACGAAAAATTCCTTCAAATATCGTGTCTAGGAGGTCCCCATATCCTGTCCGTGAAGTGGCGGATTTGTAGGATGTATGGAAACATCTCCATCACAGACCCACACACAACACCTAGCACTCTCAGTCTGCATACAATGTATCAAATTCATGAGACCGGGCTAATTAAAAGCACATGTTATTTCCAAACACTAATTAAACACCTGTTGTTTACGCCGTTTGAGAGCACAGGTCATTTAGAGGTGAGAATCTTTGCACCTAGACATTAGTTTTTAATTCAATATCTAATAAACCGTTGCTTATAATATTCTGCAGTAAAGAGTCTCTTTATTTCTAGATTTTTTAGTAATTTTTAAGCATTTTTTATACTTTTTTAAAACAAAACAAAATTTCGAACTCGAACCGAACACACGCCAAAAAGTTCGAAGTTCGCGAACTTTTGAACTGCCAACGTTCGATTCGAACTCTGAACTGATCGAACCGAACAGCTCATCCCTATTCTTCACTATGTGCACCACTAAAAATTAAATTTAGTTTCGTTTTTTCTTCCAAGTGTTTTTTCTCCTTTTCGGACCGTTTTTGTTTCGATTCGATGATTCGATCTGGATTCAAAATTTCGGATCGATTCGAAATTTCGGGTCAAAATTTCGAATTGATACACTATATTGCCAAAAGTATTCGCTCACCTGCCTTGACTCGCATATGAACTTAAGTGACATCCCATTACTAATACGTAGGGTTCAATATGACGTTGGTCCATCATTTGCAGCTATAACAGCTTCAACTCTTCTGGGAAGGCTGTCCACAAGTTTTAGGAGTGTGTTTATGGGAATTTTTGACCATTCTTCCAGAAGCGCATTTGTGAGGTCACACACTGATGTTGGACGAGAAGGCCTGGCTCTCAGTCTCCACTCTAATTCATCCCAAAGGTGTTTTATCAGGTTGGGGTCAGGACTCTGTGCAGGCCAGTCAAGTTCATCCACACCAGACTGTCATCCATGTCTTTATGGACCTTGCTTTGTGCACTGGTGCACAGTCATGTTGAAAGAGGAAGGGACCAGCTCCAAACTGTTCCTACAAAGTTGGGAGCATGGAATTGTCCAAAATGTCTTTGTATGCTGAAGCATTCAGAGTTCCTTTCACTGGAACTAAGGGGTCAAGCCCAGCTCCTGAAAAACATCCCCACACCATAATCCCCCCTCCACCAAACTTTACACTTGGCACAATGCAGTCAGACAAGTACCGTTCTCCTAGCAACCGCCAAACCCAGACTCTTCCATCAGATTCCCAGATGGAGAAGCGCAATTCGTCACTCCAGAGAACGCGTCTCCACTGCTCTAGAGTCCAGTAGTGGCGTGCTTTACACCACTGCATCCGACGCTTTGCATTGCACTTGGTGATGTATGGCTTGGATGCAGCTGCTTGGCCATGGAAACCCATTCCATGAAGCTCTCTGCGCACTGTTCTTGAGCTAATCTGAAGGTCACATGAAGTTTGGAAGTCTGTAGCGATTAACTCTGTAGAAAGTTGGTGACCTCTTCGCACTATGCACCTCAGCATCCGCTGACCCCGCTCAATCAGTTTACGTGGCCTACCACTTCGTGGCTAAGTTGCTGTCGATCCCAAACACTTCCACGTTCTTATAATACAGCTGACAGTTGACTGTGGAATATTTAGGAGCGAGGAAATTTCACAACTGGATTTGTTGCACAGGTGGCATCCTATCACAGTTCCATGCTGGAATTCACTGAGCTCCTGAGAGCGACCCATTTTTTCACAAATGTTTGTAAAAACAGTCCGTATGCCTAGGTGCTTGATTTTATATACCTGTGGCCATGGAAGTGATTGGACCACCGGATTCTGATTATTTGGATGGGTTAGAGAATACGTTAGGCAATATAGTGTATGTATATGACTCAAAATTTCGAATCGATCTGAAAATTTCGTGTGGTCGACATTTCGGATTCAGGATGCCCTCGGAAGTACGAAAATGGTAAATTTTGTAGGAAAAACAAATATGTACGAAACAAATTGCACATTCCTATTCTTCACACTCGATCCATCTTTCACTCTCACAGTCCCTCTCTCCATCGTTCACCCTTCACACTCTCGCCATCGTTCACTCCCTCCCTCCATCTTTTGCACTCTCTTTTGTCTTCTCCATATTTCACTCCCTGTCTTGATCTTTCACACACTCTATAATGCGGTCTTCATCTTTCATTTTGCCTTTCACACTTTATCATGAAGTTGCACTTTCTCTACCTCCCTCTTTAATTCTCTCACTCGGGGTCCTCTTGGCCCAGGTTGCGTTGTGTATGACCTCACACACAGTGCGCATGTGCCACGTGCCTGCGGCCGGCAGCCGGGTACGTGACTGGACCTACCTGACCAATCACAAGCAGAGGCGCAGGTTCGTTTGTTTTGGCCGAGAGTGGCTGCAATCACGCTCCTCCAGCGTCCAGCAGAGTTAACTTGCACCCAGCAGTAACAAGGTGCGTTCTCACTACGGAAGTAGTGCAGGAACGCCGTTCCCCCTCGTTCTCACAGGACTTGAGCCCTGCTCCATGCATATTAAGTAAAGCAAAAGAAGCAAACATCCGTAGCGTAATCATTTTTATTAGAGTTTTTTTGGCATATCCACAATCAAGGACTGAAATATTGGTCTGACTTGGTGTATGTGAACCAGCAATATTCTAATAATGTACTTTTTAGGTCAAATAAAGAGGTACCATTAGGCTGTACTGGGGCTTACAATGACTAAGTATCCCTTAAACAGACTCCAGGTTTTATATAGGGATGAGCTGTTCGGGTTCGGACGATTCGGGGTTCGACCCGAACTTAGACTGTTCGAGCAGATCGTGAACCCCGAACATTTCCGGGTGTTCGCCGCATGTTCGACCACAATGGACCACAATGCATTTTCCCACTGTCTGAAGCTCGTAATTGGCTACAGCCTTGCACCTGACCACAGGTCTGGTGCAAGACTGGTTGAACACTATGCCCATCACCGCTCAGAGTCCTGATTGGGCAAATTTTGCCCAATCATGGGCTCACAGAGCTAAGTCCCGCAGCACACTATATAAGGTTTCAACGCGCCGATTCTGCACGCATTTCAGAGGAGATTTCAAAGAAGATAGTTGTGTGTGTTGTTACTGCCGGTCTGCCACGCTACTGGGGGGGTCTGGGGGTGTCTCATTTATACCAAATATCAGGGAATTTAGGTGATGTGTGTCTTGTCACTGTGCCAGCAAGTTTTTTGGGAGTTTACAACTTTATTTAAAACATTTGTGAATTGAGGTGATTTTCTGGGTCTTGTCACACAGCCAGCAAGTTTTTTTGGGACTCACTAATTTCTTTAAAACACTTGGGAATTAAGGTGATCGGTGTCTCGTCATACAGAAAGTACCACGCTGTATTTTGGGGCTCACTAATTTCTTTAAAATACTTGGGAATTAAGGTGATCTGGGTCTCGTCATACAAAAAGTACCACGCTGTATTTTGGGGCTCACTAATTTCTTTAAAACACTTGGGAATTAAGGTGATCTGGGTCTCGTCATACAAAAAGTACCATGCTGTATTTTGGGGCTCACTAATTTCTTTAAAACACTTGGGAATTAAGGTGATCTTCTGTGTCTCGTCACACAGCCAGCAATTTTTTTTGGGGCTCACTAATTTCTTTAAAACACTTGGGAATTAAGGTGATCTGTGTCTCGTCATACAAAAAGTACCACGCTGTATTTTGGGGCTCACTAATTTCTTTAAAACATTTGTGAATTAAGGTGATCTGTCTCTTGTCACTGGCTGCCAGCTATCAGTGTGTCTCACTGAGTTATACCAGAGTTATTTAAATCTTTATACCAGAGTTGAATCAGAGTTCTGTATATATTAATCTATATATCACTCACCATGTCTGAAAGAACAAAAAGGACAGGCAGACGCTCCCAGCCACAGATAAAAGGGCAAGCAGCCCCTGTGTCGGGAGGCTGTGTCTCTGGTCGTGGTGGACGTGGTGCATCCTCTGCAGGGGCACGCTTGTCCTTTCTAACTGGTGCTGGCCGTCTTAAGCAGCAGCAGCAACATACAGAGGACTTGGTGGATTGGCTAACCAGGCCATCCTCATCCTCCGAGTCCTCTGCCAGCCAGGCTTCTAGAGCTTTACAGTCCACCTCAGCTGCCAAAGCATCTAATGCAGCCTCCATGTCCACAGCTACTCCTGCCGTAGCCTCGCTATCACACACGGAGGAGTCAGCTGAATTGTTTGACTACAATGAGAGTGACATGCTGCTTGAAGATACGCAGCAAGTACAGTGCTCTGTTTCAATCTCTGAGGTTGAGCAAGGGAGTATAATCAACCTAGAGGAAGGGGGTGCCAGTGATGACACACAAATAACTGGCACTCATGTTGCCCCACCAGCTGCAGCATACTGCCAAGTTGGCTCCAGTGACGAGGAGATAGGGGGTGAAGATGACATTGATGATTATGAGGTCACTGACTCCACTTGGGTGCCAGATCGAACTGAGGAATCAAGTGAGGAGGAGGGGGAGGGGGAGGAGGAGGAGGCACAGCAAACACGAGGCACAACATCCTCTGTGACCAACCGTAGCACTAGCCAGTCCAAGGCATCACATGTCAGAGCTGCTCCGGTGCAGAGCGCTGTTGTCTCAAAGAACACATGCAGGAACTCTGCTGTCTGTGACCCCACCGTTGCTATTTGTAATCTATGTCAGAGGAAGCTGAAGCGTGGGATAAACACCGGATGCTTGGGTACCACGTGCTTCAGGCGACATATGAACAAGTGCCACACATCCCGTTGGGGCAAACCTTTGCGTAGGTCCTCCTCCTCCTCATCTGTCTCTACCCACACTGTATGTCCTGCCATGCAATTGCCTACAACCTCCACCGACAGGGATGATGCTACATTAATGGATGTACCAGCAGGTCCTTCCTCACAATGTGACATCATCCCAGTAGCTGAAGATTTACGCAGTCAGATTACGTTGCCGCAGCTGCTGCAGCGAAAGAAAAAATATAGTCCCAACCATCCCCAAGCACAGCGTCTAAATGCCAGCTTAGCAAAATTACTCGCATTGCAGCTGCTGCCTTTCCAGCTGGTGGACTCGACTCCCTTCCGTGAATTTGCTGAATGCGCTGTACCACAGTGGCAGGTTCCAAAACGCCATTACTTTTCACGCAAGGCCATTCCAGCACTATACCAGCACGTGGAAGACAATGTTATCCAGTCATTGGGAAAGGCAGTCAGCAGCAAGGTGCATGTGACTTTAGACATGTGGTCCAGCAAGCATGGACAGGGTCGTTACATTTCCTTCACGGCACACTGGGTAACTATGATTGCAGCTGGGAGGGATCCAAGACAGGGCTCTGTGCTGGAGCTTGTTCATCCACCACGCCTCCAGAAAGCTGCTTGTATGAGGTCTGTCTGCTCCACCCCCACCACCTCTTCCTCCTCCTCTGCCTCCTCCGTCTCTTGCAAAGTGGCAGTTAAACCCACGCCTGACAGGGTCTATGCAATGGCTCAAGCAAAAAGATGCCATACTGTGCTTGAGCTGGTTTTTTTAGGGGACAGGAGCCACACCGGGTCAGAAATTTTGTCAGCTCTGCAGGGGCAGGTGCAGAGATGGTTTACACCACGCCAGCTTGAGCTGGGAATGATTGTCTGTGATAATGGCAGCAACCTTCTCTCCACCCTACGCAAGGGTAAATTGATGCATGTACCATGCCTAGCACACGTCCTAAATCTGGTGGTACAGCGTTTCCTAACCAAGTACCCAGGGCTGCCAGAGCTTCTCATCCAGGCCAGAAAAGTCTGCAGCCACTTCAGACTGTCATTCCCAGCAAGCGTTCGCCTGGCAGAAATTCAAAGAGAATTCCACCTTCCCACAAACCGTCTGATCTGTGACATGCCCTCCAGGTGGAACTCGACATTAGCAATGCTGCAGCGTCTGCACAAGCAGCAGAGGGCCATCAACGAGTTCCTGTGTGAGTATGGCGCAAGGACAGGTTCAGGTCAACTTGTTTTTTTTCCCCCCCGCAGTGGCTGATGATCTGTACTGTCACCATTTGAGGCGGCAACGAGGATGGCGAGCAGGGACAGTGCATGCATCAGTGACACAATTCCTTTAGTGTTCCTGCTGGAGCAAAGTCTGCGGGGAATTATAGATGTGGCTCCGGAGGCAGAGCAGCGGGAGTAAGAGGAGGCCTTCCCTAGCTCTCAAGGCCCCAGTCTTTCCGCAGACAGCATTCCAGCGGGTCCTACTCAGATCAGACAGGAGGAGGATGAGGAGGAGGAGGACTATTTAAGTAGTGGGGGCATTGAAGGTGGGGATTCCTCAAGACAGGGTTTTGTGTGCCCAGAAACAGAAAGGCTTGTGCGTGGCTGGGAGGAGGAAGTGCACGATACGGTCATCCTCATTGACCAGGAAGACTCGGCAGCTAATGCCACCTCCAACCTATGCTGCATGGGCTCCCTAATGATGCAAAGCCTGCTAAAGGACCCCAGGATTCGTGCTATCAAGGAGAGGGATCATTACTGGTTGGCAACCCTTCTTGATCCACGATACAAGGGGAAAGTTGCAGAGCTCATCCTGCCCGCACAGAGGGAGCGAAACTTGTGTAACACCTTTCCAGGAACTGTTAGATTACCAAGTGCTGACACACATGCTTCTGAGGCTGCAGGTGATCAGAGGAATAGCGGTGAAGGCCAGGGCCGCTTGACTGATGCATTTTTAAATTTTTTTAGTCCTCAACACCCAGGGACGTCAAATGTAGGCACCCATTGCCAGCGTCTTCACCATATGGTGCAGGACTACCTAGGGGCAAGGGCAGACCTGGATACCTTTCCAGCAGATGATCCACTGGCTTACTGGGTGTTGAGATTGGATCACTGGCCAGAAATTAGCCAATATGCTATGCAGCTACTAGGTTGCCCTTCATCTAGCGTGCTTTCCGAAAGGACGTTCAGTGCCGCTGGAGGTTTTGTCACACACAAAAGAGTGCGTCTGTCCACCGACTCTGTAGACCAGCTGACATTTATAAAAATGAATCAGTCCTGGATCAGCAGCTATCAATCCCCTGATGCCGAAGTAACGGAATAGATCGGGTATGTCTTCTGCATGCACCAAACCTCCAGCACTGAACTCTTCCACAATAGGGTTACGGTGTGAATGCACTTGCTGCCATGAAAGGCACAATATTTGGCTGCACTGACGCCTGTGCCAGATTTATATCATTTTAACCATGCACTCTTCCACAATACCACAGAGGGGTTACTGTATGATGATACTTGATGGCCTGTCACTAAAGGCACAATATCTGGGTGCACTGACGCCCATTACCACCAGATCAAAAACTTTTCAATATATATATATACTTTTCCACCCCTGCACTCTTCCACCATACCACAGAGGGGTTACTGTATGATGATACTTGCTGGCCTGGCAGTCTTGCACCAAAGGCAGAATATCTGTGTGCACTGACGCCCATTCCCAGATTCATATCTTTTTAATATAGGACCGCATGGTCCACCCCTGCACTCTTCCACAATACCACAGAGGGGTTACTGTATGATAGTACTTGCATGCCTGGCACTAAAGGCACAATATCTGGGTGCACTGCCATTGACGCCTGTATCAGATTCATATCCTCAGAGGGGTTACGGTGTGACGGCACTGTTGGGGACGCTAAAAGCCCAATTTTAAAGCACCTATTGTTACTTTCATCCAAAGCCTGCATAAGTTTCACAATAATTTAGCCAATAAAAACACTAAACTTTTTCTGCGCGTCCTAAAATGTCTTTTCATACAGGCTGCCGCCCCAAGCAGTTGTTTATGGATAGATTAAAGGAAAAGCATTTACCGTCATATGAAATGTCATTTTGTTTCTATACATTGTTTCTATACATCCTAGAAATCCGCCACTTCACGGGCAGGTTATGGGGACCTCCTAGGCACGATATTTGAAGGAATTTTTCGTTTTTATTTTTAACCCTTATTTCATGGAAAACTCACCACCCCTTTAAAAACGTTTTTTTAAAACTTATTGTCCTTGTTTCCTGTCCCCCAGGGCACTACCCGGACCCCCATATACCTTTTATGGCAAATATGTAGCATATATGCCGTCTTTTCAGCCCCATTGACTTGCATGGGAGTTCGGGTTTAGACCCGAACAAATGGGAAGTTCGTGTTCGGGCTCGAACCGAACTCGGGGGGTGTTCGGCTCATCCCTAGTTTTATACATATATTACATGATTTATTTCAGGTTTTTTCAAGGGTCAATGCATTCAATACATTTATGTCACAATAAGCATAAGTGAATTTCCTTATGAAATCAACATTTTTTAGAAACAAATTTACAATTGGCCACAGCATGACATACTTTAGTGTAAGTTTGAGCTTTAAATATACTGCCAAGGTAATTTTCCTTAAATTATATGTTTTGCTATTTCATATTCTGAGAATTAATTTTTCCATGTACAATAATCGAGTATACAGAGTTTCCATAAAGCCTCTTTACAATTTCAAAAATGTATTACAAAGGCAAATGAAAAGACAGAGAAGTGAAAATTATTACAAAATGAGACGCATATATTTAATTTTTTTGCCTCATTTAATACACCCCTATATGGGCACCATTAGTTGCATGAAGCACATCAAGATGATACTCGATTTCTTGCCATGTTCGCTGTAACATACCCTAATCAATGGTGGCAATGGCATCAGTGATCCTCTGCTTTAGATTAGTGATGTCCCGTACCTTTGTTCCATACACAATATCTTTAACATAACCCCATAGAAAGAAGTCGAGGGGAGTGATATCTGGTGAACGAGGTGGCCAGGGAATTGGGCCACCCCTTCCAACCCACAGGTCTGGAAATGGTTCATTTAGGAACCCACGTACATGCAGACCCCAATGTGGTGGTGCACCATCTTGCTGGAAAATGATGGTTGGTTGAAGGTCATGTAGTTGTGGTGCCACGTATTCAGTTAAAAGGTCAAGGTAAACATTTGCAGTAATTGATGTCTCGCCAAAGAAAAACGGACCAATGATTCGATTGCACATGATCCCACACCACACAGTCATCTAAAGCAGAGGATCACTGATGCCATTGACACCATTAATGAGGGTATGCTACAGCGAACATGGCAAGAAATCGAGTACCGTCTTGATGTGCTTCGTGCAACTAATGGTGCCCATATAGAGGTGTATTAAATGAGGCAAAAAAACACTTAAATATATACATCTCATTTTGTAATAATTATCACTTATCTGTCTTTTCATTTGCCTTTGTAATAAATTTTTGAAATTGTAAAGAGACTTTATGGACACCCTGTATATTCTTGCAGTTCTATACCTCAAGACTTATATTTATTAATTTTACTATCATGGGTTTAATAATAATATAAGTCCCCAGTTACATGCAGGGTTCAAAATATATTATTGATCTTTACATATCAGATAAAAAGAGCTCATTCTAAATGTCTGGTGTCATATCTCCTCTTAATTCAATATTTTAATATCTATGAGAAAGAATTCACCGTCACCGTATGAAGTAATTCTATGTACTTTTATTTAAAATGTAAACTGGAGCAAGTCAGGTATAAGAATAACCAGGACACAAGAAAATTAATCACCTTCATAAACTTTGGGCCCTCTATCAAAAAGCCGGAATAAGGGTTCTACAAAGACAAAATCCTGCACGAGATGTAAATTCCACTACCTATACAAAATAGAATAAGCACACACTCTCTAAGAAGTTGTAGAAGAGAACACCAGATAAAGGGCAACATTACATTCATCACGCTAAAACGGGGACGCAAAGGAGAAAAACCTGCTCCTGCAGGCTTCTCCTTTGTGCCCTCGTTTTAGCGCGATATTACAATGTATGCGCTTAAAAAGCTGCCTGCATTGTAGGGATGTGCTTTTCGGGTTTCGAAATTTCGGAATTTTCACGAAATTTCCCAATTCGTGCATTCGGATGAGGTCGATTTTCCGAAAATTTTCGGATCCGAAGACGGCAGATCCGAACAAATTTCCGAGCCTAAACGAAAACTTTTTGGAATTTTCGAATGGACTAGAAATGTGTAAAATTGAAATTCATTTTCGTTCCATTCGTAATTTCGGCTCCATTTCAGTAATTTCGGACATCGTATTTTTTGGTTATATCGCTGATTCTGTAATTTTGTATCATTGCCATCTCAATGTATCCTTCCCGGGAAACCAGAGAAATCTCAATGTATCCTTCTTGTAAAACATGAGAAATCTCAATGTATCCTTCCTGGAAAACCAGAGAAATCTCAATGTATCCTTCTTGTAAAACATGAGAAATCTCCATGTATCCTTCCCGGGAAACCATAGAAATCTCAATGTATCCTGGTAAAACATGAGAAATCTCAATGGCAGAATTATCGTATCGGCAGAATTATCGTATCGGCAGAAATATCGGATTCGAAAAAACATTAGTTTACGTCAAAACGAATAGACACTTTGAAACGAGGAGAACAGACGTTTCGAAAGACACGAAAATTTCCGAAATCACGAAAAAAAAAAAAGACGATACGAAAAACGAACCGAAATGGAAATCGTCCGAAACGAGCCGAAACGAAAATTTACAAAATCCGAAAAAAAATCGGTGCACAAGTCTACTGCATTGTTATCAGGTGCTAAGCCCCGGAATGCGCGTGGAAGTGCTAAGCGCAGCCACATGCATTTCCTCCATGGTCCTCACCGCAGGATAGGAAGGGAGTATCCAATTTATATTGGGGGGGTTTTGGCTGGTGCTGACGGATTCTGCAGCAGCGGAATCCGTTAGTACCAAGTCCTGGCTTTGGTTAGCTTTCTGTTAACCGCGGCCGGACATTAATTAGCGTTAGTATATTGTAATACTAATGCTAATTAACACTTTGCGCTCCCCATGTTAAGGATAGGGAGCGCAAAGTACAGTAATCTTGCGCAGTACAGTGCAAGATTCCAAACGCTGACGGGTTTCTTAACCTGTTAGCATTTGGATTGTAAAATGGTGCGCCCGCGATAGGGCCACCAGGGCTAACGTTAACACTCACACAGGTGAGCGCTAATTTTAGCACCAAGATTGTAATGTGGCCCACAATGTCTTAGTTACTCGTAACAATTATAAAGGCTAATAAAGCCTCAACTCAGACCGTGAAAAAGGCTCATGTAGAGCCAAAACTTTTCCAATTATTTCACAAAACCTTCTGTTTTTGGAGACTGAGTGCCCAGTCCTTCTTTATGGTGCTTTTTGTGGACTGTAAAGTCTGGGGGCACTATTACATTCTATACACAAACGTATATAAACCTGTGTGAGCATTAACATTTGCGGCAGCATTTTTTGGGCCTGCATTGTAATCCAGCGTTAAAACGCGGGTGCAAGGGGAAAAACTGTGGGCACGGTTTTTCCTCCCTTGCGTCCTCGTTTTAAAGCTAAGAGCATAATAAAGCCCTGTTACTGGCTAAATCATGAGTCAACAACGTTATTAGTGACTTGACTCATAATTGTTAAGTGTTTCTAACACACTGCAGGTGGTTTTCTCTTCTGGAGTACTTGGGACTCCTTAGAGAGTTGCAAGAAATCTGTGTGAGATTATCGGAGATATTACAGGTAAGAAATTTATACGAGATATAAACCTCATTCGTCTATATTTCTCAGTTCTCCTAAATTATTTTATTGTATGTGTTTTGCTTTAAAAAATAATACCACCCAGTTTAGATAAAAATATGTATTTATTACGGATACAAAAAGGTCTTAAATCTCATAACATGATCAAAAATTTATAAAACACAACAACATCAATTCATCAGCACACAGATTTCTAGCTCCCCAATATATATATCTCCTGTTAGTAACGGCATATATGATTAATATCATTTACCTTATCAGTTAGTAACTACACACAGATGGTTAATAAACATCTCTGCTTAAAGAAAACAATTAACATATATTCCCAGCACCAGTTTAAAACAAGCTAGTATCTTGTAGATATATATATATATATATATATATCTCCTGTGCTCTTGGATTACCAAAAGATGAGCTATCACTTATTCTATTTCTAGAATGATAAGTAATAAAAACTTATTTAGTGAATCCTCCCTAATAACGAGAATTAAGCTTCTAATCTTCGACTTTTTAAATTGTAGGTTATATAATTCCTTGCCTATTAATTCAATCACAGTAACTTCCAAATTCAATATATATATTTGTATATCATTGCAACAAATACTTAGGATGAAATCCTTATATCCGATTCTTCTTCATATCTTTATCTACAGATTTAGAAATATTTTGAAGATTCTGGATCTAACAGTACTTGAGATAACTCTCAGTCTATCTATTGCAAGATATACTCCATATATATATAATTACATTAATACCACTATTTGCTTTTATACATTACCTGTCCAAAATCTGGATTTAGCGTTTCTGATTTACAGCAGCAATAAATTCTTTGGATATAATGTATTTTAAGGTATATGTGAGAATAAAATATTATCTCTTAGTTTCTATATTTCTTTGTGAGAGTATCTTTCTTTTAGCATCTCCTTGGTATAAAGGAGAGATATAAGTCAATGCATGAGAATTAGGAATATGTGTATTCCCATGAGGGAGAATTTAGGTGTGGTCTTAGTTGAAATGAGGTGTAATGTCTTGAAATCAATGCATTATGTGTCGTGTCCTGAGATGAACTGAATACTTGCAACAAATATGGCCAGTTATAGTAGATTCCACGTCACTCACTTATCTCCTAATTTACATATAATAATTACAGAAAAAATGGCGTCACGCCCATACTCACTGGAGCGGCAGCAACTGCCAGGAGTAACAGCCCAGTTAATGTATAAAACATAAGAAGGAAAAAAGTGTAACACCAGTCCGTCATTCTGCAGCTGTTCCTCTTTCCATGTTTTTGTTTTTAATCTCAAATGGGAAGTGTTTGGTGCGTGTATAAATAAAACCCACCATCAGTGGCGTAGCGTGGGTTGTCAGCACCCGGGGCCAGCCAAGAATTGTGCGCCCCCCCCCAACCTGTGGACACGTTATCGATATTGCCCCAGCTCTCACATGAATATTGCCCCAGCTCATGGATTTGCCCCCAGCTCACACATGGATTTGCCCCCCAGCTCACTCATGGATTTGCCCCAGCTCATGGATTTGCCCCAGCTCACTCATGGATTTGCCCCCAGCTCATGGATTTGCCCCCCAGCTCACTCATGGATTTGCCCCAGCTCACTCATGGATTTGCCCCCAGCTCATGGATTTGCCCCAGCTCATGGATTTGCCCCCAGCTCATGGATTTGCCCCAGCTCACTCATGGATTTGCCCCCAGCTCATGGATTTGCCCCAGCTCATGGATTTGCCCCAGCTCATGGATTTGCCCCAGCTCACGGATTTGCCCCAGCTCACTCATGGATTTGCCCCAGCTCACTCATGGATTTGCCCCCAGCTCATGGATTTGCCCCAGCTCATGGATTTGCCCCCAGCTCACACATGGATTTGCCCCCCAGCTCACTCATGGATTTGCCCCAGCTCATGGATTTGCCCCAGCTCACTCATGGATTTGCCCCCAGCTCATGGATTTGCCCCCCAGCTCACTCATGGATTTGCCCCAGCTCACTCATGGATTTGCCCCCAGCTCATGGATTTGCCCCAGCTCATGGATTTGCCCCCAGCTCATGGATTTGCCCCAGCTCACTCATGGATTTGCCCCCAGCTCATGGATTTGCCCCAGCTCACTCATGGATTTGCCCCCAGCTCATGGATTTGCCCCAGCTCATGGATTTGCCCCCAGCTCATGGATTTGCCCCAGCTCACTCATGGATTTGCCCCCAGCTCATGGATTTGCCCCAGCTCACTCATGGATTTGCCCCAGCTCACTCATGGATTTGCCCCCAGCTCATGGATTTGCCCCAGCTCATGGATTTGCCCCCAGCTCACACATGGATTTGCCCCCCAGCTCATAGATTTGCCCCCAGCTCATGGATTTGCCCCCAGCTCATGGATACTGCCCCCAGCTCATGGATTTGCCCCCCAGCTCATGGATTTGCCCCCCAGCTCATGGATACTGCCCCCAGCTCATGGATTTGCCCCCCAGCTCATGGATTTGCCCCCCAGCTCATGGATACTGCACCCAGCTCATGGATTTGCCCCCAGCTCATGGATTTGCCCCCAGCTCATGGATTTGCCCCAGCTCATGGATTTGCCCCCAGCTCATGGATTTGCCCCAGCTCATGGATTTGCCCCAGCTCATGGATTTGCCCCCAGCTCATGGATTTGCCCCAGCTCATGGATTTGCCCCAGCTCATGGATTTGCCCCCAGCTCATGGATTTGCCCCAGCTCATGGATTTGCCCCAGCTCACACATGGAATTGCCCCCAGGTCATGGATTTGCCCCAGCTCTCACCTGGATTGTTGCCCCAGCTCCGGCAGGGGGTTGAGGGACCCAGATGCCGGGCAGCGCGGGAGCGCCTGCCCGGTCTTGAACAGTCCGTCCTGTGAAGTGGATGCGGCTGTGTGCGTGCGCAGCCGGTCACGCGGTCCGGCCAGTCAGGTGGTACAGAGACTCAGTACCACCTGATTAGCCGGACCACGTGACCGGCTGCGCACGCACACAGCCGCATCCACTTCACAGGACGGACTGTTCAAGACCAGGCAGGCGCTCCCGCGCTGCCCGGCATCTGGGTCCCTCAACCCCCGGGCCAGTTTTAGGGGCGCGAATGCGCCCCTAACAAAACTGCGCCCGGGGCCACGGCCCCCCCAGCCCCCCCCCCACGCTACGCCACTGCCCACCATCTCTGCCTCTCCTTGGCTGAAAAGCAGCAGGAGGGGCTTGGAGCTGCTCAGTAGAGTGGCCTTTTGGTTACAATTGTTAGGTACTCACTCTGTAAAGAGGTGCCGTGAAGTGGCGAGTGAGCTTACGTTGCAATGGCCATTGAAACAAACAAAAACCTCAGTTTTGTAGTACATGGAACACATAGAAACGAGCGCAGATGACACCTTTTTTCCTTGTTATAATTTACATATAATGTTCCTTTATGGGCAGGGCCGGTGCAAGGAATTTTGAGTGCACAGGCGAAGGTGCATTTTGCCTCCCCCTCTCCCAATAAGCTGACATGTGCATGTATGTGCGCGCCGAATGTCGTATGACTGTGCGGGGCTACATGTATAGGACAATAATTGAGTGTGTGGCAGTGTGCAAGATGGGACTGAGTGTGGTGCTGTCTGTGGCTTAAGAGTGTGTGTGAGCAGCCTGGCAGTGAAGTGGGTTGACTTAGTATGTTTGAGCTGCCAGTGAGTGTTGCATGCGAGTGTCAGCTATGATTGTGTGAGCGTGCGCGCTATCTCTGAATGATTTATTGTACGTGTGAGCTGGATGTGAGTGTTGTGATGTGTATTAGCTGGCTGTGAGTGTGTGTGAGCTAGCTTTGGTGTATTGCATGTGTGAGGGATGTGTGGGAGGTGGCTGTGAGTGTATGTAAGCTGGCTGTGAGAGATGTGTATGCAAGAGCTGGCTGTGAGTAATATGTATGCGAGAGCTGACTGGGAGAGATGTGACGTGTGAGTGTGCGAACGCTAGCTGGGAGTGATGTGATGTGTGTGCTGGCTATTTGAGTGTGTGAAAGCTGGCTGGGGGTGGTGAAAGCTGGCTGGGGGTGTGTGAAAGCTGGCTGGGAGTGATGTGTGTGTGAAAGCCGGCTTGGAGTGATGTCTCTGTGTGTAAACTGGCTGGGAGTGATGTGTGTGTGTGCTGGCTGGGAGTGATGTGTGTGTGTGCTGGCTGGGAGTGATGTGTGTGTGTGCTGGCTTGGAGTGATGTGTGTGCTTGCTGGCTGAGAGGTGTGTGTGTGCTTGCTGGCTGAGAGGTGTGTGTGTGCTTGCTGGCTGAGAGTGTGTGAAAGCTGGCTGAGAGGTGTGTGTGTGCTGGCTGGGAGTGGTGTGTGAAAGCTGGCTGGGAGTGAATGTGTGTTCTGGCTGGAAGTGATGGGTGTGTGCGGGCTGAGTGAGTGAGATCTGGCTGAGAGTGAATGTGTGTGCTGGCTGGAAGTGATGGGTGTGTGCGGGCTGAGAGTGTGGGAGAGCTGGCTGGGAGGTGTATGTATATGTGTGCTTGCTGGCTGAGTGTGTGAAAGCTGGCTGGGAGTGGTGTGAATGTGTGCTGGCTGGGAGTGAATGTGTGTGTGCTGGCTGAGAGTGTGTGAAAGCTGGCTGAAAGTGATGGGTGTGTGCAGCCAGGCTGAGAGTGTGTGAAAGCTGGCTGGGAGTGAATGTGTGTGTGCTGGCTGATAGTGGTGTATGTGTGTGTGTGTGTGTTGTGCATTTACCTCCTCCCTGAGATGGACCTTTTGTAGGTGACCTGCTAGCAGATGAATCAGACAGGGCCACTGCCTGACAGACGCTGCCTGGTGGTGCCAGTTGCTGAGCAGCACATTCAAAACGCCACAGCTCCCTTCATGGTGTAGCGTAAGAGGTGCACATTGGAGCTCCGCCCCTCCTAGGCTCCCTCCTCTGCTCTGCCTCTCAGCACAGCTCCACCCCCTCCACCATGTGTTTCCCCGCTTCCCTGCCTGCACACAGCGGCAGATAAAAAAAAAACGGCAATTTGTTATTTTTAATCCCTGCACGCCCCCCACACACAGAGCAGCCGGCTACAGCCAGGGGAGCACCGGTATGAAGCACCTTCTACATCTTTGCAGAAGGTGTTTCATGATTCTGGGTGGCCAAAATAACGTGAATCTCCACCCCCCCAGCAGGCCCGCCCCCAGGCAGTCGCCTGACCTGCCTTAGGCTAGCGCCGGCCCTGTTTATGGGGACCTCCATTTTATTCTTTAAAATGTCACCCTTTACTACACCACAAGATGGCAGTGTTGATTTTCAAATTAATTAGTAATATTTTAATTCTACTATATTTGAGTCAAATGACAGAGTTCATAGATCATTCTCCATTCATCAAATTTAACAAAGAAACCCTCATTTAGTCCCAGACAGACCATCTATGTCTAATTTGATTTAATATCCCTGGTTATTCTACTTTTTCAAGGACTCTCTGATCTATTTCTTAACAGACATTCCTTTACATTTAAGACATATTTAAACAGCTCAAATCTAAACCTTCAGTAATTATACTGTTATAATATATTTAAAAATATTTCTAATATTATTTTCTGTGCTGCGAATATAGATTGATTATAAGAATATATTTTCGTGAATATATTTATACACTTGCATAGATATTTTACCTTATATATCTATAAGAAAGTATCTTTAATTCAAGGACAAACAGCCTTATATCATATCTCTGTCGTGTCTGGCACTAGGCTCAGCCCTATATCATATAAAAACACTTTATCTCTTGTGATTATAGTCTACACACATAAAAAAAATCTCTGCGTCCATTTCTAAAACTAGGATAAAAGGTGAAAGACTTGTTTCATATATAAAAATATAGATATATGATTAACCCTGCCGCTGCAGTGGACGCGCTCAGCGCGTCCAACCGCATGTCACGTTCCATGCGGTGGACGCGCTGAGCGCGTCCTGCCTTTGGGGTCAGCGTTCGGCCGGGTTCCAGCCGATCGCTGGCCCCCCGGTGTGGGCTGACATCCTCGATGTCAGCCCAGCACCTGGAACCGCCGCCGGAGTAATTAGGTGTCATCGCAGCATGTGCGGAGGAGGTGCCTGAAAGGGAGGGGGGTGAGGTCCTTCGGACCTCTCTCCCTCCCGATCGGCGGCGTTGCGGGGGTTAACCCAGGCACCATTTGGAAGGGCACAGCCTGCCCTTCCAAATGGTACCTGGCATTAACCCCATGGGTGCCGGATCACGAATCGGCACCGAAAAGCACCGGTTCGTGATCCTTTCCCGGAGCTGGCCGACATCTTGGATGTTGGCCAAGCTTCCGGGAATGCCCCCTGAGGACTGGCGTGATCATGCATAGCACGATCACGCCAGTCTTGGAGTTAACCCCTAACTGCCACCAATGGTGGAGATAGGGGTTCCAATGAACCCCCTATCTCCCGATCCGTGGCAGTTAGGGGTTAATGTTTGGTATTGTTGGATCGGCCAGAGCATGGCCGTTCCAACAATACCAAACATGAGTATAAAAAAAGTTTTTAAAAAAATAAAAAAAATAAAAATAAAAATAAAAAAATATTTAAAAACAAATTATAAAAAAAAATAAACAAGTTTTTTTTTTTTTTTTTTGGTTCGTTAATGCAGCAATATTGTTCCCATTTCAATTATAATGTGAACAATGATGCTGCACTAACGATTTTTGTATGCGGTGCGTTTGTTAAAAATCGCGTAATTTTCTCCAAAAAAATGTAACGAGACCCCATCTCTAATTTTTTTAACAAGCGCTCCCCATACAAAATATAACCGCAATTGCTCGCATGTTAAAATGTGAAAAAAAAACACTTTACACGTTGTAAATTATTGAAAATTCATATTTTATTGCATTTTTTGTTATAATATACAGACAGGACATGACGTATACATATAATAATGACATATTATGAATCTGCCGAGTCTGACGGAAAGAACGATATATAATATGTCTGGGCCATATACTAAAATAAGCCTTCAAAACACGTTTAAACATGATGAGCAAACCTGGTAAAAATGAGCTCAGCACAGAGGCGGGAAAAGCCTCAGCAGCGAAAGGGTTAAACAAGATAGCTAGAGGCATCCATTTTAATTTCTCTTATAATATGCCCGACAAGATCCAGTGGACACAGTCATGCAAGATCACATGCTACAATGGATGGTCATAGGATAACTACTTGTAGAAAGAGGGGGTTGGTGGGTCATCTTCACCTTTTCAATAAGTGATCAGACTTGAGCTTTACATTTCTTTTCAGTTACAGTTACAAGTTTTTATAAAGCACTAACAAGTTCCGTAGCGCTGTACAAGTAGCGCTGTTCTGAGACAGAATAACAAATATACATACAGGTTAAATGCACAGTACAGTGGGCGAGAGGACCCTGCTCGAGAGCTTACAATCTAAGAGGATAGGGGTGACACACTAGGTGAGGGTTAATAGTAGGGATGCACCGATACCATTTTGTTTGGACCGAGTACAAGTACCGATACTTTTACTTAAGGTCATGTGACGCTTTCCAATAAATAATTTAGGATTTTTTAGGATTTTGCTGAAAGCCCGTCCTGTTTAAGTTAATATTGCAATGTATGGCTAGACACCCCATTTACCCACTGCCTGCACATACCCTGACCACACACAGACACCAGATATACACACACACTGGTCTGGTGTCTTTTTGGTATACATGTATCTGATGCCTGTGGGGTATATTATTTATATATAATATACCCCACATGCATCAGATACATGTATACCTAACAAACACCAGACCACAGTGTGTGTATACACACGTCCTCAGAGTGTGTGTGTGTATATATATATACATACATACATACATACATACATACACACAGGGCTCAAAATTTCAAGTACCAAGCTACTAGCCAGACCTTAAAAGTTACTCGCCACCAGTTTTCCCACATACCCTGCGCCAAACTTCACCCCTAAACACTCCTTAAATTATCTTATGAAATTTCATCGTTAAAGGTTTTATTCAGAATAAAGTTACAAAAATAAATAACATTAATACCCAGGCATCAGACCCAGATAAGTAGTATCATCCATGAGGTACAGACTCCTCTCCAACAGTTTTTAGGACCAAATTATTTTGTGGTTTATGCATCCGATATATCAAGTGTTACCTAATACTCTCATTATTCATAGGCCAGGTTATCACTAGAGGTTAGACCCCAAAGTCAGGTTTCCCCCTTGGATGCTTATACAGATGGATCCATTAATATTTGTGAGCGATACTTCCATCCCCGTTCTTTTTTTGCTCCTTCTGTATCACCAATTTTTCTTTATAGATTTATTTTGCATACCCTCAAAAGCCTATGCCTCCACTTCACCAATTATGGCCCTTCACGGGAGTTGTAGTAGCAGCACTGATTTTGGCGTCACTTCCGGTGCACTGGCAGCTCAGCAGCTTTTTACTTTCCCTTAGTTTACACCAGGGGTGGGGAACCTTTTTTTTCTGCCAAGGACCCCCCTTTAATTAATTTCTCTCCCCACTTTAATTTCTTCCTCCCTTTAATTCATTTCTTTTGCCCAATTCATCTCTCTCCCCATTTATTTCATTTCTCTCTCCAATTCATCTCTCTCCCCATTTATTTAATTTCTCTCCCCATTTATTTCATTTCTCTCTCCAATTCATCTCTCTCCCCATTTATTTCATTTCTCTCTCCAATTCATCTCTCTCCCCATTTATTTCATTTCTCTCCCCATTTATTTCATTTCTCTCTCCAATTCCACTCTCCCCATTTATTTCATTTCTCTCTCCCATTTATTTCTCTCCCCATTTATTTTATTTCATTTCTCTCCCCCAATTAATTTCTCCCCAATTCATCTCTCTCTCCAATTCATCTCTCTCCCCTCTCTCTCCCCCCAATTCAGCTCTCTCCCCATTCAGCTCTCCCCCCCACTCAGCTCTCTCCCCCCAATTCAGCTCTCTCCCCCCAATTCAGCTCTCTCCCCCCATTCAGCTCTCTCTCCCCCAATTCAGCTCTCTCTCCCCCAATTCAGCTCTCTCTCTCCCCATTCAGCTCTCTCCCCCATTCAGCTCTCTCTCCCCCAATTCAGCTCTCTCTCCCCCAATTCAGCTCTCTCTCCCCCCATTCAGCTCTCTCCCCCCATTCAGCTCTCTCTTCCCCATTCAGCTCTCTCCCCCCATTCAGCTCTCTCTCCCCCCATTCAGCTCTCTCTCCCCCATTCAGCTCTCTCCCCCATTCAGCTCTCTCTCCCCCCATTCAGCTCTCTCTCCCCCCATTCAGCTCTCTCTCCCCCCATTCAGCTCTCTCCCCCCCAATTCAGCTCTCTCTCTCCCCCCAATTCAGCTCTCTCCATTTCACCCCCCTGCCATTTATTTCATCCCCCCTTACCTCGCGAATAGTAGAATGAGGGGGCGGGGATTATCCACACTCTGAGGCACGCTGGATCCTCCTTCACGCTGTGCCTGGAAGATGAGGTGAAGCAGGAAGCAGCATGAATCACCAAGTGGATAATCCCCGCCCCCTCATCCTGCAGCGTGGAGGAAGAAAATCCAGAGAGACAGTAAAGTCTGGTAAAGGGGCTGCGGGAGAGAGAATTTGCAACCCCCCCCAATTGTTTTCCTTACAGGGACATTCTGTAGCTGGCAGAGAAAATAAGAGGCTGCTGAGCGGCCGGTCAGCGCACCGGAAATGACTCAGGCAAAGTCTGGCTGGCCCTGAGCACGTTGACGGCAGGAAAAAAAAAAAAAAAAAACCCCGCCGCTGGAATACTCAGCGCAGGCAGCACGATGTAATTTATCGTGCTGCCTCCGGGGGCATCTCCACTCGCCAGCAGTTAATTTCCTCTCGCAAAATGCGAACAGGCGAGAGGAAATTTTGAGGGCTGCATACACATATATACATACACATACATATATACATACACACACACGTCAGTATATATATAACATATATATAGATTAGGTAGGCCGTGTTAGTCCAGATGCCAAAATCACGAGTATAGCAGTCTGTAGTGATACCTTTTTTATTGGACTAACGTTACATTTAAAGTACAAGCTTTCGAGAGGATTCCTCCCTTCGTCAGGTATAGAAGCTTACTGATCAGGTATAGAAGCTTACTGATCAGAATGTCCCAATGTTTAATTCTATTATTCTGATCAGTAAGCTTCTATACCTGACGAAGGGAGGAATCCTCTCGAAAGCTTGTACTTTAAATGTAACGTTAGTCCAATAAAAAAGGTATCATTACAGACTGCTATACTCGTGATAAATATATATATATATATATATATCAGACCTCAGACCAGACACACATTTGACCTTCTGCTCTCCAGGGAAGCAAGCTACAATGACAACTGGAGAGGTTGCTACAATCAGCAACAGACATGATCCCATTGCTACTATTTCTAGATCCCATTGTAACTATGGCGAACATACTTTAGCGATTTTAAGTCGCGATGTTCATTGAACTCAAGTTGAAACACTGGACAACATTGAATGATTCAACAGTGAAAACAACAGTGAACAAACAACTTTAGTAGAAACAACTTTGAATACTGAGATAAAATGCTACAGGGCACCTCTCCATCTATATAGGGCAGCAGTATAAAAAAATAACGTAAAAGACAGAGATATTCTGTTTTGGCGTTTCTTCCTGTCTCCAGAACCATGTTGCGGGGGGGGGGGGGTGTGGCGTGCAGAGAGTGGTCCTGCAGGATGGCCCCCTGCAAGATCAGTGTGCTGTCACTCGGATCATGACAGGCAGGGCCGGCGCTAACGTAAGGCGGCACAGGCGGCCGCCTTACTGTCTGGCGTCCTGCCAGTGTGAGGGGCGCCGGCCCGGGGTGTAACCGACCCCCGAGATTTGGCCCGGGGGTTGAGGGACCCAGATGCCGGGCAGCGCGAGAGCGCCTGCCCGGTCTTGAACAGTCCGTCCTGTGAAGTGGATGCGGCTGTGTGCGTGCGCAGCCGGTCACGTGGTCCGGCTAATCAGGTGGTACTGAGTCTCAGTACCACCTGACTGGCCGGACCGCGTGACCGGCTGCGCACGCACACAGCCGCATCCACTTCACAGGACGGACTGTTCAAGATCGGGCAGGCGCTCCCGCGCTGCCCGGCATCTGGGTCCCTCAACCCCCTGCCGGAGCTGGGGCAACAATCCAGGTGAGAGCTGGGGGCAAATCCATGACCTGGGGGCAAATCCATGACCTGGGGGCAAATCCATGAGCTGGGCAAATCCATGACCTGGGGCAAATCCATGAGCTTGGGGGCAAATCCATGTGCTGGGCAAATCCATGACCTGGGGGCAAATCCATGAGCTGGGCAAATACATGAGCTGGGCAAATCCATGACCTGGGGGCAAATCCATGACCTGGGGGCAAATCCATGAGCTGGGCAAATCCATGACCTGGGGGCAAATCCATGAGCTGGGCAAATCCATGACCTGGGGGCAAATCCATGAGCTGGGCAAATCCATGTGCTGGGCAAATCCATGACCTGGGGGCAAATACATGAGCTGGGCAAATACATGAGCTGGGCAAATCCATGACCTGGGGGCAAATCCATGAGCTGGGCAAATCCTTGAGCTGGGGGCAAATTCATGTGTGAGCTGGGGGCTCTCTGCTCCTCTAGATTGTAAAATCCGGGGTGCCCTCTGCTCCTCTAGATTGTAAAATCCAGGGTGCCCTCTGCTCCTCTAGATTGTAAGCTCCTGGGTGTCCTCTGCTCCTCTAGATTGTAAGCTCCTGGGTGCCCTCTGCTCCTCTAGATTGTAAGCTCCTGGGTGCCCTCTGCTCCTCTAGATTGTAAGCTCCTGTGAGCCGGGCCCTCTGCTCCTCTAGATTGTAAGCTCCTGTGAGCCGGACCCTCTGTAAATTCTCGTGAGTCGGGCTCTCTGCTAAAACACCTTATTTTCTGTAAGTGCCCCTCCCGAGACTAGTCTCTGGATCCGCCCCTGCCTGGGATTGGAAGGGGGCAATGAGAGGGAGGGGACAACAAGCACCACGTGGTTCCCTGCCTGGCCTTGCTTCCCGAATCCAATCACAGGCGAGCGGGAAAGGTGCGTGTGCACGTGTGCATCACATGCCTGGCCAGCGCCAGCGGCCACTCGCACCAGTCGCCTCGAGACGTGACGTCACGTGTCACACGAGGGGGACGCAGAGAGCGACGGTGGCGGTGCCTAGCTTAAGCTAAGCCTAAAAAATTGTTGCTACTAAAAAACCTACTACCTGGTCTGGTCCCTGATTGTCCCTGGTGGTCTGGTCTCTCGTCTCACTCCCTCCCTGACTGCCTGAGAGTGTGGACTGAGTAGAACTAGAACGCCAGCGGGCGACGGGGGGCCTGCAGTGCCAAGGTGAGGCAGCAGAAGTCAGCAGGCAGCAGTGAGCAGTGCTGTGCACACTGTCACAGTCAATCAGACACAGTCAGGTGAGCAGAGAGGTAAGAGACTCGCTGGGGGAAAATTTATACCATAAATAATACCCATATGAGCAGCTGGGGGCCGCAAATATACCCATACATGAGCTGGGGGCCGCAAATATATACCCATACATCAGCAGGGGGCCGCAAATATACCCATATGAGCAGCTGGGGGCCGCAAATATATACCCATACATGAGCTGGGGGCCGCAAATATATACCCAAATATGTTGTTCCTACAGTCTGACAAATGTAACTACTGCCTTTCCAGAAGAAAGACAGTGTTTATATAAGTCCATAAAGACAGCACTGGTGGCTGTCCCCCCAATCAGTGACTCACAACGCTGCTAAAGGTTGTCCTTGCAAGACCAACTTTAAGCATCCTTTAATCTCTGCGTGACGACACCGAACACTCACGATAGAGATTATTATGCATCTCTATCCTGATTGGCTTGACATGACGGGGGGGGGGGCACCAAAACAGACCTTCGCCTGACTAGGCAAAAAAGCTTGCACCGGCCCTGATGACAGGCAGACAGTAAAACACTCACAGTGGGCTGTCCTGTAGGTAACACTTTCATTATGCCCCAAGAAATAAAAAAATAAAATGAAAATCGCAACATAATTAACAGACAAGGGTGGCTGTCCGAATGCTCTAACAGCATTTGGACAGGCCCCTACAGCTGACCGCGTTCATACTTACCTTCCACGAGCGCCGCCGGCAAAGTTTTCACGCGTCGGTTCGTTGTAAAGCCCCCAGCCTCGATCTCGCGAACTCCCGCGAGATCGCGGCTGGGGGCTTTCCAACGAGTGGACGCGCAGAGACTTTGCCGGTGGCACTCATGGAAGGCAAGTATGAATGCGGTCAGCTGCAGGGGCCTGTCTGAATGCCATTAGAGCATTCGGACAGCCGCCCCAGCTCCTCGGATGCCGGCAAGCCAGCTCAATGCTGGCTTCCGGTATCGGGGGAAATATCGGGGGCATCTGCACGAATACCAAGTACTCATGCAGTACCCAGTATCGGCACCGATACCGATACTAGTATCGGTATCGGTGCAACCCTAGTTAATAGAAAGTGTGAAAATAGCAGAGTGCATGTGGACTGTGTGTGAAGATGCAGCAGAAAATGAACAGAAGGTGATTTGGGAGTGACATGACAGGCTTCTCTAAAGTAATGAGTTTTCAGAGACTTCTTGATGGACTGGAGAGATGGGAGAGTCTGATGTTGCGGGAGAGGGAGTTCCATAGAAAGTGGGCAGCTCGGGAGAAGTCCTGAAGGCGGGAGTTGGGGGTGGGGGTACGGGGATCTGATAGCATCAGTTCAATGGCAGAGCAAAGTGGTTGGGATGGGATACACCTGTTAAAAAGGGAGGAGATGTAGGCAGGGGCGCTGTTATGGAGAGCTTTGTATGCGAGTACCAATGTTTTGAATTGGATTCTATAGGAGACAGGAAGCCAGTGTAGAGATTGACAGAGTGGGGAGGTGTGAGAGGTGCATGAGGTGAGGTGGATGAGCCTGGCACAGGCGTTCATAACAGACTGCAGAGGGAGAATCTGGGATCTCTTTAGGCCAGGGTTGCAGAGTTGTTTGATTTTGCAAATAAAAAGATTAATGTAAACTTGTTCAGGTGTGCTGAATAACTCCATTTTGTGATCCATCGTGATCCGGCACCTAAAGGGTTAAAGAGAGAGACACCTCTGAAAAGAGCAGTCTCTGCCCTCTTCAGTGGTGCCTCGCCTTTTTTTTCTAGGCCTAGCCGCTCGGAAAGGAGATGCGTCTAAAGCATCTCCCCCCTTTCAGGTTTCTCCTGCAGGCAGAGGGGGATGCATGAAAATGAAGTCATTGGGCAAAGCAATGATATCACGGTGATGGCTGGGGCCTATAAAATCATTGGGCTGGCTTCAAGGAAGCCAAACCGACGTGGTACCCCGGCTAAAGAGGTGAGTATAGGGAGGGAGACAGGTTAAAAGGACCATGACGTATATAGTACGTCCTTGGACCTTAAGGGGAATTTTTTTACTATGTACGTCAGTTGTCCTTAAAGGGTTAATGCGTCAGTCCCACCTGCCACATCATGGCAACCTCTAAAAGGGGAGTCCTAACCTAATGTCACCAGACAGCATATTGTTTTCTTTCAACGGACAATCCAAATAGTGGGTTTATATTTATAATGAGTGAAAACAAGATTTTTGAGGGTCCTGAGATCGAGTAACAGCAATAATGGCCTGCAATATGGTGGATCCCTGCTCAGGTCTCAGAAAATTTTAGCTCGACGGTGTCATTACAGAGAAGGCAATTCCATATGCAAATCAGACTGCTATCACCCAGACAGCGTGGCCAGAGCTGAATTGACAAGGATGTCATCTCTGCATGACGTGCAGCAACCCCTGACAATCCTTTATATTTATACTCTCACCAAACACATTTCCACATTGGGATAAAAAGGAAACATGGCAGAAACAGCATCAAAAAATGAATCGGCCATAGGTTTGTAAGATGTTGTCCATGAGAGGTAGCCATGGAAGCTAAGAATATGTGAAGTCTAAAAACCTTTACTTTTATTTTATTGTATTTTTGTATTGATCTTGTTGTAGCAATTATTTTAAAGTTGTTTGTCTCTACCACTTGAAAACATATAATGGTTCCTTGACAACTGCCTATTTTACTTTCACCATTACAACAGACTTGGCACTTGTCTATGAGTTATGACTCTTGTACTTACAGGAAGAGCCTAGAAGCTCTTACTCAATGTGTCAATTGGAAGGGAATTTCACATATATGTATGTAATAAATATGACACAAGTCTTCAACAGAAACAGGATAATGTACCTTCAATACAAGCATAGAGGAATATTTGCATTAAACGTATTTTGGTAAGCATACATTTTCTGTTGATTTTTTCCAATCAAATTTTTCCTTGTCATATTGTATATCATTTTATTTCGTTTTTTAAATTTTTATAAAATTCTAAGAAATTTACAAAATTGTGTAACAGACAACTGAAAAGGAGAAGGAAAAATGAAATACTGTAAAGGCACAGCAATGAAGGAAAGGTATTAAGTGACTAAAATAAACAATGTGTGTATAGTAGAAAGCTATGCATGCCATGAGAAGAAAAAAGCAAACTGCTTTCAATATACTGCTGTCTTCAACATTAAATTATTCTTCCTTTGGAAAGAACAGCTATCAGAAGAGGTTTTTGGCTGTTATGTAGGGATTAAAAATATGCAAATATTATGCTGGCAAGGAATGTCATATCACTGTTGCGAGAGCCAATATCAATACATAAAAATAGAAATTCCCTAATAGCTTCTAAATAAAAACTAGCAAACATGGTCACAGTGTATACTTGTACAGACAATCTGCATTGTGATGTTTTTGTTGTGGTACTCGGATTCAGGCAAGTACTCTAAAGGGGTTCTTCACGAAGTGCTGGTGTTGCAAATACCGATGAAGATTGCCAGCAATGCACTGCCGACAAACTCTTGCAATTCAGAAAGCTAAAATCCATACTGATTCAAATAGTTTAACTTTGGAGTAGCTGCCCATATAGATCACCTTTGTTGCTTTTTTATATGTAGTGTACGCATAGTCGTGTGCCCGGGCACACCCTAATGTTGTATGAAGAGGTACTCTTTCACCTCCTACAGTGACATTTTAGATGTTCCTTATCTGGTTCATGACGAATAGCACATTATCGGTGTTCGTGCCATTATTTCTTCTACACAGGTATCATGTTTTAGTATGTTTAGGCTACTAAGTATCCATTTTTGTCTTAAGTCTTTCTCTACAGATGCAGGCAACAGCAGAGAGGTGGCCCAAAAAATAAAAGTGGAGCGCTCCCAGTGATACATGGGACATACCTAAAATCCAACTGATTACATACATTACATAGACCTGCAGCCGCATGTGACAGAGCTCCCTTCCACTGAAAGAAAATACATAGAGCTGCAGCCATCTATGCGGATCATGTATATCCAAAATATCCTAAAAGTATTTTGAGGTTATCCAGATGCAACACACCTGTGCCAAATTGGATGGTGTGCAAACAGTTCACCTGGTGCCATCACCATTATCACTGCGAATTAGGAACCCTGCCTCTTGTTCTAAAACCCACCACCACAGTTTCTATTACCACCACCATCAACTCATCACACAAACACAACCATTCCACCACCTGTAGCTGAAAGAAAAGGCTTTTCAGACCATTACCTTCAACATACTTCAAGTGAATGGCACTTAAACACTCCAGTGATTAAAAGTGGCAACGCTAAGATTTTCAAGAAATTTCTTGCCAACCTGATGTGAAGAGCTGCTATTGGTAACTTGCAAGGCACTTGCCCATTTTTCCATGGACATTCACGGCCAGACCCACTCTGGCTATAGGCCTCCAAGAACATCCTTTGTTCATACTCATACACCTCACCTCCCGCACCTCACCTTTGTCAATCTCTGTACTGGCTCCCGGTTTCCATTAGAATCCATTTCAAAATACTGGTGCTCATACACAAAGCTCTCCATAATCGCGCCCCTGCCTACATCTCCTCCCTTATTAGCAGGTACACCCCTTCCTGACAACTTCGTTCTGCCAATGATCTGATGCTATCAGTTCCTCATTTTTTTATTAGACTCTCCCCATTTCTCCAGTCCTTCAAGAAGTCTCTGAAAACACATTACTTTAGAGAAGCTTATCGGCTCACTCCATGATCCCTCACTGTACATCTCTTGCTCCATCTTCCCAATCAGCCCACATGCGCTCTGCTACTACACATACTACAGGTACCCTCACCTACTGTGTCAACCCTCTCCTCTTAGATTGTAAGCTCTCAAGCAGGGTCCCTCCCTCCTATTGTTTGGTGTGTGTAACATGTATGTATATTAATTTTTCTGTCTCTCCCATTGTACAGCACTAAGGAATCTGTTGGCACTTTATAAATGCTTGTAACTGTATTCCTAGTCTATAGTCTTCTTCAGGGAAAACATGATCCCTACAAGTCCTCAACTCCTAAAGGGACAGGCTGCAGGTGGACATCAGCCATGTACAGCAAAGGTCCATTCTCCATCCCACAATGTTCCTTTATCATTGAATGGTTCGTGTTTACCTCTTCTGGATAACTGTCAACATAGTTTTTGAAATGGATATTGGGGTCTGTTTTTCACTACTGGGCACATGCAGACGTGTGTTTGGTGACGCTGGGTTTTTGTATGGATAAATGATTGGGTACAGGTGGGTCATTAAGATGGATTCCATGTATTTGTTTTGTGTTGTTGTTTTGCTGTCAATGACAGTCTGTGTAGCTTATTGACATTGGTGGTTGCATGTCATATACATATGTGCATGTAGATAATGTATTAGTAGCGGGACAGGCTTGTAGGTTTAAGGCTATTTAGCATTTGGGATTGAATTTTAGGGTTTAATGGGTTAACCATGATACAATATTGTGAGAGTGTGAGGGGCAGGGTTTTAGACCACAGATATATTAGGTGTATGGAGAATGCCATTTTCCCACAAAAAGGTAAATTCTGACACAGTGCCTAATTAAGACTGCCCTGCCCATATAGGTGTATGTGTGTGTATGTGGTTCCCTAAGAGAGAGGAGGGAGAGAAAGTGAGCAGTCTGTGTGCTGGCGGAAGGAAGGAAGGAAGGAAGGAAACTCCTGAACGTGAAAGGAAGTACCCGTTGATATTTGTTTAATTTACTGGCAAGGGACCTACCCGCCCAGTAGCCAGAGAGGGAACTCTATTTGTTTTAGACTCCATAGAAGGAAAAGGCATTTGTTTTTCTGTTTTTGTTTATTTGATTTGCTGCTGTACTCCTGACGCTTTTATGATGGAATAAAAGAAAGAGGGACAACTGAACCTTGTATCCAGTGCCTTTATCACAATATGCATTTGGTGTAATTGAGGTGAGGTATTAATGGGTTTATTTGGTTAGATGTGCACATGTGTGAGCACTTAATAGCATTTTTTTTTGCATTGGATCTTCATCAGTGCTGTGTATCAACATTTTATTTGCTTTAAAACTCACAATATCTTTGGAGTGTATCCATTTCACAAACAGTTGCATTTCCTGTTGATATGTACACAAAAATATTGGTAGCTTTTTCACCTGCAAACTGATACATTTTCCTGGTTAGCAGCAGACAAGAAAAACTAGGAAAATTAACTTTGTTGTTTCAGTTTTTTCATCATCCTTTGCAACTTATTGCAAAAAACCCTTAGGCCCCGTTCACAGCTGGGTGTTTTACAGCGCGTTCCTACACGCTGTAAAACGCCTAAACACAGAAATCCCATGATTTCCTATGAGGCCCGTTCACACCTGGGCGTTTTACAGCGTGTAGGAACGCACTGTAAAACGCCCTACGCCCCAAGAAGTACAGGAGCTTCTTTGGGGCATATTACAGCGCTTTCGCAGCCATAGGCATGGACGTGAATGCACTGTTATCGGCATTTGCGCGTTTTCGTTATCGAAAACGCACGTATGAACGCTGGGTTCAAACGCCGGGAAAAAAACGAGTGTATGAGATATGCTCAGGTGTGAACCCAGCCTTAAATTACTCAAAGTTATCACTGGATTTTCCACATTGATTGCATTAAATTTGAAGTGAAAGGAGTTCATGGTTTCTGTACCAGCTCTATAATTGATTTCATTTATTCTGCTAATTTTAAAATGCCTGTATGCGTCTGTAACGGGATGGAAATATGACTCAGCAATTCCAGGAAATTGTTTGGTTTTATTCTTGCATGTGTATAGGAAATGAACTGTACTTAGAGACATTATCACCTTATAATATCTTCTGTTAATTATATGTAGTCTATTGCCAAATGTGTTAGCGCGCACTCCCGGGGAGAAAAAAATATATTTTACTATCACATTGAAACAGAATGTCATACTATTGTATTAATAGTCATTTGTTAATAGTCCTTTTACGATTATAAGCATTTTTCAATTTAGTGATTTTTATGTCATAGTGAATATCCAAAAGAAAATAGTATGATGACATCAACTTTGAAAGAAAGGTTATCAAAATAAAATTTCCATTCTTCCCTTAAATCTGATACACAAAAAGTTGATGTGGAGGATTAAAATCTGTTGAGGGAAAATAGCTTAGAAGGTTTGTAATTTTCATATTTATTTTAAAAAAGATCTTTATAACCGATGACATACATGGTTCTTCATGATGACAGTCAATTTAAATTAGAGATGACATTGACATACCATGTACATAAGCTGCAATTGGATGCCCTGTGGTGCTGGTCTTGTGCATACGTTTGCAAATGAGCCTAATTTTGGAAATTACAGATCATATTAGGAATAATTTCAATTTTACTTGCTGTACTTTCAAGACTATGGCAGAGCTAGTTTTCTCACAAACCTTAGTAAGGTATGCAAGTGGCATATTGCTACACTTGACAAATAGGGTCCACAGACAAGTTGGACATTTCAGTTCTGTGTATATAATCAGTAAATAGAAAAAAATATTGGAAAAATATAAATATCTGAATTTGTCAAAAAGTGAAGTAAGTAACCCTTAGAAAAGTTTTAAAATACCCCGGGCCCTAGTCCAAGGTTGTTGTAAACTTAATCAGTGCTGTTGTAAACTTAACAACTCCAAAGAATATAATGAACCCTGTTTATTTTACAACAGCTCTGGTTAAGTTAACACCAAACGTGGAATAGGGCCCCACGAGTTAAGCAGACCAGTTAATATTGTGTATTAAAATGACATTCCTTAATACTATTATTTTGTACTTGTGGCTGTTTTTGTGCCCCAACGGTGAAATGGGACCAGTGACATTTGCACAGGTTGTTCATCTTAATTCTATTATTTGTTTATGTATTATTTGTATCTATTTGACACCTCACCTTACTATTCTCCTAAAATAAGGAGCATTCTATAAACAGGGTAATGCTCTACTGGTAACTAGCTGCAAATACTTCCGATATGTGTTTTAGTCTAAATCAGAAGTAACTCAAATTTTAGTGGTTTGCAAGTATGTGTTAAAAAAGTCTAAACAATTCAGTGGACTGTACTAAAGTTAAAGTCAACGGATAGTTCAATTTCCAACAGATTTCAAAGGTCAAGTGGCGTAATATGACAAATACAAATTAAAATTAAAAGTGATGTCAAGTATTAAAAATGTATCATGTGGTGCCTGTTATAAAAAGCATATTATCACTATGACAGTTTAAGAAGCAATATAAATCAGGGTTATTCAGAGGGAACAATCTAGACCAAATAGCCGATTTGGGAAGTGCGATAAATGGGAGAATTTTTCTGGTTTCACTATTTTGACCTACAGGGTTATTCAGAGAGAGGTGAAAACCAGGAGAATTGCCAGGAGAATGAACAATCTAGACCAAATAGGCGATTTGGAAAGTGAGATAAATGGGACAATTTTTCTGGTTTGACTATTTTGACCTAGAATTTTCAATTCTCCAGTCATTCTCCTGGTTTTCACCCTTTGAATAACCCTGCTAGGGTTTTCACTTCTCCAGTCATTCTCCTGAGTTTCACCTTACTTTGAATAGACCTGAATGACTCAAAACAAAGTTTTTCAGGACCCAAAAATGAGTTACTGATGTGATATTTTCTATTATTCTACGTTTGAGGAGGTATGCAAAAAAGGATAAGTGATCGCTCATATCAATGTATCCGGTTCAGCATGAAAACATATTCACATAAATGCAAAATAACGCGAGATTCACAAAGACATGTATGATTGAATCAATCGTATCATTGGGTTATCCTCCACAAAACGGGTAATGGTATTTCTCCAGTGTCAGGACCCCCCACTGCTTCAGAAATTCATTATCAAGTCAACAATGAATTTCTTCCAACAGGAGAAAAATAAATGAGCAAGTGAAGTTATGCCACATCAAACTGTATTCACTTACCTGTTAGACGTTCAGCTATGCTTAACACAGTTCATCCCCACAACATTTGACTTCTTCAGAATTTTCTACATCACAATTGTTCAAAATATCAGCATTTTTTCTTATCTTGCATACAGCATATTCAGCAGCACATTTGATGTGCTATGTACGAGAAGTAAGAGAAAAGAATAGTATAGGAGTTATTTACGAACCTCCAAAGTTGCCCCGCACTGCAGAGAATGGTGAATGTCACAGTTCGGTGCAAATTCGGGGCAATTTGTCTATTCACAAAGCTGTCAGTTCACCAAATACATGTAAATTGACAGCGAAATAGGGTGCAACTTGCTCGACAGCATCAAAATTGTCCCGTAGAAGACGATCTGGTCTTCTAGTCACAGAATGCCGATTAGCACCAAAATTACGTAAAAATGCTCTGATTTTCGGTGGTTCAATTTGACAGGTTTAAACAGACTAATGCCATAGGTTTCAATGTAAAAATATTATCAGGGTTATTCAAAGAAAGGTGAAAATCAGGAGAACTGGCAGTGGCAGGAGAAGGGAACAATCTAGACCAAATAACCGATTTGATAAAGTGAGATAAATGGGCGAATTTTTCTGGTTTGGCTATTTTGACCTAGAATTTTCACGTCTCCGGAGTTTCACCTTTTTTTGAATAGACCTGTATATCTTATTATTATTTTTTTTAAAATAAATACTGTTTATTCTCCTTATTGTTTTTTGCAAAATCCCTTATTATTTTTGTATTTCTGACCTTTGTATTTTTTTATTTTTTTTTATTTTAACAGAGCTTTTTAAAGGGCCTTTTTATTATTTAGACACATTTTTATTGATTTTAAACTCCTACTAGGAGAATACGAGACTTCCTTTTTTTCTCCCCAGTTCGCTGGAATTCACCAATGCCAATTCGGCATTTATTAGTGCAGTTTGGTGGTTTAAGGCTAGGGTCAGATGAACGCAGTTTTAACGTTGTCCGTGAAAATGTGCGTTCGAAGAATGGACGTATTTTTTCACGGAATACGCAATAGCGGTCATACTATGCGCAGTTTCATCCATGATTTTGTACGGATCATCAATAAAACACTTCTTGCATCTGGACGTTATGTTGGCTGGACATTAGCAGCGTCTGACGTCTCCTAATCGAGCAAACACGCCGCTAGCGGACGCAGCGCACTCTGTACGTCAGTACTAGCGGTTTAACGTTCTCGAAAAAATGCGTTCATTTTCCACTTGCGTTGCGCAGCCGGACCTTTGTGCGACCGTACTTCGTATATTGGCCGTCATTGCCCGGCATCTGCTGCTAGCACGGCCGTGATTAAGTGCGCCAGAACGCGCGTTCGCACTGCCTCAGTCTGACCCTAGCCTTAGCCGGCATCCGATAACTGCTTCGGCGCCTCAAATTTTGACAAAATACAGTGATCATTCGCTAAATAGTGAATTCACCGTATTTTCTGCGAAATGGAATTTGGCAAAATGCCCAGAAATGCTGCAAAAAAAGCAAAGCACCAAAATTGAACACAATTTCTGTGCTTTGTGAATAAACCCACATGAGGGGGGTTGAGGGTGGAATCTCTGACACTGAGATAGAGACAGTTAAGACCAAGAGATATTCTGGCGAAGTGTCCACTATCAATAACAGGCATAATATCGCTGTTGGGGTAAAGTCAAAAGCTCCACCACTCTAAGCTGTTTTGATAATATAAATAAAAGTGTAACTAACAGGGTTATTCAAAGAGCTCCGAATTGTGGCCGAAAGGTAACCGAACACTGAAATTCAGCGTACGCTTACCTTTCTTGGCCATTCGGCTATTCAGAGAGCAGGCAGTTCGCCAAATGTTGGCGAATTGCCTGCACATACAGTGCCTGTTCGAGGGCAGTGAAATCCCCATAGAGAAGCAATGCTTCATCTACTCAGAGAAAAAAAAACAGCAGTGAAAATTTGCCGAATTTCCCTGCTGTTCGGTGGTTTCATTCGACAGGTTTATTCAGCCAAATCCCATAGGCATCAATGTTAAAAATATTCCCGTTTTAATTCAATATCTAATAAACCGTTGATTATAATATTCTGCAGTAAAAAGCCTCTTTATTTATAGATTTTTTTAGGCATTTTTCTTTTTTTTTGCCAATTTTTTTTCCCTTTTCTTTTAAAAAAAAGCATTTTTTTTTTTTTTTACAGTCCTTTTTATTATCATTCATTGGATCTTATATGTAAATTTCAGACATTTTCGTTATGTTGTTTCTTTGCAAACAGTGTTTCACTTTTCAAACATTCAAGCGTACTGGTTATTTTTCTTTCACTCCATTCTTCTGCGGTGTCGGGTTTTTCCGGCGGCTGCTCTGCACTGTGAATGGCAGCTGCTCGGGTTTCTCCGGCGTGTTCAGCAGGGTTAAGCCAGATGTTTTTGCAAGTTTCGGTGTGCCTTAGCCGGGTTTTGCGGTGAGTTTTCGGTGGCTTTTCCCTGCACTACAATGGCCGTGTGGTGCTTGCTGAATACACCGCAGGGTCACTGAAATGGGAACACCAAATTGCACCGAATTGAGGAGAACGAAAAGTCACCGAGCGTGCAGTGACTTTTCGATTCTCTTTGAATAACCCTGTAAGACACTTCTGCATGTAACCACTGTTAGTTACTTCATGTTATTAAATGTATTAACCTTTTCAGGCCTAGTGGTTTAATTCTGTAGCCACATTTTCATATTTAAACTACTGTAGTTTTAACAAATTACATTAGTGCGTTTCATGTCTTTAGATATAGATTTTTTAAATAAATCTTTTTATTTTTATAAATTCCATTCCATGGGCCAGAAAGGTAAAAATACATTTAATCCAAAACCTATTATGCAGCTATTCTAGTGTAGATGAATGTTTTCCAGTATATCATGATGCAGTGATGGGCATTGGGCACCTACTCAATTTGGTTTAGTCTTTAAGGTACACTATATTGCCAAAAGTATTCGCTCACCTGCCTTGACTCGCATATGAATTTAAGTGACATCCCATTCCTAATCCATAGGGTTCAAAATTATGTCGATCCACACTTTGCAGCTATAACAGCTTCAACTCTTCTGGGAAACACTATCAGGGTTATCCAAAGAGATTCGAATTGCTTGAGAAAGGTAACCGAACGCTGAAAATCAGCGTTCGGTTACCTTTCCTGGCCATTCGGCTATCCAGAGAGCAGGCAATTCGCCAAATCCTGGCGAATTGCCTGCACATTCGGTTCCTGTTCGAGGGCAGTGAAATCCCCATGAAAAAGCACTGCTTCGGCTATTCAGAGAACACAAACCAGCAGTGAAAGGTTCCCCTAATGCCCTGCCATTCGGTGGTTTAATTCGGCAAATTTATTCAGGCGAATCCCATAGGCTTCAATGTTAAAAATATTCCCGTTTTAATTCAATATCTAATAAACCGTTCATTATAAAATTCTGCAGCAAAAAGTCTCTTTATTCATTGATTTTTTAGGATACTTTAAGCATTTTTCAGATTTTTTTTTTTTTTTAAAAAAAGTCCGATTTTCTTTTAATTTTTTTTTCAGTTTGCTTATTTTTTTTGTAACAGCTCTCTTTATTATCATTCCCTGGACCTCCTGTGAAAATTTCAGACATTTTCGCTCAGTAGTTTCTTTGCAAACAGCGTTTCATTTTCCCAGATTCATACAAATGGTTTTTCTAATTTATTCACTGCCTCCTCTACGTCACAGCTGCTTCGGCTCTGTGTGATTCGGCTCCTGTTCGGGTTTTTCGAAGGTTAATCCAGATGTTTTTGCTTGTTTTCAGCGTGCATTCGGTTAGTTTTCGTCAGGTTTGCGGCAGCTTTTCCCTGCAATTCGGGGACCCTGTGCTGTTTGCTGGAATACACCGCAGGGTCACCGAAATGCAATCGGCAAAAGGAACCGAATTGAAGAGAATGAAAAGTCACCGAACGTGCGGTGACTTTTCGAATCTCTTTGGATAACCCTGAAAAGGTTTAGGAGTGTGTTTATGGGAATTTTTGACCATTCTTCCAGAAGCGCATTTGCGAGGTCACAAACTGATGTTGGAGGAGAAGGCCTAACTCTCAGTCTCTGCTCTAATTCTTCCCAAAGGTGTTCTATCGGGTTGAGGTCAGGACTCTGTGCAGGCCAGTCAAGTTCATCTACACCAGACTCGGTCATCCATGTCTTTATAGACCTTGCTTTGTGCACTGGTGCACAGTCATGTTGAAAGAGGAAGGGGCCAGCTCCAAACTGTGTGATATCTGTGTTATGTGTTTTTTTTTTATTTGAATATACTGGAAAATGTAAGACAATGGTGACCGTTACAAAAGTTAAAAAAAAGTTTTCACATTCTTTTCCTAGCCCCCTCCATCTCATATTTCTAATGACTCCCTCTTAATTCCTTTGTGTCCAAAATTTGCTGAACGTTACAAATTTAAAACCATGTAAGTTTTAAAGTTTGACAGGTTAGTAATATTTTTTTGATTTAGGTAAAAAAATTACCCTAGTAACGCATGCCAACGCATATTGCAACTAATGCTGATCAAGCTAGATGGAAGATCATTTGATACCAATATCGATATAGCTATTGAAATTGAAGGAAATGTACTCAAACACACAATATCATTTCACATTGCAATGTTACCTCCACCAGATAACAAGAAAAGGAATTATTAGACACTGGGCAATAAAACATTCTAACAAAAGGAGTTGTATTTCATCTTAAATAATATGAAGGAAGAAGAAATTTTATCACCAACTCATCGATTAAAGAAGAGCACTGATTAGGAAATAAAATTTAAAACACATCAATTACTGACATGTCAGTTTCACAAAACAGTTATATTTGATTTTAAACCAATAAGACAGAAGACAAAGAAAGAAAAATAATGTATTTTTATATGTTGATGGATTATTATTGTGTTGTCGAAGTGATAATTATTCTGTATATATTTTTTATTTTATTATTTGTGTTGTTTGGTTACAATCAATATTGTTCAAATTCCCTGACATATTTAGGATTATTGGAGATCACATCCAATTAAAATTTGAGTTAATTAATGTATCTAGAAACATATAATATAATGCATTTGCATAAATACATTTCATGAGATATTTAGTGTTAAATGGAATATAGTTTAATTCAGCTCTAAATGATTGTAAGAAAGTTTTAATTCGGTAAAATTAGGCTAGGGTCAGACGAATGCAGTGCGAACGCACGTGCAGCCGCACTTTATCATGGCCGTAGTAGCAGCAAATGACGACCAATGACAGGCAATATACGAAGTACAGCCGCACGAAAGTGCGGCCGCGCATCGCAAGTGGCAAACAAACGCATTTTTTCTAGAACGTGATACCGCTAGTACTGACTACAGAGTGCGCTGCGTCCGCTAGCGGCGTGTGTGCGTGATTAGGAGACATCAGACGCTGCTAATGTCCGGCCAACATAACGTCCAGATGCAAAAAGGGTTTTATTGATGATCCGTACGAAATCACGGACGAAAATGCACATCATATGACCGCTATCGCATATTCTGTGAAAAAATACGCCCATTCGTTCGAATGCACTTTTTCACGGACAACGCGAAAAATACGTTCGTCTGACCCTAGCCTTAGAAGTTGCTTTTATTTATTTTATTTTATTGGGATTGGTGTGTTTTATAAACACCAGTTTTGTTTCAAAACACCAAACAAGAATGGATAAGATATATAAAAAAAAAAATCTTTGATATTAGATATGGGAGTATGCACTTCGGCTATTTTCCTTTTTAAGCCAAAGTTGCGTCTACTGTATATATTTTTCTCTAATGCAATGAGTCAGAAGTAGTATGATTTTCCTGTTTTTTGTTGCGTGAGGCCCATAGGCTTTGCGGGGAAATTTTAACATTTATTATCTGTGTCTTTTCTTGTGTAATTAACATTTTTAGGCTAGGGTCAGACTGAGGCAGTGCGAACGCGCGTTCTGGCGCACTTAATCACGGCCGCACTAGCAGCAAATGACGGGCAATGACGGCCAATATACGATGTACGGTCGCACAAAAGTCCGGCTGCGCAACGCAAGTGGAAAATGAACGCATTTTTTCGAGAACGTTAAACCACTAGTACTGACGTACAGAGTGCGCTGCGTACGCTAGCGGCGTGTGTGCGTGAATTGGAGACATCAGACGCTGCTAATGTCCGGCCAACATAACGTCCAGATGCAAGAAGTGTTTTATTGATGATCCGTACAAAATCACGGATGAAACTGTGCATAGTATGACCGCTATTGCGTATTCCGTGAAAAAATACGTCCATTCTTCGAACGCACATTTTCACGGACAACGTGAAAAATGCGTTAGTCTGACCCTAGCCTTATTGTTTTCGTATACTTTAGAGTGATGTATGAAAATGAATGAATGTGTATATGATTAGGGGGTTATTTTTTATTTTATTTCTGCTAAAAAAGTGTCACATCTTCATCATCATGAGAAATCTGACAGTCACCACAGTCACAATGACTGCATATGGAACGAATCATGGACATTTTGTGTCAAGGTCAAAGGTAATAAGCAGCCAGTGCAAAGAGACAGCTTGTTCAGGAGTCCCTATGGCTGGAGCTCTGATTACATTCAATGATTATGCGTCTCAAGCTGGGATGTTGAAAAAAGACTACACCTTGATCTCGCTTTGGGCAAGGACTACGGAATTTGATTATGAGATATTATCTTTTATCTTTAATCCCCTAGATAAGTGTGAGTAAGGATTGGATTTGGGAAAATGAGAATGTATTTCTTGAGAGTGTGTGTGAATGCAGGTGTCTGAGTTTTGTGGAGTGAAGCTATACATATGAAAACACACACAGATATAGATCTGACTCATGTTGATTATTAGATAAATTAACTTTTAAATTCAAGTTATTATATTTTTCTTGTTCGGTGATGAACCTTTTGGGAAATAGGAATAAATAGTTATTTAATATCTAGATTAGGTATTTGTCCCAGGCTCCAAGTGTGGTTCACTTGAAGAGTGAATCTAAATAGACAAGTGCATTTTATGCTCATAAAGGGCCTCCTTGGGGAATCCCTTTCGTACATCTAAAAAAAAGTTATTAGGAGGACACTGTGGCCCCACGTATAATTAGTTTAATTGTCTAGTTTTGGTTTATCCTTTTGAGTGATCACAGGTGATATGTGATCAAAGGAAAGAATTGTTATATTTTAATTTCCTGTATGAATATAAATATTCTGTGTTGAAAAGCCTGTTCTGATAAAATGGGCTAGGACTCCCCCTCGTTTCAATACTACATGCACATGTTTTCTGGCTACACATTTCCTCTCGAGGCTGACCAGGGGATGTTGATTAAAATAGACATCCTGTGTTAACTCTTTCCAGGCAAAATAGAAATGCCTGCGAAATCTATGTGACGTCTGATATAGAAAAACATCTCTGAACCATATATGGTAATAATAAGTGTTTCTTTGTTATCTGTGATCGTCAAATTCTGACGTAGAAATGTATCTGTACTGATTGGCTGTTATATTACATTCCTCTGTGGGGTGGAAATGAAACTCTTGTCTATAACAAACGTTTCTATTGGATGTTGAAATCGAATAAATTGGTCTGTCTAAACAAAGAAAAGTCAGACATGACATGAAAGTTATACCTTGTGTGTGGCTGATTTTGGTGTCTCCGCCATGGCGTAGCGCAGCGTCTTGCTTCATTTTGATATATGAGAAAGAAATGACAGACTTTTTGGAATTCCATATACGGTAATTATTTTGATTTGATTAGCAAAATTTTTTATTTAACAGTTTGTGTATAACGTATTGGTATTAGGAATTTTATAGACTATAATGCTTGGTAATATAGAATTTATTCTTTTATAATAAATTAAATTGACAATATATCTTTTCACTTTCCACGTCTTGGAGGATGAAACTCGTGCTGCTACTGAAAAATAAAAATTGTGTACAGTGGTATTATAGGATTATATTATAAAAGAATTATATAAATAAGGCTAGCAATTATTTTTTCTGACTTGTCTGAAGTGTTTAAATAGCAGCAATATCTACACCTCTCCATAAGTAAGGAGGCAGGAGACTAATTTAATCTGTCACACTTATACAGCTTCATTCATGATCAAATAATGTGAGCACAAAAAATAACAATAACTGATTATAGAGGAAGAGATTTGTGAAAAAACACATGTAAAATATGTTAGTACAAACTACTTATCGAGTATTGATGGATATATATATATATATCCATGTTCTCCGCACTCAATTTTCAAAACAATTCATGCTCCAGTGCTAAGAAGCGGTCTCCACTATACACTCAAAACGATAAGAAAAAAATTCCTTTTCTATTGATTCGACATGTCAGTCCGCACAGGGACTTTCATCAGGATGGAACACACATCATAATGACAAACTTATATACACAACCCACAACTTTAGTTCAATCAGCAATCAATTCACATGGTCAATTTAACAAGCCCAAATAGTAACCATAGTAACATGTCAACATGTCTAGAGTCTAACTTTCCCCATATCGAATAAACATCGATATATGTACGGATTCTAAGGAAAAAAAAGAATTATTACTTTATTTAAAAAAAATCAAAAAGCATTAAAAGGACACGAAAGATTCCTCACCATGCCGGGCAGGAGACACTAAAGAAAAGAAAATCAACAGAGACACCCAATCCACAGTCATCGCGTAGGTAAAAAAGGGGTAAACTAATTATTTTTATTAAGCCCCCTAGGAGCCAGGGCATCAAGGTGATGAATCCAGTATGATTCTCTTTTTAAGAGTAACTTTGCTCGATCACCCTCCCTAAGTAAAGGGGGATATGACCGATACCCATCACAAGCATTGTAGAGAGAGAGTGATGTTTCTCAAAAAAATGTCTAGCTACAGGCTGGGGGCTCTCTTTTCCCACCAATGCAGCCCTAATTGCTGTTCTATGATTAGCCACCCTGTCACGTAAGTGATTGATGGTCTTCCCGACATACACAAGCTCGAATGGGCACATAATTCGGTAAACGACATAGGTGGTCGTACAAGTAATCCGATGTTTAATATGGAAAGTAGTACCACTATATGGGTGGTTAAAGCTCTTACCCGGTGTCAAATAACTACAAGTGGTGCATCCTAAACATCTATAACAACCCGGATGCGAGGGTGCCGTGTAAGTCATAAGACTATATTGGACCAAGTGTGGACCAAATAATCCCTTAGATTCCTGCCCCTCCTAAAAAACAGATCATCGGGGGCTCCTTAAATTTATCAGACAATTTAGGATCAGTAGTTAACATATCCCAATGGCGCCTAATGCTTTTACGCACCATATTTGAATGGGTTTTATAGGATTGCACAAATTTTACTCTTTGGGGTGCCACCATAGTATTCCGTGGCTCCATAGAGTCCAGATTGCTTTCAGTCTCAAATTTAGTTCTAGCATTCAATAATGCCTGGTCAAGAGTATTAACATCATAATTCCTAGCGCAAAACCTCTGATACATCTCATCTAGCTGTTGCTGACATCGGACCCTACAGGAATTGTTCCACATCACAAGTAAAAATTGTGAGACAGGGAGTGCTACAATCTGATGCTTTGGGTGAAAGATGTCTGCTCTCAAAACAGAATTTCTATCCATAGGCTTACGAAACTGGCTATAATCCACGTGATCACCAATACGGGAAATTTCTAAATCCAAAAATGTTACAGATTCAGTACTAGCCTCATATGTGAGCCTGATGGTTGTGGGTAATTGATTGAGCGTCCTCATAATCTCACCAAAGTCAACCAGATTCCCATCCCACACCAACAGAATATTGTCGATGAACCTGAGATACAGGCGTATCGGTTACACTTATACAGCTTCATTCATGATCAAATAATGTGAGCACAAAAAATAACAATAGCTGATTATAGAGGAAGAGATTTGTGAAAAAACACATGTAAAATATGTTAGTACAGAGTATTGATAAAATTGATTTAAATATATATATATATAATGAAATAATCAGTGTATTGTAGGATGCAATGATACCTTTTCTACTGGACCAATAAGTAAAACAATAGGATGAGCTTAGGAGTGTTGCATCTCTTCTTCAGGTCCAAATCAAAGGCTGATCAATCTGGCACAATATACTGTGAACAAGATAAGTCAAAGCAAAATGGTGCAGTGATATGATATGATGTGATGTGATGAGTGACTGATGTTATCAGTCAGAAAGTAAGTGGAGGTCAATTGTAAAAATAGGAGCTTTGGACCTCTCTACTGAATTGCTTCATTTCAGTCATGCTAGGATTTCTGCTGCAAACCGCTCTCTTGAGGTCATTTCACAGCATCTCTACTGGATTATGTTCTGGTCTCTGATTGGGACACTCAAAAAAGGTGTGATTTTCAATTTTTTAAACCATTTTGTAGTAGATTTACTTCTACGATTCAGTTCATTTTTTGGTGCATCACTCAAGTTTGAGCTGATGGGCGTGGCCTGACGCCGAGCTGAGAAGACGCACCTTGGGAGTAGCTCCGGCAAACTGACCCAAAACCGGCTAATTTGCGGGGGTTCTTCACTGCTCTTGCGGACCTGCTCGCACACTCACCAGCCCGGAACACGGAGACAATGAGGCGCACATCTTGAAGCCCCCTGGTTGCTGCGGGAGCGCAGCCAGATCTCCTTGGGCCTACTGCGCAAGCGGAACCTGAGCTGGATTTGGATAACGCCGCACAGGCTTTCACTTCCGGGGACGCAGCAGACGGCCCCTTCGGATCTGACCGGCCCGCTCACGGCATCACCAGCTGACTCGGGTAAGCCGCACTGCAGAGGTAAATCACCTCTACCCCTGTCCCAAACGGCACACCCGAGACCAGCACACTCCGACACCTCGTGCGGCGGCCTACAGCCGCGGTCCCACCGGAACTCCTGGGAGGCGGGAAGACGCCCGACTCCCATTTACATCGGGCACCTGCCCAGAGGGGAAACGACGGCGTCTGGCGCCACTGAGTACCTTAAGGGCAGAATATCATCCGTCCACCGATACCCTGGATGAAAAGGACCTGGTCCTGGCCTGCTTCTCACCCCACCCGGAGGCCTGACGCAGCGCCCACTCTAGCAGGGCCCAACTGAACACCCCTTCACAAAACATAAAAAAGGGAAAGGAAAAAGAGAAGAAAAAGAAAAGGAGAGAGGGAAGGGGAGAAGGAGGGGAAAAAAAAAAAAGAAAAAAAGAGGAAACAAAAAGAAAAAAGGAGGAAAAAATAAATAATATATATGTATATAAAAAATATATATATATATATATATTATATATATATATATATTTTATATATCGTTTATATATAAAAATATATAAACAAAACCCAAAAAAATTTTTGGTGGCCCCTTCGTGGACCACTACCAGAACTTCCCCCCTCCCCCTTATTCTCTTACTCGACGACGGACCTCCATGGCCGCCTAAACTAGGAGCTTCCGCACACCGACTTCTCTCCTGCATCAAAGTATTCTAAAAGGACTATGGGTCGTGGTAAAAGAACCCCCCAGGCACCAGAGACCCCCGGACACGGTGGGGATCCTTCTACACCCGGTATCCAACAGTTTTTTGCTCCGCCGCCGGGCCAGCCTGAGGCACCGGCTTCTCCTAACATGGAGCCAACCTCACCAGGCGGTTCCACGTCACCTTCACATTCAACGACAGACACATGGGAGGCCCCAGCAGACGTCCTTCAACTCCTGCGCTCTCTCCTAACTAAGCAGGACCTGACAGTAGCAATCGCCGCCCTCCGTCAATCGCTGGCGGCAGATATCCAGCTGCTGCGAGATGACATCACAGGCCTTCGTGACTGCCTGGAGCGAGTGGAGAGCGATCACATAGACCAGTCCACTTTAATCACAGAAACCTCATCACGTGTTGAAGCGCACCATCACCTATTACTCACGCTGACACGCCATGTAGAAGATCTCAAAAACCGTGGCCGCAGACAAAATATCAGAATCCGGGGCCTGCTTTTAGGGGAAGGGTCACCTGCGGAACTGGGTAGGATTTTGCTCCGCTTATTTAACACCATCCTCAGCTGCGATCACACCTCGCATATCGACATAGAACGTTGTCACAGAGCATTACGACCAAAAGGGCCAGCGGATGCCCCGTCGAGGGATGTTATTTGTTTTTTCCTTCACTTTGGCGTTAAAGAAGAGATCATGCGACGAGCACGTGAAAGGCCACATATCAAATTTGAGGGAGTCACTATCGCTCTGTTCCACGATGTCTCCCCTATCATGCTGCACACCCGCAGAGCCTTAAGACCACTTACAATGGCGCTACAAAAGGAAAACCTACAATATCGTTGGCTGCACCCCTTCGGGATTCAGGTACGCACTCCACATGGCCCGGTCACAGCCCGCAATGAACCTAATCTAAGAGGTTTTTTACGAGCCTTACACCTCCCACCAATCACCCTGGAGTCCTGGCCGGACCCGACTGCAGCCTATGCACCCGAAACGCCCCTCCCGCAGCGTCACCCCAGACCAAAACACCTGCGATGAGAATCTCTTCAATCAGCCACTTTTACTCCCTCCAGTTCTCAGGAAGGATGAGATCGTCAATTTGACATTAAACCCACTAAGAAGGACACGACGCTCGCCAGCTAGTGACCACCTTCCATGCAAACCTTGCATACACCCAAGACTCATTCCTTTTTCTTTCAACCACCGCACACGGAGGTAGCGGAACCTCTGACTTACCTTTTACTCTTCTTACGCTTCGCTGACTTTGAGAAGGCGCTCACTCCACGTACCCCACGGAGCTGCAACCCACCCCTGTCCTGGTGGTTCGTGTGGTCTCACCCAACACCTCGATAGGTGCCACGGGTTTGTTTAACACACGAGTTGCGACAGCTCTGTTGATCTTTTTCTGCTGTTTTACCTGTTTGATAGTTTTAAGTATTACTTCTGTACTTATTGATTAGTGCATTCTACTGTTTGTTATTAGTTAACCCTACCCTTGATTGATGGCATTCACCCCAGACACCCTTAGGGTGCTCACTCTGAATGCAGGGGGCTTAAACGTCCCCACGAAACGACATATCGCCCTTCGGGAGTTTTTTAAGCTACGTGCTTCTGTGGTCCTGGTACAGGAGACTCATTTCGCTCTTAACAATGCTCCGAGTTTTCGTAATCACCATTTCCCCACAGGTTATTTCGGGAATTGTAAAGATGGCAAAGTTCGCGGTACCGCCATACTGTTCTCCAGACATGTACCCTCTACGCTCCTGGACACTAAATACGATGTAGGAGGCAGATACACCTTGGTTAAGGGCTCCATAGGCTCCCAGACCTATACCTTCGCATCTGTCTACCTACCCAACATCGAGCTCTGCGTGACATACTCCGCACCATAATGTCATTCACAGAGGGGATACTCTTGCTGGGGGGTGACCTCAATCTAGCGCTTGACCCCCGGGTGGATACCTCCCGAGGCACGTCTAGTGTGGCTCCCTCAGTACACCAACAGGCCCGACTCCATCTGCACGATAATAGACTAGTGGACTGCTGGAGAGCTGTGCACCCGACGGTCAGAGACTACACATACTACAGCACAATACATGACCGATACTCGCGAATCGACTATCTGCTCATCCCGTCTAACTTTGCACACCTTATGCAGTCGGTCACCATAGGTACCAAGGTTTGGGCAGACCATTGTCCGGTACTTATGACTCTTGCAACCTCACTCTACCGACCCAAATCCGCACATTGGCGGCTTAATGAGACACTTCTGAACGACCCTGACATATTAACGGGATTACATGACACGCTTCGACATTACTTCGCTGACAACACCTCCCCTGATTCTCCGCCTCCGATAATCTGGGAAGCGCACATAGCCGTCGCACGGGGCTATCTGATTTCACAAGGTGCGCGCCTCAAAAGAGAAAGGACACAACGCGAGTCCGAACTACACACGCTTATACGTGATCTAGAACTGACACACAAGACCACATTATCAGACCAGACCTACGCAGAACTCTTGGGGCACAAAGCTGAACTACACTCCCTGCTTAATATCAGTGCCTTAACCGCTATAAAATGCACCAAACAGCTGTTCTATGTCCAGGGGAATAAATGCGGGAAACTCCTAGCTCATGCCCTACGTAAACGCAACCGGGCCATGTATATCCCTAGACTACGCACACCGACCAAAGAGTTACTTACACACCCACGGGACTCGATGGACCTCTTACTTACTCACTTCACAGAGGAGTACAACATCCCTACCCCCTCTACCTCACTGTCACAACCTGCTATTGAAGATTACTTACGGGCCCATCTTGAAAAATCCCTCCCACCTGAGACTAGAAGATTACTGGAACAGCCGATCACGGGGACAGAGCTAACTGAAGCCATTAAACGGACCCCGGTGGGCAAGGCCCCCGGCCCAGATGGACTACCCCTCCTATATTACAAGATTCTCCGGGAAATCCTCGACCCGCAATGGCTTGTAGCCTTTAACTCTATAATGGACGGGGACCCACTGACCGCCCAGACCTTGATGGCCACAGTAACCCTCATCCCTAAGCCAGGCAAGGACACGGAGCTCTGCGGCAATTATAGGCCTATTTCATTGTTAAATCAGGATGTAAAATTATTTGCCAAAATCCTTGCTACTCGTCTCAGTCCCCACATCCCGCAGCTTATTCATACTGACCAATCAGGCTTTATTCCGGGAAGGGAGGGCAGGGCAAACACTGTGCGAGCAATTAACTTGATCCATTTAATGTCCAAAAATAAGAATGACCCTATGCTACTTCTCTCCACTGACGTGGAAAAGGCCTTTGACTGCGTCAGTTGGCGCTTCCTTTTCAGCACATTATGCTGCATTGGTTTGGGTCGAAACATGTTGGCGTGGGTTGGATCGCTGTACTCCAACCCCTCTGCCAGACTTAATGTAAACGGGGCCCTTTCACCCCCCTTTCGCATTACTAACGGCACAAGGCAGGGTTGCCCCCTCTCCCCATTACTGTTTGCCCTCACCCTTGAGCCCTTCCTACAGGCGATCCGCTCGCACCCCCAATTACATGGAGTATCGGTGGCAGGGACAGAACATCGTGTTGCAGCATATGCAGACGATATGCTGTTCTTCATCCGCAGACCGATGGAGTCTTTACAGCATTTAATTAAACTCTTTGCAGATTACGGTACCATCAGCAATCTCCGTATTAATATGGAAAAATCGGAAATCTTACACATAAATGCTCGTGCTGAACTACAGACAACTTTAAAACATATGTTCCCTTTCCGATGGTGTACTAGTGGCCTTAAATACTTAGGAATCACCCTCACTGCGACCTGTAAAGACCGATTCCATGCGAACTACAAACCTTTGCTGACGGCCCTGACTGCAGACCTACGACAATGGTCCTTCCCGCACATCTCATGGTTCAGACGAATTAATGTAGTGAAAATGAACATCCTGCCTCGCGTCCTATACCTTTTTCAAGTGCTCCCTATTCTCTTACCTCCCTCCTTTTTTGCGCAGCTTCGCACAATGATTTCCACCTATGTCTGGAACTCCAAAAAACCACGCATTAGCCTGGCCTTACTGATGGCCCCTAAACAGTTAGGCGGCGTTGCACTGCCACAATTTTGGCACTACTACCTGGCCTCGCACCTACAACGCATAATGGAATGGTCCACCTGCTCACTAAATAGGTCATGGGTCGCAATAGAGCAAGGATCGGTGCGGTGCCCCCTGTCCTGCCTCCCCTGGCTACCAATCTCCACGCAAAAGACCATGACTGACCCCCACCCCCTAATACTCGCCACCCTGAGAGCCTGGCGATCTCTGAAGCCTTCAGCAGGCATAGCTCCCTTCCCCTCGCCGCTCCTACCCCTGCAATGGTTGCCAGCTTTCTCTAGATCCCTGCTCCCGACGAACACGGATGGCCTGCCACTCCCTCCAAGACCTAAGCATTTTCTGAATGAATCAGGCCCCTATCCCTTGCGACCACTTACCCATCCCACACGCAAACTCATTCCTACTGCGGTTCCACCATCACCGACTCATTCAGTCATTACGATCCCTTGCCCCACTATCAGACTATATCAGACCGCTCACGCAATACGAGATGTTGATCGAGAGAGGCCGATACCCATCGCACTGCCTCTTTTTAATGTATAACATGCTCCAAGCCACGTCATCTCTGAATAGTCCTGCTCGCTCTAACTAGGAACGCAAATTAAATTTAACCTTTGAGATCACCAATGGAGCGATATTTGCCAATTGGCACACTCCAGCTCCACAGCAGTAAGGGTACAAGAGGCCAACTACAAAGTGCTCACGAGATGGCACAAGAACCCCCAAATATTGAGCCATTATGCTGACGGGGACACCGGTAGATGCTGGAGATGTGATGCACCTAATGCCTCGGCTCCCCACATATGGTGGGACTGCCCGGTCCTCTCTGGATTTTGGTGCTCTGTTCACGACTGCCTTTGCGAAGTCACGGAACCGCCACCCCCATTTACCCCGGAATATTGCCTACTTAACCACACTGAGGTCCCGCCCGAGGTATTTCAGAAATCGATCACCGTCAGAGTTCTACACGCTGCACGCCTGGTTATACCGATGTTCTGGCGCAAACCCATTGCCCCACCTCTTACTGTATGGTTGCGTGAAGTGGAAAATATTCGATCGGCGGAAGAGGGGGCCACCCTGTCTCTGGGTAAAGTTGCTGAATACTATCGCTCCTGGCATTATTGGCTAAATACCTGCCTGCCCCGGGACGGTAGGAATGCCCCCCGATCTCATGGAGCTCACCGCATTTTCCCATATACCTCCCGCTGAGTTCCCCCCCACACTCATTCCTTCCCGAAGCTACACCTACCACTATGAAGTTTATATCACCCGACCCTAGGCTTCTGTCTACTGTTCAGGTCCACCGATCTTGTATTTATAACGAATGCCACGTTTTATACGACGTTTTAAGCTCTTCATTTATTTACTGCAATATTGCACACTGTTGATACTGACTATGTATGACTTCTTAATTTCTCTATAAAGAACAACATGTTAAAAAAAAAAAAGTTTGCGCTGATGCACAGCAGCCCTGATATATTCCTATTGTACATTTTGATAAATTAGATAATGCATTCTTCGCTTGATTGTGGGAAGTGGTCCAAAGACCAAAGCAGCAAATCAGCCCCAAATCACGATGTTCCCTCCACCGTACTTAACCTTTAGGATGATGTTTTCATGCTGTTATGCCGAATTATGGTAAATAATGGTAAAACCTAGAATAAAAGTCTAGGAAATTGTGATTATCCCACTTCTAAACTGTATACACCTGTTAAGAGGATTGAACCTCAGATTGTCTAGACCAGAAAAACAGTTGTTCCCTCCAGAAGGAGAACACACCTGGAGTTTACAGGAATATGGGATACATAAAATATACCTTTTATTGATTAACTATACACACTCAAGATTCAACTTAAAAACACATTCAAAGACAAAAGATAGGTAGCCAATTATATCGGCAGTTAAAGTGAACATTAGTTCACTTACCGAGCATAGCTATCCAAGCTGTAGCTAGTTACGAAGATTTTTACTTATGCTCAATGCTTGGCTTGCTAACTCATCAGCTTATTACATACAGGGAATTGAAAAATTCTAGAGGAGCCAGATCTCATATGAAGTTATTGATCAGACTTGCAATCTTACAGCCTGGGTTCACTACTTTGGCGGTAATCGATCCGCATAGATTATGCCAGAGGAAAAAAGCGTTATGATTGTTAGAAGTACCAACTGCTTGGGGGAGCCAAGTCTCCTATAGTATCACTTAAATGCTTGCAATCTTGCAAACTGGACTCAATATTTTTCCAACAATTGGTCAATAGAACATCAGGGTTATTCAGAGAAAGGTGAAACTCTGGAGAACTTTTGGAGAAGTGAAAATTCTAGGTCAAAATAGGCAAGCCAGAAAAATTCTCCCATTTATCTCAATTTCCAAATCGTCTATTTTGACCTAGAATTTTCACTTCTCCAAAAGTTCTCCAGAGTTTCACCTTTCTCTGAATAACCCTGTATGTGTGACATATAAGGGAGAGAAAAAATCCCTAAATCTCTGTACGCATTACTCAAAATGACCCACAACATGCAAAGTTTCAGTAATTACTTATGGGCAGCCATCTACTTTAGCCGCAATTAATCTATCAAATGTACATAACTGAGGAGAGAAAGCAAATCACTAGACTCCTCCACTTATTGCCACCAGTGAACCCTCATTGTGTACAAGTTTGGCAGTTGCTTTAGACAGCCATTCACTCATTGAAATCAAATATTTCTTTATGTATAACTAATTTAAAATGATTTTTCAAAAAAACACTGGTTTCGAGACAATCAGGGTTATTCAAAGAGCTCCGAATTGGGGCCGAAAGGTAACCAAACGCTGAAATTCAGTGTTCGGCTACCTTTCCTGGCCAGTCAGCTATCCAGAGAGCAGGCAATTCGCCAAATCCTAGCGAATTGCCTGCACATACCGTGCCTGTTCGGTGCCTGTTCGAGGGCAGTGAATCCTCATAGAGAAGCAATGCTTCGGCTATTTAGAGACCAAAACCCAGCAGTGAAAATTTGCCGAATTGCCCTGCCATTCGGTGGCTTCATTCGACAGGTTTATTCAGGCGAATCCCATAGGCTTCAATGTTAAAAATATTCCCGTTTTAATTCAATATCTAATAAACTATTTATTATAATATTCTGCAGTAAAGAGTCTATTTATAGATTTTTTAGGATCTTTTAAGCATTTTTCGGGATTTTTTTGCAAAAAAAAAATTCAGTTTTTTCTTAAATTATTTTTTTTAAAGTTTTTTCTTTTTTCTGTAACAGCCCTTTTTATTATCATTCATTGGACCTCATATGTCCATTTCAGACATTTTCGCTCAGTAGTTTGTTTGCAAACAGAGTTTCACTTTTCAAACATTCAAGCAAACTGTTTTTTTTCACTCCATTCGTCTGCGGTGTCGGGTTTTTCCGGCGGCTGCTCTGCGCTGTGATCGTCCCCTGCTCGGGTTTCTCCAGCGTGTTCGGCGGGGTTAATCCAGATGTTTTTGCGGGTTTCGGTGTGCATTCGCCTGGGTTTTGCAGTGAGTGTTCTGCAAGTTTTCGGCGTCTTTTCCCTGCACTACGATGGCCCTGTAGTGCTTGCTAAATACACTGCAGGGTCGCCGAAATGGGATCGCCAAATCGCACCGAATTGAAGAGAACGAAAAGTCACAGAACGTGCAGTGACTTTGATTCTCTTTGAATAACCCTGAAAGTTTTTTTGAAAAATCACTGAAGTGATATATATATTTGAGAGTGAGATTTTAAGACAATTTTATACCATAATGCAAATTATATATATATATATATATATATATATATATATATATAGAGAGAGAGAGAGAGATTGATAGATGAATACAAATAATTTGTTGTGGTCTCTTACAAAGTAATGATAGATTTGTTTATATTTGATTTATTATTGGTATCATGCTAATGGTGACTTTTCAATTAATAGTATGCTTATCATGAAGGACAAGGTTTTTAAAGAAATAATTTTAATGGGTGATCTTCCACATGTATAAAAATATCCTTAATTATACAAGACCACTTCATGTAATTTTGCATGATTAGACGTCGGTATAATGTGCCACATTGTTCTGTTCCTTAATGAAACAGTTTTCCTTCTATGAGAAGTTAACAAAAATGCAAGGTTTGCAATTTTTATCTCTTTGGCCATAGTTAAAATATGATTATTTATAACCGAAACATTTGTATTTGGGGCTATTTCTGCTGCTTATTCCCTGGTTTCCATGGTTACACACCCACACAAGTGCCTGGTGAAGAAGATTTAGTAAGCAGGCGTGACTCAGTAGTTGGGTTGCTTAGTGTTATTTTTGTTAGTGCAGTAGTTGTGGTCTTGCAGTAGTAATCCATTTTTTTTTTATGTAAAAAAATACAAACTTTTCATAACTTTAGGAACCCAGAACTACCAAACCAATGACTTGATACACGTAAGATAGCCATAGTCTTTGAAGGAAAAAAAAAAGTCTAAAACCGTCCAGCCTCAACACAAGATAAATTCAGTTATGTTTATTTGTTTCAACATCTGTATTTTCAAAGAATATAAATTTTTATTGAAATAATGGAAAATATAGCATTTGGTCAGTTGACTAACAGGGTTATTCAAAGAGAGACAAATTGGCCCCCCAATTGCAGTGAACAGTGAATTTCCCCATACAGTGCAATTTTGTGGCCATTCAGCTAATCTAAAGATTGCAATTCACCAAATATTGGCGAATTGCCAGTGAAATACAGCGATTCTTCGACAGCAGTGGAATCCCCATAGAGAAGCAACGGTTAATCTATTCAGAGAACAATGAACAGCAGTGAAATGTCAATGAAATGCCCTGATTTTTGGTGGTTTCGGCAGGTTAAATCAGGTCATCCCATTGGTTTCAATGGAAAAAATATTCCCGTTTTTATTGAATATTTATTAAACTGTTTATTCTTTTAATCTGCAGCAAAAAGTCGCTCTATTATTTTTTAGTGTTTCTTTAGGCATTTTTGGGGATTTTTTTCAGCGCGTTTTTTCCCCAATGTTTTTAAATAGTGTGTTTTTCTGTAACAGAGTAAAATACAAGCCCAGTTTGTAAGGGAGCGCAAAGAATTGGTACAGCTGGTATCCGTTTCCCAGATGATATCACAATTTTCTTTGGTAGTTATATATATATATATACGGTCACTATAAGGCAGACAGACAAATCTAATTGTGCAATATTGTTACACACATTTATAGATCGATTAATATGCACACAATATAAAAGGGCCACTCACAAATAGGGAGCCTATAGGCTCTTAGTATTCGCAATTAAGCCTCTATGGGGGGCTCCACCCATCAATCGGAACGTTGGTAGATATATTCAAAATTCTTGGTGACAACTTGAACCTCGGTTAAAAGAACAAAAACAACACATGGCACAATAACCAATTTGAGTTAGGTCGCAGTATATTGGATATAGCAATCTACTCACATACTCATGAGCCTCCTATTAAGTGGCTCAGTATTCTAGCTTTGGACCACTTTGAGGAGGGTCCCACCTCTTCCACAATATCCACTGTTGGAACAGAATCAAAGACTGATCTGACTGATGAAGCTTACAGAGGAGCAAGCGAAACGCGTTTCGGTTTAGCCCACATTAGTTTTATTCTTTTATATTTTGAAATAAATCCCTTTTTTAAAAGCCCTTCATCGTCTGTTGCCTATATCCAATGGGTTTTGACTGCCTTGGTAATCCTTTGATTCTGGGCCAACAGTGGATATCGTGGAAGAGGCATCCTGCAATATCGTTACCTGCCGCAGGTCTGCTCAGTGATCGCTCCCCCAAGCGATCACTTCCGACAGCGGCAGGAGGTACTGAGTGCCACGAGTGCTCTGCAAAAAAGGATTACCCCGGAGCAACACTGTCCTTTATACAATTTCAGCTGCAGGTCATTTCGGGGACTTTGTACCAGGATGCACCTGCCCCCTGGGCGGTGATGGGGGACAGAGTTGGGGATACTCATTTTTTTTAATAAAATCCCCTGTATTGAGGGCAAACAGAGACCCCAAAAAAGATGCAGGGTGTGTTTCAAGAGGGGGCAGAGGAGAGACACAACCTTTTACTGCCCAGAATGCCCTGGACAAACCGGTCTGTGTCTTGGGGACTGATATATAAATTAAGAACGATGGCACCTTTGGGTTTGAATGAAGAACTCGATCTCACCTGCTTTTAGGGCCTCCTAGAGGGCCCTATCGGGAAATAGTGCCTCTTACTGTGTACATTTTGGACACTATAATAGTTGAAAAAATATTTATTTTTTTTATTATTATTTTTTTCATTTTTATTTTTATTTTCATTTCCTTTCTTTAATTTTTTTTTATATTTATTCTTTTTTATATTTATTTTTTATGAAGAAATTTACACAAGATACTAAGGGATATCTCTTTTTAGGGGTTTCCCTTCTTTTTTCCCCTTGTTTTAGGGTTGGTAAGATAAACTTTTTATCTATTTATTTGTATTTTACTTCTGGTGAAATTTATTTATTTTTTAATTTTTTGTTCCTATACATTTTTAAATTTTTTACATATATACTTTTCTTCTTTTATGAATTGAAGAGAAAAATCTGCTTTCCGAAGGATCCTGGATACATCGGGAATAAAGATTCGTACAATAATCGTGGATTGGAGATCGATCATCGAGTCGTAATTAAGACAGTGGCAAAGTTCCGGATGTTTTTCACGGGGACGGAAGTGGAGATCACGAAGGGAATTTAGATCCGAACAGGGGAAGATGCTGCAGTACGAAAGAACTTCCGGTCGGATTGAAATCGGAAGTCAAGATAGAAATGAATACCGGAAACGATTCCCCGACGTTCCGAAAACGAAACGAAAGAGATCCAATGAAAATGGCTTTTTGAAAACAACAAATGAGCGATTGGACTTTAAGAACAAAGACTCATGGGAGTGTAAATGTGGTCTGTGACCTTACCATATAAGGAAAATGCCACAGTTAATGAGCTGACTAATGAAATCCCTGTATGGGTAATAAAAGGAAAGATGGGTGTTCTGTTTGTTATATGATTTTTTTGCTTTTTAACCTGTATTGCCCTTGAAAAAGTTTAGCTGTAGACGAAACGCGTCGGGCTTTGAGCATATCTATGCTATTTTATCCGTTTATTCATTTTGGAATTAAAAATATTTTCTACTTTACACCCATCTTTCTTTCCTTTTTTTGCCAAATTTGGCGATTATAATATCCATGATCCAACTGAATAGAACAACGGGAACCTATTCCAGACGCTGAGGCTTCCTATTTCTTTGCCCTATCTATGTGTGGAGTATCTTGGACCATCTCCAGGGAACCTCCTCAGCATTTCATCATAAAAAGATAAATTGACTTCCTTTTCCTTTCGATCACCATTTGCCGGTTGCTATTTTTTCTTACAGTCTAGTTAGTTCAGTTTTTTTTTTTTTTTACTGCACCAGACTTTTACATTTTATTCCTACATTTTTATGTTCTACAATCGGTGCTGTGTTTTGCCAAAATCTTGGCAAACCTATGCATGGGGGGCATGGGTGTACTCAGGAGTCCTTGCAGAAAACAACCTGGAGAGTTTTCATGCAGTAACCGACAACAGTGTCTCCTAAATCACAGTCCAAATCTAATGTGGCATAAAAATAAACAAATTACCACCACACACCTTCTCAAATGTTTTGGGCTAAAACCGTTGCATCCACGGCATCAAAACACTCCATATGCGATACCTTGGGGTGTCAACATTTCAAATATAAACACTTTTCTGGCAATAATTCAAACTGGGGTATGCGGTAGACCCAAAACCAAAGATAGGCCTATCTGAAGAAATAATCTCAATTTCAACTCCAATGACAAAGTCATAAAAATTGTATTTGAACCTTCCCAAAATCCTTCCAAACCTATGCATGGGGGGCATGGGTGTACTCAGGAGACCTTGCAGAAAACAACCTGGAGAGTTTTCATGCAGTAACCGATGACAGTTGGCAGTAACCCATAACTGGATTTGACAATTCATGCCTAAAGTACAATGTGTGTGAAAAAATAACACAAAAAGTTTGACAAAGAACTAGTGCATGGAAAGTGTTAAAATACCACTCTTTGAAGTACCCTAGGGTGTGCCCTTTCTAAAAATATATGGTTTGATGGGGGTAAATTACTTTTGCCGGCTTCAAAAATGTCCCAAATAGGACATGGGTGCATGATGACGAAATGTGAAAATTCCAAGTTGGAAAACTGAAATGCGCACCCCTCCAAATAAGGCCTATTAGCCCCCAAATGACCCAACATACCTATACATGGGTGGTATCAATTTACTCAGAAGATGTTGAACATATTTTGGGGTGTTTTTGGCAGTAAACCTTAAAGTTCTCAGTACATGTATTCTTAAACTGCACTAAAAAAAAAATAACAAAAAAAGTTTTTTCTCAAACTTTGGCATAGATTTGTGGTAAAATGGTTGCATGGAAAGAGTCAAAATAGCCCAAGTTTAATACCTTGGGTTGTGTACTGTTCTGTTTCTCCACCAAAGCACTGAGAATGTGATCTGTTAACTTACTGTTGTGATGAGATGGCTATAACTCCCAGTCTAGATGAATTACAGACAGTGACTCAATCGAGATGACACCTTGAAGATCTGTTGAAGTTTTGTTCCAAAACTGTAGAAAATCCACAACAATATACATCCGATAGGTCAAAAAATCATAATGAATCTGAGTCCATAAGGCTTGCAAAGGATTGCTGGGAAGGGAACAAGGGTGGAGCTATCTGAACAGGAAATCCCTGCAACATGAGGAGGGGAGGAGAGAAACCCAGGGGTAGATGAGACATGTGCAATTCTTAAAGGCATATCACAAGTCATGTGAAACATGACATGTACTTTTAAAAAATATGTATATGTGGAGGGTTATTCAGGAATTTGTGACAGATATCAGTGTTACAATGTCAATATCACTAATTTTGAAAATAAACCCTTTGGAAATGGCAAAGTGCTACTTGCGCTTATGGTCATGTAAGATAAGGGAAAAAGTGAGGAATATGTAAACATTGGGTATTACTAAACTCAGGACAAAATTTAAAAACTACTAAGCAATTTTATTTTTTGACGGTTGTTGATACACAAGAAATTTTGGGGGTCAAAGTTCGAAAAAGTGGTGTTTTTCGATTTTTTGGGCATATTTCACAATTTCGTTTACAGTAAATTATATGAAATAATGAAAAAAATTGTATCTTTAGAAAGTCCATTTAATGATGAGAAAACCAGTGTAAAATATGTGTGGTTTGCAAAAACGAGTATGGGGAAACTTTGACCTAAACACAAACAGCTCAGAGATGTAAAAACAGCAGTGGCTACTAAAGGACGGATTTGTGTAAAACCGCCCGATCACTAAGGGGTTAATAACCCTGTAAGTTTTCTGGCCACATCCAGAATTAATTTATGGGATGCAATCACCCAAAAATACAATAGATTTGACCATCAGGAAGAGCCGAAACCTTTCTATAGTATGAGTATACTATGAGTATTACCTTCAGGCTGGCCGTCCACTGGATCCGTAATCGAACGACCGACTTTTTCGTCAGACCATGGATGACGTCGGTCGTATGACCAGGTCAGACTAGGGTCGTCCACTGCGTGCGGTCTGTCGTGCGACCACAGACAATCAAAATCAAAATCAGAGTTGGAGTGCAGAGGCTGCCAAAAGCAGAATGAACTGGCTTTACATATAAAAACAAGTTCATTCTGCTTTTGGAACCAGTGCAGTCCTTTTTTTGTTACTATTATTTTTACTATGCTCTTTGTCTGTAAACCTGTCAAACTATCCCCTAAATCAGGGCATGACGCCAACACTTCAGTGCAGTGCTGCGCTCTGATATTCGTTCTCTTTGCCGATACAGATTGCCAATGTGCAGTGATCTGCAGAAAAATGCACCATATTTTGCCATCATTTTTACAGTACAAACAGCAACAAAATTGCACCGTATGGGGAAATTCAACATTCAGTGCCCTTCGGGAGGCATGTCAGTGCTTAGTAAATAAACACCTTTGCACTGCTAGTCCCACCATGTTACACAGCTAGTCCCAACATGCACAAAGGTGTTTGGTAAACTTGCATCATGTCTGCACCATTTATTTTCAATGGGAGTTCAAAAAAACAGCAAAACCAATATAAATGTGTTTTTTTAACTCCCCTAATGAGTTTGCTGGGGAAAGATGGACGTTGACAATCTTTCTGAACTCCCAGCCTGGTGTGATCACCCATCTGCTGTGGTCTTTACCCTTCGCCAGAAGTCGGACGTCTGCTGCAATGGACGATGGTTCCATTCACAATCATATTACAGGATCGAACGTACGACGACAGACGATATTGGATGATCGCACCATCGCGCGAAAATGGTTCCAGTGGAAACCTTGAGCACAAATGTATTTTGCTTCCTACCTTGTATGAAGATGGATTTTATTTAAACAGGAGAGTGGATTATAGAAGCTACGAAAGCTCAAAATAGTAAAGATAAAATTGCAAAACAATAATAAAATAATAAAAGATGAGATAAATTGCAATTACATAGCATTTTATTGCCACAGGTGAACCCCAATTCTGCCAATATGCTAATAATGCTGATTTGAAATTATATATATATATAATTATAAAGCGCAGTGCTGGACTGGCCTACCGGGATACCGGGAGGAATCCCGGTAGGCTGCAATCCTTGGGCCGCTTTTATTTTAATTTTACATTGCAGCAGCATCGTACTGTGAAAAAACAACGGGCTGGTAGCGGCCGGCGGCGGCCACGCCAGCCCACGGGTTGCGCACTGCCTGGCCACCGTCTTGTTGCTGTTGGTAATTCTAAGCTCCAGTATGAATCCTTCTGACACTGTCACACACACACACTGCAGGCACAGCTGCCCACCGCGCCTTCTGTGTGTGAGTGAGGAGGGCCAGGCTGACAGCTGCTGCAGCGTGCATGCTTTCCAGCGACCACAAGGCTGGAAATGGCACTCACGCTGCATTGGCGCCGGTGAGGACCTACCGTGTGATGCGCCAGATAGACGCATTGCAGCAGGCGCAGACCGGGTTCCCCTCAAGTCACTGGTGCACAACTTGTTCACAGAGGAGGCTAATAGCCGCTCAGCCAAGTGACGGCGGCGGGAGGAAAGAGGCTGGAGTGCATCTTTGGAGGACAGGTAGAGGCAGAGCCGAGGAGACACAGGCAGCGCTCACTGGCGAGGCAACTAGAGATGGGTGAGTGACTGATTCTTTGATGGTTGGATCCCCCAGAAGGCACACCTATCTCAATATTTTGACCCCCCCAGCCAGCAGGTCCCTCAAATTCTTTTGACCCCCCCGCTGGTCCCTCACATTCTTCTGCCCCCCCAGGACCCGCATCATCAGATGAATGACAGGGGGTAGAATAAAGTGAGGGACCTGCTGGGGGTGTCAAATGAATTTGTGGGGCCTGCTGGCTGGGGGGGTCAAAAGATTGTGAGAGGTCTGAGGTGTAAATAGGCTGTACAGCTCAGTGATACCCTCAAACACACCACATTTACTGTACAGCTCAGTAATACCCTCAAACACACCACATATTACTGGGGCTGGTATGAAATTATTTCCAGGGCTGATTTTTATCCCCAGTCCGGCCCTGATAAAGCATAAATGATATAGCAACTTGACTATCATATAAACATGAACTAAGTCCTTTAAATAGGATGTAGTATGTGTGCTGCAGTTTACAGTCTCTGTGCAATTAACACATTTAGATGTGCAGTATTTTGTGAATACTAAAATACTGAATTTGTTGGAGCTTTTTTATTTTTGTAAAATCACTCAAACATTTGAGATCTAAATTGCTGAAATTCAAGTCCAACATATTTACCATATTGTTATTTATGATTTTGTTACATTGTTGAGAAATAAATTTCATGTGTCTTCCTGTGTCATCTCCACGGTGAAGGTTAACAACTGCACAAATATTTTCAGCCAATATAATTGAAACACATTGCAATTTAATTGGATTCTACATGTATCATTTCTCTAAACTGCTTTTAGCCATCTAAAATTTTTTATTTTTACAAAATAATTTGTTATTTTGGATTTTACATTTGCCAGGCTTTAAAAGAAAAGATTTAAAAAAAATGACTACTACCCGGAACTAAGGATTATTGAATTGCGGTTTGATTTGTAAATTTGTTCCATCCTGACCCAGGTTAATAACATGTGAACTATTATAGTTGGACTCCTGCCTCTATTAGTTTGAGAACATTTATTTGAGTGTATTTTCTGAGAGGTTGGTGATTCTAATTGTTAGCCATAAATGTTCTGAACATTTTAAAATCAAAAGAATAGCGTAACAATGCTCAATACCTGCTGGAACACATTCTAATGGGCTGGCTATCTCTAAATGTATTTTTTCAGAAACACAAGGAATACTACATTTGGGCATAGAAAGGACATTCATAATAATATAACTGCCTAGTAGAACAATCCAGTCAATGACAGAGTATCTTGGCAGGGTAAGATTATATACATAGTGAGATATATATATATATATATATATATTTACCTCTGAAAGTCTCCTAAGTAATGGTTAATTGAATAATATCTCATCAGCAGTTAGTTAGTTTGGAGCTTCTCTATATGTAAATCAAGATATAATCAGTTAATAATAATGAATATCAATCTAGATGAATATGCACAATTTCAACCTTGTCACTTCAGGCACAGACCTATAAGTGAAATGATGTTCCTGCCCACAAATTTTATCTTTCTTGCATTTTTTTTATAATAAAGTTGACAAGACCAGTATTTTTAATAGACTAGTGTAAAGTCAACAATCTGACCCTGAATGAGGACGAAACAGAACAGATGGTAGTTGACCTTAGAAGAGCATGAAGTGACCACTCTCTGATGATTGCTGATGACTCCTCTCTGGAGTTTATCAAGAGCACCGAAATTCAAGTTGTTAACTTGACAGAGAATCTTACTTGGTCCTCAACACGAGTTCTAAAGCCAAGAAAGCCCGGCAGCTCCATTACTTTTGGCACAGGCTGAAGATAGTTCTTCGCTCTCCAATTACCTATAAAGGGACTATTAAGAACATTCTGAGCAGCTGTATCACTGTCTGGTTTCAAAATTGCACAGTTTCAGAGTGCAGGACACTACAGCAGGTAGTGAGGACAACTTAGAAGATCATTGGGGTCTTACTTGCCTCTATTACTGACATTTGTACTAAACATTGTGTACACAAAGCATGACTGACTTTTCGCAAGTGCGAAGGGTGCGGTTCATCCGGCTTCAGCCTAAAGTCAGCCACGCAGGGCTACAGACAGTCTATGGATGTGAGAGGAGCGCCGTGGGGAAGCCCTCCTCACAACCTGCCTCAGTTCCTGCTTGGTGCCATCACTATCCTGGATGTCAACCTCTGCTGTGAGACAAAACCCCTAGCTGCAGGAGTCATCGCACACTGGCATCACATACTGGGATTCCCTCTTCCCAGCAGGGAAATCCCTCTGCCTGGCAAGCGAATCTCATTAAGGAGATACAGCGGTCCTTTAGGCCCCTGTATTGCCGGACTCATAATTTGTGGAAAGCCAGATGAGGTGCCATTGGAAAGGCTAGAGTCTGGCCTTTCCAATGATACCAAACATTTTTATGTTTTCTTAAGAATATAAAAAATCTGAATTGCTATATTTTTGTTTTTTAGAAAAATGGGACTAAAAATAATAAAAAGGTGGTTTAAAAATAATAAAAAGGTCTGTTAGAGAATAAAAAAAATCTTTTATTTTTTTTTGCCTAAATACAGAAATAGGTGTAAAATTAAATAAAAAGACTAAACAGTTAAATAATAAAAAAAAAACAATATTTTTTTTACATTTTATCCTGTGGGATTCGCCCGTTTAATAGTGTTTAAATGAAATATCAAAAATCAGGTCGCTTCACTGACACTTCGGCAATCTGTGAATGGAGTAACCATTACTTCTCTGTTGGACAATTTTGCTGCAAAAGAGTTTTCTTTCGGATATTTTTCAGTAGAGAAAAAAGCAACATTTCTACTTTTTTCTGAACTATGCACGATATGATGATGAAAAATTGGTAAACTGTATTAATGACTATTAACTTCATATAAAATATTTTATGGTAATGATAAAGTTGATTTAAAAATATACGTAAATAGCAAAACATTAACTATAAATGCATATTTAAATTTGAAGAAACTGAGTACGGCATCATATTATTTTTTTATACTTGGTTATTAGCAGGAACCAATGAACGCAACAGAGCTATCACATTTTTTAAAGCCAGCAATGTGACAGATGGCACATAAAGATGTAGCGTTGTGGTATATTATAGTGGTGTAAAACGAATTGCACTATACTCAGATATATTGTTCACATCATGTGGTTTCAGACTTGTTCTTGCATTGTACCATATGAATCTTTGCTGCAGTAATATGTACTGCAGTAGCTGTACTGCAAGTATAGCTATTTGTTTCCCAGTGGTTAGCGAAAGCAATATAAATTAACCACCTATTAGAAAACATGTATCTTTTTTATCTCCGTTTTTAAAGTGAACTCCACTGAAATAGAGTGAAATAAATTTCAACTATAAACTGTGACATTGTCAGCAAATGTTGCATAGAAATTGGATTCTTATTATCAATATATTTATTCTAGGACCCGGTTTGTTTTCTCAGTATTAAACATTTTGTGTTAAATTATAATAATAAAAAAAAGGGTCTGATGAGGTTTAAAGGTTTGGTCCAGTCTCAGGACTGTTGGTTTCTTTTTTTGTCAGGTCAAAACCTGTTGCACACTCTGGCACATTTTTTACATGCTCAGAGTTTATACATGACATTAACACATGAATACCTACATTGATTGCGACAGAATATGCAGTGTTTCTGGAAAAAGATGGCTCCTCCATGGACGCCAAGATAAACCCAGAGATGCACTGAAAATAAGTATTTATTCATATGTGTGATCAGCCACAACATTAAAACTACTGTCAGGTGAAGTGAATATCATTGGTTACATGGTTACAACGGCGCTTGTCAAGAGCTGGGATATATTAGGCAGCAAATGAACAGTCAGTTCTTGAATTTCAGGTGTTGGGAACAGGAAAAATGGGCAAGCGAAAAAAATGCGAAAGAACTGACAAGGGCCAAATATTGATAGCTAGACAACTGGATCACAACATCTCCAAAATGGTAATTCTTTTGGGGTGTTCCTGGTATCCAGTGATTAGTATCTACCAAAAGTGGTGCCAGGAAGGAAAAATGGTGAACAGGCATCAAGGTCATGGGACCCAAGACTCATTGATGTACATTGGGAGGAAAAGCTTGCCCATCTGGTCTGATCACAGAAAAGAGCTGCTGTAAAGTTTAATGCTGTACATGATAGAAAGGTGTCAGAAGACTGGTAGATTCATTCAAAACTTGTAGATCATCCCCTTATAGACTGTTTCACACCATGTACAGTCCTCATTGGAAATGGCATTCCCTGATTGTAGTGTGGCAAGATGCATAATACTGCTGAAAGAGGCCACAGTTAAACTGTTTAGGAATGGTTTGAGGAACATAACAAAGATTTGGGGCCAGATCTCAATCCAATTGAGCATTTGTGGGATGTGCTGGAACAGCATATCTGATCAATGGAGGCCCCACCTAGAAATTTGCAGGATTTAAAGGATCTGCTGCGAATGGCTTGGTACCAAATCTACAGGACATATTCAGAGGTCTTGTGTAGTCAATTCCTCAAGTCATCAGAACTGTTTTGGGGGTACGAGTGGGACCTAAACAAAATTAGGTGGTTAAAAATCTTGTGGCTGAACAAAGTATGCATGTATTACTAGATCAATATTTTGTTATTTGTTTGTATATTGATTTTGTAAAGCATATTCTTTTATTTTAAATGTTATTTTTTATAATTTTCTTTTTAATAGCTGCAGGTTTCATTTTCATATATACCACAGGATACTATTTACTTGATTGTTTTTTGTTTTTCTTCAGTTTGTATACAGTATATAGTATAATATGAATAATAATAATAATAATAATAATAAACTTCATCCTTATTATTGATGAAATCCATGATAACTTTTCTTTGGGAGTAAATCAGACTTGCAACTTGAATCCATTTCTCATTATTCTTTGATCTTCGGGGCTAAAATATAATATTTCTTACCATCAAACTTTGACAACTGTATACATTTCAATATCTGGTTTTCTATCAATGCTTTATATAATTCATGTATTCATTACACAATATACTTCAACACACATTTTGCTGTGCATTCATATTAATAACCCATAAGTCACATTGTCATGATCAACAAAAAAAAAGCAATATCCCTACTGTATTATTAATGCATTAATGATAATGTCTGATGGGATTATCTAGCACTCTGACCTTTTATTCTTTTTTACAGAAAAACTAATCAACTTGTTTTCTACTTTTCTTTTGAACCTGGGGAAGCCATGTTGCATTGCTTACAGTAGTTTGTCAAACATGAATGAATCAATATTTAACAAGGATATAAAATTAAATTATGAGGCTTTCTATATTTTTCTACGGATAATTAACGGTTACTAAGGTATTTTGAGCGGTATGTTAAGAAAATAAAGAGGAAAGGAGGGAAGACAATAATCAGTAAGTAGTTCTACAGACTACCATACTATTCAATAACAATATGGTCAATTAATAAGTTTTTCTGCACTTTTTCTAAATCGTTTACCATTTTTCTTTTCGAATCAAAATTAATGTGCACCAAACATATAATTTACAATGGGCCATTTTAGTGTTCCTTAAAATATTAAATCTAGTCTAGTATATAAGCATATTACTTGCGTTGTCTTATTTTATGCGTAAAAGTTATTCCTGAAGCTACACCTTAGTCTTCAATGATTTTGTCTATTTATATTCCTATTTAACAGCAGGGATAGGAATTTCTTCTGCTTTGTTCAGAACCATGTAGGAGGGTTGAGGGACCGACCTCCGTTTATGGCAGGAATTAGCAACCATGGCCCTAAAATATGTTTTGAATCTACTGTACATCTCTCATGATGCTCAGGTACTTGTAAGACTGGTCGAGCCTCATGGGGTAATGCAGTTCCAAAACAAGTGGATGGTCAGGGTTGCTGACCTCTTCTCCAATGACACCCAACATGACCAGATTCTGTGTACTGTAGATACTCGAGTATACCGCTAGATTTTGGTAACAAAAATTTACCTTAAAATATGGAGAGGTCGCGTTATATTCGAGACATCTGCATCACGTGTAAAAACAAATTTGACTTGCTCAGGGATCCCAAGTCTCCCAGAAGTTCCAGTAGTCTCCCCAAAGTGAATGCGGGCTCCCTGACGCCTGCAAACACTTCAGGAACTCCCGGGAGAGTTTGGATCCATCATGGCCAGAGGGCATGCTTGGGTTAAGCCAATCATTCAAGATTGGCTTAAAATCAAGCATGCACCCTCTCTCCGTGCAGCATGCTGGGAGGTGTAGTTTTCTAGTATTTTGACCTCCGGCTCCAGCAGGCAGGCTCTTCCACTGCGTCGTCCACCAGTAGTCAGCCCCACGCCGTTGTTGCCCCATCCTGACGTCATTGCAGACACGCTGTGCAATTCTCCTCACATTCTGAATGTGAGGAGAATCGTGCATTGCCTCCGCAGTGACGTCTGGAGCTCGTTCGGGGGGCTTACTATCAGCGGACGAAGTGGTGGATGAGCCTGTCTACTGGAGCTGGAGGCCATTTTATGGGTTAATGAGGACTTTGCTGTTATGGCGCTTGCTGTCATGGTATCTCAAGGGTTAATGGGGAGGCTAAGTGCTGCACTGTGCTTTCAACACAATCTTATCCCCCTATAATGGCATTTCAGGGGTTGTCATTTTACATGTCAAGGTGTGTATTATTTACTTATATATAAGAAAGAGGGGACACAGGGGGCACTATGTATAGAGAGAGGGGGACACGGGAGGTGCTATGTATAGAGAGAGAGGGGGACACAGGGGGTGCTATATGATTAGGGTTACCTTTTTTCTATTTTTTTAATACTATTCTGATTAATTTAGCAGTAATTTATATGTATTTTATTCCTTAGAAACTTTCTAAATGGACGTAATATATCAGCCGCCCAACCGCATTGATACAAGTGGAGAAAAGACCTTGCCTATATGACATGCGCTTTGTGGAAATAAAGGAAACGTTTTGACATGTACACAGTGATTTAAAACATAAGGAAAAAATTTTGTCATTTGCGCTCATCTCCATAGCTCCATGCGAAACAAAACAAATCAGAGGTTTTGGTTTACTTGAATGGCCATTAAAGTGTAAGCCCACACTCCCGTCATGGAAGTTGGTTGGAAAACAGCTCTTGGTTTCATTAGGTTAGGACCCACTTGGCAAGCGGTGCCGTGACGTGAACTTTCTAAGCAACCACATATCATCATGCTGCTTCTCAGCCAAGAGACAGACTAGTGGTTTTAGATTTATACATTCACCAGGGACAATTCCACTTTGGGATTAAAAAAGAAAACAAGGGAAAAAGGCAGCAGCAGTAATGACCTGGCTGGGGATACAACAAAATATACATATATGCAGAAAACACAGTTTTGCGCCTATTCCCTAACAGGGTGGCTGCGTAAACCAGAAGTATCCAGCCTACTTCCTGTATAAACCATAACAAGAAAAAGGGTTATCATTTGCACTTACCCCTGTAGCTCCATGCTAAACAAAACATATCAGAGATTTTGGTTTACTTGAAAGTATAAGCCCACCTGCCACGTCCCGTTAGTTGGATGGAAAGTAGCTCTTAGTTTCATGACCGCTTAGGCTTGGTACCTCTACGCCCCACCCATGTCCCTTTCCAACCCCAAACAAGACACACCACACAACTCATCCATTGGAAAAGGGCATAGACCACAGCTTTATTAACATAACACCAACGTTAATTCCGAACATATGTAAACTAGATATCCTAAAATTCTGACCCAACCGCATAGTGCGGAAGGCAGTTTCCACTTCTACCAACCAAGAGCTCGTCATCCTGCAGAGCCTAAACTCTGCAGGGCTCGTCTCACCAGTGCCTCACCCTTACGCAGCTTCTCTATTGTTTTTCCGCTGGCAAGGACTCCCGGCAATGCAGAAGTTGCCAGACCCCGTCGCTTGCTGCCTCTGCGCACCCCGCAGACAGCGCTAATGCATTTCCACCCGTCAAATATCCTGCCCAATCTCCATTAAGTGCACTCCGTCTGGATGCATGACATCCCTGTTGTCACCCTCCAATTCCTTGTACCTGACTGAAAAGCCTCCCAATCGAGACATGAACTTAATACCTCCCTGTTAAGTTTGGGCTTGGCCTCGTGCAGCGCCCCTGGACTCCCAAAGCCATTCCAAATTGGCCACACTATTATCTCAGTCCAAATAGGGGAAAAGTTAGGGAAGAGAGCGAAAGACCGCAACAAATCCTGCTTCATGGCGTGCAGCAAATCTAATGATCTAATCCTCCCCAGGTCATTCCCACCCAGGTGGATGATTAAGATATAATTATAGGGAACCCACCTAAAGCAAGCAGCATTCTCCAAAGAACTCAGACCACCTCATACCTCTTATACCGTGCCATCTAATTCTGGCCACCTGTGGATGAAAGCCCAAATTCCTGCCCAGCTTGCGCTGCTCAGCTCTCTTCTCGGCACAGTGAACATAAGAATGGCCCACAATCCATATGAATCCCGAAACGTCACCTGTAATCTGAGAAGATGGGGAGGAATATAAGACTGGAAACGAGTGCAACGCCAGCTGCCCAAGCAGCGCAGCATAGCCTCAGATGCACCTGTTTCCGCAGAAACCGTTGCCGCACCTATCTTAGGACAAGTGAGCAGCGAATGCAGCCGTGTACAAACCATCCACAATACCACTCTCCTATTTGTCAACCTCTCTCCCACAGTTCCAGTGCCACAATGATCAGAAATAACTCAAGGAATTTCAAATTTCTGACTAAATCCGAATCGTTCCAACTGTCGAACCCTGACTCAGCACACCACTTCCCTTGAAAATAAGCTCCAAAGCCAAAGGAGCCCGAGGCATCTGTAAACAGATGCAATGAATGGTTATCCTGCTCCACCTCCTGCCAATACATACAACCATTGTACTTCTCCAAAACCGTCTGCCACACCTACAAATCACTTTTTTGTGACTAGGCAATCTGAATAATTTGGTGCGGGCCCGAAATCCTACCGTAGATAAGGAGAGTCGTCTGCAAATTGCCCTCTCCATAGGCATGACCCAGCACGCCAACGCCACATGTCCCAACAGTGACTGCAGCTCCTCTAATTATTTTTATTCTTGATTTAGAAAGTGCCAGCATATTCCACAGCACTGTGTGGAATGTCTTATGGGAGCATTTGAAGGAAGGGAAACTAGGGGAAAGACTGACAGTACAAGGTAGTGCATTCCAGAGGATGGGGCTGCGCGTCAGAAATCCTGCAGTCTATCATGGGAAGAGGTGATGCAGGGAGAAGCTAGGCACAGATAACTGATCTTCGGGAGTGGGCTGGGGTGTATTTGATTAGTGAGGATCGGTAGTGAAGAGGTGAGTTAGTGAGAACTTTGTAGGTCAGGATGGGGTGCAGTGGATGGGGATTTGCAGAGAGGAGCGGCAGAGACACAGCAGCAGGTCCAATGGATGAGCCTGGCAGAGGCATTTAGAATGGATTGTAAGGGGAGAGGCGGGAGAGAGGGAGGCCAGCAAGAAGATTATTACAATAGTCAAGTCGGGAGATTACAAGGGCATGGATGAGTTGGTTCGTGGTAAGAAATGGTCAAATTCTGGAAATATTACGTAGTTGGTAGCGGCAAGAAGAGGAAAGAGACTAAATGTGGGGGATGAAGGAAAGAGCAGAGTGTAGTGTAACTCCGAGAGAGTGAACCTGGTTTAATGGGAAGATAGTGATTAGGGATGAGCTGTTCGGTTCGATCGGTTCTGTCATGCCTTAGCCCTGAGAGCCTGCTGTGGCCAGCCTGGGTCACTAGCTCTCTATACCTGCTTCCCACCTAAGGGTTAACTCCTGTGTCTGAACCAGAGGATTCTGCATAAAACCAGACCACACCCTCCTCCCCTTTGCTCTTTCATTTTGTGTTATCCCTTCCTGATGTCAGAGGTCCTGAGAGCTCCCTCTTGTTATTGTAGGTTTCCTGTATATTCCGCTCTGCCGTGTACACCAGGTATTCCATCCTTGCTGTGTCTGCATTACATGGTTCCTGCTTGCTGGAAGATCCACTGCATGGCCCACTATCCAGTGGGTCCAGAGACTCTCAAGTGGCTTCCAGTTCTCAAGCTCTCTCCTGGAGGAAGACCTTCTATCAGGTACTGTTACCAAAGGCTCCTGCTTCCCCCCAAGAGGAACTAGCGAGAGACAACGTGGCCCACCATCCACTTGCCTGTGTTACTATCTGTTCTATGCTGGACTGTTTGCGGTGAACCATCCCACAATACAAGCTTTGTTGTGCATATACTGTCTCCAGTGTCTTTCTGCCTGCTCACCCCCAGCGCTTGGGAATAGAACATCACACTGAGGCCGTGCCATGGCTCCTTCCTGGCATGAACCTGACAGGTTCGGAGTTCGATTCGAACATCGCCTGTTCGCGAACTGCGAACATTTCCGCGTGTTCGCCGCATGGTCGCCCACAATGGACCACAATGCACTTTTCCACTGGCCTGAAGCTTGTAATTGGCTACAGCCTTGCACCTGACCACAGGTCAGGTGCAAGACAGGTTCAAGACTATGCCATTCACGGCTCAGAGTCCTGATTGGGCAAATTTTGCCCAATCAGGGGCTCACAGAGCTAAATCCCGCAGCACACTATATAAGGCTTCACACAGCACTTCACCACGTGTTTGAGAGGAGATTGTTTTTGTGTTAGTGTGTGTTCTCACTGCCAGTCTGCCACCAGCTACGGGGGGGGTCTAATTTCTACAAAATATCTGGGAATTGTTCTAATCTGTGTGTTCTCACTCCCAGCAACTATTTTGAGGGGTCAGTAATTGCTACAAAATATTTGGGAATTGTTATAATCCGTGTGTTCTTACTGGCTGCCACCAAGTATTTTGGGGGTCAGTAATTTTTACTAAATATTTGGGAATTGTTATAATCCGTGTGTTCTCACTGCCACCCAGTATTTTGGGGGGGGTCAGTAATTTCTACAAAATATCTGTGAATTGTGGTAATCTGTGTCTTGTCACTGGCTGCCAGCTATCAGGGTGTTATACCAGAGTTCTGGAAATCTTTAATCTTTATAACAGAGTTGAATCAGAGTTCTGTATATATTTAATCTATATATCACTCACCATGTCAGAAAGACCAAAAAGGACAGGCAGACGCTCCCAGACACAGATAAGAGGGCAAGCAGCTTCTGTGTCGGGAGGCTGTGCCTCTGGTCGTTGTGGACGTGGTGCATCCACTGCAGGGGCATGCTTGTTCTTTCTAACTGGTGCTGGCCGTCTTAAGCAGCAGCAACATACAGAGGATTTGGTGGATTGGCTAACCAGGCCATCCTCATCCTCCGAGTCCTCTGCCAGCCAGGCTTGTAGTGCTTTACAGTCCACCTCAGCTGCCAAAGCATCGAATGCAGCCTCCATGTCCACAGCTACTCCTGCCGTAGCCTCACTATCACACCCGGAGAAGTCAGCTGAATTGTTTGACTACAATGACAGTGACATGTTGCTTGAGGATGCGCAGCAACTACAGTGCTCTGATTCAATCTCTGAGGTTGAGGAAGGGAATATAATGAACCTAGAGGAACGGGGTGCCAGTGTCACAAAAATAACTGGCAGTCCTGTTGCCCCAGCAGCTGCAGCATACTTCCAGGTTGGCTCCAGTGATGAGGAGATAGGGGGTGTTGACAATGATGATGAGGTCACTGACTCCACCTAGATGTCTGATTGAACAGAAGAGTCAAGTGAGGAGGAGGAGGCACAACAAACACGAGGCACAACGTCCTCTATGACCAACCATAGCACTAGCCAGTCCAAGGCATCAGATGTCAGAGCTGCTCAGGTGCAGAGCACTGATGTCTCAAAGCACACATCCAGGAACTCTGCTGTCTGGGAGTTCTTTAAGAAATGTGCAGCAGACCCCACCGTTGCTATTTGTAATCTCTGTCAGATGAGGCTCAAGCGTGGGAAAAACAGGACGCTTGGGTACCACGTGCTTGAGGCGACATGACCACCTGCCACGCATGATAGACATTTCTAACACAATAATAATTGTATGCTCACATAGGCCCTTCGGGAGTGGTACATGACATACAAATACTGGAATATTATGTTTAAATCTAAGGAGTGTGATAAAGATTTTATTAAGCCCTTGATGACAAATGACGTAACTTCTACATAATTAATGATTGGCTTTACAGAGCCCTGGTCCTTAAGGGGTTAAACAGCATATCAGAGAGGATCATATAGTAGAAATGAACACTTCTTAGAATTCAAAACAAACAGTGTTTGTTCATATATGTGCAGGCCACACCAGTCTGCCAGCAATGTATCAAATTCTAATTGTTAATTAGAAGCACATGTTATTTCCAAACACTAATTAAACACCTGTTGTTTACACCGTTTGAGAGCACAGGTCATTTAGAGGTGAGAATCTTTGCACCTATAGTAGACGACATTAGGTAGTTTTTTAATTCAAAATCTAATAAACCGTTGCTTATAAAATATTCTGCAGTAAAGAGTCTCTTTATTTCTAGATTTTTAGTATTTTTTTAAGCATTTTTTATACTTTTTTCAATTTTTTTTTCGAACTCAAACCGAACACGCCAAAAAGCGTGAAGTTCGCGAACTTGCAAACGGCCAAAGTTCGAATCGAACTCCAAACTGATCGAACCGAACAGCTCATCCCTACTGCGGATGATGTTGCGCCTCACAGTAATCTTTAAGACCGGAATGGACAGAAATGTTGGTAAATTCCCACACATATTTGTTTACAACTTGACCCAAGTTATTAGGGATGAGCCGAACACCCCAGTGTTCGGTTCGTATTCGAACAATTTCAAAAGTTCGAGTTTGAACATGAACCGAACTCATTGCAAGTCAATGGGACTCAAAAGTTCGATTTATAGAGTGCCCTGCAAGAGGGCATATATGCTAGATATTTGCCATAAAAGGTGTATGGGGGTCCGGGTAGTGCCCTGGGGGACAGGAAACAAGGACAAAAAGTTAAAAAAAGACGTTTTTAAAGGAACTGAGCTTTCCATGAAATAAGGGTTAAAAATAAAAATGAAAAATTCCTTCAAATATCGTGCCTAGGAGGTCCCCATAACCTGCCCGTGAAGTGGCGGATTTGTAGGATGTATAGAAACATTTAAAAACAAAAAAATGACGTTTCAAATGATAGTAAACGGCTTTCCTTTAATCAATTCATAAACAACTGATTGGCGCGGCAGTCTGTATTAAAAAAGGAGACATTTTAGAACACGCAGAACAAGTTTAGTGATTTTTTGGCTAAATTATGGTGAAACTTATGCAGGCTTTGGATGAAAGTAACAATAGGTGCTTTAAAATTGGGCCTTTAGGGTCGGCAACAGTGCCGTCACACCGTAACCCCTCTGTGGTATTGTGGAAGAGTGCAGGGTTGGACCCTGCGGTCCAAAAAATTAAAATGATATAAATCTGGTAATATAGGCGTCAGTGGCAATGCACCCAAATATTGTGCCTTTGGTGGCAGCAAGTGCCTACACACCGTAACCCTTTTGTGGTATTGTGGAAGAGTGCAGTGGTAGAGGTTTTGTGAATGCAGAAGAGATCCCGATCTATTCCTTTACGTCAGCATCAGGGGATTAATAGCTGCTGATCCAGGACGGATTCATTTTTATAAATGTCAGCCGGTCTACAGATTTGGCGGATAGACGCACTCTTTTGTCTGTGACAAAACCTCCAACGTTCTTTCAGAAAGCACGCTAGATGAAGGGCAAACTAGTAGCTGCATAGAATATTGGCCAAGTTCTAGCCAGTGATCCAATCTCAACACCCAGTAAGCCAGTGGATCATCTGCTGGAAAGGTATCCAGGTCTGCCCTTGCCCCTAGGTAGTCCTGCACCATACGGTGAAGATGCTGTCAATGGGTGCCTACATTTGATGTCCCTGGGCGTCGTGGACTAAAAAAAAATTAAAAAGGTATCAGTCAAGCGGCCCCGGCCTTCACCGCTCTTCCTCTGATCATCCGCAGCCTCAGAAGCACATATGTCATCACTTGTGTAACACCTTTCCAGGCACTGGTAGGTTACCAAGTGTCGCTTTAGAGCATCCTCAAGTTGTTTCATCCTGTGCTCCCTCTGTGCGGGAAGGATGAGCTCTGCAACTTTACCCTTGTATCATGGATCAAGAAGGCTTGCCAACCAGTTATAATACCTCTCCTTGATAGCACGAATCCTGGGGTCCTTTACCAGGCTTTGCAGGATAAGGGAGCCCATGCAGTGTAGGTTGGATGTGGCATTAGCTTCCAAGTCTTCCTGGTCAATGAGGATGACCCCATCGTGCACTTCCTCCTCTCAGCCACGTACTAGTCCTTGGATTTTTGGGCACACAAAACCCTCCCATGAGGAATCCCCACCTTCAATGCCCCCACTACTTAAATATTCCTCCTCCTCCTCCTCATCCTCCTCCTGTCTGATCTGAGGACCCGCTGGAATGCTGTCTGCGGAAAGACTGGGGCCTTGAGAGCTAGGGAAGGCCTCCTCTTCCTCCCGCTGCTCTGCCTCTAGAGCCACATCTATAATTCCCTGCAGAGTGTGCTCCAGCAGGAACACTAAAGTAATTGTGTCACTGATGCATGCACTGTCCCTGCTCACCATCCTCGTTGCCTCCTCAAATGGTGACAGTACAGTGCATGCATCCTTGATCATCAGCCACTGCAGGGGGGGGAAACAAGTTGACTTGAACCTGTCCTTGTGCCATACTCACACAGGTACTCGTTGATGGCCCTCTGCTGCTTGTGCAGACGCTGCAGCATTGCTAATGTCGAGTTCCACCTGGTGGGCATGTCACATATCAGACGGTTTGTGGGAAGGTGGAATTCTCTTTGAATTTCTGCGAGGCGAACACTTGCTGGGAATGACCATCTGTAGTGGCTGCAGACTTTTCTGGCCTGGCTCAGAAGCTCTGCCAGCCCTGGGTACCTGTTTAGGAAATGCTGTACCACCAGATTTAGGACGTGTGCTAGGCATGGTACATGCCTAAACTTACCCTGGTGTAGGGCGGAGAGAAGGTTGCTGCCATTATCACAGACGACCATTCCCAGCGCAAGCTGGCGTGGTGTTAACCATCTCTGCACCTGTCCCTGCAGAGTTGACCGAATTTCTGGCCCGGTGTGGCTCCTGTCCCCTAAACAAACCAGCTCAAGCACAGTATGGCATATTTTTGCTTGAGCCCCTGTCATGCGTCGGTTTAACTGCCACTTCGCCAGAGACAGAGAAGGAGGAGGAGGAAGAGGGAGAGGTGGTGGTGGAGCAGACAGACCTCATACAAGCTGCTTTCTGAAAGTGTGGTGGGTGAACAAGCTCCAGCACAGAGCCCCGTCTTGGATCCCTCCCAGCTGCAATCAGAGTTACCCAGTGTGCCGTGAAGGATATGTAATGGCCCTGTCCATGCTTGCTGGACCACGTGTCTAAAGTCACATGCACCTTGCTGCTGACTGCCTTTCCCAATGACTGGATAACACTGTCTTCCACGTGCTGGTATAGTGCTGGAATGGCCTTCCGTGAAAAGAAATGGCGTTTTGGAACCTGCCACTGTGGTACAGCACATTCAGCAAATTCACAGAAGAAAGCAGAGTCCACCAGCTGGAAAGGTAGCAGCTGTAATGCGAGTAATTTTGCTAAGCTGGCATTTAGACGATGTCCTTGGGGATGGTAGGGACTATATTTTTTCTTACGCTGCAGCAGCTGGGGCAACATAATCTGACTGCGTAAATCTTCAACTGATGGGATGCTGTCACATTGTGAGGAAGGACCTGGTACATCCATTACTGTAGCATCATCCCTGTCAGTGGAGGTTGGAGTCAATGACATGGCAGGACATATAGTGGGGGTAGAGACAGGTGAGGAGGACCTACGTAAATTTTTGCGCCAACGGGATGCGTGGCAGGTGGTCATATGTCACCACAAGCACGTGGTACCCAAGCGTCCGGTGTCTTTCCCACGCTTGAGCCTCATCTGACATAGATTACAAATAGCAACGGTGGGGTCTGCTGCACATTTTTTCCACAAGTCAAAAGATTTTCGGATTACTTAAAAGGCAAATAAGATCAAATTGGGAAGTGTCGTCTTTAAGTAATTATCTCAAGAAAAACATGATCCCTAGTGGACTTCGTATTTATGTCAATCTGGCATCTCATATAACTACTGAGGGTTTTCGCCAGGAATGGCAAGAGGCAGCAGAAGCATGTTCTAGGAAATTCATGGAGATTGTGTGTAAATATGAGAATATAGAATTAAAAGAGGTTGATTGTGAAGTAAGAGAAACTGTTGAACTACTTAAAAATGACGCTGATGAAATAGCATATGTCAATATTGAAACTAATTTAAAGGAATGGTGTGGGGGTATAGCCCAAAAGGAGGCTACCTTTGCTGGGAAAAGGTAGTCCAGGCGAAAGAAAGTTCTTTTAAACCTGTCCAGCAGACAGTATTTTATTTAAAAGGTTGCAAAAACAGAAATGAAGACAGAAAATAAACCCTTGCCGCTCAGGCTCTTACTAAACAGTTAGATCCCCTATCTAACAAATGGTGAGCTAACCTCAGCCACCTTAAACGAACAAAATTACTTTAAGCAACCTTTACACACCTTGTAGCTCCCTCAGAAGGCTTTCTGAGTCCCAGGCCAGAGCAACTTCCTGGTTTAGCCTCCCCTCTTTTATCTCCCCTGATTAAACATCAATCAAGTAATTAGCACTGGGGAGAGACACAAAACCTGGAAATCCAGACACTACATGCAGCCTGAAAACCTGGTCTGGATTTCCTACTTCTGCATATATGATAGAAACCGAGGGGAAATGTATCGTCCCTCAATGACCTTCCCTTTCCTTATGTCACAATAGATATGAGAGAGACATAAGAGATAGAAAACAAAAGGAAATTTTTGAGAGATTCTGAGGATTATAGAACCGGTTCCATTTACAAATTCGGCAAAGATAAAAGTATACTTAATGAATATGTGTCATCTGGTGAAGGTGAATCATCAGATACTGATGTTGAAAGTAACAGCAGTCAGAGGAATCAACCCAGAGGAATTCTTAAAAAGGGGGTTTCTTTTTTAGACAAAGATGTTCTCCCGGAGAAGTTGCGAGATCGAGGGAAATGGGCATACCAGGGGCACAAAGGCAGAAAATATCGTTAACGGTCACCCCCTCTTCCTATAGAGTAAGACCATACGATCACGAAACCCACTCAAATCCATCTACCTCGAATGTATTCTGCCCATTTGCCGATTCGGTTGACACCGATATTGATTTGAATGTCCCTGTCTCTGGAACATCTACATACATCCAGAATCCAATACCTGTTAATGTACCAGTTATTAAGATCTCAGGCGGTTTAATAGAATCTGATGCTGCTGAATTTTCTGTTTCTATATTGCCATGTGAGAATATTGATATTGAAAAACCTATCCATACTAATGCGCAGATGACAGCTGGTCTGACATTAAGGATTATTAACTTGTCCAATTTTCATCTTAACACTAATCACATTAGTGTTCTGAGTAAAGGTCTATCATACGTCCCACGACCATCCGTCAATAAATTTGAGTGGACCGAGGATGTCCATCTTTTTGGTCGTAAATTGGCCCTACATAAATTGTTTAGAACTAAGGACGAAGTCAGAGCTAAAAACTTAGGTCTTGAATATACTGATTTACCAGCGTTACAAAACCTAATGGATCTGTTGGATGACTCCGCGAGTACTAAAATAGGTCTGATGGAATTAAGACCGAAAAGTAAATTTACCCCTAATTTGAGGGATTTTGGGAATGTGGATCTATTTTGCAAACTTGTCTGCAATGATATTGATAAACTAGATATACATGAGGTTCTAGTTTCACATGCTGACAACCTTGCAATTGATGAACGAAAAGCCCTCTCTGATCTGGAGAAAGATAATGATTTGGTGATAAAACAATCAGACAAAAGGGGGAAATGTCGTTTTAATGACCACAATGAACTACAAAAAAATGGTCATGACTGTTCTAAAAGATGAATCTACTTACGAGAAATTGACTTGTGATCCTACTTCTATCTATCTAGCACAATTACGATTGTTAGTTAACTCAGCATTTGATAACTTTGTAATTTCTAAAAAAGAAAGCGATTTTTTAATTCCTTGTAACCCGACCGTTGCGACCTTTTACTGTATTCCAAAAATTCACAAAGATTCTCAGGAACCTCCCGGACATCCCATTGTCTCGGGTAATGACAATCTAACTCAGAATATGAGTATCTTCGTGGATAAAATTCTACGGAAATATGTAGCAGCGTTACCATCATATATTAGAGACACGAAACAGGTGTTACAAACTTTAAAGGCTAAAAAAATCAGACAGGATGTATTACTATGCTGCCTTGATGTGGAATCATTGTATTCATCTATCCCACATGATTTAGGCTTATTACATATCAAAAAAACACTTGAAAAAGACGATACTCTGTTGGATACAACTATACAATTTGTGATGTCAGCCCTTGAATTCATCTTGACACACAATTATTTTGTCTTTGATGGTCAATTTTACCATCAGATCAGGGGAACAACCATGGGTTCCTCTTGTGCACCATCATATGCAAACCTATTTCTAGGTATATGGGAAGAGGAGTTCGTTTTTGGAGAGATGCTGAGTATGTATAAATCTAAGATTGATAGTTGGTCCCGGTATATTGACGATATATTTGTCACCTGGGAAGGCACCGATATCGAATTTAGGGATTTTGTGGTCAAGTTGAATGACAACCCTCTGAATCTCAAATTCACCTTTGAAACCCAGAGTGATGAAATTAATTTCTTGGATGTCAAAATTGCTAAGACCGATACTGGAGAAATTTCTACCTCTCTTTTTGTAAGAAGACCTCCTCTAACAATCTGTTACACTGGAATAGTTTCCATCCTGAACCACTAAAAAGGGGCATCCCCCTTGGGCAATATCTACGGTTGCGCAGGCTTTGTTCTACGGATGAGGAATTTGTGGCAAAATCACAGATTCTTAGACATGACTTTAGGGAGAAGGGCTACCCCAACCGTTGCCTCAAAAGGGCATTTCAACACGCCCTACTGCTATCCAGAGACAAACTCTTAGAAGATCAAACAAAACTTGATACCAAACTTATTAGATGTATAGGGACCTTCGATGTTGGCTGGGACCATGTCAAGAAAATCATGGACCGCTACTGGCCTCTACTAACCCTTGATTCCCAACTAGTAGACGTACTTACAGATAGGGCGTCTATTACTGCAAGGCGAAGTCGCAATCTGAGGAATAGGTTGGTTCACAGCCATTTTGCTACACCATCCCCCATTAAAACCTACACGTGGCTCTCTAGGGATCTGCGAGGTACAGGTACAAAAATATGTAGGAAAAACTGTGCGACCATTCAAAAGACGAATCATGGAACATATCCACTCCACTAGGAGATTACAGGAAACCTCGATATCACGGCATTTAGCCCAGCACCATGGGAGTAACGCAAAGGTATTAAATTTCTGTGGTTTGGAATTGGTACCATTGCCACCTAGAAAAGGGGATTTTGATTTGAAGCTACGCCGCAGGGAATGTTGGTGGATCAGTTGCGTACTCTGGCCCCCCTTGGCCTGAACGAAGGTTTCTCTTTTTCACCATTTATTTGAGTGTATGAGATATCTATGCAGAAATTGAACGAATCGTACACTATGTTTTTCATTGCCATTACATATATTGTTCATATGCTCGTTGATTCTAACATACAGATGACGTGAAGTTTGACCTATATATATATCTTATTGCATGGGCATTTTATTAAATAGACCACATTCTTAGAATGACAAGTTAATATTGATTTAATTCTAAATTCCTTTCCTCCTTCTATGGCACTAAATTGTCGAATTAATCTTTTATGGTTATCAGTTTTGCGGCAGGCTATACAGCGACCACACCCATAAAAACCTGGTTGTAAATTAAAAAATTCTTTCTTCTTTTGGGTAATCGGTATATGGCTTCTAACCAGCTGTTTTTTGATGGTGTTACTGCCTCTAAAGACAATTCTTGGTTTATCTGGAAGGATCTCATTCAGAACGGGATCACGTTTAAGAATTGGCCAATATCTATTAATTGATCTTTTTATGGTTTGATTAGTTGTGTTAAAGCCTAGAACTAGAGCAATTTAAGTAGCTTTTCCTTCTTTTTTCTGTTTGTATTTCAATAATTGATTCCTATCCATTCCAAGGACATCCTCTCTAACTTGCCTTAAAGGTTCTTCCTCGTATCCCTTATCTTTAAAGTCAATCATTAATTTATTGGTTTGCTGTATATATTGCGGTATATCAGTACAATTTCTCCTCATTCTCATCATTTGTCCTTTAGGTATGGCACGGAGCCACGGTTGGTAGTGATTACTTGTTTGATGGATATAACTATTAACTTGCACTTTTTTGAAATGGGTTCTAGTTTTCATAACTCCATTCTCTATGTAGATATTCAGATCTAAGAAATCTATTGTTTCAGTGCTTATACATGATTCTAGACAGATACCCAAAGAGTTGTTATTAAGATGACCTATAAATTGTGTTAATGAATTCATGTCTCCTTGTCAAATAATAAGAATGTCATCAATATACCTTTTATAGAGGACGAGGTTCTGCCCCCAGCCATGCCCTGCCCATACTGCACCGGATTCCCAGTGAGACATGAACAGATTGGCATAGCTGGGGCAAACCTCGTCCCCATAGCTGTTCCATTCCGTTGAAGGTAGAAATCTCCTCCATACCAAAAAAAATTATTGGTTAGTATCAAAAGGATACCCTCAATAATATACTCTATTTGATCCTCTTTAAAGTTTCCAGATTGAATTAGAAAATGTCTTACTGCTGAGCAACCAGCCTCATGTGGAATAATTGAATACAAAGAAGCTACATCACATGTGGCAAGAATATAATCATCCTGCCACACAATGTCCCTCAATAAATTCAAAACCGAAATAGTGTCCTTTAAATATGCAGGTGTAGTTACCACTATTGATTGTAGAAGATTATCTACATACTCCGAGATTCTACAGGATATAGAATTAATACCTGAGACTATCGGCCGGCCAGGTGGATTCAATTGATTCTTATGTAATTTTGGAAGGATATAGAAAACTGGAAGCTGGGGACATGCTATTTTGAGATACTCATATTCTCCTGTATTGAGAACATGACTATCTTTACCTCTCAAAAGAAATTCATGAAATAGTTCTTTTGTAACAATGGTGGGATCTTTCTCTAATTTATGGTAAGTCGAATGATCATTGAGTAACCGTCTGCATTCTTGATTGTATTTGTCTTCACTCATAACCACTACCCCCCCCTTTATCAGCAGGTTTTATAACTAAGGACCTGTCTCTGCGTAACTGTTTTAGTCCTTTAAACTCTGCTGCTGTTAAATTGGAAGGTATATTGAATTTCTTCTTCTCTTCTTCTATTTTTCTCAGGTCGAACAAAATCATTTGTTCAAAAGTTTCCATTTCTTTTGACACCATGTGTCATGGGTAGAATTTAGAACGTTCTTTGAGTGTAGTGTGTATATATTGGTTATCTTCAACAATCTGTCTTTCTACTGGATGTTTTAGAAAGAATTTTTTTAAAGATAGTTGTCTCTTAAATTTTTGTATGTCAATGTAGGTGTCAAAGGTGTTCCCTTTATTTGTTGGAGCAAACTTAAGACCTTTCTGTAGTGCTCTAATTTGATCTTGATTAATGTCTTTTCCACTTAAATTAAAGACACCTGTTGAATTTAAACCCTGCCTCTTTTGTCTTCTCTGAACGTCACGTCCTCCTCTGTGTCCTCGTCTCTTAAATATCTTTTCCCTGTATTTCTTGGGGGATCCCCTCCATATCCCCCTGTCCTGCTCTCTTGATTCTGATTGGTGTATATATACCCTCTTTGTCTCGTTCTTTCCATCCGTCCTGGTGAAAAACCTCTTCTTCATTATAATCAGCTAGTTGGGAATATCTGTTCTGAAGGGGAATAGGTGAGAATCCTCTATATGAAGTTTTTCTTCTCCATATTCCATTAGATGATGGTGCATATCTGTATGGTGACTTTGTTCTACCTGCGAATCCTTTCTGTTGGGGATATTGCTTATCCTTCTGATATCCATATTGGCTTCGATGTTCCTGATAATATGAATTATTATTACTATTTCTTCCTTTATATGAATCTATCCTTTGTGGGACATAGGTTTTTCTTCTAACCACTGGATCAGGGTTAATGTTCTGCTGTCTTAGTCTTTGGGTGCGATGTGGTTGTTCAGATAGATGAGATAATTGTTGAGGTGGTACCTCCACATTTAATTGATTAGTGATGTTTTTTTCTTTATTTGCATCCATCTTGAACAACCATATTTTATCAGAGCTATAATCTCTCATATCTCTATTGAATTTACTTCTCTTTTTATCAGTGACCTCTTTCTCCACTTTCCTTAAGGTTTGTTCAATTCTTTTATATAGCTCCTCCCTTTCATTTAATTCTGTCACTTTAACAATCTCTTCATGTAAAGTATTAATTTCAAAATTAATCTCGCCCAACAACTCCTTCCTTCGTTTAATAATAGTCTCCATCATTATGGTCGAGAAGCTACCTAACATATTACACCAAACCAATAAAAATGCTTTGTTCAGGGGGCGTGGCCGGACGTTGCAGCGCGCGGTCGCATGTGAGGAGAGCTCCTGTGACCGGCGCTAAACTTTTAACTCCTGCGGCTAATTTACAGCAACCCCGGGGCTGAAACTTCACCCACAGCTGGGTGACATCTCCTGGCCTCCAGATGGTGCCCCCTAAGGCGCAACGAGCGTTGGAACTGGCAAAATCGGCAAAAAAAGACCGGGTTCTTGAGGCCCAAGATGGCGGATCTCCCTCCTCTGTTTCCTCTTTCACCATGGAAGCGGCTGTAGCAGGCCCACCCTGCATGTCTGACATCTTACCACCTTCAGAAAGCAGACTCCATGCCATGCTGCAAGAACTTAGAGCTACTATTCAAACGGATCTTAAAGAGGCGCTGCAGGAGCTGAGGCGCGATGTACAAGATCTGGGTGAGAGGACAGACTCTTTGGAGGCTAAGACAGACGACCTATGTTTGGCCCATAACGATTTAGTGGACCGTCATATAGCTTTGCAGACTGCACATGACGCCATGGCAACGAAATTGGCCGATTTGGAAGATCGTTCGCGGCGTAATAATGTAAGGATCCGGGGTATTCCAGAAGCAGTAAACCCTGCTGATCTTCAGCCCTATATATTGGAACTTTTCCAGATCCTAGTCCCAACGTACTTGTCACAGGATTTCCTGATGGATCGGGCACACAGATTACCACGCGCTAGGAATCTGCCGCCCTCAGCTTCTAGAGATGTTCTAGTCCGGGTGCACTTTTTCCATGTTAAAGAAGCGTTAATAAGAGCATCACGGAAATCTATGCCTCTGCCTTCTCCGTATGCTGAAATTTCTTTTTACGCTGACCTGTCAACTGCTACCATGTCTAAAAGAAGGGAATTTTCATCTTTCACGAAAATTCTACGTGATCACAGCATGGCGTATCGCTGGGGATTTCCCACAAAGATCTTGTTATGGCGGGAGGGAGTCTTACACGTTATCCCTGATCCCCTCACTGGCATGCGTCTGTTGACAGACTGGAAAGGTCGTGTCTGAGTTTACTCCCCCCCGGGAGGAATCATCTTCGCCGCTGAAAGTTTCTCCGGAGTGGCATCGGGTTCGACCGAAATGAGGCTCTGGCCCTGTGCTACCCAACACGGGCGTGCTTCTATACTACTTTGCCATGCTGCTTCCCGTCTTCTTGGGTGTCAGAACTCTTCCACGGATGCTGGACTGACCCCTTTTTTTGATCTACCTCAACTGGGCGCTCATGGGGGCCTGTTCTGGTCTCTTAATCAGCAAGCCCCGAGGCCTTCCAATGGCCTGTAAATTGGCGCGGTCCTTCTCAGGTAGAGTTGGGACTGTTGTTTCCCCTACTGGAGTTTTTCTTGACAGGTTTTTTTTTTCCCTATTTATACCAATCTGCTGTGTTGATTGACTCCATTCAGCTGCGCTCATCGAGTGCAGTTTTTTTTTTCCTCTGAAGTTTGGTCGGATTTTTTTATTTTTTATTTTTTCCTTTCTTTTTATGTTTTCTTTTTCCTTTTGGTTCGACCTATGTATGTACTGTATGTATTGTTTGTTTGTTTGGTAAGCACTATGTTATACGGTTCCAGGTGCTATTATGTGCAGGGGAGTCCCTCCATTCTCCCGAGGAAGTTGTCTTCACTGTCCGCTGTGAGATCTAGAGGGCTGGGCGTAACCACAAATGAGTAAACCTCAATTCCAGATTTATTCCTTAAATGTTAGGGGTTTGAACACTCCGTACAAACGCCATGCTTTATTTCGTGACCTGCATAAATCTCAACCGGCTATTGTTTGTTTGCAAGAGACTCATTTTTGTAAGAGGCGTCCTCCATTTTTGAAATCGCGTATGTACACTGAGGCCTACCATTCCACTGCTCCGACAAAGTCCAAAGGTGTCTCGATTATGTTTCATAGAGATTGGACTTTTGTGTGTTCGGCTCAGTATGTGGATCCATTGGGCCGCCTTTTGATTCTTGTGGGTACGCTGAACGAATTACCAGTCACTATTGCTAATTTATACCTCCCTAATGATAATCCGGTTTCTTATCTGCGGAAAGCTTTTTGTAGAGTGAAAAAAATGTCTAGTGGTACGATGTTCCTATGTGGGGATTTTAATTGCACTCCTGACCCCGAAGTTGACACTCAGACGAGCCAATCCCGCCCCCATTCTCGCACCCCCCGTCCTCTAGTAAACAACTACGGGAATTCATGCATTCATTTGACCTATATGATACTTGGAGGATATGTCACCCCAACACACGTGACTACACATATTTCTCTCATGTCCACTCCTCATATAGTAGAATTGACTTGTGTTTGATACATAGCTCAGCTTTGTCTCGTCTCCTGGAGGCGACCATTGGCATCATTACGTGGTCTGATCATGCTCCGCTTACGCTCACTTTTGAGGCTGCTTTTCCACCGAGGAGGATGGGGAATTGGAGACTTAATGACTCACTCATTGTAGACAGAGAGGACGTGCAAACAACGCTACAACTCCTCCAGGAGTATTTCATGACGAACATAACTGGGGACGTTGCAACAGCGTCGGTTTGGCTGGCCCACAAAGCTGTGATGCGAGGACATTTTATACAGAAAGGAGCGCAGCGTAAAAGACGTCTTAATGCTCAGATGACTGCTCTTACACGACGCATCACTGACCTAGAAACCCAGAATAAATCCTCGCCTACCCCTCATATTACCGCTCAATTGACTGCGCAGCGCCGCGAGTTGGAGCACCTGATGCTCCAAGTCACGGCACGCTCAATTAGACGGCTTAACTATGCTCATTATACCCAGGGAATAAACCGGGGAAATTGCTGGCGTCTAAATTGAAAGGGAAAAGAATGCAAACCAACATACCGTACCTATTGGATGCTAATAATGTAAAAATTTATAACCCGGCCCTCATTACTGATGAATTTGCACGTTATTATGCCTCCCTGTACAACCTAGGATTGGACAACACCGTACCGTCCCTACCCAGGCCGACATAGATCTCTTTCTCCATGCGGCGCACCTTCCCTCCCTCTCTCCCTCTCAGGCTACAGATTTGCTTGCTGCGTTTACAGAGGAGGAGGTACTTAAGGCTATTAAGGCACTTCCAAAAAATAAAGCTCCTGGTCCCGACGGTTTTACGAATCTGTATTATCAGGTATTTGCATCCTCACTAGTTCCGACTCTTACCCTGCTTTTTAATGACATTAAGAACACTGGTACCATCCCCCGGAGATGTTGCAAGCAACAGTAGTAACCCTGCCTAAGCCTGGTAAAGCCCCGACGCACTGTGCCAACTTCCGCCCTATATCCCTGTTGAACGTAGACGCCAAATTGTATGCTAAACTACTAGCTACTAGGCTGGGCCCCCTACTCCCATCATTGATCGCGAATGAACAGACCGGCTTTGTCCCAGGCCGCCAGACGTGTGACAATACCCGACGATTTTATGATATAATTGATTTGGCCCATAGGACTAATACCTCCGGACTCTTGCTGGCATTGGACGCCGAAAAGGCATTCGATCGCCTACACTGGGGGTATATGCGGTTGGTGCTATTAAAGTTTGGTCTACCAGCACAATTTGTACACAGTATTATGGCCCTCTACTCCGCTCCGTCGGCGAAAGTTTTGGCATCGGGGTTTCTATCCTCCTCTTTCCACATAACCAATGGCACCCGACAGGGCTGTCCGTTATCCCCGCTAATATTTATTCTGGCCCTAGAACCCTTAGCGCTGCAGATTAAGATCTCCCAGACGATCAAAGGTATGCCGACCCCGCATGGGGAGCACAAGCTGGCACTTTTCGCAGATGACATATTGCTCTTTTTGACCACCCCGGAGATATCGCTCCCTCCCCTGTTTTGCCTCCTTGACAGCTTTGGCGCGTTATCTTACTATAAAAATAATGTGAGTAAAACACAAGCTCTCCCTATAAATGTTGCTGCTTCATCCCTTAGCTCTTTGCGTAGCAAGTACCCTTTTGATTGGCGCTCTACCTCTTTAAAATACCTTGGAATCTCCCTTACTAAATCGCGAGGCACCATCCTAAAGGAAAACTTCATGCCACTTTTGAACTCCATCGAGAAGCAGCTCTCTACATGGAGCACAAACGAATCCTCCTGGCTGGGACGTATGGCGGCCATAAAGATGAGTATCTTACCCCAAATTTTATATTATTTCAGAAACATTCCAGTTTTCATACCGGCGCATTTATTGCTCCGGCTGCAAAAACTGCTGCATGCGCATATTTGGAAAGGGAAGCCCCCTCGAGTATCGGCCTCTACAGTCATTGCGCCGCGACGTGCCGGAGGGTTGGGTTTTTTGGATTTACAATCGTATTATAAAGCAGCCTTGCTAGCCCAACTGTTGTCGTCGATGCATCTCAAAGAATCACCTCTATGGTTACAGTTGGAGAATGCCATGATTTTCCCATACAAACTTCATGACATGTTGTGGCTTCCACTCCTTCCTAGGAATAGCACCATGGGTCTACTACCCGCCTCGATGCTTTCCCTCACGTCCTGGCGTCAGTGGGGTCACCCATTGGTACGGCCTTATGACTTATTATATCTCGCCCCGCTCAGAGTTATGTGCCGCTATATTCCAGACTTAAATTTAGATTCTTGGTTTTTGCGCGGCTCTTTACACCCCACTCCCTGAAACCCTTTCCAGACTTGGTACAGGAGTTTGCCATCCCATTGAGTGACTGTTTTTCTTACCTACGTGTGAAGCACGCTCTACACCAGAAGGCCTGACCTCCTTCACACCTACGAACCTTTCAGCTTTTCACAAACTGTGTATGGGGAAGAAATGTCAAATGAAACCGCTATCTCTCTGTTACAATAGCCTCCTAACCCCGAACCCACCTAAAAAATTACCCTATATGGTTAAATGGGAAAAAGATTTAGCTTTCACGCTCTCCGTAGATGACTGGTCATACGCCATGGACACAATATACAAATATTCTAGAAGCACCAATCACCGTGAGGCCCATATTAAATTACTGTGTAGATGGTATTTAACACCAACCCGTTTGGCCCATATCTCGGGGACTACCGGCTTCTGTTGGAGATGCCTTACCGGCCTCGGCTCCCTACTGCATACCTTTTGGTTATGTCCCGCATTGGGGGGTTATTGGGTTAAAATAAGTAGACTGATTTCTCACTGCACTTCACTTAGACTCCCACTATGCCCGAAAATGTACCTCCTACATATTATACCCATTACTATACAGATCCGTCATAGGAGGTTTATCTCTATGGTACTGGGGACAGCAAAAACAGTTATTGCAAGACATTGGCATTCCTCATTCTGCCCATCTATGAAAGAAGTTATGATGGCCCTTGAAAGTGTTTTTAAATATGAAGAAATGTTCCACACCGCGAATAACTCAATGTGCCAGTTTGATGATACATGGGAGGGGTGGAGGGTGTTTGTCGAGTCTGGAACCTTGATATAAGATATTTCATTATGTACGACTGTAGTGCTGCCGTGTTTTGTGTTTTATGTTCGTTTAGGATTATATCTGTTTGTGGAAACTGGAGACCGCACTAATGACCCTATATCAGATAACACTGATACTTCGTTTGCATTGCCTATTGTCAATGATAGGAATTTATGTCTTTTATCTCTGAAGTTTCATCATTTCTGCAATGTTGTACCATTTTATGTGTAAACTCCAATAAAAACTTTTACATTTAAAAAAAAAAAAATGCTTCGTTCATCATTTCTGTAGATGGATCTTTTTGCCATCTTAAACCTCTAGGTATAATCTTATTAATGAGGTATTGTTCTAGTGTTATAATGTCCCATTTCAGTCTGATCTCCTTCTTAAGCAGATATTCTAATTTATTCGTCATCCTTTTTTTGTCTCCATAATTCGGCATCAATGCAGTTTGGGAAGCGTTAAAAATCCCAAATATGGTACCGGTATTGATACCAAATTTATTAGGAAATTGCATATCTATATCAAACTGCCAGATAACCCTTGTAGGTATAACAAAAATGCAGAAATTGAACGAATCGTTCAGAGTATTCGGCGCTGTCTATTTATGTGAGGAAAACTGGTCAATTTTGCTGCTCACCTATTAGGCGTACCTTTCACCTTCCAAAATCTCAAAGAAAAAATACAAACAAATGTATTTACAGGGAGCGCAACACATATATTAATACAAAGATAAATGTAAAGATGAACTTAGCTTGGAAATATCAGAACAAGATTGAGCCTTCCCATTCAGAAAAAACGGAAATATGATATCATTGTCCTATATGAAAAGAGGACACTATTTCGGTTTTGAAATCTGCAGCGCTAAGGGTTCTAGGGCCAGAATAAATATTAGCGGGGATATCGGACAGCCCTGTCGGGTGCCATTGGTTATGTGGAAAGAGGAGGATAGAAACCCCGATGCCAAAACTTTTGCCGACGGAGCGGAGTAGAGGGCCATAATACTGTGTACAAATTGTGCTGGTAGACCAAACTTTAATAGCACCAACCGCATATACCCCCAGTGTAGGCGATCGAACGCCTTTTCGGCGTCCAATGCCAGCAAGAGTCCGGAGGTATTAGTCCTATGGGCCAAATGAATTATATCATAAAATCGTCGGGTATTGTCACACGTCTGGCGGCCTGGGACAAAGCCGGTCTGTTCATTCGCGATCAATGATGGGAGTAGGGGGCCCAGCCTAGTAGCTAGTAGTTTAGCATACAATTTGGCGTCTACGTTCAACAGGGATATAGGGCGGAAGTTGGCACAGTGCATCGGGGCTTTACCAGGCTTAGGCAGGGTTACTACTGTTGCTTGCAACATCTCCGGGGGGATGGTACCAGTGTTCTTAATGTCATTAAAAAGCAGGGTAAGAGTCGGAACTAGTGAGGATGCAAATACATGATAATACAGATTCGTAAAACCGTCGGGACCAGGAGCTTTATTTTTTGGAAGTGCCTTAATAGCCTTAAGTACCTCCTCCTCTGTAAACGCAGCAAGCAAATCTGTAGCCTGAGAGGGAGAGAGGGAGGGAAGGTGCGCCGCATGGAGAAAGAGATCTATGTCGGCCTGGGTAGGGACGGTACGGTGTTGTCCAATCCTAGGTTATACAGGGAGGCATAATAACGTGCAAATTCATCAGTAATGAGGGCCGGGTTATAAATTTTTACATTATTAGCATCCAATAGGTACGGTATGTTGGTTTGCATTCTTTTCCCTTTCAATTTAGACGCCAGCAATTTCCCCGGTTTATTCCCCTGGGTATAATGAGCATAGTTAAGCCGTCTAATTGAGCGTGCCGTGACTTGGAGCATCAGGTGCTCCAACTCGCGGCGCTGCGCAGTCAATTGAGCGGTAATATGAGGGGTAGGCGAGGATTTATTCTGGGTTTCTAGGTCAGTGATGCGTCGTGTAAGAGCAGTCATCTGAGCATTAAGACGTCTTTTACGCTGCGCTCCTTTCTGTATAAAATGTCCTCGCATCACAGCTTTGTGGGCCAGCCAAACCTACGCTGTTGCAACGTCCCCAGTTATGTTCGTCATGAAATACTCCTGGAGGAGTTGTAGCGTTGTTTGCACATCCTCTCTGTCTACAATGAGTGAGTCATTAAGTCTCCAATTCCCCATCCTCCTCGGTGGAAAAGCAGCCTCAAAAGTGAGCGTAAGCGGAGCATGATCAGACCACGTAATGATGCCAATGGTCACCTCCAGGAGACGAGACAAAGCTGAGATATGTATCAAACACAAGTCAATTCTACTATATGAGGAGTGGACATGAGAGAAATATGTGTAGTCACGTGTGTTGGGGTGACATATCCTCCAAGTATCATATAGGTCAAATGAATGCATGAATTCCCGTAGTTGTTTACTAGAGGACGGGGGGTGCGAGAATGGGGGCGGGATTGGCTCGTCTGAGTGTCAACTTCGGGGTCAGGAGTGCAATTAAAATCCCCACATAGGAACATCGTACCACTAGACATTTTTTTCACTCTACAAAAAGCTTTCCGCAGATAAGAAACCGGATTATCATTAGGGAGGTATAAATTAGCAATAGTGACTGGTAATTCGTTCAGCGTACCCACAAGAATCAAAAGGCGGCCCAATGGATCCACATACTGAGCCGAACACACAAAAGTCCAATCTCTATGAAACATAATCGAGACACCTTTGGACTTTGTCGGAGCAGTGGAATGGTAGGCCTCAGTGTACATACGCGATTTCAAAAATGGAGGACGCCTCTTACAAAAATGAGTCTCTTGCAAGCAAACAATAGCCGGTTGAGATTTATGCAGGTCACGAAATAAAGCATGGCGTTTGTACGGAGTGTTCAAACCCCTAACATTTAAGGAATAAATCTGGAATTGAGGTTTACTCATTTGTGGTTACGCCCAGCCCTCTAGATCTCACAGCGGACAGTGAAGACAACTTCCTCGGGAGAATGGAGGGACTCCCCTGCACATAATAGCACCTGGAACCGTATAACATAGTGCTTACCAAACAAACAAACAATACATACAGTACATACATAGGTCGAACCAAAAGGAAACAAAAGGAAAAAGAAAACATAAAAAGGAAAAGGAAAAAAAAAACTGCACTCGATGAGCGCAGCTGAATGGAGTCAATCAACACAGCAGATTGGTATAAATAGGGAAAAAAAAAACCTGTCAAGAAAAACTCCAGTAGGGGAAACAACAGTCCCAACTCTACCTGAGAAGGACCGCGCCAATTTACAGGCCATTGGAAGGCCTCGGGGCTTGCTGATTAAGAGACCAGAACAGGCCCCCATGAGCGCCCAGTTGAGGTAGATCAAAAAAAGGGGTCAGTCCAGCATCCGTGGAAGAGTTCTGACACCCAAGAAGACGGGAAGCAGCATGGCAAAGTAGTAGAAGCACGCCCCAGTGTTGGGTAGCACAGGGCCAGAGCCTCATTTCGGTCGAACCCGATGCCACTCCGGAGAAACTTTCAGCGGCGAAGATGATTCCTCCCGGGGGGGAGTAAACTCAGACACGACCTTCCAGTCTGTCAACAGACGCATGCCAGTGAGGGGATCAGGGATAACGTGTAAGACTCCCTCCCGCCATAACAAGATCTTTGTGGGAAATCCCCAGCGATACGCCATGCTGTGATCACGTAGAATTTTCGTGAAAGATGAAAATTCCCTTCTTTTAGACATGGTAGCAGTTGACAGGTCAGCGTAAAAAGAAATTTCAGCATACGGAGAAGGCAGAGGCATAGATTTCCGTGATGCTCTTATTAACGCTTCTTTAACATGGAAAAAGTGCACCCGGACTAGAACATCTCTAGAAGCTGAGGGCGGCAGATTCCTAGCGCGTGGTAATCTGTGTGCCCGATCCATCAGGAAATCCTGTGACAAGTACGTTGGGACTAGGATCTGGAAAAGTTCCAATATATAGGGCTGAAGATCAGCAGGGTTTACTGCTTCTGGAATACCCCGGATCCTTACATTATTACGCCGCGAACGATCTTCCAAATCGGCCAATTTCGTTGCCATGGCGTCATGTGCAGTCTGCAAAGCTATATGACGGTCCACTAAATCGTTATGGGCCAAACATAGGTCGTCTGTCTTAGCCTCCAAAGAGTCTGTCCTCTCACCCAGATCTTGTACATCGCGCCTCAGCTCCTGCAGCGCCTCTTTAAGATCCGTTTGAATAGTAGCTCTAAGTTCTTGCAGCATGGCATGGAGTCTGCTTTCTGAAGGTGGTAAGATGTCAGACATGCAGGGTGGGCCTGCTACAGCCGCTTCCATGGTGAAAGAGGAAACAGAGGAGGGAGATCCGCCATCTTGGGCCTCAAGAACCCGGTCTTTTTTTGCCGATTTTGCCAGTTCCAACGCTCGTTGCGCCTTAGGGGGCACCATCTGGAGGCCAGGAGATGTCACCCAGCTGTGGGTGAAGTTTCAGCCCCGGGGTTGCTGTAAATTAGCCGCAGGAGTTAAAAGTTTAGCGCCGGTCACAGGAGCTCTCCTCACATGCGACCGCGCGCTGCAACGTCCGGCCACGCCCCCCTGAACAAAGCATTTTTATTGGTTTGGTGTAATATGTTAGGTAGCTTCTCGACCATAATGATGGAGACTATTATTAAACGAAGGAAGGAGTTGTTGGGCGAGATTAATTTTGAAATTAATACTTTACATGAAGAGATTGTTAAAGTGACAGAATTAAATGAAAGGGAGGAGCTATATAAAAGAATTGAACAAACCTTAAGGAAAGTGGAGAAAGAGGTCACTGATAAAAAGAGAAGTAAATTCAATAGAGATATGAGAGATTATAGCTCTGATAAAATATGGTTGTTCAAGATGGATGCAAATAAAGAAAAAAACATCACTAATCAATTAAATGTGGAGGTACCACCTCAACAATTATCTCATCTATCTGAACAACCACATCGCACCCAAAGACTAAGACAGCAGAACATTAACCCTGATCCAGTGGTTAGAAGAAAAACCTATGTCCCACAAAGGATAGATTCATATAAAGGAAGAAATAGTAATAATAATTCATATTATCAGGAACATCGAAGCCAATATGGATATCAGAAGGATAAGCAATATCCCCAACAGAAAGGATTCGCAGGTAGAACAAAGTCACCATACAGATATGCACCATCATCTAATGGAATATGGAGAAGAAAAACTTCATATAGAGGATTCTCACCTATTCCCCTTCAGAACAGATATTCCCAACTAGCTGATTATAATGAAGAAGAGGTTTTTCACCAGGACGGATGGAAAGAACGAGACAAAGAGGGTATATATACACCAATCAGAATCAAGAGAGCAGGACAGGGGGATATGGAGGGGATCCCCCAAGAAATACAGGGAAAAGATATTTAAGAGACGAGGACACAGAGGAGGACGTGACGTTCAGAGAAGACAAAAGAGGCAGGGTTTAAATTCAACAGGTGTCTTTAATTTAAGTGGAAAAGACATTAATCAAGATCAAATTAGAGCACTACAGAAAGGTCTTAAGTTTGCTCCAACAAATAAAGGGAACACCTTTGACACCTACATTGACATACAAAAATTTAAGAGACAACTATCTTTAAAAAAATTCTTTCTAAAACATCCAGTAGAAAGACAGATTGTTGAAGATAACCAATATATACACACTACACTCAAAGAACGTTCTAAATTCTACCCATGACACATGGTGTCAAAAGAAATGGAAACTTTTGAATAAATGATTTTGTTCGACCTGAGAAAAATAGAAGAAGAGAAGAAGAAATTCAATATACCTTCCAATTTAACAGCAGCAGAGTTTAAAGGACTAAAACAGTTACGCAGAGACAGGTCCTTAGTTATAAAACCTGCTGATAAAGGGGGGGGGTAGTGGTTATGAGTGAAGACAAATACAATCAAGAATGCAGACGGTTACTCAATGATCATTCGACTTACCATAAATTAGAGAAAGATCCCACCATTGTTACAAAAGAACTATTTCATGAATTTCTTTTGAGAGGTAAAGATAGTCATGTTCTCAATACAGGAGAATATGAGTATCTCAAAATAGCATGTCCCCAGCTTCCAGTTTTCTATATCCTTCCAAAATTACATAAGAATCAATTGAATCCACCTGGCCGGCCGATAGTCTCAGGTATTAATTCTATATCCTGTAGAATCTCGGAGTATGTAGATAATCTTCTACAATCAATAGTGGTAACTACACCTGCATATTTAAAGGACACTATTTCGGTTTTGAATTTATTGAGGGACATTGTGTGGCAGGATGATTATATTCTTGCCACATGTGATGTAGCTTCTTTGTATTCAATTATTCCACATGAGGCTGGTTGCTCAGCAGTAAGACATTTTCTAATTCAATCTGGAAACTTTAAAGAGGATCAAATAGAGTATATTATTGAGGGTATCCTTTTGATACTAACCAATAATTTTTTTTGGTATGGAGGAGATTTCTACCTTCAACGGAATGGAACAGCTATGGGGACGAGGTTTGCCCCCAGCTATGCCAATCTGTTCATGTCTCACTGGGAATCCGGTGCAGTATGGGCAGGGCATGGCTGGGGGCAGAATCTCGTCCTCTATAAAAGGTATATTGATGACATTCTTATTATTTGACAAGGAGACATGAATTCATTAACACAATTTATAGGTCATCTTAATAACAACTCTTTGGGTATCTGTCTAGAATCATGTATAAGCACTGAAACAATAGATTTCTTAGATCTGAATATCTACATAGAGAATGGAGTTATGAAAACTAGAACCCATTTCAAAAAAGTGCAAGTTAATAGTTATATCCATCAAACAAGTAATCACTACCAACCGTGGCTCCGTGCCATACCTAAAGGACAAATGATGAGAATGAGGAGAAATTGTACTGATATACCGCAATATATACAGCAAACCAATAAATTAATGATTGACTTTAAAGATAAGGGATACGAGGAAGAACCTTTAAGGCAAGTTAGAGAGGATGTCCTTGGAATGGATAGGAATCAATTATTGAAATACAAACAGAAAAAAGAAGGAAAAGCTACTTAAATTGCTCTAGTTCTAGGCTTTAACACAACTAATCAAACCATAAAAAGATCAATTAATAGATATTGGCCAATTCTTAAACGTGATCCCGTTCTGAATGAGATCCTTCCAGATAAACCAAGAATTGTCTTAAGAGGCAGTAACACCATCAAAAAACAGCTGGTTAGAAGCCATATACCGATTACCCAAAAGAAGAAAGAATTTTTTAATTTACAACCAGGTTTTTATGGGTGTGGTCGCTGTATAGCCTGCCGCAAAACTGATAACCATAAAAGATTAATTCGACAATTTAGTACCATAGAAGGAGGAAAGGAATTTAGAATTAAATCAATATTAACTTGTCATTCTAAGAATGTGGTCTATTTAATAAAATGCACATGCAATAAGATATATATAGGTCAAACTTCACGTCATCTGTAGGTTAGAATCAACGAGCATATGAACAATATATGTAATGACAATGAAAAACATAGTGTACCATTGCATTATAAAGAATCACATAACTGTGACCCTAGAGGTACTCAATTTTATGCCATTGAGAAAGTGTTAAGTCAATGGAGAGGGGAAGACCTCCATTGTAAAATGATTAAGACTGAAATGAGATGGATTTATAATTTGGACACTCTAGTTCCTAGAGGTCTAAATACCGATTTTGAAGTATGTCACTTTTTTAATTGAGTATTTTTTAATTTTTTTTTTTTAAAGTAGATTCGTCGTATATTTTTTTTCGTTATATATTCTTTCGTTTATCCATATTTTTCATATCTAAGTGAGATTATTCGTATCGTATTTTATTTTCGTATTTGGGTCATTTTTCCATATATTCGCTTTTCACTTATACATTTACTCCCTATAGATAATCAACGGTTGAGAACATAATGTATCCTGTCACCTTCTATGTTATGTATACTCAGAACGAAATATTTGGGGCTTTTGTTCCTAATGTCTCGGAACGAAAGAAATTACGAACTACGCATGCGCATCGTTCTAACGAAAACGAAAGTACGTTCGATTGGCTGGAAAGAAATCGGAAATACATCACGATCTCCAGGAAATTGAAAATAACGATCGTTCGTTTCGACCAGGTGAACCGCATCAATCAATTAATCAACGAATGGGAGGTCTATTTAAACGGCGATACTGAACAGTATTTCATTACCGACTGAGGAGGCTTGCAGAACGCAAGTGAAACGCGTTTCGGATTTTGTTCGTATTTATTTTCAGATTTTATGTTTATATCTGATTTATTAAAATTTTATTTACTTTTATCCAATCCATCTACTTTCCTCATTTTGGGAATTTTTTTGGATTCACATCCATTTAACTGGAGGAAGGACCCCCTCTAATCACCTAGAGGTCCATATGCTTTATTTACAGAGTCATCATCCCAGAAGGTTCTGAACCACGTGAGTTGATCATTTTTATTTACATACATTTATCTGCCTACGATAATGCACCATAGCAATATGCTTTTGGTTTGAGGTGCATCACGCCATCATAAGGAAAATTAAAGGACATCTGCACGTGGGCGAGGTCCCCCTCCAATAAGAGACCTAAAGGCCTATTTTACGAGCCACTGGGGGCTCCATCTTTGTGAGTGTGATCATCTACACTATTATATTTGTGATACCCTTCGTACTGTACTACGCGATAAATTTCTCTTTTCATATAGGACAATGATATCATATTTCCGGTTTTTCTGAATGGGAAGGCCCAATTTTGTTCTGATATTTCCAAGCTAAGTTCATCTTTACATTTATCTTTGTATTAATATATGTGTTGCGCTCCCTGTAAATATATTTGTTTGTATTTTTTCTTATGAGATATCTATGACCATTTATTCCATGACCTTTTATGTCCTCTGCGTGTTTTTCTTCCTTTGCAATATATTTATTCTACTTTGCAATATATTCATCCAGTAAAAGGCTTCTTGGAGGGTATGTACAAGCTTCAATAGCAAAATAAATGACTATATTGCCTTATATTGAGCAGATTATGTTTTTTTCACCGTCTCTTTTGCTTATATAAATAAAAAAATATATTATGTGGACCTGGTCGCTCTCATTTGTGTGTCTGTGTGTCAATAACATGCTCCTTATTAATCCATTGAGCAGTAATCTGCTGTCTATATATGGTTTTCTCTCAGGCATTTTGACTATAGGGGGTCATGTAGCATGTCATTGATCTCATTGGCCCTACATAGTCATGTGGTACACTTGTCCAAGTACTGGCCCTTTCGCTGTAGCATGGTACTAATTTGAGTAGGTATGCTTTCTGTATACACAGTGTACCATAAAATGGATTGGCCATATAAGATCACATGACATACTTGACCAATGAATAGCCTGTCGCTCCTTCAATTTAGCGCCAGCTGTATCGGCATTAATGGGATTCGTGTGATCTCCAATTAAAGTAATGAGGATGCCTTAGCCCTTATGACGTAATGTCTGAGGGGCTATATAACCAGCTGTAGTAGCACACGGTACCGCTATCATTCACAATTCGTGTAGACTCCCGATGAAGCCGGTCTAGTACCGGCGAAACACGTGTTGAGTCCTGTGTACTTTTAAAATTGTTATGTGATGTGACTCGGTAGGGTGATGTCAGAATCTATCTAGCCTTTTAGGGACAGGCGAATGTTATAAGTTTTTGCCCTTGGCTGCTAAAACGTCTTAGCAAGTCTGCAGTTATACTGCCAGAATGTGGAAACAAAATAAAGTATTCATTTAGCCTGGCTACCTTGTATTGAAACCATTGATATTACCTTGCAATATCAATCTGCAGCTCCCTGCGTCTCTATCTGCAATTAGCAATCTATACTTTGTACGCCTATATATAGATTAACAGCAGCATTTTGGGAAATCGCCAAACCCAATTGTACCATCTCCTTATTGTTCAATGTTGCACTTTTATGCAGTATTTAGCCATTTGCAATTTCCAGCCTCTATATTCCATTGTGAATTCTACAACCTCTCGTGGCAAAATATATACCTATCAATCTGTACCCTAGGGCTGCCATTTGGCAATTATATATACAATTTCACCGCGCCATCTTTCATCACGTCTGTGTTTATGTTTTTAATTTATTGTCGGTCCCACTGTGTGATACATTGTAATTAATAAAAGTTATTTTTTAGGCTAGCACTCCTTTGCTCCTTTGAGGGTTTATCCCTTTTTCCTTAATATTTATCAGGTTTAGTCCTATGTGGGAGTGTCCATACCCGGAGTGTATTGTTACTTTGGGGTGGGGTGATTGTTTTTCCTATGATTAGACATTTCTTAAAGAACTCCCAGACAGCAGAGTTCCTGGATGTGTGCTTTGAGACAACAGCGCTCTGCTCCTGAGCAGCTCTGACATCTGATGCCTTGGACTGGCTAGTGCTACGGTTGGTCATAGAGGACGTTGTGCCTCGTGTTTGTTGTGCCTCCTCCTCCTCACTTGACTCCTCTGTTCGATCAGACACCCAGGTGGAGTCAGTGGCCTCATCATCATTGTCATCACCCCCTATCTCCTCGTCACTGGATCCAACTTGGCAGTATGCTGCAGCTGCAGTGACAGTTATTTGTGTGTCATTACTGGCACCCCCTTCCTCTAGGTTGATTATACTCCCTTCCTCAACCTCAGAGATTGAATCAGAGCACTGTAGTTGCTGCACATCCTCAAGCAGCATGTCGCTGTCATTGTAGTCAAACAATTCAGCTGACTCCGTGTGTGATAGTGAGGCTACGGCAGGAGTAGCTGTGGACATGGAGGCTGCATTAAAGGCTTTGGCAGCTGAGGTGGACTGTAAAGCACTACCAGCGTGGCTGGCAGAGGACTCGGAGGATGAGGATGGCCTGGTTAACCAATCCACCAAATCCTCTGTATGTTGCTGCTGCTTAAGACGGCCAGCACCAGTTAGAAAGGACAAGAGTGCCCCTGCAGAAAATGCACCACATCCACGATGACCAGAGGCACAGCCTCCCGACACAGAGGCTGCTTGCCCTCTTATCTGTGTCTCGGAGTGTCTGCCTGTCCTTTTTGGTCTTTCTGGCATGATGAGTGATATATAGATTAAATATATACAGAACTCGGATTCAACTCTGGTATAAAGATTAAAGATTTCCAGAACTCTGGTATAACTCAGTGAGACACCCTGATAGCTGGCAGCCAGTGACAAGACACATATTACAATTCCCAGAAACCTCCTATAAGTCAGTGAGACCCCCTGATGGGTGGCAGTGAGAACACAAATTTTACAACAATTCCCTGATATTTTGTATAAATGACTGACCCCCAAAATAGATGGTGGCAGTGAGAACACAAAGATTAGAACAATTCCCAGATATTTTGTAGAAATGAGACCCCCCCCAATAGCTGCTGGCAGACTGGCAGTGAGAACACACACTAACAATCTCCTCTCAAAAAACACGTGCTGAAGGCTGCGTGAAGTCTTATATAGTGTGCTGCGGGACTTAGCTCTGTGAGCCCATGATTGGGCAAAATTTGCCCAATAAGGACTCAGAGCCGTGATTGGCATAGTCTTACACCTAAACTGTGGTCAGGTGCAGACTGTAACCAATTACAAGCTTCAGGCCAGTGGAAAAGTGCATTGTGGTGCATTGTGGTGCATTGTGGGTGAACATACGAAAATGCTCGAAGTTCGCGAACATACGAACTGGCATGGTTCGAATCGAACCGAACAGCTCATCCCTACTGGTTATAACCTAATGCATCTAACAAGTGGCCTGTAAGCAAAGCCATACACAGTTCAACTCATACATACAGGACAACCTGTAATCCAATAGGTCCATTAAAAAAATATAGAGAAAATAAAGAAAACATTCAAAATAAAAATAAGTTCTCGCAATACATAATAGAAGTTGTAAAATATAAACACAATTAGAGCTCTGGACAACAGTTATAATCAAAACTAATTGAAAAAGTAATGAAACGAATAATAAAAAGCAACACTAAATGCAAGCAAATAATGAGGTACATGGCTTTATAGTTGAATAGGTCCTTATCATATCAAAAGGTATTGTATGGCACTAAAAAATAATTCATAGAAGTGAATCTAGGTTGAGTGCAATCAAAGAAAGCTAACAAAGAACTTAATTGCTGGAGTATGCTAAAATTCAACATCCTCATATAATCAGAGTTATTTGAAAAAAATGAACTCTTCAGTTAATTAACACAGCAAATGGAGTTGTGAAACACGTATAGCAGGATAAAAATGAAAATAGAGCTATAATATTATACATGCACACAAATATTTTTCCATTATACTGTATATCGGTAAGCAGCTCCTACTACTAAAGTAAGTATCCTTTCAAAAATATACAGGGTGTCCATAAAGTCGCTTTACAATTTCAAAAGTTTATTACAAACTAAGGCAATTGATGAGATATCTTCATCAGATTTGTTCTATGTACTCTGTGGTTATCAAGGTCTTTAAATCACATTGCATTCGTGGATTTCAGGTATCATCAGCTGTTGATGAATGAAGTACTGTTAAATAAACACCGTACAAAATGGCTTCTTTTCAAGAGAAGGCACAGTGTGTATCATGGTTTATCATGAGGAAATCATCATTCGTGTAAGAAAAGCCTTCGATTGTTCTCCCAGAAAGTCTATCAGTACTGCTGCCAGAGAGTTAGATCTACCACGTTCAACAGTGCACAAAGTCCTACACAAAAACTTGCGATTGTACCCATACAAAGTGCAATTGTTAAAGGCACTCGAGCCAAATGATAAACAAAGATAAAAAGAGTTTCCAGTTAACATGCTGGAACGAATTTCTAAGGATGAAATATTCCACACCCGAGTTTGTTTTAGTGATGAGGCAACCTTTCATGTTTCAGGGAAACTGAACATACATAATGTGAAAATCTGGAGATCAGAAAACCCCCATGTGACTAGGGAACTTCAGCGAGATTGTCCAAAGATGAATGTGTGGTGTGGGATCATGTGCAATCAAATCATTAGTCCGTTTTTCTTCGGCGAGACATCAATTACTGGAAATGTTTACCATGTTCTTTTGACTGAATACGTGGCACCACAACTACATGACCTTCAACCAATCATCATTTTCCAGCAAGATGGAGCACCACCACATTGGGGACTGCATATCCATGGGTTCCTAAATGAAACATTTCCAGACCAGTGGATTGGAAGGGGTGGCCCAATTCCCTGGCCACCTCATTCAGTAGATATCACTCCCCTTGACTTCTTTCTATGGGGTTATGTTAAAGATATTGTGTATGGAACAAAGGTACGGGACATCACTAATCTAAAGCAGAGGATCACTGATGCCATTGCCACCATTGAGGGTATGCTAAAGCAAACATGGCAAGAAATCGAGACTTGTCTTGATGTGCTTCATGCAACTAATATTGCCCGTATAGAGGTGTATTAAATAAGGCAAAAAAAATATATAGGTCTTATTTTGTAATAATTTTCACTTATCCGTCTTTTCATTTGCCTTTGCAATAATTTTTTGAAATTGTAAAGAGACTTTATAGACACCCTGTATATTTAAATTGCAATTTTGTTTTGTATTTTTACAAAACACAAAGTGAGCGAACACAAGAAAAATCTAACTCAAAATCAATATTTAGTGTGACTAGCCTTTTGCTTCAAGCCAGCATCAATTCTTACACTTGAAGGATTTTGTAGGATCAGAATCAGATTTATGATTAACCATTTACACTACGCAGATGCTAACGATCATCAATTTCATATGTAGGTCGAAACAGTCATTAACTGAAACAGAAACAGCTGTGTAGGAGGCTTAAAACGGGGCGAGGAACAGCCAAACTCTGCTACTAATGTGAGGCTGTGGAAGACTGTTTCACAGGTAATAGACCAATGCAAGACTGGGCACACTACCAAAACACAAGTAGTTATAATGCATCAGCAAGGTCTCTACAAGGCAAAGATGCCATAGCAGATTGGAGTTTCAAGATGTGCTGTTCAAGCTATTTTGCCGAAGCACAAAGAAATGGGCAATGCTGAGGACCAAAGATGCAGTGGTCAGCCAAGGAAACTTAAGCATGATGTGTCCTTCATCTGTTGCATATTTCCCTTCGATATTGGGAGATGTCCACCAGTGCCATCAGAAAAGAACTAGCAGAAACCAATGGGAGCCAGAAGCACTCATTTACTGTCTGAAGAAGTCTGATTAGAAGTGTTCTTAAGAATTGAGTGGCTGACCTTTGCTAAAAAGCCATCTAGCATGGCATGGCACTGGCAAGGTGGGTTCTGTGATAAACCAGACCCAGGATGCCAAAAAGTGAGAAATTGGAGACCTCATTTCCATGTCCTACCCAGAGTTCTTTGTTGCATATGGGGAATGTAGCACATGAACTCTGAAGCAGTTCTCTGAATTGCTGGGATGTGTAAATGTCTTCCACAATTATACATACATACATACATACATACATGTTATATATTATATTCTCCACTGGAATCTAGCACTCAGGATCCATACTCCGTGCCCGGTGTCACGCTAAGCTGCATAAATACTCCTCCAAATAGCGGCAGGCCAAGGACTTATAGAACAATATAAAGTTTAAGGTTTCAATGTTTCAGCTTGTTTCCCACAAGCTTTCTCCAGGATCCTGAAGAAAGCCTGTGGGAAACAAACTGAAACGTTGAAACATTAACCACTTGGCTGCTATGGACGCGCTCAGCGCGTCCAGCCAAGTGGTTCTCCTGTGCTATGGACGCGCTGAGCGCGTCCATGCACAGGAGGCAGCAATCCGCCGGATTCCGGCGGATTGCTGCGCCCCCCCGGTGCAGGCTGACATCTTGGATGTCAGCCCAGCACTCGGGACCCCAGCGGAGCAATTAGATGTCATTGCGGCGGCGCGATGACATCTAATTCAGGCGCCCCCGCATGTCCTTCGGACCTCTCTCCCTCCCGATCGCCGGGGAGCAGGAGGTTAATCCAGGCACCGTTTGGAAGGGCACAGCCTGCCCTTCCAAACGGTGGGTGTCATTAACCCCTGGGGAGCCGGATCACGAATCGGCGCTGAAAAGCGCCGGTTCGTGATCCTTTCCCGGAGCTGGCCGACATCTTGGATGTCGGCCAAGCCTCCGGGAACTCCCCCTGAGGACTGGCGTCGTCGTGCATAGCACGACGACGCCAGTCCTGGAGTTAACCCCTAGCTGCCACCAATAGTGGAGATAGGGGGTTCATTGGAACCCCCTATCTCCCGATCCGTGGCTGCTAGGGTTTAATGTTTGATGTTGTTGGATCGGCCAGAGCATGGCCTTTCCAACGATATCAAACATGATAATGAAAAAAAAGTTTAAAAAAAAAAAAAAAAATTTAAAATAAAAAAAATAAACAAGTTTTTTGTTTTTGTTTTGTTAATGCAGCAATATTGTTCCCATTTCAATTATAATGTGAACAATAATGCTGCACTAACGATTTTTGTATGCGGTGCGTTTGTTAAAAATAGCGACATTTTCCCCAAAAAAAAATGTAACGGGGTCCCCATTTCTAATTTTTTTAACAAGCGCACCCCATACAAAATAACCGCAAATGCTCGCATGTTAAAATGTGAAAAAAAACACTTTACACATAATAAATTATTGAAAATTCAAATTTTATTGCATTTTTTGTTATAATATACAGACATGACATAACGTATACATAGAATAATGACATATTATGAATCTGTGGAGTCTGCCGGAAAGAACGATATATAATATGTCTGGGTCATATATCAAAATATGGCTACAAAACGCGGTTAGAAGAGAGGAGCGAAAGCAGTAAAAATTACCTCAGCACAGAGGTGTGAAAAGCCTCAGCAGCGAAAGGGTTAAACTTTATATTGTTCTATAAGTCCTTAGACTGCCGCTATTTGGAGGAGTATAATATATATAAACACGCAAGCACACCATTCACTCAATCGATTTGGAATGTTGTACGATGATAACCGTGCTATTCACCAGCAGCTAAAAATATGGAAAAAAATAGGCTTTTCTCTGACATTTTCTTTATAAAGTCCAAATCGATTCCTAACCTTTTCTTAATAAAGCCACTTATTTCCATATATAGCTGACATTTCATATATGCAACAAAGTACATTATGGTTTGCAACTGTTTATTAAAAAAGCAAGTCATTACTTTATTCACTCCATTCTTACAGCAAATGCTTATTCACAAGCTGTAAAAAAAATAAAAAATACTTTGCTAGCATCATATCCCAGGATCTACAGTGCATCACACAGATCCACCCCAAACAACAAGGTATACATTTTTTTGGGCAATTTGGTCAGCATGCAAAAAAAAAAATAGTTAAATGGATAGGTGCGCATGGCCCATATTTTAGGCTGTGCACACACTATTACTTACAAACTATAAATATTCACAACCTGTTCAAACTTTTCATACCCTTTATCATTAACTAAATTAGAAAAGTCCCAAAAAGTGTAGATGGGAATCTAAATGAGTGAGCACACCGTTCTGTGAACACCTATGGCTAAATATTAAGGACAAAGCTACTAACATACCTAATTAGTGTTAGAATGAGTAATAGAGTTGATATAAAAGCTACTTTTATTTCCTACCAGGCTAAAAGAAAAAAAAAGTGAAATATTAAATTAAAGAGAAACTCTGGGGTTAAAGCAAGATGGCAGTGGTGGGGGATCAGAGAGGTTACAATTAACCCCTGTACTGTTTGTCAAATGTTGTTCAATGTATTGTAACCCTGTCTATACTGTGCTTATTGTACAGCGCTGCGGAATATGCTGGCGCTTTATAAATAAAGAATAATAATAATAATAATAACCCCTCGGTTCCCACTGACAACCACCCTTCTATTTCTACTTTCGAGTGTAATTTATGTACCTTTCATAATGGCATCAGGCCGACCCAGCACTGCTCCAGATCTCGCAGCGGCTATTACTTCCTGTAACAGCGTCCAATCAGGCAGCTCGCTCGAGCATCCAGGAAATCCGATGTCTTGCAATTCCAATGGGGAGTGGTCTCAGAGTTACTACTCATGACATTTTAAACTAAATTAGTTAGACATTGTGGCAGGAGTTTCCTTTGTAATAAGAGCAGTCCCGTGTTCAATCTGTTCAAGTAATAATTAAATACATAAGTAGTTATATGCTTCAAGTTCATACATGAAGATCAAGGCTTGGATATTCAACCTAAATATCAAAACAGAATAATTAGCCATTACATAAGTCGTCCCCGGATAGTGAGAACAAAACAACTATAAGGGAAACATTAATATCCAGAATGACTCACCCTAGCAACAACAGAAAATAAAAATCAAGCATAAACACTAATAAACATCATATATTTCAGCTAATGGACACCTGTTATGCTTTACCATGTTCCCAATGAGGAGGTTAAATTCATTAGAAACGTTCCCAGTAACTCTTGGATTAGTACCCATGGTAACAAGCAGCTTTCGTCTTTATTAAGTGAGCTTATTATAGCAAAGGATTCAACTGTAGTTTTACTCAATGAGCAGCAAAGGCTTCAACCTTTCTATCCAAAAACTTGCAGTATTCTTCTGACAGTGGTGTGTGATTTGTATTACTTAGAGATTCCCAGAAGGTATTATTAATAAATATAAAATGTACACATGTGAAACTGGCAAGTGACATTTCCTGGTGTCTTTTAAGGAGTATTTTTTTTTATTAATGTGGAAGTATGATCTGAGATAAATCATCGCCTTCATGGGTTTGATAATTCTTTGTGCTTCCGCAAACAGAAAATTATAATACTGCTTGCAAAAGTTATTATGTATGAATGTTTGTCCTTAACCCGTTTACTACCCATATTGAGAAAGCTCGTGCTTCAAAAAGGCACCATCTGGTGCCCCAATATCGAGATATCTCAATATACTGATCTGCAGCCCAAAAGCAAATGAAATTTGTTTGCTACAAACTAATTTTGTTTGCTTTTGGGCTGCAGAAGGTGCCCCCAAGGTTTTAAGCCTGTGGGCATAATACCCAAAGAGGTAAAACTGTAAAATCAGCAAAATGATAGCTGTGAAATATCAGGCTTTCAGCAGCCGATACAGGGAAAATAGAAGAAAACAGTCCAGCCGCTCAAACTACTGTAACTCAATGTAGCAGTAGATGGTGCCACCTTCTGGCCAAAATAGGTTATTTACAGTAAGACATACAATAGGCATAAGCTCAAATATTTATTACTTTAAAATTAATTAAAAATGATTTTACAAAAAGAACACTGGTTTCTGACAATCTTTTTTGTAAAATCACTTGGTAGTGAAGGTTTTAAATATTTCTTCTTTCTGCATTCTTGCAAGGTCTTTCCTTTAACCCCCCGACCCCCACCACTGTGATCACGTACATACATGATCAGCAGCAGCAGAGATAGCATCCCTAGTTCATGTTAATATGATCTGGAGCAATGCTTATCATTGTAAATGAAGTTTGTTTTTTGCAAATAAATTTAATTTGCATTTAGGCTAAAGATTTATCCAAACATATACAACATGACATGACATCCGTAGTGCTAAAACACAGGGAAACATCACTAGAAATGTTGGGAATCTGTGTGTAAGCCACAGAGCAGCAGCTGATTCTGAATGGAGCTCAAGCTGCAGTAACCTGTTTCCCCAGAAGATGGCGGTGTCTGCCTTTCAAATTACATTACAGATCTGAAACATTATTGGGAATTTCATAATGATATTTTACAGTATTGTAAATTTAAGGAGATGTACCTAAGGCCTCATTCACACACAAATTTTAAATTGAATATTGTGTATATGCGTGCGCACACTTAAATTTTTTTTTAAATAATAATAAGGTTTCTCCTCCCTGGCGTTACGATTGGCCTCCTGGTGGTAATGGCGTGTGGCTCCGGGTTAACTTCCAGTGCTGAAAGCGGTAACCCTGAGCCACACTCGGACTGCATACATTACCTGTCCCTCCACTCCCTCGCTGTCCCCCACTGTCACAACGTCATACTTCCTGGTTTCCTTCTCGCAAGAAGGGAACCAGGAAGAAAAACACCACGATCTCTTTCTCCTGCGGCTTCAAAAGGCACCATCCGGTGCCCCGATATCTAGATCTTGATATGCTAATCTGCAGTCCAAAAGCAAATTAATTTTGTTTGCTTTTGGGCTGCAGAAGGTGCCCCCAAAGTTTTACCCCTGTGGGCATAATGCCCAAAGAGCTAAAACTGTAAAATCAGCTGCTCAAAGCTCTGAAATATTGGGCTCTCAGCAGCTGATGCAGGGAGAAATAGAAGAAAAATAGACCAGCTGCTTAAACCTCTAATTCAGTTTGGCAGTAGATGGCGCCATCTACGGCCAAAAATAGGTTATTTATAGTAAGAAATACAATGGGTAAATGCTCAAATATTTCTTTAAAAGGAATTTAAAATGATTTTACAACAAACCAATGGTGGTTTGTGACAATGTTTTTTTCTAAAATCACTTGGTAGTGAAGGTGTTAAGAAACAGAACTACCAATGTTTTCTACCTGGCCCTTACACACAGTAACCTTTATTAATCTCTTCCTTAACCCACACTGAAAATTGATACTGAGAATTAAAACTATAGGCCAGTTGGAATTTAGGAAATAATTAAGATATTTGCATAAATTTCATGTATTTATTGTAACTTAAAAGGAAAGATATAACTGCAACCTATAAAATAATGCTTTTCACTATCAGGGTTATGCAGAGAGCGTGAAAGGCAGGAGAATGACTGGAGAATGAAAAATTCGAGGTCAAAATAGCCAAACCAGAAAAATTCTCCCTTTCATCTCACTTTCCAAATCGGCTATTTTGACCTAGAATTTTTCATTCTCCAGTCATTCTCCAGCTTTTCACGCTCTCTGAATAACCCTGTAAGTTGACCAAATGGGATCTCATCCTGCTTCAAAACAACGAGAGCAAGAAAAATCGATGCTAGCAATACTAACACACACATTGGCCATAATTTCCTGGACACCCTGTTCTATTTTATGCAGAGGGGAGCAAATGGAAAAGCGCAACATGTATAATTCATAATCTCCATAATTTGAAGATCCCGTGCTGGGTTTACTTTAGATATAGCAAAGCTCATGGTGTCATAAAATCATGGCCAATGAGGGATACTTTACGTTGGCTTTGCATGGCTTCTAGAATTGGCAACTAGTTTGTGAAAATGTCTGTTAATAACATTAATATTTAATTCTGATCTTTAAGCCTAATAGAAATTTTCTCACTTGCTGCCTTCCTTACAACATCATTTTTATTGATTTAATAATTTATATTTAGCTCCAATGTGTGTTTATTTATAACAGATTTTTACTTTTTGCAAAAAAAAAAATGGGTAGTTATATACTTCTTGGTTATAATAAATAATCAAACAAAAATTTAATTTAACAAGAATTTGGCCTTTTAATTTATTTTTATTTCTTTTACAATTAAGCAGTGCAGTGTCACAGGTGCCAGGTTTTCTGAGGCAAAACAAGCCGAGTTCATTGATTGAGCACTAAGCACAAGCGTAAATTGAATAATTCAGATAACTATATTTATGTGTTATCACTGCCTATTTCCATGTTTAACTGGAATGCTAAATTCCAGCTGACATTGCAATACCTTTTAACTAGCTTCTCTCTTCACTATGGACGGATGTGTTATGATATTAGGGAAAGTAGATTTTAAAAAAAAATAATTAAAGTCCTTTTGAGGGATTTCTAGTACAGCTTCCATTGGATGGTCTCATTGGAGCATAGATTAAGAAATAAAATCTCCACATTACTGAGAGAAACTGGCTTAGACCTTTCTGTTTTGGTGTAGAGCAAGTAGGTCCCCTAGCAGTGTTAAAGAGACACTACCATCAAAGATAAAATGCACCGGTTCTATTCTGTTTATTACAGTATATGTTGCTGATATCTTACATGTACTTTGTTTTTCTCATATATGTTTAGTTAAAAAAATATTTATCCTATATGTGTCACAGTGTATATCCATTTTGTGATATTTTGGGTTGTAAACTGTCCCCACCCTGTATCGTTACAGTACTTGATCCTCACTGTGTGGCATTGGTCCATAGAATGGAGCCAGGTTAGATCTAAAAAAAACAACAACGCATAAGGATTGCCTTGGGTGGGAAGTATGTAATGGTTATCATTAGGAGGTAGATTGCAGGGTTATTCAAAGAGAGGTGAAAAGCAGGAGAATGACTGGAGAAAATACTAGGTCAGAAATATCCAAACCAGAAAAATTCTCCCATTTATCTCACTTTCCAAATCGGCTATTTTGACCTAGAATTTTCCATTCTCCAGCCATTCTCCTGCTTTTGCCCGCTCTCTGGGTTAACCCTGATAGTCTCAATCTGTTGCCATCTCTTATCTCCACTGGTCATCTGTCTACACCTGCACTGCCAACTCTCGCCTCCAAGACTTCAAGGGCAGCTCTGGTCTTGTGGAATGACTTGCCTCGCCCTATCAGATTCTCCCCTAATCTTCATGCCTTCAAGAAATCCCTCAAAACCCATCTCTTCAGATTAGCGTACCACATCACTGATGCAACTCATCCCTCTGCTCACTCACCTACTCACACATGATTGAAGCTACTTCTATGGCCTCACCATTCCAAACCACTGTCAATGATCTTGCCGTCCGGCAAAACGCCCCTTCTCTTCCTCAACCCCAATCCCTCTAGACTGTAAGCTCCTATGAGCGGGGCCCTCTACACCTACAGGGTTAGTCAGAGAAAGGTGAAACTCTGGAGAACTTTTGGAGAGTGAAAATTCTAGTTCAAAATAGCTGATTTGGAAAGTGATGTGTGATATGTTTTTTTTAATGCACAAGTAATCTAGTTACAGTTTATGTTGTTGCCAGTGTCCCTTTAAGGCTAGGGTCAGACGAACGCATTTTTCACGTGCGTTTAGCCGCACAAAATCACGGCCGTGCTAGCAGCAAATGACGTCCAATGCCGGGGAACATACGACGAACGGCCGCACGAAAGTTCGTCCGTGCAATGCAAGTGGCCAACGAACGCATTTTTTCGAGAACGTCAAACCGCTACTACTGACGTACAGAGTGCGCTGCGGCCGCATAGCGGTGTGTGTGTGTGTGATTAGGAGACGTCAGACGCTGCTAATGTCCGGCTAACATAACGTCCAGACACAAAAAGTGTTTTATTGATGATCCGTACAAAAATCACGGACGAAAAGGCGCATCGTATGACCGCTGTCGCGTATTCCGGGAAAAAATACGTACGTTCGTTCAAACGCACTTTTTCACGGACAACGTGAAAAATGCGTTCGTCTGACCCTAGCCTAAGATGTACAATGTGACTTGTAACAGCAGAAATTCTTAAAAATCACTGAAAGCATAAAGTCAATCTGTGGCTAAAATATGTGTCGGAAAGCTATATTTCTCAATATTTGTCCTTCTAAAGGCCTGTTTTGCAGTGGTTTCAAGGAGTTGTAGTTTCCTTACATCCCCATACATCAATACTTTCAAAGATCATGATCCCATCCACACATTGACACTTATACAGACCCCGATACCCCTTCAGACACACACTCACGCATAAGGGTCTATTCACAAAGCACCGAAATTGAGTGAAATTTTGCACGTTGCATCAAGGGGGTGGACGCCGTCGAGTGGCACACAGTGTTGCAATCTGTTGCCATGCCTCTATTGAATGGATCGGCATCTTGTTTTGGCTGTTGCTGTGCCGCCCTGAGGCCATAGACTTGGTGACCTTGTAAATTCTCTTGTAGGCCAAAATGTGTGTTTGTTTCTCATATTTATAATGTGAACCACAAGGTGTTAATTGAACTACTGTAAAAAAAAAAAAAAAAAAAAAAAGTACCATAGAAAAGGATGGGTGGAGTAGAGATAACATCACTCCTCTGCAGGGAAAGAGCCTGTGGAGACATGGGTTTGATCCCGACGAGCACCTCTCCAGTAAGTGTCCTTGGGCAAGACACCTAACGGTTCATACTCGCCACCCAGGACATACTTGAAAACGAGAGAAATCTCAATGTATCCTTCCTGGTAAAATACTTTCTCAAAAAAAAAAAAAATGTCATGACTGACACCTGAATCACAACTCTAGCATCAAGTCCATCGGGTTACAGAAAATGCAAGCCATTAAAATCTGAATTATTGTATATAGACAAATGTAAAATCAAGTTTAGCGGATACAACCTATTTTCCTCTTGGCCAGTATTCAATTTTCACCTTGCAGTGAAACATGTTTCTCTACCAAGGTTCATTTTTGTTCTGTTGTATCATTTCTGAGGAGCAACTGAAAATTGTGACACACCTCTCTTCTCCAGTGCTGTAAGGAAATTTTTGACGGACACCACTTTACTTCATTTATTGCCTTTTAACATCCATGACGAGGTCATTAGAAATGGTGGATTCTGATGATAGATGTACAGTACAGAGTTTATTTACAGGCTCTGATGCTAACTTGCAAAGCCCAGTGTTGTACTATATAACTAGGATTCAGTTTGAAGATGGTCTTTAGCATTTGTGAAAGTGCATCTTAATCTTGCAAATGTGAGTTGCCATTCCAAGTCAACTGGTGCATCTTACTGTACACATACCTGTTCTAAAACTAAAAAAGAACAGGAGCGATAACCGATTTAGTGATTTTGTAGTTGGTCTCTTGTACAGCAGCGGACTCATATGAGCTGGCATTCGGCAACAGCAAAGGTATAATAGCTTACACCCGATTTCTACATCTTTCGAACACTGATCCCTCTGTATACACTCTCTAGATTTGGGACTATATCAGGGTTATTCAGAGAGCGTGAAAAGCAGGAGAATGACTGGAGAATGAAAAATTCTAGGTCAAAATAGCCAAACCAGAAAAATTCTCCCTTTCATCTCACTTTCCAAATCAGCTATTTTGACCTAGAATTTTTCATTCTCCAGCTTTTCCCTCTCTCTGAATAACCCTGTATGACCACATACAGACATAGGGCCATATTACAGTCCAGACGCCAATGTGGGCGCTCAGATATGTGAGCGGTAACGCTAGGTTAAGGGAGTTTAGCGCATGCCCCTCATATTAAAAATCACTAACACTAAACCCATTTGTAATTCATTAGTCCATCGGTGATTGAGCTTACTGTACTTTTGCATTCCGCATGTTAAGGTTTAGGATACGCAAACTGTCAATGCTCTTTGGAACAGCACCTAAACTACATAAATTACAAACTTCCGATCTATGTGTCAGGGCAAAAATCAAATGACACGCTGACCACAGTCACTTCTCTCAAATATCTAGGTATGTGGTTAGACCCAAATCTATCCTTTGGCCCCCACATCGAAAAACTCTCATCTAAACTTTACCCCAAACTAGGTGCCCTGTACAGAAACAAATCCTGCCTGAACCCCACGGTAAGTAAGCAAATTGTACAACAAATGCTTATGCCGGCTATTGAATATGGCGATGTAAGGTATGCAGCTACCCGTAAACGCTCCTTCATAAACTTACTACATTGTATAACTCATTCACCCCTTTGCCTTTCCAACCTATGGACTCTAGGAGGTGATACTCGCGGCGGTGCTACCACAATTATAAGGGAGGGTAGCGCTGCTTTACGGGGCAGGCTGCTGAATTAGCACCTGCCCCATAAAATAGTGCTAAAATGGGGACACTAAGAGGGAATCATCCCATCTGCATTAGGGATGAGCTGTTCGGTTTGATATGTTCGGAGTTCGCATCGAACATCGGCCGTTCGCGAACTTCAAACATTTCCACGTGTTCGGTTCGAGTTCTAAATTATTTTTTTTAAAAAAAAGTAAAAAAAATGCTTAAAAAAACAATACTAAAAAAATCTAGAAATAAAGAGACTCTTTACTGCAGAATATTATAAGCAATGATATACATATCTGGTAGTCGCTTCTTGGTACTCAGGTGGTTCTCATGGTATGTAACATCCACATGGATTTTATATAAAAGAAGCAAAAAAAATACATATAATAGTGCAGGGTGTATTGATTAGGTATTGATGCAATACTATCAAGCTGTTCCACTCACAAATGTGGAGCCTTATCACTGTCTCTGAGTGGTTGAGTGCATCCGGGTCCTTTTTCTTCTTATTGTTTATGAAGGAGACCCGCGCCTTTCACAAATCAATAGCTCCTCTTATTCATTAAAATATACAACAAAGCATAGAGACAGAGAAAAACTTCCTTGTGCAGATCCACCAATCAATATATGGAATAGTACAAATAGAGTGTCAACTCACATTTGGTGCAGCTTATAGCCAAGCTCTAGGAGATAGTGCCTGTGGATTTGTTTGGTGGGTCAAATCCACGAAAACCTCGACAGATATCAGGACATAGGGACCAATTTAAAGGAAAAAACTTTAATTAAAGCATAAAATGATAAAAAATATCAAATCTGGCACAGCCAGATTGCCAGGACGCGTTTCGCCATGTGCTGCGGCTTCCTCAGCTGGTTTACAGGATATTATGTGCTCCCAAATATATATAGTTCCCTTAATTGGGATAAAATGAGTCCCCACATGTCCAGAATCAATCGGCGTGCATTCCACGCCTCACCTAACCAAATCCCGATGCGTGCCACCATTTTGCGCATGCGCCTCGATGATACAGGAGTTCCATTTATCATTTTATGCTTTGATTAAAGTTTTTTCTTTTAAATTGGTCCCTATGTCCTGGTATCTGTTGAGGTTTTCGTGGATTTGACCCACCAAACAAATCCACAGGCACTATCTCCTAGAGCTTGGCTATAAGCTCCACCAAATGTGAGTTGACACTCTATTTGTACTATTCCATATATTGATTGGTGGATCTGCACAAGGAAGTTTTTCTCTGTCTCTATGCTTTCTTCTATATTTTGATGAATAAGAGGAGCTATCGATTGTGAAAGGCGCGGGTCTCCTTCAAAAACAATAAGAAGAAAAAGGACCCGGATGCACTCAACCACTCAGAGCCAGTGATAAGGCTCCACATTTGTGAGTGGAACGGCTTGATAGTATTGCATCAATACCTAATCAATACACCCTGCACTATTATATGTATTTTTTTTGCTTCTTTTATATAAAATCCATGTGGATGTTACATACCATGAGAACCACCTGAGTACCAAGAAGCGACTACCGTCGCGCTACCAGATAATTATATCTATGCTTGTTGTCACACTGGTTTTGGGGAAACCTCTATAGATCTGGTTTGGCATTGGGATACTGGTGGCGGTACAAATTTGGGCGCTGACCATTTTTCTGTGTATTATAAGCAACGGTTTATTAAATATTGAATTAAAACGGGAATATTTTTAACATTGAAGCCTATGGGATAAAACATTCTTGTTACTAAAACATCAGGCAGACACGGCCCTATAATCAGGCACTGTAGAGGGCAGCCTGCCGTGGCCTCCCAAGGATCCCCTTGAGGAGCATGTGGCCGCCGGATGACAGAGCTGCAACTGTGCGGGCTAGCAGCCCAGGTGCATGTGGCAGAGACAGGCAGCGCAGGGAGGGAGCCACTGCACCTGTGGCCACGGCAGACCCCCCCCCCACAACCAGGATCCAGGGAGCCCCCACTGACCACCAGGCTAAGGTAAGGTGACACATTTCTAAAAAAAATAAAATCCAATGACATTTTTAAATGTCCCCGGGAACATAAAATAAAACTTTTTTTTTTCCTTTCTCTACCTGGCTGAATGTATTTAATTATATATATTAGATACATTCAGGAATATATATCCAGACTTGTATTACACACACATTTTGGCAACTAATTGCCCCCCCCCCCATTTGGCTGATCCCTCTAGAAGAAATGTTGAACCCGATATTTATTATTCTCTGCTCTATCGGGTTCAACATTTCTTCTGGAGGGATCAGCCAAATGGGGGGGGGCGCATTTAGTTGAGATTGTCCACATGCCACCCCCCCATGTGCGTATGTGTATATTTGGTCTGAGGTCTGTGGGTATATATATATATATATATATATATAATGTCTGCATGTTGATATATACATATGTGTGTGTGTGGGGTATCCAGGGCCAATGCAACCATTTTTGTTGACTCATGCGACGTTGCGTTTTGATGCCCCCCTCCACCCAATCCATGCCATGCCAATCGGGAGTGTTTGGTGTCCTCATGCATTGTCAATCTATGCTGTGCCTGGTGCCCCTCCTGTGCCACAGGGCCAATATACAGAATGTGTGGTCCCCTCCTTTGGCAATGTGGCATAGGAGGGGCACCAGGCACTGCACAAATTTGCAATGTGGCCTGGTGGTGCCCCCTGGTCTTGCGGTGTCAATATACCCACATATTTCAAACTGCCTGCCACTCCCAGTGTTTCCCTGTGATCCTGCTACCTACCACTCACTCTGTTGCTGTGGTCCACTGTCTGACTCCCGGTCTCCAGAAGCAGACTGGCAGCAGGGTCCTCGTCCTCTAATTCAATTCACTCCCCCTTAATTACTTCCACCCCAACCCCCTTAAATTCATTTCATATAGCGTATGACACAGGGGCGGATCCAGGGGGGGGCAACGGGGCAATTGCCCCCCCCCGAGATTTGAGCCAGGGACCCAGATGCCGCCGGGCAGCGCAGGAGCGCCTGCCCGGTCCTGAAGAGTGCGTCCTTGTAAAGGGGATGCGGCTGCGTGCAGGCGCAGCCGGTCACGTGGTCCGGCTAATCAGGTGGTACTGAGTCTCTGTACCACCTGACTGGCCGGACCGCGTGACCTGCGCACGCACGCAGCCGCCTCCCCTTTACAAGGACGCACTCTTCAGGACCGGGCAGGCGCTCCTGCGCTGCCCGGCGGCATCTGGGTCCCCTGAACACCGGAGCTGGAGGCCTTGAGCAATATCCAGGTGAGAGCTGGGCAAATCCATGAGCTGGGGGTAAATCCATGAGCTGGGCAAATCCATGAGCAGGGGGCAAATCCATGAGCTGGGGGTAAATCCATGAGCTGGGCAAAACCATGAGCTGGGGGTAAATCCATGAGCTGGGCAAATCCATGAGCAGGGGGCAAATCCATGAGCTGGGCAAATCCATGACCTGGGGGCAAATCCATGACCTGGGCAAATCCATGAGCTGGGGGTAAATCCATGAGCTGGGCAAATCCATGAGCTGGGGGCAAATCCATGTGTGAGCTGGGGGCTCTCTGCTCCTCTAGATTGTAAACTCCTGGGTGCCCTCTGCTCCTCTAGATTGTAAACTCCTGGGTGCCCTCTGCTCCTCTAGATTGTAAGCTCCTGGGTGCCCTCTGCTCCTCTAGATTGTAAACTCCTGGGTGCCCTCTGCTCCTCTAGATTGTAAGCTCCTGGGTGCCCTCTGCTTTTCTAGATTGTAAACTCCTGTGAGCCGGGCCCTCTGCTCCTCTAGATTGTAAGCTCCTATGAGCCGGGCCCTCTGCTCCTCTAGATTGTAAGCTCCTGTGAGCCGGGCCCTCTGTAAATTCTCGTGAGTCGGACTCTCTGCTAAAACACCTTATTTTCTGTCAGTGCCCCTCCCGAGACTAGTCTCTGGATCCGCCCCTGGTATGACAGAGCTCCACAGCAATAAACCTCACAGTAATGTACCGATATCAGTTTACTCAAACCCCCCCAGCAGGACATTACACCCCCCGAGCTGAACATTACACCCCCCGAGCAGAACATTACCCCCCCCTCGAGCAGAACATTACACCCCCCCCTCGAGCAGAACAACACCCCCCCCTCTAGCAGAACATTACACCCCCCCTCGAGCAGAACATTACACCCCCCCCTCGAGCAGAACATTACACCCCCCCTCGAGCAGAACATTACACCCCCCCTCGAGCAGAACATTACACCCCCCCTCGAGCAGAACATTACACCCCCCCTCAAGCAGAACATTACACCCCCCTCGAGCAGAACATTACACCCCCCCTCGAGCAGAACATTACACCCCCCCCTCGAGCAGAACATTACACCCCCCGAGCAGAACATTACACCCCCCCTCGAGCACAACATTACACCCCCCTCGAGCACAACATTACACCCCCCTCTAGCAGAACATTACACCCCCCCTCGAGCAGAACATTACACCCCCCTCTAGCAGAACATTACCACCCCCTCGAGCAGAACATTACCCCCCCCTCGAGCAGAACATTACAACCCCCCTCGAGCAGAACATTACACCCCCCCTCGAGCAACATTACACCCCCCCCTCGAGCAGAACATTACACCCCCCTCGAGCAGAACATTACACCCCCCCTCGAGCAGAACATTACACCCCCCCTCGAGCAGAACATTACACCCCCCCTCGAGCAGAACATTACACCCCCCCTCGAGCAGAACATTACCACCCCCTCGAGCAGAACATTACACCCCCCTCGAGCAGAACATTACACCCCCCCCCTCCGAGCAGAACATTACACCCCCCTCTAGCAGAACATTACACCCCCCTCGAGCAGAACATTACCCCCCCCCTCGAGCAGAACATTACACCCCCCTCGAGCAGAACATACACCCCCCCTCGAGCAGAACATTACACCCCCCCTCGAGCAGAACATTACACCCCCCTCGAGCAGAACATTACACCCCCCCGAGCAGAACATTACACCCCCCCCTCGAGCAGAACATTACACCCCCCTCGAGCAGAACATTACACCCCCCTCGAGCAGAACATTACACCCCCCCTCGAGCAGAACATTACACCCCCCTCGAGCAGAACATTACACCCCCCCCTCGAGCAGAACATTACACCCCCCCTCGAACAGAACATACACCCCCCCCAGCAGAACATTACACCCCCCAGCAGAACATTACACCCCCAAGCAGAACATTACCATTACACCCCCCCGAGCAGAACATTACACCCCCCCTCGAGCAGAACATTACACCCCCTCGAGCAGAACATTACACCCACCCCAGCAGAACATTACACCCCCCCCTCGAGCAGAACATTACACCCCCCTCTAGCAGAACATTACACCCCCCCCCCGAGCAGAACATTACCCCCCCCCTCGAGCAGAACATTACACCCCCCCCTCGAGCAGACATTACACCCCCCCCTCGAGCAGAACATTACACCCCCCTCGAGCAGAACATTACACCCCCCTCGAGCAGAACATTACACCCCCCGCAGCAGAACATTACACCCCCCAGCAGAACATTACACCCCCCAGCAGAACATTACCATTACACCCCCCCGAGCAGAACATTACACCCCCCCGAGCAGAACATTACACCCCCCGAGCAGAACATTACACCCCCCAGCAGAACATTACACCCCCCGAGCAGAACATTACCATTACACCCCCCAAGGAGAACATTACCATTACACCCCCCGAGCAGAACATTACCATTACACCCCCCGAGCAGAACATTACACCCCCCCTCGAGCAGAACATTACACCCCCCTCGAGCAGAACATTACACCCCCCCTCGAGCAGAACATTACACCCCCCTCGAGCAGAACATTACACCCCCCCTCGAGCAGAACATTACACCCCCCCCTCGAGCAGAACATTACACCCCCCCGAGCAGAACATTACACCCCCCGCAGCAGAACATTACCCCCCAGCAGAACATTACACCCCCCAGCAGAACATTACCATTACACCCCCCGAGCAGAACATTACACCCCCCCGAGCAGAACATTACACCCCCCGAGCAGAACATTACACCCCCAGCAGAACATTACACCCCCCCGAGCAGAAACATTACCATTACACCCCCCAAGGAGAACATTACCATTACCCCCCCCGAGCAGAACATTACCATTACACCCCCCGAGCAGAACATTACACCCCCCCCGAGCAGAACATTACACCCCCCCCGAGCAGAACATTACCCCCCCGAGCAGAACATTACACCCCCCGAGCAGAACATTACCATTACACCCCCCCGAGCAGAACATTACACCCCCCAGCAGAACATTACACCCCCCCGAGCAGAACATTACCATTACACCCCCCGAGCAGAACGTTACACCCCCCCGAGCAGAACATTACACCCCCCCTCGAGCAGAACATTACACCCCCCTCGAGCAGAACATTACACCCCCCCTCGAGCAGAACATTACACCCCCCCCGAGCAGAACATTACACCCCCCCTCGAGCAGAACATTACACCCCCCCTCGAGCAGAACATTACACCCCCCCTCGAGCAGAACATTACACCCCCCCCCTCGAGCAGAACATTACACCCCCCCTCGAGCAGAACATTACACCCCCCGCAGCAGAACATTACACCCCCCAGCAGAACATTACACCCCCCAGCAGAACATTACCATTACACCCCCCGAGCAGAACATTACACCCCCCCGAGCAGAACATTACACCCCCCCGAGCAGAACATTACACCCCCCAGCAGAACATTACACCCCCCCGAGCAGAACATTACCATTACACCCCCCCAAGGAGAACATTACCATTACACCCCCCCGAGCAGAACATTACCATTACCCCCCCGAGCAGAACATTACACCCCCGAGCAGAACATTACCCCCCCGAGCAGAACGTTACACCCCCCCGAGCAGAACGTTACACCCCCCGAGCAGAACATTACACCCCCCAGCAGAACATTACACCCCCCTCGAGCAGAACGTTACACCCCCCCGAGCAGAACGTTACACCCCCCGAGCAGAACATTACACCCCCCCGAGCAGAACATTACACCCCCCCCGAGCAGAACATTACACACACACACACCCCCCCTCCCCTCCCTCATTTTATTCAAACCTTTTAAAAATCTTCTCTCGGCCTCTCTGCTCAGTCCTCCTTCACACTACAGTGGAAGCACACAGGCTGACTCTGCTGCAGGGCCGCACCCTAAGCTTTGGGGTTTGTCCTCCAGGTTTTCCTGCTGCTGCGTGCCCTGGCTATGCGTGTCACATGAGGAGGGCGGTGCCAAATTATGCAGTGTGCCTGCTCATGTTTAGAATTTGGGACTGAGGCAGGCACACTGCATCGGTTTGAGAGTGCGCGGCTGGGCCCCTGGTTGATGTCTGAAGATCATTCATAGCTCCGCTTCCGGTATTTTAAAACAGAATTTTTCCACCCCTCACACTGACAGCAAGCCAGGACAGTAAGGCGGCCACCTGTGCCGCCTTACACTAGCGCCGGCCCTGGTGGTATCAAAGCATCCCTACTCTATACACAGCGCTCTGTGTCCCTATAATATATATGATCAGGGGTCACCTTTTTTTATATTTTTATACTATTCCTATTAAATTAACAGTAATTTTTGATGTATTTTATTAAGTAGAAACTTTTTTTGCCTTTATAACATGTGCTTTGTGAAAATAAAACGGTTTTGTGTGTACATTTTAATTTAGTTAGTGGATTCCTGTCCAGTGTAGACACGCTGCGAGGCGGAGCGGAGTGAAGTCAAGCCTGCAAAATGTTTGCATCTCTTTGCTACATTGTGCATTGCTACACGCTCAGTGTGTCTCAGCCTTTATTCCCGCATCGCTAGCTTACTGAATCAGTTTGTATACTTGTTACTGACCCTTCTTGTTCTGAGGACCCAATCTGTTGCCGACTTTGCCTGCCATTTGACTATTCTCTCTGTGTATTCCCTGCCTGTTGCTACTGGTGTGTGCTGATTCTCACCATATACAGTAGCGCAGTACAAGTGCCTAAACATTGCTGACCCGGTTTTGTTATAGCTGCTGATGTAACTGAATAGATCGGGGATCTCTTCTGCATTACCAAAACCTCCACCACTGCACTCTTCCACAATACCTCAGAGGGGTTATGGTGTGAAGGCACTTGCTGCCACCAAAGGCAAAATATTTGGGTGCACGGACGCCTATACCAGATTCATATCATTTTAATATTTGACCGCAGGGTCCAACCCTGCACTCTTCCACAATACCACAGAGGGGTTACGGTGTGACGGCACTGTTGCCGACACGAAAGGCCCAATTTTAAAGCACCTATTGTTACTTTCATCCAAAGCCTGCATAAGTTTCACCATAATTTAGCCCAAAAAAAAAAAATCACTAAACTTGTTCTGTGTGTCCTAAAATGTCTCCTCTTTTTATACAGGCTGCCGCCCCAAGCAGTTGTTTATGAATAGATTAAAAAGGAAAACCGTTTACCGTCATTTGAAACGTAATTTTTTTGTTTTTAAATGTCTCTATACATCTTACAAATCCGCCACTTCACGAGCAGGTTATGGGGACCTCCTAGGCACGATATTTGAAGGAATTTTCCTTTTTAATTCTTAACCTTTATTTCATGGAAATCTCACTGTTGCTTTAAAAACTTTTTTTTTTACTTTTTGTCCTTGTTTCCTGTCCCCCAGGGCACTACCCAGACCCCCATACACCGTTTAGGGCAAATATCTAGCATATATGCCCTTTTGGAGGGCACTCTAAAAATCTTTCGAGTCCCATTGACTTGCATTGAGTTCGGTTCGTGTTCGAACGCGAACTTTTGAAATTGTACAAGTTTGAACACGGGGGTGTTCGGCTCATCACTAATCTGCATATACAGTTTGCAAAGCTGTTAGGTTACAGGAAAGTTTCAAATCAATGTTTATGTGCAAGCTGCTTGTTTTTGATATTTTTTGAGAGTGCAGCATGTTTACTATCAAGTATAATTCATATTTTATGTTTGCCCATGTTATTGTAAAGCATTGTCTTTTCTACAGGTTGCGGATAAAGGTAGGACTTAGGCTAGGGTCAGAAGAGCGCATTTTGTACGGACTGTGCGTCTGTGCAGTACGGATGTACTTACTGACTGACGACAAGGTAGTGGCCACACAGTCAGTTTTTTTCACTGACGTATTTTTTGACTGTTGTAGCAGGGAAAATAAATTACAATGAAAAAAACATTCTGTCCGTCAAAAATGCTGACCTCGTTTCATCACTCACACAAAGCTACACGGACGTTGCAGATGTGGCGCATTCTGCACGTCCGTTCTAGCAGTATTACATTCTTACCTAACCTGCGTCCGTTTGCCACGTCCGCCATGCATCCGCACTTCCGTGCGGACGTACTATGTGTGTGGGGCTCCATTGGTCAGAATGCTATGCTGCCACGGACGTACAAATGTGCGGCAACACGGACGTGATAACTGCGCTCGTCTGACCCCAGCCTTAAATGTATGTGCTGCAGAGAATTATGCAAAGAGACTGTAGTACATGTGTTCTTTTATTTTACTAGTAATAAATTTGTGACAGTTTTCCTTGAAGAACCATTAGAATCATGTGGTTACTGTACTGGGAGCTATTATTATAGGCTTATACATCATAACATAATTATTACTGCTTTCCTTTTGCTCTTTATAACCATATAAATTAATGTGCTTTACATTAAAAGCATGTGTGTGACTTTATTTTAATTTATACGGAAAAGCTCCTTTCAATCTAGAGAAAAGTGCTGCTAGTTTTGCCATTCTCGTAGCACCAGTAAACTACTTCTTGAACAAATGAAAAAAAAAGTATCGCAAATATTTTTCTAGGTATTTTGCATAGAGCCATATAATGATCTATGTACCAACTGGGTGGAGTAGAGGTGACATCACTGCTCTAGAACTGTGGAGACAGAGGTTCGAATCCCAGCAAGAGCACCTCTCCAGTAAGTGTCCTTGGGCAAGACACCTAACAGTACATACTCGCCACCCAGGACATACTTGAAAACAAGAGAAATCTCAGATGTATCCTTCCTGGTAAAATATTTTCTCCAAAAAAGCAATGAATGGAGTACGTTGATACAGTTCTTTACTGCAGGACATAGGTATTTCTCAGCTTCTTTTCTTCTCATTTTAGTTGTCCTTTTTAATTTCTAAAATTTACACCAAGTTCATTGCCTTTATGGTTTCACATAAATATTTTTATTTTTTCAACCCCTTCACTACAGAATATCGAGATATCTTGGGTTTCAAAGGAATCATCATCTGGTGCCAGGATTGAGGTATCTTGATGTGCTGTTCTGCAGCCCAAAAGCAATTGAAATTTGTTTGCTGCCAACGAAGTTCGTTTGTTTTTGGACTGCAGAAGGTGCCCCCGCTGTTTTAGTCCCGTGGGCATAATGCCCAATCTGAATGTGGGATGGACATCAGATATTTAGCAAGCCGTTACACTGTTGCAGTAAAAATCTGCAGCTCAAATTTGGCCAGTTGATGGCACGACAAATATGTTAGTACTGAAAAAAAAAAAATAATAATCATTGGGAGTATTTTTAAATGTCTTAGAATAGAATTTTTTAAATGATTTTTAAAAAAAAAAACAAAAAAAAAACCACACACACTGGTTCCTGACAATGGTTTTTTGAAAAAAAAATTAAAAAAAATAAAAAATCACTTGGTAGTGAAGGGGTTAAACATTTTATTGTCGACTGTACATAATAAGATGCAAGAAGAGCACATAACGGTTTTAACAGGAATCAAACTACATCGTTAAAAATGATGGAATTGTGATAAGATCTTCACTACATTTTTTTATTATTTTTATTTTATTATTGGCCTACATGATTTTAGTTAAGAAAATAATAGTTGTGTATTGAATCTGGGTGTCATTGGTCTATAATTGCCCCGTATTACTGAATGAGGTTCTCTGAACTCTTTCTCATACATATATGTTATGAACTGGGACCACATGGTCTTTAGAAAACTATCAGATCCTTGATTTTGGTCTGACATACAAGAGGACTTAAACTAAACAAAACAATAGCCTTACTCCATAGCACTTACTAAACTGAATACTTGTAACTGTTGATGGGTGGCTCACCCACTTGCCAGCTGCAAACTACAAGGGAAAAAAATACAGATAAAGAAGCTTCACAAACCCCAGGACCTCCAGGCAATCCACCAGAAAGAGCCTCCTCTCTCACTGCTTGTGGTTGTTTGCCCACCAATCCCTATGTAGGAGCTCCTAGTAGCCCCTACTGTTCACCTCCAAGTGAGGGCTACTCATGTGACCCCGAATCCACGGTCTGAATCTTACACCTGATTGGCTGCATGGAAATTGTGGTGTGGAGCATCGGCCCATCCTATACTCTAACAGGTCTTTTCAACCTGGGTTATCCAGAGAGAAGTAAAACCAGGAGAATGAATGGAAAAGTGAAAACTCTAGGTCAAAATTGCCAAACCAGAACAATTCTCCTATTTATCTCACTTTCCAAATCGACTATTTGGTCTAGATTGTTCATTCTCTTGGCAATTCTCCTGATTTTCACCTCTTTCTGAATAACCTTGAAAGAAAGGTGAAACTCAGGAGAACTGGCAGGAGAAGAGAACAATTGAATGAACAGAAATACAACACAGCGCTTAAAAAGACCAAAGTCCGAATAAGACAGTGGGGTAGACACCCAATATGTCCACAGGCAGATGTCGCTATCTTTAGGAGTAGATCTTCTCAAAAGTACAGATGCAGTATGAACTGTAAGGAGGAAACACAAAAAAAAAAAACCAAAATTGCGCAGTATGCCAGTACTCAGAATGAAAGTAATGCGTATTGGTGGTAAACTCACATTCTGTGGAGCCTACAACCGGCTCTTAGGAATAAGGCGGGCTGGGACTTTATTTCAGGTGCCCATAAGACCTCCAAATGACTTCTCCGGAAATCTCCAAAGATGGGAGCACTGTAGAGAAATTGGCAAAAACCAAAAAGGCACCTCCTAGTGCAATAAATCAAAAGCAGCTTTGTATTTTAGAAGAGAATTTGCCAAATTCAAACTCACACTCAATTGAGCCTCTATTGGCTCCGTCACAATGCGCATAGGGAATCGTAAGGTGTTCCCCAAACCTTCTTTACAAGAGTTATGGAGGCAGACAGCAATTAGAGTTGTTCAAAAATTAAAAACATTTATTCATTTTAAAATAGATAGATCATATCTACCAAACCAAAGACCAGGACGCGTTTCGCCTATAAAGGCTTCCTCAGCTGGTAATCATATGTCTGCTCTTAAAACATAACAAGGAAGGAGAGTGTCATCTGCGCTCATTCCTATGTGTTCCATGTACAACAAAAATGAGGTTTTGTTTGTTTCAATGGCCATTGCAACGTAAGCCCACTCGCCACTTCAAGGCACCTCTTTAGAGTGGGTACCTAACAATTGTAACCAAAAGGCCGCTCTACTGAGCAGCTCCAAGCCCCTCCAGCTGCTTTTCAGCAAGGAGAGACAAAGATGGTGGGTTTTATTTATACACGCACCAAGCACTTCCCATTTGGGATCAAAAACAAAAACATGGAAAGAGGAACAGCTGCAAAACGACGAACTGGTGTTACAAGCATGATATACATAAATACAGAAAAAATGGCGTCGCGCCCATACTCACTTATTTTTGGAGCGGCGGCAACTGCCAGGAGTAACAGCCCAGTAAATGTATAAAACATAACAAGGAAGGAGACTCTCCTTCCTTGTTATGTTTTATACATTTACTGGGCTGTTACTCCTGGCAGTTGCCGCCGCTCCAAAAATAAGTGAGTATGGGCGCGACGCCATTTTTTCTGTATTTATGTATATCATGCTTGTAACACCAGTTCGTCGTTTTGCAGCTGTTCCTCTTTCCATGTTTTTGTTTTTGATCCCAAATGGGAAGTGCTTGGTGCGTGTATAAATAAAACCCACCATCTTTGTCTCTCCTTGCTGAAAAGCAGCTGGAGGGGCTTGGAGCTGCTCAGTAGAGCGGCCTTTTGGTTACAATTGTTAGGTACCCACTCTAAAGAGGTGCCTTGAAGTGGCGAGTGGGCTTACGTTGCAATGGCCATTGAAACAAACAAAACCTCATTTTTGTTGTACATGGAACACATAGGAATGAGCGCAGATGACACTCTCCTTCCTTGTTATGTTTTATACATTTACTGGGCTGTTACTCCTGGCAGTTGCCGCCGCTCCAAAAATAAGTGAGTATGGGCGCGACGCCATTTTTTCTGTATATATGTCTGCTCTTGCTGCTGCCTTTTTATACAATACACATTCAATTGACAATTTGAAAAAATCACTTAAAATCAATTAAACTTGAAAACAGGTGTGGTTATGTGGCGCCTGCCATTTTGCGCATGTCTGGAGGGTCTGCGTGCCACCCCGGAACGCGGAAGTACTAAATAAAACCCGAAATAGAAGGAGATTTATTCATCATATTAAAAATCGTTGCGCCCGCCATTTTGCGCGTGCGCAATTATCCTGCGTCAGCCCGGAACGCGGAAGTGCTAAAAGAAAACCCGGAATGGGAAGCGATTTATTCATCATGTTAAAAATCGTAACGCCCGCCATTTTGCGCATGCGCAGTTATCCTGCGTCTCAAGCTGAGACGCAGGATCTCCAAATTACCGTACTACTTGAAGTGCAACTTCAAAAATAACTCTCACTTACCGAAAAAAGGGGGGGGACACACGCCCAACAGCCACCACAAAGATGGGAGGGAAGCCCATTAATCAGATATTCAAATACAGAATGAATTGACAATAAAAATCATTAGAATATTGTGAAAGAGAGGGGGTCACCATTAACATGATGGCACAGTCCAATTAGGCACAATATATAACACTGTAATAAACAATATCATACATTTTCTGAGGTTATCGAGCCAATGGCTGTATAAGTGTATAGACATCTATATGTACATATAAATAAACAGCATGTATAAAATCCGATTTCCCCAAACAATAAATTCATATAATAAAAATAGTGGGAAAGATATATTCTAAAATTGGACCCTATAATTATTATATATTAAAAATTGACATTATTATAGTGATGTGGTATAAATAAGTGTATTTACACATTGTTGTGATACATTTATGGGTATTAATATAAGAACTATATACAGTATCAAAATCTATATGCATAAACAGTGTATAACCTTAAAACTTAGTGAATTGTATATCATAGATTCAATTTTCAAATCAAGTGTTTTGTAATTAATAAAGTGTAATGTAAGTGCTTTATTATGCAAATCAGGGTGGTACCTATAACTCACGTGCACTTAGATTGTCCGTGACCAAAAATACTTATGATTCAAGATAAGTGTAATCTATAAGTGTATATTTTCATTCTAGTGGACATATAAGATGATCAATAAATGAACGATATTTTGTAACGAGATATTTTATGTGTGAGCAATAACATTAAAACTCAATATATTATTAGGATGTATTTTACATAATATTCAAAAATGTACTTCATGTAATCAATAAAGTGCAATTCAAGTGCTGCGATGTATAGACAGATAAGGTATTAACCCATCACTCACATACACCTAAAAGGGCCCATAGCTTAAATCCCGCATATGGCCTAAGGTCTCCAATCTTCTTAGAGCATGATTACTATACTAGTATATGGTGGATAGTATCTAAAATGTCCACTCTAAATCTCTAAGGGTTTATAGCGTGTAACAAATACAATCGTGTAAATACTAACTAAAGTGATAAGTGCATCGCTCTATTAGTACTAATATATATATTAAGTGTGCACCTAAGATTAAAGTGCTTAATGTGCAATTAATCAGTATCTATAAAAATACTTAATTAAGTCAAGGAGTGGAAACTTAAATCTAAAGAAAATGAACCAATTCAAAGTCGTTGTTTAGGCCTCCCGGTGTCAAGGTCCCAAGATCGAAAATCAGTCTCATCTCCTCTCTCCCTAATGCTGTAGTTTCACTTACTCCCCTGTTAATACATCTCACTTTCTTTACGGCAGAGAATTTGAGACCTCTTGGGCATCCATTATGAAATAATTTAAAATGTTGAGATACAGAATGCTTTTCATATTGTTTGTTGATATTTCTTACGTGCTCTGAAATTCTCACGTTTAGGGCACGACTCGTACGGCCTACATATTGGAGTCCACATGGGCACTCCAAAAGATACAGTACATTCTTAGAATAACAAGTCAGAATTTTATTAATCTTGACTGTTTTGCCTGTTTTTTTGTTTATAAAACTTCCATTATGTCGCTTTGTATTCCCTGTGGATCTACAGGCCAAGCACTGGCCGCAACCATAATAGCCCTCTTTTACATGAAAATGATTAATTATTTTTTTATTATCAACAAATTTACTTTTAACCAATTTCTTTTTTATATTTCCCGCTCCTCGAAAAATGATTCTGGGTTTATCACCTATGATCGAGTGAAGATCCTTGTCTTTCTTTAAAAAATGCCAATATTTTCTAAAAACTTTTTTAATTAAAACACTATTTTCATTAAAATCACAAAGGAAAGGAACTCCTTTCATTGCTTCTTTCTTAGTTTTATACTGTATAAGGTTATTTTGATTTACCATTCTCAAATCTTTTATTAACCCTTCCAGAAGAGAACAATCTAGACCAAATAGCCGATTTGGAAAGTGAGATAAAGGGGCGAATTTTTCTGGTTTGGCTATTTTCACCTAGAATTTTCACTTCTCCAGTCATTCTCCTGAGTTTCACCTTTCTTTGATTTAGACCTGTAAGTGTTTCACCCCAGGGACCTTAATAATACTGCATTTTTGTGGCTCTGTTTAACAAAAGACATTCTTCCTGGGACAATCAGGATCTAGCCCACACTGCAGCACCATTGGAGGACCAAAAACTCTCTCCAGGACCATGCCCTGTCTTCTGTCAGACGTACATAGTTTGTCATTCTTCGAAAACTCTATTTGACATTTACATAGTTGCTAGTCTAACTACAAAACCAGGATAGAACAAGGATACATCTTCTCCTTACTAGAGCCTTCCTTTTTTAGTATATCACTTTATCATTTCAAGGTTATAACCCAATTGCAGTAAGGAAAATAGATCTGGCACTTGCTTGTTTTCTACCAGACAATGAAAAAAATGGGAATGCCCTCTTTTACTTTAGGTCACTGCATACATTATTGTTACCTGGTGGAATGCCTATGTAGGTTCTTAATAGCAAATGTTCAAAGAGTCGCAAATAAATCATTATAGCATGCCCTCCATTTCAATCTATTCCAAACACCTATGGTGCATTCTGCTTGCAGCTATTTTGTATTCGTCGGTGGGGTTTGACAATAACATTCTTGATAGATGTTGAAAAAATACACATGTCAAATATTAAAACACATAGTACACAGCAATATACGTATCACTTCCGAAACAAGCAGAGCAAACATTGGGTTGTTTTGATGTCCTCATTATGATTATTAATTCTTATTGTTGTTATTATATTATTATAACCCTGCCAAGCTTTACTCTGAATATGACAGGTGATGCAATTTTTAAACATTTCTTTTCTAATGTTTTGTTGCTCAAAATGCTTCATATTTTATAAACTGTTTTCTGGTTATAGATTTTAATTTTAAAAAGTGAACGTAGTTTTTACGAGCGGAAGGAAAGTCCGTGAGAGTGGACGTTCCTTCCACTCTGACGCCCATCTGTCGTCCGTCTGGCCACCTCGTTGACGCAGTTAGTGCACTCTGGGCTACAAGGCTCGATCTTCCTATGGACGCGTTTCATAGAGTTTCGACAGGGAGGCTTTCTGAACGGACGCAGCATGCCTGCTGTAGCACGTGCACTGCAGTGTGTGGCCGCCCCCGTCGCAGCATCACAATGCTCCAGACATTTTAGCTCAGTAGTTTCTTTGCAAACAGCGTTTTACTTTTCAATCATTCATACAAACTGTTTTCCTAATTTATTCACTGCCTCTTCTCCGGTCTCGGCTTTCTCCAGAGGCTTCAGCTGCGTGTGATCGGCTCCTGCTCGGGTTTTCTGTGGTTTTCGGCAGGTTAATCCAGATGTTTTTGTGGGTTTTCGGCGTGCATTTGCTGGGTTTTGCGGCTAGTTTCGTCAGGTTTGCGGCAGCTTTTCCCTGCAATTCGGGGACCCTGTGGTGTTTGCTGAATACACCGCAGGGTCACCGAAATTGGATCGGCAAAAGGAACCGAATTGAAGAGAACGAAAAGTCACCGAACGTGCGGTGACTTTTCGAATCTCTTTGAATAACCCTGTTTGTGTTCTGCACAGATGATCTTCTCAAGGTCCGCTCATAGCGTAGGAGACAAAATCATAGAGAAATAATTGCATAATACGTTTGTATAACACAAGAGTAATTAATATATAGTGATCACACACTTACAAATAGAGAGTCTATACTGGAGCCCACTTGCTGCTGTTCCTAGAGCCTGACAGGCTCCACCTAAAGTAAGTGGAAACTCTGCCATTTTCTGTGGAACAAGTGTTTGAACGTTTTGTTTCAGTGAGGTTTGGGACTGCTATATTTGTAACTTGTTTTATCTCTCTGGGGCACGCTAATCATGCTTTAAAATAGGTATGTAAATGGGGTTTTGATATGCTAATGATTGCTTTTCAATGTATTACAATGCAGAATCAAGTGAACTTGATATTGTTTGTGAAAAGGTTAAATAATAATAATAATGAATAATAATAAAAAAACGTATTTCATTATATTGAAAATATTCTGGGCCATATTACATTCCTAACGTTAGCACTCAGCTGTGTGAGAGTTAACGTTAGCTCTGGTTGCCCTAGCGCAGGCTGACCATATTACATTCTGAATGCTAACGGGTTAAAAATCCCTTAGTGATTCGGAGCTTGTGCTTTTCAGTGTGAGCTTACTGTACTTTGCGCTCTCTTTACTTAATATGGGGAGCGCAAAGAGTTAATTAGAGGTAGGATTACAAAGTCCTAACGCTAATTACATCTCACTGTGGTTAACTGAAAAGTTAACAACACTGCTAACTTATTCCTCTTCTGCAGAATCAGTTATGACCAGCTTCAAATCCCCCAAAAATCAGATACTCACCTCTCATCCCACAGCGAGAATGGCGGCCCGATACATTGCTTCTGGCCGCTGGGAGCAGAGAGAGACTGTGGGAAAAAGTCTCCATTCTCCCTTTGCAAATCACTCTGCCGACCAGCAGGATCACGCGAGAGGCGAGATCCTGCAGGTCATGTCAGTCGAAGCCTCAATGCAGTCCTATGGACTCCATGTCTGGAGCATCCTGACACTTAAAGGGTTATTCAAAGAGATCCGAATGGCTGGCGAAAGGGAACCGAACGCTGAAATTCAGTGTACGGTTACCTTTCTTGGCCATTCGGCTATCCAGAGAGCAGGCAAGTCGCCAAATCCTGGCAAATTGCCTGCATATACGGTACCTGTTCGGTGCCTGTTGGAGGGCAGTGAATCCCCATAGAGAAGCAATGTTTCAGCTATTCAGAGAGCAAAAGCCAGCAGTGAAATGTTGCCGAATTGCCCTGCCATGGTGGCTTCATGCGGCAGATTTATTCAGGTGAATCCCATAGGCTTCAATGTTAAAAATATTCCCGTTTTAATTCAATATCTAATAAACCGTTGATTATAATATTCTGCAGTAAAAAGTCTCTTTATTGAATTTTTTGGGATATTTTAAGCATTTTTAGGTTTGTTTTTTTTACTTTTTTTCTGTAACAGCCCTTTTTATTATCATTCATTGGATCTCATATGTAAATTTCAGACATTTTCGCTCAGTAGCTTCTTTGCAAACAGCGTTTCACTTTTTCACACATTCAAGCAAACTGCATTCGTCTGCGGTGTCGGCTTTTTCCCGCGGCTGCACTGCGTGTGATCGGCTCCTGCTCAGGTTTTTCCAGCGTTTTCGGCGGGTTAATCCAGATGTTTTTGCAGGTTTTGGTTTGCGTTCGCCCTCGTTTTGCAGTGTTTTCAGGAAACTTTTCCCTGCATTTCGGCGGCCCTGTGGTGCTTGCTGAATACACCTGAGGGTTGCTGAAATCGGATCGTCAAATCGAACCGAATTGAAGAGAAAGAAAAGTCACCAAACGTGCGGTGGCTTTTCGATTCTCGTTGAATAACACTGTTAGTGTTGCAATAAGGGGCAGGCTCCTGGCCAATTCATAACTAGGGATGAGCCGAACACCCCCCTGTTCGGTTCGCATTCGAACTCGAACAATTTCAAAAGTTCGAGTTAGAACTCGAACTCGAACTGAACTCAATGAAAGTCAATGGGACTCAAAAGTTAGATTTTTAGAGTGCCCTCCAAGACGGCATATATGCAAGATATTTGCCATAAAAGGACTTATTTGGTCCGTGTAATGCAGCACCGCGTCAGGAAGCTCTGACATGAGCGGGTCACAGCGAAATACACCCCCTCACAACAATATCACCCGCAGATAGAGAATCCCCCCAACAGGGATAGAGGATTTCCTGTACTCCAACACCTCACACCCTATGTCGTCTGATGCGCATCTGATCCGCTGACGTGCCCGAGGCGTTCTGCTCACCCGGCGTCCCACCGCGCTGTCTGCCTGCTAGATGAAAAAAATATCATCAATGAATCTTTTATAGGCATGGATGGTCCCTTGCGCCTATAAAAAAAGACCTGCGAAAGACCTGCACAAGGAAGTTGTCTCGTTTCTCTTTTCATATCCACTTGATGCAAGCCTTGCTGTAAATTCTATGAGGTGTGGGTCACCTCTAGAAGTGGAGAAGTTAAGCACCCAAGAGTCTTGATCCACTCAGAGCCAGTGCTTGGGCTCTTTAATGCGTGAGTGGAACACTATATGATCATTTAATTTGTGTATTTAACCATCTGCACTATATATTGTATATTTTCCTTTACATGTTCCATATGGATTTTGTCAACTAAGGGAACCGCCAGCTACCAATTAGCGATTGTCTTCGCGCCGCCAGATACGTACCATTTTCTTCAATGTATCAAATATGTATCAAATTCATAATAAAATCAGACTAATTAGAAGCACATGTTATTTCAAAACACTAATTAAACACCTGTTGTTTACGCCGATTGAGAGCACAGGTCATTTAGAGGTGAGAATCTTTGCACCTAGACATTAGGTAGTTTTTTAATTCAATATCTAATAAACCGTTGCTTATAATATTCTGCAGTAAAGAGTCTCTTTATTTCTAGATTTTTTAGTATTTTCTAAGCATTTTTTATACTTTTTTCAATTATTTTTTTTTAGAACTCGAACAGAGCACGCCAAAAAGTTCGAAGTTCGCGAACTTTCGAACTGCCAATGTTCGAGTCGAACTCCAAACTGATCAAACTGAACAGCTCATCCCTTTTCATAACCAAATACTAACGATATCTAAGTCCACTATACGAAAACGCCATAAAGAGATTGTCATTATTATACTTGAGTGACTGTGAATTAAAGTAATCATTGCGTAGGCGTTGCTTTTACACTGGTGGGGATACATAGCAGTAGATTCAGGATGTAAACAGAGTGTGCAAAGAATTTACAGCTATGCTCAAATCGCTATACAAGCTTGACATTTAACAAGTGGCCCCAAATAGCAGCAGTAAATTCATGTAGATATTGTTGATGGGTTTGGGCACCAGGGATTTTTATTGGAAAACATTACCGGAGCAAATATATGTTTTCTTGCTATTAGACTTGTCATAACAGCGAGATTTCCACTAGATCTGGTATGCTCTTGCTTCATCTGACAACTCTGAGTCATGAATTGATTGAAATAGAAAAATAAACCATGTTTTAGCAGACATCGCTTCAAAATATGTACGAAATAACCTGAAATATTTAGTTCTCCAGAGTGCATTGTTGATTTTTCTATCTTTTTCTTTTTTTTCTGGCTGCAAAGAAAAACTAAATCAGAATTGCATGGCTGAACATTCAATCAATGTAGATTATTTTGTTTTACACTCTGGTGTAAAACTATATCTCAGAGCCAACACTTTAAAAGGAACTCTCATTAAAAACAAGTTTGATGTGTTAAAGAATATCTTATTCGATGCTATTAGATTGCAATGGTGAAAGAGTTATAACCTTTTAATATGACATGTTGGGTTTTATTCTTCTTGAGGACATTTAAAGAAGAAAAATCATTAGCAAAGGTTCTCTTGCTTTTTGCTGTGTGACATAACAAGCACAGTCCGCAGAATATTTTTTGAAAATGCAAACAACAGTCATCAAAGCATAAAATGGAACATTATCTCACAGTGTACCTTGTATATGAATACAATTATTATTTTTTTGTCATTATATTCTCACTTGCACACAGCTTTTTACACCCTACGGGCCCTATTCTCTACCTAACGCTAAAATGGGGGTGCTACCTTGGGAAAACCTTGACAAAGTAGTGTCCCCATATTAGTGTTGGGTTTTTTTTGAGAAAGGATTTTACCAGGAAGGATACATTGAGATTTCTCTTGTTTTCAAGTATGTCCTGGGTGGCGAGTCTGTACCGTTAGGTGTCTTGCCCAAGGACACTTACTGGAGAGGTGCTCGTCGGGATCAAACCCATGTCTACACAGGCTCTCTCCAAGCAGAGCAGTGATGTTACCTCTACTCCACCCAGCCGGTTTGATTCCGGGGCAGACTCTACCATGGGATCTCGCCCCAAAACGAAGTGCTACCCGCACATCTGCAACGCCACAAGTATCACCTTTTGGATTCCCTAGGAGTCCATGGAGGGTTGCGGTGCCAGGCCGTGAGATCGCACAGCGCTGGAGACTTGAAAATATTTGTCCCCAGTCTCACTCTGCTCACAGCTAGGAGAAGTGGTGGATCGAGCCAGTGTTCTCGTCGTGGGATGAGAGGTGAGTATCGGATTTATTGGGGGGGGGGTTAGGGGGTGCTAAATGATTTTGTAAAAGTGCAATCAGTTAGCAACAGCTTCTAAGTGTAACTAAATTTATGTTTGTGATTCGCTGCAGTAATTAGCGCTAGGACTTTGTAATACCTTACTTATCCAATGCTAATTACTTATCACGCTGATTTTTCACAAGTTTAGTGTTAGGAAGGTAATATGGGTGGCAAGTTACTTATCCTAGCGTTAACGCTTACTCATCTGAACGTTACAGTTAGCGTTTACTATGGAGTAGATCCCTATCAGGGTTATTCAGAGAAAGGTGAAAACCAGGAGAACTGGCAGGAGAAGAGAACAATCTAGATCAAATAGCTGATTTGGAAAGTGAGATAAGTGTGAGAATTTTTTTGGTTTGGCTATTTTGACCTAGAATTTTCACTTCTCCAGTCATTTTCCTAGTTTTCACCTTTCTCTGAATAACCCTGTATGTGTTCACCCTGTATGTGTTCACTGGATTATCCTCCCTCATTTAATATTCACTTAAGTTAGTATTTGAACACTAATTGTTGATGTGCTTAAGATTTTTGTTTGTTACATCACTGTGCTACATTTGTTCTACTCATATATTGCTTATGTATTTTCTCTTCTCATGCTTTTTTGTGCATTAAGGGAATTCCATGTTTTCAATATTGTACTATATTTTATGCATTTTAGGGATTGTAGCACACTCCTTCCAGGCTGCACTAAAACACATCATTATAGTGCTTTTAAAATACACTCATACGTTTCTCTTAGTCATCAAAACATGTTTAGCTCAGTCATTGTTTGATGTTTTGAATTAGCTCATACTTATGGAACAAATGTGACTGAAAACTTAAATTTACTTAAACAATTTAAAGGAATACTGAAAGACTGCATTTTTCGGAATTAATTGTAATAATCAGTTGTATATACGAATATACCTGCTTGTGTGTATATAATATGGGTGGAGTAGAGATAGCATTAATGCTCTATAACTGTGGAGACACAGGTTCGAATCCCAGTAAGTGTCCTAGGGCAAGACACCTAACAGTACATACTCACCACCCGTGACATACTTGAAAATGAGAGAAATCTCAATGTATTCTTCCTGGTAAAATACTTTCTCAATATAAAATCTATAATCAAAACATGTTTTTATTTTAGGTGCATTACATCTGCCTTGGTTGCAGAAAGTGCTATTATTGTGAAGTGGAAGCATCTAGGAGCAATAACAGCCTAGCCATGTAGTGGTAGATCAGCCCAACTCAGACCGAGAGCACCAATTTTGGTGAGTAGTGCATAAAAATTCCCTTTCATCTTACTAGAGATGTCGAATTACCTCTGGAAGCAACATCAGCACAAGTTCGATAAACACTTGAAGCTGAATTGGAATGTCCATTGCGAGCCAGAGCTTCTCATCCAAGATCAGTTCATAATCATAACCTCAAATATGGGGCAATATTCCAAAACTGGTGCTAACTAAGGCTAGGGTCAGACGAACGCATTTTTCGCGTCATCTGTGAAAAAGTGCGTTCGAATGAATGGACATATTTTTTCACAGAATACGCGATAGCGGTCATACGATGCGCATTTTCGTCGGTGAATTAGTACGGATCATCAATAAAACACTTTTTGCATCTGGACGTTATGTTGGCCGGACATTAGCAGCGTCTGATGTCTCCTAATCACGCACACACGCCGCTAGCGGACACAGTGCACTCTGTACGTCAGTACTAGCGGTATCACGTTCTCGAAAAAATGTGTTTGTTTGCCGCTTGCGTTGCCCGGCCGAACTTTCGTGCGGCTGTACTTCGTATATTGGCCGTCATTTGCTGCTACTACGGCCGTGATAAAGTGCGGCTGCACGCGCGTTCGCACTGCGTTCGTCTGACCCCAGCCTTAAAGAGAGCTGTTATAAACTTAACATCTCCATAGACTATGGGCACTATTCCTTGCCCTTTGCTAAAACAGGGATCCTAATGGGGAAAACCTAACTATTTGTCCCCAGTCTCACTCTGGTCCCATTGCCCAGAAGCGGCTGATCACTCAGGCCACCGTTCACTCTGCAGGATGAGAAGTGAGTATCTTATTTTTTTTGGGGGGGTTAAAGCTGGTGCTGACAGATTGCGCAGAAGCTGTACCAGTTAGAACCAGCTTCTACCTCTGGTTATTTCTTTAGTTACCACAGAGGTGCAATAATTAGCATGAGAAATTTGCAATCCTAACGCTAATTACTGATTGCACTCCCCATGTTAGGTATAGGGGGAGTGCAAAGTACTGTAAGCTCGCGGAAGAGAGCGCAATCACCGATGCGCTGATTTTGTAACCTGTTAGCATTCAAAATGTAATGTAGAGGCATGCATTACAGTCTCTTAACTAGGCGCTAATGCTCACATAGCTGAGCGCTAATGCTAGCGTTAATACAGTAATAGGGCCCTATAATGGGTAAGTTGGCACAAACTTTGGAATAGTGTCCTTGGTCTTTTGGTTGAATGGGCAATAATTCCTACCTACAAACTCCAATATAGTGTATTGAAACCTATTCTGCTTCCTATGCAAAGCTGTGAGGCGTGGGTGCTTTAGACTAGCTACGTCTGTATTTGACCAGTACTCACACAATGTAGTTCAGCAGATAGCTTCCACTCATCAAAACTGACACGTAGAACGATTAATCCAGTTGAAGAGCTTAATGATCAGACTGACAGTCTTGTAATGGAGTACAGCAATGCAGGTAAAAAGAGATTAGATTTGTCCAGCAGTGAGCACAGAATGGCTGCTCTGTGACCAGGAAGTAACTAACAACAAGCCACAGATCGGGGGGGGGGGTGGAACTAACTGGATGCAGAAAGCGAAGGATGCCCAGCAGAGACAAAATAGCTATGAAATCAATAGCATGTAAGCAGCAAAGGCAGATTCAACTCAAAATAGAAAATATACAATAAATCCTAAATCATGGGGCATGACAAAACCCTTACTAGAAGGGTTCCAGCAGTTATAGCTGGCAAGGGGAGGAGGAACGCCATATTAATATTTGTAGTTTTGGAATGGAATGCCTTCAGGTTCATATACAGTAGGTGTGATGGTTAGGAATTGCTTTAATTCCACATAGGTATGATGTTCAGATGTTAAATTTCTGACGTTATAGTAATAAACTAAAGAAAATAAGAAAAGCAACATAGAAAAAATGAATGGCAATGTTTCATGAAATGGCTTGAAATTCTACAGTAAAGCTTCTCAAACCTGAATGGTTAATAGTCATTTCTAGAAAAGGAGTATACCTGTATGACTGACAGCTAGTTCTTCTAAACATTTCTGTAAACTTCAGAGTAAAATCCACATTTCAGTGCTTCAAATTTAATTAGTTCCCAAGACAATAACACATGAATCACTTGCCCTGTTGTCATGTTATCTGGTTTACTTTATGTTATTCCAAAGTGAATTAAAAATGATTTAATAAATAAAATAACTCTTCTGCCTTCAGGATTGAAGTTGCAGATTTCTTGTTAAAATAAGCCATGTTGAAGTAACACTGTTTATCACCTACCCAACATCATCCCTAATTAGAGTAACTGGACATCCAATGCGCTGCCATGCTTACTATGCTGCGTAGAGAGATCAAAAGGTTTCAAATAGCATTAGTTGATATAATTTTTGATCAAGACCTTTTCAGCATTTCCCCCATAATGTTTACAGGTCAAATCAAATCAAAATAAGTTTTATTGGCAGGACCAAATACATTTTAGCATTGTCAAAGCATATGGGGAGGTTATATGGGGTGGAGGGGGTGTAGTGGGACATATATGGGGGGGAATGGGCAAGTCCATGGACATTATCAGGGGTAGGGTATAATGTGAAGTGGGATGGGGGCGAGTCCGTTTTGGAGATTTATAAGTCTGGGATCTCTCATGTTCCTCTTAGTCTGTGACATTCTGTGACGTATTGGGCAGATATTTTCACCGCCGGCTCCTCTTCTCCCAGTATGATGGGGAGTTTCCTCGTCTCTTCTATAGAGGTGAAGTCCGGGATGAGAGCGGAGAGTCTCTGGAAGTGAGTTTCCCTCAGTACAGGTTATTAAATGAAATCTGAACAACATATACAGGGTTATTCAGAGAGAGCCGATCTGGCCCCAAAATGTAACCGGACACTGAAACTCAGTGTACGGGGACATTCAACTATTCAGAGAGCAGTTGGCAAAATTTTGGCGAATTGCCTGCATGTACAGTGCCTGTTCGAGGGCAGTGAAATCCCCCATAGAGAAGCATCGGTTCGACTATTCGGAGAACACTGAACAGCAAAGAAAAGTTGCCGAATTGCCCTGCCATTTGGTGGTTTCTTTCGACAGGTTTATTCAGGCGATTCCCATAGGCTTCAATGTTAAAAATATTCCCGTTTTAATTCAATATCTAATAAACCACATTTTATTCTGCTGTAAAAAGTCTCTTTTATTTATAAATTTTTTAGTATCTTTTAGGCATTTTTCGGGATTTTTTTGGCAAACTTTATTTCCCGCTTCTTTAAAGCGTTTTTTCTTTTTTTCTGTAACAGACCTTGTTATTATCATTCATAGGATCTTATATGTAAATTCCAGATATTTTCGTTCAGCAGTTTTTTTGCAAACAACGTTTTAATTTTGAAACTTTCAAGCGTGTTGTTTTTTTGTTTTGGTTTTTTTCACCCCGTTCGTTTGCTTGTCGTCTTTTTCCGGCGGCTGCTCTCTGCTATGATCCGCGGCTCCTCAGATTTGTTTGGCGTAGTTTTTGCGGCGGTTCCTGTGAGCTTTCAGTTAGTGTTTGGTGGGTTTTTGGTGAGTGTTTGGCGAGTTTGCAATGAGTTTTACCTGCACTTTGGGGACCCTGTGGTGCTTGCTGAATACTAGAATCAGTGAACTAGAATCGCAGAATCGCCCCGAAGTGCGGTGATCGAAAGGTCACCGATTGTGCGGCGACATTTCGAATCTCTCTGAATAACCCCCATAGTCATAAACTCTTTCTGTTTTTTCTAGCTTCAGAAAGAGAGAATTCCACTGATGAAATCCAATATCTGTTTAAGTGATACAAAATCCAGTCAATGGAAATGGGAAAAAAACAAAAAAAAACCTTAATGCCTTTTGGTAAAGTCGTTTTTAGGGTGACTTTTTAAAAATGATTTCAATAATACATGCACACAAAATAAGTTAAGTGTATGTTATTATGGTGGTAGCAACAAGGCTGCTGTATCCTTTACGTTTGCGTTTATTTGGTGGCCGTATTGGAGAAAAGATGTATAATAAGAACTAAATTAACTTGCCAAGAGCACCGTGGTTAGTAACCGCACATGTTATAGAGTTCTCTGTATGTTTCCTGGCTCAATGCTAATTAAAACCTCTTCTTCTCTGTTTCATGATTCTTGTGTAGGCTACTGAAGAACCTTTTACACCATTTCATAGTGCGGCATTATCCACTTCAGCACAGGGAAGAATGGCTGCCAATTTGCTGTCCAAGATCTGATCATCCTATCTCATATGTCATCAGGGCAGGTGAAGTAGCTCAAGTGGAGGATAGTGGTATAGAGCAGAGGTGATTAATATTCACGAGTGCATTATTATGTGCATGCTATTAGTTTTTGTTTATAAAACTATTAAAAAATTTAAGCATTTTCTGGACAAAAAACTCAAGTTTTCATTTACATTTCAGCTGTTTAAGCAGTCTCATATCTCGCAAAATATATATTCTTTTTATTTACTAGGTACGTCACCACAGAACAGAACCACAATCAAAAGTTCAAAAAAAAAATCAGCTGCTTATCATATTCGACCAAGTATCTGGCAGAAGGACACCGGTACTATATGAAAATATTTCCACCATGGTGTCCCTCAAGAAAAGGTACATATGGCAACATAGGATATGTACAGTATTATATTTTTATTTACTGTTCCCACAGCAAAAATAGTTCAAGGGACACTAGAGCAAAATCGGAGGTACTGATGTGCATGCAGCCAATCATGACTTTTAGGCTGGGGTCAGACGAACGCAGTGCGAACACGCGTGCAGCCGCACTTTATCACGGCCGTAGTAACAGCAAATGACGGCCAATGACGGGTAATATACGAAGTACGGCCGCACTAAAGTACAGCCGCGCAACGCAAGCGGCAAACAAATGCATTTTTTCGAGAACGTGATACCGCTAGTACTGACGTACAGAGTGCGCTGCGTCCACTAGCAGCGTGTGTGCTTGATTAGGAGACGTCAGACGCTGCTAATGTCCGGCCAACATAACGTCCAGATGCAAAAAGTGTTTTATTGATGATCCATACAAAATCACGGCCGAAAATGCGCATGGTATGACCGCTATCACGTATTCCGTGAAAAAATACGTCCATTCGTTCGAACGCACTTTTTCACGGACGACGCGAAAAATGTCTTCATCTGACCCTAGCCTTAATGGTTCTTTAATAAGAGGCATCACAGAACCAGCTGTTTGGAAGGGCGATTCCTTATGTCATCAGAAAAACACAAGGGATACTGTTAGCAGAAGGAAAGTCCAGATAAGAAAATCTCAAATCATATTAATTACTGTAATATACCAAAAGTAAGTGGCGGAAGTACCAGGGTCGCAGCGGTCGCAGTTGCGACCAGGCCCTGGCATTCCGCCACTGGAGGGGGCCCAGCGCCGCCGCCAGATTCCGGCAATCAGCGCCGGAATCTGGGAACTGCGCACTGGCCGTCCCTCTCCCTGCTAGCGGCCACTGACATGCAGCTTGGCCGCTCACGTGGGATGGGAACCCCCTGACCGGCGCACGAGATCCTCTCGCGAGACCTCTGCACTGGTCAGGTGGTTTCCGGCGAGCGGCCAAGATGCATGCTTCCACCGGCCGCTCGCCAAGGAAAAGAACATTGCCGGCGGAGCCTGCCCTGGGGCCAGCAGAGGTGAGACCTGGGGGCCATATATATATACCCATGAGACCTGGGGCCATATATATACCCATGAGACCTGGAGCCATATATATATATATATATATATATACCCATGAGACCTGGGGGCCATATATATACCCATGAGACCTGGGGCCATATATATATATATATATATATATACACCCATGAGACCTGGGGCCATATATATATATATTATATATATATACACCCATGAGACCTGGGGGCCATATATATATATATATATATATACCCATGAGACCTGGGGCCATATATATATACCCATGAGACCTGGGGCCATATATATATACCCATGAGACCTGGGGCCATATATATATATATATATATATATATATACCCATGAGACCTGGGGGCCATATATATACCCATGAGACCTGGGGGCCATATATACCCATGAGACCTGGGGGGTCATACATACCCATGAGACCTGGGGGGTCATACATACCCATGAGACCTGGGGGGCATACATACCCATGAGACCTGGGGGGCATACATACCCATGAGACCTGGGGGGCATACATACCCATGAGAGCTGGGGGCCATACATACCCATGAGAGCTGGGGGCCATACATACCCATGAGAGCTGGGGCCATATATACCCATGAGACCTGGGGGCCATATATACCCATGTGAACTGGGGCAATATATAACCATGTCAGCTATCTTTTTTTATTTTGCATGAAAAGAAAAAGCAAAAATATATAATTTTTTGGGGGGGGGAGGGGGGCCCTTCATGGATTCTTGCACCGGGGCCCTCAGGTTTCTAGTTACGCCACTGCCAAAAGTAATTATTGTATTGTTAAGGTGAGGTAATCCAACACAGAGGCTTAACCAAGTGGAAGACCCTAGAATTAATTTGGTTCTGTAATGGCTAGGTTAGACCAAATAGTTTAGACTAGCTTAGGTCGAGTGTTGGAGACAGAATACAGAATCGAGGAGACAAGTCAAGAATTAAATTTTCTTGAATGACATAGAAAAGGCTAACAGGGTTATTCAGAGAGGGGTGAAAACCAGGAGAATGTCTGGAGAAGTGAAAACTCTAGGTCAAATTGGCTATTTGGTCTAGATAGTTCTTTTCTCCTGCCAGTTCTTTTGGTTTTCACCTCTCTCTGAATAACCCTGTTAGATTCCTGGGTATGGAATCTTCCAAGTCAACTACATGACTTGCAGGGTTATTCCGAGAGCACCTAAATTTCACCGACATTTTGATGCTCTCTCTTTCACACACTTTGGGGAATCAGATTCCCAGACCCTGCGGTGAATTCAGCATTTACCGCAGGGTCCCGGCAGTGCAGGGAAAATCTGCCGACTGCATCTGAAAATCCACCGCAAAACCGCCAAATAAACACTGCACGCATCTGAAAAAAGCCGACTAACTTCCGCTAAACTGCCGAAAAAAACACAAAAAGCGTCATAAAAAAGCCAACGATCTGCCATCACAGCACTGAACAGTTGCAGAAAAAAGCCGACAAGCCGGCGAATGGGGTAAAAAAAAAAAGATTGAAAGTTTTAAATTTGAAACACTGTTTGCAAAACAAACTACTGGACGAAAAAGTCCAGAATTAACATATAAGGTCCTATGAATAAAAATAAAAAGGTCTGTTACAGAAAAAAGAAAAAGTTGTTTTAAAAAAATCCAAAAAAGTTTGCCAAAAAAAAATCCAAAAAATTTCTAAAAAAATACAAAAACAAAATAAAAATAAAGAGACTTTTTGCTGCAGAATAAAAGAATAAATGGTTTAATAGATGTTGAATAAAACCAGGAATATTTTTAACATTGAAGCCTATGGGATTCACCTGATTAAAGCTGTTGAATGAAACCACCGAACAGCAGGGCATTTCACTGACATTCCTCAGCTGTTCGGTATTCTCTGAATAGATTACCCTTTGATTCTCTATGGGGATTTCACTGCCACCGAACAGCACTGTATTTCTCTGGCAATTCACCAAAATTTTGCCATCTGCCTGCTCTCTGAATAGCCGAATGGCCACGAAATTGCACTGTACAGGGAAATTTACTGTTCGGTGCAATTTCGGGGCCAGATCGGCTCTCTGAATAATCCCTTTGGTTTGGGCCATAGATTGCGTATTGTGATTTTACCAGGTGACTGACAAAAACCTTACAGTATTTTTGATTTATCAATACGTACATGAAATATGTGCCTCTAATGATATATGACACCACCACAATGTTGGAGAAAATGCTCTTTAATTCTTTATAATTATTTTATGAATAATTATTTTATGAAATCCTCAGACATGGAAGGTGGTAATTTGTTACAGGGATGCATGGATACCACTTTTTTAAAACCGAGTACAAGTACCGATACTTTTTTCAGGTACTCACCAATACCGAGTACCGATACTTTTATTTAATGTCATGTGACCACTTTTCAATAAGAACAGACCTCATATATATTTTAAATATATATTGCCCCTAGCTCACACATATTGAACCCAGCTCATACATTTAATATATTGCCCCAGCTCACTCATTTAATATATTACCCCAGCTCACTCATTTGATATATTACCCCAGCTCATACATTTAATATATTGCCTCAGCTCACATTTATATGGTCCCAATTGGTCTCCCATTCTGCCAGGCCCCTTCCGAGTGCTCTTCTTCCCTCGAGTGTCTGCTGGCAAAGATTGTAGTCGGTTGCACGTTGGGAACCATGCACAAGCCGTGGTCTTGCGAGATCCCAGAGTTCACGAGATCCCGGTATCGGCACCGATACCGATACTAGTAACGGTGCATCCCTAATTTGTTCCTTTTTTTTTTAGAAAAATTGCTTATTGAATTAAATGACCACCTCGAACCTTAAATATGTGTTTTGCAATCATATTGCCATTCAGGCTCTACCAATCTCAAATCAGGTGAAGCATATTTAAGGTGAATTGAATATTGGCACTTGTGCCCTACATAGTTACTTTTATTATGTGTTTCAAAATTGAAATGATCAAATATGGTCATCATTAGATCTCCTGAAAAACAAACAAACCATAATAACTAGGCTGTTGAATTATTTTCTTTAGAACTATACTTACCTATTAGCAAACATTACAAAGAAATTACAGATATATTGTTATATATAGATATCCCCAATGTTAATACACACCATTGGATTATTCTACAGATTATATTGTATATTTTGTATTCAGTATATCATAAATCTTTGCTCAAAAAATCTGACTGTCACCCGGTACTGCAGAAGCACATCAAAGCCATAAGGGGTTACTCAGAGAGTACCGACATGTCACTGACATTACGGTGCTCTCATGTTCTCTGCACTTCAGGAAAATCAAATTCCCCGACCCTGCGGTGAAGTGCAGAGAAAATCCGCCGACCGCATCTGAAAATCCACTGCAAAACCGCCGCTTCGAAACAGAAAAAAAAGCTGCAAAACCACCCAAAAAAACTTTTAACGCATCCGAACAAAGCTGACCATTCGTCGCAAAACTGCCAAAAAAAACCCCCGAAAGCGTTCCGAAAAAAGCCAACGATCCGCAAAACACAGCGCTGACCAGCCACAGGAAAAAGCAGACAAGCTGACTAATGGGGTGCAAAAAAACTACTGGAAGAAAATGTCTGGAATTAACATATGAATGAATTCAGCATTCACCACTGGGTCATCGAAAAGCAGGGAAAAGCTGTCGACAGCATCCGAAAAATCACCGAAAAAAAAAAAGCTGAAAAACTAACTGAAAATTCCGCCGATACAATCTGAGAACTCGGAGGGAACCGAAATGCCACAGAGAACCCACCGAACACAGCACCATCCAGCTGCCGGAGAAAGCCGACAAGCTGACCATCGGGGGGAAAAAACCAACTGAAACGCAAAAATTTCTAATGCTGTTTGCAAATTACTGGACAAAATGTCTAGAATTAACATAAGGTCCTATGAATAATAAAAAGGTATGTTACAGAAAAAGCCCGAAAAAAATCTATTTAACCCCATAAGGACCACTGACGTACATAGTATGTCCTGGGGAAAATTCCCCTTAAGGACCAAGGACGTACTATGTACGTCCTTAGTCCTTTAACCCACCCTCCCTTTACTCACCTCTCTAGCTAGGGTCCCACGTCAGTCTGGCTTCCTTGAAGCCAGCCCGACTGTTTTATGGGCCCCAGACGTCGCAAAGACATCGCTGTGCGTGATGATGTAATTTTCAGGCGCCCCTGGTACCTGCAGGGGGAACATGAAAGGAGAGGGGTCGAGGTCTTTTAGACCTTTCCCAACATTTGCATGTAGAAAAAAAGAGAGGCACAGCTAAAGAGGGCAGAGCCTGCCCTTTCCACTCTTTAACCCCGTAGGTGCCGGATCGGATCCTCTCCCGGAGGTGGCTGACATCTTGGATGTCAGCCAACCTCTGAGGTCACCCCCCACCCACTGATTTCATCGCCGTATATGTGTGATGATGTCAGTAGACCAGTTAACCCTCTAGCTGCAAAGTGGAGTGCTGCTACAGGGAAGTTCGGTGCAATTTCGGGGCCAGTTCTCATCTCTCTGAATAACCCTGATAATCTTCATACCTTTATCAGTAAAGAAAGGGCACTGCATCATAGGTCTGTAGACCTCAATTGCGTATAAAAGATTCGGGGATTTACGCATTTCAGAAGCCTTGAGTTGAAATGGGGACGAGCAGCGTCCGCCATGAGATAAGGTGAGTATTTTCTCCTGAACTAAAATAATTAGAAAAATAGAATTGGTCAGATTCTGCCAATTATTCCGTGACAAAAAAGGTGTGTGGTTTGTGTGTGTGTGTGTATGTGTGTGTGGGGTAATATTTTCTGAGTGTTTTCTTAATGCTCAAGATGCACTAGTGCCACCTGTAATTTATTCAGTTATTTAATTTATAATAGTAGTAGTAGTACATATGTTTTGGGCATGATGCCCCTTTTCAATATCCAGTGCTCCTCAGAGCTCAGGGGAGAATCAGGATCAACTTTTACACCCTTTAATCACTGATGTCCTAGGTTAACCACTTGCTTTGACAATTTGTCCACCCCTGCTATTTCTGAAATGGTGTAGTCTTTTTGCTTATTCAATGCATATACAGATGGCATAATTGGGTTTGCAGAATGTTGTATATTGTAATTCCATTATAATGTCTATGCTTAACTAATTGTATTATAATTGCAGACCCAAACCTTTAGTGCTGTTACTTTGTTAGTTTAATTCATTTCTGGAAATGAATTAAAGTTCTATTCAGTTGCATATTTAACAAGATCTAGAGAGAAAATCATGTTTCTTTAAAAGGTTTCTTCACCAAGTTTTATAATATGTAGCATTTCAGAGATCAAAGCTGATAAGTAAAATCAATAATTAAATACCATAGGGCTTCTTGTTTACCTTTCAATGCACATGTGATTTAAATTTATTGAAATGTTCTCTGCGAGATTTAAGACCTGAGAGAAACCCATTACTTAGTAATTAATTATAAATAGTCTAATGCTTTTTAGTTTCTTTAATGACAACAAATACACATGAAATGATCAGTCTCCAAGATTTTAAAATAAGATAGGAGAGTGCCTCACAGTATGATAACTGTTTTTATATACATATATATATATATAGTGTGTTTATTATTGCAGAAGCCACTTGCACATCACAGCAATTCGATGAATTGCATCCCAGAGCTTCTGTGCCACATTCATATATATATATATATATTATATATATAATTTCAATTGTAGTGGAGGGCAAAAAAGTGAGATTAGTAGCCTCTACACAGCAAATAATAAAGTTTATAGCTGCAGAGGAGATTACACATTCTAGCAATTCAGAGAACCGCGGCGCTTACAGAGCTCTTGTGCTACATTCTCCATATGCAGCAAAGAACTCTGGGTAGGATATGCAAATGAAGTCAACAGATTTTCTTTCTTTTTTTGCATCTAGGCTCTGTAATAACACAGAACCCGCCTTGTCCAATGCCATGCCATATTAAATGAATTTTTTTAGCAAAGGCCAGGTTATGCAACCAGACACAATCACTCCTGTACAGCTGTTTCAGGCTCATTTACCCTCATCAGCAGGTCGCCGCAACCAAGGGGTTAAGTTAATTTTGACCCCGTTATAGGATTGTGAGAAATCGCATCTAACTAAAAGATAGTAAACATTTATTAGCAAATCGTTGTATATGCCAGGAATGTCAGATTGTCTGCTCAATTCCTTAGAGATTCCTTTTACCTAGTTAATAATTTGTTACTAGGTGGAGAATTTCTGAGAAGATGGGTTGTAGCTGTCCATTGATGAAGGATCAGCTGTCCAAATAAAGATTAAATTCCGCTGGTCCGATCTGAAGATTTGGCTTTGTAGAAAGGATAGGTAGAGTTTGTCCTTATTCTGTCTCACCATGTTAGACAATATGTAATATTTGTTGTGTGATACTAAAAGAAAGCCCAAAACCATATAAAATGAATCCTTATTTGACCATCACTGGAGCATTAGAGTTTCCATTGTCTCAAGGACAAGCTCTGTGGAATTTTCCTCCATATACAGACATCTTCCTTTCAAGCCAATTACTGTTCACCTAAGGAAGGTCACTCTTGCCGAGTGACGATTTTGAATTCATATATTTTATATCAAATATTCTGACATAACATACGGCATGGGATTTTATACTGTAAATATACTTTCAATAATTGAGGCCATTCCTCCATCATATATTGTATTGTATAACCAGTTTCTATTGATATTATTGCACAACTTTTTTCATTTAATTGTTTTTTTCATATATATTTTTGTTTAATCTAAATAAAGATGTTTCAGTTACTGTAATTTGTATATATATTTATAAATCCCGAGTATAGCAGTACGTAGTGATACCTTTTTTCTTGGACTAACACTACATTTAAAAGTTAAAAGACAAGCTGTCCAGAGTTATACCTCTCTTCGTCAGCTCTGGAAGCTATACTAAGGGAGATCATAGATTTGAACCACAGAGAGCCAAGCAGAAGGAACACGGGGGGGGGGGGGGTTGTAAATACAATTACTGGAATCATATGGTCAAGGAAGAGAAGATCATGCATCAAGTTCATGCATCAAAATCTGTCTACACAGTCTAAATTTAAAGGGACACTATCACCAAAAAATGAAATGTCCTTATCTTGTTTATTTTATTTTGCTGACATTGTAAGGTGTGCTTTTTTTCTCTCTTGTTTGTTTAGTTAAGAAAATATTTTACGCCATATGTGTCACTGCATCCATTTTGTGATGTAAACTGCCCCTCCCAGTATCTTTACATCAGTTGCTCTTCACTGTGCGACTTTGGCCATGGAATGGAGTGAATGGGTCAGTTACAGACTCAAATCATTGTATTGTGTGGGATGTATTCAATTGATATCACCAGGGGGTAGATTGTGCGTCTTTTAAGTTCCCTGTCTTATCTCATTCAGCTGCCATCTCTTACCTCACGCAACGTGGAAAGCACAATAGCCTTATCTAAACATTCACTCTTCCACTCCACTTACTGTTATATACTGTAGAAGAAACCTAGCAGTGATGTAAAACTTTTGCACAGATTTTGGTAAATGTTGCATCATGGGAAGAATTCACAAAATGGAAACGGAGGATAAAATAATCTAACTTTATTTTTTCTTTTTACATGCCATTACTGTAAACAATGCACTAGCAATCTACTTACAACTTATGTAAGTGGCCACTTTAAAGTTACATTCAGTTTAAAAAGGGATTTATTATTTCTAAAATCTGGTATTATCGGAAATGGTGGAAACCCACTATAAAGACCATTGTAGATCAATATCCAGGTTCCATGGGTAATTTATTGGTAGCCCATGATCGTAGCCAAACCCTAAAAATAGTGTCACATTCCTCTATATAATACACATTAAAAATACAATATATTCAATATTGTACAATACAATATATTCATGTGTAATATTTATACATTTGTACTGAAGTCACAGAACAGAAAGGTAGGACCTGAAAAAACTGCTAGAACTTGATATACTTAACAACATTGTCAATCTACATTTATCTAGCAGACACCACAGCCCAGATGTAATATTTTGTGAGATTAACTAAAATTAGATTTTGTGAGATTGAAGGTATGCGTCATTTCTCTTTGGAGAAATCATCAAAAGCAGAGAATCATAAACAGAACACAGAAGTATCATTTCAACATACATAGCAGCTCTGCGTATGACGACTAACAGTCCATTGCAATCTATAAAACAGACATTTCTACTTGCACTTTGTTAATTAAATGGATGATCACCGTGCTTTACTGTACATTAGAGATCTTGAGGTATAAAAAAAATAGATAAAAAACATTACTTAGGGTAAAATGTCTGCTCTTTGTTATAATGTTTCTAATTAAAATTAGCCATTTGTCTTCTCACTTTCCTGAAGAAATGAAAGTGGCAAGTAATGCTATGTAAGATCTCTGTGCAATAATTTAAATGAATTTATGTAACAATTAAACTAGAATATGAGTTCAACCCAGTCAGGAGCACTCACTTTAACCCTTTACTCCTAACTTAATACATACTGGTAATTTGATTAGGGCAATCCCTTTAATCCCAGCTGGATATGAATAAGTAATAGTGGAGGAAGGTTTTTCTAACCCACTGTATCTCCGCTTCTATAGATTTTACAAAACTTGTAATTGTCTAACCTTTCCAATGATACCAAACATAACTATGAATATAAAAAAATGCAAACATTAACATTTAAAAAGTAAAATCAAAGTGATAACATGGACATTGTCCACTTTTCACCTAAAATACAAATGATGTTGCTGTTCTAACCTATTTCCTGTATCAGGGAAAGTGGGGATGAGATGAAACAGTGCACAAGTACGCACTGCGGTCATCTAATATGATAAACTCCACATTGCCGATTTCCTCACTGTAGAGAAGGACTGGATCATTTAAACCTTGTTTCTTCTGTTATTTAATGCCTACGACTCTTACCGACACATTTTAGGAAACTGCTTCAATTCCTGCTTTAGATAAAATGAGCAGATTCGGCTTCCTATAAATGTATCAAGCATGATAAAATTGCAGTGGCATTTTGCATAGAAAAATAGAGCAGAACCACTCAGCATGAACATTATGTGTAAAAGACACTGGCCTCAATTTAGTTAGATGGGCTGTTTTTTTTAAAAACCTAAATAACAGCTTCTTTCGAACTATATATATATATATATATATTCATTTTTTTTCAAATATCGGTTGATTCATTTGAATGGATTCAGCCACAGCCAAGATCCAAAATGTGTCCGTTTCCAAAAAAAATGGGCCATAAAAAACGTCTGAAATTGAAGCCATTAGTAAGTTATTTATAGGATAGCATAGCAGTATTAGTATGGGTTTACCACTTCTGTGAAAAGCAGGGATAGTCTTTTAAATGGCCAGAGGTCCATCAACATGTCTCGCCCCTTGGGTTTCATTCTCCAGTCAGTGCTGTCTCTAATTCTGTTTCCCTGTCTGAAGAGACATTATCAAACCCTTTAAGGACTTAATATTTTTTCAAAATTCGACTTACAGTATTTTCTGGTGTATAAGACTACTTTTTATACTTAAAAACATCCCCCAAAAATTGGGGGTCGTCTTATACGCGGGATATACAATACAATATGACGAGTATAACCCAAACCCTAATTTTTTAACTGGAAAATTAGGGGGTCGTCTTATACACCCGGTCGTCTTATACTCCAGAAAATACGGTACTATAAATCTGAATTGAATCGCTTAAGCTAAAATTAAATCAAGCCTACTGTTTGATGAATTTATATACTATATGCACAGTTAATACGTATATTTTTTTAGGAGGCTTTTGTGTTTTTGTGATCAAATCCCTTTTTGCATCAGTAATGATATATACTGTACGTGTCATTTACCACATTTTCATTTTGTAATTTCTTTTTATGGTTAACAGCGGTAATAATATCTTCTTTGCATTAAATAAGGGTAGTACATAATAAAAAAATGTTAAGTCAGTGATTGAAGTGTTAACAATATCTTAGGTGGAAAAATAAAGCCTTACAGACACTTTTCTTTAGCTATGGGGTTTATGCTGGACCGATAAACTATTGTGACAGGTACTCTGACTCACCAACACGCTTCATCAGTTATGTGCTGTAAGATTACATCTTTTGGGTATAAGAAAACTCTGATCAGTGAATAGTTCAAAATAAAGGGTTATTTAACCATTTCACTCCCAATTATAACTGTATTTTTCTTTCTTTGTCGTGTCAAAAGGCCTCAAAGTCCAACTTACTGTGATGTATAGTCCAGTGTTTATTTTCATCTTTAAAGAAAGATATTTAACTGTGTCGCAGCCAAGTCTCTATCCTTTGTCTGAGGCTAATCAAAGGGCTGAAACAAACAGCGGTCTCTTTTATATACTCTGAGTGAATAGTCCAATTTAAGAGGTGATTTAACTATTTCACTCTAAAATAATAAGGTTTTTTCTTACTTTGTCAAGCAAAGATGCCGCAAAGTCCCACTTACTTTCATGTGTAGTCGAGTGTTTATTTTCATCTTTAAAAGAAACCTATTTCACTTATTTTCATTTAATGTGTCATTGCCAAGTCTCTATCCGTTATATCTGGGACTACGCAGAATACACAAGGAGTGCAGCACTCTAAGCATGACAGGGGGTTTTGCTCATGACACTGCAGAATTAAATTTAAAATCCTTACCCTGACCTACAAAGCTCTCACTAACTCAGCTCCCCACTACCTGTCCTCACTAATCACCAAATACACCCCAGCCCGCTCCCTAAGGTCAAACAGTGACCTGCGCCTAGCTTCTCCCCGCATCACCTCCTCCCATAATAGACTGCAGGATTTCTTACGTGCAGCCCCATCTTCTTGAACGCTTTACCTTGTACTGTCAAACTTTCCCCTAGTTTCCCTTCCTTCAAACGCTCTCTTAAGACATTCCTGTTTAGGGAAGCCTACCACCCGACTCACTAACACACCTCACTGCCCTAACGAGTCCACTCTAGCCTTGCAGTCCTCTCCTCCTGTTTCCACCACCAACCCTTCTAGATTGTAAATTCCCAAGAGGATAGGGCCCTTGTTTCCTCCTGTACTGGTTTGTCAAAATGTTATTCAGTCTCAATGTATTGTAACCCTGTCTATATTGTGCCCATTGTGCAGCAATGCGGAATATGCTGGCGCTTCATAAATAAATTATAATAATAATACATGGACATGGACACAGCAAACCAAGGGGAGAGCACTCCATTACACAAACCTCACAAAGACATTCAGACATATTTTGTGAACTAGACTCCCATCATTTGTTAGGTTGTGAAAACATTTCTAAAATTTTTTAAATCTTGTTCACCCTTTCCCACCGCAGGGCGTACAATGCCGTCCCTGCGGTGGGTGGGCCTTGAAGCCGCGGGGCATACTAGTATGCACAGTTGATTTCTACGGGCCGCCTTGGCCCCGCCCAACACCGCACAATCCGTTGGCTGCTGCGGGATCGCCTGAACTCAGGCCACCAGCCTGCAGCCAATGACACGTGTCAGCTACATGCGTGGGCTGGGGGGAGAGGCTCGCCACAGCACCTGGCAGGAGGATGTACTAGCAACGCCTCCTGCCCGGCACCACCTGCCTGACATTAAGTGGTTAAATCTTTGAAAATCGTCAATGTTTTTAAGTTTTGTAGGTTTATGTAATGGAATGCTCTCCCCTTGGTTTGCTGGGGCTATGCAAAGGGCTGAAACAACTTCCTGCCTCTTTTTCACAAGTATGGCATCAGTGAGTGAATAAAAGGACAATAAGAATAAAGGCCTAACTCTGGAATGTATGGTTAATCTGGAATGTTCAGTAAGCCTCATTTTGGTTTTTACTCTTTGAAGGAAGCTTGAAATGATAGTATGTATAATATGTATACATATACTGTATAGTCACACAAGCATTTCAATGTATATAGGCTCACACATATATTTATTTACATGTGTACAATCTCACATAAACATATTGTAAGGGTTTGACTGCGGTGGGTGTAGCAGGTTGGGGTTGTGAGCCCAGGATGCAGTGATGAAGGCAGATTCAGAATAGCAATGAGTGTTTATTGCAGGTAAACACAGTGGCATGAAATCAGACAGGGTACAGGCAATGGCGTCGTCAGGGTTCAGCAAGGGGGTTTGGTACACGGCAAGGCTGGCAGAGAATAGTCGGTGGTATAGCAGGGGTTCGGTACACGGCAAGGCTTAGATGGGGGCAAAGGGGGAGCAGGATGGAAGGGTTACCGGTGAGTGAAGCAATGAGAGTCCAGATAAATAGCAGAAGGTCCTTGGGGTCTTAGCAGAGAGTTCAGGAGATGGTCAGGCGATTTCAGGGAGCTTTAGTACACAGGTAACGCAGTCAGTAACTTCAATGTGGAAGTCCAGGGTTGAGGGTGGGACTCCCTTATATGAAGGGCTAATCAAGGAGGATAAAGGGCAGGTTTGGATCCAGGGCCAGGACTTCAAAATGAGGAAGGTGCATTGTTCATACCAGAGCCTTGAAATCTGCAGGGGACATGCAGGAAAACATAACAAGAGCGGTCGTCTGGGGGTCAGAGCCCCCAGGGCCTGACACATATACACAGAATGGGATGAAATGCATGACTGGGCTGTAAACTTAAATGGTTATGCATTGTTTAGAAGGGATAGGAAACATAAGAAAGGGGTGTAGTATGTTTATATGTAAATCAGGATTTAAAGCCAAATATTACACAACTGGAAAGCAATGAGGGAAATGTGGAATCCTTATGGGTAAATATTTCTTTGGGGAATAAACAGGGAAGTCAACTATTGGTTGGCATATGCTATAAACCACCTAATATAGATAATGATGAGGAAGAACAACTGTTAGAGCAAATTAGGAAGGCTGCGCATCATGGTAGGACTTTAATTATTTGAGATTTTAATTACCCGGACATTAATTGGGATAGTGGGACTAGTAATTCAGCGAAGGGAATCCGGTTTCTGAACCTTTTCAAATGATACCTTCATGACACAACTGGTAGAAACACCAACTAGAGAGGATAACGGTCTGGACCTGGTTATAACAAATAATGTGGATCTTTTCTCAAATATTAATGTAAGGGAACTGTTGGGAAACAGTGACCATAATATGGTGTCTTTTGAAATAAACTCAAAAAAACATATTCATAAGGGGCATGCTAAAACATATAATTTTAAAAAGGCCAACTTTATTAAAATAAAGGAAGCTCTCAATGTCATTGACTGGCAGAAACTCTTTCATGGGAAAATCACTGAGGATAAGTGGAATATCTTTAAACTAACACTAGAAAAGTACACGTCACAATATATTCCACTGGTTAATAAATATAAAAGAAACAGACTGAAACCAACGTGGCTTAGTAGGAAGGTAACTAAGGAAATGAAAAATAAAAAGAAGGCATTTAAAGCTTTTACATTTGATAAATCTGAGGCATCCTATAAAGCATATAGGGCAGCCAATAAAGCATGTAAAAAAGCGATTAGATGAGCTAAACTAGAAAATGAAAAAGAAATAGCCAAGCCAAGCCAGAGCAAGACCAACCCTAAAAGATTCTTTAGGTACATAAATTCTAAAAAACCCAAGAGTGAAAATGTAGGTTCACTAAAATCTGAGTCAGGGTTATTGTTAACTGATAAATACTGAAGAAGTTTCTGCCTTATCTCGATCTTCAAAGAGAAACCTATAACAGTAGACATGAAATTCATTAAGAAAAACTTACTAATACAAAGTGACTGGTTGACCCAGGACAAGGGTTTGCAGCAATTAAACAATGTGAATGTGAATAAAGCCCCAGGGCCAGATGGAATTCATCCACGAGTACTGAGGGAGCTATGTGTTGAAATATGTAAACCTCTGTTCTTAATCTTTCAAGATTCTTTTCTTTCAGGAATCGTACCAGATGATTGGAGAAAAGCTGACGTGGTCCCTATATTTAAGAAAAGTTTAAAATTTGTGCCTGGGAATTATAGACCTGTGAGCTTAACATCTGTGGCTGGGAAAGTATTTGAGGGGTTACTAAGGGATAATATTCAGGAATTTATTGGGAGGTATAATGTAAATGGCAAAAATCGGGGGGCGTGGCTTGGCGCGATCCGGGATGGCTGTGTGATCGAGGAGCTCTTCACCCGGGCACTACAAAGGCACTGAAAAGCAGCAGTTAGTCCCATCGATGGGACCCAAAAAACGGATCACAATGCAGATGAGCCGCCCGAGTACCCCAGCGCCGTCCACAGCTTCCCCAATGCGGCATTACCTGAGCGGTGCGGCGGTATCAACGCACCTAGGCCGCGATTCCAAGATGGCGGCGGCCACGGCGGACATGAGGGGCCCGGGAAGTCCCGCGCTGTCGGCTGGCAGCGTGGAAGATACAGAGGTGAGGGAAGCCCTGAAACTGTTGCCCACTAAGACGGACCTGGAAGGTCTCTTTGCCAGATTGGAGGCCAAATTTGATGCGCGCTTTGAGGAACTGGGGGCAGATGTCAAACACTTGGGAGGCAGAGTGCACGACTTGGAGGAGGACAGGGAAGATGCAATGATTAAAACCCAGCATTTTGAGACACTTCTGAGCACGCAGGCTACACAGATTGCCTCCTTATTTCGCTGGGTGGATGACCTGGATAATAGAGGGAGACGCAATAATATACGCGTGAGAGGTCTCCTTGAGCCTCCTTTGGGTGAAACTGAAAACGTAACTCTGACTGTGCAAACTTTATTTAATGAACTTCTCCAACGCTCCCCTGATACCCCTCTGCATCTGGATCGTGCTCACAGAGCCCTGCGAGCCAGAGGCGCTCCGAACTCAGCACCTAGAGACGTGATATGTCGAGTGCATCATTTTACTTTGAAAGAGGAGGTAATGAAAGCGGCGAGGAACATGCCTTCGATTGTTTTTGATGACCACACAGTGGAATTATTCCAAGACGTATCGAGATCTACCCTGACGGCCAGGAGGGAACTGAAGCCTGTCACGGACCAACTTCGGGCTCGCTCCATACGATATAGATGGGGATATCCGTTTGCACTACACGTTCGAGTGGATAATCGATCCCTGAGTATCTCAGTCCCTGAGGATGTGCCAGATTTCTTGCAAGCGCTGGAACTTTCTCCAGTTAATATACAGGGCTGGTTCGGAGGAGACCCGAATATACCTCCCCCACCGCTACCACAGCATCAGCCATGGCGCACTGCTCGACGGGATCGTCGACGCCCCCTGGATACCGCACGTGGAGCTGAATGCAGCTCAACGGACTCTCCGTGAGGGGACTCTCAGGCCTTGCATGAAACTGACTGTTTTTCTGTTTTCGACTTCAAAGGCTTGCCCGGGTGTCCTGTTCCTTTGGTCTCCGACTGTTCTCGGAGTGTTGGTTGTAGACCGGCCGGTCTGCAGGTCTATGGTCCGGTAACTATACCGTTTTTTTTTTCTTTTCTTTTTTTTGCCGCTTCCCCGAGCGGTGCAAACTTTAACATTTGTTTCAATGTGGAGGATTTTTTCCACTGCACTTTTATTCATAAAGTATCCCATTAGGGATTTAGTCCATTTTGGGCTTCAGCACCAATGCATACTGTTTAATTGTTTGTTATGTTTAGTAAGTTTGTTTAGTTGTTTCAACGCCTTATACTGTTCTGAAACTGATGGTGATATTGTATATTCCTCTGGGAGAATGCTGCTCTCTCACTTGCTCAACTTCACCTTCCCTCCGGTTACAACAGGTGCATTGACCCGCCGCAGCCCCTGCCATGGCTGAGTTGCGAGTTATTACTCTCAATGTGAGAGGACTTAACCATCCGGCTAAACGCCGTTTGGCACTCCATGACCTGCAACGCATGAGAGGAGAGGTGGTGTTCTTACAAGAAACGCATATTCGCAGTGATACGTCTGTTCATTTATATTCTCGTTACTATCCACACTGTTTTTATAGTAACTTCTCCAATTCTAAGTCGCGAGGAGTGGCCATTTTGATAGCAGCGCACGTGCCTTTTACGTGCCAGGAGCAATGTTCTGACCCGGGGGGTCGTTATCTGTTTTTAAAAGGCCTCTTGGGGTCCTTGAAAGTTACCTTGGCTAATTGCTACCTCCCTAACATTAAGCAATGTACGTCCCTAGGCAAAATTTTGACGAAGTTGGAAAAATTCGCAGAGGGCACGTTGATATGTGGGGGGGACTTTAATGTTTCACCTGATGCTCCAGGAGAGGCGTCTCCTTCGCCGGCTTTGGTTCCCTCGTCTAAAAGACGGAGATTCCACCAAATACTCCATGAGGCCCGATTGGTTGATTGTTGGAGGGCAATGCATCCGCTTGGTCGGGACTTTACTTATTACTCAGCTGCAGCCAGGGTGTATTCCCGCCTAGATTTATTCCTGCTACGTCATATTGACCTAGGGTATATCAAATCAGTTAATATTGGCAATATTTCATGGTCTGATCATGCCCCGGTGTTCCTGACCCTCTCCTTACCGTCGCTGCCCCGTAAATCCTACCAATGGCGTCTGAATGGCACGATATTAGCTGACGTTGTGGAGAGGGAACGCATTTCTGAGGCTATCAAACAATACTTTGTAGACAATGATACGGAAGATGTGACGGCCACGGTCTTGTGGGAGGCACACAAATGTGTTATGCGGGGAACCCTTATTCAAATAGGAGCCCGACGTAAACGGGAAAAGACGGCTAAAATACAAGCCCTACTTGCTGAAATCCAGGTAGCCGAGGAGCTACATAAGGCTACTGAGTCAGTTGAACACTACACGGCGCTCGTGGCGTTAAGAGCTGACTTACGACAGCTCTTGCACCAACAGGCCAGTCGCTCACTCTTGCTTACAAAACACTAATTTTATGTACACGGAAATAGATGTGGTAAGATGTTAGTGTCACGGTTGGCTCTGTTCTGGGGCGCCTGGCAGCAGATTCCTCGCTGCTCGCTGGCCAGGCGCCGAATAATAACGCCACCGGGTGCGCTCACGTGGGACGCCGGGGGGCGGAGCCTGGCGTTATGACGCAGACCCGCCGGGTTTAAAACCCGGCTTCACTAGTTCGCCGGTGCCCTGACGTGGTATTCACATCCCGCAGAGCTCTTGTGTTTTTGGCTAATATATCTGTGTCTGACCTTGCTTTTGGAAACGAACCATTCTGTGTATGACCCCTGGCATTGGCAAACGAACCGTTCTGTGTATGACTCCTGGCATTGGCAAACGAACCATTCTGTGTATGACTCCTGGCATTGGCAAACGAACCATTCTGTGTATGACTCCTGGCATTGGCAAACGAACCACTCTGTGTATGACCCCTGGTATTGGCAAACGAACCATTCTGTGTATGACCCCTGGCATTGGCGAACGAACCACCCTGTGTATAACCCCTGGTATTGGCATTCACTCTTCTCACGGTTCTGCTCTTAACTTTGGTACCGAGGTCAGTCTATGTGGCACCCTAAGCACACATCAGACTACCTCTGATATTACTAAGGTCCTAGGGAGAACGAATACTCTATTCTGTACCTCTGTCTGGTGTTTACCCTTGCTTGTCTTTTGTCTGGTTAGTGATCTATCTAGTTGTGCCGACCATTCAAGGATCGGAAGAGTAGAGAGCGGTCTACGTAAAGGGACCACTATTTTGGTATTCAGGGGGATTCGTGACATTACGTCAGGGCCAATGGATCCCGCAGACCTCTCTAACCAGTTGGCACGTATCGCAGCCAGACAAGAGGAACAGGACCATAGGATGGACCAGATTTCTCTCGCTCTACAGACCCTGTTAAATCGGTCCAATACAGGTACCACAAACCCTCCAGACCCAGTATTGCCTAGGGTCAGTTCGGTCTCTCCTGAAAGACATAGGCTTAGTATGAAGGCACCCTTACGCTATGATGGTACACCAAGCTTATGCCGGGGTTTTCTGACCCAACTCGAGATCTTGTTTGAGAACAACCCAGGGTCTTGTATATCTGATAAAGCCAAAGTAGGCTATCTGATTAATCATTTAACAGAAAAAGCTTTATTATGGGCTACGCCGTTGTGGGAAAATAAGAAACCCATCATATATGACTATGAGGGTTTTACCTCTGAGTTAAAACGTACCTTTGATCCCTCTAGAAGGGCTACCAATGCGGGTAGGTCCTTGTTTCACATTAAACAAGGTAATAGGAGGGTCTCCGACTATGCCATAGAGTTTAAGACTTTGACGTCAGAGGTGCTTTGGCCGAACGACGTTTTAACCTTAGCCTTTACCGAAGGCCTGAACGAGGCTTTTATGTTTGAGCTGGCTCCCTTAAAATTACCAGAAAATCTGGACCATCTGATTGACTTTTGCATAGCCATGGACGATCAAATTAGGGAAAGGAGACACCCCAGAGACAGACCCAGAAGGGTCTTGCCTCCTTTACCCTTATTACCCAGACACACCAGTACGTCAGGTAACCCGGAGAACGCAAAAACAGATATGCCAGTCGTTGAACCTATGCAAATAGGAAAAAACAGGTATTTCGGAAGCAGAAAGAGCTCACAGAAGAGAAAAGGGGCTCTGCTTCTATTGTGCAGGGGCTGATCATTTCCGCCTTCAATGTCCTCAGAGACCCAGGGTGAGCAGGGGGGAGAGTGGCAAATCGGGTCAAAGAACAGCCAATACCCAGGTTATCGGTTCTCTGTATGCCTCCTTTGTGGATAGTGAAAAAAAAAAATCCAGGATTCTGTTACCGATCTCCCTAACCTGGGAGGGGGTTCACCTCAAGACTGAGGCATTCTTAGACTCTGGGGCCTCAGGTAATTTCATGGATAAATATTTTGCTGCCAAAAACCTCTTACCTCTGGTTCTCAAGGAGAAGCCTCTAATGGTGGAGGCCATAGATGGTAAACCCCTGTCATGTCCACATATCACTCACGACACTGTCGATGTATGTATGAAAACAGGAGTTTTGCACCAGAAACGATAAGATTTCAAATTATTGAATCTCCCTCATGTCCTGTCGTTCTTGGGTTTCCATGGCTAACAGAGCACAACCCGGTTATTGATTGGGTCCAGAGAGACATAAAATGTTGGGGTCCTAGTTGTCAGTCTAATTGCCTAGGCAGAGTCAATGTGATTGGTAGCCTCAATGTTGCCACAGCCCCTCCTTTATCCACAGAGGTCCCTGAATGTTATCTAGCATTAAAGGAGGTGTTCTCTAAAGCCAGGACTGAGGTCCTACCACCACATCGTCCATATGACTGTGCTATTGATTTACTCCCCGGTACGATACCTCCTAGGGGACATGTATACCCTTTGTCACAAAAAGAAAACGACATTATGGAGGAATACATAAGGGAGAATCTAGAGCGAGGATTCATTAGACGGTCCTCATCTCCAGCAGGAGCAGGTTTCTTTTTTGTCTCCAAAAAAGAGGGAGATCTGCGACCTTGCATCGATTATAGAGGTTTGAATAGGATAACTATAAGAAATGCATATCCCATACCTCTTATAACAGAATTGTTCGACCGATTAAAGGGGCCCGTATATATACGAAGCTCGATTTACGCGGAGCTTACAACCTGGTTAGGGTTAAAAAGGGGCATGAATGGAAAACGGCTTTTAATACACGTAGCGGGCATTATGAATACCTGGTGATGCCCTTTGGATTATGTATTGCGCCAGCCGTTTTTCAGGACCTCATAAATGACACCCTAAGGGATTTTCTGCAAGAATTCGTCATAGTATATCTGGATGACATCCTGATATACTCTCCTGATGTGGACACTCATCACGCCCACGTGAAACAAGTATTGACTAAACTATTGAAGGCTGGATTATATTGTAAGCTAGAAAAGTGTCTATTCGACATAGTAACGGTGCATTTCCTTGGTTATATCATAACCCCTGAGGGTTTTCAAATGGATCCAAAGAAACTCTCAGCAATTCTTGACTGGCCTCTACCCCAAGGGCTTAAAGCCATCCAGAGGTTTCTGGGGTTTACTAACTACTATCGGAGATTCATTAAAGACTTTTCAGCCTTGGTAGCTCCCCTCACGGCTTTGACTAAGAAAGGGGTGGGAAATCAGAAATGGACACCACAAGCCACTCAAGCCTTTGAGGCACTTAAACAAGCATTCACTACTGCCCCTGTTCTCCGACATCCAGATCCGGCTCTGCCTTTCCAAGTAGAAGTTGACGCCTCCGAACTAGGTCTTGGTGCAGTCTTGTCCCAAAGGGAGGCACCCGACAAACCCTTGCATCCATGCGGCTTCTATTCTCGGAAATTGTCCCCGGCAGAGAAGAACTATGACATTGGAAATAGAGAATTGTTAGCAGTCATCTCGGCCTTGGCAGAATGGAGATACTTATTGGAGGGGTCTAGGGACCCCGTCGTTATCATAACCGATCATAAGAATCTCACGTACATTGGAGATGCTAAACGTTTAAATTCCAGACAAGCGAGATGGTCATTGTTTCTTTCAAGTTTTAATTTCGTGCTTACCTATAGACCTGGGTCCAGAAACATTAAAGCAGACGCATTATCGAGACAGTATGAATCTTATGAACATAATATCCAAGATCAGCATCCCATTGTACCCCAGGAAAGGATTATAGCCTCTACCACGATTAGTGTCTCGTCTCCTCTAGTGAAAAGGTTGCAGACCGTCCAGGGTGCAGCTCCTGGGGAGAAACCGCCCGCGAAACTCTTTGTACCTGAGAACGAAAGAGAGGAAGTACTTAACGTTTATCATGACAATAAAACCTCTGGGCATATGGGTATCACCAAAACTGTGTCTAGTATCCGTAAACTCCTCTGGTGGCCCACGTTGCGCCGAGATGTTAAAGATTACATAGCTGTGTGCGAGGTTTGCACAAGACATAAAAGTCCCAAAACAGCACCCATTGGTTTACTCCAGCCTTTGCCGATCCCCGAACGACCATGGTCACATGTAGCCATGGATTTTATAGTAGATTTACCTGAGTCAAGAGGGAATACAGTTATACTTACGGTCATAGATCGATTCTCCAAGATGGGTCACTATGTGCCTCTTCGGAAACTACCTTCGGCAGCCGAACTGGTGCCCATATTCATTTCCAACGTGGTCCGCATACACGGTGTTCCTCTGGAGATTGTCTCTGATAGGGGGACACAATTCGTCTCCAGATTCTGGAAAGGGTTTTGTAAGAATGTGGGGATAGACTTGTCCTTCTCTTCGGCCTATCACCCCCAGACCAACGGAGCAGCAGAACGAGCCAACCAAAATATAGAGAAATATCTCAGGTGCTTTATATCAGAACAACAAAATAACTGGTCAGACCTGTTACCATGGGCAGAGTATGCTTTGAACAGTGCAGTAAGTGAATCCACAGGACATTCCCCTTTCTTCACTGTTTATGGTTTTGATCCTCCTGTGCTCCCCGCTACGTTTCCTGATACCACGATTCCTGCTTTGGATGAGCATTTGGCATCATTGCAAGAGACTTGGGAGAGAGTCAAACGGGCACTGGAGGAGAGTAGTGTCATCCAGAAAACCAAGGCCGACAGACACAGGAGGCAGGCACCCGTGTATCAAGTTGGGGACAGGGTTTGGCTTTCTTCACGGAATATCAAGCTCTTAGTGCCTTCCATGAAGTTGGCACCTAGATATATCGGCCCCTATAAGATTCTGCGGCGACTCAACCCTGTCTCCTATGCTTTGGCATTGCCCCCCCATATTAGGATACACAATGTGTTCCACGTAAGCCTTTTGAAACCGTTGTTATGTAACCGGTACACCAAGGTCCGTGCTCCACCTCCTCCTGTCTCTGTGGAGGGCGAGGAGGAGAACGAGGTTGAGGCCATTCTGGATGCCAGAAAGTCTAGGGGGTCCTTACAGTACTTGGTCGATTGGGTGGGTTACGGTCCGGAGGATCGTTCTTGGATTCCGGCTGCAGAGGTCCATGCCCCTCGGTTGGTGAAGGCCTTCTATTTGGCGCACCCCCGTGCCCCTGGGGGTCATCCAGTGGCCGCCCGTGGAGGGGGGGTTCTGTCACGGTTGGCTCTGTTCTGGGGCGCCTGGCAGCAGATTCCTCGCTGCTCGCTGGCCAGGCGCCGAATAATAACGCCACCGGGTGCGCTCACGTGGGACGCCGGGGGGCGGAGCCTGGCGTTATGACGCAGACCCGCCGGGTTTAAAACCCGGCTTCACTAGTTCGCCGGTGCCCTGACGTGGTATTCACTTCCCGCAGAGCTCTTGTGTTTTTGGCTAATATATCTGTGTCTGACCTTGCTTTTGGAAATGAACCATTCTGTGTATGACCCCTGGCATTGGCAAACGAACCGTTCTGTGTATGACTCCTGGCATTGGCAAACGAACCATTCTGTGTATGACTCCTGGCATTGGCAAACGAACCATTCTGTGTATGACTCCTGGCATTGGCAAACGAACCACTCTGTGTATGACCCCTGGTATTGGCAAACGAACCATTCTGTGTATGACCCCTGGCATTGGCGAACGAACCACCCTGTGTATAACCCCTGGTATTGGCATTCACTCTTCTCACGGTTCTGCTCTTAACTTTGGTACCGAGGTCAGTCTATGTGGCACCCTAAGCACACATCAGACTACCTCTGATATTACTAAGGTCCTAGGGAGAACGAATACTCTATTCTGTACCTCTGTCTGGTGTTTACCCTTGCTTGTCTTTTGTCTGGTTAGTGATCTATCTAGTTGTGCCGACCATTCAAGGATCGGAAGAGTAGAGAGCGGTCTACGTAAAGGGGCCACTATTTTGGTATTCAGGGGGATTCGTGACAGTTAGCTAGGACTTTACGCCAGAAATACCAAGCCACTTATATCCCCAAACTCAGGTCTTCCACAGGCTGCCTTCTATCCTTGAACGAGGAGATTACTGACCAATTTGTAAAGTATTATCAGTCGCTATACTCCCAGCGCTCTGACGAGCCCTCCACCCCTCTCATAGCTGAGTATTTAGATAAGTCCTTACAGGCAAAACTAACGGTGAAGGAAGCCAAAGCTCTAGATGCCCCTTTCAACCTGAGTGAGCTAGCGGCTGCCTTGAAGGCAACCCCCACTGGAAAGAGTCCGGGCCCGGACGGATTTTCTATAGCCTACTATAAAACATTTTTAACACTCTTAGGCCCCCACTTACTCCACTCTCTCAATGCCCTAGAAGAAAACAAAGGCCTCCCTAAATCGGCACTCGAGGCGACGATAGCCCTTATCCCGAAGCCCGGGAAGGATCCTACGCTGTGTCAAAATTACCGCCCGATCTTGCTAATTAACAATGACATTAAATTGATGGCAAAGATGTTGGCTATGCGATTGAGCCCCTTGTTGCCCTCCTTGATCCACCCTGATCAGGTAGGATTTATTCACCAGAGGGGAGCACGAGATAATACCTATCGGGCTATCAATTTGATTCATAGAGCACAAACGACACACATGCCGATGGTCCTTCTCTCTGTCGACGCCGAAAAGGCGTTCGACAGAGTGGATTGGTCCTTTCTGATGGCTGTCCTGGAGAGGTTCGGTTTGGGGCCGAGATGGTTGACCTGGATTTCAGCATTATATAATGATCCGACGGCGGTCCTCAGAATTAATGGAGCGCTTTCTACACCGATAAAGATCTCAAATGGTACACGCCAGGGTTGTCCCCTCTCCCCGCTTTTATTCGTCTTGGCTCTAGAACCGTTCCTACAACGGATTCGGGATAACGATAATATTCAGGGAGTAACTTTACCTTTCCACCATTATAAAATTTCTGCATTTGCAGATGACATACTTCTTACCTTATTGAACCCTGTTAGCTCTACTGAGGCCTTCTTACAAGAGGTTGCGCATTATGCGGGAGTGTCGAACTTCAAAATTAATACTGATAAATGCGAAATGATGGGGGTGGGCATATCATCACTTACTAAGGAGGCGCTGCAAAGTTTGGCTCCGTTTTCCTGGCCTGTTGGGGCTATCCAATACCTAGGCATACAGCTCCCGTCGGATTTATCATCCTTGTTTGACCTTAATTATGTCCCCCTACTCAATCGGGTATCTCGAGACCTTAAAGACTGGAATAAACCTCAGTTCTCCTGGTTCGGACGTATTAATATTTTAAAAATGACAGTTCTGCCAAAATTCCTCTATCTCTTCCAAACTTTGCCTATTGCCATACCATTATCCTTTTTTAGATCACTGAAAACCATCTTTCTAAAATTTATATGGAGAGATAATAGACCACGGATCTCATATGATGTCCTTGTCCGACCTAAATCGGGAGGGGGCCTGGGTCTACCACATCTAGAACTTTATTACGACGCGGCTCTACTGACGAGACTTAGCGACTGGTCGATGTCACCTCCTCATAAATTATGGGTGCATTTAGAACAGCTTTTTCTCGTGGTTCCTATAGTCTCGGCCCCGTGGCAAACGGTGACCATGGACGCGTTGGTCCCCACTCCACACCCAACTATTAGCCCGACGTTAAAGAGATGGCGTAAACTCCGCACACTCTTGGGTTTATCACCCTTGCCTTCTTTGTTGACCCCGATCACACATAACCCAGACTTCCTGCCAGGTAACGCCCAGTCCTTTCTTGGATTGGACTATGACGGCCCCTATGTCCCTCTTCAGGCTTGTATTGGCCCGGAGGGTCTGATACCTCTCACTGATCTGCTGGGGGATCGCTTGAGCACCCCACTATGGAAATATAACTATATGCAATTGCAACACTTTATTACTACACGGATACTTCGGGCTGACGTTACTATACCTACAGCACTGACTACTTTTGAGACGATATGTATCTCAGACCCGCCACCCCCGCATTTACTATCCTACATATATTCCCATCTATCTACAGCTAGGTTTAAAACCCTCGTACACGACAAAATGGTCGGCTGAACTCCCACAGCCATTGACACCTGAGGAGTGGTCGACGGCGTTCCAGGTGACGTTTCGCTCCTCTAGAGCTCTCACGTTGCAGGAAACTAATTACAAGCTGATTTCTAGATGGTACTTGACCCCAGCCCGCCTACACGCTATATACCCAGCGGTCTCACCTGATTGTTGGAGATGTCAAAGGCATAGGGGTACGTTTTTACATATTTGGTGGGAATGTCCTATCATACAATCGTTTTGGGAGGTGGTGTGGACATATATTAAAGAGGTAACGTCTTTAGACTTGCCATTTCATCCTAAAGTGGCACTACTACATGTTATCCCCTTGTCTATAAATAACTATGTGAAATCTGTGACGGTACACTTATTGAATGCAGCGAGAGCATTAATCCCAAAATATTGGAAACAGCAGTCGCCCCCCGCGATCTTCGACTGGATTGATAGAGTAGAATATGTCAAAGAATTGGAAGAGCTACATCACACTCTTGAACAAGACTTTGACACGTATTTTAGGACATGGTACTGGTGGACGGAATTCAGATCCAAACATAGGCGAATGGCTCAGAGCTCGTCGGCATTGGCTCAGATTTAGACGCTTACCTTATCGGTCGCAGTGATTTCAGTGAAACGCGACATCCAGATGTGATATTTCCACGCTTATAATATGTTTGAACAGTGAAAATGATGATATAAGCCTAGCATTAGGGATAGACTTTTCTTATAATGGTCTATCGTTTTTCTTTCTATTTTTCTTTTTCTTTTTCTTTTCATACTATGTTTGGTATATATATATATATATGTGTTATGTGGGATGTTTGTTCATTTTTATGCTATAGTCAAATGGTGTGGTGCTACTTCTTGATTGATTGCTTATTCAACCTCAAATATTTGCATTTGTTATAATATATCTTGAGCTCTTGTATGGCATTTGTGATGTTGCTTAACACAATATTTTGCAAAGTGTACCACCATTACCTGTTGTATTTTGTTATGATACAAACTTAATAAAAATTATATTACGAAAAAAAAACAATGGCAAAAATCAGCATGGTTTCATGAAACACAGATCATGTCAGACTAACCTAATGTCACGGTTCCCAGATCCCACCACGCAGTACTTAACACCCCACACTCCACAGAGCCCAGAAGCTACCAACAGAGTAGCCGTGAAAGATCTCTAACTGTCTGGTCCTTAGAATTGGCCAGGTAAACTAGCTAGACAGAAAGGGTTAACAACACAGGGAGTAGTCAGTCGAGCCAGAATCAGGAATAGCCGGGTCGATATCAGAGCAGTGGCGTAGTACAAGAAAATGGTCTAGGGCAACAGAAGGCAGAATAGTCAGAAACAAGCAGAGGTCAATAACGGGTTAATTCAATATAGCAGTCAGGTACAAGGAGCTCAGGTATGGATAACCACGATCTGGCAACTGCTGAGAAAACACTGAGGGTTTTTAAAGACCTTCACCAGGCCACGCCCCCCCACTCAAGCCGCGCCTCATGCAGCCACCTCCCTGCCTGTCTCCATTTAAACTGGGCATTGGTCAGCGAGCAGCATCAGACATGCTGCCCTCAAGCACACAGGTAGGGCTGGAAGCTCCCAACGTTACAGCACCCCCCTCTCCACGGGAGGCCACCGGACGACCAACAGGACGAGCGGCAGGACGACCACCAGGGCGAGCGGCAGGACGACCACCAGGGCGATCGGGGTGTGAGGCATGGAACGCCCTAACCAACCTAGAGGCAGACATGTCGGAAGCTGGAATCCAGGACCGGTCTTCTGGACCATATACCACCCAATCGACCAAGTACTGAAGAGCGCCCCTGCACAGCCTAGAATCCAAAACCCTCCTAACCTCATACTCAGATTCACCATCAACCTGAATAGGTGGAGGAGGAGGAACGACCCGCGTGTACCTGTTACACAACAATGGCTTCAGTAGGGAGGTGTGGAAGACGTTGTGCATGCAAAGATGTTTAGGAAGGGCAAGAGCATAAGCCACAGGATTAATGCGGCGAATGATCTTATATGGACCTATAAACCGAGGTGCCATTTTCATAGAAGGCACCCGCAACTTCACGTTCCTAGTGGACAACCAAACTCTATCCCCCACATTATAGGAGGGAGCTTGTAACCTATGTCTGTCAGCCTTGCATTTCTGGACAGCAACATTGCGCTCCATATTTTCTCGAATCTGTCTCCAAATCTCTTGCAGTTGAGTGAGATGGTCATTGAGAGCCGGGATGGTCTGTTCAGTAAACTGAAGTGGTAGAGCCGGAGGGAAAAAACCATAGATGGCAGAAAAAGGAGAGTTGCCAGTGGTCTCGTTAACGGCGTTATTACGTGCATACTCAGCCCAGGGCAACAACTCCGACCAATTGTCTTGTTGTTGTGTGGTAAAGCAACGTATGTACTGCTCGAGACCCTGATTTGCCCTCTCTGCTGCCCCATTGGTTTGTGGATGATATGCTGAAGAGAAGGCCAATCACACCCCCATCTCTGCACAGAAAACCCTCCAGAAACGAGAGACGAACTGGGCTCCTCTGTCAGAGACTATTTCAGACGGAACCCCATGTATTCGTACAATCTCTCTAGCAAAGACGACCGCCAGTTCTTTGGCCGTAGGAAGTTTAGGTAGAGGGACAAAATGAGCCATTTTGGAGAAGCGGTCTACAACTGTCAGAACCACAGTATGACCCTTGGACTTCGGCAAGTCCACAATAAAATCCATAGATAGATGAGACCATGGCCTCTTAGGCATGGGTAAAGGCTGCAATAGACCGACAGGAAAGGATTTACTGGTTTTGCTTCTGGCACAGACTTGACAAGCCAAAACAAACAGACGTACGTCCTGTCGCATGGTGGGCCACCAGAACTGTCTGGAGATACTGGTAAGAGTCTTAGTAATACCAGGATGACCTGCTGGTTTAGAATCATGAAACATTATGAGTAATTCTTGTCTTTCCTTTTCAGGTACAAACAACATATCTGGAGGCTTGTCAGGTGGAGCCCCTACTTGAACTGCCTGGAGGCGTTCCAGGAAAGGCGAGGAGACAGACAAGACTGTGGAAGCCACAATACGTTCAGGAGGAACTATAGGATTGTGGTCTTGTGTATTAGACACATACGGGTCATATTGACGAGATAAGGCATCAGCCTTTACATTGCGGTCACCTGGTCTGTAAGTCAATACAAAATTAAACCGAGACAGTAGCAATGACAACCTGGCCTGTCTCGCGTTCAAACATTTAGCATCCCCGATGTATGTAAGGTTCTTAAGATCAGTAATTATCAACAAAGGGTCAAGAGTACCTTCCAACAAATGTCTCCACTCTGATAGGGCAGACACAATAGCAAGCAATTCTCTGTTACCGATATCATAATTGCGTTCTGCTGGTGATAATTTTCTTGAAAAGAACCCACAAGGATGTAGAGGTTTTCCTGGAGACTCTCTTTGAGACAGGACAGCCCCAATGCCTATCTCGGAAGCATCAACCTCAAGAACAAACGGAATCCTGGGATCAGGATGCCGTAACACGGGAGCGGAAGTGAAAGCTTGTTTGAGGGCTTTGAATGCTTGTTTGGATTGAGAAGACCAGATCTGGTTCTTCAGACCTTTACGTGTCATATTAATGATAGGGGAGGCTACAGCGGAATAATTCTTGATAAATCTCCTATAATAGTTGGAAAACCCCAGAAACCTCTGTATGGCCTTGAGACCTTGAGGGAGAGGCCATTCTGAGATGGCCGTGAGTTTAGAAGGATCCATCTCAAAACCTTCTGGAGTGATAATATACCCAAGGAATTTCACAGTAGTAATGTCGAATAAACACTTCTCTAGTTTGCAATAAAGACCATTGTCCAGTAATTTTGCTAATACCTGTCTGACATGTGCATGGTGGGTTTTCAGATCGGGAGAGTAAATCAATATATCATCTAGGTATACTATAACAAAGGTTTGTAAGAAATCTCTGAGCACATCATTAATAAAATCCTGGAATACCGCTGGAGCATTACAAAGACCGAAAGGCATGACCAAGTATTCATAATGCCCACTCCTGGTGTTAAATGCTGTTTTCCACTCATGCCCCTCTTTTATACGTATCAGGTTGTAAGCCCCTCTTAAATCAAGTTTTGTGTATACTGCTGACCCCCTTAACCTGTCGAAAAGTTCTGATATGAGAGGGATAGGGTACACGTTCTTAATGGTGATCTTGTTAAGCCCCCTATAATCGATACACGGGCGTAAATCTCCCTCTTTTTTAGACACAAAAAAGAACCCAGCCCCTGCTGGAGAAGAGGAACGTCGGATAAAACCTCTCTCCAAATTCTCCTTTATGTACTCTTCCATAATTTGGTTCTCCTTTATGGAAAGAGGATATACTTTGCCTCGAGGAGGCATGGTACCAGGATGAATATCAATGGCACAATCATATGGTCTATGTGGAGGCAGTTTCTCTGCCTCTCTTTTATCAAATACAGCCCTGAGGTCGGCGTATTGGTAAGGAACCTCTGTAGACAATGGAGGAGCTGTGGGAGTGTTCAGGGCACCGACATGCTGAATGGGTATTAAACAAGTCCCAAAACAAGCAGGACTCCAAGACAGTATCTCTCCCTTAGCCCAATCAATAACAGGATTATGTTCCACCAACCAAGGGAAACCAAGTACAACAGGATTGGAAGGTGAATGGATAACTTGAAATATGATTTCTTCTTTATGCAAGAGACCAGTTGTAAGAACCAATGTAACCGTATCGTGAGTAATCCTAGGGCAGGATAACGGTCTGCCGTCTATGGCTTCGACGGCTAAGGGTGTCTCTCTTACAACCAGAGGTAGAGAAATGGAAGAAGCGTAGTTAACATCGATAAAGTTGCCAGCAGCCCCAGAATCCAAAAAAGCGGTAGTATGTGTGGTCTTGGTCTCCCAAGCCAAGGATACTGGTAACATAAGTTTAGTGTCTTTGACAGGAGACATGCACGTCACACCCAAGGCCTGTCTCCTCAGCTGCCTTAGGTGCGGTAGTTTTTCCGGCTTATCATACATCTTAGGACGAGTAGGACATTGAAATCGTACATGACCCCCCAAACCACAATACAGGCACAATCCCTCACGAAAACGCCTTGTTCTCTCTTCCTCTGTAAGCCTAGTACGGCCTAGTTGCATAGGCTCAGAGGGAGGAGATGACTCTCTTGGTGGTGCCTGAAAGACAGGGGCCAACCTAGGTAACAGTCTCTTGGGCTTCTCTCTTGGAGTCCTTCTGTCCCTTATCTGATTATCCAGATCTATACAATAAACAATGAGTTCACACAATACCTCAGGTAGTTTACGTGGAGCCAATCCATGCATCAATGACTCTGATAACCCCTCCATAAAAGCCAGAACCAGTGTCTCATTTGTCCAGTTCACATCAGAGATCAAGGTTTTAAATTCTATGGCATAATCAGAAACAGTCCTGTTCCCTTGACGTATGCGGAACAAGGATTTGCCAGCTACCGTGGCCTTTCTGGTAGGATTAAATGTACGTTGTAACTCGGCTATGAATTTTTATAATCTCCGTATGATAGGCTTCTCTGCCTCCCATAACGGAGTCGCCCATGTCAATGCTCTGCCAGACAGATGATTAATAATGAACCCCACTTTGGCAATGTCAGAGAAAAACATCTGTGGATTTAATTTAAAATGAATATCCACATGGACCAAAAATCCCCGGCACTCTGAGGGAGTACCGTCAAACCTCATAGGAGCGGTCATGTGTACCTGGGATGTCTGAACGACAGGGGACACAGGTATATCAAGCAGGGGTGCAACCCCAGCTGGTTCCAGGTGAGCCGTACGAGTCAGGATAGTTTGTAAGGCAATAGCAAACTGATCCATCCTATGATCCTGCTCATCCTGTCTGGATACAAAGTTAGCCAAGTGCTGTGTTAAGTCTGCGGGATCCATAGTGGCCAGATCGTAATGTCACGGTTCCCAGATCCCACCACGCAGTACTTAACACCCCACACTCCACAGAGCCCAGAAGCTACCAACAGAGTAGCCGTGAAAGATCTCTAACTGTCTGGTCCTTAGAATTAGCCAGGTAAACTAGCTAGACAGAAAGGGTTAACAACACAGGGAGTAGTCAGCCGAGCCAGAATCAGGAATAGCCGGGTCAATATCAGAGCAGTGGCGTAGTACAAGAAAATGGTCTAGGGCAACAGAAGGCAGAATAGTCAGAAACAAGCAGAGGTCAATAACGGGTTAATTCAATATAGCAGTCAGGTACAAGGAGCTCAGGTATGGATAACCACGATCTGGCAACTGCTGAGAAAACACTGAGGGTTTTTAAAGACCTTCACCAGGCCACGCCCCCCCACTCAAGCCATGCCTCATGCAGCCACCTCCCTGCCTGTCTCCATTTAAACTGGGCATTGGTCAGCGAGCAGCATCAGACATGCTGCCCTCAAGCACACAGGTAGGGCTGGAAGCTCCAAACATTACACCTAATTACGTTCTATGAGGAAGTAAGTAGAAGTATAGATCAGGGGGTCACAGTGGATGTGATTTGCTTGGATTTTGCCAAAGCTTTCAACACAGTTCCACACAATAGGTTACTATTTAAATTAAGAAAAATTGGTCTAGATGAAAATACTTGTTCTTGGATAGAAAACTGGCTAAAAGATAGGGTACAGAGAGTGGTCATAAATGGTACATTTTCAAGATGGACATCAGTGGTAAGCGGTGTCCCTCAGGGGTCTGTTATAGGACCAATACTATTCAATTTATTTATAAATAACCTTGAGATAGGCATTGAAAGCCATGTATCAGTGTTTGCAGATGACACAAAACTAGGAAAAGTAATACAATGTGAGCAGGATGTTACTTAGCTGCAGAGGGATTTAGATAGATTGGGGGACTGGGCACTTAAATGGCAGATGAAATTTAATGTAGATAAATGCAAAGTTATGCACTTTGGAGTGAAGAACACACAAGCAACCTATACCCTAAATTGTACGGAGTTACGGAAATCCAAGCAGGAGAAGGATTTCAGAATAATCATAGACTTCAAACTAAGTAAAAATGTGCAATGTCAAACAGTAGCCGCCAAGGCCAGCAAAGTATTGGCATGCATTAAAAGGGGAGTTCACTCTTGGAATGAACACATAATTTTGCCTCTGTATAAATCAATGGTCAGACCGCACCTTGAATATGCCATGCAATTTTGGGCACCTGTCTTAAAAAAGGATATTATAGCGCTAGAAAAAGTGCAGAGACGGGCAACTAAATTAATAAGGGGAATGGAAGGGTTAAGTTATGAGGAACGACTAACAAGCTTAAACCTGTTTAGTTTAGAGAAACGGCGCCTTAGAGGGGATCTGATAACCTTTTAAATATATACAGGGCCATTATCAATCATTGTCTGATAACCTATTCATTAACAGGACTATACACAGGACACAGGGTCATCCATTTAGACTGGAAGAAAGAAAATTCAGCTTAAAGCATAGGAAGGGTTATTTTACGGTGAGAACAATAAAGCTGTGGAATTCTCTGCCTGTTGAAGTGGTTGGGTCAGAGACTGTGCAGACTTTTAAAATGCGACTGGATGACTTCCTGCAGACACAGAATATTAAGGGTTATAATATTTAATATGTGAGTAAGCTTCTTGATCCAATGAGAAATCTGACTGCCATTCTGGGGTCAAGAAGGAAAATTTTCCCAGTATGTTGCATATTGGCAAGCAGTTCAGACTGGGTTTTTTGCCTTCTTTTGGATCAACAGCAGTAGGTGATGTGGGAGAGGCTGAACCTGATGGACGCATGTCTTTTTTCAGCCTATGTAACAGAAATGCAAGTAGCAAATAGACACCAATAATTTTGCACCCAAAGTTTTGCTTTTATTATGATTAATATTTGTTCCCTTCCAGTGTAAGACCCATCTTTTAGCTTGCTTAGACTGCTTAGACCCCCCCTTAAAAGCGTACTCCGGGCACCCAATGTCTGCTAAATCCGGACAAACGGAACAGGGCATGAAAAGATTACTACCATGAGTCGTCAGATACTGAGTCCCAGGCACACTCAGGGCACTATCACTTCCCTGGTGGTAAAACGGGGATGTGAATGGGAAAAACTTGCGCCTGCAGGTTTCCCCTTAGCATCCCTTTCTTAATGCCGCATTACGAGGCTGTGGTTATCACCTCCTGGAGTCCATAAGATTTCATGGAATGTGCTTCCGGGTCATGTGACCTGCACAATCTCACTCTTATAGGATCGTGCATGGCTGAGGAAGTGTTTTGCGGAGGGAGACTGGGGACTTTTTGTCCCACTCTGCTCTCGGGTGCCATAACTAGGGATGTGCGTTTCGGGTTTCGGAATTTCGGAATTTTCACGAAATTTCCCGATTCGTGTTTTCGGATGCGGCCGAATTTCCGAAAAATTTTAGATCCGAAAATTTCAGATCCGAAATGTTTTCCGAGCCGAAACGAAATATTTTCGGAATTTTCGAATGGACTTGAAATGTGTCAAACGAGGAGAACAAATGTTCCGAAAAACGAAAATTTACCGAAAAATGAAAATTTTCCGAAAAACGAAAATTTTGTAAAAACGAAAATTTTCTGAAAAACGAAAATTTTTCGAAAAAACGAAAAGTCGATACAAAAAACGGGCAAAATGACACGAAAAATACGAAAAATGGTCGATATTCCGAAAAATGTGCAATTCCGAAAAACGAAAATTTCCGAAATTACGAAAAGTCGATACAAAAACCGAGTACAGTGACACAAAAATACGAAAAATGGTCGATATTCCGAAAAAAAAATGTACCCGAAAAACGGGCCGAACCGAATCGAATCGAAACCGAAATCGGTCGAAACGAGCCGAATCGAAAAGTTTAAAAATCCGAAAAATCGAACCGAATCGAACCGAAAAAAAAATCGGTGCACAAGCCTAGCCATAACTGGCAGATTTCGCCACCATTTGCGCCGTGTGAGTGGTGAGTATCAGATTTGGGAGGGAGGTTCAGCTGGTTATAACTGATTCAGCAGAAGCATTATCAGTTAGCACTAGCTTAGAGCTGTGGCTAACATTTTCGTTGCCGCAGCGATGCAGTAATTAGCATTAAGACTTAGTAATACCTTACTTATCCTAACTCTAATTACTCTTTGCGCTCCCCATGTTAAGTATAGGGAGCACAAAGTACAGTAAGCTGCTATTACCGACGAGCTATCGGGTTTTTTAACCGTTATCATTCGGGATGTGAAATGGGCATGCAACATTAACCTCAGTTAACCTAGTGCTAATGCTCACTTATGTGAGCGCTAGCATTAATGAGATGCCAGACCTCTCTTAGGGTGGCTCAGACTACCACTGAGCACACAATGCTCATTACATTGGAAGCTTAACAATCCTCTGAAGCAGGTATTGGATCGGCACGTGCGTCTGAGGTGTTAGCAAAAGCAGAGAAGTCTGGAGTGGTCACGAGTCTGGACGATGTAAGTGCCATAAAAATGCTGGGCCCAGTCTGTAATAATGATATGCCTCTTGGCCGCTACTTATAATTAATATTTGGCGAGATCAGATATGGGCAAGATGAAACTGTTAGAGATGATGGCCTAGATTTTAATGTCTCTGGATGGATCAGTAGCAGATCTAGGGAACGTGGCACATATGCAGCATCTCCTTTGACCTGGGCCTACAGAGGGGTGAAGGACAGTCTGAGTGGGTTGGACAGTAGATGCCAAAACTGATGCATCCTCCATGGGTTTGATGGGTAAATCTTCCATTGACTCAGTGGGTAGATCATTCATGAGCTAGGCAGGTTCTGGCACAGTGGGCATGCCAAATTTAGGTTCTAGGGGCAAGACATGCTCAAGTTCCATGGTCTCGTCGTGAGGGACTTTGTCAGACCAGTCCTCCCTGGAGCAGGTTTCCATGGGCACGAACCACAGGGTCCTGAAAGACGCAGCCTTTTTAGATTTGGGCATAGCTCACGGGACTGGGTTTTAGTCGTGGCAAAGTGGAACTTGGCAGGCACGGGCTCCCTAGGTCTGCCTGACAACTTCAGTGGGCTTAGACTTTATTTCATGAGACTTGGCAGACAAGGATACTCGTGCTTTGGCTGGCACAGTCTCATGGGGCCTGGCGGGAGCAGTTTCACAGAGCATGACTGGAGCAGTCTCACCGAGCCTGGTGGCCACGAGCTCTCTAGGCTTGGTGGGCACAACCTCTCAGGTCCTTTAGACAGATGGCGCTGAAGGGGTTTCTTTGGAACCAGAAGACATGGGCTGTTTAGGAAGTCTCACTGAGTACTCAGAAATAACATGTGCAGAACCTCCACAATAGAAGCAGAGGTTACCAGCTCTCTTGCTGTTTATCTTCACAGGTGTTAGAGGCTCATAGAGTCTGATTCTAGATGGGTTAACGTTATTTATTGCTGCAAGGATGTGGAGGAGCAAGTCCATTAACCCCTTAAGGTCTGACACCAATTTGAGAATCATCTGCAACATGGAGCCCAGGGCTGATAGTACCCTTGCAGGTTTGATTATTGACTCGGTTATAATGTCAGGGTGGCAACCGGCATACGCCATGCTGGGACCCTGGGACAAGACATGGCAAACCCATCAGTCAAAGATACTCTGGAACCCGGAGTTGCAAGGGTCAAAGCTTTATTATAGACCATAAGGACCAAGGTGGAGCAGGGTTCACAAGGTTGGATACAAGATTGATGTTTGTAGGGTAACAAGGCAGAGGAGTAGGAGCAGCAATGCCTACTCCACACTGGAGACTCAGAACTGAGCACTGCTAGGAGGGAGCAAAGCCCTTAAATAGGGAGTGGGACAGTGCTCAGTAGTCAGGTTGATGAAGACAGGCCAGGTTAAAGGGAAGTCTTGGGCTGGATGGATAGGACAGGATTATAAGGGCAGACTTGGATTGGATAAAACAAGGGGATTCCATGGGTCTCCAGGCTAGTGGCATGACACACACAGCCTGGCCATACAAGTTGTTAGTCAGTTCTATTTTGGATCCAAGTGGGAGCTTCAGAATTAGGGATGTGTGTCTTCGGATTCGGCTGAATTTCCAAATCGGATCGGACCCGAAAACCGACAGATCCAAAATGTTTTCCGAGACAAAACGAAAAATTTTCGGATTTTTCGAATGGACTTGAAATGTGTCAAATCGAAATTTATTTTAGCTCTATTCATGATTTCGGTTCCATTCGTGATTTCGGTTCCATTTCGGTAATTCTGGACATCGTATATTTAACTATTATCGGTTATATCGCTGATTCTGTAAATTTTGTATTTGTAAATGCGTATCACTTGTTTCTTGTGGCATTCGGGTCAGTTTAGCGTTTTTTAAATCGTTTTGTTAATTTTTTTTGTTCCTTGGCTTTCATACCATTTTAATATGATTAAATAAAGTTGTGAAATGTATATTCATAAGAAAAAAAGGATCTTTATTTAATAAAAAAAAAACACGATAGAATTGCCAGAATTATCGTATCGACAGAGTGAATTATCGGATCCGATAAACAAACCAAAAATTTATTATAAAAAAATATATAAAGTATAAAAAAAGTAAACCATAGTAGTTTACGTCAAAACGAATAGAGTTAGACACTTTGAAACGAGGAGAACAGACGTTCCGAAAAAAACGAAAAATTCCCGAAATCATGAAAAGTCGATACAAAAAACGAGCAAAGTGACCCGAAAACACGAAAAATGGTCGATATTCCAAAAAAAAAATGTACACGAAAAACGAGCCGAACCGAATCGAAACAGAAATCGGTCGAAACGAGCCGAATCGAAAATTTTAAACATCCAAACAAATCGAACAGAATCGAAAAAAAAATCGGTGCACAAGCCTATTCAGAATCTTTTAAATAGTAGAATGTGCTCCCCCAGCAAAGCAAATACTGGATGGAATTCAACTAAGAGTGTTCCCTGAATGCTATACAGTATTTGTGTGTTACAGGACCACATAAGGGCTCATGTCCTTCTCACCCTACCGAAGAGCAGACTTGCCACTTTCTGTCAGGTCTATTACTGGGTGAGTGGGGGCTAAAGTGTGGAGAGGGTGTGGCCATGCTGCAGTTGGCATCTTTGCCATCATGGCCTTGTCCCCACAAAGGGTGTGTCACAATGGCACATGCATGGCAGAGTGCCAACAGCCCTGCCAAGCAGCCAGTTAGGGCTGCTCACACACAAGCCAAACAACATGGTGAAATGGCTTCAAAACCCATTTAAGCACCACAAGCACTATTAAACAGACACTAGTGGTGCATCTTCCCTCAGGACTACCAAAAATCAGCCTAGGGCTTCCAGGTGATCAGAAAGGAAGAGCGAAAATCGTGTGTCTCATGGCTGGACCATGTGACTTGGTAGGGCTGCAGGTTGTGGCCTCAATCTCCATTCTGGCAAGGCCCTATGAGCAGCTAAAATGAGTTTAGAGAGCAATCTATTTGTGTCAGTAGTGAATGAATCTTGGATATCAATGGATCTTGAATATAAAATGCCTCATGGGAGAAGGGTACTGTAATCTATATTAATGTAATGCTAAGGTATATTTCGCACACAATTATAAAATGGATATAAATAGTATGACTATATCATAGAATAATTCTAATATATATATATATATATATATATTGAAAAGTCTGCCATGCACTCATGCTTATTAATCCAAAAAATGCCCGGTGCCTTGCCGCTGGGCTCAATATTCAAATAGCAACTCACTTAAGATCATGGGGGCACTCCAGGACTGTTAAGATTCTTTTATTCAATCCATAAAAATCGACGTTTCAGCCTCTCCCCGAGGCTTTCATCAGGACATCATCAGGTATGTCCTGATGAAAGCCTCGGGGAGAGGCTGAAACGTCGATTTTTATGGATTGAATAAAAGAATCTTAACAGTCCTGGAGTGCCACCGTGATCTTAAGTTGGTTGCTATATATATATATATTTATATATATTTGCCTCTGTGACTGTATATCTGTCTCTATCTGAAATATTGCAAGATACTATACATTTTCCATAAAGGATGAGGAAATCGTTTTCAAATTAAGAAGCGCTCTCTATTTGAAGAGTGAAAAATCATCTCTATAATCTATATATATTTTTTTTCACTTCTCTCACTATCTGACAGAGCTGGAATATGCAGCCTGATAAACCACCAGGCAAGCTTCTCCAAGCACAAAGGGCAGTGTAACATGTATAACATGTTTTACCGAGGACCACCAGCATGCATTCTTCATTCTGAAAAGGTGAAATGCCAGCCAGCCAATCACAGTCGATCTAGGTTTGGGATGATGAAAAAGCTAATGCTTTCTATTCATCAATCAATAATAAAAACTCTACACAAACTTTTGTGCACCAAAACTTTCATGCTACCGTTCAGGCAAACTAGTCATAAGGGGTCACTGCCTATTCCGTAGACTAGATTCATAGAGGTCACAAATACACCTAGGAGGAAAACTATGCCATAAACGGGGTATCTTTCTGGGACTTTCCTGGATATTGATGATCTGTTGTTCTCAGAGAAGAGAGAATTGGTTTAACCTAGTGTGGCCATATGCACAGAACCAACCAATCAGAGAAGAGCCTTCTTTGATTAGTCAATTTGGCTACACATGCCCAAACTATGTCAAAATCAGTTCCTCAGTATTCGTACAGTGCGAATCAGGCTGGTCCCGATATTCACTACAGTGCCTTTTAGTTTTGTCTTCCTGTTCCTGTCTTCATGGTCGATGCTTGACACTTTGGAGTTTGAACATCTAAAAACACATAGATTACAGGATCAGAAACAACATGGGTTTACCTCAGGGAGATCATGCCAAACTAATCTTATTGATTTTTTTGATTGGGTAACAAAAATAATAGACACAGGTGGTGCAGTAGACATTGCTTATTTAGATTTCAGTAAGGCTTTTGATACTGTTCCGCATAGAAGGCTTATCAATAAATTGCAATCTTTGAGCTTGGATTCCAATATTGTTGAATGGATTAGGCAGTGGCTGAGTGACAGGCAACAGAGGGTTGTGGTAAATGGAGTTTATTCGGCGCAAGGTCTTGTTACCAGTGGGGTACCTCAGGGGTCAGTACTTGGACCCATTCTGTTTAATATTTTTATTAGTGATATTGCAGAAGGTATTAATGGAAAAGTATGTCTTTTTGCTGATGACACAAAGATTTGCAACAGGGTTGACGTTCCTGGAGGGATCAGCCAAATGACAAATGATTTAGGTAAACTAAAAAAATGGTCGGAGTTGTGGCAATTGAGTTTTAATGTGGATAAGTGCAAGATAATGCACCTGGGGCGTAAAAACCCAAGGGCTGAATATAGAATATTTGATACAGTCCTAACCTCAACATCTGAGGAAAGGGATTTAGGGGTTATTATTGCAGAGGATCTAAGGGTAAGTAGTTAATGTAATAGAGCAGCAGGAAATGCTAGCAGAATGCTTGGTTGTGTAGGGAGAGGTATTAGTAGTAGGAAAAGGGAAGTGCTCATGCCACTGTACAGAGCACTGGTGAGCCCTCACTTGGAGTACTGTGTGCAGTACTGGAGAACGTATCTCCAGAAGGATATAGACATCTTAGAGAGAGTTCAGAGAAGGGCTACTAAAATGGTGTACGGCTTGAAGGAGAAAAGTTACCAGGAAAGGCTTAATGATCTTAACATGTACAGCTTGGAAAAAAGACGAGACAGAGGAGATATGATAGAAACATTTAAATACGTAAAGGGAATCCACAAGGTAGAGGAGATTATATTTAAAAGGAAACAAAATAGCAAAACAAGAGGACATAGTCTTAGATTAGAGGGGCAAAGGTTTAAAAGTAACATCAGGAAGCATTATTTTACTGAGAGGGTGGTGGATACATGGAACAGTCTTCCAGCAGAAGTGGTAGAGGCCAAAACAGTAATTGAATTTAAGCAAGCATGGGATAGGCATAAGGCTATCCTAAACAAAAGATAAATCCAGGTAAAGTATCCATGTAATTGGGCAGACTAGATGGGCCGAAAGGTTCTTATCTGCCAACATTTTTCTATGTTTCTATGTTTGTGATATGGTCATTTGTTTGGTACTTGCATTTTTTTTGCAATTCCGAGTTATTCTCGTGCTGGCTGGGTGGAGTAGAGGTAACAACACTGCTCTGTAACCGTGTAGAGAGACTGTGGAGACAAAGGTTCGATCCTGGCAAGAGCACCTCTCCAGTAAGTGTTCTTGGGCAAGACACCTAACATAGGACATACTTAGAAACAAGAGAAATCTCAATGTATCCTTCCTGGTAAACTGCTTTCTCAAAAAAAAAAAAGGGTTTTGCACAAGTTCAGGACACTGGTTTCCCCAAAGTTTGCTCAAATGAACAAAGTTTAATACATGTCTTCTATCTCACAACATAATGTATACGTCTGATTTATTCTATGTTTATATGTGAGCTATGAATTTCAAACTTCAAACAAATGTTATGCTAACATGTTTTAAACATGTACTTCATATTCTAGGGTGGAAATCTAGTAGTTCATTTTGTTTTACAGATGCAAATTGAACTTTATGGGTGAAGCTGTCTGAATTGTTATCCATTTTTAAAAGCTCTTTGCATATTTTGTTTTTTTGTGTGCATAATAGGAGTTCGCATTCAGACAAAACATGTCCTCAGCAAATACATGTTTTTTCTTCTTTTAATTAGGATTGTTTTTATTTTCTTTCGATAGTGACATTTGATTAAGACATAAAATGAAAGAACTGGGTTTTAGCTGTCATTCTATCATTCTGTGATCGCTAAACCTAAATAACAACTGACACAAACCTTTAGTATAATAGAGTAGTGTAACCTACCTCCATATTATAAACATTTTTTAGAGAGAGAAATTACCAATATTCTCAGTTATTATATTTTTAATATTTACAATAATATAAGTGGTAAAACTATAAATTTAAAAATAAGTATCCATACATATCATCTTCTAAACACGAGCAAGCAATGAAGCTACACTAGTTGCTTAATCCTGCAGAATTAGTTCTAGGTGACTTGAAAACTTAATAATACGTAGTCGTAATTATCTAAGGTAGAAAAGAATGAGTACATATATTCAGATTAGTACATAATGTGGTACATAAACATACTAAACGTCAGTGTTGTCTCTACAGCAAATACAATGCTTAGCCAGAACCTTAAAAGAAAAGAAAATCTAGGATGTTAGCTTTTTAGGGAGCAGGGCCTCCTGTCTTCTGTCTGTCTAACTATGCATTACCTTAATTTATTGTAACCCCTGTAATGCAAACAAATAAATAAATAATATTTAAAATGAATGATGCTCTATAAGTATATGTCACACACATCATTACAAACCTGTGTTGCTGTCTATTGGCATTTTACTATGGTAGTCAAACTGTCTTTCCTGTCATTATCTGAAGAGTATATATGACTTTCTCCATTTTGTTTCTTCCTGTTTGTGTTTCTTAATGGAACTGCTCACATGTAAATCTCTTAGAAATGTACATATCTGGTACAGCGCAAAGCTGCTTTTGAGGTTTGTGGTGTCTCTCACAGTCAGCAGCCCATAGGTTAGATGTACATATAAAACAAAATATAAAACATCATGTGGCAGATCATCATATACAAAATGAACACTCTGTAAATCTAGATTTTCCACTCACAAATAGAGAGCTCCAACACTGGCTCTGAGTGGGTGTGCACCTTTAGTTTTGTTATTTTCTCCCTTCTCAGGTAAACCAGACCTTTCAGAGATATTTCTTTGGACCGAGTTCATATACAGAATACAAGGAGACAAGAAAGGTACAGGAATGCTCCCCTAGTAAAAATCTGATTTTCTCAGGTTAGCACATTTTTTGCCATCAACTTACTGTTGATGGAGCTACCATAGCTCAAAGATAGACACATGTGGATTTTTCACTCAACTGGATAAATCCATAAAACCACCATGGATTCAGGAACATGGCTTTAAAACCACATTTATTAACCACTTCCATGCGGAGGACACACTCAGCGCGTCCTTCGCATGGCTCCCGCTGTGTGGAGGACGCGCTGATTCAGGCGCCCCCCCCCGCATGTGCGGAGGAGGCGCCTGAAAGGGAGGGGGGGAGGTCCTTCGGACCTCTCTCCCTCCCGATCGGCGGCATTGCGGGGGTTAACCCAGGCACCATTTGGAAGGGCACAGCCTGCCCTTCCAAATGGTGCCTGGCATTAACCCCTGGGGAGCTGGATCGCGAATCGGCGCTGAAAAGCGCCGGTTCGTGATCCTTTCCCGGAGCTGGCCGACATCTTGGATGTCGGCCAAGCCTCCGGGAACTCCCCCTGAGGACTGGCGTCATCGTGCATAGCACGATGACGCCAGTCCTAGAGTTAACCCCTAACTGCCACCAACGGTGGAGATAGGGGATTCCAATGAATCCCCTATCTCCCGATCCGTGGCAGCTAGGGGTTAAAGTTTGGTATGGTTGGATTGGCCAGAGCATGGCCGTTCCAACGATACCAAACACTACAGTGAAAAAAGTTTTTTAAAAAAAATAAAAATTAAAATTAAAAAAAAAAAAATATTTAAAAAAAAATTATAAAAAAAAAATAAACTTTTTTTTTTTTTTTTTGGTTCATTAATGCAGCAATATTGTTCCCATTTCAATTATAATGTGAACAATGATGCTGCACTAACGATTTTTGTATGCGGTGCGTTTGTTAAAAATCGTGTAATTTTCCCCAAAAAAAAATGTAACGAGACCCCATCTCTAATTTTTTTAACAAGCGCACCCCATACAAAATAGAACCGCAATTGCTCGCATGTTAAAATGTGAAGAAAAACACTTTACATGTTGTAAATTATTGAAAATACATATTTTATTGCATTTTTTGTTATAATATACAGACATGACATAACGTATACATATAATAATGACATATTATGAATCTACCGAGTCTGATGGAAAGAACGATATATAATATGTCTGGGTCATATACTAAAATAAGCCTTCAAAACACGTTTAAACATGATGAGCAAAACCGGTAAAAATGACCTCAGCACAGAGGTGTGAAAAGCCTCAGCAGCGAAAGGGTTAAAACATAAGTAAAAATAAAATAAAGTTTATTTATTTATAAAGGATTTTACCAGGAAGGATACATTGAGATTTCTCTCGTTTTCAAGTATGTCCTGGGTTCAAGAACATTGAAGTGTTACAGTTACAGAAATACAAAGTAATACAATGCAAGATATTAAAAAAACAACACAAATATACAGATTAACAGAAAATAAATATGTAGGAAATATAGTCACTAGGTTACATGTTTACAGGTGCATATATCTCCAAGACGCGTTTCGCCTTATCAAATGGCTTCCAATCTTTTACTTTGCACTATTTTCAAAAGTTTCATTCAGATTGGTTTTGGAGATTTCAGAATCCAGATATTTTAGATTTGTAAAGTTCTGATTTGGACCAATCGGTAGATATCAGACAGATATAGGATCATTCTGGGAAAATTCAGAGGCACACATGTTCTTCCCCTATACTTCCTAATTCCAATATTTCCTATGGGCTGACTTTATTCTTTTGGGCTTTAGATGTGTGTTTGTTTTAGGCTAAGCCTTTGTCTTCTGGCTTTGGCCTAGTTCTTATTTTGTTTTGGTAGGTTCCCGAATGTTGTGGTACAGGGACCAGTTGGCATTGTAGCTATATGGGTGTATTAAAGGGGGGTTAGTGAAAACACGCATATGTATAGTCCTTAGTGCACAAGGACTCACCTTTTTAGGACATAATGTTTATCTTCACTGCTATTTATTTCCCCACCCACTACTATTGTGTGTCACCCTACACTACACAATGCTACAGGGCAGACCAGACCTTGCCGCATCATTAGCCATTCTCAATCTACCCATTTTGATTGATTTTATTTCTTTCGTCTGAAGGAACTATTAATAAAGTATTAAATATTTTTTCGTGCGTTTATTATTTTTGCATTTCCATTTGTTAAGGCGGTATGCCGCACACCCTTTATTGATATTGTGCATGCTGTGATAGGATATCCCACTATCCTAACTCAAAGTTTACCTCTGGAATTTTTGAGTGTTTGAGCATAATCCAACTACGTATGTATTTTGGTAAGTCCCAACCACCCTCTGCTCACGAGCCTTTTCAAATGGGAAGGTTCTGCTAGGGTGTTTTTTTTTTTGATTCGGTGGTAAATTTATTTCCAATGGATTCAGTTCAGCTGCTCGACGATTCAAAATTTAGATGCTTCCAAATAGCTGAATTTACCGATATTCATTCAAATTTGTATTCGGTCCAAACCAAACCGCACAAGTCTAATTTAGTCATTTATCCTGTTTGTTACGTTAACGGGATCAGCAACTATCATGTAAGAAAAAATTTGCGTAATTGAGGCAGAACTAACAATAGACCACAACGGGGCATTGAGAAAGACTCAGAAATAGGATCAAAATAGTCAGCTAAGCTCTAAACTATTGCAACATCAATCTCATATGCCAAAATATGTGTGTTGATGCTGTAATGACATACTATGTGTTGCATCAACATCCAGACCCCAACTCAAACCAGCATAAATAGACATAACTCTCCTTTCCTCTGGTTTCTTACCCCTCTACCCATCTAGATTGTAAATTCCTACAGGAATAGGGCCGTCAGTTCCACCTGTATTTATTGCCTGTATCGTCTAATGTTCTGTTTTACAGATATACTGTACCTCTTCTTTTTTAACTGTACCAAGTATACCTATATACAGCACTGTGGAATGTTTTGGCACTTTTTAAATTAAGTATAATAATAAAAAAAAAATGGAGGCCATTTCTTGTCAAAACAGCTGGATGGAAGTCACATTGGTAGACAGCGTATCATACCTTGACATAGATGATTTGGAATATTGTGAGGTATTGCTCAGCGCCCTGTCAATATCAGTGAAGGGTTCAGAGGATTGATGTGAAGGGTAAGTAGACATGGCCAAACCAGTGGAAATCACAACAACATAAAACTAAAAAAATAACACAATAATGTTAATATATGATATTGTGACTTTTTATGTGAAATTTTATGGTTTCCAAAGCATATTGCAAGAATTAGCAGAATTGTAGATTACTTCGGTATAAAACTATTTTTTCAATTTATTTATGGCATATGTAAATATATATGATTTTAGAGGAAAAGTGTTGTTTTTGAGTTTGTTCAGTAAGAGAGCATTTCTGTTTTTGGAAATGTAGCAGGTGTATATTAAAATCGATTTAGAGATAAACCCAGAAAATTTTAAAACGTAAAGTAAACTCCTTGCGCATTATGTCTCATAAATCTACAAAACTCATATGAAATGAAACTAGCAAAACTCAAAATGGTCCCTTACAGAGACTCATTCTTGCACAAAAAGAGTCAAAATCCATTTAACTCATAGGTCCATTATTAACTAAAATCCAAGACAATAATTTGCTGTACGTTAAGCAACCAGTTAGGTGATTGTCAAAATGTACCTAAATAACCATTTTAATTTTTTTAACACTTCCCTCTATAAGTAATATTTATTATCCTACACATCTAGCAAAGTTCAAAATAAATACTTGAAAAATATCACTTCACTAAAACCAAAAATGGCAAGAATATCATCTTTTAATATTCTTTTCGACACCAGTCTTACCTCAAGTTGAAAAGATTTATTTGGACCTAAATGCACCTCGTTCATTTATATACAGACAAAATGAGAAGCAAGAGCAATTCTTTCATTATGTATATGGCGGTTATATATTTGGAGGGGATACATCTATTTGTTTTTGTAATGTCTCAGGTCATTAGGCTGCATTATCTAAGGTACAATGTGAAGTGACTAGATGACAAATTGTTGGATTTTTGCATGCTGAATAATCAGACATACTCTGTCTGCAGACAAGAAACTCTGACGTTGAACTTCATTAGTTTTCTTAAACGGAAACACAGAAAAATATAATGATATAGGAAGAAATACCAATATTATTCTCTTCAGAAAGTTAAGTATCTGCTGGGATTGAGTATTGTTTTAATCTCCACTGAACAAAAATGTCAAACTTATTTTAAAGTAATAACAATTCCTTTTTACAAAAAGGACAATGCAATAGGTATATAAATAATATGTATTCCAACTAATTCTGCAAATTGGTAAATCGTAAAAAAGTTGATTTATCTGAATTGGTCCATTTTTTGTGAAAATATGAGGAGTGCATGTATTGTCTAGGTGTAGTTATAAATTCTATAATACACCTAAAATACTATATGTCTGATAAACCAACTGAATTTGTAGAACCCTTTTACTACGATACTGACTCATATTTCTGAAAATTCATTACATTATTTGGAAGATATAATTTAAAACTTTATATACATACACCTTGGCCTACCTCTACCTGCAACTATATTGGATATTTATGTAGCCATGTCTTAGCTACTGTATGGAACCCATCACAAAATAAATGTTGTCTGGTAAATAAATTTTTCGTAATAAAGTTGTGTTTTAACCCCTTAGGGATCACGGATGTTCCATGTATGTCATGGCCACGGGTCTCGCTTAGACCGGTGGACGTACATGATACGTCTGGGTCCCCTAATCGCCCTCCCACCCAATACTTACCTTCCCCGCTGGGCTCCCGCGGTGAAATGGTAGGCTGAAAGCCTGCCCCGTCTCTTCAGGGAGCCCAGCTAACATGATGATGTCATCACACTGCGTGATGACATCATCGCCATCGTCATCACCCACTGGCGCCTGCTGGAAAAAACAGGAAGGGGAGGGGGGTTCCTTTGGAGCCCTCTATCTCCAAGTATTTTAGCTAGTAAAAAAAATTGCACTGCTGGAAAGGGGAGAGTCTCCCCTTTGCAGTGGTGCAGAGTGAAAACCCCTACATCCCTACATTGCCAGATCACGATTCGGCACTGATTCAGACCCAGAGGTGGCTTACATCTTGGGTGTCAGACAAGCCTCCGGGTCACCCCGCCACCCACTGACATCCTCACCATTTGTGTGAGGACGTCAGTGGGCCAGTTAACCCCCTAGCTGCCAAATGGAGATAGGGAGATCTTTTGGATCCCCTTATCTCCCGATCCGTGGCAGCTAGAGGGGCATGTTAGATATCATTGGAAAGGCCTGATCATGTAAAAATAATAATAATAATAAAAAAATGATAACAATAACATAAAAAAATAGTTTTTTGTCTGGAGGGGTTTAATGAAATAGGACTTAAGCTGGCACCTAAAAATTATGAGCATAAAACAGTCAGAATGAGCTCAGCGCACAGAGGTGAACTGGCTCAGCAGTGAAGGGGTTAAAAAGCAAAAACATGTAAAAATTGGGTATTTCTAATCTCGGGGCAAAATTTCAAGACTATTTAGCTGGGGCCTTTATGGAACACTTTTCGGAAGGGAATCTGACTGATGAAGCTTGTAGGACAACAAGCGAATCGCGTTTCGTTAAAAGGCTTTAACTTTTTAATAACAAATGTATTTTTAGACACCCATTGTGGCTATACTCGGTTCAATATTGCTAATGTCCACACCTCGTGGCTGAACCTCCAACCGGTGCTCCAATCCCCTACAGAGGAGAATACCTGCTGGGTTCCGCTACCGAGTGTGGCTACCGAAAAGTGGTCCAAGGCACATACTGTAAACTGAGCCAGGAGGCTCAGAATATTGTGAGTTCTTTTCATTCTGGTTAATGAATTTAAATAGCCAGGATTGATATACTATAATATTTTTCTTCTTGCTCTTTTACAGCTAGTCTACTCTATCATCAGGAGAAGGTCCTGAAATTTAAATACCACCCCTGATTTATGTTATATTTTTATAATAGACTATGATGTATATTGCATATGGACCCTGTTACCTTGACTTTTGTTAATCTATTGGTGCTACGCTTCATATACCTACATTAATTTAGCTGGGTCCTAGTACATTAAGCTCTGTTCAACACGAGGAAAATATAGCACAAATTACCAGACACTCTCATTTTGTTTCTTTCTTTTATATGCCGTAACATAAGTGTAACGGGTGTGTACTGTATAAATATATGTGTGTGTGTCTTTAACCACTTCAATGCTAAGGACGCGCTCAGCGCGTCCTCAGCATTACCGCTGGTGTGCTGAGGACGCGCTGAGCGCGTCCTCAGCTTGGGGTCAGCGTTCGGCCGGGTTCCGGCGCTGAAAAGCGCCGATTCGTGATCCTTCCCGGGAGCTGGCCGACATCTTGGATGTCGGCCAAGCTTCCGGGAACTCCCCCAGAGGACTGGCGTCATCGTGCGCAGCACGATGACGCCAGTCCTAGCGTTAACCCCTAACTGCCACCAAGTGTGGAGATAGGGAGTTCCAATGAACTCCCTATCTCCCGATCCGTGGCAGCTAGGGGTTAAATTTTGATATCGTTGGATCGGCCAGAGCATGGCCGTTCCAACGATACCAAACATGAAAGTTAAAAAATTTGTAAAAAAAAAAAAAAATTAAAAATAAAAATTAAAAAAATTTTAAAAAAAAATTAAAAAAAAAAAAAATAAACACATTTTTTTTATTTTTTTTGGTTTGTTAGTGTAGCAATATTGTTCCCATTTCAATTATAATGTGAACAATGATGCTGCACTAACGATTTTTGTATGCGGTGCGTTTGTTAAAAATAGTGTAATTTTCCCCAAAAAAAAATGTAACGAGACCCCATCTCTAATTTTTTTAACAAGCGCACCCCATACAAAATATAACCGCAATTGCTCGCATGTTAAAATGTGGAAAAAAACACTTTACACATTGTAAATTATTAAAAATTCATATTTTATTGCATTTTTTGTTATAATATACAGACATGACATAACGTATACATATAATAATGACATATTATGAATCTACCGAGTCTGACGGAAAGAACGATATATAATATGTCTGGGTCATATACTAAAATAAGCCTTAAAAACACGTTTAAACATGATGCGCAAATCAGGTAAAAAATGACCTCAGCACAGGGGCGGGAAAAGCCTCAGCAGCGAAAGGGTTAAGGAACATTATATGTGTATTACACTAATTCCTTACAAAAATAGATATGCTCCAGTCCCAGGGGCATTAGGTTCTTTAAAGGGTTGTTGTGAGTAGTTTTTATATTTGGTTTGAGCAGCCGTTTTTATGAGGTGGTTAATATGGTAATGAGGGATGACATCACTCCCTGCTAGTTAGATCTAGGCAGTTCCCTTCCTTCCCGGGCTTATCAGAGCACGTGAGGCTTGAGAAGCAGAGGTAAGAGGTCTGACAGGCTCTCTGCTTAAAGCAGGAAGAGCTAGAAAACCCTATAAAACCCTATAAAATCCTATAGAATCCTCTTATCAAAGATGTATATAGTATAGCTGGATTAGAATCCATGTTAAAACAGGTATTTTGTCTTCTTTTTTTACTTTCGTTTTGAGTTGCAGCAGTTAGGCCCATGTCCCTGTTATTGTGTTCTATAACCATCCTTTTGTATTATATGCTCCACTAAACTTAAGGCTGTTTATTTTATTAGATGTCCTGAATAAAAGTGTATATAGGTAGAATGTGCAGGTTTTTCATGTATATTGTGATCAGGGGGGTTCTGTACATAGCGTAATGTTATATTTTGTTGTACAGGTGGAACGTCTCTTGATATATGTATTCATTTGTGTATATATGTATATTATTTTATTCAGGTATGTTCCAGTTTATTATTATTTTTATGTCTTATTGTGTATTTGTCTTGTCATTTGTAAATAATTTTGTTAATTCATGTATATGGTTATTCATATAATGTTGTAGATGCTTATCAGAGCACGTGAGGCTTGAGAAGCAGAGGTGGAACGTCACCTGATATATATATTCATTCCTGTATATATGTATATTATTTTATTCAGAGGAGAAGCGGCGCCAGAGGCAGAGGAGTCGCCTGAAGTAAAATCCGTTCCCCAAAAAAGTCACATGTTGCCGGTCTCGTCCTTGCTGCACCACACCAACATACAACACAACGCAGAGTCCATCATTACGAACGGGCGGTGAGGGTGTAGGCCGGTCACAGTCGTGCCGTGACTCGGATGAAGATCAGTCTCCGTTCACCGTGGTGTGGATCTTCATCTAAGGGTCAATGTCGTTTGATCGCCGGTGGGAGCTGCACTCCAGTAAAGGTTTCAAAGAACTGTAACACAAAATGGCGCACTTACATGCACAGGACACTTCTCTAGATATGCAATGCCAGTGAGACTCAAGTCACTCTCCTGAGAGTCCAACGAGTAACTCCTCGGAGTTGGTTGCAGTGGCTGCAGCGGTGCAGCAGCGGGCAGGTTTTTGTAATTTAAGTTTTTTTATTTCCTCTGAAGGTTAAAGCAATAATGGCGCATGGTTTCAGTGGAATTGATTTTAATGCTGATAGAAACATGCCAAACCCAAGTATGGGCAGGGGAAGACTGTTTAGTGATCAGCCGTGTACACCTGTTGCAGTGAGGGGTAACTCTGTAAGAACATCACCCGAGTTTTGTTCCACTAGGGTAACTGAGCGAACGCCTAACCAGTCAGGAGGTGACCCAGTACCGACCAGCCCAGATTTAAAGGATCCAGCATGGTACAATTTCATTACACAAATTGCTCAGGAGGTAGGGCACAGTATAATTTCTGCTCAGGATGGTGACACGAGTAGAGGGAGAGAAACCGGCAATGTACGAACTTCGAGTTCAGGTGCAGAGCAGTCTTTTTCAGAAATCCCTTCGCTTAATTTGACAGGAGTTAAACTTGTTGTGCAGTCTGAAGCAAAAGAGCCGCCTGTGTTCAGAGGAGATTGTGCAGATAAATTTAGTGTACATGAATGGGAAGAGTTAATGGGCACTTATTTACGAAAAAGGGGTGTACCCGTAGTGGAGCATTGTAACGAAATTCTTTCCAGGTTAATGGGAAAGGCCAAGGACATTGTAAAAATCACCCTGCGCAGTAACACTTCTCTAAAACCCTCCGAGAACCCCAAGGTAATATTCGATATTCTGAAACAACATTTTAGTGAAACCAGTTATTCCTACATGCCGTTAGCAGATTTTTATGCCACAGTACCTGTTATGGGGGAAAGTCCAGTTGAATATTGGGTCCGTTTAAACAAAGCTGTTGATGTTGCTGAGGAAGCTTTAATCAGATTAGGGCGTAAATTAGACAATCCATGTCAGGAGGCAGCAATGATGTTTGTTAAGCACTGTCCAGACCCAACTTTGTCAGCCATCTTTCGTTTTAAAGCTCCTGATAAATGGACCGCAGGTGAGGTACAAGAACATCTCGATAGGTACCAAATTGAACAGAAGGAACAGTTAATAGTTAAGTCGAAGTGTAGTGCTGTTGTGAGAAATGCCGCAGTCCATTCACAGTCATTTAATGAGAGCGAAATCGTGAACAGTGATTCTGTTGTTTCACCAAACCGAGCTAATGCTAGTACCCAGTCTTTTTCACAGAATGATGGAAACTGCATGAAGACACTGATAAGTTTGCTCGACCGTGCCCTGTCTCAGAATAACCAAGCAGAAGCAAGACATCTTCAACCGAGCCGACCACCTATGAGAGCGTGTAAGGTCTGTCAGTCACACGAACACTCCACTCTAGCACATTGTCGACGACATCAGTTATGCTTCAGTTGCTACAAGCCTGGTCACACACGTAGGGATTGTGCAAATGTTCAGTTCAGTAGCAACAACCGATTTGCTCAGTCGTCACAGAATGCACCAGCTTTAAACTAGACAACTCACACCTGGAGAAGGGACGTGTGGGTAGGGCCGAACAAACCCTCAGAACCACAGATATTGAACAAGTATATGAGAGTGCATGTGCACGAGCACCAGCTGAAGTCAAGGTAATTGCACAGAAAATGCAGACTCTTGAAGCATTTAACAAATTATTTTATGCACCGGTTTGTGTCAATAACAAATTCCAGATGATGGGAATGCTAGATTCAGGATCTATGGCGTGTACCTTTAGTGAGGCAGCAGAAGAGAAGATGCTGAGTGAGAAGGTATTGCAGGAGTCTACATCAATGTCCCAAGAGATCATGCTAATAGGATGTGGAGGTAAAGAAACTAAGCCCAAATGTATATATGAAGTTGAACTGAAAGTATATGGTGAGAGGTGTATGGTTCCTGTTTTAGTTGTACCCGGACAAAGGGACGACTTGATCATCGGTACCAACGTGATCAAATTCCTTATGCACAGGATGAAGATCAGTGATGATTACTGGAGGATTCTGTCTAACAATGCTACAGAGTTGTCTCCGTTTTGTGAACAATTTCTAGATGTTATGGCGAATACATGTCGTTGGAGGGGTGGAAATCCACCAGATAAAGTAGGAACTGTTAAGCTACAACAGTCAGTTACTTTAGCAGCCAAACAAGAACACCTTGTCTGGGGACGGCTGCCGAGTAATTCTGTTATGTCACCGGGAAGTACAGTGATTGTGGAAGCTACTTCTTCCAGGACTATGCCACGAAACATAATGATTGGCCGAGTTGTCACACCGTTGTGGGGAGATTATTGGGTTCCTCTCAAAGTTACCAACCTTTCAGACAAGCCAGTGACGCTCAGGAGGAATTGCAAACTTGCAGATGTATCCCCGTGTTTGGCTGTGGAAGATTTTGAGCTGCTACAGGGTTACAGTCATACTCAAGTACTCGCACCTGAGAGTCATCAGCAACCCAGTGCTATGACTGATCTCAAGAAGAGACTAAAATCTGTAGGTCTTAGTGACCTTGACATTGATTCCTGCTCGGTAGGAAATACAGGCAAAGCCAAGCTTGTTCAGTTGCTTGAAAACTACCATGATGTTTTCTCAAAACATGCCTTGGATTGCGGAGAAGTTAGAGACTTTGTGCATCGTATCCGGTTAACAGACGATCAACCGTTTCGATTGCCGTATCGGCGAGTACCACCAGGTCATTACCAAAAGCTACGCCAAGTTCTCTCTGAAATGGAGGAGCAAGGAATAATTCGGAAATCTGTGAGTGAATATGCTTCACCCTTGGTACTCGTTTGGAAGAAGGACGGTGGTCTGAGGATTTGTACAGATTTCAGATGGTTGACCGCTAGAACTATCAAGGATGCACATCCACTCCCACATCAGTCCGACTGCCTGGTCGCATTGGGCGGAAATAAACTCTTCAGCACCATGGACCTAACATCAGGCTTCTATAACATCCCCATGGCTGAAGAGGATAAGAAATATACAGCTTTCACGACTCCAGTAGGACTTCATGAGTACAATAGAATGCCTCAGGGACTGTGTAATAGTCCAGCCTCTTTCATGCGAATGATGATGAGTATTTTTGGAGATCTGAATTTCAGCAGCCTACTGTGTTATTTAGATGACTTATTAGTATTTGCACCCAATGAGCAAGCAGCCTTGGAGCGACTGGAGATGGTGTTTCAGCGATTGAGGGACTACAACCTCAAGTTGAGCCCGAAGAAGTGCCATCTGATGCAGTCATCTGTCAAGTTCCTAGGGCACATTATCGATGAAGACGGAATTGCTGTTGATCCTTCGAAGGTAGAGGTCATTGCCAAAATATCAAAATTCAATCTTATGGAAGAAGATGGGTGTACACCGTCTGTAAGAAGAATCAAGTCCGTTTTAGGGATGATCCTCTATTACCAGCACTTCATCCCAAATTGTTCGTCCATAGCTAAGCCACTCTTTTCAATCACAGCAGGACAGAAGAGAAGAATTAAAGGTAGGATAGGAGTTAAAGCAGGTACCTACAGAAAATTGAAGGCAACAGACTGGACCCCAGAGTGTGATGAAGTCCTTTCTAAGTTGAAGGAGAACCTACTAGATAGTGTAGTCCTAACACATCCTGATTTTTCATTACCGTTAATTTTGTCAATCGATGCATCCTTGGATGGACTTGGAGCAGTTTTGTCCCAGATACCAGCAGGCGAGGCGAAGGCGCGTCCTATTGCATTCGCAAGCAAGGCCCTAAGTAATTCTCAGAAGAGGTATCAAGCACACAAACTGGAATTTTTAGCTTTGAAGTGGAGTGTGTGTGAGAAGTTCAGCCATTGGTTAAAGGGTCACACGTTCACCGTATGGACGGATAACAATCCGCTCACTTACATACTGACCAAGGCCAAACTCGATGCTTGTGAGCAGCGCTGGGTGTCCAAGCTTTCTGGCTATACTTTTGACCTGAAGCACATAGCTGGAAGAAAGAACATTGTAGCCGATGCTTTGAGTCGTGATCCACTAGTGAAGACCGTCAGTCAGAGGCTGATATCAGAGCGATACCACAGGTTACTAGCTGAAGCTGAAGACGTCAATCAAGATGGAGTTCAAGATACATTTCGCTTACAGGTGAACAGTCAGCAAGTGTCACTTCAGTTGAATCCAGCATCCTGTGACCATGCAACAGTTAGGTCTCAATTGAGCATTCACGATCAGTGGGAGACAGTAACAGAACTGAGGGCCATGCAGGAGATTCAACTCATTCAGAGCAACGTAATGTCTCTGTCCGATGAAATTCCGATAATCCCTCTTGAGGAAATTCGGCAATGTCAAGAATCAGATCCGGTAATTTCGCAGGTTATGCCTTATGTGAGTCAGAAGAGACGTCCATCAGGAAGAGAGAGAGCTGGAATGGATTTCAGAGCTCTAGTCCTTTTGAAACAATGGGATCGGTTGAAGATTCAAGATGGAGTGATCTACCGTGTTTCTAGAGACCCCTTATCATTCCTGCGAGTCTCAAGTCTAAAGTTTTGACCGGTGTGCATGATTTGGCTGGGCACCAGGGACAGTCAAGAACTCTCCAGCTTGCCTGACAACGGTTTTTCTGGCTGAAGATGGAACATGACATAAGGGAGTACGTTAAATGTTGTCAGAGGTGTATTTTGGCCAAAACACCAGAACCATCTGCTCGAGCACCTCTTCAAAGTATCAAGACTACAACCCCAATGGAGTTGGTGTGTTTAGATTTTTGGAGTGCGGAAGATAACAAACAGCGGTCTGTAGACGTGTTAGTAGTGACAGATCATTTTACCAAGCTGGCCATGCCTTCCCGTGTAGCAATCAGAAAGCAAAACAAGTTGCAAAGAAGTTATGGGACAATATCTTTTGCGTCTATGGCTTCCCACAACGTATCCATACGGATCAAGGCACTAACTTTGAAAGTACCCTAATTGCAGAACTGTTAATTTTGGCAGGTGTTGCAAAGTCGCATACCACAGCATACCATCCGATGGGAAATGGAGAAACAGAACGTTTTAACAGAACTTTAGGCAATATGCTTCGTTCTTTACCACTCAAAGAGAAACATAATTGGCCTGCAAAGATACAGACTTTGACATTCGCTTATAATGCAACAGTGCACGAAACCACAGGTTATGCTCCATTCCAACTAATGTTTAGTCGTATTCCAAAGTTACCTATAGATGTAATGTTCGGACAAGTATCACATGATCCTGTAATTGTAGATTACAGCAGCTATGCAACTTCACTTATGACGTACCTTCATGAAGCAACGCAAATAGCTCAGAAACATACAGAGAAACAACAAGCAAAGCAAGCTAAGTGTTACAATCGAAAGATCAAAGGAACAAATCTCAACATCGGAGATCGAGTATTACTTGCCAACAAAAGTGAAAGAGGAAAAAGGAAACTTGCAGACAAATGGGATCCTACTGTCTATACTGTACAAGATTTGAATCTGCAAACCAACATTTACAAGCTAATTGATGAAGAAGGCAAGTCAAAAGTAGTTCATCGCAATTTGATGCTGGATATTAGTTTCTTACCCGTTGAGTCAAATCAACATGATGAAAGTATACAGTCCAACGTTGATGACACTGAGAATGAGTCTTGTTCAATTGAATCGCTTGACTAATTGGAAGAAATAAGTTCTGATAAATTGGATGACAACGTTTCAGAATCTGATCACTCAGTTTCAAGTGAAAGTGCTGATTATGAACAAAGTATTGAAAATGAAATTGAGAACATTGAAGTTAATCCTGAGCAAACACCTAGTGTAGAGGCTGAACCTTCTGTCAGTGACTCTAGTGCACCAGCAGAAATAGTAAATGATTCTCAAGTCAGCAGCAACCCAGACACACAGTGTGTTAAGACCCGTACAGGAAGGGTAGTAAAGAAAGTTAGCCGTTTAATAGAATCCTTGACCCAGAAGTCAATTAACATTCAGAGAGTGGGCCCATCTCTAATAAATAGGTCAGGGTCAATCCGCTCTTTATTCTAAGTGTTCTTATATTTATGATATCACACCAGAAAAGGGGTAAATGTCAATTGTGAAAATTGTCCAAGAAATGTAAGAATTTCATGTAATATAACCTGTACCAGACCATCGTATGCTGTACACGGCAGTATATTGTTCTATGGATGCTTAGGACTTGATCAACCTTAGGTTTATCCTAACCTATTAAGTAGGTAACTTACGTTGAATTGCAAATTTGTTTTGTTTAGGTCTGGTTCAGCGGAACCATTAGTATTGTATGGTCAGGATATTAGTGTAATTCAGAAGGGGTGAATGTAACGGGTGTGTACTGTATAAATATATGTGTGTGTGTGTGTCTTTAAGGAACATTATATGTGTATTACACTAATTCCTTACAAAAATAGATATGTTCCAGTCCCAGGGGCATTAGGTTCTTTAAAGGGTTGTTGTGAGTAGTTTTTATATTTGGTTTGAGCAGCCGTTTTTATGAGGGGGTTAATATGGTAATGAGGGATGACATCACTCCCTGCTAGTTAGATCTAGGCAGTTCCCTTCCTTCCCAGGCTTATCAGAGCACGTGAGGCTTGAGAAGCAGAGGTAAGAGGTCTGACAGGCTCTCTGCTTAAAGCAGGAAGAGCTAGAAAACCCTATAAAACCCTATAAAATCCTATAGAATCCTCTTATCAAAGATGTATATAGTATAGCTGGATTAGAATCCATGTTAAAACAGGTATTTTGTCTTCTTTTTTTACTTTCGTTTTGAGTTGCAGCAGTTAGGCCCATGTCCCTGTTATAGTGTTCTATAACTATCCTTTTGTATTTTATGCTCCACTAAACTTAAGGCTGTTTATTTTATTAGATGGCCTGAATAAAAGTGTATATAGGTAGAATGTGCAGGTTTTTCATGTATATTGTGATCAGGGGGGTTCTGTACATAGCGTAATGTTATATTTTGTTGTACAGGTGGAACGTCTCCTGATATATATATTCATTCGTGTATATATGTATATTATTTTATTCAGGTATGTTCCAGTTTATTATTATTTTTATGTCTTATTGTGTATTTGTCTTGTCATTTGTACATAATTTTGTTAATTCATGTATATGGTTATTCATATAATGTTGTAGATGCTTATCAGAGCACGTGAGGCTTGAGAAGCAGAGGTGGAACGTCTCCTGATATATATATTCATTCCTGTATATATGTATATTATTTTATTCAGAGGAGAAGCGGCGCCAGAGGCAGAGGAGTCGCCTGAAGTAAAATCCGTTCCCCAAAAAAGTCACATGTTGCCGGTCTCGTCCTTGCTGCACCACACCAACATACAACACAACGCAGAGTCCATCATTACAAACGTGCGGTGAGGGTGTAGGCCGGTCACATAAGGAAATAGTGCAGTCTTCTGAAATGTTATATTATAATATATAATATATTTATTACAATACTATTATAATATATTATATAGTGTTTAATTTTTAAGCTATTACTCATAATGTGTGTCTTTTTCCCTTTGCATAATTTTGCTGTTTTATTAGAACAAATTATTGTTTTTTTTTTTAAACTAATAGGTGTTTGTTTTAACTAGTTCCCTTCCATTCATTATTATTACCATCATTTATATAGCGCCAACAGTTTACGCAGCGCTTTACAATAACCAAAGGGAACGAGACACAGATAAACAGACTTAGGATGGAAACAAGAGGTATAGAGGGCCCTGATCATAAGAGCTTACAGTCTAGAGGGATTGGGTTGAGTAAGACTAGTGGAGTTTTACTGCACGGCAGGATCATTTTATATTAATGATGCAATAGCAATGGTTTAGAGGTGTCCCCTTTTCCCATTTGAATATCTTTTAGTACACATTGCTTATTGTACCTCTATAAATGCAATAGATGCACCTGTAAACATGTAACATAGTGACTATATTCCTACATATTTATTTTCTGTGTTAATCTGTATATTTGTGTTTTTGTTTTTAATATTTTTCATTTATTACTCAGTATTTCTGTAACGACTGTAAAATTTCAATGTTCTTGAACCCAGGACATACTTGAAAACGAGAGAAATCTCAATGGTAAAATACTTTGCAAATAAATAAATAAATATATGCAGTCAGTCTATTAAATCTGTGCTATTTGTAATGGCTGCCTTGTTACCCTTTATCTTATACTACACACTAAGCTGAATGGAAATTCTGTTCCACGAATTAATGTTGCTACATGAATTCCGTGATGTGACTAATAGGAATTTTTCTCTGAGAAACCTGAAAAATTCTGTATCATGTTATAAACAGTGAAATGAATAAATTAGCTACTAAACAGTAAATCTTTATTTCACTGCCTTCAGAAAAGGCAATTGTTTATTTAATGCATTAAAAGCTTACCTATGTATCGGAAGATCGTTTGTTAAACACACAGTGATATTTTCTAAGCTTTAGAATAAACGCTAAAATAAATGCTAATTAATGTGCCGTTCTAATAAAATATTGTACTATCAAGTGCTCTAGTGTATGTATGTATATATGTATATATATATATATATATATATATATATATACACACACACACACTTTAACCCCTTCACTACCAAGTGATTTTTGTTGAAAAAAATGTTATGCCATTTATTTGAAACATGGGATGTTAACCCTTTCTCGCCACAGGACGTTATATGCAAGGTGTACAAGTATGTCCACTGTCTTCAAAGGACCGCCTCGGCCCCTCCCCACACCCGGCGTCATTGGCTGCAAAGAGTCGGCCTGAACTGGTGGTGATAACAGGTAAATAGAATGGCAAGGTTGTACTAGAGACATATGACAATTGAAGAAAGAGAAAAGAATTATGCAGAAAAGTAACGTGAATATGACTAATGAGCAACATAATATAAAATGTATTTATTTATTTATAAATTATTTTACCAGGAAGGATACATTGAGATTTCTCTCGTTTTCAAGTACGTCCTGGGTTCAAGAATATTGTATTGTTACAGTCGTTACAGAAATACAAAGTATTAAAATGCATGATATTAAAAACAAAACACAAATATTCCGATTAACACAGAAAATAAATAAGTATGTAAGAAATATATTCACTATGTTACATGTTTACAGGTGCATTCTGTATCGAGGTATATTAATACAGATCTCTTAAGTGACTTTAGACTGGGGAAGATTTGATGGCGTGTGGGAGGTTATTCCATAATTGTGGTGCTCTGTAGGAAAATGAGGATCGAGCCACTTTCTTTTTGTATTGTGGTATTGCAAGTAAAGTGCAGGTCCTGGATCGGAGGTTATAGGATGAGGGAACTGCTGGGGGAAGCAGTCTATTCAGGTAGGGTGGTATCTTTCCAGAAAAGCTCTTGAACACCAGGTTGGAAAGGTGAATGGTGCGTCTAGATTTCAGCGACAGCCAGTTTAGCTCTTTTAACATGTCACAATGGTGGGTCATGTAGTTACATTGTAGCACAAAGCGGCAGAATGAGTTATACAATGTAGTAAGTTCCTGGAGGTGTGTTTGCAGGGCAGCTGCATACACTTCATCTCCGTATTTAATAGCCGGCATAAGCATTTGTTGTACAATCTGTTTTCTTACCGCAGGGCTCAGGAATGTTTTGTTTCTGTACAGCCCCCTATAGTGGGATGGGGAGCCTTTAAGCTGCGGAGGTTGAAGCCTTTAGGGCAGGTATATGGTATAACAGGCGATGAATATGCAAGCCACAAGACAGAACTAAATACGAACAGATACAGACAGATGATCCAGACACTCCCAGCCAGGAAGTACAGATAGAGCCCTGAGAACCACTCAACAGCAAATTGGCTTCGAGGCCAAATGCCTGCTGAGTGAAACCGCTTAAATTATAAACAGACAGAATATTCCTGAAGGGACAATGAATTTTGCAAGCTGCAGGGCAGCACTCAATACCAATACAATAGTGCAGACTGATGATCCAGATGCTCCCAGCCAGGGAGTACAGATAAGGTCCGGAGTACCACTCAACAGCAAATAGGCTTCGTGGCCAAATGCCTGCTGAGTGAAACAGCTAAATAATACACAAACACAAGAATACCTAAACCAGACAAGGTAAATACTAGAGAGGTCCAAAAATCCAAGCCAGTAGGTCATATACAGAATAACACAATAACTTCAGGGGTCAGACAGGAGAGAGGTCCTAAACACAAGAGCCAGAGGTCATACACGGAATATCATAACTTCAGGGGTCAGACAAGAGAGAGGTCCCAAACACAAGAGCCAGAGGTCATACACAGAATATCATATGTCATACAGGAACTAGGTAGAAGAAAGACTATCCTGGTCCAAGGATCAAGGGAAATCCTGGCCCTACATATAGGGCAGAACAGGTCATGTGACCGCAGACCAATAAGCCCAACAGATGGCCTGCAGCCTTAAAATGAAAACAAACAGGAATCCCTGCTACCACCAGCAGGAGGCAGGGCCGAGACGTGACACCTAGTTTGAGGTAAAGTTTAGTTGAGAGTTTTTCGATGTGGGGGCCAAAGGATAGATTTGGGTCTAACCACATACCTAGATATTTGAGAGAAGTGACTGTGGTCAGCGTGTCATATGATTTTGTCCTGACACATAGATGGGGAGTTTGTAATTTATGTAGTTTAGGTGCTGTTCCAAATAGCATCGTAACAGTTTTGTCAGTATTTAGAAAAAGTTTGTTATCTTTGATCCACTTTTCTACCTCTGTGAATCGTTCTTGCGGCACGGCCTCCAGCTGTGGGAGATTTGGTTTGCTGGTATAGATTACGCAGTGACATCTGCGTACATGTGTACAGTTGAGGCTTTGCAGATGTTGGGCAGATCTTTTATGAATATTGTGAATAGCAGGGGGCCAAGTATCGAGCCTTGGGGTACACCGCATGTGACTGGGAGGGGGAGGAGCTGCCAAAAATGGACACATATTGCAATCGATAGGCTACCTACGATTGAAACCAGGTTAGCATGCGATCACCAATACTGGAGTTTTTACGGTTTTGTAATAGGATGCCATGGTCTACTTTGTCAAAGGCCTTGGCAAAATCAAGGAAGATGGCTCCAGTTAGGTTTCCTTGTTCCATGCCAGCTTGGATATCATTGCAAACTTTTAAAAGGGCAGATATAATTTAATGATTTGGACGAAAGCTGGATTGCTCTGGGGTTAAATAGTTTGAATATTGACAATAGTCACGTAATAGCGTGTAGACACATTTTTCCCAAATTTTCGACATTACAGGGAGCAATGATTTTGGACGGCAAATAACATTAAATGTTAACTAGTATGTTGCAAATTTGTAACAGGCAGAGCAGTAGTATGAGATCTGGCAAATTTGAACTTAGAGGATGTCCATGATCTTTAAAAATTAAGGGCACTATCACCTGAGGCGCGTTCAATACCTCAGCCGCTGCAAGTGCTAAGTTAGCAACTTGCCATTGAACGCCGTTCAGCCACTCAGCGCTCAGCACTGCTAACTTAGCACTTGCAGCGACCCGAGGAGATGCTGCGAGTAGCTGAGTGTGACGTATTAAAGATGGCCGCCGCCATGCAGCAAGTAACAATTCCGTACAGCAATGTTAATTTTGAGGTTTTTGTTCACCAAAGCACAAAATAATAATTTATTATTTACCCCTGCACATAGACATATATTACAGTTCAATTTATATTTTGTTTCAGAAGTAAACATAACATTTATTCAATAAAAAAATATCATTTGTGGTGTGTGCATACAAAACGGAATTGTGCTCACTGATTTTCTTTAACATATTTTGTCCGAGTGATACGAAAAACAATCTGAATCTTTAATTAAATATCGTCAGCCATTTTGGATTCAAAATTCACATCCGAAGCGTTCAATGACACTGCTGCAGCAAACTGAATTGCTGCGCTGCAGCAATTCAGCAGCTGCTGAGGTATTGAACGGGGCTCTGGTGTGAGCTAACCCTAGCGTCAGTATGTTTTTGTGTTAGCTCCTGGTAAAATGAGTCTAGCAGATTGATTGCCTCTCACTGCAAACGGCAAAAATCAGTTAGCGTGCGTTAATTTGTGATTCGTAGTGCGAGCTTACTGTACTTGCTGTATCCTATACTTAACATGGGGAGTGCTAGAGATTACATGCGCTATTGTAACCAAAATTGTTCGGTCCCGGCGCTAATTTACACATACACTAGTCGAAAACTATTTCTCAACCTTGTTGTTAACTAATGGAGAAGGAGGAAAAAAAGGGGAAAAAAAGTCGAAGTCCCTGCCCAAAATTAACAGGCAATTGAAAGGAATGCAGCACAAGTGTTTTCTTGGCTCGCTGGATGTAGTTTACAAGAAAAAGATGCATTGTATAGGGAAACTGCCATGCACAAGTAAAAGATGCATTGTACAGAAAAACCGCAGTGAGCGAAGCCCTTAGGATTCAATGTAAAAAAAAATATATTTTTTTTTTAAAAAAAAAATTTTATTCAACCATTATTTTTTTAATCCGCCGCAAAAAGCCTTTTTCTATGAATTTTTAGATTTTATTAGATATTTTTCTAGATTTTGTAGGTGAAATTTGGGTTTCTGATAATTAAAAAAACCTGAAACCTTCTGTTTTCATATGTTGGTATAGTGGCTCAACACACTAATGCATCGTTGTTACTTGTTAGCATGAAACAGGTCTTAGGATCGATTCCCAACAGGGCCATTCCTAGAGTACACTAATGAATCTTTTTTTTTTTGCATATTCAAGTTTATTCAAAATAAGGCATATTACAGAAATGCAAGGAAAACATTGCGCGTCACGTTACCAGGCATATAACAAATAGCAGGCCAACAATGAAAGAGGGCCAAAGTCACCCAGGTCAAAGTAATGATACATATGAAAGTTATAACTTTAAAGAGGGGTGAGACAATAATACAGGGAAGGAGAGCCATAAGGACTCAGGGTATAAACACAAAACAGAGTTCCCACGGCTGATGACACAATGCAAGAGTTGTAAAGGGTTCATGTGATTCTGCGTATATCTGATAGCCAATAATACCATTTTGCAGAATACTCCGCGTAGCGATCTCGGGCACGAAAAGTGAGTTCATCTACCCCCGAATGCACTCCATTTCATCAAACCATACCGAAAGTGGGGGGGTGATATCTTGTTTCCAAAATCTGGGGATCGTGAGCCGTGCAGCATGTAACAGACATGGAATGATAGATTTTTTATAGCCTGAGATGCTGCAAGATGTGTGGTGTAACAGATAAAATTCCGGCGTAAATGGAGGAGAGGGCTCCACCAGCTTACACACGTATTCATGTATACGTTCCCAGAATAACTGCACTTTCGGACATGACCACCAGATGTGTAGGTGGTCCGCGTGTGGCGCACTGCATCTCCAGCACAGATCTCCACCCCCGCCTGAGAAGTGACTTAATCTGTCCGGTGTGCGGTACCATCTATATAATATTTTATAATTGACTTCCTGTATCCTAGTGGAGGGGGTGCAACAGTGAGCAAGGGTGTAGATCTTAGACCAGTCCTCATCCTTTAAAGTGATACGGAAGGAGGCTTCCCATTTGCCACAGAACTGAGTCGGAGGTGTAGAAAGTGATTGGAGGAGGCCATAGAAAAGTGATATACTGTGTGGGGGAGTTGTCCCTCGATGCGAGATGGTTTCAAATATCGTGAGGGGTCTACAATATTTATCTAGCGGTGCCAGCGAGCCCAGGTAGGATATGAGCCGATGGAGGTGGAATTTACCCAGAAATCCTAATGGGCGGCTATATGGTAGTTGATCTTCCGCCACCTGCGCGCCAGCCGTTAGGAAATGACGCGGGAGCGGGGAGGGGGGGTCTGCTGTAGGTGCCGTAGGGATGAGGTGCCTAGAGAATACCGGTAGATGTTGCAGTGGCATCAATGGGGAGGGATAAGGAGCCACCGGTAGCTTAGTCTGCAGGGAGCGCCAGACGGAAAGCGTGGCCAATGTAGTTGGGAACGCATAGTGTAGGGGGCTTGCCAAATTTCGAGGCATCCATGGCAAGACAGCTAAGTTATCGCCCGCAAACCGTTTTTCAATTCCCACCCACAATTTAGGTGATGTGTTTTTGCCCCATTCCACTAGGCGTTGCATATGAGTCGCGCAGTAGTAGTGCCAAATGTGTGGCATGGACATGCCGCCCATGGAGCGAGGTGTAGTCAACAGATTAAGCTTAACTCGAGGCGCTTTACCATTCCACACGAACGTGCGGAACATGGAGTTCAGTCGTTTAAAAAAGAGTCGTGGTAAGCTAATAGGCAGTGTCTGAAACAGATACAATATCCTGGGTAAAACTGACATTTTTATAGTATTAATGCGACCGAACCACGATATATGCGGGAGAGACCATCTGCGTAAATCTAGTTCAAGAGAGGCTAAAAGTGGTTGGAAATTAGCTCGGTAAAGGTCATTAGTGTCCGGGGTCAAAAAAGTGCCCAGGTATTTAAGTTGGCCCTGGCACCACTTAAAGGGGAACGAAGATTGCAGAGCTAGCGCCTCTTTAGGGGGAATGAGGACAGGCATGATTTCGGACTTATCCATATTCAATTTTAAATTACTCAGAGTTCCATAGTCGGCAAACATACGCAGCAAAGTAGGCAGGGTGACCTTAGGGGAGCGCACAAAAAATAATAAATCATCGGCATATGCAGCCAGCCGATGTTCAGTATTACCCACCCACAAGCCGGCTATATCCGGTGCGTCCCTGACTGCTTGTAAAAAGGGTTCAAGAGATAACGCGAACAGGAGAGGCGAGAGGGGACAACCCTGTCTGGTACCATTTGAAATGGGGAATGAGTCAGACAGGACCCCATTAACATTAATGCGGGCTGAAGGATGCGTGTACAATGCCCGGATCCAGAGAATCATATTCTCCCCCAGTCCCATATGTGACAGAGTTCGAAATAGGAAATCCCAGCGTACCCGGTCGAAAGCTTTGTCACAGTCAGTGGACAAGAGCAGAAAAGGAGCAGTGGTTAGACGTGGTGAACCGTGTATTAAGTTCACTGCCCTGACAGTACTATCCTTCGCCTCCCTCCCAGGAATGAAGCCCGTCTGATCCGCATGCACCAAACCAGGGATGAACGGCTTAAGTCGGGTGGCCAGCACCTTGGCAAACAGCTTGACATCCTGATTAAGCAGCGATATAGGTCTGTAATCACTGCATTGATCCAGGTCCTTTCCTGGTTTTGGGAGTAGGGTGACCGTGGCTGTAAGTGTGGCGGGGTGGAGGCACCCACCCTGCGTGAGGGAGTTGAATGCAGATAACCATTGTGGTATCAACGTTTCTAGAAGTTTTTTGTAATATAAAAGCGACAAGCCATCAGGGCCTGGAGCCTTACCCGTGGGGGTGTCAGTAATGGCCATGCGAAGTTCCTCATCCGTAATAGGGGCTTCTATAAGTTGTCTGTTCGCTATCGATAATTTGCGTTTAACATGGGATTGCAGATACGTCTCAATCTTATGTGTCAAGGTGGATGTAGGTGGTGTCGTCTTGTCTAGATTATATAGTGTATGAAAATGGGAACGAAACACTTCCAGCATGGAGGAAGGCAGAGAGTGCTTCCCCCCCAACCTGTCCGTGATTTTAGAAATGTAAGTTGAACTACGTTTTTTGCGTAGAACTCTGGCTAGCAGTCTGCCACATCTGTTGCCGTGTTCAAAAAATAGATGTTTATAGTGTGTAAAGGACCTCTGGGCTTTAATATTTAGCAGTGAGTTTAAATCTGCTCTAAGCGCCGAGAGCCGCACATAGTTCTCCTCAGAGCTAGTGGCTTTATGAGAGGCTTCCAATATGCGGATCTGGGCCGTCAAATCCTCCTGTCGTGCTATGCGCTCCCTCTTAATGCGAGCCCCTTGTTTAATGAGATATCCCCTTGCTGTGGCTTTATGGGCTTCCCACAGCAAGGGAGTAGTGACGTCAGGAACTGAGTTGTCTGTAAAGTACTGAGATACCGCTTCCGTTAGGCCGGAGAGTACCAACTGGTCAGACAACAGGGTTTCATTCAGCCGCCAATGGGACGCCTTAGGTCTGTACAAGCATGAGTTGAGTTCAACATCTACCGGGCAATGGTCAGACCATGTCTGTGAGCCAATTGAGGCGTATCTAATAAGATGGGATTGTGCGAATGGGAGAAAGATGTGGTCAATGCGGGAATAGGATTTATGTAGAGTGCTGTAGTGCGTATAGTCCCTGGTGGAGGGATGTAACGCCCTCCAGCAATCCGTCAGGGTGGAGTCCAGTAATGTTAGTCGTGTCGAGCGGATGACCGACAACGGAACACAGGTAGACCCGCGTGAGGTATCAAGCTTAGGATCCAGTGGAAGGTTAAAATCACCTCCCACCACCAGGTTGCCATCCTGAAAGTCAGTGACCACAGACATGATCTTCTTAAGGGCTATGTGTTGTCTGCGATTAGGGAGATAAATAGAAACGAAGGTGTATAGCTGTTCTCCAATAGTGCCTTTGACCATGACATATCTGCCTTCATCATCCGCCTTGTGGGCCAACAATTGGAATGGTACATGCTTAGCAAACAGAACAGCCACCCCTCGGGATTTACCCTCCCTGTAATTACCAAAAAACCCCAGAGGGTATGAAGCGCTTCGGAGTGCCGGTGCCTTGTCACACAAAAAATGTGTCTCCTGAATAAGAGCCACCGAGACTTGAGCCTTAGCAAAGTCCCGTAAAGCAATATGTCTCTTAGCAGGTATGTTCAATCCTCCAGCGTTAATAGAGCGTATGAGCAATGGTCTGTGCTGGTATGCCATGATAGTTAACCCTTATACAAGAACCCGAAGTGGGTGTACCAAGGGGGAACGGGGTAAGGGAAGGAGGGGGGTGAATACAAAAAGAAAACAATTAAACCTGAACAAAATACCGCGAGCGTGTGCCCAAAGCGGGGTGTAAATCCCAGGCGACGCTCAGAGCGAAGCGGAGAGATGCCCCGCCTAAACAACTCCTTCCGGAGTGGGCTAATACCCCAGGGGAACGTATCCTGACATGAGAGTAATATAAGCGCAACAATAATCTGCAATAAAAGAGAAGAAAAAATTTACAAATTACAAAACCAGAGTCTCCAGGCGAATCTCACCCGCTGTCGAACGACCATAATTATTGTGTCTTGTTGAGAAGTACTGTTAATGGTGCAATAAAAACCACACAGCCGTTCCAGGCGAAAAATGCGGGAAAGGGAGAGCAAAGGAGCAGATATATATTCGGCGTATGACGTTCTCCAAAATTTGCAAAGACCACAGCGCAGGTCCGCTGGGGCCGTCAGATAGCCTCCTCTCCGTGGCAGGACTTGTATGCAAAGAACACGTAGAGGGGGAGCCATCCATCCCCGAAACCGCAGATGTCTCAATGGCAGCCAGAGGCAACGAAGGACACCACACGCAGTGTCTACATAATGTACCTCGCTCCACCAGAGCTGTACGAACAATAGCGCGGGGTATTCAAACCTGCCATTAGATGTTCTCTCCACGATTGTGCCATGTAACAGAAGGACGACGTGCAATCCTCAAGCCTCCTGTGAATCGAACTGTGCGAACCGTCCGTCAGCGGCGGCACCACGTGGTGTTCTGCGCTGTCGGGGGACCCGTTGAGGCCTCTGCGTAGCAGAAGTGAGAAACCGTATTGGGTCAGGCCATTCCAAGATAGTATCGGGTGGTAGATTCAGCGTGGAGAGAAATTCAGGCAGTTCGTCACCACCACGCACCGTAACTGGGCCTTGAGGGGTGCGTACTTGTAATCCTGCCGGGTAGATCCACCGATATTGTAATCCCGCTTGTTGTAGGGCCGATGTTAGGGGTTTAAGTGCCCTCCTAGAATGTAAAGTGAGTAAGGATACATCTTGAAAGAGTTCCACTTTCGCTCCTTCAAATCGTAAGGCCGACTTATTCCTGGCCCCAGCCATGATAGCCTCCTTAGGATATACGTGAAAAGTTGTGCCCGAATGCAAACCCAAGGTGGATAATAGGAGTGGGGGTCTCTTGCTCCACAGCCCCAGCAGTCACAAGTGAATAAAGAAACTCCAGAGTCCACGATAAATTTCAATGGATTTAATCCAACAACAGGAAAAAAGGCAACGTTTCGACCATAACTGGAGGCTTGACAAAGACCAGTTATGGTCGAAACGTTGCCTTTTTTCCTGTTGTTGGATTAAATCCATTGAAATTTATCGTGGACTCTGGAGTTTCTTTATTCACTTATGATAGCCTCCTTGACGCTAAACCGTAAGAGACAGCAAATGACGTCACGAGGGGGGCTGCCTGGGGGGCCCCGGGATCTTAGAGCGCGATGCCAGCGCTCCATTTCCACTACAGCATCCGGCGCTTTTTGCAGTAGAAAATTAAATAGGTTGGTGAGGATGCGGTGTAGATCATCCGAATCGCGTTCGTTTTCAGGCAGGCCTCGTATTCTAATGTTATTACGCCTGCCCCTGTTTTCGAGATCTTCAAGTTGTCTGGTGAGAGTTTGAAGTAAAGTGTGATGCAGGGTTAACTGTGTGGAGTGGGCCTGAATAGCGTCCGCCTGTGCCTGGTGTACCCCCTCCACCGCCACTATACGCTGGGTGAGGCCTAGGACATCTTGTCTCACCTGCTGTATTTCCCCTGAGAGGGAATGGTGCAGTTCTCTGGTGGCCGCTGCGAGATCATCTCTGGTTGGCAGGGCCCGCATAATCTGCAGGACATCTGGCGGCGGTTCCCAGCTGCCGCCGGGTGAAGCTGGGGAGTGTGGCGCCGGTGGTGTAGTAGCGGCCGCCATCTTAGGCCCCTCGTGTGTAGCCGGCCCGGCCGCCATCTTGGATTCCCCCTGCGGAACCTGTGCTCCCGAATGCGGTGGAAAATAGCCACGAATCCCACTGTGAGGTGGGCTGTGGCGTTCCTCTGGGGTTCCAGGGGCTTGGGTGAGCCTTTTGTGCTTGCCCATGTCGCTTTAAAATGAAGCTGTGCTGCTGAAAGGTGAGAGTCCCTGGAGAGCCCAGCTAACAGGCAGCCATTAAGCTCAGCGGTCCGGACACGCCCCCACTAATGAATCTTGTACACACTACACGGACTACCGGGGACAAGGTGATCTATTGGTAAGTTGTCAGGTGCTACCTTTTAGCGACTCACACTAGATTTTTCATGCAGCATTGGCGTTTCAGCTCACACCTGGTGATAGGGCCCTAAATGTCAATGGCCTCTTGAGAGACTAATGGAGCGACAGGGTAGGAAGAAGTTGGCAAGGTTGAACACATCTGTTTTGAAATCCTGGAGTTAAAAAAGGCATCACTGAGAGTTTATGTTCTGTTTTGATTGTGTTTAAGATTTCAGACGCAATGTTACTTTTTTCTCTGGGAAAAATGATATAAGAGGACACTCACTCTCATGAAGTGTAATAACTAGGACATCTCAATATACTTCCACATGGACATATGGTAAGGATTCATTGATGCTAATGGGTAATTTAGCATACGGGGGGGGGGGGTTCATCTGCAGGGAGAAGCAGGCCATACGGTTGCAATTCAGTGGAATGAGATCATCAGTTAATTACCAATCCTCCATTCCTCTTCTCCCCATAGGAACCACTATTCAAGGAAACAGGTTATTTAGAGGAGCCTTTGACAAATAGAAAGGCCACACAAGTGACAGCTCCACCTCAAGGAAGAAATAAATCAAACCTTAGGAACCTCTGCCAAGCATATACTGTAGTTAAAACAGATTGTAGGTTGGAGGAGACTTTCTTAAACGAGCTGATAAGAGACATAAAACAGGATATTTCTGTTTTTGGGTCATGTCAGTTCTCCCCTAGAGTATTGGCCAAAAAGTCAGCAAAACTCAAGTGCAAACCCTGGTATAAGTCACGCATTACCTCTCTAATCAGGATTATGTTTGTACTTGAGATTCCATATACAGTATGTGGTATTGCCCTTGAAGAAGAAAGTCCTATGTCTGACATGATACCCTCAGGCTACATATCATTGTTTCTCTGGAGAAAGCTGGATACAAGGATGATATAAGAAACTTATTAAGTATATAAAGATGGCTGCAAATTCTATCTGCAGATATGGAGGCAAGAATTGTCAAGAATTGCTGCTGACAATGTCTATACTTTTATGTAATTGCTGCTTAAAACCAGAATATCAGTGGGATGAGAACCATGGAATTGTAGGATTCTTCATGGCAGGTATTAAAAAAAGAGAGCATACGAGGTCATAAAAAATAAGAAACTTCTAATCGCCTTTAATACTAAATGTCTGTATTGTTATGGGATAATTTTAATATCTTCTTTGTATGCATTTCTTGCCAGGTGAGTGTTAAATATTTACACACAGCAGAAACTATATATATTTATTGTATAATACAAATTGTGTTTGTTAATATCAAACTTCCTATGGCTCTATGAAATTGGTAAATAAAGCACACAACACATTTGCACTTGCATGCACATACATACACGCACAAATGCAAGCACAGAGAAAAAGAACAGTAAATTTGCGCCTGTCATTTGCTACACACCATAAAATAATGAAGACATCCATCATCGCGGCAACGTCCATGTTCACAGAATGGAGTGAGCAGAAACTCATCATTTGTGGCAGAATCAAACAAGATAAAGGATGGTGATGTGAAATAGAATGTCAACACTTTTCAATATTTAACACCAGAAAATGCTCTCTCATTCTGTTTTGAGACAACCTTATTTCTATACATATTTGTAACACAAGCAAAGAAATCATTCAAGGTAAATGGGAATAACAAAGGTTAAAGATGATTAAAAAAAAAAGAGTCACAGAGTCAAAGTTCAGTTTGTGAACCTATTGCTGACGCAAGTTTCATACAGAGCGATAACAGCAACATTTATATAGCGCCAACAGACTCCGCAGCGCTTTACAATGGGGAGCACATTAATGAGACATACAGTAATAATGATGATACAAGAGGAACAGACGACCCTGCATGTAGGATGAGCGATTAGCATGAATCATTATATTAAGCCACTTGCCGTTATTTCATAATTCATAACTAAATATATATACACACATATTTTTCAAAATGATGTTATGTCGTATAGCAGTTGTAGCCCAAACAACATAGGACAAATATATTTAAGATATAAAGGGTAAATCTTTCAAATTCGGTATATTAGCACTTTTTCATTAGCTGTGAAAAAAAAATGTACTTCTTGTAATTGCATGCTTGTTCCTAGCTTGGTTATAGCTAGTCATTTCTGCAGATTGTAGCAAGCTGTTAAATTTATGAAGTAATTCACTCTGTGTTAACTGTTGTGGTATAAAAATGAATGGGCTATTGTTAGTATAGGATATCCTCTTGTTATATCCAATTTAGCTACAGAACAGTGTTGGCATAAAAGCAGGAAAATACCACAGCCTTTTCTAATTCCAGTTGCAAGCAGATTTTTTTGCTTGTGTTTTTTTTAAATCCATGTGAACATTCTAACCCCTTGATGATCCAGTACATGACAGGTGAGGCACGGTGTGTTATATCAAGACCTTGTCATAGTTACACCAATACATAGATTTAAAAAAGACGTGCGTCCATCGAGTTCCACTTTTCACACATCAGCAACTGCTGTTGACCTATTGACTGAGGATGATGCGCAAAATTCATTCTCCACTTTCCCGCTAGCATGCAATCTGGCACCGATCCCCAGGCTCGGACTGGCCATCAGGCGCACCAGATGTTTGCCCCGTAAGCAGATGGCCTGAATATGGGTCAGCTGGTGGCCCTCGAGGAACACAAGAATCTTGCGGTACTCAAGGGCTTACGTTCCCACCTTATGGCCGGCGTCCTCAAACAATTGAAGCAGGCGGGGGGGTTAAAAAATCCAAATCCCCAGTCACTGACTGGGGATTCGGATCTTTGCTCCCCCTCACTCTTGGAGCAAAGCAGTCTTTGCTGCGGTCGCCCACAGACCGCATTCGTCTTGAGCACCGGCCACTCAGTGACTCATCAGACGTATCAGTTTGCCGGCACCAGATTCACTGTTAGGAGGACAGCACAAGAGGAGACATGGCCCCTCCCACCCAGACCCCCAGTGAGATGTGTTCCCCTCCTTCCCTGCACACCTGTACACAGTGCCCACTGTACCACCAGTGATTTTACCCCCTCAATGCACAAAAAGGCAGCAGGAGTGGGGACAATGACTTATAACTTATTTATAATTTACATTTATATCATAATATAATTTATTGTTAAAATTATCATTACTTTTTGAACCTTTACTAATTTTTGAACCACTATCCAGCTGGGAAAGCAGATGAATAACTATTTCTTCAAGTATAATATCACGGGGTATCTAAAACAAAACAAAGATAAAATACATAGGGTTATACCCCTTAACCAATTCACACACTTAGAGCTAATTGGCCACTCACAAGCTGCTAATTGATAGAAGGCTCATCTCAGGTTCTTTTTTTGGATCACCGGTAGATTAAGTGCCTTAAAAGGAAAGATAGAATACAATAGTGTAGACTGCCAAATATATTGCAAATAGCAACTTTTATTGTGCTTACAATGTTAACCCCTTAACGACGCAGGGTGTCCCAAGCCGTCCTGCATCGCGTGGGCTTTAACGCTGCAGGACGGCATGGTACGACCCGCGGCATTTCATCGCTCTGCGCTCCGAAAAATCATATGGTCATTAGATCAATTATACCGATATAACTGAACGACAGGCTGTATAACTAAATTTTTCAATCGTCAAAATAATGCAGGATACACTTCCCAGCATGGTGAAGAACTAACATCATTATATACCAAGGGCTATATATTACAATCTTCGCACAAAAACCCTTGCGCAAAGTGGATTTTTTTGTGCAAAGCATTAAACATTTGCGCGTGCAAATCACCGCTGGAATTACAATCCTTACGGCTTTTTTCTTCCGTTGATCAATTGCGTGCGCAAACAGTACTCGCACAAATGCAGGCTCAGTGCCGTCTCGTGCAAAAATCTTTGCGCGTGCAGTTTTTTGCACCCATTCAGCCAATCAAAATGAAGAAACACACCTATCAAACGCAACTGAATTGCGTCTGCCAGAGGCATCGGAGACGGGTTCTGCGTCTATGATGCAAAATGAGCACAAATGCTACAGTAATAATACACACACACCTGCCATCATCCATTATATTGTTGCTGCATTCCTTTTTATGGGCTGTTTTTTTTTTGGGGTTCAGCCAGGTTGTTCAGATATGCAGTTAGTACCAGCTTTTTGCAGTTGCTAAAATTATGCACGCAAAGGCTATACGGTAATTACCGTGAATAGATTGTAATACCATACTCGTACCAGCGCACATTTGCACTCACAATCTTAAGTATAAGACGCACGAAGTACAGTAAGCTCGTGCAGGGTTCGCGCAGGTTCACCGCGGTAGACGATTGCACGCGGTTGTGGAGCTGACTATGTAATACGGGATTAGGCGTAAATAGTTTTACCCCTCGCGTTAATGTTTTTTTTGCGCCGGAGCAAACGTTTGCGTGAAGATTGTAATTTAGCCCCAAGTCATTGCATATATTTTTTCTCCTCACCTGAGTTGGTTAAAGACTTTTGCTACTATATGTAGCCAGATCTGGGTCTGATCAGCACAAGCTGACTAAAGAAGAGACATTGTGATTCATCTCTTATGCTACACTTTTAATTATATAGGCCGCTATTACGCTCTTGGCGTTAAAACGCAGGCGCAGGGGAGGAAAAACTGCGCCCGCAGTTTCCACCCTTGCGCCAGCGTTTTAACGCCAGATTACAATGCAGGCGCAAAAAATGCTGCCTGCATTGTTATCGAGCGTTAAAGTTAGGGATGCGTGCGGCAGCGCTGAGCGCAGCCGCACGCATCCTCTCATTGGAGTCCATAGGACTCAATTGAGTTCCTCTCTGCCAGTCACGTGACTGGCTGGATCTCGCATCGCGAGATCCGGCCGGTCGGTGTAGTGATACGCAGGGAAAGACAGGGGGACTTTTTCCCCCTGTCTTTCCCTGCTCCCGCCGGCCGGAGGATGAGACCGGAGCCGCGGTCCTCGACGCGGGTCAGAGGGTAAGTATGTGGGTTGTTTTTTTTATTTTTACAGCTGGTGTTAACGGATTCTTCAGAAGCGGAATCCGTTAACACCAGGTCCTGGCTCTGGTTAACTTTTCGTTGCCCAGAGCCAGGCGTTAATCAGCGCTGGGACATTGTAATCCAGCGCTGATTAACGCTTTGCGCTCCCCATGTTAAGTATAGGGAGCGCAAAGTACAGTAACCTCACGCAGAGGAGCGCAAGGTACCAAACACAAACAGTTTTTTTAACCCGTTTGCGTTTGGATTGTAATAGGCAGCTAATACCGCAGCTAACGGTAGTGCTCACGCAGGTGAGCACTATCGTTAGCGTTAGGTATGTAATAGGGGCCATAGTGTTTAATGACTAGTGCACTGGTCTAATGTTTTTATTTGGTTGAACTTTAATAAAAGTTTTAATTACATTCTCATTGTTTCCTTCAAATTGAAGGGATTCTGTGTTAACTTAATCATAGACCTATCCATTATGCCAAGCTATTTTTGTTGGCAAGTGTAAAATATTTCAAACTAAACTTGCATATTTTAGGCTGCTGTCAGACGAGCGTAGTGTTCACGTCCGTGATTGCGCGTAAAAGTACGTCCGTGATAGCATGACAGGAAGCCCATCGGAGCCCGTTACACGAAGTACGTCCGTACTGAACTGCGGACGCACAACGGCCGCGGCCCCGCGGACGCAAGGCAGGCAAGAACGTACAACCGCTAGAACGGCCGCACAAAGTGCGCTGCGTCCGCAACGTCTGCATAGCTTTGTGTGTGAGTGATGGAACGTGGTCAGACGGACTGCATTTATACGTCCAGCATTTTTCACGGACAAAATGGTTTTGCTTTCTAATTTATTTTCCCTCCTACATCCGTCAAAATATATACGTCAGTGAAAAAAACGGACTGTCTGGCCACTACTGCGTCTTCCGTACTAACGTACGTCCGTGTGCATGGACGTACAGTCCGTAGAAATCACGCTCGTCTGACCCTAGCCTTAGGCAAAGTACTGTCAGTGTTTGTTTTCTGGTTTAACACTACATTGGTCATTTTCAGATACTTGCATTATTCTGTTAAATTTTTATCAATAATTATAAGTTAGGGTTGTGACACAATTCCAAAATGGCCATGTTTATGTTGAAACACTCAATAAAGCAAAAAAGTTGAAACACTGACAACATTTTACAACTTGGTTATGACCAGTGTTTTCTTTCTAGGAAAAACGGTGGGGATAGTCACCATGAAGAGTCATAAAGTGTCAGGCTGTGAGCAGCCAATGAGAAGATGGTGTACATTCAAATAAACTAATAAAAAGACTGCGCACGCCAGAGTGCAGCCAATTTATAGAGCCAGGGCCTGGCCATGCCATTGTGTTGCCTGGATCCATAGATGAAATGTCCCCCCCAAACTAGTCCCACAATACACACCCATGCTTATCACAGAGCTCCACGGTTTTAAAACTCACAGCAATGTGCAGTGTGAATGAGCGTATCAGAGAGCACCACATCAATAAAATTCACAGCCATGTGCAATGAGAATGAGTGCATCACAAAGCTGCACAGCAATAAAGTTAGAAACATAGAAACATAGAAAATGTCGGCAGATAAGAACCTTTTGGCCCATCTAGTCTGCCCAATTACATGGATACTTAACCTGGATTTATCTTTTGTTTAGGATAGCCTTATGCCTATCCCATGCTTGCTTAAATTCAATTACTGTTTTGGCCTCTACCACTTCAACTGGAAGACTGTTCCATGTATCCACCACCCTCTCAGTAAAATAATGCTTCCTGATGTAACTTTTAAACCTTTGCCCCTCTAATCTAAGACTATGTCCTCTTGTTTTGCTACTTTGTTTCCTTTTAAATATACTCCCTTCCTCTACCTTGTGGATTCCCTTTACGTATTTAAATGTTTCTATCATATCTCCTCTGTCTCGTCTTTTTTCCAAGCTATACATGTTAAGATCATTAAGCCTTTCATGGTAACTTTGCACCTTTTTCACTTTTCACCTTTTCACCCAAGGCTGATATTGGTTCCTGGAGGGCAGTGGGTGTTATGCATGTAGCATTGGTTGAATCCCCGAAAAGCTGGTGTCACAAACCTATTCTTCACAATAAAAGGGTTACACTAGTGTATCCTATTATACCAATCACTTGCACCTGTTCCTTTCCTATGCTTCTATATTTTGCTGTTTGGACCCACACCATAAGGACATTTATAGTAGCTGCCAGTGATTCTTTTTGTGTTTGCAATTATTTTTGGACAGACCAGTCCCCTCCACACCACATTTACCTAAGAGCTGCAAGGCAAACACTGTGTGGGATAAATAGTCCACAGCGAACACATTAAAAAACATATATACATGCAATTTTAAAACTGAAATAAAAAATATGCATAGGTTTCTTGTAAATATCTTTGCAATAAAAATCATGAGGGTATTTCTTGATCAATATTAATAACCTTCTTCGAACTATACAAGAAGATAAGAAAATCTAATAAAACTGTAAAGTCCATTAGGTGAATAGATTTTTTTTAAGTAAAAGCATTTAAAATGCCTGTTCTCATTAGAAATGAAATCTCCAAAGAAAATTACAATGCAGACTAATTGCCTGGCTAAATGCTCCTCTCTTTTTCCACATATGAGCAAATGAGTGAGGTGACGTTTGTCAGAATTTGCAGGGTTTCAAAATGAATAGAGTTTTCTTGTTATCAAGGTCTTGCAAACAAGAGGCAAAACACTATCAGGGTAATTCAAAGAGATCCGAATTGCTTGAGAAAGGTAACCGAACGCTGAAAATCAGCGTTCGGTTACCTTTCTTGGCCATTCGGCTATTCAGAGAGCAGGCAATTCGCCAAATCCTGGCGAATTGCCTGCACATACGGTGCCTGTTCGGTGCCTGTTCGAGGGCAGTGAAATCCCCATGAAAAAACACTGCTTCGGCTATTCAGAGAACACAAACCAGCAGTGAAAGGTTTCCGAAATGCCCTACCATTCGGTGGTTTAATTCAGCAAGTTTATTCAGGAGAATCCCATAGGCTTCAATGTTAAAAATATTCCCGTTTTAATCCAATATCTAATAAACCTTTCATTATAAAATTCTGCAGTAAAGAGTCTCTTTATTTATAGATTTTTTAGGATATTTTAAGCATTTTTCTGGATTTTGTTTTTATTTTTTTTTAAGTTTACTTATTTTTTCTGTAACAGCCCTTTTTATTATCATTCCCTGGACCTCATAAGCAAATTTCAGACATTTTCGCTCAGTAGTTTCTTTGCAACCAGCGTTTCACTTTTCAAACATTCATGCAAACTGTTTTTCTAATTTATTCACTGCCTCTTCTGCGGTCTCGGCTTTTTCCGGCGGCTGCGATCGGCTCCTGCTCGGGTTTTTCCGTAGTTTTCGGTAGGTTAATGCAGATGTTTTTGCGGGTTTTCGGCGTGCATTCGCCGGGTTTTGCGGTTAGTTTTCGTCGGGTTTGCGGCAGCTTTTCCCTGCAATTCGGGGAGCCTGTGGTGTTTGCTGAATACACCGCAGGGTCACCGAAATGGGATCGGCAAAAGGAACCGAATTGAAGAGAACGAAAAGTCACCGAACGTGCGGTGACTTTTCGAATCTCTTTGAATTACCCTGTATATTGCAAACCGATAATTTTTCTAATGGAGACGCCACATAAAAATGTTAAAATATTTAAAATTATAGGTCTCCACTTCATGCAATTCAGAAGAGTTAAAGAATAATATAAACTTAAAGGGACCCTCTACTTTTCTTAGATGCAAACTTAATATGATATGATGAAAGGAGGAGTTTTGCTGCATTTTGTTTTCAAAGAAATGTCATGTCAAAAATGGCTATATATACAGTTGTGTTCAAAATTATTCAACCCCACTGAAATTGAGTGTTTTGGCCAGTTTGACATTGATTTTGATCATTCAGTCATCTTGCTTACAATTAAATCAAAGAGGCACGTGTAGGTCAGACAAATATAACATTTATAATGAAATAACCACAAATGTCTTTTCTGTGCTCACATCATTATCAGTTTTATTCAACCCCCAAGTGACATTCAATCTTAGTACTTAGTACAACATCCTTTTACAGTTATAACAGCTTTTAAACGTGAAGCATAGCTTGACACAAGTGTCTTGCAGCGATCTACGGGTATCTTCGCCCATTCGTCATGGGCAAAAGCCTCCAGTTCAGTCACATTCTTAGGCTTGCGCACTGCAACTGTTTTCTTTAAGTCCCACCAGAGGTTCTCAATCGGATTAAAGTCAGGTGACTGCGATGGCCACTCCAAAATGTTCTAGCCTTTAATCTGCAACCATGCTTGTTTGCCATGTTTGTAACCACACCAGTAAATGTCTAGAAGGAGCTGAGTATCACAGTCATTTTAAAGCTGCCTAATTGGTGCTTATTATGCTTTATTGCTGCTCTGTGACATCCACAGGTGTTTTCAATACCTGATTGAAAACACTTGAATGAACCTCTGTTCTTCAGAGTGGTGGTCTTTAAGGGGTTGAATAATTGTGTCAATGAAGAATTCACAAAACAAACATTTACTACTGTATTACAAAACCAATTGATGTCATTTTAGTTGCATATGGTTCTTTAAAAAGTCCTTGTAGGATTTCATTCTGAATACAATTACAAATGTACACTAAATTCCCTAAAACCCTTTACAGCATTGGGGGTTGAATAATTTTGAACACAACTGTATATATGTCTGATTTTTAAAAAAAATGTTTTTTACAGCATATGTACACAATGTTCTACCCACTTTGATAAAACATGCATTCCTGATTAAATTCAATCACACTGCTATATTGGGCTGCCAGATTTTCTCTATTTTCTGTTCTGTCTGAGTGGTACAAAGGATGGGAAGGACTGGAGGATGGGGATACAGCCCATATCGTCATAAGGCCATACATACAGAGCCAGTCTAATTGAACAAGCTCTGAACCAAGTGAATGGTAGAAAAACAGACTTTATTGCTGCTGGGAGAAAAAAACATTACAATATTCCACTATTTTATGTATTATTTTACGTTATTTTTATACATATCTGACTGAGAGACATTTGCTTAACTTATTGAGTATAAATACATATTTTTATTTATCGTTTCTCTTTATCACAAGTCACGGATTATTGCATGTATATTTGTTCCTCTGGGAGCTCTTTTTTTTATTGGGTTGCCAGGTTTGCCTTGTTTTTCTGGAAACTAGACTTGTGCACCGATTTTTTTTCGGTTCGATTCGGTTCGGTTCGTTCGTATTTTGTAAATTTCCGTTTCGGTTCTTTTCGGTTTCGTTTCTTTTTCGTATCGACTTTGTGTTCGTAATTTCGGAAATTTTCGTGTTTTCGGAACGTCTGTTCTCCTCGTTTCAAAGTGTCTATTCGTTTTGACGTAAACTAATGGTTTTTCGGGTCCGATATTTCTGTCGATACGATAATTCTGTCGATACGATAATTCTGCCATTGAGATTTCTCATGTTTTACAAGAAGGATACATTGAGATGGGAATGATACAAAATTACAGAATCAGCGATATAACCAAAAAATATGTCCGAAATTACTGAAATGGAACCGAAATCAGGAATGGAGCCGAAATTACGAATGGAACGAAAATGATTTTCGATTTTACACATTTCTAGTCCATCCGAAAATTCCGAAAAAAAAATCGTTTCGTTTCGTAAATTTTTTGTTTTCGGAAAATTCGGATCTGAAACTTTTCATATAATCGACTGAATCCGAACGCACGAATCAGGAAATTTCGTGAAAATTCCGAAATTCCGAAACGCACATCCCTACTGGAAACACTGGACACATGTTTACAGTGGAAGGTCACAGGAGAACTGTTGATTCTAAGTGTATTTTGTTTTAAGGTAGAGAGGATGAGGTGGAATGCACACTCTGTCACCGTAGAACGATTGGTAATGTTTACATTTATTAACTTATTGTTTTACCAATTTTGTAAGTTTGCACCATAAGCAAAATCTTAGGCACAACTTTTAATAGCTGCTGAGCGCTTATTTATTATTTATTTATAAAGTATTTTACCAGGAAGAATACATTCAGATTTCTCTCGTTTTCAAGTATGTCCTGGGTTCAAGAATATTGAATTGTTACAGTAGGTACAGAGATACGAAGTAATAAAATGCAAGTTATAAACACAAAACAAATATACAGATTAACAGAAAATAAATATGTAGGAAATCTAGTCACTACGTTACATGTTTACAGGTGCATTCCTTATTGAGGTATGTTAATAGAGACCTATTAAGTAACTTTAGACTGGGGGAAGATTTGATCGTGTTTGGGAGGTTATTCCATATTTGCGGTGCTCTGTAGGAAAATGAGGATCAAGCCACTTTCTTTTTGTATTGTGGTACTGCAAGTAAGGTGCTGGTCCTGGATCGGAGGTTATAGGACGAGGGAACTGCTGGGGGAAGCAGTCTATCCAAGTAGGGTGGTAGCTTCCCAGAAAAAGCTTTTAAACACCAGGTTGGATAGGTGAAGGGTGCATCTGGATTCCATTGACTGCCAGTTTAGCTTTTTTAACATGTCACAATAGTTGGTCATGTAATTACATTGTAGCACAAAGTGACAGAATGAGTTATACAATGTAGTAAGTTTATGAAGGTGCATTTGCGGGGGCAACAGCATAAGTAGACATGTTAGAGTTAACGGTTCACCTATTAATGTTAACCACCCCACTGCAATCAAGCCCAATGTGTTGAATAAACTCTCAAAGAGTAGAACTTGTAATGTAATAATTGCGCTTATTAAATGAATCTTCAAGTTAGGACCTGCCATAAGCAAGGAATACTTGCAGTAGATGACCATGTGTTGTCTCTAAATCACTAATATTTTGTTTAAGTAACACATCACATTCATTATGGAGGGTGTTGCATTTTTTATATGGCATCATGAAGTCCATAACAGTGTGTTTATGATGTAGTCATGTTCAGTGCTCCCTTCTTACAGTAAGTATATATCCAAAGTAGTAGTCATCACTCTAATTCATCTAAAAATTGGACGTTTCAGTTCCTCTGTAGGGAGCAAAGATAGACTGCGGTCTCCGAGATACATATGTAACACCGGGATACTGATTTGTGGAAGGACGAACTGTGAGTGCAAGATCTTTATCTAATAGGATGATCAAAACACCAAGGTAAGAAAACAGTTGTAACTGAAATAAATTCCTGTAGATTGCATTATGGATCCCAACGAATTAATCTATATTTATAAAGTTGAAGAAAGAAAAAAGGACTAAAAATCTTAACATGAACTTTTTGTAATCTACCACAGAAATGTTTTCGCTTTTTGATAACAATAACGAGTACGATCCTGAAAAGTTGTTTATAACCGTATGAAAATGTCGCCTTGCTAACAATTTAGTGACTGTTTACAATTTTTAGTGTAAAACCTTTACATTAAGGCTGGGGTCAGACCAGCGCACTTTTAACGTGCGTTCTGGCGCACATAATTACGGCCGCACTAGCAGCAGATGACGGGCAATGACGGCCAATATACGATGTACGGCCGCACAAAAGTCCGGCCGTGCAACGCAAGTGGAATTTGAACGCATTTTTCTGAGAACGCTGAACCGCTAGTACTGACGTACTGAGTGCGCAGCTGCGGCATAGCGGCGTGTTTGCGTGATTAGGAGATGTCAGACGCTGCTAATGTCCAGCCTACATAACGTCCAGACGCAAAAAGAGTTTTATTGATGATCCGTACAAAATCACGCCTGAAAATGCACGTCGTCTGACCGTTTTTTGCGCGTTCCGTGAAAAAATACGTCAATGCGTTCGGACGCACTTTTTCACGTTCACGGGGAAAAATGCTTTCGTCTGACCCTAGCCTAAGAGCTCAAGTGTTTCCTACCCTGGATGAGAATCTCTCACAAAAGCAACAAAATAACTGCAGACATTTATTAAATATTTAAATCATGGGAGATAAATTTGAGAAAAAGAAGGAATAAGCATTTCTTTCTTGACAAATTGTTTAACTGCATTACTAATGAGCAGTCAATCATCTGTTCTACCTTTAATAAGCAATGCATTATTTGGAGTTTAGAGTATAGCAAAAATAATATGCGTGCAGCAGTAGTTATGCAACATAAATCTATCATAATATAAAACCAATGTTAGTTTATAAGAATACATTTAAAGGTCCACTACCACCAACCAATTGAAATTGTGTTTATTTTATGTTGCTGATATCTTACATGTACTTTGTTTTTCTCTTGTTTGTTTAGTTAAGAAGCTCTTTTACTCTATTATTCAAAGAAAGTCGATCTGGCTTTTCACTGAATCTCCCCATAAAGGTGACATTTCTGGGCCATTCGTCTATTCAGAGAGCAGGCAGTTAAAATATTCCCATTTTTATCCAATATTTAATAAACCATTTATTATTTTAATCTGTAGTAAAAAGTCTATTTATTGATTTTTTTTAGGCTCTTTTAGGCATTTACCGGGATTTTTTGGGCAAAATATATTTTTCTTTTTTTTAAAAAAAAGGGGCTTTTCTTTTTTCTGTAACAGACCTTTTTATTATCATTCATAGTATCTTATATGTCAATTCCAGGCATTTTCGTTAAGTATTTTTTTTTTTAAAACAGCATTTCAATTTTGACACTTTCAATCATATTGGTTTTTTTTAACCCGTCCAGCGGCTTGTCGACATTCTCCAGCGGATGCTCGGCGACCCTCCGGCGTGTTTGCGCCAGATGTTCGGCGGGTTGGCGGAGGCAGGTGATGGGTTTGCGGCAGCATTCAGTGGCTGAATCCCTGCACTTCGGGGACCCTGCGGTCAATGCTGAATTCACCAAAGGGTGGAGAAATTTGATACCCCGAAGTGCAGGGAAGTGCAGAGAACATGGCCTTTCCAATGATACCAAACATGACCAGCTTTTATATAACAGTAAAAATAATTATATATTTATTTTTCTTTCTAGCACAGCAATATTTTTCACTTTTCAATTGTAAAGTGAACAATGATGCTGCACTAACTCACCATCACATTTCTCATGTCACCAACAAGTATGGAGGTGATGCACAATCCATTGTTACGAATTGTTACATCTAAACCACCGCACTGCCGCTAAGAGAACTGGGGGGACTTTGGAACCCTGCGTCACTAATCTTTAGACCTCACAAGGTCAAGTGAGGTGTCATTGAACAGATCAGGGTCTGGCCTTTGCATTGATACCAACCATGACCATGGAAATTCTAAAAGAATTCCAACCTCTGCTCCATTTCTGAGTTCAAATGTCGCCCTTTCCCCATCTCTGACCACCACCTTCTCTCTTTCAACCTATCTGGACTTCCTAAACACCCTGCTCCCCCACCCCGCACACACACTCGCAGAAATCTACATGCTGTGGACCCCCATCAATTCTCCAACCTACTTCACCACCTCCCTCACACCTCATCCTTCACCTGCCCTGATGCTGCCACTAATCACTACAACACTACGCTTATCTCTGCTCTAGACACTCTTGCGCCTCTTCGACTCTGTAAGGCCCCATGCCGCCAGCTTCAGCCCTGGCACACCCTCCAGACTCGCTACCTGCAAAGATGCTCCCGCACTGCAAAGCGTGCCTGGAGGAAATCCCGCTCTGAAGCTGATTTTGTTCACTTCAAGTTTATTCTCCGGTCATACACCTCTGCCCTCCACTTGGCCAAACAATCCTTCTTCACATCTCTTATATCTATGCTGTCCTCCAACCCTAAACGGCTCTGGTCCACCTTCAACACCCTCCTCTACCCACCTGCACCTCTCCCCACAGCTGCCTTCAGCGCTCAAGACCTGGCAGACTACTTCCTCAGTAAAACTTTAACTATCAGAAGCAACATCCCAACACAAGATAGTTATCTGCCATCTCCACTCCCAGAGGTCCCCTCTGCCACCCTCTGCCGCTTCCTCCCAGCCACTGAGGAGGAAGTCAATTCCTTATTGTCCTCCTCACATCTCACCACGTGCCCGCTCGACCCCATTCCCTCACATCTTATTCCTCCCCTCTCCTCCTCCCTCACCCCTGCTCTCACACACATCTTCAACCTATCTCTCTCCACTGGCTCCTTTCCATCTGCCTTCAAACACGCGCTAGTTACCCCTTTACTAAAGAAACCATCCCTAGATCCCAACTCTCCATCCAACTACCGCCCTGTATCCCTGCTTCCCTTCACATCAAAGCTCTTAGAAAAACTAGTCTTCAACCGCCTCTCCCTCTTCCTGTCCTCCAATTCCCTACTTGACCCCCTGCAATCTGGCTTCCGTCCCCTACACTCAACTGAAACTGCCCTCACCAAAGTCACCAACGACCTCCTAACTGCTAAAAAACACGGCCACTATTCTATTCTCATCCTGCTTGACCTCTCGGCTGCTTTTGACACTGTTGACCACCCCCTCAACTCTCTGGGTCTTGGTGACACTGCACTTGCTTGGGTGGACTCCTATTTATCCAACAGGTCCTTCTGTGTGTCCTTTGCTGGTAACTCCTCCTCCTCATTGCCTCTATCTGTTGGTGTACCTCAAGGCTCTGTCCTTGGTCCTCTGCTCTTTTCCATCTACACCTCCTCCCTGGGAAAAATCATCAACAGCTTTGGCTTTAATTACCACCTCTACGCTGATGACACTCAGATCTACCTCTCTACCCCTGATCTCTCTCCCCCTGTCCTTTCAAGAGTCAGTGACTTTTTATCTGGCATCTCCTCCTGGATGGCCTCCCACCACCTAAAGATCAACATGTCAAAGACTGAACTCCTACTTATTCCTCCCTCCAATGCCTCCCCACCTCCTGACTTCTCTATCACGGTGGAGGGTATCACCATCTCCTCAGCAAACCAAGTTCGCTGTCTTGGAGTTACACTTGACTCTGCTCTTTCCTTCATCCCCCACATTAAGTCTCTTTCCTCCTCCTGCCGATACCAACTGCGTAATATTTCCAGAATTCGCCCATTTCTTACCGCTGTCACCACAAAACAACTCATACACGCCCTGGTAATCTCCCGACTCGACTATTGCAATAATCTCTTATCTGGCCTCCCTCTGTCCCACCTCTCCCATCTACAATCCATCCTGAACGCCTCCGCCAGGCTAATTCACCTCACCCGCCGCTCTGTCTCTGCCGCTCCCCCTCTGCGAGTCCCTTCACTGGCTCCCCATCCACTGCAGAATCAAGTTCAAAATCCTTATCCTTACCTACAAAACCCTCACTAACTCAGCTCCCCACTACCTGTCCTCACTAATCACCAAATACACCCCAGCCCGCTCCCTAAGGTCAAACAGTGACCTGCGCCTAGCTTCTCCCCGCATCACTTCTTCCCATGATAGACTGCAGGATTTCTCACGCGCAGCCCCCACTCTCTGGAACGCTCTCCCTCGTACTGTCAGACTTTCCCCTAACTTCTCTTCCTTCAAACGCTCCCTTAAAACATTCCTATTTAGGGAAGCCTACCACCCAACTCACTGACGCAACCATCAATCACTCTCACCTTACAGTCCTCTCCTCCTGTTTCCAACCCCAACCCTCCCAGATTGTGAGTTCCTACGGGAATAGGGCCCTCATCTCCTCCTGTACTGTTTTTCAAATGTTGTTCAATGTATTGTAACCCTGTCTATACTGTGCTTATTGTACAGCGCTGCGGAATATGCTGGCGCTTTATAAATAAAGAATAATAATAATAATAAAATAATAATAAAAGAAAACAAAAAACTTTTATTTATTTTTAGTTCAAAGTGATGGCCTTGTCCATTTGTCACGTATAAAATGAACAATACCACTGCTAGTACTCAACTTTTAATTTCTCACACTGGGAGCAAAAAATTATCTCGACAGTGTTTTATACATAGTCATATTATTCATAAAACATCATCCTCCAAAACACAAGCGAAAATTTTAATTTTGTTGGTTAAAATTGTATATTTTCTCAGAAAAATGCAGTAACAGGTTCCCATTTTACATTTTTTCAAAACGAATTCCCTATAGAATATATAACCACAATGTTTTTTGATGATAGAATGGGGAAAAAAAATATTTTACACGATGCAAATGATTGAAATCTTAATGAAAAATTAATCACACACAGAGTTATCCAAAGAGACCCGAATTGCTTGAGAAAGGTAACCGAACGCTGAAAATCAGCATTCGGTTACCTTTCCTGGCCATTCGGCTATCCAGAGAGCAGGCAATTCGCCAAATCCTAGCGAATTGCCTGAACATACGGTGCCTGTTCGGTACCTGTTCGAGAGCAGTGAAAACCCCATGAAAAGCACTGCTTCGGCTATTCAGATCACACAAACCAGCAGTGAAAGGTTCCCCTAATGCCCTGCCATTCGGTGGTTTAATTCGGCAAGTTTATTCAGGAGAATCCCATAGGCTTCAATGTTAAAAATATTCCCGTTTTAATTCAATACCTAATAAACCGTTCATTATAAAATTCTGCAGTAAAGAGTCTCTTTATTTATAGATTTTATAGTAAATTTTAAGTATTTTTCTGAATTAATTTTTTTTAAAAGTCCTATTTTTTTTTTATTTTTTTTTAGTTTACTTATTTTTTCTGTAACAGCCCTCTTTTTTATCATTCCCTGGACCTCATATGCAAATTTCAGACATTTTCGCTCAGTAGTTTCTTTTCAAACAGTGTTTCATTTTCAAACATTCACACAAACTGTTTTGCTAATTTATTCACTGCCTCGTCTGCGGTGTCGGCTGCTTCGCTGCGTGTGATCGGCTCCTGCTCGGGTTTTTCGACAGGTTAATCCAGATGTTTTTGGGGGTTTTCGGAGTGCATTTGGTGGGTTTTGCGGTTCGTTTTCGGTTGGTTTGCGGCGGCCTTTCTCTGCAATTCGGGGACCCTGTGGTGTTTGCTGAATACACCGCAGGGTCACCGAAATGGGATTGGCAAAAGGAACCGAATTGAAGAGAACGAAAAGTCACTGAATGTGCGGTGACTTTTCGAATCTCTTTGAATTACCCTGACAGTATCTGCTTGTTTAGATATACCCATATCACTGACGCAACCATCAATCACTCTCACCTTACAGTCCTCTCCTCCTGTTTCCAACCCCAACCCTCCTAGATTGTGAGTTCCTACGGGAATAGGGCCCTCATCTCCTCCTGTATTGTTTGTCAAATGTTGTTCAATGTATTGTAACCCTGTCTATACTGTGTTTATTGTACAGCGCTGCGGAATATGCTGGCGCTTTATAAATAAAGAATAATAATAATAATAATAATAATATCTGCACTATTAAATAACCTAAAATATGTTTTAACCACTTCAATGCGGAGGACGCGCTCAGCGCGTCCTCCGCATTACCGCTGCTGTGCGGAGGACACGCTGAGCGCGTCCTCCCATTGGGGTCAGCGTTCGGCTGGGTTCCGGCCGATCGCTGGCCCCTCCAGTGCGGGCTGACATCCTCGATTTCAGCCCGGCATCCGGAACCGCCGCCGCTGAAATTAGGTGTCATCGCGACAGCGCAATGACACCTAATGCAGGCGCCCCCCCCCCGCATGTGCGGAGGAGGCGCCTGAAAGGGAGGGGGGGAGGTCCTTCGGACCTCTCTCCCTCCCGATCGGCGGCGTTGCGGGGGTTAACCCAGGCACCATTTGGAAGGGCACAGCCTGCCCTTCCAAATGGTGCCTGGCATTAACCCCTGGGGAGCTGGATCGCGAATCGGCGCTGAAAAGTGCCGGTTCGCGATCCTTTCCCGGAGCTGGCCGACATCTTGGATGTCGGCCAAGCCTCCGGGAACTCCCCCTGAGGACTGGCATCATCGTGCATAGCACGATGACGCCAGTCCTAGAGTTAACCCCTAACTGCCACCAACGGTGGAGATAGGGAGTTCCAATGAACTCCCTATCTCCTGATCCGTGGCAGCTAGGGGTTAAAGTTTGGTATTGCTGGATCGGCCAGAGCATGGCCGTTCCAACGATACCAAACACTACTGTGAAAAATTTTGTAAAAAAAAAAAAAAATATATATATATATTTTTTTCTTTTTTTTGGTTTGTTAATGCAACAATATTGTTCCCATTTCAATTATAATGTGAACAATGATGCTGCACTAACGATTTTTGTATGCGGTGCGTTTGTTAAAAATCGCATAATTTTCCCCAAAAAAAAATGTAACGAGACCCATCTCTAATTTTTTTAACAAGCGCACCCCATACAAAATATAACTGCAATTGCTCGCATGTTAAAATGTGAAAAAAAACACTTTACACGTTGTAAATTATTGAAAATACATATTTTATTGCATTTTTTGTTATAATATACAGACATGACATAACGTATACATATAATAATGACATATTATGAATCTACCGAGTCTGACGGAAAGAACGATATATAATATGTCTGGGTCATATACTAAAATAAGCCTTCAAAACACGTTTAAACATGATGAGCAAAACCGGTAAAAATGACCTCAGCACAGAGGTGTGAAAAGCCTCAGCAGCGAAAGGGTTAATTTCACTGAATTCTGAAAAAAGTCCACCAAATTATTCAGCGCCAGGCCCATAGAGGTCTTAATCCGGCCCTGCCCATTCAGATAAATAAAATTATCTGTGAGATCTCACTCCTGTTACCCTGTATTACTGTAAAGAAGCTACATGGAGCCGCCTCTATGCTCACTATACCAAAATGCTCAACACTATTTATGGCAGCATTACTAAAGCCAGGGAGAGGGCAGAATATAGGCAGAGATCTGGGGTCAATTGTTACTGTACAGGGATAATCAGGGGTTATAATTGATATACAGTTGTGTTCAAAATTATTCAACCCCCACTGAAATTGAGTGTTTTGGCCAGTTTGACATTGATTTTGATCATTCAGTCATCTTGCTTACAATTAAATCAAAGAGGCACGTGTAGGTCAGACAAATATAACATAACATTTATAATGAAATAACCACAAATGTCTTTTCTGTGCTCACATCATTATCAGTTTTATTCAACCCCCAAGTGACATTCAATCTTAGTACTTAGTACAACATCCTTTTACAGTTATAACAGCTTTTAAACGTGAAGCATAGCTTGACACAAGTGTCTTGCAGCGATCTACGGGTATCTTCGCCCATTCGTCATGGGCAAAAGCCTCCAGTTCAGTCACATTCTTAGGCTTGCGCACTGCAACTGCTTTCTTTAAGTCCCACCAGAGGTTCTCAATCGGATTTAAGTCAGGTGACTGCGATGGCCACTCCAAAATGTTCCAGCCTTTAATCTGCAACCATGCTCTAGTGGACTTGGAGGTATGCTTGGGATCATTGTCCTGTTGAAAGGTCCAACGTCTCCGAAGCCTCAGGTTTGTGACGGACTGCATCACATTGTCATCCAATATCTCCTGGTACTGAAGAGAATTCATGGTACCTTGCACATGCTGAAGCTTCCCTGTACCTGCAGAAGCAAAACAGCCCCAAAGCATGATTGACCCCCCGCCATGCTTCACAGTAGGCAAGGTGTTCTTTTCTTCATCGGCCTTTTTCTTCCTCCTCCAAACATAGCGTTGATCCATGGGCCCAAACAGTTCTAATTTTGTTTCATCAGTCCACAGAACACTATCCCAAAACTTCTGTGGTTTGTCCACATGACTTTTGGCATACTGCAGTCGACTCTTCTTATTCTTTGGAGACAGCAAGGGGTGCGCCTGGGAGTTCTGGCATGGAGGCCTTCATTACGCAGTGTGCGCCGTATTGTCTGAGCTGAAACTTCAGTACCCACATCTGACAAATCTTTTCTCAGTTCCTCAGCAGTCACACGGGGACTTTTCTCCACTCTACGCTTCAGGTAGCGCACAGCAGTCGAAGTCAGCATCTTCTTTCTGCCACGACCAGGTAGCGTTTCAACAGTGCCCTTTGCCTTGAATTTGCGAATGATGCTTCCTATGGTCTCTCTTGGTATGTTTAACATCTTTGCAATCTTCTTATAGCCATTGCCCTTCCTGTGAAGCGTAATCACCTCTTCTCTTGTCTTCCTGGACCATTCTCTTGACTTCACCATGTTTGTAACCACACCAGTAAATGTCTAGAAGGAGCTGAGTATCACAGTCATTTTAAAGCTGCCTAATTGGTGCTTATTATGCTTTATTGCTGCTCCGTGACATCCACAGGTGTTTTCAATACCTGATTGAAAACACTTGAATGAACCTCTGTTCTTCAGAGTGGTGGTCTTTAAGGGGTTGAATAATTGTGTCAATGAAGAATTCACAAAAGAAACATTTACTACTGTATTACAAAACCAATTGATGTCATTTTAGTTGCATATGGTTCTTTAAAAAGTCCTTGTAGGATTTCATTCTGAATACAATTACAAATGTACACTAAATTCCCTAAAACCCTTTACAGCATTGGGGGTTGAATAATTTTGAACACAACTGTATATCCTTGTATAGTGCAGATACTGTACAAGATGTTACCATCATTTATATATGCAGGTATTATGCAAACATACAGTGATATTATTTTTATGTTCTATTGGTATTTTTGGAAGCTACATTGCTAATAATCTCATTATGATCACTACAAATAATTGTAAAGCTATATTGTGTCTTGCATTGGTGTGTAGTTAGTCTTTTTGTTGGCACATTTGTGGATTTAAACCTTTTTAAGAAAACATGCTTAAAAAGTTAGTTCTTGACTTTTGTACCATTTACTATCATACAGTAAAATGACAAATCTTTAAAACCTATAATAATACTAAAAGGACACAATAGAACATAAGGTCACACCATCAAAGTGCATAGTGCTAATAGTTATGGATTATCTTCAACTTGTTTGGGAGGTCAAACATAAGAGCTGCTGTTTATCAAATTGTAACCGGCCAGCTGTGTAACCAATCAAAGCCTCCTTGGCACACACTTATTTAACACAAACACCTTCTCAACCAGGGATAAATTGCTATCCCAGCAACCTGCGGCTCAGAATTGTGATTTACAAAGTGATAAAGCAGTGAATTGAGTTTCTGGTAGCACATATTACTAAGCATCACATGAAAAAGCGATTTGGTAGGTAACATGCTTAGCAAACACAGTAGGAGATAAGTAGCGCAGTATGCTTTTATATACTGCCTGCATCAAACACTAACAGATTGATAACATTTTGTTTATTGATTTTCTTTAAATTCTCAAAATTTCAGTTTCTGCCGTGTTTAAATTATATTTCGCCAAATATAATTTAATCATTGAGGTGAAAAAATTCCATTGAGGTTAAATTCACAGATCTAACATCAATTCTATTAAACGGAGAAAGGAATCATCCAATTCTAGAAATATAGAAATGGATTAAATAAGGTCATTTTTATTGCTTGATTTCAAGGAGAAAAGAAAGCACTGGACTAAAAACAGATCCAAATAACAGAGATCATATGTGTTGCCTTCAACTGATAACAAGAAGCACCACACTTACTAAAAAGTGTGAGAGGATTAAAATTGCTTAACGTCTGCATTGTTAGACAAAATATTACAAAACGACTGATATAAAACTCCTTTATAAGCACAACAAAATAACCATAAAATCTATATGACGGGTATTTATTTTATATGCAGGGATATTCAGAGAGAATTGAAAGTCACCTCACGTTCAGTGACCTTTCGTTCCCTGCACTTCGGGGTGATTCGGCGATTCTAGTTCTCTGACCCTGCTGCGTATTCAGCAAGCACTGCAGGGCCCCCCCGTAGTGCAGGGAAAACTCGCCGAAACCCGCAGAACACTCATCGAACACTCACCGAAAACCAGCAGAAACCGCTGCAAAAACCCCACCGAACGCGCTGGAAAAACCCGACTAGCTGCCGATCACAGCGCAGAGCAGCCGCCGGAACGTGGTGAAAAAAAAAACAGTACGCTTGAAAGATTGAAGTTTGAAACGCTCTTTGAAAAAAAACGACACAACAAAAATGTCTGGAATTTTCATATAAGATCCAATGAATGATAATAAAAAGGTCTGTTAAGGAAAATTTTAAAAAAAAGGGTTTAAAAAGGGGAAAAAAAATTGCCGAAAAAAACCTGAAAAATGCCTAAAAGGTCCTAAAAAAAATCTAGAAATAAAGAGACTCTTTACAGCAGAATAAAATAAGAAACGGTTTATTAGATATTGAATTAAAACGGGAATATATTTAACATTGAAGCCTATGGGATTTGCCTTAATTAACCTGTCAAATGAAACCACCAAACAGCAGGGCATTTCGGCAACTTTTCACTTTGGTTTGGTGTCTCTGAATAGGCAAACCATTGCTTCTCAATGGGGATTTCACTGCCCTCGAACAGGCACCGAAAGTATAGGCAATTCGCCAGAATTTGGCGAACTGCCTGCTCTCGGAATAGCCGAATGGCCCCGAAATTCAGTGTCCGGTTACATTTCGGCCACATTTCGGACCTCTCTGAATAACCCCCATGGTATTATTATTTTAATTTTTTCAAAAAAATATATGAATTGATCTTGTATGCAAATAGAATTTAGTAAACATAAAAAATGAAAACATGTAGAAAAATAATAGCATTTATATTGATTTCCTGACATCTTGCTGTTTTTACTTATTTTTCTAATGGTCTATTACTTTTCAACTGATTATCTGGTGTACAATCAAATTCTTCTGGTGTGCATGAAACAAACATTGACTTATATAATGAAGAGTGAACAAGTGTGTTTAAATGACACCTGTATGCTCCCTTTCCTTTTACATATTTGGACTTCCTCCCTTTAAACTGAAAATTGTGGCATAATATATATTATATATATATATATATATACACATATATCCTACATGTGTAATATATACACTGTATTCATATATCATTTATACTTGAAAACGAGAGAAATCTCAATGTATCCTTCCTGGTAAAATCCTTTTATAAAATAAAAAATAAAATACTAGAGATGTGCATTCGTTTCGGAAAAATTCGTAAATTGGAACGAAATTTGATAATTTGTAGTTCGGGAGTACTTCTGAATAACGAATCGGTACGAATTCGAAACGAAACGGTATATAAACGAATTTATTTCACTTTACACTGTGTGACGTTTGGGGGCCCACAGAGCACGTGCACAATGTCTTTCACAAACAAAACTGTTTTATTCACCCTTTCAGGGCAGTCAAAAAGGCAACATAATAAGTACACGCTTTGGTTCAGCAAAATTAAAGCAAAGTCCTGATCTTCAGCACAAATAAACAGAGAAATAATAGTGGCTCACCAACGCTTTAAACAGTCCCAAACCTAGGGAATCCTTTCCCCAGTATGTAGAAGCCTCTCCAGCAAGGCACAGCACGTCTCCTGCTTTTGGAACACAAACACACAGCTTCCACTGATTACTTTTCTTTTTCCTAAAAACTCCCACAATCCTATCTGGGAGTTGCTGGCTTTAAAGATCTTCCTGGATAGGAAGATTAACCATGTGGTTGCACTTAAAGGGACCACAACCCAAATAGGGGTGAAACATAGTGTCCATGCAGGACCCAGCCCTGCCGACCTCTACAACTGTCATCATCATAAAATAAAAATTTGAATAATTGATATCAACTATTGAATTGATCGTAACTTAAAATAAAAGTAATAGTCAGCAAAGGACTTTATGAAACAAATTAATTTGTTTCACTGTTTAATTTGACTCAAATACTAAATCTGTGACACAGCTTAAAATTTAACCCTAGCTTTTCTTTTAACAGCAAAATTTGATTAATTGGGGTTTTATTTGGTGATCCAAAATTCGAATTGATATCAACTATCGAATTGATATATGAAAATCTAATCGATTTGAAATTTTGAATCGATCCAGAATGAAACAAAACGAAATTAGTTACTAAATTCCGAAAAAGAAATTATTTGAAAATTTAACAAAATGAAACAAAACTAAACAAATGTATCAGCCATGCACATCCCTAATATATACCATCTACAATGTGACATGTGATTCCCCAGTATATTTTTGGAACATTAACTCCTTCACTACCGATAGAGATATCTCAGGCTTCAAATGCACCATTTGGTACACTGATAGAGATATCGCGATATGCTGATCTGCAGCACAAAAGCAAATTAAATTTGTTTGCTACAATCAAATTTCATTTGCTTTTGGGCTGTAGAAGGTGCCCCCAAAGTTTTGGCCCTGTGAGCATAATGTCCAAAGCTAAAACTGTAAAATCAGCTGCTGATAGCTGTGAAATATCGGGCTGTCAGTAGCCGTTGCAGGGAAAATAGACCAGCCACTCAAACCTCTAACTCAATTTGGCAGTTGATGGTGCCATCTACTGGCCAAAATAGGTTATTTACAGCAAGAAATACAATAGGTATAAGCTCAAATATTTCTTACTTTATAAATAATTAAAAATGGTTTTACAAAAAACACTAGTTTCTGGCAATGGATTTTTGGAAAATCACTTGGTAGTGAAGGGGTTAAATGAAATGATGTAGTGGGAAAAAAAGATAAACTGTTGTAAAATTAGAATAAGACAGCTAAATTATGCATTTTAAATTTCATGGAGGATTTGTACAGTCATCTGATTATGTGGTTGATATGGGCTTCCAATGAGTGCAACTAATCCTGGCTGTGTATCTAATTTTACTCTATATATTGAAGGATAATTTTGCAGTGGAAAAGGTTATCTGTATTTTCTGTACACCCACTCTGATGTCCATCATTATATGGATCTCTGAAAATAGCATTCCATTTTTCTTGCCAATATCGGGCAATCCAAGGCAAGATTTAAATTTTGGATTAATGTATATTATAAAAACAATGATGAAATAACTAATTTAGAGCTGACCATAGGACTCCCGTTGTTTGTTATTTTATTTTTTTAAATCAATCATTTAGTATTTGAATACATGAGAATAAAACCATATGTTTAACAAGGTTCTAGCATTTTTAACTGAAGTTTACACTATAGATTCATATATATTTAGGACTTAATTACAACACATTAATCTATGTCGCTTGGTAATACCTATAAAGAGCACTAGAGGAAATTTATATTAACTGAGGTCTTGTATTGTCATTCGGTTTATTTCTTCCTAATTGATTATAAGCTTTAGCATTAGTGCAAGCTTAGGATTCTTAGTGTCTTCATAAATGAATGTGGTTAATGTACTTTATGCTCTACGTGCCTTATTTATATCTCAAAAATAATTAAATGATCATCTCTTCTCAAACTGCTTTTTAATCCGCAATAAAACTGTCCTGCATCCTCATTGGATCAGTTATTGTAAAATGTATACGGCCTTGTTGACATATACAGTATATGTTCACAATACTCCTTTTAACCCCTTGCTATGCTGTCCTAGCGATGGGTAGACCTGAATGCTGAGGAACAACATGGCACACACCCCACAGCTCTCTGATTACTCCCTCAACTCCCTTGCCGACGGCTGCAACTGGCTGAAGGCTGGCTGCTCATGTTCAGGCAATCCTGCCTGCAGCCACTTGCAGCGATCAGCCATAGAGAAGAGAGGTGGGCTGGGGGGAGTTGACGTAGAGATGCAGGCGGACCTGTTTCCCTGCAGAACCAACGTTAAGGGATTAAGATTAGCAGTTATAGAATATCTACATCATGTAACAATTTTGCTACAATGACTGCTTTATCTAGATTCCTCCTAATCTCACATCAAAGAGATATACAGGTCACACATCCCTTATCAATAATTCTAAAATCGATAAACCTTTTGGAGCCTTCTGGATTGTAGTAATTTCGGATTAGGGGAGCTCTGGGGGGTCCTGCTGCAGATCACAGATCTCGCAGATCGCAGAACATTCACAGAGCTTCTGGGCAGCCCCAGCATGTGACATGCTGCTTGAAGTCATGCTGGCTCTGTGCATCATGTCCATGGAAAAACCCTGCACAGAACTCCCAGCATATGTACACAATGAAAATTGCAACAGGAAGGGGTTCGTGATTCTGTTGCCGCAATCTCCAAAATCCAGAAAGCTTGGCGTGCTCAATCTGTAGATAAAAATAAGATTATATATGTGTCAACTTTGACATAGTTAAAGGACTTTACATTCAGCACTTCTGGAAAGCATCTTGCAGACTTTGTTATTTGCCTGATTCATGTCCACTATTTTACTGACACCTGAAATCCGGTGGGCAAGTTTGGTGGAAATTATAGGACTGGATGAGGACTTTTTTTAATTGATGCAAATCAAATTCAGTTAGCATGCGGTTTGAGAAGGCTAGACAAAATATTATTTGGCAGAATTTATGATGGCATTGCATAAATCTCATCTTATTTGAAATTATAATTAAAGAACAATTTTTCACTCAAGAAACATATCTGTCTTTATTATATGATCCACTGGTTGCTAGTTGTTTGTTCCCTTAGTTATAAACAATGTAACAATATGTAAATGTATTTCATTAAAATTTTAGAGTAATGTTTTTGTTTGACAAATCATACATAAAATAAAGGATGTTTTTTAACAAACCTAGGTATCAAGATGCAAGGTTAGCTGTGCATGGGCATCCTTAAATATGATCACTGTGTTTGCAAATCATGTTGCATCAGAACTCCATAAACAGGGCCAAATAGTAGGCTTCTTGCCATATGGGTATTAGCTAAAGGTACAATATAGGTGAAGATAAGCATGCTTTTTTAACCACTTCACTACCAAGATCAACTATACTTGATTTGCAAGGCACTTTCCGCCGCCCTGATATCGCGTATAGGTGATATGGTGTTCCATAGGAGAAATGCAAGGGAATTTTGTTTACTGGGAATGTGACTAAATTACATCATCAGATGATCCTGCACGAAGAATTGTAGCAACTCCTTTTGTTTAGTAGATAGAGACTTCTTTAAAAGAAAATAAACAAATTAAGTGGACATGCAACCCACAAGTTGTTTATTCTTTGTTTCTTGCCTGCCAATTAAGTTATTGCACTAAGAAAAACATTGGGAATATTCCCAATTATATTTTTACTGTATAATTAATTAAAAAAGATTTTCAAAACAAACATAATTTGTTTGGATCCTACTATAAAACATGACTTCTATAATTATGGTTCAAATGTCATCAGCAAAAAATGGTCAAAACTAGCTCAGTACACAGGTGTGAAATTGCTCAGAAGCGAAGGGGTTAACTTTTATATGTATCTAAGCACCAATCTTGAATTGACAAGGCTTTTTCTAGATGCACTAAATCTATACACCTCAACAGTGTGTATACTATTTGTCCAAGCATGTTTGTATATGCGTGTGTCTATATCTCTGTGAATAGATGTGTGTGTGTGCACAAAAGTAACCCACATGTCAAAAATAAGCTGTACGTACTGCACATCACTCTTTGACAGTCACAAAATTAAATGATTACGAAAACATTAAGATGAATCTTGCATAAAACACAAGTAACACTGGTTTCCCAGCTGTGAAATCAGGCACACAGTCATCCCAACTCTCTTGGCAAGAGTCAATCGTGTTGTGCTATAGTGTTTAGTGCGGCCACCACGGACGGCTATTTTCCTGGCAGTTATGCCAATTGGCAATTAGCTTGCATGTGTTGCTTTGTGCCGTTTATCTTTATCCGCACACTGGGGGCAAATCACATTGCACTCATATGGCACATAGAGAATCTCAGCCTTTAACCAATTAAATGCCTCTTAGGTAATATACACCTAAAACATCATTCTACCCCGGCCTTTTGTATTCTGAAACATTTCACAAAATCACACCTTTATCATGCTGCAATATTTCACAATGTATTAATAATATTGGGTTACCAGACCAGACAAATGTTTCTGGTTACAAATTAGTTCTTCTTGCAGAGACGGAGCACAGGGAACGCGCTGCACTGCAGCATGTAGATGTTGCAGGATGAAAATCAATTAACTGATCAAGGCAGTTCATTTGGGATGATTAACAAGTTGATATCCTACCTGCTTTGTCTACATACGGTCTTTGTATGTCAAGGCCTCAGTCTGCACGCACACATCTCTTCAGTATATATATCTTGTATATGTTAAGAAAACCATTAAAATCCAGACACTTTACTAATGCATATCATTCAAAGCTATAAAGATATGTATCTGACACGTTTACACACATTGTTAAGAAATATAATCAGTAAAATAACATTAGGTTCATTATGAGATGAATTGCTCTTCTGGATGTGCATGCTGGTGAATTCATTGAATCCTGTTGGAATGAAGGGAAGGAAATATAATTTTCTGGCCTTCTGATTTCCAGGGCTTCTGGTTGGAGGTACAATCTTGGCTTTGAAGTTCTGTTTCAAGAAAATTAAATAGATTTGAAAACCGGGACTGCAAGAATATGATCCTTACACTATAAGTATGCAATCTAGAATGTCTAAGGTTTACCTTTTTATGGTTTAAAAATAGTAATATTCTGCTAGCAAAATCTGGATTTATTTTTAGTTACGTCTTTGGACCGTGCTTTGGAATTCTGTTAAATGCTGTCAGTCTCAGAACTTTACCTTTCCATAATATGGTTTTTCATGGTTGTCTTCCGTGGCTGAGGACAGGTTAAGACATGTGTTCATAAGTGTTGTATTACCAGTGATATCTACTATAAAAATTTCCCTTGATGAAGTCTAACGGTTTTTCTTTTCTTCAACCGCTAATAGGTTTTCATCACAGATAATTATATCAGAGATATTTAAAATAGTAAGCAACCAAAAACGATAGTCTGAAAAAAATGGCATGTTTCCTTATCACGGTCTTGAACAATCCCCAACCTTCCTGCTATTTATTCTTCACTTTTCAGACGATTACATAATTTTAGCTCCCTCCACTAATATGCCAATCAAATGTTTCTGATATACATGCTAGTTTTAGAAAGCTTTACCACTAATATAATGTTAAGTCCTTTTGTTCTTTTCTACCTCTTTTCCTCTAGATGAGCGGTTCCCAACGCAGGTCCTCAGAAGCCCCTAACAGGCCAGATTTTAAGGATCATCATGGGGAAATGCAGACTGAATCCTGCAATCACTGAGAAGCAAATCATATCACCTGTGCTTCACATATCTGGCAAACCTGGCCTGTTATTGGGTCCTGAGGACCAAGGTTGTGAACCACTGACCTAGATTATAAACTCATTTAAGCAGGTCCTTCCACACCTCTACTAGCTGATTCCAGTGTTTGCAATTTTGTTAGCTGTGGAAACTGTTGTCGCTATATAAATGGCGATGATAATAATATTATTGTTCCTTTGGTTATGCATTATGCAATCGCTATACCTTGTTCCCTAAACAGAATGTCTTATAACAGCAGCGGTTTGCAGTATCCATTCATAATAACAAGCTGGAAAATTTTCTACTGATTTGTTTAACAATATAAATAGACTGGAAGTCTTTATGTTACTCAATCAACTACCATTGTCTAGTACAAGACTAAAGCAAATTTCCTACAGACAAAATGGATAGACGAGTGATCATAAAACTGTGAAATAAGCATGTTTGATTGTCAAAAAGCAAATAGACAACTGAATTCTGAGGTGACCTGTGTTAATTGAATTAGTCATCCTTTTAATTGAATTTGGTTCTACTGGCTGTAAAAAAAAAGACGGTGTTCTAAAGTACGTTTGCTCTGGTTCCACACTAATGCCATTGTAAAGATTGGCTTGTGTCTGAATTAAGAGATAATGAATTTATTAAAATTATTATTAAAAGGCTCAGACAGTGCAAACATACCATTTCATGGAAAATAAGTATTTGATTTAGGCTAGGGTCAGACTAACGCAGTATCAACGTGCGTTTAGCAGCACTAAATCACGGCCGTGCTAGCAGCAAATGACGTCCAATGCCAGGCAGCATACGAAGAACGGCCGCAAAAAAGTGCAGCTGCGCAACGCAAGTGGCAAACGAACGCATTTTTTCGAGAACGTGATACCGCTAGTACTGACGTACAGAGTGCGCTGCGTCCGCTAGCGGCGTGTGTGCGTGATTAGGAGACGTCAGATGCTGCTAATGTCCGGCCAACATAACGTCCAGACACAAAAAGGGTTTTATTGATGATCCGTACGAAATCACGGACGAAAATATGCATCATATGACCGCTATCGTGTATTCCGTGAATAAATGCGCCCATTCGTTCGAACGCACTTTTTCACGGACAACGCGAAAAATGCTGTTAGTCTGACCCTAGCCTTAGCCATGTTTGTTTATCTAAGAATATGTGTTGTCATTATTTTGTTGTTTTCTGTGCAATTCTATATTTACTCAGTACACAACAAAACTGCTGAATTCCTTATGTAATGAAATTGAAGACACAGGGATGTGTACAAACAACACCTTCAAAAAGGGAGTAAGAGATGACATCCCATGCAGTGAAAAGCTAACCTAACCCACAACACAACGGCAAGTCTGAGTATCATTCAAGGCAGCAATAGCTTAGGATAATAATATGTTGCAAGTTAAGTTTAACAGGATGCATGAAAGGATTATAGCTTTAACAAACGTGAATTCTTTCCCGTTTTCTTTCCACAGTAATAGTGGAAAATAATTATATATAAACTACCTTAATTCAAGAAGTTAAACCTTTGCAAAATCTACTAGTTGTACAATGTTAAAATAAACCTTACAAACATTTTATACCATGCAATGAAAATCCTGCAAATCAATGCAAATAGTCCCATCGTTTTGTGGCTATACTGAAAGTGGCGGGATTCAATAGTTTGGCATTAGGTTTTAGGTTAGAGAAGGCAACTGTTAGAATGCTAACATCAGTCACTAATAAAGAAAAAAAGGCCTCGTGCCTGATCCCCACCGAGGCGGCTGCAACCACCAGATGTATACAGCCCAGCAACATGTATAAAACATAAAAAGAAAAAAAGTGTCATCTGCGCTTATCCCTATAACACCGTGTGAAACATAACACAATTAGAGGTTTTTGCTTACTTGAATGGCCATTGAAGTTGTAAGGTCTCCTGCAGCGTCAAGGTGCCTCCAGAAAGGCGAGTCCTGCCATTTCTTCATTAGCACAGCAAAATCATAAATTATTTATTGGAAAGTGGTCACATGACATTTAATAAAAGTATCGGTACTTGGTATTGATGAGTACCTGAAAAAAGTATTTGTACTCGCACTCGGTCTTAAAATAAAGGTATCGTGAATCCCTAAATAATTCCTTGTGATTTACAGAGGATGATATTGTCTGTGCTTAGATATTGTTTTATCTAAGAATGTTTGTTGACTACTGCGCCTTGGGTTCTGAATCTCTTGCATGTAACCATTAAATGATGATCCTACCTAAAGTTCTATACATCTTCAAGACCTTGCTGATTTCAGTCCCTTATAGATACTTTGTCACAATTCAGGCTAAGATCAATAAATTCATAAGGGACTTTAAGAAATTAATCGTCCAGACCCCCGACTCTATTGTGTAGAGGATAAAGAAGGTCTTTGCTTGGTACCTACCCAAGACATTATAGCTTGTGTTTTTACAAATGCCCATATATTTTTATATAATCTAGGCCTCTTAAAGTTTTATTTTTTCCATAAATCACCCATCACAGTAATGGAACAAATGTCTCTTTCCCCAAACTTACCAAAAGGGTTAACCTATATAGGATATTATGTAGAGTTGACTGACCAAGTTCCTCCTTGAAGGAGATTTCAAAGAGTTGGGAACATGACCAAGGCTAAACTATTGAAGCTTCATCCTGGGCTGATTTCCAGATCAGAATGGGTCAGTACACCCCCAACGTGAGGCACTGTGCCACAGCATGAACTGATTACATTGTGCCAGAAACTTTATGTCAATATTGGGCACATCATGCCCATGTCGATGCTTGGTGAATCCTGTCCATGGCATCCATAAGACTACATGGAGACATGCGAGAGGCTTTTGTGATATCACATGTATGCAATATTATGGAATTGTACAGGGTCAACAGACGGACACTGGGAAAAATTGGTTCTCAGTGTCCTTCTGCTTGTGGAGAGAGGAGGCATTTTATTTTGCCGTCCCTTTTTTCTTGAAATGAGGGGTAAGTATTGGTCTTATAAATCAAATCTGGTAAAGTAACCATCAACTGACACCATTTACTTGTTTTCTGCGTAGTAACAGAAACAGCAGCAAGGAACAATCAGAAACTGCAAATACAAATGTCAGAATTGGGGTGCCTTTTTCAAAGATTGAAAGAGAACCATAATTGAGTTTGCAGATTATTTTTAGAGTACAGTTGCACGCCACAATAATATCTCTTTAAAGAAATAATAACTACAGTTATAATTTGGTGCTAAATCAAACTGGAAAATTATTTTGAAAATATGTGAAATTCATTCTAATTTGTTATCTGCCAAAACGAAACATCAGCTGTTTTTAATAGCAATACATATTAGCACAATTTACATCATTTCCAGCAAACCGTAAGCTTGTCTTATTCGCTAGATCACAGTTCTATTTACTTTTGCATAATTTTTTGTCTGTCAATTTCACTAACAAATGAAACATTTTTATTCCTCATTTACTGCTTCTTAACATCAGCTGCTTTGTTGTCTTTATGAAAAAGCACATACAATTCTTTACTACAGAAAGAGTGAAAGAAACGTTGTCTCTTTTCCCCTTCCAAATGAATTCTCAATAGACCAATCAACAGGATTCATGTTAAATACAATAAGTACTTCAAAATGAATTATAAGGTCACCTTAACATTATATCATAGCAACAGTGTAAATCACCTAAAGACCCCCAAAGGGGCGAAAGATGATCAAGTGTGCTCTCTCTCTCTCGTTTCACAAGAAAGCCAAAGTAAACTACCCATCTAATTAAACTTTCTTCTTTAATTCACCAAATAATTGTAAGATGCATGTGGATTGTAATTGCTGAATTGAAGAAGGGATATGAGAACATTGACATTCAGATCTCATGCAAAATTGTATCTTAAATATACCTGCTACAACCTTTATAAATAGTAACAAAGACTCAAAAATGGTATTTAATACCTTATTTAGTTTAACCCCTTAAGGGCCGCTGACGTACCCTGTACGTCTTGTCCTCGGGTCTCCCTTAGACCCGCGGACGTACAGGGTACGTCAGCGGCGCCTAATCCCCCTCCCGCCCGATACTCACCTCCCTCGCTGGATCCCACGGCGATCTGGCAGGGAGGAAGCCTGCCCATGTGATTTACATGGGCAGGCGAGGCTGATGACATCGCCACGCTGCGTGGTGACGTCATCAGCAGGCGTCCCCATGGATTTCAATGGAGGGGAGGGGGGGCTCCTTTGGAGCCCTCTATCTCCCCAACCATTGAAGCTAGGGAGATGCCGTTTGCACCGCTGGAGAGGGGAGAGCCTCCCCTTTCCAGCGATGTATGGCATTAACCATTTCGCCGCCGGATCACGTTGCGGTGCCAATTGGCGCCAAAACGCGATTCAAACCTGGAGGGGGGCTGACATCTTGGATGTCAGCCAAGCCTCCAGGTCCCCCCCACCCACTGACAACCTCACCATATGTGTGAGGATGTCAGTGGGCCAGTTAACCCTCTAGCTGCCATGTAGAGATAAGGGGATCCTAAGGATCCCTTTATCTCCCGATCCATGGCAGCTAGATGGTCATATTTGAAAGATTGCCATCATTTGAAAGGCCTGATTATGGCCTTTCAAATGATACCAAACATGACCAGGTTTGGTTTTAAAAAATAAAAAAAATAAAAAAATTAAATAAATAAAAAAAATAGAAAAATTAAATAAAAAAAATAATAAAAAAATTAAATAAAATAAAAAAATGTTTTTTTTTAAAAAGTTTTTTTTTGTCTGGGGGGGGTTTAATTAAATAGGACCTAGGCTGTCATCTAAAAATAATTAGCACAAAATGGTCAGAATGAGCGCAGAGCACATAGGTAAACTGTCTCAGCAGTGAAGGGGTTAAAAAGCAAACGCATGTAAAAATTGGGTATTTCTAGTCTCGGGACAAAATTTTGAACCTATTTAGCTGGGGTCGTTTTGGGTGGTTGTAGATTTTGGGGATTAAATTACAAAAAAGTGTGTTTTTACCATTTTTTTCCTCATATTTCATATTTTTTTTTATAGTAAATTATTCGATATGATGGAAATAATGGTATTTCTAGAAAGTCCATTTAATGGCGGGAAAAAGGGTGTATAATATGTGTGGGTTGAATAAACGAGTAAGAGGAAAATTTGACCTAAACACTAACAGCGCAGAAACGTAAAAACAGCAGCGGTCACTAAAAGACGGATTTGTGTAAAACCGCCCAGTCACTAAGGGGTTAATTACTTATACTTTCAGCTTTCTTTCTGCAGGCTGCTGTCTTCTTTAAGCATATGTCAGCAACTGTGACCCTTTGTTATTTTTTTAATAAATGTGGATGATGTGTGAGGGACGTCCTGGCTATTGCACATTGTGTGCGGAGGACATCCCCCACACATCATGGGGTCTCCGAAGCAAAAAGGAAGACCCCATCCGCTTGGGACCAAGTTCCGGGGTGGTCTGACTTCAAGGAAGTCAGACTGTCCCATATGACTCATCCCAGTGCTCTGATGTCATTGCAGCATCGCAGAGTGATTTGAGGAGGGAGACTGGGGACTATTTGTCCCCAGTTTCACTCTTCTCCCGGACCACCGTTCTCATGCGGGATAAGAGGAAAGTATCTGATTTATTGGGGGTGGGGATTTAGCTGGTGCTAAATGATTCTGCATAAGCAGAATCAGTTAGTATCATGTTCTGGTTGATGGCAAAAATCTGTTTAACCCATCAGTGTGTTAATTAGCGTTACAACATTTTAATACCTTACTTATCCTAACACTAATTACTGATTGCACTCCCCATGTTAAGGATAGGATGCGCAAAGTACAGTAAGCTCAGTAAGTGCAAAAACCGATGCGCTAATGGATTACAAACGGGTTTAGCGTTAGGAATGTAATATGGGGGTCATAAGTCACTTAACCTAGCCTTAAGATTTATACATCCGAGCGCTAAGGTTAGCACTAACATTGTAATGTAGCCCTTAGTTTTTATTTATACATGATCTGGCCTTTCTAATGACACCTCACATGGCCCACTACCTTTTATGGTTCCGGAGATATAGGGGTCCAAATGACAACCCTATTCTCTTTCATAGGGAATTCCCTGCCAGCTGGGGAGAAAGTCCCATTTCTGACATCATCACGCTCATGTGCAATGATGTCAGTGGGCAGAGGGAGGTCCTAAAGGGACCGCTGTGGGAGATGCCTGCAATCGGTGCAGAGTTGCGGAACTTTGATGACATGCTGGGCATGTCCTCTGCATCCTAGCAGGAAAATGGAGGATATATACAGCACGTCGCACGCAGCAAAGGGGCTAATCAGTACCTGAGCATCATGGGAGATGTAGTTTCAAAACATGGGGGGGGGCAGAGCCGTAGCTAGCTCCTTTGGCACCCGAGGCAAGAATAGAAAATTGTGCCCCCCCCCCAAAACACAATATTTTTAGAGGTTATTTAGAGGAAAATAGGTAATAAATTACAAAATTAATAATACTAAATAACTAATGTTATTCAGCAGAGGCGGCTCCAGATTTGATGAGGCCTTAGGTGAAGCTCCGTTATGAGGCCCCGCAGGGCCAGAAACCAAGCTATTCACAGATGTTTTAGAGGACCGTGTGTGTATGAGTGTATCAGAGCACCACCGCAATAAAACTCACAGTAAAGTGTAGTGTGTATGAGTGTATCACAGAGCTCCACAGCAATAAAACTCACAGTAATGTGTATCGATTGGGTATTGAACATGAGAGCGTTGTGGATTGCGTATTGAACATGAGAGCGTTGTGGATTGCGTATTGAACATGAGAGCGTTGTGGATTGGGTATTGAACATGAGAGCGTTGTGGATTGGGTATTGAACATGAGAGTGTTGTGGATTGCGTATTGAACATGAGAGTGTTGTGGATTGCGTATTGAACATGAGAGCGTTGTGGATTGGGTATTGAACATGAGAGTGTTGTGGATTGCGTATTGAACATGAGAGCGTTGTGGATTGGGTATTGAACATGAGAGCGTTGTGGATTGGGTATTGAACAGGAGAGTGTTGTGGATTGCTTATTGAACATGAGAGCGTTGTGGATTGGGTATTGAACATGAGAGTGTTGTGGATTGCGTATTGAACATGAGAGCGTTGTGGATTGGGTATTGAACATGAGAGCGTTGTGGATTGGGTATTGAACAGGAGAGTGTTGTGGATTGCTTATTGAACATGAGAGCGTTGTGGATTGGGTATTGAACATGAGAGCGTTGTGGATTGGGTATTGAACATGAGAGCGTTGTGGATTGCGTATTGAACATGAGAGCGTTGTGGATTGGGTATTGAACATGAGAGCGTTGTGGATTGGGTATTGAAGATTAGAGTGTTGTGTTTTATTCAATGAGAGGAGCATTATTATATGTATATTAACCTCCCTGGCAGTAACGAGTGTGGCTCGGGGTTAAATTTCAGTACCAAAAGCAATAACCCAGAGCCACACTCGACATTGTACATACCCTGTCCCTGCGTTCCCTCGATGTCCTCCCGCTGTGTCCCCCAGCAGATTGCAGCAAACTGCTTCCGGGTCCCCTTCCCTGCGCGCGTTGTGATGTGGGGGACGACGACATGGCGGGGGATGCATAAAAAAAATCCTATTTAAAATAAATTACTGATTTGACATAAAATCAGAGAGGGGAGGAGAGCTTATAGGGGGAATTGGTGGGTAGAGATATGGGGGGAAGAGAGCTGGGGGGGCTGGGGGTAGAGATGTGGGGATAGAGAGCTGGGGGCTGGGGAGAGATTTGGGGGCTGGGGGTTAGAGGGCTGAGAGGTAGAGAGCTGGGGGGGCAGATGTGGAAGTAGAGATCTGGGGGGTTGGGGGGTAGAGAGCTGGGGTAGAGATGTGGGGGTAAAGGACTGGGGGTAGAGATGTGGGGGTAAAGGACTGGGGGTAGAGATGTGGGGGTAAAGAGCTGGGGGGGCTGGGGGTAGAGATGGGGTAGAGTGCTGGGGGTAGAGAGCTGGGGTAGAGATGTGGGGGTAAAGAGCTGGGGGGCTGGGGTAGATATGTGGAAGTAGAGATTTGAGGGGGCTGGGGGTAGAGGGCTGAGGGATAGAGAGCTGGGGGGCTGGGGGTAGAGATGTGGGGGTAAAGAGCTGGGGCTGGGGGTAGAGGGGTGGGGGTAGACAGTTGGGGGCTGGGGGTAGAGATGTGGGGGTAAAGAGCTGGGGGGCTGGGGTAGATATTTGGAAGTAGAGATTTGAGGGGGCTGGGGGTAGAGGGCTGAGGGATAGAGAGCTGGGGAGCTGGGGGTAAAGATGTGGGGGTAGAGAGCTGGGGGTGCTGGGGCTAGACAGCTGGGGCTGGGGAGTAGAGATATGAGGGTAGAGCTTGGGGGGCTGGGGCAGAGAGAGCTGGGGGAAAGATGCTGAAGTGGGGGTAGAGATCTTATAGGGGTAGAGAGCTGGGGAGGTAGAGCTAATGAGGGGGAGCTGCAGGAGAGGGGGCTGTTTGAGGGGGAGAGCAGTTGGGGGTGATCTTACCTAAGAGGTGTCCCCCTGGCTGCAGCTGCAGTGTTCTGCTCTCCTGCTTCTTCTCTTCCTGCTCCCTCCCTTCCACTTGGTGTGGGGACAGGAAGTCTTGCAGGAGGATGGGAGGAGCAGCCGGAAGGGGCGTCCTCAGCAGCTGAGTGAGACACCTTCTGCCAGCTCCTTCTCATCCTCCTGCACGTCTCTCATCTCGCTGCTCTCAGCAAGTGAATGCAGCAGCCCTGTCTCCCCTGTGCTCTGATCCACTCCGGCAGTCAGAGAGGTGATTTTCTTTCTGACTGCCCCTGCGCCCCATTGTAACTGTGCCCGAGGCGAGTGCCTCACTGGCCTCACCCTCCCTACGGCCCTGGGGGGGGCAAGGTTGCTGACCTGCTCTTTAGTAGAGCAGGCTTTACCAAGTACAGTCAAACTAAAGATTTAATAATAAGAAAAGACTGGGATATATGTTTCAGACCAACGCAGACTTTTTTGTTGCAGTGGCCAGTAAATTTTTGTATAAATGGATGTTTTATCTACTGTATGAAAGGAGCTAGAAGTACTCAATCCAGACGAGCCATTAAGTTAACGTCTGGAGCAGTTATACATAACATATAGCTTAGCAGCTCTAGCCAAAGCACTACATTATGCCAAGAAGATACTGTAAAATAACAGTTCCTATAGTTTGTCATTGTGCAGGACACAGTATTTACATAGTGTTCTGTAACAATTCTGTATTTTGCAATGTCGTATATATAACAAGGAGTATGGACTGAACGATGTTAATGTGCTCATAATTGCACTTTATCATACCTGCCAGTTTGAAACACATGGCATGCAAAGTCGATTCAACTAAACCTATTAAAAGAATGTTAATTATCTTTGGAAACAATAGGGTTGTTTGCAGTCCTCGTCATGCAACACTGCACACTTATTATTCTTGCTCCTTTTCATTTAGTAGGACCCACTTGCTAAGAATTACAATTTAGATGCGATTTTAAAGTGTTTGAATAAACCTATTCTTGTGGGTTGAAAATCTTTCTCCGGTATCGTGAAGCAGGAATGGAGAAATAAGAATTTAATCAACTATTCTGATCCAATTGTAATGACACACGGGCTTTGCTAACTAAAATTAGAAAAAAGAGCCATTTTCAAACAATGTATAAGCAGTACTCCTATACAAAGCAATTAAATTGAAAATGAATACTGCATCTTTCTTAATACTAAAATGTATGAAGGCAGAACTTCTCAAATTTCCTAAATTAACAAACAAACAACAAAAACGCAATGTATATGGTGCAACTTGCAGCCTGAGAAATACTGATTTTAAAGAGAAACACTATCAGGTCTATTCACTGAAGGTGAAACTCAGGAGAAGAGAACCATCTAGACCAAAGATTTGGAAAGTGAGATAAATGGGAGAATTTTTCTGGTTTGGCTATTTTGACCTAGAATTTTCACTTCTTCCAATTCTCCTGAGTTTCAACTTTAGTAAATAGACTTGTATGCAATGCAACCACTCAGTGTTATTTCAGTGGTCATAGTGCCCTCTTTCGTCTCTTGCCCCTGGGGGGGCCTGATGAAGGTCTCCAAGTGCAGAGGCTTAGTCCTACCCCAAATCTTTTCTTGTTCACTATGCTATTGGAGTTCCTAGATGATTGCAGAGGGATTTAGATAGATTGGGGGACTGGGCACTTGAATGGCAGATGAAATTTAATGTAGATAAATGCAAAGTTATGCACTTTGGAGTGAAGAACACACAAGCAATTTATACCCTAAATGGTACGGAGTTAGGGAAATCCAAGCAGGAGAAGGATTTGGGAATAATCATAGACCTCAAACTAAGTAACAATGTCCAATGTCAAACAGCAGCCGCCAAGGCCAGCAAGGTATTGGCATGCATTAAAAGGGGAGTTCACTCTTGGAATGAACACATAATTTTGCCTCTGTATAAATCAATGGTCAGACCGCACCTTGAATATGCCGTGCAATTTTGGGCACCTGTCTTAAAGGATATTATAGCGCTAGAAAAAGTGCAGAGAGGGGCGACTAAATTAATAAGGGGAATGGAAGGTTTAAATTATGAGGAAAGACTAACAAGGTTAAATCTGTTTAGTTTAGAGAAACGGCGACTTAGAGGGGATCTGATAACCTTATATAAATATACACGGGGCCATTATAAACCATTGTCTGGAAACCTGTTCCTTAACAGGACTATAAGCAGGATACAAGGACACCCATTTAGACTGGATGAAAGGAAATTCAGCTAAACCATAGGAAGGGTTATTTTACGGTGAGAACAATAAAGCTGTGGAATTCTCTGCCTGTTGAGGTGGTTGGGTCTGAGACTGTACAGACTTTTAAAAAATGACTGGATGACTTCCTGCAGACACAGAATATTAACCACTTCCATGCGGAGGACGCGCTCAGCGCGTCCTCCACATGGCTCCTGCTGTGCAGAGGACGCGCTGAGCGCGTCCTCCCTTTGGGGTCAGCGTTCGGCCGGGTTCCGGCCGATCGCTGGCCCCCCCGGTGCGGGCTGACATCCTCGATGTCAGCCCAGCATCCGGAACCGCCGCCGATGAAATTAGGTGTCATCGCGGCAGCGCGATGACACCTAATTCAGGCGCCCCCCCCGATCGGCGGTGTTGCGGGGGTTAACCCAGGCACCATTTGGAAGGGCACAGCCTGCCCTTCCAAATGGTACCTGGCATTAACCCCTGGGGAGCCGGATCACGAATCGGCGCTGAAAAGCACCGGTTCGTGATCCTTTCCCGGAGCTGGCCGACATCTTGGATGTCGGCCAAGCCTCCGGGAACTCCCCCTGAGGACTGGCGTCATCGTGCATAGCACGATGACGTCAGTCCTGGAGTTAACCCCTAACTGCCACCAATGGTGGAGATAGGGAGTTCCAATGAACTCCCTATCTCCCGATCCGTGGCAGCTAGGGGTCAAAGTTTGGTATGGTTGGATCGGCCAGAGCATGGCCGTTCCAACGATACCAAACACTACTGTGAAAAAAGTTTTTTTAAAAACAATAAAAATAAAAATATATTTAAAAAAAAAATTATAAAAAAATTATATAAAAAAAAAATTATTTTTTTTGGTTCGTTAATGCAGCAATATTGTTCCCATTTCAATTATAATGTGAACAATGATGCTGCACTAACGATTTTTGTATGCGGTGCGTTTGTTAAAAATCGTGTAATTTTCCCCAAAAAAAAATGTAACGAGACCCCATCTCTAATTATTTTAACAAGCGCACCCCATACAAAATATAAACGCAATTGCTCGCATGTTAAAATGTGAAAAAGAAACACTTTACACATTGTAAATTATTGAAAATACATATTTTATTGCATTTTTTGTTATAATATACAGACAGGTCATGACGTATACATATAATAATGACATATTATGAATCTACCGAGTCTGACGGAAAGAACGATATATAATATGTCTGGGTCATATACTAAAATAAGCCTTCAAAACACGTTTAAACATGATGAGCAAAACCGGTAAAAATGACCTCAGCACAGAGGTGTGAAAAGCCTCAGCAGCGAAAGGGTTAAGGGTTATAATATTTAATGTGGGTAAGCTTCTTGATCCAAGGAGAAATCTGACGCATTCTGGGGTCAAGAAGGAATTTTTCCCCAGTTTGTTGCATATTGGCGAGCATTTCAGACTGGGTTTTTTGCCTTCTTGTGGATCAACAGTAGTAGGTGTTGTGTGAGAGGCTGAACCCGATGGACGCATGTCTTTTTTCAGCCTATGTAACTATGGATAAGAGCCATTGGATTGGCTGCTTCCCCACAGTCACATGACATGCTGCAGCTTACAAGAAGTGACTGGATGTTATGTTTGGACCAATGTCGATAAGTATAACAATGCCACTCCTAAGATGAAATAAAAAATGCTGTACTCACAAGTGGTCCATCGGTGAAGAGGAGGGAGAAATTCATTGCCTACTCTTGCTTTAAACAGAAGGACATGGAGAACAAATCACTTTTATCTGTCCTTCCACCTTTAGGATTCTTAGCAAGTCTCCATGTTGTTCTTTGGACTTGTGGCACTGTTGCTGTTAAGCATTAGTGGCTCCCTCTCATCGGCTCGATTACTAGCATTTACTATATTAGTGGCTTGGCTCATTTTTTGGAGCAGCTAATAGATAACAGATCGCAACAATTATTTCGTATAAACTGTTCACAATTACCAGTTTGGCTGGGATAGAGCACCAGAATGGTAGCTGGTAAAAATGGGGTAATATAGAATTAAATATTCCCATATTTTTGCAAACATTTGTAGCGCTCACTCCCGGAGGAGCCGCTGAATTTAACCTCGGGTTAGTCTCTCCACACCAGGGAATAAATATACACCAGCACTGTTGTGGATTTTATAAATTATATACTTTACTGGTCTCAATAAAGCGGCATATATAATGTAAGCACGGTATATAGAAAACAGGATTTCGCAATGCGAGAAACGCGAAGCGGTAAAAGAAAAGTTTAACCCCTTCGTCTCTGGAGTGTAAGTCCCGTGCAGGTTATGTCCCAAAAAGTGTGTGTGTGTTAGCTCAGGTACCCGGGTACTGTATTCGACTGGCCAGTGAAAGGATTTAATAAATCTTCAACTAGTCACATTGGGGCCCTGTAGATTTAAGCAATACTGCAGTGTGCTTCGTTAAACTTTGACTGTGGCCTGGAAGGCCTCTCACCCATCCGCCAGACAATCTGTCCCGCTGCCCGATCAAGGACGTCTCTCCGCTGGATTATACTGGGACCCTGTGCCACCGGATCCGCTTCTCTTGCTTGTCCGTCTTCTACAACAAGATCTACGGCCTACCGCCTGCACTCCCAGTGGATCATCACGGTCTCCTTACTCGGGGTCCAATCTGGAACTCTGTGTCTGTACAAAACCTCTCAGCGGTGGATTACTAGGTCTCTGGCAAGTCACTATATCGATCCCCAGCATCGGCAAGGCAGCGCCTGCTCTCCGGCCTGGTAACAATTGCTCACAGTCTCACGTGCGTCTTACTCTGTTCAACGCTCGGCTCACACTAGCTCCCCTTCGTACGAGGCTGCGGATGTCCTTTCCTTCTTCCCCACCCACTTCCTGTCTCTGCCCCAAAGCATGCTGGAAAACGTAGTCCCATTGTGTCCAGTATAGTTTACATTGCGCTTGTCTCCCTCTGGTGGTCAAACCCGAGCAATACAGCAACAGAGTTTTAAACAGCGCTAGACATTCATCAGGTTCTTAGTTTAAAATATGAATGAAATGGTTTTAATTCCTCGGAATTGTAGGCATTCAACATCTGGGAGCCAAAGTTTGAGATCCCTGGTCTAGAGTCAAGAAAGGATTTTTCTCTTATGGAGGTACAGCTACCTTGGTTTCTGTTTTTGGAACACAGCAGAAACTAATATATTAATGGTTGCGCACATGTGTTATAAGACACATTACTTTTTCCTTTTTTTTTGAGAAAGTATTTTACCAGGAAGGATACATTGAGATTTCTCTTGTTTTCAAGTATGTCCTGGGTGGCGAGTATGTACCGTTAGGTGTCTTGCCCAAGGACACTTACTGGAGAGGTGCTCTTGCCAGGTCTTGCCATCATAGAGTAGTGATGTTACCTCTACTCCACCCAGCCAGACTTAAGACACATAAGTTTACTACAGGTCTATAGTCTACTCCATTATTCATATACTAAGTAACGTAGACAGTTCTCAGTGTGAACATATTGCTCAGAACTCATGACTTGTGGTACTCAGGGGTCAGCAACCTTGCCCCCCCCCTAATGTTTTGGAACTACAGCTCCCATGATGCTCAGCTACTCATTAACTAGGTAACACATCATGGGAAATATACTTCCAAAACGGTTGGAGTGCTGAGGTTGCTGACCACTGGTGTAACTGAATTCCCAAAATGTGGCTCTTCAGATAGAGGCTTTTTAATAAAGTGCTTTTAAATTTGAAAATGTCTTTGACCAAACCATTTCTTTTTGCATGCCAACATCCTACAAGCCTCAATATTTCATACTCAATTAATTAGTCTAATGTTATTTGACAATCCTCATATTGTAAATAATTTATTTATTTTTAAATAATTTTACATGCAATGTACCATTCTTATACATATGTTGCAAATATTATTTTACTACTGATATTTTTCAGTATTTCATAGGGATGTGCTTTTCGGGTTTCGGAATTTCGGAATTTTCACGAAATTTCCCGATTCGTGTTTTCGGATGCGGCCGAATTTCCGAAAAATTTTAGATCCGAAAATGGCAGATCCGAAAAGTTTTCCGAGCCGAAACGAAATATTTTCGGAATTTTCGAATGGACTTGAAATGTGTCAAATCGAAATTTATTGCTTTGAAACGAGGAGAACAGACGTTCCGAAAAAACAAAAATTTCCGAAATCACGGAAAGTCGATACAAAAAACGAGCAATGTGACACGAAAATACGAAAAATGGTCGATATTCCGAAAACATGTACAATTCCGAAAAACGAAAATTTCCGAAATTACGAAAAGTCGATACAAAAAACGAGCAAAGTGACACGGAAATACGAAAAATGGTCGATATTCCGTAAAAAATATGTACACGAAAAACGAGTCGAGCCGAACCGAATCGAAACAGAAATCGGTCGAAACGAGCCGAACCGAAAAGTTAAAAAATCCGAAAAATCGAACCGAAAAAAATATCGGTGCACAAGCCTAAGTCTATTTCATAAAATATTTTGGCGTGCGGAATATATTAGAAATGCTCATTTTTATCTTACCTTTTATCCTGCTCTAAAGATAAAATTACTAATTTATCTTTTTTTAATTCCAATAGCCAAAATGTCTCCTGGGTTTATAATCATTTCCAAGCATATTAAATTTCTTGGCAAACTCTCTGTAACTTTTCTTGTGATGTTTTGAGCAAAAGCGACATTTGCATTGCTAAAAAAATGTCCATGTCAGTAATTTCCTGATGTCCTACTAGGTTTCCATGGAAACCATCAAGGATTGAGGGAAATGTATATTAAAGCATTAAGATCAAATTGAACTTCTAACAGTATTAAGGTCTGACTATTTGAATGTTCTTTTAGACAGGAAAATATAAAACATAGTTGATTGAAGTTTACAAGACGCCTAGAATCATAGTGTTACATAGGAGATGACAGTTACTTTATGTACATAATGTCCATTAATATTTGTGATAAAAAGCTACAATGCTACTAGAGCAATTTCAATAATATACATATCCAGATGTTTCTAAACTGACACCTGATCATCTCAAACCTCGAGTTGCAGCAATTTTTAATGAAGTGACATTGTCTGGCTCCACATCCACTGCAGAATTAAATTCAAAGTCCTTACCCCGACCTACAAAGCTCTCACTAACTCAGCTCCCCACTACCTGTCCTCATTAATCACCAAATACACCCCAGCCCGCTCCCTAAGATCAAACAGCGACCTGCGCCTAGCTTCTCTCAGCATCACCTCTTCCCATGATAGACTGCAGGATTTTTCACGCGCAGCCTCCACTCTCTGGAACGCTCTCCCTCGTACTGTCAGACTTTACCCTATATTCACTTCCTTCAAATGCTCCCTTAATACAATCCTGTTTAGGGAAGCCTACCACCCAACTCACTGATACACCTCACTGCCCCAACTAGTCCATCACTCTCACCTTGCAGTCCTCTCCTCCTGTTTCCACCACCAACCCTTGTAGATTGTGAGTTCCCACGGGAATAGGGCCCTCGTTTCCTCCTGTACCGGTTTATCAAATGTTATTCAGTCTCTTTGTATTGTAACCCTGACTATATCGTGCCCATTGTTCAGCGCTGCAGAATATACTGGCGATATGTAAATAAATTATAATAATAATAATTGTCACAATGAATCTTAAGACATGGACAGGATTCCTTTTCCTTTGATGTTTCATGTAGTGATGGGTAGTTCATTGATCATAAACATCTTGTTCCTTGATGAGATTTCACAGACTGCACAGATATAGATCCAGAGCTAGGTAGGGCAATTTTCCTGCTTCATTGGTGTCACAGAATGAGGAAATCTTGCATCTTAGTGGGTAAATTAACTAAAAAGGTCAGTACAACATCTGTCAGGAGTGAGTGCGAGGTCATTCCTACAAGATGACTCTTTGGCTTCTACTACTAGTTCATCAAGACCGCAAGGTTGAAACTGTTGATGAGTTCTATACATTAAACAGTTAAAACACAAGCTGGTGTTGCAAAGTGTATTCTATATTGTTTTTAACTACTAGGCCTAAGATGGGGACCCTGAAATTCTGCACCACCTGCCACCATGGAATTTGTAAGGAGTGCAAAGTTTTCTAATGAATTGCATATCACTTCTACAACAACATATCAGTGGATGTAAGTGATAATAAATGTTTGTGAAACACATACAGGTCTATTCAAAGAAAGGTGAAACTCAGGAGAGTGACTGGAGAAGTGAAAAATCTAGGTCAAAATATCCAAACCAGAAAAATTCTCCCATTTATCTCACTTTCCAAATTGGCTATTTGGTCTAGAGTGTTCTCTTCTCCAGCCAATTCTCCTGATTTTCACCTTTCTCTGAATAGACCTGATGCAGGTTTCATGTATAGTATCAAGGTTATTCAGAGAGCGGTGAAAAGCAGGAGAATGACTGGAGAATGGAAAATTCTAGGACAAAATAGCCAAACCAGAAAAATTCTCTCATTCGTTTCACTTTCCAAATCGGCTATTTTGACCTAGAATTTTCCATTCTCCAGTCATTCTCCTGTTTTTCACTGCTCTCTGAATAACCCTGTATGTTATTGAAAATCATAGCACATGCATAGCATGTATGTTGTTATCATATTAGCCCAATATATTGATATGCATCGTGTTTTTATACTAATTGCAACTTGAAAACTCACTATAACCTTATATAAATATATACGGGGCCATTATCAACCATTGTCTGATAACCTATTCATTAACAGGACTATACACAGGACAAGGGGTCATCCATTTAGACTGGAAGAAAGAAAATTTAGCTTAAAGCATAGGAAGGGTTATTTTACGGTGAGAACAATAAAGCTGTGGAATTCTCTGCCTGTTGAGGTGGTTGGGTCAGAGTCTGTACAGGCTTTTAAAAAACGACTGGATGACTTCCTGCAGACACAGAATATTAAGGGTTATAATATTTAATATGTGGGTAAAAGCTTCTTGATCCAAGGAGAAATCTGACTGCCATTCTGGGGTCAAGAAGGATTTTTTTCCCGGTATGTTGCATATTTCAGACTGGGTTTTTTGCCTTCTTTTGGATCAACAGCAGTATGTTATGTGGGAGAGGCTGAACCAGATGGACGCATGTCTTTTTTCAGCCTATATAACTATGTAACTATACCTGCATTTCCAGATTTTCAAATGTTTTGTATCTAATTCAATTTAGATGCAGTTTCTGGAAGAAACATTAATTGGATAAAACTGTCATGTTACAATTACTGCCTTCTGTACTACTTTCTAGGGATTAACCAGTGTTGATTAATGTTATCTATTGTAAATACAGTGCCTTCAGAAAGTACTACGATTATTGAAGGTCCTCAATGACGCAGCCTTATGCTAAAAATTGCTTTTTTTCACGTCAATCTACACTCATTACCCCATCGGGACACCTTTTGACAGCAATTGAAGCCTCAAGTAGTTTTGGATAGGTGTTTTCTGGTTGTTCCAAATAGATTATGTTTAAGAATTATAGAGAGCATTGTGCCTTTGGGAACCTTTAACGCTGAAGACGTATGTTTGTAGCCTTCTCCATGTGCCTCAACACTGTTTCGGACCTCTGCAGGCAGTACCTTTGACCTCACGGTTTGGATTTTGCTCTCATATGCAAAACGTATACATACAGGTGTGTGTCCCTCTACAAAGCTTGTCCAATTAATAAAATTTGCCACAAATGGGCTCACATCTCAAAGATGATCCAGAAAAATTGGATGCATCAGAGCTAAATTTCAAGTTTCATAGCAAGGAGTCTGAATACTATGTCAATGTGATATTTCAATTTTATCATTTGAATAAAACTGCAATATAAAAAATAAAATCTGGTTTTGCTTTGTCATTATGGGGCAATAGAGTGTAGAAGGAAATTTAAAAAAATGAAGATGTCTGAATACATTCTGATTGCACTGTATAATTTGTATCATTAAAGAGATGCTTTAGGCAAGAATATGTTTTTCCAAGTCAGTATTAATACAATATTATGAAAAGCAAATCCCAGCTTTCTTGTTTTAGAGAAATTTTAAGAAACATTTACAATGCTACCTATTCCACTGCAGAATCCTCAAGTTGGTCAACCTACTATAATAACATTAAAACACAGAGAATACATATGAAAGACAGACACAACAAAACCACAAAACAATTATACACATTCATTAAACTATCCCCTTTCACGTCCACACAAACGTTTATCATCCTGACATATTGCACCTGTTTTAGGTATCGCTCTTAAACTATACAAGGCAGCATCACTTTTAATGTTGAGGGGTATTTCTAAAATGGAAAAAATGTGGAAGAGCTCCTTGTAATTGATACTAGAATATAGCACATTACACAATATCTCAGTTAAAAAAATATATATATTTCAGCTGGTGGAAAATGATTCTCTTGTGACGGCAAAATAGTGTAGTTTATACTTCTCTGGTATGATCTTTAATTCTTGAATAATACTCCAAATATTTCACAAAAATATAAGGGAAAATAGAGGGAAATCATAATACTCTTAGAACATAGTAGTTATTAAAAAGTGCTCATAATATAAAGCACAATACAATTGCACTCACAAAGATGCCACAGATAATGCCTTGGCAACAGTAGTCCAGAGCCTCTGGATATAATCTCTTCAATCTACCATAGATACTCGAGTATATAATGCGAGATTTAGGTGACAAAAATATACCTTAGAATTGGAGGGGTTTCAGTATATTCGAGACCTCTGCATCACATGTAAAAAAAACTTGACTTGCTCGGGAAGATCCGAGAGTCTCTCTGAAGTGAATGTGGACTCCCTGATGCCCGCAAACACTTCAGGAACTCCCAGATTCAGGAGAGGTGGGATCCGTCACAGCCGGGGAGCACAGCCAGAAGGCCCGTACGAGCTCCACCCCGTTGTCGCCCCATCCTGACATCACTACAGACACTGCAGACGCGCAATTCTCCTCAGTCACATTCTGAATCTGAGCAGAATCACACGGCGCCTCTGCAGTGATGTCAGGATCTTGTTCGAGGGGTCTGGCTATCTCTGGACGACGCGTTGGATGAGCCTGCCTGCTGGAGCCGGGGGTCAAAAACTACACCTCCCAGCGTGCTGTGCTGAGCGAGAGTGCATGCTCAGTTTTAAGCCAGAGCAAAGTGGCACAACTCTTGTGTTGGAGGAAGATGTGAGGGACACCACTAATGACCCAAGCAAGATTATGCCCTCCTCAGCTCTGCCAACAACAACCAACAACTTCACATTCCCTTGAGTAATGTGAGCCAGGAACCAGGCAGCGGCCACAGACAGCATGTGTGCAGAAGCGCAAGAGAGTGGAAAAAAAATCAACCGACGATGAGCTGCTATAAATTGAGAATTGAGAAGTTGAAAATTATTTCAGAAGGTGGCCAAATGAGAGGAAACAGCCACTACCATTTCCTGATGAGTATGGTCCCACTTCTTGAGTGGATTCCCATGCACAGGGCCGGCCCGTCCATGGAGCAGGCTGGTGCAGCTGCTCCAGGCAACCCTTTGTCAGGGGAAGCATTTTGCCACCCTGTCAAGGGCAGAGGTTGGCAATGTATCCGCACGCTCACTGGTGTCCATGAGCCGTGGCCCACAATACTCATCTCCGATCAAGTCCGGACAGAGGAGCAGAAGAAAGTCATGAATGCAGCGAGCCAGCAGCCCATGCCTTGCACCAGTGAAGTCAGTTGCTGGCTGCTGTGCCGTGTGGGAAGGAGCAGCCGGGACGTCGAGGTGAGCCAGAGCCACTCCTCCTTAATATAACTCATTAAAACATTAGAATGCTCTTATTTTCAGTGCAATTGGAGTTTAAGTATGGTCATGTGTGATGCATGTATGATACATGTATCTGGAGTCTGATGTCTGGGTATACATGTATCTGGGGTCTGATGTCTGGGAATACCTGTATCTGGGTCTGCGTATTTATATAGAGGATGAGGCTGTACAGATGTAGTAATACACAGAATACATATATATACAGCCTCATTCTCTATATAGAAATACACAGGGTACATGGAGAACGAGGCTGTATATATAGGATAAGTGGCGCTCTGTGATACGCTCATACACACCGCACATTACTGTGGCGCTCTGTGATACACACTCACAAGCGTGAGTTTATCACTGTGGCGCTCTGTGACACACACACAAGCGTGAGTTTTATTGCTGTGGCGCTCTGTGATACACTTATACACGCCGCATGTTTTTTTTTTCCCAGGGGGGGCAGCAATTCATCCTTGGCTCCAGGCAGCACAGTGGCTTGGGCCGGCCCTGCCCATGCACCATCAAAATGAAGCGCAACAAAAATTATTGAAGATCCTCAATGACAAGGAAGAAGATCTAGCAGCTGCCACCCACCACCATCCTGAAAAATCATCACTTTGGACAACCTCCACCCTTGATCCGACCCATCAGCAAGCGCTGCAGCTCCACCAGAACCCACACCACCAGTTTCAGAGCCATTTTTCACAACCAGGTTGAGCGAATTCTATCGCTCTTTGGAGTCCGAGCTAGAGGACACAATGTCCTAAATGTTTATATATTTTTTTTGTTTTATCTTATTCATTTTATTTCAAATTTTTTACTATCTCAGCAAAAAAAGTAATATGTATATATTTTATATGTTTAATAACGTGATTTAAAAAAAAATTCAGATAATTCCTTTTTTTAAAAAAGGTTTATAGTTTGTAAACTAAATAAATTGTGTTTATATACCACTACCGTAGTGCCTGTACTTTTAGTTTTATCTATGTATCATATACGCACATCATATAGGCACACACATCATGTTTGTATACATGTATCAACTGATACAAGTATGCATGTGAGGCAATGGAGTAGAGTGGATATATCAAAATGTAAGTCACTTAACAGAAAGCACGCGCACACACACATCATGTATTGTATACCTGTATCAACTGATACATGTAGGACATTGGAGTACAGTACATATATTAAAATGTGATGAAGTCACTTACTGAAGCGTGACGTTAAGGCTAGGGTCAGACGAATGCATTTTTCGGGTCGTCCGTGAAAAAGTGCGTTCGAACGAATGGACGTATTTTTCCCCGAAATACGTGATAGCGGTCACACTATGCACATTTTCATCCGTAATTTTGTACGGATGATCAATAAAACACTTTTTGCGTCTAGAGGTTATGTTGGTTGGACACTAGCAGCGTCTGACGTCTCCTAATCACACACACACGCCGCTAGCGGACGCAGCGCACTCTGTACGTCAGTAATAGCGGTATCGCGTTCTCGAAAAAATGCCTTTGTTTGCCGCTTGCTTTGCGCGGCCGAACTTTGGTGCGGCCGTACTTCGTATATTGGCCGTCATTTGCTGCTACTACGGCCGTGATAAAGTGCGGCTGCACGTGCGTTCGCACTGCATTTCTCTGACCCCAGCCTTAGGTGTTCCTCAGGTGATATTGTGTCTCTGAAATTTGAAGACTTTGTGATAGATGGCAGAATCGCATCTTAAATGTAGGTAATAGTCTCCAGACTCATCTGATAGTAGTCAAAGAAGTTTTCAGTGTCTTTTTGGAATTCAGAGTGAAAGTGGTGGCCTAACCAGCTCCTTTTCACCAATACTAGGTTCACCCAAAACCAACGTTTTCGCTTCAGCCAGCATTGTATCAGGTTCGGATTTCTGCCAAGAATACCAGCTCGTCTGTATCCATATTTATGTCCCTTCTCTCTCACACAAAGCACTGCAATATTTCAAAAAGCAGAATGAACTGGTTTAATATATAAAACCAGTTCATTTTGGTTTTGGCAGCCTCTGTACTCCCTCGCTGTCTGATTTTGATCTGTATAGCCCGTAGTTGTCTGACCGATTGCTCACAGTGGACAACACCGGTCGTTTCTTCGCTGTCCGTTGACGTCCAACAAGGGTCGTCCATAATCGCTCGTAGTGTTGAACGAGCAATGTCATCCATAGTCTGATGAAAAAGTCGGTCATCCGACTACGGATCCAGTGGATGGTCAGCCTTAGGAAGTGGTCTGCCCAGTTTTATTACATAACTTTATCTCATTTACTGCATTTGCCACAAAGGCCGTTTCTACCCTTATGCTAATAAATGTAGACCCTGCATGAAATTGTTCAAGAAAAAGAACACCATCTAGAGTTCAGACCCTTTCATCTCAGCAATATGATGATCAGATGCAAGGGAAAAACACATGATTGACAAATTAAATATAAGCAAAATTACATTATTATAACAACCTTAGAATGACAGTGTTTGGGGGAAAAATTGTAATTATAATTTACAATAAATTGTTAGCTATGCATTCCATGTTTCAATTAAGGCTGGTGTCAGAGTATTTTTACGAGCGGACAGAACGCCAGTGAGAGTGGACGTTCCTTCCACTCTGTCACGGTGGTGCCGGGGAGTTAACGAGCCCAGGGTGTGGTTACACAAACAGATGGGTAAATGGGGTTTCAAAGTAAAAAGGTTTATTACTAAAAGGAACAGAAGTAAATCAGGAGAGGGGACAATGAATAAGTAATAAACACTTATAGAAACTGGTGGAAAGTATAATATAAACAGCAGGCAGGGTACACTGAGCGGATGGGACAGGACACTGAATAGCACAGACACTGAATACAGGATAACACAGGGGTTAACAGAACAGATACTGGACTGGACTCGGACTACAGAATAAACTAAAGACACTACTGGGTACACAGAGGACGAACCAGAAGACACAACAAGATCAAGCGTGGTATCAAGAGGGTTAAAGAAGGAGAATGGTCAGATTGTGCAGAGGTCTTGGCAGGCGGCGGGCATACAGTGGTCAAAGTCTATAGCAGATGGTCATACACAGGAGGTTAAATCGATATGTAGCTCTGGAGCAGTGATAGGAGTGGAAGTCCAGGAAGGAGATAGTAGTTGGATCGCTGTGATGAGGGGATCGCACGGGAAATGCAATGAAGGGTGGTCTCCACAGGATACTTGCAGGGAAGGTGGTCTCCACAGGAATACAATGAGGGTGGTCTCCACAGGAATACAATGAGGGTGGTCTCCACAGGAATGTGCAGAGCAGGCAGGATAGGCACACCATGAGGCTTCCAAGGAAGAAAGGGTAATGCAGAAGCATTGTTTGACAGGTGAGGACTGGTTTTATGGGTATTGCAGGCCCAGCCCACACCTGAGGCTGGAGAGGTGAGGGGAAAGTCAGGGACGGATTCCTGAGTGCCTGGACATCAGTCCAGACAGTGGAAAAAGCAGGACTGGAACCAGAGTGATTAATGGAAATAGCACCTTACTTGCCTTTTTCTGGCGTCTGCGGCGCGAACCGTGACACACTCTGACACCCGTCTGATGCCATTAGGCCACCTTGCTGAGTGCAGTTAGTGCGCTCAGCGCTGCAAGGCTCGATCCTCCTATGGAGGATCGCGCTTTGCAGCCTCGTCGGACGCCGAGAGGCAAATCAGTACGGGCGCATATAGTGAGCTCATCTGACACCAGCCTAAATGTTATGATATTATTTTTCAACCAAAAGTGCTTGGTAGTGAAGGAGTAAAAAAAAAGCAACAATAGAAAAAGGTTAAAAGAGGGTAATTTCTATGGGGAAAAAGTACAGGAAAAATATAACTGCAAGTAATTTTTAAACAAAATGTTTCAATAAATTCAGTAACTCTCTATATGTCCAAACATCTAATGCATTACCTATATTTGCATATGCAATTCAAAAATATTTTATGCAAGAAGAAAAGCATAGTCCTTGCAATAACGAAAATGTTGCTAAATACAAAACTATGTACAGTTTAAAACAGTAATTGCCTTTAAAGCTTCCCATTGTAAATAGCAAAATCGTTTATTTTAACCTGCTTTTAGCTAATTGCACAAAGCACTTTCTTGTTCCCATTGTAGCTCTTGGATAACGTCTGCACCACATAAAATATGACGCATACGCTGAACACAAGTGCCATATCCTAATAAATATCAATGGCTGCTTTTCAGGATGGCACAAAAAGGCATTTTGGGATAAAGCCCAGATGGTACACTAATCTTCATTACTTAGGTAAAGGATTTCATTGCTTTGACAGTTTAATAGCTAATTATATTGTGTCCACGATTTCTGTAGTTACAGGTCTTCTGTCATGGCAAGTAAAAAAACAAAACAAAGGCCTTTCTATGTATACAAAGAATAGAATGTTTCCAACATGCAGCAAAAATGTGCAGCCAATAAAAGTTTTATGTTTTATGTTTTGGTTGCTGGCTATAAATATATCCACCATTTTTTTCTCTGAGCTGAAAGTAGGAGGAGACTGGTCCCACCTTAAAAGATTTGCTTTGATTTTGATAGGTGGGCTTAAACTCGAATGGCCTTTTAAGTAAATTTAAAAACTTTGGGCTGTATTCCAAACCTGATGTAAACTTAACCAGAGCTGTTGTAAACTTACCAGAGCCATTAAAGTTTATGGAGTTATTAACTTTACAACAGCTCTGATTAAACTTGCACCAGGGTTGGAATACAGCTGCCTGTGTTTAAATTGTTCGTGCTAAAGCAGGATGTTTGGTGAGCAAGGTATTCTATTTTCTAATTGAAAAAGAAAACGTACAGGGTTATTCAAAGAGATTCGAAAAGTCACCGCACGTTCGGTGACTTTTCGTTCTCTTCAATTCGGTTCCTTTTGCCGATCCCATTTCGGTGACCCTGCGGTGTATTCAGCAAGCACCACAGGGCCCCCGAATTGCAGGGAAAAGTCACCGCAAACCTGACGAAAACTAACCGCAAAACCCACCGAATGCACACCGAAAACAAGCAAAAACATCTGGATTAACCTTCGAAAAACCTGAGCAGGAGCTGATCACACGCAGCGAAGCAGCCGAACAGGAGCCGAATCACACAGAGCCGAAGCAGCTGAGACTCAGAGGAGGCAGTGAATAAATTAGCAAAACCGTTTGTATGAATCTGTGAAAATGAAACGCTGTTTGCAAAGAAACTACTGAGCGAAAATGTCTGAAATTTACACAGGAGGTCCAGGGAATGATAAAGAGGGCTGTTACAGAAAAAAGAAGTAAACTTAAAAAAAAAAAATCAAAAAAAAAAATCGGACTTTTAAAAAAAAAAAAAAATCTGAAAAATGCTTAAAGTATCCTAAAAAATCTATAGATAAAGAGACTTTTTGCTGCAGAATTTTATAATGAATGGTTTATTAGATATTGAATTAAAACGGGAATATTTTTAACATTGAAGTCTATTATTATTATTATTATTCTTTATTTATAAAGCGCCAGCATATTCCGCAGCGCTGTACAATAAGCACAGTATAGACAGGGTTACAATACATTGAACAACATTTGACAAACAGTACAGGAGGAGATGAGGGCCCTATTCCCGTAGGAACTCACAATCTGGGAGGGTTGGGGTTGGAAACAGGAGGAGAGGACTGTAAGGTTAGAGTGATTGATGATTGCGTCAGCGAGTTGGGTGGTAGGCTTCCCTAAATAGGAACGTTTTAAGGGAGCGTTTGAAGGAAGAGAAGTTAGGGGAAAGTCTGACAGTACGAGGGAGAGCGTTCCAGAGAGTGGGGGCTGCGCGTGAGAAATCCTGCAGTCTATCATGGGAAGAGGTGATGCGGTGAGAAGCTAGGCGCAGGTCACTGTTTGACCTTAGGGAGCGGGCTGGGGTGTATTTGGTGATTAGTGAGGACAGGTAGTGGGGAGCTGAGTTAGTGAGGGTTTTGTAGGTAAGGATAAGGATTTTGAACTTAATTCTGCAGTGGATGGGGAGCCAGTGAAGGGACTCGCAGAGGGGAGCGGCAGAGACAGAGCGGCGGGTGAGGTGAATTAGTCTGGCGGAGGCGTTCAGGATGGATTGTAGGGGGGAGAGGCGGGACAGAGGGAGGCCAGATAAGAGATTATTGCAATAGTCGAGTCGGGAGATTACCAGGGCGTGTATGAGTTGTTTTGTGGCGACAGCGGTAAGAAATGGCCGAATTCTGGAAATATTACGCAGTTGGTATCGGCAGGAGGAAAAAAAGATACTTGATGTGGGGGATGAAGGAAAGAGCAGAGTCAAGTGTAACTCCAAGACAGCGAACTTGGTTTGATGGGGAAATGGTGATACCCTCCACCGTGATAGAGAAGTCAGGAGGTGGGGAGGCATTGGAGGGAGGAATAAGTAGGAGTTCAGTCTTCGACATGTTGATCTTTAGGTGGTGGGAGGCCATCCAGGAGGAGATGCCAGATAAACAGTCACTGACTTTTGAAAGGACAGGGGGAGAGAGATCAGGGGTAGAGAGGTAGATCTGAGTGTCATCAGCGTAGAGGTGGTAATTGAAGCCAAAGCTGTTGATGATTTTGCCCAGGGAGGAGGTGTAGATGGAAAAGAGCAGAGGACCAAGGACAGAGCCTTGAGGTACACCAACAGATAGAGGCAATGAGGAGGAGGAGTTACCAGCAAAGGACACACAGAAGGACCTGTTGGATAAATAGGATTCGACCCAAGCGAGTGCAGTGTCACCGAGACCCAGAGAGTTGAGGGTCTGTAGAAGGAGGGGGTGGTCAACAGTGTCAAAAGCAGCCGAGAGGTCAAGCAGGATGAGAATAGAATAGTGGCCGTGTTTTTTAGCAGTTAGGAGGTCGTTGGTGACTTTGGTGAGGGCAGTTTCAGTTGAGTGTAGGGGACGGAAGCCAGATTGCAGGGGGTCAAGTAGGGAATTGGAGGACAGGAAGAGGGAGAGGCGGTTGAAGACTAGTTTTTCTAAGAGCTTTGATGTGAAGGGAAGCAGGGATACAGGGCGGTAGTTGGATGGAGAGTTGGGATCTAGGGATGGTTTCTTTAGTAAATCTCTATGGGATTCTCCTGAATAAATTTGCCGAATTAAACCACCGAATGGCAGGGCATTAGGGGAACCTTTCACTGCTGGTTTGTGTTCTCTGAATAGCCGAAGCAGTGCTTTTTTATGGGGTTTTCACTGCCCTCGAACAGGCACCGAACAGGCACCGTATGTGCAGGCAATTTGCCAGGATTTGGCGAATTGCCTGCTCTCTGGATAGCCGAATGGCCAGGAAAGGCAACCGAACGCTGATTTTCAGCGTTCGGTTACCTTTCTCAAGCAGTTCGGATCTCTTTGGATAACCCTGGTACTCTTTCCTCTCTATACTATGCAGCGGTGGACTGTCCAGCTGGCAAATTGGACCAGGGACGAGGGCCCGGGCCTTGCTTGCTCGTAGTCTGCCCGACATCTGAAATAACGCATGTCGCGATGACTGCAATGTAGGTGGATGGTCACCACAATTTGCAAATCCTCCTATGATCCATCCACGGATCATAGGAATTGCCTGGGGTCTGTCTTTGCTGGAGCTTGTGGAGGCTCATTGAACTCATTGCCCTTTCGTAGTTTACCCTCCTCAATGAATTCCTTGCTATTTCTGCTTTCTGATACTCCTGTGTAGTGATGAGCCGAACACCCCCGTGTTCGGTTCGCATTCTAACTTGAACAATTTCAAAAGTTCGAGTTCGAACTCGAACACGATTCGAACTCAATGCAGGTCAATGGGACTCGAACGTTCGATTTTTAGAGTGCCCTCCAAGAGGTCATATATGCAAGATATTTGCCATAAAAGGTGTATGGGGGTCCGGGTAGTGCCCTGGGGGACAGGAAACAAGGACAAAAAGTAAAAAAAAAGTTTTTAAAGGAACAGTGAGTTTTCCATGAAATAAAGGTTAAGAATAAAAACGAAGAATTCCTTCAAATATCGTGCATAGGAGGTCCCCATAACCTGCCCGTGAAGTGGCGGATTTGTAGGATGTATAGAAACATTTAAAAACAAAACAATTACATTTCAAATGACGGTAAATGGTTTTCCTTTAATTTATTCATAAACAACTGCTTGGGGTGGCAGCCTGTATGAAAAGAGGAGACGGTTTAGGACACGCAGAACAAGTTTAGTGATTTTTTTGGCTAAATTATGGTGAAACTTATGCAGGCTTTGGATGAAAGTAACAATAGGTGCTTTAAAATTGGGCCTTTAGGGTCGGCAACAGTGCCGTCACACCGTAACCCCTCTGGTATTGTGGAAGAGTGCAGGGTTGGACCCTGCGGTCAAATATTAAAATGATATGAATCTGGTACAGGCGTCAGTGCACCCAAATATTGTGCCTTTGGTGGCAGCAAGTGCCTTCACACTGTAACCCCTCTGTGGTATTGTGGAAGAGTGCAGCGGTGGACCCTGCGGTCCAATATTAAAATGATATGAATCTGGTATAGGCGTCAGTGGCAGTGCACCCAAATATTGTGCCTTTGGTGGCAGCATGTGCCTTCACACTGTAACCTCTCTGTGGGATTGTTTAAGAGTGCAGCGGTGGACCCTGCGGTCCAATATTAAAATGATATGAATCTGGTATAGGCGTCAGTGGCAGTGCACCCAAATATTGTGCCTTTGGTGGCAGCAAGTGCCTTCACACCATAACCCCTCTGTGGTATTGTGGAAGAGTGCAGCGGTGGACCCTGCGGTCCAATATTAAAATGATATGAATCTGGTATAGGCGTCAGTGGCAGTGCACCCAAATATTGTGTCTTTGGTGGCAGCAAGTGCCTTCACACCATAACCCCTCTGAGGTATTGTGGAAGAGTGCAGTGGTGGAGGTTTTGGTAATGCAGAAAAGATCCCTTATCTATTCAGTTACATCAGGAGCTATAACAAAACCAGGTCAGCAATGTTTAGGCACTTGTACTGCGCTACTGTATATGGTGAGAATCGGCGCACACTAGTAACAACAGGAAGCAAACAGAACAGGCAGGGAATACACAGAGAGAATAGTCAAATGGCAGGCAAAGTCTGCAACAGATCGGGGCCTCAGAACAAGCAGGGTCGGTAACAAGTATACAAACTGATTCGGTAAGCTAGCGATGCGGGAATAAAGGCTGAGACACACTGAGCGTGTAGTGACACACAGCGAAGCGAAGCGAAGCAAACATTTTGCAGGCTTGACTTCACTCCACTCCGCCTCGCAGCGTGTCTACACTGCATTACGTTTGCTTCTCACTGCACTGGACAGAAATCCACTAACTAAATTAAAATGTACACACAAAACCATTTTATTTTCACAAAGCACATGTTATATTGGCAAAAAAAAGTTTCTACTGAATAAAATACATCAAAAATTACTGTTAATTTAATAGGAATAGTATAAAAATATTAAAAAAGTAACCCCTGATCATATATATTATAGGGACACGGAGCGCTGTGTGTAGAGTAGGGATGCATTGATACCACACACAGACATATACGTATATATATCAACACGCAGACCTATATATACGTATATATCAACACGCAGATATATATATATATATATACACCCACCCACAGATCTCAGACTATATATACACATACACACATGGGGGTCGCATATGGACAATCTCAACTAAATGCGCCCCCCCATTTGGCTGATCCCTCCAGAAGAAATGTTGAACCCGACAGAGCAGAGAATATATATTATTCTCTGCTCTATCGGGTTCAACATTTCTTCTGGAGGGATCAGCCAAATGGGGGGGGGGCAATTAGTTGCCAAAATGTGTGTATAATATAAGTCTGGATATATCTATTTATATATCATACCTGCCCTTACCTTCCCCTATAAATTTGCTAAAAATATACACACAAAAAAAACAAACCACTGCCTGAGACCCTGTGCAGCCCACATGCCACCCCCTCTACCTGGCTGAATGTATCTAATCTATATAATTAAAAACATTCAGCCAGGTAGAGAAAGAAAAAAAAGGTTTTATTTTATGTTCCCGGGGACATTTAAAAATGTCCTCGGATTTTTTTTTTTTTAGAAATGTGTCGCCTTACCTTAGCCTGGCGGTCAGTGGGGGCTCCCTGGAGCCTGGTTGTGGGGGGGGGGGTCTGCCGTTGGCCGCAGGTGCAGTGGCTCACTCCCTGCACCGTCTGTCTCTGCCACATGCACCCGGGCGGCTAGCCCGCACAGTCGCAGCTCTGTCATCCGGTGGCCGCATGCTCCTCAAGGGGATCCTTGGGAGGCCCTGGCAGGCTGCCCTCTACAGTGCCTGATTAGAGGGCCGTGTCTGCCTGATGTTTTAGTAAGAAGAATATTTTATCCCATAGGCTTCAATGTTAAAAATATTCCCATTTTAATTCAATATCTAATAAACCATTGCTTATAATATTCTGCAGTAAAGAGTCTCTTTATTTCTAGATTTTTTAAGCATTTTTTATACTTTTTTTTATTAAAAAAAAAAAATAGAACTTTTGGCGAACGTCCCAAAAAGTTTGAAGTTCGCGAACTTTCGAACAGCTGATGTTCGATTCGAACTCCGAATAGATCCGAACCGAACGCTCACCTACTCCTGTGTATGACCCTGGCTTTGTTCACTGACTAATCTATATGTTAACCCCTGGCTTTGTTTGACTACCTGTTCTGGCATTAACCCATGGCTTTTGTGTGACTACCCTTCTGGTTCTGAAACCTGGATACGTCTGACTTTGTATTCTGGCTCTGACCCCCAGCTTTGTATGAGTACTCGTTCTAGTTCCGACCCCTGGCTTTTGCTTATTACGTGTTCTGGTTTTCTATCTTCGGCTTACCATGACTTCTTTTGTTCTGTCTGTCTGTCCTATATCTAGCAATCAAGCTAATCTAAAGACCGGCAGTGTAGGTAGAGTGTGTCTGCATGTAGGGATAAATAGTATATGTGACAACATCTTCCAGAGTCTGTTAAACTATCTCCGTATCGTTAGCAGAGTGGCATCTTATAGGGGTAGCACAGCCCAACACTGATGCATATCCTCAAATCCTGTGCTCTCTTTTCTGGAGGATTTGAAGACATAAGTATTCATTCATTTCTTATCTGACTGCATGGGTCTAGCATGAAGATTATGAGCACATAACTCACATGTAATATTGTCTAGCACTTTCCTTTCACAATTTGCGCATTTGGAAACTTTATTGTTTGTATACTTCTGCAATTCTTCAATTTAACGGATAGAATCGCAATACACTGCAATGCAGTGTACTATACAATACAGGGTTTAATGAGTCAACACAGTCCACCCACTCTTCACCCAAAAAACCATAGATTCTCATGGGTTAATTACATCGGTGGTCCCGAGTCAAATTAACCCCCAAAAGTTAACCGTATAAAAATAAATAAAACCTTTCACCTCTCCGAGTTCTTCCACCTCTTCACTGATTGGATGGACGTTGTGTGATCTGTGTGCACAATTGATCAATCACATATTTCTGCTATACATTTATTTATAAAGGATTTTACCAGGAAGGATACATTGAGATTTCTCTCGTTTTCAAGTATGTCCTGGGTTCGAGAACATTGAGTGGTTACAGAAATACAAAATAGTAACATGCAAGGTTACCCTAGATAAAATAAATGTGAGAAACTCTCTCGATGACGGAAAGTAAAATTGAAAATACTTTTGGGTATATTAGGCTCTTTTACCCTCAATACCCTGGTGTGAAAGGATCTCCTGGATCCAGGTCACTACTGGAAGGTAAGTATCCCCTACATTGTGATTTAGTGTATGGGGTTATATAGTGGCTTTTCAATTTAAGGTTGGGGGGGGTTCGGTCTCCACAATCAGTATTGTAGGTATAGTGTTAAAAGGGGTATGGTTGTAGTATTTAAATACACCTTTACTCATAAGAAGATATATATATATATATATATATAAAATACACAAGAAGGGCAGCACTCAACCTAAACTACGCTTTCAGTGCGGGTGCATCTCAAGACAGTATAATACAACAAACCAAGAAGAGAGCACTCCAAACAACATGCACAAACAGTACAGAAGAAACCACAACAGCAGCTAAATTCATTTAAAAACAGGAGATTTAACCAGGTTTAACCCTTTAAATGCCTACAAACAATACTTATTCCCTTCAAATGCACTATAGATCTTAACCCTTGAATGTTGAGCTGTGTTGAAAATGGTGGAAGTTTAGTTTGCAATGGATGGCCATGGATTGCGTAAGCCTGCCAACAGCGACAATGTATTCCACCCTTGGCAGGTCCTATCATACTAACCTAATGACTGCTCTTATGGGATAAACTTACTTATTGAGGACCCAGTCCTTTCTGAAGCTCCCTGCAGATCAAGGTTAAATAGAACCTGCGGGTGGAGCACCTGTGACAGGGAGGGGTGCTTGCCCAAGGGTTGTCAGCCCTTTTCATACAAAATACACAAGAAGGGCAGCACTCAACCTAAACTACGCTTTCAGTGCGGGTGCATCTCAAGACAGTATAATACAACAAACCAAGAAGAGAGCACTCCAAACAACATGCACAAACAGTACAGAAGAAACCACAACAGCAGCTAAATTCATTTAAAAACAGGAGATTTAACCAGGTTTAACCCTTTAAATGCCTACAAACAATACTTATTCCCTTCAAATGCACTATAGATCTTAACCCTTGAATGTTGAGCTGTGTTGAAAATGGTGGAAGTTTAGTTTGCAATGGATGGCCATGGATTGCGTAAGCCTGCCAACAGCGACAATGTATTCCACCCTTGGCAGGTCCTATCATACTAACCTAATGACTGCTCTTATGGGATAAACTTACTTATTGAGGACCCAGTCCTTTCTGAAGCTCCCTGCAGATCAAGGTTAAATAGAACCTGCGGGTGGAGCACCTGTGACAGGGAGGGGTGCTTGCCCAAGGGTTGTCAGCCTTTTTCATACAAAATACACAAGAAGGGCAGCACTCAACCTAAACTACGCTTTCAGTGCGGTGCATCTCAAGACAGTATAATACAACAAACCAAGAAGAGAGCACTCCAAACAACATGCACAAACAGTACAGAAGAAACCACAACAGCAGCTAAATTCATTTAAAAACAGGAGATTTAACCAGGTTTAACCCTTTAAATGCCTACAAACAATACTTATTCCCTTCAAATGCACTATAGATCTTAACCCTTGAATGTTGAGCTGTGTTGAAAATGGTGGAAGTTTAGTTTGCAATGGATGGCCATGGATTGCGTAAGCCTGCCAACAGCGACAATGTATTCCACCCTTGGCAGGTCCTATCATACTAACCTAATGACTGCTCTTATGGGATAAACTTACTTATTGAGGACCCAGTCCTTTCTGAAGCTCCCTGCAGATCAAGGTTAAATAGAACCTGCGGGTGGAGCACCTGTGACAGGGAGGGGTGCTTGCCCAAGGGTTGTCAGCCCTTTTCATACAAAATACACAAGAAGGGCAGCACTCAACCTAAACTACGCTTTCAGTGCGGGTGCATCTCAAGACAGTATAATACAACAAACCAAGAAGAGAGCACTCCAAACAACATGCACAAACAGTACAGAAGAAAAACCACAACAGCAGCTAAATTCATTTAAAAACAGGAGATTTAACCAGGTTTAACCCTTTAAATGCCTACAAACAATACTTATTCCCTTCAAATGCACTATAGATCTTAACCCTTGAATGTTGAGCTGTGTTGAAAATGGTGGAAGTTTAGTTTGCAATGGATGGCCATGGATTGCGTAAGCCTGCCAACAGCGACAATGTATTCCACCCTTGGCAGGTCCTATCATACTAACCTAATGACTGCTCTTATGGGATAAACTTACTTATTGAGGACCCAGTCCTTTCTGAAGCTCCCTGCAGATCAAGGTAAATAGAACCTGCGGGTGGAGCACCTGTGACAGGGAGGGGTGCTTGCCCAAGGGTTGTCAGCCCTTTTCATACAAAATACACAAGAAGGGCAGCACTCAACCTAAACTACGCTTTCAGTGCGGGTGCATCTCAAGACAGTATAATACAACAAACCAAGAAGAGAGCACTCCAAACAACATGCACAAACAGTACAGAAGAAACCACAACAGCAGCTAAATTCATTTAAAAACAGGAGATTTAACCAGGTTTAACCCTTTAAATGCCTACAAACAATACTTATTCCCTTCAAATGCACTATATCTTAACCCTTGAATGTTGAGCTGTGTTGAAAATGGTGGAAGTTTAGTTTGCAATGGATGGCCATGGATTGCGTAAGCCTGCCAACAGCGACAATGTATTCCACCCTTGGCAGGTCTCTATCATACTAACCTAATGACTGCTCTTATGGGATAAACTTACTTATTGAGGACCCAGTCCTTTCTGAAGCTCCCTGCAGATCAAGGTTAAATAGAACCTGCGGGTGGAGCACCTGTGACAGGGAGGGGTGCTTGCCCAAGGGTTGTCAGCCCTTTTCATACAAAATACACAAGAAGGGCAGCACTCAACCTAAACTACGCTTTCAGTGCGGGTGCATCTCAAGACAGTATAATACAACAAACCAAGAAGAGAGCACTCCAAACAACATGCACAAACAGTACAGAAGAAACCACAACAGCAGCTAAATTCATTTAAAAACAGGAGATTTAACCAGGTTTAACCCTTTAAATGCCTACAAACAATACTTATTCCCTTCAAATGCACTATAGATCTTAACCCTTGAATGTTGAGCTGTGTTGAAAATGGTGGAAGTTTAGTTTGCAATGGATGGCCATGGATTGCGTAAGCCTGCCAACAGCGACAATGTATTCCACCCTTGGCAGGTCCTATCATACTAACCTAATGACTGCTCTTATGGGATAAACTTACTTATTGAGGACCCAGTCCTTTCTGAAGCTCCCTGCAGATCAAGGTTAAATAGAACCTGCGGGTGGAGCACCTGTGACAGGGAGGGGTGCTTGCCCAAGGGTTGTCAGCCCTTTTCATACAAAATACACAAGAAGGGCAGCACTCAACCTAAACTACGCTTTCAGTGCGGGTGCATCTCAAGACAGTTATAATACAACAAACCAAGAAGAGAGCACTCCAAACAACATGCACAAACAGTACAGAAGAAACCACAACAGCAGCTAAATCATTTAAAAACAGGAGATTTAACCAGGTTTAACCCTTTAAATGCCTACAAACAATACTTATTCCCTTCAAATGCACTATAGATCTTAACCCTTGAATGTTGAGCTGTGTTGAAAATGGTGGAAGTTTAGTTTGCAATGGATGGCCATGGATTGCGTAAGCCTGCCAACAGCGACAATGTATTGAATTTAGCTGCTGTTGTGGTTTCTTCTGTACTGTTTGTGCATGTTGTTTGGAGTGCTCTCTTCTTGGTTTGTTGTATTATACTGTCTTGAGATGCACCCGCACTGAAAGCGTAGTTTAGGTTGAGTGCTGCCCTTCTTGTGTATTTTGTATGAAAAGGGCTGACAACCCTTGGGCAAGCACCCCTCCCTGTCACAGGTGCTCCACCCGCAGGTTCTATTTAACCTTGATCTGCAGGGAGCTTCAGAAAGGACTGGGTCCTCAATAAGTAAGTTTATCCCATAGAGCAGTCATTATTAGTATGAATAGGACCTGCCAAGGGTGGAATACATTGTCGCTGTTGGCAGGCTTACGCAATCCATGGCCATCCATTGCAAACTAAACTTCCACCATTTTCAACACAGCTCAACATTCAAGGGTTAAGATCTATAGTGCATTTGAAGGGATAAGTATTGTTTGTAGGCATTTAAAGGGTTAAACCTGGTTAAATCTCCTGTTTTTAAATGAATTTAGCTGCTGTTGTGGTTTCTCTGTACTGTTTGTGCATGTTGTTTGGAGTGCTCTCTTCTTGTTTGTTATATATATAATATATATTATATATATATATGTGTATATGTATTAATTTGTAGTCAAGGGGTTATTTTTAGTGTAGAATTAGTAGTAATTAAAAGAGGTTAATTCTAGTATAGGTTTAGTAAGATGGAGGAGTGCATACAGTATATATATGGTAAGGTAAATATAGAGTTAATGTAGTTAGGGTTTATCTAGTGGTGGGTGGGTGTGTTTATATTGTGACAACACTCCTCCTTTTTAACCACGTCTTCTAGTGCAAAAAAGTCACCAACCCTGTAGCTTCTTTGTTTTTAAGCAAATGTTATTTCCTCACCCGACATCAACACCGGTTCACAGCAACAGTGATTCATGGCAAGTAGTAAAACCTTGGCCTTTTCCAGCTCTCTCTCTTAGTTGGGTACACACACACACATCAGCTTCACCTTTTTAAGGTTCAGTAAGCTGTTTGATGTGCCATACTTGTGATTTACAAAGCTGATCTTTGAAAAACCTGATCTGACCAGTGATCCAGGCTGCTGTGATACTGGCCTACTCTTCTCTCCATTATCCCAGCTCCAGGGACCCAGAACACAAATCCCAATGGGCCCAACTGCAATACACATGATCATACATTTACACCATTACCCTGGGGTTATAACCTGAAGACTATGGCTGTTATTCAGAATAGGGATGTGCGTTTCAAATTGGACCAATTTGTTTTTTTCACGAATCGGTCCGATTCGGTGCTTCGGATTCGGCCGATTTTCCGAATCGGATCTGAAATACATCCAAAATAATTACAAAATACAAAATAATTTCTGATACGAAACTAAATAGTTTCGTAATTTCGTATGGACGTGAAATTTGTAAAATCGCAAGACATTTTTGTTCCATTCGTGATTTCGGTTCCATTTCAGTAATTTCGGACATCGTATTTTTCGGTTCCATTGCGGATTCCGTAATTTCGTATCGTTTCCAATGATCCGATATTTCTGTCGATACGGTAATTCTGTCGATTCTATCGTTTTTCATTAAATAAAGATCCTTTTTTTCTTATGAATATGCATTGCACAACTTTATTTAATCATATTAAAATGGTAAGAAAGGAACAAAAATGAACAAAACGATTTAAAAAACGCAAAACTGACCCAAATGGTCTGATTTTAAAAATAAAAACCAGAACAAAAGGATTTAAAACGTCTGTGTAGTATGTATATGTATCCTGACTGTATATTATAACTTAAAATGCCCTAAAATTTAAATTTTCAATAATTTACAAGGTGTAAAGTGTTTTTGTTCACATTTTAACATGCGAGCGTTTACGGTTATATTTTCTATGAGTTGCGCTTGTTAAAAAATTTAGAAATGGGGGTCTGGTTACATACATTTTTTGGGGGGGAAATTACTTGATTTTTAACAAACGCACCCCATACAAAAATCATTAGTGCAGCATCATTGTTCACATTATAATTGAAATGGGAACAATATTGCTGCATTAACAAAACAAAACAACTATTTTTTATTTATTTATTTTTTAATATTTTTGTATTTTATTTTTTATTCTTAAAGTTTTAACATGGTCATGTTTGGTATGGTTGGAAAGGCCATACTCTGGCCGATCCAACGATACAAAACATTAACCCCTAGCTTGTGGGATAGAGAATGGTAAGCGCCCACACTATACCCCCCAAATACCCAGCAAACCAGACGGTTAGTGGTTTCCCCCAAACCAAGCAAAGTGAATATCAAATATACATATCTGGTCTGCGCGATGGAAACGCTAGGGAACTCAGACGGTTTCTCAAATGGTGTCGCCAACCATAGTATATGATGGAAAAGGCACAAAAAAGAAAACACAATTCTAAGTGCAGTGGGACAACACCAGATACAAAATGTGTAATGTCTTTTAGTTATTAACTCACAAACAGAGAGCCCAATCACTTGCTCTGAGTGGATCGGTGCCTTTGGATTATTTATCTTCAATAACTTCTCAGGAAACCCAATCCTTGGTGTTGATATCTCATCATATCCATAGGAAATGGGAGAGAGAAAAGGCACAATCTTGTGTATATCTGACATACAATGGCATATATATATATATCAGCTACGAGTGCAAACTCACGTATGGTGGAGCTATTCCCAGCTCAGAACGAAAGGCATATGGGTTTCGTTGGTCAAACCCAATAAAAACCAAAACATGCAGAAATAGTTCTTCTAAAATTTAATAAATGATAAAAACAAATAAAATAAGGCCAGAACGCGTTTCGCCGTCGGCACACGGCTTCATCAGCTGGTCTATACATTTCAGAACTGGTATGCATGTTTATATATCACAAGAAATTAAAAAATTAAGGAAAAACATCTTTTGCTGTGAGTAATTGGTGGTCAGCGTGCGTTCCTAGCCTCTTGTTGAGATTTCCGCATATTGCTGGCCCTCGGCGCCATCTTGCGCAGGCGTATAGGGGACTTCCGCGTTCCACCATGTGTTTCACAGCCCTGTATCCGGAATTTAGATGTGCTATCAATAATATAGGATAAAGATCCAATTGAACTTTTTTCATAACACCATTGAATAATTTTTTTTTTTATTATTATTATTTTTTCCCTTTGGGTCTCCAAATTCCATAATTTTTACGATCAAGTAATATTATAGTATCTCTAGGAGGTCTTTACCTCATGCTATTCATTAAGAAGCTTCAGCGATTCACGCATGTCCGCACTAATATAAGATAAATTAAAACTGTCCATTTGGCACTTATTTATCATATTTAATATGCCTTATGTTTTAGGTTATATATTATAATATCATAGGAGGTATTTTGGCTTCCAGCACTCTACCTCACCTCACCCTTGTACACCACTATATACCCTTATAATGAACTATATTATAATTATTTTCTATAATTGTTTAGCACTACTAAAATTCATAATGTGGTTATTTAACCCCTTAGTGACCGGGCGGTTTTACACAAATCCGTCTTTTAGTGACCGCTGCTGTTTTTACGTTTCTGCGCTGTTAGTGTTTAGGTCAAATTTTCCTCTTACTCGTTTATTCAACCCACACATATTATACACCCTTTTTCCCGCCATTAACCCCTTAAGGACCGAGGACGTACCATGTACGTCATTGCAGCGGGTCTCTCTTAGACCCGCTGACGTACATGGTACGTCCTGCCGTTTTTGAGCTGCTGGAAGCGATCGGATCGCTTCCAGCAGCTCAAACGCCATTGCAGGATGCCTGGGAGTCCAGGCATCCGTGCAATGGCCGTTAGAAGTGCCGGGGCACCATGTGATCGCTCCCCGGGAGCGATCTACATCCGGTTGCACCGAGAGGTGCCCGGCACTTCTACAGAGCGCTGGAAGCGATCGGATCGCTTCCAGCTGCTCTGAGCATATTACAAGGATGCCTCGACATCGAGGCATCCTTGTAATATACTTACCTGCCGCCGGTCCGTCCGTGATCGCTCCCCGAGCGATCACTTCCGGTAGCGGCAGGAAGTACTGAGTGCCACGAGGTATCGTGGCACTCAGTACAAAACGATCACATCAGTGATCAGGTGCTCTGCTGGGTGCCTCGAGGGATCAAGGCACCCAGCAGAGTAAAAAAAAGTGGAAAAAAAAGTTAAAAAAAAGTGTAAAAAAAAGTAAAATAAAAGTGTGTAAAAAAAGTGTAAAAAAAGAAAAATAAATAAAATAAACTGACAGTTAGGGGTAGGGTTAGGGTTAGGGTTAGGGTTAGGGGTAGGGTTAGGGTTAGGGGTAGGGTTAGGGTTAGGGTTAGGGTTAGGGTTAGGGTTAGGGTTAGGGGTAGGGTTAGGGTTAGGGTTAGGGGTAGGGTTAGGGTTAGGGTTAGGGGTAGGGTTAGGGTTAGGGGTAGGGGTAGGGTTAGGGGTAGGGTTAGGGTAGGGTTAGGGGTAGGGTTAGGGGTAGGGTTAGGGTTAGGGGTAGGGTTAGGGGTAGGGTCAGGGGAGGGTTAGGGTTCTAAGGGCAGGGTCATCTTGGGGCTGAGTGGGATGTTCCTAGCCTGCCTCATCAGAGAGGCAGGCTAGCAACATCCAATCAGAAGTTAGAAAAAATCAAAATAAAATTTCTAATTTGTCAGGTCAGGCCAATATTTTGTAAATATTGGCTCTGACCTCTGTGATTCTCCCTCCCTCTCCTCACTTGTGTTTTGGTGAGCGAGAGAGAGAGATCAGATTTGACAGGTTAGAGATTTTAGTGAGATTTAGTGAGATTAGAAAAATTGAGGCAGATTTAGAGAGATTTTAGGGAGATTTAGAAGAATTGAGGCAGGTTTAGAGGATTTAGAGAGATTTAGGTGTTTATTTGTATTTTCTTGTGAAACCAACGGTTCTTCTAAGAACCAACAATCCGCTTATATATATATAATAATTATAAAATTTTATAATCTATTATATATAATGTCTGAGAGGGTGTACAGCGCCGAGGAGGCATATGCCATCCTGGCGTCAGAATCTGAGGCATCTGCGTCAGACTCAGACCCTCATTTCGACCCCGCTAACTGCTCAGAGGCGTCGCTAGATACATTATCTATGCTGGCTGATGTATCTAGTGATGTTTCTGATGCAGATCCTGGGTCACCACCTGCCAGCAGGAGACGCACAGCTCCAGCTGAGGAGTGGGTAGTGCCTCATCGCCAGAGGCCAGATATCCCTCCTTTCACGGCAAATCCTGGCATCAATATTGATGTTGCAGGATTTACCGCCACACAGTTTTTGCAGGTGTTTATGGGGGATGATTTGTTGGGCCACATCGTGGCCCAATCAAATCTGTATGCCCATCAGCATTGTGCTGCGAAGCCAGACTCCTACTTGGCAAGGCAGCAATGGACCCCGCTAGATGTGCCAGAATTTCTGAAATTCTGGGCACTTACTATGCTGAGGGCATCATAAAGAAGCCCTCAATTCGCTCCTGCTGGAGCAGTAGCCCCATCTGCTCTACCCCCATTTACCTCCAATCAATGTCACGTAGAAGGTATGAAAACATTTTGCGTTTCATGCACTTCAGTGACAACAGCCTGTGCTCCCCTAGAGAGCATCCCCAGTTTGACAGGCACCAGACTTTTACATTTTATTCGTACATTTTTATGTTCTACAATTGGTGCTGTATTTTGCCAAAATCTTTGCACACCTATGCATGGGGGGCATGGGTGTACTCAGGAGATCTTGCAGAAAACAACCTGGAGAGTTTTCATGCAGTAACAAACAACAGTGTCTGCTAAGGCTAGGGTCAGACGAGCGTGATTTCTACGGACTGTACGTCCGTGCAGTACGGACATCGTCAGTACGGAAGACGCAGTAGTGGTCACACAGTCCGTTTTTTCACTGACATTTATTTTTTGACAGATGTAGGAGGGACAATAAATTCAATTGCAAAACCATTTTGTCCGTGAAAAATGCAGGACGTATAAATGCAGTCCGTCTGACCACGTTCCATCACTCACACACAAAGCTATGCAGACGTTGCGGACGCAGCGCACTTTGTGCGGCCGTTCTAGCGGTTCTACGTTCTTGCCTGCCTTGCGTCCGTGGGCCGCGGCCGTTGTGCGTCCGCAGTTCAGTGCGGACGTACTTCGTGTGTCGGGCTCCATTGGACTTTATGTCATGCTATCACGGACGTACTTTTAGGCGCGATCACGGACGTGAACACTACGCTCGTCTGACCCTAGCCTAAATCACAGTCCAAAACTACTGTGGGCGTAAAAATCTGAAAAATTGAAAAATTACCGCCACACACCTTGTTGCCAAATGTTTTGGGCTAAAACCGTTGCATCCATGGCATCAAAGCACTCCATATGCAATACCTTGGGGTGTCAACATAACAAATATAAACATTTTCTGGCAATAATTCAAACTGGGTCGCAAATAATCAAATCAAACTGGGATGCCACTACCCAAAACCAAAGATAGGCCTAGCTGAAGAAATAATCTCAATTTCAACTCTAATGACAAAGTCATAAAAATTGTATTTGAACCTTCCCAAAATCCTGGCAAACCTAGGCATGGGGGGCATGGGTGTACTCAGGAGACCTTGCAGAAAACAACCTGGAGAGTTTTCATGCAGTAAAAAACAACAGTGTCTCCTAAATCACAGTCCAAAACTGATGTGGGTGTGAAAATGAAAAATGACCACCAAACAGTATCTAATTTGTTTGGAGCAAACGGATGCATCCATAGCATAAAAACACTCCATTTACAATACTTTGGGGTGTTAGCTTACCAAATATATGCACGTTCATAAAACTGGGGTATGTAAAAAGGCCCCTAAAAAGAAGATAAGCAAAGAAGATACTGTATGTCAAATTAGAAAATTGACAAGCACATGTCAAAGATTGGCGTAGCACCCCAAAAACAACAGAACAAATCTATATATGGGTGGTATCAATTTACTCAGAAGATGTTGCTGAACATATTTTGGGGTGTTTTTTGGCAGTAACCCATAACTGGATTGACAATTCATGCCTAAAGTACAATGTGTGTGAAAAATAACACAAAAAGTGACTACCTGAAAGATTGACAAAGAGCTAGTGCATGGAAAGTGTTAAAATACAACTCTTTGAAGCACCCTAGGGTGTGCCCTTTCTAAAAATATATGGTTTGATGGGGGTAAATTACTTTGGCCGGCTTCAAAAATGTCCCAAATAGGACATGGGTGCATGATGACGAAATGTGAAAATTCCAAGTTGGAAAACTGAAATGCGCACCCCCCAATAAGGCCTTTTAGCCCCCAAATGACCCGACATACCTATACATGGGTGGTATCAATTTACTCAGAAGATGTTGCTGAACATATTTTGGGGTGTTTTTTGGCAGTAACCCATAACTGGATTTGACAATTCATGCCTAAAGTACAATGTGTGTGAAAAAATAACACAAAAAGTGACTACCTGAAAGTTTGACAAAAGAGCTAGTGCATGGAAAGTGTTAAAATACAACTCTTTGAAGCACCCTAGGGTGTGCCCTTCTAAAAAATATATGGTTTGATGGGGGTAAATTACTTTGGCCGGCTTCAAAAATGTCCCAAATAGGACATGGGTGCATGATGACGAAATGTGAAAATTCCAAGTTGGAAAACTGAAATGCGCACCCCCCAAATAAGGCCTTTTAGCCCCCAAATGACCCGACATACCTATACATGGGTGGTATCAATTTACTCAGAAGATGTTGCTGAACATATTTTGGGGTGTTTTTGGCAGTAACCCATAACTGGATTTGACAATTCATGCCTAAAGTACAATGTGTGTGAAAAAATAACACAAAAAGTGACTACCTGAAAGATTGACAAAGAGCTAGTGCATGGAAAGTGTTAAAATACAACTCTTTGAAGCACCCTAGGGTGTGCCCTTTCTAAAAATATATGGTTTGATGGGGGTAAATTACTTTGGCCGGCTTCAAAAATGTCCCAAATAGGACATGGGTGCATGATGACGAAATGTGAAAATTCCAAGTTGGAAAACTGAAATGCGCACCCCCCAAATAAGGCCTTTTAGCCCCCAAATGACCCGACATACCTATACATGGGTGGTATCAATTTACTCAGAAGATGTTGCTGAACATATTTTGGGGTGTTTTTTGGCAGTAACCCATAACTGGATTTGACAATTCATGCCTAAAGTACAATGTGTGTGAAAAAATAACACAAAAGTGACTACCTGAAAGATTGACAAAGAGCTAGTGCATGGAAAGTGTTAAAATACAACTCTTTGAAGCACCCTAGGGTGTGCCCTTTCTAAAAATATATGGTTTGATGGGGGTAAATTACTTTGGCCGGCTTCAAAAATGTCCCAAATAGGACATGGGTGCATGATGACGAAATGTGAAAATTCCAAGTTGGAAAACTGAAATGCGCACCCCCAAATAAGGCCTTTTAGCCCCCAAATGACCCGACATACCTATACATGGGTGGTATCAATTTACTCAGAAGATGTTGCTGAACATATTTTGGGGTGTTTTTTGGCAGTAACCCATAACTGGATTTGACAATTCATGCCTAAAGTACAATGTGTGTGAAAAAATAACACAAAAAGTGACTACCTGAAAGATTGACAAAGAGCTAGTGCATGGAAAGTGTTAAAATACAACTCTTTGAAGCACCCTAGGGTGTGCCCTTTCTAAAAATATATGGTTTGATGGGGGTAAATTACTTTGGCCGGCTTCAAAAATGTCCCAAATAGGACATGGGTGCATGATGACGAAATGTGAAAATTCCAAGTTGGAAAACTGAAATGCGCACCCCCCAAATAAGGCCTTTTAGCCCCCAAATGACCCGACATACCTATACATGGGTGGTATCAATTTACTCAGAAGATGTTGCTGAACATATTTTGGGGTGTTTTTTGGCAGTAACCCATAACTGGATTTGACAATTCATGCCTAAAGTACAATGTGTGTGAAAAAATAACACAAAAAGTGACTACCTGAAAGATTGACAAAGAGCTAGTGCATGGAAAGTGTTAAAATACAACTCTTTGAAGCACCCTAGGGTGTGCCCTTTCTAAAAATATATGGTTTGATGGGGGTAAATTACTTTGGCCGGCTTCAAAAATGTCCCAAATAGGACATGGGTGCATGATGACGAAATGTGAAAATTCCAAGTTGGAAAACTGAAATGCGCACCCCCCAAATAAGGCCTTTTAGCCCCCAAATGACCCGACATACCTATACATGGGTGGTATCAATTTACTCAGAAGATGTTGCTGAACATATTTTGGGGTGTTTTTTGGCAGTAACCCATAACTGGATTTGACAATTCATGCCTAAAGTACAATGTGTGTGAAAAAATAACACAAAAAGTGACTACCTGAAAGATTGACAAAGAGCTAGTGCATGGAAAGTGTTAAAATACAACTCTTTGAAGCACCCTAGGGTGTGCCCTTTCTAAAAATATATGGTTTGATGGGTAAAATTACTTTGGCCGGCTTCAAAAATGTCCCAAATAGGACATGGGTGCATGATGACGAAATGTGAAAATTCCAAGTTGGAAAACTGAAATGCGCACCCCCCAAATAAGGCCTTTTAGCCCCCAAATGACCCGACATACCTATACATGGGTGGTATCAATTTACTCAGAAGATGTTGCTGAACATATTTTGGGTGTGTTTTTGGCAGTAACCCATAACTGGATTTGACAATTCATGCCTAAAGTACAATGTGTGTGAAAAAATAACACAAAAAGTGACTACCTGAAAGATTGACAAAGAGCTAGTGCATGGAAAGTGTTAAAATACAACTCTTTGAAGCACCCTAGGGTGTGCCCTTTCTAAAAATATATGGTTTGATGGGGGTAAATTACTTTGGCCGGCTTCAAAAATGTCCCAAATAGGACATGGGTGCATGATGACGAAATGTGAAAATTCCAAGTTGGAAAACTGAAATGCGCACCCCCAAATAAGGCCTTTTAGCCCCCAAATGACCCGACATACCTATACATGGGTGGTATCAATTTACTCAGAAGATGTTGCTGAACATATTTTGGGGTGTTTTTTGGCAGTAACCCATAACTGGATTTGACAATTCATGCCTAAAGTACAATGTGTGTGAAAAAATAACACAAAAAGTGACTACCTGAAAGATTGACAAAGAGCTAGTGCATGGAAAGTGTTAAAATACAACTCTTTGAAGCACCCTAGGGTGTGCCCTTTCTAAAAAATATGGTTTGATGGGGGTAAATTACTTTGGCCGGCTTCAAAAATGTCCCAAATAGGACATGGGTGCATGATGACGAAATGTGAAAATTCCAAGTTGGAAAACTGAAATGCGCACCCCCCAATAAGGCCTTTTAGCCCCCAAATGACCCGACATACCTATACATGGGTGGTATCAATTTACTCAGAAGATGTTGCTGAACATAGTTTGGGGTGTTTTTTGGCAGTAACCCATAACTGGATTTGACAATTCATGCCTAAAGTACAATGTGTGTGAAAAAATAACACAAAAAGTGACTACCTGAAAGATTGACAAAGAGCTAGTGCATGGAAAGTGTTAAAATACAACTCTTTGAAGCACCCTAGGGTGTGCCCTTTCTAAAAATATATGGTTTGATGGGGGTAAATTACTTTGGCCGGCTTCAAAAATGTCCCAAATAGGACATGGGTGCATGATGACGAAATGTGAAAATTCCAAGTTGGAAAACTGAAATGCGCACCCCCCAAATAAGGCCTTTTAGCCCCCAAATGACCCGACATACCTATACTTGGGTGGTATCAATTTACTCAGAAGATGTTGCTGAACATATTTTGGGGTGCTTTTTGGCAGTAAACCTTAAAGTTCACAGTACATGTATTCTTAAATTGCGTTCAAAAAAAAAAAATCACCAAATTTTTTTTTTTCTCAAACTTTGGCATAGATTTGTGGTAAAATGGTTTGCATGGAAAGAGTCAAAATACCCCAAGTTTAATACCTTGATTTGTGTACTTTAAAAAAATATGTATATGTGGAGGGTTATTCAGGAATTAGTGACAGATATCAGTGTTACAATGTCACTATCACTAGTTTTGAAAATAAACTCTTTGGAAATGGCAAAGTGCTACTTGCACTTATTGTTGCATAAAATAAGGAAAAAAGCGAGGAATATGTAAACATTGGGTATTGCTAAACTCAGTACTAAATTTAGAAACTACTAAGGAATAAATTTTTTTTGACGGTTGTTGATACATAAGAAATTTTGGGGGTCAAAGTTCGAAAAAGTGGTGTTTTTTCAATTTTTGTGTCATATTTCACAATATTTTTTATAGTAAATTATATGAAATGATGAAAAAAATGGTATCTTTATAAAGTCCATTTAGTGACGAGAAAAGTGTAAAATATGTGTGGGTTACATAAACGAGTAAGAGGAAAATTTGACGTAAACACTAAGAGCGCAGAAACATAAAAACAGCTGCGGTCACGAACGGACGGATTTGTGTAAAACCGCCCGGTCACTAAGGGGTTAAATGGACTTTCTAGAAATACCATTATTTCCATCATATCGAATAATTTACTATAAAAAAAAATATGAAATATGAGGAAAAAATGGTAAAAACACACTTTTTTGTAATTTAATCCCCAAAATCTACAACCACCCAAAATGACCCCAGCTAAATAGGTTTAAAATTTTGTCCCGAGACTAGAAATACCCAATTTTTACATGCGTTTGCTTTTTAACCCCTTCACTGCTGAGACAGTTCACCTATGTGCGCTGCGCTCATTCTGACCATTTTGTGCTATTTATTTTTAGATGACAGCCTAGGTCCTATTTAATTAAACTCCCCCCAGACAAAAAAAACTTTTTAAAAAAAAGCATTTTTTTATTTTATTTAATTTTTTTATTATTTAATTTTTTTTAATTTTTTTTTTTTAAAACCAAACCTGGTCATGTTTGGTATCATTTGAAAGGCCATAATCAGGCCTTTCAAATGATGGCAAATATGACCATCTAGCTGCCATGGATCGGAGATAAAGGGATCCTTAGGATCCCCTTATCTCTACATGGCAGCTAGAGGTTAACTGGCCCACTGACATCCTCACACATATGGTGAGGTTGTCAGTGGGTGGGGGGGACCTGGAGGCTTGGCTGACATCCAAGATGTCAGCCCCCCTCCAGGTTTGAATCGCGTTTTGGTGCCAATTGGCGCCGCAAAGTGATCCGGCGGCGAAATGGTTCATGCCATACACCACTGGAAAGGGGAGGCTCTCCCCTCTCCAGCGGTGCAAACGGCATCTCCCTAGCTTCAATGGTTGGGGAGATAGAGGACTCTGAAGGAGCCCCCCTCCCCTCCATTGAAAAGCATGATGGGGACGCCTGCTGATGACGTCACCACGCAGCGTGGCAACGTCATCAGCCTCGCCTGCCCATGTAAATCACATGGGCAGGCTTCCTCCCTGCCAGATCGCCGTGGGATCCGGCGAGGGAGGTGAGTATCGGGCGGGAGGGGGATTAGGCGCCGCTGACGTACCCTGTACGTCCGCGGGTCTAAGGGAGACCCGAGTACAGGACGTACAGGGTACGTCAGAGGTCCTTAAGGGGTTAATACCTAAAATAGATGAAGAAGGTATCTGGTATCTAACTACATTTATGTATTTGGATCACTAACACCATTACAATATACAACCTTATGCAATATTGCCACTGTACATATAAGACCATATGACAGGTTATATATCTCCCACTAATTTTCACCTATGTTTAAAAATCATATTTGGTCTATTTTTGGCCTTGATCATATTACAAGATATATAGATGGTTAACACCATCGTATACCATTAATTATCATTCACATCTTTTATGGTAATGCGCACTATGCCACTTTATCCATCACTGGAATGCGACATAATTGACAAGCGCTTGGCCACCTTTTTGTACTCCGCACCGCTATATCAATCTCCTCACATTTGATACTATTGTTTTTTGTGAGAAGAAAGCCTGCTTCCTTTAGGGGTTATGCCCTATATAACTTTTTTTGTATAATGAATTCTATATTGTTTCAACATTCCCTCGTATGGTATACTGATTATACTTTGACCGCAGATGTGATTGTGGACTTTGAGACATCGAGAGCTGTTCTGTATCCATAAGGAAACGCAAAGCACATCTAAATTCCGGATACAGGGCTGTGAAACGCATGGTGGAACGCGGAAGTCCCCTATACGCCTGCGCAAGATGGCGCCGAGGGCCAGCAATATGCGGAAATCTCAACAAGAGGCTAGGAACGCACGCTGACCACCAATTACTCACAGCAAAAGACGTTTTTCCTTAATTTTTTTAATTTCTTGTGATATATAAACATGCATACCAGTTCTGAAATGTATAGACCAGCTGATGAAGCCGTGTGCCGACGGCGAAACGCGTTCTGGCCTTATTTTATTTGTTTTCAGCATTTATTAAATTTTAGAAGAACTATTGCTGCATGTTTTGGTTTTTATTGGGTTTGACCAATGAAACCCATATGCCTTTCGTTCTGAGCTGGGAATAGCTCCACCACACGTGAGTTTGCACTCGTAGCTGATATATATATATGCCATTGTATGTCAGATATACACAAGATTGTGCCTTTTCTCTCTCCCATTTCCTATGGATATGATGAGATATCAACACCAAGGATTGGGTTTTCTGAGAAGTTATTGAAGATAAATAATCCAAAGGCACCGATCCACTCAGAGCCAGTAATTGGGCTCTCTGCTTGTGAGTTAATAACTAAAAGACATTACACATTTTGTATCTGGTGTTGTCCCACTGCACTTAGAATTGTGTTTTCTTTTTTGTGCCTTTTCCATCATATACTATGGTTGGCGACGCCATTTGAGAAACCGTCCGAGTTCCCTAGAGTTTCCATCGCGCAGACCAGATATGTATATTTGATATTAACCCCTAGCTGCCACGGATCGGGAGATAGGGGGTTCATTAGAACCCCTATCTCCACCATTGGTGGGAGCTAGGGATTAACTCCAGAATTTACTCTATCCGAGGTCCCGATGTGAAACATCGGGACATTGGATAGAGTTCGACTATTTTTTAACCCCTTATCTCCCGATCCGTGGCAGCTTGCAGTTAATGTTTGGTATCGTTGTATCTGCTAGAGCATGGCCTTTCCAACAATATGAAACATAACCATGTTAAAAGTTGAGGAAAAAAAAAATGTATTTAATATATAAAAAAAAAATTAAACATGATACTCACGGTAGTGCTTCAGATTCGCTGCGAGTATCACCTTCTGAAGTATATTTGTTGTACTCTTGGCCAGGTCATTAATTGGTGCGGCCCCTTTCCATGTTTTTCTTTATATCCCAAAGTGGAATGATTTCTGGTGAGGGTATAAATGAAAACCCACCAGTTTCTCTCATGGCTGAAAAGCAGCATGAACATATGAGGTTGCTTAAAAAGCAGCTTGGTTTCATAAGGTACTCGACTGACCAGAGGTGCTGTGACGTGGCAGGTGAGCTTACACTTTAATGGCCATTCAAGTAAACTAAAACCTCCATTTGTTTTTTGTTTCACATGGAGCCACAGGAGAGAGCACAAAGGGAAACTGGTTTACGTGAATAAATAGAAAGTTTAACGGGATTATTATAAACGAATAGCTAAATTTAAAGGAGATTGCTAAATATACTTAATATCATCTAGAACACATCTCTGTTCATTTAATCTGTGTGCAAATGTATTTAATAAGCAATGTCAGAGAATGAATAACAAAAACGTTTATATTTGCTCTTATAAAAAACCAAGCAAATCATGATGTAATGCATTATGATTCTCTAGAACTGAAATTTGAAATTCTCAGACCTAAATAATGCTAATCAAGCTAAATAATGAAGAGTCACACTCTGCCATGCTTAGTTCTAATTAGTGTTAATGCTTGATAAACATTCCCAGTTGTGTTCTCACGTACTGTATAATTTAAAAAGAGGTGATATCTTAGCAGTTTTCACAGATATACCATTTAAATGTGCTAGCACCTTTATCACTCTGGTACAAGTAACAACAGATTTGCAAAATTCCTGTTTTACCTTTGTGACTGCTGTGATGCCTTTTTGTAAATTCTGTATGTCGTTATTAGTTTATATGTTAATGAGTCTTACACTGCACATAATACATAATCATTTTCACTACTTTAGAGCTCAAAAGCTTTTCAGAAATCATTAGGCAGTAGTGTGATGACCACATAACAGTCTAAAGTCAAAATATTTAAATATCAGATACAAAAGAACAACAACAATTAGACCTCTGAAAACCATCATATCTTCTGCTTTAAGTGTTAACACTTTCACTTTTGATAACGCAACCCACTGGTCTTTTGGAACACGGTTGGAAACCTGACAATCAGGACCGGCCTGCCGCCTGAGCATGGAGCGGTTTGGAGCAAGCGGCAAATTTTACCACCGAGCTCCTGAAATATATTTTGCCTGCCCTCCCACACTGGACTTTAGTGCTGGCTATCTGTAACGGGGGGAGTAGTGCCCACTAGAGAGTAGCGGAGTTGAGATCCTTAAGGACTGATAAATCTTCTTGACTTTTAAACACTGCTTGGCATATGCAGACTTATGCGCTTGAGGCAGGGAGGATGAACAAATCACTGAGTTGCTACTAAGCACTAAAGGTTTCGAGGCCGATAGAGAATGTTCAGAAATACAAAGATACATCAGACAATTGGTGAATTGCGCGGACTGCAGGGCAGTCAGGAAATGTGCTGCTTTAACGTTTTCTGATAATCGGAAGCAGATCAGCGGTACCTTAAGATATTCAGCGGCAACACATACACCTCGGGGTCTATCGTTGGTACAGTATCGAGTATATTTGATGGAGAGAGCACACTGAATATAAGCCGCATATAAACATTACCTTTCGATTGCAGTTCTTATATACATGTGTGGCCCAAGAACATGAGCCCTGGGTTCGGTATAGGAACCTAATGAGGCCACAGACAATACCCACAACTTAGAAGGGACAACACCCCAGTAACGTGTAAACACCCCAGCGGCAAGCATGGGGTTAAACCACCAAAGCACCACACAGGCGATCTTAATCGAGCAGCAAGAGAATAGTCAAAACAAGCCAGGTCAAAAGCAGGAGCAGGGATCGTATCCAGAAAGCGGGTTGGCAACAATGAATCAATGCACAGAATGAGTTAGTGATGCGGGAACAGAACTCCACGACAGGGCGACGAGGCAACTCCTCGCACCCTGTTTTAAACCCAGCAGCTCCTTGTGACCATGCCAGGCCCCGCCCCCTTGGACGCCGCTCGGCCATTCCCCAGTGCTGCCGGGCCGGCCAGCTCTTGGCATAGGACCTTGCCCAGACCCCCCAGGCAGCACAACAGGGGCTGAGGATATGACACTATCTATGTGACCTGTAAGATGACCACCGGCACTCACTGACTGTGTCAGAGAGTCTCTTCTTCCATCCTCCATCAGCTTTTAGTTAGCTACCAGGATAATCTAAATCTGAATTGTGCCCAACCTTTGTGTGGCAGGTAGACACCCAGGAGCTTTTTGTAGCATGTGACTACTCTATCCACTTCAGAGACTCATTGGAGCTTCTTTTAATACTTTTTCTCTGCAAGGGTCCAAGTGTAATGCCTGAAATGAAAAGCCGGAGTCTCTGCCGAGAAACTGTCTTAAACAGTGCCTCACTAATTAGGCAGAGTAATTTGAATAATGGCCAATGCATGATATTCACAGTGTATTGTGAAGAACATGCAAAATGACTTCAGGCTCAGTTGACCCTAGGCGGTCTTTATTTTGCTGCTTCCCAGTGTTTACTGTAATATTATGCTAACAATCTACATTAATTAGTTAACAGAGTTCACAAATAAACTCGAAAAAATGCTTACTGTAAGGTGATACAAAGTTTATACAAGTATTTTAATGGTGGAGCTCCTAAAATGGTTATTGTGAAACCTGCAGGAACCATTAACTTCTTTTTTATTGATGGTTTATCTTTTTATGTTTTATAAACGAGGATCTTTTTAAGCTCAGTTATTCATAGACAGAGGTTAAAATCTAAAACCAATGAGGAAAAACTCATTAACAACTCCCTGTTCAAAAGGAAATGGATAGCAGATGATCTTATATGGATTCCATTGCTAATATTTTAAGTCATGTACCTACAGCGTACTGACCAGTGTATGTGAATTGAAATTCGGTGTATGTGAATTGCTACTATCCCAGCACTTATATTAGGGCACTGAAATATGGGGGCTATAAGAGGTCCACATGTAACAAAACAAAAGTTATTCAACTCATGTTTTCCGTTTATTCTTCAGCAAGCAAATGTATGACTTTGCTTTTCTCACCCAGTATGAGGGAAATTGAGACAATAGGTACAAAGCAAGTCACCACTTTCCTGTAATTAGATTTATAGATTAAAAACAAAGTAATAGTTAAGAAACTATCAGACTGTGGGCACTATCAGCTGCCCCTCACTAAAACCAGGACGCTAAAGGGAAATATTAGCGATCGCTAATTTCCCTATTGTGTCCCGGTTTCACTATCAGATCATGGGGCAGGTGCGGATTCCAGCAACCTGCCCCATAGTGGCCGCTGGGCTCGTTGAAGCTGGGGGCAACGTTAACGCGCCGTTCCAAGAATCCCCTCCATGGAGTCCATAGGAGGCACTGAGGCTTCCCCTGCCAGGTCACATAACCATCAAGATCTCGCCTCTTGGGAGATCGTGCTGGTCGGCGGAGTGATCATGGAGGGAGACTGGGGACTTTTCCCCCCAGTCTCCCTCTGCTCCTGGCTGCTAGAATCCCGGGTCGGGTCACCGTTCTCGCCGGTGAAAGAGAGGTGAGTATTTGATTTTGGGGAGGGGATAGCTGTTGCTAACCGATTCTGCAGCAGCGCAATCCGTTACCTACACCTCTGAGCTGGTGTTAACTTTTTCATCAGCGCCAGCTCTTAGTAACTAGTGTTAGGACCAAGTGATCCTAACACTAGTTACTCTGTGCTTACACTTTGCGCTCCCCAGGTTAGGTACAGGGAGCGCAAAGTACAGTAAACACACACAAAAAAGCGCTACTACCGATTAGCTAACAGGTTTTTTAACACGTTAGCGAATCAGAGGTGATTTACTCACAGCGCTATCACCTCATTTAAACTAATGCTCACGCTAGCGTTAGCTTGAAGGAGGGGATAGGGCCCTGTGTCCGATGCTTTTATAACTCCTCTTGAGTTGGTCACGGAGAAAATGTGAATTTTAACTTTCATTGCACATTTATACATACATGGTTATTCAAAGAGATCTGAATTGTGGCCAAAAGATAACCGAACACTGAAATTCAGCGTACGGTTACCTTTCCTGGCCATTCGGCTATTCAGAGAGTAGGCAGTTCTCCAAATCTTGGCAAATTGACTAACAGATTTAACCCAACTGGGTCAATAGTGTTTTTAGGCGCTATGAAATGTTTCACTACACAATATATATTAAAAAGCAATAAAGATAGAAGGAACATGTTGGATACACCCAGCGGTGAGCTGCCTCACCCATAGACAAATGTTCACACAAAATACACCACTGTATGGTCGGGAGCGCAGTATCTTATATTAAACTTTCAGTCTTTTTTGATAAAAATTCTAGGGGATCCGTCTTGATTATGTCCCAGAGTATCAAGTCTGGAGCTAATATAGCTCAATGGATCCGTGGTTGAGCCACTATGGGGAGGTTCCTCCTATCAATTGGAAATTGTCATGTCTTGAAGATCTCTTCAAATGTAGAGGGCTCATATATACCTCAGAAGAAACAATAACATAGTATAATCCCGTTAGATGTCAAATACAGGTACACAGTCTGAAAGTATACACTCACGTGTTGTAGAACCTCCTGGTTGGTGGCTCTGTATCTGGGCAGTAGACCACTTCCCAGGGGGTCTCAGCCAAATATGGTATATGGTCCAGCGGGTTATTGGCCGTCTTTCGTCAGTGCAAACTGGATACAGGTGGAATCCATATATGTTATGCCCAGAAGAAAATATACTCGGGCATGAAGAGGTTATATAATGATAAAATGTATTATAAACGAATAAAAATAGGAACAAACCCGAAACGTGTTTCCCTTGCCAAACTGCAAGCTTCCTTGTAGTTTCTTTGCAAACAGCGTTTCACTTTTCAAACGTACTGTTTTTTTTTTTCACCTCCTTCGTCTGCGGCGCTGGCTTTTTCCAGCGGCTGCTCTGCGCTGTGATTGGCGGCTGCTCGGGTTTCTCCGGCGTGTTCGGCGGGGTTAATCCAGATGTTTTTGCGGGTTTCGGTGTGCGTTCGCCGGGTTTTGTGGTGAGTGTTCGTCGGGTTTGCGGCGGCTTTTCCCTGCACTACGACGGCCCTGTGGTGCTTGTTGAATACACCACAGAGTTGTCGTAATGGGATCGCCAAATCGCACCGAGTTGAAGAGAAAAAAAAGTCACCGAACGTGCGGTGACTTTTCGATTCTCCTTGAATAACCCTAATAGTAACCAATATCCTTTTAATTCAATTATCAATTACTTGAACTAAAGTGGATAAAAAATATCCCCTGTATTGCATAGCCCTCTATTTTTATATAATAATAATAGTAGCTATCGCTGGAGCTCCTATTTCATTTACTCATCTCCTTGTGAAGCAGCTTCTAGAAGAGAAATGGCAATAATCCATTGTGAAGCTCACCACTGACTTCAGAATAATTCACACTGTATGACAAAAACATAAAAAGTTCCTGTTTTAGACATATGCGTATGTGGTTAACAAACACATGATATGTTTCTTTATTTCTCTATCAAAAATCAAAGTTTAGCACGCCTTCACAATCATATCTTCCCATTAAAACTTTTTTTTTATTTTCATTTTAGCCTGTGTTTTAATATCTGCTTAAATTTCATGCTAATTGGGTTTTAGATAATTGCAATGTATTATGAATTAAAATGAACTTTCAAACCAGCAACAAAAGCCTGTTAATGATTTTTATTTATTATACTGCATTGCTATATAAAATGGGAAATTACAAATATTAATGTTAGCAATGCAGTAATAGAGATTCAGTCAGCCTGAAAAAAATAGAATTTTTTAGCTCACTTCTATATGCATAAATTCATATTTATTATGCTTTTAGGAGATACTCAGATTGTCTGTGTAGCTGATGATGCTTAGTAATTATTTAACCACGATTAGACATTAAAAACATTATTTATAGAGTGATAAGAATCAAGGTATCTACTGGAGATGAATATCGTTTTCACAGATTTTGGTTTGATCACTTGTTATGTAGAAATATATAGCATGATTAACCTATTAACCCCGTCACTACCAAGTGATTTTCCAAAAAAAAATAATTGTCAGAAACCAGTGTTTTTTTAAAAAAAATATATTTTAAGTTAATTATACATTAAGAAATATTTGAGCATATGCCCATTGCATTTCTTGCGATAAATAACCTATTTTGGCCATTAGATGGCGCCATCTACTGCCAAATTGAGTTACAGCAGTTTGAGCTGCTGCTCTATTTTCTTCTTTTTTCCCTGCATCGGCTGCTAAAAGCCAGATGCAAGGGTAACATCAGACGATCTTGCACAGTTTTAGCTCTTTGGGCATTATGCCCACAGGGATAAAACTTTTGGGGGCACCTTCTGCAGCCCAAAAGCAAATGAAATGTGTTTGCTGCAAACTAATTACATTTGCTTTTTTACTACAGATCACCAGATTGAGATATCTTGATATCGGGGCACGGATTGTGCCTTTGAAGCCCGATATATCACAATCTCGGTAGTGAAGGGGTTAATATACAAATCTTCCTGAAATAGACCCTCCATGAAAAGTATAAGATATCACATGTGTGAAATGGTTAAATAATATGTAAACAAATGAGAATCTAAAGTATTTTATTTTAGCGCCGGTTGGGTGGAGTAGAGGTAACATCACTGCTCTATAACTGTGGAGAGAGTCTGTGGAGACACAGGTTCGATCCCAGCAAGAGCACCTCTCCAGTAAGTGTCCTTGGGCAAGACACCTAACGGTACATACTCGCCACCCAGGACATACTTGAAAACGAGAGAAATCTCATTGTATCCTTCCTCAAAAAAAATAAACAAATTAGGAGATTGTGGATTTTGAACCAGATCCCCCAGTCTGAAACCTCAAATCAAGTGTTTGAAGTGCACAGATGGTCAGTCCACTCCTGTTGACCTGAAGCTACAGCTAAAAGAATCCAGATCAGAGCTGTGGGCCTTAGCCAGCATACAAATGGGGATCTGGTTCAAAATCCACAATCTCCTAATTTGTTTATTTTTTTTGAGGAAGGATACAATGAGATTTCTCTCATTTTCAGGTATGTCCTGGGTGGCGAGTATGTACCGTTAGGTGTCTTGCCCAAGTACACTTACTGGAGAGGTGCTCTTGCCGGGATCGAACCTGTGTCTCCACAGTCTCTCTCCACGGTTATAGAGCAGTGATGTTACCTATACTCCACCCAGCTGATTACCCTCTCTGCACCATGGGACCAGAGTTAAGTACAGAATTTTGTTAGAGCTGACATTTTGAAATGTTATGGGATTTTGAAAAATTAAAATCATTTACCACCAGGGCCTTTGAGCAGAACTTCATTTCTAAATACTACCTCAAGAATAGCCAGCTACCAATGAATAGCTTGTTATTCCTCGGCTCGCCTGTTAGCAGCTCAGTCGGGAGAGTGACAGCCGTTAAGTTAACAAATTGAGTTTGGTGAAAGGGCTTGTTTAGGCAAAGACTGGTAAGTCATTCGGGCTGTCGTCAGTTATTTCTCTAACTATTCCTCCGTACGCTCATAGACTATCACAGCTAAGAAAAATATGGAAGGCAACACTTTTATAGCCTAATCTACGTTTCATTTTTTCCCCTCTAATTCTTCCAATATATCTATTAATATTTCCATATTTACCTTTAACATTCAAACTTCAGTGAATATGCATGAAAAGTGCTTTAATTGATTGCATCAGTTCCCCCCCCCCTTTTCATATAAAAGTAACTACTGCAATTGTTGTTGGAGGCTTGAAAATTATTCTCAAACTATGAGAGTTATTCAAAGAAAGGTGAAACTCAGAAGAATGACTGGAGAAGTGAAAATTCTAGATCAAAATAGACAAACCAGAAAAATTTCTCCGATTTATCTCACTTTCCAAATCGGCTATTTGGTCAAGATTGTTCTCTTCTCCTACCAATTCTCCTGAGTTTCACCTTTCTTTGAATAGACCTGTATATGTTTTCATTTTCTATTCCGTTCTCCTATTGTAGGACCTGCCATTTTCAAGCATCTTTACCAAATGCGCCTTAATTCTATACAACTCCTTCTCCCAGTAAAAAATGTAGGTAGATATGGCTCCAAATATAGATCAATTTAGTGAGAAATCAACTAAACAAAAACACAGCATCAGCAAAGAGAGAAACACAAGCCATTTCAATACTCTATTTTTGTGTCCTACTCTTTGAAAGTTTTTGACAGTTCTAATTACACGTTCTTTTCTCGACAGAGGAAGAACCAAAGTCACTCTACCGTTACTATATCTCCAGGGAAATCTCTTCCACTGTAATGTCAAAATCTCTCACCAGTCGTATGCTCTTCATTGCTCCCCTGAGCTGAAAATAAAAGAGGTTTGGGATTGAATAATCATTGATTTAATTGAAAGCATGACTGTGAGTTACCTGGTCAGCAATGTTAATAAAGCAAAGTTAGTTAGCTCCTAGAACTGATGTACTTACAGGTAGATGCTTGGTCATGCAGTCTGCATCTGATTTCACAAGTTTAATCCTTATAATGTATAGAGATAATAATTTATCAGTTTGACTTGAACTTTAAAAGGTGTTTTGACCGTTAATTATCAATTATGTCACTTGTATATCACAATATCATGTTAGTGATTATTCAGGCAAAGTAAATATCTCATGCTGTCAATTTCAAATAATCATTTAATAATGTTAGTAGTTTATATTTACAATTTTAACGTGTTCAGTTAATAGAAATTTGCAAAACAAGTAGTCAAAACAAGGCAAATCCCAACAATTACAAAAAGCAAGAAGGTAAGACAGTTAAAAAAAATTAAAGCAAATTTTTTTTATTATTATTATATTTTTTTTGAGAAAGGATTTTACCAGGAAGGATACATTGAGATTTCTCTCGTTTTCAAGTATGTCCTGGGTGGCGAGTATGTACCGTTAGGGGACTTGCCCAAGGACACTTACTAGAGAGGTGCTCTTGCTGGGATCAAACCCATGTCTCCACAGGCTCTCTCCACGCAGAGCAGTGATGTTACCTCTACTCCACCCAGCCGGTTAATAATTAATTAATGAATTAATTAATTACAATGTTGGATCAGTCGGTTACCTGCAGATGTTAACTGTAACATTTAAGGCTAGGGTCAGACGAACGCAGTGCGAACGCACGTGCAGCCTCACTTTATCACGGCCGTAGTAGCAGCAAATGACGGCCAATGACAGGCAATGTACGAAGTACGGCCGCACAAAAGTGCGGCCGCGCAACGCAAGCGGCACACAAACGCATTTTTTCTAGAACGTGATACCGCTAGTACTGACGTACAAAGTGCGCTGCGTCCGCTAGAGGCGTGTGTGCGTGATTAGGAGACGTCAGACGCTGCTAGTGTCCGGCCAACATAACGTCCAGACGCAAAAAGGGTTTTATTGGTGATCCGTACGAAATCATGGACGAAAATGCCCATCGTATGACCGCTATCGCGTATTCCGTGAAAAAATACATCCATTCGTTCGAACGCACTTTTTCACGGACAACTCGAAAAATACATTCATCTGACCCTAGCCTTAACTTGTAGTTATTTTGGCGGTGTTATCCTATATGTATTGAGCACTCAAATTGCTACACCTCTTTACTTTGCAATTTATATTTACAATATTACTAATATGCAATATATTATTTTAAAAAACATTCTAGTGCAAACCACTGTTTGCATTGTAAATCTGGTTTATACATTTTTAAACATTTTTTAATTATCAGTACAACAGTAGAATGTAAGAGAACAAAAACCCATTGAAAGAAATATCAATTTTCAGGAAAGAATTTCGGCATACAACATATACAGGGTTGTTCAGAGAGAGGAGAAAACCAGGAGAATGACTGGAGAAGTGAAAAATCTAGGTCAAAATAGCCAAACCAGAAAAATTCTCACATTTAAATCACTTTTCAAATCGGCTATTTTGACCTAGAATTTTCACTTCTCCAGTCATTCTCCTGGTTTTCACCTCTCTCTGAATAATCCTGATAGGGAACTATTCCCTTGTGATCGTTAACTGTAGTATTCAGGTGAGTAAGCGTTACAATCGGGATAAATGACTTTAACGTGTGCCCAGATTATCTCCCTAACGCTAAACCCTTGAGAAATCACTTTGCGCATCGATGATTGCGCTACCTTGTGCGAGCTTATGATACTTTGTGCACCCTATACTTAACAGGGGTGCCAGAGCGCAATCAGTATTTAGCGTTCGGATAAGTAAGGTATTACACAGTGCTAGCGCTAATTACCCCACTGATGGCCAAAGTGAAAATTTAGCGACACCTAAAAACTGGTTCTAACTTATTCCGCTTTTGCAGAATCAGTTAACACCACCTAACTCCCCCCTCCCCCTGGATACTCATCCCACGGCAAGAACAGTGGCTCAATCCGGTGTTTGTTGCCGCCTGGAGCAGAGTGAGACTGGGGACAAAAAGTCCCCAGTCTCCCTCCCTGTTCACTGTGCGGCCCTGTTCGATCTCTTGAGATCGAGATCTCGCAGGGTTCATGGCCCAGTAGCACAACCATAGAAACATAGAAACATAGAAAAATGTCGGCAGATAAGAACCTTTCGGCCCATCTAGTCTGCCCAATTACATGGATACTTGACCTGGATTTATCTTTTGTTTAGGATAGCCTTATGCCTATCCCATGCTTGCTTAAATTCAATTACTGTTTTGGCCTCTACCACTTCTACTGGAAGACTGTTCCGTGTATCCACCTCCCTCTCAGTAAAATAATGCTTCCTATGTTACTTTTAAACCTTTGCCCCTCTAATCTAAGACTATGTCCTCTTGTTTTGCTATTTTGTTTCCTTTTAAATATACTCCCTTCCTCTACCTTGTGGATTCCCTTTACGTATTTAAATGTTTCTATCATATCTCCTCTGTCTCGTCTTTTTTCCAAGCTGTACATGTTAAGATCATTAAGCCTTTCTTGGTAACTTTTCTCCTTCAAGCCGTACACCATTTTAGTAGCCCTTCTCTGAACTCTCTCTAAGATGTCTATATCCTTCTGGAGATACGGTCTCCAGTACTGCACACAGTACTCCAAGTGAGGTCTCACCAGTGCTCTGTACAGTGGCATGAGCACTTCCCTTTTCCTACTGATAATACCTCTCCCTACACAACCAAGCATTCTGCTAGCATTTCCTGCTGCTCTATTACATTGACTACTTACCCCTAGATCCTCTGAAATAATGACCCCTAAATCCCTTTCCTCAGATGTTGAGGTTAGGACTGTATCAAATATTCTATATTCAGCCCTTGGGTTTTTACGTCCCAGGTGCATTATCTTGCACTTATCCACATTAAAACTCAATTGCCACAACTCCGACCTATGGACTCCAGGGTTTGATACGTGCTGTGGCGCAGAAGCACCACCGTGAGCATCACCAAGGGTAGCGTGTGGTTCTGGTGCAGGCTGCTGAATTAGCGCCTGCTCTATGATCTCACACTAAAATGGGGACGCTACAGGGAAACCTGTTAGCGTCCCTGTTTTAGCGTGAGCATTTGTGTTACAATTATATATATGTTTCTAATTTATGTGTATGTTTGTCATAATAAATATTGAGCTTTGTAAGCATTTATGGTACGAAAAGAAAGTCTAAGGCTGGGGTCAGACCAGCGCACTTTTAACGTGCGTTCTGGCGCACATAATTACAGCCGCACTAGCAGCAGATGACGGGCAATGACGGCCAATATACGATGTACGGCCGCACAAAAGTCCGGCCGTGCAACGCAAGTGGAATTTGAACGCATTTTTTTGAGAACGCTGAACCGCTAGTACTGACATACAAAGTGCGCAGCTGCGGCATAGCGGCGTGTGTGCGAGATTAGGAGATGTCAGACGCTGCTAATGTCCAGCCTACATAACGTCCAGATGCAAAAAGAGTTTTATTGACGATCCGTACAAAATCACGCCCGAAAATGCGCGTCGTCTGACCGTTTTTGCGTATTCCGTGAAAAAATACGTCAATGCGTTCGGACGCACTTTTTCACGTTCGCGGGGAAAAATGCTTTCGTCTGACCCTAGCCTAAATTGTCCTGTAAAACGGTACATAGAATTATGCAGTTAAATTGTACAGAGATTATAAACCAGTGACTTAAAGTGCATGATGGCAAAATACTTAAGAGGTTATTCCCTGACCTTTGAATTGGCCCCGAATTGCACTGGAAGGTGAATTTCAACGTTCGTTGCAATAGTGGGCTAATTCGTCTATTCACTAACCTGCCAATTCACCAAATACAAGTGAATTGACAGAAAAATAGAGTGCAATTTGTGGCAGTTCGCCACAATTTGGCAGTACCGAAATTGCCCCATAGAAGAATATCATGTCTTCTATTCACAGAGCAAGGAACTGCACCAAATTTCTGTTGAAATTCCATGATTTTTGTTGTTTCAGTTCGACAGGTTTAAACACATGAATCTAATAGGATTCAATGTAAAACCATAATGGCCCCTATTACATTCCTCGCGCATTTGGTTTTGCGCGTGCAAATGCGCATTTGCGTGAGGGGCAAAACCCTTTGCGCTGAATGTCGTATTACAACGTTCGCGCAAACGATGCGCGTTATCGTTTAACGCGGATGGACCTGCTCGAGCGTGATGAACTGTGCGCGTCCAATACTTAACATTGTGAGCGCAAATTTGTTCGTGCGGTGGTACGTGGATGGTATTACAATCGATGCGCATATTTTTACGAACGGCGTTTGCGCGCATAATTTTAACGTCTTTGAAAAGCTGGTGGTAACTGCAAATCGGAAAGTTCTGGACGAAAAGAAAAACACCAGCACGAAAAAAAAATACAGCACAGTATAGTTACACATTCTACACATACCCAAACAATAAATTGTGAATTTGTGCGTGTTTTTTTTTATTGCTGCAGCATATATTCAGATTTACTTTGACAGGCGCATAAACTTAACGTGAGTCAATTAAGGTAAATTGATGTTATTATTATTATTATTATTATTCTTTATTTATAAAGCGCCAGCATATTCCGCAGCGCTGTACAATAAGCACAGTATAGACAGGGTTACAATACATTGAACAACATTTGACAAACAGTACAGGAGGAGATGAGGGCCCTATTCCCGTAGGAACTCACAATTCACAATTCACAGTTCTTAATTCTGATTGGCTGAATCCCGTGAAAAAAACAGTCCGCACACTGATTTGCGTGCGCTGTGTTACTGCGCGTGTATTACTCTTCGTTTTTCGCGTAGTTTTTACAAACGTTATTTTCAGACGGATGCGAAAATGCGTTCAGATCGTAATACCACTGTTAATTTTCACGCATAACGCTGCGCGCAAAATAAATTGCGCTGAGCGGACAAATTTGTGCAAACAATGTAATAGGGGCCAATATCTTTTTCATTTTTTTTTTTTTTAAAAATACTGTTTATTCTTTCATTTTCATCATAAACCTTTTTGTATTTTTAGACAGCATTCTTATTTTTTTTAACGATTTTTTAAATTATTTTGTAACACACATTTTTATTCTTTTTTCTAAGACTTTTATTATTTAGACACATTTTTACAGATTTATTCTACTATTAGGAGAATAGGAGACTTATTTTTTTGCAGTTCAGCGGAATTAGCCGATGCCAATCGGTGCAATTTGGCAGTTATCAATGCAATTCACCAGTGTTCGCCAACGTCTGATATTGCTGTGACCACTCCAATTTCGGCAAAACATGCAGCGTTATTCAAAGAGAACTGAAAAGTCACCACACTTTCATTCTCTTCAATTCAGTGCGATATGTCGATCATATTTCGGCGACCCTGCGGTGTATTCAGCAAGCACCACAGGGCCGTTGTAGTGCAGGGAAAAGTCGCCTCAAACCCGCCGAAAACTCACCGCAAAACCCGAAGAAGGCTCACCGAAACCCACAAAAACATCTGGATTAACCCCGCCGAACACGCTGGAGAAACCCGAGCAGGAGCCTATCACACGCAGCGCAGCTGCTGAAAAAAGCCTCAGACGAATGGAATGAAAGAAAAAAAAAGTTTGCTTGAATGTTAGAAAAGTGAAACGCTGTTTGCATAGAAACTACTGGACAAAAATGTCTGAAATTTACATATGAGGTCCAATGAATGATAATATAAAGGGCTGTTACAGAAAAAAGAAAAAAACTTTAAAAAAAAATTATAATCGGAAAATATTTTTGCAGAAAAATGCTTAAAAGATCCGAAAAATTCTATAAAGAAAGAGACTTTTTACTGCAGAATATTATAATAAACGGTTTATTAGATATTGGATTAAAACGGGAATGTTTTTAACATTGAAGCCTATGGGATTCACCTGAATAAACCTGTCGAATGAAGCAACCGAATGGCAGGGCATTTCGGCAACTTTTCACTGCTGGTTTTTGTTCTCTGAATAGATAAAGCGATGGGGATTTCACTGCCCTCGAACAGGCACCTGGCGAACTGCCTGCTCTCTGGATAGTCGAATGGCCAGGAAAGGTAACCGAATGCTGAATTTCAGCATTTGGTTACCTTTCGCCAGCAATTCGGAGCTCTTTGAATAACCCTGATGGTGAATATTCCTTAAATAATTAATTCGCAGTATTTTTGTTGAAATAGAATCGCCATTTTAAAAAAATCAGATTCAAAACTTTTGCCGAAATAATCCAGAAAAACTTAAAAATTCTGAAAAATAAATAGACTTATTGCTGCAAATGAAAAAGAATAAATAGTTGAAATAAAATTTAATAAAAACGGGAATATTTTTTACATTGAAACTTATGGGATTCACCTGTTTAAACCTGACCAACGAAAACAACGAAAATCTGGGCATTTCCGCTAACTTTTTGCTGCTGTTTGGCGTTCTCTGAATAGATTAACCATTACTTGTCTATGGGAAATTTCAATAGCGCCGTATTGCACCATATTTTTCTGGCAATTTGCCAATACTTGGTGAATTGCTAGCTTTCTGAATAGCTGAATTGCCTCAAAATTGCACCGTTCAGTCAAATTTACAGTTTGGTGCAATTCGATGGCCAAGTCGACTCTTTATATAACCCCTTAGGTTATTTTGTATAAGGGAATCCTAGCCAAACTGAGGCAACTGATTGTAAATTCATGTTATTCCAGGCATCTCTTTGCTTTTTCTCTCTAAACATCTACTTCAATGGGCAATGTAGAGTCATTCAATAAATGACGAATTGAGGACACGTTTTCTGCATCCAACAGATAAAAAATGTATCACTTGTGCTCAGAATCCTATACACTCCATGCAAAAAATATATATTTTTTGTCTACTTAACACCTTCACTACCAAGATTGACATATCTCGGGCTTCAAAATATCTCGATCTACAGCTTTGCAGCCCGAAAGCAAATTAAATTATGTTTGCTGCAAACAAATTTTGTTTGCTTTTGGGCTGCAGAAGGTGCCCCCAAAGATTTAGCCCTGTGGGCATAATGTCCAAAGAGCTAAAACTGTCAGGGTTATTCAGAGAGAGGTGAAAAGCAGGAGAATGGCTGCAGAATGGAAAATTCTAGGTCAAAATAGCCGATTTGGAAAGTGAGATGAATGGGAGAATTTTTCTGGTTTGGCTATTTTGACCTCAAATTTTCCATTCTCCAGTCATTCTCCTGCTTTTCACCGATCTCTGAATAACCCTGTATGTAAAATCAGCTGAAGAATGCTCTGACATCAGACATTCAGCAGTCGATGCAGGGAACACGAGCTGCAACTGTAATGGCTGTAACTCAATTTGGCAGTAGATTGCACCATCTACTAGCCAAATATGATATTACAGTAAGAAACACACTGGGGATATGCCCATATATTTCTTACTGTATAAATAATCCCTTAGTGATGGACTGTTTTACCATTGTCTGTCCAAAAGTAACCACTGCTGTTTGCGGTTTATTGTACCCACACATATTTTATACTGTTATTATCACAATTAAATGATATCATTGCCTGTTACCAAGCTCTGATACCAAACATGACCCTCTAGATGACACTAATCGGGAGATAGGGGGGTCCAAAGGATTTCCTTAGGAAATCCCTGGGCAGCTAAAGGTTAATTGCCCAACTGATGACATTGCGCTCAGGCACAATGAAGTCAGTGGGTGGGGGGGCCCCAGAGGCTTGGCTGACATCCACGATGTCAGCCACCACTGCGTACAGTCCGCTGATCGCGAGACCATCACTTATGGGGTTAAGCAAGGCATCACTAGAAAGGTCACACTGTGACCTTTCCAGCAATGCCTCTCTTTTTTTTTTACCTTGTTCCAATTGGGAGGGAGGCCCTCCTTTTCATGCACTCTCCCAGCTCTGCCGGGGGGCACCTGAAGCTGACATCATCGTGTCCAGCGTGATGACGTCAGTGCGGCTGATGGGGCATAAAAGCAGTGGACCACCACAAGACCCCGGCCAGAGAGAGAGGTGAGTATCGGGAGGGTCGGATAGCGAAAGGACGTGCCATGTACATCCTTGGTCCTTAAGCAACCGTTTTCATAGGACGTACTTCGTACGTCCTTGGTTGTTAAGGGGTATAAATAAATAAATACTTTTTGCTGAAAATGAAAAAACTTTTTTTAACAAAAAATTTAAATATTTTTTTTTCTATTGAAACTTATGGGATTCGCCTGTTTAAATCTTTCAAACTGAATCACTGAAAATCAGGGCATTTCCCAGACACTTTGGTGTAGTTCGGCTTTTTTTGAATAGATTAAACATTACTTCTCTATAGGACAATTTCGCTGCCACCGAAGATCGCCGAACTGCGGTGAAAACCACTGTATTTCTCTGTCGATTCGCCTGTATTTGGCTAATTGACAGCTTAGTGAATAGACTAACTGCTCCTAAATTACACTGAACGGTGAAATTCACAGTTTGGTGCAATTCGGTTGCAACTTCGAGGATTAATGACTAACCTCTAGTGATTTTCATCCACTCTGTCATATTACACTATTTCTATATGAAGTGGCAAGTAATGTGTGTTTATTAAAATTATCATAATGATTACCTAAAGCCAAACCTATCTTTATATTTAAAATTAAAATTTGAGTGTGGGGTGGAGGACTGAGTACATCATATCAATGGTTAATTGGGGTCAGCAATCTTAAGGGGGTCAGTTATTCAATAAAAGACGAACTTGCCACCGAATTGCACCGAACAATGAATTTGATCGTACGGAGAAATTTTGTGGCAGTTCGGCTATTCAGAAAGCTTCTTCTCCCTGTGCCTTTATAATAGCAGCATTATACATATAAGTAGACTGTATTATAAATAATAGTAGCATTATAATATTATGATTATTATGTAAATAATTTATTTTTTAAACACGTTTGTTTTATTTACTTAATAATCATTATATTGCTACTATTATTTATAATACAATGTTCTCATAATAGCTGCATTATAAATATATATTTAAAGGCACAGGGAGAAGTACATTAAATAAGAATAAAATTACTATGGCCATACCAGGTATTGATCCTGAGACCTCGTGCATGCCAAAACGGGACATTAACCTGCTGAGCCCCCAGCTCAAGATTCGGAGGCAGGAGGTTTCAGGGGTCTTATCACTCTTCTGCAGCTGGCTAGGGAGAGTTGTGATCGGCTGCAGCTCTGCCTGCGGTGGGAGGGCTCGGGGAGGAGAGACTGTGTGTCTTTAGCGTCCGCACGGATCGGGTAATTCGTGCGCACGCTGATGGAAAACAAAATTAAAGCATGGGAATAATTTAGCAGATTGTCCACACGAGCTGATAAATTGTGGCCAGGCTTTCATTTTTTTTCTCTTCCTGACACCAGCGGGGCTCCGTAGTCTTTTAATTAATTAATTTTTTAGACTTTTTAAAGACATTTTTCTGGATTTTTTCAGCATAGTTTTTGATTATCATTTGTTTTTAAATGGTGTTTCTTTTATTCTATAACAGACCTTTTTATTATTTTTTTATAGGATCTTTTTTATTATTTCCATGTATTTTCAGGCATTTTTATTGTTTTAAAGCCCTAACTGGGAGGAAGATCATTTGGGACACTTACTGGAAGGAAAGGTGGGCATTTGGGGCCATATCTGGTGGTGAGGGCAGATAGTTGGGTTGATCACTGTGGGCAAAGGGGGGGTAGTGAGATCTGTTGCTCTGGGGTAAAGCATGCAAACAGGGCCGTCTTTAATATTGACTGGGCCCTGGGCAAACATTTTCTTGGGCCCCTCCATGCAATTTTGTTCTCCACCGCAACATCCTAAAAAATAAATAAAAAACACACAGGGGCTTGTCTCAAAAAACTAAAATCATTTTTTTTTTTTTACAATTACACAACATATACACATCTTTAATACACTTACTGTAAAAAATATATAACACACTATCTCTGTGCACACATATATACTAGGAGTGTGCGTTTCGGGTTTCGGAATTTTCACGAAATTTCCCGATTCGTGTCTTCGGATTCGGCCGAATTTCCGAATCGGGTCGGACCCGAAAACCGATAGATCCGAAAAGTTTTCTGAGCTGAAACTAAAAATTTTCGGATTTTTCGAATGGACTTGAAATGTGTCAAATCGAAATTTATTTTTGCTCTATTCATGATTTCGGTTCCATTCGTGATTTCGGTTCCATTTCGGTAATTCTGGAAATCGTATATTTAACTATTATCGGTTATATCGCTGATTCTGTAAATTTTGTATTTGTAAATGCGTATCACTTGTTTCTTGTGGCATTCGGGTCAGTTTAGCATTTTTTAAATCGTTTTGTTCATTTTTTTTGTTCCTTGGCTTTCATACCATTTTAATATGATTAAATAAAGTTGTGAAATGTATATTCAATTATTCATAAGAAAAAAAGGATCTTTATTTAATAAAAAAAAACACGATAGAATCGCCAGAATTATCGTAGACACTTTGAAACGAGGAGAACAGACGTTCCGAAAAAACGAAAATTTGCAAAATTTCCGAAAAGTCGATACAAAAAACGAGCAAAGTGACCCGAAAACACGAAAAATGGTCGATATTCCGAAAAAAAAATGTACACGAAAAACGAGCCGAACCGAACCGAAACAGAAATCGGTCGAAACGAGCCGAATCGAAAATTTTAAACATCCGAACAAATCGAACCGAAAAAAAAATCGGTGCACAAGCCTAATATATACACATGCTATATACACGTACCATTGTATGCACAACCTGTATACACATACACATCTTATACATCATATATATATATATATATCTGACATCTCAAATCCTTAATAACCTACTTGCCCAAAACCAAAAAAGTGAACTGCTGGTCCTCGGCGATTTAATACAGATTGGCTAATTCCTAAAAACAATAAACACTGCTCACTGTTTAAAACTTTGCAGCTAACTCAATTAATATCCTCCCTCACTCGCATTAATATGAAAAGCCCTAACCATACCTTGCTGGACTGGATTCTCTCCTCATCTCCTGATAGCTTTAGTGACCATTGTCTAGTGTACTGCGTGCGCAAAATAAAGGCCATGAAATCTCCCCCAAAGGTAATAACCACCAGGTCTTTCAAGAAATTTATTCTTGATTCCTTCCTAAGTGATCTCAAACAGCTCCGCTGGTACAGACTAAACCTAATCCCATTCCCATGCCCCGCTGCATAAAGTGCGACTAAAAGGGAACCATCTCCCCTGGGTTACAGCTGATTTTACACTAATGTACCAGCTTAGAGATTCACTGTGGTCAAATTTCAAGAGTACTGGTTCCATGAACGATCACTACGAATACCGAAAATGCTGGAATGAATGCAAAAAACAAACAAAAATGGCTAAAGCCCATTACTTCAATGAAAATATAAACAATAACATATCAAACCCTAGAGACTTTTGGAGAACCATAAGTAACATACAAGCACCCCCAGTCCACTCCCAGCCGGCTGCTGTCAAAGTAAACAACCAAACCCTGCAACACCCCTTAGATGTAGCAAATGCCTTTAATGATTATTTTGTTGGATGCGCCACCACTTTGATTGCCAAGCTAGGAAATGACATGCAATCAGAGAGGCCTCATGCAGGTCAGGCCCCTCTAACTGTGCAAAGTCCCTGTATCAGACAGGAATTCAGTTTTAGACCAGTGCCTGTCAGTGTCGTTACTAAACTTTTCCGTAACCAAAAAATGAAATACCAGTCTGGACCTGATCAAATACCAGCAATGCTGCTGAAAATCAGTGCGCCAGCAATTGCAAATCCTGTCGCAACCCTAATCAATGAATCACTGGCGACTGGATGCATACCCAAACTCTGGAAGTCTGCGAGAGTGGTATCTATCCATAAAAGTGGTGACAGTACTTTGGTATCCAACTACCGTCCGATATCGTTGCTCCCTGTAATGTCAAAAATTTTGGAAAAATGCGTCTACACACAATTACGTGATTATTATCAATATTGGAACTACTTAACCCCGGATCAATCAGGCTTTCGTCCAAATCACTCAACTACAACCGCCATTTTAAAAGTCTGCAATGATATCCAAGCTGGGATGGAACAAGGAAACCTAACTGGAGCCATCTTCCTTGATTTTTCCAATCCTTTGACACAGTAGACCATGGCATCTTGTTAGAAGAACTTAAAAACTCTGGCATTGGTGATCGCACACTAACCTGGTTTCAATCATATGTATCCGACCGATCACAATATGTGTCAATTTCTGGCAGCTCCTCCCTCCCCCTCCCAGTCACTTGCGGTGTACCCCAAGGCTCAATACTAGGCCCCCTGCTATTCACAATATTCATAATGATCTGCCCAACATCTGCAAAGCCTCAACTGTATGTACTCAGACGACATCGTAATCTTTACCAGCAAACCAAATCTCCCGCAGCTGGAGGCCGTGCTGAAAGAACAATTCACAGAGGTAGAGAAGTGGATCAAACACAACAAACTTTTTTTAAATACTGACAAAACTGTAACGATGCTCTTTGGAACAGCACCTAAACTACACAAATTGCAAAATCCCCATCTATGTGTTGGGACAAAATCAAATGGCACGCTGACCACAGTCACTTCTCTCAAATATCTAGGTATGTGGTTGGACCCTAATCTATCCTTTGGCCCCCACATCGAAAAACTCTCATCTAAACTTTACCCCAAACTAGGTGCCCTGTACAGAAACAAATCCTGCCTGAGCCCCGCGGTAAGAACCAGATTGTACAACAAATGCTTATGCCGGCTATTGATTAGGGAGATGTAGTGTATGCAGCCACCCCGCAAACACACCTTCAGAAACTTACTACATTGTAGAACTCATTCTGCCGCTTTGCATTACAATGTAACTACACGACCCACCATTGTGACATGTTAAAAGAGCTAAACTGGCCATCGCTGGCATCTAAACGCACCCTTCACCTTTCCAGCCTGGTGATTAAGAGCATTTCTGGGAAGCTGCCACCCTACCTGAATAGACTGCTTCCCCCAGCAACTCCCTCATCCTATAACTTCCGATCCAGGACCAGCACCTTACTTGCAATACCACAATACAAAAAGACAGTGACTCGGTCCTCATTTTCCTACAGAGCACCACAATTATGGAATAACCTCCCAGACGCCATCAAATCTTCCCCCAGTCTTAAGTCACTCAAGAGCTCCTTACTAACATACCTCAATACAGAATGTAAACATGTAACAGTGACTAGATTTCCTACATATATATTTTCTGTTAATCTGTATATTTGTGTTGTTTTTTAATATCTTGCATTGTATTACTTTGTATTTCTGTAACTGTAACACTTCAATGTTCTTGAACCCAGGACATACTTGAAAACGAGAGAAATCTCAATGTATCCTTACTGGTAAAATCCTTTATAAATAAATAAATAAATACACAGTTACATTACATATATACCTCATTCACATTTTCACATCATATATACATAGTTACGCAACATATACACATTATACATTCATCACATGCACATTTCTACGTCATATATACACTTAATTGTGACAATTTAAGTGGAGCTGGAGAGAACTGGGAGGTTGGGGTGATGGTGGGGGAGCAGGGGGTCCTATAACCAGTGACTTGTTTAGGGCCCTGTTTCTGACCTGCATAAAAATGTATTTTCTGCCAGGCAAGGCAGGGCACTGCCTTTCTTCTCCTTGCTGGGTGGACAGCATGGTGAGAAGGGGAGGTGCCACAGCACAGTAACAACATGAAGATTGTCCTTTCCAGCAGGGGTTATAATATGTGAGGGGTCTCCTGTGTCCAGGAATGTCTGCTCCTCTACACAAGGAGACCCCTCACATATTACAGCTTACACTGGGGGAGGGTGTGTGTAAGCATTAGGGAGTGGGGGTCTCTGCAGCTGCAGGGGGGATGCCAAAATGTGAGAGCTTACAGTGCAGACAAAGGGCAGATAGTTTCACACCTGACAGCCTGGTCAGATGGGATCTCTGCTCCTCGCTCAGCAGCACGTGGGACAGGATGCCATGTTCCCGCTGCTCTGAACAGCCTGTAGCTCCCAGAGCCCAGCATCAGTCTTGAAGCTGAGAGCAGGCACTCACTGGAAGCTGTGCATAGTGGCTCCTGTGTGTGCACTGTAATCCATAGGCCCTCAGGGACATGAAGGCAGGAGGAGGAACAACTCTGATGGCATCAGCTACTTCCACTGCCCGGAGCTGCTGTCCCCTCCCTCCCAGTCACACGCCTTCGGTTACACTGCTCTCTTCCCTGGAGCATGCAGCCTCCAATGAAAGAGAACCAGGCCAGAAGATGGTCGCCATTATGAGCCAGGCGGCCATCTTGTTCAGAATATTGGTTCGTTTGAATATAACTAGGTAGATTTTAGTTGAAACTAGAATGAAGTTTACATAGAATCTTAGAATGTGTTAGATTAGCAGAGAAGCAATTAAAATTGAGGAAGATCCAGGCCATTCCTGGCACAGAGGGATAGGATGAGAAATGGATACACAGAGGCCTGCAGCGAGACAAAGAAGAGCGTAGAAAACAGACCAGGTCTTATCTACAACAAGACCAGGGGGCTGCGGAGGAAGACCAGGGGGCTGCGGGTGGAGGAGACAGAGAGGTCCCACCAGGAAGGATTGAAATGCCCGATGGGAACGTTTATAAACTAGTAACCCCAGAGGACAGTGATGATGAGAGTGGAGATGTAAATCAACAGGGTTATCCAAAGAGATTCGAATTGCTTGAGAAAGGTAACCGAACGCTGAAAATCAGCGTTCGGTTACCTTTCCTGGCCATTCGGCTATCCAGAGAGCAGGCAATTCGCCAAATCCTGTCGAATTGCCTGCACATACGGTGCCTGTTCGGTGCCTGTTCGAGGGCAGTGAAATCCCCATGAAAAAGCACTGCTTCGTCTATTCAGAGAACACAAACCAGCAGTGAAAGGTTCCCCTAATGCTCTGCCATTCGGTGGTTTAATTCGGCAAATTTATTCAGGAGAATCCCATAGGCTTCAATGTTAAAAATATTCCTGTTTTAATTCAATATCTAATAAACCGTTCATTATAAAATTCTGCAGCAAAAAGTCTCTTTATTTATAGATTTTTTAGGATACTTTAAGCATTTTTCTGAATTTTTTTAAAAAAATTTAAAAGTCCGATTTTTTTTTTTTTTCAGTTTGCTTATTTTTTTGTAACAGCCCTCTTTATGATCATTCCCTGGACCTCCTGTGAAAATTTCAGACATTTTCGCTTAGTAGTTTCTTTGCAAACAGCGTTTCATTTTCCCAGATTCATACAAATGGTTTTTCTAATTTATTCACTGCCTCCTCTACGTCACAGCTGCTTCGGCTCTGTGTGATTCGGCTCCTGTTCGGCTTCTTCGAAGGTTAATCCAGATGTTTTTGCTTGTTTTCAGCGTGCATTCGGTTAGTTTTCGTCAGGTTTGCGGCAGCTTTTCCCTGCAATTCGGGGACCCTGTGGTGCTTGCTGAATACACCGCAGGGTCACCGAAATGCAATCGGCAAAAGGAACCGAATTGAAGAGAACGAAAAGTCACCGAACGTGCGGTGACTTTTCGAATCTCTTTGGATAACCCTGCAAGATGCCACCACTTGCGCAGCGAACAATATATATAAACCCCGCGATCCATATCAGCACTACCCTAGCAAGAGTAAAATGCAAATGCCCCTGCGGGAGGTGCCAGGTCCTTTACTGGAGAACGGAGCACCTGGGCCAGTACAATACACATATGTCCCATTCACAACAACAGATCTATTTAACTGGAAAACGCACACACCACTGTACACCACTAATCCCGCGGCAGTGGCCAGTATGATAGAGTCAGTCATGCTTACACATAACCCCACATGGGCAGATTGTCAGCAATTACTACTGACAATGTTTACAACTGAGGAAAGAGCCCGAATAAATAGTAGCGCACAAAAAATTCTACTTGCCCAAGCCGTAGAAGATAGCAAAGCCCAGCCAGAAGCGTGGGCAGAGGAACACTACCCCAAAACAGATCCCAAATGGCCATACAATACCATTGAAGGCATTGCTCACCTACAGACGTACCATACAGCGGTAATAATGGGTGTTAAAGCGGGAGGGAAGAAACCCACAAACATGGGGAAAATAGCGGATATTGTGCAAGATTCTAAAGAAACCCCAAGTGCATTTTTAGAAAGATTACTAGATGCATATAGGATGTATAGTCCTATCGACCCTGAGGCGGTGGAAAATCAGAGGTTAATTAATTCTTCTTTTGTGGGACAGTCACAAAGGGACATACGGAATAAAATACAGAGAATAGATGGGTTTCTTGGTAAAGGTATTAGCGAATTGGTAGAAATTGCTAATAAAGTGTTTCATAACTGGGATCTGGAAGAGAAGCAGGAGGAGATAAGGAGACAAAAAGGGCACACAGGTGTTGTCGGTTATATGGGAAATGGTGGAAGAAGACGTGCCCCGGAGAGAGGGAGAGCAAGGGGTCGAGGAGGTAGAGGTAGGGGAGCTCCTAGGGAACCCCTGGGACCCAACCAGTGCGCATGGTGCCAGGGTGAAGGTCACTGGAAAAATGATTGTCCAGCATTTTTGGCTAAATTTGGGGTACAGGGGGAGGCTGGGGAATCGGGAGGTCAAGCCTCCAATGGCCAGGTAACAATGGCAGATATGAGAGAAATGATGGTGCCGGTGCAGGGTTTGTTGGTTTGGCGTGAACGTCATTTGAAGGGCAAGGTACATATTGACACGGACCTGGGACCATCCCGCTCGGTAATCACGAGCCCACGGTCACTATGAGAGTGGGAGATAAGGATGAAATTTTTATGGTTAACACCGTGCCGAATATTCTGTTGTAACACAGCAAATTGCACCCCCAATGGGAAATGAGGTTGATATTATGGGAGCAATGGGGGTGTCCGCTAAATACCCCTTTCTTGCTTCTCGAAAATGTAGTGTGGGTGGGCATAATGTGGAACATGAATTTTTGTATATGCCCGAATGTCCCATCCAGCTCCTGGGGCGGGATATCCTTTGTAAATTGCAAGCCCAAATTACATTTCTTCCCGGGGGTCACGCTAGACTAGACCTGCCTGAGAGTGGCAGCTCTACACGGCAGTACAGCCCAGCCAGCCAGAATACCCAACCTGTAAAAATTTCAGTAATTATGCCAAGAGAAGAAGAATGGCGAACGGCACCAACCCTCCGGCCGCCCCAGACCCGTACACACTACTCCTTGAAATTCCTGGAGTCTGGGCGGAAGAGAACCCGCCCGGACTAGCTGTAAATATCCCTCCAGTGTACATTGATTTAAAACCTGGTGCAATGCTTGTGGCTTTAAGACAATATCATATCCCACAAAAAGCCAAACAGAATATCCAAACGCATTTGCAGAGACTTAAAGATCACGGCATATTGAAATACTGCGTGTCACAGTGGAACACACCCCTGTTGCCAGTACTGAAAGAGGGCACACAAGAGTACCGCCCAGTCCAAGATTTACGAGCCATCAACGAAGCCACAGTAACTCTACACCCTGTGGTTCCCAATCCATACAATTTATTGGCATTAATTCCTGGTGATACAAAATATTACACGGTGCTTGATTTAAAAGATGCTTTCTTTTGCATCCACCTGGCTCCAGCAAGCCAGCCCCTTTTTGCATTTCAGTGGGAGGAATCTACCACGGGAGTGCGCCATCAGATGACCTGGACACGCCTCCCTCAAGGTTTCAAAAACTCGCCCACGATTTTCGGATGCGCGCTCAGTCAGGACCTCCTGTCCTTCGACGCTCAGCCAGACAAAGTTGTTTTACTACAATATGTGGATGATTTATTACTGGCTTCTCCCACATAAAAAGACTGTCTTTCCGCCACAAAAGCCCTGCTGCATCTGCTATGCCAAGCAGGTTACAGAGTGTCCAAAAAGAAAGCACAAATATGCAAACAAAGTGTAAAATATTTAGGTTTTCAATTAACAGGTACCAAGCGTGCATTGGGGGCAGAAAGAAAAGAAGCAGTATGCCGAATACCCCAACCAAAGACTAGGAGACAAGTCCGTGAATTCCTGGGAGCTGCAGGCTTCTGCCGCCTGTGGATCCCCAACTTCGCAGATATTGCCAAGCCCCTTCATCAAGTCACCAAGGGGGGAGAGCATGATCCCTTCCTCTGGGAAGAAGAGCAAACAGCGGCTTTCCTGAAATTAAAGACTCTACTAATGGAAGCTCCAGCACTGGGACTGCCAGATCACAGCAAGCCCTTCCAGCTGTACGTGCATGAACACAAGCAAACAGCTACAGGAGTGCTGATTCAGAACTTTGGCTCATGGCCGAGGCCTGTGGCCTACTTATCTAAACAACTTGACCCTGTGGCCTGCGGCCTACCCCCATGCCTGAAAACTGTGGCAGCCACCGCAATGCTGATAGCAGAAGCAGACAAGCTGACCCTTGGACAAGTTCTTCATGTCAAGGTACCACATGCTGTCAAAGCCCTGCTTGATGTAAAAGGAAGCTACTGGTTCAGCAATAGCCGGATGACGAAGTACCAAGCTATGATGTGTGAGAATCCATGGGTTCATTTGGACCTCATGGCTACCCTGAACCCTGCTACTTTACTGCCTGACTGCGAAGAGGATCCAAATCACGAATGCCTCCAAGTCATGGAAGAAGTGTTCAGTAGCAGACCAGATTTGAAAGACGTACCCCTAGACAAATACATCTACAGTTGTTCACCGATGGTAGCAGTTACATGGATGATGGGAAGAAAGTCTCCGGCTATGCAGTAGTCTCAGCAGAAGAAATTATCTAAGCAAATTCTTTACCAGGCCATACATCTGCACAACTGGCTGAAATAACAGCCCTAACCAGGGCTCTGGAAATTTCCGAAGGCAAAAGAGTAAATATCTATACTGATACTGACTCCAAATATGCCTTTATGACTGTCCATGCACATGGTGCACTCTACAAAGAAAGAGGCCTACTTACTTCCTCAGGACACCAAATAAAGTATGCAGCTGAAATCGCAACCCTCCTAGAAGCTGTATGGAAACCAAGTGCAGTCAGTATTATGCACTGTCGTGGCCACCAAAAAGGTCATGATGAAATCCCGAAAGGCAACAGGCGTGCTGACCAAGCTGCAAAAGCTGCTGCAAAACCATTAATACCACCTGATCAAGCCAAGATCCTGCTCTGCAAGCAAGAAGCTCAACCTACCATGCCTAATTAAAAATTTTACATGAATTGGAGAAAATTTGAACCAAAAGGCAAATTTATTGAAATTATCTTGCACAAATGGCACAATGATTATGAACTATTAGAACTCAACCATGATTATATTCAATGGCGTTTCCCAACCCAGTCCCAAGGCCGAAATTTCTACTCCATTCCTCTGAACCCTCAAGAAACACGTCTTATGATTAACACCTCAGAAGTTCAGCAAAGACTCCGCAGAGCATACAAAATGATGCTGAAATTCTTCGGCGTAAAATTAATGGGGGAGTGTGGAGAAGATACAAAAGTAACCGAAGTTGAACGAGCAGAAAATTTTGCCTCACGTTTTGACAATCTGACAGCCACCCCTCATAATAATCTGAGGATCACATGAATACTGCTGAGTTTGGGAGAATTGGGAGCAGAGGAATACCAAGCTCCGTTGGTGAGGTTCTTCCTCAAAGAGACCCTTATCAAAAACAAACTGCCAAGAATAAAGAAAAGTGCGATGAACTTTTTTATACCAGCAGTGAGAGATTCACAGGACAGACAAGATCTGCTGTTCTTTGCCTGGCGATACTATTTCCCAAAAGAAGAATTTGTCTGGGGAAACCATGGAGAATTGGCACGATACAAAGCAACACCAGTGGTGGCTGCACTCCTGCCAGTACCACTGACTGAATGGACACCCGTATATTCAGAGAAGGAGAAGAAATGGCTATCAGAAGAACAAGGCGGATATGGAGAAGACGGATGGTTCCAGTTGAAGAACAGACAGATAGTCCTACCAGCAACATTAGCGCCTGAGTGGGGAGGGATTGGGTTTATGTGACTGTGAAAAGAATTGCCCAAGGGATTTTGACATTTGGGGCATTTGTGGTACTGATTTTGTACCTTGCAAACTTGATTTATGGACTCTCACATGGAGCATGCCCCAGGTGCCCAAGCACCACCAAGAAAGTGGATATCTCCCATATCTGGAATGGTACGCACCCGGTGATGGAGAACCGTACTATGTGGAGACAAAGGCGAGAGGCAATATCCGAAATTTTGCCAAGAGGACATTTACTTGTGCAATCTAAATATGACTATGCTAAAAAGTCTGGGCAAACCGCATGCTGGGTGTGTAGTAGACTGCACCCAGAGACAATTCACATACCATTTGCCTCTGTTCCAATGAATTTGAGTATGTTTGTGTCAGGAAATGTCACAATACATGCTTTTTATGCACCAAGGGAAAAAACAGAATCGTTCAGTCCTGGGTACCCCATAATAGGGCCAGTATACCCACCAGAATGGTGTTTTCAATTAGGACCAGATAGAGAATCAAATAACGAGAGTGGGGTGTGTTATTCAAGTAAGTTCAACTGGACATCATATATGTACACATTTAACACAAAGGAGCAGGCAAATTTTCTATACATACGATGTAGAAAGCTCACAAGTGATCAGGAGGAGGTGATTGCGAATGTGACAAATGGAAGACAGAGTGCACTAGATATGATGAAACGACTGAGACAACTGATGATAGAAATAGCAAAGGGAACACTACATTTGTCACCATTTATGTTGAAAGGGGGGTACCAGGTGTGTTGTGAAAGGGTGTGTTACACATGGGTGCCACCAACAATAACGGGAATGTGTTATTTGGCTAAACTGATTCCAATACAGAAAGTAAGGGGAGATAACACGGATACAGACACAGCAATTCACCCTAGGTACCCACTGGTGTTTGAGAAACAGAAGAGAGAGTTGTTTAGAAAAGCGGATCGAATATGGGCATGGCTGCCGGCATGGACTAGATGGGGAAGAGAGTTGATGGTAAGAATGAACAGTTATGCCAGTCTGATGGACGAGATTCTGAATAAGACTAGTATGGATATTCAGTTGCTGAATCTGGAAGTACGAGAGATACGGAAGGTACAAATGATACATGATATGGCACTGGAACAGATCAGTGCGGCTCTGAATGGACTGTGTGAGATGACAATGCATTATGAATGTTGCACCTTCATCAAGAACACCACACATGAAGTCCCTGACTATTACCAGGTAATCCAAGATCACCAGGAGAAAGTAGCACAGTTGCAGAACACAGCTGCCGAAGGCTGGAATCCACTCCCTGGGTTCGGAGCATTTGGAGAGTGGTTCGGGTCAATTCTGAGATTTATTTCGCAGATTGGATCCATGATTCTGATGTTGGTGGTGATCTTGGTCATAGGGACACTACTGTACCGCATAGGGCTATGTCTATGGCCACTATGTAAGAGAGCACTGACACCTACACAGACACAAAAGATACCACTGATTATCCCACAAGATATGTTCCCGACGAAAATAGGTCCCCTAAAGTACGAGGAACTTAAGAATAATATTAGTGGGGTGTAATGGCTACAAGTCTCAGGAGGAGAACCTGAGGCTTGAGCCAAGGGGGGAATGAAAGAGAACCAGGCCAGAAGATGGTCGCCATTATGAGCCAGGCGGCCATCTTTTTCAGAATATTGGTTTGTTTGAATATAACTAGGTAGATTTTAGTTGAAACTAGAATGAAGTTTACATAGAATCTTAGGAATGTGTTAGATTAGCAGAGAAGCAATTAAAATTGAGGAAGATCCGGGCCGTTCCTGGCACAGAGGGATAGGATGAGAAATGGATACACCAAGGTCACAGAGGCCTGCAGCGAGACAAAGAAGAGCGTAGAAAACAGACCAGGTCTTATCTACAACAAATAAACATGCTCTAGGGAGGTGGGCACAGGCCGGATTGAGCGAAGCAGCAAATCATCTTCTGTCAAACTAACATGAAGCTTGCCAATTTACGGCCAATGTATGGAATGTCTTTGTAATTGACCAAGGGAGGTACTAACCCACGTGGGGTGGGATAGTGTCACAGGGAGGTGGGTTAATTGGGATGTACCTAATTATGTATTCGGGGTATAAGACCCCTGGACGGGGTGAGTTTGGGGCTCACTCTTTGCGGTTCAGTACTGTGTGAGCATTTTGTGTGACGTCACAATAAAGTTTGTCTTTCCTGAAGAGACTCGTGTTCAGACAATCCTTGCTTGTGTCCGATCCGGCCTCGTCCCGAGTGAACCTAGCAGATTCCGGTACCACCTCTCTGTGCTGGGTGGCAGCTTTCAACTTGTGGCAGGCAGGAAGCGCCGATCTGTCTGCTGGCTCCCTGGTGGTCATGTTGCCGGTTGTGACATCGCAGGCACCGGCGCGCTGTGTCACTGACTCACGGAACACATCAGCATCAGGGAGGAGTCAGGGAAGATTGAATTCTCCTGCTCCTCTGTCCCGGCCTAAATTATAACCGCAACTGCCAGGGCCACCCTCCAGTGGTGGATTGCAGGGGCCTGCATGCAAGTGCGACCCTGGTAGTTCCTCACTGGGGACAGCTGCCTAACTGGGCCCCTCAACAATGGCTGGGCCTGTATAATACGTATACATATTATAATGATATATTATGAATCTGCAGAGATTGCCTTATTACAGGATTTATGATTTGTCTGGGTCGTATCATAAAAAGTGACTTCAAATCGCGTTTAAGCATGATGAGCACAAAACTGTGAAAATGAACTTCGCACACAGAGGTGAAATGGCTCAGCAGTGAAGTGGTTAAAAGCCTTTTAAAATTGCTTTTTTTTAAACCCCAGTTTGGCTTTTTTCAGAGGCATTCAGCAGCTGATCGGTGGCGTTCGGCGGTCAGTTCAGCGGCTTTAGACAGATCATCACCTGCATTCAGGGGGCTGCGGCTGCGTTTGGTGATCTGTTCAGCGGCATTCTCCCTGGCACACCCTAATGTTGGGTGAAGAGCTTCTTTTTCATCTCTTACATTGATATTTTAGGTGTCCCTTCTCTGGTTCATGATGAATAGCATAAAAACTGACTGTAACTCTGATTACAGGTTTGTTATTTCTAATGAAAAATTTGCATTTTGTGCAAAATCTACTAAATACTTTAAATTATTAAATGTTCCATGTGTGCACGCCCTAATCTAACAGGCTGCGCACGCCAGTGCATTAAGTCCAGAGCTATTACAAAAAAATATTATATTTCCACATTATTACATTTTCAGATGAATTCCTCCAAATGCCAAATTCATCAACAAAAGCACATCATAAGATGCTGTCTCAGTTCTTATGCCCTAGTTAGAAAAGTCACAACATTAAGACATTTTTATTTAATTTATTACAACTGATTTGGATTTGTTTATGAAAAAAGATAAGAAACTGAAACGAGGTTTTGAGATTATAAAGAAAATACTGTGCTCTGAGTCATGGAAAATATTCCATTTCATTGTATGGGGTGCCAAATACTATGAGCAAAAGAGCATTCACAATTTTCCTTAGTCTGCAGCACGTGTCACCAAGCTGATTTATTTTCTAATATTTTGTTTCAAAATCAGAGCTATACTATATTTGGAAAGATTCCTATCAGATTTCCAAGATATAGGCCTCTTGGGATAATGATATTTCCCTAAATTTTGCAAATAACTCATGCGTGATATCCTTCTTTCATTACTATCTTGGGAATAATATTTCAAGGCATATAAGAGCAGATCATAAAAATATGGTTGCATAGCGCCGAAGGAAGCAATATTTCATTTCTTGAGAAATTTACAGCTCACCAACAATGATCTAACATTTCATCCAGCAGCTAATAATTATTAAAATACAGAAATAGCTTTGACATGCTTGGTGTATAATTATTAATTGGTATTTTACTCTAGGCGCCACGACCCCTGTAGTTATCTCTCCTGCCTCTCTCCGTTTTCAGCTTATAGTATCTCTTCGTTTATAGTTTTCTATGTAACATATGTCTCCATGTAATCGGTTTCTTTTTAGTAAGATATGTGATACATTATACAATTATTAGTCACGTATACAGTAGTTTCATGCATAGTATAGGTCAGTCATTTAGAATAATAACTCAAATGAAAGGTTCTGACATTTTTATGTTTGCTGTAAATATTCATATCTTGTATCTCCTAGAATCTAAGACCTAGATGAAGCTCTGGGTATACTGGGAAGCAATATGTCATAGCTGTAGCACTGTTGTCAAGTCAGTACTCGTAGAAACCCTCTCTATAAAACCCATCTTGGTTCAAGCTCTGGGAGTCATAACTCACCTTTATGCTTGAGAAATGACATGATAATAACTGCATAGATTATTGTGTAGACTGCAGGGATAATGCTGCTGGGACACAATGGTGCAGTGGAAAGGGACTTCCATAGACTATTCAGTGGATATGTGAAATTATAGTGACTTGAGTATCTCTAACAGCCCCCATCATCAACATATTGCAATATAGCTGATCATTGCATAAGGGTTTTAGTGTTAAGATCACATAATTCTAATTTATTGTACTAGCTCTGGGAGGTAATCAGTCATAGTGGTATATTATTTTATGGGATCGTCTAAGGAGTGAGATTTACCATCCAATCTGGACTGAACAGCAACCAGCATAGCATTATCCTTTTACTGTCAATGAAAGATGCTACATCATCTTGTCTAATCAATGCTTTGTAACTAATATTTTTCATCTGCGAACTCTGATCATAGACTATATAATCACCGACATTAGTTTTGCCTTCCCGTGAAAAAGAGCCATCAATACGCTCCACGGGATTGTTTCTAACTGGTCCCTGTATTGTTTTGAAAATGTGTTATTGGGCATTTAAATGCATACAGTAGTTATTGCACTTACACTGCTGTTTTGGCGCCGTGTTAGGTTCATTATTGTGTTGCTTCCTAAGTTATAAAGTCCATAGAGGAGCTGACCGAATTGTTTTGCTCAAGTTTGCAGTTTTAAGCAGATACAAATCCAGCTGTTTCAATAATACGGAAACAATTAACAAAAATCAGTCCAGTTGGGATCAATTTGCATGTCATTTCATCTAATACCATTTTATGGAAGACAGCCACTTGGCAAAAGAAATGCAAAATAAGCCAAATTTAATTCTAGCAGCTTTTTAAACTTCAAATACTTGAATATTTCAATTGTAGACAATCAAAGCAAAGTTACACAAATAAAATAGATTTAAAATAATTAATTTACACTTTTTATATTGTTAAATTGTTTATTTGGGTGTTTGTGTATATAAACTGTTTATATTAATTGCTTGGCATATTATTGTGTTTATGATATGGCAATGATATATAAACATAATTCTACCAGAAAAATGTTTTAATATTTCGTCATAAAAGATAATTTTTTCCTATGAACATTAAATTAGTTACCAAATATTTAAACCATTTTATTTATAAGGAATTATGTGTATTAATAACTAATCAGACAATGATTTTTTTGATCTATAGTGCCTAATGTTGTCAGATTTCACTTTCTGCCTTTTTCCTCCAAAATGATTATACATTTGCTATGTATTGATAGTTACATTTCCAGTAGTTATCGGGTCCTTAATAAGTTACTAATTCTAACATTTTGATTTGGGTTCTGATAAGTGATTGTTACATTACTATACATTCATGTTAGCCTGTTTAAAAAAGTAGCACCACAAGGAAATTGTTTTAGAGTCTAGGGCTAATTTGATTTTAGCAAGGCTTGTATGGATATTCCACAAGCAGCCATCGAAATTCAGGATGACTACATAGGTTTGTTGTAAAATATCCCGTATATTAATTTTCTCACAGTGACACTAAACTAATTACTGAAGATGCATCACTCTGTCTAAACAATAAAACAACCAAAATTGTGTTTCAATGAATCAAACATCGAGGCGAATATTCAGTATGCAATTGTAAGCTTTGCTATATAAGAGGTATAAAATGATGTGTGGCTTTCTAAAAAGAAAAGTAATTGAGGCATTCAATCACTCCTAAGTGCTTCTACCAAGGCTAAAATTGTGGCAAGCTGTTAAATATTTAAATATTAATGCCCCTTTATGTCTGAGCTATCCGTTTCAGCAAATCAAACGAATGCCTTACATCATCACCATAACCTGTTGTAGCATTTAATAAAAGTGAGTGTTATTATTATTAATTATTATTATTTATTAAGCGACAACACATTCCGTATTGCTGTACAAAAGGTACAATGGGTATAGACAAGACAATTCTACAATAAATTACAACTAAAAGGTAGTATGGGTAATACTTAACAAGAACGACTGTGAATAAGAAAGGTTAATCCTGAATCAAGGTTAATTAGAGTCAAAAGGCCATGCTGTTGTTGATCCTCTAGCCACCATGACAATTTATGGTAATTTAACAATTTGCCCTGCCTTCTTTACTGACTTTCTGTATGTATGTGTGCTCTCCTGGTTGAAAAACGACATCACCGCGCTTGCTCAACCCACTGCTCATAATGCTTTTCAACTCTTCTTCTATAAGAGAAGAATCTGATTGGCTGGGTGTGTGCTAGGCACACACTTTGGACATTTGTCTTTGATGCCTCTCTGTGAGAAGCATTTAATTAGGCAGCAAGCATCCATCCATTTTCTACCCTGAAAAGTGTACGGCGCTGAAAAATTCCCTTTAACACTAATAAATTCTATTAAGATATGTATACATTTTGTCAGGTGTGATGTAGCCACCAGACACAGAAATCAGTGCTTCTGCTTCTCTTTATTGTGCAGCCATTTCAGGGTACATGATGAACAGAAAAAATAAACAAATGCAAAACAGATGCCTACTCCTTGATGCAGAGGCTAAATAAACATTTCAGAATTCCTATCTGACATATTGGGCGGCTAAACCGCAAACCAATCTGAAAACAAAATATAATGTACTTTCCTTGTTGCATCCAGCACCACGACTGCTCTCTCACAGGGGACCACCTCTCCTATAAGGGCAGACTTAGTCAAGCATTAGAGTTAACCCCATAGGGGGAAAGGGGCGGTTCTTAATTCGCCTGCTAATAAACTTGTGGTCCACCACCCTGCCCCTACTCACACTGTCACACAGGTCAAACAATTTACCTATTTGGTTAAAAAGATTTTCCCTATTTTAGTGTATAAGAGACTTCTATCTGACAAAAATACAGAGAATGAGGAGCTAGATTGAAGTGTGATTGGAGCTCCAGTGCTTCGATTGTAAGGTGCACTGCTTGAGTAGTGGGAGGAAGAGGAGGAAGACTTAAAGATAGATTTGCCATCTCCGGTTTCAGATGTATAGGAACCATTAACTTACAGTAAGCAGATGCTTGATAAAGGCGTCAAGAGGAACTTAAACATTGCACCTTGACCCAAAAATTAATCAGCCTTCATTTTATTGCATCATGGAGTAACTGGTTCTTTTTTTTCATACTCAAGGTGTTGCTGAGCTGGCTGCCTTGAAGTCCCTGGAACCCTGGTATTTTGGTGTGATTTGTATAATATGTATGTGCTTTTTAAAAAAAAATTAAATTTTTGATCAATTAAAATTCTTTTGATCGGGGGCGCCCTTACTTTCTATCAGCTCCGGTATCAGACTCTAGGAGCCTGAATCCAGAGCTGTACTCTCTTCCTGGGGCCCTGGGCGGCCCTACAGCAGCGTGCGTAGCACGCCCTCCAGTCACGCATCACACACAGCAACTGGCACAGGAAGAAGACAGCAGACGGGAAGGCAGAGGAGGAGAGGTGAGTATGGTGCTGCCTGTCTCAGTCTAGCATCAGACCCAGCGAAAACCCCAGCAGGGTGCAGACCCCAGGCACACACCAGGCCCCAGACCCAGACAAGACCCAGGACCCAGACTAATGCAGAGTTGTAATGCAAGCAGATCAGCTAAAAGTAGTTGGATCTGTATGTGCGTTATATTTAATCGATTAAATTTTTTTTGACTAATCGAACTCAAAAAATTTAATCAGTAACAGCCCGATTTTTAATTTTTTACTTCAAACATTTAAGTAGACAGACCCATTGAGTGTATTAGTAACTTAACAGCTCAGTCGGAATAGTGTCTTTAGTTGACAGTTCACTCACTTCAATGAGCCATAATCCATTTATGCATATGTATGACATAATTAAAATGATTCAAAGCGACGTTTTACTGACTCAGAAAAACACTATAAGTAACATGCCTAGGGTACTTGCTCACCTGCGTGAACATACCACCGACATGCTGCAGGGAGGTATGAGGATTGCAAATGTGGCCAAGGCATTAAACCACAATGTTTGTAATGTGCGACACCTAAGATCGTGCCAACGGGAAATGCGAAGGACAGCTGTAACGAGACCTGCACACATAGGCGACTCTACAGGGGGGCAAGGGGGGGCAATTGCCCCCCTAGGTTATTCCTTGCCCCCCCATGTGCCCCCCCACCAAAAATCAGCATCCAGCTTCCCACACTTCTTCGGACCAACGTATCTCCGTCGCTATACATCATATATGGATGAACTAGGTGTCATTTGAAAGGGCAGATTCTGGCCTTTCCAATGATACCCAACATGACCATATTCAGTGTGAAGTAAAAGTCATAAAATATTAAATAAAAACGTGCACTTAAACGTAAACATTTTCACAGGGTTGAAATGGCTCAGCAGTGAAATGGTTAATGTTCAGACTATACATTACATTGTGTATTACGTTAGTTTTTGCCTTGGTTTAGTTGTATATTAAGGGTTAATGGGCAGGCTTCATCCCTCACAGTATACATTTGTTTTTTCCTTGATTAATGGCATTTTAGGGGTTAATGGGTTGGCTATATGCCTCAGTGTATTCATTTCATGTTTTCCCCTTGATGAATGGCATTTTAGGGGTTAAGGGGTAGCTAAATGCCACATTGTTTATTATTTTTATTGCATTTCTCTGGGTTTAAGGCATTTTAGGGGTTATTATGGAAGTTAGAATCTAAAGGGTCTAATGATCTGTAGATCCTCTGCTTTCCGTCACATTTCGGGGAATTTATTTTGCAGAAAATAAGGTGAATTCCCTATTTAGCGAATGGTCACTGTAATTTGCTAAAAGTGGAGTCGCTGAAGCAGCTATCAGACATTCAACGAAAATTGCTGAACTGCGGCAAATAAAATATTGAATTTAAGTATCAGGTTAGTACAACAAAAAGGCATCATTGCATCACATTACTCTGGGGTTTTGTAATCTTATTTATATATATACTTATTTAGGGCACTATTACCTGGTGTGAGCTAACCCTTGCGTCGGCGTGATTTTGCGTTAGCGCCAGGTTAATTCAGTCTAGCGCCTGACCAACAGATCGTTTGCCTCCCGCTACAAATGGGAAAAATCACTTAGCGCGTTGCTATTAGCGATTTGTACCGCGAGCTTACTGTACTTTCCGCGTCCTATACTTAACACGGGGAGTGCTAGATATCTTTACAGATCACTTGGTGCCAGCACTAAATTTTTTGAGGTGCACTAATTGCAACATTTTACCTACTGCTCAGCCCTGGTGCTAACTCCAAAAAAACAGAAAAACCAGGTCCTCGTCCAAAATTAACAGGCAATTGAAAGGAATGCAACACAGGTGTTCTCTTGGCCCCATACACCATAGTAATGGATATGGTCAGCAATGTCGCTGCTGTTGCAGTCGGCTCTATTATAAATGTATTCTTTATCCACATATATCCTAATTCTAATATATTGCCTAATTTTAAACATTTTATGCTGGGAGCTATTCATAGTATGTAAGCAGTTGATTATTAGGGTGACTGTGTGGACCATGTTTAAAGGAACACATGGATAAGTCTTGCCCTGAAACATGTATTGTTTATATGCTGTAGCAGGGACATTTTTGTCGCTCATCTGGCCTTCCTTTTGGATCTATTAAATGCAGTGTAATGATTCTACATGCTGTTGGGTGGCATTTATCATGCAATGCCCATCAGCCTTAATATATGTGTGCATCAAAACATGGATGATACGGCCACCGTGGAGGATTTTAATAATGCTGGGGTGAGAGGTTATTCACTGGATGTGTTCATATTCAAGCTTGTGAGGGCGGGGGATAGGTATGGAAAAGAAAAACTGTTCTATCCTGTACACAACCGCATTAGCGCCGGGTCTCAACTTGGGTCTAAGGCTAGGGTCAGACGAACGCAGTTTTAACGTGCGTTTAGCCGCACGAAATCACGGCCGTGCTAGCAGCAAATTACTTCCAATGCCGGGCAGCATACGAAGAACGGCCGCACGAAAGTGCGGCTGCGCAACGCATGTGGCAAACGAACGCATTTTTTCGAGAACGTGATACGGCTAGTACTGATGTAAAGAATGCGCTGCGTCCGCTAGCGGCGTGTGTGTGTGATTAGGAGACGTCAGTCGCTGCTAATGTCCGGCCAACATAACGTCCAGATGCAAAAAGTGTTTTATTGATGATCCGTACAAAATCACGGACGGAAATGCGCATCGTATGACCGCTATTGCGTAGTCCGTGAAAAGATGCGTCCATTCGTTCGAACGCACTTTTTCACGGGCAACGCGAAAAATGCGTTAGTCTGACCCTAGCCTTAGAGTTTCCCTAGCGTGCGCCAAACGACCTTGTTCATGGACTACTGCAGACAAGGTGATCTGTTAGTAGGTCGTCAGGCACTAACAGGGTTATTCAGAAAGCGGTGAAAAGCAGGAGAATGACTGGAGAATGTAAAATTCTAGCAGGGTTATTCAAAGAGGTTCGAAAAGTCACCGCACGTTCGGTGACATTTTTCGTCTCTTCAATTCGGTTCCTTTTGCCGATCCCATTTCGGTGACCCTGCGGTGTATTCAGCAAGCACCACAGGGTCCCCGAATTGCAGGGAAAAGCTGGCGCAAACCTGACGAAAACTAACCGCAAAACCCACCGAATTCACGCCGAAAACAAGCAAAAACATCTGGATTAACCTTCGAAAAACCCGAGCAGGAGCCGATCACACGCAGCGAAGCAGCCGAACAGGAGCCGACTCACACAGAGCCGAAGCAGCTGAGACCGCAGAAGAGGCAGTGAATAAATTAGCAAAACTGTTTGTATGAATCTGTGAAAATGAAACGCTGTTTGCAAAGAAACTACTGAGCGAAAATGTCTGAAATTTACACAGGAGGTCCAGGGAATGATAATAAAAAGGGCTGTTACAGAAAAAAGAAGTAAACTTGAAAAAAAAAAAATCGGACTTTTAAAAAAAAAATTAAGTAAAAATGCTTAAAGTATCCTAAAAAATCTATAAAGAAAGAGACTTTTTGCTGCAGAATTTTATAATGAATCTTTTATTAGATATTGAATTAAAACGGGAATATTTTTAACATTGAAGTCTATGGGATTCTCCTGAATTAACTTGCCGAATTAAACCACCGAATGGCAGGACATTAGGGGAACCTTTCACTACTGGTTTGTGTTCTCTGAATAGCCGAAGCAGTGCTTTTTCATGGGGATTTCACTGCCCTGAACAGGCACCGAACAGGCACCGTATGTGCAGGCAATTCGCCAGGATTTGGCGAATTGCCTGCTCTCTGGATAGCCGAATGGCCAGGAAAGGCAACCGAACGCTGATTTTCAGCGTTCGGTTACCTTTCTCAAGCAATTCGGATCTCTTTGGATAACCCTGTAGGTCAAAATAGCCGATTCTTTGACCAAGAATTTTCCATTCTCCAGTCATTCTCCTGCTTTTCACCTCTCTCTGAATAACCCTGTAAGTTTTAGCGATTCGCAATAACTTTTTCCTTTAGTGATGGTGTTTTAGCTCACACCAGGTGATAGGGTCCTTACTTTTATTCAGTGGTATGATTTAGTGGTGAAAATTATTAGTGCCCCCCAGTTTTGACTGCGGTATCTTCTGTGCCCCCCCTAAATATTGTTCCTAGAGTCGCCACTGCCTGTACAGGATCGGTTCATCTGTCACACCAGCTATCACACCAGCGGGGGACAGATACACAATGGCAACAGCAACCTCGGAGTTACACCAGGAAAAAACAATAACTCCATCAGTGCTCAAACTGTTTGCAGGAGGCTGAGAGAGGCTTGACTGAGAGCAATCAACACCTGATACGGTTACATTTGTTCAGGGACTCATGAGTCCTATTCTGTTCGTTACATGTCTGTGAAACAAACATGTCTCAGTTGGGGATTCTTTTTTGTTCATACAAATATTGACATATCAAGTTTTCCGGAAATAAAAGCAGTTGACATTGAGAAGACATTTCTTTTTTGTTGCGTTTATATTGGCTTGTCACAATTTTAAAAAGGCTGTTAAGCAAGTTCGAAAATCTCATTGAAATGTATGCCTATTTAGTAAAACTAAATATCCAAATGGGGACTAATTAATAGATTAATGGAATCAAGGAACAGCTAGAACAACGGTCAAAATGTTCACGGCAGCCAATCAACACTATGCATTTAATAAGACATTTTTAATACAATTTGTCAATCTTGAAGCTCGCTTTGTATTTATTACCACAAATAACTTTTCCACACTGCTCTGAAAAAAATGACAGTTATACTGTTGACAAATGGCCCCAGAAATTTCTAGTCAGTACTTTGAGGACATCATATCCATAAGTATGTAAATTGCATGGATGGCTATATGCTGTCAACTGTCATCAACTATAACAGTTCACACTGGGCTTAATCATAGAAAAAGTTTGTTGAAATTGACAGCACATAAATAATCATAAAATTCACCCACTGTGTTGTCTGAATTTTCCTAGCAGATAGAAAACCAATGTTAAAGTTTGGTTTTGCAGTATATTCTTCCACTCCTATAGTCAGTCCCAAGCTGTGCTGAATTCCCGCACTGTATTCGCCTCTATCTACTGTGAAATATTTCTCTTTTTACAAAGGAAGCAAATGTAAATGTATCTCATGTCTTATCTAAATATAAACACATCACTGATATACATATATTGTGTCTCTGCCAGTATTCTTTAACAATCATAAAATATAGATTTTTTTTATGCTCCAAGACTTAAAAAGATTATTTTATTTAGGTGCCTTTGAAAAATACGTATATCTGAATTGTGTTGAGTTCATATGAACCTGGGAAAATGTCTTTGTTTAGTTTTTGTGATAAGACATAATAATCTGCTATAGCAGTTATGAAAGCTTACTTTTCCCGAGGAAATCCTGTGATATATTGATACTGCAAAACTGATCAATGCTTCCCTGCATGATGGCTCTTTTATAAATATCTCTTACTAAATTTAAAATAAGGTTATCACAGCCACGCTTGGGAATTTCAGCAAATTATCATTTTTACATCGTTGCGAAGATGGTTTTGGTGGAGTTTGCATTTTTTAAAAACATTGAAATGTCTCAGCAATGCCCCCTCTCCTTTTTAAATTTTAGGTTCCTATTCCTCTGTTCACGCTACAATGGGGACTAACAGGTAAAATCTGTGCCTGAGGTTTTCCCCGCAACGTCTCAGTTTTGGCGTGAGATTTCAAGGCAGGTGCTACCTCATCACCTTGCCCTGGAAACACAAGCTACCCTAGGTGATACTCGCTGTAGCACTTCCGCGCCGCCGCAAGTATCACCTCCTGGAGTCCGTAGGACTCCATGGAGGGTTGCGCTGCCGGGCCATGAAAAGCAGTGGATCGGGCCGCCTTTCTCGCCACAGGATGAGAGGTAAGTTTCAGATTTATTGGGGGGGGGGGGTTTAAAGCTGGTGCTAACTCCTGCAGAAGTGTATTCAGTTAGCACCAGCTTCTAGAGGACGGCAACATTTTCATTACCGCAGCAGTGTAGTAATTAGCGTTAGGACTTTCTAATACTTTACTTATGCTAATGCTACTTACTGTTTGCACTCCCTATTTTAAGCATAGAGTGCATAAAGTAAAGTAAGCTCACAAAATCAATGCGCTACTGGATTGTTACATGATTTAGCGTTAGGGATTTAATATGGGTGGCAGGCATTAAAATCACTTATGACGTTAACGCTTACTCACCTAAACTATACAGTTAATGATCACTTGGGAACACAGCCCGTATTCATTATAAAAATTAATCTGGAATCCAGCATTGGGCTGCCTCAGCACTTCACCAGATGTGACATGCTTCCGGCTTCCTGTGAGTCACTGCAGTCATGTGACCATTTGGGGGCTTGTCACTTGAGGGAGTGTCCAGCCAATCCAATGGCTTTTAGTGCAAGAGCATTCAGAGCTATTGGAGGGAGCTGGCATAACTTAGTTCTTATTTCTAGGTCTTGGTGCCTGAAGCTCAAATTAGTGCTCAGTGATCTGAGATTCTAGACTGAGCTATACTCCCATATTACCCCTTACCCATTTGCAGCAGATCGTGACTATTACTCCTCCACCCAACACCCTTGCATGGGGAGAGGGTGAGAAGGAGTACAGTGACATAGGTCTGTCTATTTTATTATAGCCCCAACATGCTGGTACAGGTGGGGGTTAGGGATGGGCAATAGCTTTTTCCACCTCAAATGAACTGCACCCCCACCCGACGCCTATGGGTTGGGGCCAGCGGAAGCACTGGGAGACCTGCCCCCCCCACTCATTATTAGTCATTGAGCAGAAATAGCTGCACAGTGACTAATATTTAATCTGTGATACAGAAGGTTGGAGCAGCAGGCGACAATATTTAGGAACATACATAAAACAGAGAAATCAGGGTGTTTATGGAATCAGTGAGGCAAATCACAGGAAAATACTAGACAAGTAAAGAGGGTACCAGGCACTCTAGATTTATAGGCAGCTTTTATTATGGAGGAGGCAACCTTTTGGTCAGAAAAGCGAGCTTTCTCAAGTGCTGAATAGCAACATGAACCCCATTCGGACTAATCATATTGTGTGCTGTTTTCAGACAAATCTTTTTAAAAGTCTGAAGGAGTCTGAAAACTCAACTTCCACACTTAGTAAAAGTTAAAATATATTGTACAAGACCTTTAAATACATTCCCTCTTTGACTTTACACTATGACTGGAAGTAACACTGTGGCGTGAGAATCTGCAGAGCTATCGAATGTGGGACCTGAGATATACTGTATATATTATATTATGTATGATATATTATTATGTATTATTTTAGTACTTAACTAACTACAGCCAATATATCTATATTATAAAACAATAGAATATTGATTCCTTTCAGGGGGCAATTACTTGTGCAGTTGTAGTGTTAACAATGCTGGCTTGGGTTCCTTTTTTTTTATTTTACACAGTTTACAAATACCTCCTTTATTTATCCAGATGTGAGTCACAATTCATCATTAGCTTATGAAAGTTAGCAAACAGTCCTTAATGCACCACACGGCTTAGACAATCTTATTTGTTAAAAAGCTAACAGAAGGATTCTGTTCTGAGACTGGAGTGATTTGTTTGCCCCACTGGCAAATGGATGAAAATTAAATATCCATTGAAAATCTCAGAAATTAAAAGGCTTTGATTGGCTTTTTAATTTCCATCTTCAACTTTTTAATTATTTTCTAATAATTGCTATGCATGACTAATTGAGATTTAATAGGCCTACGCATCTTGTCCTAGCAGTGAGCTGAAAACTTATTTTAACTGACAGTGTGAGGCTATTACACCATCTGCACCAGACATCTGTGTGTTACAGCACATTCGAAATTAAAAACATTGAAACTGATCTAGTCAAAACGAAACACAGTTAAACCATTTGTAACAAGTCTTAATGTTACTACTGAGCATTTTGACTTCACTAAAGTGTCACTTTATGTCACTCAAATTTCACGTGATGTCAGACAGCCACATAAACCTGGGTTTGAGTCATAAACAAATATCTGTAAACGTTTGCAAGGTGTCATAGCCTACAGCATCTGTTGTCTCTTGTGCTTAACCCGCCTCTCCACACTCAAATTTAAAATACATACAGGGTTATCCAAAGAGATCCGAATTGCTTGAGAAAGGTAACCGAACGCTGAAAATCAGCGTTCGGTTACCTTTCTTGGCCATTCAACTATGCAGAGAGCAGGCAATTCACCAAATCCTGGCGAATTGCCTGCACATACGGTGCCTGTTCGGTGCCTGTTCGAGGGCAGTGAAATCCCCATGAAAAAGCAATGCTTCGGCTATTCAGAGAACACAAACCAGCAGTGAAAGGTTCCCCTAATGCCCTGCCGTTCGGGGTTTTAATTCGGCAAGTTAATTCAGGAGAATCCCATAGGCTTCAATGTTAAAAATATTCTTGTTTTAATTCAATATCTAATAAACCGTTCATTATAAAATTCTGCAGTAAAGAGTCTCTTTATTTATAGATTTTTTTGGATACTTTAAGCATTTTTCTTAATTTTTTTTTTTTTTTTTTAAAGTTTACTTATTTTTTCTGTAACAGCCCTTTTTATTATCATTCCCTGGACCTCCTGTGTAAATTTCAGACATTTTCGCTCAGTAGTTTCTTTGCAAACAGCGTTTCATTTTCACAGATTCACACAAACTATTTTGCTAATTTATTCACCTCCCTCGTCTGCTGCTTCGGCTGCGTGCGATCGGCTCCTGCTCGGGCTTTTTCAGTGGTTTTCGGCAGGTTAATCCAGATGTTTTTGGGGGTTTTCGGCGTGCATTCGCTGGGTTTTGCGGTTCGTTTTCGTCAGGTTTGCGGCAGCTTTTCCCTGCAATTCGGGGACCCTGTGGTACTTGCTGGATACACCGCAGGGTCACCGAAATGGGATTGGCAAAACGAACCGAATTGAAGAGAATGAAAAGTCACCGAACGTGCGGTGACTTTTCGAATCTCTTTGAATAATCCTGTTAATATTTATAACATTACTGTAAATTTATATATTTAGGGAATCAGTATTATAACAAATATCACATATTTATAAAGCACATGAATGAATGACTAAATGAAAAACTTTTACAGTGTAGGGGAGATAATTATTTTGCAGAAGAAATACTGTTATCAAACTTGACTAGAAGCCATTCCCAGCAGGCATACTGCCTCATATATACTTTTCTTTTCCAGCCCCTTTGAGACCAGCGTGCCTTTCCCACAGACGTAAAGAGCTGTGCATATAATGCGCTAAAGAAGTGCTTTGTTTTGTTTTTTGAGAAAGGATTTTACCAGGAAGGAAACATTGAGATTTCTCTCGTTGTCAAGTTTTGATCAAGGAATATGTCTACTTCGGTAAAGAGGAAAAAAGGACTTGCTTGTTTTGTCCTTCTTGAAACATACCCATGTTAGCAAATTAATGAACTATTGATTTTAAAAAAAATAATCAATATTTTGCTCTGTTACACATTTGAGAAATCATTATCAGCAATACTCATTTATTAACTTTGCTTTTGATTGACGTTATTCGTGTATACAAAACAAATTCAGTAATACTCTAGAAATTTTGCACTCTTCAAAATTATCTGTGCTGCATGAAAAAAATTCATGGAAATGACATGAGGCTGTAAACTAATTACTGCACATGGTTGTAATACCCACATGTAATAGGTGTTTATTGAAATGAAAGAAAAAACAAATAAGGAGGTGATGAGATTTATCATATCCTCCCTAGTGTAAATTTAAAAATATATATATATTTTTTTACCTTTAACCACTTCGCTGCTGAGGACACGCTCAGCGCGTCCTCAGCAGTCCCGCTGGTGTGCTGAGGACGCGCCGAGCGCGTCCTCCCATTGGGGTCAGCGTTCGGCCGGGTTCCGGCCGATCGCTGGCCCCTCCGGTGCGGGCTGACATCCTGGATGTCAGCCCGGCATCCGGACCAGCAGCCGCCAGAATTAGGTGTCATCGCGGGGGCGCGATGACACCTAATTCAGGCGCCCCCCCCGCATGTGCGGAGGAGGCGCCTGAAAGGGAGGGGGGAGGTCCTTTGACCTCTCTCCCTCCCGATCGGCGGCTCTGCGGGGGTTAACCCAGGCATCATTTGAAGGGCACAGCCTGCCCTTCCAAATGATGCCTGGCATTAACCCCTGGGGAGCTGGATCGCGAATCGGCGCTGAAAAGCGCCGGTTCGCGATCCTTTCCCGGAGCTGGCCGACATCTTGGATGTCGGCCAAGCCTCCGGGAACTCCCCCAGAGGACTGGCGTCATCGTGCGTAGCACGATGACGCCAGTCCTAGAGTTAACCCTAACTGCCACCAACTGTGGAGATAGGGAGTTCCAATGAACTCCCTATCTCCCGATCCGTGGCAGCTAGGGTTAAATTTTGGTATGGTTGGATCGGCCAGAGCATGGCCGTTCCAACGATACCAAACATGAAAGTGAAAAATTTTGTAAAAAATAGAAAAAATTTTAAAAAAAAATTTTAAAAAAAAATTAAACACTTTTTTTTTATTTTTTTTGGTTTGTTAATGCAGCAATATTGTTCCCATTTCAATTATAATGTGAACAATGATGCTGCACTAACGATTTTTGTATGCGGTGCGTTTGTTAAAAATAGTGTCATTTTCCCCAAAAAAAAATGTAATGAGACCCCATCTCTAATTTTTTTACAAGCGCACCCCATACAAAATATAACCGCAATTGCTCACATGTTAAAATGTGGAAAAAAACACTTTACACATTGTAAATTATTGAAAATACATATTTTATTGCATTTTTTGTTATAATATACAGACATGACATAACGTATACATATAATAATGACATATTATGAATCTACTGAGTCTGACGGAAAGAACGATATATAATATGTCTGGGTCATATACTAAAATAAGCCTTCAAAACACGTTTAAACATGATGCGCAAAACAGGTAAAAATGACCTCAGCATAGGGGCGGGAAAAGCCTCAGCAGCGAAAGGGTTAATAAAGTCACACTTCTAGTCATAACCAAATACTAGACTTTTGTCCCTTTTAGTTTAGTAACAGGAAGCCTCTACCTTGTCAGTTCGTGCTGTCTTTGTGTACTGCTAGTGAGAGTAGCTGCTAATGACAAACATACTGAGCCATCGCAATGAAAACTACTGGTAAAACGTAGCCATCCTGTTGCTCATTTCTGTTAGATATTTAACAGAATGCTGTGAAAGACGTGTGGGGAACGTCATGGGGATTCCCCCATGCGGGGGCTCTCACTCCCCTTGCCTCTCCCTCCGGGGTCCCGTATGAGTCTGACTTCCTTGAAGGAAGTCCCCACTTTTACACCCCCTCCCGGGCACACTGCCGTCAGTTTTAGCCCCCTTGGCAAAGCTTGAAGAGCGCCTGAAAGGAGGGGGGACTTTTGATCCCCTCTGTCACGGAAAGAAAAAAAGCTACCTAAGCTACCTACCCTGTCGTGAGGTGCGGAAGGAGCGCGTACAAGGGGTTAGAGCTCCAAGCCTCTGGACTCACTAACTGTACCCACTCTCAGAGCCTCAAGTTATGCCAACCTAACCCCCGTAAGCCGTACACACCCTTACGAGTATATGCTGCCACCACAAAAGTAATTAGGGCACTTTCAAAACCCCACTAGCTGTATTCTACCCCCAATCCAGGAGCCCAACCATACACAGCTAATATATATATACCAAATGTTAAATACTACAGTAACGATAAACCAAGCATTCTATTCGAGAAGCATGAATTATCTACAGCAGAGACAGTACTGGGTTTTAAGTTTTAATGGAAAAGGATAAAAATACAAACTTTACACAGTGCCAGTATCACACAGAAACAAGAGACATACAAAATATACGAAAACGTGCAAATACAGTTCTTGAAATAAAATGTGACTTACATAGAAAACCTAATTTGCATTAGGCCGCTTCCATGGGTATTTCCAGATTTCAAATGTCCCAGAAGGTTCATAGATGTTCACCCAACCCAGCCTTTTGGAGAAATACCAATTGTACAGTGAGCGCTGGCTCTTTGTCCAACACCCCCAACCAACCCCCAATCCATTTGGTTCAGGTCTCAAGTTTCCCTTGAGAAACCCAGAGAGCAGCCCCAGCGAGCAGATCAGATAAGAGGGTTGTAAATACCTGTGGCCTTGCTTTGCAAACTCTGTTGCAAAGACAAGAGAGAAAAAAAAAGCAATTCGGCGTTTAAAATCTTACACATTGCTTGCAGAAAATGATGCCCGTTTGTGACACTCTTTCCCTTCTAATTGGGAGGAGATCAAAGTAAAAGAGAGGCACTGCTGTAAAGGACAGAGTCTGCCCTTTCAGTGATGACTCTCTTTAACCCTTGAGGTGCCAGTCTACAATCTGGCACCATTCCGCGACCAGATCGCGGACCTCTCCTGGAGTTGGCTGATATATTGGATGTCAGCCAAGCCTCTGGGGCCTCTCCCCGCCCACTGACACCATTGCACATGTGTGAGAATTAACCACCAGCTGCCAAGGAGTTTCCCTATGGAAAACCCTATTGTGGAGATAAAGAGGTCCTTTGGACCCCCATATCTACTGATCCATGGCAGCTCGAGGTCAATGTTCGGTATTATTGGAAGGGCAGAGCATGGCCTTTCCAATGATACCAAACATGACCATGTTAAAACTATAAAAAAAAATATAAAAATTTAAAATAATAATAAAAAATTTAAAAATTAAGAAAGTAAAATGTGTTTTTTTAATGTTACTGATATCTTACATGTACTTTGTTTCTCTATAATATGTTTAGTTGGGAAAATATTGAACTCTGGATGTGTCACGGTGTGCATCCATTGTGTGATTGATCTTTTGTCTTGTAAACTGTCCCCACAGTATCTTTACATCACTTACTCCTTACCATGAGGCAATGGCCATAGCATGGAGTAAATAGGTCGATCACTGACTCAAATCATTGTATTGTGTGGGATATATTCAAAGGGCATCACCAGGGGCTAGATTAAAACTCTTTTACGCTTTCTGTTTTATCGTATTTCAGCTGTCATCTCTTTTCTCAGTTAGTCTGGAGAACAATAGCCTCCTGTAACAGATCTCTGTAACCGACTGGGTCACATTTGCTAATGCCCCTTCTTTGCCGGATCCCCGTTCTCTCACCAGCAGTCTTTTATAGGGATGTGCATGGCTGAAAAATGTGTTTCGTTTAGTTTTGTTTCGTTAGGTTTTTAAATCATTTTATTTTTGGAATTTCGTAACTAATTTCATTTCGTATTTTGTTTCGCATCGATTTGAAATTTCGAATTTCATATATCAATTCGATAGTTGATCTCAATTCGAATTTTGGATCACTAGATAAAACCCCAATTAATAAAATTTTGCTGTTAAAAGAAAAGCTAGGGTTAAATTTTAAGCTGTTTCACAGATTTAGTATTTAAAAAGTCAAATTAACCAGTGCAACAAAACTAATTTGTTTCATAAAGTCCTTTGCTTACTATTACTTGTATTGTAATTTCAGATCAATTCGATAGTTCATTTCAAATTCAATAGTTGATATAAGTTGTTAAAATTTTTCTTTTATGATGATGACACAGTGTAAAACAAAATAAATTTGTTCTATACCTTTTCGTTTCGTATCGATTCGTTAATCGGAAGTATTATCAAATTTCGTTCCAAATTCCGAATTTTTCCAAAACGAATGCACATCTCTAGTCTTTTATGCCTTTCTCCAGCCTGTAGTCTAAGCTTAAGTACAGATACATGCAACAAGCCTTGATAGCATGCCTCAGAAATAAGGCACCATGCAGATCTGGAGGTTTAGTTAGAACGGCAACAACTGGACACCTTTATTGAGTTAAATATATACAGTCCCAGGTGGAGCAAGGCAGCCAATAGAAAATAACACCATGGCCTCCCACTGCACCCATCTATAATCCCTCCCCTAGAATACGAATGTGTGTTTCTGACATTTCTCTGCTCCATCAATCTGCTTCTCAGAGTCTGAGACATAATCAGACCTGGTCCAGATAATGGGATTAGCATTACACAACATTTGGCAGAACAATATTCATTCCAACATTAACATATACAAACACATTACAGATAGGGGGAGCTGGAAAAGGCTAAAATAACCCATATAGTACATAAGGCCTGCACCTCCCAAAACCATCTCTAGGCCCATGTACCCCAAGTTCAAAGTGATGCCCATCACACCTACTGCTGCCTTACCTAAATATTTATTCTTCCACCTCATTAACATAGAAACATAGAAAAATGTCAGCAGATAAGAACCTTTCGGCCCATCTAGTCTGCCCAATTACATGGATACTTTACCTGGATTTATCTTTTGTTTAGGATAGCTGTCACGTACCCCCGTTCCGGCGGCGCCTGGCAGCAGCGTCCTCGCTGCTCGCTGGCCAGGCGCCGAGTAAATAGAGCCGGTCGCTTCCGCACACGTGGGACGCCGGGAGGCGGGGCCTCGCGTGATGACGCGGACCCGTCGGGTTTAAAACCCAGCTTCTCCACTATGCCAGTGCCCTGACGTGGTAGTTACTTCCCGCAGAGCTCTTGTGCGTTTCTGGCTAAGAATTATTCTGTGTATCGACCCCTGGCATTGGCAAAACGACTATTCTGTGTATCGACCCCTGGCATTGGCAAAACGACTATTCTGTGTATCGACCCCTGGCATTGGCAAAACGACTATTCTGTGTATCGACCCCTGGCATTGGCAAAACGACTATTCTGTGTATTTGACCCCTGGCATTCGCAAGCGACCATTCTGTGTCTCGACCCCTGGCATTTGTATCACTCCTCTATTCTGGTGCGGAGGTCACTCTGTGTGGCACCCTAGGCACATCAGACCACCCCTTGTATTTTGTATGTGCTCTGTACTACCATCCTAGCAATCTGTCTAGACGTGCCGACCACTCTAAGGATCGGAAGGGTAGAGAGTGTCCTGTCTCAAGGGACTACTAGTCAGAGAGTAGAGGGATTCGTGACGTCTCTTTTTGTATCTGCTCTGTACTGCCATCCTAGTAGTCTGTCTAGACGTGCCGACCACTCTAAGGATCGGAAGGTTAGAGAGAGACCTGCGTATAGGGACCAACACTATAGTAATCAGGGGGATCCGTGACAATAGCCTTATGCATATCCCATGCCTGCTTAAATTCAATTACTGTTTTGGCCTCTACCACTTCTACTGGAAGACTGTTCCATGTATCCACCACCCTCTCAGTAAAATAATGCTTCCTGATGTTGCTTTTAAACCTTTGCCCCTCTAATCTAAGACTATGTCCTCTTGTTTTGCTACTTTGTTTCCTTTTAAATATACTCCCTTCCTCTACCTTGTGGATTCCCTTTACGTATTTAAATGTTTCTATCATATCTACTCTGTCTCCTCTTTTTTCCAAGCTATACATGTTAAGATCATTAAGCCTTTCCTGAAGGAAAACTTTTCTCCTTCAAGCCGTACACCATTTTACTAGCCCTTCTCTGAACTCTCTCTAAGATGTCTATATCCTTCTGGAGATACGGTCTCCAGTACTGCACACAGTACTCCAAGTGAGGTCTCACCAGTGCTCTGTACAGTGGCATGAGCACTTCCCTTTTCCTACTGCTAATACCTCTCCCTACACAACCAAGCATTCTGCTAGCATTTCCTGCTGCTCTATTACATTGACTACTTACCCCTAGATCCTCTAAAATAATAACCCCTAAATCCCTTTCCTCAGATGTTGAGGTTAGGCCTGTATCAAATATTCTATATTCAACCCTTGGGTTTTTATGTCCCAGTTGCATTATCTTGCACTTATCCACATTAAAACTCAATTGCCACAGCTCCGACCATTTTTTTAGTTTACCTAAATCATTTGTCATTTGGCTGATCCCTCCAGGAACGTCAACCCTGTTGCAAATCTTTGTTAAATACTGTAGATTAAATAAACAACAACACTAAAGTAAAGTTTACTTTTACAGATTTTGGTAAATGTTGCATCATGGAAAAAATCCATGAAATGGAGACAGGAGATAAAAAAATATATATTTTTCTTTTTAACATTCAACTACTTCAAAAGAAAGAAAACAAAATAGCAGCATGTGTTTTAAAATGTGTTCTTATTTGTAATGCTCAAGCAATCTAGATTTAGCTTATGTATGTGGTAGTGTCCCTTTAAGGCTCTGGTCAGACGAGCGCAGTGTTCATGTCCGTGTTGCCGCACATTCTAAAGCCTGTGGTAGCATACAATGATGATCAATAGAGACCCATACACGAAGTACGTCCGCACAGAGATGCGTGTCATGCGTGTCATGTGCCCTGCCGTTTTTATACCTTACTACTAATAAATCCTTTTGTTTATATATATATCCTTCTCTGTATAAATCATTGCAAATTGGGTTCAAACCTGCCACCCCGGAACCAGCTCCGTGATAGTTAGGCAAGAACGTAAAACCACTAGAACGGACGTGCGGAGTGCGCCATGTACGCAACGTCCGCATAGCTTTGTGTGTGAGTGATGGAACGAAGTCAGACGGACTGCAATTTTGACAGACAAAATGTTTTTCATATAATTTATTTTCCCTTCTACTGTACATCAGTCAAAAAAAAGTCTGTCACAAAAACGGACTGTGTGGCCACTACCTTGTAGTCCGTCAGAAAGTACGTCCGTTGTGCACGGACGCACAGTCCGCACAGAATGCATTTGTCTGACCCTAACCTAATAGTAGAAAGGTGGATTTTTTAACATGAAAGTAAGTATGACCAGGATCACAGGCATTTTGAACCACTAGAAGCCAGTGACCACTTCAGAAATACAAGTCCACTGCAAAAAACTGCCAGGACTGAAATAATTATGGCTCGACCATAAATTCAGTATGCTCATAAGAGGTACTCTCAGAGCACTCACCAGCTCAGCCATAGGCATAGATAATATTGAGCAAGCAATATAAAATAAAAACATAGGGGTAGCCCTAGATTTGTATAATTATTTATTTTAAATGTTTGACAATTAGAATTTGTGTGTTGACTCTTATAAAGGAATCACTTGTACAGATAATATTTTTAACCTCTACAATGGGGAGGAGTTGACAATTATCAGCACCACTTTATATGCTTTTTCTTCTGTGTATATATACGTAATTACAGGGTGAAGCTCTACTGTAGAGGAATTAGTGCCTTTATTTTCTTTGTTGACCATGACCAATTTATTGAAACAAACTTCTATACCAGTCTATCAAAAAGTATACCATTTTACTGAGTTCCTACAATTTTCTTGCTCCTAAAATGTAACAATAAATTTTGTTGAAGGTTTTCGATATGGGAGGATGGAGGTGACGGTTACTACCAATTTTCCTTGTATAAGAAGCCCCCGACACTCAGAACAGGCCCACTTCTGGTATCTGGTACCAGTTACTTCCATGTATAAGACGACCCCCAATTTCTGGCTTAAAGTATAGTCTTATACACAGAAAAATACTCTAGTTGGGGCTACAGAACACAGAATGGATCATTGAGAAAGGAAAATACAGGATAAAAATTAAATTTTTAGTACAAAGCAAGGCAATCATTACTTATTCTAGCACTTTTCATAAGGAGGAACTTTCAAGTGTAGTATATTAACATATTTTATCCTGAACGCATCTTCCAAATACAATGTTGCAGCATTTAGAAGAGATATTATAAATGCAAGCAAACATCCTCAAAGAAACCTGTGCATTTACTATTCATTTTACCTTTCTAATTATAAAATTTGGAATCCCTGACCTTTTTAGAAATCCTCCATGCATCCTGAGGAATTGAAGAAGATATTGCTCTGCATATTAGGCAAGCAGATAATATTGTACTACTGTTTGTGCAAAATAATATGAAATCAGATAAAGCTCGCAGACAATATCCTCGTAATATTATCTAACCTTATTCAATCCCTACCTTTTTTTTAAAATTTTCTCTTTACATTATTGGAAAATACTCATAAAATTATTCTTTTCAGGAAACAAACCTTAGACTTCAATCTAACTCCGGGTATTTTTATCTATTCTAAATCCAAACTATAACTATGACTTGAAGAAATTTAACTATATAAGTCTCAGCATCACAAGGTCTAAAAACACATGGCATGATTCCAGTTTAGCTGGTAAGCGAACGACTTGAGCCATATTTCAGATTCAATATCCCTATTTATGGCCTACAGGGGTGTTTCTCAATCCTGTTCTCAAGTCCCCCTAACAGGCCAGGTTTGCCAGATGTCAGGCCCTGGAGGCCCTGACCCCCGTACGCCCCCTATTTGTATGTTTTCCTGCATGTCCCCTGAAGATTCCAAGGCTCGTGTATGAACAATGCACCTTCCTGATTTTGACATTCTGGCCCTGGATCCACACCTGCCCTTTATCCTCCCTGATTAGCCCTGCATATAAGGGAGTCCCACCCTCAACCCTGGACTTCCACAATGAAGTTGTATTCGCTGACTGCATTCCTGTTTTGACGAAGCTCCCTGATACCTCTTGCCATTCTACTGACTTCGCTGCCAAAGACTCCAAGGACCCTCTGTTATATCACCTGGACTTTCATCGCTTCCATATACCAGTACCCTCCCATCCTGCTCCCCTTCTGCCCCCCATCTAGGACCCCCCGTGTACCAGACCCCCTGCTGAACCCTGACTAAGCCATTGTCTGTTCCTTGCCTGATTTGATGTTATCGTGTTTATTTACAATAAACACCCTTTGTTATCTTGAATCTGCCTAGATCACTGCATATTGGGCTCACAACCCTATCTTGCTACACTAACCCCAGTCAACCCCTGACACCAGATATCTGAAGCACAGCACAGGTAATATGATTTGCTGCTCAGTGATTGCAGGATTCAGTCTGCATTTCTCCAAGGTACTCCTTAACCCCTTAGGGACCGCGGACGTACCATGTACGTCATGGCCACGGGTCTCCCTTAGACCCGCGGATGTACATGGTACATGAGGGTCCCCTAACCTCCCTCCCGCTCGATACTTACCTTCCTCGCTGGTCTCCCACAGTGGAATGGTAGGCTGAAAGCCTGCCCCGCCTCTTCAGAGGGCCCAGTCGGCGTGATGAAGTCATCACAATGTGTGATAACATCAGCGGCAAATGACACCCCGGCACCTGCTGCAAAATTCAGGAAGGCGAGGGGGCTCCTTAGGAGCCCTCCATCTCCAACGGTTAAAGATATCAAAAAAAAATTGCACTGCTGGAAAAGGGAGAGTCTCCCCTTTTCAGCGGTGTATAGCATTAACTCTTTCACTGCCGGATCACGATTCAAACTGGAGGTGGCTGACATCTCGGCTGCCAGCCAAGCCTCTGGGTCACCCCCACCCACTGACATCCTGTGTGAGGACATCAGTGGGCCAGTTAGGGGTATCCTTTGGATCCCCGTATCCTCCGATCCGTGGCAGCTAGAGGGTCATGTTTTATATCATTGGAGAGACGCGATCATGGCCTTTCCAATGAAATCAAACATGACCAGGTTTAAATAAATTTAAAAGAAATTGGGGATTTTTTTTTTTTTAATTGTCTGGGGGGGTTTACTAAAATAGGACCTAGGCTGGCATTTAAAAATTATGAGCATAAACCGGTCAAAATGAGCTCAGCGCACAGGGGTGAAATAGCTCAGCAGTGAAGGGGTTAAAAAGCAAGAACATGTAAAAATTGGATATTTCTATTCTCGGGACAAATTTTTATTTTTTTTTAAATTCTTTATTTATAAAGAGTTTAACAGATCACAAATAGAACATCCATATGAATATGTGCGAAGCGACCCCGTGACTACCCTGAAAAGCATGGGACAACAAGCCCTTGAAAAAATCGAAGCATCAAAAATCAAGGTTAAAACTCAGGGGACATAGAAACATATAAAAATGTCGGCAGATAAGAACCTTTCGGCCCATCTAGTCTGCCCAATTACATGGATACTTTACCTGGATTTATCTTTTGTTTAGGATAGCCTTATGCTATCCCATGCCTGCTTAAATTCAATTACTGTTTTGGCCTCTACCTTCTACTGGAAGACTGTTCCATGTATCCACCCCTCTCAGTAAAATAATGCTTCCTGATGTTACTTTTTAACCTTTGCCTCTAATCTAAGACTATGTCCTCTTGTTTTGCTATTTTGTTTCCTTTTAAATATACTCCCTTCCTCTACCTTGTGGATTCCCTTTACGTATTTAAATGTTTCTATCATATCTCTCTCTGTCTCGTCTTTTTTCCAAGCTGTACATGTTAAGATCATTAAGCTTTCCTGGTAACTTTTTCTTCAAGCCGTACACCATTTTAGTAGCCCTTCTCTGAACTCTCTCTAGGTGTCTATATCCTTCTGGAGATACGGTCTCCAGTACTGCACACAGTACTCCAGTGAGGTCTCACCAGTGCTCTGTACAGTGGCATGAGCACTTCCCTTTTCCTACTGCTAATACCTCTCCCTACACAACAAGCATTCTGCTAGCATTTCCTGCTGCTCTATTACTTGACTACTTACCCTTAGATCGTCTGAAATAATACCCCTAAATCTTTTCTCAGATGTTGAGATTAGGACTGTATCAAATATTCTATATTCAGCCCTTGGGTTTTTACGTCCCATGTGCATTATCTTGCACTTATCCACATTAAAACTCAATTGCCACAACTCCGACCATTTTTTTTAGTTTACCTAAATCATTTGTCATTTGCTGATCCCTCCAGGAACGTCAACCCTGTTGCAAATCTTTGTCTCATCAGCAAAAAGACATACTTTTCCATTAATACCTTCTGCAATATCACTAATAAAAATATTAAAGAGAATGGGTCCAAGTACTGACCCCTGAGGTACCCCACTGGTAACAAGACCTTGCGCCGAATAAACTCCATTTACCACACCCTCTGTTGTCTGTCACTCAGCCACTGCCTAATCCATTCAACAATATTGGAATCCAAACTCAAAGATTTGCAATTTATTGATAAGCCTTCTATGCGGAACAGTATCAAAAGCCTTACTGAAATCTAATTAAGCAATGTCTACTGCACCACCTATGTCTATTATTTTTGTTACCCAATCAAAAAAAAATCAATAAGATTAGTTTGCATGATCTCCCTGAGGTAAACACCATGTTGTTTCTGATCCTGTAATCTATGTGTTTTTAGATGTTCAACAATCCTTTCCTGTAACATGTTTCCATTAATTTCCCCACTACTGACGTAAGACTAACTGGCATATAGTTCCCCGATTCCTCCCTACTACCCTTCTTGTAAATGGGCACAACATTTGCTAATTTCCAGTCTTCTGGGAGGACTCCCATTAACAGGGATTGGTTAAATAAATCTGTTAACGGTTTTGCTATTACATCACTGAGCTCTTTTAATAATTTAGGGTGGATCCCATCAGGCCCAATTGACTTATTTGTCTTGCTGCTGTAGAACCTCCTCCTCTGTAAACTCATATGTAAATGTCTCTTTAGTGTTCTCTCCTAACTGAGGTCCCTTTCCTTCCTTTTCTTCTGCAAAGACTGAACAAAAATATTCATTGAGGCAGTCAGCGAGACTTTTATCCTCTTCTACATACCTTCCTTCCTTTGTTTTTAATCTAACTAATCCTTGTTTTACTTTTCTTTTCTCGTTTATGTATCTAAAAAATGTTTTGGTCCCCCTTTTTTACTGACTGAGCTATTTTCTCTTCTGCATGTGCTTTGGAAGCTCTTATAAATTGCTTTGCCTCTTTCTGCCTAATTTTATAGGTTTGCCTATCTTCTTCACTCTGAGTTTTTTTATACTTATTGAATGCTATCTTTTTGTTCTTCACTATTTTGGCCACTTCTGCAGAGTACCACAGTGGTTTCTTCACTTTTTTGTTTTTGCTAACAAGCCGAATGCAATTTCCTGTGGCCTTCAATAATGCTTCCTTTAAATAATCCCATTTCTCCTGGACTCCCTTTAAACTCCTCCAGTCTGATAATGATTCCTTCACAAAAAACTTTTGTTTTTGTGTGGTGCGGCTCCATCCCTGTTCTTATACAACGTCCGATACCAAACCACCATTTGTGAGTATTAAATCCAATATGGCCTCTTTACGGGTCGGCTCCTCAACTACTTGTGTTAGAGATAATCCCAGTAAGGAGTTTAGAATATTTGTACTCCTTGTGCACCCAGTTATTTTGATTTTCCAGTTCACATCAGGAAGATTAAAGTCCCCCATGATAATAACTTCCCCCTTCATTGCCATTTTGGCTAATTCCTCAACCAGCAGATTATCTAGCTCTTCTACTTGTCCAGGGGGTCTATAGATCACACCTACACGAGCTACTGTATGATTGCCAAATGTTAGCGTAACCCAAACTGACTATGTTCACCTCGCTCACTTTTATTTGGTTCGTTTTTATGTTGTTTTTCACATACAGGGCCATTCCTCCTCCTTTCCTACCTTCTCTGTCTTTTCTATATAAAGAGTACCCCGGTATTGTTATGTCCCAGTTATTTTTCTCACTGAACCATGTCTCAGTAACCGCCACTAAATCTACTTTTTCAGCTGCCATCATTGCCTCCAGTTCATTGATTTTATTGACTAAACTGCGAGCATTTATAGACACGACTCTGAGCTTGTCATTTTTTACCTCGCATGTTGCTTGCACCCTCCGATTTAGTTTTGTGAACAATCGGCAGATTGTTTTTTACCCTTTTGTCCCCCCCTCCTAGTTTAAATATTCCTTTGTGAAACCTTTGAACTTCTCACTGAGAACATATGTTCCCCTATGAGTAAGATGCAAACCATCTTTTTTATACAGTTCCTTTCTGCTCCAATTAGAGCTATCATGGGACACAAAGCCAAATCCTTGCTCCCGACACCATTCCCGAAGCCACAAATTGAATTCCCTATTGCGCATCTGCCTATCTTGAATGTTATGCACAGGCAAAACTTCAGAGAATGACACAGTGGACACAATCTGCTGTATTTCACCTCCAAGAACACAAAAATCTTCCTTAATCTCAGAAACCTCATTGCTAGCTAAGTCATTTGTCCCTAGATGGACTAGAACGTCCACTTCCCCTTGTTGCTTTGCTTGTTTGACAATATTGAGAATACGTCTCTTGTCTCTACGAGCAGTAGCCCCAGGAAGACATCTCACCAAACCACTACTCTCCAGCTCAACACCTCTTATGATAGAAGGCAATTGTTGCTGGGTGATTCTATCAAGTCCCACCTTTTCATTTTTGTCCTTGGTTGCAGTGCTGCATACCTTAGGCATAGTGGATGGTGGTTCCTCAACTATGGTGTCTGAGCCTACATCCGTCTTACCACTACACTCTGAAAGTGCCTCAAAAGAATTAAGAAGAGCCACAGATTGTGGGACATGCCTTCTATCCACAACTCTAAGTCTACCAGATCCTACAGTAGTCCATCTGCCGCTCCTAGGAGGCCTCTGTGGCAGTGGCTTTGTAACAGTCATAGCCTGAGTTTGTCTAACAGATAATTTACAAATCTCAGACTTCAAACAGGCAATTTCCTGCTGCAATAAAGAGAACTGCCTACATATCAGGCACACTCCAAACCTCCAAAAATTGGATCTAAAAACAAATGCATGACAGCTCTTACACTGGACCAAGCCTGCCATTATAAAAGAATGGATTTGAAACCAGCAAATCTTACCTTTTTGTAGGTTTTCTACCTCCTGTCAAACCTCAGACTACCTCCAGAGTATCTCCAGAAGATCTCCTCTAAGTGTTCACTTAGAAGGCTTGACAAGCTCAATTAGCAAGCTAATATCCTCAACCTTTATATAGTCACCTAAGTACACCTCCCCCAGCAAGGAGTGGACAAGCTAAACCTGTAGCAAATACCACCCAATTGATTCCAATTGTATGCTAATCAGTATGAAAATGAGTCACCAGCCTAACCTAATTTACTCACCAGACCTAACTTAAAACCTTAAGATGAATAGAAAAGATCTGTTTGAAACAAAAATCAAAATCACTCACCAGAAGATCTCCTCTAAGTGTTCACTTTGAAGGCTTCACTTAGAAGGCTTGACAAGCTCGCTGCTCGACATTTCGCTGCCAGGGTCATCAGTTAAGTGCAAAAGAGGGGGGTGGGCACGGGAAAACAGTTAAAAAAAGAATCAAAAACCCAAATAACCTCATAATCCCTCTGCATCCCCATGGACCTGAGATCCAACGTGGAACCCAACCAACCTCAAGTCCCAAAAACTAGGGGCTGAACAGCATACCAAAAACTAGGTATGTCTCCAGCAGGAGGAGGCGAGGAAGGACGTGCGGACAAATACAATGTTCAACCTGGGCAGTCCGACGCTTTCCGTGAGAGGCCCGCTTCGGATAGGACAGACCACGCTTCAGCGGGTCCGCTATAGTATAGGACACATTTCTGTGGTTCACCTCCATGGATCCTGCCGGACCCCAGCGGTACCGTACTCCCTTTGCTCGAAGAAACATCGCCACCTCCCGAAATCTCCGTCTCGCCACGAGGGTCACAAAAGGTAAGTCGCGGTACAACTGTAGGGTCAAATTCTCGAAGGTCACATCCGACCGGGCTCCCGGGGGATGACATAAGCTGCACTTGCGTAGACACATCGACTGTCGTGACGATGATGTCTCGTGGGGCTGTCGAAGGTACCGTTGCTGCCTTCCGTACTCTAAATACCGAGGCAAACAGGCCAGGAGCTTCGGAGGAGAGATCCATAACTTGGCGACCTAAACGGTCCACGTATCGTAAAAGGTCAGCCGCAGGAACCGTCTCAGGAATCCCCCGGATGCGTACATTATGTCGGCGATGTCTCGTCTCCAAGGTTTCTATGGAGCGAGACAGAAGGGCGACTTGTGAACGGAGCTCCACCACCTGGGCAGAGAGAAGAGTCTGTGCAGAGGTCGTTTCAGCGGACTGAGTCCGCACTGCTGTCCCTTCTTTTCTCATCACTGCAATCTCAGTCCGCAGGCCAGAAAATTCAGCACGCCACGACCTCATCTCTGCCATAAAAAACCAGAGGTCACCTTTCGTGGAAGGAAGCGAATCATCGCCGTCGATAACACGGATGTTGGTGGGAGAGATCTGTAGGAAACGCGGACCAGGTAGCGATGCAGGTGGAAGTCCATCACACCGTGGTGGTACTGAAGCACCGCAGGCCCCCGCAGAGCCTGCACCACCAGAGGCCGACAGTAAGGAGTCCGAGTCTGAGGGCGGCCGATCCTCCACTGAGCTCCCCTGCAGTGCAGCGCAGGGCTCCACCGGACCCACACAGTCCCCCTGCAAGGTCCTGGCCAGTGAGCGGCGCTTCGCCTGTGCCTGTTTTTTGGCCACCGTGCCAGCCGCCTCCAGCTCATTCCCCGGGGTCAATAAGGTAAGTAGCTGCTGGTCTCCCATAGCGTCTCGAGGCCAGTAACCTTCCCCATCATCCGATGAGCCATACTCCATTGCAAGGGTGGGGGGAGGGGCCGAAACTCGGGATTTACCTCCACCGATCACAGACACCCGAATATCCCGCTGGCGGGGTCCCTCCGTCCCAGCCCGGCACGTCGCTGTCTTTTTCCCCATCTTCAGCCTGGGCGAGCGGCTCCGCAGCAGGCAGCCAGAGTACGTGGATCCAAGATGGCCGTCGCCACTAGGCCTCACTCCCGATCTCCAGGCAATCTGCCCCAGGTACGCGCCGCCCGGATTCAAATGAGCTCACAAAGCTAGTCCACCCGGTCAGATGTCCACTCGGGACTGCTTAGAACTTAAATGTCGGGCAAAAGAAAGCACTAAAAATCTCCTCAATCTTTGTTGCAGCAGTGGAGCCCAGCAAGATGCGTCCTCTTTCCTCGGCAGTTAGCTCCGCCTCCAAAAATTTTAAACTGTTTAGCCGGGGTCTTTTTTGGTGGTTGTAGGTTTTGGGGATTAAATCTCAAAAAAATTTGTTTTTTCAAATTTTTCCTCATAGTTCATATTTTTTTTATAGTAAATTATACAATACGATGGAAATAATGGGATCTTTAGAAAGTCCATTTAATGCCGGGAAAACCAGTATATAATATGCGTGGGTTGCATAAACAAGTAAGAGGAAAATTTGACCTAAACACAAACAGCGCAGAAACATAAAAACAGCAGCGGGCACTAAAGGACAGATTTTCGTAAAACTACCCAGTCGCTAAAGGGTTAAAATCTGGCCCGTTAGGGGTACTTGAGGACCAAGGTTGCGAACCACAGAACAGGAACAGGAGATCCCATTTTGAAAATTAAAGAGTCTACCTTTTCTAATAAGGGATCGCTTGCAGTTTATTGTTACAAAGAATCCTGCTTGAGCAGTTAAACTACTATTTTAACTGAAACTGAGCAGGACAGCCCATACACTGCTGTACCAACCATGATAATCCCAGAACCATTGGCGTATATAATAAATTGGATTAGTCTTTTTCTTAATCTGGTTTCCATAAGTTTTATTTATAATATTTTTACATCTCCTTGGATACTTCATATGAGAAACATGGGAAGACAGATACAGGATAAAATCATCATTCAGAAGTTAGTGGGGTATCGCCTAAAGTACCAGAGGTGAAAACATGAGCTAGGGAGGGCTCAGAAAATTGTAAGTAAGGTATTTTTGGGACCACATTGTAAGATTCATTTTCATTCTGATTCAAGCAGATGTCTCACCCTATGAACCTTCTCTGTTTATCTCTCCATTCTACCATGGAAGGTAAAGGGTGACAGTGAGGGATGGGATCACCCCTTTTGATCCAATACAAGGACTTTATAGCAGTATAGTGAATCTAATGAAAATGTTAGTGCTGCTCTTGGGAGGGGTTCTGCACTAAAACATGGTTGTATTTTGGTGTGATGCGAGAGTTTATACACATGGCTTGTTCTATTGTGCCATACGACTGGTAGCTCAACTCAGAGCTGTAATTGCTGTTGTGTAATTGTGGTCTGGCATCTTGTGAAATGTCCTGGTTTGTTGAAGCAAGGAGCTATTTTAATCCATCTAGTCTCAAGGCCGCAGCTCCCTATCAATGAGGACCTGAAAGTCAAGATCCATATCTCCAATAAGAGAAAGGTCTGGAAATGAAGCCTGTCATGTGGGGTTGTCAATTAGCAGCAAATAGGATTTCATGGAGGCCAGGAAAGGATGTGATTGAGTTTGTGCCGAGGTAGAGCAAAAAGAAATTGCTGTTATTCAAGTTGGCACTGGAACCAGGGCGCTCAAATATTTTATTCCACAGAGGGTCCTCTTACAATCTTAATGATAGCGTTAGCGCTCTGATATATGAACGTTATCGCTAGGTTAACAGACTTTTACACATGTCCCCATATTACATTCCTAAGAGTAACGGGTTAAAAAAATCCATTAGCGCATCAGGGATTGTACTAGCTTGTATGAGTTTACTGTACTTTGCACTCCAAAAAACCTAACATGGAGCGCAATCAGTAATTAGCTTTAGGATTTCAAAGTCCTAATGCTAATCACCTCACCAATGTGGTAACGAAAAAGTTAACACCAGCTTCTAGCTTTGGTTAACTAATTGTGCTTCTGTAGAGTCAGCATCAGCTAAGAAACCCCGAAAAATCAGATACTCACCTCTCATTCTGCGGTGAGAATGGGGGCCTGATCTGCCGCTTCTGGCTGCCGAGAGCAAAGTGAGATTGGAGCAGCACAACCCTCAATGGAATCCTATCAGGGATCATGGAGGGTAGGGCTTCGTTACAAGGCAGGCTGCTGAATTAGTGCCTGCCTCGTAATATGGTGCTAAATGGGGACACTACGGAGAAACCTGCAGGTGCTAGTTTTCCCCGTTAGGGTCCCTGTTTTAGTGTTACCATTATAATATGGCCCACAGACTTTAGAACATTTGTTAAACTCATGCAATTACAGATGAGGTTTGAAATGTTTTATAGTAGGGATGTCAAACATGCGGCCCCCCCAGATGTTGATGCCTACAATTAACAGAATTCTTCCGATACAATGGATGGTCAGGGAATAACGGGCGTTGTAGATCAGAAACATGTGGGGTGCCAGAATTTGACAGCCCTATTTTAGAGGTTTTTGGGGGTTTAATTAAATAGACCCAATCCAAACTTTTGTCCTTTTATCCAACCATCCTGGTCTCAATGGACTGTGAATTGGAACCAGGGTGCAGAATCTTAAAGGATAGCAGCAGGAAAAAATTTAAGGTAGGGGTACTCAAAACAAGTTCAAGGACGGGGTCAGTGCAGGGAGAGTTTGTTTTAAGTCAGACAATCAGAGGTCAAAGTCCAAGAGCTCAATAGATATGCAGGATACTGGGAAGCAGCACAGGGCAGAGAGAACAGAATGTCTGAACACCCTTCCTCTGGAGTGAGGGGTTTACATAAAGCACACAGGTTAGCACCTCCTCCTTACCCACCCAGGCCCTTCCTATTCCACTATCCTCACCAATGGCAAGGAATAGACCTTTCAGCGCCCTGACAGATACCACACTCTATAGTGTGGGCACGGAGCTCTGCCCTCAGCATAATGGAAAATCAACTCTTCCACTCAATGCTAGGATCCGCCGGTGGAGGGGAATCCTCACAGGCAGTTAAAGTGTGGACAGTGCAGTTGTAGGAGAGGTTATCCCCAGCACCCACCAACAGTATATCCTGCAAGCCACCTGAAGTAGTCCAAGAGGGATAACAGTGAGAGCTGGGAGACGAGTAGTGATGAGCCAAACACCCCTGTGTTCTGTTCGCATTCAAACTCGAACAATTTCAAAAGTTCGAGTTCGAACTCGAACACGAACCAAACTCAATACAAGTCAATGGGACTCGAAATTTCAATTTTTAGAGTGCCCTTCAACAGGGCATATATGCAAGATATTTGCCATAAAAGGTGTATGGGGGTCCGGGTAGTGCCCTGGGGAACAGGAAACAAGGACAAAAAGTTTTAAAAAAAGTTTTTAAAGGAACAGTGAGTTTTCCATGAAATAAAGGTTAAGAATAAAAACGAGGACTTCCGGGAGGCGGGCCTAGGTGATGGCCGCATCTTAACTGAGCTCCGCACTCGAGGGCTTCCATCGGCAATCATCCGAGGCATCCAAGCCTGACGCGGCGCTGAGGATCACCCGACAATCCCCCTCATCATCCCCGGAGGTCCATAGGCCGGAATTTGGCCGTTCCATGCCCGCAAGCCGTTGCGGGGGCGCGACCTGTATTGGGCCCGGACCGGAGCCCGTTGTTATGATTGAGCGGATCGCCGCCAGACATCGAGGTGGGTGACGATTTCTCCTGCTCCCCACTGAGTGCTTCCCAGGCGCTGGGGCATCCCACCACTCACCCCGCACTGAGACCTGCTGGCCGGGCGCTACGCACGCGGCCTTCCTGGCGGCCGCTTCCTGTGGATGCTGCCCTCGCTTCTAAAGCGCGCGGAGGGCTCCATATTGGTTCCGGGCCAAAAATTCTTCCCCTACACATGCTCCGACAGCATTGAACAGGAGAGCGCACAATCCTTCACCTGCACCCACACAGGCTCAGAGAGTACCGCAAATCTATTTTTTTCCTCTTACCCTATATCTTTTAATTTTTCTGGTGACCCCCGCTGGGACCACTACCCACTCAATTTTTGCAGCACACGAGGCCACTACCTTTAACCCTTCACTGTTCAAAAACAAACGAAAACTTTTTGGGTGAACTCGCCACATTACTTTGTGGTGAGATAGTTTTTTTTCTTTTTTCCCTCTTCGGTGCCTCCCACCGGTCCCACTATCACCCCCCCGCAATTTTTGCAACACATATTCCAGTGATCAATATAGATGGATCTGCCACTATAGACTGAGTTGCGAGGGAGAGGGGATTTTCTCCCAGCACTACAAAAACTGCAGGCTCCCTTCACTGGTTGCCACTAACGCCAACTGACACAAAAATTTATAGGCCTCCCTCACGGATGGCCGTAGCTTTCAATTTCTCTGCTTCATACTTTTTTTTTTTTTTTGGTGGACCATACTAGGCCCACTATCTTTTACTTGTCGCTTTTTCAGCGGTTCGGGGAACGCGCTGCGAGCACTCGAACTTAAGATCAGGAGACACCACGCTACCCCGGAAATATACCAAAATTTTCCCAGGACTGTACACGCAAACTGCCACAGTGTCACAATTTTTGTTCTGGACCTAATCTCCGATACTACCTTCCACCATGGACAAATTTATTGCTTCCACATCTAAATCCTCTAAACGTCACACGACCAAGGGACAGGGAAAGAGTGCCCCCGCACAGACCAGGTCTCCAACTCGGTCAACCTCGGATCTTGGAAGCGCTCCATCTAGTCCACAATTGGCTATCACATCGACACCTACCACCACCGCTCAAATGGCTGAGTTTACAGCAATGCTTTCGCCACTACTAGATGAAAAACTGGGCCGTCTCTCAACATCCCTCGAACTAGCGCTTTCCCAACTTACCTCTCAAGCCCAACGTTTAACGGAGGTGGAAGACAGAGTGTCCTCATTGGAGGATGGACTCACTCCTCTTCAAACAACCGTGGAATCTCACGACTCCTTGCTCTCCACCTTACTGGAAAAAATTGATGATTTGGAGAACAGAAGCCGCAGAAACAACTTGCGCATTGTGGGACTCCCCGAGACCGTGAAGGGCCCACAACTTCAACACTTTGTTAGCACTTGGCTTCCGGCAGCCTTGGGCATCACTGACAACGTACCCCTGATAGTAGAACGAGTTCACAGGCTGGGGCCTGATCTCTCCCCATCGCTAAACCGCCCTCGTACGGTCATATTCAAGCTACTCAACTTCAGAGATAAAATCACCATGCTACAGGCATACAGAAAGGCTGGCTCCCTGGACTATCAAGGAACTACATTACGTCTTTTCCAGGACTTTTTCAGCTGCCCGCCGCAGAGCGTTTGCTCCTATCTGTACAAAGTTGGCGGCGGCCAACATCAGATTCACCCTCCAATATCCAGCGCGTCTTCGGGTGCACCTTCACGGACAGGTTGCATTCTATGATACACCGTCCAGCGCCTCAGCAATTGTTGGAGACGACTCAGATCCTCCGCGGCGCCATCGCTCCACGCCTTCTCCATGAGGGCTGTAACAGAGTTGTTAGTGATATACCACAATGATCGAAAATTTTCCCCTTTTGTTCGATTTTACTAACTCTCCGGTGCTGGACTCCACGGACAGGACTAGATCCAACCACGGTCCGAACCGTATGTTTACCACTCACCACCCGGATCCTTTTGGTTAATCTTGGTTATATTGTTTATGGTTCTTCTGTTGGTTTTCTGGTTCATTTTGTTTCTTCCAGATGCAGGCACCCCTATGTTCCTGTTGGGTGCTTAATGTTTAAAATGTTTCTGATTAGCCTTTTGAATCATAGGCAGGAGGTAACACTGGTCGCTAATGTATATGGGGCTGTGGAGCAGATGCTGGGACGGTTCCCGGCCCCACTTAACAAATTGTTCTCGACGGTTAAGCTTAGAACCCGCTATTGGTATCCCCATGACCCACGAGACTATGTCTGAAAGTACCCTTCCTATAGAACCACAGATTTTTACACGCAAATCGTTGAAACTGGTATCCTGGAATGTGGAAGGCCTTAATTCGCCTATCAAAAGGAAAAAAGTACTACAATACTTGAAAAAGTTAGATCCTGACATAATTTTCCTACAGGAAACGCACTGGACTTCCCCAAACCAGTCACTACGCGCCCCCTGGATAGGCTTCCAGACATCATCCGTCCACACGCAGAAATCGCGTGGTACCACTATCCTTCTCCACAAACGTCTCCCATACTCTGACTTGCTTGAGATTAATGACCCAGAAGGCAGATATACCTTTCTCGCCCTGACAGTGGGACAAGAACCCCTACAACTACTTAACATCTATGCTCCCAATAGCCCCAATCTCACTTTCTTTAAGTCACTGTTACCATTACTCCATTTACACGACTCTTCCCGTAGGATTGTGGGGGGTGATTTCAACGAGGTCCCAGACCCTATCTTAGACCGAGCACCCAGTCGTACGATGGCTAGAGGACGTGCTCAACACACAGGCCCGACCTTCCTCAGGTCCCATTTTGACCTGGATGACGTATGGCGCTCCCACCACCCTACGGGCAGGGATTTCACATTCTACTCCGACCCGCACAAATCCTTTTCCCGCCTAGACCTTTTTCTGGTCTCAAGCTTACTTTCCAACCGTGCCCTACGGACAGACATTGGCCCAATAATTCTCACGGACCACGCGCATATCACACTAGAAATCATATTGGAAACCCCGGTGCCCTATTCTAGGAACTGGCGCTTTCCTTCGCATCTCATGACCTCCGGTCTCTTCACCTCTCACGTTGAACTGGCATGGAATAATTACACAGACGATAACATTGAGCATGTCGACGACGTCAACCTTTTTTGGTCTGCGTCGAAGGCAGTGCTTCGGGGTCAAATAATGGAATATGCCGCCCGCACAAAAAAAGAGACTTCTAGACACCTCTCCGATGCCCACTCAGAGCTCCTTAGCAGCTATAGAGCTTATCTCTTAGACTCAACCTCCACGACCCTCCAAAAATACAAAAATGACAAGATGCGATACGACTCACTGGCCACAGAACAGGCACACCGTACATGCCAACGTCAAAAACAGGCTCTGTTCCGCTTTGGCAACAAACAAGTTCGACTTCTTGCTAATTTGGTACGCTCCCAGACCCAGACTAGACCCTTAATTTCAAAACTCAAGACCTCGGACGGAACCATTCTTACCAAACCTAATGACATAGTGGATCACTTTCGTACCTACTTTGCGGACTTCTATAAGGCAGGCCCCGATGACTGTGCCGCCCAACTAAATCTTTTTCATACAGCCCAAGTACCTAAACTCTCCCCAGGAGAACGTGACGCACTCTCAGTACCCATCACACACGCCGAAATCAAAGCGACAATATCCTCACTTAAAAACGGAAAAACACCGGGCCCAGATGGCTTTGGGGCGGAATATTACAAACTCCTTTCTGGCCTGGTGATTCCCCACTTAGTTACGCTGTATAACAATATCCTGGGGGTGGGACCCCACCCCCGACCTTTAATGAGGCGCGGGTGGTGGTTCTCCCCAAACCGGGAAAGGACCCAACATTGGTTACCTCCTATCGTCCCATTGCACTACTAAATACTGACCTCAAAATACTGTCCTCCATCATGGCCCGCCGTCTTCAAAAACCTCTTGCACGCCTCATAGGGCCTCAACAAACAGGATTCCTTAACGGCCGCCATTCCACTACCAAATATACGCAAAGCCATAGCGGCAATATGGTCATCTTCCCTCACGCCACAATCCTCAAACCTCTTACTGAGCTGTGACGCAGATAAGGCGTTCGATAGGATCTCATGGAATTATTTAATCAGATTTATTAAGTTTCATCATTTTGGTAAGACATTCTTAACACTTTTTCGTGCACTCTATCTTACGCCTTCCACTATAATCACAGCAAATGGACTCAACTCCGCCCCCTTTAACCTAGAACGAGGAACTAGGCAAGGATGTCCTCTGTCCCCGTTATTATTTAACCTGGCCCTAGAACCTCTAATACGTATCATTGAGATGTCCCAAACAATATCAGGAATTCATTTGTCCCCCACAGTAGTATTAAAAGTTGTAGCCTTTGCAGACGACTTGTTGATCTTCCTTTCAGACCCCGCCTCCGCGATCCCTCCCCTATTGAAGTTGTTTGACTCCTTCCACGTAGCCTCCGGCTTCCAAATCAACTACGCCAAGACAGTAGCTCTACCTCTAGGCCCCAAACCACAGGGTTCATGGCTCCAGGGCTTTCCCTTCTCCTGGGCACCCTCGCCGTATATTAAATACCTGGGTACTATTCTACCGGTTGACCTCTCCCGCTTATACAAACTCAACATAGACCCTCACTTAGCCCAAACAAAAACACTTTTGGAGGCCTGGAGCTCACTTCCACTTTCTTACTTGGGGCGGGCCTCACTTATTAAAATGACCTTATTTCCCAAATTACTATACACTATACAAGTATTGCCTCTCCTACTGAAACCTAATGATCTTCAGTTATTCAACAGGCTGTACGCGTCCTTTATTTGGCAAGATAAGCGGGCACGTATACCACTCCTTAGCCTTCAGCAACCGATAGCGAGGGGAGGTATCAACTTCCCCAATTTACTAGATTATAACCTAGCAGCACTATATCGTTACGTATCGGATTGGCTGAATGATACTTCCCGCTTCACAGCCTTACATGTGGAACAAGCGCTACTTCCTGCATCCTCTTTACTAGCATTTCCCCCCTCCCCTACGCGATAACCCTTTGCTCTCCACGACGAAATTAGCTTGGGTCAGAATTCGTAAACGCCTCCAATTGTCCTGGCAAACATCCCTTTGGTCCCCTATCTTGCACAACCCTCACTTTCAAAATGCCTCCCCTGCTCCTATCTTTCGAACCCTGGCTCAGCGAGGTTTTAGACTTCTACACCATTACCTAGATGGAGCATCAGGTCTGCCTTATTCTTACACAGCCTTGACAGAACGCATTGCCCCATTAACTATACACCCTGTTTATTACTTACAACTCAGACAGTTCCTTCTCGCACAATTGCACACCTTATCTCCCACTAATTTAACTAACCCGTTAGACACGCAATTACTCGTACATGGTTCATCTCCTCCCTCGACTTCAACCATTTACACACTTCTACAACATTTACTCCCCACCTCGAAACCCTGGAGGGCTATCTCTCGATGGGCCACTACTTTTCCAAACCTTACCCCCCACGACCTGGTGTCGGCTACTCTGGTATCAAGACGCACTCTCCCATCCGCCAATTATTGGGACATGTTTTATAGGATACTCCACCGAGCCTACATGGCGCCAGATAGAATGGCCCGTTCAGGACTATTACCTAATGCCAACTGTTTAAAATGCAATTTTTCCCGAGCCGACCTCCATCATTGTCTCTGGTCGTGCCCCTTTATTCAATTATTTTGGGACACCGTACGCCGATTCGGCTCTCTGGTTCTCCGAATCGAGATTCCCTTCACGCCTAACTGGGCTATTTTCAACTTACCAACTTCACAGACCCTTCAACCCCTCTCTAGATGCCACCGGTTTTGGTTAGGTCTCTTAGCAGCGACGGGCAAAAAGGCCATATTATCTCAATGGATATCTGGTACCCCTCCCTCATTCCGCATGATGTACGACAGAATTTATTCCATATTCTTGGCTGACTGGTCTGAGGCCTCACTACATCAGACTGAGAAAACTCAACAATTCTTTACCCACTGGTCCCCTTTTATTTGTGCCTTACCACCTGAGGTCAAAACCTCCCTACGAAACACGTTCTGCGATGCCCCATGGTATTCCCTACAAATGCTGCGGAACACCCCTCCGATCCCCTCAGATACCTCTGACCACTTGTTAGTTAACTTTCTTGCCTCCACTTCCCGGGATACCCTAACCCAGCCGTCCATCTCTGAGCTTTAAATGCTGACGTTACCATGACACTTCGGTACTGGTTTGTGATGTAATACTTTAATTAACACCGGAAGCTGTGATTTTTTTTTTTTTGCATTGTTACAGATTGTACATGATATGAAAAGGAAAAAAACGAAAAAAAAAAACTGTTACCCCTTTTTCTGTAAATTCATCTTGATCTGAGACGAATAAAAATATGTTTAAAAAAAAAAAGAATAAAAACGAAGAATTCCTTCAAATATCGTGCCTAGGAGGTCCCCATAACCTGCCCGTGAAGTGGTGGATTTGTAGGATATATAGAAACATTTAAAAACAAAAAAATTACATTTCAAATGACGGTAAATGGTTTTCCTTTAATCTATTCATAAACAACTGCTTGGGGCGGCAGTCTGTATGAAAAGAGGAGACATTTCAGGACACGCAGAACAAGTTTAGTGATTTTTTGGGCTAAATTATGGTGAAACTTATGCAGGCTTTTGATGAAAGTAACAATCGGTGCTTTAAAATTGGCCCTTTAGTGTCGGCAACAGTGCCGTCACACTGTAACCCCTCTGTGGTATTGTGGAAGAGTGCAGGGTTGGACCCTGCGATCAAATATTAAAATGATATGAATCTGGTATATGCGTCAGTGACAGTGCACCCAAATATTGTGCCTTTGGTGGCAGCAAGGGCCTTCACACCATAAGTGACCCCTCTGTGGTATTGTGGAAGAGTGCAGTGGTGGAGGTTTTGGTAATGCAGAAGAGATCCCCGATCTATTCAGTTACATCAGCAGCTATAACAAAACCGGGTCAGCAATGTTTAGGCACTTGTACTGCGCTATTGTATATGGTGAGAATTGACGCACACCAGTAGCAACAGGAAGCAAACAGAACAGGCAGGAAATACACAGAGAGAATAGTCGAATGGCAGGCAAAGTCGGCAACAGATCGGGTCCTCAGAACAAGCAGGGTCAGTAACAAGTATACAAACTGCTTCGTAAACTAGCGATGCTGGAATAAAGGCTGAGACACACTGAGCGTGTAGCGACGCACAGCGTAGCGTAGCAAAGTAAACATTTTGCAGGCTTGACTTCTTTCCGCTCTGCCTTGCAGCGTGTCTACACTACATTACGTTTGCTTCTCACCGCACTGGACAGGAATCCACTAACATATACGTATATATCAACATGCAGACCTATATATACGTATATATCAACACACAGATATATATATATATATATACACCCACCCACAGACCATATATACACATACGCACATGGGGGGGTGGCATGTGGACAGTCTCAACTAAATGCGCCCCCCCATTTGGCTGATCCCTCCAGAAGAAATGTTGAACCTGTCAGGCAGACACACGTACCCGAGGGTAGCTACGGTCTGCCCTATGAAGAAACAGGAGACTCAAAACTAATTGCGATACCAGTCCTTAAGTTGGCTGGGTTACGCAGTAGCGAAAGGTGAACCTATAAAGGCAGGGATGTAGGCAAGGAGGACAGAAACCAGTCCTTAGGGTGGCTGGTATGGAGACAGGAAAGTACAGAGTACCAGAGGGTTTAAACACAATCCTAGGTCGAAGGAATACGCGGTATACAAGGTCAAAATTACAAAAGCCGAGTCAAAGGAGTAGAGAGGTACACAGGTCAAAATCCAAAAGACAGGTCATACACAGAAAGTCAAAGGTGAAAAGCAGCAAGTATATAGGTATAGACAAGCAGAACCACGAAAGGGCAATGCAAAAAGGCAAAAGCACTTTTAAATAAGGCGCCCTGCAGTCTGATTGGTTACCAGGGTCACATGATGCAGGGGAACCCACGTTGGAGGCGTGATGACGTCACGTGTGGCGCGCCGCCGACCATCTCCTAAAGCTGCTGGGGCCGGCGCACAGGACACGAGGAGGAGCTGCGGGGAGGACGCAGGCCCCGGGACAGCCGGGAGGAACGCCGGAGGTGCGCCAGCCTCCGAGGGCTGACAGAACCCGACAGAGCAGAGAATATATATATTATTCTCTGCTCTATCGGGTTCAACATTTCTTCTGGAGGGATCAGCCAAATGGGGGGGGGCAATTAGTTGCCAAAATGTGTGTATAATATAAGTCTGGATATATATATTTATATATCATACCTGCCCTTACCTTCCCCTATAAATTTGCTAAAAATATACACACAAAAAACAACAAACCACTGCCTGAGACCCCGCGCAGCCCACATGCCACCCCCCTCTACCTGGCTGAATGTATCTAATATATATAATTAAATACATTCAGCCAGGTAGAGAAAGAAAAAAAAAGTTTTATTTTATGTTCCCGGGGACATTTAAAAATGTCCTCGGATTTAATTTTTTTTAGAAATGTGTCGCCTTACTTTAGCCTGGTGGTCAGTGGGGGCTCCCTGGATCCTGGTTGTGGGGTGGAGGGGTCTGCCGTGGCCGCAGGTGCAGTTGCTCCGTCCCTGCGCTGCCTGTCTCTGCCACATGCACCCGGGCGGCTAGCCCGCACAGTCGCAGCTCTGTCATCCGGCGGCCGCATGCTCCTCAAGGGATCCTTGGGAGGCCCCTGCAGCCTGCCCTCTACAGTACCTGATTAGATGGCCGTGTCTGCCTGATGTTTTAGTAACAAGAATGTTTTATCCCATAGGCTTCAATGTTAAAAATATTCCCGTTTTAATTCAATATCTAATAAACCGTTGCTTATAATATTCTGCAGTAAAGAGTCTCTTTATTTCTAGATTTTTTAAGCATTTTTTATACTTTTTTCAAACTTTTGGCGAACGTCCCAAAAAGTTCGAAGTTCGCGAACTGTCGAACGGCCGATGCTCAATGCGAACTCCGAACAGATCGAACTGAACAGCTCATCCCTAGAGACGAGGGGGCCAGTCCTTGACAAATTGTATTGCAGATGCAAAGCAGTTTTTATATTTATTTAGAATAAAATAAAAAAAATAAAAAAATATGCTTTTATTAAGCTTTAATTATTTTAAGCAGATTTATTCTTTAGTAAAATAAGCTAATTTCTTTAGGCATTAGGCTAGGGTCAGAGTGGGGCAGTCGGAACGCGCGTGCAGGCGCACTAAATCACGGCGGCAGTAGCAGCACATAACGGCCAATGACGGCCAATATACGCAGTACGTGCGTACAAAAGTGCGCCGACACCACGCAACCAGCAAATGAACGCATTTTTATCAGAACGTGAAACCGCTGCTACTGACGTACAAAGTGCGCTGCGGCCGCATAGCAGCGTGTGTGCGTGATTAGGAGATGTCAGACGCTGCTAGTGTGCGGCCAACATAACGTTCAAACAGCCGATTTCCCTAGACTTCTTTTTACCCACCGTCATGAAATACGTCCAGAATTGCGCATCGTCTGACCACTTAAGCGTATTCCGTGAAAAATGCGTGCGCACGCATCGACGTACATTTTGACGGTGGCTGCAGAAAATGCGCTCATCTGTCCCTAGCCTTAGGAGAGTTGAATTTTGAGATTTTTAACAGTCCTTATTTGATTTGATTCCCATCTGTAGAGCCATTTTTTATTCCACTCTATGTGCCATTTGATGTAGCTACTGAGATCCTCATGATACTCCATTTTCCTGAGTTCCCCTGAAAAGGCCTTGTCAGGTAGCTTAAACCAATACTTTTTTTTTACATTTAAGGTAATGTTAAAACATTTGTCACATTTCTAGTTCATGTCAACCTCAAAACCTGTATGAGACGAATTTAGGAAAAATGTTGATTGGACCTGCACATGATTGATAGAAACTATTGACTTAAGCCGCGATCATTAGCTATCAGATGACACACGTTAAACTGTGTCCCATTCTTTCCTCACACCTAGTGCAGACATTTCCAGGGAGCATTTTAGAGTGCTTTTATGTGCTCTGAAAATAAAAAGCCATCATTTAAAGCTGTAAACACTGATTCACATTGCAGATGGGAGAAAGATTCTGCTACTGTGCTTTCAATAGAATATCACTTTCAAGCATAGAGTTTCCACATCACCAGATATTAATTGGCTGTTAATTTGTAGACCGCAAATAGTTACATAGTAATATTGATTTAGAAAAAAAAAGCCCGAAGTCTATCAGATTTAATTTAAAGCTGGTGGACCACAAGAAGAAATAAAAAGCAATACAATTTCCGAAAACTGACAAAAAGGAAAATAAATCCTTTTCGACTCCACATCAGTGATGGGATTATTCTTTTAATTAGCAGGCTTGTTTCTCATATTAGAATGATCATATTCCTGAATATTTTAGGTTTCTTTTCCCATTCATTACTGTTATCAAGTTCATTTGATGTTCAGAAGGTGCCCGAGATCGCATTAACTCGATCCGTACTTTTTCTGGAGAATTGCAAACAAATTACATTTATGGCAAATGTATTTGATTTGCAAAAGTGCTCCTGTTGTGTCTCTATATTTACAATACATCGGACATAACAGCAGATATACTTTAACTATACTGCTGAATATGCTTATTAAGACTCCTGTCAAGAGAGACTTGTGGCAGGCTAAGTGCTATACTGATCTGGCGTGCATGTGTTGCCCGTGGCGAAATATATAAAAAAACATACAATACATTTTATAAATTTGTACAGAACAAAAGAAATTATCATTATTATTATTCTTTATTTATAAAGCGCCGGCATATTCCGCAGCGCTGTACAATAGGCACAGTATAGACAGGGTTACAATACATTGAACAACATTTGACAAATAATAATAGTTTTATAGGTTGTACTTGCTGGTTATAGAGATAAAGGGTTAATTAATTTAAGCAAGCATGGGATAGGCATAAGGCTATCCTAAACAAAAGATAAATCCAGGTAAAGTATCCATGTAATTGGGCAGACTAGATGGGCCGAAAGGTTCTTATCTGCCGACATTTTTTCTATGTTTCTATGTTTCTATGTTTCTAATTAAAAGGGATACTCTATTGAAAATAGAGTTCCCTTTGATTTTTTTTTTAAGGTGATTTTACTCACCTTTATGTCCCTCGCCTTGCAAAGCTCCTCCTCTTCAGCTCAGGGACTGCTAAACCCAAACTTCCCTGATGCTTATCTGTGTAATTTGTGCTCCTACATAACTTGCGTAGTTAGGAACCGCAAATTGCACACCACTACAGGACCTGCACATTTACGTATGCAAATTCCCTAGCGCCTGTTGAGAACAATAAATTGGAGCTGCACAGGTCCGATGTAGCACTCCCTCTCTGAGACTGCTTGCTTTCATGGGCAGTCTCGGAGAGTGACGTTGGTATGCGCTCTGCATGCTGATGACACTAGTGACAATCTGGTGACCGGCAGTTGGGAAATTCAAAATCCCGGGTGCTGGTGACACTGGGGGGCCATATTACATAGTTGGTGCTAACTTAACCAGAGCTGTTGTAAACTTGTTACCGGAATCCACTCTGTCGGGAGAAAGGTCGGCCCGGTACGGACAATGACTATTTGGACACGAGTCTCTTCAGGAAAGGCGTACTTTATTTGACGTCAAGTCTCAGCCAGGATTGAATCGCAAAGACTGAGTGACGTGAACACTTGGTCACAATGTTTTATACATGAATAGAAAAATAGGTACATCCTAGCAACCCACCCATGGGCGATTCGCCCACCCCAAGTCGATTCGTACTTCCCCTTATCGAATACAAAGACATTCCACAACTTGGCAGCTTTCACATACAGTTATGACAGTTGGATAATTTAACATCCAGCCAGATCCTGTCTCTATCTGACTCCATAACACTTGTTTATTGTAGGAGCTGATAAGCTCGCAGATGGTTTAATGAGGACTTTTGTTCTCGCCTATGGCTCTGTGGCCTTGATGTTACTAAATCAGTTTCCTGAGACTCCTGCTTATACTTGGCTGGATTTCATTTACTTAATTGCTCTGTCTGCAGATATCTGGAATGTCTGACTTCTACGCAAACGCTTCTAATTCAGCTAATATTCGCTATATACATTTACGTGAACCAAAGTCTTGCTCAAGATGGCCGTTATGAACCATCATGGCGGCTTATTTCTAGCCTGATTCTGTTACAAACTTCCCAGAGCCATTATAGCCTATGGAGGTTTTCAGTTTACAACAGCTCTGGTTAAATTAGCACCAACATTGTAATACTGCCCTGAGTGGGGTGGAGGAAATGCCTCCACTTCACCTAGCCTTTAATCCAGATTGGGCTGGAGGGAGTGGGGGGGGGACTCTACACATCCTGACCATTTTAAAACAATAAAGTGGTCAGATAAGTAGTGTCCCTTTAAAGGATTTTATAAAAAAAGAAGTGGTTACATAGGTACATAGTTATATAGGCTGAAAAAAGACATGCGTCCATCGGGTTCAGCCTCTCCCACATCACCTACTGCTGTTGATACAAAAAAAAGGCAAAAAACCCAGGCTGAAATGCTCGCCAATATGCAACAAACTGGGGAAAAATTCCTTCTTGACCCCAGAATGGCAGTCAGATTTCTCCTTGGATCAAGAAGCTTACCCACATATTAAATATTATAACCCTTAATATTCTGTGTCTGCAGGAAGTCATCCAGTCGTTTTTTAAAAGCCTGTACAGTCTCTGCCCCAACCACCTCAACAGGCAGAGAATTCCACAGCTTTATTGTTCTCAAAGTAAAATAACCCTTCCTATGCTTTAGGCTGAATTTCCTTTCCTCCAGTCTAAATGGGTGACCCCGTGTCCTGTGCATAGTCCTGTTAATGAATAGGTTTCCAGACAATGGTTTATAATGGCCCCGTATATATTTATATAAGGTTTTCAGATCCCCTCTAAGGCGACGTTTCTCTAAACTAAACAGGTTTAGGCTTGTTAGTCATTCCGCATAACTTAAACCTTCCATTCCCCTTATTAATTTAGTCGCCCGTCTCTGCACTTTTTCTAGCGCTATAATATCCTTTCTTAAGACAGGTGCCCAAAATTGCTCGGCATATTCATGGTGCGGTCTTACCATTGATTTATACAGAGGCAAAATTATGTTTTCATCCCGAGAGTGAACTCCCCTTTTAATGCATGCCAATACTTTGCTGGCCTTGGCAGCTGCTGTTGGACATTGCACATTGTTACTTAGTTTGAAGTCTATGATTATTCTGAAATCCTTCTCCTGCTTGGATTTCCCTAACTCCGTACGATTTAGGGTATATGTTGCTTGTGTGTTCTTCACTCCAAAGTGCATAACTTTACATTTATCTACATTAAATTTCATCTTCCATTTAAGTGCCCAGTCCCTCAATCTATCTAAATCCCTCTGCAGCGAAGTAACATCCTGCTCACATTGTATTACTTTTCCTAGTTTTGTGTCATCTGTAAACACTGATACATGACTTTCAATGCCTATCACAAGGTCATTTATAAATAAATTGAATAGAATTGGTCCTATAACAGACCCCTGAGGGACACCACTTACCACTGATGTCCATCTTGAAAATGTACCATTTATGACCACTCTCTGTACCCTATCTTTTATCCAGTTTTCTATCCAAGAACAAGTATTTTCATCTAGACCAATTTTTCTTAATTTAAATAGTAACCTCTTTTGTGGAACTGTGTCGAAAGCTTTGGCAAAATCTAAGTAAATCACGTCCACTGCGGCCCCCTGATCTATACTTCTACTTACTTCGTCATAGAACGTAATTAGGTTAGTCTGACATGATCTGTGTTTCATGAAACCATGCTGATTTTTGCCAATTACATGGCTATCAGTGGTCTTGTGGAAAACCAGTTGGTAGTGAAAGGGTTAATGATATCTGCTGAATCTGACAGAACATCTCTAGTCAGATAATTCCATATGTTTTCATGCCTTACAGGTATATTCAAAGAAAGGTGAAACTCAGGAGAATGACTGGAGAAGAGAAAATCTTAGGTCAAAATAGCCAAGCCAGAAAAATTCTCCCATTTATCTCACTTTCCAAATCGGCTATTTGGTCTAGATTGTTCTCTTATTCTGCCAGATCTCCTGGTTTTCACCTCTCTCTGAATAACCCTGTATGTGAATGACTTCTCATCCTATTATGTTAACGCATAAACAGATCTGTTTGTACTGTACTTGACTATATTTGCAGGTTACCGTATCCTCTTTATTTCACACCTTGAGTAATAAAATATAATTCTCATCGCCTTTCTTTATAAATTAAATCATCTCTTGCCTCTTTCTCAGTCATTTATCTTATTAGCATTATAATTCGTCTCTTTCAATCTTTCAGTTAAAAAAAAACACATTTTGTTAAAGTTCTTGATTGCAATAAGACCTTGTAAAACAATTCTTAACTGATACAATGACTGTCAAGCAAAGTAAATGCATTATTCATTTTATCACATTATTCATTAGATCACATTATTCATTATTAAAAGAGTTTCAACAGGATAAATAGAAGGAAAAAGATGCTCATGGTCCTGTTTACTATCACTATTGCTCATTGGGAAAAAAAACATCAGAAATCAGTCATTTTTGTAGCTTCATAATTACTCTATACAGTATGATTGTGATGTCAAAAACAACTTTTCTTTAAACAACTTCCACATTAATCCTGGTCACCATATCAATAGTATATTAGTTTGCATTCATTCACCTCAAATCCAACTTTGCAGGAATCTGACCACCTGCTGACACTGTACACGTACACAGTATATGCACGGATCCCTGACAGTATATTTCCTCACTTCTTTGTACGTTTTAGAGTTTAATCCCTCTTCTCCAGTATCCTATATCTCCCTACTCTTCTGAGTCTCCTGTGACTCTGATCTATTTTTTAAGTTGATCCAAAGACTGCGAATTATGTGAGGACTTACAAAATAATGCTACTTTGTGAAATTGTATGTTTACTCTATATAGTCACAAGCAAAGGGAGTTTGCATAAAATCTTTATTTTGAACATAACTATATAGCTGCATACAGGGAATTTAATTGACTCTGCTGCAGAAGAGTGGATTTACTATTAATGCAGCCTCTCTAAAAAGAGTAATTTGATTTCTCTAGAATTCACTCAAGTAGTTATTACTTGCAGAATAATGATATTGCCTATCACGTATTTGTTTAATTTATTCATTTATCACCATAATATGCTATTGACGAGTCGTTCATGGTTATACTTATTAGATCGTGTTGAAGAGGTAGATTAACAATCATTATTTCAAGCCTTACATTATTTCGTTACACAACACAGTATTATACAATATTAGTTGATGAAAGGATATCAGTCTGTTTTCATGTGGGATAGAATAATTATTTTAAGGCAATTCTAAAGATATATGTTAATTACATATAGTATGTTGGATATTGTCTGGTACTATTGAAATGATTTGAAGTGCTTTTACACGGTCTATCTATTAAATCTATAAACATATTCATGAAAAAAAATGTCCCTTTTTCTGGATATTGCATTTTAAATATAATTTGGTAACATCCATGACCTGCATATTTATATTGGAAAGGACATTATCAATACTTTTCATGCTTGTTCACCAACTCATGCATATGCACCTGTGAAACGGTCAATAAGATGCTAATATTTTATAGATAGGTCACAGATAAAATAACTTACTACACCAAAATAAATATGCCTAGGGTGCTTGTTCACCTGCGTGCACATGCCATAGGCATGCTTCAGGCAAGGGCAATAGACGGCAATTTTCCTAAAGTGCATCACCTATGATAGTTCTACCAGGAAACAGGAAGAATAGCTGATTGCCCTTTCAGTGGCAGACGTGTAACAATACCAGCACACGATATGTAAGTACATCCAACTACCACACTCCTGTGGGACAGGTAAAGAATGGCAACAACAAATGCCCAAAGTATTCCAGGAATGCATAATACCTAGACCTTGTACTGCCAATAAATCTTTTATGCTCATTCAAATATTTTGTTTGAAATTAAAGTAGTTGACATTGAGAGGTTTCTCTCTTCTGGTTAAAAGCAGTGATTGATAGAAAAGTAGTGTAAATGTATGAATGCCATTCACATATTTTAAATTATTAGTTGAAAAAAATACAATATCAGACTAGACTATCATACTAGAAATGATTTTAGATACATTATAGATAATATGTTGTATGAAGATCATAATAAGGTGACTTATATTTTTACCACTTCATTCTTTAGTCTTTATCTAAATGTAAAATAGACGTCAAAATGTGGGTATTGATAGTCAGTTTTTGTGACTCTGAAACAGACATGAGATTAGGAGGATAATGCTAACTTTATTGGAATGGTCACGTTACATGCAGAGGTCAAGCTGAGCAGGAATGTATGGGAATGAGAACCCACACAATGTATGGGTTCCCTTTTGGTCCACACACTGTGAAAGGTTTTTTAGCTCCCAATCAAGGGGCCCTATTCCAAAGTTGGTGCCAACTTAACCAGAGCCATTATAGTCAATGGAGTTGTTATGTTTACAACTGCCCTGGATACGCTTACAACAACCTTGGACTAGGGCCCCATGTGTTTCCTTATTAAGTGACCAGAAACATAGGATTCCCAAAAGCCCAGCCTATATTTATGTTTAAACAGTGATATCATAATTTGCATGTGGAGTGGTGGATTGAGTGTGGCATGTCAATGGTTAATTGAAGAGAAGATATTTTGGAGAGTTCCTGCTCTTATTTTTTTATTTCTAGACTGCTTGTTATAAGTTTTCCTAAACATTGTGCTCATCTGTCCAGGAGCAAATGCCCTCAAACCATGTATTTATTATAGAGCTATAACTTGGCATTTTGATACGATGCAATGCACAGAATTATTTACCAACTACATTAAAAAGCACTTTAATATCTGGAATAAAATTGCATTTAATTCAATGTTAAAACCCATTGCAACTACATGTGGTGTGAAGTTTAAGAACATATTTAGTAGTAAGTGGGATTAAATTGAAATACTGAAAAAAAAGTGTGATGGTAGTCCTAAATGTGCTGGCTGGATGTGTTCACTTGTTATCTGATGTTCCAAACATTCCAATCTGACCATGGACTCGATTTAATTCTGTTGAAAATAATAATCTGGAGCCTATATTCAAAAATGCCACTGGTGCGAGAAAAGGCCAACAGCTAAAACAGTTGGAAAAGCTTATTTTCGGCCAATATACAGATCTGTGCCTTAAAAAATAACTGTTAGAAAAATCTGATGTTTAAAAAATATTGTAGAATTATTGCTTGTATTTCCCTGCCTGAAAATCCATTTAACAACAACTTTTAGTGTTTGATGCCATTTCGGAAAACGTCATACCGATAAATTCAAATTGAATCAATATAGCGGTTATTTCCATTGAAAAGTATAGCCACGAGAGCCAATGTTCGATCTGAATTCAGGAATCGCATTGCCAGTAAACGTGCATTTGAATCTCCTGAACAGAAAATTGTACGTAAAATGTTTTGATTTCAGCCATCTGATTGAATTAAATCGAGTCCCGTGTTTGTCCTTTGTACGAGTCTTCGATAATGATACATTTATATCTAACATTACTGAGAATTTTTTGCTAACTGTGCCATCTATCAGTGCATCAGCAATATCCAACCACAAGACAAAAATATCTTATTTATCCCTATTGTCAGGTCTCACTGTAACAGGCGCTATGGCGCTCACACTGGAGTAGTGTAGTTGGGGTCATAATGGACAGATTATTCTGATCCAAGGTTACAGAGCAAAACGTATTATTAGACCTGATCTCCCAAGCCAGGGAGTTTATGAACAAGCCAGAGTAGCACCTAAGCTCAAATGGTTTCAAGTTCAAAAGACCGCTTAGTGCAAACACATAAACTTTAGTCAACACACAGTACACATAACCTGGATACCTGAGTATAGTTATATTCACATCGGTTTTCGAGCAGAGTCTTGTTACGGTTGACGCAGACATTTCAGTGTTCTGTTGTTCCAAGGAAAGAGAATTGTGAAGCATAATCTGCAAGAAAAATCAATACACACATAGTGCAGACTGCAGATACAACATTTAATCAATTATGCCCCCGCTGGATTGGCACTCACAAGATAAATAACTTAATCAGGCACATAGCAGGTACTTGGTTACCCTCTCCTGATAGATTGTGTTGCCTCCTGAATTCACCACAGGGTCCCTGAAGTGCAGGGAATCAATCACCGAATGCTGCCGCAAACCTGTCGCCTGCGGTTTTAAAAAGAACTACTGAATGAAAATATCTGGAATTAACAGGTGAAACTTTAAAAATTTGAATATCATGCAAAAGTAAATTTATTTAAGTAATGCAACTTAAAAGGTGAAACGAATATATGTGGTAGACTCATTACATGCAAAGCAAGATAGTTCAAGCCGTGATTTGTCATAATTATGATGATTATGGCTTACAGCTCATGAAAACCCCAAATCCACAATCTCAGAAAATTAGAATATTGTGAAAAGATGCAATATTCTAGGCTCAAAGTGTCCCACTCTAATCAGCTAATTAAGCCATAACACCTGCAACTGGTTCCTGAGCCTTTAAATGGTCTCTCAGTCTGGTTCAGTAGGAATCACAATCATGGGAAAGACTGCTGACCTGACTGTTGTGCAGAAAACCATCATTGACCCCTCCATAAGGAGGGAAAGCCTCAAAAGCTAATTTGAAAAGAAGTTGGATGTTCCCAAAGTGCTGTATCAAAGCACATTAATAGAAAGTTATGTGGAAGAAAAAGGTGCACAAGCAGCAGGGTGACCGCAGCCTGGAGAGGATTGTCAGGAAAAAGCCATTCAAAAGTGTTGGACTTTCACAAAGAGAGGACTGAGGCTGGAGCCAGTGCATCAAGAGCCACCACACACAGACGGACCCTGGACATGGGCTTCAAATGTCATATTCCTCTTGTCAAGCCGCTCCTGAACAACAAATAACATCAGAAGCGTCTTACCTAGGCTAAAGAAAAACACACCTGGTCTGTTGCTCAGTGGCTCCAAAGTCCTCTTTTCTGATGAGAGCAACATTTGCATTTCATTTGGAAACCAAGGAGCCAGAGTATGGAGGAAGAATGGAGAGGCACACACTGCAAGATGCTTGCAGTTCAGTGTGAAGTTTCCACAGTCTGTGTTGATTTGGGGAGCCATGTCATCTGCTGGTGTTGGTCCACTGTGCTTCATTAAATCCAGGGTCAACGCAGCCGTCTACCAGGAGATTTTGGAGCACTTCATGCTTCCTTCCGCAGACCAGCTTTATGGGGATGCTGACTTCCTTTTACAGCAGGACTTGGCACCAAAACCTGGTTCAATGACCGTGGGATTACTGTGCTTGATTGGCCAGCAAACTCGCCTGACCTGAACCCATAGAGAATCTATGGAGCATTGCCAAGAGAAAGATGAGAGACATGAGACCGAACAATGCAGAAGAGCTGAAGGCCGCTATTGAAGCATCCTGGTCTTCCATAACACCTCAGCAGTGCCACAGGCTGATAGCTTCCATGCCACATTGTCGCATTGAGGCAGGAATTGCTGCAAACCAAGTACTGAGTACATCTGCAGCTTATACTTTTCAGAGGTCCCATATTGTTCTATGTACAATCCTTGTTTTATTGATTGCATGTAATATTCTCATTTTCTGAGATTGTTGATTTGGGGCTTTAAATTCATGAGCTGTAACCAGAATTATCACAATTATGACAAATCACTGCTTGAACTATCTTGCTTTGCATGTAATGAGTCTCATATATTACTTTCACCTTTTAAGTTGCATTACTGAAATAAATCAACTTTTGCACCATATTCTAATTTGTCGAGTTTCACCTATAAGTTCTGATGAATGATAATAAAAAGGTCTGTTACAGGAAAAAAAAGAAAAATTGCTATCCTATAAAGATACAAAAAAAATTAAATCAATAAATAAAGAGATTTTTTACTATGGATTAAAGGAATAAACGGTTTATTAGATATTGGATAAAAACAGGAATATTATTAACATGTTCGTTCGCCCTGAATAAACCTGCCAAATGAAAACACCGGACATCAGGACATTTCTTTGCTGTTCAGTGTCTCTGAACAGATTAACCATTACTTCTCTATGGGGACTTTCACTGCCTTCGAACAGGCACCGTACTTGCTGTCAGTTTGCCAAAATTTGTGTGTGAGCATATCACAAAGCTCCACAGCAATAAACCTTACAGTAATGTGCACCGTCTATTATGAGCATTCAGTGTTATATGGGAGCACTGATTTATGAGTAAAAGTAGTTAAAAAAACCCCCGTAAAACTCGAGGGGGTGACACCATAAGTTACCGCACCGGGTGACTCCAACCCTAGTGACGCCACTGGTCTCGAGGTATGGTTACCAGAAGGGTTGATCCAAATCCAAGTCAGAAAGAATAGCCAGGGGTCCGGTATACAAAGATCAGGCTGAGCAGATGGGCTTCCTTCCAGGCTGGTTGCAAACAGACTGAAGCAACAACAGAATGCAGAAGCATCTTGGGTAGAGTGTGCCTCTGTTATATAGAGAATGCAGACTAGAGTCTGATTAATTACACCTGCTGATGCTGCCAGAGTGTGCGCACAGGAAAAGTCCAACAAGGCAGGGCATGAAGCGTGCTGCCTGGGGAGTTCATGGTGGTGCAGCACCAGATCTGCCTTTCCTACACTGCCGGGGGGTGATACCTTACACCTAGGTTAGGGTTCTGTACTATCATTTTGAAATGTAGTATATCAATAAAACAAGTATAACTAATATAACAACTAATATCGATACTGCTAAATTCTAACAATATCCCTTCACAGAATATTTATAAACGGACTTCAAATTTTAGTAAAACCTATATAATTATATTAGACAATGCTTGCTCCCTTGTGCCTGCTTTAAGTGTACATCAGATTTCAGAACCCAAAATTATACTCCTTGGCCATTTATAATACAACTATCAGTTAAAGCCAGCTGTTCAGAAATGAAAGCATATTTTGTTCAAAGCCGTATAAATTACCAATGGAATGTTAAAAATGTCTGACTCCTACTAAAAGCCGTGACAGAATTATTATTATAAAAGTTGATTAATTAAATCTAGACTATGGAATTTACCTGTGTTACATCTCACAAGGCTATTACAAAACAAGCTCAGATATGCTTCGCCTTTGTATCCTCTCTAATCACTCTACGTACTGCCTTTTTTATCATCCAGGCTCTCAATGCATATTTTTTTCCCCAAACGGTTTCCTCTTAGACATCCAAAATACTCTGAAAAAAGGCTCGATATTATTGCATATTTTTACAGCCAGCAAATCCTCACAAAAAGTCACATCTTTTCTGTATGAGCACTGAACCATGAAATCAACCCAATATTTAACTACATCATTACAGACAATTACTGCAAATACAACAAACTCCAAACTTCCATTGGAAATTGTTTAAAATGGTTTTATAGCTAAACTGAAAATATAAGATTATTTTTCCAAACCTCCAAAAAAAAAAAACTTTTAAATTTTATGCAATTTTTTTCCCCAACCAAATTTAGTTTTGAATATCATTTACCCGTAGGAGTTTGAAGTTGTATAATGACTAATAACTAAAACTACATATGTGTTTAAATCCTGATTGGTAGTGAAGTGTGAAAAAAGTTCTCTTGGATTCCTGATTCGACAGTTGGTAGCACATATTTCCTCAGACAGAGGCCTGATATACACCTCATGCTATAAAACAAGAATAATATATTTTTTAAATCAAATGCTTTAAAAACCTAAAAATTGAGCACAAATGCAAAATTCTGAGAGATGGAATTTTTTTAAATGCATACCTAGCAAGCTTGCTTGATCGTCTTGTCTCAAGGTGGCATACGTATACAGTATACGTATACCGTATACCAGCTTGAGACAAGATGGTCAAGCAAGCTTGCTATTCTTCAACTGCCCGCATACAGTATTAGTGCATTCTATGTAATCTATAGGAAGACTAAATTTACAGTAGACAGCCATAACAGCTAAGTCGCACGGCTGGAAAAGGATGAGAGTCATTAACTAGTTGGCCATTATGCTTAACATCTCACATATTAATTATAATGACTCACTTTGAATAGGGCTTAATGTGTATAATATTGTTGGTTTTCTCACTCCAATCCCCCATCTAACCTGTAATTCCTCTTTCCCACTAAAAAACTCTCTCCCAAAAACCTCTGATTCCTAGTGAATTAATCCCATGAGCAATGCATAGGCAATGTTTTATGCGCCTTCATGAGTTTGGCCAAAAGCTCATTTGATTGTGATTGACTGGCTGCCATCAAGGTGCTCTAAATAAATCCTGCCTCTGTTAGGTATTGTGAGCTGGGAAACAGGTAGCGGGTGCAATTGCTCTCTGGGGTGAGCACTCTTGAAAGGTTCAGAGACCAGACCAGTGACTTGTCTTCAAACGGGGTTACATTTATTGCAGCAACCCACAGGTTATACACCACACTGTATATTGCTCAAAATAAACAGTTCAAAAGCAAAGAAAATTCCTAGCCGTGTCCCGGCACTAACTAAACATACAATAGTCCTGACTAACAACCTTTGCAAACCTAGTGTTTGTCAGGCTTCAGCAAACTAGCATGACCAACCTTGTGCTCCAGCAGATAGAGACCGTCTGCTCCTCAGACTCCAGAGCGATGTCTGTTTGCCTCACCTGCACTAAATTGCCACTGAGGCAAAGTGCAAAACCAGGTGCTTAGAGGTTCCGGAAGGTGTAAGAGAGAAATCTGGGTGACACATAAACCCCGGACAGGACCTTTCCTTGCTCTCTACATGATGCCCTGTTACAGTATATATTTACATCTGTAAGGTACACCAGCATTCATACATGGTATTGCCTGCAGGGCTGTTAAATGCCTCCCAACAAGTGATTAACCATAACGCCACTGTTAGCAACCATTGGTTTTATGGAAAAACACTTTACATAACACACACAATAAAAAATGTACTTTAGAGTCCCTGTTGTAGAATACCAGGTAGGAGAATTAAAAGTGTCCCTCTACTTCAAACAGTTCAAGTACATTGGCTGCTAGTCTGATGTGCTGTAACTTTAGTGACATGACCTGGAGCACAGATTTAAACAATCTGTATGCAAAAACTTACAGGGTTATTCAAAGAGAGCCGATCTGGCCCCAAAAGGTAACCGAACACTGAAATTCAGCGTACGGTTACCTTTCCAGGCCATTCGGCTATTCAGAGAGTAGGCAGTTCGCCAAATCTTGGCAAATTGCCTGCACATACAATAAATAAATAAATAAATAAAATAAATAAACATACGGTGCCTGTTCGAGGGCAGTGAAATCCCCATAGAGAAGCAATGCTTCGTTCTATTCAGAGAACACCAAACAGCAGTGAAAAGTTGCCGAATTGCCCTGCTGTTGGGTGGTTTCATTCAACAGATTTATTCAGGCGATTCCTATAGGCTTCAATGTTAAAAATATTCCCGTTTTAATTCAATATCTAATAAACCGTTTAATATTATATTCTGCAGTATAAAGTCTATTTATTTATAGATTTTTTAGGATCTGTTAGACATTTTTTCAGTTTTTATTTGCAAAACATTTTTCCCGTTTATTTTTAAAAGCGTTTTCTTTTTACTGTAACTGCCCTTTTTATTATCATTCATTGGATCCTATATGTAAATTCCAGGCATTTTTGTTCAGTAGTTTATTTTGCAAACAGCGTTTCAAATTTAAAACTTTCTAGCGTACGTTTTTTTTTTTTCCACCACGTTCGACTGATTGTCAGGTTTTTCTGACGGCTGCTCTGTGATCGGCGGTTAGTCGGCTTTCTCCGGCATTCCAGCTGTTTTCTGCGGGTTTCGTTGAATGTTCGGCGGGTTTGCCCTGCACTACGGGGGCCCTGCGGTTCTTGCTGAATACACCGCAGGGTAGGCGAAATAGGATTTCCGAATCGCCCCGAAGTGCAGGGAACGAAAACTCACTGATTTTACGGTGACTTTTTGATTCTTTTTGAATAACCCTAATAATATGTTTGTATTGCTCCAGAATTAACTCAGTCTTGGCCAACCGCTGTTTTTGAAGATTGAGTTAAATCAATAATGATAGTCAAGGGGTAAATAAAACCTTGTATTGTTGGTCTGCAAGATTGCTAGTGAAGCAAAAAAGACCCCCAAAAAACAGAGATTGTTAATGTTTTACTTCAAATAACAAAAAGGAACCCTGAATCAATGAGGAGAAAATACATAACAATGATAACAATAATACATGAGAATGATAACATATTGAATACTTTATAAAGCAGAAACTGTTTACAGTGCCAAGAGCAAGTCCTTCATGATGTCCTTGAAATTATATTCTGTGCAGATTATTTAGAGCAAAACAAGGACATATTGTACAGAAACCAGCATCAAAGCTATAGTAAACAAATCCTATTCACAAGGCTGTGTACTATCAAATAGATATAAAAAAATAAACAAGAGGAAATTGCAGAGTAATTTGAGTAACTCTGCAAAATTACAAGTGGAGTCATTACTTGAATGTTTTTGACTTGATATCAATAGCTGTTTCTGAAGAAATTGGCATCTTTGCACAGTTTAAAGAAGATGATCTCCAGGTAGCTGTCGGGCCCTATTACAATCTTCGCGTTAAAACGCTCGCGCAATGCACTAATTTGTGCACCACGCATTAAACGTTAACGCACGTAAATCACCACTGGTATTACAATCCTCGCGCATTTTTTCATCCGTCGATTAATAATGTGCATAAAATAGACGCGCACAAATGCGCCCGCAGCAACGTTGCACACAGAAATCAGTGTGCGTACATTTTTTTCCACACGATTCAGCCAATCAGAATTAAGAACCACAATTGTCTCACGTTAAGTTTTTGCGCCTGTCAAAGTCAATCTGAGCATATATGCTGCAGCTATAAAAAATACATACACACAACTTCTCCATTTTATTGGTTTGGTATGTGTAGAATGTGTAACTATACTTTGCTGCATATTTTTTTTTGGGCTGGTGTATTTGGTTTCGGCCAGATTGATGGAATTTGCCATTAGCACCAGCTTTTAGGAGTTGCTAAAATTATGCGTGCAAAGACTGTGCGTTACAAACTGCGCATAGATTGTAATACCATCTGCAACCAGCGCACAAACGCATTTACGCTCACAATGTTAAGTATAGGATGCGCAACGTGCAGCGTTCGCGCAGGTTCACCTGCGGTAGACGTATACACGAGTTTGTTGCGCTGACATTGTAATACGATGTTCAGCGCAAAGGGTTTTGCCCTCGCGGTAACGCGTTTTTTGCACCGGCGCTGACATTTGCGCGAAGATTGTAATAGGGCCTGTCATTTATTTTGTTGAATCTGTAACAGACCTTTGACACGTTATCATATTTCATCAAAAAATAAATTATAGTATATCTGGAGACCATCATTTTCCAACTCTGCAAAGACTTAGGGAAGTATTACAATACTGTCACTAAAACGGGGACGGTAAGGTGGAAAACCTGCGCCTGCATATTATGGGGCAGGCGTTGATTCATCACCAGCCTGCCCCATAATGCAGTGCTAAGCCCTTGGAAATTCGCACCAGCGCTAGCGCTGCAACGCGAGTATCACCTCCTGGAGTCCATAGGAGGCTTGTGCTGCCGGGTCACGTGACCTGCAGGATCTCGTCTCAGGAGATCGTGCAAGTCCGCGTAGTGATTCATGGAGGGAGACTGGGGACTTTTTTCCCCCAGTCTCACTCTGCTCCTGGCGGCCACAAGCGGCATATCGGGCCACCAGGTGATTATGTGATTTTTTTTTGTGTGGATTTTCAGCTGGTGTTGACTGATTCCGCAGAAGCGGTATCTGTTAGCACCATCTTTTAGCTGTGGCTAACAATTAGTTAACCGCAGCTGTGCGGTAATTAACATTAGGACTTTATAATCCTAAACTTAATTACTCTTTGCTTTCCCCATGTTAAGCTTATGAAGCGCAAAGTACAGCAAGCTTGCGGTAGAAAGCACAATCCCTGATACGCTAACAGGTTTTTTAACCAGTTAACGTTTGAATTGTAATATAGGTGGCCTGCGCTAGGATCACTTAACCTAGCTTTAATGCTCACATAGCTGAGCAGTAATGCTAGTGTTAAGATTGTAATAGGGCCCTTTGAGTTAGCGATCAGAACAAAATAACCTATTTCGAAGGTTTGTGAAGAGAAGGGTGATGTCATGCCTTCCACGATTGGAGACCAGTATGCGTATATGGCTCAGGAACAAAATATGTGGATATATTCCAAGGCGTAGTATCCAGGGGTAATCCAAGAAGTGTACTCTGAAGAGCAAAAGAGGTCAGGACTGGCGGCCAGCAAGCAGGGTCAGCGGAGAAAGAGCCAAAGGGGTCAGGTACACAGATAACAGGAATGGAGAAGACTCAGAGGAAATGCAAGGAGACAACCAAGCACTCACCCTCTTGTGGGTCTAAGTAGGGAGCCACTCAGGGCACACCAGGAAACTTAAAATTTCACCCAAAAAAATCATGAAAAATGCCTCAAAAAATCCTAAAACATAAACAAAATGTCTTTTTGCTGCAAGTGAAAAAAATTATTGGGTTAAGAAATATTAAAATCGTGAATATTCTATTACATTGAATCCTATTGGGAAAAAAGCCTCGTTTCTTTAAAAGAAGTTAGGAAACTTAAAATTTCACCCAAAACATCCTCAAAAATGCCTAAAAAATATTTTTTTTCACTGGCAGCAAAAAGTCAGTTTAACGGTTTAAGAAATATTTAATAAAAACGGTGCTTTTTTAACATTGAAACCTATAGGCGAATCCTATAGGTCTCAAAATTAAAAAAATCCCCGTTTTTATTATTTTGAAATTATTTTGTTCCATTTTGGGCCATTTTCATCTGGTTTTTATTCATTTTGGGTCATTTTGTTCAGTTTTGGGTCAATTTCGTTCTATTTCTTTTCATTTCGGGTCATTTTCGTTCCGTTTTGTATAGTATCAGATCTTTTTTGGATCATTTTCCTTTCCAACATTTTGTTTAGTTGTTTTCATTGTGCTACCGCAATTCATAATTCTTGCCGATTCATAATTTCGGACGCCGATATCACGTTTTTCGGAAATGCAAAAAATAACGGTTACAGTACAGTAAACTGGCGCTAAAGTAACCTGGCGCTATAAAGCGCTACTAGCAATCCGCTGACAGGTTTTTTAACTCGTTAGCAATCGGGAGGTGAATCAGGCAGAGTGCGATCATCTCATTTAAGGTAGCACTACCACTCATTTATGTGAGCACTAGCGTTAACGAGGTCATATAAAGCCCATGGCTGGATGAGTCTGCTCTGGAAGAAGTTGACTGGCCCGCAGAGAGCCCCGACCTCAACCCTGTTGAACAACTCTAGTATGAACTGGAACAGAGATTGCAGGCCAAGCCTTCTCATCCAACATCAGTGCTTGATCTCACAAATGCTCTACTGGATAAAAGGGCAAAAATTCCCACAGTAACACTCCAAAATCTCGAGGAAAGCCTTCTCCCAGGAGGGGAAATTGTTATAACTATAAAAAGGGGATCTACTCCATATTAAAGGTCTATGTATTTCGAATGAGATGACATGTAACTCCCTTTTGGTGTAATGGTCACGTGTCCCGATACTTTTGTCCATATAACGTATCATAACATAGATGGTACTGTTGTGTATTTTTTTTTTTCTAAAGTTAAAAACTCAGACAGAAGAGAAATCCACTGTTTTGCAGAGTACTGGAAACATTGAAGTATAAATTTGCATGTAGCTCTCTTTTGCTCAATTGTTTATGGTAATGTATGCAACATTTGCACACTCCATCTTCACCCTTTTCTACTTTAAAACAACCAGTAACTTTGCATTGTTGATATGGCTAACTTCGGCATTAGTATCTAGTTTAGCATTTTATTTCATGTTGCTACACATGCTTGGTTAACCCTTTCGCTGCTGAGGCATTTCCCGCCTCTGTGCTGAGCTCATTTTTACCGATTTTGCTCATCATGTTTAAACATGTTTTGAAGGCTTATTTTAGTATATGACCCAGACATATTATATATCGTTCTTTCCGTCAGACTCGGCAGATTCATAATATGTCATTATTATATGTATACGTCATGACCTGTCTGTATATTATAACAAAAAATGCAATAAAATATGAATTTTCAATAATTTACAACATGTAAAGTGTTTTTTTTTCACATTTTAACATGCGAGCAATTGCGGTTATATTTTGTATGGGGTGCGCTTGTTAAAAAAATTAGAGATGGGGTCTCGTTACAATTTTTTTTGGGGAAAGTTACGCGATTTTTAACAAACGCACCGCATACAAAAATCGTTAGTGCAGCATCATTGTTCACATTATAATTGAAATGGGAACAATATTGCTGCATTAACGAACCAAAAAAAAAGAAAAAAAACTTTTTTTTTTATTATTATTTTTTTTTTAAATATTTTTTTATTTTTATTTTACATTTTTTAAAAAAACTTTTTTCATAGTCAAGTTTGGTATTGTTGGAACGGCCATGCTCTGGCCGATCCAACAATACCAAACATTAACCCCTAACTGCCACGGATCGGGAGATAGGGGGTTCATTGGAACCCCTATCTCCACCATTGGTGGCAGTTAGGGGTTAACTCCAGGACTGGCGTCATCGTGCTATGCAAGGAACGTTACCTGCGGGTGGACGCGCTGAGCACGTCCTCCGCAGCGAAGGGGTTAATGGATAGAGGAATCGTGTAGCTTATATCAAACCCAGGGTCCTATTCCATAGCTGACTGAAAAATAGAGATGGTAAGCTTGAAAATCTGCATCTCCATTTTACCATCGCATTCCAGGGTAGGCACTTTTTTAGTGCCTTTCAAAGTGTAAAGCTGCCAAATACTAATAACGCCGCGGCGAGTATCAGCTCCTGGAGTAAATAGGACTCCATGGAGCTTTGCGCGTCCCGGCTGCGAGCATGCTCACTTGAGAGCCCCGGAGTGATCGCAGAGGGAGACTAGGAACTATTTGCTCCTAGTCTCATTCTGCTCCCTTGGAGAAGAAGCGGCGGATTGGGCCACCTTTTTCACCTGTGGGATGAGAGGTGAGTATGTGATTTAATATGGGTGGGCAGTGGCAAATCTAGGAACAATATATGGGGGAGGACATAAGATACCATAGTCAAAACTGGGGGGCACTAGATTTCGCCACTAAAAATACAAAAACTAAGTATACATAAGATTCCAAAATACCAGACTAATGTGGTATGAAATTATACCTTTTTGTTGTACTAACCTGAAACTTAATCCCCCCCTTGCAGTGACGCCTATGAGGGTTTAGAGTGAAATACCATCTCCCTTATGGAAGTGCGGGCTACTTCGGAATAGCCTGCGTTTTTCACGTGGAGGAAACAAGTAACGTCTCCCATAATAAATATAGTAGACGTTAATGTACAATAAGCTCTCACAGGGAAACGGCTACATCCAAGCCTCAAGCCCAGCTTGCGGCAGGAATGGAATGGCGCTTCTCGTCGATAAAATAACTACAGAAGACATCATGTGTAACATTTACTGAAGTTAGCTTATAGACAACTAGGGAATATAGCCCCCAGCCTGCAAGTTTGTCCATTGCAAAAAATGAGGTACAGCATGAAAATTGTTGTCAGTCAGTTTTTGATGATATCATTGCCTAATGAATAAAAAAAAACTCGAAAAATGCCAATCCTTCCAATACCTGTACATTTATTATGACTTTGTTTTTAATCAACAAATTGCTGACAGATAATTGTGGATAATGATGGTAATTATAAGTGGCATTGTTTGATCATTAAATTATCACTATTACTGGCATTTTGCAACCTATTGTTGTAAGATATATTAAAATGTTTCTTGCTAATGAAAATCTTTAGGCATTTAAGAGTTCCACATTCGGTGTTAAAAATAGATGATTTCTAAAACCTTGATGAAGAGATTGCAATTTATTCTGTGAATCAGGGGTCAGTAATAGTTTTTGAAAAAGAGTTACAGCGAAGACATTTTAAAAATCACAATTCGTAAACTGAAGAATACAAGAAAATGAAATGAGACTTATTGGAAAGATGATGAACTGAAAGGAGCAGAAAAAAAACAAGATAATAGAAAACTATTCCAAAATGTCACCTAAAACCTGCTATAACTATGAAGGAATAAAGCACACGAGGGCCGAGTTACAAGTGCAAAAAAATACTTATGGCAAAAGACATCTGGCAGAATTTGACCCAATCCGCAACCAAGGAGCGACATTGTTGGCGATGCTTACCAAAAATTCATTTTTTTCAGAACAATTTAAGAATTTTGCTGTTCATATTCTGAGTATTAGAAACAAAAAAAGGAATAATTTGAAAATCTCTTGGCCAATAGGTCATACCCATCTCATTGCCAAGCCTACTTACCTCTTCATTATGATTTCTCTGAAAATAAAAAAAAAAGCAGAAAAGAATAATTTTACATTGATTATTACTTACACGAACACTTTTAAAATCCTACCCTATTTTTTATAATCATATTCAATAAGAGAAATAAATGTTACTGATTTTAATTTACTATATGACAAAGATATACTATTTAGACTTCTTTTTTTATGTGAGGACATGATTTGTGTGTACAGATATTTGAATACCAACTCCATTAAAGTGACCAGTGTGGCAGTTTTGTTCTCCCATGCACTATTCCATGTGATGCATATATACGCATGTAGAGCTTTTTTTTTTTAACATATGTACATATAATGTGAAGCATCCTCTAATTTTTTTTCAATATGAGTCTCTTTTTGCAACAATTGCAGACTGAAGCTGATAGTGCACATAAAGGTCCCTTTTACAATCTTAACGCTAGCGTCAGCGCTCAGTTATGTGAGCATTAACGTTAGGTTAAGTGGCCCTAGCGAAGGCCGCCCATATTACAATCCAAACGCTTACAGGTTAGAAAACCCATTAGCGCATTGGGGATTGCGCTCGCCTTCGTGAGCTTACTGTACTTTGCGCTCCATATGCTTAACATGGGGACTGCAAAGAGTAATTAGCATTAGGATTACAAAGTCCTAACGCTAATTATGCCTGGCTGCGGTTAACGGAAAAGTGAACCACAGCTAGAAACTGGTGTTAATTGATACCACTTCTGCTGAATCAGTCAACACCAGCTGTAAAGCTAGCCAAAAATCTTTTACTCGCCTCTCATCTCGCTGCGCAACCTGCAGCCCAATCTGGTCATTTCACCAACATTTCAGTGCTGTTCACCGTTCTCTGAATAGATTGACCATTACTTCTCTATGGGGAATTTCATTGAGGCTGAATTACATCATATTTCGGTGGCAATTCGCCAATATTTGGCGAATTACAAGCTTTCTAAATAGCTGAATTGCCACGAAATTGCAGCATATGGGGAAATTCACTGCTCGGTGCAATTCAGTGGCCAATCCAGCTTTCTTTGAATATCCCCTTATGTCAAAACATGGATCCTTTCACAATTCCAGCCCTGCAGTGCAGTAGAAGAGCTAAACTCCCGCAGATGAGCCGTCTGGACTGGCTCTTACAATTGCCTGGCCCATCCATCTGGCCCAGGACATCCCTGCAACCCTCTATGTCTCAGACCACCTCACCTACAGTGTACTGCTCCACTCCTTATATAATGGCAGTACTCCATCTTAGCAGTGTTCTGTTCTTGAGTCCCCAGTGTAGAAGATAGTTCTATACTACTCCAACTCCTCCTACCTGTCCTGCCTAAAGTGAATCTTTGCCAAGATACTCTGCATCATCTCAGGTCATGTTCTGCCTTCCTGTGCTGTCCACCTGGTCAGCGGATCCACATATAGACTCTCCACTTCAGGTAGTGTTCTGCCTTCCTGTCTTGTCCACATGCTTAGCAGATCCATGTCTAAATCCTGTATAATCTCAGCTCATGTTAGGCCTTCCTGTGTTGTCCACGTGCTCAGCAGATCCACGCCAAGATTCTCATCTCTTGAGGTTGACTTTTGTGTGCCCAGCACTATGAAGAGCGCTCGACACCCTAATTATATATAATCTCGAAACCCTGCTATATAATAAACTCTCTCCGTTCTTGTATCAATGTGCCGTCAATTATAGGGTTTTCATGTATCGCCCCCAGGGTCCCAGCATAGGTCACACCGGGTGCCACCCTGACAGATCTCCAGCTGCATCAGCACAGAACCCCAGCTGCAGTAGATCTATTTGGCCAGAAGATGCTGACATCTGTAAAATAGGGCTACTGACAATCGTAAGAAATAAATTGGGAAAATTCGTATATATTTATTACTTTATAATTCATGAAGAGGGCTGTAAAAAAAATCCTGAACCTGATTTTTATGGAAAATCCCTTGGGATAAATGTGGAAATTCTGCGAGTATTTTTAGGGTGCTACCAAGCTATCGGCTTCCCATCTTCATAAACTGTTCACGTTATGAATATAACTCCTTTCTGAAAATATATTTTTTGCTTTTGCTGTTATCTTTATGCACTTAAATGTTTAAGTTTATACTTGAAATAACACTCTACCGATTTATGCTTGATGTTTAAGTGACATGGGATTCCTGCTTTCAAGTACAAGTAATAATGGAATAAAATGAATAACTATAAATACATAACACATTAGAATCTTCTTCAAAGTACAAGATCTTCTACCTCTTTATTGGACTGCATGTCAACCAGTATAGTTGAAGAGTGAAGATCGCTTAGTGCAATTGTACTATTTATTTTCCTTGTGGTCTTTATGTCATGGCCCTCGCTGCCGGCACCGCAGGAAGGCCTGTCCTGCAACCTCAAGCCTATCCATCGTGTACCCTGCCCACGCCTATCCATTGTGTATCCTGCCAAGTCTACCCACCGAATACCTACCCCGGCTACCCATCAAGTATCCTGCCTCAAGCATCTGTCTATTATTGATTAGTCATGTATGAACTTTGCTTTGGATACTGACCTCGCCATTGCCTGCCGTCTGCCAAGACCCTTTTGCTTTGGATTCAGACCACCTTTATTGCCTTGCCACAGCCTTACCAAGTTTGCTTTATGTAGCGCAGGCTACTTGAACTGTGTGTGTACTATTGTGTTTCTCAGACATGCAGCCTGTCACAGCTGTGGAGTACTTCCCCGCCTCCCTTTCTCTTCACTGGCAAAGGAAGTTGTTTAAGACAGGAAGATGCAAAGGATTCTGGAACTTGTAGTCTCAATTACAAAGGGCCTATGCAATTTATCAGGAAGAGAACTACACCTCCCAGCAGTGCCTAAGGGAAGGGGCGTTTTCCAAGGGTGGAAGGGCATGTGCTGAGCAAGGAGAAGGGGGAGAGAGCAAGACTGTTGAGGGGGATGGTCCTGTGTTGCAGATTGTGCATGCAGCTGCCCTCGTGCGTTCAGCAAAGGAGAGATCCAGTTGCGCTCACGTGTTGCCAGTACAGCGGATCCTGCATCCGGCTGTCCTGGTGCATCCAGTGAAGAAGGGGTCCATCTGCCTTCATGTGTGTTCCAGTGACAGAGGGAGCGACTGAGTACATTCAGCGGAGAAGAAATCCGGCTGTCCTTGGGTGATTCCAGAGCTAAGAGATAGCGATCGAGAAACCGTCCAGCAAGGAAGGGGTGAGCGTATCAAACGGAGAGAGGTATTCGGCCATCCTGCGTGAGTTGATATTGCTTTATTATATAAATTTATTGTCTGGCCTAGTTCTACTGCTCGTGCAGTTGCAGCTAAAAGGAGGATCGCTGCAGTTACAAATCTTGCTGCTCTGTGACACTTTGCGAAGATTTCTTTCTCACTTTGTGGAATACAAATATGGTTTCATGTTAAAGGTACCCAACGATAGAAGCAAGGGCCCCACCGCTAGCAATCTTGAACACTTGTATAATTTCCACTGGCCAGTGGTTAGGCACAATGTATAAGGTTTAGACAGGTTACTGATATTGGTTACGTTGATTATAGTTTATAATCGAACTGCACTGAAGTATGGTAAAGATTTCTGTCTTGTTCATTCATTATTGAGTTGAATAGTAATGCTAAATTAACTCTTTCAATACTGTTGATTACTTTGTCCTACAAAGGGTTTGCTCGCTAAACTAATAAACCCCTTTTTATTTAAGTCATCTTGTCCTGGTATTACTTGGCGCTGAAGGTGGAGGTGGGTAATCACTGGAGTGAGACAGATGGCCCATCAAATTCAGTGGCTCTCGCGGGAGTAGCACTACATTTAGTTTTTCTGTTTCATCCCTCTGTGTCAGCCCTATTCCTGTCCTGTCAGTTTTGCCAATGTCTCATTACTCCGGTTTTGCCCCTCCCGTATCATTAGTTCTGTGTTTATTCAGCCCTCTTGTGTGCTTCTTGTTTTCTCCTCCCCTATATCTCTAGTAGTATTTAGTTTTCACATCTGTTGCCTCAGTCAGCCTTTTTCCTACGTCTTCCCCTTTTTCTTATGTTCATTGCTGTACTGTGTTTTCCCTACCAAGCTTTATCCTGTCCTGCCCAGCTTCCTCTAGTGAGTTTATTTCCTTGTCTGCTTTTGCTTTATCCTTAATAAACATCTTGCTGTGCCCTGCAATCTGTCTACCCTCATATGTTTCACCGCATCTTGGACTCGCACCAGCAATCCATGCACACGCCTCATGACACTTTAGTTCTTGTGTCACTTTGGAACTCCTTGTGTAATAGAATAATGCAAATTCTCCATAAACATGGGATGGTGTCTGAATGTTAAACAGAATGTCAGAGAATTGCTGATACAAAAAGGACATGATAGGTCAGAGGATCAGAAGTCTTTTCAAAACTTGTTGATTGCTAAGCATAGTCGGCCTAAGTGTCAAAATAATTATATCATAGGGAGATTGGTGGGAATAGAAACATTGGAATTAAATGGTATGAGGGAAACTGGGGATGAAGAGACACACATGGGATTGTGGGATAATGGAGAGAACAGAAACAAAAAAAGGAAAAAATGTGTTTCTTCCTTGTTCTTTTCTGCGTTATCCTTTTTTTATTTTCAGATAAATATCATGGGATACTTAAAACATCATAAGTACTGAGATAACTGTAAAAATAAGCATGTTCTGGTTCAGATACCCAAAGGTAATTTAAATGTCTTGTCTTTTACTATGGAAAACTGGTTTTGCTAATATTACAATATCATGAACTGTTTCCTTCCTAATAATGTACAGTAGTTTAGATTTTAATCTGAAATCTAATATTAAATGTTTATTTCAGCAACAATTCTTTGATCACTTTCTTACACTGCATTAGAAAGGACATGATACAGAATTGCATAGCAACTCCAATTTCATCCCTTGATGCACAAAGGCCGTAGTAGTGCTAATTGTTAATTATATGTCAAGTTACTTTACCTCTTAGACTTATGACATCTTGTATTGTGAATGTAATACCACTGCGTTGCTTTTCACAATGTAGGCTAGAGCGTTCACCACAAACACCTAAGAGAAGATTGCCACAAATTGGAAACAATTAAAATGTCAAATTACGTAGGAGAAAGTCACATCTTTCAACATAAATGCTCAGTACTATAATTAACGGTGATCCAGCAGATCAGAAGGAAATCGATTATGCTAGGATTCAATAGCGATATTAAAAGGCCATTATAACTAGTTTCACACCTTATCTCCAAGCTGACAAAACAAGCCACAAGGGAAACTGAGGAATGTCAAATTAACGTTTTAATGCTGCCTTACATCAAAAGTGACAGCGGAATTCAGAAAGTACCCACATTATCCTCTACATTTCCCTTTCACGTGATTGTTTCTGTTTTCTCGTGTGTGTATCGACAGGTGTAATTCTCATGTATGGCACTATTATGTCAAAGTCAGGAGTAACTATCTGCATCCCTGCAATGTCTGCTGTTACAGAGGTCTGAACTGAGTAGGACCACACTATTCAATCCTAAATGATCCATAACTGAAGTGACATAAAATTGCAAATATACATTTTCAGGTATATGCTATGATGTATGGGTTATGATGGCAAAGAGTAAATGGAAGGAAGGGATTCTGCATTATTACTCTTTATATAACACCAGCAGATTCTGCAGTGCTGCACAAGATACAGTGGCAAGAAAAAGTATGTGAACCCTTTAGGATTACGTGGAGTTTTGCATGAATTGGTCATAAAATATGCTCTGATCTTCATCTAAGTCACAGCAATTTGAAAAACGCAGTCTGCTTAAAATAATACAACACAAACATATGTTTTTATGTTTTTATTGAACAGACATGTAAACATTCACAGTGCAGGGTGGGAAAAGTATGTGAACCTTTGGACTTAATAACTGGTTGACCCTACTTTGGCAGCAATAACCTCAACCAAACGTTTCCTGTAGTTGCAGATCAGGCCTGCACAACGATCTGGAGTAATTTTGGACCACTCCTCTTCACATAACTGTTTCAGTGTAGCAATATTCTTGGGATGTCTGGTGTGAATCGCTCTCTTAAGGTCATGCCACAGCATTTCAATCGGGTTGAGGTCAGGACTCTGACTGGGCCACTGCAGAAGGCGTATTTTGTTTTGTTGAAGCCATTCTTTTCTTGAATTACTTGTATGCTTTGGGTCATTGTCCTGTTGCATGATCATCACCCATCCAGTGCGGAGCTTCAGTTGGCGGACAGATGGTCTTACGTTTTCCTGCAAAATGTCTTGATAAACTCTGGAATTCATTTTTCCATCAATGACCATAATCCGTCCAGGCCCTGAGGCAGCAAAGCCGCCCCAAACCATGATGCTCCCTCCGCCATGTTTTACAGTGGGGATGAGGTTTTGATGTTTTTTCTCCACACATAGTCTTGTGTGTTTTTTCCAAACAACTCAATTTTGGTCTCATCTGTCAACAGAATATTTTGCCAGTAGTGCTGTGGAACATCCAGGTGCTCTTTTGCAAACTTCAAACGTGCTGCAATATTCTTTTTGGACAGCAATGGCTTCCTCCGTGGTGTCCTTCCATGTACTCCATTCTTGTTTAAGGTTTTCCTTATTGTAGATGTGTCAACAAAAATGTTAGCATGTGCCAGAGATTTCTGTAAGTCTTTAGCTGACACTCTAGGATTCTTCTTTACCTCATTAAGCATTCTGCGCTGTGCTCTTGCAGTCATCTTTACAGGACGACCACGCCTAGGGAGAGTAGCAACAGTGCTGAACTTTCTCTATTTGTATGCAGTCTGTCTTACACATGAACATCAAGGCTTTTGGAGATACTTTTGTAACCCTTTCCGGCTTCATGCAAGTCAACAATTCTTGATCGTAGGTCTTCTGAGAGCTCTTTTCTGGGAAGCATGGTTCACATCAGGCAGTGCTTCTTGAAACCAGTAAATCCAAAGCTGGTGTGTGTTTTTAAAGGGCAGGACAGCTTTCAGCAACACATCCAATAATATCACACTGATTGGACTCAAAGTTGGCTCACTCCTGGCTCCAATTAGCTCTTGGAGAAGTCATTAGGCTAGGGGTTCACGTACATGTTCTGTTCAATAAAAACATGAAAACATATGTTTGTTGTATTATTTTAAGCAGACTGGTTTTCAAATTGTTGTGACTTAGATGAAGATCAGAGCACATTTTATGACCAATTCATACAAAACTCCACTTAATCCCAAAGGGTTCACATACTTTTTCTTGCCACTGTATGTGGACAAGGGAATGATACATTTGGACTCATTTTTATTCTGTTGTTATTGCTAAATATTTATGCTTATTTTCAGCATCACACTGGGAAGTAGTCTTAGAAAATTTAAATTCTTGCTGACAATGTTCTTTTGCAAGAATCAGAAGGAGGAGTTAAATGTTTGTTATATACTGTGAAATTTAGAAAATTTTAACAATATTATTCTGCAGATCTTATAACAAAATTGCACACGTTCATAGTCTCTTTTTTAAGAGTGCTTGACACACCCTTTTTCTTAGAACTTTTGTTCTATGAATGTGGAAGTCCTGTATGACTAAAAGTGCTTATTACTGAGTAATTGTCATACGCAGGTACCTGGGGTGGCACCTCTGTCAAGGGTTCAGTGTACGGAGTGGTTAGTTCAAGCACAGTATGCAGTGATAAAAGGAGGAGGGAGGCGGATACAGAAGTAATAAAGTAACAGAAGGTTTATTTAAACAGGAAACAACAGTGACTGGGATAAACCAAGGGGGACAATGAATAATGTATAACAATTGGGAGAGACAGGAATGGGACTGATTGGATATTCACAAATAATAGAAGCATACAAAGCGGATAGGACCGATAAACAGGTAGGTAGAACAATGACTAAACCAAAGGGTACCATGAATAATGCATAAGAGATTTGGGAGAGAGAGGGGTGGACTGGATTAGATACACACAATAATGGGGCAAAGCAGACAGGGCTGAGAAATGGGTATATGGACAGTAGAGGAACTGGACTGGACAGAAAGATTCACAGAACACAAAAATAAAGATAAGGAGAGCGGGACCGGAAAAGGGCTGACTAGAAACAGAAATAGACAATACTGAAAGACACTAGAACACTTACTGAACACAGAATAGGAAGAAGGATGACAGGAGATAGAGACACAGGGCACTGAGGATCTTTGAGGGTCTCTGGATGCAAGGCAGAGGCCTGGACGCGCTGCAGAGGCCTGGAAGTGCTGCAGAAGTCTTGGAGGGGTTACAGAAGCCTTGGAGGTCTGGGGTCACAGGAGGATCAGTTCTCAGGGAGGACAAGAGAGCTGTTGCAAACAGGTTGGAGGAAACACTCCGTTGCTGCTCTCTCACATGGCGGTCTACAACCTGAACCATACCCCCAGACCGGGTGAGAGAAATGGTGGCGGGGTCGGAATCTTGCTCTCTCCCACCTGCACCTACCAGCATCTCCCTCCACCCCATCCCTCTCCTTCTCCTCCTTTGAAACACACTGCATCCGCCTGTTCTCTCCCCTGGCTCTCACGGTGGCAGTCATCTACCGCCCACCGGGACCAACCTCCCAGTTCTTTGACCACTTTGCCACCTGGCTTTCTCACTTCCTGTCTTCTAATCTTCCATGCCTAATTCTCGGGGACTTCAACATTCCCATTGATGATCCTTCTGCCCCTGCTGCCTCCAAACTTCTTTCACTCACGTCCTCCCTTGGACTCACGCAATCCTCTCTCCTCCCTACCCACCGCGATGGTCACGCTATTGACCTTGTCTTTTCCAATCTCTGCTCCATTTCTGAGTTCACCTGTCACCCTTTCCCCATCTCTGACCACCACCTTCTCTCTTTCAACTTATCTGGACTTCCTAAACACCCTGCTCCCCCACCCCACACCCACACTCGCAGAAATCTACATGCCGTGGATCCCCATCAATTCTCCAATCTACTTCACCACCTCCCTCACACCTCATCCTTCACCTGCCCTGATGCTGCCACTAATCACTACAACACTACGCTTATCTCTGCTCTAGACACTCTTGCTCCTCTTCGACTCTGTAAGGCCCCACGCCGCCAGCTTCAGCCCTGGCACACCCTCCAGACACGCTACCTGCAAAGATGCTCTCGCACTGCAGAGCGTGCCTGGAGGAAATCCCGCTCTGAAGCTGATTTTGTTCACTTTAAGTTAATTCTCCGGTCATACACCTCTGCCCTCCACCTGGCCAAACAATCCTTCTTCTCATCTCTTATATCTACGCTGTCCTCTAACCCTAAACGGCTCTGGTCCACCTTCAACACCCTCCTCCACCCACCCGCACCTCCCCCCTCAGCTGCCTTCAACGCTCAAGACCTGGCAGATTTCTTCCTTAGTAAAACTCTAACTATCAGAAGCGACATCCCAACACAAGATAGTTATCTGCCACCTCCACTCCCAGAGGTCCCCTCTGCCACTTCCTCCCAGCCACTGAGGAGGAAGTCCATTCCTTATTGTCCTCCTCACATCTCACCTCGTGCCCGCTCGACCCCATTCCCTCACATCTAATTCCTCCCCTCTCCTCCTCCCTCACCCCTGCTCTCACACACATCTTCAACCTATCTCTCTCCACCGGCTCCTTCCCATCCACCTTCAAACATGCGCTAGTTACCCCTTTACTAAAGAAACCATCCCTCGATCCCAACTCTCCATCCAACTACCGCCCTGTATCCCTGCTTCCCTTTACCTCTAAGCTCTTAGAAAAACTAGTCTTCAACCGCCTCTCCCTCTTCCTGTCCTCCAATTCCCTACTTGACCCCCTGCAATCTGGCTTCCGTCCCCTACACTCAACTGAAACTGCCCTCACCAAAGTCACTAACGACCTCCTAACTGCTAAAAAACACGGCCACTATTCTATTCTCATCCTGCTTGACCTCTCGGCTGCTTTTGACACTGTTGACCACCTCCTCCTTCTGCAGACCCTCAGCTCTCTTGGTCTCTGTGACACTGCACTTGCTTGGGTTGACTCCTATTTATCCAACAGGTCCTTCTCTGTGTCCTTTGCTGGTAACTCTTCCTTTTCATTGCCTTTATCTGTTGGTGTACCTCAAGGCTCTGTCCTTGGTCCTCTACTCTTTTCCATCTACACCTCCTCCCTGGGCAAAATCATCAACAGCTTTGGCTTTAATTACCACCTCTACGCTGATGACACTCAGATCTACCTCTCTACCCCTGATCTCTCTCCCCCTGTCCTTTCAAAAGTCAGTGACTGTTTATCTGGCATCTCCTCCTGGATGGCCTCGCACCACCTAAAGATCAACATGTCCAAGACTGAGCTCCTACTTATTCCTCCCTCTAATGCCTCCCCACCTCCTGACTTCTCTATCACGGTGGAGGGTATCACCATCTCCCCATCAAACCAAGTTCGCTGTCTTGGAGTTACACTTGACTCAGCTCTTTCCTTCATCCCCCACATCAAGTCTCTTTCCTCCTCCTGCCGCTACCAATTGCGTAATATTTCCAGAATTCCTTATCGGAATTTCTTACCGCTGTCACCACAAAACAACTCATACACGCCCTGGTAATCTCCCGACTCGACTATTGCAATAATCTCTTATCTGGCCTCCCTTTGTCCCGCCTCTCCCCCCTACAATCCATCCTGAACGCCTCCGCCAGGCTAATTCACCTCACCCGCCGCTCTGCCTCTGCCGCTCCCCTCTGCGAGTCCCTTCACTGGCTCCCCATCCACTGCAGAATTAAGTTCAAAATCCTTATCCTTACCTACAAAACCCTCACTAACTCAACTCCCCACTACCTGTCCTCACTAATCACCAAATACACCCCAGCCCGCTCCCTAAGGTCAAACAGCGACCTGCGCCTAGCTTCTCCCCGCATCACCTCTTCCCATGATAGACTGCAGGACTTCACACGTGCAGCCCCCATTCTCTGGAATGCTCTCCCTCGTACGGTCAGACTTTCCCCTAATTTCTCTTCCTTCAAACGCTCCCTTAAAACATTCCTATTTAGTGAAGCCTACCACCCAACTCACTGACGCAACCATCAATCACTCTCACCTTGCAGTCCTCTCCTCCTGTTTCCAACCCCAACCCTCCTAGATTGTGAGTTCCTACGGGAATAGGGCCTCATCCCCTCTTGTACTGTTTGTCAAATGTTGTTCAATGTATTGTAACCCGTCTATACTGTGCCTATTGTACAGCGCTGCGGAATATGCTGGCGCTTTATAAATAAAGAATAATAATAATAATAATAACACTGAATGAATCCTAATGCACAAGCATTGAGCCATGGGAGTGTCAAAAGTCCGGCCGTGCAACGCAAGCGGAATTTGTACGCATTTTTTTGAGAATGCTGAACCGCTAGTACTGACGTACTGAGTGCGCAGCTGCGGCATAGCGGCGTGTTTGCGTGATTAGGAGATGTCAGACACTGCTAATGTCCAGCCAACATAACGTCCAGACGCAAAAAGAGTTTTATTGACGATCCGTACAAAATCACGCCCGAAAATGCGCGTCGTCTGACCGATTTTGCGCATTCCGTCAAAAAATACGTCAATGCGTTCGGACGCACTTTTTCACGTCCGCGGGGAAAAATGCTTTCGTCTGACCCTAGCCTAAACCTTATCAAGCATCTAGCATCCCTACCTTTTTATAAGATCTGTGATGCATTTGCAAATGCCCTGAGAGCGATAAATCAACCCACAGGGAAACACATCATGTGGCATGCCACAGTACTGAAAGCAAAATGTCACGATATGCCCCCGTTCCGGCGGCGCCTGGCAGCAGCTTCCTCGCTGCTCGCTGACCAGGCGCCGAGTGATATCGCAGCCAGTTTCCACACACGTGGGACGCCGGGGGGCGGGGCCTGGCGCGCTGACGCAGACCCGCCGGGTTTAAAGCCCAGCCTCACGGAGTCTCCGGTGCCCTGACGTGGTATTCACTTCCCGCAGAGCTCTTGTGTATTTTGGCTATTATTTGTGTCTGACCTTGCTTCTGACTTTAATCATTCTGTGTATGACCCCTGGCATTGGCGAACGAACCATTCTGTGTATGACCCCTGGCATTGGCGAACGAACCATTCTGTGTATGACCCCTGGCATTGGCGAACGAACCACCCTGTGCATAACCCCTGGTATTGGCATTAACTCTTCTCACGGTTCTGCTCTTAACTTTGGTACCGAGGTCAGTCTGTGTGGCACCCTAAGCACACATCAGACTACCCCTTATATTACTAAGGTCCTAGGGAGAACGAATACTCTATTTGTACATCTGTCTGGTATTTACCTTTTTTTGTATATTGTCTGGTTAATTATCTGTCTAGTTGTGCCGACCATTCAAGGATCGGAAGGTTAGAAATCGGTCTACGTATAGGGACCACTATTCTGGTATTCAGGGGGAATCGTGACATTTGTATATTGTCTGGTTAATTATCTGTCTAGTTGTGCCGACCATTCAAGGATCGGAAGGTTAGAAATCGGTCTACGTATAGGGACCACTATTCTGGTATTCAGGGGGAATCGTGACATTACGTCAGGGCCAATGGATCCCGCAGACCTCTCTAATCAGTTGGCACGTATCGCAGCCAGACAAGAAGAGCAGGACCATAGGATGGACCAGATTGCTCTCGCTCTGCAAACCCTGTTAAATCGGTCCAATACAGGAACCACAAACCCTCCAGACCCGGTATTGCCTAGGCTCAGTTCGGCCTCTCCCGAAAGACATAGGCTTAGTATGAAGGCACCCTTACGCTATGATGGGACACCAAGCTTATGCCGGGGTTTTTTGACCCAACTCGAGATCTTGTTCGAGAATAACCCAGGGTCCTGTATGTCTGATAAAGCCAAAGTGGGCTATCTGATTAATCATTTAACAGATAAAGCTTTATTATGGGCTACGCCCTTGTGGGAAAATAAGAAACCCATCATCTATGACTATGAGGGTTTTACCTCTGAGTTAAAACGTACCTTTGATCCCTCTAGAAGGGCTACCAATGCGGGTAGGTCCTTGTTTCACATTAAACAAGGTAATAGGAGGGTCTCCGACTATGCCATAGAGTTTAAGACTCTGACTTCAGAGGTGCTTTGGCCGAACGACGTTTTAACCTTAGCCTTTACCGAAGGCCTGAACGAGGCTTTTATGTTTGAGCTGGCTCCCTTAAAATTACCAGAAAATCTGGACCATCTGATTGATTTTTGCATAGCCATGGACGATCAAATTAGGGAAAGGAGACACCCCAGAGACAGACCCAGAAGGGTCTTGCCTCCTTTACCCTTATTACCCAGACACACCAGTACGTCAGGTAACCCGGAGAACACAAAAACAGATATACCAGTCGTTGAACCTATGCAAATAGGAAAAACGGGTATTTCGGAAGCAGAAAGAGCTCACAGAAGAGAAAAGGGGCTCTGCTTCTATTTTGCAGGGGCAGATCATTTCCGCCTTCAATGTCCTCAGAGACCCAGGGTTAGCAGGGGTGAGAGTGGCAAATCGGGTCAAAGAACAGCTAATACCCAGGTTATCGGTTCTCTGTATGCCTCCTTTGTGGATAGTGAAAAAAAAAATCCAGGATTCTGGTACCGATCTCCCTAACCTGGGAGGGGGTTCACCTCAAGACTGAGGCGTTCTTAGACTCTGGGGCCTCAGGTAATTTCATGGACAAATATTTTGCTGCCAAAAACCTCTTACCTCTGGTTCTCAAGGAGAAGCCTCTAATGGTGGAAGCCATAGACGGAAAACCCCTGTCATGTCCACATATTACTCACGACACTGTTGATGTATGTATGAAAACAGGAGTTTTGCACCATGAAACGATAAGATTTCAAATTATTGAATCTCCCTCATGTCCTGTCGTTCTTGGGTTTCCATGGTTAACAGAGCACAACCCGGTTATTGATTGGGTCCAGAGAGACATAAAATGTTGGGGTCCTAGTTGTCAGTCAAATTGCCTGGGCAGGGTCAATGTGATTGGTAGCCTCAATATTGCCACAGCCCCTCCTTTATCCACAGAGGTCCCTGAATGTTATCTGGCATTAAAGGAGGTGTTCTCTAAAGCCAGGACTGAGGCCCTACCACCACATCGTCCATATGACTGTGCTATAGAGTTACTCCCCGGTACTATGCCTCCTAGAGGACACGTATACCCTTTGTCACAAAAAGAAAATGACATTATGGAGGAATACATAAGGGAGAATCTAGAGCGAGGATTCATCAGACGGTCCTCCTCTCCAGCAGGAGCAGGTTTCTTTTTTGTCTCCAAAAAAGAGGGAGATCTGCGACCTTGCATTGATTATAGAGGTTTGAATAGGATAACTATAAGAAATGCATATCCCATACCTCTCATAACAGAATTATTCGACCGATTAAAAGGGGCCCGTATATATACGAAGCTCGATTTACGCGGAGCTTACAACCTGGTAAGGGTTAAAAAGGGGCATGAATGGAAAACGGCTTTTAATACACGTAGCGGGCATTATGAATACCTGGTGATGCCCTTTGGATTATGTAATGCGCCAGCCGTTTTTCAGGACCTCATAAACGACACCCTAAGGGACTTTCTGCAAGCGTTCGTCATAGTATATCTGGATGACATCCTGATATACTCTCCTGATATGGAAACTCATCACGCCCACGTGAAACAAGTATTGAAAAAACTATTGGAGGCTGGATTGTATTGTAAACTAGAAAAATGTTTATTCGACATGGAAACAGTGCATTTCCTTGGTTACATAATAACCCCTGAGGGTTTTCAAATGGATCCTAAAAAACTCTCAGCAATCCTTGACTGGCCTCTACCCCAAGGGCTTAAAGCCATCCAGAGGTTTCTGGGGTTTACTAATTACTATCGGAGATTCATTAAAGACTTTTCAGCCTTGGTAGCTCCCCTCACGGCTATGACAAAGAAAGGGGTGGGAAATCAGAAATGGACACCTCAAGCCAGTCAAGCCTTTGAGGCACTTAAACAAGCATTCACTACTGCCCCTGTTCTCCGACATCCAGATCCGGCTCTGCCTTTCCAAGTAGAAGTTGACGCCTCCGAACTAGGTCTTGGTGCAGTCTTGTCCCAAAGGGAGGCACCCGACAAACCCTTGCATCCATGCGGCTTCTATTCCCGGAAATTGTCCTCGGCAGAGAGGAACTATGATATCGGAAATAGAGAGTTGTTAGCAGTCATCTCGGCCTTGGCAGAATGGAGATACTTATTGGAGGGGTCTAGGGACCCCATCGTTATCATAACCGATCATAAGAATCTCACGTACATTGGAGATGCTAAACGTTTAAATTCCAGACAAGCGAGATGGTCATTGTTTCTTTCAAGTTTTAATTTCGTGCTTACCTATAGACCTGGGTCCAGAAACATTAAAGCAGACGCATTATCGAGACAGTATGAATCTTACGAACATAATATCCAAGATCAGCATCCCATTGTACCCCAGGAAAGGATTATAGCCTCTACCACGATTAGTGTCTCGTCTCCTCTGGTGAAAAGGTTGCAGACCGTCCAGGGTGCAGCTCCTGGGGGGAAACCTCCCGCGAAACTCTTTGTACCTGAGAACGAAAGAGAGGAAGTACTAAACATTTATCATGACAATAAAACCTCTGGGCATATGGGTATCACCAAAACAGTGTCTAGTATCCGTAAACTCTTCTGGTGGCCCACGTTGCGCCGAGACGTTAAAGATTACATAGCTGTGTGCGAGGTGTGCACAAGACATAAAAGTCCCAAAACAGCACCTATTGGTTTACTCCAGTCTTTGCCGATCCCCGAACGACCATGGTCGCATTTAGCTATGGATTTCATAGTAGACTTACCTGAGTCAAGAGGGAATACAGTAATACTTACGGTCATTGATCGATTCTCCAAGATGGGTCACTATGTTCCTCTTCGGAAACTACCTTCGGCAGCCGAACTGGTGCCCATTTTCATTACTAACGTGGTCCGCATACACGGTATTCCTCTTGGGATTGTCTCTGATAGGGGGACCCAATTCGTCTCCAGATTCTGGAAAGGGTTTTGTAGGAATGTGGGGATAGACTTATCCCTCTCTTCGGCCTATCACCCCCAGACTAACGGAGCAGCAGAACGAGCCAATCAAAATATAGAGAAATATCTCAGGTGCTTTATATCAGAACAACAAGATAACTGGTCAGACCTGCTACCATGGGCAGAATATGCTTTGAACAGTGCAGTGAGTGAATCCACAGGACATTCCCCTTTCTTCACTGTTTATGGTTTTGATCCTCCCGTGCTCCCCGCTACGTTTCCTGATACCACGATTCCTGCTTTGGATGAGCACTTGGCATCATTGAAAGAGACTTGGGGGAGAGTCAAACAGGCACTGGAAGAGAGTAGTGCCATCCAGAAAACCAAGGCCGACAGACACAGGAGGCAGGCACCCGTGTATCAAGTTGGGGACAGGGTTTGGCTTTCTTCACGGAATATCAAGCTCTTAGTGCCCTCCATGAAACTGGCACCCAGATACATAGGCCCCTATAGGATCCTGCGGCGACTCAATCCGGTCTCCTATGCTTTGACATTGCCCCCCCATATCAGGATACACAATGTGTTCCATGTGAGCCTTTTGAAGCCACTGTTGTGTAATCGGTACACCAAGGTCCGTGCTCCCCCTCCTCCTGTCTCTGTGGAGGGCGAGGAAGAGTTTGAGGTTGAAGCCATCCTGGACGCCAGGATGTCTAGGGGGGTCCTACAGTACTTGGTCGACTGGGTGGGCTACGGTCCGGAGGATCGTTCTTGGCTCCCGGCTACTGAGGTCCATGCTCCTCGGTTAGTGAGGGCCTTCTATTTGGCTCATCCCCGTGCCCCTGGGGGTCGTCCAGTGGCCGCCCGTTGAGGGGGGGTACTGTCACGATATGCCCCCGTTCGGCGGCGCCTGGCAGCAGCTTCCTCGCTGCTCGCTGACCAGGCGCCGAGTGATATCGCAGCCAGTTTCCACACACGTGGGACGCCGGGGGGCGGGGCCTGGCGCGCTGACGCAGACCCGCCGGGTTTAAAGCCCAGCCTCACAGAGTCGCCGGTGCCCTGACGTGGTATTCACTTCCCGCAGAGCTCTTGTGTATTTTGGCTATTATTTGTGTCTGACCTTGCTTCTGACTTTAATCATTCTGTGTATGACCCCTGGCATTGGCGAACGAACCATTCTGTGTATGACCCCTGGCATTGGCGAATGAACCATTCTGTGTATGACCCCTGGCATTGGCGAACGAACCACCCTGTGCATAACCCCTGGTATTGGCATTAACTCTTCTCACGGTTCTGCTCTTAACTTTGGTACCGAGGTCAGTCTGTGTGGCACCCTAAGCACACATCAGACTACCCCTTATATTACTAAGGTCCTAGGGAGAACGAATACTCTATTTGTACATCTGTCTGGTATTTACCTTTTTTTGTATATTGTCTGGTTAATTATCTGTCTAGTTGTGCCGACCATTCAAGGATCGGAAGGTTAGAAATCGGTCTACGTATAGGGACCACTATTCTGGTATTCAGGGGGAATCGTGACATTTGTATATTGTCTGGTTAATTATCTGTCTAGTTGTGCCGACCATTCAAGGATCGGAAGGTTAGAAATCGGTCTACGTATAGGGACCACTATTCTGGTATTCAGGGGGAATCGTGACACAAAATGATCGGAGAACCTGGGGGAACTCTATATGAGACCTTTTCCATTATTATTAGGATTACAGCCAGCTCTAGAGACCATCAGTAAAAACACCTGGTACGCCCGATCTCCCCCTCTCCTTTTCAGGCGATTTCCGGCATTGCCGGGGGGGGGGTCGCCTGGAAATGACGTCATTGTGCATGGTGCAATGTCGTCATTTAAGTCGGGGGCCGGCCTATCTTCAGCGCCTAGCTTCGCTGAAGCCAGAACGCCGCGGGACCCCGTACAGAGAGGTGAGTATCTCCACTGGGGCTCCCGCAAGTGGGGGATGTGTAGGGAGCGTCCTCTGCATATAGCGGGATTCATTTGGAACGTTCCCCACACGTCCTCCACAGTGAAGGGGTTAATATTGGTAGTTTAAGGGGATTTTCCAACCCATGTAAATGACACTGTTTTTGTGCATAGTGGAGCCTGACTTACCGGTTCATAAAACAGAGCACCTCATTTCAGATTATGAGCTAATTGGAGATTGCTGATTTTGTTTCTCATTTCAGCTAGAAAACGACCCATTAAGGTATATTTATCTTACATAACTTGAAGTTAGTCCAGCTATTTAATTTCTATAATGTTGCAATAAGAATGAAAAGAAAATATTGCTGAGGCAGGTCCATGTATCTTGTCAAATTAAAGTGTAAATTAGACTCATTACTGAGGACCAGGCATATACCATGTCCCTTATCCTATGGATGCCTTATCTCTCCATAATTAGTACATGGAGGTCCGACTCCCCAGTAATCTCATTCACTTTTGTCTACTATTCCAAAAGTCTCATTACTATCAATAATGATCCAAATCTTTACTACACAGAAAGTCTAATAATTTAGATGCAAAATTAGTGACAAAAGGGTAATAAATGATTACTTATTCCATTTATAGTGTTCACTTTTAATTGTAAACTTTCACCCCATAAAGACCATTGATGTAGATAGTATGTCCTGGGGAAAATTGCCCTTAAGGATCAGGGAAGTACTATGTACATCATAGTCCTTTAACCCCCCTCCCTCTCTATACTCACCTCTCTGGTCAGGGTCCCACGTCAGTCTGGCTTCCGTGAAGCTAGCCCGACGGTTTCATGGGCCCCAGACATGGCACCTGCAGGGAGAATCTGAAAGGGGAGTGGAGAGGTCATTTAGACCCCTCTCCCTTTCCAACGGCTGCATGTAGAACAAAAAACAGAGGCACCGCTGGAGAGGGCAGAGTCTGCGCTTTCCAGCAGTGCCTCTCTTTAAGCCGTTAGATGCTGGATCATGATCCGCTCTCATATTGGATGTCAGCCAAGCTTCCGGGGTCACACCCCACCCCCTGATGTCATCGTCATATGTGCGATGATGTCAGTTGGACAGTTAACCTCACAGCTGCCAAGTGGATCTGTGGCAGCTAGAGTGTCAAGTTTGCTATCATTGGAAAGACCTGACCATGGCCAGGTTTGGTTTAAAAATAATAATAAAAATAAATAAAAAATTAAAAAGTGGGCGTTTTTTTTTTAGAAAAAAATTGTCTGGGGTATAAAAAAAAATAGGACTTCAAATCACGTTTAAACATGATGAGCATAAAATGGTCGAAGTGAGCTCAGCACACAGAGGTGAAATGGCTAAGCAGTGAAGGGGTTAATAAGCAAACACATGTAAAAATTGGGTATTTCTAATTTCAGGACAAAATTTCTAAACTATTTAGCAAGGGTCTTTTTTGGCGGTTGTAGATTTTGGGGATTAAAGTTCAAAAAAGTGTTTTTCCATTTTTTCTTTATACTTCATACATTTTTTTTTTGTAGTAAATTATCCGGTATGATGAAAATAATGATATCTTTAGAAAGTCCACTTAATGGCGAGAAAAACGGTATAGAATATGTGTGGTTCCATAAACGAGTAAGAGGAAAATTAGACCTAAACACAAACAGCGCAGAAATGTAAAAACAGCAGTGAGTACTTTCGGACAGACAATGGTAATATCACCTTGTCACTATGGGGTTAAACTCATCCTATTTACAGAAAGTCCAGTAGAAAGTCCATGCACGTTTATGAAATAAGGACATAACTAAGTTTCTTTTTTTGAAGGTCACCGGTAATTTGCTGAAATAGATGTCTATTTATTTCTGACATAGATGGCAGGGAATTAGTCTGTGGAGCATAGCGGCAAGAATTTTGAGCAGCGCTAGTCTCTGCTTGGTGAACTGCCCGCAGAGAAAATTATTTCAATTGTGTCGATCTCTTTTGAAAGGACGTATTTAGTTGGCACAGAAGTTCAGTGCAGAACTACAATTTAGCATTGACTTGCAGTACCCAAATAAGCATGAAATTGAATCCTATCAAACACAATGAAATAAAGTAAAAGATATGTCAATCAAATTACAAAGAAAAAAATGTATTTCAGATACTATGGCTGATTGTTACATTCTCAGAATTTCTTTTATTACAGGACAAGTGGTGACTAAATGAGATACTGCGATAACATTGGTTGGGTGTATTGTCACATGAGGGGTTATTCAAAGAGCAACGAAATTTCAGTGTTCTTTAAGGCTGGGGTCAGACCAGTGCACTTTTAACGTGCGTTCTGGCGCACATAATTACGGCTGCACTAGCAGCAGATGACGGGCAATGACGGCCAATATACGATGTACGGCCGCACAAAAGTCCGGCCGTGCAACGCAAGTGGAATTTGAACGCATTTTTCTGAGAACGCTGAACTGCTAGTACTGATGTACTGAGTGCGCAGCTGCGGCATAGCGGCGTGTTTGCGTGATTAGGAGATGTCAGACGCTGCTAATGTCCAGCCTACATAACGTCCAGACACAAAAAGAGTTTTATTGACGATCCGTACAAAATCACGCCCGAAAATGCGCGTCGTCTGACCGTTTTTGCGCATTCTGTGAAAAAATACGTCAATGGACGCACTTTTTCACGTTCGCGGGGAAAAATGCTTTCGTCTGACCCTAGCCTAATCCGGCGCACTTCGGTGAGCTCAATTTGAACACTGACGATAAAGCCGCGAACGCAGCTGCAAAACACAGTCGATAAACCTGCCAAACACTGCCGAATCGACCGCCGAGCAAACCCTCAAACCACTGAACGCAGCTGACGATCACCCAAACAGAAAGCCACCTAAAAAAAGCCGACCAGTCGCTGTACAGAGGTAAAAAAAAGTTGGAAAAAAAAAACAACTTTCAAAAAGGGTTTTAATAAAAAAAATCATCACAATGCATGGAAATAATGTATAACGTCCTATGAATAATAATAAAAAGGTCTGCTACAGAATAAAAAAAAAGCCATTTAAATAAAAATAAAAATTAACCTAAATTTTTTTTTACAAAAATAATAAAAGAGAATTTTTGTTGTAAATGAAAAGAATAAATAGTTGAATAAAAAAATTCTAAAAACCTATGTGATTTGCCTGTTTAAACCTGTCAAACGAAGCTACCAAAAATCTGGCCATTTCGCCAACTTTTGGCTGCTGTTTGGTGGTCTCTGAATAGATTAACCATTCTCTATGGGGGATTTCGCTGCCACCGAATTGCACCGTAGTTTGCTGGCAATTCGCCAATATTTGGTGAACTGCCAGCTTTTTGAATAGCAATCACAATCTTCTAGCTGGCATTAAGAAACAATAAAATCAAAATGAAAACGTCAGCTGAAAAACCACCCAATAATAAAGATCAATGTGTAATAAATCCAGCTCCTCAGCTGAAGCCTTGTCTCTTTCTCACCACTGCAAAATCGCATGACATTTTATAAACTTACATGTAAACAGGCTCAATTGTGTGCTTTAAATGTCAAACACCAATTACTGCCTCAAAAATAATGAAAAACAAAGACACAATGAAAATACATCCAAACACATACAGCCAAACATCCATATCATAGCAAACAATAATTATTAATATATCAATTTAAAACAGTCAAATATGCAGTTACATAAAATTGCTGCCAAATTGTTTCTCATAAACACACATACACCATCCACACCTCTAGAAAGCAAAGGTGCATCTAAGGACAAAGTGTTGATTTAAGTATGGCTACCGATTAGGGGCTCTATTACATTGTTTGCGCAAAAATACTCCGACAGCGCTATTTTTTTGCACGCAGCGTTAAACGTTAACGTGCGTAAATTAACGCTGGTATTACAATCCGAGCGCATTTTTTCATCTGTCAAAAAATACTGTGCATAAAAAAGACCCGCAAAACCGCGCACAAATTAACGCTGCGCGCAGAAATCAGTGGGCGGACTGTTTTTTAACGCGATTCAGACAATCTGAATTAAGAACCACAATTGTCTCCCATTAAGATTTTGCACCTGTCAAAATCAATCTGAGTATATATGCTGCAGCAATAATAAAAAAACGCACAACTTCTCCATTTTATTGTTTGGGTATGTGTAGAATGTGTAACTATACTTTGCTGTATTGTTTTTTTCGGGCTGGTGTATTTGGGTTTGGCCAGGACGTTCAGATTTTCCATTAACACCAGCTTTTAAAAGACATTAAAATTATGCACGCAAACGTTGCCCGTTAAAATTTGCGCATAGATTGCAATACCATCCGCGTACCAGCGCGCAAATGCATTTGCGCTCACAATGTTAAGTATAGGACGCGCAAAGTACATTACACTCGCAAAGGGTTTACGCAGGTTCACCCGCGGTAGACGTTAACACGCATTTTTTGCGCGGACATTGTAATACGATGTTCTGCGCAAAAGGTTTTTCCCTTCGCGTTAATGCATTTTTGTGCATGCGCAAAATTGTGCGCGAAGAGTGTAATAGAGCCCTAGAAGTCTTAAAGGATTATTCAGAGAGCACAGAGAGGTACTCTCTCGCTCCCCTCACTTTAGCTAGATAAATTCGCCGACCCTGCAGTGAATTCAGCATTCACCGCAGGGTCCCTGAAATGTGGTGAATCGACCAGCCAAATGCATTTTCAGACTGCCGAAAAACCAACGAATGAATTGAAAATCTGGCGCATCGATCCATAAAAACGTTGAATCGATCTGAAAAACCACCAAACGCACCCTCAAGCCGCCGCAAAACCACTAAATTGATCACATAACCTGCCAAAAAATTGCTGAATGCATCCGACGATCCACCAAACAGACCGCCGAATCGCTCCGAAAAAAGTTGACCAGCCGCCGTAGCGGGGAAAAAAACCCTAAACATACCACAACTTTTAAAAAGTGTTTTAAAAAAAAACTACTGCATGAAAATGCCCGGAAATAATATATAAGGTCCTATGAATAATGATAAAAAGTCTGATACAGAAAAGAAAACACGCCATTTAAAAAAAAAAAAAAAAATCCTGAAAAAAATGCTGAAAAATGCCAAAGACATTTCCTAAAAAATAAAGAGCCTTTATGTTGCAAATGAAAAGAATAAATGGTTGAATAAATATTTAAGAAAGACAGAGATTTTTTTAACATTGAAACCTATGGGATTCGCCTGCTTAAACCTTTTGAATGAAACCATCAAAAATCAGGGCATTTCACTGACATTTCAGTGCAGTTTGGTGTTCCCTGAATAGGTTAACCATTGCTTCTCTATAGGGAGTTCACTGCCGCCGAAGGTCACCGTATTTCACTGGCAATTCACCAATAATTGGTGAATTGCCAACTTTTTGAATAGCAGGATGGCTACGAAATTGCACCGTACGGGAAAATTCACCATTCCGTGCAATTTCATGGCTAATTTGGTGTTCTTTGAATAACCCCTTACATGTAGTGTACTAATATTGCAGAAGACAACAGTTCTTTTCATTACTTTTTTTTTCCATATAAAAGTTTTTATTGGAGTTCACAAATGAGTAGTTACAGAAACACAGGAAAAGATTCAGAATTTGACAGTAAACAGGTCAAAACGAAGTATCATTGTAGACTTAAAAGGGAAAGTCACTCGTGCGGACTCCATTTTCCAATAACACTAACAGATTCCTATAACAAACATAAAACATGGTAGCACTACAGTAATACAAATTAAAGCATCTTATATCAATTTACCAGACTCGACAAACACCCTCCATCCCTCCCATGTGTCAGAAAATTGGCTCATCGAGTTGTTCACAGTATGGAACATTTCCTCGTATTTAAAGACATCTTCTAGGGCAATCATAACTTCTTTCATAGAAGGGCATAGTGAGGAACGCCAATGTCTTGCTATAACTATTTTGGCTGTCCCAAGTACCATGGAGATGAACCTCCTGTGACCGGTCTGAATGTTAATGGATATGAGATGTAAGAGGTACATTTTCGGACAAAGTGGGAGTGTGAATGAAGTACAATGGGAAAGCAGTCTATTTATCTTTTCCCAATATCCCCCCAGTATGGGACATAGCCAAAATATATGAAGGAGAGAGCCAGAACCAGTAAGGCATCTCCAACATAAACCTGAATTCACTGAGATATGGACCAACCGATTGGGTGTTAAGTACCATATGCACAACAGTTTGAGGTGGGCCTCACGTAGATTGGTACTTCTAGAATATTTGTATATTGTTTCCGTAGCATAAGACCAATCATCTGTGGAAAGTGATAAACCCATTTTCATTACTTTAGAATGGATGTTGAGGTGTTTGGGGAGTAATGTTATCATTAGGGTAGCATTTTGGATGCATTTATATTGCAATATTTACTGGTATGTTATCATAATGGCATGGATATCAGTTTTTGAATGATAAAGGGGTTGATCTCAGGAACTCCACATGGGACATCAGCCCAGTTAATGAACTCAGCTGGTTTTGGATCAGGAAGACGATGATCTCTCGAGTCGATACATTCAATTTTCTAATGTCCGATTCTTGCCGTTACTCATCTTAAGACGATATAAAGGAATCAATCTCTATCTGTTCTTTAGCTTCCATCCGACTGTAGTAAGGACTTCAAATTTGAGCACATCACGACTCCAACTACACTTATAAGTTTGCATGAGAAAAATGGATTGGTGGCAATTTGCAAACAAAACATAAATTTGTGTTTTTGCTCTTTTTTTAAGTTTCAATCAAATTGTCCTTCAACCCAGCTGTTGAGTGAATTCACCATTACGGATAAAATATGACTTTTCCATATCTTCAAAGAACATAGAGATTTAAAATCTCAAAGAAACTTTCAATGGAGTGTGGAAAGCAATGTGTCTTTGAAAAAGAGCACTTCTTATATCATACACAGCTGGAAAAGAGCATGCAAAGAAGATTGTCTCGCCGCAATCTGAAAACAGCAATACCATTTTAAATAGAATACATTCTGACAAATTGAGAACATTTCTATGTGTAAATTCAGAAATTGTCAAAGGAAATGTTGTTAGACACTCCTCCCTCCCAGATAATCCTGCCCAAATAATTCTGCCACTGCAAAGCAATGCTAAACACAATGTTTCCTGTGCAATAGCAATTGCAGTCACCAATGTACTATATACACAAATTTGCTGTATATATTCCCTAATAAGATTTATATACATATTCATTCAAGATCTTGTAATTTTCTTAAGGAAAAATAATATTTATGGGTTATGTTAACTACATATTCATGCTTAGTGCATTCTCATATCAGTCCATGTACATCCTGTCTAATCATTTAGCCAATTAAAGCTCGAATCATAAATGAGATGTAAAAAGCTCTTATTTGAGAAAGGTGGGTAATCATAAAAAGGGAAAAGTCACTTGATTGCAGTCTTGAGTTGCCTGGCCAGCATCTTGTCTGTGCCACCTAACACTAGCAGCCTCTGCTACTAGTCAGTGGTCCATGAAACAATTATTCCCAGAGCAATTGAGATCATAGAGTGCTCTCACCCGTATCACTCAACAAGTGTAACACAGCATCAGTGCGTGTAAAAAAATGATGTGGCACACTGTGTGACCTGGTGAGGAAGATTGACAATATAAAAACAGATTAGTTGCTGGCTGACAACTAATGTGAAGTCACACTAGTTCTGGATGTAGGTGACTTAACTAGACCATGGCATCTCTTTCACAGTCCCTCCATAAAGACTTTGGGCTCTATTACACTCTTCGTGCAAAAATGTGCGCGTGCACAAAAATGCATTAACGCGAGGGGCAAAACCCTTTGCGCTGAACGTTCGCGCAAACAATGCGCGTTAACATCTATCACGAGGAACCCTGCGCAAGCGCAAGTTCGTGCGCGCATCCCATACTTAACATTGTGAGCGCAAATACGTTCGTACGCTGGTACGCGGATAGTATTGCAATCGATGCGCAAATTTACGAACAATGTTTGCGCGCATAATTTTAACGTCTTTTAAAAGCTGGTGGTAACTGCAAATCTGAACGTTCTGGCCGAAACCAAATACACCAGCCCAAAAAAAAAATACAGCACAGTATAGTTACACATTGTACACATACCCAAACAATAAAATGGAGAAGTTGTGCATGTTTTATTATTGCTGCAGCATGTATACTCAGATTGATTTTGGCAGGCGCAAAAACTGAACGGGAGACAATTGTGGTTCTTAATTCAGATTGGCTGAATCGCGTGAACACCAGTCTGCCCACCGATTTCTGCGCGCAACGTTAATACGCGTGCGTTTTTGTGCGTCTTTTTTACGCGTGTTATTTTTTGAAGGATGAAAAAATGCGTTCGGATCGTAATACCAGCGTTAATTTATGCACGTTAACATGTAACGCTGTGCGCAAAAAATTTGCGCAGAGAATGTAATAGAGCCCTTTCACTTGCCAGCACCTAGGAGAGGGGCCAAAAATGGTTATTGGTCACCTTCAGCAGTTGTCACTCACCAGACAATATCCCAAGCCCAGTAACAGCCCTACTCCTCAAATATATTGACCTCATAAATTGGTTTGACATGAATATGGTTGCCTGTGTATTTAATAATATTTCTAATGTAATGTTTAATTAATTTATTATTTGTAATTTGTTAATACAAGTTCCCATTGCTCCCTCAGTGTTAAAATGGGTTTTTGTAATTGCAGACACTGATGTACAGTAGGTAAGGGTATCTGTACAGTCCAATGTGTTTTATCAATTATTATCTTGTGTCATTGATTATAGAAGTGGACCTTACTGACAACTGGATGCAATGACATCATGTCATGTTGAGTAGTGCTGATAGGATAATAGTACACATTAGAGAACCATGCGTGGTCACCATCTTCCATAAGAGGATGCAGCTTTCCACTAGGATAAAGTTTACCAGAATTCTGTTCTTGAAGTGTAGGGAAAATGGAATACCTTCAGGTACAGTATGTGATAATTAACCTGTCACTATCAAGTAATTTTCCCTAACAAAAACACTGTCAGGAACCAGTGATTTTTTTGGATAATAATTCTTAATTATACAGTAACAGATATTTGGGAATGTTCCAAATGCATTTCTTTCTGTAATAACCTATATGGCCGCCTATGGTTTCAAATGGAGTTTCTGCAGATAGAACTGTAAATTCAAGGCTCCATGCATCGACTGGGGAAGGGCCGAAAAATCAGGACATTCTATAGCTGATTTTAAAAAGTTTTAGCACCTTGGTCATTGTGCCCACAGGAATAAAACTTTGGGGGCACTTTGTGGAGTCCAAAGCAAGCGACATTTGTTTGCAACAAGTGAATTTCATTTGCTTTTCCCTTTCAGGCCAGTTGCAGACAGAAATAACTATTTTCACTTTGTGATGCAGACATTGACTGGATATCATAGTCTCTGCACAGCAGCGTCAGGCTTTCCTGCTCCTGATTGAAGCAGTTTCCCGTAGCGGGCTGACTTCACTGTAGGAATTCCCCATGCCCACTGACATCATTGCATATGAGCTCAAAAATATTGCCAGAAACATGGCTTTCCCCTTTCTGCTGGGTAATTCTCATTACAGGAAATGCAGGGGTCCTTTAGATCGATATATCTCTGTAACCGGATATAGCACAGGGTCATGTGAAACTTCACTTTGGAATGGCCAGAGTCTGACCTTTCCAAGGATACCAAATAGGGCCTTTTATAAGGTAGCAAAAACAACATCTATCGCATTAGGATGAGCTGTTGAATCAGGTGATTCTCAATGTTTTAGACAATTTAAAAGTAGTTTAAAGAGAAGCTTTACTAGGTCTATGAAAATTAACACTCCAGATAGATGCATAAATCGATCCATCTATCTATCTATCTAAGTATTTAACATTTGACATTACAGTTTTCAATGAGAGACAAACTCCTCGTCAGAAATCCAGCTGATGGTCTAAAATATATGTGTGTCAACTGATTCAGCAGCTCATCATTCAGTGGTGTCATAAATGCACTGGATCTGATATCTGACATGACATCTATAATGCCATAGTCTTCTGTGTTATGTGCTGTTTTCATCGCTAAACAGGAAGCGGTCGCATGAAGACTAAGGTAAGATACCTATCTATCACAGGGTAGAAGGTAAGATGGATAGGCAAGGTAATAATAATGGGGTCTGGGTAGTGCAAAACTAATAGTGATATCAAAAACATATTGAAGCGAAGGGGAAATCTTGGAACTCATAATAGGACCCGATACACTAACTTGAATAGAATTAGAATAAATATGAAATTATAATATACACTACCATCAAGCAGGTAAAGAGCTTCTCATTTAAAATGATGGATGCCTTACCTAGAAGGTCTCCCCTGATCCTATTTGCAATTCCAACCTTCAAACTGCTTATGCTAAGCATGTGAACTTTGCCATCAACCACTGCATGAGTAACAAGATGGCAAACATCTCAACTCAATGTAACATCTAGATGAAGCAGAGAGGGAATAACTGCAAAACAGAGATGGGAGTATGCAGGAAATTTAACTGGTGGGTGGAAACATCAAGACCTTCTTGAGAAGTCCCTATGTAGACTATAGCCTTAGGAGTGGTATAGGAGAAACTCACCACTAACCACGTTTGTCCATGCCGCTGTTATAGAAAGATGTATGGATTGAAGTAAATATTAGTGATGAGCTGCTCGGTTCAATCTGTTCGGAATTCGCATCGAACATCGGTCGTTTTTGGGGGGAAAAAAATTGCAAAAAAGTATAAAAAATACTAAAAAATATGGAAATAAAGAGACTCTTTACTGCAGAATATTATAAGCAACGGTTTATTAGATATTGAATTAAAACAGTAATATTTTTAACATTGAAGCCTACGGGATAAAACATTCTTGTTACTAAAACATCAGGCAGACACGGCCATCTAAACAGGCACTGAAGAGGGCAGCCTGCGGGGGCCTCCCAAGGATCCCCTTGAGGAGCATGCAGCCACCGGATGACAGAGCTGCGACTGTGCGGGCTAGCCGCCCGGGTGCATGTGGCAGAGACAGGCAGCGCAGGGAGGGAGCCACTGCACCTGCGGCCACGGCAGACCCCCCCACAACCAGGATCCAAGGAGCCCCCACTGACCACCAGGCTAAGGTAAGGCGACACATTTCTAAAAAAAACTTAATCCGAGGACATTTTTAAATGTCCCCAGGAACATAGAATAAAAAAAATTTTCTTTACCTGGCTGAATGTATTTAATTATATATATTAGATACATTCAGCCAGGTAGAGGGGGGTGGCATGTGGGCTGCGTGGGGTGTCAGGCAGTGGGTTTTTTTTTGTGTGTGTATTTTTAGCAAATTTATAGGGGAAAGTAAGGGCAGGTATGATATAGAAACATAGAAAAAATGTCGGCAGATAAGAACCTCTCGGCCCATCTAGTCTGCCCAATTACATGGATACTTTACCTGGATTTATCTTTTGTTTAGGATAGCCTTATGCCTATCCCATGCCTGCTTATATTCAATTACTGTTTTGGCCTCTACCACTTCAACTGGAAGACTGTTCCATGTATCCACCACCCTCTCAGTAAAATAATGCTTCCTGATGTTACTTTTAAACCTTTGCCCCTCTAATCTAAGACTATGTCCTCTTGTTTTGCTTCTTTGTTTCCTTTGAAACATACTCCCTTCCTCTACCCTGTGGATTCCCTTTACGTATTTAAATGTTTCTATCATATCTCCTCTGTTTAGTCTTTTTTCCAAGCTGTACATGTTAAGATCATTAAGCCTTTCCTGGTAACTTTTCTCCTTCAAGCCGTACACATTTTACTAGCCCTTCTCTGAACAATCTCTAAGATGTCTATATCCTTCTGGAGATACGGTCTCCAGTACAGCACACAGTACTCCAAGTGAGGTCTCACCAGTGCTCTGTACAGTGGCATGAGCACTTCCCTTTTCCTACTGCTAATACCTCTCCCTACACAACCAAGCATTCTGCTAGCATTTCCTGCTGCTCTATTACATTGACTACTTACTCTTAGATCCTCTGAAATAATAACCCCTAAATCCCTTTCCTCAGATGTTGAGGTTAGGACTGTATCAAATATTCTATATTCAGCCCTTGGGTTTTTACGTCCCAGGTGCATTATCTTGCACTTATCCACATTAAAACTCAATTGCCACAGCTCCGACCATTTTTTTAGTTTACCTAAATCATTTGTCATTTGGCTGATCCCTCCAGGAACGTCAACCCTTTTGCAAATCTTTGTGTCATCAGCAAGAAGACATACTTTTCCATTAATACCTTCTGCAATATCACTAATAAAAATATTAAAGAGAATGGGTCCAAGTACTGACCCCTGAGGTACCCCACTGGTAACAAGACCTTGCGCCGAATAAACTCCATTTACCACAACCCTCTGTTGCCTGTCACTCAGCCACTGCCTAATCCATTCAACAATATTGGAATCCAAGCTCAAAGATTGCAATTTATTGATAAGCCTTCTATGCGGAACAGTATCAAAAGCCTTACTGAAATCTAAATAAGCAATGTCTACTGCACCACCTGTGTCTATTATTTTTGTTACCCAATCAAAAAAGTCAATAAGATTAGTTTGGCATGATCTCCCTGAGGTAAACCCATGTTGTTTCTGATCCTGTAATCTATGTGTTTTTAGATGTTCAACAATCCTTTCCTTTAACATGGTTTCCATTAATTTCCCCACTACTGACGTAAGACTAACTGGCCTATAGTTCCCCGATTCCTCCCTACTACCCTTCTTGTAAATGGGCACAACATTTGCTAATTTCCAGTCTTCTGGAACGACTCCCGTTAACAAGGATTGGTTAAATAAATCTGTTAATGGTTTTGCTATTACACCACTGAGCTCTTTTAATAATTTAGGGTGGATCCCATCAGGCCCCATCGACTTATTTGTCTTTACTTTAGACAGCTGCTGTAGAACCTCCTCCTTTGTAAACTCATATGTAAATGTCTCGTTAGTGTTTCCTCCTAACTGAGGTCCCTTTCCTTCCTTTACCTCTGCAAAGACTGAACAAAAATATTCATTGAGGCAGTCAGCGAGACTTTTATCCTCTTCTACATACAGAATATATATATATATATATATATATATATACAGTCAGGTCCAGAAATATTGGGACATCGACACAATTATAACATCTTTGGCTCTATACACCACCACAATGGAGTTGGAATGAAACAAACACAATGTGCTTTAACTGCAGACTGTCAGCTTTAATTTGAGGGTATGTACATCCAACTCAGGTGAACGGTGTAGGATTTACAGCAGTTTGCAGATGTGCCTCCCACTTGTTAAGGGACCAAAAGTAATGGCCAGGTGTGTGGTATTCCCTCATTACCCCAATTACAATGTGCAGATTAAATTCCCAGAGTTCATTTCAAGTGTGCTATTTGCATTTGGAATCCGTTGCTGTCAACTCTCAAGATGAGATGCAAAAACCTGTCACTATCAGTGAAGCAAGCCATCATTAGGCTGAAGAAACAAAACAAACCCATCAGAGAGATAGCAAGAACATTAGGCATGGCCAAAACAACTGTTTGGAACATTCTCAAAAAGAAGGAACGCACCGGTGAGCTCAGCTACACCAAAAGACCCTGGAGACCACGGAAAACAATTGTGGTGGATGACCGAAGAATTCTTTCCCTGGTGAAGAAAACACCCTTCACAACAGTTGGCCAGATCAAGAACACTCTCCAGGAGGTAGGTGTATGTGTGTCAAAGTCAACAATCAAGAGAAGACTTCACCAGAGTGAATACAGAGGGTTCACCACAAGATGTAAACCATTGGTGAGCCTCAAAAACAGGAAGGCCAAATTCGAGTTTGCCAAACAACACCTAACATATCCTTCACAGTTCTGGAACAAGATCCTATGAACAGATGAGACCAAGATCAACTTGTACCAGAGTGATGGGAAGAGAAGAGTATGAGAAGGAAAGGAACTGCTCATGATCCTAAGCATACCACCTCATCAGTGAAGCCTGATGGTGGTAGTGTCATGGCGTGGACATGTATGGCTGCCAGTGGAACTGGTTCTCTTGTATTTATTGATGATGTGTCTGCTGACAAAAGCAGCAGGATGAATTCTGAAGTGTTTCGGGCAATATTATCTGCTCACATTCAGCCAAATGCTGCAGAACTCATTGGACGGCGCTTCACAGTGCAGATGGACAATGACCCAAAGCATACTGCAAAAGCAACCACAGAGTTTTTGAAGGGACAGAAGTGGAATGTTATGCAATGGCCAAGTCAATCACCTGACCTGAATCCCATTGAGCATGCATTTCACTTGCTGAAGACAAAACTGAAGGGAAAATGCCCCAAGAACAAGCAGGAACTGAAGACAGTTGCAGTAGAGGCCTGGCAGAGCATCACCAGGGCTGAAACCCAGTGTTTGGTGATGTCTATGCGTTCCAGACTTTAGGCTGTGATTGACTGCAAAGAATTTGCAACCAAGTATTAAGAAGGGAAAGTTTGATTTATGATTATTATTCTGTCCCATTACTTTTGGTCCCTTAACAAGTGGGAGGCACATCTGCAAACTGCTGTAAGTCCTACACCGTTCACCTGAGTTGGATGTGCATACCCTCAAATTAAAGCTGACAGTCTGCAGTTAAAGCACATTGTGTTTGTTTCATTCCAACTCCATTGTGGTGGTGTATAGAGCCAAAGATGTTAGAATTGTATCCATGTCCCAATATTTCTGGACCTGACTGTATGTAGATAAGATATATATCTATATTCTTCTAAATATATATATCCAGACTTGTATTACACACACATTTTGGCAACTAATTGCCCCCTCATTTGGCTGATACCTCCAGAAGAAATGTTGAACCCGATAGAGCAGACAGTAATATATATATTCTCTGCTCTGTCAGGTTCAACATTTATTCTGGAGGGACCAGCCAAATGAGTGGGGCGCATTTAGTTGAGATTGTCCACATGCCACCCCCCATGTGCGTATGTGTATATATGGTCTGAGGTCTGTGGGTGGGTGTATATATACAGTATATCTGCATGTTGATATATACGTATATGTCTGTGTGTGGTATCAATGCATCCCTACTCTATACACAGCGCTCCGTGTCCCTATAATATATATGATCAGGGGTTACCTTTTTTTTATATTTTTATACTATTCCTATTAAATTACCAGTCATTTTTGATGTATTTTATTGAGAAGAAACTTTTTTCTGCCTATATAACATGTGCTTTGTGAAAATAAAATGATTTTGTGTGTACATTTTAATTTAGTTAGTGGATTCCTGTCCAGTGCGGTGAGAAGCAAACGTGATGCAGTGTAGACATGCTGTGGGGCGGAGCGGAGCGGAGTGAAGTCAAGCCTGAAAAATGTTTGATTCTCTTCTCTTTGCTACGCTGTGCATCGCTACACGCTCAGTGTGTCTCAGCCTTTATTCCCGCATCGCTAGCTTACCGAATCAGTTTGTATACTTGTTACTGACCCTGCTTGTTCTGAGGACCCGATCTGTTGCTGACTTTGCCTGCCATTTGACTATTCTCTCTGCAGGGCTCAAAATTTCCACTCACCTACTCGCATTTGTGAGTTAGTTAGTGTTAGTGTTTAGGACAATTTTTCCTCTTACTCGTTTATTCGACCCACACATATTATACACCCTTTTTCCCGCCATTAAATGGACTTTCTAGAAATACCATTATTTCCATCATATCCAATAATTTACTATAAAAAAAATATGAAATATGAGGAAAAAAATGGTAAAAACACACTTTTTCGTAATTTAATCCCCAAAATCTACAACCACCCAGAAATACCCCGGCTAAATAGGTTCAAAATTTTGTCCCAAGACTAGAAATACCCAATTTTAACATGCGTTTGCTTTTTAACCCCTTCACTGCTGAGACAGTTCACCTATGTGCGCTGCGCTCATTCTGACCATTTTGTGCTAATTATTTTTAGATGACAGCCTAGGTCCTATTTAATTAAACTCCCCCCAGACAAAAAAAACTTTTAAAAAAAAAAAAAAAAATTTATTTAATTTTTTTTTTTTTTTTTATTTAATTTTTTTTTTTTTTTTTTTTTAAAACCAAACCTGGTCATGTTTGGTATCATTTGAAAGGCCATAATCAGGCCTCTTAAATGATGGCAAATATGACCATCCAGCTGCCATGGATCGGGAGATAAAGGGATCCTTAGGATCCCCTTATCTCTACATGGCAGCTAGAGGGTTAACTGGCCCACTGACATCCTCACACATATGGTGAGGTTGTCAGTGGGTGGGGGGGGACCTGGAGGCTTGGCTGACATCCGGCGGCGAAACTGTTAATGCCATACACCGCTGGAAAGGGGAGGCTCTCCCCTCTCCAGCGGTGCAAACGGCATCTCCCTAGCTTCAATGGTTGGGGAGATAGAGGGCTCCGAAGGAGCCCCCCCTCCCCTCCATTGAAACACATGGGGGCACCTTCTGATGACGTCACCACGCAGCGTGGCGACGTCATCAGCCTCGCCTGCCCATGTAAATCACATGGGCAGGCTTCCTCCCTGCCAGATCGCCGTGGGATCCGACGAGGGAGGTGAGTATTTTGGGATTTGGCGCCGCTGACGTACCCTGTACGTCCGCGGGTCTAAGGGAGACACGAGGACAGGACGTACAGGGTACGTCAGGGGTCATTAAGGGGTTAACAGTATAATTTCATAAAGTAATTTACGGGGTGTGTTTAGGGGCAGAGTAAGGCTAGGGTCAGACGAATGCATTTTCGCGTTGTCTGTGAAAAAGTGCGTTCGAACGAATGGACGCATTTTTTCACGGAGTACGCGATAGCGGTCATACGATGTGCCTTTTCGTCCGTGATTTTGTACGGATCATCAATAAAACCCTTTTTGTGTCTGGACGTTATGTTGGCCGGACATTAGCAGCGTCTGACGTCTCCCAATCACGCACACACGCCTCTAGCCGATGCAGCGCACTCTGTACGTCCATACTAGAGGTTTGACGTTCTAGAAAAAATGCGTTCATTTGCCACTTGCGTTGCGCGGACGAACTTTCGTGCGGCCGTACTTCGTGTGTTCCCCGGCATTGGACGTCATTTGCCGCCAGCACGGCCGTGATTTTGTGCGTCTAAACGCACGTTAAAACTGCTTTCGTCTGACCCTAGCCTTAAGGGCTGGGTAGGGGTTAGATGGAGCAATTGGTGGCGAGTAACTGTTATGGCCTGGCTAGTAGCTTGTGCCTTGAAATTGTGAGCCCTGCTCTCTGTGTATTCCCTGCCTGTTCTGTTTGCTTCCTGTTGCTACTGGTGTGCGCCGATTCTCACCATTTACAGTAGCGCAGTACAAGTGCCTAAACATTGCTGACCCGGTTTTGTTATAGCTGCTGATGTAACTGAATAGATCAGGGATCTCTTCTGCATTACCAAACCCTCCACCACTGCACTCTTCCACAATATCTCAGAGGGGTTACGGTGTGAAGGCACTTGCTGCCACCAAAGGCACAATATTTGGGTGCACTGCCACTGACGCCTATACCAGATTAATATCATTTTAATATTGGACCGCAGGGTCCAACCCTGCACTCTTCCACAATACCACGTTACGGTTACGGTGTGACGGCACTGTTGCCGACACTAAAGGCCCAATTTTAAATTATCTATTGTTACTTTCATCCAAAGCCTGTATAAGTTTCACCATAGTTTAGCCAAAAAAATCACTAAACTTGTTCTGCTTGTCCTAAAAGGTCTCTTCTTTTCATACAGGCTGCCTCCCCAAGCAGTTGTTTATGAATAGATTAAAGAAAACCGTTTACCGTCATTTGAAATGTCATTTTTTCTGATGTGAGGGTTGGTGGTGGTGAAGGGCCAGCCGGAGCTCTCACCCCTCCAGGGGTTCGGGACTGAGTCGGCTGGTTGCCCCCAGCTTGGTTGCTCTGTGCACGCAGAACGGCACTGCTTCCTGGGCATCCAGTAGCAGGAAGCTTGCAGATCACTGGCACCTGTTTCCTATTATAATGAAGGCAAGCGTGATGTCACCAGCATGACTTCGCCAGCCCAGCTTCGTCACACCTGCACGTTCTGCCATACTATATGGAGGTCATCCAAAGTGGAGGTGCCAGGCTCTATTTAAAGGCCTCCACTAGTTCTGGGCCCTGTTGTGATTTCCAAACCTGCGCGTTCCACTTTGTACAGTCTCTCAGTGTACAGATCCTGGCTTGATATTGACCTCTCTATATAGTCTGTCAGAGTACCAATCCCATCTTGATATTTACCGCTCTGTATAGTCTCTCAGTGTACCGACCCTGTGTCACGGTTCCCGGATCCCACCACGCAGCCCCTAAAGCCCAACACTCCACAGAGCCAAAAAGCTACCAACAAAGTAGCCGTAGAACAATCCCTAACTGTCTGGTCCTTAAAAATTGGCCAGGTATAAGTATACTAGCTAGACAGAAAGGGTTAATCAAAGACAATGTCGTAATACAAAACCAGGTCAGCAACACAGGGGTAGTCAGACGAGCCAGAGTCAGGAATACAGAGAATAGAATAGTCAAATGGAATAGCCGGGTCGATATCAGTGCAGTAGCATAGTACAAGGAAAATAGTCTAGGGCAACAGAAGGCAGAATGGTCAGAAAACAAGCAGAGGTCGATAACAGGTTAAATCACGAGAGGGTACAGGGAGCTCAGGTATGGATAACCACGATCTGGCACTGGTGGGTAGGAACTGTGTGTTTTTAAAGACCTTCACCAGACTGCGCCCCCCTCTCAAGCCGCGCCTCATGCAGCCACCTCCCTGCCTGTCTCTATTTAAACCAGGTGTTGGTCAGCGAGCAGCATCAGACATGCTGCCTTCAAGCACACTGGAGAGGCTGGAAGCCCCCAACGTTACAGTACCCCCCTCTCCACGGGAGGCCACCGGATGACCAACAGGACAAGTGGCAGGACGACCACCGGGGCGAGTGGCAGGACGACCACCATGGCGATTGCGGTGCGAGGCATGGAACGCCCTGACCAACCTAGAGGCAGACATGTTGGAAGCTGGAATCCAGGACCGGTCCTCCGGACCATAACCCACCCAATCGACCAAGTACTGCAGAGCACCCCTGAACAGCCTAGAATCCAGAACTTTCCTAACCTCATACTCTGTCTCCTCATCAACCTGAACAGGTGGAGGGGTAGGAACGACCCGCATGTACCTGTTACACAACAAAGGCTTCAGTAGGGAGGTGTGGAAGACGTTGTGCAAGTGAAGATGTTTAGGAAGGGCAAGAGCATAAGCCACAGGGTTAACGCGGCGAAGGATCTTGTATGGACCTATAAACCGAGGTGCCATTTTCATAGAAGGCACCCGCAACTTCACATTCCTAGTGGACAACCAAACTCTATCCCCCACGTTATAGGAAGGAGCTTGTAACCTATGCCTGTCAGCCTTGCGTTTCTGGACAGCAACATTGCGCTCCATGTTTTCGCGAATCTGTTTCCAAATATCTTGTAGTTGTGTGAGATGTTCATCGAGAGCCGGGATGGCCTGTTCAGCAAACTGAAGCGGTAGAGTCGGAGGGAAAAAACCATAGATGACAGAAAAAGGAGAGTGGCCAGTAGTCTCATTAACGGCGTTATTACGTGCATACTCAGCCCAGGGCAACAACTCTGACCAATTGTCTTGTTGTTGTGTGGTAAAGCAACGTATGTACTGCTCGAGACCCTGATTTGCCCTCTCTGCTGCCCCATTGGTTTGTGGATGGTATGCTGAAGAGAAGGCCAATCGCACCCCCATCTCCGCACAGAAATCCATCCAGAAACGAGAGACGAACTGAGTTCCTCTGTCAGAGACTATTTCAGACGGAACCCCATGTATTCGTACAATCTCTCTAGCAAAGACAACCGCCAGTTCTTTGGCTGTAGGAAGCTTAGGTAAAGGAACAAAATGAGCCATTTTGGAGAAGCGGTCTACAACTGTCAGAACCACAGTATGACCCTTGGACTTCGGCAAGTCCACAATAAAATCCATAGATAGATGAGACCAAGGCCTCTTAGGCGTAGGTAAAGGCTGCAATAGACCGGCAGGCAAGGTTTTACTGGTTTTGCTTCTTTCACAGACAAGCCAAAACAAACAGACGTACGTCCTGTCGCATGGTGGGCCACCAGAACTGTCTGGAGATACTGGTAAGAGTCTTAGTAATACCAGGATGACCTGCTGGTTTAGAATCCTGAAACATTATGAGTAATTCTTGTCTTTCCTTTTCAGGCACAAACAACATATCTGGAGGCTTGTTAGGTGGAGCCCCCATTTGAGCTGCTTGGAGGCGTTCCAGGAAAGGTGAGGAATCTGACAAGACCGTGGAAGCCACAATACGTTCAGGAGGAACTATAGGATTGTGGTCTTGTGTATTTGATTCATACGGGTCATATTGACGAGATAAGGCATCAGCCTTTACATTGCGGTCACCTGGTCTGTAAGTCAACACAAAATTAAACCGAGACAGTAGTAAAGACCACCTGGCCTGTCTCGAGTTCAAACGTTTAGCATCCCCGATGTACGTAAGGTTCTTATGATCAGTGATTATCAACAAAGGGTCAAGAGTACCCTCCAACAAATGTCTCCACTCTGACAGGGCAGACACAATAGCAAGCAATTCTCTGTTACCGATATCATAATTGCGTTCTGCTGGTGATAATTTTCTTGAAAAGAACCCACAAGGATGTAGAGGCTTCCCTGGAGACTCTTTGAGATAGGACAGCCCCAATGCCTATCTCGGAAGCATCAACCTCAAGGACAAATGGAATTCTGGGATCAGGATGCCGTAACACGGGAGTGGAAGTGAAAGCCTGCTTAAGAGCTTTGAATGCCTGTTTGGAGTGTGAAGACCAGACCTGATTCTTCAGACCATTACGTGTCATATTAATGATAGGAGAGGCTACAGTGTAATAATTCTTGATAAATCTCCTATAATAGATGGAAAACCCCAAAAACCTCTGTATGGCTTTGAGGCCTTGAGGGAGAGGCCATTCTGAGATGGCCGTGAGTTTGGAAGTATCCATCTCAAAACCTTCTGGAGTGATAATGTACCCAAGAAATTTTACAGTGGTTATGTCGAATAAACACTTCTCCAGTTTGCAATAAAGACCGTTGTCTAGTAATTTTGCTAATACCTGTCTGACATGTTCATGGTGGGTTTTCAGATCGGGAGAGTAAATCAGTATATAGTCTAGGTATACTTTAACAAAGGATTGCAAAAAATCTCTGAGCACATCATTAATAAAATTTGGAATATAGCTGGAGCATTACAAAGACCGAAAGGCATGACCAGATATTCATAATGCCCACTCCTGGTGTTAAATGCTGTTTTCCACTCATGCCCTTCTTTTATATGTATCAGGTTGTAAGCCCCTCTTAAATCGAGTTTTGTGTATACTGCTGATCCCCTTAACTTGTCGAACAGTTCTGATATAAGAGGGATAGGGTACACATCCTTGATGGTGATCTTTTAAGCCCCCTATAATCAATACACGGGCGTAAATCTCCTTTTTTAGACACAAAATAGAGCCCAGCCCCTGATGGAGAAGAGGAACGTCTGATAAAACCTCTCTCCAAATTCTCTTTTATGTACTCCTCCATGATTTGGTTCTCTTATATGGATAGAGGATATACTTTGCCTCGAGGAGGCATGGTACCTGGATGAATATCTATGGCGCAATCATACGGTCTATGTGGAGGTAGTTTCTTTGCCTCTCTTTTATCAAATACAGCTCTGAGGTCGGCATACTGGTCAGGAACCTCTGTAGACAATGGGGGGCTGTAGGTGTGTTCAGGGCACCAATATGTTGAATGTGTATTAAACAAGTCCCAAAACAAGTAGGACTCCAAGATAGTATCTCTCCCTTAGCCCAATCAATAACAGGATTATGTTCCACCAACCAAGTGAAACCAAGCACAACAGGATTGGAAGGTGAACGGATAACCTGAAATATGATCTCTTCTTTATGTAAGAGACCAGTGGTAAGAACCACTGTAACCGTATCATGAGTAATCCTAGGGCAGGATAATGGCCTACCATCTATGGCTTCGACGGCTAAGGGTGTCTCTCTTACAACCAGAGGGAGAGAAATGGAAGAAGCGTATTCAACATCGATAAAATTACCAGCAGCCCCAGAATCAACAAAAGCGGTAGTATGCGTGGTCTTGGTCTCCCAAGCCACGGATACTGGTAACAAAAGTTTAGTGTCTTTGACAGGAGACATGCACGTCACACCCAAGGCCTGTCTCCTCAGCTGCCTTAGGTGCGGTAGTTTTCCGACTTATCATGTATTCTAGGGCGAGTGGGACATTGAAGTCGTAAATGTCCTTTCAAACCACAATACAGGCACAATCCCTAACGAAGACGCCTTGTTCTCTCTTCCTCTGTAAGCCTAGTATGGCCTAGTTGCATAGGCTCAGAGGGAGGAGATAACTCTCTGGGTTGTGCCTGAAAGACAGGAGCCAACCTTGGTAACGGTCTCTTAGGTTTCTCTCTTGGAGTTCTTCTGTCCCTTATCTGATCATCCAGATCTATACAATAATCAATGAGTTCACTCAATACCTCGGGTAATTTACGAGGAGCCAATTCATGCATCAATGACTATGATAACCCCTCCATAAAAGCCAGAACCAGAGCCTCATCAGTCCAGTTCACGTCAGAAACCAACATTTTAAATTCTATGGCATTATCAGACACAGTCCTGTTCCCTTGACGTATGCGGAACAAGGATTTGCCAGCTACCTTGGCCTTTCTGGTAGGATTAAATGTACGTTTTAACTCGGCTATGAATTCTTTATAGTTCCGTACGATTGGCTTCTCTGCCTCCCATAAAGGATTCGCCCATGTCAACGCTCTGCCAGACTGACATAGCCAAAGTGGGGTTCATTATTAACCATCTGTGATAAACATTTGTGGATTTAATTTAAAATGAATATCCACATGGACCAAAAATCCCCGGCACTCCAAGGGAGTACCGTCAAACCTCATAGGAGCAGTCATGTGTACCTGGGATGTCTGAACGACAGGGGACACAGGTATAGCAGGCGGAGGTGCAACCCCAGTTGGTTCCAGGTGAGTCGTACGAGTCAGGATAGTTTGTAAGGCGAGAGCAAACTGATCCATCCTATGGTCCTGCTCGTCCTGTCTGGATACAAAGTTACTCAAATGTTGTGTTAAGTCTGCGGGATCCATTTTGGCCAGATCGTAATGTCACGGTTCCGGGATCCCACCACGCAGCCCCTAAAGCCCAACACTCCACAGAGCCAGAAAGCTACCAACAGAGTAGCTGTAGAACAATCCCTAACTGTCTGGTCCTTAAAAATTGGCCAGGTATAAGTATACTAGCTAGACAGAAAGGGTTAATCAAAGACAATGTCGTAATACAAAACCAGGTCAGCAACACAGGGGTAGTCAGATGAGCCAGAGTCAGGAATACAGAGAATAGAATAGTCAAATGGAATAGCCGGGTCGATATCAGTGCAGTAGCGTAGTACAAGGAAAATAGTCTAGGGCAACGGAAGGCAGAATGGTCAGAAAACAAGCAGAGGTCAATAATAGGTTAGATCACGAGAGGGTACAGGGAGCTCAGGTATGGATAACCACGATCTGACACTGCTGGGAAGGAACTGTGGGTTTTTAAAGACCTTCACCAGACCACGCCCCCTCTCAAGCCACGCCTCATGCAGCCACCTCCCTGCCTGTCTCTATTTAAACTGGGTATTGGTCAGCGAGCAGCATCAGACATGCTGCCTTCAAGCACACTGGAGAGGCAGGAAGCCCCCAACGTTACACCCTGGCTTGATATTAACCCCTCTGTATAGTCTCTCTGTGTCCTGACCCCGGCTTGATATTGACCTCTCTATATAGGCTCTCAGTGTACCAACCCTGACTTAATATTGACCTCTCTTTATAGTCTGTCATTGTACCGACCCCAGCTTGGTTTAAACCTCTCTCTCTCTAGTACACCATTGTACCAAACATTGGTGTCCATCCTTCATTTCCTTCTATCCCCCAACCACCTCAAGGACTTGGCCTGCTGTGTATATATTGCCGTGCCTAGATTCTGTCCACTCTCTCATTGTTCACAGCAGGGGTGGAATTTGGCTCCAGACACATAAGCCCAGCCGTTAGTAAGGACTGGTAAACCTGCTCATATCAAGAGCTTCCAGGACTGGTACCGCTCGTGGCTCAGAGGGTTCTTGGTGCTAGTTGGGGTTTCAGGTTCAGCTCTGCTGTACCAACATCACAGTTGACAGCTACATATTACGTTTTTGGATTAAATTTTGTTTCTCAAATTTATTGCCAATCACAGTATCTAAGGCTGCTGTCAGACGAGCGTAGTGTTCACGTCCATGATTGCGCCTAAAAGTACGTCCGTGATAGCATGACAGGATGCCCATCGGAGCCCGTTACACGAAGTACGTCCGCACTGAACTGCGGACGCACAACGGCCGCGGCCCATGGACGCAAGGCAGGCATGAACGTACAACCGCTAGAACGGCCGCACAGAATGCACTGCGGCCGGCTAGCGGCCTGTGTACGTGAGGTGGAGACGTCAGACGCACCTGTTCTGCGGCCTACATCACGTCCAGACTCCAGAACATTCCTGGAGTGGCTGTAGTATATTCTAGGGGCCGGAGAGTTTATCCTGGACACTGGACGCTGCAGGTGACATGGACGTCGAGAGGCTGATCACCGAAGTGGGGGGCACCCCGAATTGTGGGACACTGCCAGCAACCTATACAAGGACAAGATCAGCAAGGCGAACGCATGGGCTGATGTCACGAGAGCGGTGTACCCTGCATACGACACATGGTCTGAGCATGAACAGAAAGTACAGAGTGAGTACATGATTATTTTATTCATAATGAAATGCACATTATTAATCCAAAGAAAATGTAAATGGCTAACAAATTCATGAATGTCACATGTCAAATGCTCCCCATCTGCCAGGGCACCTGTCCTGCTTCACTAGTGAAATAGTTTGCCAGTGCATCACGATGCCTGTTGCTGTGTCGATTCACAGGCATAACGTCATCATTAATAAATTCCTCCAAACCACAAACAGACAAGGAGTCATCAAAATTAAAACCATCCCGCGCAACGAACAAAATTATGCAACACACAACAACATTTCACTATATCTACAGAAAAATCGATGTGCACATCTAGCGGCCTATGGAAAATCCTCCACTTGTTGCTCAGTATGCCAAAGGTACACTCGACATACCGTCTCGCACGCGACAGCCTATAATTGAACACCCGCTTTGTCACAGTCAGGTGTGTCCCAGAGTATGGTCGCAGGAGATGCGTAGAAAGTCCAAAAGCCTCATCCCCTACAAAGGCGTAGGCGACTCGCACATCTGTGCCAGGCAAAGGTGCGGGTCCGGGGATGTGCAGTGTCCCACTTCCTATTGCATTCCACAGTGTGGAGTTCCTGAAGAGTGTGGAGTCTGAATCTTTCCCGTATGACCCCACATCCACACAGACAAAATTATAGTTGGCATCTGCCACTGCCAGTAGGCCAATGGAAAAATATTGTTTATAATTGTGATACAGTGAGCCACTCTGCAGTGGCTTCACTATACGGACATGTTTGCCATCCACAGCTCCCAGGCAATTCGGAAAGTTTGCTCGCTCCAAAAATGTTGCAGCAATTTGCGCCCATGCCGCATCTGTGGGTGTTGGCAAACATTCTTCCCTCATCGTGTCCCAAATTGTCTGGCACACCTTGCGGACGATCTCCCCAGCTGTAAATCTGCCAACGCGGAAATTATAATGCAGGTCCTGCAGACTGCATCCACTGGCAAGATACCTATCAAAAAAGGAGAAATAAATGTGTGTTATGATCAGATTCCATGAGTCGCACCTAATATCATTCTACTGTTTTGCAGCACATGAAGTCATCGCCAAATGGAGGACAGTCAGGGACAACTACACAAGGGTCCTCAAAAAAGATGCGAGAGCGGCACGCTCGGGATCAGCGCGAGGAGGGCCAGCAGTTACATTTATGCTGAGCAGCTGTCATTCCTGCAACGGACCCTGGAACCAAGACCTATGGTGGGCAGCATCGATCTCCCATCCACATCCAGGGCACAGCAACACGTGCAGCCATGTGCTACTGCCACCTCTCACAAGAGACGGAAGAGGCCGGAGCAGACTCGCAGTTGGAGGAGGAGACCGCTGCCCAGGAGCTGCCTACTGCAAGGGCTGACACTACCAGGCCGGGCCAGAAAAGGAGAAGGGCACCGGGTGGTGAATTTGAGCGTGCCATGGTGACATTCATGGATTGTCACCATCAACCACCACCACCACCACCTCCACGCTGCAGGTTCTGGGATGACGATGACATGTCGTTCCATCATTCGTGTCTCCCCATGTTGCACCAGATGAGCCTGGCTCAGAAGATGGAGTACCGAAGAAGGACATTGGACACCATACACAGCATCTTGAGCCAGCCTCCAGTACCACCTGTGCCTCCCAGGGCAAATATGCTGGTGGTTATTACCGGCGGCCGGAGCCTCCACACCAACCCATGTCCCCTGGTGCCAGGTCACAACCACCCTATCAGCCTGCATACCAAGGTTACATGCCCGATCCCTATGATGAGGATGCTCCTCATTATGAGGATTTGTAGTTATTTTCATGCTCATGCACTTGTTTTATGCTCTGCATTGTTGTTTGCCACATGTTCGTGGACTCTTTATTTTATGTCTGATTGATGTTATGTTCAGCAACATATGGTGTGTTAATGTTATTTGGTTTAGTATTACCATTTCTTGTGGATAAAAGATTTATGTTGCTGTCACTGTTGTCTGTCATTCATCATTGAGTATGTGTGATATTATGCAATGTGTGTGGGTATGCTTGTGCAAATGGGCTGGTGGGCATATCACAACACACCGAAAATGGGGGCTCTGGACATCGAGCACATCTCTGCTGGCTGGGACCGAAAATATGAATGCTGGTGTTTGCTGTTACTTACCGCAACGTGATGACCAGCATCTCCTCGGGTGGAATAGCGTCCCTCATGATGGTGTCCCTCTTCATCAACGGCTCACGTACCGTCGACAACAGTTCGTCGAAGGAGGGGATGGACATCTGCAGGTAGTTGAAGAACTTCGTCGGGTCCCTCTCTCGCAGTGGCCTGTACAGCGTGACAAAGTGGCCATGCGTGCATCTGGCAGCGTTTATGGGATGAACCCATGATCGCCGTTTTCGCTTGTTCTTCAGGTACAGGTACCCCGTTGCAGCAAAAACGAATACTTCGACTGCATCCATCTTTGGAAAACCCCACCTTCCCCAAAATGGCTTTTTATACCCCTTCCCTTGGATTTTTGATCTGCAATTGATTTGGTTTCTCACATTTCACTTTTTATATTGATCCGTCACTAATCACGGACGTGATCACTGACGTGATCACGGACTGTGTGACCACTACTGCGTCATCCGTACTGACGATGTCCGTACTGCACGGACGTACAGTCCGTAGAAATCACGCTCGTCTGACCCTAGCCTAAGAGTTTTTAAGCACTATGTAGGGAATTTAGGTTATATATCTTATGTCACACATTATGAGATCACACAGATACATGTTATACAAATTAGCTTTTCGATTGCTACTGTATATGAATGGTTCAGCTATGTGTGCATAAGATACCTGCAGTATGCTAGTTTAGTAATATAGTTTCTTTGTTCTGGGAGATTGAAATTCTTCTGTTTGTTGCAGTTTTGTGTGATCTCTGCATTGCAGAACCAATCAATCAGAATTATTCCACTGTTCTGCTGATCCTCCCATAACACAAAGGTGCCAGCTTTTATATATTCACTTCTGGGAGTGTTTTTGCCACAACTTCTAAAAAGTGCAGACAAGAGTAAAAAAAATGAAACCTAGTTTCTCATAATGAAAATGCATTGTCCAAGTGCAACATTTCTGATTATTACTATGATAATGTAAGATGCCTTTAGCTAGCACAAACATAATGAAATGGTTCCTCTTATAATGATTATGATCAATGTCAAAATGAAAATTATACATCAGGCTGTTGCAGTGTTTCTATTAAAGTATGCAATGTCAAATTTGTAAAAAAAAAGAGAGATTATTACAAGAGAGAAAATTACGAATGGCAAGGACATGCTACTGTATTGTCACATATTACTGATTTCTTAGTTCTTTGTCACTGAAGAAAAGAAAAAGTCAGTTACTCCATCATATAGTGCAAAAAATACCTGATTTCTTAGGGTGTGGTGCAACATTTTGAAACCTTTTTAAGGGTTGTGGTGGGAACCGAAATGTTGTGCAGCACCCTAATAAAGCAGCTTTTTTTCGTACCATACACTGGAGTGGCCGACTTTTTCTTTTATTCTGCGACTCCGCTGGGCTTGCTGTCTCAATTGCGTGGAACTCATTACTTTACACTTATTAGTTTGTATTAAAAATGTGCTATATAATTTTCTCCATGTTACTTACAGGCTTATTCAAAGAGAATTGAAAAGTCACCGCAGGTTCGGTAACTTTTCGTTCTATTCAATTCGGCGATCCTGTGGTGTATTCAGCAAGCACCACAGGGCCAGGCACAGGGCAACTAAGACAATAGAAGCTGGAGTACAGGATCGCTTGTGACCGTATGTATATTGTGATAAAGGCACTGGATGCAAGGTTCAGTTGTCCCTCTTTCTTTTATTCAATCATAAAAGCAGCAAAGTACAGCAGTTCATCAAATAAACAAAACAGAAAAAGAAACACCTTCTACTTCTGTAGAGTCTGGCTAAACATATATAGTTCCCTCTCTAGTTATTGGGCGGCTAGGCTGCTTGCCAATAAATGGAACAAAATATCAAAGGTACTTCCCTTCAGATTTCAGGAGATCCTTTCCTTGCTGCAGCCAGCACACAGACTGTTCACACAACTACTCTCTCATTCTCTCTGGGAACCATACACACACCTATATGGGCAGGGCAGACTTAATTAGGCCTTGGTTCAGGAATAACCCTATAGTGGAAAATGGCATTCTCCCTACGCCTACTATTGTGTCTATGGTCTACCACTCTGTCCCTACACACACTGGTACAGTATATATATATGTTTAATATTGCAGAAGCCATCTGCACATCACAGCAATTCAAAGAACTGCATCCCAGAGCTCCTGTGCTGCATTCCCCATATGCAGCAAGGAACTATGGGTAGGATACGCAAATGACCTCCGTCTCACTTTTATTGCATCCGGTGTCTGTTTTTACACAAAACCCTTAAATCAATGTCATGCCATACTATGTTTTTTTTAGCAGAGATCAGGTTTATGCAACTGGTCAAAGCCACTCCTAGGACAGCACTGTTTCGGGTTTATTGGACCGTCATCAGCTATGAGCTAGGCATGACCAGTTGCAGTGGATGCTTGGACCCGTAGGGTAGATATATATATTGTTGTTAGCACTCACAGTATATGATACATATATTATATACATTGGAAGGTCTGTTGTGAAGGTGTTAATGGAGTAGCAGACACTGCTGCTGTTGCTGTCGCAGAAAAACAAGTTTGTTTGAGGATTAAGCAGGAACTTTTGCCTATGTTTAAGAAAAATCTTCAAAAAGAGCAGATTCCCCAGCTGAGAGAATTAAAGCATCTCCCAAACACATTGTGATGTACCATTGCCAAGATCTTGGTGTGCAGATTGGTCTCCAAGCTCTATGGCATATGGCTAGCAGTAAAGATGGGCAGGAGTTATAGCATTTGTACTATAGATGTTTGTTTTTTACACAGCCAATTAATACAAAAGTTTCTAAATGATACCTAAATGAATGTAGAGTCTGAGGAAGAAATATAAACTTTTCTATTGTAGTAGAGAATTCAGTAGTGGCAGACCCCATTAGATGCAAAACATTGTTTGATTTTGTTTTCTTTTTCATATTTACTACAGATACAAATAATATCACAACACAACCCTCAGGAACCACCGAGTGGGACAGAGCCATCAGGTATCTCTAAAATTACAGTTATTTATCTTTAAACCATGTTCTGCTTTGAAATCAACCAGAAACAGCAATTTATCTTTAAACACAACCAAAGAATAAAGTACTTTAACTTGTGTTACTTTAGTAGAGTTCATTAGTTCCTACAATAATGTTGCAATTCATTCAATATTTAATGTCATATTCCCATATTATAAAAATATATGGGCAGTACTACAATCTTAACGCTAGCTTTATCGCCCCCATATTTCATGCCCCCCATATTAAATCCCTAACGCTAACAGGTTAAAAAATCAGTTAGCACTTCGTTGATTACCCTAGCTTGCGCGAGCTTACTGTACTCTGCACTCCCCATACCTAACATGAGGAGCGTGATCAGTAACTAGCGTTAGGATTACAAAGTCCTAATGCTAATTACTGCACCGATGTGGTAATGAAAAAGTTAACCGCAGCTTGAAGCTGGTGCTAACTGATACCGCTTCTGCAGAATCAGATAGCACCAGCTAAACCCCCCCAAAAAAAATCAGATACTCACTTCTCATCCCACGACGCGAACGGTGGCCACTTCCACTTCTGGGAGCAGAGTGAGACTGGGGACACATACAGGATTATTCAGAGAAGGTGACAATCTAGACCAAATAGTCAATTTGGAAAGTGAGATAAATGGGAGAATTTTTCTGGTTTGACTATTTTGACCTAGAATTTTCACTTCTCCAGTCATTCTCCTGAGCTTCACCTTTCTTTGAATAGACCTGATAGTCCCCAGTCTCCCTCCACAAATCACTCTGCAGCCCTGCACGATCTTGCGAGAGTGAGATCGTGCAGGGCTAGCGGCCCGGCAGCACAACCCTCCATGGATTCCTATAGACTCCAGTAGGGGGATACCGCAACAGTGTGTTAGCACTGCCTTGAGTATCCCTGGGCTTAGCACTGCATTATGGGGCACGCTGCTGTATCAGCACCTGCCTCATAATATGGAGCTAAAACAGGGATGCTAAGGGTTTTCCATCTTAGTATCCCCGTTTTAGGGGGCAGTTTGTAATACTGCCCTATGTCTTTTATTAATAAAATATTTCTAATTAACACTTCAAGTTAGGAATACTTTCGGTATATTATGAGGCTAAATATTTAATAGGGTAAAAATAAATCAATATATCTACAAACATTTCCATGCTTACACGCATCCCAATTTTAGGATTGTATCCTTTTAGCCTTAGCTCACTTGATACATTATTGCTGCTGTCCCTTTGACTCGAGCAACAATTTTTTTCCTGCTATACTTTAAGTCTCTCCAGGAGAGGTATGCCATAATGCTTGTACATTGATTGAATGTTGAATTTATCAGACTATACTCCAAGGCCACATTCTGACTACAAGCTCATCTTTCACTTCCCAGGGTATGTCACAAACCACACTTGGAGCATCTAGTTTTTATCCTCGATGTAATGTGTGACGGGCTATTTCTTTTGGCTTTAAAGGTTAGCACTTTTATTTTTTACAATCTTAGCCTGAGGGGTGCTTTATGTGCTACTGATGGGAAAGCAAATTGGTCTTAGAATGCATCATCAACTTGCCTGTACTATGTATGTTCTTAAAGGTCTAAAGATGGAGGGGAGTCGAAATGAGAACTTTGTGTTTATGTGCCTTCTTGTAATTCAGACAGCACTAAGAGCTACTGTGAATATCAAAACAAATCATTAGATAGCAAAAATGTTCCCATTAGATGGGAAAAAAATAATGGATAATAGAAATCATATTACATACACATCAAATATAACATTATTGTTATGGAAAACTATAAAGAAACATTATAAGTGTGTTAGAATCATAGTGAAATTTTGAAATTAATGGCATGATACTTAAAAAAACACTTTTCTTCAATGAGCACATTTTGAGCAATCTAGAATTGTGGCAAAATAATTAAAAAAATTTAATATACAGTAACATAAGTAACCATTAATTAAAATGCAGTGTAACTAGGAACAATAACGATATGCCTAAAATGTCAAGTTTGGGATGAATTTACTAACAATGCAACTGTTTCAGGCAACTTACTATGATTTATAAATATCCTTGGCATTTCAGTACTGGCCACCATTTCTAGATGATAGCAGTCTGATATGGAACAGTCATCTCTGTAATAGCACCATCGAGCTATAACCTTGTGAGACCTGTGCAGGTCCCCACTGTGGAGCAGGACACTAGTCCTGTTACTCATTCTCAGGACCCTCACAAACCTTGTTCTTGCTCAATATGATTTATAAAAAAATTGATGGCTCTCTATACAAACGTATCAAGACACGAAATTTCACTTGGACCTGACCTACCTGGACTTGGACTTCTGTGATCAACCTACTGGTGTCAAATTCTTGGGTGCCCAAAATTCAGTGATGCACATGGGGATCGAAGGCTAGGTCATCTGGTCTGATTATACACAAGAGCTACTGTAGCTCAAATTGCTGAAAGACTTAATGCAGGTCATGATAGAAACGTGTCAGAACACACTTAACAAATGCCACCTACTTTGAAATTGTTACAGACCATGTACAACCCTTCATGGCAATGTTGTTCCCTGAAGGCAATGGCCTCTTTCAGCAGGATAGCACAGTCTGCCACATTGCAGGAATGGTTTGAGGAACATAAAAAATATATTAAAGTGTTGCCTTGGCCTCCGAATTCCCCAGATCTCAATCCGATTGAGCAGCTGTAGAACGTGCTAGAGCAACAATCCAATTTATGGAGACTCAGCCTCGCAACTTGCATGACATAAAGGATCTGCTGCTAACCACTTCAATGCGGAGGACGCGCTCAGCACGTCCTCCGCATTACCACTGGTATGCGGAGGACGCGCTGAGCGCGTCCTCCCATTGGGGTCAGCGTTCGGCCGGGTTCCGGCCGATCGCTGGCCCCTCCGGTGCGGGCTGACATCCTCGATGTCAGCCGCGCATCCGGAACCGCAGCCACCGGAATTAGGTGTCATCGCGGCAGCGCGATGACACCTAATTCAGGCCCCCCCCCCGCATGTGCGGAGGAGGCGCCTAAAAGGGAGGGGGGGGGAGGTCCTTCGGACCTCTCTCCCTCCCGATCGGTGGCTCTGCGGGGGTTAACCCAGGCACCATTTGGAAGGGCACAGCCTGCCCTTCCAAATGGTGCCTGGCATTAACCCCTGGGGAGCTGGATCGCGAATCGGCGCTGAAAAGCGCCGGTTCGCGATCCTTTCCCGGAGCTGGCTGACATCTTGGATGTCGGCCAAGCCTCCGGGAACTCCCCCTGAGGACTGGCGTCATCGTGCGTAGCACGATGACGCCAGTCCTGGACTTAACCCCTAACTGCCACCAACGGTGGAGATAGGGAGTTCCAATGAACTCCCTATCTCCCGATCCGTGGCAGCTAGGGGTTAATGTTTGGTATGGTTGGATCGGCCAGAGCATGGCCGTTCCAACGATACCAAACACTACTGTGAAAAATTTTGTCAAAAAAAAAAAAAATGAAAAAAATAAATAAAAAGCAAATAAAAAAAAAAATATAAAAAAAAAATAAACACTTTTTTTATATTTTTTTTGGTTTGTTAATGCAGCAATATTGTTCCCATTTCAATTATAATGTGAACAATGATGCTGCACTAACGATTTTTGTATGCGGTGTGTTTGTTAAAAATAGTGTAATTTTCCCCAAAAAAAATGTAACGAGACCCCATCTCTAATTTTTTTAACAAGCGCACCCCATACAAAATATAACCGCAATTGCTCGCATGTTAAAATGTGAAAAAAAACACTTTGCACATTGTAAATTATTGAAAATACATATTTTATTGCATTTTTTGTTATAATATACAGACATGACATAACGTATACATATAATAATGACATATTATGAATCTACTGAGTCTGACGGAAAGAACGATATATAATATGTCTGGGTCATATACTAAAATAAGCCTTCAAAACACGTTTAAACATGATGAGCAAAACCTGTAAAAATGACCTCAGCACAGAGGCGGGAAAAGCCTCAGCAGCGAAAGGGCTAATGTCTTGGTGCCAGATGATCCCACAGGACACGTTCAAAGGTCTTGGGGCCTTGATACCAGAACTGTATTGGCAGCACAACCAGGGGCTACATGAGATTAGTCAGGTGTTTGTAATTTTGTGCTGCTCGGTGTATAACAGGTGGATAGAGGACTTTTACGGTGATTGCAATATGCAAAGGAATCTGCTCTTAAAAGCGATAGGTTTGAGTAGATTACATTATTAATTGAATATAATTAAATACATTATTTAATATCGCCTTGTGAAGGTGAAAACATGGAAAATAAAGTACCACAATTTAATAGCAGTAACCCAGATTATAAACAAATGAAAAATATGTATCAAAAATAATACTGTAGATACTCAAGTATACGATAGATTTTGGTGACAAAAATTTACCTTAAAATTGCAGGGGTCGCGTTATATTCGAGACATCTGCATCACGTGTAAAAAAAAAAACCTTTCCTTGCTTTGGATCCCAAGGCTCCCTGATGCTTGCAAACGCTTCAGGAACCCCCGGATTCAGGAGAGGTGGGATCCATCACGGCCAGAGGGCATGCTCGATTTAAGCCAATCATTAACCTTGCTTGCCTCCGCCAGCTATCTAATCGCTAGTAAAGAAGACGGGTGGCTGGTGGCTTCATACTTAGTAACAATTGCAATCATTCTAGAGCAGAGCACCCAGGCTTGAGGTATAGCCTGACTGTGTTAAGAGAACCTAGAAGGATTTTAATTGTTTACCAGTACAGTAAAATTGTGTTCCTCGCGTTATATTCCAGTCTTGAGTATTCTCTCATTTCCATAATAAATTTCTATCCATCGCGTTATATTCGGGTCGCGCTATACTCGAGTATCTACGGTAATAAAGAAAAAGGATATAGGAAAGTAATCACAAGAAAATAACTATTAGAAAAATATTTAAAACCAAATAAGATCAACTGAAATACAAATAAAATAAATTACTGAACACTGTACATACTATATGAAGGATGTAACAAACTGACATAAATCTAAGTTTGGACCAGCAAAGGTTCTCTGTGATCTTTCAGATAAAATTGACTATTTTCATTTAGGTCAAGGGTTGTATGGGTATTGAAATTATGAATCCAAAAGCTTGACTCAGGTATGTGGTCTGTGTCAATTAAATATAAAGATGACACTTGATGTTTCAGGAAAGATAAGATGAGCCACAGGTCAAGGTATGGTATGCAATCTTTGTATTTTGATAATGAGCACAGATTCTCTTGCATAGTTGGTTACCCATCTACCCAATATAGAACCGTCCACATGGACAATGAATTTTATAAATTACATATACAGTCATAGAGGAAATATGGTGTCTGTTTGCAAATGTTCAGCTGGTTGTTGGATATTTTGATACTAAATCCCCATTGTTTTCCATACGTTGGGTGATTTTAAAAGCTGAAAAAAATTAACAAAGCCTGACCATGTTTTAATCCTTTATCCATCAACACACCCACTAGAAACCTTTGTATGATTTAAATATGAAGCCTTCTACATCAACTAGCTGTGACATTTAACTTAACCTATGACCTCCAGATATCATACCCAGTTCTTAACTTTGACCACAACTCAGTTGGAAAAAAATCAGACACCACTATACTTCACCGTTAAGGACACAGTGTTAATCATAGAAAGAGTCTGCCCACCATCTATTTCCTTCTTCTTGATTAAGAGTTTTGGCTGTCACAGCCCTAGGACTAGAAACCTGGTTAAGCAAAATAGAAGATCAGTTGGTTTACGTTCTTACTGTCTTTTTCTTTTCTTTAACCCTTTCATTTACAAGCACTATTTTGGGAAAAGTTATTATCATAACATTTATTTAAAACATTAGGGGCCCTATTACAATCTTCGCGTTAAAACGCTCGCGCAATGAGTGAATTTGTACGCCAAGCGTTAAACGTCAATGTGTGGAAATCAACGCTGGAATTACAATCCTCTCGCATTTTTTCATCCGTCGAGCAATTTGTACGCGTTAAATGGACGCGTACAAATGCGCGCGCAGTAATGTTGCGCAGAAATCAGTGTGCGGACTGTGTTTTTCACGCGATTCCGGCAATCAGAATTAAGAACCACAATTATCTAACGTTAAGTTTTTGCGCCTGTCAAAGTCAATCTGAGCATATATGCTGCAGCAATAATAAATGCACACACAACTTCTCCATTTTATTGGTTTGGTATGAGTAGAGTGTGTAAGTATACTTTGCTGCATTTTTTTTTTGGGCTGGTGTATTTGGGTTCGGCCAGGTTGATAGAATTTGCCATTAAACCAGCTTTTACGAGTCGCTAAAATTATGCGCGCAACGGTAATACCATCCGCATACCAGCGCACATTCACGTTTGCGCTCACAATACTAAGTATAGGACGCACGCAGTAAAGTACGCTCGCGCAGGTTCACCCATGGTAGACGATTACGTGCGTTTGTTGCACTGACAATGTAATATGACGTTTAGCGCAAAGGATTTTACCCTTCGCATTAATGTTTTTTTGCACCGATGCAAACGTTTGCATGAAGATGTAATTTGGCCCAAGATGCATAGTTTGTACTTAAAAGTGGGCTAAAATAGCAAATTAGCACATAAGTTGTTATTCTTTCTGAAATGTTAAAAATGAAATAATTTAAATTTGCTAAAATGTAATTGTTTAATGTCTTCTTTACTCTTTTCAGTAATGTTGCTGGGATCAAAGGTTCAAGACCGTAGATGATGTCCCTTATTTTGCACAATTTCAAATGGGGTCTGCATTATTAGCACACAGGCGAAATTACCTTTATGTCAAATACAGTAAATGTGACAAAGATAGGTAATAAAAGTGGTCAGACCTCCTGCTTCTAGATTGTGTAGTGATCATAACGTGATTATTAGTAATGCAGCTTCCAAAAAATACAGGTATTATTTTGACATTGAATTGGTATTTACACAAATGATATCTGCATCTATATAAATTACAGTAACTCCTTGTATCTTTGCTGTACACAGATTTTCAGCAATTATAACCCTCTGAATCATATCCCTGTACAGTGGTGAGTAGCAGTAGTAGCTCTCCCTGCATTCTGCCCTCTCCCTGGCTGTTTTAATGCAGCTATAAAGTTTGTAGAAAGTTTTGCTACAATGAGGGCAAGGGCTGCTTGTAATTTAGTTACAGTATATAGGGTGACAGGAATGAGATCTGAGAATTTTGTTTCCCAATAATCTTGTTAATATTGTTTCCCAATAAAAAGTATGCAAATCATTGTTGTAAGCTAATTTTTGTTTCTCATTGTCATACAAACAGGGCTATTCAGAGAGAGGTGAAAACCTTGAGAATTGCTAGGAGAATGAACAATCTAGACCAAATAGCCAATTTGTAAAGTGAGATAAATGGGAGAATTTTTCTGGTTTGACTATTTTGACCTAGAATTTTCAATTCTCCAGTCATTCTCAAGGTTTTCACCTCTTTCTGAATAGCCCTGAAAGTATACACATTTATGCAGTAAACAAGTTAGTTAGAGATTTAGGCCCCCAGCACACGAGCGTATTTATGGCTCATATGCACCCGCACTTCCCTGCGTCCGTGGGTTTTTGACGGGGAAGGCCATCCACCGGACGTGAAAAAGCCCTCCCCATCAAAAAGCTAAACAGACGCTGAAAGGATACAAAGCGTCAAAGCTTTGTACCCTGAGCGCAGAGAGTGGAAGGAAAGTCCACTTTTACGGACGTTCCTTCCTCTGCTCATGTGCCGCCAGCCTAAATTAACACTGTGAGGGAAACCAGCAAATAGTCATACATATTGTTATTCTGAGAGTAAAAGAATAAAATTATGTACATTTTCTCACACAGAGAATTTCAACAGTTATGGAACTTGCATTTTTACCCTTGTACAGTAGTGAAGACCTCAATGTTCTTTTTGTATCCTGCCCTCTCCCTGGTTGTTGTCATAATATATCAGAAACGTTTGTTGAGATTTTTGTTACAGTGAGGATGAGGGCTGCTCCTTGTAGCTTCTTTGCACTAATACTGAATGACAGGAATGAGATCTGGGCAAATTTAGTGATTCCTCAGCAAACACTACACGCGCATTAAAACGCTATCAACCTCTTCTCTCATCCATCACCATCAATTTGTCTTCGCGATTTCAAATTATACAATTTTGCCTCATACATCCAATAAACTGCACCAACAAAATCATAAAGCAATCTACTTAGAATTTCTAACTATAACCAAAGCTGGTGCAAGTATTTCAGGCATCTAAGGCAAACCAAATTTTTTGCTGCCCCAGGGCTAAACAAAATAATGTTTCTGTTTCCAGCCACCAACACCTTTCTCCAGTATCCTCTCCACCTGTAACCTTTATCTCACCAATTATATCACTCTTAATCTCTATTACTCTATATTGTCTCACTGAAAAGGGTATTTCACCAAAAACCCTGGTGTCTTCTCTTCTACTTGCTTCACAAAGACTTGCTTGTCTTTCTTGATTTTTCCTTATCCCTGTCTCTCTCTTTATATCTCTCCCTCAACATATCCACCCATGGATGCCTCTCTACCTCATATATAGTGTTTCTGCTCCTCCACTTTAATTGCTGCTACACTGACAAACACACACAAAGACACTGACATACCCACCGACAAAGACAATGACAGAGTAACACATAACACTGACAAACACACACAAAGACACAGACATACCCACTGACAAAGACAATGACAGAGCAACACAGAACACTTACAAAGACACACAAAGATACTGGCAGGGACACCAAGACTGACAGACACGCTCCTATTAGTAAAGACACTAACAAAGACACTGAAAAACACATACACACACAAACACTGAGACAAAGAGACAATACGAGATGTACACTGAACTTCATTGCGTAACCATATCTCACTTGTACGCTTTATCACAGGTCATTGAGGAAGAACAAAGGTCATCCTTGACTGAAAAGGATTGGAGTGCTGGAGTTCCTAGCATAAATTATCTTTATATAGCCAGGAGGCAGACTGCATGCTCCTAATGGCCAAAGAACTAAACAACACAGCCCTGTCTCTCAGCTGAACTGCACTGGGAGATACCGTTATCGTCGGTGGCAGTGAATTTTCCATAGAGAAGTAATGGTTAATCTAGTCAGAGAACACCGAACAGCAGTGAAATGCCATGATTTTCGGAGGTTTCATTCAACAAGTTTAATCAGGCGAATCCTATAGGTTTCAATGTAAGAAAAGTTCCCCATTTTTATTAAATATTTATTCAACCATTTATTCTTTTCATATACAGCAAAAAGTCTCTTTTATAGGATTTTTGGGGGGGAATTCTTTCCAGATTTTTTGTAATTGACTTTTTTCTTTTCCTGCGCAGACCTTTTTATTTTTTATTTAGATGACCTTATATATTATTTCCAGGCATTTTCATGTAGTTTTTTGTAAACACGGTTTAAAAGTTGTGTTTTTTCTCTTGTTTGTTTTTTACCCTATTCGACGACTTGGCGGCTTTTTTCCGGGAGCTGATCGGCTACCTGTTTGGCGGGTCGTTGTCATTTTTCGGATCGATGCGGATTTTCAGAATTTTTTGGCGGTTTTACAGCGGTTTTTCAGATGTGCTTGGCGGCTCGTTCCCTGCAGTGAATGCTGAATTCAACGCAGGGTTGGCGAATCAAACTCGAAGTGCGGGTGACGGGAGATCACCGAAATGTCGGTGACATTTTGATGCTCTCTGAATAACCCTGTATGTTTCATGCTGTACCCTGTAGACACTAATGCAAATCAGGTGTATTTCTCAATATACCCATTTCTTACCTCAAAATCTGTTGTACTTATTTGCTGTTGTTTCATTTTACTTATTTATTCCTGCGCGCTTTGCTTAGAAGAATGAACAGTGACATTGAGTTTTTGAGGTTTAAAATATCTCGGAGCCCACAGTAGCCAGGCTCATGAATATGAAAGAGTACAAGATAACAAATGGGAACAGTCAATATATAATCATGAAAGCATATGAAAATTAGGACCAATTAAATGTTTTATTAGTCAATAATTTGCAAAAAGACATGAACTAAAATTCTATTATGAAATGTTTGCAATCAGACCTTGACATATTTAATTCCAAACTTCAGTTTCCATTATAGATTTCATTTACCAGGACTGCCAACTATATAATATATTAATATTAATGTTTTAGAAACCCCTGTCCATGCCAAAGCCATGTATACAAAGGCCAACCAGACCTGTTACCTCAGTTTTATTCTCAATGCTAGCTGCATAGTTGTCTTTTGTTGTCATGAACTTTGTCAGCGAATGAATTTAGAAGCCATGTTACATTACACTAAATTACTATAATTTTTATACTGCCAACATGTTCAACAATGCTTTACAAATGGGATGCTGCTACAAACAAAAGACATAGGGGGTTACTCAGAGAGCACCGAAATTTTAGTCCTCTCGACGTTTGGCAATTTAATTTTTCCGACCCTGCGGTGAATTTAGTATTCACTGCAGGGTCCCCGAAATGCGCCTAACAGAGTCCACCTAACAGCGACAGTCAGCCCACCGACCATAGACACCCACCACCTAACAGACTGCCGAATGCAGCCAACGATGAATGCAGCTGATGATCTGCCGAACGTAGTCTACAATCCGGCAAATACTGCCAAACTGACTGCCAACTGCGTCGATCAGCCACCGAACGCCGCCGAACTTTGGTTTAAAAAAAATGCATTTAAAACAATAATAATGCTTTAAAATGCATGGAAATAATAGCAAAATGTCCTATAAAAATAATAAAAAGGTCTGTTACAGAATTTAAAAAAAAAAGACATTTAGAAAAATTTCACGTAAAAATCCAGAAAGATGCCACATTGTTTTTCTAAAAAATAAATAAAAAGACTTTTTGCTGCAAATGAAAAGAATAAACAGTTGAATAAAAAAATTATAAAAATGGTAATTCTTTTTTACATTGAAACCTATGGAATTTTCCTTTTTAGACCTGTCAAACTGAAGGACCAAAAGTCTGGACATTTCGCCAACATTTCGGTGCAATTCAGCATTCTCTGAAAATATTAATCATTATTATTTCCTGTATGGGACAATTTCACTACCTCCAAAGGTTGCCAAATCCGGCAATCTGAGGTGAATTTTACCATATTTCACTGGCAATTCGCCAATATGGCGAATTTCAAGCTTTTTGAATAGCCAAACTGCCAGGAAATTGCGCCTTATGGTGAAATTCACTGTTTGGTACTTATTTAATAACCCTTATACTTATATAAAGGGAACAGGGGGCTGTGCTCTTCAAACAATCTAGCCATTACAGCACTTACACTCGTGGTGGGAGTCACATCGAGTAGGCATGTGCAGCAACCGCAAATGTATATTTTTCAGAGGTAGACAAAGAAAACAACATAAAGGTGGCATAGTTCACTAAATCGATGATGTAGAAGGAAGGAGAGTGCAGTCCATGAGGAGCAAATAATGTCTAGCTGGCAGTGATGAGTGGAACAAACAAGTTGGGCAAAAGTCCAAATACGTATGATCTAAGGGGTGTTACAAAGGTCAGGCACAATGAATGCACTAGGTCAAGGCAGGCAGACTACTAGCAAGGTCAAGTGTACACTCCAAGGCCAGACATAATAAAATCAATAAAGAGGGCAAGGCTGTATAGGTCATGTTGTTCTAAAAAGCTTTCCAGAAGGCAGAGTCAAAGACACACAGGAGGTCAAGACAGGTTGCAAAGGAGTTAAGCCAGATATAATGGCAAAATTCTAGTATCAGGTAATCATATATATTCAGGGATTTGCACAGTTGAAAAAGAAGAATTCAAAGCACCATGGATGTGGGTCATCTGCAATTTATGAGGAAAAGGTCACCCTAAGTGGCTGGGCCCCTGATCATTTAGGCATCAGGTATGAACCTCTCCAAGCCCAACAGCATCTGAAGTAAGCAGCATCTGATCTAGATTCTTCACATAAGGGTTATTCAATAAGAGCTTGTCAAATTGCAACAAATTGCACAGAAAGGTGAATGTCACCGTACGGTGCAATTTCGTGTCAGTTCGGCTATTCAGGCAGCTGGCGAATTGCCAGCAAAATAAGTTGTAGTTCGCTCAGATTACCGCAATTCGGCAACAATGAAATTGTCCCATAGAGAAGTAATGGTTAATCTGTATTTAGTGACATTTTAGTGCTCTCTGAATATCCCATATAGACTCCAGCAGAGAGTGCAGAGCCTCCAGGGGAACTTGGGGTTAGTGTGATATACTAGAAAGTAGAAAACTGACTTAGGTCACCAGATCCAGAATGAGAATGTCTTTTCCTAGACTTTTTAGGCTAGGGTCAGACGAACGCATTTTCGCGTTGTCTGTGAAAAAGTGCGTTCGAACGAATGGACGCATTTTTTCACGGAGTACGCGATAGCGGTCATACGATGCGCCATTTCGTCCGTGATTTTGTACGGATCATCAATAAAACACTTTTTTGTGTCTGGACGTTATGTTGGCCGGACATTAGCAGCGTCTGACGTCTCCCAATCACGCACACACGCCTCTAACGGATGCAGCGCACTCTGTACGTCAGTAGTAGCGGTTTGACATTCTAGAAAAAATGCATTCGTTTGCCACTTGCGTTGCGCGGACGACCTTTCGTGCGGCCGTACTTCGTGTGTTCCCCGGCATTGGACGTCATTTGCTGCTAGCACGGCCGTGATTTCGTGCGTCTAAACGCACGTTAAAACTGCTTTCGTCTGACCCTAGCCTTAGAGTGGCATATTCATCAAATATATCTGGTTTGATGATTATTGTGTTAACAACATAGGATTTGTTAACCCCTTCACGTTTTATTATTTTTTTTCTTTACTTTAAACATGGTCATCTTTGGTATCATTGGAAAGGCCATGCTCTGGCCTTTCTAATGATACCAAACATGTCCCAGCTAGCTGCCAATAGGGATGAGCCGAACACTCCCCGAGTTCGGTTCGGAGCCGAACCCGAACTTTCCAAATGTTCGGATCCGAACCCGAACCCGAATTCGAACTCAATACAAGTCAATGGGGCTGAAAATTCGGTTTTTAGAGTGCCCTCCAAGAGGGCATATATGCTAGATATTTGCCATAAAAGGTGTATGGGGGTCCGGGTAGTGCCCTGGGGGACAGGAAACAAGGACAAAACGTAAAAAAAAAACGTTTTTAAAGGGACAGTGAGTTTTCCATGAAATAAGGGTTAAAAATAAAAACAAAAAATTCCTTCAAATATCGTGCCTAGGAGGTCCCCATAACCTGCCCGTGAAGTGGTGGATTTCTAGGATGTATAGAAGTATGTAAAAACCAATAAATGACATTTCAAATGACGTTAAATGCTTTTCCTTTAATCTATCCATAAACAACTGCTTGGGGCGGCAGTCTGTATGAAAAGAGGAGACATTTTCGGACACGCAGAAAAAGTTTACTGATTTTTTGGCGGTGAAAAGCAGGAGAATGACTGGAGAATGGAAGATTCTAGACCAAATAGCCGATTTGGAAAGTGAGATAAATGGGAGAATTTTTCTGGTTTGGCTATTTTGACCTAGAATTTTCTCTTCAGTCATTCTCCTGAGTTTCACCTTTCTCTGAATAACCCTGTCAGGGTTATTCAGAGAGCGGTGAAGAGCAGGAGAATGACTGGAGAATGGAAAATTCGAGGTCAAAATAGCCAAACCAGAAAAATTCTCCCATTTAGGCTAGGGTCAGACTAGCGAATTTTTAACGTGCGTTTAGGTGCACTTAATCACGGCCGCACTAGCAGCAAATGACGGGCAATGACGGCCAATATACGAAGTACGGTCGCACGAAAGTCTGGCTGCGCAACGCAAGTGGAAAATGAACGCATTTTTTCGGGAAAGCAGAACCACTAGTACGGACGTACAGAGTGCGCCGCGTCCACTAGCGGCGTGTGTGCGTGATTTGGAGACGTCAGACCCTGCTCATGTCAAGCCAACATAACGTCCAGACACCCAAAGTTTCCTGGTTTGGATCCGTTAAAAATCACGCACAAAAATGCGCATCGTATGACCGTTTTCGCACATTCCGTGAAAAAATACGGCAATGCGTTCGGACGCACTTTTTGACGGTCGCTGCGAAAAATGCGTTAGTCTGACCCTAGCCTTATCTCACTTTCCAAATTGGCTATTTGGTCCAGATTGTTCTCTTTTCCTGCCATTCTCCTGGTTTTCACCTTTCTCTGAACAACCCTGAGAGAGAGGTGAAAGCCAGGAGAACTGGCAGGAGAAGAGAACAATCTAGACCAAATAGCCAATTTGGAAAGTGAGTTAAATGGGAGAATTTTTCTGGTTTGGCTTTTTTGACCTAGAATTTTCACTTCTCCAGTTATTCTCCTGCTTTTCACCGCTCTCTGAATAACCCTGTGAATGTTTAATCCCGAGGTGAAAAATAACATTGCTTTAGATGTTATTTTGAATTTTTTTAAAACACCAGTTAAATGCAGCATATTAGGAAGTTTTAGGAGGGAAATTAATTCTCAAATCTCAATCAGAAGCAGACCCCACCCCACCCCCTCAGTACCTCAGTATAGTGTACAATGTATCAAATTGATTACCAGACTAAAAACACCTGGTGTTATGCCCGTTTGTGAACAGAGGTCATTTAGAGTTGAGAATCTTTCCACGTATACATTCGTTTTTAATTCAATATCTAATAAACCGTTGCTTATAATATTCTGCAGTAAAGAGTCTCTTTATTTCTAGATTTTTTAGTATTTTTTTAAGCATTTTCTATACTTTTTTCAAAATTTCCTTTTTTTTTTTCGAACTCGAACCGAACACACCCAAAAAGTTCGAAGTTCGCGAACTTTCGAACTGCCAAAGTTCGGGCCGAACTCCGAACCGTCCGAACCCGAACAGCTCATCCCTAGCTGCCAACAGTCGGGAGACATTGGGGTTCAAAGGAACCCCTATCTTTCCTTAGGAGTCAATGAGGACGTTCCCCACACGTCCTCAGCAGTGAAAGGGTTTTAAGAGCACCACTCTCATTAATCCTGGATACTGCAGCGAATGTGTTTTTTTTGTACTCAGAATCCTATTTCCCTACAAATAAAACCATATATATTTTTGTTGATTTAAAATGGCTATTAAAATACTAAACCCACCTGCCATTTCAAGGCAGATTTTTTCTAAGTGGCTCTTTAAAGTGCTGTTATTGCGTCTTCATTTTTGTCTTTTTCAGAATTTTAAATAAAATGCACTTGAAAAAAACTCTGCTTTTATTTGTAGATAATTTGGGATTTTGAGCACATAGGAACACATTGCTGGTGTGTTGTAGGATTATTTTCTGACTACTTGTATTGACGTTTGTCCTACCTTGCCCTACAGAGGCGTTTATACAAAAACTATTTCATAAATACACTAGCTATATGAGCAATGTTTTTATATATAATATATCCACACGAATCTTCTGATATGAGGAATATCCATAGGAATTTATTATTTATTTTATGCCTATACATCCCCCGTATGGTATACAGTTTGGGAAGATTAGGGATTCCATTAATAATGGTTGTATATGGTTCTGATATTGTTCTCCCTCCATGGGGTTTCTCAAACTGCTTGATCGCCTTAGAGGAATGAAGATACCGTACCGTCAGGAGCCGATCGCCATAGCCGCAGTGGAACGCATATTACATCCGGTTTCAAAGCCTGACCCGCACAGTGAGACGCATGGAGCGTGACGAGCGCATGAGCAAGATGGCGGCGTCCGCCGCAGATCCGAGGGAACTTGGTTCTGAGGCGTGGAACACACGCTTAATTGTAATTAAGGACAGATGGGGACAATTTAAGGACACTATATGAATGTACACATCAGTATAACCTGTAAACCAGCTGATGAAGCCAGTTGATCTGGCGAAACGCGTTCTGGTCTCCTGGCTGAGCCAGTAATTTTATTTATGTTTGAAATAAATATTTTAATTTTGAAACTTTCCCCGCTGTTCTGGATTCCTAAAAGAAGGTGTTTGGGCTTTACCTAGAAATAAGTCCTGAGGCACACATACCTAGAGCTTGGTCCATAGCTCCAACAAATGTGAGTTGACTGACTTTGTTTATTTTATGGTATTTCATCTGTGGAAGATCTGCACAAGGAGGTTGTCTGGTTTTTCTTTTTCATATCCCATGAAATTTCTATAAGGTGTGGGTCACCTTTAGAAGAGGAGAAGTCAAGTACCCAAGAGCTTTGATCCACTTAGAGCCAGTGCTTGGGCTCTACAATTTGTGAGTGGAACAGTATATAACTACTTGTTTTATGTGTTAAAACCATCTGCACTATATATTGTTTATTTTCTTCCATATACTCCACATGGATGTAATGAACTAAGGGAACCATCAGCTACCAATTGGCGATTGTTTTGGCGCCACCAGATACATACCATTATCTTTGTCATTTTCACTGGTTTGGGGGAAACCACTAAAATTTCTGGTTTGGCATTGGTTGGTTGGTGGTGGTACGGATTCGGGCGCCTGTTCATTCTTTCTGTATTACATAAATATACTTTTTCTACATTACTAGCATAACGGTAAATAGAGCTTATATACTAATTACTTCAGTAGTGTTTTTGGACTGTTATGAGTTGTTACCTCTTTTAAACCCGGTTTACCGTTCAAAATGTAAAGCATATCTAGTGAAATCAGAGTGCTGTGTCACACATACAGGTGTATCGCAATAAATTAGACATGTGCATTCGTTTTAGTACTAAAACGATTTAGTCTGAATTTTGGGATAATTTAGTTTTCGTATGACTCAAGAGATACGAAACTGCTCAGTACAAAAAATGAAAGAAACTAAAATGAAATGCACTACATTTTAGTTTCAGTCCTTTTTGTGATATTACATTGATGAGTGAAGGAGACCAGCAATGAAGAGCGCAACATCGCAAAGCTACAGAAAAGGTTTGTATGCGTAATCCTTTCCAACCCCTACCCGAAAATCTGACAGTGATAGAGCTCCAGAATACTCACTCACAGCACAGACACCCAGCACAGGAGAGGAAACCTTTACTTAACTATAGCATGTCTATGAGGCAGACAAGATGATAAAAGCAGCTGGAGAAGGAAAACATTCAAATAAATCACACTGAAAGCTAATGACAGAGGAGGGCTGGATAGTGAAAACCCCTTTATAACAAGCAGCGCTGGGAGAAGAGAGGGACTTTATAAAATGTGTGTTATCTCCCCTCCCGCTATGCATAATAGGGGCTTAGGTCTGATACATTTTATATTATCCAGGAGCACTATCCCCCTTTTCTCATCTATAATACACATTTTATATAAAGTCCCTCTCCTCTCCCAGTGCTGCTTGTTATAAAGTTTTTTTTTACGTCTGATACATTTAGTATCCAGCTCTCACAGTAACTCTGTCATTATGAGCCTTCAGTGTGATTTATTTGAATGTTTTCCCTGAATTTAAAGTGCTTTATTTTATTATAAAAATAAATTTGCACCAGTCATCTCTTCTCTGAGCTTTCAGACCGATTTACGTTACTATTTTTCCTCTGCCCTGCTTTTATATTCCTGTGTCTCCCCCACAAAGATACAACGTTTAAGTAAAAGTTCCCTCTCCTGTGCTGGATAAGCATTGCATTCCGAAGTTCTGCACCCTCCACATGCCAATGCAGTAGGATGTTCTATACAGAGAGGGGCATTAATTAATGCAGGAGGATGTTCTATACATTATACAGAGAGGGGTATTAATGCAGGAGGATGTTCTATACGTTATACAGAGAAAGGTATAAATTGAGGAGGATGTTCTATACAGAGAGGGACATTAATTAATTCAAGAGGATGTTATATACATTATACAGAGAGGGTTATTAATTAATGCAGGTGGATGTTGTATACATTTTACAGAAAGGGGTATTAATTAATGCAGGAGGATGTTATCTACATTATACAGAGAGATGTATTAATTAATGCAGGAGGATGTTCTATACATTATACAGAGAGGAGCCTTTTTTTTACCCCTCTAAATCCAGTGGCTGTGAGCGCTGAGATCAGCTGCTTGTTATATTATCTCTCAGTACAATGTATCAGGCTCAGCTGTTACAGTAACTGACTGTAACAGCGCTCAGAGTTTCAGTTAAACAAGGAAATAATATTGTTCTAACCTCTTATATATAAAAATATTATTTACTAGTTTTACTGAAACTCTGAGCGCTGTGATGTGCAGCAGTCAGTTACTGTAACACCTTTGCCTGACACATTGGGCTCAGAGTGAGAGATTCTGTAACAAGCAGCGATCTCAGCCCTCTGAGGAGCCACTACAATAGTAATTGTATCTCCTGGTTTTCGGATGAATGAAATAAATACAATAAGTAAATACAATGAATTAGAATGTCGTGGAAAAGCTCATTTATTTCATTAATTCAACTCAAATTCTGAAACTTGTGTATTAAATAAATTCAATGCACACAGACTGAAGTAGTTTATCCCCTTCTCGACCGCTGACGTACTATGTACGTCCAGCCCACGGGTCTCCCTTAGACCCGCGGACGTTCATAATACGTCAGCGGGCTTCTAACCTCCCTCGCTCGTTCCCTCGTTTCCTGGGGGCCGGCGGATCCGATGATGTCATCACGCTGCGTGATGACGTCATCGGCAGGCGCCGGTAGTGAAAATTCAGGACGGGGAGGGGGGCTCCTTTGAAGCCCTCTATCTCCCCAACCATGTAATGTACAGTGATGCTTTTTGCACCGCTGGAAAGGAGAGAGTCTAGCATTAACATTTTCACTGCCGGATTGTGATTCGGCGCTAATCGGCGCCAAAATGCGATTCGAACCTTGAGGGGAATGACATCTTGTGTCCGGTGTACAGGATTAACTGTTTCGCCACTGAATCCCGATTCAGCGCAAATTTGTGCCAAATCATGATTCAAACCTGGAGGGGGCTGACATCTTTTATGTCAGCCAAGCCTCCAGGTCACCCCCCACCCACTGACATCCTCACCATATGTGTGAGTATGTCAGTGGGCCAGTTAACCCCCTAGCTGCCATGTGGAGATAAGGGGATCCAAAAGATCCCCCTATCTCCTGCTCCATGGCAGCTAGATGGTCATATTTGACATCATTGGAAAGGCCTAATCATGGCCTTCCCAGTGATGCCAAACATAACCAGGTTTGGCTTAAAAATTAAATAAAAAAAATAAATAAAAATTACAATTAAAAATTTTTTTTTTTTTTTTAAAAACAAATTGTCTGGGGGGGGTTTAGTTAAATAGGACCTAGGCTGTCATCTAAAAATAATTAGCACAAAATGGTCAGAATGATCGCAGCGCACATAGGTGAACTGGCTCAGCAGTGAAGGGGTTAAAAAGCAAAAACATGTAAAAATTGGGTATTTCTATTCTTGGGCCCAAATTTTGAAACTATTTAGCTGGGGTCTTTTTTGGTGGTTGTAGATTTTGGGGATTAAATTACGAAAAAGTGTGTTTTTACCATTTGTTTCATCATATTTCATTTTTTTATAGTAGATTATTCGATATGATGGAAATAATGTTATTTTTAGAAAGTCCATTTAATGGCGGGAAAAACGTGTATAATATGTGTGGGTTGAATAAACGAGTAAGAGGAAAATTTGACCTAAACACTAACAGCGCAGAAACGTAAAAACAGCAGCGGTCACTAAGGCTAGGGTCAGACGAAAGCATTTTTCCCCGCGAACGTGAAAAAGTGCGTTCGAACGCATTGACGTATTTTTTCACGGAATGCGCAAAAACGGTCAGACGCGCATTTTCGGGCGTGATTTTGTACGGATCGTCAATAAAACTCTTTTTGCGTCTGGACGTTATGTAGGCTGGACATTAGCAGCGTCTTACATCTCCTAATCACGCACACACGCCGCTATGCCGCACCTGCGCACTCAGTACGTCAGTACTAGCGGTTCAGCGTTCTCAGAAAAATGCATTCAAATTCCACTTGCGTTGCACGGCTGGACTTTTGTGCGGTCGTACATCGTATATTGGCCGTCATTGCCTGTCATCTGCTGCTAGTGCGGCCGTAATTATGTGCGCCAGAAAGCACGTTAAAAGTGCGCTGGTCTGAGCCCAGCCTAAAGGACGGATTTGTGTAAAACTGCCCGGTCTCTAAGGGGTTAAGTTTCTGGTTCTTTTAGGCTAATGTCAGTTGAACGTAGTCTGAGCACACTCTGTGTGCGTGCATAACGGACGGACGTACTGACAGAAGATACTGTAGACACCACACGGTCTGGTTTTTTTGAGGAATGTGGAAAAACAAGGGAAATATGGGAAACAAAATTAATTAAAATTAAATGACAGGTACAGTCAGCCAGACCAAAAAAACTTCCGGCCGTCAACTTGATGGATGTCGCAAATGCACTGCGTCTGACATCGCCTCATCACGCACACAGGCCGCTACGTGGATGCGGCGCACTCTGGGCTTTCATCGCAGCACTTTTACGTTGAGGCCTAAATAGCGTCCGTTGCCACCTGCGTCGTACGTGCGCACTTCAGTGCGTATGTACTTTGTGTGTTGGCCTCTATTGCTCACAAATCAATGCTATGACGGACGTTAAACTGTGCGGCAACACGGATGTGATGACTGCGTTCGTCTGACGCTAGCCTAAATTGTGATTATATGGCTCACATTTAACAAAAACCCACCAATTCACTATCTCAACAAATTAGAATACTTTATGTGTCTTTCAGCTCATCTGCATTTTTTGGTCTCTTGCTTCTCAATTTCCTCTTGATAATACATAGATTCTCTATGGGGTACAGGTCTGGTGAGTTTGCTGGCCAGTCAAGCACACCAACACCATGGTCATTTAACCAACTTTTGGTGCTTTTGGCAGGTGCCAAATCCTGCTGGAAAATGAAATCAGCATCTTTAAAAAGCTGGTCAGCAGAAGGAAGCATAAAGTGCTCTAATAGTTCTTGGTAAACGGGTGAAGTGACTTTGGTTTTCAAAAATACAGTGGACCAACACCAGCAGATGACATTGCACCCCAAATCATCATAGACTATGGAAACTTAACACTGGACTTCAATCAATGTGAGCTATGAGCTTCTCCACCCTTTCTCCAGACTCTAGGACCTTGGTTTCCAAATTAAATACAAAACTTGCTCTCATCTAAAAAGAGGACTTTGGACCACTGAGCAACAGTCTAGTTTTTCTTTTCCTTAGCCCAGGTAAGATGCCTCTGACGCTGTCTGTGGTTAAGGAGTGGCTTAACAAGAGGAAAATGACAACTGTAGCAAAATTCTTTGACACGTCTGTGTGTGGTGGCTATTGATGCCTTGACCACAGCTTCAATCCATTCCTTGTGAAGTTCACCCAAATTTTTGAATCGATTTTGCTTGACAAGTCTCTCAAGGCTGCGGTTCTCTCGGTTGGTTGTGCAGCTTTTTCTTCCACACTTTTTCCTTCCACTCAACTTTTTCTCCTTGTGAAGGGTGTCAATGATTGTCTTCTGGACAACTGTCACATCAGCAGTCTTCCCCATGATTGTGTAGCCTAGTGAACCAAACTGAGAGCCCATTTTGAGGCTCAAGAAACCTTTGCAGATGTTTTGAGTTGATTAGCTGATTGGCATGTCAACATATTCTAATTTGTTGAGATAGTGAATTGGTGGGTTTTTGTTAAATGTGAGCCATATCATCACAATTAAAAGAACCAAAGACTTAAACTAATTCAGTCTGTGTGCATTGATTTTATTTAATACACAAGTTTCACAATTTGAGTTGAATTAATGAAACAAATGAACTTTTCCACAACATTCTTATTTATTGAGATGCACCTGTATATTTTCATAACTGAAGAATTACGTTATGCAAGAATGTGTGTTTCTTTCATCTTAAATAGTCTTATCTAAATTATCATAAATGAGAGGCAGAATCTTTAGTAACAAAGTCTCTTTATTATCTTGTTTGAAATTATTATATTTTGATTATTTGATGTCTTAAATCATACACCATTGCCCAAAAGGAAAGAGTATCAATGTTTGCACAATATTGTGCCTAAGAAGCAAACAATTCAACCTATATATCATGTATATATGATACTATGTCTTACAGAATATGACCATATTTATAGCTTTCTTCTTGTAAGTTCAACAAATCAAACTGTGACATTCTTTGGGCTACATTTTGCAGAGTCTGCATCCAGATTACAATAAATTGTACAGTAAGCATCGTTGTTTGAGTAGGATTTTGTAAAATGATCGCACTTCAGAGACTTTGTGAATGAAAGCTTGGCTGGGAGGAAATCATTGAGGAAAGACAGAGAAAGTCTAATGCCAAAAAATAATATGCAATCAGCGGGTTGCTTTTATACTTTGTCATAAGAACAACTGAGCAGTTAATCAATTTCGAGATGAAAAAGTTTTGGGTTTAGGATAGAATATCTCATTTGATACTTAATTTTTTAAACTTTTTCTTTCATTTTTGAGCTTGTGTAGAGAAACCTCAGAGGGAATATTTTACAAAAAAATCCATAACTCTTGACATGCTGATATGCTACTTTTGCGTCTGTACTTTGCCATCAGATAGGAATGAGGGAAGACAATAGTGTTTTATAAGAATTTGCTTTATATATCTATTTTAAGCTAACATCTCAGACAATAGACAAATATCATGGTGTAACAACTAGCATCCTCGCTACACCTTATAGCACACACACACAAATACACATATAAACACACAGACCCATACATACATATATAGAGTATAAATGTTATTGCATACACCATGTCTAACCACTCAATGTTTTGCAACATACTACACAGTGCAAATAAAGTGAATGTGAGAAATTATTTATTATTTTGGAAACAAAATTAATGACAGAACAAGGTCTTCATTTTCTAATATAATATATATATTCATCTTTTAATTCTTGTGCTCTCATTTGAGATTCAGTGCAAGCCTTAGATCGAAGGATCCAAGCAGCCACATTGTATCCTTTGTTACTTGGCAGTAAGTTGTCTCATTTCATGAAGTCTGTATAGAAAAAAAATATATATATACTTTGTTAGAAAATTCCCAGCACTGCAAACAATGTAGTCACTGTATGTAATCATTTCAAAATTCACACATGCAATATCTTCATCATGAACTGGTTACGGGAGAAGATAAGGAACGGCAATTGATTTTCATTAACACTGTAATTCAGTCATGGCAAGTATATATGGACATAGAGTTTAATATTTATCACCAATAATTGTTATTTATATTTGAACTATATATGTAAAAGCTGTGTTCATGGAGATTGCTCAGACTCTCTGAAATGCTATCACAATCTGAAACATGATACATGATGTCCGGTCTTAATTGACTTCATTTTTACTGTTCATTTTTAATGTTCACCTCTCTGAACCCCTTCCTATCCAGCGTTAATTTTGATGACTAATAATTTTTGTCGAAGACTTACATTTTTAGTGGTGAAAGCTAGATTATAACTAAATTATGATCGCTAAAACTATTACGAAAATCTCTTGACGTTTTCATTGATGTTAGGGAGGGACTCATTTTAACTTACAGGGTTATTCAAAGAGATTCTAAAAGTCACTGCACGTTCGGTGACTTTTCATTCCCTGCACTTCGGGGGGATTCAGTGATCTTAGTTCGCCGACACTGCGGTGTATTCAGCAAGAACCACAGGGCCCCCGTAGTGCAGGGAAAACTCACCGCAAAAACACGGAACAATCAACGCAAACCCGCCAAACACTCACTGAACACTCACCGAAACCCGCAGAACCAGCTGGATTAATCAGGCCGGAGAAACCCCACTAGCTGCTGATCACAGCGCAAAGCAGCCGCCGGAAAAAGCAGACACGCAGATGAACGAGGTGGGGAAAAAAAAACAAAAAATCTGTACACTCAAAAGTTTGAAAATTGAAACGCTGTTTGCAAAAAAACAACTGAACGTAAATAGTCCTCTCCTCCTGTTTCCAACCCCAACCCTCCTAGATTGTGAGTTCCTATGGGAATAGGGCCCTCATCTCCTCCTGTACTGTTTGTCAAATGTTGTTCAATATATTGTAACCCTGTCTATACTGTGCTTATTGTACAGCGCTGCGGAACATGCTGGCGCTTTATAAATAAAGAATAATAATAATAATAAATGTCTGGAATTTACACATAAGATCCAATGAATGGTAATAAAAAGGTCTGTTACAGAAAAATCGATGTAAAATAAAAACAGAAAAAAAGTTTGCCAAAAAAAATTACAAAAAATGCCTAAAAGGTTCTAAAAAATCTATGAAGAGACTTTTTACTGCGTAATAAAATAATAAATGATTTACTAGATATTGAATTAAAACTGGAATATTTTTACCATTGAAGCCTATGGATTCTCCTGAATAAACCTGTTAAATGAAACTACCGAATAGCAGGGCATTTCAGCAACTTTTCTCTGCTGTTTTGTGTTCTCTGAATACCATTGCTTCTCTATGGGGGATTTCACTGCCCTGGAACAAGCACCGTGTGTGCAGGCAATTCGTCACAATTTGACGAATTGCCTGCTTTCTAAATAGCCGAATGACCCCGAAAAGTCACCGTTCGCTGAATTTCAGTGTCCGGTTACATTTTGGGGCCAGATCGACTCTTTGAATAAGCCTGATAGTTTTAGATGGGGCTCTTTGACTAAAATCCCATTTAACGTTCGTGATAATTTCATCCACCAAAATTTGACTAGTCTACTCTAGAATTTGATTTGGCCAAGATGACGTACACGTTAAGGGCACTATCACTTGCCCTAAGTTAAAATGAGGATGCTAAGGGGAAAAATGTGCAGTCGCCAATTTCCCCTTAGCATCCCCGTTTTACAAGTGGATTTTGAGGCAGCCGCTGAATCCAGCAGCCTGCCCTGTAGCGGCCGCTAGCCTCCATGATGCTCACGGCAGCTCTGATGCACCAATGCGAGCATCCCCTCCATAGGACTCCATGGAGGCTTGTGCTGCCAAGTCATATGACCTGCAGGATCTCACTCCTTGTGGAGTGATCGCGGAGGGAAACTGGGGACTTTTTCCCCCCAGTCTCACTCTTCTCCCAGCGGCCAGAAGTGGAGGATCGGGCCGCCGTTCTCGCCACGGGATGGGAGGTGAGTATTAGATTTTTTCGGGGGTTCCAGCTGCTGCTAACTGATTCTGCAGAAGCGGAATCAGTTAGCTACAGCTCTAAGATGTAGCAAACATTTGAGTTAGCAGCAGTTCGTAATTAGTGTTAGGACTATGTGATCCTAACACTAATTGCTTACTCTTTGCGCTCCCCATGTTAAGCATAAGGAGCGCAATTTACAGTAAGCTTGGGCTAAAAAGCACTAATACAGATGAACTAACGTGTTTTTTAACCCGAATAGCGGACGGGATGTGATCTGTGTGGCAAGCTATAACCTCAATTAACCTAGCGCTAATGCTCATTTATGTGAGCGCTAGTGTTAGTGTTAGAGCCCCAAGTGTCTAAAAAAACTATCAGAGTTATTCAGAGAAAGGTGAAACTCTGAAGAACCTTTGGAGAAGTTGAAATTTGAGGTCAAAATAGTCGATTTGGAAAGTGAGATAAATGCGAGAATTATTTCTATTTTGACCTAGAATTTTCACTTCTACAAAAGTTCTCCAGAGTTTCACCTTTCTCTGAATAGCCCAGTTTCTAAAGTTGGCAGCATGTGACATATGATGCATCAGTGGTTTTTGGCCTTGACGAAAATTAACAGAACAATGTTGTGGGCAGTCAAAATATTATGGGAGATGTAAAATTTGAGATGAAAATTTGGTAAGCCTATTTTCTAGGCAGTGGAGAAAGTGGACTTCTCTTAGATTTTGCGAGGGTTACTTCCCAGAAGTAATTATCAATTGGCAAAAAACACGGAAAGGTATGCCAAATACTAGTGGCTTGAATTGGGAGTATTAAGGTCACCAGTAAGCCACTTAAATGGAGATAATGTTGGATGCTGCCCCGGTGCACCTAGTTATCCAAATATAATGTAACGAGGTTGAAGTTTGAATAATAGATTAGTGATGAGAACTATTATCTGGAAAGACCATAACAAGCAGAACGCCGGAGATCCAATTCAGCTTCACATCCAGTAATGATGGGAGGACTGAACTGGGAACAAGCATACAAAACCTGTAATCCAATCTACACCCTCCCTATCAGATTCTCTACTTGGAACTGAGAAGCTGAAAACAAGCAAAGATTAGCTAAAATATAGTTATTTAAATTAATAATATTGCTTCAATAAACTCTAAAGAAGGCAGCATGTGCTTTTTCTTTGTTAGATGACAAATTCCAAGATGCTCACAGCAAGCAGATCCCCACGCGGTTTCTGGATCCTTTGTATAAACCACCAAATTACTTTTTTCATTTGTCTTTAGCTGTCTGCAAGTACTGTATGCCTACACTAACTGAGAGAATTCATTGTTGGTTAATGAGGCATATAGTATGCGTTTAGTCAGCCTGCTCCTGATAATGAAAAGATTTAATGAGATGGACAAGGAATGGAAAATATCACTCAGGTATGATGCCAAACTGCTTTAGAATGGAGGCAAACATTTCTCATAAACTTCTCAGAGATGGGCAAAGTATTTTTAGAAACTGTCACATTATATGCATGCATTTCATTCCCACTGCTTGCTCCAGTGGTGCATAGATTAAATCTCTGGAAAGAGAATGCATGCCATCACCTATCTACAACTGAATTATGAACAGGAGAACTGTGGTGGCATTTAGTATAGCTGAGGCCTTATTAAAGAAGTCCCATAAGTCCATTAACAGACACATGATTGGCCACTACAGCAACAACAAGGAAATCTCCGAATATAAAATAGGTTGATGACAAGACCTAGACTTCATTTTTCTTCTTCTATTATTTTTCAACCTGGTTGTTTCACTTGTCAATCTGTAACTGGCCTATAACATCTACTTGATACCAAAAAATGAGTTGCCTCATCGATAATTATTTATATGTTTACCTTGTGATTGAGCTATAAAGAGCTGCCTCTTTTTTCATTGAAGAGAACGTTATAATAATGTTGTCCTAACAATAGAAATTGACTAGTTTTCATCAACATGCTGCTTTATTTATAGCTACCCTGGGGGCACATATGGACATCATCAGCAGGTACCCCATCTAGATGCAAGATATTTTAATTATCACTTTCTCTGATTATTTCTGTATTATTAATTGTAATATCTACAAACAACAGCAGTTTATTATGAATTTTTCTCATGCATTGGTTATGCTACACTACTATTACTTTATGGATTAATATACTAGAGGAAGATTTACATTCTTAAGATCTTAAAATGTTAAGCTACATATACATAATCTTCCGAAGTTATGCCTGTTTTCATTTTCACTACAGAGAGCTTGTTTGCCCTCTGTTATGCACAGAGGATGAATAAATCTGGAATAATGGTGTAATTTAAATAGTTATTTTGTCAACCTTTGCTAGGTTTCATTTTTATTTTTACTTTCATAATTTTTATATCACCTTGTTCGGTTATAAAAGCAAAATAACATAGCTTAATTCATACTTCAAATATTAATTAAATAATTAAAAACATTTATTTTACATATTTGAATCTTTTATTGAAATAACGATTTATTTTAACTCAACATATTTCATATTGCTTTTCTTTTTTACAATTCTCCCTCTATATACAATTCATAAAAAAGAAAAAACACATATGAAAATAAATATATACAGAGGAAAATTGAGTAAACAACAAAATAAAAATTCTCTTTGTATAAAATAAAGTTCAAGGACTTAACCTCTATCAAACAATTCAAACTTTCCAAGGTTATATTAAACTACAATGAGGCTGCATGTTTCTCTTGTAAATGCATATCCTGTGCACTTTTAAATCTTGTAGAAAGCATCCATTTACATATTATACATACTTAACTGCTGCTTGGATTAATAATAAACTGTAATGTTTCCTATATGCAACATAACATGTTAGCATTTCTATAATAAATATGGACATTTAATAGACCATAGCCCTAATTTAAAAAACTTATAATATTTAATTTCTAAGGTAATTCAACAATTCTTAAAATGTGTTAAAGCTAAAACACTTCTTATTATAGTAATCATTAATGTACATAATGACAATAAAGGTGTTTTAATATGCACTTAAAAGGTTTATCTACTGGTGTGCATGATATTTAATTTGACAGATAGATAGGTACTGGAAATATAATTCTTTGTATATACTCTTTGGATCAGCCCAACAACAAAATGTTCTGCAGCAAGGAATAACTATTCATCATGATTACTAAGTATTTACCTTGTTCTTCATCGATTTTTCCAAGATATTTCCTCATTATGCTATTTACATCATCCTCTTTGCCTTCTGCCTCCGGCCGTTTATTTTCCTCTGTCGATTCTGATGTTGTTAGTTTTCCAGAATATCCTTCGCCTTCCAGTCTTTGAACCCGTGGCCGACTCTTGATGCTATCAGCACTTTTGCAAGAGATCACTGAACCGGAAGATGAGGATGAATCAGATAGATTGCCTATATCCTCCCCAAAATTCAAACTTTTCTTTAGAGAACTTTTTAGACCACCTGAGGAGTGGATGGTTTCATTTGTTGGTAGATCTCCAAAATGAACACTGAGCGGTCTTTGACCCTCTCTTCTATCCTTGTTTTTGGATATATTTTGCGTTGAATGAGACCTTCGTAGTGCAGGCAGGATGTCATCTGTATCATCTGGCAGTTTCCGCTCATAACGCAAAGTGGGCAGTTTAAAGCTTGACGAGTCAACATTTAGGTTGTCAAAAGAGCTTGAATAGATTTTGTTTTGAAATATAAGTGGCTGTTTCCCTAATTCACTTTCTGCAGCTTCTTCCAATGGTGTTTCAAGACACTTTCTCCAAGGCTTTAGACGTATAGAAGAAACAGAGCTTGCACTTGATTGTGTGGCACCTGCGATGCTCTGAGGTTGGTTTAGAGATTCACAAGATCCAAACTTTGTAATCCGTTTAACAGTTGGCGAAAGTGTTGGATCATTTTTTTCAGTTGGAAGACACCGTAGGCTTGAAGAACGCATTAATCCTTGGCTTAATGGCCTTTCATCTGAGAGTTTTCCAAGCACAATAGAGAAGTCTTCCTCCTCATCATCTTTTAGACTGGCACATCGCCTAAGAGAAGAAGCACCAGTAGTTCTGTAAATAGGCAGTGAAGATGTATCTTCCATTACCAAAGAACCCTGATCCTTTTCAGAAGCTCTTTTCTTTCTCAGCTCCTCTAAAAACTCAGAGAGTGCAGATGAAGAACGAGGCAGTTTGTCCTCTGCTGGCGGAGTACGCCTTCTTCCTAACGTTGGCGTAAGATTTCCAGGCTTTAGCTCAACTTTGTTTGCTGCATCCTCATTTGATATATTTCCCAAATTATTCTCATAATGCTTTCCTTTAGCACTAAATGGAGAACTTGTCTGAGTAGAATCTTGATCTTTTCTAAAAAACAAACAAAAAAAAGACGACAAAATGTATTACTTTGTATTTATTGACAATAGCACTATTATTTATTTATAAATTACCTTGAAATAGTGTCAGTGTTTGCAGATGACACAAAACTAGAAAAAGTAATACAATATGAGCAGGATATTGCTTTGCTGCAGAGGGATTTCGATAGATTGGGGGAGTTGGCACTCAAATGGTAGATGACGTTTAATGTAAATAAATGCAAGGTTATTCACTTCGGAGTGAAGAACACAAAAGCCACTTATATCCTATATGGTACTGCGTTAGGGAAATCAAGTGAGGAGAAGGATTTGGGAATAACCATAGACTCCAAAATCAGCAAAATGCCCAATGTTATACAGCAGTTGCCACGGCCAGCAAGGTATTGGCAGATAATGTGTAAAAGCGCATGTGCGGGAGGATAGAGAGGTGAGGGGTGGTTGAAGAACTGGATATGCATGAGATGGAAAGCACAACTGCTATAAAAAGGATGCCCTTTGGAACGCACTCTAATTACACTTGTGACAATAGCATTGAATGGCTAATGAGAGCAATCAGATCCTGATGTGCAATACAAGGAATTTCCATTATATATATTTATATAATCCAATGATGGGAGCCGAAAGGTAATGGCTCCTGAGAAAGCTAACGAGATCTTAGTGAAACGCATCAAGCATTAATATTATTTTAATTTAACCGCTGTGGGGATGCCCCTTTTCACTTGTTTGAGTCTTGCTGTTATTGATAGATACCACTTTTTGATCAAAGACTGGGCTGTGATATGCTGAATTGTAATCACTAGTAGAAGACAATACATATGTTTTTTCTGTGATCAAGTGTTGGTTCAGATGATATAAATCCAGTTGGTGATGGTTATTGTAAAGCTGTGAGAATTGATTTATAGATATTATTGACCCATTTAGGACTGGCAGAACTGTCTTTATACTCCTTTTTAATGTGTATAGCGAGACCAAAGTGCGAATATGTTAATGTTAAGATTTCCGGGCCGGTGGAATTGCATCTGGGTGTATATACTCTTTAAATGATAAGTATTCCATTTACTTCACCCAAACCAAACTATAGAGGAAGGAGACATATGTGATGATTATAGGCTGTTAAGTATATATAGTGTTGGTTTTGGGTTTACCACGATTTTAATAGTAAATGATTTACAAACGGAAATATTTGGGTCTATAGACACCCATCTCGTGTTTATTTACTTTTAACACTAACTAGTCATTGAATATTGTTTTATCTTCTTCAGAAGTAGATTGTTCTGTAACTATTTCTCAGTACATATGGTCTTTGGTTTACGATCTAAAAAACATGGTCTAATTCAACTATATCTTCTACGGGGAATTTTGTAGCTTCCATTGGGAGCAGGAGGGACATCTCTTAAGATTCCTTCTTTCCTATATGTGAGAAGCATTATATTATATGGAATATTGGTTGTCCCACCCTGGGACGCAACTATTAGATTTGATACTTAAGACTCAGTGCTGATAATATCCCCATCATTTTTCATTATATGTGTTTTACAAGTTATGTTTAATTTTGGGTTTTTTTCCTATTTCAAACGATAAAATTTGGTCTTTTTAAATACGTTTATTACTGTGTGATGATGGTATCCTATTGTTGCCGAACTTAGTTCGGTTTTCGCTATCTTCTTTATGCAAATACTGATATGTGGATTTAATCCTTGTACTAGGATACCTGATTGGCCACCGTTCTTTCGATATTCTTTGGTATGTTGATTAAAAAGGGAATTCACTCTTGGGATGAAAACACAATTTTGCCTCTTTATAATTCAATGGTAAGACCACACCTTGAATATGCCGTGCAATTTTGGGCACCTGTTTTAAGAAAGGATATTATAGCGCTAGAAAAAGTGCAGACGGGCAACTAAATTAATAAGGGGAATGAAAGATTTAAGTTATGAGGAAAGGCTAAGAAGGTTAAACCTGCTTAGTTTAGAAAAACGACGCCTTAGAGGGGATCTGATAACTCTATATAAATATATACGGTGCCATTATAAACCATTGTCTGGAAACCGTTTCATTAATAGGAGTATATACAGGACACGAGGTCACCCATTTAGACTGGACGAAAGGAAATTCAGCCTATAGCATGGGAAGGGTTATTTTACATTGAGAACAATAAAACTGTGAAATTCTCTGCCTGTTTAGGTGGTTGGGTCAGAGACTGTACAGACGTTAAACAATGGCTGGATGACTTACTGCAAAAACAGAATTTTAAGGGTTATAATATTTAAATTGTGGGTAAAAGCTGCTTGATCCAAGGAGCAATTTGACTGCCATTCTGGGGTCAAGAAGGATTTTTTTCCCTAATGTGTTGCATATTGGCAAGCTCTTCACACTGTTTGTTTGCCTTATTTTGGATCAACAGAAATAGGTGATGCGGGAAAGGCTGAACTCGATGGACGAATGTCTTTTTTCAGCCTATGTAACTAATATGTTGCATTCATAATCTATACGATTTTACCGTTATGCATGTAGACTTCCAGACATATATATTTGCAAAATCACTGCTACTTGTAATAAACCCCTAGTGGGATACTGACCATATTTTGCCACTAACACCAGCACTGCTGGTATTCACTTCTTGAAACATAGAACTGCATGGAGTGTTGCATGTTAACCACTTGGCCGCGTCCTTCACATCATGAGAAAGTAGCCCCCCCCCCAAATCACTATGGTGGTGATACAGGGGTCCTGTGTATCTCCTGAACCATAGAACATACAGATAAGTGCAAGATATCATTGGGAAGGCCAGGGCATGGCCTTTGATGTCAAGCATGACCATGATATCTGTAAATCAATGGCACAATGCGTTATTCTAATGCGCCTCTAATTTTTACACCACACAATGTCAATTGAGGAGTCATTGGAAAGGTCAGAGTCTGGCGTTTCCAACGATACCAACTTGACCATATGATGTGTAAAAATAAAAAGAATATTCAAAATGTACTTTTTTTAAGGTGGTGGCCTTATGTGCTTTTACTTATAAAGCAAACAATGCTACTGCCCAAACTCACCTTCTTATTTCCCCATGCCTGGACCAAATGTGGAGATGATGGCGCAAAGCGTTATTACACTTTGGCCCATCTAAAACACAAGCTGCTTCACCACTGCGAAGATAGTGTGGTATTTTGGACCAATGTATTTCCATTCTTTACACCCCACAAAGGCATGTTGTGTGTCAATGTACAGGCTAGAGTCTGGCCTTTCTAATGATACCAAAGAAGACCATGTAAAATGTCATGTAAAAGAAAAAAAAAAAACACACAGCAGATATAAATTTAAAAATATACAGTATATTTTATTTATTTTGTTGCAAAGCAATGACATTGTCCATTTGTCATGTATACAATGAGCAATACCAATGCCATTACTGACCTTCTCATTTCCCATGCCAAGAGCAAGTTCAGTGTTTTATACATTGTCATATTATTCATAAAACACAATAGAGGTTATTCAGAGAGCGCCAAAATGTCAGTGACATTTCGGTGCTCTTTCATTACCCACCCTTCATCAAATTCCCCAACCCTGTGGTGAATTCAGCATTCACCGCAGGGTCCCTGAAGTGCTGGGAAAAGTCACCAAATGGATCAGAAAAAATCACTGAAAATCCTCCGAAAATTATCCGACACAATCTGAAAAAATCTGACCGATTCGAAACGCTGCAAAAAAAATACCAGACATGTTCGAATAGAGCTGCAATTTGCTGAACACAGCGCTGACCAGCCATCTGAAAAAGCCGACGAATGGGGTAAAAAGCAAAGACACAAAATGATTGAAACTTTCAAAATTTTAAATGCTGTTTGCAAAAGAACTACAGTATGAAAATGTCTGGAATTTACATATAAGGTCCTATCAATGTTAATAAAAAAGGTCTGTTACAGGAAAAAATAAATATATAGATAAATAATAATTGAAAAAAATTAATTAAAAAAAATAAAGAAACTTTTGCTGCAAATTAAAAGAATAAATTGTTTAATAGATATTGAATAAAAATGGGAATATTTTTAACATTGAAACCTATGAGATTCGCCTGATTAAACCTGCTGAATGAAACCACTGAACATCAGGGCATTTCACTGACATTTCTCTGCTGTTCAGTGTTCTCTTAATAGATTAACCATTACTTCTTTATGGGGACTTTCACTGCTGTCAAACAGGCACCGTATTGCACTGGCAATTCGCCAATATTGGGCAAATTGCCAGGTTTTGAATAGCCGTATGGCCCCGAAATTGCAACCTACGGGGAAATTCCTTCCCGCTAGTGCAAAGAGAGAGGGTGAGCTTTGGACACCTCTCTCCCCCCATCAGTAATGGCCAGAGAAGAAAGAAAGGCACCACTGGAAAGAACATAGTCTGCCCTTTCTAGTGATGCCTTTCTTTATCCCCATAGGTGCTGGATCATGATTCGACACCAGATCGCGGTCCTCACCCAGAGATAGCTGACATCTTGGGTGTCAGCAAAGCCTCCGGGCTTCCCCCTTCCACTGATGTCAGCGCGCATGGATGTGATGATGTCAGTTAGGAAATTAACCCCTAGGTGCCCCCTTTCTCTTTATCGGTACCAGCTAGAGGGTCATATTTGTAAAATAAAATAAAAGTAATAAATAAAAAAATTAATTTAGAAATAACAAAAAAATACATTTCTAAATGCACCACTATTGTTCACTATAAAATTATAAAGGGAACAATGATGTTGCACTAATGAAAAATTATTGCGGTTATTATTTCAGAGGATCTAAAGGTAAGTAGTCAATGTAATAGAGCAGCAGGAAATGCTAGCAGAATGCTTGGTTGTGTAGGGAGCGGTATTAGCAGTAGGAAAAGGGAAGTGCTCATGCCACTGTACAGAGCACTGGTGAGACCTCACTTGGAGTACTGTGTGCAGTACTGGAGACCGTATCTCCAGAAGGATATAGACATCTTAGAGCGAGTTCAGAGAAGGGCTACGAAAATGGTGTACGGCTTGAAGGAGAAAAGTTACCAGGAAAGGCTTAATGATCTTCACATGTACAGCTTGGAAAAAAGACGAGACAGAGGAGATATGATAGAAACATTTAAATACGTAAAGGGAATTCACAAGGTAGAGGAAGGGAGTATATTTAAAAGGAAACAAAGTAGCAAAACAAGAGGACATAGTCTTAGATTAGAGGGGCAAAGGTTTAAAAGTAACATCAGGAAGCATTATTTTACTGAGAGGGTGGTGGATACATGGAACAGTCTTCCAGTTGAAGTGGTAGAGGCCAAAACAGTAATTGAATTTAAGCAGGCATGGGATAGGCATAAGGCTATCCTAAACAAAAGATAAATCCAGGTAAAGTATCCATGTAATTGGGCAGACTAGATGGGCCGAAAGGTTCTTATCTGCCGACATTTTTCTATGTTTCTATGTTTCTCTTTTAGCTAAAGTCGCGTATTTTCTCAGAAACATACAGTAACAGGCTCCCATTTGTAAGTTTTTTTTAACAAACGTACCCCATAGAATATATAACCACAAAGGCTTGGATAGTAAAATGTGAAAAAATTATTTTATACGCTGTAGAAGATTGAAATTTTAATGGGAATTCACATCTTTTAAATTTCTTGTTATAGCATTCTAGCAGGACATGATGTATACATATAATAATGATATGTTATAAATCTGCTGTAAAAAGGGATATATAATTTGCCTGGGTTGTATAATAATACATGTCTTCAAATCACGTTTAAACTTGATGAGCAAAACAGGTAAAAATGAGCTCAGCAGTGAAGGGGTTACAATTTGAAAAAGAAAGAACTTTACATGCTGTACATGATTGAAATCTGAATAGAAATCTATAATTATAGCATTCTGACGGGACATGACATATGCATATAATAATAATATATTATGAATCTGCCGAGTCTGCTCAAAATAAGGATATATAAATTGTCTGGGTCCTACAAAAGAACATAATTTCAAAACATGTTCAAACTTGATGAGCACACAACGGTCAAAATGAGCTCAGCACACAGGGGTGAATTGACTTGGCAGGGAAGGGGTTAATATATGCGAGAGGAGCAGAACTAGGATTTCACTTTGTGTTGAATTTGTGTGACATATCTGGTTTTTCCTCATACTATGAGGTTTAAATATTTTTTTATTTTCATTCTTTCCAATGAGTTTCATTTAGTTTCAGTGTTGTTTTCCTGACTTTAGAGAAAGATTCAATGAACACCTCCATCTAGATTAAAAAATATTCCAATAAAACAGATTTGCTTTTTGCTCTATTGCTTTATTTTTCTGTCTATTATGAAAGATTGTTTTTTATTACCATCCAGTTTGTTTCACAAAGATATAAACAAGAGTGGAAATCTTCGTTTTGAAATTCAATAATTAAATCTTTGTCCTAAGGTTCCAGGCAATGTGGAGATATAATACACTATGAAAAATAAAATTAGCCTATTTAATTTTTTGTTCCATAAGGTTCGGACAATGTGGTCATTAAATAATTTTATAAGAATAAAATTAGACTGGGTAAGAGTTCTAGCTGGTCTTGTATCACTTTGTAACGGAAAGTCTTTTAGTTAATATACATTTCTTTAATTAGGTTTTGGTATCTAATTGCCTCATTAGTTCAGATCATTATGTACAGTACTTTTGGAACAATGCCTGGCAAAAAAAGGAATAAAAATCACAAAATGTGAAATCTTTCATCTTTTGCCCACTAAGGGTAAAGTGAAGCTTCATTGATCGTTTCCTTGAAATGCAGGTGTTTTAGCAAATACAAAGCTTGACCAATACAATGCATTATTTGATTTTTCTAGGAACATCTTATGTTTAGAACACCTTTGAACAGTAGCTTTTCTACCACTGCATTACACATCAGGTGGTCAAGCATCCACTTTATACTGTACAATGTAATGTTATTATTGTGATATATGATATGCATCCTCTTTATTCATTCATATTGTATGTGTCTGTTGAAGGAGTTAAAAGGATACAATACAGTTAAACTGGGAAGGGGAATCAGCGGGATTAAACATTTTGTAGCAAATAATAATTTCCGTCAAAGACAGTAAACTTGTCATGTGATTGTAAATAAACATTGTGGACATAGAGGGGATCCAAAATAAAAACCAAAACAATTACCCAGGAATGGATATACTTGAAAACGAGAGAAATCTCAATGTATCCTTACTGGTAAAATACTTTATAAATAAATTGTAGGGGTCTGGACAGTCGAACAAGTTTGCAGCCAATTTAATAGCTTGCAGTCCTGGAGGGCAATGAGAGCCATTTTATTATTATTATTATTATTATTAATCTTTATTTATAAAGTGCCAGCATATTCCGCAGCACTGTACAATGGGCACAGTATAGACCGGGTACAATACATTGAACAACATTTGACAAACCAGTACAGGAGGAGATGAGGGCCCTATTCCCGTAGGAACTCACAAGTCACAATCTAGAAGGGTTGGGGATGGAAACAGGAGGAGAGGACTGCTAGCTGAGAGTGATGGACTGCAAGGGGAGAGTGATGGACTGCTAGGTGAGAGTGATGGACTGCTAGGTGAGAGTGATGGACTGCTAGGTGAGAGTGTTGGACTGGTTGCATCAGTGAGTCGGGTGGTAGGCTTCCCTACATAGGAATGTTTTGAGGGAGTGTTTGAAAGAAGGGAAACTAGGGGAAAGTCTGACCATACGAAGGAGAGCGTATCAGAGAATGGGGGGCTTCGTAAGAGAAATCCTGCAGTCTATCATGGGAAGAGGTGATGCAGGGCGAAGCTAGGCGCAGGCCACTGTTTGATCTTAGGGAGCGGGCTGGGGTGTATTTGGTAATTAGTGAGGACAGGTAGTGGGGAGATGAGTTAGTGAGAGCTTTGTAGGTCAGGGTAAGGATTTTAAATTTAATTCTGCAGTGGATGGGGAGCCTGTGAAGGGATTCACAGAGAGGAACGGCAGAGACAGAATGGTGGGTCAGGTGGATGAGCCTGGCGGATGCGTTCAGAATGGATTGTAGGGTAGAGAGGCGGGAGAGAGGGATGCCAGATAAGAGATTAATGCAATAGTTAAATCAGGCGATTACAAGGGCATGGATGAGTTGTTTTGTGGTGTTAGCAGTAAGAAATGGTCGAATTCTGGAAATATTACGTAGTTGGTAGCGGTAGGAGGAGGAAAGAGACTGGATGTGGGGGATGAAGGAAAGAGCAGAATCAAGTGTAACTTTGAGACAGCGAACCTGGATGGATGGGGAGATAGGGATACCCTCCACCATGATAGAAAAGTCAGGATTCGGGGAGGCATAAGGAGGAGGAATTAGTAGGAGCTCAGTCTTAGACATGTTGATCTTTAGGTGGTGGGAGGCCATCCAGGAGGAAATGCCAGATAAACAGTCGCTGACTTTGGAAAAGACAGGAGGAGAGAGATCAGGGGTAGAGAGGTAGATCTGAGTATCATCAGCATAGAGGTAGTAATTGAAGCCAAAGCTGTTAATGATTTTGCTCAGGGAGGAGGTGTAGATAGAAAAGACCAGAGGACCTAGGACAGAGCCTTTGGTGTCACCTTATCCTGAATAAGCTCTGAAGACCTGAAACCTGAGCTCATCTCATGTTCTTAGAGGGGCTAAGCTCCTGCACATGAAGAGCTGTACCAGTCCTCTGAGATCCACTCCCTCCCTCCCTTGCAGTAGGGAGAGGGACAAAGGGCTGTGTGACCGCTCAAATAATGCTGAGTAGTCACAATGAATAAAAAGTCCGTCCTGAAAACTACCATCCAGTTTCACTACTTCCACTAGCGTCAAAACTGCTACCTCCTTTGTGCTAAATGCAATGGCCACTACTCCATACTGATCCTACTTGAACTCTCAGCTGCCTTTGATACAGTTGACCATTCCCTCCTTCTAAAGACCCTCTTCTCTCTTGCTCTCTGTGATACCACCCTCTCATGGCTAAAACCTTACCTCTCCAAAATATTATTTTCTGTATCCCTTGTTGGCAATTCCTCCTCTTCAATGCCTCTGTCAGTTGGCTTACCCCAAGGCTCAGTCCTTGGTCCTCTGCTCTTCTCCATATATACCTACTCACTGGGTAAACTCATCACCAGCTATGGCTTTAAGTATCACCTATATGCTGACAACACCCAGATTCACCTCTCCACTCCCAATCTCTCTCCCTCTGTTCTCTCTCAGGTCAGTGACTGTCTGTCTGGGGTCTCGGCCTGGATGGCCTCTCACTACCTGAAGATCAATATGTCCAAGACCGAGCTCCTTCTAATTGCCCCCTCTACTTCTACTCCAATTTCTGACTTCTCCATTATTGTGGACGGTATCACTATCCTTCCATCAGCCCAAGTCCGCTGCCTCGGAGTGACTCTCGACTCCAGGCTTTCCTTCACCACCTACATTCAATCACTCTCCTCATCTTGCCTCAATCACCTCCGCAATATTGATAAAAATTTGTCCATATCTGACTGCCAACACCACCAAGCAACTTATCCACTTGCTTGTTATCTCTCGCCTGGATTACTGCAACAACCTCCTGACTGGCCTTCCTATCTCCCGCTTCTCCCCCTGCAGTCCATCCTAAACACATCAGCCCGGTTTATCCATCTCACCCGTTGTGCTGTCTCTGCCGCTCCGCTCTGTGAATCCCTACACTGACTCCCCATCTACAGCAGAATCAAATTCAAACTACTCACCCTGTCCTACAAAACCCTCACTGACGCCACCCCTCAATACCTGTCCTCACTAATCACCAGATACACCTCAGCCCACCACGTAAGATCCAACAATGACCTGCACCTGGCTTCCTCAATCATTACCTCTTCACATGCCAGACTTTTCTCGTGCGGCGCCGACCCTATGGAATGTGCTTCCTCGCAATATCAGACTGTCCCCAAACCTTGCTTCATTTAAATGCTCCCTAAAGACTCTTCTGTGTAGGGAAGCCGACCACCCGTCTCCGACCCAAAAACGGTCCTCAACTCTCCTTTCATTAACTCATCACTGCAGTCCCCCTCCTGTTTCTAATCCCCTCACCTATCGAGATTGTAAATTCCCACGGGAACAGGGCTCTCACGTCCTCATATTTCTTCTGGCAGGAATACTGACCTGCCTTCTGTATGTATTGTAGAATTGTCTTGTCTTTACCCATTGCACCTTTGTATAGCGCTGTGGAATTTGTTGGCGCTTAATAAATAATAAGATATATTCTTATTGGGATGCTTGGGGCTATTATCTCTATTCAAAACCATTCTTTTCCCCAAAAATTGCAATTTTACAATGTGAATAATAGTAAAAGTGACGTTAGATTTCCACCAATTATTATTTTCACCCACCATTTAGCGAAGTACCAAATTTTCATGCAAAATTGTCTGAAAAAATAAAGTTTGGTTTATCTACCATGATAGAAAAAAATGTCTTCAATGTGCACCAACAAAATACAATTCCAAAAGTAACCCTTTTGAGAACATCGTCTATGTAACTTTAGTCATTCTGGTTGCATAAAAATCCTGCTTAAATGTATCTTATTTATTTTTGCCTCAGGGCATTGGTGAATCATATATTATTTATCAAATTAACTGCACTTAAAATGTTGCCCACCCTTTTACGGCACCTTATTATATTTATACTAGAAATATTGTTTATTCTGCTTGTGGGTATAAAATGGATACTATTTCAAAACTGATGTATATGTAAGATTAGAATTAATGTATTTGCCCCTGTATTCAGCAGTTCTATATGATACATTGCTTCCAGGCTTCCACACTCAAGACATAAGGACAAAATTAAATAGTACAATGTGGAATTACAGAAATGCTTCTGAAACAAACAGGGGCATCTCCTAGGAATGTTTAATGAAATATAAACAAGCCTCAGGTACGAAAGAAGCACTTGGCTTTTTTAAATCGTTGAAGACTCTAAGTTATGACTGTTTTATTCTAAACCTGTCTTCCATCAGTCTAAGTTTAACAATATTAAATTAACTCATTGTAAGTGTCCTATGACCTGATATGCACTCGTATAGTAAAAATAGTAGAACATAATGCCAGATTATGGGCACACAGAGGATCATTAGCATGGCATCTGCCAGGAGGTGTGCTGGGTATGCAAAATATGATTTTTTTAATTAGACACTTTGGTCATGCCAAGTAGAGTTAGCAATTGCATGAGATTTGTTAACTACTGTGGGACTTCACACAAATTTTAACATTCCACTTGTCATTCACAGGATTGTATTCCATTCCTGGTGTAAAAGTAACCAAAGCTATTTTAAACTTACTAGCGTCATTAAAGTGTATGCAGTTAGTAGGTTTACTAGAGTTTTGGTTGAGTTTAAACAAGGCTTGGAATACAGTCATAGGTTGAGCAATACCATGTGTTACCAGTTGGCTGTACTGCCCATTTATTGGATTTTTCCACATTTTATAGAAAACATAGAACATGCTACTGGCACACAAATAAAAATTGGTTCTACTTAAGAAGATGGTCCATGGTATGTGCTATAATGGTGTTGGTTTTATACACAGCATGAAAGGATCTTTCCAGGATCTGCCAGGATCTTTACATGTATCACTGTTTATATCCAGGTCTCAAAATGCTGACTCTTTCTACCTAAAAAGAAGGAAACAAACTACAGCACCACTCCTTGTCCTATTCATTAAAAAAATAATAATAATAATCTTCCCTGTGATCTCTATAGGAGTTGAGATGGTAGAAAAAGACCAAAAACAGATAATAGAGAAGGTGTTGGATGAGAAAAGATGGGGCAAAGCTTGGCAGAAGGAATTGAAATCAAGGACAAGGAGACACGATGAAAGGGAAAGAGAGAAAAAAAGTACAGCTTTGGCAACGTAAAAAAGGAACAGGAATGGTAGGGGGAACATATACAAAACATAGGTTGGGAGCGGAGGAAGGCTGGAAAATATTGATGAAGAGGGTGTTCTATAAATTGAAAGAAAGATGGGAACATGTCTGGCAAAGAGCAGAAAAAGACTTGTATAGGTGTCACATGCGCTGCCACAGGGGTGAGGTTGTGAACCCAGAATGCAGTGATACACTTGAGAATTTGGTTATGGTGAAACCAGATATATATTTTTCTAAATAAATCCTGTTTAGCACTGGAGAGGAGTAAGGCAGGAAAGGGGATGATTATGGAGACAGGGGGTAGACACAGAGGTCCAGGATTAGGATACATACAATACAGCGAGACGAACAGGATATAAGAATGCTTACAGATATCAGACAATACAGGAAAAGGGGTGGATAATATACAGGAGGAAATGACAGGATGGGGGTGAGATAGGGTTACTGAGGCTGATGGAAAGTCTCTTGTTAGGCAATGATCTGTAAAACAGTGGGTGTAACAGCAACTGGGGTGCACTGGTCTCCAGCTTGTGGACCAGACCCAAAGCTGCTACAGCGTCCGTCCCGTCTCTTCAGCCAAGCTGATCCGCAGCAGCTTCTCTTCTCACAACCCTCAGCCAGAACTTGAGGGAGTGCAATGTATTTCTCCCCAAAACACCAGACACACATGAGGAAAATGAATGAATTCTTTAATGAAAATGAGAGCAGTTTTATGGACAGCAGAGGGGGGGGGCGACATGACACAATCAACAGAATACATTATCTACAGGAGTTGCATTCCTAGGCAAATCACTGAAGCCCGATTAGTTACACAATAGACGGGATTAACAAACAGAACAGAAATGTCTACATTGTATTTCTAGCACAAACTAACTCCTAAAATACAGTTTCAAGATTAAATGTATTGGTAAATCATTAACCATTAGGTGACTTTTATGCCCATTGTCCTTGAGAACTGGCTTTGCCAACTTGGTCGACGATCTCTTGGCAAGAGACCAGCATTTACACCTCTCCAACAGGCACAGAGGCAAAGTAAAGTGTGGGCAAGGATGCCAAGGAGGGTGAGGGCACAAAGGTAGTGGGAGCTACGGTTACATTTCTTCCCCCTTACAGGTTGACTAACCAGATACCAGATCTCCACCAGGTATGTATCTGAGTTAGTCAGCTCACCAGTCTTCCAAGAACTTGGTCTGTCCATGATCCTGAATGATCCACTATACACACAGTTCTGTCCACCAAAATCTCCATGCCACTCTGTGGTGATAAAGTCACATCCTTTCCTGAAACAGGCCTCTGGAAAGATTTTAAGGTTGCATGAGGCCCCAAAGTCAGAATGGGAGCCGTGGTGACGGATTCTCCCCTCACAGCTGAAACTGCATTCTCCACTGGGCCAGCAATCCGCCGATGAGCCATTCCACCAACAGAAACATCTCCCTAGACCTCCATCTGCTGCCATGGAAACTCGAAGCACGAATCAATCCCAAAGATGCCCCACTTGCTCCCGCATCCCAGTCTGCGCTGGTGAACACAGGTCAACCCCGTAGTCTCCTGGCACATTACTCAGTTGCTGGGAAGTCACCACAGCTAAAATCTCACCTGGGGCTGGGTCCCTCTGAGGAATTGCGTCTTCCATAGAGCAGGATTCTTGTGTCTCTCATTGTTATGTGGAGGGTTCACACTCTACGCAGCTTCCCAGGGAATCAAACTGTGGCTCCAAAGAAGTTACATCAATACCTTCCTCTGGGACTGGGGTCTTTTGCTGCAGAGGCTTTGGAATAGCGCCCACTTGCTGGACCTTCTCCTGCTTAGGAGATATGCCAACAGTGCTGTCTCCCTGGACCTCGAACTCCAGCTGGGACTTTTCAGTGCCTGCAGCAATTACAAAAACCAGCCATGGCTGCTTTGAGCAAAGTTTGTCTGTGCTCACCGCAGATGGTTCCTCTGCATTTGTCTCTGTATACTGCAGCTCCATCTCCTCGTCTTGGGTATCCCCGTCTGCAGGGCATTCCAGTGGGAGCTCCAGGAGATGTTCTCCATTCCCTGTGGCATTAGGGCTGATCTCACTTGGCAGTACGTCTGTGTCACAGCACTGCTTGGACTCCTGGAGCGCTTTTAACACAACCTCCAAACACCACTCCTCTGTCACAAGGTCCTCCAGTTCACGCCAGAACATTGGAAGAACTGACAGGCCCAGCCAGTCCAGTCTCTTGTCCCATATTGCCCAGTAGCATACATCAAGCTCACTGCTGTAGTCCTCATCATATGCCAGAGTATACCACAGGACACCGGTTCTTTTTATTTTTGCTCAAGCTCCATCATTCGGATTTGAAACGTCTGCTCCATCTACTTTATTCGGGCCAGTTCTCTCTTCCTCTACAATTTGGAGATTTCTGCCATCACCTGTAACGGTAGCTATATCGCTTCCAAGAGTAGCGGAGTTGAGATCCTTAAGGGCAACAATACTTTGATTAACACAGAAATTGCATAAAATACAGGTTGTAATTCAAGAACCAGGGGACTCAAAGGAATAGCTGAATTGCCTCTGGGCTCCGAGGGTTTCGAGACCGACAGAAAGCCAAGGACACGCTCAGAAACACCATACGTGGAACGACAGTCCATGAAGTATTCAAGGTGCAGGGCCGTCAGATGCAGAAACCAATCGTTCTGGTAAATACTTGGAGATTAGTAGATATCTGGTGACTCTCGGAAGGTACTGACTTGCATACAGGATTGTTATTGCTAATATTTACAGAGATGCGATTAGAAATAACATTAAACAGAAATAAACAATCGTTTGTTATCGTGGTCTTTGCAAAAACATTAACATGAGTAGTAGCCTGGGTAGTCTGGGTAAAGGGACCCCGGAGGGTTACAAACGATACCCCTAAATGTGATGGGACAGAACCCAAACAGCGAGCGATCAACCCAGCAACCAGCATGGGGTTAAATCACTAAAACACGCAAACAACGTAATATACACGCTAGAGAGAGAGAGGTCAAAGCCAAGCACAGCGGGGGCTGAGGATGTAACATCACCTCTGTAATAATATCATGGCTGGGATTCAGACCATACCTTTCCAAACGTTCTTTCACTCTCTTACTGAAGTCGCTCTCCATTTTTGTATGGTGTCCCACCAATCACTTGTTTTCTGTGTTAAGTCCGTGATGCATCTCTGCTGCAGTTTCTAGAAGGGTAATACCACAGCTTGCCACCAGGTTGTAACAGCAACTGGGGTGCATTGGTCTCCAGCTTGTGGACCAGACCCAAAGCTGCTACAGTGTCCGACCCTTCTTTTAAGCCAAGCTGATCTGCAGCAACTGCTCTTTTCACAACCCTCAGCCAGAATTTGAGGGAGTGCAATGTATGTCTCTCCAAAACACCAGACACACAGTGCACGGGGAAAATGAATGAATTCTTTAATGAAAATGAGAGCAGTTTTATGGACAGCAGAGGCGGGGGGGGGGGTGACATGGCACAATCAACAGAATACATTATCTACAGGAGTTGCATTCCTAGACAAGTCACTGAAGCCTGGTTACATAATAGACGGGATTAACAAACACATCAGATTAAACTAAGAACAAACAGAATAGAAATGTCTACATTGTAACCCTAGCACAAACTAAATATAACGTATCTGGTGAGCGCAAAATGAATGCTCTGGAGTCCGGATGTCTCAAGCAGGGCCGCAACACATCATATGGTTATATAAGAGAAGCAAATACAAAAAGAATCATAGTGCAAAACTGCAAGATATATACAATGAGGCAATAGATTATATAGTGGATCCACTCACAAATATAGAGCCCTAGCACCGGCTCTGAGTGGGATTTCGGCTCTGGGTAATTTTTCTTCCTCCTTGTTTACTAGCACAAACTAACTCCTAAAATACAGTTTCAAGATTAAATGTATTTGCAAGTCATTAACCATTATGTGACCCTTATGCCCATTGTCCTTGAGAACTGGCTTTGCCAACTTGGTCCACGATCTCTTGGCAAGAGGCCAGCATTTACACCTCTCCAACAGGCACAGAGGCCAAGTAAACTGTAGGCAAGGATGACAAGGAGGGTGAGGGCACAAAGGTATAGGGGACTACGGATACAGTGGGGATCTTGGAAACTGCAGATGGTGAGTCTTGCAAACAGAAGTAACAGCAGGGCGTCTTGATCAAGAGCAGTAACAGTGAATCTTGAGTTTTAAGAAGGATTACGGTCTCAAGGCATGGTACCAGAAGGGAGAATCCAAAATACAGTCCAAGAGAATAGCCAGGGGTCTGGTACACAAAATCAGGCTGAGCAGCAAGGCTTCTTGACAGGCTGGGTGTCTCACACTGACAGAGGCAACTAAGCCAAATGCAGAAGCATCCTGGGGCAGGTGTGCCTCTGCTAAATAGTAGGTGCAGGGCTAAATTGGTTGCACCTGTTGATGCTGCCGGAGAACCCTGCAAGGAAAAGTCCAGCAGGGTAGGGCTAGAATAGCGCTGCCTGGGTAGATCAAGGTATAGCAGCACAGGATTTGCCTTTCCTGTGTCACCGGAGGCGTGATCCCTTGCAGTAGGTACAGGACTAAATGGGGGCAGGAATGATCAAATTGATCAGCTTTAGACTTTGAATGGGCTGACCAGCCTTGCACACACTACGCAATGGGTCAAATTTTTCATTGAGGCACCCAGTTAGTTCAACTGGTGGCATAGTGCTTCATGGATTGTTAAATACATCCTCTAGCCCACTAGCCTCCAGCAATAGCACACACCAACTCCGGTCAATCCAGTGCAAGCCATGTTGTGCTGCTCGGTGCATAGGAATATGCTGTGTAATTATACGTATATCACGCCTCCAGTCTGAAGAAATAGTGATAACTGTGAATAAATAGCTGGCATTCAAATCAGACTTGCTGAATTCCCACAGCTGAAAAATGCATTTATTGGAATGTTTCTCAAGGCTTGATTTTAGAATGCAAGAGGAATAAAGTTAGAACAGAGATTCAGAAATGTATTGTCGTAGACTTTGCAGGGAAAATGGGCTGAATGCTTAATATAGTCAGTAGGTAAGTATTACGGGTCCTTTCTTACCCTGTATCCATATAAATGTGACCCCTCGGGGTGTCAATGACCATAATAAAACAGTTTTAGAAGAATCGGAAGTAGACAAACACCCACTATTCTTATCACTCCTCTGTTTATGTGATTATTGCTAAGCACCATTTTTTTCGAATGTTAGCAGAATTTTTTATTACTGACAGCTGGAAAAAAAAAAGTAAAAACTCTTACTTCGAAAATGTGTTTATCATAATTTATTTCCAACTATTTTCTGTTAGGGCAGCATATGAAATGAAAAATGATTTACAATCTGCGAGAGGAATGAAGTAGGTTTATGAAAATCATCCAAGAAAGGCACGCTAGAAGCCAAATGTTCAGATTCAGGGGGAAAAAAAAGAAAGAAAACAAAACCACCAGCTGGATTTTTTGTGAAAAAAGAAGATATAGCATAAACTGATGAAGGGACATAAAGAACATGTTGGCTTTTTATGCGACTTTCAAAGAAAGATAAATAAAACCTGGAATACCTTATATTATACATTAAATAAATTCCTTTTGCTGGAGGAAAAAAAAAGATTGCTTTCTGCACCTGATCATAATTTCTTAGATTTCCAATCAGAGAAAGAATATTCACATAAGCTGTTTATTGCATTAAAGACTGCATAATTATTCAAACATTGAAGGAGTATCAATGCATTGATCTGTCTAGCCATCATCTATCTCTTTTTTAATTGTTCAAATCATGTCATGCTACACAAGGTGATTCATTAGACCAGTGTATCCCAAACCTGTCCTCGGGACCCTCAATCAGGCCAGATTTTACAGATCACCTTGGGGAACTGCAGACTGAATCCTGCAGTCACTGAACAACAAATCATATCACCTGTGCTGTGCTTCATATATCTGGCAAACCTGGCGTGTCAGCGGGTCCTAGGACAGGTTTGGGAAATGCTGCATTAGACTATGATTTGTGAATTGGTATAAAATGTGAGGTATTCACTATAAGTTCCTGATTAGGCCTACGAAGGCCGAAACAAATATTGGCGGTTGTGGTTCCTCTCGGTGGTTGTCTTGGCATTCAGTTCTGGCCACCCTTTCTGGGTGATAACAGGCTGATTTGCATGTGGTTGTGTATTCTCTGTAATGGCACCATAGAGCTACGACTGTATGAGACCTGAGCGGGGACTTACCTTAGAGCTGACCTCTGTGCTGTGTCTAGTTTTCAGTGCACTTGTACTTTGGGCTAAATTACATTCCTAGCGTTAAAACGCGGGCGCTAGGGAGGAAAAACTGCACCCGCAGTTTTCCCCCTAGCACCCGCGTTTTAACGCTAGATTACAATGGAGGCACAAAAAATGCTGCCTGCATTGTTACCGCGCGTTAACCCCCGGGATGTGCACGGCAGCGTTAAGCGCAGCTGCGCGCATCCTCTCAATGGAGTCTAGGCTTGTGCACCGTCAATAAATTTGTTTTGTTTCATTTCGTATTAGCTGTTTTTTAGTTTTTCGGAATTCGTGTCCAAAACTCAATTCGGATTTGTACGAAATATGAATTTTCGTTAGATTCGTTCACTTTTCGTAACAATTTCGACCATTCGTTATGATGAATTTAAAAAGCAAAAAAACATTTCTTAATATGGCAATGAATTTTTTTTTTATATATACGAAATTCCGTTGAAGAATTTTGGTGAAACGTAAACTAATCTAATATACATTAGTTTAGTACCTCTGTCTCTGACTGAAGTTGAACAACAATTTAAAATTTATTTTTTTTAAATCAGAAATACGAAATTGCGTTAACGTATTTGTGTTCTGAATTTCGTAACAACGGAAACGTGACTGGTGGATGACCAACCAGAGGTTTTCTTCTGCTGTATGACTGCAGTTGCATTACAGAGTACAAAATTCAGTTAACGAATTTCTGAGGTTTTCTTCTGCTTTCTGACTGTGTGTGGTTGCACTCTGTACACCTGTTGTGCTCATTATGAGGGGTTCCCACAATCCCTGTACTGTGCTGAGTTCCTCCAGGGTTTGTACACCCGCTGTGCTCATTATGAGGGGTTCCCACATCGCTCGAACGAACAATGTTCTTTCAATTCGTACTTAAGGTCAAATCGTACCTGCAGACCCTACTGGTGACTCCCATTTCAAATATTAAAAAAAGGTAATTTAATTTCATCATAACGAATAATCGTAATTATTATGATAATAAAACGATATTAACCAACATTCTTATTTCATCCGATTCTGAATCTCACATCGACTACCAGTCTTCCACGTGTCATATTAAAAAAGGTAATTTTCCCAACCTCTCCCTCAGCAGCCGAAGAAAACCTCTGATTGGTCCTGGCTCTGGTTAACTTTTTGTGATTAACACTTTGCGCTTCCCATGTTAAGTATATGGAGTGCAAAGTACAGTAACCTCGCGATGAAAAGTACAAGTTACCAAACGCAAATGGGTTACCTAACCCGTTAGCGTTTGGATTGTAATTAGCGTTAAATACTTGGGCTAACGTTAACGCTCACTCAGGAGAGCGCAAATGTTAGCACCAAGTATGTAATGTGGCCCCTTGTTTTTGCTCACTGTATTCTGGAGCAAATTTGGATATTATCTTTTTTTCTTTGCAATAAATGTAGTTTGCTTGCTTTCCTACATAATAAGCTCAGATCGAGGTAACTCGATAGTAGGCACCTATTTTGAAACTTGTGTTAACACAATCACTGTAGGGTTAAGGATGCACACTAGCACAGCTATTCATTTCCATCATTACCATTGTATGTTGAGGGAAGATAGGTTTTATTTCTAATTATCGTCTTTTGAGCATTTTCCATAATATGCTAAAGAATACACAAGATTAATTCAAATGTTAAAAACAACCACTATGAATTTAAGAAACCATAATATTGAAAATATGTTGAGCTGCAAAATAGTTTACATTGTGTTGGCCATCTGACCAGTGACATCAACATCATACTGGAGAGATAATAAAGGAAGTATAGGACACAAATTATTTTGGCCAAAGTCATTGATAAAGATGAATGACATGCCAATGTCCTGTTGTCCACTGACATTGAAAAAGAACTTACTATCAGTCCATTATTATTATTATTAATCAGTTGCCTTCAATGCTGAGTAAGTGGTATTTCAACTGCTAAAAAAATATGATGCAAAGTGAGTTAGATTTATTTAAAAAGCTATAGCATCTTGATCCAAGGAGAAATCTGACTGCAATTCTGAGGACAAGAAGGATTTTTTTTCCCAGTATATTGCATATTGGCGAGCGCTTCAGACTGGGGTTTTTGCCTTCTTTTGGATCAACAGCAGTAGGTGATGTATGACATGCTGAACCTGATGGACACATGTCTTTTTTCAGCCTATCAGGGTTATTCAAAGAGCTCCGAATTGTGGCCAAAAGGTAACCGAACGCTGAAATTCAGCATATGTTTACCTTTCCTGGCCATTCAGCTATCCAGAGAGCAGGCAGTTCGGCAAATGTTGGCGAATTGCCTACACATACGGTGCCTGTTCGAGGGTAGTGAAATCCCCATAGAGAAGCAATGCTTCATCTATTCAGGGAACACAAAACAGCTGAGAAAGTTTGCCGAAATTCCCTGCCATTCGGTGGTTTCATTCGACAGGTTTATTCAGGAGAATCCTATAGGCTTCTGTCATGCCCCACGCCGCGGTCGGACCGCGGCTGCCATGTTGGGACACCTTGCACACTCACCCGAGGTCCCTCGTGGCACGTCGCTCCCTGGTTCCGGTCTTCAACTCGGAGGAGGAGAGCCAGGATGTGTCCCACGCCGCCTCCGGGATCCAACTGAACAGAAACCAAACGCGCATGCGCGTTCGTCCATCCTAAAGCATGAAGACCTAGGTACTCTGGCGCCCTCTGCTGGTCAAGTAAAGGTACTGCATTACACCTGCACTGGAGATCCTCGTATGCCACCAGTTAACCTATCAAGTACTCAGGTATCCCAACTCCACCTACGAGCCCCAGGTGAACGGTGTTCTTATGTTCACCACCACGTTATCCAGTGGTTCCTCTTCGTATCTGCTCTAAGAGAATCCCGAGTTCCAGACCTGCTTCCACGGTACCAGCTCCGCTTCCAGACCTGCTTCCACGGTACCAGCTCCGCTTCCAGACCTGCTTCCACGGTACCAGCTCTGCTTCCAGACCTGCTTCCACGGTACCAGCTCCGCTTCCAGGCCTGCTTCCACAGTACCAGCTCCGCTTCCAGACCTGCTTCCACGGTACCAGCTCCGCTTCCAGACCTGCTTCCACGGTACCAGCTCCGCTTCCAGACCTGCTTCCCCGGTACCAAGCTCCGCTTCCAGACCTGCTTCCACGGTACCAGCTCCGCTTCCAGACCTGCTTCCACGGTACCAGCTCCGCTTCCAGGCCTGCTTCCACGGTACCAGTTCTGCTTCCAGACCTGCTTCCACGGCACCAGTTCCATCTTCAGGCTTGCTACCACAGTGCCAGTTCCATCTTCAGGCTTGCTACCACAGTGCCAGTTTCCTCTCCAGGCTCGTCTCCACTGTGCCAGCTCCATCTACAGGCACTCGCCTCCATGGTACCAGCTCCATCTACAGGCTTGCTTCCACGGTACCAGCTCCATCTCCAGGCTTGCTTCCACGACACCAGCTCCATCTCCATCTCCAGGCTTGCTTCCATACCCACGGTACCATTTCCAGATCCTATCTTCAAGTCCAACTCCTCTACCCTGGTCTATTTCAAAGATTACAACTCGTGTTATTTACCCCTACAATCCTTTGTTCTGGACTTTACTCTTGTCAAAGAAATCTTGAGTTATCTTTTGTTCTGGACTTATATTTTGTTCCATCCAGTAAACGCTCAACTGATCATACATCTCCTGGTCTCCTTCTTCGGCTTGCCATTGGGTTCCATACACACAACACTACACAGGGGTCATAGCCTCTGCCCTTACAGCTTCAATGTTAAAAATATTCCCGTTTTAATCCAATATCTAATAAACCGTTTATTATTTTATTCTGCAGTAAAAAGTCTCTTTATTTTTAGATTTTTTAGGATCTTCTAGGCATTTTTCGGGATTTTTTAGCAAAAACATTTCTTTCCGGTTTTTTTTAATCGTTTTTTCTTTTTTCTGTAACAGACCTTTTTATTGTCATTCATTTGACCTTATGTGTAAATTTCAGACATTTTCGTTCTGTAGTCTCTTTGCAAACAGCATTTCACTTTTCACTTTTCAAACATTCAAGCATACTGGTTTTTTTTTCACTCCATTCATCTACGGTGTCGGCTTTTTCCAGCGGCTGCTCTGCGCTGTGATCGGCTCCTGTTCAGGTTTCTCCGGGGTGTTCGGCGGGGTTAATCCAGATGTTTTTGCGGGTTTCGGTGAGCGTTTGTCGGTTTTGCGGCAGCTTTTCCCTGCACTACAACGGCCCTGTGGTGCTTGCTGAATACACCGCAGGGTCGCCGAAATGGGATCGCCAAATCACACCGAATTGAGGAGAAAGAAAAGTCGCTGAATGTGCGTGACTTTTCAATTCTCTTTGAATAACCCTGTATGTAACGATGTACCTATAAATCTATTGTGGTTAGTGCTATACAATGTAGATACAGGTCATTTAAACATATCACACATAACAATAGTGCAAACAAGTGGAAAACATTTCCAGCTCATTGTGTAAAATTAATTATCAAGAACACTGAGTAATATCAGAATAAATATTTTTTTGCTCCAAGAGTCGAAAATTATATAAAAAATATTGCAAGGTTTAAAAAGGTCAGTTCTGATATAGGTATCTGTACAAAATTAAATCGCTAACTAATAGAATGACTAATGATTACAAGATTCCATGCAGTATACAGAAAAGAAGCTTGCAGTGCTGCCACTGTGTCAGAGGACATAGTAAGCATTTGACTGTAAGTGTAACCATTTCTAAGAAAAGATTTATACAGAGACCTGCACATTTTCTGATTACACCCATAACTTTCTCAAGGAGCAATAACATAAATCTTTTGTCTGTTTATTGCTAATGAAATGACCACATTTTGGTGCCGGCTGACAATATTTGTAGCTTAAAAGAGTCTATAGATTTTTGCAGGATGACAAAAGTAAATGCGAAATCTTATTCTTAACAGTTTGGTCAGATCAGAATGATAACACACCCATCTGTTATCTTGTTTGACTTCTCGAACTTCATTAAGTAACTTTGAAAGCCATATACAGATTGAAAATTCCTTAAATGTGATTCTGAAATTTACAATTTCCAAAACTCAAAAACTTTTGGAGCCCTGACATGACACTAGAAATGAAAAATTCCACACCTGACCTCATCAGATGGGGCAAAATGATTTTAGAAAAATGATGAGTATAAGGTGTATATGAAACATAAATTAACATCTTGTTTAGCTTGGGTTCCATCTCCAAGATAGCTCATTAGTATACACAAAAAAACCTAAAAAAGTCAATACCCAAACCAATTCTGCTTCCCAGCATTTCGGATTTGGGAAGCTCAGCCTGTATTAGTTATGGTATTGTATACGAGAATGTCAACCTTAGTCACATGGGAAAATTATTCAACCTTAGTCACATGGGAAAATTATTCTGAGAATCCATCAGTTCTTCAAAAACATTTGCTATTTTAAGGATATCTGTTACCTAACTGCTTTCTTAACCCCCTTTTTAACACATTAGGCTACTATAATCCAAAGATAGCTACATTAACATCCTTCACGATAACTGCCAGGATTCAACCCAGAAAAAATAAGTGTCTAAGCTAATAAGGAGCCAGTCATTTTGGACTATAAATTTATGTCATATAACTTTAAATATCTGCTCAACAGGCGTATACTATAAATAATTCAGCTCCAGAAGAAATTCCATTAATCTCAGCATATGAATTTAATCACTCTCTATGCAGAATACAACACCACTGCTATCCTACCCATAGTGGATGCCAAGACAACATGGATCACAGAAGTGGGTCCAAGGGTTGGACCATGGCCGTGTTCTCTTTCATGGACTAAGAATCATTGTGATTCTTGACAGCAGCTCACACTGTGGCTGAGGCACTCAGCGACACTGCATTTGTTTTTGCATTCAATTTTTTTATTTAATATGAAAAAACATACAAAAAAATATAATCAAGATACAATGGACACAAATCCAATCACATATGTTACTGATCTCAAAGTATGAAAGAGTGACATCCTGCATCATACAGTAAGTGAAGATGAACTCCATCATTACAAAAAAGTAAATTTAACCTCCTAATAATACGTCTTGTATACCTCCACAGGATCAGCTGCTACTCCCAGGGACTAAGTACATGATAACACACGTGAAACAATGGGAAGAAAGGAGATCCAAGAGTCAAGTAAAGGCATACAATAAGATATAAACAAAAAAAAAAGAGATGGGGAAAAGGAAGAGAAGAGAAGAGAAAAAAGTATATAAAAGGGAGAGAAAAAGGATAAGTAGATCAGAGGGGAAGAGCAGGCAGGGGGGCCTATAAAAGCTCTAGCTACTCCATGATAATAGAGCAATGTGCCCCAACCTCCAAAAAAATAAGAGGAGAGCTGCTCCACGATGCAGCACGTCTGAGCTTACTCAGGAGAAAGCGAGTCTGAAGTATGAACACTACCAAACCAGTCCGCACAGAAAGTGAAGGCAAGAAACTTAGACCAGTAGTACCAAGTTTGTCAAACACTGCCTCCCACCTTTCACCAGAAAACTTCGACTACTCAGCTGTGCTAATAGTCTCCACTTTATTTAGAACCTCCCAAAGCGGAGGGGTTTGCGGCAACTTCCAAAAGAGTGGGAACAGAGACCGGGCAGTCAATATAAGACGTAACAGAATAGATCTTTTAAAAGATTTAGAAGACAAGGTCATCTGGTGGAACAAAAACAACTCCAGGTCCAATCCTACATCAAGACTTGTCAAATGACAGGCTAATCATTGTATAGCCTCCCAGTATGGTTGAATGAGGGAGCAAGTTCACCAAATATGGAGGTATGTACCTCTAGCGGCTTTACACCACCAAAATAAGTCTGTGGACAAAAGACAGAAACGAGCAATCTCTGAAGGGGAGGAACACCATAACAAACCCAGTTTCTATGACGTCTCTCGATGCTTAGAGATGAGGGAACCGTGAGAAAGAAAATAAAACGTCTTGGTCCAATGAGCCTTGGAAATGACTTCTCCCAGCATGTCGTCCCATCATCCCACAAAACTTGGCATTTCCACCAAGTAGGCCTGAAGAAGAGCATGTAATGTAGAGAAACGTCAAACTAGCGGTACTCCCATTGTATAATATGTCTCAAATTATATCAACGGTCTCGACAGTACTGAATTACCAGGTATAGAATGCAGAAAAGCATGTATTTGTGCGTAATTAAAGGATTCAGCAAAAAAGGGAGCAGGAGTCTCTTCCTCAGTCACCGAAGGTATCCACTGTCCATTTACCAAAATGTGATGCATCCGAAGATCCGGGGACTCAGTGAAAAAAGATGGACTGAAGGAAGAACTCCATCCGGGAGTGCCGGATTATGTGAGAAGTGTAATAACGGAGAGGGTGCGGAAGATAAAACAAACTGCAGCTGTGCCCTTTGCCACAGTCGTAGCATATATATCTCACAGTGGGACTCCGTTTAGATGACAGCGGAATATGACACAGATGAAGCCATGGCAACACCCAAGGAGGGCAGCCAGCAAAAGCCAATTCCAGATCGAGAGATGGGACCCAGTCTCCATCCAGTCCAACAATCTAGTGAGATGACTTGTATATAGGTACAATTTTAGATCCGGTAATGCCAGGCCTCCCAATGAGATGGGTTTACACATGGTGGTGAAATTAAGGTGAGGCCATTTGCTAGACCATACAAATGCAATAAATAATTTCCTAATATCTGTCAACCAGCCACTAGGAACTTGTAATGGGATCATCTGATTAGGATAGAAGAGATGCGGTAAGACATTCATCGTTAAAACGCCGATTCTACCAAGCCACAAAAGGTATTTAGAAGACCAGACCTGGACATTCCAGCGGAGAGTGGTAAGTAAAGGTATAAAATAAATGGCAGGAATTTTTTGGACATCAGCAGGAAGCCATATGCCCAAAAAACGCAATTTATTAGAGCACCAGCGAAATGAAAATCGTCCCAGAAGGGAAGACTCCTCCCGATGCTGAAACAAAATGTTTAAAATCTCAGATTTGTCCATATTAATTTGGAAGCCAGATAATGCACCATACGTCTCAAGTTCTGATACCACTTCAGGGAGCTAATCGGTTGGGTCCATAAGCATAAAGAGAAGGACATACGCATAAGTTTGATTGAAGATTGAAGAGACAGCAAAGGTTCCAATGTGAGTGCCAAGAGCAAAGGTGAATGTGAGGATATATGCTCGATGTCGACGGGCCGTACCTGTTGTGCTAACAAATGCCTGGTTTATTCTCGTGAAGGGCAACAAAAGCCCTCGACTTAATGGCCTACAATCTAGGGTCTGAATTCAAATGGTCCACCAGTGACTGGTGTGCTTGCAAAAGCCGCAGGTAGATGATGTCAGATCCAGTATCAACATGCTCTGTATGTAATCACTGTATGTCGGCAAGTAAAGCGAGTGTGCATCTTTGTCTGACTGTTATCAATGAAAGTGCCAGAGGAGAATCAAGTGGTCATGCAATGTTGTCAATCAAGACAGGTCTGTACTGGAGCGAGGATACAGAGCAAGGCAGACTTGATTGTGAGGAATGAATGTTGCACATATCAAATAAACGAGCAATAGAGCATCAATTAAATAAGAAGGGGATACATATCACATAAAATGGTAATGAGAGTGTATATTAAATGAAAAAGGTGTACAAATGAAATCATTATTCATTGGGGGCATAACTTAAATGAAATGGGGCATAAACCAAATGAAATATGGACATAAGTTGATACACACACAGGGTTATTCAAAGAGAATCGAAAAGTCATCGCAAGTTCAGTGACTTTTCGTTCTCTTCAATTCGTTCTCTTCAATTTGGCGATCACATTTCGGTGACCCTGCGGTGTATTCAGCAAGCACCACAGGGCCATTGTAGTGCAGGGAAAAGCCGCCGCAAACCCGACGAACACTCACCGCAAAAACATCTGGATTAACCCTGCCGAACATGCCAGAGAAACCTGAGCAGCCGCTGGAAAAAGCCGACACTGCAGACGAATGGAGTGGAAAAAAACAAAAGCAGAACGCTTGAATGTTTGAAAAGTGAAACGCTGTTTGCAAACAAACTACAGAACCAAAATGTCGGAAATTTACATATAAGATCCTATGAATGATAATAAAAAGGGCTGTTACAGAAAAAAGAGAAAGCTATTAAAAAATCCCAAAAAAGGCCTATAAAATGCTAAAAAATCTATAAATAAAGAGACTTTACACTGCAGAATATTATAATCAATGGTTTATTAGATATTGGATTAAAACCGGAATATTTTTAACATTGAAGCCTATGGGATTCGCCTGAATAAATCTGCCGCATGAAACCACCGAACAGCAGGGAAATTCGGCAACTTTTTACTGCTGGTTTTTGTTCTCTGAATAGACGAAGCATTGCTTCTCTATGAGGATTTCACTGCCCTCGAACAGACACTGAACAGGCACCTTATGTGCAGGCAATTCGCCAGGATTTGACGAACTGTCTGCTCTCTGAATAGCCGATTGGCCAGGAAAGGTAACTGTATGCTGAATTTCACTGTTCGGTTACCTTTTCGGCCACAATTCGGAGCTCTTTGAATAACCCTGACAGTGACATCAAAAGATGCAGATTATTTTTTTGAAAAATTAAAGAGCCCTAAGATTATTTATTTTATACATTGTCATAAGTTTTGGTTTTTGTAATGATAGCTACGTTTTCGATTCTAAGTTATGTGTAATACGTGGATTCCGTAATGCCAAAAAATTGCCTTATTTACCTAGTAGGTTAAAATCATGTGCCACCCCTCCTACTTTTGATAGAGTATGTTCCTTGATCCATGAAACTGCCTTTACCTGAAATAAGCCATAAAATGCCCCAATTGGTCAAATAAAGAGCAACACTCCTTTTGATGTAAGGCAAAGGTACTTGATTATAATAGTAACTGTGGAAGTATCGATTACATGTTTGAATGAGACATTAGACTAGCGGAGCTACATTCAGCAAATTAATGCATTCCTCCACAAATAATCAGGAGATTCTGAAGATGGTCAAATAAATAGAGGATGTATTGACGTCCAAATGTAAATGTATTTGAGTGCCACATCACACAGGATTACACATAAACATACGTAAGTATTTTTAAAGGGAATTTCAATTTAATCTAAAACTTAACAACAACAAAAAAGGTAAATGGCAATATTTACACTTTAACTGGATTCTGTCTTTGAATTTATTTGTATGGAGACTAGAAGCTTGTTTATCACAGAAAAAAATGTATAGGGGATTACAGAGGACATGGGGCTGCATTTGTCACACTGTCTGCGAACGAAGCAAAGAGGAAATTGCTTGTGAAGTTAAAGCAGAGATACTTTACTGTTCAAGGCATCATTAAACATTTCTCAACAAAGTCTTAAAGTCTAAACAGGAAAATTGCATTTCAGGCATCACAAATCATTTTCCTGAGAAATAACTCTTAGCATGCCCATGAATTTGCTTGATTTCTGCTCCTAGGACAGATATGTAAGGTTATTCTAACTCACTAAAAATAAATGCCTTGCTCATATTCATCCATTCATATAGATAGGAATTGTGGACATTGGATAGAAAATGTTAGGCCAAAATAGCCGATACACATAGAGACACATATAAAATAAGAATAAAAGGTACCTAATTTCCCACTTTTGGGTTTGACCTGAAGGTTGTAAAATACACCAATCATGAAATATAAAGGTCTATAGGCCTAGACTAGCCTTTGGAGAACAACATAAATGCCCCACTCAATGGTTATGGGCTTTGGTCTGAAAGGGGGCATTAAATAATCTCTCCATCTTAACCATAGCCTTGTTTCAGTTGAAATTTGACTGAGGCTTAACCACATGACTCAACCCTCATCTCTCTGCAGTAGACCTTGGATCTCCCCGAGACATCCAAGCCCCTAAATATAGTTTCATTTCTGATCATTATTATTTTTATTATTTATTAAGCACCAACACATTCCGCAGCGCTGTACAAAGGTGCAATGGGTAAACATGGGACAATTCTACAATACATACCGGAGGCCGGTCAGTATTCCTGCCAGCAGATACAGGAGGACATGAGGGCCCTATTCCTGTGGGAATTTCCAATCTAGATGTGTGAGGGGATTAGAAACAGGAGGGGAGGACTGCAGTGATGAGTTAGTGCAGGGAGAGGTGAGGACTGTTTTTGGGTCGTCAGATGTTTTGTTACGGTGTCGGGTGGTAGGCTTCCCTAAATAGAAGGGTCTTTAGGAAGCGTTTAAATGAAGCCAGATTTGGGGACAGTCTGATATTACGTTGAAGCGCGTTCTATAGGGTCAGCGTCGCACGAGAAAAGTCCTGCAGTCTGGCATGTGAAACAGTAATGATGGAGGATGCCAAGAGCAGGTCATTGTTGGATCTTAGGGGGCGGACTGCGGTGTATTAGGTGATTAGTGAGGACAGGTAGTGATGAGGAGGAGCGGTGTTCGTGAGGGTTTTGTAGGTCAGGGTGAGTAGTTTGAATTTGATTCTGCTGTGGATGGGGAGCCCGTGCAGGGATTCACAGAGAGGAGCGGCAGAGACAGAGCGTCGGGTGAGATGGATAAACCGGGCTGATGTGTTTAGGATGGACTGCAGGGGGGAGAGGCGGGAGATAGGAAGGCCAGTCAGGAAATTGTTGAATAATAAGTGCACCTCATTAGTTTAACCCCTTGACTACCGAGATCAAGATATCTAGAGCTTCAAAAGGTGCCATCCAGTGCCTCGATGTCAAGATATCTCGATCTGCAGCCGTGTAGCCCAGAAGCAAATTAAATTTGTTTGGTCATACTGCCCAAAGAGCTAAAACTGGATGTCCTGACACCGGACATTCAGCAAGCCGATAATTTGTTACAGTTGCAGCCAGTTGTTCACTGCAACTCAATTTGGCAGTAAATGTCACCATCTACTGGCCAAATATGATAGTGCAGTAAAACATTCATTGGGAGTATTTCTAAATATGTCTTACAGTATAATTAATTAAGAATCATTTTTCAAAAAACTGTTGGTTCCTGACAATGTTTTTTTGGAAAATCACTTGGTAGTGAAGGGGGTAAATACACATTAACAAACTTCAATATAATTATTGTTATATATAAGCATACACTATCCATTATACATACATACCTGCATGCACACACAAACACCCACACACTCAGAATCAGGTATGCAAATATACATTGAGCTTCATATATTTATTCACAAGGCAAAATAGATGCATACAAGCACAACACTCACGTTACTAAACCTTCTCTGCATACCTTAAGAAGTCACTCCCCTTTATATGTATATATATATGTACTTACATACAGGTAGACATGTCTACAAACTTTCATATAGGCATGAACAATGATAAATACATACATTTGGATAGCATCTCACAGTTTGATCTTACTATGGGATGCCCAAATAACATTTGAGGACATGGCAGATTCCTGATGGTACTAGGGTCCTGTAACATAGAGGCCTGCACAGCAGTAACACGCCTGAGAACCTGAAACCCATTGGAATGTGTACATTGAGATGGCCTGGACAAGCAAGAGGTTAAGATAAGGAGACTTCACAAGTTGATCGATAGAGGGGAGCTCATTGAGAATGGAACTCAGTGGTACTTGAGTCTCCATGAGGTTAAAGCTTTTCCAAATATTCTTGGGCTGGGGCTTGCTGCAATAATAGGATTTCGTAGCATAACCTCCCTAGTGATGAAAAGGATATTATTGGGACTTTATTATGAGTAAGGGTGAGTCCCATTGGTTAAAAGCTAGTCAACAGCTCTGGCTGTTATTAGTACCAGTGACGGGGCCAGCGAACCTTTTGCAGTAAGAGGACTTGAAAGGATTCCTACTGTGACTAAGATATCCCATGTCGACCGTGGTCCCATAAGAGGTCTCATGGTGGGACTAGACCAGTGAAATTCAGGAATAGAGCCAATTAGAGGATATAACAGAAGTTGAATCTATGATTAATCATAAGAGAAACCAAATAGTTGAAAGGCCTTCTACTGAGATCAGGGATCAATATTCTTTACGTTCTCTTTATGTTTCCGTAAAGAAAGTCATATCTCACAGGTGCCTATGTGTTCTCAATGGAAAGAAATATCACACCAAGTACAGTACATATTTAAATAATGTTCTCTTTCTTCTCCGATATCTCTCATAGCCTATTTCCTTGACTGGTCAGAATGTTGTTGATTGCCAATATCCCTGCTGCGTTAGAACTCATTTGTACTGTATAATACCAGCCATTTAAAAAGTAAATGAAGATATTAATCTTACAGCCGGGTAATGCAGACAGGAAAATAGAACGCAATCTTTTATATCATTGCATCTCAATGCAGAGATGCAAAGTTTTACATCAAGTACTTATTTTTGGACAAGCCTCTTATTGCAAATGTTCAGTTTTAATTTTCTCTTTCACATTTCATATAACAACATAAATTTTGTTTCAGTACAGAAATATTAAGTAAGCTAACACTACATTTTCCCAAATAAACATATTTGATATACATGAATAATCAGTATATATATACTGTAAAGAATATTCATTCCATCATCAAAGTCGACATTTCAGTCCCTGAGAGGACTTTTATCAAGATATGTGCATGTCTTCATAAAAGTCCTGTCATGAAACGTTGACTTCGAGGGAATAAATATTCATTATATCAAAATTTTGAAACCAGCCTCCTGAGTGCGCTTTCTCTGATATGTATTTAAACCTATGGCAGCTTTACTGCAGCACCGGAGCAAAGCATCTTGTGACACAGTTCAAAGGTGGGAGCCCTTGCTTTTATATAATTATATATAGTGCCAGTGTGAATAGAGGCAGGGTGGTAGACCACAAGTTCATCAGCAGGTAGATGGAGGACTCCCCTTTCCCCCTAAAGGGTTAACCAACAGCCGGGGCATAATTTTTTTTTAGAAAGTATTTTACCAGGAAGGATTCATTGACATCTCTCTCATTTTCAAGTATGTCCTCGGTGGCGAGTATGTACCGTTAGGTGTCTTGCCCAAGGACACTTACTGGAGCGGTGATCTTGCCAGGATCAAACCTGTGTCTCTACAGTCTCTCTCCACAGTTACCTCTACTCCACCCATTAAGTCTGCCCTGCCCTTTATAGGAGATGTGCTTCCCTCTGAGTGGGCATTCTTGGTGCAGGTGCAGAAGGAAAAGGGAGCATAATCCTGAGCCCAGAGGGGAAGGTATACAGTCATGGCCGAAATTGTTGGCACCCCAGAAATGTTTCCAGAAAATCACATATTTCTCACAGAAAAGTATTGCAGTAACACATGTTTTGCTATACACATGTTTATTCCCTTTGTGTGTATTGGAACAAAACAAAAAAAGTGGGGAAAAAAAGCAAATTGGACATACTGTCACACAAACCTCCAAAAATGGGCTGGACAAAATTGTGGATACATAAGATTGTTTCAAGCATGTCATGCTCCTGTAAACTCACCTGGGGCAAGTAACAGGTGTGGGCAATATAAAAATCACACCTGAAAGCAGATAAAAAGGAGAGAAGTGTTGAAGAACACACAAGCAATTTATACCCTAAATGGTACGGAGTTAGGGAAATCCAAGCAGGAGAAGGATTGGGAATAATCATAGACTTCAAACTAAGTAACAATGTGCAATGTCAAACAGCAGCCGCCAAGGCCAGCAAAGTACTGGCATGCATTAAAAGGGGAGTTCACTCACGGATGAAAACATAATTTTGCCTCTGTATAAATCAATGGTCAGGCCGCACCTTGAATATGCCGTGCAATTTTGGGCACCTGTCTTAAAAAAAGATATTATATCGTTAGAAAAAGTGCAGAGACGGGCAACTAAATTAATAAGGGGGATGGAAGGGTTAAGTTATGAGGAAAGACTAACAAGCTTAAACCTGTTTAGTTTAGAGAAAAGGCGCCTTAGAGGGGATCTGATAACCTTATATAAATATATACGGGGCCATTATCAACCATTGTCTGATAACCTATTCATTAACAGGACTATACACAGGACAAGGGGTCATCCATTTAGACTGGAAGAAAGAAAATTTAGCTTAAAGCATAGGAAGGGTTATTTTACGGTGAGAACAATCAAGCTGTGGAATTCTCTGCCTGTTGAGGTGGTTGGGTCAGAGTCTGTACAGACTTTTAAAAAACGACTGGATGACTTCCTGCAGACACAGAATATTAAGGGTTATAATATTTAATATGTGGGTAAAAGCTTCTTGATCCAAGGAGAAATCTGACTGCCATTCTGGGGTCAAGAAGGAATTTTTTCCCAGTATGTTGCATATTGGCAAGCATTCAGACTGGGTTTTTTGCCTTCTTTTGGATCAACAGCAGTAGGTTATGTGGGAGAGGCTGAACCCGATGGACGCATGTCTTTTTTCAGCCTATATAACTATGTAACTATATATAACTATGTAACTATGTAAGTTCACTTAGTCTTTGCATTGTGTGTCTGTGTGTGCCACACTAAGCATGGACAACAGAAAGAGGAGAAGAGAACTGTCTGAGGACTTGAGAACCAAAATTGTGGAAAAATATCAACAATCTCAAGGCTACAAGTCAATCTCCAGAGATCTAGATTTGCCTTTGTCCATAGTGCGCAACATTATCAAGAAGTTTGCAACCCATGGCACTGTAGCTAATCTCTCTGGGCGTGGACGGAAGAGAAAAATTTATGAAAGGTTGCAACGCAGGATAGTCCGGATGGTGGATAAGCAGCCCCAAACAAGTTCCAAAGAAATTCAAGCTATCCTGCATGCTCAGGGAGCATCAGTGTCAGCGCAAACTATCCGTCGACATTTAATTGAAATGAAACGCTATGGCAGGAGACCCAGGAGGACCCCACTGCGGACACAGTGACATAAAAAAGCAAGACTACAGTTTGCCAAAATGTACTTGAGTAAGCCAAAATCCATCTGGGAAAACATCTTGTTGACAGATGAGACCAAGATAGAGATTTTTGGTAAATCACATCATTCTACTGTTTACCGAAAATGGAATGAGGCCTACAAAGAGAAGACTGCAGTACCTACTGTGAAATATGGTGGAGGTCCAATGAAGTTTTGAGGTTGTTTTGCTGCCTCTGGCACTGTGTGCCTTGAATGTGTGAAAGGCATCATGAAATCTGAGAATTACCAAAGGATTTTGGGTCGCACTGTAGAGCCCAGTGTCAGAAAGCTGGGTTTGCGTCCAAGATCTTGGGTCTTCCAGCAGGACAATGACCCCAAACATACGTCAAAAAGCACCCAGAAATGGATGGCAACAAAGCGCTGGAGAGTTCTGAAGTGGCCAGCAATGAGTCCAGATCTAAATTCCATTGAACATCTGTGGAGAGATCTTAAAATTGCTGTTGGGAAAAGGCGCCCTTCCAATAAGAGAGACCTGGAGCAGATTGCAAAGGTAGAGTGGTCCAAAATTCCAGGTAAGTGGTGTAAGAAGCTTATTGATGGTTATAGGAAGCGACTGATTTCAGTTATTTTTTTCCAAAGGGTGTGCAACCAAATATTAAGTTAAGGGTGCCAAGAATTTTGTCCAGCCCATTTTTGGAGTTTTGTGTAACATTATGTCCAATTTGCTTTTTTCCTCCCTTTTTTTGTTTTGTTCCACTACACACAAAGGGAATAAACATGTGTATAGCAAAACATGTGTTACTGCAATACTTTTCTGTGAGAAATACTTGATTTTCTGGAAAAATGTCTGGGGTGCCAACAATTTCAGACATGACTGTATAATGTTTCATTTCTACAGGTTGGCAAGCGGTTTAGCCACCCAAAATGTCACATAGACTCTGCATCGAGAAGCAGGTGTTTATTTTGTATATGTTTATTTTCTGCTCACATTACACCGTGCAATGGCTGCACAATAAAACAAAACACAAGCACTGATATTCGTGTCCAGTGGCTATATCACAATATACTGTATATGTGTTGGAGGAGGTCTGATTTATGGTCTTTGCAACCTACAGCTTTAAGTTAATTGTAAAATATTTATGTGCCCGGCATTTACAGAAGGATGTCCAATGTTTGACATGTGTCACTGGGCAAAAACACAAATATTTTAGATCATATCCTTTAGTTCTCAGATGATTTACAAATCCAGGGATTTCTTGATATATATTATTTTTGGTTTATTATTAAATGTATACACAACTGTTTTATTACACTGACTGTATTAGCTCCTATCATTGCTAGTTTAAGGCTAGGGTCAGACGAAAGCAGTTTTAACGTGCGTTTAGACGCACGAAATCACGGCCGTGCTAGCAGCAAATGACGTCCAATGCCGGGGAACACACGAAGTACGGCCGCACGAAAGTTCGTCCGCGCAACGCAAGTGGCAAACGAACGCATTTTTTCTAGAACGTCAAACCGCTAGTACGGACGTACAGAGTGAGCTGCGTCCGCTAGCGGCGTGTGTGCGTGATTAGGAGACGTCAGACGCTGCTAATGTCCGGCCAACATAACGTCCAGACACAAAAAGTGTTTTATTGATGATCCGTACAAAATCACAGACGAAAAGGCGCATCGTATGACCGCTATCGCGTATTCCGTGAAAAAATGCGTCCATTCGTTCGAACGCACCTTTTCACAGACAACGCGAAAAATGCGTTAGTCTGACCCTAGCCTAAATCGTGCTTTTCTTAATACTGGCTGATGTGATTCAAAGTTGTCAGTGTCCTGTTATTTTAACAAAGGCCTCTGAAACCTTATACAGGAAAACGCTATGGTTGGAGGCCACTTTGAAGTAAGATTTTCTTTGTTTTTATGATATTGTCCTATTTCATTGCTGAACAAACACTACTTGTTAGTGTCACTTTTTTCTTTTTTAAATAAAAGATGAAGGAACCCAACAGTCCATTCTGCAAAAAGACCAGTTTAGTGGGCTAGCGGGAATGTTTCGGCTGATGAAACAGCCTTGCTCAAGTGAGTACCTAGTACATCTTTATTTAATTATTAGGTGGAGTTTTGTCTGGCTACTCCATGGTTCCTGTAGCACCCATCTGACCCTGAATTGGTTAAAAGCTCTAAGAGCATAACCAATTATATGTTTTTTTGAATTTTATTTTACTTTTTCATGAACCAAGCCTAAGGACACGTAAGGAATGCAGAAAGGCCCAGCCAGAGCTGGCTCTGGTAAAACCTGAGATCTGCCAGCTGCATTTATTCTTCTGCCCTTGGTTGCTGTTCTCAAATATTCAATTTGCAGGGGGACCACAGGTGTGGCCTGGACTGCTAAAATGAACTACTATTTAGAGGCTAGCCCCCAATGCACCTGTGCCTTTGTATCCCAATTTATGGTGTACCACCGTAAAAACACTCCTGTTACCAAGCCTTGCCGTGTTCCTGCCTTGTTTCAACATACCTGTGTTTTCCTACTATTCTGCTGTGTCTTTTTCTATCTCAATAATTCTTCATAATAAATCCCCTGAACTGCTCTCCTGCTTGCTGTGCCATATATTTCTGCACTTGGGGTCCTGCTGGTTTCCCTGCGACACAGCCACGACAACATTCCCTGTTGTATACAGTATATACACATATAGTATAGAAATATATTGTTTCTTCTTTGGCAGGTTAGTACATTTATTTATAAGTAGTGTGACAGTGTGACTAGGGACACTGTGATAAACCACAGTGTTATTAACAGGCGGAGAATGCCCTTTTCCCCCTATAGAGTTAATAATTAGCGGATGCCTGATTAGGACTGCCCTGCCCTTATAGGAGCTGTGGTTCCCTCTAAGAGAAGCGGTCTTTGTGCTGGGTGCAGCAGAGAAGGAGGAAAAACCCTCAAACCCTGTTTTTGCATTATTGGAAAGCGGCTTAGCTGCCCAATATTATAATTAGACTCTTGCATGAGGAGTAGGCTTTGCTTTATATTTGTTATATTTTTATTCAATGAGTACTCTGCATGTGCTGTGGCTGCCCAAATAAAGAAAATACTGAATCATTACTCGTGTGTCCAGTGGCTATAACACAGTAGGATTAAGGATAAATAATAATTTTCCCAAAGAACAGATTATTTTCTGTACCCATTTCGGATACATATAGGGCTACACAAAGTTTCTAGTGGTGAAAAAGATTCTTTTGTCAGGATATAAAACAATTCCAAACCCTCACAGTAAGGAGTTTTCCTGTATAGCGCTTTGTACTCCCTGTAAAAGTCTAAAATGGCCATTTTCAGAACAATATGTCTGACAAGATGCTTTCATCTCTCAATTATAAAAGCATAACAAGTTTACTAACCTCAGGCTTTGAACGTTTATATTATCTGAAGTTGATTGTCTTGAAGAGCGTCCATCCATAGTGCTTCCAGAAGGTGATGCCCAGCTGGCTGAAGAACCAACCCAGGATCGCACACTCTCTGTCTGATAACTGCTCGTCACTGAGCCCAAAGTTGATTGGTTGTCTCTGGAAACAAAAAAGTATAGGATTGTATATGCTAATATATAATTCTACTTAAAGAAGTAGTTTTTTAACAGCATGTTCTTTTCAGGTACCATACAAAACATTTATTCTCACATAAATTGTGATCGGTAACACAGAGTCAATATCAACATTTATTACAAAAGAGATGCATTAATTGTGTCAAGGTACTTCCCTTTTTCCTAGAGTGTACATATGCCGGTTTAGAATGCGACAAATACAAGCCAGAGAAAACAAAATGTTTGTTTATATATATAAAATTAAGTTATGTGTAAAGACAAGTGAATACCCTTTGAAATATTGAAGTCGGGACAGAAGAGGCAATATCTTCGTTCTCCTCTGTTCTAATTTTTTTTTTTTGAGAAAGGATTTTACCAGGAAGGATACATTGAGATTTCTCTCATTTTCAAGTATGTCCTGGGTGGCGAGTATGTACCGTTAGGTGTCTTGCCCAAGGACACTTACTGGAGAGGTGCTCATCGGAATCGAACCCATGACTCCACAGGCTCTCTCCACGCAGAGCAGTGATGTTACCTCTACTCCACCCAGCCGGTACCTTAAAGTTATTACAAACTAGATTACACCATGAGCTTCATTTTGAGATTGAGAAGAAGTCTTCCCTCTTTGTACATTCACAAAATGATCATAACAGGTTGATCTTCAATTTAGCAAAAGAAAGTAAAACAGTGAAGCACCAAAAACACACTCATCCCCTGAACCTCACACAAAGGTAGACATCTAACCTTCAATACAGTATACTATTTTTTTTATTTTTATATTGATAAAGGATTTTACCAGGAAGGATACATTGATATTTCTCTTGTTTTAAAGTATGTCCTGGGTGATGAGTATGTACCATTATGTGTCTCGTCCAAGGACACTTACTGGAGAGGTGCTCATGCTGGGATTAAGCCGGTGTCTCCACAGTTATAGAGCAGTGATGTTACCTCTACTCCACCCAGAAGGGACTATTATTGACCATTTGAAGATGGAAAAAGGAATAACCAGGACTGGAGATATTTGAACATGAACAAGTCCGTCCAGGCTTATATAGGAGGCCCTGATTTCATAGAAGATCTCAAACATCAAACTGTGGTATCTTCAACTATGACTGGGCACATATATATCCAAGTACAGGAGAACCCAAGGGGCGGGCTGTGGAAAAATGTCTTGCAATTGCTATACTCTGTTTCATTTCACTTTAAAAGTATTTTAAAAAGTTAGAATTACACAAAGAGTATGTTTACAGAGGTCAGGTAAAATGGGAAAACCTGCGAAGGCAGTTCTCCCACCAGTTTAGCATGTGGAACTTAGTTCCAACTTGGCTGATATAATGGAGAGCGGCAAAATCTTTCTATTCAGAGGCAGTATTACAAAATGTCTATATTTAGGGGTGTTTTCAGGGCTTTCGTTCGTTGCGAATGCATGGGAATGACACGTGTTTCTGCCGGTAGAATAATAATCTCATACATAAAGAAACACTGCAGCTGTAGTTGCTTCCTATAACCTTAGACTCATGGCTGTCCTCAATTTTTGTAGGATTTGACAATTGTAGCTTTTACTTTTCACATATAACAGTGTGCATTTTATCACATATCGCTGTACTGCAAAAATCCAATATTCTATGCTTTTTATCCATTATATAATAGTATATCACACAGACATAAACAATAGTGTATAAATATCATTAGTGTTATTATTACTTATAAATACTTGATTCCACCAGCTGTATGCTCTGTGTGTATTAGTATTCTAAAATTGGTTTCATTCCTAATTGTTGGCTGGCGAGTACAGTAAATGATGAAGACACTTGCCTCTATGAAATATTTTTGGATGAAGACAGTTGTGCTCAAGTGGAAATGATATAGAAAAGCATAACTGGAAAATTTTAAATCAGAAAACTATTTGGAAGAATGCACATGGTTTTTAAATCAAACTGAATAAATAAGAAAAAAATGCAGGGTAGCAGACGTTTTTAAGAGCCCTATATTTTGCTAAAGGGAAAGTAAATTGCCAACATGCCATCTGTAATAACAAGTAGATATAGGAGCGGCGGAGCATCACTCATATGAAAACAGGTGGTTAGAATGCTTAAAAACATCCCCTAGTTCAAATGTGTGAAAGTGATCAGCCCAATCGCACCTGTTTAACCATTTGGTATCTACATTGGCATATAATACTTGACTCTTAATAAAGGGTCTTATTCTGTCCAAGAGTGAGCTATGAAGTATAACATCGTTAATCATAACGACTCCTGTCCTGTTCCAGCCGAGCTACAAGATGTTCCTATGGCTCGGCCCTTCTGGCTGCCTACTGTAATTTAATGGGAAACTCTAGGCACTGTGACAAATCAATGTAATTTGAATTATCATAGTGGCCAGAATGTGCTGAACCCTCTTCATCTGGGGGGTTCTCATAGGGTGAACTCAGTCAGCCCTCTGATTACATGGCAATAGCTCGAAGCAGGGATCAGCAAATCATTGAACACAATTGTAATGGCTGAACTCTTGCTACAACATTCAGCCCCCTCCTTTTGGTTAGGCGCCACCTACAGCTTGAGAGGAAGTCGCAGTATGTCACTTCCTGCCAGTGTCAAGGTAGCCCAGCAATGGAATGAAGGTATTTTTTTTATGTAAAATGTACTTTGGTATTAAAACGGGGGAGAGGGGGAGTGCAGAGGGGGTCAGGAGTAGTTATGTTAAGTATCCCTTTAATACGTCCTATATTTTGTGTAGCGATGCTGCCAGGAAGCGTTAGGGGAAAATAAGTATTAGGGGCAAATAAATATTATGTTGCAATGCTTCTAATGGTTTGTGTCACATTTTTCCTTTGGTGGCTCATTATTACTGATTCAGCTGAAATAGGGCCCAATGTGTTGTCATGCCTCAATAAATACTTAACAATAGGACTAAATAATTCCACGGAGAATGCAAAGTCACACTATTAATGTCAATAATAAAGCAGTGAAAATATGATCAACTCCAACATGACCAGATACCTCAAAATTCTAGAATATACTGTTCTATGTGTCCACGTTAGAAAAGGAAGACTGATTTCACAGAAAATTATACATAATGTATAGGTGAACACAGAAACGGCAACTGTATATCCACAAAAAAGACTTTATTGGATGCATGCTCAGCAAAACTGTCACATGACTTGAATAACCTGTGAATGACACATGCTATTTATTTACTAACCGGTCTTTTCAATAAAGGTGAAACTCAGGAGAATTGGCAGCAGAAGTGAAAATTCTAGGTCAAAATAGCCAAACCAGAAAAATTCTCCCATTTATCTCACTCCAAATTGGCTATTTGGTCTAGATTCTTCTCTACTCCTGCCAGTTCTCCTGAGTTTCACCTTTAGTGAATAGACCTGTATCTTTATCATCTCAACAGCTGATCCTTGAATTGATGACCGCTAACAAATGCCTTGGCATCTCACAGTGCATATCATAATGCAAGCCTCATGCATTTCAATTCAAATGTATAGAAGATATTTTTGAAATAATGGGTTCTATTCCAACGTTGGTGTAAGCATAACCAGAGCCATTTTAAACTTAAAGAAACACTACCACAAGCTGTCGCTAGCTTCAGGGCCAGATTAACATAGCGGCTGATGCAGCAGCAGCTCCAGGCCCATGCCCCAGAGAAAGGATAACTATCAGGGTTATTCAAAGAGAGGTGAAAAGTCTCCGAAGTGTAACCGAATGCTGAATTTCAGCGAACGGAGGCATTTTGGGGCCATTTGGCTATTCAGAGAGCAGGCAATTCGTCATATTGTGACGAATTGCCTGCATATACCGTGCCTGTTCGTTGCCTGTTTGAAGGCAGTGAATTCCCCATAGAGAAGCAATGCTTCGTTTATTCAGAGAACAAAAACCAGCAGTGAAAGGTTGCCGAAATGCCCTGCCATTCGGTGGTTTCATTCGACAGGTTTTTTCAGGAGAATCCCATAGGCTTCAATGTTAAAAATAATCCAGTTTTAATTCAATATCTAATAAACTGTTTATTATTTTATTCTGCTGTAAAGAGTCTTTTTATTTTTAGATTTTTTTGGATCTTTTAGGCATTTTTTTGACAATTTTTTTTCCGTTTTCTTTTTTCTGGAACAGAACTTTTTGTCATCATTCATTGGATCTTATATGTAAATTCCAAGCATTTTCGTTCAGTAGTTTTTTTGTAAACAGCGTTTCAATTTTCAAACTTTCAAGCGTACTGTTTTTTTTTCCCACCTCCTTCGTCTGCGTGTCGGGTTTTTCTGGCGTCTGCTCTGCGCTGTGATCGGCGGCTAGTCGGGTTTGTCCGGCGGGGTTAATCCGGCGGGTTTCGGTGAGTGTTCAGTGAGTGTTCAGCGGGTTTGCGGTGCGTGTTCTGCGGGTTTACGGCAGGTTTTCCCTGCACTACGGGGGCCCTGCGGTGTAGGATCGCCGAATCGCCCTGAAGTGCAGGGAACGAAAAGTCACTGAACGAATCTCTGAATAACCCTGTATGTCTGCATTGCTTGGCATTTGGACCCCTAGATCTCTGGCTCCATAGCAGCTACAGAGTCAGGGGAGGTATCACTGGAAAGGCTAGAGCATGACCTTTCCAATGGCATTAAACATGACCAGGTTTTATGTAACAATAAAAATAAAATAATAACTATTTCTATAGTTGTTTCTTTTTAACGCAGCAATATTTTTCACTTTTCAATTATAAAGTGAACAATGATGCTGCACTAACTCACCATCTCATTTCTCATGTCACCAACAAGTGAGGAGGTGATGGCACAATCCATTGTTACAAATTGTTACATCAAAATCCTAAACAGCTGCACCGCATCAAAGAGTACTGAGGGGGACTTTGGAACCCTGCGTTACTAATCTTTACACCCCACAAGGTCAAGTTAGGTGTCATTGGACAGGACAGAGTCTGGCCTTTGCATTGATACCAAACATGACCATGTAAAATCTAAAAGAAAAGAAAAAAATCAAAACACTTTTTTAAATTTATTTTTAGTTCCAAAGCGATGGCATTGTCCATTTGTCACATATAAAATGAGTAATACCACTGCCATTACTCACCTTCTCATTTCCCATGCTGGGAGCAAGGTCAGTGTTTAAGGCTAAGGTCAGACGAAAGCATTTTTAACGTGCGTTTAACCGCACGAAATTACGGCCGTGCTAGCAGCAAATGACGTCCAATGCCGGGTAACATACGAAGAACGGCCGCACGAAAGTCCGTCCGCGCAACGCAAGTGGCAAACGAACGCATTTTTTCTAGAACGTCAAACCGCTACTACTGACGTACAGAGTGCGCTGCGTCCGCATAGCGGAGTGTTTGCGTGATTGGGAGACGTCAGACGCTGCACACGTCCGGCCAACATAACGTTCAGACGCAAAAAGGGTTTTATTGATGATCCGTACAAAATCACAGACGAAAATGTGCATCGTATGACCGCTATCGCGTATTCCGTGAAAAAATACGTCCATTCGTTCGAACGCACTTTTTCACGGACAACGTGAAAAATGCGTTCGTCTGACCCTAGCCTTATACATTAGTCTTATTATTCATAAAACACCATCCTCCAAAATACAAGCGAAATATTTAATTTTTTTATTTTTGGTTAAAATTATATATTTTCTCAGAAAAATGCAGTAACAGGTTCCCATTTCAATTATTTATTTATTTAACAAAAATTCCCCGTATGTGCGCTATTAAATAACCTAAAATATGTTTTCATTTCACTAAATTCCAAGAAAAGCCCAACAAAATATTCAGCTCCATGCCCATAGAAATCTTAATCTGGCCCTGGCTAGGTTACTTGTGCATTACAAAAAAAACCCACATAAAACACCTGCTAAAGTTTTGTTTCTTTTGTTTGAATTAATTGCATGTAAAAAGGAAAAATAAAGTAAGGTTTTTATCTCCTGTTTCCATTTTGTAAATGTTTCCCATGATGCAACATTTACCAAAATCGTATGGCAAGCCTCTCTTTACAGATGTGGTACACAATAAAGCAATAATGTACAGGCAATGGGGGGTGGTGGAATTGTTTAGTATAGGCTGCATGGGATCTATTGTGCTGTCTATGCTACCCCAGATAAGAGATGGCAATTAAATTAGATTTGATGGTAGGCTAACAATGGTACCCCCGGTGATACTATTTACATACATGCCACACAGACAGTGCAAGTCAGTGCAAGTCTATGAGTCAGTTTTCTGAACATATGAAGCATAGAGCCCGTTCTATGACCAAGGCCACACAGTGAGGAACAAGTGCTGTAAAGATACTGGAGGGGGGGCATTTTACAACTGAGGATATCACACAATTGATGCACATAGTGACACATATAAAAATATATTCTTGATTAAACAGATGAGAAAAACAATCAGCAATATAAAATAAACAAAATAAGGACATTTTAGGCCTGATCACAACCTGGACGCAAAGCACAGCACTCAAGCCATATAGCATAACAGCTTGAGCCTATTTAATCCGAGACGCAAGCAGATGCTGCTCAGGTTACTGTATATTAGCGATTCCTGTAATTTGTATGTATGCTAAAGTGGTCCCAGCAGATTGTGAAGGAGCAATTCCCATCTGCTCATTCCCCATCTGTGTCTGATGTTGCACTGAAAAGAATAACATTTCTCAGACCCTGGTGTTATGCAATTGTGCTGAAGCACAATCACATAACACACAAACGTAAGCCCACCCAAAAATCTCATACTCCCCTCTGATCCTTTGGCGGTGAGAGTAGTGCAATCAAACGCTTCCTCGCTCCGTGGGCCAGGTGCAGACTAGGACAAAAAGGTCCCAGTGTTCCTTCACGTATCCCTCCTCCAACCTGGCCAGATCTCATTCTCCAAGAGCTCGCTCATAATCTCAGTCTCCGTGGATCTTATGGGATCCTAGAGCAGATACTTAGCTCTGCTGGGGTTATCACCCCGTGCCTTCGTATTACTATGACTCTAGCTGCTGACAAAGTGGCGGGGTTTTAATAGGGGCATTAAAGGCTCGCCGCAAATGAAAAACGGCAGAAGCAAACCTTTTCCATTTGCATTTCGCCTTTAACATCCAGGTTGTGATCAGGCCCTTCATGTTTTGTTGGTAGTGTCCCTGTAACAACTCTACACTGTAATGGCTCTGCTAAGTTTACAACAGCTCTGGTCAAGTAGTCACCATCCTTGGAATAGGGTCCAATGGTTATTATAGCACAAATAATATAAATATGCAGTATGAAATAAGTACTGTGACATAGTGCATGTGCATAGTTCTGTGTATTCCCCCTGTATTTTAGTTTTTTTAAGGTGAAGGCATTAACCCACAGGAGGGAATGTTTTGTTTGGTTCTTTCTACAGGTGTCTCTCACCTGGCAATTATGCAGGATAAATAGCTCCTGCTTGAGGGAAGGGAAGATTTGAGACACAGAGAGATTAAGAAACACAGACAGGATGATGCAACTCCTTAGGTGGGAGAGTCTGCAGTGGGTGCAGGATATTAAACCAAAAGTTGGTATACATTTTGTGTAGTGTCCCTGCTAGAGATAAAGAGGGGCGTTAACTGGGTTAGCTAGTGCTCAGATGAGCAAGGATTTTGTTTCATATTTGCTTCTTTGCCGATGCCTCAATAAAGCCTGGAAGATTTTACCATTAAAGAGACGGTATGTGGTGTAATTTGCCTTAGATGACTGTGCTATCATGCCCTGTGACGTGCTGGATCGCAGTACCCACTACATAATACCATTTATTATTTATATTATACTATTTATTTATTCATTCATTTTATAAATTTTTGATTCAGTTTTGCAATTTGAGTTGGTAAAATTGAATTGGTCTCAAGCTCTGTTGATTTATGTAAATCTGGATTATAAATGGCGTACATTTTAAAATGGAATCTTATGGAAATGAACATTTCACATTGCGTGTTTCTTCCTATGTCTTGCTTTTTGCTAGGAATTCGTTCAACTTTCGTTTTGTATTTTAGAATTGTTGCCGTTGGTTGAATTTATAATTAAAACCTAAAAAAATGATATAAAATGACTGGCGGATTAACGATTTACTAGCTTTTCTGGTAGATCAAGAAGATGAAATGTATACTACTACTACTCTAATAATAATAATAGAAAAAGTAATAATATAAATAACAATACTACTATGAATAACAATGGTCATTTGCAATAATCATTCTAGACTATGTAAAAGAGTTCATTTGAAAAGCTAGACGTTACAATGTGCGCCTGTCCTCTGTTGCGGCTGTCCTCGGTGCCATATTAAAAATGAATGTGGTAAAATATAGATGGAATATACCCTGCCTGAATCCTGTAATTGGTGATGCTGCAGTATGCCACTGTTATTGTTTTGTAGAGGATGTTTTTTCCTTCCCTGAGTGCAAAGAAAGTCCGGACAGAAAAGCAAATGGGGAAAAGAGTTCAAACAGCAAGAGATATTGATAAAGTTCTGCAGCACGGGCCACTGCTTGAAATTGCTCACAGTAACTAGAACTCAGAGCAGATTGTGCAATAAATGAAATGTGACATGCAAACACAGAGCTTTTATTGAACCACTGAGCAATGTATTGAAAATCTTTAATCCATCTCCTGGAGGCTGTTGTGCTTCGAAAGAAAAAAAAATGGACGGATTACTTTAATCTACAAACATATTGGTAGTACATTTGTTCCAGCACATAATTATAATTCCTATTTTAGCGTTTTGCTGTTGTAGTGAATTGGACTTGCATGCTGACAAGTCTTATTTGTGCATATATAACATCTTTGTGTTGTCTCTTTAGTGATATTGCATGTTTTTATGGTGCTTTTCCTTATTTCTTTGCTTTCCTCGCTGAATATTTAAACGGTTTGTTAAAAGTTACATTAACTTGGAAGTTTTGCCAAAAATCCTCAATCATATTAAATTCACCCTTGAGTATTTAAAGCTACTGCTGTTTGAAGTGAAAGAAAAAAAAAATCTGATTATTTCACAAAGCCGAATGTGGGATCTTATTAACCCCCAGCAGGCTCCACTCCGAAAAGGTCAGAGTAATTTGCATCAGGCTCTTAGATTGTAAGCTCTTGGGCAGGGTCATCTCGCCGACTGTTCTGTATGTTGAACCTGTATTTATATTTGTTATTCTGCCTGGCATTGCACAGCGCTACGGAACTTGATAGCGCTTTATAGACACTTGTAACTGTAACTATTATCATGTGTGCAGCGGGCCAACCACATTGGAAGTAATATATTGAATAAAAATTCTCATATCCATTCAAGGACAGGCATATTCATTAGGGATGTGCATGGCTGAAAAATTTGCTTAGTTTAGTTTTGTTTCGTTACGATTTAAATAATTTTGTTTTCGGAATTTCGTAACTAATTTTGTTTCGTATTTCGTTTCATTTCAGATTGATTTGAAATATCGAATCGATTCAATAGTTGTTGATATCCATTTGATAGTTCATTTCAAATTCGATAGTTGATATCAATTATTCAAATTCATCTTTTATGATGATGACACAGTGTAAAACTAAATAAATTTGTTATATACCGTTTCGTTTCGAATTCGGATCGTATCGATTTGTTATTCGGAAGTACTTCCAAAATACGAATTATCAAATTTCGTTCCAAATTCCGAATGTTTCCGAAACTAATGCACATCTCTAATATTCATCATTCAATAATAAAAATGCTATGTAAACTCACAACAACCTTATAAAATTCCATAAATGTATTAACTCTAATAGGGTTTTACTTTTGCATGCAAAACAATATTCTGTACTAATTTTACCTTAATACCTCCTGTTTTATTTTCTTTAGAGATGACTGGATTGACTAATAGACAGGTGTATTATGGGTTAATTGAAGGCTATGTGTCGATGAAGCCCTTCTATACTAAGGACTTTTACAAATAACCACTGTCAGGACCCAATGGTTTTATGGAAAATGGCTTTCCATTATCTACACAGCAAATATGTACCGTGGTTTATATGTTCACTGTAGATAAACTCATTTTGACAGGCAGAGGGCTCCTCCTGTTGGCCAAAAAACACTACTACATTTACATTATAATTTGAGCTCTCTTGTTACGTTTAGGAAAATGGACCTGGAAGATTTTCAAGTGATGTCAACATATTGATTGTCTTGTCTGATCTACTGAAATTTTAGGGGCTTGTTCTTCAGCCCATTTGCAAATGAATTTAATTTGCAATTAGCAAAATTCCTTTGCAGTTTTTATGTAAAAAATCCCTTAGGAAAAAAAGTGCTGGTTGCATTTTTTTTAATGCTTTAAAAATAGTTTTCCTGGCTCTTATGAAAGAAAAATTGGCAAAATTTTTTCACTTTACTAGTTTTATTGCTTTTTGCAATTAATAGGAAGGAGCTCCCAGCTGGATACAATCTAATATCCGTCACTAGGATAAACAAGACCATACGGCGCATAAAACAGTGAGCAGTTGGTTAAATGAACAACTGGTTAATAGAAGTAAAATGTGAAAGGTGTCCTTTAAGGTATAAAAAGTGTCCTTTAAAATGCAAGAAATGTCCTTTAAAATACCAAACAGATGAGGTAAAAGAGTACAAAAAAAAAAAAAAATTTTTTATTAAGTCAATTTGTGCAAAAAAAGTGCAATGGTTTAATACTCAAAGAGTGTTGTTGATTGAAGTCAAGTGCAACAATCTTCTCTGTGGTGTAGATATCAAATCTTCTCTTTAAAGGTGTCCCTCAGAGAAAAATAAAGGCAATAATAGTGCAGATGGTCATACTGGGATGAAGTAATTAATAAAATGAATATATCACTCACATTTATTAGAGCCTAAGGGAAATCCAGGCTCAAGGAAAATAGCTTGCGGCCAAATATAGGGTGGCACGTCCCTCCTTTCATCTATGGTGGTTACTAGATAAAGTAGAGAAGATCGGGAGACGGCACTCCCATAGCGTAACTCTGTGCAATACAAGTGGAGGATTAAATTACAATTAGTCACACTCACCAGTTATAGAGCCTCTCAATTCCAGGCTCAAGGAGTATCGCCTTGGGTCCTCTTAAGGTGGGAGCCCAAACCTCTTTGGTGTAGCAGCAGTTGATCCAGATGTCCAAAAAAAGTGGAGAGATAAGGAAAAGTGGCGAATGCAAAAAATATATAGGTAATGAATTTATTAATAAAATCCTGGACAAATTGTACCGAGACGCGTTTCGGCTAAAAGCCTTCCTCAGTCGGTATATTTAGTGTCCATAAAGTGCAAACAAAGTACTTTGTTTGCACTTTATGGACACTAAATATACCGACTGAGGAAGGCTTTTAGCCGAAACGCGTCTCGGTACAATTTGTCCAGGATTTTATTAATAAATTCATTACCTATATATTTTTTGCATTCGCCACTTTTCCTTATCTCTCCACTTTTTTTGGACATCTGGATCAACTGCTGCTACACCAAAGAGGTTTGGGCTCCCACCTTAAGAGGACCCAAGGCGATACTCCTTGAGCCTGGAATTGAGAGGCTCTATAACTGGTGAGTGTGACTAATTGTAATTTAATCCTCCACTTGTATTGCACAGAGTTACGCTATGGGAGTGCCGTCTCCCGATCTTCTCTACTTTATCTAGTAACCACCATAGATGAAAGGAGGGACGTGCCACCCTATATTTGGCCGCAAGCTATTTTCCTTGAGCCTGGATTTCCCTTAGGCTCTAATAAATGTGAGTGATATATTCATTTTATTAAATTACTTCATCCCAGTATGACCATCTGCACTATTATTGCCTTTATTTTTCTCTGAGGGACACCTTTAGGCTGGGGTCAGACGAGCGTGATTTCTACGGACTGTACGTCCGTGCAGTACGGACATCGTCAGTACGGATGACGCAGTAGTGGTCACACAGTCCGTTTTTTCACTGAAGTTATTTTATGACGGATGTAGGAGGGAAAAATAAATTACAATGAAAAAACATTCTGTCCGTCAAAAATGCTGGACGTATAAATGCAGTCCGTCTGACCTCGCTCCATCACTCACACACAAAGCTATGCAGACGTTGTGGACGTGGCGCACTCCGCACGTCCGTTCTAGCAGTATTACGTTCTTGCCTAACCTGCGTCCGTTTGCCGCGGCCGTTGTGCGTCCGCAGTTCAGTGCGCACGTACTTCATGTGTCAGGCTCCAATGGACTTACTTTCATGCTATCACGGACGTACTTTTAGGCGCAATCACGGACGTGAACACTACGCTCGTCTGACCCCAGCCTTAAAGAGAAGATTTGATATCTACACCACAGAGAAGATTGTTGCACTTGACTTCAATCAACAACACTCTTTGAGTATTAAACCATTGCACTTTTTTTGCACAAATTGACTTAATAAAAAATTTTTTTTTTTTTTTTGTACTCTTTTACCTCATCTGTTTGGTATTTTAAAGGACATTTCTTGCATTTTAAAGGACACTTTTTATACCTTAAAGGACACCTTTCACATTTTACTTCTATTAACCAGTTGTTCATTTAACCAACTGCTCACTGTTTTATGCGCCGTATGGTCTTGTTTATCCTTTTGTCTTAATCTTGGCACGTATTTTGGTTGTTTTTTATGTGCTTTTTACCATACTTAGGCAGCAATTAATTATTTATTCACATAGCACTTTAATTAACTTAAATTAATAAGCGCCCACACTGTATAGTGTATACTCGTATACACACTTTTTAATCAACTAATATCCGTCACTGGCTGCACTGCCTATTTGAACTCTAACATCTCCCTGCCAAGCTGAATTCAGTTAATACTTGCAGACTGCTGCTAAACTCTGCATAGGAGAATCAGGGCACTTCACAGACAATGGATTAATCAAATGCTGTGTAAATCCCATGTACAGCCCCATACTATTGGCTGGCAAAACAATACCGCTGAATATCTAAAATTATCAAGTGTTACTTTCTATAGACGTACAACCTTAAGTCCTGCAAACACAAATACCTGTAACGGCTAAGGTAAAATCCCTCTTCAAAAAAGAATGCTTTACTACTGCTGTAATTTAAGACATTTCTGCATCAGGTGTGTCTATCAAACACTGTAATGAGGTATGCCACAAAATGTATAGGTTTCTTTTCAGAAGACAATAAAAGCTTGGTTGCTAGTAGTGATTGAGTTTGAGTAACAGAATGTTAAGAATACAAGTAATACCAAGTTTTAAAGCACATGTGTGTGTATATATACCCCGGGCACTTTATTAGGTACACCATGCTAGTACCAGGTTGGATCCCCTTTTGCCTTCAGAATTGCCTTAATTCTTTATGGCATAGATTCAATGTGTTGGAAACATTCCTCAGAGATTTTGGTCCATATTGACATGATAGCATCACGCAGTTGCTGCAGATTTGTCAGCTGCACATCCATGATGCAAATCTCCCACTCCACTTCACAAAGGTGCTCTGTTGGATTGAGAGTCGGTGACTGTGGAGGCCATTGGAGTACAGTGAACTCATTGTCATGTTCAAGAAACCAATTTGAGCTTTGTGACATGGTGCATTATCCTGCTGGAAGTAGTCATCATAGGATGGGTACAGTGTGGTCCTAATGGGATGGACATGGTCTGCAACAATACTTAGGTAGGCTGTGGCGTCTAAACAATGCCAAGTTGGTACTAAGTGGCCCAAAGTGTGCCAAGAACATATCCTCACACCATTACAGCACCCTCATCAGCCTGAACCATTGATACAAGGCAGGATGGATCCATGCTTTCATGTTGTTTCACCAAATTCTGACCCTACCATCTGAATGTTGCAGCTGAAATCGAGACTCATCAGACCAAGAAAAGATTATCCAATCTTCTATTGTCCCATTTCAGTGAGCCTGTGTGAATTGTAGCCTTTGTTTCCTTTTCTTAGCTGACAGGAGTGACACCCGGTGTGGTCTGCTGCTGCTGTAGCCCATCTGCTTCAAGGTACGATGTGTTGTGCTGTTAAAGATGGTATTCTGCATACCCTGGTTGTAACAAGTGGTTATTTGAGTTACTGTTGCCTTTCTATCGTCTCAAACCAGGCTGTCCATTCTCCTCTGACATGAAAGGCATTTTCATCCACACAAGTGCCGCTCACTGGATAGGTTCTCTTTTTCGGACCATTCTCTGTGTAAACCCTAGAGATGGTTGTGCGTGAAAATTCCAATAGATCAGCAGTTTTTGAAATACTCAGACCAGCCTGTCTGGCGACAACAAACATGTGCCACATTCAAAATCACTTAAATCCCCTTTCTTTTCCATTCTGATGCTCGGTTTGAATTTCAGCAAGTTGTCTTCACCACGTCTAGATGCCTAAATGCAATGAGTTGCTGCCATGTATTTGGCTGATTAGCAATTTGTGTTAGGGGGGTTTGTGAGGGTCCTGAGGACGAGCAACAGCACTAGAGGCTGCTCTACGGTGGGGCCCGCTCAGGTCTCACAAGGTTTTAGCTTGCTTGTGCCATTACAGGGATGAATGCTCCATATGCAAATCAGTCTGCTCTCACCCAAAAAGGGTGGCCAGTACTGATTGCCAAGGACTGATTAGCAATTTGTGCTAACAAGCAATTGAACAGGTTAAACTAACAAAGTGGCCGGTGAGCGTATGTGTATATAATGTATGTGTCTGTGTGACATATATATATATACATACCAATGTGTTCCCCTGTAAAAGCCAGCCATGTATAATGGCCACCGTGCAGAAATCCCAAGTTTAATGAACCACATAGACGGATGAAGGGATGCAATGGAGGTCTTCCGTAATAAAAACAAAAATCCTTTATTTAAATTCCATAAAAAAATCCCGGACAGTCACCCGACGTTTCGGCCCCATCAGAGCCTTTTTCAAGGGTACAGAGATCTGAACATACAAACGTATTTATAATAAAACAAGTAAATGACTCACCCAATTATGGCACACGCTCATGAGACACGCCGGTCCAGCTGTACCTGGCGTGTAATAATGATCAAGCGTGCCTAATTCAGACGTGTCTCAATACACATGAGACCAGCGTGAAGCCACGGCAGAAGTTGCTATGGAAACGCTGGTAATAAAAACAACAAGCAGCGATCATAACAAGGAAAAAAGGTGTCATCTGCGCTCGTTTCTATGTGTTCCATGTACAACAAAACTGAGGTTTTTGTTTGTTTCAATGGCCATTGCAACGTAAGCTCACTCGCCACTTCACGGCACCTCTTTACAGAGTGAGTACCTACCTAACATGTACCAAAAGGCCGCTCTACTGAGCAGCCGGTCCAGCTGTACCTGGCGTGTAATCATGATCAAGCGTGCCTAATTCAGACGTCATACACATGAGACCAGTGTGAAGCCACGGCAGAAGTTGCTATGGAAACGCTGGTAATAAAAACAACAAGGAGCGATCATAGTGTGGAGCGAACAGAAGCAGGGTTACATGACAGTATATTGGATATAAGGGGACTCAATTCAATAAGTACTACCTCTTGGATAAATACAAATGCGTGATAGCTTGTGTACTGCGCTATTGAGGATATGTAGAAATTCTCTTTCTACATATCCTCAATAGCGCAGTACACATGCGATCACGCATTCGTATTTATCCAAGAGGTAGTACTTATTGAATTGAGTCCCCTTATGTCCAATATACTGTCATGTAACCCTGCTTCTGTTCGCTCCACCCTATGATCGCTCCTTGTTGTTTTTATTACCAGCGTTTCCATAGCAACTTCTGCCGTGGCTTCACTCTGGTCTCATGTGTATGACGTCTGAATTAGGCACGCTTGATCATGATTACATGCCAGGTACAGCTGGACCGGCGTGTCTCATGAGAGTGTGCCGTAATTGGGTGAGTCATTTACTTGTTGTATTATAAATAGGTTTGTATGCTCAGATCCCTGTACCCTTGAAAAAGGCTCTGATGGGGCCGAAACGTTGGGTGACTGTCCAGGATTTATTTTATGGAATTTAAATAAAGGATTTTTGTTTTATTACGGAAGACCTCCATTGCATCCCTTCATCCGTGTATACTATATATATATACAGTATATATATATACCTGTATGTATATATATATACAGTATATATACAAACATTTGCTTAGAGACACATATATATATTACACAAAATATATAATGCGGTACATAATGAGGTACATTGACATGGTGGCAAGCTTATGCAATGCATGATCATAGTTTAACTTCTACAATTTGTAACTAATCCCCGATATTGTATGGTGCATTCCTGGTGTATCTTGGGCAGTTGTCGTTACCATCCTGAAACTGTACTGCGGGTGTTAGAGTCAGCTGTACCGATCCTGTGTGCGTGTTGCTACACATGGTCTGCCACTGCAAGGACGGATGGCCAGCTGTCCTTTCTTCCTCCTTGTAGTGCTGTCGTAGGCATCGCACATATCAAACATTGCAATTTATTGCCCTGGTCACATCTGCAATTTTCATGCATCCCTGCAGCTTGCCTGTGGCACGTCCACGCAGATGAGCAGGCACCCAAGGCATCTTTCTTTTGGTGATCCAGTAGACTCCGATAGGAAAAGAAAGATCTATTTGGTGCCCTGTGTTATTTTAACTGTGACCTTAATTCCCTGCCATCTATAAACTGCTAGTGTGTTAATGACTTTTCCACAAGTGTATGTGAATGAACGGATTATGATTCTTAAAACAATCATGGAAAACATTGTTTAAGCCTGTTCCAATAAAGATCTGCAGAGTTTATTTTGGAGTTTATAAAATTATCTGTAAAATACAATATCCTGCAAAAGGAAGTTTCTTTATGCCGAGGTTATATATAGACACACATATCCAATAAAGAATGTGGGATTTTTTTTCTGGAACAATGAATTGTAAAATGTAGACTAAAATAGCTGAGTTGGTAGTTTTCCCAATGTGCCTATTTTAGCGTGGGACTTGCAGTCCAACTGACAACTGACCACACATCATTAAAATATATATTACCTTTCAGTATCACTGTCATCACTGGTGTCCACTTCCTCTAACGCTGCCTGTAAATCTGCAATACGTCGAATGGATGTCTCTAGATCAGCTTGCAATGTCTGCCTTACTGCTGTCAGCTCATATACTTGCATCTCCTACAAAAAACAAGTTGGAGGAAGAAAGCTATAAGATTGTAATAGATTATTGTAGTTTTTAAGATTCAACATTCAGTCTGTACATATAGGGTACCACTGCGTATAAAGACTTTATTCAAAAAACGTATGAACTGACATGAAATGTATTCCGAAGTAGTCAAGTTGTGAAAGTTTACAAATTGGTGAATTTCAACGTTTTTTTCTTAAATATTGCAATTAAATAGTCAAAACACCAGTCTTCACTGTTCAGTGAATAATTCGTGTATAGCCTGTCTAGTATTAGAAATTCATAGAGATGAAACAAGGATTTTATTGCTAAAAAGCCATATCAAATCAGATGAGCGATAAATATATAAAGATCTCTTTTTAAGAACATTTTTATTTGTAAGCCAAAATCCTTCATTTAATTCTGCCCGTCATGTCTCTCTTAAAGAAGGTTGTTTTGAGGTTTTTTTTCTTTAGTTTTCATCTGTTCTCTTCTCATAAGAGATCATTCACTAACTACCATTGTTTGCCAGTGTGGAAATGTTGGCATTTCCCAAAAAGGAGATTGAAGCAGCACCAGGAGAGGCTTCACTGATGAAGCTTAGCCTGTCATTGTTTGAATTTCCTCTGTGAAAAAGCAAAGTTTGTTGCACTTGAACATGAAAACACATGGGGATATGGAGTTACGATCTCTTCAATGTCCACCAACATATATACCTACTTCTGGTTGTCTAGTGAGGAGAGAAAGTACACTATATGATACAGGTCTAGATCCCACTGCTCCGATGTTACTCAACTGCAAGCTGACCTTTCCAATGATACTTTAGATTTCCCTCTAGCATATCTGTCCCACTGTGCCCCTACCCTGCTACATTTGTTGTTCTGTTGATTGGTTTCCTTATCACATACAATACATGGCATTTACAGTCATGGCCGAAATTGTTGGCACCCCAGAAATTTTTCCAGAAAATCAAGTATTTCTCACAGAAAAGTATTGCAGTAACACATGTTTTGCTATACACATGTTTATTCCCTTTGTGTGTATTGGAACAAAACAAAAAAAGCAAATTCGACATAATGTCACACAAAACTCCAAAAATGGGCTGGACAAAAATTCTTGGCACCCTTAACTTAATATTTGGTTGCACACCCTTTGGAAAAAAATAACTGAAATCAGTCGCTTCCTATAACCATCAATAAGCTTCTTACACCTCTCACCAGGAATTTTGGACTACTCTTCCTTTGCAAACTGCTCCAAGTCTCTCTTATTGGAAGGGCGCCTTTTCCCAACAGAAATTTTAAGATCTCTCCACAGGTGTTCAATGGGATTTAGATTCTGGACTCATTGCTGGCCACTTCAGAACTCTCCAGCGCTTTGTTGCCATCCATTTCTGTGTGCTTTTTGATGTATGTTTGGGGTCATCTTTCTGACACTGGGCTCTACAGTGCGACCCAAAATCCTTTGGTAATCCTCAGATTTCATGATGCCTTGCACACATTCAAGGCACCCAGTGCCAGAGGCAGCAAAACAACCCCAAAACATCATTGAACCTCCACCATATTTCACTGTAGGTACTGTGTTCTATTTTTTGTAGGCCTCATTCCGTTTTTGGTAAACAGTAGAATGATGTGCTTTACCAAAAAGCTCTATCTTGGTCTCATCTGTCCACAAGACGTTTTCCCAGAAGGATTTTGGCTTACTCAAGTACATTTTGGCAAACTGTAGTCTTGCTTTTTTATGTCTCTGTGTCAGCAGTGGGGTCCTTCTGGGTCTCCTGCCATAGCGTTTCATTTCATTTAAATGTCGACGGATAGTTTGCGCTGACACTGATGCTCCCTGAGCCTGCAGGACAGCTTGAATTTCTTTGGAACTTGTTTGAGGCTGCTTATCCACTATCCGGACTATCATGCGTTGCAACCTTTCATAAATTTTTCTCTTCCGTCCACGCCCAGAGAGATTAGCTACAGTGCCATGGGTTGCAAACTTCTTGATAATGTTGCGCACTGTGGACAAAGGCAAATCTAGATCTCTGGAGATGGACTTGTAAACTTGAGATTGTTGATATTTTTCCACAATTTTGGTTCTCAAGTCCTCAGACAGTTCTCTTCTCCTCTTTCTGTTGTCCATGCTTAGTGTGGCACACACAGACACACAATGCAAAGACTAAGTGAACTTCTCTCCTTTTTATCTGCTTTCAGTTGTGATTTTTATATTGCCCACACCTGTTACTTGCCCCAGGTGAGTTTACAGGAGCATCACATGCTTGAAACAATCTTATTTATCCACAATTTTGAAAGGGTGCCAAGAATTTTGTCCAGCCCATTTTTGGAGGTTTGTGTGACATTATGTCCAATTTGCTTTTTTTCCTCCCTTTTTTTGTTTTGTTCCAATATACGCATAGGGAATAAACATGTGTATAGCAAAACATGTATTACTGCAATACTTTTCTGTGATAAGTACTTGATTTTCTGGAAAAATTTCTGGGGTGCCAACAATTTCGGCCATGACTGTACCCTTTATCTCCATTTGGCTTGTTTTCTTTGCACTCTGTGTTTCTTTCTTAAAGGGATAGTGCTACATCAGGGCAGTATCACTTAATGTATCCTGACAAATGTAGATATAAGGAAGCTTACTTCCACTAGGTCAGTGGTTCCCAACCCTGGTCCTCAAGTACCCCTAACAAGCCAGAATTTAAGGTTTACCTTGGGGAAATGCAGACTGAATCTTGCAATCCCTGAGCAGCAAATCATATCACCTGTGCTGTGCTTCAGATATCTCACAAACCTGGCCTGTTGGGGGGACTTGAGGACCAGGGTTGGGAAGTACTGCAGTAGACAAAGTGTTATTTTTCACAAGAACATTAAGTGCTACCTGAACACGAAGTATACACAGAAGATCACCAAGGAAAATTGCAAAGACTGAAAACCGAGAGAGGAGCGCAAAACTTAATCTTGGAGAACGCATGCGGAGATAGTAGTACATAATGTTAAATCAACAGAGGCACCAAGGTTTTCAACATCAACTGGCATCAAGGTCTTCAACATCAACTGGCATCAAGGTCTTCAACATCAACTGGCATCAAGGTCATGCATGCACATGAAGTTGTTTCACCAAAATAATAGCTACAACTTAACATTTATCAATATCTGTAAATATATTACACAACGGAGATTATAGTTACTGTTTCATGTCATCAAATAAAACCTATTATAATATTAAATAGAAATGTCTCAGACTGACACAAGATGAGAAATAGTTTGCTAAGAAAACACAAAATGTCCACATTAAATAATATGTCCCTGCAATGTGGCTATGAATGTGGTGGCAACTGCCCTCAACTGTAAACAGTCATCTGCACAAATCCATAAATAGCGAAAAGCTAAAACTTAATTATTATTTAAAACAAGCAAAAAGATCAACAAAAATCCAAATAGAAATAGTGAACACATTGTCTGCAAATACCATTTACTGCAATATTGTTAACCACCAGAATAGGCCTATCTTCTGGTGGGTTAATACATACAGGAGGCAGGGGATATTAACTGGATAGTATGATAACTTTAGATCTCTGAAATGTTCATACTGCCCAGTCTTATACTCTACATATTTACAAATCCCGAACCTGGAAAGAGGCTGCTTCTGAAAATATCTAGGCTTGGTGATATATATCAAGTGACAAAACAAGCCATCACAGCATGCTTAATTTCTCATTTCTGAAAATAAAGTGTATACTTATACATGTGACACAGTACAGTTTTTCAAAACACTTGCAATGAATTTGTTTCAGATTAGGCGATTACAAAAATACAGGGGCACCAGGGCTGGACTGGGACAAAAATTCAGTCTTGGACTTCATCCAGATCGGCCCACTTTAATTATGCAAACATGCACAAAAATAGTATATAAACCAACCAGTTGCTGCAGAGTGATTGGGTAGAGCAACGCAGTGGCACTGAGGTTGAGTGCATACCATAGAGGCGGATGCACAGCAGGTCTCACCACCACGGTTGCACCAATTTCAGATTGAGGAAATTTTTACCTCACCCATTAAGGGCAGTGCACAGCGCGGTGAACCAGCATTCTCACTGGCCCACTGAGCCATCGGCCCACCGGGAATCTCCCTGTAGTCCCTATGGCCAGTACATGCCTGAGGGGCACTATTCTCTAGCTAACGCTAACACTAGTATCAAGGATGTGTAAGCAACGCGGTACTGCCAGAATAAGTGTGTTTAACGCATGCCACCCTTATAACATTCCTGATTCTACACCCACACTTTGAACAGCCTATACTTAACATGGGGAGCGTAATCATTAATTAGCGTTTCGTTAAGATATTACAAAGTGCTAGCGATAGTTACTGTCGGTACGGCAGGACAAAATTTTAGCACCTTCTAAAAGCTGGTGCTGATTCTGAAAATGCTAACTAATTAAGCACCCCCTAACCCCCCCAATAAATCCAATACTCACCTCTCATCCCGCCGCAAGAAGGGTGGCCTGAACTGCTGCTTCTTCTGGTCGCAAGCAGAGTGATACTTGCAACAAATATTTTCAAGTCTCACCGCGGTGCTGCTCGATCTCACAAGTGATTCCAGGAAGTGATACTCGCGGCAGCGCTACCTGGCAGTTAGTGCTGCATTCTGGGGTGTGGTGCTAGCACCTGCCCCGTAATATTGTTTTAACATGATGATGCTACGGGGAAATCTTCAGGAGCAGATTTCCTCCATTAGCCTCCCCATGTTAGCGCGTAGAAGGGAATAGGGCCCCAAGTATTTCTATTAAGAGATTTTCATTGGTCGTGTAAAGCAGATTTTTGTGTCATAAAATAATAGTTCAAGGCACTGTCTTCTTTTTATTCATACTGCTGTCTGCAGGGCACTTGGTGTAGCGAAATAAATATGATATTTTATTTTCAAATCCACTAAGCATTGCTTATATATTTCCTAATTTTGTGAAAGAAACAGAAGTTTATACAAAAAAATCTTTGTTATGTTCCCTGAGTCGTACCTTAATGCAAAAATCCTTTACAGTTGAACGTTCATTAATAGCGTAGGGTGCATTTCTATGTACAGTATTTCTGCATTCTAACCCATAGAAGAGTAAGATGGAGCTAAAAACTGAGGGAATATTTAATGACATCTTAAGCCGTAACGTGAAGCTTAACTGCAAGTCAAGTTTTAAGGCTGTGCTTTCTATTTATGAAGCTGTCAGGCCAGAATTTGTATTCACATTAAAGAGAAGTATCTCTATATATATCCAGCTCCTCATTTAATACAAGGGGAATTAACTAAGAAAAATTGCTAGCAAAATAGAGAATTTTTCCAAGTTGTCTCGGCCATACGCTCAGTCTCTCTTTCTCTCTCTTTTACATGAACACTGGTGGCAGAGATGATGTTGATAATGTTATAACCACAAAGCATCCCTTAAAGTTCTATTTACACATACCTGAATTATATGTTCCAAGGCATAATAATATATATATTTAATAATATATAATATACAGATCATCATCATCATTCACTGTAGCTATCTGTCTTGGAAGCTATAACTCAGGTATGTTTAAACAAACCTTTAAGGGATGCTTTGTGTTATAACATTATCAACATCATCTCCGCCACCAGTGTTCATGTAAAAATACATGAGCCATTAACCGCAGTATTATAGGAAATTTAGGTCTACAACATGAAAAAATGAAAATAAACAAATGGTAATATGTGATTATGTGTCCCAACACTAAACTGGAATGAGCCGCCTATCTGCAGAACTTAAAGGACTACCCTATAGGCCATTTTTTGATCTGAAGAACACAAGTAAAAATAGGTAAAAAATTCTAGAATTTGAAAAAATCCTTTCCAAGATGAACCTGTGAGCATGACGCGTGGCTATTTCTAACAGCCTCCTTGAAGAGTTTACATACAGGAAAGTGTACCCTGCACATTTAACATGATTAAGGCTGCCAGATGTAAAATTGCCATCTCAGTGGTGACAGGGTGAGAGATGATTTGCGGTGCATGCAGCGACAGCCCTGGGTGATGCAGCCAGCAGACTGTCAAAGTAAATAATGCTAGCGCTGCTTCTATGGGATGAAGAGGTTTTACGGGAAACAAACAAGTTTATAGGCAAATGCAAAAGAAATAATCTACTCATTTATCTATCTATCCATCCTCTATAGAGGTTTGTCTGTCTTCATGTCTATCATTTGTTTAGCCTCAGTCATATTGCACTTTGATCTACAAAACACATCAGGACTTTTATAAAAAAATAGAATGATTAATGTCTCCACATGTAATTCCATTGTTTACTGTTGAATTCTATTTCATTCGCTATGAGAAAAGAGGTGAAAGTAATAAATGTAATATATAATGGTATTAATTTTGTCTGATATGATAGGAATCCCATATATTTAGCAAAATCAGTGTATATGGAATGACATTAACTAAATTCACCTTCAGCTTGAAGGCAAGACAAGGAGTGTCTATATTTCATTAAAACAAAACATTTATTCGGTTCTCATAAAAAATGACAATAGATAGCAAACAACATAGTAACAGTGTACTGTTGAGATAACATTTAAGAAATGATTGTGGCTATATATTAATGTATAGTGTAGGGCCCTTTGGAAAATGGACAAGAGCTCCACAGACAATTTAATAATTAGTCATAGTTTCCAATATAAGTACAATTTCCAACAATAGCCAACATAAGTACAACTCGCTGTGGTGGCTGAAGGACATTTGTGTTGAAGTCATGAAAGTGGCTATAATCGTTGAAAAGTAGTAACTTGATGAAACTTTTGCTGCTGGAAAATAAAATATTGAACTTTTCTGCCTTAAGAAAATAACCAAACGTTCACAGCACAATAATATAAATGAGCGCCTGTAGCTCATTAGCCTGGAATCATGCTCAGATGGAAAGACAATTGCTACTCATTTGCAACATTATGAAGCCATCTTATATATGGTTTACATTAAACCAATATAACCGTATGGTTAGAAAGATGTAAATACTGGGAGTGATTTTTGGCAGTCTGAATGGGAATGGGGCTGCATAAAGGGTTACAAACAATTGCTGTCTGAATGAATAGTTAGGTAGTTAAATGACAAGAGAGAGGAAAAGCTCTCTACATGGTATGATCGTATATACCGCTATAGGGCCATATTACAATGTTGGTGCTAACTTAACCAGAGCTGTTGTAAACTTAAAACCTCCATAGGCTATAATGGCTCTGGGAAGTTTATAACAGCTCTGGTTAAGTTAGCACCAAGTATGTAATATGGCCCATAGTTTTTCCCCTATACAGTACCTCAAGCAGCAGAAATTAGGAAATCAACACATTTAAAGTTCCCCAGTGTTAATTAGGGATGAGCTGTTTGGTTCGATCTGTTCGGAGTTCGCATCGAACATCGACCGTTCGACAGTTCGCGAACTTCAAACTTTAAGGGACGTTCGCCAAAAGTTTTAAATTTTATTTAAAAAAAGTATAAAAAATGCTTGAAATATCTAGAAATAAAGAGACTCTTTACTGCAGAATATTATAAGCAACGGTTTATTAGATATTGGATTAAAACGGGAATATTTTTAACATTGAAGCCTATGGGATAAAACATCCTTGTTACTAAAACATCAGGCAGATATGGCCCTCTAATCAGGCACTGTAGAGGGAAGCCTGCAGGGGCCTCCCAAGGATCCCCTTTTGATGTATTTTATTCAGTAGAAACTTTTGCCTATATAACATGTGCTTTGTGAAAATAAAACGGTTTTGTGTGTACATTTCAATTTAGTTAGTGGATTCCTGTCCAGTGCGGTGAGAAGCAAACGTAATGTAGTGTAGACACGCTGCGAGGCGGAGCGGAGTGAAGTCAAGCCTGCAAAATGTTTGCTTCTCTTCGCTACGCTGTGTGTCGCTACACGCTCAGTGTGTCTCAGCCTTTATTCCCGCATCGCTAGTTTACCGAATCAGTTTGCATACTAGTTACTGTCCCTGCTTGTTCTAAGGACCCGATCTGTTGCCGACTTTGCCTGCCATTTGACTATTCTCTCTGTGTATTCCCTGCCTGTTCTGTTTGCTTCCTGTTGCTACTGGTGTGCGCCAATTCTCACCATAAACAGTAGCGCAGTACAAGTGCCTAAACATTGCTGACCCGGTTTTGTTATAGCTGCTGATGTAACTGAATAGATCGGGGATCTCTTCTGCATTACCAAAACCTCCACCACTGCACTCTTCCACAATACCACAGAGGGGTTACTTACGGTGTGAAAGCACTTGCTGCCACCAAAGGCACAATATTTGGGTGCACTGCAACTGACGCCTATACCAGATTTATATCATTTTAATATTGGACCGCAGGGTCCAACCCTGCACTCTTCCACAATACCACAGAGGGGTTACGGTGTGACGGCACTGTTGCCGACTCTAAAGGCTCAATTTTAAAGCACATATTGTTACTTTCATCCAAAGCCTGCATAAGTTTCACCATAATTTAGCCAAAAAATCACTAAACTTTGTTCTGCGTGTCCTAAAATGTCTCCTCTTTTCATACAGACTGCCGCTCCAAGCAGTTGTTTATGAATAGATTAAAGGAAAAATGTTTACCGTCATTTGAAATGTCATTTTTTTTTTAATGTTTCTATACATCCTATAAATCTGCCACTTCATGGGCAGGTTATGGGGACCTCCTAGGCGCGATATTTGAAGGACTTTTTCGTTTTTATCCTTAACCTTTATTTCATGGAAAACCCACTGTTCCTTTAAAAACGTTTTTTTTTAAACTTTTTGTCCTGGTTTCCTGTCCCCCAGGGCACTACCCGGACCCTCATACACCTATTATGGCAAATATCTTGCATATATGCACTCTTGGAGGGCACTCTAAAATTCAAACTTTCGAGTCCCATTGACTTGCATTGAGTTTGGTTCGTGTTCGAACTCGAACTTTTGAATTTGTTCGAATTGCGAACCAAACACGGGGGTGTTCGGCTCATCCCTAGTGTTAATAGCGCCAACACACTGTTAAAAGTCACAGACCCAAAATCCAATGCCGAACAGATAACACAAAGTCGACCATCAACAATTCACCAAATTCAATAACCCATCTCAATATATTTAGGCATAGAGTTAAGGGACAGCATGGATATAAATTAGCACACACTCGTACGTTTCGCTGTTATTACGGCTCGTCAGGAGTGCCTGAGTTACTGGATTGTACCGAATAATCTATTCACTGCTGTATCTGCGTCATTGCGGTCACTTGACCATTAGGCATCCAATCACAGTTTTGTTTAAATTTCAAGTACATAGTTCATACTATTGGTTAATATACACACGTGATTATAAAGATCAATGGGTGTGTTCGAAATGTGTATACTTTTCAAATGGCTCCAGAGAGAGCCGCAACGTCGGTTCTATTTTAACAGTTATCAATAAACTTTTTTTGTTTTATTTTACCTGAGGGCTGCCAACATTCTTTTTTCTGTGTAAATTTTTTGGCACTGCACCAGATATATTCTCTATTGTTGTGATTTGAAAGGCTGTGCTGGAATATACTTTGGCTATATATATATATATATATACGGAAGACATAAAAACATCTTACATGGGTATAACAGTCTAGAGTTACTTACAATATATGATCATACATGGCAAAAGCCTCTCACAATGTCAATGTACTCCATCATAGCAGGTCCTAACCTAATAATTGCTCTTATGAGATTAACCCACTTAGGGCACTATCATGTGCCTTGAGCTAAAACGGGATGCTAAGGAGAAAATGTCCCCTTAGCATCTCTGTTTTACAAACAGATTACGAAGCAGGCGCTGAATTCAGCAGTCTGCCCGGTAACGAGCGCTGCCGTAACGCGCCACCACAAGTATCCCCTCCTGGAGTCCAAAGGACTCCATGGAGGGTTGTGCTTCCGGGCCATGTAACCTGCACGATCTCATTTCATTTTGTATGTTCTATTTGGAGGACTGACCACTCTCCCTCATTTTGCATCATGTATCTCTGGCCCCACAGTGAAGAGGAGGGCTCGATCTGTCATCTCATCTTGCTGTAAAGCGAAGGACTCAAAGAATAAAAAATACTAGCACAAGAACATCTGGAACCAATGTAAACCAGGATCTTGCTGTCAGACCTCTCTCAGATGCTGACAGACCCCAGCACTCCTCTTCGGCTCCGGAGCCGGTGCACTCTCACGGCCGGCCTCTCGTCCTGTGCCCGCGAGCTGATGGCCACAAACATCTTTTATGCCGCTGACAGCCCGTCGCACTGATGACATCATCATACATGCGACGGCACTTCCTGGCACCCTGTGATGACGCCGACCTATCAGGTGCAAGGGCGCAATATTTAAACCTCGTAAACCTTTTTTCATTGCCCTTTCAGGGTTTCAGCTTGTTCTGACCCCTAAGTGCTATATTTATTCATACTGTCTACCTGTGTATCGACCCGGCTTTTCTTACATATTAGTGTACCTCTATATCCTTTGACCCGGCTTGTTACTCATATTGGCTTATACTCACCCTAGTTTACTTGTTTTCCCTCTCTAAGCTTGTCACTTGGTTCTGAGCCTTTTTTTTATGTTGGTCTTTCACTCTTTCCTGTTGTTGATTGTCAGCTATTGAAAGACTGGCGTTTCCCTTTTTTTCTATCCCTACCTTATAGGTCAAATTCTTTTCACCATTGCTAAATTCAGCCACTTTAAGGACTGGTAACGAACCTGGGTGAGGGGCTTCTTAATCCTCTGTATCGAGCTTACCCGGAACGTGCCTTAGAATCCACTACCCGCAGCGTCACACTTGCATAGATCAAATAAACTACTAGTACAACTATTACTTCATGTATGTTTAGCATCTGCAGATATGTTCTCATGATAATAATATTTACAAAAACAATTATAATGAATGTTTTCAGTTATTTTTTTTTACGTCCGCCCTCCCAAAAATCAATATTATAGAAAATAGCTAGAGGCAGTGTAATGTCAATGACATGTTGCTCTGCTTCTGCTTATTTGCTTAGGTTTATACAAATCAGCATAACAGCAACATAATACACCTTGATATCAATGCAGATGTACTTGTGTGCTACACTGTTTGCTATATTTCTGATAGCCACTAATAAGATAATTGTGTTTGTTTACTCAACAAATGTGTGATTTGTATTTCACTCTGGGGTGAATTATGTTATTTAAAGGTATACTATAGGTTTAAAAGGGGAGTGGGTAAAATCAAAGAGAAACAGCTTTAAAAACACACACTAGTTTAAAATTAGGCTTAAATCCAGCACTGTGCTGCCGCAGTGCTGATTCACACGTGGCATGTTGCTTCCTGTAAGCCACAGCATGTCACGTGACCATGGGGAGGCAGCCACTCCAATGGTTCACAATGCCTAGAGAACTGGTATGTGGACATTTGTTTGCAAAGGTCTCAATCGCCTGGAACCTGAGCTCAGCAGGTTCTTAGGTGGGACGGAACTAAGCCCCTGCATTCTGAGAGGGAGAAGGGTGAAGGCACTCAGGGGGACTGTGACTGACCACTCAAATAACATTGAGTGGTAACAATGCGTAAAGTGTCCCTTTATACTTCTTGTGATCAATAACTTGCCAGCAGTTTTCTGGCACAAGTGAATTTGCTTGAGGGTTACAGAGGACGGTGTTAATACAGTTTCATTACACATGAGCATGAAGTGTGCCTTTTAAAAAAGGAAGGCATTTATTGTTCCCAATCTGATGATCATAGAGTTAAAAGAGGTAATATTGGAATGTCATCAGACAAATGTTTTGGTGAATGTTATGAAAAGTCCTTTGTCTCTGTATACCAATATATTATCCTTGTTTTGTTCAAGTTGGCCCTATACTACTCATATACATTATTTAAACCTTCCCCTGCATGATGGACTTAAGGACCCAGGCGGGAAAATGTTTGCCTAAACTGCAGTTTGCAGCCATAAGAGGTGGCTAGCAGAGTTAATGCTGTCAATGGGTGCTTTGGCAGCAAATAAAGATGTCCCTGCACAATGATCTCTGTGACAGTCACAGATCACAGTGATCAATGTGCAGTGTAGCATTATTATTATTATATTATTATACTTTATTTATATAGCGCCAGCTTATTCCGCTGCAATGAACAATGGGCACAATATAGACACGGTTACAATACACTGATACTGAACAACATTTGATAAACCAGTACAGGAGGAAACGAGGGTCCTAGTCCCGTGGGAATTTACAATCTAGATGGGTTGGGGTGGAAACAGGAGGAGAGGAATGCAAGGTGAGAGTGATGGACTGGTTGGGGCAGGGAGGTGTACCAGTGAGTCAGGTGGTAGGCTTCCCTAAATAGAAATGTCTTGAGTGTTTGAAGGAAGGGAAACTAGGGGAAAGTCTAACTGTACAAGGGAGAGCGTTCCAGAGAATGGGGGCTGTGCGTGTGAAATCCTACAGTCTATCATGGGAAGAGGTGATGCGGAGAGAAGCTAGGCGCAGGCAGTGGCGTAGCGTGGGTTGTCAGCGCCCGGGGCCAGCCAAGAATTGTGCGCCCCCCCAACCTGTGGACACGTTATCGATATTGCCCCAGCCAGCTCTCACATGAATATTGCCCCAGCCAGCTCTCACATGGATATTGCTCCAGCCAGCTCTCACATGGATATTGCCCCAGCCAGCTCTCACATGGATATTGCCCCAGCCAGCTCTCACATGGATATTGCCCCAGCTCTCCCATGGATATTGCCCCAGCTCTCCCATGGATATTGCCCCAGCTCACACATGGATATTGCCCCAGCTCACACATGGATATTGCCCCAGCTCACACATGGATATTGCCCCAGCTCATGGATATTGCCCCAGCTCACACATGGATATTGCCCCAGCTCATGGATTTGCCCCAGCTCATGGATTTGCCCCAGCTCATGGATATGCCCCAGCTCATGGATTTGCCCCAGCTCACACATGGATAATGCCCCAGCTCACACATGGATTTGCCCCAGCTCATGGATTTGCCCCAGCTCATGGATATTGCCCCAGCTCATGGATATTGCCCCAGCTCATGGATATTGCCCCCAGCTCATGGATTTGCCCCCAGCTCATGGATATGTCCCCAGCTCATGGATTTGCCCTAGCTCATGGATTTGCCCCAGCTCATGGATTTGCCCCCAGCTCATGGATATACCCCCAGCTGACACATGGATTTGCCCAGCTCTCACATGGATTCGCCCCAGCTCTCACATGGATATTGCCCCAGCTCATGGATTTGCCCCAGCTCTCACCTGGATATTGCCCCAGCGGCAGCCAGCTCTCACATGGATACTTGCCCCAGCTCCAGCAGGGGTTGAGGGGGCCCAGATGCCGGGCAGCGGGAGTGCCTGCCCGTTCCTGAACAGCGTGTGAGTCCGTCTGTGTTGAAGGGGATGCGGCTGCGTGCGTGCGCAGGTCAGTCAGGTGGTACAGAGACTCAGTACCACCTGATTAGCCAGACCACGTGACCGGCTGCGCCTGCATGCAGCCGCCTCCCCTTCAACACGGACGGACTCACTGTTCAGGACCGGGCAGGCACTCCTGCTGCCCGGCATCTGGGTCCCCTCAACCTGCGGGCCCTTGGGTGGCGCCCGAGGGCCCGGCGGGTCAGTCCGGGCCTCAAGTTTTAGGGGCGCAAATTTCTTTTGAAATTATGCGCCCCTAAGAAAACTGCGCCCGGGGCCACGGCCCCCCCAGCACCCCCCACGCGACGCCACTGGGCGCAGGTAATTATGAATTGCCTCTTTCTCTTTCTGTGCTATGAGAGAGGGACAGAAAACAGACCGATACATTGAAGGTTATTCACTAATTGCTGCTGTTGTTGCAAACAACAGTGAAAATCGCTCTTCTAGAAACCACATTATACTGCAGCGATCAAGAGAGGGAAATTCAAAAACGATATGGGTAGTGTCATTGTTGAAACTTCTCTTGCCTTTGATTTTTCCTCTCTGGATTACTACATTTAAACATCGTTGCACCAGTAGAAATTTTCACTGTTGGCTACAATGGTAAACAATGGCGATTGGTGAATAGCCACAACTCTGCTCCTGTGCTAGTTCCAGAGAGAGAAAAAAAACCTCACTTTTTTCTTTAATTGCTATGTTTAAGTACACATTATTGTAACCAGAAGTACGAAGATGGGTGTTTTGCATCAAAAACAACTTTTTTGATTTTTCATAAGAAACAATGTGTATATGTTACAGCAAACTAACACTCTCTCTGTCCTTTAAAATGTTATGTAACATATTGTACATGAGATAATTGGAAATTATAGTTGAAAACACACAAGGGGTTAGTCAGAGAGCACCGAAATTTTGTTGCTCTGTTGTTCCCCGCACCTCGGAGAATCAAATTCCCTGACCCTGTGGTGAATTCAGCATTCACCGCAGGGTACCCGAAGTGCAGGGAAAAGCTGCTGGAAAAAACCCAGCAAAAACGCTGAAATATCGTATCCGATCATTTCGTCAGGTCCGGTGGGTTATTCAATTCATTAAGCCGGATACGATAATTTTGGCGGTTTTGCGGTGGTATTCTTAAAATCCACAGAAATCATCGGATCCGATAAATCATATAAATCATAAATTATCGGATGGGATCCAATCTGATAATCAACGGCAAACCCACCGGACGTGTCCAGGAAAATGCCGACGATCCGGCGAACACATCGCTGACCAGCCGCTGGAAAAAGCCAACTAAAGGGGTAAAAAAAATAAAAAAAATAAAATAAAATATTATCGAAAGAGTCAAATTTGAAATGCTGTTTGCAGAAAAACTACAGGATGAAAATGTCTGGAATTGATATACAAGGTCCTATGAATAATACAAAGGCCTGTTATAGAAAAAAACGCTATTTAAAAAAAAATAAAAATTATGAAAAAGATTTTGGTGAAAAATGTCTAAAAAATCTTTAAAAAGATGAAGAGACTTTTTGTTGCAAATTAAAAGAATAAATGGTTTAATAGATATTGGATAAAAACTGAATATTTTTAACATTCAAACCTTTGGGATTCACTTGATTAAACCTGCCGAATGAAACCACCGATCATCAGGGCATTTCTCTGCTATTCGTTGTTCTCTGAATAGATTAACCATTGCTTCTCTATGGGGATTTCACTGCCGTCGAACATGCACTGTATTTTGTGAGCAATTAGCCAAAATTTGGCGAACTGCCTGCTTTCTGAATAGCCGAATGGCCATAAAACTGCACCGTATGAGGAAATTCACCTTTTGGTGCAATTGCGCGGCCAGATCTGCTCTCTCTGAATAACCCTGGCAGAAATAATGTCCAGAATTACTTGCCCCCTTAAGTGCAAAGCAAGCTAACCGCCACTAAGGGCTTAAATGTTCTTTTATTACTGAAATAGCATTAAATGTACAATATAAAGTGGTCAAACTAGGAGACATAGGCTCAGCCCTTTCCTTGCTGTTATATTGAAGCTGCATCTATCCATGATTCTCTCCCAATTCAGAGAAAGTCTATTCTGATGTATCTAAACATGCAATAAAAACTAAACTGCTTGTATGTAGTACAGTATATTCCCAAAACAGCAACAGAAGATCAACGTCTCATGTTGTGAATGTGTAAATCCTGTTCGAAAAGGTCAGGTTGACACATGCATTCGGCCTCAAGTCATATAACAATGGCTACTTTACACATTCGATTCCTGCACCTAGTATACCCAATCATATGCACATCAACACCAAGAGCAGCTCAGCAAAGCAATGTCAGCTTCAATTCTAGAAAGAAAACCATTATCACACAAAAATACCTGCTGGCAAACTCATGTCGTGAACACATCCACTTAACACATAGACCACATTCAAGAGATTTTGACACTTCCAGTAAACCATAAGGAGCACATACTGTGAGGATACGCAGAATTTCTTCCTTTCTTTAGCCCTCTGCTGTCGTTTACGAAACACAAAAGGTATGAAAAGCACAGCAATTTACATAGGTTTATATAATGAATTTGCGCATGCAATGGACACATTGGATGTTTTCTAATAGAATGAAAATTGACCGGAGCCTATATGTGGTTTTCTTTGAGGTGTAATCGATTCTTTAGCAGCTGATGTTATCCCTCTGAATTTGTACAACTATTCTACTGCAAGCTTCCAGTTAGTATATCAGGGAAATCTTTCAGTAAAAATAAGGACATTACGGGGAAAGAAAAAAAGAAGTATTTCAATACCAAAATGTTAAATATATCCCAAGGTTGATGTGTGCAGCTTAACCACCAAAGGACCATATGACTGTCCATGTTGTGATGCAGGGTGGCGCTTTAACCCCTCCACAACCAAGCATTTTTGTTTTTGTTCAAAACATTTTTCGGTATAATATTTGAAAAATGCGTCTTTCAATTATTTATAGGGTACAACAGAAATTTTGCACAGAAATGATTGTTACATAGGCTGAAAAAAGACATGCGTCCATCGAGTTCAGCCTTTCACACATCCAGGGCCGGATTAAGATCTCTATGGGCCTGGAGCTGAATATTTTGGTGGGCGAGTCCCTTCACTGGTTCCCCATCCACTGCAGAATTAAGTTCAAAATCCTTATCCTTACCTACAAAACCCTCACTAACTCAGCTCCCCACTACCTGTCCTCACTAATCACCAAATACACCCCAGCCCGCTCCCTAAGGTCAAACAGTGACCTGCGCCTAGCTTCTCCCCGCATCACCTCTTCCCATGATAGACTGCAGGATTTCTCACGCGCAGCCCCCACTCTCTGGAACGCTCTCCCTCGTACTGTCAGACTTTCCCCTAACTTCTCTTCCTTCAAACGCTCCCTTAAAACATTCCTATTTAGGGAAGTCTACCACCCAACTCACTGACGCAACCATCAATCACTCTCACCTTACAGTCCTCTCCTCCTGTTTCCAACCCCAACCCTCCTAGATTGTGAGTTCCTACGGGAATAGGGCCCTCATCTCCTCCTGTACTGTTTGTCAAATGTTGTTTAATGTATTGTAACCCTGTCTGTACTGTGCTTATTGTACAGCGCTGCGGAATATGCTGGCGCTTTATAAATAAAGAATAATAATAATGAAAACACATTTTAGGTTATTTAATAGTACAGATACGGGTATATCTAATCATGCAGTTACTGTGTGATAAATTGTTCATTCAGATTTCAATCATTTAAAGTGTGTAAAATTATTTCTCCTTGATCAAGAAGCTTTTACCCACATTGATTATCTAAAATAACTGACATATTTTGACTACACATGCAGGTCTATTCAAAGAAAGGTGAAACTCAGGAGAATGACTGGAGAAGTGAAAATTCTAGGTCAAAATAGCCAAACCAGAAAAAGTCTCCCATTTATCTCACTTTCCAAATCGGATATTTGGTCTAGATTGTTCTCTTTTCCTGCCAGTTCTCCTTATTTTCACCTTTCTTTGAATAGACCTGTTAAGTTTTTATTTTTTTTACAAGTTGAGATCTGTAAGCTATCTAAACCAATACTGATGTATCTTAATTATGGTGGGCATGCTATACAAAATCATCATGTAGAACACAGAATCCATTATTCCCGACTGTAATTATACCAATAGAATAAATAATTTTAAATAATGCGATTGTTCTCTCTGCCAAAAGCATACAATATAGCCTAAGCCATAACCACAAGTCTTAGGTGCAATTACAATCTTAGTCTGACAAATGGTATTTTAATTGAATGTAAAATGTGCATTCTACTTATTTAGAACTAATTAAACAGGTCTTTTGTAATCTGTTTTAGACTGTGGGATATTCCTGAATACAAAGCTGCAGCTAAGGGCTGATAGAAAAGAATAGAAATCCACTGACATAGAAGGGTCATTTATCACTGCCTTAAGGCTGCAATAGGAGCATTATTATGTAATTCAGGTATTTACCTGATCCTATAGTCTAAAGCATTTTAATTTCATATATTTCAAGGCCTCCTCCAAAAAAGCTAATTATTCTGTTAGAAGCTTCATCAATATGTACTTAAAGGTATATGTCATAAAGTATTACTAAAACGTATTGAGTTTTCAAAATCAGGCCATCATTCAACACTTAAAGCTCTAACTTGTGTTCCCATGCTTTGCTTAATAATACATACAGGGTTATTCAAAGAGATCCGAATTGTGGCCGAAAAGGTAACCGAACAGTGAATTTCAGCGTACGGTTATCTTTCCTGGCCAATCGGCTATTCAGAGAGCAGGCAATTCGGCAAATGTTGGCGAATTGCCTGCACATACGGTGCCTGTTCGAGGGCAGTGAAATCCCCCATAGAGAAGCAATGCTTCGTCTATTCAGAGAACAAAAACCAGCAGTGAAAAGTTGCCAAATTTCCCTGCTGTTTGGTGGTTTCATTCGACAGGTTTATTCAGGCGAATCCCATAGGCTTCATTGTTAAAAATATTCCCGTTTTAAATCAATATCTAATAAACCGTTGATTATAATATTCTGCAGTCTAAAGACCTGGTTAATTTATTGTACATACATTTATAATTCATTTGATGTTGTGCACTTTTGTTGGAAACTTCACTTGTTCTTGTATGTATAATTCTATAAAACTGCGTAACCTGAGCTTTGTGTAGTGATGGGCAAGAACAAAATGTTTTGTAGATGGCCAGTGAGAGCGGGAACAGTGCATGAGAGGCCGAAAAAAAGCACATGTCTTTTTATTATATAGTGATAATGAACGTTGCATGGTCTGCGGAGTTTCTGTATTTCACCTATATTCTTGAAGGAAGGATCTTTAACTCCAGGGAAAGAATCCAGGCTAGGAGTTCAAATAGACTCCAGACCTATTTTGCTGCAAGGAGTTAATAATTAGTACCTTAAACAGATTCTTGTCCAGTAGACCAGGAGAGAGACACTGACTGGAAGTTAAAGGGCGGGCAATACCAAAGGAAAGAGGCCAAATGTGCAAATATTCAGGAAGTTAGTGAAGCCTGTCTTTGTTAGTAGTTTCCCTTAAGTAGTATGGGATGGTTATGGTTTGATAGCAATATATGTAAAGTCTACATACCCCTAATATATTGCACGCTTTTATGTATAAGTTTATACTTTTAAAATGTTTCCTTCGATGTAGAATGTTCCTTTAGTGAGCAGGACCTCTCTACCTCAGGTCTCTGCCCCTCTATTTGCCATATTACAAAGATAATGCTAATGTTAGCGCTCAGCTGTGTGAGCGTTAACATCAGCTTTGGTAGCCCTAGTGTTGGCCGACCATTTTGAACGCAAAAGAGTTAAAAAAAACTGTTAACGATTCAAAGTGCTTTGCAGCGCGAGGTTACTGTACTTTGCGCTCCCTCTACTTAACATGGGGAGTGCAAAGAGTTAATTAGCATTAGGATTACAAACTCCTAATACTGATTATGCCTTGCTGCGGTTAACTGAAACGTTAGCACCAGCTCCTAGCTGTGGTTAACCGATTCTGCTTCTGCGGACTCAGAGTGCTTGTTGCGTTTGAACCACGCTGACCCCGAGTGTATAACTATCTTATTACATACAAAGTATATGTCTGTCCTGCATAGCGCTGACTCAGATAATCTATCGATCTGCCCTGTTGCCAAATCAGAGTGTATGAGGACCTTGTCTGTTGCCAAATCAGAGTGTATGAGGACCTTGTCTGTTGCCAAATCTGAGTGTATGAGGACCTTGTCTGTTGCCAAATCTGAGTGTATGAGGACCTTGTCTGTTGCCAAATCTGCCTGTACGAATACCCTCTCTGATGCCAACTTGGAATGTTTGTATGACCACGCTTCTGTTAACCCCTGGTGTATGAGCACACTGCCTAAACCTCTGCTTGACTGCTTTCTGCTTATCAGTGAGGTTAACCCTTTGTGGCTCAGCGATAACCTGATCTCAAAACCTGCTGTGCTTAAGCTGTACTCATTATTGTTTATCTGTCTATTCTCCCTGGCTGGGAGTGATAGAGTTAGTGGTCCCGACCATTCAAGGATCAGAGGGTCTAGAAGTCTGTCCAAAAGGATTCCCACCACGGTAGTGAGGGGTGATTGGGACAGCGAATGGGACTAGCTGGTGCTGACTGATTCAGCAAAAGCAGAATCAGTTAGCATCAGCTTTTAGGTGTAGCTAAAAATTAATTTAGCCCATCGTTGTGGTAATTAGCATTGGGATAAGTAAGGCATTACAAAGTCCTAACATTAATTACTGATCGAGCTTCCCATGTTAAGTACAGGATGCGCAAAGTACAGTAAGCTTGTGCAAGCTAGCGCAATCACTGATGCACTAACGGATTTTTAAGCTGTTTAGTGGTAGGGAGGTAATATGGGAGGCATGCATTAGTCACTTATCCTGATGTTAACTCTTACATATCCGAACGCTACAGTTAGTATTTGGTGTGTAATCTAACCCATTGTTTGCTGTGATAGCAGGAAGTTGAAGAGAGACGGACGTTTGAAATGATCGTACTAGCAGAAGTCAGTGCATGCTGCCATCACCAGATTGCCCCTGTCCGTGGTTCTGAATGGAGAGCTGGAAACCTCAAGGCAATTATACAGTATTTCCCATTCCAAATCAGACAACAGCAGGTAACCGTTTCATCCAACAATCTATTCTTTTGAGTTAGGAATATGTTCTATTTTCTGATGGAGAGCACATCCGTGATCTCAGTTTCATTTAAGCAAGCATTGCCTTTAAAAACTTGGGCTAATCATTTTGCCATATTTATACAGTCTCCAATGTATACTAATTCCCCGTTCGCAAAACACCCTGACTTACTTGCAATGTCTTCAGCACACAAACATTATATTGTTTTTAATAGCTAATATAAGTCTATTACGCCTATATGGTGATGGGGCAATTAGTACGTCAAACCCGAAGAACCTGAAAAGAAAATGCAGGTTAACTCACACTGTAATATAATGAGATGTTTTACACAGGCTACAATATAATGAGATATGTTACACGGGCTACAATATAATGAGATGATTAGCACACTGTAGTGTTATGAGATGTCCCACACACTCACATGTTATGAGATATTTAGCATAAACTGCAACTTAACCCTTTCACTACTGCTCACTTTTAATTGAAAAAATAAGATTTATTAGAATCACTGTCAGGGTTATTCAGAGAGAGGTGAAAACCAGGAGAATGACTGGAGAAGTGAAAATTCTAGGTCAAAAAAGCCGATTTGAAAAGTGAGATAAATGGGAGAAATTTTCTGGTTTGGCTACTTTGACCTAGAATTTTCACTTCTCCAGTCATTCTCCTGGTTTTCACCTCTCTTTGAATATCCCTGTGTGTGTATTATTCCAACCCTGCCACTAACTTAAAGTCACAAGCGCTATTGTAAGGTTTAGAAATTGGTGGGGCCCTACTGTATATAAATGACTCATATACTTTATATGCTTTGAATATGGCCCAGTAATAATGGCTCAGCTCAAAAGCAGCGAGCACTTTCAACATAGTTCATTGTTCTTAAATTTGGACTCAAGGCAGTATTCCTGAATACAGACTCTCAGAGACTGGTGTTGAATGAATTTGCTTTTGCAAAATCCCTTATCTCTAAAGAATAATTAGACAAAAACAATTCTACTTACCCCTAATGTTGTGGTGCAGAGTGTGGAGCTTTCAGCCACGTTCTGCTGCTCTGTTTATGAGCAGCAGAACACTGAGAACAAATATTTTCTAGTGTCCTTCATGGCACAATGGAAACCCACACATGTGAGATTGTGCAGTGCTGTTGTAGGGTTATTTGCCTCTGTGAGCCGATACCAGTAGTCACTAGTGATGAGCCGAACACCCCCGTGTTCGGTTCGCATTCGAACTCGAACAATTTCAAAAGTTCGAGTTCGAACTCGAACCAAACTCAATGCAAGTCAATGGGACTCAAAAGTTCGATTTTTAGAGTGCCCTCCAAGAGGGCAAATATGCAACATATTTGCCATAAAAGGTGTATGGGGGTCCCTGGGGGACAGGAAACAAGGACAAAAAGTAAAAAAAAAAACGTTTTTAAAAGGGACAGTGAGTTTCCCATGAAATAAGGGTTAAAAATAAAAACAAAAAATTCCTTCAAATATCGTGCCTAGGAGGTCCCCATAACCTGCCCGTGAAGTGGCGGATTTGTAGGATGTATAGAAACATTTAAAAACAAAAAAATTACATTTCAAATTACGTTAAATGCTTTTCCTTTAATCTATTCATAAACAACTGCTTGGGGCGGCAGCCTGTATGAAAAGACATTTTAGGACACGCAGAAAAAGTTTAGTGATTTTTTTGGCTAAATTATGGTGAAACTTATGCAGGCTTTGGATGAAGGTAACAATAGGTGCTTTAAAATTTAGTCTTTAGTGTCGGCAACAGTGCCGTCACACCGTAACCCTTTTGTGTTATTGTGGAAGAGTGCAGGGTTGGACCCTGCGGTCCAATATTAACCACTTGGCTGCTATGGATGCGCTCAGTGCGTCCAGCCAAGTGGTTCTCCTGTGCTACGGTCGCGCTCAGCGCGTCCGAGCACAGGAGGCAGCAATCTGCCGGATTCCGGCGGATTGCTGCGCCCCCCGGTGCGGGCTGACATCTTGGATGTCAGCCCAGCACTCGGGAGCCCGGTGGGGACATTAGATGTCATCGCGGCTACGCAGCTACGCGATGACATCTAATTCAGGCGCCCCCCCCGCATGTGCGGAGGAGGCGCCTGAAAAGGAGGGGGGGGAGGTCCTTCGGACCTCTCTCCCTCCCGATCGCCGGGGAGCAGGGGGTTAAGACAGGCACCGCTTGGAAGGGCACAGCCTGCCCTTCCAAACGGTGGCTCTCATTAACCCCTGGGGAGCCGGATCACGAATCGGCGCTGAAAAGCGCCGGTTCGTGATCCTTTCCCGGAGCTGGCCGACATCTTGGATGTCGGCCAAGCCTCTGGGAACTCCCCCTGAGGACTGGCGTCATCGTGCTATGCACGATGATGCCAGTCCTGGAGTTAACCCCTAGCTGCCACCAACGGTGGAGATAGGGGATTCCAATGAATCCCCTATCTCCCGATCCGTGGCAGCTAGGGGTTAAAGTTTGGTATTGTTGGATCGGCCAGAGCATGGCCGTTCCAATGATACCAAACACCACTGTGAAAAAAGTTTAAAAAAAATATATATATATTTTAAAAAAAATCTCTAATTTTTTTAACAAGCGCACCCCGTACAAAATATAACCGCAATTGCTCACATGTTAAAATGTGAAAAAAATACACTTTACACGTTGTAAATTATTGAAAATTCATATTTTATTGCATTTTTTGTTATAATATACAGACAGGTCATGACGTATACATATAATAATGACATATTATTAATCTGCCGAGTCTGACGGAAAGAACGATATATAATATGTCTGGGTCATATAATAAAATAAGGCTTCAAAACACGTTTAAACATGATGAGCAAAACCGGTAAAAATTAGCTCAGCACAGAGGCGTGAAACGCCTCAGCAGCGAAAGGGTTAAAATGATATAAATCTGGTAATATAGGCGTCAGTGCACCCAAATATTGTGCCTTTGGTGGCAGCAAGTGCATTCACATTGTAACCCTTTTGTGGTATTGTGGATGAGTGCAGGGTTGGACCCTGCGGTCCAATATTAAAATGATATGAATCTGGTAATATAGGCGTCAGTGGCAGTGTACCCAAATATTACTGCGCTATAGTGTATGGCAGGATGGAAGCGCACCAGCAGTAACAAGCAGCAGAATATACCAGACAGGGGCACAGAGCAAGAGTAGTTGTTATAACAAAACCAGCTCAACAATGTTTAGGCACTAGTACTGCGCTACTGTACATGGTGAGAATTGACACACACCAGTCCTGGCGGCTGTGCGTCATCACACCGCGCCCTGCCCCCTGATCACTCACAGCTGTGCCGGGTGCCGCCGGAGCTCCTGGCATTCGGCCAGCTGGCGGCACCATGCATCCGGGTCGTCCCCCCCATCGCCACCCGGGGCCCTGGATGTCACAATATTACAATCCAAACGCAAACGGGTTAGGCTAGGGTCAAACGAACGCATTATTCGCAGCGACCGTCAAAAAGTGCCTCCGAACGCATTGACGCATTTTTTCACGGAATGCGCGAAAACGGTCAGACGACGTGCATTTTCGTGCGTGATTTTTTTACGGATCGTCAATAAAACACTTTTTGCGTCTGGACGTTATGTAGGCTGGACATTAGCAGCGTCTGACTTCTCCTAATCACGCACACACGCCGATATACCGCCTCAGCGCACTCTGTACGTCAGTACTAGCAGTTCTGCGTTCTCGAAAAAATGCGTTCATTTTCCACTTAGTTGCGCGGCCGGACTTCGTATATTGGCCGTCATTGCGCGTCATTTGCTGCTTCTGCGACCGTGATTAAGTGCGCCTAAACGCACGTTAAAAATGCGTTAGTCTGACCCCAGCCTTAAGTAACCAAATTTGTAAGAAGAATAATTAATGCAGCATATGATTCCTCACAGTGCCGGGCAGCACCTTAAGGCCCGGTTCACACCTAAGCGTTTTACGGCGTGTTCCTGCACGCTGTAAAACGCATAAACAGGGAAATCCCATTATTTGCTATGGGACCTGTTCATACCTGGGTGTTTTACAGCGCAGGAACGTGCTGTAAAACGTCCTACGCCCAAAGAAGTACAGGAGCTTCTTTGGGGCGTATTGCAGCGCGTTCACTCTGCAGTCTATGGCGGTGAACGCGCTGCAATGCACGTTCGCATGTTTTTTTTACGTTTGCGTGATATGCGTGTTAAAAAACGCACGTATTGCGCGCGCAAATAAAACACAGGTGTGAACCCAGCCTTACAGTATAATTAATGCAGCATATGATTCCACACACTGCAGGGCAGCACCTCTACAGTTTGTGGATCCAGGAATCAGGTGAGTATTAGAAAGAAAAAAAAAAGGTTTTATTTTATGTTGTTGGGGACATTTAAAAACATCCTCGGATTTTATTTTTTTTAAAAATGTGTCGCCTTACCTTAGCCTGGTGGTCAGTGGGGGCACCCTGGATCCTGGTTGGGCGGAAGGGGGGGGGTCTGCCGTGGCTCCTTCCCTGGAGTCCCTGCGCCACCTCTTTGCCACATGCACCCGGCTGGCCAGCCTGAACAGTTGCAGCTCTGTAGTCTTGCAGCCGCATGCTCCTCAAGGGGTCCTTGGGAGGGAGGCTCCGGCGGGCTGCCCTCTACAGTGCCTGATTTAGGCTAGGGTCAGACTAGCGCAGTTTTAACGTGCGTTTAGCCGCACGAAATCACGGCCGTACTAGCAGCAAATGACGTCCAATGCCGGGGAACATACGACGAACGGCCGCACGAAAGTTCGTCCGCGCAACGCAAGTGGCCAACGAACGCATTTTTTCGAGAACGTCAAACCGCTACTACTGACGTACAGAGTGCGCTGCGGCCGCATAGCGGCGTGTGTGCGTGATTAGGAGACGTCAGACGCTGCTAATGTCCGGCCAACATAACGTCCAGACTCAAAAAGTGTTTTATTGATGATCCGTACAAAATCACGGACGAAAAGGCGCATCGTATGACCGCTATCGCGTATTCCGGGGGAAAATACGTACGTTCGTTCGACCGAACTTTTTCACGGACGACGTGAAAAATGCGTTCGTCTGACCCTAGCCTTAGGCTAGGGTCAGACGAGCGCCGTATTAACGTGCGTTTAGCCGCACTTAATCACGGCTGTGCTAGCAGCAAATGACGTCCAATGCCGGGCAGCATACGAAGAACGGCCTCACGAAAGTGCGGCCGCGCAACGCAAGTGGCAAACGAAAGCATTTTTTTGAGAACGTCAAACCGCTAGTACTGATGTACAGAGTCCGCTGCGTCCGCTAGCGGCATGTGTGCGTGATTAGGAGACGTCAGACACTGGTAATGTCCGGCCAACATAACGTCCAGACGCAAAAAGTGTTTTATTGATGATCCGTACAAAATCACGGACGAAAATGTGCATCGTATGACCGCTATCGCGTATTCCGTGAAAAATACGTCCATTCGTTCGAACGCACTTTTTCACGGACAACGCGACAAATGCGTTCGTCTGACCCTAGCCTTAGAGGGCCTCGTCTGCCTGATGTTTCAGCAACAAGAATGTTTTATCCCATAGGCTTCAATGTTAAAAATATTCCCGTTTTAATTCAATATCTAATAAACCATTGCTTATAATATTCTGCAGTAAAGAGTCTCTTTATTTTTAGATTTTTTAGGATTTTATAAGCAATTTTAAAAAAAATAAAAAATTCGAACTTTTGGTGAACACCCCAAAAAGTTTGAAGTTCGCGAACTTTCAAACTGCCAAAGTTCTAATCGAACTCCGAACCGATCGAACCGAACAGCTCATCCCTAGTAGTCACACACTGCAATGCTGGTCATATCTGTTTGTGTCTTCTAGATAGTCACACTGATATTTCCCCTTGGCAGCTCCCTTTTATTGATAACTAAACATCCTAGGCCCTCTTAACACTTGAAAAGCTTAACTCTTTCACTTTTGAGCCATATCACCCTTGTGTGCTGAGCTCATTTTGACTGTACTTTGCTCATCATGTTTAAATTCATAATTTCTCTCTTATGTGACATTAGTTCTAATTGGAGCTCTTCCCAAATAGTCCCTCCCTAACACTTTAGTCTAGTTTTAATTAGTCAACTATAATGTAAATGGATTTCAGACATTTTCGTTCAGTAGTGGGGGGTTTTTCTACCCCGTTCGTCAGCTTTTTCCGGTGGCTGGTCTGCGATGTGTTCGGCAGCTCGTCGGCTTTTTCTGGACGTGTTCGGTTTGTTTTTTGTGGCAGTTCAAGTGATCTGATACTTTGGATCTTATCAGATGTAGATTTTCGACGCCCTTCCCTGCACTCTGGGGACCCTGCAGGGTGGAGAAATTTGATTCCTCCGAAGTGTGGGGAACATGAGCACAGAAATGTCGGTGACAGTTTGGTGCTCTCTGAATAACCCCCTATATAACTGTTTGGACTAATTCGTGCATATTTAAGAAAGCATTTTCATTTTTCTAAAAATACCAGTATCCAGGCCAAGTCTTTTCATTACCAGGTCCTGGACGCCCTCAGTGGTAAATTACAGAGATAGTTAACTTTGGCACCCCATATATCTGTCATCTACATTTCCCATGGTGCCAAGTAGGCAAAGCATCGTAGAGAAATATAGTTCACAAACAGCTGAAGTGTAACGTTTAAGGCTAGGGTCAGACGAAAGCATTTTTCCACGCGAACGTGAAAAAGTGCGTCCGAACGCATTGACGTATTTTTTCACGGAATGCGCAAAAACGGTCAGACGACGCGCATTTTCGGGCGTGATTTTGTACGGATCGTCAATAAAACTCTTTTTGCGTCTGGACGTTATGTTGGCCGGACATTAGCAGCGTCTGACATCTCCTAATCACGCAAACACGCCGCTATGCCGCAGCTGCGCAATCAGTACGTCAGTACTAGCGGTTCAGCGTTCTCAGAAAAATGCGTTCAAATTCCACTTGCGTTGCACGGCCGGACTTTTGTGCGGCCGTACATCGTATATTGTCCGTCATTGCCCGTCATCTGCTGCTAGTGCGGCCGTAATTATGTGCGCCAGAACGCACGTTAAAAGTGCGCTGGTCTGACCCCAGCCTAACAGTCAGTGATATAACTGACTATTTCTCAGAATTAATTTATATATAAGGATGCCAAATCATACAATGACATAATAGAATACTAAACATTTTCAGGGGAATGAAGATTTTTTTTCTTACGAATTAATCTTTTCTAAACAAAAACAAGAAACAGGCTGTAGGATAAAAATAGGACTATAGGTCATAGTCCAACCTGTCTTAATTGAAGATATTTTTTTTTAATTTCTCCCTCAATAGCTTATTTTCTTAGTCAGATTTATATTTGCTATGGGTCAAGCCAGCTTTACGTCAACCTTTTATTATACCCTAAAGGCTTATGAGATATCCTATAATTACATAACAAGAGAGCTCAGCTGCCTCTACATCCACTCTTCCCAGCTTCATTGGTTTTCATTAAGATAAATGCTTTGCTTGTATCTAAAGGAAACTTTTATTCTATTAGCATAGCTCATGGCAATTTTTAAACAGAATATCTTCCATTCCTGATCAAATTCTGTCTTTCACTGCTTGACAGTTTAATTTTTAATTCCTTCTAGAGGTTTGGCATAACTGTCATTCATTGGGCTTAGGGGACCCTTTGTTATTGAGCTGTAGAATTTGAAACTTGTCTTTTAAAATTCTTTTTGGGAGGTTCACTTGTAATAATTCAATAGGCATGGCACGTTTATAATTAACACGCTAATCTAGGCGCCCGAGAACATTTAAGAACTGCACTAAATCTTGAATGGGTTCATTAACAATTGTAAAGTTGCCTCCCAAAAATAGATGAGGCTGAAATGTGAACCATATATGTCAAAACGAAATCACTGTTTGAAAAATACAATTGGAAGGTTAATGCGTTATGATTACTGCAGGTATGTTACTTTAAAGATAATGAATCATTGATCAATTGCAAAATTAAAATTCATGATGAATGAACCAAGAATGGAGTGTGCAGCAAGATATCATGTCACATCGGCAGGTGGAGGACCAATTAGGCATTTTCTTCATCTTATCCTGCCTATATTGAGTTACTCATGTTTAAAAGAAAAGTCTAAAGACTTTTGCCTCCTAACTACCTAACAGCTAAGGCTAGGGTCAGACTAACGCATTTTTATGTTGTCTGTGAAAAAGTGCGTTCGAACGAATGGACGCATTTTTTCACAGAATACGCGATAGCGGTCATACGATGCGCATTTTCGTCCGTGATTTTGTACGGATCATCAATAAAACTCTTTTTGTGTCTGGACGTTATGTTGGCCGGACATTAGCAGCGTCTGACGTCTCCTAATCACACACACACGCCGCTAGCGGACGCAGCGCACTCTGTACGTCAGTACCTGCGGTTTCACGTTCTCGAAAAAATGCGTTCATTTTCCACTTGCGTTGCGCGGCCGAACTTTTGTGCGACCGTACTTCGTATATTGGCCGTCATTGCCCGGCATCTGCTGCTAGTGCGGCCGTGATTAAGTGCGGCTGCACGCGCGTTCGCACTGCCTCAGTCTGACCCTAGCCTTAGTCCTGACTCCGGATTCTGCATTGGATAGTGGTGCAACTCACAGGAGCATAGCTGGTAGTTGAGTACATATGTTTAGGTCAGGAAGAAGAAGGTTGTAGACTCTTCTTTTATATTAATAACAGGAATTGTGAGATTTAGGAAATAATTCAATCCAGTATGTCAAAAGAAAAATGTTCCTACTTTATATCCATTATTTAAGTTCAAAAACTACTAGAATACCCCTTCTTTACTATATTATGCAAAAAAGCACATAAAACTAGTAAGGGATTTTTTTTCCCATATAACTTTAAATATATTTATTTACTTATTTGCAAACTAGTTTACCAGGAAGGATACATTGAGATTTCTCTCGGTTTCAAGTATGTCCTGGGTTCAAGAACATCGAGGGCTAAATTACACACATCGCGCTAAAATCGGTTTTGCCTTTCCGCCCCCGGTTTAACCTGATATTACAATGAAGGTGCTTAAAAAGCTGCCTGCATTGTTACCGGGCGCTAAACCCTGGGATGCGCGTGGCAGCGCTAAGCGCTGCCGTGAGCATCCACTCGATGGAGTCCATAGGACTCCATTGAAGCAGACAGCTCCGGTCACATGATCTGCCAGTTCTCGCCTCGCGAGATCCGGCAGGTCGGCGTAGTGATCCGCAGGGGGAGACTGGGGAACTTTTTCCACCAGTCTCTCCCTACTCCCGTCGGACGGAGGAGGCGGATGGAGCCGCGGGATAGGTGAGCATCTGGATATTTAGGGGGGGTTTTGGCTGGTGCTAACAGATTCTAACAAGTCCTGGCTGTGGTTAAACTTTTTGTTAACCGCAGCCGGACGATAATCAGCATTAGGACTTTGTAATACTAACGCTGATTAACACTTTGCACTTTTTGTATTGTGGGACTGCAAGTATGGTGCTAGGGGAAGCAGTCTAGTCAGGTACGGTGGTAGCTTCCCAGAAAAACACTTAAACACCAAGTTGGAAAGGTGACGGGTGTGTCTAGATTCCAGCGACGGCCAGTTTAGTTCTTTTAACATGTCACAATGGTGGGTCATGTCATTACATTGTAGCACAAAGTGGCAGAATGAGTTATACAATCTAGTAAGTTTATGAAGGTGCGTTTGCAGGGCAGCTGCATACACTACATCTCCATATTCCATAGCTGACATAAGCATTTGTTGTACAATCTGCTTTCTTACCGCTGAGAACCGGCAGGATTTGTTTCTGTACAGGACACCTAGTTTGGGGTAAAGTTTAGAGGGATTTTTGATGTGGGGAATATATATAATCATTTTGGTTTGTTATGAGCTTTTGCAAGAAGTTTAAAAGTACTAAATTAATTTTTTTAAAAAAAAAAACGTGACTGTTGCTATTGAATGTTAATTATACAAATCAGGCTGTTGCATGAGAATTTAGAACTGCCAGGATATTACTATTTATCCTATTGGGTAGGAGATCTTAAAGGATTTCATCGGTATGATGTAAGCATACTTAAATCTGTTACATTTTTTCTTCAAAAGCCCAGCAACAGCTGCTAAAACCAATCCTGGAAATGATTTAAATTGGAACATGTACTACATAACTGTTCCAACTTTTGCAGCTAGCGATGTTCCCTTGTATTGTGACTTTACAGTGCAGTCCATCAATATGTAAAAAAAAGCTATCACTCTAGTTGATTCCACTGATAATGTAATTGTATTCTCAGTACGAGTAATTCTCCGGCTAATTTTGAACAGCTGGACGGCACTCTTAATTTCATGGACCTTTAGGGGACATGCCTGATCAGCATGAAACATTTTCAGAACCTTTTCCACAAGTATGAAGTTTAAAATTAGTCGCGTGGAGTTTAGAATTAGAATCATTTTTAGAATCATTCTGCATTGTGCAACTGAACGCAACTCTTAATTTGCAATGTTCTGTGCGAGCTGTCCTCCTCCTATTCTAAATGTATACAAGACATATTAATCAAAGCTATACATTTGTTAACATTTACCAAGATGCATACAGATCAAAAAACAAACCCCAGATGGGGGTGGTTTCTCCACAAAATGTGTAAAAGAAGCCTTAGACTGGATGCTCTGTGATCGGAAACCTGGGAAGAAAAAGTAATTTTCAACAAGACATAAAAGGTCCAAATTCACATTATTTTGAACCAAACACGTGAAAAGTGACAGATTTTTAATTGGCATTGTTAAGTTGCCATAGATTCATGTCCAACTTTCCTGCTGATAGAATAATAATAAGTTGTTATTGCGTGAAGGCTTTTTATCAATTTTTTTGCCCTCCACCACAACCCAAGCAAGTACTGATAGATATATATATATATATATATATACATATCGTATTTTTCAGTGTATAAGATGACCCCAACTTTAGGAAAGCAATATTTTAAACGTAAAACAGACCACATTAATTATTTTTTTTCAAAGTATTCAAATACTAAAGGCATATTTAGTAATTAGGTAATATTTTTAAGATACTGGTACACAAGGTACATATTAGATAGGTATATTATGCAGCACACTCAGCTTTGGGCATATCACTTTCTTCACCCTCTATTGCATCACTGTTTTCTTCCTCATCACTCCCAGACTTTTTATTTTCTGCCATTTTTAAGGGAGAGTGCTAAAAATACTGTTGATGTCACATCTGCACAATGCCTACGTACTACTGCCTTAAACAGGATGCTTTCAGAATTGCAATTGATTAGTTTTGCATCAGATGTCTATGGCATCTGTTCCCTAAGGTTTGTGATTCGAGGAAGCCTGTTTGCAGAGAGAAGGCTCGTGATTGGAGGAAGCCTATTTGCAGATGGAAGGTATTGGCAGTTTTGCCGCAAACCACGTGGTTCACCAGTTTAACGCCAGTTACTCATGTGGCATCACATTCTGGTCTGCGGCCATTGAAGCAAGTGTGGTAGCTTGAGCTGAGCATGGTAATACTCAGAACAGACCCACATTTGGTATCAGTTACTCCCGTGTATAAGATGACCCCCAATTTCTGGCTTAACAATTTTAAACCAAAGTATAGTCTTATACACAGAAGAATATGGTGTGTGTGTATAGATCTATTATATATATATATATATATTATTGCAGAAGTCATTTACACATCCCAGCAATTCAGAGAACTGCTTCAGAGAGCTCATGTGCTACATTCCCTATATGCAGCAAGGAACTCTGGGTAAGAAATGCAGATGATGGTTGCAATTTCTCGCTTTTCTGCATCGTGAATCTGTTTTAACACAGAACCCTCTTACAGTGCCATGCCATACTAGATGGCTTTTTTTTTAGCAAAGGTCAGGTTTATGAAACAAGTCACAGGAGTGGTTGTGACTTTGCTTCTGGCTTTGCTTGTTGGCAGCAACTGGTAAAATGGCTATACTATCACAATGGATCTCTCCCAGTGACGTGCAGTGAGGTTAGTGGCTGGTGAGGCACTGGCTAGTAGCAGAGCCAGATATACATTGTAAGGGTTTGACTGCGGTGGGTGTAGCAGGTTGGGGTTGTGAGCCCAGGATGCAGTGATAAAGGCAGATTCAGAATAGCAATGAGTGTTTATTGCAGGTAAACACAGTGGCATCAAATCAGACAGGGTACAGGCAATGGCGTCGTCAGGGTTCAGCAAGGGGGTTCGGTACATGGCAAGGCTGGCAGAGAATAGTCGGTGGTACAGCAGGGGTTCGGTACACGGCAAGGCTTAGATGGGGGCAGAGGGGGAGCAGGATGGGAGGGTTACCGGTGAGTGAAGCAATGAGAGTCCAGATAAATAACAGAAGGTCCTTGGGGTCTTAGCAGAGAGTTCAGGAGATGGTCAGGCGGTTTCAGGGAGCTTTAGTAAACAGGTAACGCAGTCAGTAACTTCAATGTGGAAGTCCAGGGTTGAGGGTGGGACTCCCTTATATGCAGGGCTAATCAGGGAGGATGAAGGGCAGGTGTGGATCCAGGGCCAGAACGGTAGAATCAGGAAGGTGAATTGTTTATACAAGGGTTTTGGAATCTGCAGGGGACATGTAGTAAAAGGCACAAAAAGGGGCGCCAGGGGGTGAGGGCCTCCAGGACCTTACATACATAGGGTTACGCAGTCGCAATTTCCGCATTTGATTATCGTTATAATAGAGTTTCACTATTTATAACGTTTGTATCTTTTTTTTTTACAACTAAGAGCATGCACTTACACTACTGACTAATAGAGGGCGCTATTACACACATGCTGATTGCTGAGCTCTGCCTGCCTCCTCCTCCCCCCCCCACGACTGACGAGGACAGTCACATGACTGTCCTGGTCAATCAATCCATGGGGAGCTCTGCCTCCCATGGGGGGCGTTTTTTTTTTTAAAAAAGAATTGCTTGAAACCAATGGAGCTTTCCCATTGGCTCAAGCTTTCAATTGCTCTCATTGCTTCTGGAGGCACTGAAAAGCGTAGAACCAGCTTGAGCTTTGCAATTAGTGTAGCATTCAGCTGGGCAAATTGCGTAGGCTAGGCTGGCTCAGTGCTGCCCATGCTGTCTGTGTAGTGAATCACACACACACACAACACAGCAACTGAAAGTGCAGGAGAAAAAAAAGCCGAGGACAGAGAGAAGAAGCAAGCACAGCGAGGAAGCGTGGAGCAGGTGAGTATGAGAACTTTTTTCAATAAATAAAATTAAATTTACAGTTTAAATATACACATCACACATGCACAATTACATTACAGCACAATGACCACATTAATTTACTGGAATGGCAGGGTAGGCAGGGGAGTGCCTGACTGCACGTCCCTGATCTCTCCTACAATTCCCTCCTTCCGTATTGTATACCACAAATACATTCTATATTTTTGACTGATTGGATAGAGGCCTCCTTACACCAGGAGGAAAAACCAAAGGCATTCATTCTTAATTGGTCCCACCTTAAAAGGGTGCTCCCGGCTGACACTCGAACATCTCTAAAAGATCCTTTTCTTTATACACCCTTGTATGCTTTTCAAATACTGAAGGGTTCTCCTCCAATCCCACCCATAGCCTCAGACCCCATTCTTCCTTGTTTTTTCCCTTCTGTTAACATGCACTGTGATATATGATCTTGCTTCTTTTTGCAGGGTGCCACTATAATAACCTTATATTTTGCTATGCATAGGTGATTGACAACTCCCTCCTCCTATGTGGCCTTAGCGTAGTTTACATATTGAGCCACTATTTTTGCCTCCATTGCTGATACCGTCTACTGTTATCATTGTTTGATGGACAGCATTGTCTGACGTATTGATTGATTCACGTTTGTCATGTACCGGAATCTTTAATAATAATTAAAAATAAAGTGAATTTGCACCATAGAATACACATCAAATGTAGACATTAGGATGGGATGCACATTACTAGAATCCCAGACACTGGCATCGTATTCCAGACAAATGGAAAGAAATTACAAGGAGGACATATTTTCATTTTATCATATACCTAGATTAATACATGATCTGCATAAAGCAGAGGAAAGAATCTACCGTTTTGAATCATTCCTTTAATATGGTCTATTGTTGTGAATCTCAGAAGACTGAATATAAGAGCATCTTGTAGGAGGTACATAGTGCATAACAAAACTGCATATCATTCACAAGAATCCATAACCTTTGGTGACCTCTAATTGCTATGTCATTGGCTGTATATTAGATCAGGCTTGTTTTGTTATAATATGCAGACTCAGCTAGTTTCCTTAGCACAAATTGAATTGCTCTCAGCTTTCATGAAGCATATTATTTTAAGTTGAAAAATATTGATTTCTCAAGATGCTCATGGGACCCAAGATTGCATTAGCCCATGAGCATCATAATTTACAGTATGGCTGCCTTAATTATAGTGATAAAATCCATGTAAAGCATAGGTAATGATTAGTGATGCATGTTACTGCAAGGTGAGCACCAAGGTCATGGAGTATAATGGAGGTCATTTTCAGTACAGCACTTTCTCCATTGTTTATACACACCAGAGGTGCTCTAGTCATTAAGTAAGCTAATTAACTGGGAAAAAAAACATATTACCAGAATAGACATATCAATTAGGCTTTTATTTTGAAAAGATTTCTTTAAGAAACATACATATCAAAAATCCAGATAAATATTGTTTAATTTTCAATATATATGTATCAAAATAGTTATTTGTTAAGTTGAAAAGTCAATATAATCCATTTTTCATAAGTAATACGTTTTTCCCCACAGAGGCTGCAATGCAATAGTTCTCAAGAGTGTTAAATGGATATGAGGTCAAGGTAATATTCTTCTTATATTTGTCTATACAAATCTTGAAGAAAGATTTCTGTACATTCTAAAATCTGCATGAGATGACAATAGATAAAATGCATAAATCTCTCCAAGTAGGCAAGACGCTTCTCCAGAGCAAAGTGGGAGTAAAGTCATTAAATCTTGCAACTTCTTATTTTCCCAGGACCTTGCATTACCTAAAATCTCCCTGCAGTACCTGAGAAGTAAGTATTTATAAACATCTCCATAGTAGAACTGAAGAAGGCAGCTTACAAATATAAAATCTAACTTCACGACTTAATCCTATTAATGACTTTAGTTTATTAACAAGCTTGATTTCTCAGGTTTAGATGGGATAGATTATGGTGTTTCTGAAGTGCTTTCTGTTTATCAATAAAGCTCTTCTGTGTGTGAGACGTGTTTATCATTTGAGGCTAGGGTCAGACAAGCGCATTTTTAACGTGCGTTTAGGCGCACTTAATCACGGCCGCAGTAGCAGCAAATGACGGCAATGACGGCCAATATACGAAATACGCCCGCACGGAAGTGCGGTCACGGAACGCAAGCGGCAAATGAACGCATTTTTTCGAGAATGCAAAACCGCTAGTATGACGTACAGAGTGCGCTGCGTCGGCATAGCGATGTGTGTGCGGAATTAGGAGACGTCAGACGCTGCTCATGTCTGGCCAACATAACGTCCAGACACCCAAAGTTTCCTGGTTTGGATCCGTAGCATCGTATGACCGTTTTCGCGCATTCCGTGAAAAAATACGTCAGTGCGTTCGGACGCACTTTTTGATGGTCGCTGTGAATAATGCGTTCGTTTGACCCTAGCCTTAAGAGCGTCTGTTACCCTTCACCTTACAAGGTTAAAGAGTAAAGATTTCCCATGATTTTCTGTTAATATTTGTTCATGTATTCATTTGTAGCATTGAACATTGAAGTTGGTTTCATGGGAAAATTGTCTTTTGTTAAGCTGCTAAAAATGTCTTGTTATCACATCAAAAGTACTAGAAAGACGAGTTTGTGACCGCTTAACCCTCTTCCTGTCCTCCAACTCCTTCAGGGTTATTCAGAGAGAGGCGAAAATCAGGAGAATAACTGGAGAATGGAAAATTCTAGATCAAAATAGCCAATTTGGAAAGTGAGATAAATGGGAGAATTTTTTTGGTTTGGCTATTTGACCTAGAATTTTCCATTCTCCAGTCATTCGCCTGCTTTTCACCTCTCTCTGAACAACCCTGCTTGTTTGACCCCCTGCAATCTGCATTTAGTTCCCAACATTCAAGAAAAAAATGCTCTCACCAAGGTCACCAATGACCTTCTCTCTGCTAAGTGTAATGACTACTACATCGTACTTATCCTTCTTGACCTCAGATGCTATTAATACAGTGGGTCATCCCCTCCTCCTAAAGACCCTCAGCTCTCTTGGTCTCTGTGACACCACCCTTTCCTGGTTACACTCCTTGCCCTCCAAAAGATCCCAATTCCTCCTCTTCAATGCCTCTGCCAGTTGGCATTCAAGGCTCTGTCCTTTGACCTCTGTTCTTTTCCATCTATACCTCCTCACTGGGTAAACTCATCACCAGAAATGGCTTTAAATATCACCTATATGCAGCAGATGACACCCAGATCTACCTCTTCACTCCCGATCTCTCCCCCTCTGTTCTCTCTGAGGTCAGTGACTGTATGGTATATCTTCCTGGATGACCTCTCACTAGCTGAAGATCAATATGTCTAAGAATATGCACCTTCTAATTACCCCCTCTAACTCTGCTCTAATTTCAGACTTTTCTATAACTGTTGACGGTATCACTATCCTTCCCTCGGCCCAAGTCAGCTGCATCTGAGTGACTTGAATAAAATCTTTCTTTCAGCACCCACATCCAGTTGCTCTTCTCGTCTTGCTGCAATCACCACTGCAATATTGCCAAAATTCGCCCATTTCTGATTGCTGACACCACCAAGTAACTTATCCACTCTCTTATAATTTCCCACTTAGACTACTGCAATAGCCCACTAACTGGCCTTCCGCTATCCCGTCTCTCACCCCTGCAGTCCATCCTAAATGCATCAGCCCAGCCTATCCACTTCACCCATCGCTCAGTCTCTGCTGCCACTCTCTGAATCCCTACACTGGCTTCCCATCCACAGCAGAATTAAATTCAAATTACTCACCCTGACCTACAAAACCCTCACTAATGTCACTCCCCACTACCTGTCCCCACTAATCACTAAATATACCCCAGCCCGCTCCCTAAGAGCAACAGCGATCTACTCATGGCATCCTCCATCCTCAACACCTCACATGCCAGACTGCAGGACCTTTCTCGCACAGCTCCGACTGAATGGACCACGCTCTCCTCGCACTATCAGCCTCTCCCCAAATCTGGCTTCTTTTAAATGCTCCCTAAAAACAGTTCTGTTTATGAAAGCCTGCCACCTAACTCCATAATAAACATTCAACCAACCTAATAACCAGCCTTTTCATACTATATTATCATCACTGCAGTCTTTCCCTCCTGATTCCCACCCCTCCACCCATCTAGAGTGTAAGTTTCGAAGAGAATAGGACCCTCATCTCCTCTTGTATCTGTTAGTGAATATTCACTTGCCTGTTTGGTGTAATGTAAAATTATCTTGTTAGCTATTGTACAGCACTGTGGAATGTGTTGGTGCCTAACAAAATAATTATTTTGTTGTGGCTATGTGTTACAGAACATTAACTAACACCTCACTACTCTACATGAATGTACAACAAAATTAGCTTTTTTGAGATGCAAAGTCCTAGAGAGACATTGTTCTTCATTGACAGGGTGGTGCCAAAAAGCAGCCCAGGACTGGGTTGTGGACATGGAGAAGCAAGGGGCAGTACCCAAGGGACAGGACCCTGGCATATAGAATACTTGAGGTTAATCATGAGCAGGGTTACTGTGGGCAATGTGTATTGTCTTTGCTCTCTTATGGATGAATAAATCAGGGCTGTGATTCATGCAGCCACATCGCTTTTAAAATTTTGCAGATATAATTAGGGAGATCTTTAAATCTACTTGGGGACCCAAAAGTCACGTTAAGTCAACCTGGTCATATTCTGAAGCAGTGAAAACAAATCTAATTTATTGTAAATAAAATGTGTTTACTAATGTGCTACAGATTGTTCCCATAAAGTAGTAGCACATCTGCCATTACAGTATATGTGCTAGAATGAGATGAACAGTTGGGACGTGCCTTTGTCTCCTATTGGAGTCTCAGCAGATCTGGCTGCATAACACTTTTTAGCCAGCAAATGGCACCATCTGCCTGTCAAATAGAGCATGCTGTACATCTATACTGTATGGCTACTGTAACGTGGTTTTCCATAAAACCACTGTTTCTCATAGTGGTTTTATGGAAGCCACCTAATATGGAAGAGAAAAGATGTGTCCTCTCAGCTGGCCCATGGCCCACTGGGCATCTGTCATGTGTGACCAATGCCTGATTAATGGATATTTCCCAACTCTTACCACAAGCATGGAGGCATACAATAATCTGGAATGCCATAGTAAACTAGAAATTCTATTCTAAAGCATTTCTAATGTTTCTCTCTAACTGATGTTTGATATTGAACATGAAATCCATGACTAAATTTACATAGTCAAAGTCACACCTCTGTTTAGACAACTGTGTTGTTATCAAAACTTATTAACTGACTTCAGCGCAGGAAGGTAAAAATTAAGAAGCAATTAAGGGCTTAAACTATGAGGGCAAGCAGGAATTTCCGAATGCTAGAAAAACGTTGATGTTGTCTATTTACATCCCATGTACGGATTCATAAACTCCATTTAAATGTATGTTAATTGCATTATTCTTACTTTGTTCCTCAAACTACACTGCTTAGAATATCTGATCAGCTCAGCCTTCATCCTACTGTCAGGAACAGGTTAATGTGCAAACTATTTATGTGGGTCAGTACTCTGTAAAGTCTGTTGCTTGCTATAATCATTTTATCTGTGCTCCCTTATGGTATGTAATCTAATTGTCTGCTACCTTAAATACGTTATATTCCTGGTATGTGTGCTTCTATGAACCAGAATGGTCCATGGAATGTTAAGTTTGTTTTAGTTTCACATAAAGGTAGATATGCTGTGAGATAACTTATTTTCCAGTACAGTAAAACACAGCGCAAGAAGCAGCGAGAGCCCCTAATGGCCAACCATTGCAGCGCGGTGCTCCACTGGAGGAGAGCCACTTCCCCCAAACATACCAATGAAAAATGCAGGTTAGTGGGCAACCATGTGCTGACAATAAGGTGGGAATGTGAATTGTGCACATCTTAAAGAAGCACTGGGGTCTTTTACACGAGGGATACCCTAGGGAAACAAAGTTTGATGTCCCACCTATGTTCCCGTACTGCCGTAATAATAATTTGAAAGATTTGTTGGTCAGGGCTGATGTAGGGCCCTTAATAAAAAGTAAGCAGCAGTTTCTGGGAGAGAGAAAAACGGGGACATCTTGCTTGAATTGCTGCTGCTGGAATGTAGCAATTAAGGGGATTATTTGTTACATCCAGACATACTGGACAGAAAATCCACATGAAGGGATATTTTACGTGTGACTCCCCATATGTGTTTTTTTTTGTTGAAGTGTCCATGTGGATTTCTTTATGTGGGAGAGACCACTACGAAAATTAAGGAACGGGTGACAGACATAAATCCACAATTAGGTTTTATGGTCATTAACGATGTGCCAGTGCTGCGACGAGAGGGTGACAGAAAGATGTTACTAAAGAAAAAAAAGAGGCAAAATGGATCCACAGACTAGACCTTGTGACCTAGGGGGTCTCAATAGAGAATTTAATTTATCTATTTTCTTTTAGAGGTATATTTTGTATATGTGACGTTCTAACTTATTATCTTTTACAGATATGGACTTATTCAGAAGGTAGTTTGTCACGTACAATTTCTCTTGTTACGGTACAGTGCCATTTTTAATGTTATTGTTTGTTTATGATTGAGAGTGATGGAAGTAGTGGTCTGGTTTTTTTTTTTCGGTTAGAGTAGTACTGCCTTGATTTCATTGACTTCTACAATAACGTCACATAACATTCAAAATTCTGGCTGATGTTTTGTTTCTTCTTGGTTTCTCTTTTTTTTTGTATGTTTCTTTCAGCCTTCACAGTTTTGTGTTTTTGTTTTTTTCTTTTTCCTTTAAAGTTGTATAATCTTATCTCTGTTGTTTTATTATGGGCCCAAGATCCCTCATTTCGTTCATTTTCCCATTTTGAACATACCATTTGACTCTCGCTTTTTACGACATCTAAATCCCCCCACTCACGTGACCCTTAATGTCCTAATGTTCAATTCTAGGAACTGATTAGTAAGCTTCCAGACCTGAGGAAGAGAAGAATCCCCTCGAAAGCTTGTCTTTTAAATGTAACGTTAGTCCAATAAAAAAGGTATCACTACATACTGCTATACTCGAGATTTTTATATATATAAATACACACGCTGAAACGTCGCTGTTTCTGTTATTTTTTTGTCTCCAGTAAAGACCCACATTATTGTCAGCATTGGGTTGCCCACTGACCTGCATTGTATACAGTACTATTTGCCAGTAATGAGAGCCATTGTATGTACACAAAACCTATCAGGATCAGAAACATAGAAATATAGAAAAATGTCGGCAGATAAGAACCTTTCGGCCCATCTAGTCTGCCCAATTACATGGATACTTTACCTGGATTTATCTTTTGTTTAGGATAGCCTTATGCTTATCCCATGATAAGGATAAGGATGTTTAAATAGGCTATGGGTGGGCCACTGCCCATTCACCTAATTATAATCCTTATATGCCTCCCAAGCCCCCACCCTAGGATGTTGGGTGATTGGTTAAAAGAGCTAGAGCTCAATTCACTGGTGAACGCCAATGTTAGCATTTGGATATGTCAGTGTTATCGCCCCCTTCCTGATGCTAAACCAGTAGTAGTAGCACTAAACTTATTGCTTTGTTTTCTTGCGCTAGTTTCCGTGAGCTTACTGTACTTTCCGTATCCTATAATTAACATTGGGAGCTCAACCATTAATTAGCATTAAGATAAGTAAGGTATTACAAAATGCTAGCGCTAATTACTGTCGGGATGCAAAAGTCAAAATTTTAGCTACTCCTGAAAGCTGGTGCTAAATGATTCCGCATTTTTAAAATCATTTAGTACCCCCCTTAAAACCCCTAAATAAATGCGATACTCACCTCTCATCTCGTAGTGAAAATGGTGGTCCGATTGCCGGAAGCAGAACAAACAGTTCCCAGTCTCCTTCACCCGCTATGCACGATCTTCCGGCCCAGAGACGCAAACCTCCATGGAGTACTATGTTCTCCAGGAGGTGGCGGCGCAGAAGCATTACCACAAGTATCCCAGCAGTCAGTGCTGCATTCCAGGGCGAGGTGCTTAGACAGAATATTGTGATAAAATAGGAATGCTACTGGAAAACCTGCAGGCCAGATTTTCCCCATTTGCATCCTGATTTTAGTGTTCACCAGTGAATAGAGCCCTTAGTGGGGCAGTAGGAAAGGTTGCTGATGGCTACAATTGCTAATCTTAGACAGATAAAACATGCGCGGCATAGAATGACAGGTGTATATGATTACATTAGGTACCGTAAACTTTTCAGATATTGCAAGCATGAGAATAGCAGAAGTTGCAAATATAGCTCATACCATTAGGCCCCAAAACTACCATTAAACAAGGCATCCACCATATACAAAGCACTCAGCCCCCAAAAACTATACCCAATCAGCTTATGATATCCTCTCAACTACACTTCCTTCTTGATTTCAGTATGATGCTAAAAAGGTAGCTAGATTTATTATTTACATTTATTAATAATGCTATATATTTCACTGTCTCAATAACGTGATCTTCACACAATGATACTCTGGTTTAGATGAACTGCAGCTTATTTCTCTAATAATTGGCAAATCATTGGGGAACTAACACTTGAATAGATAAAATCTGATTCTTAGTTATTTTTTACCAATAATTTGTTTACATGAGATCATAAACTATGCACAAGCTAAGGGGGGGGGGTACCTGGTTTATATCTGCATTCCTTGCAGAATTGCTCACATTTTTCCAAGGTGTTTCATGGTTTCTGTTTTTTTGAGGCAAAGGGACTAAGCTTTTGAGTAAGGTGTGTGAGTTTAGGTTCTGCAGGGTGAAGTCTACAGTGCTTGTTCATGAAAAAAGTTAAGTTTGTCCAAGCCATTACCATAACATGTAAGCTAACATGTAAGGTTTAGCAGCCCCACTCTGTAGTTTATCAGCTGAGATGCTAATCTGTTCAAGCCGCAAGCTTTGTCACCTCAGCTTTAACTCTGTATAGGAAGCAATAACTATCGACCAGTCAGAGAATACCTAGCTATTCCATGGTGTTCAATGATTTTGCTTTAACCCTTTCGCTGCTGAGGCATTTCCCGCCTCTGTGCTGAGCTCATTTTTACCGATTTTGCTCCTCATGTTTAACCCTTTCGCTGCTGAGGCTTTTCCCGCCCCTGTGCTGAGTTCATTTTTACCGGTTTTGCTCATCATGTTTAAACGTGTTTTGAAGCCTTATTTTAGTATATGACCCAGACATATTATATATCGTTCTTTCCGTCAGACTCGGTAGATTCATAATATGTCATTATTATATGTATACGTTATGTCATGTCTGTATATTATAACAAAAAATGCAATAAAATATGTATTTTCAATAATTTACAATGTGTAAAGTGTTTTTTTTCACATTTTAACATGCGAGCAATTGCGGTTATATTTTGTATGGGGTGCGCTTGTTAAAAAAATTAGAGATGGGGTCTCGTTACATTTTTTTTTGGGGAAAATTACACTATTTTTAACAAACGCACCGCGTACAAAAATCGTTAGTGCAGCATCATTGTTCACATTATAATTGAAATGGGAACAATATTGCTGCATTAACAAACCAAAAAAAATAAAAAAAAGTGTTAATTTTTTTTTTTATAATTTTTTTTTAAATTTATTTTTATTTTTCATTTTTTTTATTTTTTACAACTTTTTTCACTTTCATGTTTGGTATCGTTGGAACGGCCATGCTCTGGCCGATCCAACCATACCAAAATTTAACCCCTAACTGCCACGGATCGGGAGATAGGGAGTTCATTGGAACTCCCTATCTCCACCGTTGGTGGCAGTTAAGGGTTAACTCTATCAGGGTTATCCAAAGAGATTCGAATTGCTTGAGAAAGGTAACCGAACGCTGAAAATCAGGGTTCGGTTACCTTTCCTGGCCATTCGGCTATCCAGAGAGCAGGCAATTCGCCAAATCCTGTCGAATTGCCTGAACATACGGTGCCTGTTCGGTCCCTGTTCGAGGGCAGTGAAATCCCCATCAAAAAGCACTGCTTCGGCTATTCAGAGAACACAAACCAGCAGTGAAAGGTTCCCCTAATGTCCTGCCATTCGGTGGTTTAATTCGGCAAATTTATTCAGGAGAATCCCATAGACTTCAATGTTAAAAATATTCCCGTTTTAATTCAATATCTAATAAACCGTTCATTATAAAATTCTGCAGCAAAAAGTCTCTTTATTTATAGATTTTTTAGGATACTTTAAGCATTTTTCTGAATTTTTTAAAAAAAAATTAAAAGTCCGATTTTTTTTTTTTTTTTTTTCAGTTTGCTTATTTTTTTTGTAACAGCCCTCTTTATTATCATTCCCTGGACCTTCTGTGAAAATTTCAGACTTTTTCGCTCAGTAGTTTCTTTGCAAACAGCGTTTCTTTTTCCCAGATTCATACAAATGGTTTTTCTAATTTATTCACTGCCTCCTCTACGTCACAGCTGCTTCGGCTCTGTGTGATTCGGCTCCTTTTCGGCTCCTGTTCGGCTCCTCTTCGAAGGTTAATCCAGATGTTTTTGCTTGTTTTCATAGTGCATTCGGTTAGTTTTCGTCAGGTTGTCGGCAGCTTTTCCCTGCAATTCGGGGACCCTGTGCTGTTTGCTGAATACACCGCAGGGTCACCGAAATGCAATCGGCAAAAGGAACCGAATTGAAGAGAACGAAAAGTCACCGAACGTGCGGTGACTTTTCGAATCTCTTTGGATAATCCTGTAGGACTGGCGTCATCGTGCTATGCACGATGACGCCAGTCCTCAGGGGGAGTTCCCGGAGGCTTGGCCGACATCCAAGATGTCGGCCAGCTCCGGGAAAGGATCGCGAACCGGCGCTTTTCAGCGCCGATTCGCGATCCAGCTCCCCAGGGGTTAATGCCAGGCATCATTTGGAAGGGCAGGCTGTGCCCTTCCAAATGATGCCTGGGTTAACCCCCGCAGAGCCGCCGATCGGGAGAGAGGTCCGAAGGACCTCCCCCCCTCCCTTTCAGGCGCCTTCTCCGCACATGCGGGGGGGGGGCGCCTGAATTAGGTGTCATCGCGCTGCCGCGATGACACCTAATTCCGGCGGCTATGGTCCCGGATGCTATGGTCCCAGGATGTCAGCCCGCACCGGGGGGGCCAGCGATCGGCCGGAACCCGGCCGTACGCTGACCCCAATGGGAGGACGCGCTCAGCGCGTCCTCCGCATACCAGCGGGAATGCTGAGGACGCGCGGCTATGGTCCCGGATGCTATGGTCCCAGGATGTCAGCCCGCACCGGGGGGGCCAGCGATCGGCCGGAACCCGGCCGTACGCTGACCCCAATGGGAGGACACGCTCAGCGCGTCCTCCGCATACCAGCGGGAATGCTGAGGACGCGCTGAGCGCGTCCTCAGCATCCAAGTGGTTAAACGTGTTTTGAAGGCTTATTTTAGTATATGACCCAGACATATTATATATCGTTCTTTCCGTCAGACTCGGCAGATTCATAATATGTCATTATTATATGTATACATCATGTCCTGTCTGTATATTATAACAAAAAATGCAATAAAATATGAATTTTCAATAATTTACAACGTGTAAAGTGTTTTTTTTTCACATTTTAACATGCGAGCAATTTCAGTTATATTTTGTATGGGGTGCACTTGTTAAAAAAATTAGAAATGTGGTCTCGTTACATTTGTTTTTGGGGAAAATTACGCGATTTTTAACAAACGCACCGCATACAAAAATTGTTAGTGCAGCATCATTGTTCACATTATAATTGAAATGGGAACAATATTGCTGCATTAACAAACCAAAAAAAAGAAAAAAAAACTTGTTTATTTTTTTTTAAAATATTTTTTTATTTTTATTTTTGTTTTTATTTTTTTTAAAAAACTTTTTTCATACTCATGTTTGGTATCGTTGGAACGGCCATGCTCTGGCCGATCCAACAATATCAAACATTAACCCCTAACTGCCACGGATCTGGAGATAGGGGGTTCATTGGAACCCCCTATCTCCACCATTGGTGGCAGTTAGGGGTTAACTCCAGGACTGCCGTTATCGTGCTATGCACGATGATGCCAGTCCGCAGGGGGCATTCCCGGAAGCTTGGCCAACATCCAAGATGTCGGCCAGCTCCGGGAAAGGATCACGAACCGGCCCTTTTCAGCGCCGATTCATGATCCAGCCCCCATGGGGTTAATTCCAGGTACCGTTAGGAAGGGCAGGCTGTGCCCTTCCAAACAGTGCCTGGATTAACCCCCGCAACGCCGGCAATCGGGAGGGAGAGAGGTCAAAGGACCTCCCCCCTCCCTTTCAGGCGCCTCCTCCGCACATGCGGGGGGGGAGCCTGAATTAGATGTCATCGCGCCACCGCGATGACATCTAATTAGCCCGGCGGCGGTTCCTGGTGCTGGGCTGACATCGAGGATGTCAGCCCGCACTGGGGGGCACAGCGATCGGCCGGAACCCGGCCGATCGCTGGCCCCAAAGGGAGGACGCGCTCAGCGCGTCCTCCGCAAGGAACGTTACCTGCAGGTGGACGTGCTGCGCGCGTCCTCCGCAGCGAAGGGGTTAAATTAAGTATGACTACTTCATAAATTTACCAAAAAATCCAATACTCACCTATAGTCCAGCTTTGCAAAGGGTGGCATAATCCACTGCATGCAGTGTTACAATGGGAGAAAACAATTCCCAGTGCACTTCTATGGAGTCAACAAGTGGGGTGTTGCTGATGGTTTTGATTAGTGTCTTCCTCCAGTTATGAGGCGAGCCACTAAAATAGCGACTCACTGATAATAGCACTGGTAACAAGGAGCTGATAAGGGTTATTTTACTGAGAGGGTGGTGGATACATAGAACAGTCTTCCAATTGAAGTGGCAGAGGCCAAAACAGTAATTGAATTTAAGCAGGCATGGGATAGGCATAAGGCTATCCTAAACAAAAGATAAATCCAGGTAAAGTATCCATGTAATTGGGCAGATTAGATGGGCCGAAAGGTTCTTATCTGCCGACATTTGTCTATGTTTCTATGTTATTGGCTCACGAAAATATTTCCCCATTAGTGGTTCCCTATTACTGTCTATCATGGTTATTCAGAGAAAGGTGAAAACCAGGAGAACTGGCAGGAGAAGAGACCAATCTAGACCAAATATAAGATTTGGAAAGTGAGATAAATGGGAGAATTTTTCTGGTTTGGTTATTTTGACCTAGAATTTTCACTTCTCCATTCATTCTCCTGAGTTTCACTTTTCTTTGAATAGACCTGTATGTTGAAAAAGGGGCCTGAGAGTTTTCAGATTTTAAAACTGAGATTAAAAAACCCTACTAGAGTGCTTAAATGGAAAATTTACATAACAGATTCACCCTCTATATATTCATAGTACACTTAGGGCTACGTTACAATCTATGTGCTAACGTTAACGCTCACCTGCGTGAGCATTAACGTTAGCCTCGGTGTCTACCGCATATTACAATCCAAACGCTAACGGGTTAAGTAACCGTTAACCTTTTCAGCACGAGGTTACTGTACTTTGCGCTCCCTATACTTAACATGGGGAGCGCAAAGTGTTAATCAGCGTTAGGGAATACAAAGTCCTAACGCTGATTAACGTCTGGCTTTGTTTAGCGGAAAGTTAACCAGAGCCAGGACTTGGTGTTAACGGATTCCGCTTCTGCAGAATTCGTTAACACCAGCCAAAAAATGTTAAAAAAAGAATCGTATACTCGATTTTTTGCGCCTGCATTGCAATCCCCCGTTAAACCGGGGGCGGTAGGGGGAAAACTGCGGGTGCAGTTTTTTTTCCCTACCGCCCCCGTTTTAACATGGGGATTGTAAAGTAGCCCTTAATTTCTAAAGTTTAAGTTACTTTAAGATATCCAGTTCTTCACGTTTATCTGGACTTAGAATATAGTTATGAATTTCAAGACCTCAAGACGTATAGTTGACAACTGGAATACATTTTTTTTTAGGTTCAATGCAAATTATATTACTAGCACAGCTACGCACATTTGTGTTATCTACGGCTCTTTGTGGCAGACAGAAAGGTTCACTGAAAGTTATATAGTGATATTGGGGCCGAATAATTGAATCTCTTAGAAAAATCTATAAAGGAAGATCTATCCTGACACATTCCGCTTCAATTGTGCAGGAAATCAAAATGGATCAGGACAGTACAATAGAAATCCTGCTGCCATGCAAATATACCTTCTCTGTGGAGAATTGTGTAGATGAGAAATAGAAACAATTTTATTATATTGTGCAATGAATCAAACCGGGTTAAGAAGATAAAGTGGAAATTCTATAGGACTATTTATCGAACTGGGATGCTAATATCTATCAACTATCTTTAACTCTACCACGAAGTCAACCCCCTGTGGATCGGGATCAGACTTTTAAAATGTGCATATCTATGCCAGATGTCAATTATGACAGCAAGTTCAGTCGCTCGCTTATATTGAGTACAATATAAACTGTACCAAATATTGATAAGTGATTTACACATTCGTTCAGAGAATTCATAAATATCCCAGTGACAATGTAGGTAATAGGAAAGCGAAGAATTATTAAAGGTAATATTATCACAGCACACAACATGAACTAGTGAAAAAAAATAGCTACGTGTCTAATAGTTCACACATTGTCTATACAGTTACAAGTATTTGTAAAGCACCAACAAATTCCTTAGCGCTGTACAATGGGAGAGACAGACTAACAAATATACATGTTACACACATGGAACAGAAGGAGGGAGGACCCTGCTCGAGAGCTCACAATCTAAGAGGAGAGGGATGACCCATTAGGTGAGAGTGAATACAGTAGGTGAAGTGGCGGGTTGCAGGAGGGCTGAATGGGAAGAGGTGGAAATGACAGTGGGGAGATCATGGTGTGAGGCTATAAGCTTCTCTAAAGTAATGCGTTTTCAGAGACTTTCTGAAGGACTGGAGAGACGGGGAGAGTCTGATGTTGCGGGGGTGTTCCACAGAAAAGGGTGCAGCTCGGGAGAAGTCCCGAAGGCGAGAGTTGGGGGTGTGGCTACGAGGAACTTATAGCATCAGATCATTGGCAGAACAAAGTGATCCGGAAGGGGTATACCTGCTAATAAGAGAGGAGATGTAGGAGATGTATACACAGACAGAAACTACTGTCAATTAAAGTCTAATAACAGATAAAAATTAACGGAGATGTAAATAAAATTTGCCATTGACTTGGGGACCCAAATACTCAAGTGGTTTGAGGTTATTTGTTTTGCAAAATCAGCAAGATATCACACAAGGTTTAGCACTAAGCCCTTTCACTAAAAACGTGTAAAATAGTATATCATACCCTATAACAACAATTGGGGTTTACTGGCCTCCAGCTTGACGACCAGACCCAACCTGTTACAGCACCCATCCCTTCTCTCCAGTCAGGCAGATCCGCAGCAGCTTTTCCTCCTTCACAACCCTCAGCCAGAACTCGACGGAGTGCTGTATAATTCTATGTATATCTCCTCATACACAAGACAAGCCTTACAGATCTATTCAAAGAAAGGTGAAACTCAGGAGACTGGAGAAGTGAAAATTCTCAGTCAAAATAGCCAAACCAGAAAAATTCTCCCATTTATCTCACTTTAAAAAACCGGCCATTTGGTCTATAGTGTTCTGTTTTCCTGCCAGTTCTCCTGGTTTTCACCTTTCTTTGAATAGACCTGATAGTGCAAGGAAGAATATAGATCTTTAATTTGAGATGGAGTTTATATGGGAAACAGGGTGGTGGTAAAATGGCACAAACAATAGAGTATATTGTCTACATTAGATGCCGAAATCTGATTAGTATACAACAGACAGGTTTAGTACACTATCAGCAACAACTCAACATCAAATCAATCTAAGGACAAACAATTACACAGACAGGGGCAGACCGCAAGGATAGGTCTAAAAGGATTACTAGAACAAACTAAACTCTTAAACAACCAGTTTTAAAGAGTGGCTTTGCTACATTGGTCCGGGGTCCATTGGCAGGAGGCCAGCATCCGTACTTCTCCAATGGGTGCAGAGGCAGTAAATCAGGAGTGGGGAATGCCCAGCCTGTGGACCGTATAAGACCCGCAGAATCACTTGGCCCAGCCATTAGAGCCCCACAGCTCTAAATTCCCTCCCCCACAGCCATTTTACCTGACCTGTAGTAAAGTGAGGGGCTGGGGATTATCTGTGGGAATTTGCAATCTAGAGGATTTGAGTGGAAACAGGAGGAGGGGACTGCAAGATGAGAGTGATGGACTGGTGGGAGTGATGGACTGGTTGCATCAGTGAGTTGGGTGGTAGGCTTCCCTAAATAGGAATGTCTTAAGGGAGCGTTTGATGGAAGGGAAACTATCGGAAAGTCTGACAGTACGAGATAGAGTGTTCCAGAGGTTTGTAGCTGCACGTGAGAAGTCCTGCAGTCTATCATGGGAAGTGGTGATGCGGGGAGAAGCTGGGCGCAGGTCCCTGTTTGATCTTAGGGAGCGGGTGTATTTGGTGATTTGTGAGGACAGGTAGTGGGGAGCCGAGATAGTGAGAGCTTTGTAGGTCAGGGTAAGGATTTAGAATTTAATCCTGCAGTGGATGGGGAGCCAGTGAAGGGACTCGCAGAGGGAAGCGGCAGAGACAGAGCAGCAGGTGAGTTGGATGAACCTAGCAGTGGTATTCAGAATGGATTGCAGGGGGGAGAGGCAGGAGAGAGGGAGGCCAGCTAGAAGATTATTACAATAGTCAAGTCGGTAGATTACAAGGGCGTGAATGAGTTGTTTTGTGGTGTATGGCCCTTGAATGATGTTATAAATCTCCAAATGGCCCTTGGCAGAAAAAAGGTTCCCCACCCCTGCAGTATATAGTGTGGGCAAGAATGAAACATGTACCAAGGAGGGTGAGGGCACATAGATGAAAGGAGCTTTGGCTACATACCCCTGTTCCATACCTTTTTAATGATATTCCACAGGTGTGCCAGCTAACTAAATTTCTCATAACATCTCATCTCTGTCACCGAGTATTGCTGCAAAGAGGCTACAAGGAGCAGACCCCACCCTCCAAAATGTTCAAAAATATTTCTGCAGCATTACAAGAAAACACAATACAGGGACAGCTCTGGGGTCACTCCCTGCTGTACAGGGATAAGATTCAGGGGCCTAGAATTGCACAGATACAACGAGTCATTGTAGTTTTTTCATATACAAGCATTCTGCCACATATATTATTTTTAACATTCTATTGGCATTTTTTGAAAAGCTGCATTGCTAATAATCTCATTTTATGATCAGTGCAAAACCCCTTAAGTAGGATATCTGACCGTATTATTATCTTTACCACATTCACTGTATTTGACACACAAGTCATTTCTCCCTGTATGTTAATAATCCAGACCTCATTTGAAAATGTACAAATTAAGGGGCACCATCTAGAACTTGGAACCTTTCACTCCAGCAATGTTTCTGTAAAGGAAAAACGGATACATAAAAAAAGCTCATTTACATGTTCTAATATATTAATAATTTTGGAATAACAATCTATTTGCAAAATTGCGATTTCAACCTATAGTTAAATGTTATAATATGCTTTTCGCTAAAAAATACTTGGTATTGAAGTGGTTAAGCAACATTACTGGGCTACATCCATTCAATTCAGTTGATTCAATAAAATTATGCAATAAGATATAAATGATGAAACGGAGGATGTTACTTTTTGGAGGTGTCCACTGAAGCTTATTGAATATGAAATAGGTAATAAGAGGGTATTGCATTTAGAAAAGGATTAAAATGTGTTTTGCAACATTTACGTTTTGACTGTCATTGGTTTACAAATGTTAAGAGAGCATTACAGGATTAGAACAGAGTAAATTCTGAGATACAAATATTTCAAAACATATTGGGCCCTATTACAATCTTCGCGCATACGTTTGCGCAAAAATGTATTAACGCGAGGGGCAAAACCCTTTGCACAGAACGTCGTATTACAATCTCAGCGCAACAAGCACGCGTATAAGTCTACTGTGGGTGAACGCTGCGCGAGCGTACTGTACTTTGCGCGTCCTATACTTAACATTGTGAGCGCAAATGCGTTTGTACGCTGGTACGAAGATGGTATTACAATCTATGCGCAGTTTGTAACGCACGGCCTGTGCACGCATAATATTAGAAACTCCTAAAAGCTGGTGTTAACGGCAAATTCTATCAACCTGGCCGAAACCAAATACACCAGCCCAAAAAAAAATACGCAGCAAAGTATAGTTACACATTCTACTCATACCAAAGCAATAAATTTGAGAAGTTGTGTGTGTTTTTTTTATTGATGCAGCATATACTCAGATTTACTTTGACAGGCGCAAAAACCTAACATGAGACAATTGTGGTTCTTAATTCTGATTGGCTGAATCGCGTGAAAAAACAGTCCGCACACTGATTTCTGCTCGCAACTTTGCTGCACGTGCGTTTTTGCGCGTCTGTTTTACGCACGTTATTTTTTGACGGATGAAAAAATGCACGAGGATTGTAATACCAGCGTTGATTTACGCAAGTTAATGTTTAACGCTTCGTGCAAAAATTCACGCGCTCTGCGTGTGTTTTCGCGTGAAGAATGTAATAGAGCCCATTCTTTAGTAGTTCTAGTAGTTTTCAGACTTTTCACAGGCTCAAAGAAATGGTTCAAAACAATATCAGACTTAATATAATTTCATGAAAATTAATAGATTTCAATAGGGAACGTGGGGTTTATTTCTCTGTTCTTTTATTTCGTAATTTAATAAATACTGTAAGTTTTTTAAACCAGGATAGGTAACTTTGAACTGACTTTAGAGCTCATTGTAAAAACAAAAGCAATCCATACTGTACATGTCACCTGGCTCATGAGCAAAACCTAGCGCTGCACTCCCAGGGCTAAATGAAAATGTTATAATGTGCCTGCTGCATAATGAGCTCAGTTACATGATTTACAGGGAAAAACGGAAATGCGGCACCTTGAACATAGCTAATCTAATTGCTTGCAGGGTCAAATAAAATATTTGGATTAGATTAGGAGGTTAAGGGACGCGAGCTGCAGCAGAAAGCATTGACGTGTGAAGCATAACTTGTTTGTGTGCTTCAGGGCTGAGTCGCAGGTTGATTGGTAGCCCCTGTCTCAAACAGAGAAAGGATAAAACATGCAGTCCATGACAAAATTATGGGCCATTTCGAATATCCAAGGGGCAGCCTATAAATATAGTACTGGAGAAAATATGGTACCCTAGAGGATGCTATGCCTACCAGATTGTATATCTTGATAGTGGAAGATGCAGCGGGGGTAGGGGGGAGTGGAGGTTGCTGCTCCATTAAATACATTTGTAGAATCATATTTATTGAGAGAAGCACTTTGATAATTAGCATACTAAGATTCTAGTCTTTTACTTATTGGTATCAGTAAGTGATAGGGTATTTGCATTTGTTTTCCAAACCATAATGGATAGAAATACATTGCAAAGTTCTATAATCTGTGTTTCAGCTTCTGTCTCCCTGGTTTGCTACTTCTTTTAGTTAAAAAGGTTTCAAAGTTCAGATGACAATTTTTTTTTGGTTTGTTTTATACATGAAGTGGGGCTGAATACTGTCACTGCACGTTGTCCCCAGAGTATAGATGGGAACGAGCATGGGACTGATCTAGTTTTTCAACTATTTATCAATTGTATTTTGTAGCCATGTCAATACCCTGCTGGGATTGTTTAGTGCTGGGTATAAATAAATCCATTGTTTTGTCTCAGAGCTTAAAAAAAATCAGGAGGCTGTATGTTGACATTAAGGGCCCTATTACAATCTTCGCGCAAATGTTTGCGCTTAAACGCATTAATGCGAGGGGTAAAACGCTTTGCGCTGAACGTCATATTACAATGTCAGCGCAACAAACGCGCAGTAATGTCTACCGCGGGTGAACCTGCGCGAACACTGCGGGAGCGTACTTTACTGTGCGCGTCTTATACTTAACATTGTGAGCGCAAACGCGAATGAACGCTGGTACGCGGATGGTATTACAATCTAGGAGCAGGATTTAACGCATAGCCTTTGCGCGCATAATTTTAGCAACTCCTAAAAGCTGGTGTTAATGGCAAATCTGACCAACCTGGCCAAACTCAAATACACCAGCCCAAAAAAAAAAATGCAGCAAAGTATAGTTACACATTCTACTCATAGCAAACCAATAAAATGGAGAAGTTGTGTGTGTATTTATTATTGCTGCAGCATATATACTCAGATTGACTTTGACAGGCGCAAAAACTTAACGTGAGATAATTGTGGTTCTTAATTCTGATTGGCTGAATCGCGTGAAAAAAACAGTCCGCACACTGATTTCTGAGCGCGTATTTGTGTGCATCCGTTTTACGCACGTTCTTGCTCGACGGATGAAAAAATGTGCGAGGATTGTAATTCCAGCGTTGATTTACGCGCGTTAACGTTTAACGCTTGGCGCAAAAGTTCACGCGTTGCACGAGCGTTTTAATGCGAAGATTGTAATAGGGCCCTAAGTAGGGAAGACCATAAAAGTTTTGTCTTGACCCTGGCAGGTGGATTTAAAGCATTAAATCTTTAAATCCAAGTGTACTCATGGGTCAGCGCTTCTCCCAAGGTTCAGTGCCTCAGAAAAAAGAGAAATACATTGCACAGACAATCTGGGATATGGGAGAGTATCACACAAACCAACTATAGGTAATCCCACTTACGTGGTAAAGAGCCCTTAGATAGATGGCTCAAGCTGTTGTTCCTGTAGACCCCGTAAAAGCGGTCTTCCCTTTTATGGTGGACTATATTTCCCCACTAGCGATGTGCCGATTGCATCAGTATATTCCTTCAAAAGAAAATACAGAGAGGGCGGACATGTCCAGAGTCCTTTATACCTATGCAGTATAGACTGACAAATGGGTACTCAGGCTTTATTGTGTCATATCCAGACAACAGGTAGTCATGCAGCCGGAGATTCAAGGGGGTCTGGATCCCCCACCTCTTCCAGCTGGAATCGGTAAATAATTTCACAGTGAGCAGCCAATAGAAAAAAATAAAATTTATTTATAAAACATCACAAAATTGCGGTATGAAAACACCAAAAACGCGTTTCGCTAATAGATTGTAGCTTCAATTGGTGCCTTTTCCTTCAAACTGCTCCTGTTTAAATACCGTCCTTAATAGAGATGGTTTTGGTTTCAATTTTGTCCTCAATTGTCGTTGTGCATCATGGGAGGGGAATCCAAGATGACCGACAAAAGTTCTTCTGCACATGCGTGATTTCAGTATCGTAGTTACAGGCATATGTGTGCATCGCTGCATGCAATCCTGTCATGGGATTTAAAGACTTCTTTGTATACCGATGAACTGGAATATACAGGACAGCTGCTGGATCCATCTTTGTAGGACATGATCCACTGTATATAATTAATATAATATAGTTTTGTCCATCGGGAATTATCTGTTTAAGCTGAAGGATCTAAGAATTGTGCAAAACAGTATGTTTTTATGTGTATATTATCATGATTCGCAAACTCACCACTAGGTGTTGCGATTGTCACTATACAAACGATTATTGTGGTAATTTATCACCTGTGTTTACACATTACATGATTTGCAGACTCACCATTAGCTGTCACCATTGTTACTATACAACATTTATTGTGAGAAGATAACAATTCATAACCTGTGTCTATAGACAACACTTTACACTGCTTATACTGGACCACACTGCTTATACTGGAGCCACTTACACAACTCACCATTAAAGCAATAAATGCCATTTACTTAAATGAAAACCCTTGGGGCTATATTCCATAGTGGATGATAAAAGGCAGACGCTACAGCAAAAAATTAAATATTAGCACCTGGCAATTACTGAGTGTATTATAAACCTTGGCAGTTGTGGGCACTCGACCGGTTAGCATCTCGTCGCGAGATGCTATCTTTACACCTGCAGATGCTAAACTTAGTGTCGCCAAGCACAATCAAGGGGCTCGCTCAGGTTTTAACTGGTTTATTCCGATTTCTGGTCTTGTCCTCACCTGCCACCACCCCTCCAGGTGCTATAAATACTGGCTGCGCGTGCAACACAGTGATTGTGATCATGCTTTCCTGAGTCAGACACAGGTCCCCAGGCGTTTGGTGCTTAATTGTGTGTATAGAGGTTGTGGAGTGCAGTTTGCAAGTGTAGGAAGGTATTTTTTGTTACTATTGTTCACCCTTCATTTCACATAAATACACGTCATACAGTCGCATTTACATATAGGCCTATATATAGCTACACACCACACACATACCTGTCATTACACATACAGTCAGGTCCAGAAATATTGGGACATCAACACAATTCTAACATCTTTGGCTCTATACACCACCACAATGGAGTTGGAATAAAACAAACACAATGTGCTTTAACTGCAGACTGTCAGCTTTAATTTGAGGGTATGTACATCCAACTCAGGTGAATGGTGTAGGACTTACAGCAGTTTGCAGATGTGCCTCCCACTTGTTAAGGGACCAAAGGTAATGGGACAATTGGCTTCTCAGCTGTTCCATGGCCAGGTGTGTGATATTCCCTCATTACCCCAATTACAATGTGCAGATAAAAGGCCCAGAGTTCATTTTAAGTGTGCTATTTGCATTTGGAATCTGTTGCTGTCAACTCTCAAGATGAGATCGAAAGAGCTGTCACTATCAGTGAAGCAAGCCATCATTAGGCTGAAGAAACAAAACAAACCCATCAGAGAGATAGCAAGAACATTAGGCATGGCCAAAACAACTGTTTAGGACATTCTCAAATAACAAGGAACGCACCGGTGAGCTCAGCAACACCAAAAGACGCGGGAGACCACGGAAAACAACTATGGTGGATGTCCGAAGAATTCTTTCCCTGGTGAAGAAAACACCCTTCTCAACAGTTGGCCAGATCAGTAACACTCTCCAGGAGGTAGGTGTATGTGTCAAAGTCAACAATCAAGAGAAGACTTCACCAGAGTGAATACAGAGGGTTCACCACAAGATGTAAACCATTGATGAGCCTCAAAAACAGGAAGGCCAGATTAGAGTTTGCCAAACAACACCTAACAAAGCCTTCACAGTTTTGGAACAAGATCCTATGGACAGATGAGACCAAGATCAACTTGTACCAGAGTGATGGGAAGAGAAGAGTATGAAGAAGGAAAGGAACTGCTCATAATCCTAAGCATACCACCTCATCAGTGAAGCATGTTGGTGGTAGTGTCATGGCGTGGGCATGTATGGCTGCCAATGGAACTGGTTCTCTTGTATTTATTGATGATGTGACTGCTGACGAAAGCAGCAGGATGAATTCTATAGTGTTTTGGGCAATATTATCTGCTCACATTCAGCCAAATGCTGCAGAACTCATTGGACGGCGCTTCACAGTGCAGATGGACAATGACCCAAAGCATACTGCAAAAGCAACCAAAGAGTTTTTGAAGGGACAGAAGTGGAATGTTATGCAATAGCCAAGTCAATCACCTGACCTGAATCCCATTGAGCATGCATTTCACTTGCTGAAGACAAAACTGAAGGGAAAATGCCCCAAGAACAAGCAGGAACTGAAGACAGTTGCAGTAGAGGCCTGGCAGAGCATCACCAGGGATGAAACCCAGCGTTTGGTGATGTCTATGCATTCCAGACTTTAGGCTGTGATTGACTGCAAAGAATTTGCAACCAAGTATTAAGAAGGGAAAGTTTGATTTATGATTATTATTCTGTCCCATTACTTTTGGTCCCTTAACAAGTGGGAGGCACATCTGCAAACTTCTGTAAGTCCTGCACCGTTCACCTGAGTTGGATGCACATACCCTCAAATTAAAGCTGACAGTCTGCAGTTAAAGCACATTGTGTTTGTTTCATTCCAACTCCATTGTGGTGGTGTATATGTCACGTCTCGGCCCTGCCCCCTGCTGGTGGTAGCAGGGATTCCGGTTTATTTTTGTTTTCAGGCTGCAGGCCATCTGTTGGGCTTATTGGTCTGTGGTCACATGACCTGTTCTGCCCTATATGTAGGGACAGGATTTCCCTTGATCCTTGGACCAGGATAGTCTTTCTTACCTAGTCCCCGCGTCCTGTTTAACTTTGATATTCTGTGTATGACCTCTGGCTCATGTGTTTAGGATCTCTCTCTTGTCTGACCCCTCAAGTTATGATATTCTGTGTATGACCTTTGGCTCTTGTGCTTGGATCTCTCTTCTGTCTGTCCCCTGTACCGTGCTTATATTTATCCGTGTATTACCTGCATTCATTGTATGTCTGGTTTATGTTTTGCAGACCTAGCTTAGTTAGTATTTCGAGACCACCTTTCAAGGATCTCAGTCAGGGCTTAGGGATCTTTCTAGTTTCTGTAAATATCTTGGTTTATTCCCTGGAATCTGTATACCTGCATTCATTGTATGTCTGGTTTATGTTTTATACACCTTGCAGACCTAGCTTAGTTAGTATTTCGAGACCACCTTTCAAGGATCTCAGTCAGGGTTTAGGGATCTTTCTAATTCCTGTAAATATCCTGCTTTGTTCCCTGGAATCTGTATACCTGCCCTAAAGGCTTCAATCTCCGCAGATTGGGGGCTCCCCATCACCCTATAGGGGGCTCGCCATTACAGTATAGAGCCAAAGATGTTAGAATTGTGTCCATGTCCCAATATTTCTGGATCTGACTGTACCTTGCCCCGCTCTTGTATCCATTCTTACCCCCTGTATTCTACCTTGTCACTTTTTTTCTGTCATGGAGGGTGTTGGGAGAGGAAATGGAGGGAGGATGAGGAGTGCTGGTGGGGAAGAAGTGGTGAAGAGAGTTAGAGCGGGAGAGATGTATGGGTGATGTGGGATTAAGGGGGAGATGAGGAGTGATGTGGAGTGCAGGGGTGACAGGGAGAAGAGGAGTGAAGGGTAGAGGAGGATGGAGGGGGAGATGAGTTTTGACAGGGAGAGGAGTGAAGATGAGTGGAGGCATAGGAGTGAGAGCAAGCAGAGGGAGGGTGATAGGGCCAGGACAGGCCCATCTAGTGGAGGGACAGCTTCTGGGCAAGGAACATGCCAGGCAGACAGTGCGCCATCACACTCTGGGACACAGAAATCACAGGGATCCTCCAGAGGACAGATCTGGGAGGAGAAGTACACCGTGGAGGAGAGGGAGGTACTCATTGATGCCTACATGTAAAGGGCACATAGGATGGATGACATGTCCCTGTCTGGGTACCTGCGACTATGAACAAATTCTGCCAAGCAGTCAGTGCACTGGGGAGGATCTGAAGCCTTCAGTTGATCAAGCATCGTTACCATGACTGCAAGAGGGAGCCGAATGCCAAGATGGAGATGGAGCGGCAGGAGGCAAGGAGGACCATTGGTGGACCCTGTAGGGTCTACATCTACACACAGTGGATGGAGATGCTGAAATAGAGACTAATAGAGGTCGCAGTATGGGCATTCAACTGGCATGGACACCGAAGCAAAGACTGCGACATCTGAGTGTGAGGAATGCATTCAACGACATTGTTCAATGTGATGCTTTTATTATTTTTAGATCAAGTGTTGTGCAACATGAAATGGGGCTGAACACTGTCAATGTAGGCTGCTGCCTAGAGTACAGTGGGGACAAAGTGAGAGACTGTTTATTTTTAGGGGGTTTTACTTGCAATCATAGTCTAATAACAGCAAATATAATGAGCTGTCTGATTATGTAGTAAACTGCAATGGACATAAATATGCTGGAAAGTACTGTTTCGTATTCTTTCCACCCCATTTGCTACATCATTTACACTTTCGTTTTACCTCTAATATGAAAAATAGCTGTTAATGTATTTTCATACAGTATATACTTCTGATGTTCTTTGTTACCATCTAAGGCAATACAACTTCTTGTCCTTCTATATCTGTTTAGCTAACTACACATTCAGGTAGGTGAACAGACAGATATCACAGTATGTATAGTGTTATCTTTGAAGGTCTGGAAAACAAATTAACTGTACATTATATGAAAATTTTATAAATCTACATTATACACTAAAACTGGAAAAATATTGAATATATCTCTTATACAGACTTCAAATAAACTGAATGCAACAAAGTAAATTATTGGCCCAATGCCATACATTAAATTGATATTATTATTGGGGTGATCCATTGTACCCTAAACATATTCTATCAACAACCAACTGCATCGTGATTCTTTTTAAATCTTTGAAAGTGTTTGCCAAATAATGCTTTTTTTTTTTACAAGTTTGGACAACTACCAAGCACATTCAGCTTGTTTCCGAACACATTCTCTGTGTTTCAGATGATCTCAATTCCTCATCAAATGCTCCTCAACAATGAACGTTGCATCAGAATGTCTCACACAATGAAATGAGGTTGAAATATAAGGAGCAGAAAGCTGACTCCACAGGCTTCTTAAGGCTGCTGAATAATTAGGATCAACTGGTTTCTGCAGACAGAAAATTGCTAAAATGCTTGTTTAACCTAAATGCAATTTTTAAAGCTTGAATTCAGAGAAACTAGAATACTTTTTTGAAGGGTCAGTTGGGGCTGACTACACATTGATCAGAGAGTTGATGATACATGTATGTACTTAGATTATTGCATAGGTAAATAAAGTTGTAGATATTTAACAAACACTGTATGTATAATTTTTCTCCTTTGAAGGTTATGGTCAGCACCATATCAATATTGTATGATGTCATCAATTGTGTGCCACTGCATATTTTTATTGAGGAAGGACTGTGCTTTTACTAGAAACACTGTCTGACCCTTATGCGGTTTATTAAGTCTGGCTTTTGATAAATGTACAGACACATTCAGAGATACTGAATAAATCAATAGCATCCTCCAAATGTGTGCAAGTACCGTCTCCATCGTGAGACGGAATTCATATCCATACATACATAAGGGGAAAACAAGAGTGGGAGCAGCACAGCCTTACAATTTCAAGTGTCGAGCACGATTCCTAAAAATGCCATCAGGTAATTATTTAAATTAGAAGAAAGATCTGTATAAAGAATATCAAAGCATTTTTTTTAAAGACACAGTCCGGTCTGGTTGCTGCAAAAGAGATGAATTTAACTTCAAAGACGAATTGGAAAAATAAAATGCTCTCAAGGAGTAAAATTTATTTTAAAGATTTTATACCATGTCTCCTAAATGGAATTCAATGAAAGATTTTGGCAATTGCAGCCTCATAAAAAGGCCTCCAAATATTCAGCAATAATTTAGTTGCTCAGCTTCTAATATTAATAAGAAAATTATCTTTTGTAAATAAACATTTAGGCCACTATCATGTGCCTGTAGCTTAAACGGGGACACCAAGCGAAAAAACTAGTATTTGCTAATCTCCCCTTAGCATCTCAGTTTTCCCATTGGATTACAGGGCAGGGACTGAGTCCAGCAGGCTGCCAGGTAGCGGTTAGGGATGAGTCGAACACCCCCGTGTTCGGTTCGCATTCGAACAATTTTAAAAGTTCAAGTTCGGACGCGAACACGATCCGAACTCAATGCAAGTCAATGGGACCCGAACGTTCGATTTTTAGAGTGCCCTCCAAGAGGGCATATATGCTAGATATTTGCCATAAAAGGTGTATGGGGGTCCGGGTAGTGCCCTGGGGGACAGGAAACAAGGACAAAAAGTTTTAAAAAAAAACATTTTTACAGGAACAGTGAGTTTTCCATGAAATAAAGGTTAAGAATAAAAACGAAAAAATTCCTTCAAATATCGTGCCTAGGAGGTCCCCATAACCTGCCCGTGAAGTGGCGGATTTGTAGGATGTATAGAAGCATTTAAAAACAAAAAAATGACATTTCATATGACGGAAAATGGTTTTCCTTTAATCTATTCATAAACAACTGGTTGGGGCGGCAGCCTGTATGAAAAGAGGAGACGTTTTAGGACACGCAGAACAAGTTAAGTGATTTTTTTGGATAAATTATGGTGAAACTTATGCAGGCTTTGGATGAAAGTAACAATAGGTGCTTTAAAATTGGGCCTTTAGTGTCGGCAACAGTGCCGTCACACCGTAACCCCTCTGTGGTATTGTGGAAGAGTGCAGGGTTGGACCCTGCGGTCAAATATTAAAATGATAGGAATCTGGTACAGGCGTCAGTGCACCCAAATATTTTGCCTTTGGTAGCAGCAAGTACCTTCACACCGTAACCCCTCTGAGGTATTGTGGAAGAGTGCAGGGGTGGACTCAGCATTCAAATATTAAAATGATTGGATTCTGGTACACGCGTCAGTGCACCCAAATATTGGGCATTTGGTGCCAGCTAATGCCTTCACACCGTAACCCCTCTGAGGTATTGTGGAAGAGTGCAGTGGTGGAGGTTTTGGGAATGCAGAAGAGATCCCCAATCTATTCAGTTACATCAGCATCAGGGGATGATGATAGCTGCTGATCCAGGACTAATTAATTTTTATAAATGTCAGCTGGTCTACAGAGTCGGTGAACATACGCTCTCTTTTGCCTGTGACAAAACCTCCAGCGGCACTGAACGTCTTTTCAGAAAGCATGCTGGATGAAGGGCAACCTTGTAGTTGCATAGCATATTGGCTAAGTTCTGGCCAGTGATCCAATCTCAACACCCAGTAAGCCAGTGGATCATCTGCTGGAAAGGTATCCAGGTCTGCCCTTGCCCCTAGGTAGTCCTGCACCATATGGTGAAGACGCTGGCAATGGGTGCCTACATTTGACGTCCCTGGGCGTCGTGGACTAAAAAAATTTAAAAAGGCATCAGTCAAGTGACCCTGGCCTTCACCGCTCTTCCTGTGATCATCCGCAGCCTCGGAAGCAACTGTGTCATCACTTGGTAACCTACCAGTGCCTGGAAAGGTGTTACACAAGTGTCGCTTTAGAGCGTCCTCAAGTTGTTTCATCCTGTCCTCCCTCTGTGCGGGCAGGATGAGCTCTGCAACTTTACCCTTGTATCATGGATCAAGAAGGCTTGCCAACCAGTAATGATCCCTCTCCTTGATAGCACGAATCCTGGGGTCCTTTATCAGGCTTTGCAGGATAAGGGAGCCCATGCAGCGTAGGTTGGAGGTGGCATTAGCTTCCGAGTCTTCCTGGTCAATGAGGATGAACCCATCGTGCACTTCCTCCTCCCAGCCACGTACTAGTCCTTGGGTTTCTGGGCACACAAAACCCTCCCTTGAGGAATCCCCTCCTTCAATGCCCCCACTACTTAAATATTCCTCATCCTCCTCCTGTCTGATCTGAGGACCCGCAGGAATGCTGTCTGCGTAAAGACTGGGGCCTTGAGAGCTAGGGAAGGCCTCCTCTTCCTCCCGCTGCTCTGCCTCTAGTACCACATCTATAATTCCCCGCAGAGTGCGCTCCATAATGAACACTAAAGGAAATGTGTCACTGATGCATGCACTGTCCCTGCTCACCATCCTCGTTGCCTCCTCAAATGGTGACAGTACAGTGCATGCATCCTTGATCATCAGCCACTGCGCGGGGGGGGGAAACAAGTTGACCTGAACCTGTCTTTGTGCCATACTCACACAGGTACTAATTTTTGGCCCTCTGTTGCTTGTGCAGATGCTGCAGCATTGTCAATGTCGAGTTCCACCTGGTGGGCATGTCACAGATCAGACGGTTTGTGGGAAGGTGGAATTCTCTTTGAATTTCTGCCAGGCGTACACTTGCTGGGAATGACCATCTGAAGTGGCTGCAGATATTTCTGGCCTTGCTGAGAATCTCTGCCAGCCCTGGTTACCTGGTTAGGAAACGTTGTATCACTAGATTTAGGACGTGTGCTAGGCATGGTACATGCGTCAATTTACCCTTGTTTAGGGCGGAGAGAAGGTTTCTGCCATTATCACAGACGACCATTCCCAGCTGAAGCTGGCGTGTTGTTAACCATCTCTGCACCTGCCCCTGCAGAGCTGACAGAATTTCTGGCCTGGTGTGGCTCCTGTCCCCTAAACAAACCAGCTCAAGCACAGTATGGCATCTTTTTGCTTGAGCCATTGCGTAGCCCCTGCCACGCGTCGGTTTAACTGCCACTTCGCCAGAGACAGAGAAGGAGGAGGAGGAGTAGGAAGAGGTGGGGGAGCAGACAGACCTCATTTAAGCAGCTTTCTGGAGGCATGGTGGATGAACAAGCTCCAGCACAGTCCTGGATCCCTCCCAGCCGCAAGCAGAGTTACCCAGTGTGCGTGAAGGAAATGTAACGGCCCTGTCCATGCTTGCTGGACCACGTGTCTAAAGTCATGTGCACCTTGCTGCTGACTGCCTTTCCCAATGACTCCATAACATTGTCTTCCACGTGCTGGTATAGTTCTGGAATGGCCTTCAGTGAAAAGAAATGGCATTTTGGAACCTGCCACTGTTGTACAGCACATTCCTCAAATTCACGGAAGGAAGCAGAGTCCACCAGCTGAAAAGACAGCAGCTGTAATGCGAGTAATTTTGCTAAGCTGGCATTTAGACACTGTGCTTGGGGATGGTTGGGACTATATTTTTTCTTACGCTGCAGCAGCTGGGGCAATGTAATCTGACTGCGTAAATCTTCAGCTGATGGGATGCTGTCACATTCTGAGGAAGGACCTGGTACACCCATTACTGTAGAATCATCCCTGTGAGTGGAGGTTGTAGGCAATGACATGGCAGGACATATAGTGGGGGTAGAGACAGATGAGGAGGACCTATGCAAAGTGTTGTGCCAACTGGATGCGTGGTAGGTGGTCATATGTTGCCTCAAGCACGTGTTACCCAAGTGTTTGATATCTTTCCCCACACTTGATCCTCTTCCGACATAGCTTACAAATAGCAACGCTGCAGTCTGCTGCACATGTCGTGAAGAACTCCCAGACAGCAGAGATCCTGGACGTGTGCTGCGAGACAACAGCGCTCTGCACCTGAGCAGCTCTGACATCTGATGCCTTGGACTGGCTACGGTTGCTCATAGAGGACATTCTGCCTCGTTTTTGTTGTGCCTCCTCCTCCTCCCTTGACTCCTCGCTTCGATCAGGCACCCAGGTGGAGTCAGTGACCTCATCATCGTCATCACCCCCTCGCAATATGCTGCAGCTGCTGGGGCAACATGAGTGCCAGTTCTTTGTGCGTCACTGGCACCCTCTAAACTGATTATACTCCCTTCTTCAACCTCAGAGTTTGAATCAGAGCAATGGAGTTGCTGTGCATCCTCAAGCAGCATGTCACTGTCATTGTAGTCAAACAATTCAGCTGACTCCTCCGTGTATGATGGTGAGGCTACGGCAGGAGTAGCTGTGGACTTGGAGGCTGAATTAGATGTTTTGGCAGCTGAGGTGGACTGTAAACCACTACAAGCCTGGTTGGCAGAGGACTCGGAGGATGAGGATGGCCTGGTTAGCCAATCCTGCAAATGCTCTGTATGTTGCTGCTGCTTAAGACGGCCAGCACCAGTTAGAAAGGACAAGCGTGCCCCTGCAGAGGATGCACCACGTCCACGACGACCAGGGGCACAGCCTCCCGACACAGAGGCTGCTTGCCCTCTTATCGGTGTCTGGGAGCGTCTGCCTGTCCTTTTTGGTCTTTCTGACATGGTGAGTGATATATAGATTAAAGATATACATAAGTCTGTTTCAACTCTGGTATAAAGATTGGAGATATACAGAAGTTTGATTCATCTCTAGTATAAAGATTGGAGATATACAGAAGTCTGATTCAACTCTGGTATAAAGATTAAAGATATTCAGAACTCTGATATAAGTCGGCAATATTACGGATATTTTCCCTGCAAGGCTGCCAATGTCCTCTACTCTCTCTCTCTCATTCACTTCCTCTCCTGCAGGCTGCAACACCCTGATAGCTGGCAACAGCCAGATTCAACTCTCAATAGATAAACAGATGAACTCTGATTAAACTGTGTTATTGTATGGTATCTAGAATTAGGTCAAAGATATACAGATTTTCCACAACAATGCTATAAGTCAGTGATACACACTGTCCCTGATAGCCTGGCTGTGCCAAGACAGATTCAAATTTGCTGAACTCTGGTATAACTCACCGATACACACTGATAACAGGCAGTGCCAAGACAGATTCTAATTCCCAGAAATCTCCTACAACGTCACTGATACACCCTGACAGAACAATCTCCTCTCTGTTTCACTCCTGAAAACACACACGCTGGGGCTGCAGGCAGGGAAGCCTTATATAGTGTGCTGCAGGACTTAGCTCTGTGAGCCCATGATTGGGCAAAATTTGCCCAATCAGGACTCTGAGCCGTGATTGGCATAGTCCTGCACCTGACCTGTGGTCAGGTGCAAGGCTGTAGCCAATTACAAGCTTCAGGCCAGTGGAAAAGTGCATCGTGGTCCATTGTGGTGCATTGTGGGCGAACATGCGGCGAACACGCGGAAATGTTCGGAGTTCGACGAACAGCTGAACGGACGATGTTCGAATCGAACTCCGAACTGATCCGAACCGAACGCTCATCTCTAGTAGCGGTCACTAGGTTCCAGGATGCTTGGGTTAGCGCTAAAGCGCTGTAACGAGCACCCCATCCATGGAGTTGTACTGCTATACTCATGATTATACATCTCAAACCAGGAGGAGAGCACTCCAACTCATATATTCAACAACTTCAACAGTAGCTCACACATGTAAAGATTAAATCAATTTCAAAGACTACAATAACTCTTACCCTTTCAAGATTTTAACCCAGTAAAGAATTTTCACAAACGTGTAATCCTAAACTCTGTTTAAAAATGATGGGAATTTAGTACACAATATATGGCCATAAACCTTTGCTTAGTAAAGGTTAGGTACTGCCCCCCTGGTGTAATATATATATATATATTATACTCTCACCAGCCACTTTATTAGCTACACCTGTTCAATTGCTTGTAAACACAAATTGCTAATCAGCCAATCACATGGCAGCAACTCAATGCTTTTAGGCATCTAGATGTGGTGAAGACGACTTGCTCAAGTTCAAATTGAGCATCAGTATAGGAAATAAAGGGGATTTAAGTGACTTTGAACATGACATGGTTGTTGGTGCCAGACAGGCTGCTCGGAGTTCTTAAAAATCTGCCGATTTACTTTTTTCCCACCCATCAATCTCTAGGGTTTATAGAGAATGGTCTGAAAAAGAGAAACTATCCAGTCAAAGGCAGCTGTGTGGAGGAAAATGGGCAGACTGCTTTGAGATCATAGAAAGGCAACAGTAACTCAAATAACCACTCGTTACAACTAAGGTATGTAACATACCATATCTGAATGCACAACCTTGAAGCAAATGGGCTACAGCAGCAGAAGATCACACCGGTTGCCACTCCTGTCAGTCAAGAACAGAAAACTGAGGCTACAATTTGCACAGGCGCACCTAAATTGGACAAAGAAGATTGGAAAAACCATTGGTCCGATGAGTCTTGATTTAAGCTGCGACATTCAGATGACAGGGTCAGAATTTGGCGTAAACAACATGAAAGCATGGCTCCATCCTGCCTTGTATCAACAGTTCAAGCTGGTGTAATGGTGTGGGGGATATTTTCTTAGCACACTTTGGGGCCCTTAGTACCAATTGAGCATCGTTTAAATTACACAGTTTACCTGAGTATTGTTGCTGACCATGTCCATCCCTTTATACCCACAATGTACCCATCTTCTGATGGCTACTTCCAGCAGGATAATGTACCATGTTACTAAACTCAAATCATCTCAAACTGTTTTTTTGAACATGACAATGAGTTCACTGTGCTCCAATGGTATCCACAGTCACCAGATTTCAATCTAATAGAGCATCTCTGGGATGTGGTAGAATGGGAGATTCGCATCATGGATGTGCAGTCAACAAATCTGCAGCAACTGCGTGATGCTATCATATCAATATAGACCAAATCTCTGAGAACTGTTTCCAACACCTTGTTGAATCTATGCTATGAAGAATTAAGGCATTTCTGAAGGCAAAAGGGGTCCTACTCATCATAGCAAAGCATACCTAATAAAATGGCCAGTGTGTATACACACACACCTGGCAGAATGCACTAATAGCATTCTGCCAGACCCCTCCGGCTGACCGCGTTCCAGCAAGCGGTCGCCGACACCTGTATAGTATAAAGCAGCTTCCCTGGGGCCTCCAGCTGCACTCTCACAAACTCTGCAAGTTTTTGTGAGAGCGTGGCTGCATGCACCAGACAAGCCACGTTATAACTTGCAGATGACGGTAGCCACTGGCTGGAACGCGGCCAGTCAGTGGGGCTTGGCAGAATGCTGTTAGTGCATTCTGTCAGCCGTCCCAGCCCCTTGGATACCACCTAGCATGCCAGTCCAGTGTTGGCTTCCGTAATCGATTGATGTATTGGGGGCATTTGCACGAGTCCAAGTACTGATGCAAATACATCTGCACTGATACTAGTATCGGTATATCCCTAATTTTTAGAAATATGTTTGATACTTAATTATGTGTTAGTTACTGACAGCAAAGGCTTTGAAAACTGCTCGCCTGCTTTATATTACATTACCGTACTTTTACTTGACATTTCTACTGTACATTAGGGGAAGGGGCAGAGATCAAAGGAAGGTTCCTAGCATACAGTATACATGACTCATGCCAGGTTGTTGGCGACATCTAGGCAAATTTTTGTGTGGATTAGGATAACTTGGATTGGGCCCGGGAAGGATTTAGGGCTTGCCACAGCACATGCCAACACAGCCATCTAGCCCACCATACATTTGCCCAATATGCCCAAAAGACAGTCCAGGCCTCGCTACTACTTTTGCATAACCTTCCTTTAGAGCAATGTTACTATGAAATGGAAATGTAAGTTGATCATGCTTTAAGATTTTACACTGTGCTGTACTCTGAGTCATTCAGTAAGCCCGATGCGTTAAAATCAAGGTAATTATGAGATAGAGCAACCTTATTTCTATGGTTTCTGCTCATGGTTGTTAGAACCTAAGCACAACATACCCTGCCTTGGGAATCAAGATTTGTTATTCTAAATTCCATCCTTTTCCTTAAAGAATCATATTCATTTTTTTACTATATTACATAAAATAACAACTTGCTAATAACTTATTCATGTTGTAAATCAATATTTTATATTTTGTGTTAAATCTAGATATGTTTCCATGACAACAACAAAAAATAAACAGCTGCTAACACAGGCACGTTAATGACAATCTTAGATAACATGTACAACCATGCTTCAAGACTATGAAATTTAAATCCCCCCTTGCTACAACTCTTCTATTGTAGTTTACAGTCAACTAGGATTTGATGAACTGAATAAGAACAATTTCCACTTTTCCAACCATTTACTAACCCGGGAGATTTGGTTTATGAGCTAATACCGAGTGTTTAATACACTGACCTGACAGCGATCGGTTATTACAAGAAACAGTCTTCCAAATGGAGGTAATAAAAAGAAGTCAGAATGAATTAAGGTCAAAGCCTTTCACTTGAAGAAATGTAAACATGGACTTTCAAGCTTTGCCAATCATCCCAGTGTTACTGCAGATGCTGCAATAGACAAATCTTATCCACAAAACCCTTTGGCAAACATTTTTGTATACTTCACACAGCCAAAAATGTAGATTTAACAGCTTGGGGCATGTATGAGCCACCATATCTGGTTATCCATTTAATAAAAATAACGATATATAGTCTATAATATATAATTATGCAGTTTAACCTAGAATAATTTCAATAATAATAAGAATATAATATCAAAGCTTATATAGCATAGGTTATGGGTTATAACAGAAATAAAGGTTTTAGGTTATTTTATATATTATATAACTTCATACAATAAAGTTAGAAAAATCTTATAGAATATAAAAATCGGTTAAATTCTAACCTATAAAATAACCCATAGCCCACAGCAATATAGGCTATAAGTTATATTATAATATAAATATTTGTTATACAGTAGCTTATGAAATATATATATATATATATAGGCTCCAGGTGTAGGTTGCCAACCTGTATTTAGAACAAGATGTAATTTCAAGGTCAGCATAGAGAAGTCCCTGAAAGAAAGGATAGACAGGTGTTCTTCCTTAAGGCATTGTAACTGCTTTATTAAAACACATAGGCTAAATTACGATCTTCGCGGTAAAACGGGGACGCTAGGGAGTAAAAACTGCACCTGCAGTTTTCTCCCTAGCGCCCCCGTATCACCGTGAAATTACAATGCAGGCGCAAAAATAGCTGCCTGCATTGTTACCGGGTGCTAAGCCCCGGGATGCGCGGCAGTCCTATGGACTCCATTGAGGCAGACACAGTCACATGACCTGCCGGATTTCACCTTGAGAAATCCGGCCGGTCAGCGTAGTGATACGCAGGAGGAGACTGGGGGACTTTTTCCCCAGTCTCTCCCTGCTCCCGGTGGACAGAGTAGGCGGACGGAGCCGCGGTCCTCGCGGTGAGTATCTGACTCTTTATTTTTTTTGACTGGTTTTAACGGTTTCTGCAGAAGCGGAATCCGTTAGCACCAAGTCCTGGGTATGGTTAACTTTCTGTTAACCGTGGCCGGACGTTAATCAGCGTTAGGACTTTGTAATCCTAACGCTGATTAACACTTTGCGCTACCCATGTTAAGTATAGGGAGCGCAAAGTACAGTAACCTCGCATTGAAAAGCACAAGGTACTAAATGCAAACGGGTTTCTTAACCCTCTAGCGTTTGGATTGTAATAGGCGCTGGCTATGTGGGCTAACGTTAATGCTCACTCAGGTGAGCGCTAACGTTAGCACCAAGTATGTAATGTGGCCCATAGTGCACTAATCATGTGCCCGTACCTAAAACCGGGACACTAAGGGAAAAAATTAGCGATCACAAATTTCCCCTTTGCGTCCCTGTTTTACCTTTCGATTATGGGACAGGTGCTGATTCCAGCAGCCTGCCCCATAGCGGCCGCTAAGCTTGCACCTTCCCAAGCATTCACTCCATGGAGTCCATAGGACTCCATGGAGGCTTTTCCTGCTGGGTCACATAACCGGCAGGATTTTGCCTCTCGCGAGATCCTGCTGGTTTGCGGACTGATCGCGGAGGGGACTGGGGACTTTTTTTCCCCAGCCTCACTCTGCTCCCAGCAGCCAGAAGCAGCAGATTGGGCCGCCATTCTCGCTACGGGATAAAAGGTGAGTATTTGATTTTTGGTGGGTTTTTGAACTGCAGCTAACGGATTCTGCAGCAGCGGAATCAGTTAGTTACAGCTCTGAGCTGGTGTTAACTTTTCTTAGTTAGCGCCAGCTCTTAGTTACTAGTGTTAGGACCAAGTGATCCTAACATTAGTTAATCTGTGCTTTCACTTTGCATTCCCCATGTTAGGTATAGGGAGCGCAAAGTACAGAAAACTTACACTACAAATCACAAATTAATGAGGCTATCAGGTTTTTAACCCGTTAGTAAATCGGAGGCGATTTGCGTGGCTCGCTATGACAGCCTTTAAGCTAGCGCTAACGTGAGCGCTAGTGTTAGCTTGAAGACCGTGATAGAGCCCATAGCAGTTACAGCAGTCCACATTGTGACATTTAGCAATCTTTCTTATGATTATTATTATTGTGCCCAGAAATTAGGGCAAATGTATCTACAGTATCATTTTCTGGAGCACATCGTATAAGCTCATGGTAGAAAGTGACATATGCCATTTGTTTCACTTTTGTGAAGTACGGAAACACCTGACTTACCAGCTCTACACGCCTGCGACATGCTTCCATTTCTCTCTGCAGCAACTCGTTCATCTCGGCTTTCATTTCCTCCATGCGGATCAGGTAATACTTTGCATTCTCCTTCTCTCGGGCCTCAGAATCTGCGGCGTTCTCCAGCTCTTCTCCCATTTTTATCACGCTGTCCCTCAAACGTAGAATCAACATCTGGATGTAAATAATAAACAGAAGCATCAAATAAGTTCTTTAATGTCGAATACAATTCTTTCCATCGTTTTTTTTTTTCTTTTTCCACCTCATTCATAATGTAAGATTAGGATCCACCTTGAGAGGTTGTCTTGGCACGGTAGGTGGACTTAAAATCTTGAAACTAAAAACGAAAAGCCTCTGTTTTCTCCACTAAGAGGAGTGTGCTTTAGTACACATGGAGAGACTTTAGGATGCTGGAAACTGACTATGACAACAGAAGACTTTAAAGGAGAATGGAGCTTCATTGGTCCACACCAGAATTGCTGTTTGACTTATGAGCTACCATCGTGGGACACTGACAGTGTTGTGATATCGTGTGTTTTACTTGCTTCACTCTGTGCCATCGTTTTACTTTAGTTATCAATTCCAATCTATGAAACCGGATATTTTGTTAAAAGTACCCTAAATCGTTCATTTTTTTCTACCAATATAATGGCCACAACTGATACTTACAGTGAGTGTTTTGTTGCCATATTTTTATGCAGAAACCTTAAAACAATATTTTTATTTTGGTTGGAAGAATAATTGGTAATAACCTGCTCATACTTAAGTAAGAGAATCGTTAATCACGTTCTCAGATTCACTACTTGCTTCTTTATTATTGAAAGGGTTAATGTCTCTTACAATTACCTACTCACATACATTGTAATCATGCTTCCCGCGAATATTATACTCCAGCTCATATCCTTCTGCCTAATAAGAATTGTTCATAAATCCTCTACTCAGAAATTCTCTACTTGACCATATATCTCTCTGCACTTAGCTCCCTGCTCCATTAATGACATCTGCTCGCATACACGTCGTATGTTTCAAATATATATCTCTACACCTGATTATGGAAAAATCTGTCCTTCTCCTTGACACGCAGTCGCGAAGTGAGATTTACGACGACAGGACTCATTATGATCATCAGTCATCAACCAGTGAGATCTCGGAGGGCACAGTACTTATCCTGATGGAGATCACTGCTGCTTTTAAAATTATGTCTTCCTTTCATTCTCATATTTTTTGACAGTTTTTGTGCCTACATTAACACAATTCATATTGTGCTTTGCAAACTACGATCAATTTATTTGTTCTTCACAGAATAGAGAAATCCACAGCTCTGTCTTTCTGTTTCACTGGTAATTCTGTACCTGACATTGCAGTTTTGAATTGATGCAAAATGATAAGTTGATATAAGATAGATCAATATGTAGATAGAGAGCTAGTTGGATCGATAGATAGCCGGCCAGATGAATAGACAGACTGTCGGATGGACAGACAGACAGACATGTAGGTTGTAATACATATTTATATTTCGAAATATATATATACTGCTTATACACACAAATCCATCCATTAAGATAATCATGTGTATTTGTAAATCCTCGAAATAAATGTATTCAATATAAATGTTATGTGTTATTTTTTTTTTTTACTGCTTCTGACATTCTTCTCTTTGTATTTATTTTTATTTATTTCTGTACTTTGCTTTTACTCTTCCTGCCCCTGTGTGGATTTCTGTGTACCAACCTCAGCTAGTCCTCTTGACTATTCTCTGTGCCTTTTCTCTTTGTGCTTCTTCTATGTAGATTCTCTGTGTACCGATCTGGCTGTAGTATTTGGATTCTGGTTTGCCGCTTAACCCTTTGTGTTGCTTTGCTGACTTATTTGTGAACCGACCTTGGCTATTACTTTGTCTACGTCTGTTTCAATCCTTCAGTTCTATACTGATATGTTTTTCCTGAGTCCCTGCACTGCCTTGTGTCATCGCTTCATAGGTTAGATCTGTGTACTCTAAGGACCGGCCTGTTAGATTTAGGAACTTCTTTTATTTTGGTTGAGCTCTGCAGGAGTCTCTGCCCAGCCTTGTTGTGTCCTCACCTCCTATCTGTATTTAATCAGTGGTATCTTCTGCATTTTGGGCTTTTAACCCTGAATATTGACCCACCTCGGCTCACACCAGGTGCCGCCATGACATATGGTTGCCAAGATACAGGAGTCCAAGGACCCCTGAATCTCTTCCATAGGGAATCCCCTGCACGGTGGGGGGGAGGTCCAGTTTCTGATCTCATCAGGTGCATATGCAATGTCAGTGGGAGGGGGAGTTCTCAGGTGTGGTCTGAGTTCCAGGAAGTCAGACCACTGTGGGATTCCCCCCAGACCAGCAGAGTTCTCCCCAGTCCTGCCAGTAAGTAATGACATGAGGGGGACGTCCTCTGCAAGTTGCGGTGAAACACTAGAATGTCTCCCACAAGATATCCACAGCAAATGGGTTGAACAACTATTCACTGTCCCAGACCAATAGAAATATGTTTTAGCAGAGAATGCCACACTTGAAACACAAGGGAAATCTAATCTTAATCAAAGAAGAAAGCATACGGTGCTTTTAAAACTAGTTATTTCTTATTCTATATTACGTATTGTTTTTTTCTTTGAGATTTTATGTAGTTGAATAAAAAAATACCTTTGGAAATTATTTAATCAGAGCAGATAATGAGCAATGTTCCATTGTTGGTCTGTGTCTGACAGAATCTTTTTTTTTTTTTAAAGTAAGGCTAGGGTCAGACTGAGGCAGTGCGAACGCGCGTTCTGGCGCACTTAATCACGGCCGTGCTAGCAGCAGATGCCGGGCAATGACGGCCAATATACGAAGTACGGTCGCACAAAAGTCCGGCTGCGCAACGCAAGTGGAAAATGAACGCATTTTTTCGAGAACGTTAAACCACTAGTACTGACGTACAGAGTGCGCTGCGTCCGCTAGAGGCGTGTGTGCGTGAATTGGAGACATCAGACGCTGCTAATGTCCGGCCAACATAACGTCCAGATGCAAGAAGTGTTTTATTGATGATCCGTACAAAATCACGGATGAAACTGCGCATAGTATGACCGCTATTGCGTATTCCGTGAAAAAATACGTCCATTCTTCGAACGCACATTTTCACGGACAACGTGAAAAATGCGTTAGTCTGACCCTAGCCTTAGCCTTAATAAATCCAGCCTAGCAAAATAGACAGTAGTTTAAACTAGTCTTTATTTAGCTATTGCCTAGGAGGAATTACTAATTTCTTCTGTAGCATACAAATAATAGCTCTGCTTTGTTGTTTAACAAGTTGGGAAGGATTAGAAACATAGAACATAGAAAAATGTCGGCAGATAAGAACCTTTCGGCCCATCTAGTCTGCCCAATTACATGGATACTTTACCTGGATTTATCTTTTGTTTAGGATAGCCTTATGTCTATCCCATGCTTGCTTAAATTCAATTACTGTTTTGGCCTCTACCACTTCTACTGGAAGACTGTTCCATGTATCCACCACCCTCTCAGTAAAATAATGCTTCCTGATGTTACTTTTAAACCTTTGCCCCTCTAATCTAAGACTATGTCCTCTTGTTTTGCTACTTTGTTTCCTTTTATTGAGGTAGATTTTCTTCACACTGCCAGGGTTATTCAGAGAGAGGTGAAAACCTTGATAATTGGCAGGAGAATGAACAATCTAGAAAAAATAGCCAATTTGTAAAGTGAGATAAATGGGAGAATTTTTCTGGCTTTACTATTTTGACGTCGAATTTTCAATTCTCCAGTCATTCTCAAGGTTTTCACTTCTCTCTGAATAACCCTGTGCATGTGCATTGGCTAGAGCAGTGTTTCTCAACCTTTTATAGAGAAGTACCCCTGCAAAAAAATTAAAAATCCCAAGTATCCCTGTCTAGAGAAAGTAATTTATCTTGATAGGGTGTGTGTGTGTGTGTGTGTGTGTGTGTGTGTGTGTGTGTGTGTGTAATGTGAATATGTGTTTGTGATGCTTTCTGTGTGTGTAATGTCAGTATACGTGTTTGTGATGATTTCAGTGTGTGGAAATGGGGTCTGAGTAGGATGGGAGTGATTATGTCTGTTGCGGAGATGGAGGAGTGTGTGTGGTTGACTGTGTGAGTGGTTGGAGTGAGCTAGGAGTGACTGTCTTTGGGTAAGTGAAGTAAAAGTTGGTGGGTGGGGAGTGACGTGATTGTGTGTTGAACAGCGTAAGAAAGAGTGTTTGGCTGATTGTGAGTGATAGGAGTGAGTGAATTTTTAACAGAGTGTGATGTTGACCAAGTAAGGAGTAGGTGTGTTGATATATGTCCACAGTGCACTCACTCCACCACACACTATCCATACTGCAAACACAACACGCTGAATAGAGATGTGCGTTTCGTTTCTAATCAAAATTCGGGTGACGTTTACGGATTTGTGTTTTGGAAGCATGTCCGAAATAACAAATCGGTTCTGTCTGAAATGGAACGAAACGAAATACAACGAATTGATTCCCTGTGTTACAAATCGATTCAATGTACCGTATCACTTAGATTCAGCACCGCATCCCTGTCTATTGGCCCTGGTGCTGAATTTGTTGTATTCAGCACCACAGGCCATGGACAGCACCATGGTGCCATTCGACAATTTCTGCCAGAGTGGCCTACTGTGTCCACATATGTATTATGTAAAGTGCAGGCATTGGACTGCATGGCAGTTGTGTTCCCCCTGTATTTTTAGGAGAGGGATAGGACACTGAATCTCAGGAGGGTGATGTGTGTCGTTTGTTTTGTTGTTTCTTACTACTGATTCCTCTAACATGTAGCTGATCAGGACAATTAGTTCCTGGATGGGAGACACAGGGGGAGAAACAGTTCTCTGTACTGCTGCAATTTTAAGAAGCTGCTCCCAACGTCAGAGTTTCTGAGACCAAAAGTTTGGTTAAACCCAGGGGCAGATCCAGGGTAGGGCAACGGGGCAAATGCCTCCCCCCCCCCAAGAAAATCGCCGTCGCCGGACTTTTTTCTCCCTACAAGCGGCGTCGGCATGCAGCTTGGCCGCCTGCCTGGGAACCACCTGACCAGCGCACGAGATCGCAAAGTTCACGTCAACTCCGCAATCGCGTGCGCTGGTCAAGTGGTTCCCAGGCAAGTGGCCAAGCTACATGCCGGCGGCCGCTTGTAGGGAGAAAAACGGCCGGTGGTTACTCGGAGGCAAGAGCGGAGGGGCCTGGCAGCAGAGGAGGTGAGAGCTGGGGCAAATATATCCATGTGAGCTGGGGGAAAATATATCCATGTGAGCTGGGGAAAATATATCCATGTGAGCTGGGGGAAAATATATCCATGTGTGAGCTGGGGCAAATATATCCATGTGTGATCTGGGGGCAATAGATTACATGTGATCTGGGGGGTACCCTAGGCCCATGGTATGGAAAGGGTTTTCAGGGCTGCGCAGATGGGGTGCCACATGTGTCTTGCCAGCACGGAAAGGGTGCACTGGGCAGCCCACACCTGGGTTACCCTACACTGCAAAGCTTTAAGGGGTATGTGCTGGGAGGGGGGAACCCTTGGCCCCTCGTATGGAAAGGGTTTGCAGGGCTCATGAGCCACATGAGGACAGATGCTGATGCGAGCACAGCTTGCGATTAGGCGCATCTCTGCCTGTCACTGCGAACCCAACACCAGCTCTTGGCCAAAACTGGTAGAATGCCCCCTCCGAAACCTGTGTCTGGATCCGCCCCTGGTTAAACCTAATATTTTGTTACTTTTTCTGCAAAATAGAGGGATGTATTATTTGTTATGCCAAGAGCCAAGACAAGCTAGGCTTTATTTTTTATTTTTGCCTGTATTGCGAATAGACTGCGCTATCTGAACAAACTGTGGGATCTATCATATAACAAAGACTTTTTGGTGAAGTTATGGGACCTATAGCACCATATGCAGGATAACAATATGTTATACACATCACATACAGTTTATGCATGTTTCAACCTTGAGCTATTGTTTTCAATCCATGGATTCATGGGTCTACCCATTGCTAAACTCACTGAGAAAAGCAATGTAACAGGAATACTGATAAAATCACATACCTCAAACCTTTTTATCTGTGCTCTTTGAAACTCCATCTTGTTTTCCATATCACATATCACTGCCTCTTGCCGGCTCACAATAGACCTCTCCACCATAGACCGTTCCAAGTAGTCAACTCGACTCTGAGCGTTTTGCAGCTGGTTCAAACCAAAAATAATAATTTTGTAAATATGGACATCATTTCATCAACATCATCATCTGCCAATGACAATCTTACTAGCTCTATGGCCTGATCGTTTGTATATTTGGAGGAAAAAAGTATTAGCTATAAAGGGCATCACATCCAAATCAAAGAAACCATGTTTTATAATCAAACATTCTATCAGGAAGTATTCAATAGTGTGATTGCATAATATTATGTAATTTCTATACGTTAATAGTGTGCATGGTACATATTATTTGTTTGAAGTGCCAGTTTAACGGTTTTGCTATATCTTAAACACAAAACTTTATAAGTACTCTTAATTGCAATGTTTAAACAAGGAGCTGACATAAGATTAAGATTTTATTAAATGGGGAATACAGTACAACCAGTTGGCTCTTTATGGCAGACATTTAGCAGCACAAAAAGTAATAAAATCAAATTAAAGATGTAAGTTATATAGATTTCGATGCTAAAATATTTAACCTCTACACTACCAAGAAGTAAACTTGATTTTCAAAAGCACCTGCTGCCTCCCTGATATCATCAACATCAGGCACTCGGACACTCAAAGTCTTTCATCCAGGGATGTTTTATAGGAGGCACATTAAAAAGTAACACTTAGGGCCCTATTGCATACTTAACGCAGCCCTAGTGCGGGCCTACCATATTACATTCTGAACGTTACAAGTTAAAAAAAGCATTAGCGATTTGGAGATTGCACGAGTTTACCGTACTTTGCGCTCCCCATGTTAAGTATAGGGAGCGCAAAGAGCTAATTAGTCGTAGGATTACAAAGTTCTAACGCTAATTACGTCCCACTGCGGTTATCTCAAAAGTTAACCACAACTTGGAGCTGGTGATAACAGATTCTGCTTCTGTGGAATCAGTTATCACCAGCTTCATATCCCTCCATTTATCATTCTCACCTCTCATCCCACGGCGAGAACGACAGCACTTTCTGCCTCTTCTGGCCACGGGGAGCAGAGTGAGACTGGGGGGAAAAAGTCCCCAGTCTCCCTCCGCGATCAATCGGCAAGATCCTGCAGTTCATGTGACCGGCAATCGAAGCTTCAATGGAGTGGAGTCCTATGGACTCCATGCAGGGGATGCTCGTGGCAGTGCGTAGTGATGTCTCGAGTATCCTCAGGATTAGCGCTGCATTCCAGGGCAGGCTGCTGATTTAGTGCCTGCCCCGTAATATGGAGCTAAAAAGGGGATGCTAAGGAGAAGCCTGCAGGCGCAGGTTTTTCTCCTTAGTGCCCCAGTTTTAGAGGGCAGTATGTAATACTGCCCTTAGTCTTTTCAAGCATTAGTATACTTGATATGGACATTTTATAAATGAAATTTGTTTGCGATTGGACTCCATAACAGTGACGTCAAATTTCAACACATCTGACACGACAGTCAATGTGTTGAAATAATTTGAAAAGATTTGAGATCCACTTTTCCTGCATAGAACCATGAAATTTTATCTAAAATGTAAATGTAGTGGCACTTTGAGGCCATCAGAGGGAGCCCTCTGCCTGTTAAAAAGAGCTCACCTACAGTGAAAATATAGAGAGGAACACCCCTGTATATATTTGCTGTTTGGATAACTGAAAATCATTTGACATAAAAACACTATATCCTGCTAGTGGTGTTATGAAAGGGGCTGCTACATTTAATCAACCCTAAAGGAGACAATTTCTTATTTTAAAAAGCTAATACATTGAGTATATGGGAATCAAAGGGATGAAAAATGTTTGCTCAATACCGAAAACTCATATATGGTACAGAAGAAAGGAAATTCACAGGGTTAAGGAAACTAAAATCTGATACATGACTCACAAAAACATATTGCACATATTATTATTATTATTATACAGTATCACTGTCAAGAAAAAAAGATAAGTAATTTTGTATATTTCTTATCAAAGCAAAAAATGACAATTCAAATGTTTCTTTTCTTCCATTTAACAACATAGAAGACTGAAATAAAAAAGGATTTGTACTGAATTATTTTCTATTCAGAATCCAATCTGTTATTCTGGTGACCGATGATTAAAATTGCAGGTTACGCTGATTAGTAGAAAATAACTCTATGGTGTAGAAGCAATCAGGTGAACAGCAGAAAGAGGAAGAAGAAAAAAAAAATCACACACTTGTATAACAATTGTTTCATCAGTAGGCGGCTCTCTCAAAGAGTTTCTATGTAAAGCATTAGAAAGAGCACTGTTGTAATAACATGCTGAGATCTACCATATTTGTGTTAATTTTAGAAATAAGGTTTCTTTCTCTTTTCCACTATAAATACTAGAATAAATATATATTTATATAATTAATACATATATAAATTTGTGTCGATGTTCTGTCACTCAGCGATTTGTTAATAAATTTAAACTAATAGCCTTAAAAAGAGTCCGGTAGGGACTGAAATGTCAACTTAAATATATAATTAATCAAGAGTATAGCAGTATGTAGTGATACCTTTTTGGACTAAAGTTACATGTAAAAGACAAGCATTCGACAGTTATACCTCTCTTCCTGAGGTCTGGAAGCTATGTTAAGGGAAATCATAGAATTGAACAGCAGAGAGCCAAGCAGATGGGGGGGGGGGTCGTAAATACAATTACTGGAATCATATAGTCAAGGAAGATAGACAGAGAAAAGATCATAGGCCCTAACACAGATGAGCATCTAAGCATCACCATGAGCATTTGATGATAGGGACTGATAGGAAAGAGTAAATGACCCAACTGGAAAAGAAAAGAAAAAAAAGGCAAAAAACCCCATTTTGATAGAAGGTTAACCTCCCTGGCGGTCTATTTATTATGAAATTCCCTGTCTGAAAGCGGTCAGTTTTTTTTTTTTGCCCAACCTAGCGGCATCCCGAGTGTGGTTCGGGGTTAAACTCCTATGTTGGAAGCGGTAACCCCGAGCAACACTCGGGATGCCGCTGGATACATCACCTCTCCATGCACACCCTCGATGTCCCCAGCTGTCTCCTCCGGTGACTGCGACCTCATTACTTCCTGATTCCCTACTCATGAGAAGGAATCCAGGAAGTATGAGGTCGTGATCGCCGGAGGAGACTGCAGAGATCAGCGAGGGAGCGCAGGTAGAGGTAATGTATACAGCCCGAGTGTATCTCGGGGTTACCGCTCTCAGAAGTGAAATTTAACCTCGAGACACACTCGGAAACACCGCCAGGGAGGTTAAAAAGCAAGAATCTACATTAAGTCCTTCCTTTATGGTGCTAAAATATGTGATCATTTTCTTTTCAAAAGTTCTACCTTCACAAGGGTCTTTAAAATTTCCTTTGAGGATTTTAATCCTGAGGTTTTGGATGGAGTGGCCCCTGAGAGTGAAGTGGTGTCCCACCAGGGTACAATATGTATTTTCCTGATGGTGCTTGATGGAGTGTCTGTGCAGGTTCATCCTGAGATTCAGTTTAAGGCCAGTTTCACCAATATAGCAGCCCTTTTTACACGCCGTGCGCTAGATCATGTATACCACATTGGCAAACGTGCAGAGTTATGAGCCCTTGATGTTATATGTGGTGTTAATGTGCCGAGCAGTGCTGCTGTCACATATATGTTGGCAAAGTTTGCAGCGGGACTTGTTGCAGAGTGTGGTCCCATTCTCTATGTCTTCCTGTTCCTGAGAAAATTTGCTACGAACCAGTCTTTGCTTCAGATTTGGGGGCTGCTTGAATGCCAGTAAGGGTTGCTGTGGGAATATTTATTTGAATGCAGGGTCCTCTGTGACCAGTGGCTGCAGATCTTTGATGATTTTGCGAATTCTCTCTAGTGTCGGATTATAGGAAACAACTAGAGGGATTTGTGTGATGATTTTCTTATCTTAGTAAAGCAACAGCAGTTTGTGCGGGGTTTTCAGGGCCGATTTGAATTTTTTTAGAGATTGTCCTTTCCATATAGCCCTTCCACTGGGATGACAGTTTGTTCTGGTGTTCATCCCTGTCCCCAGCGTCAGAGCAGATTCGGTGGTAACTGATGGCCTGGCTGTAGATGATGCCTTGTTTGGTGTGGTTGGGAAGAAAGCTGGCCTTGTGGCAGTAGCTAGGCCTGTCTGTGAGTTTTCTGTACACAGAGGAGTGCAGCGTGCCATTGGTAGCGTCCAAGAAACTCACACTGTGCTTGGAAAAATCTATCTTGAGTTTGATCAGTGGGTGGAACAATATATATTCTTTCTGGGGTCCACATGATATGGGAATTTGCCGTGTTTGCAAGCTCAGCCTCAGCGGGTCACAGATTCCATTTTAGCTTGCTCACTTGTAAGTAGGTTGTGTGTGTTTAATCCTTTTTATTTTCTCTGCTTGTGTGTGTAATTATTAATTATCATATCTATTTTCCGTATATGCCTGTGAAACATTTATCATAATAAATTCAAAATTTATTAAGATCTGTCTCTGTCTGATATAAGAACCTCGTTAATCAAAAAGATGGGATCATCATAGTTGTGTTTTTTAGCTCTGGACGATCTCCTAAGAGTGAGTTGCGGTGAAGTCAGTCGTTGTGCAACTGTTTTCTGTTTTGGGGTGCATAATCAGAGTCTTAGGTCCATTCTGGTTTAGATATTAGGCATCCAGGGTACACCTATAACAAGGACCTGTGATGGCATTGTTGATAAATTACAAGGGAAGTGGGTGCGGGGGATTGTGTGCAACATAGTCATTATTCTGGGTCTAGTGCAGACGGATAGTGATTTGAAACCTGTGTCCATTTCACTGAGTCACGTGCCCTTCTGGAGTGAAGGCATTTACGTGACAATTGATTTAAGGGTTCAAGGGAGGAAAAATAGGGAGGGGGAAGAGAAGAAAGAGAGAGAGAAAGAAAGAAAAAAAAAGGGTGGGGAGATGAGGTGGGAGAGCGGCCCAAGGGGAAGAGAGCGGCGCAGGTTCCAAATTCTCCGCTCGCCCGTGAGAGGCGCGGGACTCAACCTGAGAAGGCCAGAGCAGCAGATGCGGGGGGGAGCGAACATCTCCAGCCACGGAGACCACACCCGGCGAAAAAGAGGCGTGCGATCATGTAAGATTGCCGTGAGGCGATCCATGTTCAGCATATACCAGATTTTTGCAAAACCTGCGCATGGTCAGGGGGGGGGCCCTTCCACGTCCGCGCCAAGCACAGCCTCAACGCCATACAAATTCTGGTGATCAAGGTGGTAGCACAGTGCAGCAAGTCAAGGTCAGGGTATGCTCGATTGAGCAACGCTGTCCTCGGCTCCGGGGCAAGGCGCACCCCCAGACATCTACCGAGGTCCCTGAAGGCAGTCTCCCACAGAGGACGGATGGTGCTGCAGGTCCACCAGGTGTGTAAATACATCCCCTCCTCCCCACATCCCCTGAAGCAGAATAAAAGAAGATTTTTTTAACTATTGCTTGACTCGAGTCCTCGAGTGCCTCCCTTATATTTAGAATTTGGATATTTTCTTTGGATTTTTTTTCACCTTGACATTTATTCTATAGTTGGCAGTCGCAGGTACTACATGGGTGATATACGTTGTGCTCATAAGTTCATATACCCTGACAAAATTTATAATTTCTTGGCTATTATTCAGAGAATATGAAGGATAACACAAAAACATTTCTTTCACTCATGGTTAGTGTTTGGCTGAAGCCATTTATTATCAATCAAGTGTGTTTACTCTTTTTAAATCATAAAGACAACAAAAACAACTCAAATGACCCTAATCAAAAGTTTACATACCCTGGTGATTTTGGCCTCATAACATGCACACAAGTTGACATAAACGGGTTTGAATGTTTAGTAAAGGTAACCATCCTCACCTGTGATCTGTTTGCTTGTAATTAGTGTGTTTGTATAAAAGGTCAGTGAGCTTCTGGACTCCTGACAGACCCTTGTATCTTTCATCCAGTGCTGCACTGACGTTTCTGGATTCTGAGCCATGGGGAAAGCAAAAGAATGTATTGTGCCAACCCAGACTCCATGGCGACCCCGCAGAAAGACAGTCAAAACTTGTTTCTAGGCACTAGTACTGTGTCACACTATGGAAGCGCTGTCTCTCTGTATGTGTTTTATTTGAGGATAACTGGAAGACCCAGGGAAAGGGGGAACGTCACCCTGTATTTGACGTGAGGCATTCCAACCTAGAGCCAGGACTTATTAGGCTCTATAATTTGTGAGTGATTTTCATATATATATATTCACTTCACAAATTACAACAGTCTGCACTATTGTCTCTCTTTTTGTCTTCCTCATATATGCTACGGAATCTATCAACTGAGGAGAGGAAGCATAACGTTGGAACATTTTGTCTGAAGTGTGACCTACATACTGTATGGTGACTAGGAGTCACGGACCTTGTTCATTTTGAGATTTGCACTTTTTCACGTACACTTTATACAGTCATAGGCCATCCAGAGACTATCAGATAACCTAATAAAAGGACGGTCTTATGACTTTTTTGATGTCACATCAACACAAATTTTGTGTCTGCACTTTATAAATGGAATAGGATATATGAGCACATGCACATTATATGCATTTTGCACATATGGATTATTATACACTTTGTGCTATAGGAGCAAATTTGTACGCATGACTTAAGGATTTATCACCATTGTTGTTGCTTATTTTGCACAAGGTTGTTCATTTGCACAGAATTGCTATTTGCACAATACTAGTGTAACATTGACTCACTGGAGTACTTTTATCTATCACCACCTCATAAATAGAGTTGAGCCATAATATCAGCATTTAGAAATACTCATCTAGATTGCTCCATATTTGGAAGCACCCACTGCGCCACTAGGACCCTTACCCTTTTCTACACATTTATTTGCACATTTAGGTTGAGATTTATGTGCAACCCCTTGTAGGCAGCACCCCCCCTTTTTTAAGGAACCACAGTTACCTAGTAAGTGCCTCCACAGACACCCACTCTTCCAAGAATTTACAGGAACTGGAGGCTTTTGCCAAAAAGAATGGGCAGCTTTACCATCTGAGAAGATAAAGAGCCTCATCCACAAATACCACAAAAGACTTCAAGCTGTCATTGATTTTAAAGGGGGCAATACACAATATTAAGAACTGGTGTAAGTAAACTTTTGATCAGGGACATTTGGGTAGTTTCTGTTGTCATTATGATTTAAAAAGAGTACACACACTTAATAATAAATGGATTCAGCCAACACTTACCATGAGTGAAAGAAATGTTTTTGTGTTATCAATCATATTCTCTGAATAATGGCCAAGAAATCATAAATTCTGCCAGGGTATGTAAACTTATGAGCACAACTGTATGTATGTATATATATATATATGTGTGTTGTGTAGATTTATCTTCAGTTTTGGAGATATATTAGTTTATTTTATGAGTATAACTCTACCTTTTTGTCACTCAGCTGGCCATAATCAGTTTAGTTGTTAGCAGTGGTGTAACATGGGGGGGTGCTATGTGGCCCCAGGTGCAATTTTCTTAGGGGTGCATAATTTCAAAAGAAATTTGCGTCCCTAATAGCTTCACGCACCAGGGTTCGGCTCGGGCAAGGTGAGCAGCTCTTGCACGTTCCGCCGAGTCTGGAAGGGAGGAGCAAGACAGAGCATTCTGGTCCTGTCCTGACTCCTCCTTGACCTGACCATCAGCAGTTGACGTAAGTCACGGGATGCCAGTGGCGCCAGTGCCACGCTTCGCTGCTGTGATGCAGGAAGGAGCAGCTTGCCGAGCAGGAGTCTGAGGCTCTTCACAGATGGTCTAATTACTTTAATGTATAATTTGCTTTAATAATAAAATATATATGAATGTGTTATTTAAATGTATTTTAATCTAATTTGTAGTAATCTATAATTATTCTAAAATGTTATTTCTGTGGAGATCTGTGATACACTCATATACACTGCACATTACGGTGAGTTTTATTGCTGTGATATAGAAATGTGTGTTGCGTATGAGCGAATCAAAGAGCTCCACAGCAATAAAGCTCACAGTAATGTGCAGTGTGTATGAGCATATCACAGATCTGCACGGCAATGTGTGGTGTGCGTGTGTGAGAATAAGCTTGACTTTATTATTGGGGAAGATATTGGGATGGGGAGGTGGAAAAGTACACCTTTGTTTATGTCGTCAAAAAAATCTTGCACCAGCCCAGCCCAGCCCAAATTACCTGTGATCAGGGCGTACTAACATTTTCACAGGTTGTCGCGATGCAATACTTGCCTTGGGCGCTGACAACCCACGCTACGCCACTGGTTGTTAGGTTGCCAATACATTAGTACACTGTCCAAACACTAACCCCACATGTAATTCTTAATTTTGTATCATGTACCAAGAGCTTAAGCATGACATTTTCTCAAAGAAGATCCATTATAAATGGCTTTTGAAATCCTTTTTGTTTCTTATTTAGGTCTGAGAAACAATCACAGCTACATCGAGTAGAAAATCAAATAAGACTGACTATACTATTTAATCAAAGGTAAGTGCAAAAATGAAACCAAGGTGATATTCAGGCAATATTAGACCGGAATAATGCTCAGTATTCCTGCCCCCTTTAGCCCCATCTTGCATATATTTTACATTTCTTTGTTTCTCGCTTTCCTTTTTCACTCTGCCCTGTTGTAGTCTTTGTGAGGTTTCTGAAACATCAGTGCAGATTTTAAGAACATAGATCTTGTGTGAAATAAAATAAGATCATTTTTTTTCAGTATTAACATTTCTGCCAAGATGCTTATTTTTCCTCAGGGTAACGTTTTGAAATATCAGTATATATACCCTATGTATGCCAAGTCCTTAAATCTAATATCTATTTCTTTCAAATGCTATTACATCAATTATACTACGCACTTTAAATAGTTTTCCTACTTTATTCAATAGTTCAATAATGCTCCATTTTTTTTTAATAGCTGTCACAAACAAGGCCATATTTAGGCATGAGGCTTCTCTAGGCATGGCCAATGCTGCTGCAACCCCTCAAGTACCACGAAATTTGTCATGAAATTAAGACATAATTATCATCTATCAGGGACATATATGTAAATAAACATTTAATAGAGTGCAAAAGTAAAGTATCTTATTCACAACAAATGATTTCATTTTAAAATTAATTGTTGTGAGTTTGTATAAAGAAGGGGACAGTAAAAAAAAAATATGGAATGAATGTCAGCCACCTCCGGGAGAGGACTGCGATCCGGCGCCGATCGGTGCCGAAACGTGATCCAGCACCTATGGTGTTAAAGGGAAGCACTGCTAGAAAGGGCAGATTGTGACCTTTCCAGCAGTGCCTTTCGTTTTTCTTTGACTGCTAGCGATGGGGAGAGAGTGGGATCGCCTGAAACAGACGTCATTGCACCTGGTGCGATGACGTCAGGATGCTGGCCAGGGACCCAGAGGCGGGGCTGACATCCAAGATGTCAGCCCGCACCGGGAGATGACAGCGATTGGCGTATCGCGGACTGCGAACCGAGGACGTGATCGAGACGACGTGCCGAGCATGTCCTTTACAGCCAAGTGGTTAAATTACTTTTTTTTCAGTATATATTCCCTGGTATACACTGTTTCTTTTTTCCTATCGTTCTGCTACTTGTCATATTTCATCGCTTAGATTCCCAACCTTTAAAATAATTGCTCCCTGATGCTGGTTCCTCTCCAGAGTGTGTATGGGAGGAGGAGGGTCCTTCTGCCCAGTAGCTGTCAGCAGTCCCCGTCCTGTCCCGGGGCTGTGTTTGTAAGCAGGGGGGGCAGTTGTTATGCGGGCTCCGTAGTTGGAAAACCTTTTAAGGATTTTTATTTTTTCATATAAATATATATATATATTGATTTTGGCTATGGTTGTAGTTTTAATAAATCATCTTTTATTAAGCTGTGCCACTTGGAATTGCCGTTGTGGAAGAAATGGTGGAAGAAGGGAGGTATCCCGCAATAACTCACATGCTGTTAAATCTAGAGCTGGAGATTCAGGGGCTCTAGTTCAAGTGAATGTATGCACAATTGCTTATTTTTTCTGTGCACTGAATTAAGTGGGTTGCACTATGTACCTGTTTGTGATGTGAATATGAAGAATCCTTGTAAGGGAAAAAAGTCGAATTCGAAAAGTGGTTTTCTGTATACCCACCTAACGTTGGCTTTTTTTTTATAATTGAATCATGTTTGCATTATGATTTGTAGTTTTCTTATTTTTTCCTTTATGAGGGTTGTGCGCTGACTGTTTTTTGTACTACCTATAATTGTTGTAAAGAAAAAAAAAGGTACTTTTTGTGCATGAGATTGCAGGAGCTTTGGGAATAGGCTGTTGCTGCACAGTGTAGTATATATACAAAGTACATATATTTGATACTTCTTTAAATAAGAACGCTCCACTCAGAGGGTGGTTCCTTATCACCTTAATTTTGCTAATTGGTCTACATGCTATGTAGTTGGGGTATTTTGCACGAGTGAAGTAGTGTGATATATATATATATATTATTATTATTATTATCATCATTTATGTTACGCCAACAGTTTCCGCAGCGCTTTACAATAACCAAAGGGAACAAAATACAAATAAACGGACATAAGATGGAAACAAGGTGTGTAGCGGGCCCTGCTCAAATGAGCTTACAGTCTAGAGGGATTGGGGTTGAGGAAGACAAGAGGAATTTCACTAGATAGCAGGATCATTAGTGCCAGTGGTTTGGGAATGGTGGGGCCATAGAAGCAGCTTCAATCAAGTGTGAGTAGGTGAGCAGAGGGATGAGTTGCATCAGTGATTCGGTACGCTAATCTGAAGAGATGGGTTTTGAGGGATTTCTTGAAGGCCTGAAGGTCAGGGGAGAGTCGAGAGTTGGCCGTGCGTGTGTAGACCGATGACAGGTGGAGATCACCTGCTGAACAGAGTTGTCTAGATGGGACGTGCTTGCGGAGTAACGAAGACATGTAGGACTAGGGAGGGATTGAGTTATTGAGTTATTTGGACGTGAGCATCAGTATTTTAAACTGTATCCTGAAACGTACAGGAAGCCAATGGAGGGACTGGCAGAGGGGGGGGGGGGGGAGTATGTAAGGTGCGTTTTAGTGAGAAAAATAAGCCTGGCCCCTGCATTCATTACAGATTACAAAAGGGCGATACGGGAGTTGGGGAGGCCAATAAGGAGCGAGCTGCAGTAGTCAAGTCGTGAAATGACAAGAGCATGAACCAGCACTTTTGCGGTATCTTGTGTCAGAAAGGGGCGGACACGAGCAATGTTTTTGAGTTGAAAATAACAGGATTGGTCACTGTCTGGATGTGGAAAGAGAATGTTAGGTCAGAGTCAAAAATGACACCAAGGCAGCAAGCTTGGGGTGTTGGGCTAATGGGTGTTCCATTTACTCGTAGAGAGATAGGTGATATTGGGTTCGCCTTGGAGGGAGGAATGACGAGAATTTCAGTTTTGGCAAGATTGAGTTTAAGGAAGCGGGAAGCCATCCAATTTGAGACAGCGAAGAGACAGTCAGTGACTCGATCCAGGAGAGAGATCAGGGGAGGAGAGGTAAATTTGATTGTCATCAGCGTATAGGTGGTGCCGGAATCCAAAGGCGCTGATCAGTTTTCCTAGAGAGGCAGTGTACACTGAAAAAAGTAGAGGGCCCAGTACTGAACCTTGGGGCACCCCAACAGAGACAGGCTGTAGGTGTGTAGACCGATGACAGGTAGAGATCGCCTGCTGACCAGAGTTGTCTAGATGGGACGTGCTTGCGGAGTAACTAGGGAGGGGATGAGTTATTGAACAATTTGAACGTGAGCGTTAGTATTTTAAACTGTATCCTGGAGCGTACAGGAAGTCAATGGAGGGACTGGCAGAGTGGGGAATACGCGAGGTACATTTAGTGAGAAAAATAAGCCTGGCCCCTGCATTCATTAAAGATTGCAAAGGGGCAATACGGGAGTTGGGGAGGCCAATAAGGAGCGAGTTGCAGTAGTCAAGACTTGAAATGACAAGAGCCTGAGCCAGCACTTTTGCAGTATCTTGTGTCAGAAAGGCGCGGATATGGGCAATGTTTTTGAGTTTATATTAATAGGATCTGGTCACTGTCTGGATGTGGGAAGAGAAAGTTAAGCCAGAGTCAAACGTGACACCAAGACAGTGAGCTTGGGGTGTTGGGCTAATGGGTGTTCCATATATATATATATATATATAATATATATATATATATATATATATATAATTATTTTTGTGTCAGCTTTTTAAGATACATACAGGGTTATTCAAAGAGAATTGAAAAGTCACCGTACGTTCGGTGACTTTTCTTTCGCTTCAATTCTGCGCGATTCGCCGATCCTATTTTGGAGAACCTGCGGTGTATTCAGCAAGCACCACAGGGTCCCAAGTGCAATGAAAACCCGCTGCAAACCCAACGGACACTCACTGCCAACCCGCCGAAAACTCACCGCAAAACCCGCCGAACACTTACTAAAACCCACAAAACAGCTGGACTAACCCCGCTGAACACGCCGGAGGAACCCAAGAAGCCACCAATCACAGGGCAGAGCAGCCGCCAGAAAAAGCCGACACCACAGACGAATGGAGTGAAAAAAATAAAACAGTACGCTTGAATGTTTGAAAGTGAAACGCTGTTTGCAAAGAAACTACAGAACGAAAATTTCTGAAATTTACATATAAGATTCAATGAATGATAATAAAAAGGGCTGTTACAGAAAAAATTATTTAAAAAAATTCGTAAAAAATGCCTAAAAGATCCTAAAAAAAATCTATAAATAGACTTTTTACTGCAGAATATTATAATGAACGTTTATTAGATATTGAATTAAAATGGGAATATTTTTAACATTGAAGCCTATGGGATTCGCCTGAATAAATCTGCCGAATGAAACCACCGAACAGCAGGGCAATTTGGCAACTTTTCACTGCTGGTTTTTGTTTTCTGAATAGACAAAGCATTGCTTCACCATGGGGATTTCACTGCCCTTGAACATTCACCGAACAGGAACCGTATGTGCTAGCAATTCGCCAAGATTTGGCAAACTGCCTGCTCTCTAAATAGCCGAATGGCCAGGAAAAGTAACCGTATGCCGAATTTCAGTGTTCTGTTACCTTTCGGCCACAATTTGGATTTCTTTGAATTACCCTGAGTTATATGTTTTTTACATCAATTGTAATGTAAAGGAGCTAAAATTGAACCCAAGATTTTCTAGAGTCCAGAGCATGTTGCCTACTTTGTTTGTTTATCAGGGCACCAGATGGTGCTTATGAAGATTAAGTATACTCATGTTTGGTAGTAAAGCGTTTTAGCTCACTGTGCCATTCATATAGAAGCCATTTGTTTCTACTTTCTAAATACATGATATTGATAAAAGGTTTTAGAAGTTACATAATGAATATTCCAGATTTTACTTTGGTTGAATCATCTTTATATTAAACCTTTAAGGTAGGTAGCCAACCTTTCTTAAGAAGCAGAAATATATTTAATCACATTCACAGCATGCATTTGCCAAAATGTTTAATAAGCCGTTTAATAAGGTATGCTGCAGCCTGAGGAAAATTAAGCATCTTGTCAGAAATGATAATATTGAAAAATATACTCCTTTTATTCCCAAAACTGATTTCTCTGAAGATCACCAAATATACAAGAACTGTTATTGCAACACAGAATTATCATTTCTTAGTTAAACGGAATATCTTTATTTAAAAAGTCATCAAGCATAGATTAACAAAAATGTACATAAGACGTTCAAAGGTACTAAATGTAAAACGTTGTCATTTTTCCTTCTAAAGTGAAAAAAACACCCCTGTATATTATTCTCATTGCCCACAAAATTTACAGTGTAAATAATCTACAAAGGACATAAGGAATATCGATTCATGTGCATGGCTGGGAAATTCATTTCAGACTTTTTTGGATTTCTGCTATTTCAGATTCGTAAGCATTTTGGAATCAGATATTTCAGTTACTTCTGAATTTCTGATGTGCTAAATTTTGTAGCTGCAGTGGGCTGCTACTGCACAAGACTGAATGTAACAAAAAAAATAATAAAGCCCTATTCCGATCATTTTCAATATTTTTCCACACTGTCTGTAAACAATTCACATTTTTTGAGTCATGGGAGTGTTTACGTTGTCTTTCCCTGCTATGTTTTTCATAATTCGTTTTGTGGACTATGTTATATTGAATAAGGAGGCTCAGCTTTCAGACTTATAATTATATATAAGAAAAACATTGGCACTCCAATTCTGCATTCAATATGGCAAATTTATTGAAGTCACATCAACAAGTAGACAAAGATTCAACTAATGAGGGCCTTTATCAAGCCTCAAGCGTATCCTTGGCTTTCTTTTGGGTAGTTCTTGTAGAAAGTTAAAGAATCCTCTGGAATGAATTAAACACTTGTTGCGGATGTACAAGAACTAAATGTGAAGTAAATCACAAATGAAGAACTGCCAAACCAGTTGTAAGCCATATGGAGTGGCAGGACTTTCATTTATTCTACTGACTCTAGTCCGCTCAGATATAGACACCACTAGATCCTTGTCCATGCTCGAGAGAAGAAGCCATACTGGCTTTCTTGCTATTTCTGAGACCCAGAGTTCAAGGGGGTGGAGTGTGTTTATATGTAAATCAGGATTTAAAACCTAATATTACACAACTGGAAAGCGATGAGGGAAATGTGGAATCCTTATGGGTAAATATTTCGTTGGGGAATAAACAGGGAAGTCAATTATTGGTTGGCATATGCTATAAACCACCTAATATAGATAATGATGAGGAAGAACAACTGTTAGAGCAAATTAGGAAGGCTGCACATCATGGTAGCACTTTAATTATTGGAGATTTTAATTACCCGGACATTAATTGGGATAGTGGGACTAGTAATTCAGCAAAGGGAATCCGGTTCCTGAACATTTTAAATGATACCTTCATGTCACAACTGGTAGAAACACCAACTAGAGAGGATAACTGTCTGGACCTGGTTATAACAAATAATGTGGATCTTTTCTCAAATATTAATGTAAAGGAACAGTTGGGAAACAGCGACCATAACATGGTGACTTTTGAAATAAACTCAAAAAAACACATTCATAAGGGGCATGCTAAAATATATAATTTTAAAAAGGCCAACTTTATTAAAATAAAGGAAGCTCTCAATGTCATTGACTGGCAGAAACTCTTTCACGGGAAAAACACTGAGGATAAGTGGAATATCTTTAAACTAACACTAGAAAAGTACACATCACAATATATTCCACTGGTTAATAAATATAAAAGAAACAGACTGAAACCAATGTGGCTTAGTAGGAAGGTAACTAAGGAAATGAAAAATAAAAAGAAGGCATTTAAAGCTTTTAAATTTGATGAGGCATCCTATAAAGCATATAGGGCAGCCAATAAAGCATGTAAAAATGCGATTAGATGGGCTAAACTAGAAAATGAAAAAGAAATAGCCAAAGAGAGCAAGACCAACCCTAAAAGATTCTTTAGGTACATAAATTCTAAAAAACCCAAGAGTGAAAATGTAGGTTCACTAAAATCTGAGTCAGGGCTATTGTTAACTGAAGATCAGGATAAGGCAGAAATTTTAAATGATTATTTTTCTTCAGTATTTATCAAAGAGAAACCTATAACAGGAGACATGAAATTCATTAATAAAAACTTACTAATACAAAGTGACTGGTTGACTCAGGACAAGGTTTTACACAAATTAAACAATGTGAATGTTAATAAAGCCCCAGGGCCAGATGGAATTCACCCGCGAGTACTAAGAGAGCTATGTGTTGAAATATGTAAACCTCTGTTCTTAATCTTTCAAGATTCTTTTCTTTCAGGAATAGTACCAGAGGATTGGAGAAAAGCTGACGTGGTCCCTATATTTAAGAAAGGTTTAAAATTTGTGCCTGGGAATTATAGACCTGTGAGCTTAACATCTGTGGCTGGGAAAGTATTTGAGGGGTTACTAAGGGATAGTATTCAGGAATTTATTGGGAGGTATAATGTAATTGGCAAAAATCAGCATGGTTTCATGAAACACAGATCATGTCAGACTAACCTAATTACGTTCTATGAGGAAGTAAGTAGAAGTATAGATCAGGGGGTCGCAGTGGATGTGATTTACTTAGATTTTGCCAAAGCTTTCGACACAGTTCCACACAAAAGGTTACTATTTAAATTAAGAAAAAATGGTCTAGATGAAAATACTTGTTCTTGGATAGAAAACTGGCTAAAAGATAGGGTACAGAGAGTGGTCATAAATGGTACATTTTCAAGATGGACACCAGTGGTAAGTGGTGTCCCTCAGGGGTCTGTTATAGGACCAATACTATTCAATTTATTTATAAATGACCTTGAGATAGGCATTGAAAGTCATGTATCAGTGTTTGCAGATGACACAAAGCTAGGAAAAGTAATACAATGTGAGCAGGATGTTACTTCGCTGCAGAGGGATTTAGATAGATTGGGGGACTGGGCACTTAAATGGCAGATGAAATTTAATCTAGATAAATGCAAAGTTATGCACTTTGGAGTGAAGAACACACAAGCAATTTATACCCTAAATTGTACGGAGTTAGGGAAATCCAAGCAGGAGAAGGATTTGGGAATAATCATAGATTTCAAACTAAGTAACAATGTGCAATGTCAAACAGCAGCCGCCAAGGCCAGCAAAGTACTGGCATGCATTAAAAGGGGAGTTCACTCACGGGATGAAAACATAATTTTGCCTCTGTATAAATCAATGGTCAGGCCGCACCTTGAATATGCCGTGCAATTTTGGGCACCTGTCTTAAAAAAAGATATTATATCGCTAGAAAAAGTGCAGAGACGGGCAACTAAATTAATAAGGGGGATGGAAGGGTTAAGTTATGAGGAAAGACTAACAAGCTTAAACCTGTTTAGTTTAGAGAAAAGGCGCCTTAGAGGGGATCTGATAACCTTATATAAATATATACGGAGCCATTATCAACCATTGTCTGATAACCTATTCATTAACAGGACTATACATAGGACAAGGGGTCATCCATTTAGACTGGAAGAAAGAAAATTTAGCTTAAAGCATAGGAAGGGTTATTTTACGGTGAGAACAATAAAGCTGTGGAATTCTCTGCCTGTTGAGGTGGTTGGGTCAGAGTCTGTACAGACTTTTAAAAAACGACTGGATGACTTCCTGCAGACACAGAATATTAAGGGTTATAATATTTAATATGTGGGTAAAAGCTTCTTGATCCAAGGAGAAATCTGACTGCCATTCTGGGGTCAAGAAGGAATTTTTTCCCAGTATGTTGCAAGTTTCAGACTGGGTTTTTTGCCTTCTTTTGGATCAACAGCAGTAGGTTATGTGGGAGAGGCTGAACCCGATGGACGCATGTCTTTTTTCAGCCTATATAACTATGTAACTATGATTTTAAAAAAAAAAACAGAAAAAAAGTTTTGCAAAAAAATTCCGAAAAATGCCTAAAAGATCCTAAAAAATCTATAAATAAAGAGACTTTTTACTGCAGAATATTATAATGAACGGTTTATTAGATATTGAATTAAAACGGGAATATTCTTAACATTGAAGTTTATGGGAATCGCTTGAATAAACCTGCCGAATTAAACCACTGAACAGCAGGGAAATTCGGCAACTTTTCACTGCTGGTTTTTGTTCTCTGAATAGACAAAGCATTGCTTCTCTATGGGAATTTCACTGCCCTCGAACAGGCAATGAACAGGCCCCGTATGTGCAGACAATTCGCCAGGATTTCTTGGACTGCCTGCTCTCTGAATAGGGATGAGCTGTTCGGTTCGATCGGTTCAGAGTTCGGTTTGAACATTGGCCGTTCGAAAGTTCGCGAACTTCAAACTTTTTGGGACGTTCGCCAAAAGTTTTAAAAAAAAAATTTGAAAAAAGTATAAAAAATGCTTACAGATACTAAAAAATCTAGAGATAAAGAGACTCTTTACTGCAGAATATTATAAGCAACGGTTTATTAGATATTGAATTAAAACGGGAATATTTTTAATATTGAAGCCTATGGGATAAAACATTCTTGTTACTAAAACATCAGGCAGACACGGCCCTCTAATCAGGCACTGTAGAGGGCAGCCTGCCGGGGCCTCCCAAGGATCCCCTTGAGGAGCATGCGGCCGCTGGATGACAGAGCTGCGACTGTGCGGACTAGCCACCCGGGTGCATGTGGCAGAGACAGGTGGCGCAGGGAGGTAGCCACTGCACCTGCGGCCACGGCAGACCCCCCCTCCACAACCAGGATCCAGGGAGCCCCCAATGAACACCAGGCTAAGGTAAGGCCACATTTCTAAAAAAAATAAAATCCGAGGACAATTTTAAATGTCCCTGGGAACATAAAATAAAACCTTTTTTTTCTTTCTCTACCTTGCTGAATGTATTTAATCATATATATTAGATACATTCAGCCAGGTAGAGGGGGGTGGCATGTGGGCTGCGCAGGCTCTCAGACAGTGGTTTGTTTTTTTTGTGTGTATATTTTTAGCAAATTTATAGGGGAAGGTAAGGGCAGGTATGATATATATATATATATATATAGATAAGATATATATCTATGTTCTTACAAATATATATATCCAGACTTGTATTACACACACATTTTGACAACTAATTGCCCCCCCCCAATTTGGCTGATCCCTCCAGAAGAAATGTTGAACCCGATAGAGCAGAGAATAATATATATATTCTCTGCTCTGTCGGGTTCAACATTTCTTCTGGAGGCATCAACCAAATTGGGGGGGCGCATTTAGTTGAGATTGTCCACATGCCACCCCCATGTGCGTATGTGTATATATGGTCTGAGGGTGTATATATATATCTGCGTGTTAATATTTACATATATATAGGTCTGCGTGTTGATATATACGTATATGTCTCTGTGTGGTATCAATGCATCTCTACTCTATACACTGCACTCCGTGTCCCTAAAATATATATGATCAGGGGTTACCTTTTTTATATTTTTATACTATTCCTATTAAATTAACAGTAATTTTTGATGTATTTTATTCAGTAGAAACTTATTTTCCTATATAACATGTGCTTTGTGAAAATAAAATGGTTTTGTGTGTACATTTTAATTTAGTTAGTGGATTCCTGTCCAGTGCGGTGAGAAGCAAACATAATGCAGTGTAGACACGCTGCGAGGCGGAGCGGAGTGAAGTCAAGCCTGCAAAATATTTACTTCGCTTCGCTGTGCGTCGCTACACGCTCAGTGTTTCTCAGCCTTTATTCCCGCATCGCTAGCTTACTGAATCAGTTTGTGTACTTGTTACTGACCCTGCTTGTTCTGAGGACCCGATCTGTTGCCGACTTTGCCTGCCATTTGACTATTCTCTGTATATTCCCTGCCTGTTCTGTTTGCTTCCTGTTGCTACTGGTGTGCGCCGATTCTCACCATATACAGTAGCGCAGTACAAGTGCCTAAACATTGCTGACCCGGTTTTGTTATAGCTGCTGATGTAACTGAATAGATCGGGGATCTCTTCTGCATTACCAAAACCTCCACCACTGCACTCTTCCACAGTACCTAAGAGGGGCACCACCAAAGGCACAATATTTGGGTGCACTGCCACTGACGCCTATACCAGATTCATATCATTTTAATATTGGACCGCAGGGTCCACCACTGCACTCTTCCACAATACCACAGAGGGGTTATGGTGTGAAGGCACTTGCTGCCACCAAAGGCCCAATTTTAAAGCACCTATTGTTACTTTCATCCAAAGCCTGCATAAGTTTCACCATAATTTAGCCAAAAAAAATCACTAAACTTGTTCTGCGTGTACTAAAACGTCTCCTCTTTTCATACAGGCTGCCTCCCCAAGCAGTTGTTTATGAATAGATTAAATCAAAACCATTTACCGTCATTTGAAATGTAATTTTTTTGTTTTTAAACGTTTCTATAATCCTACAAATCCGCCTCTTCACGGGCAGGTTATGGGGACCTCCTAGGCACGATATTTGAAGGAATTTTTATTTTTTATTCTTAACCTTTATTTCATGGAAAACTCACTGTTCCTTTAAAAATGTTTTTTTTTTTACTTTTTGGCCTTGTTTCCTGTCCCCCAGGGCACTACCCGGACCCCCATACACCCTTTATGGCAAATATCTTGTATATATGCCCTCTTGGAGGGCACTCTAAAAATCGAACTTTCGAGTCCCATTGACTTGCATTGAGTTCGGTTCGTGTTCGAACCCAAACTTTTGAAATTGTTCGAGTTCGAATGCGAACCGAACACGGGGTGTTCGGCTCATCACTATCTCTGAATAGCCGAATGGCCAGGAAAGGTAACCGTACGCTGAATTTCACTGTTCGGTTACCTATCGGCCACAATTCGAATCTCTTTGAATAACCCTGCATGACATTTAGATACGAACAGAGAACAGAGACCTTTCATCTGTCTCTGCATGTGAGTGCATGTTAACTGTAGGGATCATGGTCAGGGTTCTACACTATTAAAGGTATCACAAGATATGAAATGCTTAATAATCTGCTAGTGTATCTTTCGTAGCATCTGTCCCAGGTTACCTTGACATTGGACATATGAGCTTCAGAACTCAATTTTTGAAAATAAAACCGTGAAAGACAAATGAAAAAATGCATTCTATGACATTTTGTCATACCTTCTCCTGAAGGGCTTGTTTTTCATTCAGTGTTTCTTCCAACTTAGCCTGTAGTTCCCGAATATGGGTGATATCAGTTGATGACTGGTTAAGCAAAGAGAAGATAATAATCCTAAATAAACACTAATAATGTATGACAATGTTTAAAGATTTTAAGCTATGAGAATTCAAAAACAACTTTAAACAAACAGCATTTTCTAAACAAATATATAACTGTGCAGTTCAATGCGTTACAGATATACATTTTTTTAATTCTCGTGCTTTTTCGGTTCTCCTCAAGACAAACTTTCTGATACAATTCATACATGAGGATTGCAAAATAGATATAAAGCATAAGACATGTTTTATCTTTAAAAAGAAAAAATAAAGTAGAACTAATGGAAAAATATATATATTTCAGTAGAGATATATGACAGTAAAGTACAACACTTCTGAAATAACTCTTAAACCTGAAACCATCATGATCCGATGACGGGTTTGACATGCATGTCAAATAGATTTGGTAGCATCAGCAATGCAGACTGGCAAATCTAACCTTAAATGTCAACCTAATGTCACAGCTCCTGTTTCTCATATACTGAGCTGAAAGATTTTAATCCAAAAAAGCCATCCTCATATAATTGTGACTCCTGGCTCCCTTCAAATGAAATAAGTTTCTGTCTTTTCTGCATTGACAATGAACAGCAGAACTCTTTGTTCTGAGAATAGTCTCCCCACCTGGGCAATGAGAGCTTTATGCTTCTTCATCAGCTCATTCAGGTCCTCTTGATCCTCATCGATTCGTTTTAGGAGATCAGCTTTCTCATGCTGTAGTTGGAACAACTGTTCATCAGTCTGTAAATAAAAAAAAAAAAATAATAAAATGAGAAAAGGTTGGATAATAATCACACTATTTATTTTCCTGCTAAAAATATTCTATTCTATTATTTTCCTGCTATAAAAAAATATTTTTCTTTTTTTTTCCAATTTGTTTTCCCGAGTCCGACTTTTTAAAAAAAATGTATTACAGCTGTTAGGAAGGTGATAAAAACCACATAATGAATTATGCTTCCATATCATTTTTTAAGTACTTGCCATTTAGTTATAATTTAAAAATATAGCTTCTGGCAAGCTTAAGTAACATTTAGAAGAAGGTTATTGTGCAGTTATTACAATAAATACATAAAACAATGAGTGACTTCAGAATTGCTCGTAATCTTTGGCTTTGCTGATGCATCAATGAAAACACCATCATAATATAATAGTTTAATATACATCAAAAAAGAATGGAAAAGAATAAGAAAAGAGTAACTATTTCAGCTTTTACTTGACAATAGACGTTATTCAGAGAGAGCCAAACTGGCCCTGAAATTGCACGGAATGGTGCATTTCCCTGTACGGTGCAATTTCGTGGCCATTCGGCAAATCAAAACCTGTCAATTCGCCATCTATTGGCGAATTGCCAGCGAAATACAGGTGATCTTCAGCAGCAGTGAAATACCCATAAAGAAGCAATGGCTAATCTATTCAGAGAACATCGAACAGCAGCGAAATGCCCTGATGTACGGTGGTTTCATTCGACAGGTTTAATCAGGTGAATCCCATAGGTTTCAATGTTAAAAATATTCCCATTTTTATCCATATCTATTAACCTTCCTGGCGTTACAATTCTGACATATTTTATATGTCAGGATCGTTACAATTTATTTGGCCCCCTAGTGGTATCAGAGTGTAACTTCAGGTAAAATGCATTGCAGAAAGCAATACATACCTGTCCCTGCACTCCCCCGCTGTCCCCCGCTGTTACACTATGGACGATCATGACGTCATGCTTCCTGGTTCCCTTCTCGCAAAAAGGGAACCAGAAAGCAGGACACAGAGATTGCACAGAGGAGAATTCGATTGCGGGAGGTCAGCGAGGGAGTGCAGGTAAAGGTATGTATCCAGCCCAAGTGTGGCTCGGGGTTACTGCTTTCAGCAATGAAATTTAACCCCAAGCCACACTCGGGAAAACTGCCAGGGAGGTTAAACCATTTATTTTTTTAATTTGCATCAAACAGTCTTTTTTTTTTTTTTTAGGATTTTTTAGGCATTTTTGGTGATTTTTTTTCAGCAAAATCTGTTTTTCCGATTTTTTTTTTAATTAGTTTTTTTTATCTGCAACACACCTTTTTATTATTATTCATAGGACCTTATATGTTAATTCCAGACATTTTCGTTCAGTAGTTTTTTTGGCAAACAGCGTTTAAAATTTTGAAAGTTTCAGTCGTTTTGTTTTTTCTTTTTACCTCGTTCGTCGGTTTGTCTGCTTTTTCTGGCAGCTGGTCAGCACTGTGTTCTGGGGATCGTAGGCTTTTTTCAGACACGTTCGGCGGGTTTTCGGTGGCTTATCGGATCCGATAATTTCAGCAGTTTTGCAGTGGTTTTTTTTCCAATTCGGCGGTTTTGCGGCGGATTTTCCCTGCACTTCAGGGACCCTGTGGTGAATGCTGAATTAACCGCAGGGTCGGGGAATTTGATTCCCTGAAGTGTGGGGAATGAAAGAGCACCAAAATGTCGGTGACATTTCGGTACTCTCTAAATAACCCCTTACCTCATTTATGGAGTGCCCTTGTTGAAACACTTGACTTTCATTTTTCAAAAAAGTTATATTTTAATGGTAAGTATCTTTAAAAAAACAAAAAATACTCCTTTGCTTATAATATTGGGATACTGTTGCTGAGTGAAAATCAAGAGATTTCTTACAGTTTCTGTGATGCAAAAATAATATGTTTGAAAAGATCTAGCTACTCAAAAGGCATGCTTGTAAAAATAATAGAAAATAGAAAACTGTTCAAAGACTGATCGTAGAAGATATGAAACACACTTCAAATATTTGAAAAATTCATCCTGGAGTGATCTAGTATTTGATATTAAGGGTCTCATAAAAGGTTGAGCTATGATAGAATGCAGTTCATCTGTTGATGCATCGTCCTTAAAAAAGACCAGTCGACTTCTAAGCAGTCTCAGATAAATGCACATTCCAAAGACAAATGGCTGTGGTGAGGAATACAAAACAATCGGGCTAGATTCACTACTGATCGATATTCACAAAGACCCAGAGATTTAAAATGAGAGCAGTGACCTTCACGCCACTATAAATGTAGGAGCTCGGACTTGCATGCTAGCTTTCGTTTAAAGTTCATGGTGGTCAAATAGAGACCATGGTTTACAAATCAATGTGAAAAATGCCAAGATCTGACAAAACTAAAACAGTGCACACAAAAGAACACAAATCAGCTTTTAAAAAAAAATAGATCTGTAATGTACAGAAAAACCAAATGCCAAGTCATTCTAAATATCTAAGTTCTGAGATATTATAAGCTCAGGGCTGCCAAGAATCGACTTTGAGGTGAGGTAAGTCACAAGTACTTTGCAATGTTTGGAGAGTTTCATGCAACTTAGACCAGTGTTTCTCAAACCTGTCGTCAGGACCCCGTAACAGGCCAGATTTTGCAGATCACCTTGGGGGAAATGCAGACTGAATCCTGCAATCACAGAGCAGCAAATCATATCACCTGTGCTGTGCTTCAGATATCTGGGAAACCTGGCGAGGTAGAGGGTCCTGAGGACAGGTTTGGGAAACACTGATTCAGTCTATGGTGGATCCTCACCATAGATAGCTGATACATTGTTATTTAAAAAAAAAAAAACAGTGCGTGGCTACATCAAAGAAACCAGGAATCTCAGCAAGAAATGTTCTGGGTGCTCAATCAAGGGAGTCCACAATCCAGAACATCAATCAAAAGGAAAATCGGCCACACTGAATTCTTGCTGCCATATCAACATTTATTTACCGCAATTTGGGAGAAAATGCTACAACATTTCGGCCAAAGCCGAAAACATACATGACTAAGGCTTTGGCCGAAACGTTGTAGCATTTTCTACCAAATTGCAGTGAATAAATATTGATATGGCAGCAAGAATTCAGTGTGGCTGATCTTCCTTTTGATTGACACATTGTTATACAGTTACTACCCTTATGCAATGTCCTTGGATCGAGGGATGCTAATTAGTGATTATTCCCAACTCCGTAAGTGCACTAATGCAGCAATAGCAGTAATAAATGAATCTAGGCCATTGAATGAGCACTAAAGAGAACACGCTTTTAATTAACGTGCTCCACGGCACACAAACTTTAGAAATACATTTTTGCTTGATCTATAAAAAGCACAATAAATATAGGATATTACCACGCTTCGGTCCTTCACACTTCATTGCCAGCAATGCGGAGGCAAATCATCTGATCAGTAAAATCCGCAAAGCACACAATGCCCATCCTACCTCAAATTATAAAAATAGTAGAATTTGACAGGCAAGAAATAAATCCTTTGAAGATGGCAATGTTAATGGTTATCGCACTAATCTTGTGATGGGTGTTAAGAGTTTTAAATGACTAAAATTAACAGTAGTATGAAAAATGGGATTTACCATAGCTTTATTTCTGGATGTATTGTCAAGTTCCATGTGCAGACTTTCCAGTTCCAAATGCAGAGACTTTTGTGTTTTCTGTGCCTCGGACAGTCTGGCCTCACTGTTTTCGAGCTGAATCAGAGAGGAAAGTAGACAAGTTAGGAATGTTATGCAACTTGAAATGTTCAGAAGGTAATTTTTTTAACGTGTACAATATACCATATACAGTGTATACCAAATATATATGTTTTTAATACCAAACTGACAGACTGACTTAAATAAACGTTACGGTTTATGGACACATAAGGTCCTCCAGTGTCATCTTTTTGGTCCCGGTGTTATCAGAGTTAGAACACCAGGCACTCTTTCGGTCCTATGTGCTAGACTAAGGGGGTATTTCAGATAGTACCAATGATTGCAGTGGTTGGGAAGAATGCCGGAAATCATTGCTGTTGCAACCACGATTACCTTCAGTTTTCCAAAAAAGGATTGATGAAGCCTCTCCTGGCATCATTTGAATTTCTCTTTTTTTCAGATGCCACAGGTGCAACCACTGTGTTTTTCGCCATTGTTTGCAACTATGGCAAACATCAGCACTTACTCAACAACCGCATTAGAGGGCTTATATATATATTTCTAGGATACATTGCTTTTAAAAGGCACACATTATTAAGAGATAATATTTTAAAGGTCGCACTCTACAAAATGCACTCGTTATAATAATTACTGATTAAAATATGATAATTAAAAGGCTTAAAAATAAAGATATGGTCAAAAATCCTGATTTTTTTTTTCCCCCATACAAATGTGTTAAGTCATCCAGATTTTCAGCTCGGGCAGATTGTCTTGTCCAGACCAGGAATATGTTAAATCAGTCAATTCAAAGGAGGTTGAGAATATACCATAAAATTCTTTTTCTGCAAGTTTTTATGAGACATCTGTTTGAAGCTGATCACTCTGCATCAACAGAGATTCCTCAGAGGTCAGTTTAATTGAAGAAACAATGGGAGTTACTGTAAATAATGAGGGCACTTGTACCATTAAAAAGTGGACTGGAAACAGGGGTCAAGTCCTAAGAAAATAAGTGCAGGAACTTCAAGATTCAGGCTCGGCCAGTAGGGATGAGCTGTTCGGCTTCGGAGTTCGACCCGAACTTAGCCTGTTCGAGCAGATCGCGAACACCGAACATTTCCGGGTGTTCGCCGCATGTTCGACCACAATGGACCACAATGCATTTTCCCACTGGCCTGAAGCTCGTAATTGGCTACAGCCTTGCACCTGACCACAGGTCTGGTGCAAGACTGGTTCAACACTATGCCAATCACCGCTCAGAGTCCTGATTGGGCAAATTTTGCCCAATCATGGGCTCACAGAGCTAAGTCTCACAGCACACTATATAACGTTTCCACGCAGCGCTTCTGCACGCATTTCAGAGGAGATTTCAGAAGAGATAGTTGTGTCTTGTTACTGCCAGTCTGCCACGCTACTGGGGGAGTCTGGGGGGGGGGTCTCATTTCTACCAAATATCAGGAAATTTAGGTGATGTGTGTCTTGTCACTGTGCCAGCAATTTTTTTGGGGGTTTACAACTTTGTTGAAAACATTTGTGAATTGAGGTGATCTTCTGTGTCTTGTCACACAGCCAGCAAGTCTTTTTGAGGTTCACTAATTTCTTTAAAACATTTGTGAATTGAGGTGATCTGTGTTGTTGTGGACAAGAATATGTATCTGCTTTAATAAAATTCAAAGGCCTAGAAAAAGGCCTACAAAAATGCTCATTTAAGTTTAGTTTGCTATGTCTTTAAGAGGAAATTAATATAACTGTCTTTTCAGATAAAACCAAAATGTATCTTGTGTAACTCCGCTTTTCGACAGAATAAGCTAACCACAAAGTCATGAGGAGTCTTATTCCGGTATCAAGCCCATCCTGCATCCTAGAACAGAACAGAACATCCACACACCCATGATGTACGCAGCAAACTACTATAAAACATGTATCGAAACCTATCATTAAACAGAGAGATCATTGGCTTTGACCAGAGAAGCCCCATAGACTCCTTCGATTGTCTGTGTGATTTCTTTAACCGCGCACCGTCACATATCTGATTTCTCCACCGATTAGAACAGAGACTGGCATCCGAGGAAGGACTATATTGTCCACTTCAGTGTCTTGTCACACATCCAGTACCACACAGTATTTTGGGGCTCACTAATTTCTTTAAAACATTTGTGAATTGAGGTGATCTTCTGTGTCTTGTCACACAGGCAGCAAGTTTTTTTGGGGCTCACTAATTTATTTAAAACATTTGTGAATTGAGGTGATCTTCTGTGTCTTGTCACACAGCCAGCAAGTTGTTTTGGGGCTCACTAATTTCTTTAAAACATTTGTGAATTGAGGTGATCTTCTGTGTCTTGTCACACAGCCAGCAAGTTTTTTTGGGGCTCACTAATGTCTTTAAAACATTTGTGAATTGAGGTGATCTGTGTCTCGTCACACCTCCAGTACCACGCATTATTTTGGGGCTCACTAATTTCTACAAAACATTTGTGAATTGAGGTGATCTGTGTCTCGTCACACATCCAGTAAAATGCAGTATTTTGGGGCTCACTAATTTCTTTAAAACATTTGTGAATTGAGGTGATCTGTGTCTTGTCACACAACCAGTACCACGCATTATTTTGGGGCTCACTAATTTCTACAAAACATTTGTGAATTGAGGTGATCTGTGTCTCGTCACACATCCAGTACCATGCATTATTTTGGGGCTCACTAATTTCTACAAAACATTTGTGAATTGAGGTGATCTGTGTCTCGTCACTGGCTGCCAGCTATCAGTGTGTCTCACTGAGTTATACCAGAGTTCTTTAAATCTTTATACCAGAGTTGAATCAGAGTTCTGTATATATTAATCTATATATCACTCACCATGTCTGAAAGAACAAAAAGGACAGGCAGACGCTCCCAGCCACAGATAAGAGGGCAAGCAGCCCCTGTGTCGGGAGGCTGTGCCTCTGGTCGTGGTGGACGTGGTGCATCCTCTGCAGGGGCACGCTTGTCCTTTCTAACTGGTGCTGGGTGTCTTAAGCAGCAGCAACATACAGAGGACTTGGTGGATTGGCTAACTAGGCCATCCTCATCCTCCGAGTCCTCTGCCAGCCAGGCTTCTAGTGCTTTACAGTCCACTTCAGCTGCCAAAGCATCTAATGCAGCCTCCATGTCCACAGCTACTCCTGCCGTAGCCTCGCTATCACACACGGAGGAGTCAGCTGAATTGTTTGACTACAATGAGAGTGACATGCTGCTTGAGGATGCGCATCAAGTACAGTGCTCTGATAGAATCTCTGAGGTTGAGCAAGGGAGTATAATCAATGGGGGTGCCAGTGATGACACACAAATAACTGGCACTCATGTTGCCCCAGCAGCTGCAGCATACTGCGAAGTTGGCTCCAGTGACGAGGAGATAGGGGGTGAAGATGACAATGATGATGAGGTCACTGACTCCACCTGGGTGCCAGATCAAACAGAGGAATTAAGTGAGGAAGAGGCGGAGGAGGAGGCACAGCAAACACGAGGCACAACATCCTCTGTGACCAACCGTAGCACTAGCCAGTCCAAGGCATCACATGTCAGAGCTGCTCCGGTGCAGAGCGCTGTTGTCTCAAAGAACACATGCAGGAACTCTGTTGTCTGGGAGTTCTTTAAGAAATGTGCAGCAGAGCGCAGCGTTGCTATTTGTAATCTATGTCAGATGAGGCTTAAGCGTGGGAAAGATACCGGACACTTGGGTACCACATGCTTGAGGCGACAAATGAACAAGTGCCACACATCCCGTTGGCGCAAAAGTTTGCGTAGGTCCTCCTCCTCATTTGTCTCTACCCCCACTGTATGTCCTGCCATGTCATTGCCTACAACCTCCACCGACAGGGATGACGCTACAGTAATGGATGTACCAGGTTCTTCCTCACAATGTGACATCATCCCAGCAGCTGAAGATTTACGCAGTCAGATTACGTTGGCGCAGCTGCTGCAGCGAAAGAAAAAATATAGTCCCAACCATCCCCAAGCACAGCGTCTAAATGCCAGCTTAGCAAAATTACTTGCATTGCAGCTGCTGCCTTTCCAGCTGGTGGACTCTGCTCCCTTCCGTTAATTTTCTGAATGCGCTGTACCACTGTGGCAGGTTCCAAAACGCCATTACTTTTCACGTAAGGCCATTCCAGCACTATACCAGCACCTAGAAGGCAATGTTATCCAGTCATTGAGAAAGGCAGTCAGCAGCAAGGTGCATGTGACTTTAGACACGTGGTCCAGCAAGCATGGACAGGGTCGTTACATTTCCTTCACGGCACACTGGGTAACTCTGATTGCAGCTGGGAGTGATCCAAGACGGGGCTCTGTGCTGGAGCTTGTTCATCCACCACGCCTCCAGAAAGCTGCTTGTATGAGGTCTGTCTGCTCCACCACCACCACCTCTTCCTGCTCCTCCTCCTCCTTCTCTGTCTCTGGCGAAGTGGCAGTTAAACCGACGCCTGACAGGGTCTACGCAATGGCTCAAGCAAAAAGATGCCATACTGTGCTTGAGCTGGTTTGTTTAGGGGACAGGAGCCACACCGGGTCAGAAATTTTGTCAGCTCTGCAGGGGCAGGTGCAGAGATGGTTAACACCATGCCAGCTTGAGCTGGGAATGATCGTCTGCGATAATGGCAGCAACCTTCTCTCCGCCCTACGCAAGGGTAAATTGACGCATGTACAATGCCTAGCACACGTCCTAAATTTGGTGGTACAGCGTTTCCTAACCAAGTACCCAGGGCTGCCAGAGCTTCTCATTCAGGCCAGAAAAGTCTGCAGCCACTTTAGACGGTCATTCCCAGCAAGCGTTCGCCTGGCAGAAATTCAAAGAGAATTCCACCTTCCCACAAACCGTCTGATCTGTGACATGCCCACCAGGTGGAACTCGAAATTAGTAATGCTGCAGCGTCTGCACAAGCAGCAGAGGGCCATCAACGAGTACCTGTGTGAGTATGGCACAAGGACAGGTTCAGGTCAACTTGGTTTCCCCCCCCCCGCAGTGGCTGATGATCAAGGATGCATGCACTGTACTGTCACCATTTGAGGAGGCAACGAGGATGGTGAGCAGGGACAGTGCATGCATCAGTGACACAATTCCTTTAGTGTTCCTGCTGGAGCACACTCTGCCGGGAATTATAGATGTGGCTCTAGAGGCAGAGCAGCGGGAGGAAGAGGAGGCCTTCCCTAGCTCTCAAGGCCCCAGTCTTTCCGCAGACAGCCTTCCAGCGGGTCCTACTCAGATCAGACAGGAGGAGGATGAGGAGGAGGAGGAGGAGGAGGAGGAATATTTAAGTAGTGGGGGCATTGAAGGTGGGGATTTCTCAAGGGAGGGTTTTGTGTGCCCAGAAACAGAAGGGCTAGTGCGTGGCTGGGAGGAGGAAGTGCACGATACGGTCATCCTCATTGACCAGGAAGACTCGGAAGCTAATGCCACCTCCAACCTACGCTGCATGGGCTCCCTAATGATGCAAAGCCTGCTAAAGGACCCCAGGATTCGTGCTATCAAGGAGAGGGATCATTACTGGTTGGCAACCCTTCTTGATCCACGATACAACGGAAAGTTGCAGAGCTCATCCTGCCCGCACAGAGGGAGCACAGGATGAAAAAACTTGAGGACGCTCTAAAGCGACACTTGTGTAACATCTTTCCAGGCACTGGTAGATTACCAAGTGCTGACACACGTGCTTCTGAGGCTGCGGGTGATCAGAGGAATAGTGGTGAAGACCAGGGCCACTCGACTGATGCTTTTTTACATTTTTTTAGTCCTCGACGCCCAGGGACGTCAAATGTAGGCACCCATTGCCAGCGTCTTCACCATATGGTGCAGGACTACCTAGGGGCAAGGGCAGACCTGGATACCTTTCCAGCAGATGATCCACTGGCTTACTGGGTGTTGAGATTGGATCACTGGCCAGAACTTAGCCAATATGCTATGCAGCTACTAGGATGCCCTTCATCTAGCGTGCTTTCCGAAAGGACGTTCAGTGCCGCTGGAGGTTTTGTCACAGACAAAAGAGTGCGTCTGTCCACCGACTCTGTAGACCGGCTGACATTTATAAAAATTAATCAGTCCTGGATCAGCAGCTATCAATCCCCTGATGCTGAAATAATGGAATAGATCGGGGATGTCCTCTTCTGCATTCACAAAACCTCCAGCACTGAACTCTTCCACAATACCACAAAAGGATTACGTTGTGAAGGCACTTTCTGCCATGAAAGGCACAATATTTGGCTGCACTGACGCCTGTGCCAGATTTATATCATTTTAATTTTTTGAACCGCAGGGTCCAACCCTGCACTCTTCCACAATACCACAGAGGGGTTACTGTATGATGATACTTGCTGGCCTGGCATTAAAGGCACAATATCTGGGTGCACTGACGCCCATTAACAGATAAAAAGCTTTTCAATATAGGACCACATGGTCCACCCCTGCACTCTTCCACAATACCACAGAGGGGTTAGGCTAGGGTCAGATGAGCGCATTTTGTACGGACTGTGTGTCCGTGCAGTACGGACGTACTTCCTGACTGACAACAAGGTAGTGGCCACACAGTCCGTTTTTTTCACTGACGTATTTTTTGACTGATGTAGCAGGGAAAATAAATTACAATGAAAGAACATTCTGTCCATCAAAAATGCTGGACGTATAAATGCAGTCCGTCTGACCTTGTTGCATCACTCACACACAAAGCTATGCGGACGTTGTGGACATGGCGCACTCTGCACGTCCGTTCTAGCAGTATTACGTTCTTGCCTAACCTGCGTCCGTTTGCAGCGTCCGTCAGCCCCCGCACTTCTGTGCGGACGTACTTCGTGTGTGGGGCTCCATTTAACACAATTGTATGCTATCACGGACGTACTTATGTGCGGGCAACACGGACGTTAACACTGCGTTCATCTGACCCCAGCCTTACTGTATGATGATACTTGCTGGCCTGGCATTAAAGGCACAATATCTGGGTGCACTGACGCCCATTACCAGATCAAAAAATTTTCAATATAGGACCACATGGTCCACCCCTGCACTCTTCCACAATACCACAGAGGGGTTACTGTATGATGATACTTGCTGGCCTGGCATTACAGGCACAATACCTGGGTGCACTGACGCCCATTACCAGATAAAAAAACTTTTCAATATAGGACCGCAAGGTTCACCCCTGCATTCTTCCACAATACTACAGAGGGGTTACTGTATGATGGTACTTGCTGGCCTGGCACCAAAGGCAGAATATCTGGGTGCACTGACGCCTTAACCAGATGCATATCTTTTTAATATAGGACCACATGGTCCACCCCTGCATTCTTCCACAATACTACAGAGGGGTTACTGTATGATGATACTTGCTGGCCTGGCATTACAGGCGCAATACCTGGGTGCACTGACGCCCATTACCAGATAAAAAAACTTTTCAATATAGGACCGCAAGGTTCACCCCTGCATTCTTCCACAATACTACAGAGGGGTTACTGTATGATGGTACTTGCTGGCCTGGCACCAAAGGCAGAATATCTGGGTGCACTGACGCCTTGACCAGATGCATATCTTTTTAATATAGGACCACATGGTCCACCCCTGCATTCTTCCACAATACTACAGAGGGGTTACTGTATGATGATACTTGCTGGCCTGGCATTAAAGGCACAATATCTGGGTGCACTGACGCCCATTACTAGATCAAAAAAATTTCAATATAGGACCACATGGTCCACCCCTGCACTCTTCCACAATACCACAGATGGGTTACTGTATGAGGATACCTGCTGGCCTGGCAGTCTTGCACCAAAGGCAGAATATCTGGGTGCACTGACTCCTTTACCAGATGCATATCTTTTTAATATAGGACCGCAAGGTTCACCCCTGCATTCTTCCACAATACCACAGAGGGGTTACTGTAATATAGTACTTGCAGGCCTGGCACCAAAAGCACAATTTTTGGGTGCACTGCCACTGACGCCTGTATCAGATTCATATCCTCAGAGGGGTTAAGGTGTGACGGCACTGTTGGGGATGCTAAAGGACCAATTTTAAAGCACCTATTGTTACTTTCATCCAAAGCCTGAATAAGTTTCACAAGAATTCAGCCAAAAAAAATCAGTAAACTTTTTCTGCGTGTACGAAAATGTCTCCTCTTTTCATACAGACTGCCGCCCCAAGCAGTTGTTTATGGATAGATTAAAGGAAAGGCATTTACCGTCATATGAAATGTAATTTTTTTGTTTTTAAGTGTTTCTATACATCCTAGAAATCCGCCACTTCACAGGCAGGTTATGGGGACCTCCTAGGCACGATATTTGAAGGACTTTTTGTTTTTTATTTTTAACCCTTATTTCATGGAAAACTCACTGTCCCTTTAAAAACTTTTTTTTTTTTACTTTTTGTCCTTGTTTCCTGTCCCCCAGGGCACTGCCCGGACCCCCATACACCTTTTATGGCAAATATGTAGCATATATGCCCTCTTGGAGGGCACTCTAAAAACCGAATTTTCAGCCCCATTGACTTGCATTGGTTCGAGTTCGGGTTCGGACCCGAATATATACGAAGTTCGTGTTCGAGCTCGAACCGAACTCGGGGGGTGTTCGGCTCATCCCTATCGGCCAGCACCCTGGCTCACTGAGCCATCGGCCCACCAGGAATGTCCTGGTAGTCCCAGTGGCCAGGACATGCCTGCTTAACATGGAAACCTAAGATTAAAACCCCTAAATTAAAACTTCATGGTGCGTGGGGGAAAAGGAACGGAGTTCCTCCTTTTAAAATAGTGGAGGAACTGCGTACCCATGTGTTCCTGCTCGACTTGACCCGTGACTGGAAACCAATAAAATGATTCTATTGGTAAAAATGCACATTTAAAACTTGTTTCATTTAAGTTATTTATAAAGAATTATCAGCTCAATTGCACCTTACTAATATGTCTTCCCAAGGGACTTCTGTCTGCAGCTTGCTGCTTCCAGTGAAATGTAATGTAAAGTGAAATATTTGTGATGGTTGCTGCTTGTAGTTTTTTTCTTTCTTCAAATGAAACCATTTTTGCTATATTTACAAACATAGCAATCTGATGGAACATTGAACTTTCTAAACTCTTCTTCCCTATATATTTTCTTGTTCTGCATTTGCCCCTCCTGATACCTGTTTAACCAGCAATATAATGTTTAACAAAACTGAACGTTCACTGCCAGACACATATTATAGATCCAATCCTTCCTGAATTAGAGGGCAAACCATTGTATGATTCCCTGGACCTGCTAACAATGTAAGCCTTCGGGTTTTATTTTAAAATCATTGTTTCTCTGTTCCAAATGATGAAACGACTACATTGTGTCAGTGAGAAATTCAGAAGCAAACCTATATTTTACGCACTTTCACTGACTTCATGAATTATTTTTTATGAGCAAGGGGACAGTTTGAGCAAATGCTAATTCCCTTCTGTTTTCCAAGAGCAGAAATCTATGAGAAACGTTGAAGGTCATAGTCATATTTCATTTCTTGGGGAAGATTCCTCACATACGCGCATTATGAATAGACATTGCAAGCCTTCAGATCTCTATGCATTTTTCAGCCACAGATAACACAAATAACATATATCCGTTTCTTTATCGAACAGTAAATGCATATATTTTTATTATAACCACGCAACAATATAGAAAAATACGTAGGCCTATAGAGAACTAAACCTCCTCCTTCTGGTTTCCAACATACCAATTTGTAGAATGAATATGTGTCAGCTCGTATTATTAATACTGTTTTATACAAAGATGTCACTTGACTTTGGGAAGTCATGTTAAATTTGTGGCTCATCATAACCCAGGACAAAACTACTGGTAGTTCACCCAAAGAATGTAGCAGCTAGCATGTTGCCCATGTTATAGACTTGTGGGATTTAATTCGGACAGAATATAAACTCGTCCGAATATCAGTGATATTTGGTAGAAACTCCGAATTGCACCTGAAATAAGTTTATCAAAACTATAGGATTATACTATACTATGAATTTGCATGGATGAATCCAAATTAATTCAGATGGGTGAAAAAAAATGCACTCTGTGCAATTGCAAAATCCCTATCCCCAAGTGTAAAACCAGCAGAAATAATAACTAAGCTTAGAAGTAACCCTGACTGTTAAAAAAGCAGAAACAGGGTTACTTTTAGGGTTACTAATTGTAAAACAAGCAGATATAGTAAACGTAACCCTAATACTAACCCTAGATCTTGGTATGTGGTAAAACGGGGTTATAGTCAGGGTCAGGGCCAGTGCTAGACTATTTTGCACCCTAGGCAAGACCAGCTACTTGCGTGCCCCCCAATATAAATTAAAGCAACACAATATGAATCTATAATTAACTGTATTAAATATAAATATAGCTTCAACCACATGGGGACCACAGACGTACTATGTATGTCTGTGGAAAAAAATCCTCTTAACGACCATGGACGGACATAACGCCAATCGTGGAGTTAATACGTCTGCCGGCATGCTTCAGTGTCTGAAGTATGTGGAAAGACTAAAATTCCGGCACCTGCTGCATATTTAAAATAATACATTTATATCCAGACATCAGTTACAGTTGGTTACAATTACACATTTTTATAAAGCACTAACAAGTTCCGTAGTGCTGTACAGTGGGAGGCCGAACAACAAACATACAGGTTAAACACACAGTACAGTAGGTGAGTTACATGTATACCTAGACATCTGACCCAAGATACATGAATACCCAGACATCAGACCCAAGAAAAGATACATGGATACCCAGACAATGAACCCAGAAATTAGTTTAATAGATAGCTTTACTGCAGAGATAAAAATCACTTGAGCAAAATGAGGGGTTATCATGGTTCCATGATACAAGACAATCCTATTAGTTATGCGTACACAGAGATCATACACCAATTTATTCCTTGTTTGTCAGGGTTATGTAGCAATAATTTATCTCTATCATCTAATCTCTATCCTTGGGAGAGAAACTGTCTTTTAAAGGCTTGCCAGCGCTGATGTGATTTCACATCAACCTGCTCACCTTGCCGACATCGCACTGCTCTGCTACGTGCTCCTTTCCGCACCCACAGCAGCCATTGACTGATGTCACCATGGCGCTGGCGAGCTGCGCCTCACTTCAGCCACTGTCATCAAGGAAGCGGGGAATTCTGTTGTTCCTGGCCGGGCGCGTAATATCGTGGCACTGGCCGCGCAGTATCGTAGGAGCTAGACACCTAGTATCGCGGGCACTGGCAGCAGGCCACTCACGGACACGCCAGTTGCAGACGCTGGCTGCGCCCCTAGGTTGCAGTGTGCTCTAGGTGGCTGCTTAGCTTGCCTAGCAGGAGCGCCGACCCTGGGTATAGTGTATAGTATAGAGGGAGATATAGTGAAATAAAGATGGGGGTATAGAGAGGGGTAGGGGTTTAGATGGTGTAAAGGGGGTAGATGTATGTGTCAACAGGGCCAGATTAAGATCTCTATGGGTCTGGAGCTGAAGATTTTGATGGGATTTATTTTGGAATTTAGTGAAATGAAAACATATTTTAGGTTATTTAACAGTGCAGATACGGGTATATCTAACCAAGCAGATACTGTGCGAGGTAACTTCCATTCAGATATCAATCATTTACAGCATGTAAAATTATTTTTTCACATTTTATTATCTAAACCTTTGTGGTTATATATTCTAAAGAGCATTCTTGTTAAAAAAATTAAATGTGAACCTGTTACTTCATTTCTCTGAGAAAATACACAATTTTAACCAAAACTGAAAATAAAATGTAGATGTTCGCTTCTGTTTTGGAGGATGGTATTTTTACTATGTCTATGTATAAAATACTGACCTTGCTTCCAGCGTGGGAAATGAAAAGGTGAGTAATAACAGTGGTATTGCTCATTTTATTCTTGACAAATGGACAATACCATCGCTTTGGAAATAAAAACAAAAATAAAAAAGGTTTTTCTCCGTCCTTTAGATTTTACATGGTCATGTTTGATATCAATGCAAAGGCCAGACTCTGAGCTGTCCAATGATACCTCACTTGACTTTGGGCGGTGTAAAGATTAGAGACGCAGGGTTTCAAAGTCCGCCCAGTGCTCCTCACCGCAGTGCGGTGGTTTAGGTTTTTGATGGAACAATACGTAATAACGGATTGTATCATCACCTCCAAATTCAGTAACATGAGAAATGTTATGGTGAGTTACTGCAGCGCCATTGTTCACTTTAGAATTGAAAAGTGAACAATATTTGTGTGTTAGAAAGAAAAAATAAAGATTTATTTATTATTTTATTTTTACTGTTACATAAATCCTGGTTATGGCCATGCTTTGGCCTTTCCAGTGATACCACACATGAACCTGTAGCTGCTACGGAGTTGTAGATACAGGGGTCTAAATGCCCATCAATGCAGACATGGTTATCCTTTCTCTGGGCCTATTATGGGGCATGGGCCTGGAGCCTCTCCTTCAGTAGCCTCTATGTTAATTCGGCCGTGTATGTCTATGAATTTTCAAAAATGTCCAAATTTTCTGAATAGGAGATTTCAAAAATATTTACAAATCTAGATTCGCAGATGTCTGTTATGTTATATCAGTGTTTCCCAAACCTCTCGTTGGGATCCTCAACCAGGCCAGATTTTACAGATCACATTGGGGGAAATGCAGACTGAATCCTGCAATCACTGAGCAGCAAATCATATCACCTGTGCTGTGCTTCAGATATCTGGAAAACCTGGTGTGTCAGAGGGTCCTGAGGACAGGTTTGGGAAACACTGTTTTATATAGAGATTCTTGTATTTGTCAATATTGGTTAAAGTTTACCAATTGCCCTCAATTAATGTATGCACTAGATTGATATTCTGGATATATACCCATCTGCTTATATTTAATAAAAGTACATATCAGGTGACTGCTACGATGATGATGTAGAAGAATAGAACCAACATGTGTCAGTTCCTTCTTAATGTACATATCATTATTATACAAATTATCAGAATAACAGAAAAATACTTATTCTATTCTTTTATGTAACTCTAAAGTGAAAAATGATAAACAAGTTAAAAAATATAATGCTGATTGGCGCTTACTTTATTTTCTTTTAGGAATTGTGTATATCTAAAAATGACTGTTTCTAGTCTGAGTGAACATATCACACCCAATTGGCTGTTATGATGTAACTGGAGCACAAAAGGCTTTTAGTGCTTTTAAAATGAATGTTACAAAGCATGCTAGCTGCACTCAGACAACATAGATAGTTGGGATTATTATTTTGAATCCAATGAGTTTCAATTTATACTACTCAGCGGCCAGAATGTAGCCCTGATAAGGCTTGTGGCATTATCCAGGCATTAAACCTATAGAAGATAAAGTAACATGTTATGTTCACTCATTCGGTTACATTTATTACCTGAAATAGTTATATCTCATGTAACTGAATAGAACATATCTTGTAGACCATAATAACAAAACTGCTTGTCAATTGCCAGAGATAAACGTATCTTTGGAAATAGAATCAAGTCCTTAGAGGAAAATTAAAAGACCCTTCTTTTTTGTTACAACTACAAAATGTCAAGTAATAGCCAATACCTTTTTCCCCAGGTCACACTATGAGATGCTCTTCAAATCATGCAACTACACATGTTACTGTAGAAGAATCATCAACAGTTAAAACTGTGTGTGCTACAATAGGAAAACACTGATACATTAACAATTTTCCAGATAGGCCACTATTTTTATTGTTTGCAGGTGCCTATTTTCAAGTACATTGATTTGAAGAATAATAATAATAAATGCAACAAACTTTTAATAAAACACATTATAAGACAAATACAAATAAAGAAAAATGGCAGTGATCTCTATTGAGTGAATTGGCATGTATGTAGTTTTTTTCATCCAATTCTATCTTCCTTTGCATCTAATTTCAATCATGCCTATGAAACTTGCATTCAAATTCCAGTGCTTTAATTACTATTTAATGTTAATTCCAAAAGCAGGTCAACCCTAGTTAAATCCTAGGTACATATGGTATTCCAAATGTGGACGGTTTGCTTTTAATCAAACCCTGCCATATTTGAGTAAAAAGAATTACATGCAATCAGCAAAAATTCTAAGGTGATGGTTTTTCTCTTCTTTTACAGTCATTTCATGTAATTATGATTGCAAAATTGTAGAAAGTTTCAGTGTATTTGGCCAACATAGGGAGGTGTTGTAGCTAAAGGTAGTTGTTGGGGAAAGAGGGGAGGAATGGTTAAATGTCAGTATAGGAGTATTTGCTTCTTGATCTCATTGTTGCCCACATCACTATGAAGATTGCCTATACCTGATCTGCAAGGCACCTCCTGGTGCTCCATTATAGAGTACTAGGTATAAAGCCTGCCCGGAGGGCAGTCTATTGTTGTAGAGCATATGGCTGCCCAGTGCTCCCAATGATGTGGCTGTTTATCGCACCCAGTTTCTGACCCCCAGCTCACATGGATATATATATTGCCCCAGCTCACATGGATATATATATTGCCCCTATCTCACATGGATATATATATTGCCCCAACTCACATGGGTATATATATTGCCCCAGCGCACATGAGTATATATTTTGCTCCCAGCTCACATGGGTATATATATTGCTCCCAGCTCACATGGGTATATTTGCCCCCAACTCACATGGGTATATTTGCCCCAACTCACATGGGTTTATATATATTGTCCCCAGCTCATATGGGTATATATATTGCCCCCAGCTCACATGTATATATTTGCCCCCAGGTCACATGGATATATTTGCCCCAGCTCACATGGATATATATTGCCCCAGCTCACATAGGTGTATATTTGCCCCAGCTCACATGGGTGTATATTTTCCACCAGCTCACATGGGTATATTTGCCCCAGCTCACATGGGTATATTTGCCCCCAGCTCACATGGGTATATTTGCCCCAGCTCACATGGATATATTTGACCCCATCTCACATGGATATATTTGCCCCAGATCACATCGATATATTTGCCCCAGCTCACATGGGTATATACTGCCCCCAGCTCACATGGGTATATATTGCCCCCCGCTCACATGGGTATATATGACCCCCAGCTCACAGAAGCTGGCTCCACATTGGCCTCGCGCGCATCCAAGAGAACAGGATGCGCCCACAGCAGCCGGGTAGAGGCTGTGCGCACATCCTGTAGAGCCAGATGCGCTCGCAGCAGACGGCAATAGGCTGCGTGTGTATATTTGCCCCCAGCTCACATGGATATATATATTGCCCCAGCTCACATGGATATATATATTGCCCCCAGCTCACATGGGTGTATATTTGCCCCCAGCTCACATGGGTATAATTGCCCCCAGCTCACATGGGTATAATTGCCCCCTGCTCACATGGGTATATTTGCCCCCAGCTCACATGGGTATAATTGCCCCAAACTCACATGTTTATATTTGCTCCTGGCTCACATGGGTATATATGACCCCCAGCTCACAGAAGCTGGATCCGCATGCGGCCTCTACCTGTTGGCCGCGTGTGCATCCAGGAGAACAGGATGCATGCGCAACAGCCGGGTAGAGGCTGCGCGGGCATCCTGTAGAGCCAGATGCACTCGCAGCAGATGGCCATAGGCTGCGTGTGTATATTTGCCCACAGCTCACATGGATACATCATTTGCCCCCAGCTCACATGGGTATATTTGCCCCCAGCTCACATGGGTATATTTGCCCCCAGCTCACATGGGTATAATTGCCCCCAGCTCACATGGGTATATTTGCCCCAGCTCACATGGGTATATTTGCCCCTAGCTCACATGGGTATAATTGCCCCAAACTCACATGGGTATATTTGTCCCCAGCTCACATGGGTATAATTGCCCCCTGCTCACATGGGAATATTTGCCCCCAGCACACATGGGTATATTTGCCCGCAGCTCACATGGGTATAATTGCCCCAAACTCAAATGGGTATATTTGCCCCCCCTCACATGGGTATATTTGCCCCAACTCACAGAAGTTAGATCCGCGCGCAGCCTCTACCCGTTGGCCGCGCGCATCCAGGAGAACAGGATGTGCACGCAGCAGCCAGCTGCGAGCGCATCCGGCTCTACAGGATGCGCGTGCAGCCTCTACCCGACTGCTGCATGCGCATCCTGTTCTCCTGGATGCGTGCGCAGCCGACGGGTAGAGGCTGCGTGCGCATCCAGCATCTCTCCGACGCTGCACATCGGGTTTCTGTTGCTGCGCGCGCAGCCAACAGAAACCGGATGTGCGGCGACGGACATTCGGTTTTATGGTTATAGATAGCTGATACGGTGTTCCATAGTAGAGATGCAAAATAATTTAATGAAATAATAATTTTTTTGCATAAAAGCTCCAGAACATGCCCCTAAAGCACTTTTTGAAACCATTTCCCCAAATGATGCTCACATGGGTATATTTGCCCCCAGCTCACATGGGTATAATTGTCCCCAGCTCACATGGGTATAATTGTCCCCAGCTCACATGGGTATATTTGTCCCTCAGCTCACATGGGTATATTTGTCCCCAGCTCACATGGGTATAATTGCCCCCTGCTCACATGGGTATATTTGCCCCCAGCACACATGGGTATATTTGCCCCCAGCTCACATGGGTATAATTGCCCCAAACTCACATGGGTATATTTGCCCCCGCTCACATGGGTATATTTGCCCCCAACTCACAGAAGTTAGATCCGCGCACAGCCTCTACCCGTTGGCTGCGCGCGCATCCAGGAGAACAGGATGCGCACACAGCAGCCGACTGCGAGCGCATCCGGCTCTACAGGATGCACGCGCAACCTCTAACCGGATGGTGAGTGCGCATCCTGTTCTCCTGGATGCGCGCCGGCCGTCGGATAGAGGCTGCTCGCGCATCCAGCGTCTGTCCGACGCTGCACATCGGGTTTCTGTTGGCTGCGCGCACAGCCAACAGAAACCGGATGTGCGGCGACGGACATTCGGTTTTATAGTTATAGATAGCTGATACGGTGTTCCATAGTAGAGATGCAAAAGAATTTAATGAAATAATTCTTTTTTTGCATATAAGCTCCAGAACATGCCCCTAAAGCACTTTTTGAAACCATTTCCCCAAATGATGCATTATGGAGACCTGAGCTGCAGCAACTCTTTTGGCCAACAGATGGTGACATCTGCCTGTCAAATACTTTATTGCAGTAAGGGATACATAGGGGATATTCCCAAATATTTCTTACTGTATAATTAAAAATGTATTTCTGACCGTGTATTTTTTAGAATATCCCTTGGTAGTGAAAAAGTTGAGACAATTGTTAACTATTAATTAAAAGATGTTATGTCATTATTTAAATTTTTCAGTACAAAACCATTAGTAACATTGTGCATTTTACAATCTAAGGATGTCTAAACAGTTACAACAAAGTATTTTGTACCATTAGCGAACATACAATGTGATCCTTTAAACATGTAAGTTCCGTTTACCTAGTTATATGACAATTTTTTCCAGTTAATCATTGTGTGAGGCACTAACAGCATTCTAGTTTTCCCCTGTGACTATTAATCTTTCTGTCCTTGCAACCATCAGCAAACACTATTAGCGCAATCAAATTAACGGAGAAATCTGCATGTGTGTCGAAAGGGGTTCACAAAAATGCTTGCATCCGTGCTGCTCTATTGATAAATGGTCTTGGGTTCAGTGTGATATGCCCCGCTGTTTGCTTTTTAGGAGCTTCTCATTAAAGAACATATATCAGTAGCTTACCGGCTTCTCCATATTTAAAAAGGTTTAAACTGAATCAAATGCTGAGTTTGACTTAATCATTACAAAAAGTGTTTACTTTGCTCCATCATTCGACAAGAGAGGTGACATTCATTCTCGCTGACTCATTCAGTTCCAAATCAGTGCTGAATTTCTGTTATTGAATATTTGCTAAATTAGGGTAAGGGATGATTTATTTTATGTTGATGGTGCTGCTATATAGGCAAATTAAGTGGCTGCTTTGGGAGTCCAATGACCTCTGAGGATCCATTAGTGATCTATTGAAGTGGAAAACAAATTCATCTTAGATTTACAAATAATCTTATTTTTGAGGACAAATAAATGCTAGATTTGTATCATGTGCTTTAACCCCTTAAGGACGGGAGTAATTTTACAAGTTCGGCGCTGTTTCGAAGTAGAAGTTTGCTGAGCTCATTTTGACGGTTTTAAACGCGGTTTTAAGGCACATATTATTGTACCATCCAGATAAATTATATATCGTTCTTTCCGGTAGACTTGCCAGATTAATAATATATCATTATTATATGTATATGTCATGCCCTGCGAAAATGCTATAACAAATTTTGTAAAAAAAATGTTAATTTTCAATAAAATTTCAATCATCCACAGTGTGTAAAGTGGTTTTTTTTTGCATTTTATTACCCGAGACTTTGCGGATATATTCTATGGGGTAGACTTGTTAAAAAAAAATTTAATTTTTTTTTTTTTGGAGAGAAATTATGTGACTTTAGCTAAACCCCCAAAAAAAAATCAGTAGTGAAGCATCATTGTTCACATTATAATTGAAATGTGAACAATAGTGCTGCATTAAAAAAAATTAAAAAAGCACGTTATTATTTTTAATTAATTATTTTTTTATTATTATTATTTATTTATTTTTCACTTTTATTTTACAAGTAATATGGTCATGTTTGATATCATTCGAAAGGCCATGATCAGGCCTTTCAAATGAAACCCTACATGACCCCCTAGCTACATGACCCCCTAGCTACATGACCCCCTAACTGATCGTGAGATAAAGGGTTTCAAAGAACCCCCCTATCTCCACCATGGGATTTCCTTAGGAAATCCCTTGGCAGCTAGGGGTTCCCTGGTTAACTGACATCATCGGGCCACGCCTGATGACGTCAGTGGACGTGGGGAGTCCCGGAGGTGGGGCTGCCATCCAAGATGGCGGCCCCCACCGGAAAAAGGCTGTGACCTGGCACCGATTGGTGCTGGGTCACAGCCTTGCCATCAAGGGGTTAATGCCATACATCCCTGGAAAGGCCAGGCTGTGCCCTTTCCAGAGATGCCTGGCATTAGCTGATAGCCCCCGGCGATGGGGAGGTAGAGGGATCCAAATGGATCCCCCCCTCCCCTCCAGGCGCTTCCCCTGCTCCGGCTGGGAGGGGACGCCTAAAACTGATGTCATCGCGTCTGGCCAAAAGAGAAAAGTGCCGGTCTGACTCCGTGGGAGTCAGAGCAGTGCGGGAGCCACCGGAGCAGGTGAGTATCTGCCGCCGGGGGGCTGCAGACGCCGGGGACGTACAGTTACGTCCTGCGGCGTTAAAGCCCGCCTAATGCAGGACGTAACTGTACGTCCCGCGGCGTTAAGGGGTTAAAGGATATGTGTATAGAGTCTTATACTTTGTGATTAATGCATGTACAAGTATTATGGCTGCATTATCTCATTTTTCTTAGGAATCCTAAAAAATGTGGGACTGATTTTGACAGAGACTCCACTTTGTGAACACAGAAATGACTCATTAATAAAGGCACCAATTTAAAAATGTTCCCTACATTTGTTTTGATGTTAGGAAAAAGAAGTCATATTTGTTAAAAACAAAATACGTACTTGCTCCAGTTTCTTAATGCAAGCTAGCACCATACTTGTGTAAATTTTCAGACTTGATTACTGTGCAAAATAGACCATTCTTTTAGTTTTACGGTTAGTATTTGTGCTTGTTTAGGGTTAGACTCTGCTCCATTTTGTTTCATTTCTAGGCAACAGATACTTCAGAATATGTTGTTAGTGGTTAGGCTCATGCAGCCAATATTGGGCAATATTCCAAAGTTGGTGCCAACGTAACCAGTGCTGTTGTAAACTTACCGGAGCCATTATAGTCTATGGAGTTAAGTTTACAACAGCTCTGGTTAAGTTAGAACTAAATTTGGAATATTGTCCATTGTGTGGGAGGCAAGTAGGTATCATTAGGAGTCTTGGCCAAGGACATTTGTTGGAGCAGTGCTCAGACCGGGATTCGGTTGTGCCTCTCCATGATTGTAGAGCAGTGATGATAATTCTAGCCAACTCTAGAAGAACAATTACACAAGTGCAAATCAATTGCTGCAAATACTAAGTTATTGCACTACTCCCAAAATTTGTTCTGCATTGGCCTGAACCTCCTCAGCCAGATTATCATGAAAAGTTAATTTGGTACACCCCCTCGGCCAGGTGATCATGAAAAGTACATTTAGGTACAGTTTCAAGAGTGGACCTACTAGCTACTATCAGCCATCTCCTCTATATGTAAGATATCAAGAGATATGGGAAAAACGTGCAGGACCTCAACTCACTGATCCACCTATCTGGAATATACAGCAGTGGCATTGGTCTGGACAAGTGAGGTTAATCCACCCCTCAAAACCCTCCCCTTTTTCTGCCTTTTGGTCGAGAGCAGGGCTGTCAGACTCCTCACCTCAGATGTTTCTGAACTACATATCCCATGATACTCTGACCATCTACTGAATAAATTCTGCGACCTGCAGTCATCAACATCTGGGGGTGCCGTGAGTTTGACATCCCTGGTCTAGAGTGTTCCTTTAACATGCAGGCAGAAATGCCATTCCAGACTGTAAATACATATGATGAATCTATATATATATAAATGCGAAAGTCCTGACTGACTGACTCATCAATTCCCAGCTGAAACCGTTTAACCTAGGAACGTGAAATTTTGAAGGTGCACTGTTTTATGATGTAGGCACCCACTAAGGAAGGATTTTTGGAAAATCCACCCCTAAAGGAGTGAAAAAGTGTGTTGAATATTTTAACCAGGATACTTATAGCTCAAAAACAGAAGATATTACAGACATGAAAATCAGTATTAGATTCTTCTTGAAAAATAAAAAAACACGTAATTTATCATTTTCTGAAAATTCCTTGGGGGCAAAAAGGGGGGTTGAATAATTTTATCATAAATGCGAAAGTCCTGACTGACTCATCAATGCCCAGCTAAACCATTTAACATAGGAATGTGAAGGTGCACTGTTTATATGATGTAGGCACCCACTAAGGAAGGATTTTTGGAAACTCCGTCCCTAAGGGGGTGAAAAAGGGGGTTGAATATTTTAAACATGATACCTATATCTCAAAAACAGATGACGTTACGGGCCTGAAAATTAGTATTTATATCCTATTGTATTTTACTATTTTCTGTAAATTTCTTGAGGGGGGGAAAAAAGGGGGGTTGAATACTTTTATTAGTATACCTATATTTCAAAAACCAAAGATGTTACGGGTGTGAAATTTGGTATTTACAATGTTCGCAAAAAACAAACAAACATGTGTTTTTCCGTTTTACACAAATCGAATTAAGGGGGGCTGGGGGAATGGGGTCTGTATACTTTTAGCGGTATACCTATATTTCAAAAACCAAAGATGCTACAGATGTGAAATTTGGTATTTACTATGTTCTGGAAAATATAAAGAAAAGGTGTTTTACCATATTCCAAAAATCCCAAGTGGGGGGTGAAAAAAGGGGGGGTGAATGCTTTTAAACAGGATACCTATCGATATATATAAATGTGAAAGTCCTGACTAGGCGCCCACTAAGGAAAGGTTTTTGGAAACTCCGCACCTAAGGGGGTGAAAAAGGGGGTTGAATATTTTAAACAGGATACCTATAGCTCAAAAACAGGATGTTACAGACATGAAAATCGGTGTTTAGGTTTGTCTTGAGAAATAAAAAAACACGTCTTTTACCGTTTTTCAAAAATCCAAGTAGGGGGGCAAAAAAAGGAGAATGAATACTTTTATACAGGATATCTATATTTCAAAAACTGAACATGTTACAGGCCTGAAAATTGGTATTTAGATTATTCTTGAAAAATCAAAAAACATGTTTTACATTTTCTGAAAATCCAGTGGGGGGGGGGGTAAAAAGGGGGGTTGATTACTTTTATCAGTATACCTATATTTAAAAAACTGAAGACGTTCCAGGTGTGAAATTTGGTATTTACAATATTGATGCAAAAAAAACAAATGTTTTACTATTTTCCAAAAATCCAATTAAGATGGGGGTCGGGGAAAGGGGTGCGAACACTTTAATCATTATACCTATATATCAAAAACCGAAGATGTTACAGTTGTGAAATTTGGTATTTGCAATCTTCTTGAGAAATAAAAAAAAACATGTTTTACCCATTTCCAAAAATCCCAAGTGGGGGGGTGAAAAATGGGGGTTGAATACTTTTTACCAGGATAACTATATCTCAAAAACAGAAGAGGTTACAGATGTGAAAATTGGTATTTAGATTCGTCTTGAGAAATAAAAAAACAAGTGTTTTACGGTTTTCCAAAAATCCAGTGGAGGGGGCAAAAAGGTTGAATACATTTATCAGTATACCTATATTTCAAAAACCAAAGATGTTACAGGTGTGAAATTTTGTATTTACAATCTTCTAGAAAAAAAAAAAAAACATGTTTTACTACCTATATCTCAAAAACAGAAGATGTTCCAGACGTGAAAATTGGTACTTAGATTCGTCTTGAAAATTAAAAACACAAAAAAAATTGGATGCATATAAATGAAATAACTTTGTTTTGTAGCCAATATGTGAATAATACTTTTAAACAGGATACCAGTATCTCAAAACCAGAAGATGTTACAGGCCTGAAAATTGGTATTTAGATTTGTCTTGAGAAAAAAAAACACATATTTTACAATTTTTAGAAAATCCAGTGGGGGGGGAGGGGTTGAATACTTTTATCAGTATATCTATATTTAAAAAAACTCAAGATGTTACAGGTGTGAAATTTGGTATTTACAATCTTCTTGAAAAATAAAGAAACACGTGTTATACCATTTTAAAAAAATCCATGTGGGGGTGAAAGAAGGCTGTGTGAATACTTTTAAACAGGATACCTATATCTCAAAAACAGAAGATGTTACAGACGTGAAAATTGGTATTTAGATTCGTCTTGAAAATTAAAAACACAAAAAAAATTGGATGCATATAAATGAAATAACTTTGTTTTGTAGCCAATATGTGAATAATACTTTTAAACAGGATACCAGTATCTCAAAACCAGAAGATGTTACAGGCCTGAAAATTGGTATTTAGATTTGTCTTGAGAAAAAAAAACACATATTTTACAATTTTTAGAAAATCCAGTGGGGGGGGAGGGGTTGAATACTTTTATCAGTATATCTATATTTAAAAAAACTCAAGATGTTACAGGTGTGAAATTTGGTATTTACAATCTTCTTGAAAAATAAAGAAACACGTGTTATACCATTTTAAAAAAATCCATGTGGGGGTGAAAGAAGGCTGTGTGAATACTTTTAAACAGGATACCTATATCTCAAAAACAGAAGATGTTACAGACGTGAAAATTGGTATTTAGATTCGTCTTGAAAATTAAAAACACAAAAAAATTGGATGCATATGAATGAAATAACTTTGTTTTGTAGCCAATATGCCCTGACTAACGCCTGCAATAAACATTACTTATTACTTTAATACATCAACCTGTAAATTATATTTTGTACATTTGAACAAAAAAACCTCATGTTTCTTTTAAAAACAATTTTAACAAATCACAAAATCCACGCTAGCGAAGCCGCGGGCAAAAGCTATTACTTAATATAAATAAGTTAGATAATCATAATTGGATGTTCTGCATAGTGCTGTTTGCAATGATCTCGTGAGATAAAATGAAGTGTGAACATATTAAGCAATATGGGCATAATGCCTGCATTCAGAAGGTACTTTATAACTTCACTAAGCAGGGATTTTCAGCTATGATCCCAATGTAGTAGTGAGTGGATCTAGAGCTCTCCCTCTATTCTGACCTTTTCTTTGCAGTCATATTTAAGCAGTAACATTTGTTGAACTGCTTTCAGAGTGAATGCAAGGAGTTTTGGGATCATGCAATATCTTTAATTTTCTCGAATAATACGTGATTGGTAACCGCTCTTTATTTAGCATTTTTTTCATGCCAGTGTAAAGAGGATACCAAAAGTCATGTCAAAAACAGTTTAAAACGAACATTTATTCCATTGCAGAGTTACTAGACTGATCCACCTACTTTATACGGTCAGGCATTCTTGATAATATCAATGAAATGCTAGAGAAACTCAGATTTATCATATTGACACATTGCATATAAACATCCTTCCATATCGACACATTGCACTGCTTATCTGGTTGTCAGATCTGCCTTATTGTTTTCTGTATACATATTTATTATTATTCTTTATTTATAAAGTGCCAGCATATTCTGCAGCGTTGAACAATGGGCACAATGTAGACAGGGTTTACAATACATTGAACAACATTTTGATAAACCAGTACTGGAGGAAACGAAGGCACTATTCTCGTGGGAACTTACAATCTAGAAGGTTTGGGGTGGAAACAGGAAGAGAGGACTGCAAGGTGAGAGTGATGGACTGGTTAGGGCAGTGAGGTGTATCAGTGAGACTGGTAGTAGGATTGCCTGAATAGGAATGTCTTAAGGGACCGTTTGTAGAATGGGAAACTGGGGAAAAGTTTGACAGTATGAGGGAGAGAGTTCCAGAGGATAGGGGCTGGGCGTGAGAAATCCCCCAGGCTATCATGGGAAGAGGTGATGTGGGGAGAACCCAACCTGATTATTTAATAGATTTCATTCTTGCAGTTTATCGATTCTACGTTCTTCAGGAGATCACATTTCAAAAACTGAAAATCATGTATGTATGTTATGCATGTACGCTAATGTAAATATATAAAAATTACAAAATGTGTCACTGTGTTAATTGCAGATTCAAAAAGAAGTATTCCCTAGATCATACACAATACATACCACATTCTGCAGTATGTGATCACTAAGGCTAGGGTCAGACGAGCGCGTTTTCTATGTACTGTGCGACCGTGCAGTAAGGACGCACTTTTTGACAGAAGATGCAGTAGTGGCCACATAGTCCGTTTTTGTGACTGACGTTATTTTTGATGGATGTAGGAGGGAAAATAAATTAAGATGAAAAAACATTTTGTCCGTAAAAAATGCTGGATGTATAAATGCAGTCCGTCTGACCACATTCCATCACTCACACACAAAGCTATGCAGGCGTTGCAGACGTGGCGCATTCCGCACGTCCGTTCTAGCAGTATTAGGATCCTGCCTAACCTGCGTCCGTTTGCCGCATCCGTCATGCATCTGCACATCTGTGCGGACGTACTTCGTGTGTGGGACTCCATTTACCACAATTGTATGCTATCACGGACGTACTTATGTGCGGCAACACGGACGTTAACACTGCGCTCGTCTGACCCTAGCCTAAAGGGCTGTCGTGCATGTTAATATTTGAGATAGTGTGTAAAGTGTGTTCACACAATCTGTAGGCCAGAGGGCCTGATTTTAGTATTGCAAGTGTATCAATGCTTTTTCATTTCCAAGTATACTTATTTTGATTTATGTTGAAATCTGAAGACAAAGACTAATGATAATTGCTTCATAGGTAATACAATGGGTCTAATTTATCACAGTAAATGTTTGGTGTGTGAGTTTATGATCTGAGAGAGTGTCATTGTTGAAGCGTTTTTTCTTTTATATCATGCAGACCTCAGGGCTAACAAACCAATATTAAATAAACAGACTGTGAAAAGTGTAGAAAAAAAACACTTCAGAAAAAAACTCAATCTATCAGGGTTATTCAGAGAGAGATGAAAAGCAGGAGAATGACTGGAGAATGGAAAATTCTAGGTCAAAATTTATTTATTTATTTATTTATTTTATAAAGGATTTTACCAGGAAGGATACATTGAGATTTCTCTTGTTTTCAAGTATGTCCTGGGTTCAAGTACATTGAAGTGTTACATTTACAGAAATACAAAGTAATACAATGTAAGATATTAACAACACAAATATACAGATTAACAGAAAATAAATATGTAGGAAATATAGTCACTAGGTTATATGTTTACAGGTGCATTCTGTATTGAGGTATGTTAATAGGGAAATTTTGAGTGACTTAAGACTGGTGGAAGATTTGATGGTGTCTGGGAGGTTATTCCATAATTGTGGTGCTCTGTAGGAAAATGAGGACCGAGCCACTGTCTTTTTGTATTGTGGTATTGCAAGTAAGGTGCTGGTCCTGGATCGGAGGTTATAGGATGAGGGAGCTGCTGGGGGAAGCAGTCTATTCAGGTAGGGTGGCAGCTTCCCAGAGATGCTCTTAAACACCAGGCTGGAAAGGTGAAGGGTGCGTCTGGATTCTAGCGATGGCCAGTTTAGCGGTTTTAACATGTCACAATGGTGGGTCATGTAGTTACATTGTAGCGCAAAGCGGCAGAATAAGTTATACAGTGTAGTAAGTTTATGAAGGTGTGTTTGCGGGGCGGCTGCATACACTACATCTCCGTAATCAATAGCCAGCATAAGCATTTGCTGTACAATCTGCTTTCTTACCGCGGGACTCAGGCAGGATTTGTTTCTGTACAGGGCACCTAGTTTGGGGTAAAGTTTAGATGAGAGTTTTTCGATGTGGGGGCCAAAGGATAGATTAGGGTCCAACCACATACCTAGATATTTGAGAGAAGTGACTGTGGTCAGTGTGCCATTTGATATTGTCCCAATACATAGATGGGGATTTTGCAATTTGTGTAGTTTAGGTGCTGTTCCAAAGAGCATCGTTACAGTTTTGTCAGTATTTAAAAAAAGTTTGTTGTTTTTGATCCACTTTTCTACCTCTGTGAATTGTTCTTGCAGCACGGCCTCCAGCTGCGGGAGATTTGGTTTGCTGGTATAGATCACAGTGTCGTCTGCGTACATATGTACAGTTGAGGCTTTGCAGATGTTGGGCAGATCATTTATGAATATTGTGAATAGCAGGGGGCCTAGTATTGAGCCTTGGGGTACACCGCAAGTGACTGGGAGCGGGAGGGAGGAGCTGCCAGAAATTGACACATATTGTGATCGGTCGGATACATATGATTGAAACCAGGTTAGCGTGCGATCACCAATGCCAGAGTTTTTAAGTTTTTCTAACAAGATGCCATGGTCTCTACCGTGTCAAAGGCCTTGGCAAAATCAAGGAAGATGGCTCCAGTTAGGTTTCCTTGTTCCATCCCAGCTTGGATATCATTGCAGACTTTTAAAAGGGCGGTTGTGGTTGAGTGATTTGGGCGAAAGCCTGATTGATCCGGGGTTAAGTAGTTCCAATATTGATAATAATCACGTAATTGTGTGTAGACACATTTTTCCAAGACTTTTGACATTACAGGGAGCAACGATATCGGACGGTAGTTGGATACCAAAGTACTGTCACCACTTTTATGGATAGGTACCACTCTTGCAGTCTTCCAGAGCTTGGGTATGTAACCAGTTGCCAGTGACTCATTTATTAGGGTTGCGACTGGATTTGCAATTGCTGGCGCACTGATTTTCAGCAGCATTGCTGGTTTTGATCAGGTCCAGACTGGTATTTCATTTTTTGCTTACGGAGAAGTTTAGTAACGACACTGACAGGCACTGGTCTAAAACTGAATTCCTGTCTGATACAGGGACTTTGCACAGTTGGGGGGGCCTGACCTTCATGAGGCCTCTCTGATTGCATGTCATTTCCTAGCTTGGCAATCAAAGTGGTGGCACATCCAACAAAATAATCATTAAAGGCATTTGCTACATCTAGCGGGTGTTGCAGGGTTTGGTTGTTTACTTTGACAGCAGCTGGCTGGGAGTGGACTGGGGGTGCTTGTATGTTACTTATGGTTCTCCAAAAGTTTCTAGGGTTTGAGATGTTATTGTTTAGATTTTCATTGAAGTAATGGGCTTTGGCCATTTTTGTTTGTTTTGTGCATTCATTCCGACATTTTCGGTATTCGTAGTGATCGTTCATGGAACCAGTACTCTTGAAATTTGACCACCGTGAATCTCTAAGCTGGTACATTAGTGTAAGATCAGCTGTAACCCAGGGGAGATGAGTCCCTTTTACTCGCACTTTACGCAGCGGGGCATGGGAATTCCAGACTTGCAAGAGCTCAGACTGAAAGTATTCAACTGCACAGTCTAGGTCTGGGATTAGGTTTAGCCTGTACCAGGGGAGCTGTTTGAGATCACTTAGGAAGGATTCAAGAATAAATTTTTTGAAAGACCTGGTGGTTATTACCTTTGGGGTAGATTTCAAGGCCTTAATTTTGCGCACGCAGTACACTAGACAATGGTCACTAAAGCTATTAGAAAGAACGCCTGCCTCCTGTATTCTATCAGGAGATGAGGAGAGAATCCAGTCCAACAAGGTATGGTTGGGGCTTTTCATATTAATGCGAGTGGGGGAGGAGATTAATTGAGTTAGCTGCAAAGTTTTAAACAGCGAGCAGTGTTTATTGTTTTTAGGATTTAGCCAATCTGTATTAAAATCGCCAAGGACCAGCAGTTCACTATTTTGGTTTTGGGCAAGTAGGTTATTAAGGATTTGAGATATGTCAGAGAGGGAGTGCACTGGAGAGCTCGGTGGGCGATAGAACCCAGCAACAATGATTGATTTACTGAATGGGATCTCAATTATACCAGAGAAGAAATCAAAGGTGACAGGAGAGCTAGAAGTCTGTAAGGGGGTGAACTTTATGGACTCCTCAACATAAATAACAATTCCCCCTCCTCTCTTTGCTCTGTCTTTTCTAAAACATGAATACCCCTGTATTGATATGGCAGAGTCTGGTACTCTTGGGGTTAACCATGACTCTGTGAGCACAATGATTTTGGGTTTGTAATAACAACACCAAGCCTGAAGCTCATCCAATTTAGGGAGTAAACTAATAGCCGATTTGGAAAGTGAGATAAATGGAAGAATTTTTCTGGTTTGGCTATTTTGACCTAGAATTTTCCATTCTCCAGCCATTCTCCTGCTTTTCACCTCTCTATGAATAACCCTGTATATGTTCAGTGGGCATGATAAAATGATAACTCAAAACCACCTTATTTTTCTTTACCTGAAGCTCTTACATTAATGTAAGAGCCACATCTGGGCTAAGCAGGACTCGATTCAGCTTCCACGTAGCATGGAAATTTACTGAACAGTGACATTTAAAATGAGAAAATCATCCTTGGTGGCAGTTTATAAACATCATTAGGGTGTGTGCGAGCACACCTTTCACACCCTGTGGGCATGTTGAAGGTTGCACTTAAATCTTAGTTCCAATATCAATAGTGATGATTTGCACCTCTGGTGGTATTCATTACAGTAGTCCATAGGACGTAATGGAGTGTCATTCCAAACGTAAACAACATCTCATTAGCATGGTCTCATGAGCTCCCAAAGGTCCGCTGGAAGAGCAAACCATCATTAACGCCAGGTTTTGGAAGACAGTAATTTCTATTTTGCTCCTGGCTGTTGGGAGAATACTGAGCAACGTCATGTATTTATTAGATATTTCTTAGAATAAATATATATGAGTTTCAACACCTTCCGACCCACTGCAAATTAAGTCACTTTAATAGCATTATTGTGTTTGCCAGTTGTTGATTCAAAATACAAAGATGTCAAAATGTCACATCCCCAAATGAAATGGCATTTGCATAGTTTTAGTTACTTGCCCATATTTTTGTTTGTTTTCTGCTCTGACAGAGTGTGCCACTCAATTTATCACAATCATTATAGTCCAAATTATTATTTTTAAATGAAGCATATTGTGTAAGCATTTGTCAAATCGTGACAAATTGCTCAATTAGAATTTGCAGACATACAAAAAGAGTTGAATGGGCAACATCAGTCTTCAAAAGCTCTATAATCTTTCAAAATTATCTTTCATTCTCTTACAATATAAAAGGATAAAATAGCAGAAACACTGCATCATTTATATTTACAAAGAGAACTGTCTGAGAATGGGGAAAGAAATCAATGATTTTACTAATGCTAAAAAGAAAACAGGTGACTTAAGTCAAAACGTCAAACGTATTTAATAACAAGCAATTATAAACATAGAACACATTCATTTCCATGGGGCTCTTTGAATATGGTGTCCTCAATATTAAATGAGAGTAATTATCTTTCTACTTTCTTGACTTTCAAAGATGCATTGATGTGCATTAAAATATGTCATAAATAAACTGGTTAAAAATAGACAAAATAGTGGAATAGTTAATGACTTATACTTCTTTAAATTTCATCTGACGAAAAGATACTGAGGATTTATGTAAAAGCATATTTCCCTTTTTTATGTACTGTATGTATTATCAATAGGGTTGTGCATGGCTTTTTTTCGTTTTGTTTCTTTTTTTCGGGTGTTTTTCTTCGTTTTGGATCATTTCGGACAGTTTTTCTTTAGTTTCAGATCATTCGATTCGGTGATTCGGCGATTCGGCTCATTTTGGGTGATTCGGATCAATTAGTTTTTAATTTTTTATGAGTTATTTCATTTTTTATTGCTTATTTAAGAATGGGAAGTTACTACCAATAGAATGAAAGTTTCTTTACTTAATTATTCTTTTAGGATTTTTTAGGCATTTTTTTGGGTAAAATTTTAGGTTTCCTAACTTTTTTTAAAGAAACAAGGCTTTTTAACCATAGGTTTCAATGCAGCATATGAATCCGCACACTGCTGGGCCGCGCCTCTCTGCAGTATAATTAATGCAGCATATGAATGCTGCCCGGCAGTGTGCGGATTCATATGCTGCATTGAAACCTTTGGGTTAAAAAGCCTTGTTTCTTTAAAAAAAAACTTAGGAAACCTAAAATTTCACCCAAAAAATGCCTAAAAAATCCTAAAAGAATAATTAAGCAAAGAAACTTTCATTCTATTGATAGTAATCTACTTCCCATTCTTAAACAAGCAATGAAAAACGAAATAAGTCATAAAAAAAGCGAAAAACCAACTGATTCGAATCACCTGAAATGAGCCGGATCGTCGAATTGATACGAATTGCCGAATGATACGAATCATCAAATCGAATCGTTCTGAAATTTCGGGAGGTTGATATTTCGTTTTCAGAAATGCTCCCGAACCACGAAAATGGTGAATTTCGTCGAATTTCAATTCGGAACGAAAAGAATTGCACATCTCTAATTATCATCAGATGCTGCACTTACCTGTACAGGTATGTGACTAGGATATGCCTTAAGGAGAGCAACAGTAGCACCGTAGTGCATTCTATATCCTCTTTATTATTATTATTTTACTGAAATAGATTTACTTTACATGACTGTCTTAAAATAAATCAAGGGCTAGATCTGAAGACCAATATTCCCGGTCGAGTAGTAATGATCTATAAAGCTTGGTAATTAGGTCCTCACGCAATCGTTGCTGACTGCTCCATTAACTATTCTAGGTTGAGAAGGAGTTTGCATTAACACTCAGCTTTTTTTGCAGGGATACTATGCCTACCCCAATTCTATACTTTGTAAGACATGCAAAAGTAGCACTAGCTCTAGATTTGAATAGCAAGTGATTCTAAGTTACTGATGTCTCCTTCTAGAGAGAGATAAAGGAAGGGATGACTGCAGAAAACAAGCAGTGACTGCTCTGTTATTCAAATTAAAGGTATAAATGTCTTTATCTGAAACACTGTTTCAAAGAGCAAATGAGAATTATGATACAAGCGCTTTCCTATTTCTTGTGTGGAGAACTATGATGCAGTTGGCAGAAGATAAAATATATTTAAGAAATATTTGATCTATATTAGAATATCCCTTTAAGGCAGGGGTCAGCAACCCTGGCCCTTTACATATTCTGAACTACATCCCCATGATGCAAAGCCACTCACTAGGTTAGCAGAGCTTCATTGGAAATGTAGTTCCAAAACATCTAGGGCACCATCATCTGCCCTGCCCTAAAATCCGGATGCTAAGGGAAAATTAATTGCAATGAAGGACAGACGCTAGATCATATAAGAACACTGCAGGACCCCAAATTTTATTACATGCTGACTGAGGAAGCGACTTAATCGCGAAACGCGTCAGTACTGTTTTATATTGAATTTTATATTGAATTTTATTGGAATAAACCGTTTTTTTATCTCCTTATTGATGGTCCTGCTGCTGTGTTTTTCTTTTCACCAAAGAAAGATCTCAGATAATCATCTGAAGGGGGATCTGGTACCTCCATACTATACCGGCCACTTATTCATCTTGTGTCCGAGGGGTGACACCATAACACGGGAGTGTCCCCTTTATATGTTTTCTATGTGCCTCACTGGTTATATAGGCTACACTATGTCCACTCCTGGTTTATGTCTTATGCTTTTTTCGGGGGAAGAAGACTTTCCAAATAAACAGGGAATTTAAAGAGAAAGAACTCTGTCCAACTCGAAAGAAGTCCTATTCTTCAGAAGGAAGTGCTTTTTTCACTGCAAACCTCATTTAACCTAGCGCTAACGTTCACGTATGTGAGCAGAAGCTCTAGTATTAAGGAGGTGATAGGGTCCATTAGCAGGCCAAGGTAGCTGACTCTTGCACTAAGGTCAGTCTTAAGAGTGTTAAATCTGGTTTAGAAAGATATCAATAAATAACATTATGACCTGCAGAGATATTGGTATTTCATATATTTTAACACATTACAAGTAAAATTATTTACAAAGTGCCATCGTATTCTGCAACAGGTAGGATAAAACAAACAGAAAACTAACAAATACATTTCCTTTTTGATTTCCAGTATTAATGCACAACAGGGCCTGTTTACATTGTGCCGTAAAAATGGCCAGACAACAAATTAGATGCATAATATATAATGTATATTTCCAATGGATTAATAAGGATACAGCTTTTTTTCTTTTTTTTTTAAAACGTGATCTTAATTGGTTAAATGACCTTTTAATTTAAATGCATTCTAAATTGCAGGTAAGACTTTGCTTTTAAGCATATTAAAAATGAATTCTACACTGCGCTCTAGAGACGTTATGGATGGTTTATAAAGATGTAGAAAGTGTTCACAGCATGGAACAAATGAGAGCCATATCTTGCCATTTTGTAATCCTCCTTGCACTTATTAAATTCAATGTATATTGTGTACTGCGCTTCATAATACTCCTGCCCAATTTTTTTTTTCTCTAAATGGACTAATAAAATTCACAGTTGTTGAAAAGTTAATTGCTGACTAAGGAAGTATCAAAAGAGATTATGTTTAACAATGGTTATGCTGCCCTATATATGACCTTCACTGAATTTTTATACACGTTTAAACGTCGTATTAACTTCCAATAAAGTTTAAAAAATGCACTTGCTTAGCATGTAATCTGGAGCATCTGTTCTCGATTATACGTGTGTGTCACACAAAGCAAGCAAAACACAAAAAACTTGACTGCTCTCAATGTTACAGATAAAAATATTGGTAGTTAAATACATGATTCTGACTGGACCATAAATCTTTTATTTAATAATGAGTTTTAGGTTACACCGGATCCCTGTTTTATATGTTGGTCTAACACTAACAAGCAAAAAAATGTTACATACTGTAGTTACACAGGCCGAAAAAAACCCCATATATCCATTGGAAAGACTTGCGTCCATCGAAATCGTTAAATAGATGTTCCTTAAAGTGCAACTGTCATATTTATTCATGGGGCGCCACCGTTTTTGCAATAGCATTGGCACAGCACTGGCACAAGGCAAGGGCCCAATCAGAGCTACCAATATTTTCATGTAAGATGGAATCACAAGAGCTAGTCTACGGGAGAAAGCAATGGCGGAGCCAATCAGTGAGCATGACAAGTGCAATTTAGTGTTTCGGCAATTGATGTTTCTTTCTGCTGTACAGATAGGGACATATACAGAGAGATACAGCTATAGAAATGGCACATAAGGTGCCACAGTCACAACTGGTGAGCCTATAGATCAAGTGGAAGAAAGAGACTAAGTTATAATGTAGCAGCCCAAACACTACGCAGCTACAATCTATGGCAAAAGATGATGCTGTAAAAGCAGTATGTGTCAACTTGAGATGGGCCTTCAGGCTACAAAGAAGTACCTCTTTGTACGACGTATAAGTAGACAGGTAAGTAGCAATTCACATACCAGAAGTAGTAGGAGCGTACCAAAAAACATGAAAAGAAGACAATGATATGTGAAACTTCATTTTAAATTTTTTCCACTTTTTTCTTCTTTTTGTCTCTAGTTGAACGGTGTCCTGTCCCTTTGCTGTACTGTCTAGATTTGGGTTCCTTGTGAAGCAATGCCTAACAACTGCCTTTTCTTTGGTGGAACTGTAACAATTTTTAGACTCTGTTTTACTATCCTAAATTCTTTTTTGTCTTTGTCAGGTTTCTCGGGATAGAGAAGAGAAGAATCCCCATTGACAGCAGTGCAGGTAGCCATGAAGGGTTTCATCTTGTAATACTAACATCTGCCTTTCATGTTAGTTAACATGTGAATGGATAAGTAATTTTACTCTGTAGGGTTGTACTAGTAAATAAGAGGCAGTTGCGAGATCCCAGATTCTCCCTCTGCAATCTATAATGAATGCCAGTGCCAGACTCATACACCTCACCTCCCGCACCTCACCTCTCTGTCAATCTCTACTCTGGCTCCCGGTTTCCTTTAAAATCCATCTAAAACACTGGTGCTCACATACAAAGCTCTCCATAACCGCATCCCTGCCTACATCTCCTCCCAGGTATACCCCTTGCCGACGCAAATGATCTGATGCTATCAGTTCCTCGTACCACCACCCCCAACTCCCACCTTCAGGACTTCTCCCAAGCTGCCCCCTTTCTATGGATCTCGCTCTCCGGCAACATTAGACTCCCCCGTCTCTCCAGTCCTTCAAGAAGTCTCTGAAAACTCATTACTTTACAGAAGCCTATCGGCTCACTCCATGATCCCTCACTGTACATATTTTGCTCCATCTTCCCAATCAGCCCACATGCGCCCCGCTACTACACATACTCCAGGTACCCTCACCTACTGTGTCACCCCTCTCCTCTTAGATTGTAAGCTCTCGAGCAGGGTCCTTCCCTCCTATCGTTCCATGTGTGTAACGTGAATGTATATTTGTTATTCTGTCTCTCCCATTGTACAGCGTTAAGGAATCTGTTGGCGCTTTATAAATGCTTGTAACTGTAACTAGTGTATTTTTCAAGATTTGCTTTTGAAAAAGTCTCACCTGATTCTGGTGAATGTATCCATAGGGTGCTTTATCTTGCCATATTCATTACTAAACCTAGAAGACAAATTTGCTACCTGGAACATTTCTCCACTGTCCATGGAAGAGAAAGGTTTTAATCACTTTTCTAAAGAAATATTGGGTGCCTGAGTGACATAGATTGCTTTCCCAGCTTTTCCATCACTTGCTAAAGTGTGACGAGGATTATTAATCGGTGTCACTTTCCTGCTGGTGATAACTTTCATGTTGGTGCCATTTGTTCTCTTTGTCCAAATCATTTGTACTTCTGTACAGCTTATAATGTGAGTGTTTTTATCCTTGTATGTTGGCATTTCTTAAAGTGATATGAACTGTGCTCTAATTTCTTTTTATGTGACTCCGGTGCCCACTGTTTGAGGGTTTTACCATTCCAAGAGGATGTTTTACCAATTATTTTGATACATATATTGTTCTATATAGATATTAAATGTTTTCAGTTGTATTTTATTTATTTATGTCTTCTAAGAAATTTTTGGGGTGGGCATTACCTTATAACAAAGAAATTTATAATAAATAATGGAATGTTTTCAGATTCATGACCGATGGCATTGTAACGCATATCTGAACTAGCAGCTAATGACATCGCCGTCATGAATGCATGGATCACATATCCATCGGTGGGCATAGTTCGACTTATCATTTGGGGTAGAGATGTGCGTTTCGGGTTTCGGAATTTCGGCATTTTCACGAAATTTCCCGATTCGTGTCTTCGGATTCGGCCGAATTTCTGAATTGGATCGGATACGAAAACCGGCAGACCCGAAAAGTTTTCCCGAGTTTTCGAATGGACTTGAAATGTGTCAAATCGAAATTTATTTTCGCTCTATTCATGATTTCGGTTCCATTCGTGATTTCGGTTCCATTTCGGTAATTTTGGACATCGTATATTTAACTATTATCGGTTATATCGCTGATTCTGTAAATTTTGTATTTGTAATGTGTATCACTTGTTTCCAATGATCCGATAATTCTGTCGATTTGATAATTCTGTCTGTCGTAATCGGATCCGATTCGTCCGCGGGTCGCGCATGCGCGCGCGCGGATGTCGTAAACTTTATTGAGCCATTTTTGTAGAGAGAGTTTTGACAATTTTTTGACAGGCCAAACTGAATTTATAATTTATATGATCATGGCTCAAAGAAGAGAGTCCCATTCGGACACCTCCTCATCTGTTTCCACCCCAGAGACACTACCCAGGAAGAAGCGGGCCAGCAACATGGCATTTGACGAGATGTTGGAGCTGGTCCGCATCTTTGACAAAAGAGATTACGACTGCCGTAAGGGCCCTTACGGCAGAAAGAATAACGCGCGCAAGGACCGTATCCTTAATAAACTTCGCACCACCATCCTGGAGTTGTTTGGGAAAGACCGGACGAAGGACCAGCTCCTAAAATGCTGGTCCGACCTGAAGGCACGCAAGGAGGAGCAGCTGAGGCACATCCGGCGTGTCATAGCCAAACGTAAGTGTCATGTTATATTGTAAAGCGCTGCGCAAACTATTGGCGCTATATAAATCCTGTATAATAATAATAATGTGCTTGCATGTGCTAATATGCACAGAAATAAGTTGATTTATCTAGTCCTTTTTCGTGCAATGTGTATAGCTTTGCGTTTTCAGGACTCATACATGCATTTTTGCCATAGCTCTTCTTTTTTGTGATTTTACGTATTCGTGAAAATTGTGATATTTGATGTATGTAGATGAAATTACAATGCTGGATTTCTTTTGGCACTGTGTACTGTAGTGTGCTGGGGGGGGAGGTTGTTGTGATTGAGTGATGCATACGAGATGACCCGCAGCTTGCCCAATATTGGCCCCCACCTGCGCAAACGCATCAACAAAAATCTCTGCGTCTCTGCTAAGTGGTAGGATGGGACATGTAGTTCTTCTAAAAGTGCATCCAAACAGTAGCCGCGTTCAATACGTCCTCAGCAGCTGCTGAATTGTTGCAGCGCATCAATTCAGTTTGCTGCAGCAGTGTCATTGAACGCTTTATGCAAATTTCAAAACAAAATGGCGGATTTCTGTTGTTTCTGCTATATCCGCAGTTTTATTAGCAGAAGCTGAGGCTGAGGTCATCTATAAAATAACTAAAAGCAGTCAGCGCAATTCCGTTTTGTACGCGCACAACACAAATAATAGTTTTTATTGAATAACCGTAATGTTTACTTCTGAAAAAAATATATAATTGAACAGTAATATATGTCTATGTGCAGGGGAAATAATAAATAAATATTTTGTGACTTTAGAACTATGAGATGGGAGTAGTGGTGGTGTCACGGAATGGCCCAGGACCCTCAGCCCGGGACAGTCCTTCGTGACATTTGGGTCACCACAGACTCCTAGGTGCCGTTGCACCAGCAGCACACCGTGTTTTATTTTATTAGATGTGGTTTCATTGTGTGGTGTAATAAAAGTGTCCCCGTATGTGTATTGCGAAACGTATGTAAAAACCCCATTGTGTGCCTTGCTCGCCGCCATTTCCCAGTGCCTCGTGGATCCGGTCGAATTGATCGGATCGTAAAATGGCCGATTCGGACCATCCGGTCGAATCGAAAAATGGCCGATTCGAACCATCCGGTTACGAATCGGCACCACCCCGATTCGGAACAGCCAATACGAATCGGGGACCCGGTACCTTTTTCCAGCAAGGGCCAATGAGACTTGTGGGGGCGGGCAGGGATTCCTATTGTTTTCTTGCTGTACAAATGTTTATAAATATATGTGCCTTCCCAGTAAAAGTCAGTTGATCTAGTGCATACAGCTCCACCTGGTGTCCTTTATTGACGATCGTACTGCTGAGATCCCGCGCGGTCTCCAGGGTACGTTACCCCGAGATACGATCCGACTACTCTGTGTCTGCATCTCGGATCAGAACAGAGGGGCATCGTATGTACTTCGACGCAAATCGAACGATCGACTACTCTTCGATTCCGGTTCCCCGATCCGAAGCCGCGGCGCGTATTCCGCGCATCGGTATACCGAAGCGCTACGCTTCCGAGAGAAATACGAAACGTTTCCCATCCGAACGGCTCTCCCGGACGAAACGTTTCCCATCCGAACGGCCGCCCCGCAGACGATCCGATTTCTACCAAGGTCAGTAGACCAGCTGCTTGAGACGCCGAGTGCCGTGACACTCGGTGGTCGGGCTGGTCTCACCCAGGGGTCCCCCTCCACAGCCCGCCAACCCTTCCCCAGGGTCACTCCAGGCCGCTCGAGACGCCGAGTGCCGTGCCACTCGGTAGTCGGGTCGGCGGTAAGCACAGTGGGAGGAGCAGATAGGAGCACACCCGCAGGCGGACACTACCCATTCCGCCACAGGTGGGTCAAGCTGGTAGTGCTAGTGGGTAGTGGAGGGGTGTCGCAATACTTTCGGCAATATAGTGTATAGATATATCATTTTTTCCAGTCTGCATTATTTACGTGTTATTTTTTGGATTTGGCAGAAAACAGGAAGGCAAAGGCAGCATCTGCCCTGGCGGGCACCAGTGCCCCAGTGGAGGAGGAGGGGAGCCACGGGCGACCACCAGCGCTGGTATATACGGTTTTATTTTGCAACGACTTTTGGTCGAAAACAGAAACATTTTTTGTTTACTGTATTTTCAATAAAAAAAATTATATATAGCACAAGAGGTGCAGGAGGAGGAGCAGGAGGAGGTGCAGGGGGAGGTGCAGGAGGAGGGCGATGATGGAGAAGGGAACCGGAGCCGCAGTAGGCCGCCAGTCCAGGTTTGTTTTTAACTGTTGTATTTTGCATAGACTTTTGTTCAAAAATAAATCACTTTTGTTGTTTACTATATTTTTTATTTCTTTAATTTCTTAGATATAGCACCGGAAGAGATGCTGACGGTGGTGGAGGAGGAGGAGGAGGAGGAGGAGTCGGAGCCTCAGGAGGCCGCCAGCTCTGGTATATACTACTGTTATATTTTTTCAAGACTTTCAGTCAAAAATAGAAACCTGCTTTACTTACTGTATTTTCCTTCTTTCATTTATTGGATATATAGAAGGAGAAGCCAGACCGGACAGGTCCAGCATCAGGATGGCGATCGGCGAGCTACGCCTGGCTGGCACCAACCTCAAAGCCATCCAGGAGTTGCTGCAGGAGTTCAGGGAGCATATTAACAACGCCGTTGACATCCTGGAACGGCAGTAGAGACCAGCCTCCTCCTCCCCTATGTTTGTTTGTGTCCCTGTTGGGCAGTTTGCCAATGCCATGTGGCATGTTGTAAATAAATTTTATATTTTTTTGCGTTGCTTTTCCTTACTTAAGTTAATATGTATTGCTTGGTTTCCACACTGTTAAAATTATATGTACATAAATTTATTAACATTTCTATGGACCCTTTGTCATAAATTTGTCAACATATTTGTGGCCATGAATGTGACTGTGCACATTCTACACTGCCTGCCTGGCCAAAAAATGTCACACACTAACACAACCTTGTTGTACTGCCTTGAGATTTGATTACCGTGGCATGGTTTTGTTAAGCTTAGGCGATGTCACAACAACATGGATTTTTGTCCACAGTCACATTCATTGTATAACCAAGAATTTATCAAAAAATATTGATGGCAGCACTGCGTGAAGTCTTCTCCGACACAACCCAAAGATCCTCAGTGCGACTCAGGTCTAGTTTATTTGTCCCTGTTTGCAGCTTCACGCATCACCTCCTCCCAGCTATGAGCTATCTCTCTCCCACCGCTGCCCGCTAAGATGCTGCCCGCCAACATGGTCACGTCTTTGCAGGAAGACAACAGCGTGGGGGAACGGCAGCTGCCGACAGTCCCAAGACCTCGCCACAATGACGTCAGTTCTGGAGTTAACCCCTAACTGCGACCAATGGTGGAGATAGGGGGTTCATTGGAACCCCCTATCTCCCGATCCGCAGCAGCTATCGGTTAATGTTTGGTATCGTTGAATCGACCAGAGAATGGCCTTTCCAACGATACCAAACATGACAATGTTAAAAATTATAAAAAATTAAAATATAATAAAATATAAAAAAAAATAAACAGGTTTTTTGTTTTGTATTGTTAATGCAGCAATATTGTTGCCATTTCAATTAAAATGTGAACAATGATGCTGCACTAAGGATTTTTGTATGGGGTGTGTTTGTTAAAAATAGTGTAATTTTCAGCCAAAAAAATATAACAAGTTCCCATTTCAATTTTTTTTAACAAACGCAACTCATAAAATATAACCGCAAACACTCGCATGTTAAAATGTGAAAAAAACACTTTACGCTTTGTAAAACATTGAAAATTCTAATTTTATTGCATTTTTTGTTATAATATACAGACAGGACATAACGCATACATATAATAATGATATATTATGAGTCTGCCGGAAAGAACGATATATAACATGTCCGGGTCATGTTATAAAATAAGGCTTCAAAACGCGTTTAAACAAGAGGAGCGAAACTGTTAAAAATTAGCTCAGCAGCAGACCGCACCAAGGCGTGAAGGGAAGCCGTGAAATGCCTCAGCAGCGAAAGGGTTAATTTTTTTTGTCTGTTTTAAATCATTTTATTTGTTGTTTTTTTTTCATTTCAGATCATTTTGATCAACTATTTTTCCGTTTTAAAACCTTTTGTTCTGGTTTTTATTTTTAAAGTCAGACCATTTGTGTTGGGTCAGTTTTGCTTTTTTTAAATCGTTTTGTTCATTTTTTTTTGTTCCTTTCATACCATTTTAATATGATTAAATAAAGATGTGAAATGTATATTCATAAGAAAAAAAGGATCTTTATTTAATAAAAAAAAACAAACAATAGAATCGCCAGAATTATCGTATCGACAGAATGAATTATCGGATCCGAAAAACAAACCAATAATTATAAAAAAATATATAAAGTATAAAAAAAGTAAACCATAGTAGTTTACGCCAAAACGAATAGAGTTAGACACTTTAAAACGAGGAGAACAGACGTTCTGAAAAAAAACTAAAATTTCCGAAATCACGAAAAAAAGTCGATACAAAAAACGAGCAGAGTGACCCGAAAACACGAAAATGGCCGATATTCCGAAAAAAAATGTATACGAAAAACGAGCCGAACCAAACCGAACCGAAACAGAAATCGGTCGAAACGAGCCGATTCGAAAATTTTAAACATCCGAACGAACCAAACCGAATCGAACCGAAAAAGAAAATCGGCACACAAGTCTAATTTGGGGATTTAGGGGGCCCCATCAATTTTAAGGAATGGTTTGGTACCCTGACATCTTCAAACTTCAATCAAACACCTACTGTCACAGACATTTTGAAGCAGACACCTACAGTCAACGGTTTATCGGGACAGGGATGGAGACAACAGGAGCATCATCTGGCTTGTTCCCTTATATTGGTTAATTCCACTTACTGTAGAAGTAGCAACTAGATAGTAATAACAGGCATGCTTGTATGTAGTTTATTCATATTGTTCTACTGTATTTGGTAAATCAGAAGCTGATGTTGATTATTCAGTGGACAATAGAACATCTCGATGACCATGTGCAAAACTTCAAACAGCTGAATCTGCGGTGTTGGTATACTAGCTGTACTGGTTGGTAACTGAAAATAAAGATTGGGACAAGAGGCCTCCAGATAAAGGGCGCTATCATGTCCCTGTTTCTAAAACGGGGAAGCTAACGGGAAAAACCGCTGCCTTCAGGTTTCCTATAGTGGCCTATTTTAACACTCTCAAGATCGTGCAGGGCCGCAGAGTGATCTGCATAGGGAGACTGGGGACCAGAAGCAGCAGATCGGGCCCCCGTTCGCGAAGTGAGATGAGAGGTGAGTATCTGATTTTTCAGTGGGTTTTCAGCTTGTGATAACTGATTCTGCAGAAGCGGAATCAGTTAGCACCAGCTTAGATCTGGTGCTATCTTTTTAGTTACCGCAGAGGTGCATGAATCGCAATCCAGCACCTATGGGGTTAAAGAAAGGCATCGCTGGAAAGGGCAGACTGTGCCCTTTCCAGCAATGTCTTTCATTCTTCTCTGGCCATTACCAATGGGGAGAGAGAGGCAGTCGTGTACTAAGGGCGGGTGGGGCGCCCCGGGTGACAGGCTAAGGGGGTGTATGTCACTCTCAGCATTGATCCAAGCCGCCAGCCTCTCCTACAGCCTGCTTGAGTGCTTGTTTGCACACAGCTGGCTGCCCTGTGCCTGCAAGACCAGCCATTCCGGCTGGGGTGTTAATGGGGAGGGTCTGTGCGATGAGGTCACCCCCTACTCCACCTCTAGAACATCTGCAGGCACCACTGGTTCAGACACTGAGATAGTCCCTCCCTCCTGACTCCTGCTCACACCACGCAGCGCTTAGCTTGCTGGTAGTCAAGGAGGGGCGGGGCTGGGCTGCTGCAAATACTGGAATGAAACTCAAACTAAGCATCAAGGAGAGGAAGCTCAAAGTAAAAGGTGAAGACACTGGTGTAACACACCCCATCTGATTCTGCTCAGAATCAGAAAATTAATTGCCACTTAAGAACTGTGAGAACAGCTTCCCCTATATGCTGGGCTGCTACACAGTTTGCCAGAGTGACTGACCACACACATTCAGCGCAGCTTCCCATGTCTGCTAGGCTCCTACACCCTCAGATTATCTGCCATGTCTGCTGGGCTCATACACCCCCGATTATCTGCCATGTCTGCTGGGCTCCTACACCCCCAGATTATCTGCCATGTCTGCTGAGCTCCTACACCCTCAGATTATCTGCCATGTCTGCTGGGCTCATACAACCCCAGATTAGCTGCCATGTCTGCTGGGTTTATACACCCCTAGATTATCTGCCATGTCTGCTGATTTTATACACCCCCAGAATATCTGCAATGTCTGCTGGGTTTATACACCCCCAGATTATCTGCCATGTTTACTGGGCTCATACAATGCCAGATTATCTGTCATGTCTGCTGGGCTCATACACCGCCAGATTATCTACCATGTCTGCTGGGCTCATACACCCCCAGATTATCTGCCATGTCTGCTGGGCTCATACACCCCCAGATTATCTGCCAAGTTTGCTGGGCTCATACAGTCTGCAAATTTCACAGTGTCTGCTGGGCGCATAATACATAGCACAGCCTTCCAAGTCTTCTGGGATCAGCACAGCGCCATCTGCAGGGTCAATTTGCAATCAGTTCGTCCCCTTAAAATCTAGTGACCATTGTCATTATTAATGTAATGTTTAATTGCAGGGTTTCTTTGGTCTGCCTGTGCATCATATGAATTGAGTCATGCAATAGACTAACAATGGGATGCCAACATTTTCCTAATGGTCTTTCATAAACCAATTGCTGCCCCCCTTCATGCAATCTGCATTCCAGCTGCTGCATCACCTCTTACAATGTAGCACTTTTATTCACACTTGTATTAGTAATCACAATCAATTCTCACCAGTTCATTAATTACCATGGTTTACCCAATTTACATATTAAAAAAGAAAATCAGAATTTGAGTAAAATCAAACCATCTTTTAATTATAACTTGCACACACAGACTTATGATCTACACATGGGCTATACTACATTCTTCACGCAAAAATCCTCTCGCAAAACGAAAATCTTTACGCCAAGCGTTCAAGTTTTGTGCGCGCAAATCAACACTGGTATTACAATCCTCGCTCGGCTTTTTATCCGCCGATCGATAACGCGCGCAAACAGGACGCGCCAAATGCTCGCGCAGTACCGTCGCGTGCAAAAATCAGTGTGCGCACTGTTTTTTTTGTCGCGATTTAGCCAATCAGTATTAAGAACCACAATTATCTCACGTTAAGAAATTGCGCATGTCAAAGTCAATCTGAGCATATATGCTGCAGCAATACCGTAATACTGTACATGCACACACAACTTCTCCATTTTATTGTTTGGGTATGTGTTGAAGGGGCAACTATACTTTGCTGCATTATTTTTTATGGGCTGGTGTATTTGGGTTTGGCCAGGTTGTTCAGATTTGCCATTAACACCAGCTTTTTGCAGTTGCTAAAATTATGCGTGCAAAGGCTATGCAGTAATTACCGCAAATAGACTGTAATACCATCCTCGTACCAGCGCACATTCGCATTTGCGCTGACAATGTTAAGTATAGGACACGCGACGTACAGTAAGCTCACGCAGGGTTCGCGCAGGTTCACCCGCGGTAGACGATTGCGCGCGGTTGTTGCGCTGACAATGTAATACGGCATTCGGCGTAAATGGTTTTACCCCCCGTGTTAATGTTTTTTTGTGCCGGCGCAAACGTTTGCGTGAAGATTGTAATTTAGCCCATGGTATACTTCATTTAAGATATAGGGCTACATTACAAAGATGGTGCTAACTAAGGCTGGGGTCAGACCAGCGCATTTTTAACGTGCGTTCTGGCACATTTAATCACGGCCGCACTAGCAGCAAATGATGGGCAATGACAGCCAATATACGAAGTACGGTCGCACGAAAGTCCGGCCGCGCAACGCAAGTGGAAAATGAACGCATTTTTTCGAGAACGCAGAACCTCTAGTACGGACGTACAGAGTGCGCTGCGTCCACTAGCGGTGTGTGTGTGTGATTTGGAGACGTCAGACCCTGCTCGTGTCCGGCCAACATAACGTCCAGATGCAAAAAGTTTCCTGGTTTGGATTCGTAAAACATCACGCACGAACATGCGCATCGTATGACCGTTTTCGCATATTCCGTGAAAAAAATACATCAATCCGTTCGGACGCACTTTTTTACGTTCGCGTGTAAAAATGCTTTCGTTTGACCCTAGCCTTAACCAGAGCTGTTGTAAACTTACCAGAGCCATTATAGCCTATGGAGGTTTTAAGTTAACAACAGCTCTGGTTAAGTTAGCACCAACTTTGTAATATAGCCCATATTTTTTTAACCTTGCCTTGTACAAATTGTGTAGCGCAGCTAGGCATCCAATACAAATTAATCGAGTCCCAGCAGTTTTATTGCTGAGGATTCTATGATACGCTCATGCACAACGCACAGTACTGTGAGTTTTATTGCATTGCAGCTCTGTGACACACTCATATGCACTGCAAATTACTATCTGAGGTCTGGTGTGCACATACATGGTCTGCTGTGCATATACATGTATCTGGTGAGTATGTGTGTATATGGGCCTATATATCTGAGATCTGGTGTGTGTGTGTGTACAGGCCTGTGCAGGGGGTAAATGAGGTGTTTGGCCATACATTTCAACATATTAACATTAGGTGGACAGGCTTTCAGCAAATTACTAAATTATTTATTGGAAAGCAGTCACATGACATGAAAGTATCGGTACTCGTACACGGTCTTAAAAAATGGATAATAATATTATAGACTCTTTTAAAGGACACTTAGAGCACCTCTGTTAGTGAGGTGGATCATTGAACTGCTTTTTCTCTGCCTTTTTTGCTCGTAGGGGGGTGCAAAAGGGAGTATCTGCCCCGGGTGCCAAATCCCCAAGTACCCCTCTGAAGAGAGGAGTCCCCCTTCAGGCACTCTCCCCTGCTCCAAGATGTCAGCCTGCTCCGGGTGACCACAGCGATTGGCCAGAATAACGGCCGATTGCGGCTGCAAAGTGAGGATGCGCTCAGCGCATCGTCCGCATGCTCAGCATGAGCACGTAGGCATGTTGAGCACATCTGTCACAGCCAAGTGGTTAATTCAGTTCATCTCCATTATATTTATTTATTTATTTATTTATAAAGGATTTTACCAGGAAGGATACATTGAGATTTCTCTCGTTTTCAAGTATGTCCTGGGTTCAAGTACATTGAAGTGTTACATTTACAGAAATACAAAGTAATACAATGTAAGATATTAACAACACAAATATACAGATTAACAGAAAATAAATATGTAGGAAATATAGTCACTAGGTTACATGTTTACAGGTGCATTCTGTATTGAGGTATGTTAATAGGGAAATTTTGAGTGACTTAAGACTGGTGGAAGATTTGATGGTGTCTGGGAGGTTATTCCATAATTGTGGTGCTCTGTAGGAAAATGAGGACCGAGCCACTGTCTTTTTGTATTGTGGTATTGCAAGTAAGGTGCTGGTCCTGGATCGGAGGTTATAGGATGAGGGAGCTGCTGGGGGAAGCAGTCTATTCAGGTAGGGTGGCAGCTTCCCAGAGATGCTCTTAAACACCAGGCTGGAAAGGTGAAGGGTGCGTCTGGATTCTAGCGATGGCCAGTTTAGCTGTTTTAACATGTCACAATGGTGGGTCATGTAGTTACATTGTAGCGCAAAGCGGCAGAATGAGTTATACAGTGTAGTAAGTTTATGAAGGTGTGTTTGCGGGGCGGCTGCATACACTACATCTCCGTAATCAATAGCCGGCATAAGCATTTGCTGTACAATCTGCTTTCTTACCGCGGGACTCAGGCAGGATTTGTTTCTGTACAGGGCACCTAGTTTGGGGTAAAGTTTAGATGAGAGTTTTTCGATGTGGGGGCCAAAGGATAGATTAGGGTCCAACCACATACCTAGATATTTGAGAGAAGTGACTGTGGTCAGTGTGCCATTTGATTTGTCCCAACACATAGATGGGGATTTTGCAATTTGTGTAGTTTAGGTGCTGTTCCAAAGAGCATCGTTACAGTTTTGTCAGTATTTAAAAAAAGTTTGTTGTTTTTGATCCACTTTTCTACCTCTGTGAATTGTTCTTGCAGCACGGCCTCCAGCTGCGGGAGATTTGGTTTGCTGGTATAGATCACAGTGTCGTCTGCGTACATATGTACAGTTGAGGCTTTGCAGACGTTGGGCAGATCATTTATGAATATTGTGAATAGCAGGGGGCCTAGTATTGAGCCTTGGGGTACACCGCAAGTGACTGGGAGCGGGAGGGAGGAGCTGCCAGAAATTGACACATATTGTGATCGGTCGGATACATATGATTGAAACCAGGTTAGTGTGCGATCACCAATGCCAGAGTTTTTAAGTTTTTCTAACAAGATGCCATGGTCTACCGTGTCAAAGGCCTTGGCAAAATCAAGGAAGATGGCTCCAGTTAGGTTTCTTTGTTCCATCCCAGCTTGGATATCATTGCAGACTTTTAAAAGGGCGGTTGTGGTTGAGTGATTTGGGCGAAAGCCTGATTGATCCGGGGTTAAGTAGTTCCAATATTGATAATAATCACGTAATTGTGTGTAGACACATTTTTCCAAGACTTTTGACATTACAGGGAGCAACGATATCGGACGGTAGTTGGACACCAAAGTACTGTCACCACTTTTATGGATAGGTACCACTCTTGCAGTCTTCCAGAGCTTGGGTATGTAACCAGTTGCCAGTGACTCATTTATTAGGGTTGCGACTGGATTTGCAATTGCTGGCGCACTGATTTTCAGCAGCATTGCTGGTATTTGATCAGGTCCAGACTGGTATTTCATTTTTTGCTTACGGAGAAGTTTAGTAACGACACTGACAGGCACTGGTCTAAAACTGAATTCCTGTCTGATACAGGGACTTTGCACAGTTGGGGGGCCTGACCTGCATGAGGCCTCTCTGATTGCATGTCATTTCCTAGCTTGGCAATCAAAGTGGTGGCACATCCAACAAAATAATCATTAAAGGCATTTGCTACATCTAGCGGGTGTTGCAGGGTTTGGTTGTTTACTTTGACAGCAGCTGGCTGGGAGTGGACTGGGGGTGCTTGTATGTTACTTATGGTTCTCCAAAAGTTTCTAGGGTTTGAGATGTTATTGTTTAGATTTTCATTGAAGTTATGGGCTTTGGCCATTTTTGTTTGTTTTGTGCATTCATTCCGACATTTTCGGTATTCGTAGTGATCGTTCATGGAACCAGTACTCTTGAAATTTGACCACCGTGAATCTCTAAGCTGGTACATTAGTGTAAGATCAGCTGTAACCCAGGGGAGATGAGTCCCTTTTACTCGCACTTTACGCAGCGGGGCATGGGAATTCCAGACTTGCAGGAGCTCAGACTGAAAATATTCAACTGCACAGTCTAGGTCTGGGATTAGGTTAAGCCTGTACCAGGGGAGCTGTTTGAGATCACTTAGGAAGGATTCAAGAATAAATTTCTTGAAAGACCTGGTGGTTATTACCTTTGGGGTAGATTTCAAGGCCTTAATTTTGCGCACGCAGTACACTAGACAATGGTCACTAAAGCTATTAGCAAGAACGCCTGCCTCCTGTATTCTATCAGGAGATGAGGAGAGAATCCAGTCCAACAAGGTATGGTTGGGGCTTTTCATATTAATGCGAGTGGGGGAGGAGATTAATTGAGTTAGCTGCAAAGTTTTAAACAGCGAGCAGTGTTTATTGTTTTTAGGATTTAGCCAATCTGTATTAAAATCGCCAAGGACCAGCAGTTCACTTTTTTGGTTTTGGCCAAGTAGGTTATTAAGGATTTGAGATATGTCAGAGAGGGAGTGCACTGGAGAGCTCGGTGGGCGATAGAACCCAGCAACAATGATTGATTTACTGAATGGGATCTCAATTATACCAGAGAAGAAATCAAAGGTGACAGGAGAGCTAGAAGTCTGTAAGGGGGTGAACTTTATGGACTCCAACATAAATAACAATTCCCCCTCCTCTCTTTGCTCTGTCTTTTCTAAAACATGAATACCCCTGTATTGATATGGCAGAGTCTGGTACTTTTGGGGTTAACCATGACTCTGTGAGCATTTATGTTAATGATAAATGAATAAATTAGGTTTTAATAGCCTGCACTACACTGAAAAGGTACGGCAAACATTTGGGAAAATGTACAGTAATTGTTAATTTGTTCTATTTCGATACTCAGCCAGCTTTTTGATCTAAAACACACAATTCCTTTGCAATTCTCCAGCTGCTCAATGTTTGGTAAATAATTCCTTGTGTACATATACAAAGACATTTTTTTTGCATGTCTGCAATAGCTATGCATACCACATGTCAAACATTACACTTTTTTTAAATGAAAAATTACTTTGTTGTAGGAAAGTTATGCCATAATATTCAACCCAACACAGCTGTTTGAGGGATTTGAGGTCCTATTCTGACAGCCATTATGTTTAAAAAATGAGCCAGTAAGTATAATGTCCCCACTTCTTAATCATAACAGCTGCCATCTCATTGCAGCTGAACCGCAAACTTAGATTGCAGCTTGGCTTTTTCAGCTGCTTACTGAACATTAACACTTTGTATAAGAATTGTTGATGATTTGGCAGCTGGAGAATAATGAGTGATTCTATAAATTGTTTTGCTCTACACCAGTATGTATTGGTTAGGTTACACAGCAACAACATAAATTTAACCTGTAAGGGTAACCAAGTACAGCTTACACGGTGTTTCACATGCCTGAATACGAAGGATTTAAATGTTACAGTGCCAAAGCTCATTTAATCATCTTGATGAACCCATGCTGAGAAGTAATGCGGTTATAGGGCATCAATAACAGACCTAAAAGAGGAAACACTGTTTCTGTCTATTGTTTGGTGCAGCTCTCCTCAGCTCTCCCAATTGAAAGTGAATGACATCCCTGAAGCAGACTGAGCATGCTTAAAATTCCCTTAAAAAGGGGCAGATTTCATAACAGACCCAACATCTTAACTTGCTCAGTTTCCCTCAAAATCTTTTCCAAACAACCAGCAATTTATTACTGAAAGATGTAATTTCCCTAACTTCTAGAGAAAATAAATATGTTTTATCATTAGTTACCTTTAATTTCATAATTATTATTTGGATCTTTACTGGTACGCATGACCCTCCACTGCAGGAGACGCTACCAGTATAGCCTGTAAGTGCTAGTAGCTCTATTCCATTACGAATTGTGACACTAATATAGCGCCTCAGTGGTATCAGGGAGCAGCTAATAGTTGATAGCTCTCTTCGACCTTTTCCCTTATGAAAAAAAAGGACATATGAGGTTTCATTGGAAAGGACAAATTATGGCCTTTCCAGTGACACCAAATATAACCAGGTTAGATTTATGCATGAATAAAATATAATTTTTCCTTTTTTTTTCTAACACAGCACTATTATTCAGTTTACAATTATACAGTGAACAGAGATGCTGCACTAACTCACCTTCTCATTTCCCACACTGCCATTGAATGTGGAGCTGATGCTGCAATTTATTTTTTCATCGACAACCTAGACTGTGGCATTGCAGTGAGGCGAGACAGTGGGACTTTGGAATCTGCATCTCTGAATTGTACACCACACAAGGACAAGCGAGGTGTCATTGTAAAAGTCAGAGTCTGTGGTCTTTACAATGATACCAAAAATGACCAGGTAATGTGTAAAAATAAAAACATTGAAAAACGTAAATGTAAAAAAAAAATTTTCTCTGTTCTACGGCAGAGGCAATATATGATTTTACATATAAAACAGCCTGAGATATGTCCTTTTGCCAAATAACAACATGGGCTCATATGATCTTAATGACCCAGAAAACGGTACATATTTAATTTGGGTTTAAAATACTAAGCAATAGCATATCCTTAATACTTCTATTATCGTACTTTAATAAAAGTACAGAATACAGAATGAATGTAAATTAGTCATTTAACCAGTAAAAATTCAAAAATCATCTATACCTAAAATCATTCCTTGGAATAATTGCTGCCTCTAACACCGTTTGCTCAAGGTTTTGCCACATGGAACTTCAAACTGTATATATGAAGTAATTCAAGGTTCACATAATTCACCGATAATGTTACTCAATCTGTGCTTGCCTCTTTCTTAAGTGGTTCATCATAAGTTAAAAAATGTTTCTGGTACAAAAGAAATATCTATATAGCAGGGAACAGAAGCTATTCAAGAGATTCACATCTCTTTCAACACTAAACATACAGATGCCTATACAATTTGTTCCTCTTGTTGTGTTTTCTCTTCCATCTTACTTTTCTTCTACTCCATTCAAAACTGTCTATTGAAAAACACTTCATTCCATATAAAAGAAATCTATACAATTATCTGTCTGCTGTGTTTTCTTGACTTTTGACCCCTGGTTAGTGATTTTAGAATTGAACATCAAAGAGAAATTCTAAGAGCACAAAAGCAGAAAAAAGCCAAACTTGCAATCAAGGTTTTTTTGGGGAAAAAGTCCCCGTACTTACTATTATTTGTATTTGGGATATGTGCACGCTGGAAATATAATATTTACATTTAATTTTCTTTTTCTGGCTATTTGAGATTGGCAGTATCACATTTAGCTTCATCCGATAGGTGGAAAGCCAAGACCTATACGAATAATTCATTTTGTTATATGGTAGATAGATAGTATGGAAAGATAGACACATGAAATTGTAAGAAGTACTCATGGGACTTCACTTGGGTAAAATTTCAAATTTTTATTGTTGTGTCACTAAAGTTTCAGCTAAGCCAGACCTTTATCAAAGTTTTGATAAGGCTTGGCTGAGCCAAAAGTGGATGATGCTATAATAAAGATGTGAAGCGTTATGTAAGCAAAGTCTCATGAGTGCCTATGTTACATTTACAGATATATAAAAGGTGGACCAAGCACAGGGGGTAAATATTCTGTGCACAAATTGATTTACAGTTCGAGGGCGAGTGCCGATGGCACTAGAATATGTTTATATAGGACATGCCACTTGGTACTCACCTCTCCTGCTCTTAGGTATCCACGTTGTCGTTTTTGAACCAATGTTAAAGGTCCTGCACTATACCAATATGGTTGTCTCTTGGCCTCCCACATGCTCATGTAACACAAAAAGCAGCCGCCATCTTGCGAGCCATCTTGAGACTGCTGAGTCAACGCCACTGATGCCACATATTAACACTCCTATGTCAATCCAACAACATCTATTGACCAGAACAGTGTATGTGTCACTCCTATCCCTTCGACCCTGCAATTCTTTGTCAACAAAACCACAGACGTGACATGATGCAAGCATTTGACAGAATAATGCTCCTGCTAAGAGCACTTCCATTAAACTCTGAAGTAGAAGGTCTAGTATCGAAAAGTGAACTTCCTCCAAATATGTCTATAAAAACCCAGCACATCAAGCCTTTCGTGCTCAGTTCTCCAGTAGTCTTTGTGCCTGCGACCTAAGGCTGGCGTCAGCCGAGCACACTATGTGTGCCCATTTTGACATGTCTTCTAACATCCCTCGCAGCATTGAGATGCTGCGACGGGGCCAGCCACACGCTATTTCACGCGCAACAGCAACCGTGCTGTGTCCGTGCAGCAGCACTCTCCTTCAAAGCGCTAGGACTCGCGTTGACAGAGTCGCAAAGCGCGATTCTCCATAGGAGGATCAAGCCTTGCAGCGCTGAGCACACTAACTGCGCTCAGCGAGGTGGCCAGTTGGATGTCGAGTGGATGGAACGTCCACTCTCATGGACGTTCCTTCCGCTCTTCAAATACGCTCGTCTGACGCCAGTCTAAGGGGTTATTCAGAGAGCACAGACATTTCAATGCTCTCTCATTCAGGGCACTTTGTCAAGTTCAATTCGCTGACCTTGCGGTGAATTCAGCATTCACCACATGGTCCTCAAAGTGCGCCAAAAGGATCCGCTGAACGCAGTCGTCGATCAACCCCACCAAATGCAGCTGACGACCCGCTGAAAAAAACACTGAACGCAGTCAACTATCTGCCTAACGCAGCTGCAAACCGCTGAATGCAGTCGACAATCAGCCAAACCCGCAGAAAAAGCCAATCAGCTGACAAACTGAGTGGAAAGAAGAAGAAAAAAATACAGCAATTTTTTAAAAGGTGTTTGACCTCCCTGGCGGTATTCCCGAGTGTGGCTCGGGGTTAACTTTTCGAACCGAAAGAGGTATCCCTGAGCCACACTCGGGCTGTATACTTACATGTCCTGCGCTCCCTCGCTGATCCTGCAGTCTCCTCCAGCCGCTCGCAAAGTCACACTGCCTGGTTCTCTTCTCGCGAGGAGTGAAACCAGGAAGTGTGACGTCGCGATCGGCTGCAGTGTGACTGCGGGGGCAGCGAGGGAGCGCAGGACATGTAAATATCGGCCCGAGTGTGGCTCGGGGATACCGCTTTCAGGATTGAAAGTTAACCCCCGAGCCACACTAATACCGCTAGGGAGCCAAAATAAATTGGACCGATTCTGACATATAAAATACGTGCCTCCCGGCATCCGTCACAGCGTTGTGGGGCCGGCCACACGCTGTAGAGTGTGCACTAATTGCGTGCGCTACAATAGGCGTGCTGCATCCATTTAGAAAGCCTCCCCGTCAAAGCGTGTGTTCGGGGCTGCAAAGCACGATCCTCCCACTTCACCGCACTTCGGGGAATCAAATTTCTGAATTCACTGCAGGGTCTCCGAAGTGCAGTGAATGGCCGCCCCTAACCCCTGGGCCACCGCCAACCCTCCAGACATCAGCCGCAAACACACTGGACAACTGCCGCAAACCTGTCTGTTACAGAAAAATGAAAAACCGCTAATAAACAAAATAAACAGAAAAAAAATTCACAAAAAATACGCAAAAATGCCTACAAGATCCTAAAAAAAATCTGAAGAAAAAAAAAATAAAAATAAATAAAAAATAAAAAAAATCGATAAAGAGACTGTATACTGCAGATTAAAATAATAAACGGTTTATTCGATATTGAATAAAAAATTTAATATTTTTAACCTTGAAGCCTATGGGGTTCGCCAGATTAAACCTGCCGAATGAAACCATTGAACAGCAGGGCATTTTGGCAACTTTTTCCAGCTGTTCGGTGTTCTCTGAATAGATTAACCATTGCTTCTCTAAGGGGATTTCACTGCCTTCAAATAGGCACCATACCTGCAGGCAGTTCGCCAAAATTTGGTGAATTGCCTGCCCTCTGACTAGCTGAATGGCCCCGAAATTGCACCGTACGGGGAAATTCCCAGCTCGGTGCCATTTCGGGGCCAGATCAGCTGTCTCTGAATAACCCCTATAGTTATCATTTCTCTGGGCCATGGGCCTGGAACTGCTGCTCTAATAGCCCCTATTTAATCTTGCCTTGTTGGTGAGCAATATTTGGCCAGGTGTGTCTACTATAACGTGTGCCATCCCTTTGTATGTTTTGAATCCAGGCTGCGCAACCATCAGGCCCCAGCACATATTCATCCTCCCTGTTTCTGCTTTCTAGCCAACCCGGACGTGACACCAGTATCTTAGCTTCTTCCCAAAGGATTGACGAAAAGATTAGAATTTTAACGAAAACCCCTATGTTCTGTGAGTGAATTATTATGTATGAGTTTGCAGTTCAGTGACTTTGTCAACCTTGGGTTTATGGATAATTTCCTTTGAAACATATGCAATGTTACAGCTTTGTTTTAACAATACACTAGAAACAAAAACAGGACAAAACAGTATTACTAAATCAATAAACAAGCTGTAAAACAGAATGGAGCACTAAACCAAAATCTATTCAGACAGATGCACCTTGTATGAGCAGGGATTAAGATTAAGAGGAATGAGTACTTTTTAAAAATAAAAAGTGTAGTGAATGCAAGACATTGGTAGTCATTTCCGTATCAGAAATGTCCCAAATTTGTTTCTATTTCAATTTATTTGATAGTATCTCTTTAAATAACACATTGTGACATGTCTTGTATGAGAAGTACATTTTAACCCCTTCAGTACCAAACACTTTTTGTTGAAATAATATTATAACTTGTATTTGAAACATGGGATACGCAGTCAAAACTTAAATTTAGGGTAAATGGCAATTGTGTACAAAGATTATTATTTTGAGATAGTTAAAAGATTAAAATAAAGCAAATTTGCTCTTTTTATATTTTTCAGGTATTTGCTTTTCTTTACAGAAATGGTGTCTCTTATCGTGAACAATTTCAAATGGGGTCTGCATTATCAGCATACAGAAAGAAATGACCTTTGTATCAACTACAGTAAATGTGGTAAAGATAGCTAATAAAATGGGCAGATATCCTGCTAATGGGGGTTTGTATTGATCATAATAAGATTATTAGCAACGCAGCTTCCAAAAAATACCAATAGAATCTAAAAATAATATCTGTATGTGGCATAATGCCCATATATGAAAATTACAGTACCATGTATCTGTGCTATAAAGGCCTTGTAACCTTTTGGCTGCAGATGATGTGTGGGGAACGTCATGGGGCTTCCCTGCTATATATGCAGATATTGTTCCCCACACGTTATGGAATTCCGCAGCCAAGCAGGATCATAGTTACCTATCCGGTCGGGGGTCCTGCGGTGGTCTGACTTTCTAGAGTCAGACCGTTCCATGGGACCCCTACCTGCGTGATGACGTCTTTTTCAGGCACCCCTCTCCCCCCGCCAGATCTGGGAGAGTGCCTGAAGGTGAGTGGGGGTCCTTTGGACCCTTCTATCTCCCAATCAGCACGGGGTAGAGCTACAGGTAAAGCATTACAGTGTGACCTTTCCAACAATGCCCTTCTTAACCCCTTACCTGCCAGTATCACGATTCGGCGCCAGGTCATGGACTTCTCCTGGTGGGTACTGACATCTTGGATGTCTCACCCGCCCCTGGTGACTGCCCTTGTCCACTGATGTCAGAAAAGGATCCTATGGTAGAGATATGGGGATACTTTGGAGGCTAGAAGGACATGTTTTTTACTGTTGGAATGACCAGAGCATTGCCTTTCCAGTGATACCAAACATGACCAGGTTATATGTAAAAATATAAATAAAAATGTCAGTTTTTTACTGTTTTTTACTGTTGGAATGACCAGAGCATTGCCTTTCCAGTGATACCAAACATGACCAGGTTATATGTAAAAATATAAATAAAAATGTCAGTTTTTTACTGTTTTTTACTGTTGGAATGACCAGAGCATTGCCTTTCCAGTGATACCAAACATGACCAGGTTATATGTAAAAATATAAATAAAAATGTCAGTTTTTTATTGATAATGCAGCACTACTGTTCATGATGTGAACAATGATGGTGTACTAACTCATCTTCTCATTTCCCATGATGATTGTTGTTCAGTTTTAATTAAAATTGAGCATTTTTTCACAAAAACACAGTAACAGATTCTCAATTCTATGTTTTTTTTTTTTTTTTGCAAGAGTACCCATAGAATGTCGTCGACATTTCGGTGCCCTGTCGTTCACTGCACTTCAGGGAATCAAATTTCCCCACCATGCGGTGAATTCAGCATTCACTGCAGGCTCCCCGAAGTGCAGCGTATCGACCTCCAAATGCTGCCGTAAACCCGGGGCCCACCGCTGCCAACCAGCTGCACATGCACTGGACAGCCGCCATACGCAGCCAACCAGTGGCCGAGCACAGAGTCGACCAGCTACCAGACAGGTAAAAAAAAAAAAAAGATTGAATGAATGTGTCAAAATTGAAACGCTGTTTCCAAAAAAAAAATACTGAACGAAAATGTCTGAAATTAACATATAAGGTCCTATGAAGTAATAGAAAAAAGACAAGAAGGGGAGCAGGCCAAGTTCTCCATCAAGGGCAATGTGTTATACAAGTAATCAAAATATAATCTGATACAACATTTCACATCATTCCTTTATATAAATAATCCTTAACCCCTTCACTGCTGAGGCATTTCACCACTGTGTGCTGAGCTCATTTTTACCGCTTTCACTCATCATGTTTAAACGCGATTTGAAGCCACATTTTATTAAATGGCCCAGACATATTATATATCGTTCTTTCCGGCAGACTCGGCAGATTCATAACATATAATTTTTATATGTATATGTCATGTCCTGCCTGTATATTATAACAAAAAATGCAATAAATTTTGCATTTTTAATCATCTGCAGCGTGTAAAGTGTTTTTTTTCACATTTTATCACATGAGCGTTTGCGGTTATATTTTCTTGTATAAAAATTTGAAATGGGGACTTATTACATTTTTGGGGGGGGAATTACGTGATTTTTAGCAAACGCACTTCATAGAAAAAAATCATTAGTGCAGCATCATTGTTCACATTATAATTGAAATGTGAACAATATTGCTGCATTAATAAAAACAACACACACAAAAAACATTTTTTTAAATTTTTTATTTTATTATTATTTTTTTATTTACTTTGAACATAGTCATGTTGGGTATCATTTGAAAGGCCATGCCCATGACCCCCTAGCTGCCATGGTTATGAAGATATTGGGGTTCAAAGGAACCCCATATCTCTACCAGGGGATTTCCTTGGGAAATCCCCGGGCATCTAGCGGTTCCCCGGCTATCTGACATCATCACACTATGCGCAATGATGTCAGACAGTGAGGGGGGACCCGGGGGTGGAGCCGCCATCCAAGATGGTGGCCCCCACCGGAGCTAGGCTGCAATTGCAAATACAAGGCACTGAAGTGCGACCCGGTGCCTGAGGGGTTAAAGCCAGGTACCGCTTAAAAGGGGAGACTCTCCCCTTTTAAGTGGTGCCTGGCTTTTGACGCTGCTCCTTCCTGATCAGGAGGGAGAGCGATCCGAACAGATCCCCCCCTTCCAGGCGATCTCCCAGCATTGCCGGGGGTCGCCTGGAAGTGACATCATCGTGCATTGTGCGATAACTTCAGCATCTGAGGACGCTGAAGTCAGACCGCCATGGGACCCCGAACAGAGAGGTGAGTATCTCCACCTGGGCTCCCGCAAGCGGATGACGTGTGGGACACGTCCTCCGTATTTAGCGGCAGTCAATGAGGACATGCCCCACACGTCATCCACAGCGAAGGGGTTAAAAGTTTCTGATTGGTTCTCATTGTCTCTGTAGCGTTCTCCTTATATGGTAACTTCCCTTATCATTCTTCTTCCCATAGTTCCATACGTCAAGTCTCCAATAGCCGCCCACGTCCTTAATCATCACATCCGCTTCCCTCCCTGTTAGATTTACTTTCGTTTCTGATACTTCCGGAATTCTGCTTGCGATACGTCATGTACTGTTTAATACTTCCGGAATTCCGCTCGCGATACATCCGGTTTGACAACAATCATCAACCGGCTCTTTGTTCCTCACGTCTTTCGTTTTCGGTTTCAGTTCCTTCCTCATAGGCCGACATCCATCCGGCCACCATACCTCATAATCCAATCCAAAGACCTCATTGCATCATTTAGTTCGGGGAGGAAAAAAGATAGGAATACTGAGGGTTTGCTACAGCGAACATGGCAAGAAATTGAGTACCGTCTTGATGCGCTTCGTGCAACTAATGGTGCCCATATAGAGATGTATTAAATGAGGCAAAAAAAATTAAATATATACGTCTCATTTTGTAATAATTTTCACTTATCTCTCTTTTCAGTTGTAATAAATTTTTGAAATTGAAAAGAGACTTTATCGACACCCTGTATATATATTTTTCTGGTTTAGCTATTTTGACCAAGAATTTTCACTTCTCCAGTCATTCTCCTGAGTTTCTCCTTTCTTTGAATAGACCTGACAGTATGTTAGAACCTTCGGAGAGAGAAACTCCTCTCATCTCTTATAGGTTAAGTTCAGCCAATAGTTAACTCATGTAGGTTCAGTGGAAAGAGACAAAGGCTGAGTAACAGTGTCATCTACCACCAAATTTAAACAGACAGGGTCATTCAGAAAGAGGTGAAAACCAGGAAAAATCTAGACCAAAATCTAGACCAAATTGCCGATTTGGAAAGTGAGATAAATGGGAGAATTTTTCTGGTTTGGCCATTTGTGACATCAAATTTTCACTTCTCCAGTCATTCTCCTGAGTTTCATCTCTCTCTGAATAACCCTGATAGTGTGCTATCCAACAACAAGGTTCGTATTTCATAACTTATTTCGTGCCGGCTGGGTGGAGTAGAGGTAACATCACTGCTCTGCATGGAGAGAGACTGTGGAGACACAGGTTCGATCCCGGCAAGAGCACCTCTCCAGTAAGTGTCCTTGGGCAAGACACCTAATGGTACATACTCGCCACCCAGGACATACTTGAAAACGAGAGAAATCTCAATGCATCCTTACTGGTCAAATCCTTTCTCAAAAAAACAACAAAAGAAAAACATCTTGAATTTTTTTAAACCTTTATTTTGACTGTTGAAATTATGCGAAAATGACTGTAATGACTTTCAGCGTGTGTGTCTAATTAAGAAAAATTGCCTTGGGCAGTGTTACCTCTTATTAAGGGGCTCTGAATAATCGGAATGTATTCTGCACTATACAAATGACTCATGCCAGAAGATCAAGCGTGACTACTGAAATGGAATAAGCAGCAGGATATATCTGTTTTATTTAAATTGCTATATGAATGGTTTCCTATTGCGGAGAAGCAAAAATGTACACTAATTATCATTATCACCTACTGGGTTTTTGTGATGTTGCTCAGACATATCAATAATTTTCCAAAAGCTAACTGACCTGAAAGGCATAGCTAACAATGTAACAAGTTTGTCCTATATGTAAATGGCCTTAATATATTTCACGACAAATTACTCTTTGTTTGAGCTCCTCTGTGTCTCTGGTTCCAAAGGGGTTTATTAGTTCTTACTACATGCAGGCAAAAGGATGGACTAACCTCAAACTAGTGGAAGATTTAACACAATTTATGGAAATGTTAACTTAAGTATCTTCTGATTCACTAAATTTTAAGCTGCAGCATTTTTACATAAAAGCATAAAATATATCTTGCTGTTACTCTTCAGAAGCATGAAAGTTGAAAAGAAAAACGATGTTTCAGGAAAATATTATTTATATTGATTTTTTTTGCTGCATTTATTACAATGGTGACATGTGCAGAATTACAATTCACAGGATGTATTGGTCTGTAAGATAATAACCCAGATCTGCTGAGAAACTGTATGCACAGTTTATCCTGTTTGCTTCGTTTGCACTCTCCCCAATCCATTTATTTATTTATTTTAGAGAACGATGCACGAGATTTATATTAGCACAAAATGCGTTGTGTTTTTAGATTTTTTTTTTTTTTTTTTACAAAAATTCAGGGTGTCCATAAAGTCTCTTTACAATTTCAAAAATTTATTACAAAGGCAAATGAAAAGACAGATAAGTGCAAATTATTACAAAATGAGACGTATATATTTTAAAAAAATTTGCCTCATTTAATAACATCACATCAAGAGGTAACATCACTGCTCTGCGTGGAGAGAGTCTGTGGAGACATGGGTTTTATCCCAGCAAGAGCACCTCTCCAGTAAGGCTAGGGTCAGTTGAACGCATTTTTCACGTCTACCATCAAAAAATGCGTCGATGCGTCCGAATGCATTTTTTCACGGAAGACGCGATAGTGGTCATACGATGGGCAATTTCGGCCGTGATTTTTTACGGATCCAAACCAGGAAACTTTGGGTGTCTGGACATTATGTTGGCCGGACATGAGCAGCATCTGACATCTCCTAATCACACACACACGCCGCTATGCAGACGCAGCAAACTCTGTACGTCAGTACTAGCGGTTCGACGTTCTTGCAAAAATGCGTTCGTTTATCACTTGTGTTGCGTGGCCGAACTTCATGTGTGGGCCTGCGTTGGAAGTCATTTGTTGCTACCACGGCCGTAATAAAGTGCGGCTAAATGCACGTTCGCTCTGCGTTCGACTGACCCTAGCCTAATTGTCCTTGGGCAAGACACCTAACGGTACATATTCGCCACCCAGGACATACTTGAAAACAAGAGAAATCTCAATGTATTCTTCCTGGCAAAATCCTTTCTCAAAAAAATAAATAAAAAATTGCTCCACGAAGCATATCAAGACGGTACTCGATTTCTTGCCATGTTCGCTGTAGCATACCCTCATCAATGGCGGCAATGGCATCAGTGATCCTCTGCTTTAGATGAATGTGTGGTGTGGGATCATGTGAAATCGAATCATTGGTCCTTTTTACTTCAGCGAGACATCAATTACTGCAAATGTTTACCTTCACCTTTTGGCTGAATGTGTGGCACCACAACTACATGACCTTCAATCAACCATCATTTTTCCAGCAAGATGGTCCACCACCACATTGGGGACTGCATGTTCGTGGGTTCCTAAATTAAACATTTCCAGACCGGTGGATTGGAAGGGGTGGCCCAATTCCCTGGCTGCCTCATTAGCCAGATATCACTCCCCACGACTTCTTTCTATGGGGTTATGTTAAAGATATTGTGTATGGAACAAAGGTACGGGACATCACTAATCTAAAGCAGAGGATCACTGATGCCATTGCCACCATTGATAAGGGTATGCTACAGCGAACATGGAAAGAAATCGAGTACCATCTTGATGTGCTTCGTGCAACTAATGGTGCCCATACAGAGGTGTATTAAATGAGGCAAAAAAAAACTTAAATATATACATCTCATTTTGTAATAGTTTTCACTTATCTGTCTTTTCATTTGCCGTTGTAATAAATTTTTGAAATTGAAAAGAGACTTCGACACCCTGTATATATATTTTTCAGTATTTCATACAACTGTAGTACATAGCCATGGTTTATTGACGCAAAGCAATACTAATATCTTAATTTATAGTATTCCATTACTAATAAGTAGTGAAGCAAATTCTGTGTGCTATCACACGACCATTTCAACATGTTTTCACAATATTTCATGCTACTTGATTATGTAAACTGATCCAGTATTATCATCAAGTGTTTCTGTCTCCAATCCTCTGTTGGCCCTTAAAGACAGGTACAAAGTCAAACATCTGCAGAGCACAGATGTGATTTGCTCAGCGTTATCAGATCCCTAGCTGCACGTGTACATAAAGTTTTAATTGCTGATTGCAAAGGTTGAGTTTGCAACCAGTAAAAATACATACAATACGAGATAATTACTACACCAGATTATCCGTTTGGCAGCACAGTGCATTTAGTATATTGCTTTAGGCATTTTGAAATATAATATCTTTTTTTTTCATCTGCGAACATGACCATTAAACCAGCAGGCAGATATTTTGTGAAATAATATTCTAACCTACAACAAAACGGAACTCTACTCGCATTTTATTATGTTTATTTCTTCGCTTTGCAAATCATTACTGAAAAATAAGATCAGCGTATTACAAACATACAGGGGCCTAAACAATCAAGCTCCTATGGAACAACATGGAGAACCCTATATATGGATTAAAAATAACTTGATTTCTTTTAAAAATAATACCGGACTGTATAAAAAAAAGATTAACCCCTTAACGCCGCAGGACGTACATTTACATCCTGCATTAGGCGGGCTTTGCCGCCGCAGGACGTAAATGTACGTCCTCGGCGTTTAGAGCCCCCCCGGGAGATACTCACCTTCTCCGGTCGCTCCCACGCTGTTCTGACTCCCCCGGAGTCAGATCAGTGTGATCCCTCCTCCGGCGTTGTGACGTCATCGCGCCGGTGGCGCGATGATGTCAGTTTCAGGCGTCGTCCCCCCGCCGGAGCAGGGGAAGCGCCTGGAGGGGAGGGGAGGGATCCTTCGGATCCCTCTATTTCCCGATCGCCTGGTCCCCGGCGGCTGTGGCCAGCATCGCTGGAAGGGTCACAGCCTGACCTTTCCAGCGATGTATGGGGGGTTAACCCCTTAGTTGCCAGGTCGCGACCGGGCACTAATTTGTGCCCGATCGCGGCCTATTTCCGGTGGGGGCCGCCATCTTGGATGGCAGCCCCCACCTCTGGGTCACCCCCCGGTCAACTGACTCATCGCGCCATGCGCGATGATGTCAGTTAACCGGGAACCCCCTAGCTGCAAAGGGATTTCCCATGGAAATCCCTTGCAGGAGATAGGGGGGTTCTTTGAACCCCTTTATCTCCTGATCGGTGGCAGCTAGGGGGTAATGGCTGATATTGCTGGAAAGGCCAGAGCATGGCCTTTCCAATGATATCAAACATGACCATGGTAAAAGTGAAATAAAAGTGTAAAAAAAGTAAAAATAAAAATAATAAATTAAATAATAAAAATAATAAATTAAATAATAAAAAAATAATAAATATAATAATAAAAAAAAATTTGTTTTTTTTAATGCAGCACTATTGTTCACATTTCAATTACAATGTGAACAATGATGCTTCACTAATGATTTTTTTTTTGGGGGGTTTAGCTAAAATCACGCAATTTCTACCCCAAAAAAAAAATGGGTTCACCGTTCAAATTTTTTTAACAAATCTACCCAATAGAATATGACCGCAGAGCCTCGGATAATAAAATTAAGAAAAAAAAACACTTTACACACTGTGGAAGATTGAAATTTTATTGAATTCAAATTTGTTTACATTTTTTGTTATAGCATTTTGGCAGGGCATGACATATACATATAATAATGATATATTATTAATCTGCCGAGTCTGAAGGAAAAAACGATATATAATTTGTCTGGGTGGTATAAGAATACGTGACTTAAAAATGGTCAAAATGAGCTCAGCAAACTTCTACTTCCGAAACAGCGCCAAAGTTGTAAAATTACTCCCGTCCTTAAGGGGTTAAACAAAATAAATACAATAAATATAAATAAATAAAAAAATATATACGCATAAACCGGATTAAAAATTCCAAATATTTCTGTCTGCCCCAAATAATGTTTCTATCAGCAATTATATGAAAAGAATATGTTTGCACCAATCCTGTAGTATAATAGAATCATAGAAAGAGTTAACCCTATAATTTATGATTCATGTGTAATTAAGATGTCCTGAGAAACCAGAGTACCATGTCTGGAATGTCTTATAAAGACTATTCCTGGTTCATAGAAGGGTGGGATACGGAATGGACATAACTTCTAGATATGTTGTAGCAGCTGTATATTGACTTAGATAGCCAGTCATGTAATAACCTGCTCAATATCTATTCTGGCTGTCTATTCAATAGTAGCAGTTACTAAAAGAGTGGTGATAGGAAAAGAATCCCAGGAAAAATACCCAGTAGCCATCTGCTAAAAGCATATTTATTATAATGTAACAATGTATCCCATGCACCCAACTCATTTCGCCCTTCGGGCTCATAAGGGATGCAATTGAGCAGCTGCTCCTTAGCAGATTAAATTGATATAAAAGTTGAAGTGTGAAACAAAATTCAGTTTTAACAAACAAATAGAAAAGGGTTGACAGTCATATAGATTTACTGTATGAGTCATGTTATTAAATTACAATTAATGAGGATTTGCAATCCTAGACACCTAAGGGAATGAGTGTCCTGATGTTTCGTTTCTGATATTTGTAACCAGAAATGAAAGTCGCATTTAAAAAGAAAATCACACATCAACATAATCAGATAGAAGGATAGGGTAAGTGTTAGGTGGTGGTACTTACTAGATTGTTAAAATAGGATACATCAGGGGACAAGTCCAAGGGGAATGTGTGGGAATGAAGTTCCTCCACAAATTTTGCAGAGGAAACTGAGTTCACATTGGTCCCATGCTCTATATACCTTGCATCAAGGTGATTAATCATATGTTATCCTGTTAATCACATATTTATTGTCACTTATCACATATTTTTGCTAAAATCGTCATATATATATTGTACATACATAAATATATTAGATTTGAGTATATGGTTATGTTACGTGTGAGCAGTGGCGTCACATGGGTTGGTGTCACCCGGTGCGGTAACTCATGGTGTCACCTCCCCCCGAGTTTTACTACTTTTTTTAATGCGCGCTCCGGTTGAGTTTATCACAGAATCCAGAGCAATAAAACTCACAGTAATGTGCGGTGTGTATGAGCGTATCTCAGAAACCAGAGCAATAAAACTCACAGTAATGTGCAGTGTGTATGAGCGTATCACAGAATCCAGAGCAATAAAACTCATAAATATATTAATATAAATGTTATTTTAAAATAATTATTAAAGTGAAAATAAATAATAGTAAATAAATTACATATTAATAAAATATTGTAATTATATTCAGTTTATTATAATAAGGTTACATATTAACCCCCGACGGTTTTCCCGAGTGTGTCTTGGGTTAAATTTCACCGCTGAGAGCAATAACCCCGAGACACACTCGGGCTGGATACATCACCTCTCTCCCTGTGCTCCCTCTCTGATCTTCGCAGTCTCCTCCAGTGATCGTATCGTTTTACTTCCTGGATTCCTTCTCACGAGGAGGGAACCAGGAAGTATGAGGTCACGATCGCCGGAGGAGGCTGCGGGGACATAGAGGGAACGCAGGGACAGGTGATGTATCCAGCGGCATCCCGAGTGTTGCTCGGGGTTACCGCTTCCAGCATAGGAATTTAACCCCGAGCCACAATTGGGATACCGCTAGGGGGGGGGCAAAAAAAAATTATTTAGCGCTTTTTGACATGAGAAGGTAAAACAAAAAAAAAAGACCACCGGGGAGGTTACAATAAATAATTCAAATAAAGATATATACACACATACTGGCTTCACCCCTCACACACAGTTTGAACCCCTCACAGACACAGACTTCACCCCCCCACACACACACACAATGGCTCTCCTCCACCCCAGACACCATCTTCTTAACCTCCAGAAACACTTTGGCTCACCTTCCCAGACACTTATTTCCCCAAACACACACACACTCACTCACTCCCCACCCCCCTTTCGGTGCTTACTTACTAGTGGTGCTGGGAGGTTTCAGAGCTGCAGGCATGTGGGGGCGTGGCTTCTCTCTCTGTGCAGCAGCAGCTCTCTGAGCTGCATGCAAATCTACAGAGGGCCCTTCAGAAGGCCACGATTGGCAGGAGGAGGAGGAAGGGCCCTGTCCATAGCTGGTGGCTGAATTGCCTTGTAATTTTTTTTTAAGGCAGCAGGTAGCCACACCTTGATCCCCTTCACACAGAATCCTGCCGCCGAGTGCCACGTGCCAGTGGCGCTGATAACGTCAGCTCAGCAGTCATGTGATGCAACATCATATGTGCTCCTGCACCTCTGCGCTCTGCATAGAGGATGGTCGGAGGAGTTCATGCGGCAGTCTGCTGCCTAAACTTCCTCGCCTGGCAGACATTCTGTGCAAATTGCAATGACCTCCCGGCTGCACAGCGGTCATCATGACTTTGGTTATTTTGGGATGATCTTCCCGAATGGACAGTCTGCCCCTGATGGCAGGAATTCCTGGTGTCACCTCCAGAAGGTGTCGCCAGGCTGTGGAGAGCACCCACCGTACCCCCTCTTGTGACACCACTGAGTGTGTTCACCATGTTATAGGATGCGTAAGGTACAGTAAGCTTGTGAAAGCTAGTGCAAACCCAACGCGCTAAGTGATTTCTTATGGGTTTAGCGTCAGGAAGGTAATATGAGGGGCAAGCGTTAAACTCACTTATCCTGGCGGTAATGCTAGCACATCTGAATGCACACATTAGCGTTCACTAGGGTATAGGGCCCTTTGTATTTAATCTTTTTCTATTTATATATACACATTACATAGTCATAACAAGACTCATGGCTAGAGTCAGACCTTTCCAATGACGTCTCACTTGACCTTTTGAAGGGTAAAAATCAGCGATGCATGGTTCCAAAATCTCCCTGTCTCTTTTTACTGCAGTGCCGCAGTTTAGGTTGTCGATGAAACATTGTGTTGTGCCATCACTTCCCCACTTGCTGGCAGTGTGGGAAATGAGAAGATGAGGTAGTAAGGAATCTATGTTCACTTTATAATTGTAAAGTGAAGTATAGTGCTGCATTTAAAAAAAGTAGAAATAATATTTTTATTTTATGTGTTATAGTTTTATATAATCCTGGACATTTTTGGTATCACTGGAAAGGCCATTGTCTGGCCTTTTGAATGACACCTTACATTACCCTTTAATGTTCAGGTCTCCAGAGATACTGGGGTCTAAATATTTTTTTTCTTACAGCGCAAGGTGCCCCCTTGTGGTAGGCACCTGTAGGCACATGCCTATTTTGCCCAATTATAAATCCGGCCCTGCTAATGGAATGCCTCATTTTGTTTCCATTAGAGCAGGTTTGACATATATGTCTGCAATTTAGTCACATTAGCCCATCCACAATAAAGGTTGTACTTAGCATTGGTGAATACATTAAAAGCCACAAATCCACATGACTCACACTAATGATAATGGAGGAAAACTTCAACATCACTCTATAACATAATTATTTTTTATGGTATATTTAATTGTTCAATCTTATGACTCATGGTACGAGCTACTTTGCATGACATTAACCTCAATTACTTATATGTTGATGGGTCAAACCAAAGATATGATTGGATTAACAATTAATTGACAAATGTAAAAAGTCATTGTGGAATTGAATCAGAATTACCCAAATGAATCTCTTATAGAACTGCCACTTTAGATATGAACATGTTGAACCATGTCCAGTTTTGTCTAGGGGCAAAAAAACTTAAATTAGTGATCCTTACGGTTTGCATATTAATATACTTATTAATGTAGCTCCAGGAGGAAAAAAATATTAACATGATGTTTTGCATAAAAATCCAATTAATCTAAAACTGCACAAGACAGAAAAAGGATGATATGTTACTCAAAAGGTAACCCATTTCAAAACAAAACTCAAAAAAATCTGACACATTATAAAGTTTACTGTAGACAAAATAAAGCAATATGTTTAAAATAATAAATATTATTTACATTTGTGATTCAGTACCATTTTAAATAGATGTATTTGTCACGGGGGCACCTGCTGTGAGCCGAGGTGGAGCCCATATTCGGGGTTGATAGCCCAGAAGGCAGGAGGGCCGCTGGCTGCATAACAGGCAGACTGTAGATGAAGCACCACACAGCTGCACAAGGAAAGCTACAGAAAGAACACACCACTGAACAGCAGGAAGGGCAAGGGTGAATGGGAGAACCAAATACACATGTAACCAGCAGCACACAAGGAAACCCTAATCTAAATACTGGTACAAAGATGGCTGTTTCTAAACTAAGGGTGGGTACTAGTGCTGCTGGGTAGAGCAAATAAAATAAAACATAGCGAAGTACAAAGGGGACTATCAAGAGATGAAGTCAAAGAACAAAAGCCACAGTCATGGAGTAAGACAGCACATAAAGGAAAACCCACAGAATAGTCACTAAACAAGCCATGGTAGGTACACAGGAATATCGCACAGCACAGGTAAAACATAAATTATTCCTCACAGAAGCAAGGAAGGGAAAAAACGGGAAAAGAAGAAACAAAAATACAAGGAAAAACATAAGGAAAATAACCAAAACAAATGGCAAGAACAAGGCAAATGGAGGGGACAAACAGAAGGGAAACAGGGAACCAAAAATGATCTGAATTAAATAAACAAAGGGTAAATAGCAGAGGGAAATACTGGCAGCAAGAACAAAATAATAGGCAGTAGATAGTCCCTTATGATAGAGCACTGCTGAATGGGAGTGACTGCACTATAAAGGAAGAAGGTCAGTGCTAGAGACCATAGGGTCAGGTGGTCAAAGACCTGGCAAGCTATTGGGAAAATCCTGGAGCAGAAGGTGGAGAGGGGTCTACTAGACAAGGGTAAGAGCTGGCCCATATCGGCTCTCCTATAGTGCTCAGGGCTGGTATTGTGACAGTATTTATGTTATGTTCCGAATTACAATAATCAATATGTATTTGTTTTAAGCACTCAGAAAGTTGTTATATATTACAAACTGCAAGTGTAGCAGAGTACTCAGAATTACAAGCAACGATAGTGATATTGCATTTAACCCTTCTCTACTAAAAGGCTTTCAGGACTTATTAACACCTACCTTGTACTGACTGATGAAGGCTTAGATAGCCAAAACAGGTCTCGGTACTATTTATGTTTGAGTTTTACCTTGTTTTTATTTTTATTTTATTAGTACATTTATTTTAATTATTACTCTTTTTTGGCCAACTATCGCAGTTATTACTCTCACCCATGGCTGCATCTATTGGAAAATTCAGGAATAGGAGAACCTGCCACTTCTGAAGAAAGGGTTGGGCACTTACCCAGGAAAAGAACTAGATGCGCATGTTTTGAGCCTGAGGATTGAATGGTTCCACCAATGGTGTGTGTAACCTTTTATTGTGACATCAATCAAAGCGCTGCGGCTTACACCTGGTCGTAGCCCACATCCACGTCGTGCGGTGAGGTCACCATTGTAAGGGGGGCATAACCCCAGCAATAAGCATCCAACCAAATAAAGCAGGACCTCAAGCGGGGAGTAGTAATCCTTTAAGAACTATTGTTCGGAGGGGCGTGGCTTGACTGTGCACTAAGATTGCCGCATAGTGCTTAAGCTCCGACATCAACACGGCTCAATAGCTTATTTTTCGCTGGTTGGAAGGTGATCGAGATGGGGAAGTCGAAGGGACAGACCCCCTCCGTTCCAGGCACACCCCGGACGACCCGTACGGGCCCTATGGAAGCCTTTCTCCAAGCTCCCACTGACAGACGGCTCTGGCCTAGTCCCTCGGCTTCGACCTCTCCCACGCAGTCGGAGGCCTCGTGGTCGGAGGACCACCCGCGGCTGCGGTGTATAGAGGATCTCATGGCTACTCTCCCAACCCGTTTGGACTTGCAACACCTGGCGGTTACACTCGGCGAGTCACTGAGAGGAGAGGTGGCTGAGGTGAAGATTGGACTGAGGTCGCTGGAGACCAGAGTCACCCAACTGGAAACCTCCGCGGACCGTCCCCAAGCTCTCTCTTCGGATCCCATCGCAGATACACAGGTACTCTCTACCTTATTACGCCGGGTGGATGATTTGGAGAATAGATCGAGGCGGCACAACATCCGGATTCGAGGGGTACGTGAGCAGGGTGAGGAACCCAGGGACTTGCTGGCCCGTTTATTCAACTTCATACTACAAGAGGGACAAAAAAAAAAAAAGATAAAAAAAAAATAATTCGAACGGGAAAGAAAGCCGGAGAACAGGATGATACACGGAGCGGACAGAGGGGACTGACTTGAAGAGGGATGAAGTGGTGGATTGCTGCATCTTGAGAGGAGGTACATACACCTACTCCTCTGAGATGGCGGGAGGTAATAATACGCTTACACTATGATAAGCATATGCAGTCCTGATCCTGGTCAGTTATTTTTGAAGGGGCCGATTCGGGCATATTCTACATTGTGATATTGTTAAACTTTGAAATGTCAGACTGTGTTGAAGTAGTATCCCACTTGAATGGTTCCGAGACTTGGGTCTGTGGGGTGGAGGGGAGGGGGCTGGATGTTCTGAGTTGTTAGAGGGTGGTTGAGACTGCTGGGGAAATTGATCACTTATATTGTTAATGTACTTCTCCATCTCTGAATTGTTTTATATCACTTACCATATATATAGCGTTGTTGTTGGTTTGCTGTTTGTACCGATTTGTGCTTGATGGCCTGACCTGGTGTGCGGGAACACTCCCCAGAGGTATTTGCGTCCATCTACCTCGGGTGACGTCGCTGAGGGATTATTCTCCTAATCGACTGGTCACCTGACGGATGCCGTCACCTCATCTTTTCTTTAGATCTTGACTGTTTATATCTTTCTTTGTCTCTTTTTCCTGTACCCGACTCTACTTGACACTTCTTTCTCTCCCTTCCCCCCCTTTTGTTTTGCTTTTGCTTTGTGCTTGTCGTATACACGCAATGGATGGTGAGGGGGATGGTCGGGGAGACGGGACTGGGGCTTTCAAGGAGCAGCCTCTGCGTCTTCTCACGTATAATGTCAAAGGGTTGAATATCCCTGAAAAATGACGCAGACTGATGCGTGAATTGGGGGCTCTTCGATCTTCGGTTGTTTTTCTTCAAGAGACCCATTTTCGAAACGATACTTCGCCTACACTGACATCAAGGTCATTCCCCGACGGATTCTTCAGTAATTATACCACCGCAAAATCAAGGGGGACGGCAATTCTCTTTTCTCGGGATGTACCATTTCAGTTAGAAGATCAACTAATTGACCCTGAAGGTCGTTACCTCTTCATAAAGGGTACGGTTTCGGATACTTTATATACATTCGCCTCTATCTACCTAACGTGAACCAGCATAGATGCTTGGCATGTATCATTAAACGCCTTACTTCATTTACCTCGGGCATTTTGAGACTGGCAGGGGACTTTAATGTGCCACTGGAACCTCGAATGGACACATTGAGGAAATTCTCATCTGTCCCTCCCTGCTCTTTGCGACACATCAGGAGATCACTGGACTCCTTACGTTTGGTGGACGTGTGACGGGCGTTTAATGCCGGCGCACGCGAGTATACTTTTTACTCAAATGTTCATGCTTCTTCCTCACGCATTGATTACATTTTCTTACCACAACATTTGCTACATTTAGTTCTAGCTGCAGATATAGGTACACGCACATGGTCGGACCACTCTCCCGTGTGGATGGACCTACACTCTCCTCTCTTTAGACCTCGGGAACGTACTTGGCGCCTAAATACTACTTTGTTAGATGATCCCTTGCTTAAGGCAGAATTCTCTGACCGCCTTAAACAGTATTTCCAGGACAATCTAGATATCGAAGACATCCCAGTAGCTATGGTTTGGGAAGCCCATAAAGCGGTGATTAGAGGCCATTTCATCGGTGCGGCCACTTCACATTCCAGACTTTTTGAGTTTAATTATAAACCACTTCTTTTTTTTTTTTGTGAAAGGATTTTACCAGGAAGGATACAATGAGATTTCTCTCGTTTTCAAGTATGTCCTCGGTGGCGAGTATGTACCGATAGGTGTCTTGCCAAGGACACTTACTGGAGAGGTTTCTCGCTGGGATCGAACCCATTACTCCACAGGCTCTCTCCATGCAGAGCGGTGACATTACCTCTACTCCACCCAGCCGGTACTTGACTCCTTCCGGATGGATCTTGCGGGATGGACTAGCAAATTTATCTCCTGGCTAGGTAGAATCAATGTAATAAAAATGAACCATCTGCCCCGCCTTCTGTATGTTTTCCAAACGGTCCCAATTCCCATTACAGCAGGATTCTTCGTTGCACTTCGCTCCCTGATCTTGAAATTCATATGGTCTAAGGGGAAACCCAGAGTGCGATACGAGACCCTTTGCTGCTCCAAGAATCGTGGAGGTTTGGCTCTTCCAGACGCCAAACTGTGCTTCTATGCCACTCAGTTGACTCATGTGCTCGATTGGTCCCTGACATCGTCGGGAAAGCTATGGCTGGATTTAGAAGAAGAAATCATGGAAACTCCGTTATGGACCCTACCCTGGATCCGCCCTAGAGATTCGCCGGATCGACGGGCCCAATGGAGCATTCCCCGAGAAACCTTGCGAATATGGAGAAAGATCCGTATGTCTAGGTCTCTGTCATCGGCTGTTTCTCCACTTCTACCACTACATCACAATCAGGGTTTTCTCCCTGGGGTGTGCCCTGATTTGAGACGCCGACTTGACCTACCAGATAGGATCACTGTGCAGTCCTTTCTGAAGGATGGTACAGTGCCCCCACTTACATCTGCAGATGGCTCTCCGCCACTTGACTTTCTTAGAGCAATTTAACTTCGCCCAGATTAAGTCTTTTCTTCAGTCCCTGAATGCTGGATTCAGCCTTACAAGACCCCTACTTCCATTTGAGAACTTCTACAGACTGGGCATTCTGCTCGCCAGGAGCATAGCCACTCTTTACCGATTACTGCAGGACTCCATCGCTGACCCTCCTCAGTTCCAATCAACGTGGCATGATATTCTAGGAGACTCCTTCTCTGGGGAAACATGGTCTATGACCTATGCATTGACACACCGAGGCTCCCCGTGGCTGAAATGTGCAGAAAATGCCTATAAGATACTCACTTTTTGGTACTGGACTCCTGAGCGGATACACCGGTTTCAACCTACTTCTGACCCCCTCTGCTGGCGCTGCGGTTCGGATGTGGGTAGTTTCCTTCATATTTGGTGGGATTGCCCTCTCCTCGGCCCCTTCTGGAGGATGGTACATGATGGTGTTTGCACCATTACTGCATTGGATGTGTCCTTCTCTGCCACAACTTACCTCTTGCTACAATTTCCGACGTCCAATAAGACCATGCGAAAATCAGCGGCCTTACGCCTAGTGCTAGCGGCTAGACTATTGATTCCCGTACACTGGAGGACTGGAACGGTTCCTTCCAGGAGATTATGGGTGATGGAGGTAGAACGGCTACGAGCAGTTGATCGCTTGGTAGCGGTGGAACGTGGCCAGATAGAGGCCTTCTGTGGCACCTGGTTCTATTGGGACGAATATAGATCTGGAGGTACGAACACCACTGCTGCCGATCTCTTGACGGTTGGTGATGATGAGACTTGAGGAGTATGCTGGCCCTCCTCGTTTTACATGATACCTGGCTTGCCTCCCCGGCCCTCCCCCAAACATGCAATTGGACAGTACTGATTTGCGTGTTTTTGTTTTGTCTGCCTCCCTTTTCTTCTGTTTCTCCCTCCCTCCCTTCCTTTCTTTCTGTCCTCTCTCTCTCTTCTTACTTCATGATTTCTTCCTTCTCATTTTCTCCTCGGAGGCCATGATACTCTTGAAACTTGCCCGACGCCATGGTTTGTATGGATGACGCAAATACCCTGACGGACCACTGCTGACATGTCCTAGACCAGTGGTCCCCAACCCAGGCCCTCAGGGCCCACTAACAGGCCAGGTTTGCCAGATATCTGAAGCACAGCACAGGTGATATGATTTGCTGCTCAGTGATTGCAGGATTCAGTCTGCATTTCCCCAAGGTGATCTGCAAAATCTGGCCTGTTAGTGGGCCCTGAGGACCAGGGTTGGGGACCACTGTCCTAGACGACCTGCCGATTTATTGACACCGAGTGGCCCGACCTTGGCCCGGTTACCCAGATCTTGTGAATGCCTCCAAACTGTGATACATTTCTTGATATCTGGCCCCCTTTTATGTGTCATACTTTACTGCAATGCTTTATTTCTCTTTCTGTATTTGTTATTATCTAATAAAACCAAAATTTGGAATAAAAAAAAAAAGAACTATTGTTCCTTCTGTCTGTGTAATTGTTTGCCCTTAGATTGATTTGATGTTGATAATGTGCTGTGTCTCCTTAATTGATTCTCATACCCCTAATGTAGATAATGGGCACGATTCCCTAGTGAACGCTAATGGTACAGTTCAGATATGTAACCGTTATTGCCAGGATAAGTGACTTTAACATATGCGCCTCATATTACCTTCCTAACGTTAAACTCATAAGAAATCACTTAGTGCACAGTGATTGCATAGCTTTCAGAAGCTTACTGTATTTTGCAATACTTAACACGGGGAGCGCAATCATTAATTAGCGTTTTGATAAGTAAGGTATTACAAAGTGCTAGCGCTAATTTCTACAGGGATGCCCAAAACCAACATTTTAGCGAGTCCTAAAAGCTGGTGCTAAATGATTCCGCATTTGCAAAATCATTTAGCACCCCCATAAACCCCCTATAAACCCCAACTCACATCTCATCCCGAAACGAGAACTGTTGCCCAATCCGTCGCTTCTTGTCACCAGCAGCAGAGTGAGACTGGGAACAAATAGTTGGACTCTAGGAGGTGATACGGCAGCATGGAAGAACTATTGGGAGTATCCCACTGGATAGCGCTGCGTTCCGTGGCAAGGTGACGAGGTAGCGCCTGCCACGGAATGTCGAGCTAAAATGGAGACGCTATGAGAAACCTACAGGTGCAGATTTTCCCTCATTAGCATCCCCATTTTAGTGCACTATATAGAATAGGGCCCAATGTACTCTGTTGTTTCTAGCATTTTACACACTCCCTATTTCCCATATAAACTGCTCCCCATCTCAAATTAAAGTTAATTATTCTTCCCTGCACTAAGTCGTGTCTGGTGTTTGGGGATAAATACTTAGAATTATACAGCGCTTCCTTACGTTCTGGCTGAGAGTTGTGAAGGAGGGAAAGCTGCTGCAGATCTGCTTGACTAGAGAAAAGGGATGGACGCTGTAACAGGTTCGGCTCTGGTCCTCAAGCCAGAGACCAGTGAAACCCATTTGCGGTTACAAGAATTTAATGCTGCTAGGTTTTCCAAAATGGATGCCTATTTAAACACTACAAACTGCTTACGAGTCACAAGTTTCTTTACAGCTAAAACAGTAAATGACCCCATTTTACCCCATAGGACTGGTTTTGTGTGAGTGGATGATTATAACCCTGTTTCTTGATTCCTGCTATTGTAGAATGAAGTAATCTACATCCAACCATTAAATGTAAAATGCATTAACTTAATGAATTTAGCTCTAGCTGGAGGGTAATTAGTTAGATCAAATAAAGATTAGTGAATTTTGGCTCGCGACTTTGTTTTCCCCCTAGACTTTCATTTTTATTTTGTCCAAAGAGTACACACTTTTCCTTACTGTGGGTTTTGTCATTCCTTCTCTTGTGTGACTTGATCCTATTATTTGTACATTTGCAGTAAATTGCACAGGATGCGCTCTCTTCTATGTTCCTATTAGCTATTTCGTAGGCCACTTTCCTAAAATAGAACACTTCCGAATTCCATTTTCTTCTCAGTCAGAGTTACTATTAGTCCGTCTCCTACAAATTGCCTTGGCATTTTGTTTGAGGTTGCTGAAAGCTGTCAGTCATACAGAACAAAGACGAACACCTGCTTACCATTTCAACATGCAAAATTATCATATACAGTTACTGCTCTTCAAACCTTAGGGTTGAGTTAAACTTAAAAATGGTTCTCTATGAATGTATATCTCCTGCAATCAATACAAAGTATACTCAACGTGGAACTCTCTACTTCATGTCAACATAAACATGTTCACTCGGCTATCCATCTGGCTGGACATACAGGGGGATCAAGGGGAATAGCATTTAACATTAGCTTGTTGAGACCTACCTTGTGGACATTTTCAAACTCTGTATGAAGGGTTAACTACTGGTAATCATAAACGTTTAATAAAGTTATTTGTGTATTTACTGTCTGGGTGGTACTCCATCATTTTAGAAAATCTTCAGTCAAATTAATATTCCTCCTCATCTTCCTGTTTCTGTGTATGCATTTTCCCTTATATGGTGAAAATTGTGACCCATTAAGAATATAAAGTTACTTGGTATTGTCTGTAGTAGGAAAAAAGGCCATTTCGCTCCCCTTCACCCCCTTTTGAAATGGCCTATTCTTGCCTGTATTTAGTTTTTCTAAATCATTGGATGAAAACTTCCCTACACGAAAGATAGGGGGTAGCAAAACATTCTTTTCTAAGGCCCCAAGTGTGACCACACCCACTTGTAACACAAGCTCATCTACAACAATCATTTGATCATACACAATGGTATTTGCAGGAAATCTGAGGTCTGGTCCCACTCTTCGAGACTTCTCTTCCTACCGTAATGCTACAATTTTTAGTCGAGGTTGACCCAGTCGAGTCAGCCTTGCCTCCCCCACTTCCCTTTCCCATGTCCTGACCATGGAAGGTGTCTCTAATATTAACTTATTATTGTCGATGAATGCTGAAGAATTGTTGACTTCCACATTTACTGTGGCAATGTACTTTTAACCTACCCCATTTTTGTCTTTAGCTTGACTATGACATTATCTCATGAAACTGAAAGATTCTTTGTATGCCATGATTACAACAAAACTCTAATTTCAACCTGTCATGATATTGTCTTCACTGTGGCCAGAATGATGCGACTGTTCTCTTGCCTGAACTAATAAAAGAGATTGAAAACAGAATTTAAAGTTTCCACTGACAAATCTGTAAAGAGAAGTAAAAAAATATAATACTAATGCAAGTATGAAAAATTGATATTGGAATTGTACATTTTAGGCCCAAGTATATTCACTAGTATTTACGTACAAATATTTATACAATTTGTTTTTGTGTTGTTTTTTTTCATAGTCTTGATTTATATCTTTTATAGAATCGTTATTGTGGTCATATCCAGGGCTTGTCTCCCTTGCTCTGTTTTTATTTATAAGAAAGAATACAACCAACTGTTCACAGAACACTGTTATAAGACAACAGTAATCATTGCAGCGGCCTCCGTTGGATTCTCCATAGCTGAACACATGCCATGAAAACACTGAAGCACGGATCAGCTTGTAAGTAGGCTGGGGAACTGTGAACACTAAAGCAAGCTGGGCAAGAGCAGATTGAGCATATTTATTACACTTAACACAACAGGACATGGCAAAAAGCCCATTGGTAAATTCATTTCACAATCTGTGTGGATGGTTTCCTGGCAGATCCGATAATAGCTAATCCTTTATAAGTTGAGTATCAAGTGATGTGATATATATATATTTAGTGTGTGTGAAATTGTTGGACATAAAAGATTCAGAAGATCTTTTTTCTATTCCTGACCAAATTTATATTTTCTGATTGTGTGACCACGTGATCATTTACCTTACCTGAGGTGGTATGGGAAACGGCTTCTTCTTAATGGGATTTGGTATTTGGATAGAAGGACCTCAGCACAAATAAATAAAATGCTCAGTAATGTTTTCATTTGCACAAATAAAATACCTAAATGCTTATATTACTTTAAACTAAAATATAGGACTGTTTTAAAAGGCATATTATAACAGCCTTGCAATTGACAAAGTCTCTTTTACAGTGTTGCAGCTTGCTAAAATGACAGGTGTGTAGGCAAGATGTTTATGTCAATATCTTAATTCATTAAATCAAAAATACAAGGTTAACTATAGTTATGATTTCCTTATTTTTTATTTTCAAAACACCCAATTATTCACCTAATGGCTCAGTACTAGCTTTCTAACACAATGCAATACGCTGAAGTGGGATCTTTGGCCCAGCCCCATCCACCCATCAGCGACATCAGAACTGTCCCCTTTTCAGGTATTACATTTTCCCATCTAGTGGTAAATTATTGCAAGTGCTGTCTATTATATTATGGAAAGTTCCTACATAAGGGAAATTACATCACAGCAGGAAGTATATGCAGCTTCCTGTAGGCATAGGTCAGTTTTTCAGGAGTCATCTTGAGTATCAGAAGCATAACTTTTGGCTCCTTCAGTTTGCATACTGTCATACCTGTACGTAACTAATGGGATATTACTGTTCTACAGTCTGTTTAAACGGACGTCCTGTATTCATGCTTGTTTGTATGTCCTTATAGCAGACATCTTCATCAGTAATGTGCTTATTGCAGCTGCAACATACTGTAAATGTGCTCATTGTGATTCCATTCTATACTATTTGTTATTTACAATGACCTTACATAAAAATAAGCTCAATATTTTAAAAGACAAAAGCACTTTTTCTGTCTACATTGCTACACTAACTGTATATGATCCACAGTTACTGGAATTAGGATAAACAGTGTCCCTTCTGCTGACTGAAAAAGGTTCTATTAGGTCCAGAAGAAAAATGGAAAAGATTATCAAAGTAATATAATTATTTCTATATACATGGCATTTCTACTCACTGAGAATATATATTCTTTCAAAGATTAGATGGTACCGGTTTCCATGTGTTAATTGTGAGAAACCATATTACATTTCAAAGTGCACGTATTCTAAACAAAATACTATGTACAAAAATGTGTATTGAATAAAAAAATGCTTGTGAGCATAAGGTTTGCATAAATTATCTCTACAAGACAACAGGCATGTACTGGCTATTTGGATTACCGGGAGATTCCCGGTAGACCAGGGTCTCTAAGGGGCCAAGGGCCACCATCAGGCAGGGCTGGACCAAGTAGGCCAGATGGTTATATACACAGTATATCACTTGTTACATTATTATCATTATCCTTTATTTATGTAATTCCACACTGCGGCGCTTTACAAGATCAGTTTACAAGGAGTTGATACATTGGAATACCACACATGGATTATGACCTGATTCAGGGGGAACCTGTTTCCAAGGGAACTTACAATCTACGAGATGTACAAGTATTTGGTGAGGCAGGCGCATCCATATCTTTAGGTGTCTTTCCCCAAGGACACTCACTGGTGGCGTCTTCTGAGTGGGATCGGGTTGTCTTTCCATGATTGTAGAGCAGCAACCTGGTGGTTTTGTTGAACTCGCTTCTCGTAAAGTGGTAAAGTCGAGACTTGCTTTTCCACTGTTGTATTGCAGGGATGTGCCGAATGGTATGTTGACTTGCTTTCCACAGTCAAAGGGTAGAGACGTTATCAATAAATTACCAAAAGATTTTGCTCTAGGCCCATACAGATCTTAATCCACCCTACCGTGTTTGCATGATTGGAGTGGGCCAGTCTGGATGACTTTTTGTCCCAGTCCAGGCCTGCCAGCCAATAAGTAAATTTGCCCATTCAGAAGTTGTACTACAAAGCCAGTGACATTTAAAAAATGCCATGGAACCTGTGTGTTAAATCCTGCTACTGTGTTGCATTGTTCAGAACAGATCCATCACTGTGTTACGCAAGAAACCGAACACAGGAATATGAGTTTACTATATCCGTAAGGCTGCAATGTCCCTTTAAATGACAGACGGATGCTTGAAGCGAGCAGTTGCAGGAGAGATACAAGATATTAATTTAAAAAGAACAAGATATAAATTTAATCTTCTTACCTGAAGGTGAACTCGTTCCAGCTCGCCACGGTCTGCAGGTGGTGCTGAATCCCCCATGGATGCCACAAGAAGCTGCAAATCAGCAAGTAAGGCATGTGTCCTCTTCAGATCCCTTCGGAGTCTTTTCTCAACATCAAAATCACGATGTCCAATCTGACACAGAAATGTTTCATTAAGTATGTTGTACTACTTATTAACCCTCATACCACTATGTCCCTTTGGAAGAAAAAGCTGAACATTATCTGAATATTGAAATATTATATCACTGAAAAATGAAAATATTATGGAATTGTGGCACTGCTTTAAGAATACACATTAAAATTAGGAATATACACCACACACAATTTTTTGTTTGTTAGTTAATTATATTAAAAAAATACGGATGGGGATAAAATGTTTTATATAATTTATGGTATGTGAAACATTTCTCACACACGTTAAGTATAAAAGTGGTCAAAGTCTCTTATGAGTGGCTGTTTGCAATCAGACGGAATTTATTTATTTATTTATAAAGTATTTTACCAGGAAGGATACATTGAGATTTCTCTCGTTTTCAAGTATGTCCTGGGTTCAAGAACATGGTTACAGAAATACAAAGTAGCAAAAATGCAAGAAATTAACACAAAACAAATATACAGATTAACAGAAAAATAAATATGTAGGAAATATAGTCACTATGTTACATGTTTACAGGTGCATTCTGTATTGAGGTATATTAATAGGGAGCTCTTAAGTGACTTTAGACTGGGGAAAGATTTGATGGCGTCTGGGAGGTTATTCCATAATTGTGGTGCTCTGTAGGAAAATGAGGATCTATGAGGGACAATCTATAAATTAGATTCCCCAGGTGGATACAGTTGTGTTCAAAATTATTCAACCCCCACTGAAATTGAGTGTTTTGGCCAGTTTGACATTGATTTTGATCATTCAGTCATCTTGCTTACAATTAAATCAAAGAGGCACGTGTAGGTCAGACAAATATGACATAACATTTATAATGAAATAACCACAAATGTCTTTTCTGTGCTCACATCATTATCAGTTTTATTCAACCCCCAAGTGACATTCAATCTTAGTACAGGGTACAACATCCTTTTACAGTTCTAACAGCTTTTAAACGTGAAGCATAGCTTGAGACAAGTGTCTTGCAGCGATCTACGGGTATCTTCGCCCATTCGTCATGGGCAAAAGCCTCCAGTTCAGTCACATTCTTAGGCTTGTGCACTGCAACTGCTTTCTTTAAGTGCCACCAGAGATTCTCAATCGGATTTAAGTCAGGTGACTGCGATGGCCACTCCAAAATGTTCCAGCCTTTAATCTGCAACCATGCTCTAGTGGACTTGGAGGTATGCTTGGGATCATTGTCCTGTTGAAAGGTCCAACGTCTCCCAAGCCTCAGGTCTGTGACCGACTGCATCACATTGTCATCCAATATCTCCTGGTACTGAAGAGAATTCATGGTACCTTGCACACGCTGAAGCTTCCCTGTACCTGCAGAAGCAAAACAGCCCCAAAGCATGTGTAGCGCTCACTCCCGGAGGAGCCGCTAAAATTAAACCACGGGTCAGTCTCCCCGCACTAGGGAATAAATATACTCCAACACCGCAGTAAGTTTTACAAGTTAAAAGGTTTACTAAAAAGATTTGCAGCTCTTGAGACACGGTATATGCAGGAAGATTTACAGTACTTTCGTAACACGATAAATGCGTAGCGGTAAAAGAAACGAAAACACGAGGGCTTCGTATTTTCGGAAAAAAACCCCGACCGAGCAGAAATTTAAAAGATACGAAATTCGAGGAAAAACCGCGTAGCGGGACACAATAAAATACACAGTTCTCGTATCACGGTAAACGCGCAGCGGGAACAAAAAAAGGAAAAAATGTTCGGAATGTAACTTTAACTTTGCCCCCTTGTCCCGATTCGGAAAAGGAAACTGAGTCCTGCACAGGTTAAGTCCCAGAACATGAAGTGGTGTGTATTCGTGTGTATATGGTACCCGGGTACTTTTCAACTGGCCAGTGAGTTTACTTTAAAGATGTCTTCGACTAGTCAGTTGGGGCCCTGTGGGTTTTAGAAGGAAAACAGCAGCGTACGCTCTTATTTACATACGGCCTTGGGGCCTCTCACCCATCCAGCGCAAGCTCGAGGTTCTGCTGACCCAGGACGTCTCTCCGCTCGATGTTGACTGGGAACGCCGACCACCGGATCTGTTGTCTGGCCCTCTGTCTGTCAGCCGCGACTCATCCAGCTTACCGCCTGCTCCCCGCTTCAATCGACCGCGGTACTCCTCACTCGAGGGGTCTTCTCTCCTTTAACTGCACTCGGATGGTATAGAGGGTGATGTCTGTGTCCCGCAAGGCTGGGTGACCCAATCCTAAGGCCCAATCCACTCTGTCTGCGCTCCGGCCTATCTTTTGATTTCTCCTTCTCTGTATACATCCGCTCTCCTCTGCTCCCTGGCGCGCTCTGCCTGTTCTCCACGAGGTGCAGGATGTACAGTCTCTCCAAAACCCACCCACTTCCTGTTTCTTCGCAAAGCATGCCGGGACATGTAGTTCGAATGTCCAGTGTCTTTAATCGTGATTGTCTCCATCTTGTGGCCAAAAATGGGTACTGCCACAGTAAACTTTAACACATCGCTACACATGATTGACCCCCCGCCATTCTTCACAGTAGGCAGGTGTTCTTTTCTTCATAGGCCTTGTTCTTCCTCCTCCAAACATAGCGTTGATCCATGGGCCCAAACAGTTCTAATTTTGTTTCATCAGTCCACAGAACACTATCCTAAAACTTCTGTGGTTTGTCCACATGACTTTTGGCATACTGCAGTCGACTCTTCTTATTCTTTGGAGACAGCAAGGGGGTGCGCCTGGGAGTTCTGGCATGGAGGCCTTCATTACGCAGTGTGCGCCGTATTGTCTGAGCTGAAACTTCAGTACCCACATCTGACAAATCTTTTCTCAGTTCCTCAGCAGTCACACAGGGACTTTTATCCACTCTACGCTTCAGGTAGCACACAGCAGTCGAAGTCAGCATCTTCTTTCTGCCACGACCAGGTAGCGTTTCAACAGTGCCCTTTGCCTTGAATTTGCGAATGATGCTTCCTATGGTCTCTCTTGGTATGTTTAACATCTTTGCAATCTTCTTATAGCCATTGCCCTTCCTGTGAAGAGTAATCACCTCTTCTCTTGTCTTCCTGGACCATTCTCTTGTCTTCACCATGTTTGTAACCACACCAGTAAATGTCTAGAAGGAGCTGAGTATCACAGTCATTTTAAAGCTGCCTAATTGGTGCTTATTATGCTTTATTGCTGCTCCGTGACATCCACAGGTGTTTTCAATACCTGATTGAAAACACTTGAATGAACCTCTGTTCTTCAGAGTGGTAGTCTTTAAGGGGTTGAATAATTGTGTCAATGAAGAATTCACAAAAGAAACATTTACTACTGTATTACAAAACCAATTGATGTCATTTTAGTTGCATATGGTTCTTTAAAAAGTCCTTGTAGGATTTCATTCTGAATACAATTACAAATGTACATTAAATTCCCTAAAACCCTTTACAGCATTGGGGGTTGAATAATTTTGAACACAACTGTAATACAGATCATCTAGCATAATTTGATGCTGCTTAAAATTCAGGTACTGAAATTCTTCCAAGAATTATGGGGTGAATTGTTTGTACTAGCAAATGATTTTGTATATTTACCCATATTTGCAAAATTTTCTTCAGTCACCATTAGTTTCACAGTGAATGACATCTATTAATCTTTAACAATAGCTGAATCTGTTCTGCATGACTATCCCAATTACTGGATAATGCTTATATTGACAAAAAAAAAACCATATTGGGCAATATTACAAAGTTGGTACTAACTTAACCAGAGCTGTTGTAAACTTACGAGAGCCATTATAGTCTAGGGAGCTGCTGGGCACTATCAGCTGCCCGGAGCTAAAACCGGGATGCAAAGGGGAAAAATTAGTGTTCGCTAACTTCCCCTTAGGCTAGGGTCAGACTAGCGCAGTTTTAACGTGCGTTTAGCCGCACGAAATCACGGCCGTACTAGCAGCAAATGACGTCCAATGCCGGGGAACATACGACGAACGGCCGCACGAAAGTTCGTCCGCGCAACGCAAGTGGCCAACGAACGCATTTTTTCGAGAACGTCAAACCGCTACTACTGACGTACAGAGTGCGCTGCGGCCGCATAGCGGCGTGTGTGCGTGATTAGGAGACGTCAGACGCTGCTAATGTCCGGCCAACATAACGTCCAGACTCAAAAAGTGTTTTATTGATGATCCGTACAAAATCACGGACGAAAAGGCGCATCGTATGACCGCTATCGCGTATTCCGGGGGAAAATACGTACGTTCGTTCGACCGAACTTTTTCACGGACGACGTGAAAAATGCGTTCGTCTGACCCTAGCCTTAGTGTCCCGGTTTCCCCAGCAGATCGCAGGGCAGGCGTTGAGTCCGGTAGCCTGCCCCTTAGCGATTGCTAAGCTCGCGGATGCTGCGGGCAGCACTACAGCACCATCCCCAGTATCCCATCCATGGCGCCCATAGGACTCCATGGAGGATCGTGCTGCCGGGTCACATGACCGTCAGGATCTCGCCTCTCGTGAGTTCCTGCTGGTTGATGGAATGATCGTGGAGGGAGACAGGGGACTTTCTTCTCCCAGTCTCCCTCTGCTCACGGCGGTCAGAAGCAGCGGATTGGGCTGCCGTTTTCGCCGCGGGAAGGGAGGTGACTACCTGATTTTTGGGGGGTTTTGAGCCTGCAGGTAATGGATTCTGCAGCAGCGCAATCCATTAGCTGCACCTCTGAGCTGGCGGTAACTTTTTCAGTAAGCACTAGCTCTTAGGATCACTTGGTCCTAATGCTAGCTACTAACGCTAGTTAATCTGTGCTTGCACTTTGCGCCCCTCATGTTAGGTATAGGGAGCGCAAAGTACAGTAAACCCGCGCTACAAATCGTAAATTAAATGAGCTCTGTTTTTTTTATCCTGTTAGTGATTCAAAGGCGATGTGGATGCAGCGCTATGACCTCCTTTAAGCTAACGCCGACACTAGTGTTAGAGCCCATTAAGTTTACAGCAGCTCTGGTTAAGTTAGCACCAACCTTGTAATATTACCCCTTGTATGATACAATGAAAGAAAAAAACTCCTCTATTAACCCACTTTTGATTGGCACAACAATGGTAAGGAAGCAAAGAAGCTTGAGAATTTGGCAACGTGATTGGTGGCTGTGTTAGTAATGGCTCCATTATGGCATTCTAGGTTATTTATCAAAATTAAAGAATTTACCCACTACATATTTTCCCTTTTTTGCTTGAGCTAGCATTGCAACATCCATGTCCATTAGTGTACAAAAATGACATTAGCCACCATAAAAAAACTCAAAGTCCTGTAATATTAACCCCTTAACACCGCATGACGTACCATTATGTCCTGCATTAGTCGGGCTTTAACACCGCAGGACGTAATGGTACGTCCGTAGCGTTTGCAGCCCCCCCTCGGCAGATACTCACCTCCTCCGACGGCTCCCTCGCTGATCTGAGTCCCACGGAGTCAGATCGGCAGGGTTTACTCCTCCCGACGCACTGACGTCATCGCGCTGGGGGCGCGATGACGTCAGTTTCAGGCACCCCCCCCCGCCGGAGCAGGGGAAGCGCCTGAAGGGGAGGGGCGGGATCCTTTGGATCCCTCTATCTCCCCATCGCTGGTGACTAGGAGGCTGTGGCCAGCATCGCTGGAAGGGTCACAGCCTGACCTTTCCAGCGATGTAGGGGGTTAACCCCTTAGTTGCGACCAATCGGTGCAAGACCGTGGCCTTTTTCCGGTGGAGGCCACCATCTTGGATGGCAGCCCCCACCTCTGGGTCCCCCCGCGTCAACTGACTCATCGCGCCATGCGCAGTGATGTCAGTTAACCGGGGAACCCTCTAGCTGCAAATGGATTTCCTAAGGAAATCCCATAAAGGAGATAAAGGGGTTCAAAGAACCCCCCTATCTCCTGATCGGTGGCAGCTAGAGCATGGCCTTTCCAATGATAATCAAACATGACCATGTTAAAAGTAAAATAAGAGTGTAAAAAATTTAAAAATAAAAATACAAAAATTAATGAATTAATTAATTAATAAAAAAATAAAACCGTGTGGTTTTTTTCTGCGGCACTATTGTTCACATTTCAATTATAATGTGAACAATGATCCTTCACTAATGATTTTTTTTTTGGAAGGGTTTAGCTAAAATCACGCAAATTTGTCCCCCAAAAAAATAAAATAAAAAAAAAAGGGTTCCACGTTCTAATTTTTTTAACAATTCTACCCCATAGCATATGACCGCAAAGGCTCGGATAATTTTTTTTTTAAAAAATAATACTTTACACACTGTGGATGATTGAAATTTTATTGAAAAATTCACATTTCTTTTTAAATTTTTTGTTATAGCATTTTGATATATTATTAATCTGCCGAGTCTGCCGGAAAGAATGATATATAATATGTCTGGGTCGTATAATAATATGTGACTCAAAAACGGTCAAAATGAGCTCAGCAAACTTCTACTTCCGAAACAGCGCCGAAGTTGTAAAATTACTCCCGCCCTTAAGGGGTTAATCATCATTAGTGGCAAATCATACTGGGCATTATGGCTACTATTTAAGCACCTTATTGTTGCACATTAGTAGTAGAGCTTACCATCACTCACTGGAGCAAATTTTGAATCTGACCTATTTTTAGTCCAGGGAGCTCATACCAACGTGACCACTTAGATAAGATTAAGAGGTCATTCTGTATAGAGTGTCCCTTTAAGGCAGGGGTCTGCAATCTTGGTTCACCAGTTGTATTGGACCTACACCTCCCATGACACTTAACCGCTCATTAGGTTGCTTGAACCTCATGGGAAATGCCGTTCCAATACCAGACAGAACTCTGCTTTAAGATCTTTGTGACCGATTCTAGTTTGTGTTATATATGAGTGTTAATCAAGTTCAGGCAAAGTATGCTCTTTGCCATTTGGCTACAATCTCCCTATGAACAGACAAGCCTAGATCTGTTAACTTTGATTTCTTTATCTCACTCTTCTAGTTGTAAAATGATTCATTGTTTTAAGAGACAGTATCAGCATTGTATAAAGCAGTACATATAAGCAGCATAAGTTTGATAGAAGCCGCATCTGTATTTACTTCTTGTTTTCTTGTTAAGGTTTACAATAACAATCATAGTCTGTACAGCGTCTAGAGGGGAGGTTTAGGCAGTCTGTGATTGCATCTCGTATGTCCAATGAACTCACTTCTTGCTCATTATGGTCTTAGTGTGAAATTGAATTTCATTCTTTATGTTCCCTTCGTTGCTATAAAACTGCTGGACAAATCACATTTGTAATCTATTTCACTTTCCGTTAAGATTAACTGCGTGATTATAAAATAAAGAAGCAACTGGCTTCGGTAAAACAGCATCGTATTTCTGTAGTCCCAGAATGAAATGATGGGATAGGAAGTGGAATACTAAGTAATTTAATAACAATATACACACAAACATATACTTTGTTGAACAGACAATAATAAATAGCAATATTGATAAAGTGTGAACCCGGTTTTATCATGTGAGACCTTGATAGGTATGAAACTATCAACAGACCTTTAAAAGTTACAGAAAAACGTTCTAGTTCTGTTTTGAGGGTTTTATTTGTCCTTGCACCTCTTCATTCTATTGCTTGCGGAGCCACTAGTTTTGTGGAGTATTGAATGTATGATGAAAATACAACTAATGAGCTCTATTCCGAGTGGCAACCTTGGAAAGATGGCTTGGGGAAACACCACTAGCAGTATCTCAATGCCACAAGCGGGTTTCACCTGGAATTCCATGTTAATCACTTGCATTAATGATTTCATGATTAGTATTACCTCCAGAAGTATCCTTTTCATTGGACTACATTATGCTATTGTGAGTGTGAAGTGATGCATATGTTACGGAAACATTGCATTTCAAAGGCTGAACAGAAAAGGCGCTTATGGAATATTTAAAATGAGGAGGCATCAATCGCTTAAAGTCTTAAGAAATAATTCAGAGTATTCCAACCAAGCCTGTTTATAGCGGCTTGTGGCAAGTTGTTATCTATGTTGGGATATATATTAGCATGTACTGTTTAACCCCTTAAGGTGGAGATGGTTAATGTAGGCAGGGCGTAACTAGTACACCCCGCCACCTGGTGCTGCAGCGGTCCTCTGATGCAGCCTATCCACTCAGATGATGTGCGACACACGTCAGTGGCTGCAGGGGGACGGCCTGAATTTAGGCCAATTGAAGTCAGCAGGGTGTACCAGTACGCCCTGCGTGTTCAAGGCCCACCCCCTGTGTGGACGACATGGTACGCCGTACAGCTGGGAAAGGGTTAATACGTATGAATAGCACTTGATCTGTAGATGGTGCTGTTGATGATTAGGTTAACTGGTTGAATATGCCTGTGAACTTGTTGGTACTCTCACAGGAAGGAGGTTGTATATTTTTTTCCACTTACAGTAAATAAAGTCTATTGTTGCATTTTCACAAGATTCCACTGTCTCGTAATACTTAACCAACTAACTATAGTGACCCTATCCCAACTAAGGCTAGGGTCAGACGAACGCATTTTTCACGTGCGTTTAGCCGCACGAAATCACGGCCGTGCTAGCAGAAAATGACGTCCAATGCCGGGGAACATACGACGAACGGCCGCACGAACGTTCGTCCGTGCAACGCAAGTGGCCAATGAACGCATTTTTTCGAGAACGTCAAACCGCTACTACTGACGTACAGAGTGCGCTGCGGCCGCATAGCGGCGTGTTTGCGTGATTGGGAGACGTCAGACGCTGCACACGTCCGGCCAACATAACGTCCAGACGCAAAAGGGTTTTATTGATGATCCGTACAAAATCACGGACGAAAATGCGCATCGTATGACCGCTATCGCGTATTCCGTGAAAAAATACGTCCATTCGTTCGAACGCACTTTTTCACGGACAACGCGAAAAATGCGTTCGTCTGACCCTAGCCTAAACCTCTGTATAGCTAGGCTCAGAATACTTGTGAAATGCACGATGAGAGCGGCAGCAGTGTCCCATGCCGCTGCTAGTAAAGAAGCCAAGTGCAAATCTGCGTTGGCAGGGCTGTGCTGGGGCCATAGACGGGAACAAAAAAGAGAGGACAGCTGCACCGCAAAATCAGAGGTAAGGTTGATTTTTTTTAACCTGCTTCAATTTAAGTGTTAATTTTGCAAAAGTCAAATCACTTAACTACAGCCTCTGTGAGCCAGTATTTCTTTCTGAATACTTTCTCTAGATGAAAACCGCAAACTACCAGAGAATAGCACAAAGTTCTCATTCTGACGCATTGCTAATTGCACTTTTACAAAGTATAAGAGTTGTTAACTTATGGTAACGAGTTGCTGAAGCCAAGCCAACAAGAAAACCTGCGGTCTGCTAAGAGAAACGGATTGAGTTGCTATGCTATTGACCGGAGCCATTATTTAAAATGGCTCGGTTAGAATTTGACCCAGTATTTCTAGGCACCATGTTTTTATATGATGTCTAACCATTAAAGAAGATAATAATGATATAATTCCAAATATGACTCACATATAATGCTTCAATGCACGGGTTAACCATTTATTTTATTTTCCATTTGTACATCATGCTTTTGAAGTGATACTAATTATACTCTGTCTTTTCATGTTTTAATCTCAATTCATATACAATTCATGAAAAATGGTGGTTTGTGTGTTTTGTTAAGCTTAAGGGTGTGTTATATGCATATTAATCAGTAGCCTTAAGGCAAGCGTGTTCTCTTACTCTGAGAGGGACCTATTAAGAAATGGGAAATATCTAGCATAGTTATAGCAATATATATTGCATGTAAAGAAAAATGTTGCATCAGATGACTGCCCATTAATTTAGTATGGCAAATATGATCTGTGTTTATAATGTCTGATTGGTTCATGTGATGCAATCTGACCTGGTGGTATTGCATTGAAAGAAATAAAACTTTGTTTTGTCGTTTTTTTTGCTGCCTGGATTTAATCTGGCCTCTTTTTATGGATGGCCCATTTTCCCAAACTAAAGCTGAGGACTGTGGGCTTCAATGAAGATGAAGAGGAGTTGAAGCCATCCCACTGTAGATTTCTTTCCTATGATTTGTGGGTTTTTCCTTCTGAATTTGTCCTTGGACTCTTTTTATGGATAGCCCATTTTCTCGGGCTGAAGCTGAGGACTCCAATCAAGGTGATAAGAATGGTGAGTAATAAAGGAACACTCCACTGTTGACAGCCTCTGCCCAATTATTATTTTTTTTGCCCCATTTTACTCACCACTTGTCCCTTGACATGTACAGCTTCTCCTCTTCAGCTCAGAGACTTCCGAACCTGGAAGTCCCTAAGACTTTTCTGCGCTATTTGTGCTTTCTGCACTACTAGCTGTTACGGTAGCTGTATCGCTTACCCAAGAGTAGCGGAGTTGGGATCCTTGAGGGCAGAAGTATCTGCTTGAATAATACAAAAGGTTTATAACTTACAGACTGTAACAAGGAGACACAAGGACTAACTGTATTGCCTCTAGGCTCTGAAGGTTAAGACCAACAGGTTTTTTTTTTTGTGAAAGGATTTTACCAGGAAGGATACATTGAGATTTCTCTCGTTTTCAAGTATGTCCTGGGTGGCGAGTATGTACCGTTAGGTGTCTTGCCATGGACACTTACTGGAGAGGTTGCTCGCCTGGATCAAACCCATGACTCCACAGGCTCTCTCCATGCAGAGCGGTGACATTACCTCTACTCCACCCAGCCGGTGTTACCTAGGACACGCTCAGAAACAGCAGACGTGAAATGACAGTCCGTGAAGTATTCAAGGTGCAGGACAGTCAGATGCAGAAATAACATAAAATCAGAAATAAACAATAGTTAGTAATCGTGGTCTTAACAAAACCATAAACCTAAGAAGTAACCTGGATAAAAAGGGACCCCGAAGAGTTGCAAACAATATGCCTAAACGTGAGGGGAGAAACCCAAAGCTGTGAGTGATCAACCCAGCAACAAGCAGGAGGTTAAATCACTAAAACAAATAAAACAATGTAAAATACTAGATAAATAGAGAGAGTTGTCTAAGCCAAGTCGGGTCAAATATCAGGAGAAGGGATCGCATACAAAACAGGGTCGTCAACAGTAAACAGATAGATATAAAAGAAGCGATGCGTGAATAACTCCACAACAGGGCAATGAGGCCATTCCTAGAGCCCTGTTTTAAAGCCTGTGGCTCCTGGTAACCACATCTGACCCCGCCCCCTCAGATGCCGATCTGCCAGCAGTAAGTGCTGGCACTCGACCAGCCAGCGGCCCCCCTTCTTGCCCAGATCCCCCAGGGGGTGCAGCGGGGGCTGAGGACGTAACAGAACCCCCTCCCCCATCTACAGTCTGGCCCAGAACGACCACCAGGCACTGAAGGATGGGCCTCATGAAACAGGCGAACCAGACGAGGCGCATGGATATCGCAGGCATCTTGCCAAGAACGATCCTCAGGACCATAACCCTCCCAGTCCACCAGGTACTGTAAGACACCCCTGACCAGATGGGACCGCAGGATGGCATGGACCTCGTACTCCTCCTCACCTTGAGACTTGATAGGCGGAGGGGGAACAGAAATTCGGGTGTACTTATTACAGGTAAGAGGCTTCAGGGGGCTGACATGAAATACGTTATGTATACGTAGAGAAGGAGGCAAAGCCAACGCATAAGAGACAGGGTTAATATGTTTTAACACTTTATAAGGCCCAATAAACCTGGGAGCCATCTTCATGGATGGCACCAACAATTTGATGTTTCTGGTAGACAGCCATACTTTGTCCCCAACCTTATATACCGGTGCAGGACCTCTACATCTGTCTGCTTTTATTTTTTATTTCTCAATATTGGCCTTCATAATCTTTTACTTTCTCCCATGTCCCTTTCAGGTCATTCAGACGTTCGTCCAAGGCTGGCAAAGCAGTCGCTTGGAATTCAGAAGGGAGCATTGGTGGGTCATAACCATAGACTGCATGGAAAGGGGAGTGGCCTGTGGTTTCACTTACTGAGTTGTTTAACGCAACCTCAGCCCAGGGCAACAGGTCTGCCCACTCATTTTGTCTTTCAGACACAAAGCAACACAAGTACTGCTCAACACTTTGGTTGGCTCTCTCTGCAGCCCCATTAGTTTGTGGGTGGGTGATAAGCAGATAAGAAGCTCAACTCAATACCTAGGCTTTCACAAAATTCTCGCCAGAAACGAGACATGAACTGAGTTCCTCTGTCGGATACTATTCCCAGAGGAACCCCATGAAGTCGCACAATATTTTGTATGAATACTGGTACCAGCTCACTGGCTGAAGGAAGCTTTACCAGTGGTATGAAGTGTACCATCTTGGAGAACCTATCTACCACTGTAAGGATTACAGTATGGCCTTTGGAAGGTGGTAGATCTGTGATAAAGTCCATCGAGAGGTGGGACCAAGGTCTCTCTGGCACTGGTAAAGGCTGCAGGAGACCAACAGGTAAGGACCGGGGATTTTTACTTCTACAGCACACGTCACATGTGGCTATGGAGTCCTTAATATCCCTTCGCATACCAACCCACCAGAACTGTTTCTCAATCGTGGCCACTGTTTTATTTATTCCCATATGCCCATAGGGCTTGGAATCATGAAAAGTCATCATCTGTGTTCTCTCCTCCTCAGGTACAAACATTTTCCCAGGAGGTTTTTCAAGAGGAGCAACACCTTGACCAGCCTGGATTCTCTCCAACAAAGGAGAAGACACTGTCAAGATCGTGGTACCAAAGAACCTCTCGTGAGGAATGATTGGACTGTGGTCAAACGTGTGCTGTTCATATGACTCGAACTGTCTAGATGAAGCATCAGCTTTTGTGTTTTTAGAACCAGGAAGATAAGTTAACAAAAATTTGAAACTTGACAAGAACAGTGACCACCTGGCTTGCCTGGAATTCAGGAGTTTGGCATCTCCCATATACACTAGATTCTTATGGTCTGATAATCATCACGGGATCTTTAGTGCCTTCTAACAAATAGCGCCATTCTTTGAGGGCCACTATAACTGCTAGTAATTCTCAGTTCCCTATGTCATAGTTTTTTTCAGCAGGTGTCATCTTTCTAGAGAAAAACCCACAAGGATGTACAGGTGCCTCAGGACTTTCTCTTTGAGGCAAATTGCACCAATCCTTATTTCAGATGCATCAACCTCAAGCTGAAATGGAAGGCCTGGTACTGGATGCTTGAGGATAGGTGTGGAGACAAACGCTTCTTTAAGTGACTGGAATGCCTGCTTGGCCTGTTCACTCCAAACCTGATTCTGAGCACCCTTCTTAGTTATGGCCGTGATGGGAGACACAGCAGAAGAGAACCCTTTGATAAACCTCCTATAATAGTTCGTGAAACCAAAAAATCTTTGTATGGCTTTCAGACCTTGAGGTAGTGGCCATTCTCTGATGGCAGATAGCTTTTTAGGATCCATCTCAAACCCACTTGGTGTGATGTTGTAACCCAGAAATTGTACTGAAGTTATGTCAAACAGACACTTCTCTAACTTACAGTATAGTTTATTCTCCAGTAACCTTTGCAATACTGTCCTTACATGGACATGGTGTGTCTCAACATCAGGAAAATATATCAGAATATCATCTAAATAGACGATTACAAAGACTTGCAAAAAATCCCTCAGGACATCATTTATAAAGTCTTGGAAGACTGCAGGCGCATTGCATAGGCCAAAAGGCATAACTAAATACTCATAATGACCACTGCGAGTATTAAAGGCAGTCTTCCACTCGTGGCCCTCCTTGATTCTCACCAAATTGTACGCACCACGAAGATCCAACTTCGTGTAAATTTTGGCATCTCTTAAGCGGTCGAACAACTCGGATATTAAAGGGATGGGATAGGCATTACGTATAGTGATTCTGTTTAACCCTCTATAGTCAATGCAAGGTCTTAAATCCACCTCCTTTTTAGACACAAAGCAGAAACCTGATCCCGCAGGAGAGGAAGAACGACGTATGAACCCTTTAGCTAGGTTTTCACATAATAATATTCTTCCATAATATCATTTTCTTTCTGAGAAAGTGGATACACATGACGCCTTGGAGGCATAGTGCCTGGTAATAGGTCTATGGCACAATCATACGGCCTGTGAGGTGGCAAGATCTCGGATTTACCCTTATCGAACACCTCCTTTAAGTCTTTGTACCACTCGGGTACTACAGTAGAGAGTGGAAGAGCAGTGGCTACATTCAAGCTACCAACTGTAGCAGTCATGCCCAGACATCTGGACCAGCATTTTGATCCCCACGATTCCAACCATGGATAGCCCAATATGATAGGCACGGTAGGAGACTCAATAATTTGTAACTGTATTTTCTCTTTATGCAGAACACCAGTGTTAAAAGATACAGAAACAGTTTGATGCATGACATGAGGTCTTGTCAACCTCCTGCCATCAATACTCTCAATGAGAAGTGGTACCTCTCTCTCAACCAGAGGCACTTGGTGAATGGCAGCAAACCCAGAGTCCAGAAAATTTCCTGCAGACCCAGAATCCAGTAATGCCTCAGTGTCAAATTTGACTTTTTCCCAACCAATGGTTACAGGCACTACCACTCGAGATTTCTTTCTTTTCTTATTAGATACGAGAGACAAGACAGTGGTACCTAGGACCAGCCTTTCAGGGGATACCATGCTCGCTTGTGACACGTTAGACCTCTTAGGTCTCTTGGGGAATTGTGAACAAAAATGTTGTTTGTCTGCACAGTAGAAACAGAGGCCTTCTCGAAGGCAAAATTGTCTCTCCTCCTCAGATAAGCTAGAACGACCTACTTGCATAGGCTCTGGTTCAGCAGGCATGGGTCTGGGAGGAGATACAGCATGAACAGACCTGGGAATAGAACATGTACTGTGAGGCTGTTTATGTGACTTGCTACGACCAGACCTTCTGTCTCGTATCTGATCATCAAGAGCAATACAATAGTCAGATTTTCTAAGGCTGGGGTCAGACGAGCGTAGTGTTCACGTCCGTGATTGCGCCTAAAAGTACGTCCGTGATAGCATGACAGAAAGCCCATTGGAGCCCCACACACGAAGTACGTCCGCACTGAACTGCGGACGCACAACGGCCGCGGCCCACTGACGCAAGGCAGGCAAGAACGTACAACCCCTAGAACGGCCGCACAAAGTGCGCTGCGTCCGCAACGTCCGCATAGCTTTGTGTGTGAGTGATGGAACGTGGTCAGACAGACTGCATTTATACGTCCAGCATTTTTCACGGACAAAATGGTTTTGCTTTTTATTCTATTTTCCCGCCTACATCTGTCAAAATATACATCAGTGAATAAACGGACTGTGTGGCCACTACTGCGTCTTCCGTACTGACGTACAGTCCGTAGAAATCACGCTCGTCTGACCCTAGCCTAAGTCTTCAGGCAAAGACAAAGGTGCTAATTCATTCATAACATTCTCGGACAGGCCTTTGAGAAACGCCGTAACAAGCACTTCATTTTGCCACTGTAATTCTGCTGCTATTGTCTTGAATTCTATGGCATAGTCAGCAACTCGGCGGTTGCCCTGGGAAATACGCCACAAGGCTCTAGCTGCCCCTGTAGCCCTTCAAGCAGGGTCAAATGTACATCTTAAGTCATTCATAAATGCACCATAATTATAAATCACTGGTTTCTTTAATTCCCATAAAGGGGTTGCCCACAGTAGAGCTTTCTCAGTCAGGTGGTTAATCACATAACCCACCTTAGCTCTATCTGTAGGACACATACCTGGATTTAACTCCAACATGATATCAATTTGGGTTATGAACCCTCTGCATAAACTAGAATTCCCACTGAAACACATAGGTGTCTTTAAACGCACATGAGATATAGTTTGGGGAGCCTCATTAACTGCAGGAGTGGAGGGAGGTGACGCCTGACTTAACTCCTTAGGTTGATTCAGGAGTAGGCCCAAAACCTGAGCAAATTGATCCATTCTATGATCCTGCTCCTCTAGTCTACGATCTTGCTCTTCCTGTCTATGGAGTTGTTCCTCCTGTTTATTAATCAAGTCACCTAATTTGGACATGAGTTCAGATAATCCTGCCAGATCCATTTGGGCCCTGTTGTAATGTAACGGTAGCTATATTGCTTACACAAGAGTAGCGGAGTTGGGATCCTTGAGGGCAGAAATATCTGCTTGAATAATACAAAAGGTTTATAACTTACAGACTGTAACAAGGAGACACAAGGACTAACTGTATTGCCTCTAGGCTCTGAAGGTTTCAAGACCAACAGGTTACCTAGGACACGCTCAGAAACAGCAGATGTGAAATGACAGTCCGTGAAGTATTCAAGGTGCAGGACAGTCAGATGCAGAAATAACATAAAATCAGAAATAAACGTTAGTAATAGTGGTCTTAGCAAAACCATAAACCTAAGAAGTAACCTGGATAAAGGGACCCCGAAGGGTTGCAAACAATATGCCTAAACTTGAGGGGTAAAACCCAAAACTGTGAGTGATCAACCCAGCAACAAGCAGGAGGTTAAATCACTAAAACAACGTAAAATACTAGATAAATAGAGAGAGTTGTTTAAGCCAAGCCGGGTCAAATATCAGGAGAAGGGATCGCGTACAAAGCAGGGTCGTCAACAGATAACTATATAAGAAGCGGTGCGTGAATAACTCCACAACAGGGCAATGAGGCCATTCCTAGAGCCCTGTTTTAAAGCCTGTGGCTCCTGGTAACCACACCTGACCCCGCCCCCTCAGATGCCGATCTGCCAGCTTTAAGTGCTGGCACCCGATCAGCCAACTATCAGGGTTATTCAGAGAAAGGTGAAAAGCAGGAGAATGACTGGAGAATGGAAAATTCTAGGTCAAAATAGCCAAACCAGAAAAATTCTCCCATTTATCTCACTTTCAAAATTGGCAATTTTGACCTAGAATTTTCCATTCTCCAGTCATTCTCCTGCTTTTCACCTCTCTCTGAATAACCCTGATAGTCACTATGTTACATGTTTACAGGTGCATTCCCTATTGAGGTATGTTAATAAGGAGCTCTTAAGTGACTTTAGACTGGGGGAAGATTTGATGGCGTCTGGGAGGTTATTCCATAATTGTGGTGCTCTGTAGGAAAATGAGCATCAAGCCACTTTCTTTTTGTATTGTGGTACTGCGAGTAAGGTGCAGGTCCTGGATCGGAGGTTATAGCAGGGGCGGACTGGGCCGGGGGGCAGGGGGACAGCCGTCCCCCGTGCCGCCCCAATGTGCCTCCGTGAGTTATGTTTTTTTTGGGGGGTTTTTTATTCGTGTCTCGCGGGCCGCAGCCGCGCAGAAGTGTTAGCGCTGGCCACGCCCCCACACATGATGCCTCCGCAGCCTCCTCCATGCTACGTGCCATGCACTAGCTGAAGAGGAGGGCGCGGTTGACACTCAGTGATGTCGGGGGAGCCTCAGCTTGCAGACGGATGCTGCGTGTGGCGCAGCATCTAAACTGTGTGGAGGAGGGAGCACCGCGGAAGCCAGCCCAGCCGCTTCCCAGGAGTGACCAGGCTGACAGAGACGGAGTGAGTCCTAGCCCAGAGCATCCATTTGGAAAACAGTTGCTGGTGAGTGATCTGCTGGCTGCTGCTGACCCACAGCTGGGCCCTGAGGAGACAATAAATTGAGGGACCTGCCTGCTGTATGGGACAATAAATTGAGGGGCCTGCCTGCTATGAGGGACAATAAATTGAGGGGCCTGCCTGCTGTATGGGACAATAAATTGAGGGACCTGCCTGCTGTATGGGACAATAAATTGAGGGGCCTGCCTGCTGTATGGGACAATAAATAGAGGGGCCTGCCTGCTGTATGGGACAATAAATAGAGGGACCTGCCTGCTATGAGGGACAATAAATTGAGGGGCCTGCCTGCTATGAGGGACAATAAATTGAGGGACCTGCCTGCTATGAGGGACAATAAATTGAGGGGCCTGCCTGCTATGAGGGACAATAAATTGAGGGGCCTGCCTGCTGTATGGGACAATAAATTGAGGGACCTGCCTGCTGTATGGGACAATAAATTGAGGGGCCTGCCTGCTGTATGGGACAATAAATAGAGGGGCCTGCCTGCTGTATGGGACAATAAATTGAGGGACCTGCCTGCTGTGTGGGACAATAAATTGAGGGACCTGCCTGCTGTGGGGACAATAAATTGAGGGGCCTACTGTGGGGTTGTAAAAAAAGAATGGGATCAGCCCAATGTTATTTATTACTAAATTTGCTTCCCGTGTTTTTTTTTTTATAATTTAAACAAATAATTTGCTGCGCTACGGGCCTCTGGGTTGTACTTGTCCCCTGGGCCAAAAGTTGCCAGTCAGCCCCTGGGTTATAGGATGAGGGAACTACTGAGGGAAGCAGCCTATTCAGGTAGGGCGGTAGCTTCCCAGAAAAGCTCTTAAACACCAGGTCGGAAAGGTGAAGGTGTGTCTAGATTTCAGCGATGGCCAGTTTAGCTCTTTTAACATGTCACAATGGTGGGTCATGTAGTTACATTATAGCACAAAGCGGCAGAATGAGTTATACAATGTAGTAAGTTTCTGGAGGTGTGTTTGCAGGGCAGCTGCATACACTACATCTCCGTATTCAATAGCTGGCATAAGCATTTGCTGCACAATCTGCTTTCTCTATTCTAATGTGTTTATTAACAGCGCCAATATTTTTCATATTTTTGTATGTATAATCTGTGTATTTTTAAATCTATCTACCTATAGTATTCTTATCTATCTATGCCATTTATTTTTTTGCTAATGTTTAGCACCTTTTTTAACCCCTTAACACTGGGGGGATTGTGCCCTGAAAACTGGCCTGATAGTCGCAGGGTGACATAGGACGCTAGGATGGAGTTAATTAAATTGTGCATATGTGCTAACTCTTTTTTGTGTGCACATCATGGCAATTGCTACACACACTCTTGTCTCCCTTGGTGCCTCCTCCTTTCCCTTCCTGCCAGAGCCACATCCCCTTTCGTCCCACAATGCGGATTTCAGCTCAGAAGGAGGAGAAAAGAAAGGTTGTGTGACCACTGAGAGGAAACAATGAGGCTTCAATGGCTGTAATGGGCATGACCACGGGAGGAGTAAAGTGCATATGAGTAGGGATGAGCTGTTCGGTTCGGACGGTTCGGAGTTCGACCCGAACTTGGCCTGTTCGACTAGATCGCGAACACTGAACATTTCCGGGTGTTCGCCGCATGTTCGACCACAATGGAACACAATGCATTTTCCCACTGGCCTGAAGCTCGTAATTGGCTACAGCCTTGCACCTGACCACAGGTCTGGTGCAAGACTGGTTCAACACTATGCCAATCACCGCTTAGAGTCCTGATTGGGCAAATTTTGCCCAATCATGGGCTCACAGAGCTAAGTCCCGCAGCACACTATATAACGTTTCCACGCGCCGATTCTGCACGCATTTCAGAGGAGATTTCAAAGGAGATAGTTGTGTGTTGTTACTGCCGGTCTGCCACGCTACTGGGGGGGTCTGGTGGGGTCTCATTTCTACCAAATATCAGGGAATTTAGGTGATGTGTGTCTTGTCACTGTGCCAGCAAGTTTTTTTGGGGTTTACAACTTTCTTTAAAACATTTGTGAATTGAGGTGATCTTCTGTGTCTTGTCACTGTGCCAGCAAATCTTTTTGGGGCTCACTAATTTCTTCAAAACATTTGTGAATTGAGGTGATCTGTGTCTTGTCACACAACCAGTACCACGCATTATTTTGGGGCTCACTAATTTCTTTAAAACATTTGTGAATTGAGGTGATCTGTGTCTCGTCACACAACCAGTACCACGCATTATTTTGGGGCTCACTAATTTCTACAAAACATTTGTGAATTGAGGTGATCTGTGTCTTGTCACACAACCAGTACCACACAGTATTTTGGGGCTCACTAATTTCTTTAAAACATTTGTGAATTGAGGTGATCTGTGTCTTGTCACACAACCAGTACCACACAGTATTTTGGGGCTCACTAATTTCTTTAAAACATTTGTGAATTGAGGTGATCTGTGTCTTGTCACACAACCAGTACCACGCAGTATTTTGGGGCTCACTAATTTCTTTAAAACATTTGTGAATTAAGGTGATCTGTCTTTTGTCACTGGCTGCCAGCTATCAGTGTGTCTCACTGAGTTATACCAGAGTTCTTTAAATCTTTATACCAGAGTTGAATCAGAGTTCTGTATATATTACTCTATATATCACTCACCATGTCTGAAAGAACAAAAAGGACAGGCAGACGCTCCCAGACACAGATAAAAGGCAAGCAGCCCCTGTGTCGGGAGGCTGTGCCTCTGGTCGTGGTGGACGTGGTGCATCCTCTACAGGGGCACGCTTGTCCTTTCTAACTGGTGCTGGCCGTCTTAAGCAGCAGCAACATACAGAGGACTTGGTGGATTGGCTAACCAGGCCATCATCATCCTCCGAGTCCTCTGCCAGCCAGGCTTCTAGTGCTTTACAGTCCACCTCAGCTGCCAAAGCATCTAATGCAGCCTCCATGTCCACAGCTACTCCTGCCGTAGACTCGCTATCACACACGGAGGAGTCAGCTGAATTGTTTGACTACAATGACAGTGACATGCTGCTTGAGGATGCGCAGCAAGTACAGTGCTCCGATTCAATCTCTGAGGTTGAGGAAGGGAGTATAATCAACCTAGAGGAAGGGGGTGCCAGTGATGACACACAAATAACTGGCACTCATGTTGCCCCAGCAGCTGCAGCATACTGCCAAGTTGGCTCCAGTGACGAGGAGATAGGAGGTGATGATGACAATGATGATGAGGTCACTGACTCCACCTGGGTGCCTGATCGAACAGAGGAATCAAGTGAGGAGGAGGGGGAGGGGGAGGAGGAGGAGGCACAGCAAACACGAGGCACAACATCCTCTGTGACCAACCGTAGCACTAGCCAGTCCAAGGCATCACATGTCAGAGCTGCTCCGGTGCAGAGCGCTGTTGTCTCAAAGAACACACGCAGGAACTCTGTTGTCTGGGAGTTCTTTAAGAAATGTGCAGTAGAGCGCAGCGTTGCTATTTGTAATCTATGTCAGATGAGGCTTAAGTGTGGGAAAGATACCGGACACTTGGGTACCACATTCTTGAGGTGACATATGAACAACTGCCACACATCCCGTTGGCGCAAAACTTTGCGTAGGTCCTCCTCCTCATCTGTCTCTACCCCCACTGTATGTCCTGCCATGTCATTGCCTACAACCTCCACTGACAGGGATGATGCTACAGTAATGGATGTACCAGCTCCTTCCTCACAATGTGACATCATCCCAGCAGCTGAAGATTTACGCAGTCAGATTACGTTGCCGCAGCTGCTGCAGCGAAAGAAAAAGTATAGTCCCAAGCACAGCGTCTAAATGCCAGCTTAGCAAAATTACTCGCATTGCAGCTGCTGCCTTTCCAGCTGGTGGACTCTGCTCCCTTCTGTGAATTTGCTGAATGTGCTGTACCACAGTGGCAGTTTCCAAAACGCCATTACTTTTCACGCAAGGCCATTCCAGCACTATACCAGCACGTGGAAGACAATGTCATCCAGTCATTGGGAAAGGCAGACAGCAGCAAGGTGCATGTGACTTTAGACACGTGGTCCAGCAAGCATGGACAGGGTCGTTACATTTCCTTCACGCACACTGGGTAACTCTGATCGCAGCTGGGAGGGATCCAAGACGGGGCTCTGTGCTGGAGCTTGTTCATCCACCACGCCTCCAGAAAGCTGCTTGTATGAGGTCTGTCTGCTCCACCACCACCACCTCTTCCTCCTCCTCCTTCTCTGTCTCTAGCGAAGTGGCAGTTAAACCGACTCCTGACGGGGTCTAAGCAATGGCTCAAGCAAAAAGATGCAATACTGTGCTTGATCTGGTTTGTTTAAGGGACAGGAGCCACACCGGGTCAGAAATTTTGTCAGCTCTGCAGGGGCAGAGATGGTTAACACCACGCCTGCTTGAGCTGGGAATGATCGTCTGCGATAATGGCAGCAACCTTCTCTCCGCCCTAAGCAAGGGTAAATTGACGCATGTACCATGCCTAGCACACGTCCTAAATCTGGTGGTACAGCGTTTCCTAACCAAGTACCCAGGGCTGCCAGAGCTTCTCATCCATCATGCCAGAAAAATCTGCAGCCACTTCAGATGGTCATTCCCAGCAAGCGTTTGCCTGGCAGAAATTCAAAGAGAATTCCACCTTCCCACAGAACGTCTGATCTGTGACATGCCCACCAGGTGGAACTCGACATTAGCAATGCTGCAGCGTCTGCACAAGCAGCAGAGGGCCATCAACGAGTACCTGTGTGAGTATGGCACAAGGACAGGTTCAGGTCAACTTGTTTTCCCCCCCCCCCGCAGTGGCTGATGATCAAGGATGCATGCACTGTACTGTCACCATTTGAGGAGGCAACGAGGATGGTGAGCAGGGACAGTGCATGCATCAGTGACACAATTCCTTTAGTGTTCCTGCTGGAGCACACTCTGCCGGGAATTATAGATGTGGCTCTAGAGGCAGAGCAGCGGGAGGAAGAGGAGGCCTTCCCTAGCTCTCAAGGCCCCAGTTTTTCCGCAGACAGCATTCCAGCGGGTCCTACTCAGATCAGACAGGAGGAGGATGAGGAGGAGGAGGAATATTTAAGTAGTGGGGGCATTGAAGGTGGAGATTCCTCAAGGGAGGGTTTTGTGTGCCCAGAAACAGAAGGGCTAGTGCGAGGCTGGGAGGAGGAAGTGCACGATACGGTCATCCTCATTGACCAGGAAGACTCGGAAGCTAATGCCACCTCCAACCTACGCTGCATGGGCTCCCTAGTGATGCAAAGCCTGCTAAAGGACCCCAGGATTCGTGCTATCAAGGAGAGGGATCATTACTGGTTGGCAACCCTTCTTGATCCACGATACAAGAGGAAAGTTGCAGAGCTCATCCTGCCCACACAGAGGGAGCACAGGATGAAAAAACTTGAGGACGCTCTAAAGCGACACTTGTGTAACACCTTTCCAGGCACTGGTAGATTACCAAGTGCTGACACACGTGCTTCTGAGGCTGCGGGTGATCAGAGGAATAGTGGTGAAGGCCAGGGCCACTTGACTGATGCTTTTTTAAATTTTTTTAGTCCTCGACGCCCAAGGACGTCAAATGTAGGCACCCATTGCCAGCGTCTTCACCATATGGTGCAGGACTACCTAGGGGCAAGGGCAGACCTGGATACCTTTCCAGCAGATGATCCACTGGCTTACTGGGTGTTGAGATTGGATCACTGGCCAGAACTTAGCCAATATGCTATGCAGCTACTAGGTTGCCCTTCATCTAGCGTGCTTTCTGAAAGGACGTTCAGTGCCGCTGGAGGTTTTGTCACAGACAAAAGAGTGCGTCTGTCCACCGACTCTGTAGACCGGCTGACATTTATAAAAATGAATCAGTCCTAGATCAGCAGCTATCAATCCCCTGATGCTGAAGTGATGGAATAGATCGGGGATGTCCTCTTCTGCATTCACAAAACCTCCAGCACTGAACTCTTCCACAATACCACAAAAGGGTTACGGTGTGAAGGCACTTGCTGCCATGAAAGGCCCAATATTTGGCTGCACTGACGCCTGTGCCAGATCTATATCATTTTAATTTTTTGAACCGCAGGGTCCATCCCTGCACTCTTCCACAATACTACAGAGGGGTTACTGTATGATGATACTTGCTGGCCTGGCATTAAAGGCACAATATCTGGGTGCACTGACGCCCATTACCAGATCAAAAACTTTTCAATATAGGACCACATGGTCCACCCCTGCATTCTTCCACAATACCACAGAGGGGTTACTGTATGATGATACTTGCTGGCCTGGCATTAAAGGCACAATATCTGGGTGCACTGACGCCCATTACCAGATCAAAAACTTTTCAATATAGGACCACCTGGTCCACCACTGCATTCTTCCACAATACTACAGAGGGGTTACTGTATGATGATACTTGCTGGCCTGGCATTAAAGGCGCAATATCTGGGTGCACTGATGCCCATTACCAGATCAAAAACTTTTCAATATAGGACCACATGGTCCACCCCTGCATTCTTCCAGAATACTATGAGGGGTTACTGTATGATGATACTTGCTGGCCTGGCACCCAAGGCAGAATATCTGGGTGCACTGACGCCTTAACCAGATGCATATCTTTTTAATATAGGACCGCAAGATTCACCCCTGCATTCTTCCACAATACCACAGAGAGGTTACTGTATGATAGTACTTGCAGGCCTGGCACCAAAAGCACAATATCTGGGTGCACTGACGCCTTGACCAGAATCATATCTTTTCAATATAGGACCACATGGTCCACCCCTGCATTCTTCCACAATACCACAGAGGGGTTACTGTATGATAGTACTTGCAGGCCTGGCACCAAAAGCACAATATTTGGTTGCACTGCCACTGACGCCTGTATCAGATTCATATCCTCAGAGGGGTTACGGTGTGACGGCACTGTTGGGGACGCTAAAGGACCAATTTTAAAGCACCTATTGTTACTTTCATCCAAAGCCTGCATATATTTCACAATAATTTAGCCAAAAAAATCAGTAAACTTTTTCTGCGTGTAGGAAAATGTCTCCTCTTTTCATACAGACTGCCGCCCCAAGCAGTTGTTTATGGATAGATTATAGGATAAGCTTTTACCGTCATATGAAACGTCATTTTTTAGTTTTTAAGTGTTTCTATACATCCTAGAAATCCGCCACATCACGGGGAGGTTATGGGGACCTCCTAGGCACGATATTTGAAGGAATTTTTTGTTTTTATTTTTAACCCTTATTTCATGGAAAAATCACTGTCCCTTTAAAAACTTATTTTTTAACTATTTGTCCTTGTTTCCTGTCCCCCAGGGCACTACCCGGACCCCATACACCTTTTATGGCAAATATGTAGCATATATGCCCTCTTGGAGGGCACTCTAAAAACCGAATTTTCAGCCCCATTGACTTGCATTGGGTTCGAGTTCGGGTTCGGGTTCGGACCCGAACAAATGGGAAGTTCGTGTTCGGGCTCGAACCGAACTCGGGGGTGTTCCTACATATGAGCTACCTATATAATTATCCTGTGCCCTCCAAATGCAGTATATGCTCTGCATACAGAACACAGCTTGTGCACACAGTGCAGGTAGATTGTGCAAATGCTGTAATGCATATAATAATAATAATAATCGTTTTCTATTTTTTCTTTTATTTGGCAGCAGCTTGGCTCCATAGATAATAAATACATACCCATACAGAATATAAATAGCCATACAGATCAATGACAGACCCTTAGATGATGGAGATATATTTCCATGCATACCTATTTTTATATATGTATTGTTTCAACAACAATATCTGAGTCTTAAGGAAAAAGCAGATGGTGCATCTGGAAGCTTAAATTAAAAAAAAAATGTATTGCTTTTCTTATCTGAACAAAACAATTGCTTTTAAATATAGTCAAAAGAACACAGAGTGCAGTCAAATGACACGTCAACTAAAATGAATATCATCTTTAAGATAGTATGTTTGATTTCAATTATATGTCTAATATTAGTGAAAAAAGTCACTAATATGAATTCACACTTGTCATGCAAAATAGCCATGCAGTTTCTCAGTAATGATATTTTATTTTACATTGCCATGACAATTGAGAGCCAGTGTATTTTATTTTGAGTTGTGTTTTTTGTTCAATGTTAACATTTTACGATTGGTGCAGAAACAGAAATACTTTGATAAGAGAATAACAACACATATGGTTTGCATAGGTATGGACTTGCCAGGATGGGGTACATTTGGCAAGCTTATGCAATATGCAATCCCAGCTTGTATCTAGACGCCCATTTGTTTGAAACCTGAAGTTAGGTGTTTTAACCTTTTATTTGTATTTTTAGGTTCAGAGTACTGAATATTAGATGTTGCGTTTATCAGTCTTGGTAGCACCATTATGAGATAATCATGTTCAGGTGGAGTGCTGCTCGTTTGTTCTGTGGGTTGAAGTGGGAGGCCAGACCACCTTCTATGTGCGCACCCCACGCTTTCACATGGTTTACACAGTGGTGGCTCCTCCATAGGGTCAGATAGGGCAGCACCCTACCACATTTTTTGGAATAAAAAATGTAAACTATATATTTTTTTTGTGGTTTTTTTGTGTCATTTAACATGTGTCTTAATGATAAAATGTGTTTATGTCCATTTAAGCATGGTCATTGTCTCTTCCACTGTTGCTAGGCAGAGTAAAACAAAGAAAAAGAAAGATTATGTGACTATTTGTCTCTACATCCAGAAATCTGATAAGGAGTAAGGTCTCTATGGTAGATCTTAGAATGAGGAACCACAACTTTTATCATTCCCCCTGCTACTGGCTAACTGAACAATATGGAGCATCAAACAAACCATCCAAAGCAATCTCCCAGTTGAGGCTTGATTGCTGATTTGTTTTTCTATACACACACAAGGAGCCTGACTTAAACCCTTAATGACAGGATATGCACTCAACATTTGCCTTAATGTGCTAAATACAAAAGAGAAAAAAAGTGCAATAGTAAACAGGATTTTTTTCTTTCAAAAACTGAAGTTTTGTATACTTGGAGTTATTTCAAATAAAATGGGTAGAATCAGGGTTCAGTTTTTATTTGTAGCAAACAATAAAATCCCTTTTTCACATTTAGATTTTTTTATACTGAATAATGTTTTATGTATACACCTAGCTGCTAATTTCTGGATTATACATGTAATCATTGAATTTATGGCCATTTCATTTGCTGCATTAATAGGAATATGCCTATAAGGTTTATTCCCTATATATGGGATCATCCACATATTTTGGAAGTAGTAGTGCCATATAGACATATTCCTATTCATGATTGAAAGCATTCAGGTTTCCAGTCTGGCACTCTACCAATTTGAAATATCACCAGTCGCCATTGGGCTTCAAGCTCTCAATTGCTTAGGCTTTTTAAAGGGACACTGCCACCAAAAAATGGAATGTTCTTATTTTATTTTACTTTTATAGCGCCAACAAGTTCTGGTGCTTTACAATGGGGACATGAGACATAATAAATAACACATTATGAGTAGAATAGACAGCATAGGATAATCGCCTTGGTTTTATGTACAACATGAAAGTTCCAGAATATATACCCTATGAACCAGTGGAGCGCTACTAACATATATGGCTAAAATCCCACAGCCAGTGGCGTCGTAACGTGGGGGCGGGGGGTGCGACCCGCAGCATGTGACACCCGCCTTTAGGGTGACACCGTCACCCTAAGGGCGGGTGTCTCACCCTCCGCAGTGTATTCGCTCCCTGCGAGCGTCCGAAGCATGCAGCTTCGGCGCTCGCCTGGAGGAAACACGTCACCAGCCAATCGCGGCTAGTCACGTGGCTCCCCCAGGCGAGCGCCCAAGCTGCGCACCGCCGGACGCTCAGAAGGAGCGAACACGCGGTGGAGGTGAGCTGGGGCCGCTATCCATGAGGTGCTGGGGCCGCTATCCATGAGGTGCTGGGGCCGCTATCCATGAGGAGCTGGGGCATATCCATGAGGAGCTGGGGCATTATCCATGAGGTGCTGGGGCATTATCCATAAGCTGCTGGGGCATATCCATGAAGTTCTGGGGCAAATCCATGAGGTGCTGGGGCATTATCCATGAGCTGCTGGGGCATATCCATGAGGTGCTGGGGCATATCCATGAGGAGCTGGGGGATATCCATGAGCTGCTGGGGCATATCCATGAGCTGCTGGGGCAAATCCATGAGGTGCTGGGGCATATCCATGAGGAGCTGAGGCATATCCATGAGCTGGGGCATATCCATGAGCTGCTGGGGCATATCCATGAGCTGGGGCATATCCATGAGGTGCTGGGGCAAATCCATGAGGAGCTGGGGCATATCCATGAGGTGCTGGGGCATATCCATGAGCTGCTGGGGCAAATCCATGAGGTGCTGGGGCATATCCATGAGGAGCTGAGGCATATCCATGAGCTGGGGCATATCCATGAGCTGCTGGGGCATATCCATGAGCTGGGGCATATCCATGAGGTGCTGGGGCAAATCCATGAGGAGCTGGGGCATATCCATGAGGAGCTGGGGCATATCCATGAGGAGCTGGGGCATATCCATGAGGAGCTGGGGCAGATTCCATGAGCTGCTGGGGCATTATCCATGAGGTGCTGGGGCATTATCCATGAGCTGCTGGGGCATATCCATGAGGTGCTGGGGCATTATCCATGAGGAGCTGTGGCATATCCATGAGGAGCTGGGGCAAATCCATGAGGTGCTGGGGCATATCCATGAGGAGCTGGGGCATATCCATGAGGAGCTGGGGCATATCCATGAGGAGCTGGGGCATATTCCATGAGCTGCTGGGGCATTATCCATGAGGTGCTGGGGCATTATCCATGAGCTGCTGGGGCATATCCATGAGGTGCTGGGGCATATCCATGAGGTGCTGGGGCATATCCATGAGGTGCTGGGGCATATCCATGAGCTGCTGGGGCATTCCATGTGCTGGGGCAGTATCCTTGAGCTGGGGCAATATATCCATGAGAGGAGCTGGGGCAGTATATCCATGAGAGGAGCTGGGGCAGTATATCCATGAGCTGCTGGGGCAGTATATCCATGAGCTGCTGGTGCAGTATATCCATGAGCTGCTGGTGCAGTATATCCATGAGCTGGGGCAGTATATCCATGAGAGGAGCTGGTGCAATATCCATGAGAGGAGCTGGGGATATATCCATGTGTGCTGGGGGCAGTATCCATGAGAGCTGGGGCAATATATCCATGTGTGAGCTGGTCTGGGGCAATATATCCATGTGTGAGCTGAGGCGCAATATATCCATGTGTGAGCTGAGGCGCAATATATCCATGTGTGAGCTGAGGCGCAATATATCCATATGTGAGCTGAGGCGCAATATATCCATATGTGAGCTGGGGCAATATATATCCATGGGTGAGCTTCTGGGGGCAATATATAACTGTGAACTGGGGCAATATATAACTGAACTGGGGCAATATATCCATATGTGAGCTGGGGCAATATATATCCATGGGTGAGCTGCTGGGGGTAATATATATCCAGAGCTGCTGGGGGCAATATATATCCATGTGTACTTTCACTGCCTTCGAACAGGCAACGTACTTGCTGGCAGTTGGCAAAAAGTTGTGTGAGCATATGAGATAGCTCCACAGCAATAAACCTCACAGTAATGTGCGCCGCTGTGTGTATGAGCATTCAGTGTTATATGGGAGTACTGATTTAGGAGTAAGAGTAGTTAAAAAAAAATCTGTAAAACTCGGGGGGGGGGGGGTGACACCATAAGTTACCGCACCGGGTGACACCAGCCCTAGTGACGCCACTGCCCACAGGCAGTAATTCCCAGTAATAAATACTGTTTATATATATATATATGTATATATATTTTAGATAAGTATACAAGTTTCTTCCTTCTGATTTCACAGTGAAAACCCTGGTTTTGCAGTACATTTGCATGTCGGATGGTTAAGGCTGCGGTCACATGAGCATTCTTTGAGCAGAAGGAACATCTGTGAGAGTGGACGTTCCTTCCACTCTGATACTCGTGTGGCCACCTCAGTGAGCGCAGTTTGTGCGCTCAGCGCTACAAAGCGTGATCCTTCTATGGAGGATCGCGCTTTGTAGCCCACTCTGAGTCCGTTGGAGCTTTTTGACTGGGAGGCTAAAATCACATCCGGTGGTAGTGCACACAATTCGTGTGCATGCTACATCATGTGGTCCTCCCCGTCCAGCCTTCACAAAGCTGCAACGGACGCAGGGAAGTGTGGTCACATGGATCCACTGCATCCTTGACTAAATATTCCCTCCTCCACCCCATTGCCTCTTCACTAATGTGTTATCCTATATCACAGCTGTAAAATGAAACATGCTAAAAGATTAGTAAATGTTGTGTTATGCTCAAAATCCACAAAGTGGAGTTCATCGGTTTTGGCTCAACGCCTGAAAGCTAAAACATATATTTTTTTAAATCTTTATTAGCTCTAGCTGGGTGTAAAACCATCTCCATACTTGGAGCCACATTACCCCAATCTCCACAGCTTTTTCCAAACCAAACTCAATTACCTTTTTTGTGTGGATTGGCTCCACACACTACTTAACAAAGAAACATATGCTCAAAAATTTGTAACTACACAGTAGTGTTATTTCCAGTCCCAGACACAAACAATGTGAGCCAATACACATTGTTACAATACACTGCTTGAAATTCAATAGAAATGGTAGCAGGCCGTAATCCTTTAAAGGGGATACGTTAGGCTCTGCTCCCCTTTTAGTCAGGGACGAGACTTCTGATTTCCTGATGCTGATCAGTTTCCATAACAGCAAAAATCATGACTGTGCAGGTCTTTTGTTCTTGTTTTGTGTTGTGGTTCCTCCTTTATTTCTCTGGTTTGCCTTTTCGATCATGTACTAATCTATACTCTCATTTGAACTTTGTTTGGTTTCATTTTTAGGGACACCCATGTTGTTCCTACTATTCTGACTTGATCAACTTTATTGTTCACTCTCCTTTTATAAGGTTTAATATCAGGTCTATTCAAAGGAAGGTGAAACTCTGGAGAAGTGGCTGGAGAAGTGAAAACTCTTGGTCAAAATAGCCAAACCAGAAAAATTCTCCCATTTATCTCACTTTCCAAAACGGCTATTTGGTGTAGGTTCTTCTCTTCTCCTGCCAATTCTCCTGATTTTCACCTTTTTCTGAATAGCTCTGTATGAAAATGTGAATGCATTGGTGTCATGAAAGGGACATGAGAGCTCTTTTCAGCGAGCCACAGGACTAAAGACTGAACCCTTTTTAAAGACCATTTTTCCTGTTTACGTTTTGGTTTTGCGTGTGAGCCTATGGACCTCTTAATTTATTGCTAGATGTGGTTTTATTGGTGTAATGTAATAAAATGTACCCTGTATGATGTGACTGTAAAAGTATGAAAGAAACCGTTTGTATGTGTTTTTCCCCATCGCCATTTTGCTCATCCCAGCATGGTTTCACAGAACAAAGGATCTCATGCCCCAAGATGGAGGATGCAGCGGGTCAGAGGATTGGAGGCTTTTCCAAGACCTCATCTGCCTAATCCCTGGACAATGGGAAGGCTGATAGGGACCTGATAGGGAACAGGAGGCTGGGAAAGGAGCCAATCAGTGCTGGTTGTGTGGGTGGGGGAGTTGGTAATCTGTTTGTGTGAAGTTGTATAAATGACCCTGTTGAAACCCATAAAATTGAGTTCACTGTTTTAAAGCATACAGCCCTGTCGGGTGTCTTCATTTCAGAGCTACAATCACTATTGCAGGAGACACTCAGCGGTCTCCCGCATCACCACTCAACCCAGGAACGGGATCCCCAAGGCAACACCGCACCATCTCTCCAGACGCCGGACCAACGCCATTTCATCCTCCAGGCCGCTCGAGACGCCGGGTGACGTGCCACTCGGTAGTCAGGCCGGACGCCATCAAAGGGGGGGTCAGATAGAGCAGGAACGCAGGCGGACTTCCATCCCGCCACAATTGGTTTGTAAATATCTTGCATTCAGTGGCGTAGCGTGGGGGGGCTGGGGGGGCCGTGGCCCCGGGCGCAGTTTTGTTAGGGGCGCATTTGCGCCCCTAAAACTGGCCCGGGGGTTGAGGGGACCCAGATGCCGGGCAGCGCGGGAGTGCCTGCCCGGTCCTGAAGAGTCCGTCCTGTTAAAGGGAAGCGGCTGCGTGCAGGCGCAGCCGGTCACGTGGTCCGGCTAATCAGGTGGTACTGAGTCTCTGTACCACCTGACTGGCCGGACCGCGTGACCTGCGCACCCACGCAGCCGCCTCCACTTCAACAGGACGGACTCTTCAGGACCGGGCAGGCACTCCCGCGCTGCCCGGCATCTGGGTCCCCTCTCCCCTCAACCCCTGCCGGAGCTGGAGCAATATCCAGGTGAGAGCCTGGCAAATCCATGTGTAAACTGGGCAAATCCATGAGCTGGGGGCAAATCCATGAGCTGGGCAAATCCATGAGCTGGGGGCAAATCCATGAGCTGGGGCAAATCCATGTGTGAGCTGGGGGCAAATCCATGTATGAGCTGGGGGAAAATCCATGTGTGAGCTGGGGCAAATCCATGTGTGAGCTGGGGGCAAATCCATGTGTGAGCTGGGGGCAAATCCATGTGTGAGCTGGGGGCAAATCCATGTGTGAGCTGGGGCAAATCCATGTGTGACCTGGGGCAAATCCATGTGTGAGCTGGGGCAAATCCATGAGCTGGGGCAAATCCATGAGCTGGGCAAATCCATGTGTGAGCTGGGGCAAATCCATGTGTGAGCTGGGGCAAATCCATGTGTGAGCTGGGGCAAATCCATGAGCTGGGCCAAATCCATGTGTGAGCTGGGGCAAATCCATGTGTGAGCTGGGGCAAATCCATGAGCTGGGGCAAATCCATGAGCTGGGCAAATCCATGAGCTGGGGGCAAATCCATGAGCTGGGGCAAATCCATGTGAGAGCTGGGGCAATATCGATAACGTGTCCACAGGTGGGGGCGCACAATTCTTGGCTGGCCCCGGGCGCTGAAAACCCACGCTACGCCACTGCTTGCATTGTATTACTTTGTATTTCTGTAACGACTAACATTTCAATGCTCTTGAACCCAGGACATACTTGTAAACGAGAGAAATATCAATGTATCCTTCCTGGTAAAATACTTTATAAATAAATATTATTTGCCGCTACCATATTTTTGTATGCAATGCAGTCACAATAAAAATTGTCAAATATAAAAATGGAAACAGGAGATAAAAACATACGTTTTTTTTTTCCTTTTTCTGTGTAATTACTTCAAACAAATAAATAAAAACAGCAGAACGTGTTTTATAATGTGTTTTGTTTGTAATGCTCAAGTAATCTAGTTACGGTTGATACTAGTGGTATCGTCCCTTTAAAGCTTGCATACTGTGGAGAGCTCAATGAAGATGCATGTCTCCAGCAAGTGAGTTAATCTCATAAGAGCATTCATTACATTTACATAGATTAGATCTGCTGTGATGGGGTACATTGACATTGTGGCAGTCTTATGCAAAGTGTGATATCCTGGTATGTTTTAAATGTATGTTTGGGTTGAGTGCACTGAATTTTGCATGGTGTTTAAAAAAAATACTTTGCTCTACATAGCTTAAATGCAATATTCTTCCATAAAGTGCAACTAGACACAAAGATAAATGCCACTGTAGCCATGTGAAAGTCAACAGAGGCGGTATATATAGGCTTCTAGGAGCCGAAACGTCGGTCCCCCATTTTATGTAAAGCTCAATAAACTTTTTTGCTTTAATACAAGACACAGAGTGCTCCCATCTTCGTCATTTTTTGTACTGTGCCATAGCGGGCAGTACCTGGGCAACAACCGTAATCTAGCGACTGAGTGCTTTTTCCACCCACGGACTACTATATATATATATATATATATATATATATATAATCTTATAATGGGGTGTGGGGAGTGTTCTTAAGGAACATACATCTTAATATAAACTGTACTTTGAGTGATGATTGTACCAGCGCATTGCATATATCACATTTTAATTCTTGCCTTGAGCAAACATTTTCATCAACACCCTTTACAGAAGGCATGTCTGCAATAAATGCTTTGAAGAGAATTGAATACAAGTAGCCTAACTATATCAAATTATTAAGGAGTCTCTGAGTCGTGCCTGATTCCAAGGAAATAATAACTTTTGCTTTAATCACAAGCAGGCCTTGCCAAGAGCACATCCTCATATCTAGGGACATTAATGATAATATTGTTGGTGACCTCCTTATATTAGCGAGTGTGACATGAAATGCAGAATGCTTATTAAGAGCTTTTTTTTGCATAATTATCCAATGATTTAGTTGTATATTAGCCACACAATATGTGTATAAGACAAGAAGATCAATTTAAACACAGATATTGGATCTTTAGAATACATATGCCCCTAATGAACATCCCAATGGCCCTATGATTTTTTAAAAATGGCCTTAACTTTTCAAACTATTTATTCTTTATTTCATTATGTATTTATTTTTATATCCAGATACCAAAAAGGGATGACTATGGTTGGATATTTATAATTTGGTGTAGGAGTGTTTCTTCCATACAGCCCAGTTTAGTATTCATTGTGTGTTCACATAATGAGAAATCAATCAGAACCATATTATGTATTTTAAAGGGAATCCATCACATCTCTGCTCACCTACCTGCTCACACAGGGTTCCAATAAGTCCTTCCAAATCTTGCTTTTCATGAAGCACCATCTGTTTTTCTTCGTACTCTTGCTCCAACTGTATCTCAAACTGTCGCAACTATAAAAAGCAGAAAAAAATGTTGCACAATATTAAATTGGCAGTAATCAGACAAGAATATTGTTGTCTTTTTGTCATCTATAGCCCTCTATTAAGTATCTATATACCTTTTATTTAATTGTATGAAAGCTACATCAGGGTTCTGAAAAATAAGAGCCTCTGAACGTAATTCCAAAAGAAACCTCGATGACCTTCTCCTCACATTAACATATCTATTTTTAGTAGCCTACTTGTGTAAATGTTAGCCATAATGTGCTCAAAATGATTATGGATCAACACATCTGTCACGCCCTACTGCTAGCTTTGTTGCTTATCCGTCTCGGAACTGCACCGGCTTCTTCTCTGGGTCGCAGGTGGTCTCCAGGCATTCAGCTCCTGTGGTGGCCTAGTCCAGGGTTTCCTGGGCTTGGTGTCCGTTTGTGTCCTGGTGCTGGATGATTCGTAATGGCTAGCTCGACTCAAGCACCTGGTTCCCCTTTGGATAGCAGCGAGTGTTATGATGCACATCCTACCATGGCATCCATATGCCAAGGAAAAGCAAGATGGCACTGGGGACCAATCACAGGTATGGTGGTGTGGTGAGGAGTGCTGATTGGCTGAGAGATCCCTGTGAAAGTCTGCCTGGTGTCTCCTCCTATGGCTGTCAGAGGCTACTGCCCAGTGTGTTGTGTCCACCTTACCTTACCTGCAGTATATATACATAGAAAGCCCTAATTTCCTTGCTTCAGCATTGTGCAGTACATACCTAAGCATGGTCCGTATCTTGGAAGATCCTTGACACCATGTATCAGTTCTCTACCTGTTTCACATTTATACTCTTTTTCCGCATGCCTTTGACTTCAGATTTCTTCATTTCCATATTTGGATTGCATCTTTTTTACCATGCCCTGGACTATCTAGTGACCTATGCTATCTACATTTCACTCTTCCTACCCATCACCAACCAACCCAGGTGTTACAACATCATGTATCATAAATGATAACCTTGCTGTAAGGCTAGAAAACTCAAACGTTAATGACTCTAAACCAAGTCCTATTTACCTTTTATATTATACTCACACCACTTTCATTTGTGAGCACACTATTATTTTTTTTCAATCACAAATGTCACGAGTCCCCCTAGGGTCTATGGTGTGGATATCTGTACACAGGATCCTATCTACCCTTCCGATTCTTAGATGGTCGGCAAAGCTACCTATATTCAGTGGACAAATAGACACATACCCAGTAAGGGTTAACAGATACCCTATTACAATAAGACACTTAGGATAGCAGGGGTCTTAGTACCAGAAGAGGTAGTCATCCGTATGCCAAAGTCGTTACAGAGAGAGATCCTCTGACTAGCCAGGATTGGTACACAGAGCGTGTAGTCAGGAATAGCCGAGATCATAGACAGAGCAGGTGCCAGGAATATCAGAGATCATAGACAGAGCAGGTGCCAGGAATAGCGGAGATCAAAGACAGAGCAGGTGCCAGGAATAGCAGAGATCATACACAGAGCGGTTGTCATGAATAGCAGAGATCATACACAGAGCGGGATTCTAAGAGAGCACTGAAGGGATATGAATCACCACGCCAGGGCACTGGAGTGAGTGAGACACTGGGTTTTAAATCTGGCAGGCGCCATGTCATCAGACCGGGCCCCGGTCCCTGGCGACTCACGTGAACGCCGCGGTCCTGCTCTTCACTCGGTGCCCGGCCAGCGAAGAAGATGCGGCCAGGTGCCGGCATGGGACGTGACAACAATACTATAATCTCATATGTTACTTAGTTAAAATTATTTTCTATGTAGTCCTGTGTTGGATTTGGCTCTGAGGACTGCAGCTGTTATGCCTCTAGGGGGAGCCAGAGGACAATATATGGGAACATACTTTATTGGACTCATGGACCACACCTCCCAGAATGCCCTTACAGGAAAAGGAAAGATCCAAGCTAAAAGAAACAGGAAGTGAAGAGCATGCATGCAGCGTGGGCAGAACAAAGTGAGCAAAGAGAGTGAGCAGTGAGATAAGAGAGATTTTCCAGGATCTGTGCAAGCTGGAGCACAGAGAATCAGCAGCATCCAGTGCTGGAGAGTGTACCTTGGTCTGCTGTATATTGTGCTGGACTGTTCAGGAGGCGAGTGTGTTTGAAGAGGGGCCCAGTGTTAAGGAGGCCGCAGGCGGAGGGATTTGCTGGCGGCATTCGACTCCACCCCAGAGGAGATTCTGCATACCGCGTGGGGAAGAATTGATCGAGAGGCTGCAGATTGCTACAACGTTCAAGAGGCCTTCCTGGGACTGTGAGCAGCTGAAGTTGTGCGGTAACGAGCATCTTTTCTCTCTGTCTCGCTGACAGCATTCTATCCATCTTTACACTAACTAAGGATCACACAGCTGCTGAGCGGATTTTACCCACATCCTTCCCTGTACTGGCAGCTACGTTATGCTAAAAGGGCCCCACCTCTTATGTGCACCAACTGGTACCCATCAGCGCTGTCATTAGGACGAAGATCAGGGTGGTTCCGGGTTGTTTGGGAGGGTCCTGGGCTGGGAGGTTAGAGAGCAGTTGGTGTGTCTAGTTAGCTACTGTATTACTTGAAATCGTTTTATGCTGCCACTTGCATTTCAATACAAGTTTATATTGTTTATTGTACCATTGTGTAGTTGTTATTATTAGGTTCCTGCCTGGGGAAACAGTCCATGCCATGGATGCCCAGACAGGTGGAGGCACTGCCAACACTATGTATCCTTATTCCCAAAATGCGGAAACTCAGGACCAACAGGTAAAGCAAGAAGGTGTAACCCAGCTGGAGGGTGCCAGCGGGGGCGGCCCCCAGCGGCAAAAGAGTGTTACAGATGGAGGCACTGCTGAGATGAAAAAGGATACATTTTTCCACCTTACATTTGAGCCACGACCCACGGTGTCGTTTGTAACTCAGTGGGCTATTAATCAGAGGATACCCATATACCAGGCCCTGATGGTATGCAATATACCACCCCAAGGACAGGCTATGCAATGCATTCGCATGTTAGAGAACCTTCTATCAGGGACTATAGTGACCATCAAGGATGTGTTGAGAAACCAAACAGGAGAGAAATATATCCTGGTTTATGCATTGAAGGATCTCAGGAACTGCACAAAGCCAATAGGTCTTCATTTAAGCGATGAACTATCAGAGTTTTGTCCGATTGTATATGCCGGTGTCAAAGAGGAAGCCGGGGCCATTCCAAAGAGATGGCACCGGACATTACCTATTCCACCCCAAGAGGAGAAGAGGCTCTGTGTCAACCACATTGATTTTGTGGATGAAATACCGACCACGTCTTCTAGACCTAGCAATGTGCCAAACTCAACTGATGCTAGTAATGGCGATATACCAGATGTACTCAGGAAACTCTCAGAGGCAATTGTGACAGCTAATCATACTCATAGCTATCGCAAGTTGAGGGTATTCTCAGGGATGCAACCCGTTCCATCGGGAGAAGAGAGTTTTGAAATATGGAAGCGGAATGCAGCACAATTGCTGGGCGAATGGACCTGTACTGATGCTATGAAACGACAGAGAATAATGGAGAGTCTGCGGTCCCCAGCTACGGACATTGTGAATGCACATAAAATCTTAAAAGGAGAAATTGAGTCTCAGGAGTACCTACTGGTATTACAACGAGTATATGGAGATGTGGAGGATGTCGAAAGTCTTCTCAATAAGTTCTATAATACCCGTCAAAAGAAACATGAGAGGTTGTCTGACTATGTTACCAGATTGCAAGTGTTTTTGGGAAAACTGATGGAAAAGAATGTAGTGTTACCTGCTCAAGCTCATGTGAAATTGACAAAACAAGTATTGCGGGGTGCCTTGTCCGATGACCCAGTAATTGTTACTTTGCGAGCAGGACTGACTAAAGAAGATTTAGATTTTATATTGCTCATAACCCAAGTGAAGGAGATTGAGAGTCAGATATTTTCTCCTGCCACCTCCAAAGAAAACCTGACGAAACCTCGGGAAAAAGAGAACACTGAAATGGCTAGCCTCAGGGAAAGACTAGCAGAATTAGAGTCTCAGTCACATCCTCCACGGCCCGAGCAGGATCCGAAAAGGGCAGAGCCCACCCGGCTGACTCGAATCAACCAAGGGAGAGGAAATGTTTTACTTGCGGCCAGCCAGGACATTTTGCCAGGGAATGCCCTGCCCTTCGGGAGAAGAAGACGGGCATGTGCTAGTGATAGGACCCTGGAAGACAGTACAGTTTTCTCAAAGAAAATTAAGAAAAAAAGGAGAAACTGGACTAAAAAAAGAGCTCCTCGTTTACAGGCCAATCCTAAAGTAGGGCCCAGGTCTATCATCCACGTACTAATCAATGGCATCTATGCTTCAGCACTGTTAGATACTGGGTCACAGGTGACTATAGTTTACAGGTCATTCTATGATCAGCATTTAAAGCATCTGCCCTTACTGCCCACTGAAGAGATGCAGCTATGGGGCATGGGAGATCAAGTCTGCAAGACTGATGGAAGCATCAAGGTCACCATCACCATTCCTCAGTTGAATACCGGAACAGAGCAGAGCATGGAGTTGGAGGCCATAATCTGCCCAGACGTGAAGAGAGTTTGTGCCCCCATCATACTCGGGACCAATGCCAGGGTGGTGCAGGATGTATTCAGAAACTACCTTGGGGGAACGAGGGGTGCTTCACTGGATCATCTGATGGAAGTTAGTCCGCACCTCGGAGAAGAGTGTCAGCGACTGGCATTGCAGGCTAAAGCTGGGAAATGCCATTACATCGGAATTGGAGCTGTGTTCATCAGACCAGGAGAAACACTATCCCTACGGGCCTCGGCAACTCTACATGATGGAATTTTAGATGGCGGGCGACAATACTTAATTGAATCCCTTCCGGAGGATGACACCCAGAAAGGATGGATGGTCATACCTGAAGTTAAAGACTGGAAGAACCACCGGGGGCAAGCCTTTCCGGTGATGGTGCAAAACCTAACTCACACTGAAGTGCGTATAGACCGGGGTCAGCTGCTGGGAGTGATCCACCTGCTAGACCAAATCTCCTCGATTATGGCAGTGACAGCTGAAGAGGGGAAGATTCCGGGACTCCTGCGGATTTCAGTCTAGAGGATTCTCCCCTATCCCAGGAATGGAAGGATAGTCTCCGAACTAAACTCCAAGCCAGAGAGAGTGTGTTCTCCAAAGAAGAGATGGATGTAGGCTGTGCAAAAAGTGCCACCCATGCCATTCGATTATCCAACTTTGCCCCCTTTCGGGAAAGATCTAGACGTATTCCACCCCGTGACATACAAGATGTCAGGGATATTCTCCATCAGATGGAAGGAGCAGGGATTATTACAGAATCTCGTAGCCCCTATGCATCCCCAATCGTAGTAGTACGCAAGAAAAATGGATCAGTTCGGCTGTGCATAGATTACAGGACACTAAATAAGCGCACCATACCAGACCAGTATACGTTGCCCCGGATAGAAGATCTGCTGAATGCTCTGTCTGGAAGTCAGTGGTTCAGTGTACTTGATCTAAGGTCTGGGTATTACCAGGTACCCATGAAGGTAGATGATCAGGAAAAAACCGCCTTTATCTGTCCTCTGGGATTTTACCAGTTTACGCGGATGCCCCAAGGTATCACTGGAGCTCCCGCCACTTTCCAACGTCTAATGGAGAAAACCGTTGGGATATGAACCCTCGAGAGTGCTTGGTGTACTTGGATGATCTCATAGTGTTTGGGAAGACTCCAGAGGAGCATGAGCACCGACTATTGAAAGTGTTGGATAGACTTGAAGCTGAGGGATTAAAACTATCCTTAGACAAATGCAAGTTCGCTAGAAGCTCTGTCACCTACGTGGGACATATAGTTTCTGCCCAAGGGGTTGCAACTGACCCGGCCAAAATCGAAGCTGTGGTGAACTGGCCCAGGCCGGATAATGTTGGAGAACTAAGGTCCTTTCTTGGATTCTGTGGGTATTACCGTAGATTTGTGGAAGGCTACTCCAAGATAGCGCACGAATTGCATAATCTCCTAAAAGGCTCTTTAAGTGCAGATGGTTCTAAAGTGTTATATTCCAGAGATTCCTTCGGGGAAAAATGGACCTCTGAATGCGAGCAGGCCTTCCTCACCCTGAAGAAGAAGCTCACTGAAGCCCCAGTGCTGGCTTATGCAGACCCTGAAAGGCCTTATGTGCTCCATGTAGATGCTAGTCTGGAGGGCGTAGGAGGTGTACTACACCAGAGTTATGCTGAGGGACTGAGACCAGTTGCTTACATTAGTCGAAGCATAACAGGGAGTGAGAAGAACTACCCGGTCCACAAGCTGGAATTTTTGGCTCTTAAATGGGCAATAGTAGACAAACTTCATGATTATCTGTATGGGACAGAGTTTGAAGTAAGAACGGATAACAATCCCCTTACTTACATACAGACGACAGCAAAACTGGATGCCACCGGACATCGATGGTTGGCGGCGTTGTCGAATTACCGTTTCCATCTGAGATATAAACCGGGCCCCAAAAACATCAGTGCAGATGTGCTATCACGGCGACCCGGGCTTCCTCCTCATCAAGAAGAAGAGGAGTGGGAAGAAGTCCCTGGACCTGGAGTAAGGGCTCTATGTAATACGGCGGTAGTTATAGAACACCCAGAAGATTTTTACCGAACTTAGGGGAATAGACTCCATTAGCTGTTCACCTGGAGTTGTGCCCGAAGCCTTCAGTGCTCCCATTATCCTACAGCATTGGTCAGATATCACGACAGCGGACAAGCGGAGGGCTCAGGCTCAAGATTGGCATGTAGGCAATGTCATCAAGGCCGTGAAGGCAAAGAATCCTAACCTTCTGACCAGTCTTCCCTCAGGACTGAAGGAGATATTTCGGCGAGAATGGAGCAAATTGCATCTGGAGGAAGGGTTGTTGTATCGGAATATTGAGTACCATGATCACCCAGGTCGCAAGCAGTTGGTGCTCCCTCACCGGTTCAGGGGGATGGTTCTGAGAGCCCTACACGATCAGCATGGACATCTTGGAATAGACAAAACATATGGTCTAGTGCAAGATAGATTTTTTGGCCAAAGATGAGAGAGACGGTGGAGCAGTATATAAAAACCTGCAAAAGATGCATACAGAGGAAGACCCTACCCGTAAAGGCTGCACCCATGGGCCATCTTAAAAGTAATGGTCCCCTGGATCTGGTCTGCATGGATTTTCTGTGTATTGAAAATGACTCTGCTGGCATTGGAAATGTCCTGGTGGTTACAGGTCATTTCACACGCTACGCACAAGCATTTCCCACCAAAGATCAAAAGGCATTGACGGTAGCCAAGACTTTGTGGCAAAAGTACTTTGTGCATTATGGTCTGCCCAATCGGATACATTCTGATCAGGGCAGAGATTTTGAAAGTCGAATCATCAAGGAATTCCTGAGCTTGCTCAACGTTAATAAGTCAAGGACTACTCCCTATCACCCAGAAGGCGATGCACAGCCTGAGCGATTTAACAGGACCCTTTTGGATATGTTGGGTACACTGCCACACGTAGAAAAAAGAGCTTGGAGTCGGCATGTGGAAGCTATGGTGCATGCTTACAACTGTACGAGACATGAATCTACTGGATTTTCACCATATTTCTTAATGTTTGGGAGGGAAGCCCGCTTGCCCATAGATTTGAGGCTGGGAGTTTCTTCAGATGGGTCGAGTCTCGTCTCTCATTATCAATATGTCAAGTCACTGAAACAGAACCTTCAGAGAGCTTATGAATTATCTACTCAGTCTGCCGCTAAGTTGAATGAACAAAACAAGAGACGCTATGATGCCAAAGTAAAATATAGAGAGATACAGCCCGGGGATAGAGTTCTTCTCCGGAATCTAGGGGTGCCTGGGAAACATAAGCTTGCAGATAGATGGAAAGACATTCTGTTTGAAGTGGTCGCCAAGTTGCCAGGACTTCCTGTATACAAGATCAAGGGACCAGAAGGTCGTATCAAGGCATGGCACAGGAACCATCTGCTGCCAGTGTTATACTCCCAAGAAGAGCTCCAGAAAGGAAATGAAGAGAGTGAGAATATATTCGCACCACCTGTAAGGGGCGTGGAGGAGACAGTGCAAGACTGTAATGTGGAGAGAGCTAAAGAAAAGACCCTAGAATCCACTGACCACAGTGACGAGTGGTGGATGGTACAAGACACTTCTCAGCAGCCACCTCCCTCTCCTCCCATAGCCTCTTCTACATTGGATCCAAACAGCCCTAGTTTTGTGCCTGGGACCCCTGAAAGAGACTCTTGTATCATGGGAAAGCCAGGGCCTCAAGCCTCTGGTGACCTCCCCAACTCAATGGCAGGAGCCGAAGATTCCCAGGCACACTATGGACTTCCTCAGAGAGAATTGAGACAGGGCACTAGAGCGAGACAACCTCCCAGGGTTCTTACTTACGATCACGTTGGAGAACCTAGCTATGTCCCAGTGCCCCAGCTACACTGTAAAGTTGTTGATTTCCTGTATGCTTTTGCAGAAATGATGAATGTGGGAACTCCTGTTTATTAGAGCAGACTTCAAGATAGTTGACAATTGTCTAGATAGGACTGTTATGCAGGACTGTCATGCAGAAATGTATATGTTGCCGTTGTTTTTTTTTTGGGTGTGTTCTTGCACTTGGCTGGTCTTGCCAGTGGAAGGCAAGGATTTTTTTTTACGAGGGGGAGAATGTAGTCCTGTGTTGGATTTGGCTCTGAGGACTGCAGCTGTTATGCCTCTAGGGGGAGCCAGAGGACAATGTATGGGAACATACTTTATTGGACTCATGAACCACACCTCCCAGAATGCCCTTACAGGAAAAGGAAAGATCCAAGCTAAAAGAAACAGGAAGTGAAGAGCATGCATGCAGCGTGGGCAGAACAAAGTGAGCAAAGAGAGTGAGCAGTGAGATAAGAGAGATTTTCCAGGATCTGTGCAAGCTGGAGCACAGAGAATCAGCAGCATCCAGTGCTGGAGAGTGTACCTTGGTCTGCTGTATATTGTGCTGGACTGTTCAGGAGGCGAGTGTGTTTGAAGAGGGGCCCAGTGTTAAGGAGGCCGCAGGTGGAGGGATTTGCTGGCGGCATTCGACTCCACCCCAGAGGAGATTCTGCATACCGCGTGGGGAAGAATTGATTGAGAGGCTGCAGATTGCTACAACGTTCAAGAGGCCTTCCTGGGACTGTGAGCAGCTGAAGTTGTGCGGTAACGAGCATCTTTTCTCTCTGTCTCGCTGACAGCATTCTATCCATCTTTACACTAACTAAGGATCACACAGCTGCTGAGCGGATTTTACCCACAGCCTTCCCTGTACTGGCAGCTACGTTATGCTAAAAGGGCCCCACCTCTTATGTGCACCAACTGGTACCCATCAGCGCTGTCATTAGGACGAAGATCAGGGTGGTTCCGGGTTGTTTGGGAGGGTCCTGGGCTGGGAGGTTAGAGAGCAGTTGGTGTGTCTAGTTAGCTACTGTATTACTTGAAATCGTTTTATGCTGCCACTTGCATTTCAATACAAGTTTATATTGTTTATTGTACCATTGTGTAGTTGTTATTATTAGGTTCCTGCCTGGGCAAACAGTCCATGCCATGGATGCCCAGACAGGTGGAGGCACTGCCAACACTATGTATCCTTATTCCCAAAATGCGGAAACTCAGGACCAACAGGTAAAGCAAGAAGGTGTAACCCAGCTGGAGGGTGCCAGCGGGGGCGGCCCCCAGCGGAAAAAGAGTGTTACATCTAGAAGAAATAATTCCAACCACCCTGCACCATGTATAAACATGGCATACAAATGTTGTTTGCAATTTCCCAGTTGTAAAGGGCTACAGAAAATATTGGTACTTGAAAACAACTGGGCAATAATAACAAGTTAAAGCAGCAATTTATAGAAATTATATGTATCTATAAATATATCAATAGCTTTGTCATGTAACCATCTATTGTTAACACTCCAGGGATGAAGGCAAAGAAATCCAAACAGAAGGGCTGTCAGCAGTTCAACTCTGGAATATCACTGTGTATATACGCAACATACGCCTACGCATTTGCATGTGATTAATTAATGACCAGCTTCAAAATAACTGCCTATGGCCACTTCTATTTGTACAACCAGGAAACAGATGGCTTGGCATGAGAAGCACCCTAGGTTTTAATTATTTTTTTCCTCTGCTATTTTTGCATTTTGATTGCGTGGGTCTCTTAACCTTGCATGATGAAAGTCTTACTGATTAATTAACCCTGAAGTTATTGCTATTGTTGCACTGCATTAATGCAAGACATTACTGACACCTACAGGTTATAGGACACGTATTGGCCGGTTAATAAAAATGTATGAGAGTTCATTGATCTAGTTAAACTCCTTGATAATGATGTAATTTTGAGCATGGACTGGCCTGCTGCTTCTGTGTTCTCATTATGCGGCTTCAGTTAAATGGATTATGTCATTATTTTTAAGACTTAAGGACACAAAACAAGTAGAATCTGCATTGAAAGAGAACATATATATATATATATTTGAGAAAAAACTCTACATCTCCAAGCATATCAAAGAATTGCTTTGCCCGCAGATATCATTTTCTACCTTCTCTTGTATGCAGCAACGAACTTTGGACAAGACATGCAAAGCTGTTACGCATTCATCTGCCTTGTCAGTGCAGAGCCGCTTCAAGCATATGTCAGAATATGCAACAAAACACTCCAGGACAGCTGTTTCAGGCTGGCTGACCCACATGAGCAGGACACAGGTTTGTGTTCACTACAGAGTGATGCAAAAATCAGCAAATATTAAAGTATCAAGGAAAAAAGGTTATCATTTGCGCTCACCACTGTAGCTCCTTGCAAAACAAAACACAATCAGAGGTTTTGGTTTACTTGAATGGCCATTGAAGTGTAAGCCCACCCGCCACATCACGGCACCTCTGGGTCAGGTGGGTCCTACCTAATGAAACCAAGAGCTGCTCTCTAAGCAACCGCATATCCTTATGCTGTTTCTCAGTCATGAGAGAGACTGGGGGGGGGGGTTAAATTTATACCCTCACCAGGAAAAATTCCACTTTGGGGTAAAAAAAAAAAAAAAAAACACAGAAAGCGGAAGCAGCAATAATGACCTGGCTGGGGAAACAACAACAAGGAAAGTCAAACACAGCGTGACTAGCACAGGGGGACTCCCCAAATGCCGGGTCAGTGCCAGGGTGCTCCACTGTCTAGGATCCTCAGTCCACCAATAGTGTATACCAAAAATCAGCAGGCCACACCAGGAGCTTGACCATATAAAAATATTTATTGTGGAGCGGCCACAGGGGTACTGGATTCAAGCAACGTTTCGGCTAAGTGTCTTAGTCATGCCTCTAAGACACTTTGCCGAAACGTCGCTTGAATCCAGTACCCCTGTGGCTGCTCCACAATAAATATTTTTATATGGTCAAGCTCCGGGTGTGGCCTGCTGATTTTTGGTATACACTAATGGGGATACAACAAAATATACATATATGCAGAAAAAAACGGTTTCAAGTAAACCAAACCTCTGATTGTGTTTTGTTCCACGTGGAGCTACAGTAGTGAGAGCAAATGACAACCTTTTTTCCTTATTATGTTTTACACATGAAGCAGGCTGGATACTGCTGGTTTACGCAGCTGCTCTGTTAGGGAAAAGATGCAAAATATTAAAGTAAGGAGAAGGACAAAAAGTGAGATTATAACCAACCATACTGTAGATTACAAGAAATACAATAAATAACTGTGAAAACAATCTATCCCTCCAAGCAAATCCAAGAACTGCTTTGCCCACAGAGCTCATTTGCTACACTGTCTATAGTAAAGAACTCTGGGTAGGACAAGCAAATGAAGTCCACAATTTCTTACTTTTTTCCTACCCATTGTTCCTTGCTGAATATGGAGAGTGTCAAATGAGTTCTGTGGGCAAAGCAGTTCTTGGATTTGCTTTGAAACGTATATGTTTTTCATAATTCTATTATTTTTTATAGTTTGCGTTATGGAAGACTTTAATCTGACGTTTTGTCCTCAGTGTTAATTTTAATAGTTATACGTATTCTGGAATGGAGGTGCAACTATAACTTCAGTGCAGACATTTAGTAATACAGTGAAGTACCTGCTGGGTGGAGTAGAGGTAACATTACTGCTCTATAACCATGGAGACACAGGTTTGAATCCTGGCAAGAGCACCTCTCCAGTAAGTGTCCTTAGGCAAGACACCTAACGGTACATACTCGCCACCCAGGACATACTTGAAAACGAGAGAAATCTCAATGTATCCTTCCTGGTAAAATCTTTTCTCAAAAAAAAAAAAGTTGAAATAGCTGTATTTCAATTTTATACAACACAATTTGAAGAATTATTAGATTGTTTTCTGCTTTATTTCATGGTATTATTTTGCTTAATGGTATTTACATTCTACTCTAATGTGTATGCTTTTTTGTAGAATATTTTTTGTCATAAACACATGTCCCCAATGTCACTAAGAACAAATTGGTTTATTGAAAGAATTAAATCATCCATAAATTGTATTATCCTGTAGTTTGGCAACCCTCCTTAATGACCAGTCTTGGAATACAGCAAAGTATCACCTTGTCTTTCACTAGAAGGGATACAAAGGAGCAGACAAAGAGTTATGAAGATGAAGAAAAGTTTGTTTTTAGAATCTAATAAGATGTAGTTCAATTAATCAAGAAGGAATATTGCCTTTGTTCCTATCTACACATTATCTCCTATCACCATCACGGAAATGGAAATGATCTCTAACTCACTCGTCTTTGGCATGACTGACGGATATCTTCTAATTCCTCTTCTTTATCTTCAAGTTCCTTCTGATGCATCTGTTTCATTCGTTCAATTTCCATTTCAAATCGGAGGCGCATCTGTTGCGAGAGATAAGAATTAAGGATAACAATATTGACATTCCAAAATGCATATTTAAACAAAGTAAAAGGGAAAATTCTAGCTTTTTTTTTTCCAAACGTGTAGACCAGCCATGACCAGCCTTGACACTGCAGACGTTTGTGAACTATGAAAATGCTTACTTTAAATTGGATAAAAAAAAATAATAATGGAGTAGTGTTTGTTCCACATATAACTCATCAAATACACATTTTTGTAGACTAGGAGGTCATTATGGCAATCTAAACCATCAATGCTGTAGCAAAAAATGTGTTCTATGCAGAGTTCATCTATTCAACAAATATGAAAGTCTGTGTACATAAATGCAGCAACATAGCCAAATCCTACTTTATCCAATATTAATCACAGAATGATAGTTTGTAGATTAAGTATTTGTGGCCCACTTCACTCCATGATACAATAAATTAATAAATCAATGGACCTATTCCAAACCAGTCATTAGCATTAATAATTGGATCATATTAAGTATAAGGGCCCACTCATTAATGCTACTGACTTATTCCAAGTCACATCTGTAAAATCATATAAGATTAAAAAAAATATTTAAAAATTCTTCTTACTCCTGGTCCCTTGGTCCCACCAAAACCACATCATTTCATGAGATTATTTATTATTATTAATATTATTTCTAAAGTATTTTACCAGATTGTGTACAAACGATCTCATGCATGGCCTGCACATACGTCTATGGAGTCCCATGGGCTCCATGAGATGATACCACTGATGGCATCCTTTAGCAACACCCTACAACTATGAGCTGAGCCATTAATATAGTGGCTATCTCATAACTGAACCAATAAAAAGGAGCAGCTGAGATTGAATGGGTTGCTCTGTTTCCTTTTCTAAGGCTAGGGTCAGACTAACGCATTTTTCGCGTTGTCCGTGAAAAAATGCGTTCAAACGAATGGACGCATTTTTTCACGGAATACGCGATAGTGGTCATACGATGCGCATTTTCGTCCGTGATTTTGTACGGATCATCAATAAAACCCTTTTTGTGTCTGGACGTTATGTTGGCCGGACATTAGCAGCGTCTGACGTCTCCCAATCACGCAAACACGCCGCTATGCGGACGCAGCGCACTCTGTACGTCAGTAGTAGCGGTTTGACGTTCTAGAAAAAATGCGTTCGTTTGCCACTTGCGTTGCGCGGACGAACTTTCGTGCGGCCGTTCTTCGTATGTTACCCGGCATTGGACGTCATTTGCTGCTAGCACGGCCGTGATTTCGTGCGGTTAAACGCACGTTAAAAATGCTTTTGTCTGACCTTAGCCTTAGCAGCATCCTATTTCCAGTTTTGCTGGCCTGAACATACTGTAGATCCAGCACTTTTCATTTATGTAAAACACTAAATCACTATGGTCAAAATCAAGATTTATTTTTTAGAATGTGATTTTCAGTTTATAATTAATAATATACATTTTAAATAATGGAGCATCACCTGTTCTAGATGCTGTATGGAATTCTCCTGGTTAGCCAGCTGTTGGCTCTGTTCCGCCATGCTACATTCCAAATCCCACACTTTCTTCTTTAAGCTGGACACAGAATCACTACCCGAACCTGCAGGTGAGGCGAGATCTTGTACTTGCTTCCTTAACACCTCAAGTTGCTTTGTTAAATTAGTTGTCTCTTGTTCTTTTTGCTATGGGAAGAACAGCAAAGAGTGATACACTGTGTTAAACACTCCATAGGGAAATTTCCACACTCAAAGGAGGGGGTAGAAATGTAAACACAAACATACACAGAAACATTTTCTAACATCTTTTGAGTGAGTATAGATTTAGTTGACAAAAAATGTTCTTTGTTGACATTAGGAATATCTCAGTTAAGTATATAATCAATATTGACATTCTGATTCATAACATGAAATATTCAATACAATTTACCTTGAGAACCATTAGTGTTGTACATGAAGACAAACTAGAAAGAATGTTTGTAGTTATTCTATAAAGACCTTATACTAGCTCGGAATGGCCCGATGACATAACCTCAGCAGCTTTCAATCATATCAGTTGATGCATTATTCATTATTTGTCATTATAATGATGACAAGCACAGCTTCATTAGAAGCAAGGTTTCAGCTCTGAACTAATATTTGTTTTTATTTGTTCAAAACAGAGCTGAAATTGTAAAGGTGATTTTCCTTTCCATTGCATTAACAATGACTTGAATTAGTATAGAAAGCCTAAACAACAGAAATATAAGAATAGGCAGCGTTCTTAAGAGAAAAACCATATAGAATCCTAGGGTAATATTGTTGACAATATACAATTATAAAAAGATGTACACTCACAATTCTGATGAACAAGTGGCTTGGGGTCACCTAGATTACGGGTCAGCAAACGTGGGCCCCCAGATGTTTTGTTACTACATATCCTCTGATGACTAGTCAGTTCAGAGAGTTTCTGATCAGTATAGGAAATGCAGTTTGAAAACAACTGGGAGGAGGTGAAAGTTGTTGACACCTGACCCCTGATTTCTATATAGAGCTTAAACTGATTTAACAACCATACGGATATGATGTGTTTATCCTGTTTTGAATGTCTATCTTAATCCTATTGATATTATCTTTATCTTTATAGAATTGATATAGCACTGTAAAATATCCCAAGTCCTAGACTTAAGACTGAAATATTTGCTATTTAGTTGGCAGAATGAAACATATCCAGTGTAGACATGCTAGACTCATCATTCTTCCCAGAACATGCATCACTGTAAAATGTGGTCCTGTTTGTGGAACTTCACTGCAGAAATCATATGTATCAGGAGGGTAAACATTTGTCAAATCCCAAAAGAGTATGAATTTTGAATGGCAACTGTATGCACTCTTTATAACATGCCGATCCAATATGTCTGCATAAATAGGGTGCACCCAGCAACTGGAAACCAAGACTGAGTGAACTTTAAAAAGGTGCTAAAGTATAGCTATCATGATTTTCACAATAACCTAAAATTGAAGAATGATAAATTGGCGGATACATGTATCCTTTTGTCTTAAACTAACATTTTACATTTTCATTTACATTATGTTGGTAAACAATCGTTTTCACAATGATTTTGCAGATTTTTTTAAATAAAAAATAAAATGTTTTTTTTTTTTTTTTTGCCAATCTAATCTGATCATGTCGCGAAATCTAATTACACTCCTGTAGGCACAAAATAACCTTTGGAGGAACGAAATAGGTTACTGCAGGAAGGCCTAATTTGAGCTTTCAGTCATCATCTGATTTTACAAGCTCTCAGTACAACCCTTAGAGTATGTGACTTAACTAATTTACTTCTACTGTGTGCAAAATTAGCAAATTGTACATAATTGCATAGCCAGAAATAGGACATGCCAAAAACGGCCTTTTTTGGGATGTGTAATTACAGCTTAAAGTGGATGGTGAAATGGAATATGTAGGAAGCAGAAATTCTCTTTATTTAGAGCATAAAATATATTTAACCCCATACTGACCAGGCAATATTACCATTGTCGGTCCGAAAGTATCCACTGCTGTTTTTACATTTCTGCGCTGTTTGTGTTTAACTCTAATTTTCTTCTTACTCGTTTATGGAACCCACACATATTATATACTGGTTTTCTCACCATTAAATGGACTTTCTAAAGATACCATTAGTTTCATCATATCCTATAATCTACTATAAAAACGTTTATGAAATATGATGGAAACATGGAAAAAACACATTTTCATACTTTGACCGCCAAACTATACAACCGCAAAAAAAAAACTCCAGCTAACTAGTTTCGAAATTTTGTCCTGAGTTTAGAAATACCCAATTTTTAACATGTTTTAGAACCCCTTCACTGCTGAGCCATTTTACATCTGTGTGCTGGGGCTCATTTTGATTCAGCATTCTCATCATGTTTAAACGTGATTTGAAGTCCTGTTTTAGTATACAACTCAGATCAAAAGGTTTTTTTTAGAAACCCACTTTTTTATTAATTTTATTTAATTTTTTTTATTTCAACATCAAACATGGTCATGCTTGGTATCATTGGTAAGGCCTTTCCAATGATACTAAACATGACCCTCTAGAGCATATATTAAGATTTCATGCCAGTTAAGCTCTACGCTGATACGCTTTACTTCTCTGCCATACTACACCCTGCCACTATACTCCTGATGACACTGATAAGGCAAAACACGTAGAGCTTAACTGGCATGAAATCTTAATATATGCTCTAATTCTGGACTCTGACCCTGTATCCTGAGGACTATTTCAACACAAGAGTAACAGACTGGCTGCCATTACTGCAGAATGGCAGCATTATACCCCTCCTTCACTTCAATGTGCAGACGACACATAGGGAAGTTACTCAAATATCTGTCCACCTCTGGTCATTTCTAATAGGGATAACCACCCAGGACCACACAAGGATCGTATGGGACAATAATACCAAGGAGGTTCTCTGTTCATTGCGCTCCCTCCATCTTTCCTCTTTTCCTGCTCAATTATAGCCTTCATACAGGGGTTTGTATGCTAATCTGTCCACCCAGTCACCTGGATCAGAGATAATCATCTAGGACCATTTCAAGGATCCTAAGGAACAATACCCCTGACAGGGCATACGTATATCGAGTCCAATGTGTTTTTGACATTTGTGTGTGTTGTTTCAATATATAGTAATCTTCCATGTAATACAGTATAAGTTAAGTTTTAACCAGACAGTCCAGAAGACTGCCTCATTACAATGTGTTTTCATATGAAATTATTCCTTGTCAAACAGCTTCTCCAAGTGGGTTTTTGTCAGATCTGTATTCATCCCATGGTCTTGTCTAGGTGTGAGTAGCATAAAACAAACCAACAGACACAGAATGATTGGCTCCACACAAAACTATACGGAGAAAAGTTCATGACTTTATTCCAGTGACAAATAAACCTTAAGAGACACTATTCCCTAGTAAAAAGGTATCGTTAGCGTTCGGATGTGTAAGAGTCATCTCTAGGATAAGTGACATTAACGCATGCCACCCACATTACATTTCTGAAGCTAAACCCATAAAAAATAATTTTGAGCATTGTAGGTTGCGCAAGCTTACTGTACTTTCCTCGTCTTATACTTAACATGGGAGTGCCAAGCTGATGCTAAATGATTGTGCATTTGCAAAATAAATTAGCACCCCTAAACCCCCCTCTGATAAATCCAATACTCCTCTCTCGTCCTGACGCGAAAACAGTAGCCTAATCCTTCTTGTTCCCAGGAGCAAAGTGAGACTAGGAACAAATAGCTCCCAGTCTCCCTCCACAATCACTCAGTGGTGCTACGTAATCTTGCGAGAACTAGATCACACAGGGCTTGCAGCCCGAAAAGCACAAACCTCCATGGAGTCCTATGGACTCCATGAGGTGATACCTGCGACAGCGCAGACGCGGTATTGCGAGTATCCCAACAGTTAGCGATGCATTCTGGTGTGAGGTGCGGAGACAGCGCTGGTTCCGAAATATCGCAATAAAATGAGGATGCCACGGGGAAACCTGCAGGTGCAGATTTTCCACGTTAGCGTCTCCATTTTAGTGAGAACTACGAAATAGTGCCCATTGTGGTGGAAATAATAGGGAATTTGAGATGAGACGATTTAGCCACTATTATTCATACAGGAGTAATGATGGGTTCTGAATTGGTACATTGGCTGTCCTTGGCAGCAAACTAGCAAGAAAGTGCAATTGATTACATTCCTAGAACATGGCATAATACCAGGGAGAGGATCAGTTGGACACTCATAAGACCTGTCTGGAGATAGCACATCAGTTTCTTTATTAACATACATGTTACTGGATTTGGAATAGCCTGGAATAACAGATGCGAATAGGAGAGGAAGGAAAGTGGTACAAACAGGAACACTAACTGAAGCACCACGACCAGAATATGATTCAACCCCGACAGTAAATTGCCCTGTACACCTGTCAATCATTGGAATATGACACTGAAGCCACGGAAAGCCCAACGTATCTGGGCAGAAGGGAGAAGAAATAACTTGTATGATGATAGTTTCTTTATATATTACACCACAAGTCATATCAACCTTTTTAGTGATAACAGCAGGTACCAGGTAGAGCCATGTACTGCTTCAATTGCTCACAGTGTAGATTTGTTAGACAAAGGTATGCCTTGTGTCATGGCATAATTGATATCAATAAAGCTTCCTGCAGCTCCAAAATCAAATAGGTAAAATGGTGTCTAATTGGCTCTGGTACAGTCATGTTGGTCTTTTCCTTTCTCATTGGACAGTTGGCATCAAAAACAAGCACCAAAATAGATGTGTGCCAAAATCGAACACAAAATTTGTTGCGTCAAACAGATGTTAGCCAAAGAAGTGATATAGCTAATCAGCTGATATTGTTGTATTATTCTTCAATATAAAATGCACAGATAAGGTAGCTGATGGTTAAACCTCTGCATTAGGACACTGGAGTTCTAGCATCAGGTTTTAATTTTTCATGTTCCTTACAGTAATATTAATTCAATGCGATTGGAAGAAATAGATTTAAACAGGAATGTAGTTCTTGTTTTCTTTCTTTTCCAAAAAACACCAAGTGTAAACAATAATAAACACAAGCTTTATTCCCTAGATTCAAATTGTTTGTATCTCACATCTTGGTTGTAAATCCATTTAGAGCTTTATACATTATTTATATTTTGTGTAAGCAGAATTCAAATATCCAGTTTGTTAAACCATAAGCTGGAGATGCGAGAGATTGTATTACAGCAGATTTCTGGTATGTGAAACCGCTGTGGAAAGATTTTTATGTTCCTAAATTAACTCCAACTTGACAAAGTTGTAAATAAGAAAAATACAGCCATGCATATGTGTAGCTAATTCCAACATTCCAACAAAACACCTATTAAACATACAGAGATGTGATTTTCAACCTTTTCATTTCACCAGACACTGGTAAAGGGCAAACAATTGTAATGGCATACCAGGAGCCAGATCACAACCGGAATGTTAATGGTGAGGTGCAGAAAGGAAAAAAGCTTTGCAAGCCTTTTCTCTTTTGTGGCTTGTCCCTTATTGTCGCTATTCCAATATATCAGCAGCTTGAGTCAGACTAGATGTTGTTATTTCCTGAGGTATCGCCTCCTGGAGTCCATAGGACTCTATTGAGCACACCTTGTCTGAGCTCAGATGAACTAACACCAACTTTTCAAAGTCAGTATTCTGTTTTGAATTCAGTCTTCAAATGTGAACAATGAGCTATTTTGAAACAACTTGTTCTTCTGCTGCCAGACACAAATTAATGGCCCCAATACAAAGTATAGGAACCGCTAATTGACAGTAACCTGACAAAATATTCAAAACTAGGCAGTTGTAATATCATTAGGAGTTGTTACAGTTGCAAGAAAAAGTATATGAACCCTTTGGGATTAGGTGGAGTTTTGCATGAATTGGTCATAAAATGTGCTCTGATCTTCATCTAAGCCACAACAATTTGAAGAACACAGTCTGCTTAAAATAATACAACACAAATATTATATGTTTTCATGTGTTTATTGAACATAACATGTAAACATTCACAGTGCAGGGTGGAAAAAGTATGTGAACCCCTAGCCTAATGACTTCTCCAAGAGCTAATTGGAGCCAGGAGTGAGCCAACCTTGAGTCCAATCAGTTTGATATTATTGGATGTGTTGCTGAAAGCTGTCCTGCCATTTAAAAACACACACCAGTTTTGGGTTTACTGGTTTCAAGAAGCACTGCCTGATGTGAACCATACCTCGCAGAAAAGAGCTCTCAGAAGACCTACGATCAAGAATTGTTGACTTGCATGAAGCTGGAAAGGGTTACAAAAGGATCTCCAAAAGCCTTGATGTTCATGTGTCCACGGTAAGACAGACTGTCAACAAATGGAGAAAGTTCAGCACTTTTGCTACTCTCCCTAGGTCGTCCTATAAAGATGACTGCAAGAGCACAGCGCAGAATGCTTAATGAGGTAAAGAAGAATCCTAGAGTGTCAGCTAAAGACTTACAGAAATCTCTGGCACATGCTCACATTTTTGTTGACACAAACATGGAGTACATGGGAGGACACCACGGAGGAAGCCATTGCTGTCCAAAAAGAATATTACAGCACGTTCGAAGTTTGCAAAAGAGCACCTGGATGTTCCACAGCACTACTGGCAAAATATTATGTGGACAGATGAAACCAAAATTGAGTTGTTTGGAAAAAACACACAACACTATGTGTGGAGAAAAAAAGGCACATCACACCAACATCAAAACTTCATCCCCACTGTAAAACATGGCGATGGGAGCATCATGGTTTGGGGCTGCTTTGCTGCCTCAGGGCCTGGACGGATTGTTGTCATTGATGGAAAAATGAATTCCAGAGTTTATCAAGACATTTTGCAGGAAAACGTAAGACCATCTGTCCACCAACTGAAGCTCGGCAGAGGATGGGTGATGCAACAGGACAATGACCCAAAGCATACAAGTAATTCAACAAAAGAATGGCTTCAACAAAACAAAATACACCTTCTGGAGTGGCCCAGTCAGAGTCCTGACCTCAACCCGATTGAAATGCTGTGGCATGACCTTAAGAGAGCGATTCACACCAGACATCCCAAGAATATTGCTACACTGAAACAGTTTTGTGAAGAGGAGTGGTCCAAAATTACTCCAGATCGTTGTGCAGGTCTGATCTGCAACTACAGGAAACGTTTGGTTGAGGTTATTGCTGCCAAAGGAGGGTCAACCAGTTATTAAGTCCAAATTTCACATACTTTTTCCACCCTGCACTGTGAATGTTTACATGTTCTGTCCATAAAAACATATAATGTTTGTGTTGTATTATTTTAAGCAGACTGTGTTTTTCAAATTGTAGTGACTCAGATGAAGATCAGAGCACATTTTATGACCAATTCATGCAAAACTCCACGTAATCCCAAAGGGTTCACATACTTTTTCTTGCAACTGTAAGCTATTGGCTGGAGCTGATAGGTCTATCGGCTCCAGCAGATAGCCTAGATCCCATTTGTGATCTGGCCCCAGGTTTTTTAATACTACATTTTAAAACCAAGCAATAAGAAGTTAAAGTTATGTTTAAACTTCTTTTTAATAATATATCTCCCCATTGTGCCATTGCTCCATGACACCCACATTGTGTCACTGTCCTGTTACACTCCTCATTCAAGCATTGCACAACAAATTCAAACGGCACTCCTGGAGACCTATTTGTGGCAACACCACTCTGCCATATTACAGTGGTTAACAATCACTGGCATTAAATGCCCAAGAAATGACTGAAGATAGTGAGCTTTATACTGTAGATTTTATGCCAAAGGTAGCAAACTCCACTTTATCACAGCATTTTATACACCTCCCACTGTGAACGAGTGGGAATTTATATTGCATAAACTGCCACAGTATCAATGTACCCCATTTTATGAGATTAACCAATCTACTTGGCTCTCTATAATTCAAGGGTTAAATCAGGCCCCAAAATAAGATACTCGTGCCATCCTCATGGGAGTACATCCATTCCTGCCACAGAGTCCTACTTAAGTCTTGAATTGCAATAAACCCAAAACCGATGGATTTTCCAAGTACTGTATGCTGCTTAATCTGATAAGAGCAGTCATTAGATTATGTTAGATTAGGACCTAGAGCAAGACCTATATTTAGAAAAAAATGTAAATAGATGTTTTGATGACTTTAGGCTATCTAATCTCAATTTATTGACTTTCCAGTCATCACATCTATGTAGTTTAATGCTTATTGAACTGGGTGCCTCCATCCGCCCGTTGGGTATTTCTATGGGTTGAAAGACTTTCAAAATGAAAGGCTTTATCTGCCTGGAAGCCTATGATTCAAGGTGCAGTGGATAGCCTTCCAGGGGTTTTGAAATGCAATGCATAGCTATGTCTCTAGCCAGTGACAGTGTCTGCTTTGGAAAAATGACAGCCCTGCAAAAGAGGAACAGTGGGAGAGGGGGAACAAAGATGTTGCTTTGAAGGTGGGTTCACAAATATACTTTACTCTAAAAACAGAAGGAGAAACAGGATCGGTTAATATAAAAAAAAATTAAGCCAATTTTAAAAGAAAACTGGTATCAATGAGTTGACAGAATATTAAAAAAAATCAGTTTGAAGATTGCAATTAACATATGCATGTTTATATATGTGCATTTCAATTTATTGATTTCATAAAGTCTTTAGAGGTGGCCAAACCAGCCATTATAGAAGTAAATGTCCGTAATGATATTCAATATTTTTCAGACCAGGTTTTGAAATAGATGCACCTTTATAGTATTAAAGGGTGACTGTGATCAAGATATTATGCTAGCACGTCTGATTTTTGCGTATTGTTATGTAGAGTAGTATGGCACTCGGTTCAAAACTGTGCCATTTTGCATAAAATGCTGCGTTTGACAGATGTACTCTTTGAATAAATTTTCCCCTGTGGCAGAGTTTGCCATTCTCATTATATGCCTCGATAAATCAGATGTAAAGTTTCCCCTTTTCTCTGCTCACAAATGATGGGACGCTGTGATCACTCTAAATAAATTTTACTGATGGCACGTAGTTCCATGGAATAATCTGTGTCAGAAAAAGTATCCAGACCAAAGTCATCAGACTAATGCATGTGGTCTCGCATGTGAAACCTCTTCTCTATATTGGAAAGAATAAATGCTAAAGGATTTGGTGATAAAAAAATGAATTAAATACCAAGTTTAAACTTTTTTTAAAATTAGTGAAAGTCCTTTTTTGTGTTGAATTCGAAATTCTGCTGCTTTGGTGAAATAATGATGTCAGCACAACAGCACAACGATAATGATGTCCCCCCCCCCTTTTTTTTAGTACAGTGGATTCACTGATGCCGTGAATCCACCATAATTGACAGGCAGATTGAATATTTAGTTCCCTCTGCTGGTGAATTCAGTTTTAGCGATGAAGCTGTCTGCTCATCTCTTGCAGGGAGACGGGGGGCCCTATTCTATAGTTTATGGTAAAATGGAGAGGGTAAGCAGTAAAATCTGTGGTTTTCCTTACCATACGTATTCCAGAGTAGGCACTTTAATACCGCATAGCCCTGGAACAAAACACAAGGTTGCCCAATATCGTCATTGGCGCTGCATGCTGCTTTGAGTATCGGCTTGTGCAGTCCATAGGACTCAATGGAGCATTGCGCGTACTGGCTGCGAGCTCTGCAAAAGCTAGCTGTCGCAAATTCACTTTAAAAGGGTTAAGAACTGCTGTAATCCTGAAGGGGGAAAAAATTGTTGGAAGCTTTGAAGGGTTAAAATCTGGCAAAATCCGGTAAAAAAAATGTTTAAATGTATAAAGCTGCTGTTTTTGGTTTTTGAGTGTGTTGACTGGAGTGCTCTCTTTCTGGTTTATTATATATATATATATATATATATGTACGTGTTAAAAAGCAGGCAGTATAAACTGAAGGTGACTAGAAGGATTCAAAATGATATTTAAATATTACTATCAATAATGCTTCATTTCTTTCACCCTTTAACAGAACTATTACTCAGCATTGTATTTTTAGCTTAGGTTCTCTCATAATGACATATTGCTGTGGTTTGTTTGCAGCCGACAGAAGACTGATTGGTTAATGAACTCATTGGAGAGGTGCTGCTGACTCATTGATCTAGGAGAAAACTATACTCTGCAGGCTCTTATACCTTCAACTAGACAGCATGAGAGGTGTAATTAAACGGACATGAGATTGGAAATGTGGATTCTATTATTCACCAACAGGGTTATTCAGAGAGAGGTGAAAAGCAGGAGAATGACTGGAGAATGGAAAATTTGAGGTCAAAATAGCCGATTTGGAAAGTGAGATAAATGGGAGAATTTTTCTGGTTTGACTATTTGGACCTAGAATTTTCGCTTCTCCAGTTATTCTCCTGCTTTTCACCTCTCTCTGAATAACCCTGCAAGTATTCCAATGATTTATAAAACAGTGAGCAGAGCTAGAAGGGGATGCTTTAGTTATACTTGTGCACCATGAAGAAAAATTTTTTGTACAAAGCAGCGGTTTGGTTCGAATTTAATTTAAAAATAAAGTTTTGTTAAAAATGTACCTTTCATTCACTTTTTGAGCAGTTTGGGGGATTTCTTCTTTCACTGTCGTTCTCTACAATCTTAATATATTAGTTTATAAAATACTAGGAGGAAAGCCTGCCCAGAGGGCATTCTATTAAGTGAAGAAGCTCACATGGATATATATATCGCCCCCAGCTCACATGGGTGGGTATAATCGTCCCCAGCTCACATGGGTGGGTGTAATCGCCCCCAGCTCACATGGGTGGGTGTAAGTGCCACCAGCTCACATGGGTGGGTGTAAGTGCCACCAGCTCACATGGGTGTAAGTACCCCCAGCTCACATGGCTGGGTATAATCGCCCCCAGCTCGAATGGGTGGGTATAATCGCCCCCAGCTCACATGGGTGGGTGTAAGTGCCACCAGCTCACATGGGTGGGTGTAAGTGCCACCAGCTCACATGGGTGTAAGTACCCCCAGCTCACATGGCTGGGTATAATCGCCCCCAGCTCGAATGGGTGGGTATAATCGCCCTCAGCTCACATGGGTGGGTATGATCACCCCCAGCTCACATGGGTGGTTGTAAGTGCCCCCAGCTCACATGGGTGAGTGTAAGTGCCACCAGCTCACATGGGTGTAAGTACCTCCAGCTCACATGGCTGGGTATAATCGCCCCCAGCTCAAATGGGTGGGTATAATCGCGCCCAGCTCACATGGGTGGGTGTAAGTGACCCCAGCTCACATGGGTGGGTGTAAGTGCCCCCAGCTCACATGGGTGGGTGTAATCGCCCTCAGCTCACATGGGTGGGTGTAATCGCCCCCAGCTCACATGGGTGGGTGTAATCGCCCGCAGCTCACATGGGTGGGTGTAAGTGGCCCCATTTCACATGGGTGGTTGTAAGTGCCACCAGCTCACATGGGTGTAAGTACCCCCAGCTCACATGGCTGGGTATAATCGCCCCCAGATCAAATGGGTGGGTATAATTGCCCCCAGCTCACATGGGTGGGTATAATTGCCCCCAGCTCACATGGGTGAGTATAATCGCCCCCAGCTGACATGGGTGGGTATAATCGCCCCAGCTCAAATAGGTGGGTATAATCGCCCCCAGCTCACATGGGTGTAAGTGGCCCCATTTCACATGGGTGGTTGTAAGTGCCACCAGCTCACATGGGTGTAAGTATAATGGGTGGGTGTAATCGCCCCCAGCTCACATGGGTGGGTGTAAGTGCCCCCAGCTCACATGGGTGGGTGTAATCGCCTGCAGCTCACATGGGTGGGTGTAAGTGGCCCCAACTCACATGGGTGGTTGTAAGTGCCTCCAGCACACATGGGTGGGTGTAAGTGCCACCAGCTCACATGGGTGTAAGTGCCCCCAGCTCAGACGCTGGATGCGCACGCAGCCTCTACCTGTCGGCCGCGCATCCTGTAACCGTCGCGGCACGTGCTGCAGCCGTTGGACGCGCGCGCGGCAGCTGGGTAGAGGCTGCGAGCGCATCTGGCTCTACAGGATGCACGAGCAGCCTCTACCCGGCTGCTGCATGCGCATCTTGTTACCGCCGTGGCACACGCACAGCCAGCGCGTGCCGCGGCAGTTGCATGCGTGCGCAGCCAAGGCAAAGTGAGGTGGTGATTCTGATTTGGACGAACTGTCCAAAATTCAAAAGAATCTCTCATGAGGATAGTAAGGAGACGTAGAGAAGAGATACAATCTTTGCCTTACAACGATATTAAAACACTTTAATTGTATTAGGATGTTCCATAATAAAATGTTCATAATAAGATGTTCAGAACATGATGCCCAATGTTCCTGCCAAACAGAACAGTCAGATATCCAAAACAATCTAAATTGTGGCGAGGTCACAGTTTGACCCATGACAAAACTTCTTGCATAACAACCCCTCCCTTTTTCTCTACGATTCCAATAAAAAAAGATATACACAATGTCCAAGCTGCGCATAGAGATAATAAACTAATTCTGTGTGTCTGTGTGTCATTTCTTGCGCCTGATATCGTTCAAGGCAATCAGTGAAAGCCAGAGTGGACAGAGCCCAGCAAACGGTAACAAGAGTTTCCTCTTAAGGCCAGCCGTATTTGTGCGATGGTGCGATCATCCGATATTGTCTGAATTAGTCCGACCGATCCTACAACATGTAGATGAATCAGCCTCTTCCACTGCATCCAACCACTGACTGACGATTTCAGGTGATGTTTTGCGTTTACAACAGACTAGCGGTCTTTCCAAATTTTTTGGATTCATCGGATGATGCTGGGACGATCTGGTACAAGTTTACATGAAAAAGAAGCTTTATATAGTTAAACCTCTGAGCCGCGGCAGGGAAACATGCAAAAGATGCATTGTATAGTATAACCGCCGTGTGCAGGGGAAACGTGAAAAGATACATTGTATAGGAAATCAGCCTTGCGGGAAGCCCATAGGATTCAATGGAAAAAAATATTAATTTTTTTTTATCTATTCAACTGTTTATTTTTTTAATACACCGCAAAAAAGCCTTTATATGTATAAAACATCTGGAATTTTTTAGGTATTTTTCTGGGTTTTTTAAGGTGAAATTTTAGGTTCTGATTTTTTTTTAGAAAAAGACAACTATTTTTTTTCATCGCATCTTCCCCCCCCCCCCTTGCAGGCCGGCTGCATTCAGCATTTCTGTCCCTGGTGCTGAAGCCTATTTAGCAGTAGCACCAGGGACAGGGTGGTTAATACCTCCTGCAGCCGAGTTTTTGTTTTGGGGGGGCTGTACTTGGTGCTGAAACTTGAATTTCACCACCAGAGACAGTTTTTTCTTGCCGCAGAAGGCTTTTTTTTCTCCCCGCAGCGGCACCACATCGGGGATTTTCATTTTTTTTTGTAGGCCGTCCTGTCCATCAGCCAATCTGGGTCATCCACAGACACATCCAGTGGACAACCCTGATCGGCCAATAGCATTGTCTGTAATTGGGTGACCAAGTCGATCGCCCACTAGGTGCCAGTGGACGGCCAGCCTTAACAGGTAGATTACCTATGCATACAGTTCAGATGCAGATTTCTTGTATCAAGAATTATATGAAAATTTTATGAAAATACCTGTAAGTAGTACCGATGATTTATTCTCAATTGGCGTCTATGATGAAAGTAATGGGTAATACAGGAACTCGAAGTAAAAATAAATAAGAACACAATTGTTTTACAGTTGCTCTTTAAAGATCATTGGTCATATAATATCTAAAAAGACAATGCACACACCGTAACCATTGCAGTGTATTATACTATCTCTGTTGTACCCACTTGCTTTAAAATACCAAATATGCATTTTTCTTTTTATATGTGCGTACTTTATTCTGGTCTCTGGTTTATGGCTTGTCGTGACTTTGCAGATGCATATGTACGTTCTTCAGTGCGATACTTATAAAATATGTTCAGAAAAGATCTTGTATATAAAAATAGATGGTTTATTCTTTCAGCCTCAGAAGTACAAGTCATCCTCTTGCAATTTAAAGACCGTTGGTACAATACGTCTTAAATACACCAAAATATATGAGGCAAGCTCAGCTTCTGTGAACGTTGCTGTGTGTGCGTACGTGTGTGCGTGACTCACTAGAAAAAAATGTGTTTATATACTTCAAAGATACAGCTATTCTATTTTCTTCTCAATACCAAAATATTTCTATGGTATAGAAGCTTTTTAGTAGGCATATCTTTTCTAAGAACAGATCTGCGATGGAGAATAGTTTTTTAGTCAGTTGGTTTCCATAGATTTCATATAGAAAAAGAGCTGTCATTGCACATCCATCTGTTGCGTGTCAAATTTCACTCATTCCTATATCAGGCAAAGTGTGGAAATCAAGATGTATAGAAGAGTGTTTCCTAAACCTGCCCTCAGGACCCTCAACCAGGTCAGATTTTGCAGATCACCTTGGGGGAAATGTAGACTGAATCCTTCAAACACTGAGCAGCAAATCATGACACCTGCTGTACTTCAGATATCTTGCAACCCTGGCCTGTCAACGGGTCCTGAGGACAGGTTTGTGAAACACAGATATAGACTATATGAAATATTTAACTCTTGCTAGCCTCATAACAATTAATAACATACTGTGCTGGTAATAGTGCCTGGTTCCTGTGGATGCCCACCCCATATCTACATTATTTACATTAAATATTTTTTAAGCAGCATCACAAAGATCAAAGGATTTCCTTGGTATGATGACAGCCCTTCTGTATACTTGTGTGCCATTGAAACAGTTGTGCTTCTTCATTGTGTCATGAAATAATGTATGGGTTAGTTTGTATGTATACAGCAGATTACACCATATTGCAGGTATTTAAATTTTCAACATGTTTACAAATGTTTCCCAAGAACTGAAACATTGTCAAAAACTCCAAGAAATAGCACTCTGCTAGCAATGCCTACATATTGTTGCCACAATCCTTGCCTCTAGCCTATCTTACACCTATTCATTCTTTCATGGTCAGATTCTGTCATTCCATTCTATCATGCTCAGATTCTGTCACTCCATTCTTTCAAGCTCAGATTCTGTCACTCCATTCTTTCATGCTCAGATTCTGTCACTCTCGTACATACATACAAGCACCGCTTTCAGATATAAGTTCTAAATCATAGTTTCTCAAACCTGTCCTTGGGACCCCCAACCAGGCCAGGATTGTCAGATATATGAAGCACAGCACAGGTGATATAATTAGCTGCTCAGGGATTGCAGGATTCAGTCTGCATTTCCCCAAGGTGATCTGCAAAATCTGGCCTGGTTGAGGGTCCCGAGGACAGGTTTGAGAACACTGTTCTAGGTAGAAGCATGGTTCCTTGCAAAGTTCACTTTTTTGCTAACTTAAATACAGAAAACATCTAGGAACAAGCAATTGTAGGTAAGCTGATTCACTTCATACGCCCTCCACAAAATTCTGGCAGCCTTCCTATATTTACTGCAGACGTAGCAACAGCTTCCATAATTATCCTAAGTATACTGTTAAGTACCAGGTTTTCTGCAACAAGTTGTTTAGAAGTAAATGTGCATATCTGGAGCATCAAGCCTCCAGACTCCAAGGAGCCAGCCCTTCCTCTCTATTCATCAATCCATCTCCTGAAGGAGAGGTTTAAGCTGGCAGTTAAACAAAGGTCAAATCTGAAAAATATATTTGTGGTACATCGGGGACTTTACATCAGCGCACGGTACTAAATCTTATTATAATTCAAGCACATAGAAGACAGGCATCAATGAAACTAAGACCTTATTTCATAAACATCCAGACACACAAGCAAAATAATTAGTTTTTTCTTAGTGATGTTACATTTAAAGACCACTTAAAATCTTGTCTGACTTTACAGTATGCCAGGTAATGCTTAAAAAATAGACATTGTCAGTCAATGGGTCAAGTAGTGGTCAACAAAAGACAACTCACAATTTATATGCTTCCAAGTAGACCCAAAACATTATAGGGGCTATTTCCACATTCCAAAAAAGTAAAAATGTAATGGTGGCTTATTTATGACTCCAAGTAACCTATTATTAACCCCTTCACTGCTGAGCCATTTCACGTTTAAAAAAAAAAGTTTTCTTTTTTTTCATTATTATTGTTATTATTTTTGTTCTTTACTTTAAACCTGGTCATGTTTGCTACCATTGGAAAGGCCATGCTCTGACCTTTCTAATGATACAAAACGTGACCCTGCTAGCTGAAACCAGTCGGGAGATATCGGGGTTCAAACAAACCGCTATCTCTACCCCTATCTTTCCTTAGGAGTCAATAAGGACGTTTCCCACACGTCCTCAGCAGTGAAAGGGTTAAGAGACCATTAATCAAAAGCTCAACAGAGATCTGAGGACTGGAACAATGGAAAAGTAAGTGTGGCATTAAGTAAGACATAGGTACATTGGGACAGGATGAATGAGCAAAGGCTAGGGGGTGAGGAGTATGTGCTGTTTTTCTAACTTATTTTTTATGTATTTCACTTTTCAACTGCCCAACACATCTAGGACTTTATTAACTATCAATAGCAAAAAGGAGAGAAGGCACGTCTTTCTCCCTCAATATACATATTCGGACAAAAGGCAGGAACTGTACTCCGTACAGCCATCCACAAGCATTTTCTGCCATTCGCAAGATAGACATAGAGTGATACATCACTATGCGCCCAACCGACAACCATCTTTGTTCCTCCCTCTGCCAGCTGCCCTTAGTCAACTAGGCTGTGACATCATCAGCGGCCACCCAGAAGTGCAACAACCACACCAGAGGCACGCGGACCGCCGGCATAAAAGTACGCACATGAATATATTCCCCCCACTAGACTGAAGAAATGGATTTTATTTGGCAAAACACGTCTCTACCGTATTTATTTGGTTGTCCCCATCTAAAGGACCATTTTTATAGATTGTTTCATACTAGCCTTTTTCGTTTTAGCATAAAATGGTGTTTATATATTCTATTTTTTCCCCTGTGTGTTTTTCTCCCTTTCCTCCACCTACTCTCTGCTGGTTTATCTACTGTCCAGACCTGCCATCTGGAACATACAAGGAGAGTGGTTGGACATCACTCAGAAAAGATGTCCGATGCCCAGATCCTTTGAGCCAGTGAATAATAGGCTCCCCACCAGGTGAGTGGATCTGGTTTAGTTTGATCTGATCTGAAAGGTTATGTGACGTATTGCCCTATGAAGTTTCTCTCCTTTGTTTTTGCTCACATCAATCTGAGGACCTTTGGTATACATTGTGAGGGTTGTGTCACCCCAGACAAGTTGACACCCCGCTTCATCTACTTTGAGCCAGTTATAAACAGGCTCTTTTCAATGTGAGTGTGAATTCTCAAGATTACTCGCTTCACTTGACACTTTTGTATCAGACAATATTGCAATATATATATATATTTATCTTTTATGTACACAAGCTATCGTGAATGTACAGTCCTTTATTAATTTTACAGGTATTGTTTTGATTTGTATATTTGCACAGCATCACGCTTGGCAATTTATTTAGAAGCACTACATGTGCTTTCTCCCACAGTGTAGGTGCCTATTTGTCAGACCTTTTCAGATATGAAATTTCTATAACGCATTATATTTCGCAGGACTGTTTAAATTTGGGGCCAGGAATTGCTTCACACAAACAACTTGTCTGCGTGTTTAAAATGAAACAAGAATATGCGTTTTAAAACAATGTAACAAGCTAGACTCGTTATCTGAATATTTAATTTATGTGGTCAGTTATAATAGATAATCTGGGTGTTTTATAAAAGACAGAGGCCATACCACATTCAATTTATTATTACATAACAAATGTCTTGTGTAACTAACATCTATAAAACAGATTAAGTCTGTTGATTATGAATGAATGAATTCATGTATGTCTGCAGAATCCTCTCATACACACATACCTGTGGATTTAAGTAAAGGGGGTATGAAATGCACGCACGCCATGGCGAAGTATGCTGGCTATTGAACAATAGAAATGATATTGATATTAATAAAATCTATGGAGTCCCGGGATATAGGAATAAAACGACCCCAAACCAGTAAAAGATTGGCCAAATACATAAATTAATTCCTGCAGAAGGTTGATGGTCGATCTGAGACCGCCATCTGCTGGCCAGGTAATATAACACCTGGACAGACCCCTGGAGTTAATGAATATATATATCCTCCAATCAAATGAGGCCACATAGTGGTGGGCTAGATCTAATACTGGGCGGAAGACCACTATATAGAGGGGACACTCCAGACACTGGGAGATGAGACTGAGAAAAGCTTGGGGAGAGACCTGAGGGATGCTTCGAGGGGAGAAAGGGCAGATACCATCAGCCCCCCAATAAGACGTGACCACACCCTAATCTTCCACCACCCTATCTTCTCTAACCGGATGGTAAAGTATACCTGAATAACTTGATATCTATTTTCGAATTGCATAGTCCTTACTTTAGATGTCCATCACAAATTAAAGGAATATAAATGAATTATTTTGCTGTTGAAGCCTAAACAGTAGACTAGTATCAGCCTTTCCACTCCACTGCAGAGGAGCGCTAAGGAAGAGACTATTACGGCTGCCTACTTGAGCCATAATTTAGTGAAATTATTTATATTCCATGAATACTGGATGTGGACATCTAAAGATCAACTGTATACCCATAGTGAGATACGCTGGAACCGTGAAATAGTTTTTATATATCAAGTGCCGTCAGCCCCATTAGTAAAACTAGCATAACTCCTTCCATATCCATCTTGCAGCCCTTTCGATTGAATGCATGTAAGTCAATAAGAAGCTTTGGGTTAACGTATATTGAATGAAGTGCTGTGATTGATCTGTGGAAGAGATAGTCTACCTATCGAGTGTGTTATGTATCTCCCTGAAGGAAGTTGCATTTAGTGAATAGGCCCCCACAATAATAAATTGTGCTGCAGGTGATGCCCAGTAACTGAGTGTGTATTTTAGGCAGGTGGAGGATTGGTTTATAATGGGAAAGGTTTAAGTGTATAGAATAGAGCTTGGTGTTTAAGAACGGAGGCGTGTATATCTGTGGTGCGGTCTATAAACCTAAAATATTTGTCCATTCGATTATTGCGTGTCGCAGTATCGCTACTAATCACGATCTATAATCACTTGTGAAATTGTATCTTGCTATTCCGTTGATAAGATATGATTGTATGAAACTTGACGTGTGAATAAATTTTGGTTTGAATTGTTTTACCGTTACGCAGTCTCATATCATCTTTATTGATTTTATTGTGTCTAAAAATATCTAGATAGCATCAAAAGAACTCGGGATAACGCGCCATATATTTGTTAAGACGTATATTCATTGATTGGTTATTAATCCCTATCTTAAGGGTAAAATACCAATTTATACCACTGGTATTGGAGGCACTGTCAATAATATATATATATATATATATATATCTACAATAAGAAAAATATACGTCCTAATTAATATATCCCTGACCTATTAAAGAAGTCAATAAATCTACATATTGGTTGTAATTTCTCTTCTTTTTTACACATTTTGTCTATTCGTTTCAGAAAATGTCTGAATCCAAAGTTTTCGTGTTTCAAAATTTTCCAATTCAGATCGATCTGAAAATTTTCATATCAATTCGGAAACATTTTATCATTTTCATTCATTTCGGCTTCTCAATCAATTTGGTATTTTGTGTGTGCCCAAATTGGCGAAAAGCTGATACTTCATCTGAAAATCAATTCATACAAAAGGAAAATTAATTTAAATGCATATACCTGTGAATCATTTTGTCACGTCCCATGCCTGAAATCACGCTGCAAGAAGGCCCGTGCCGCAGCATCCTGATAATTGGCGGCACCTTACTTATACACCTGTGAGATACATTCCGGGCTTTACCAATCCTCCACTCACTCATAGCTATCTGATCCATTGCTCCATCCCAGGTTCACTAACACCTCTGTTATAATCACAGCTATGCGCTCCAGTTCCTGTACCATAGCTACACTCTCCAGTTCTTACATTATTATCCAGTGTCTCACCTTATGTACTCCTGTGTATTCCTGTAGGTTCCTTCTGCCCTGTGTGTTCTCTCCTGCATCTGTGTCCTGCCTGTGTCCAGTCCTATTCCTGTCCCGTCCATGTGCCTCTGTCTCACCCTTGCGCAGACTCACCTCTCTCTCCTTGCCAAGCCTTTCTCTATCACTGGACCCTTATTATCTATTGTTTCCTTTTCTGTTCATGGTTTGCCCCTTATTCTTTAATAAATTCTTGTTTGTTACTACCATATCTTGTCTAGTCAGGTATCTGTTACAATCTAGGCACAAACTTCCTCATGCACCATGACACATGTTCCCTGAAAGTCTGAAAAAATGCTAAGGGAAAGGCATATGCAAAATCACAGAGAATCAAAATAAAACATTTATGGCAGATAGATAAATAAGACAAAATTGTAAATATTAAAAACGTAATAATCCGTTCTTTATTTGGAAAATATTTCATTCTGTGACGGAATAAATCATCAGTTCCTCTTATTTTCATAATATAATCACATCATCCTTGATACAAGAAATCTGCATCCGAACTGTATGCATAGGTAATTTACCCGTTAAGAGGAACCTCTATGTTAGCGTTTCCTGGGCTCTGGCGACTCTGTCCACCTTGGCTTTCGATGATTACCTTGGCCGATATCGGGGTGCTAGTTTCCGTGAGCTTACTGTACTTTGCGCTTCCTATACTTAACATGGGGAGCGCAATCATTAATTAGCTCGATCCACCGCTTCTTGTAGATGGTAGCAGAGCGAGACTGGAAACAAATAGTCCCCAGTCTATCCTCCGCGAACACTCCTGGGCGCTGCACGGGTTCGCGGCCTAGCTGCACAAACCTCACTGGAGTCCTATGAACTACAAGAGGTGATACTCGCATTGGCGTGGAAGCGCTGCCGCGAGTATCCCAGAGGGTAGAGCATAGTTCCAGGGCAAGGTACTGAAGCAGCACCTGTCACGACCCAACTACGCGCACTGCTGCGCAAAGACGCCGGGTTAAGCCGCGCACTATCTATCTATCCTAGACCCAGATAATTACGCACACTTCTCTACCCGTCCCGACCACACTACCTCTCACAACAGGCACGTAGAGCGCGATATACTGATCCCAGGACTGCAACGCAGCACAAGTCTTCTCCTGAAGCACGTACTAACTACGTCTCTCACAATCCTGGAACTCACTTTCTTATTCTATTAGTAACGCTGCCACCAGTCCTCACGGACACTACGCGCGTCGCAACAGGAGACGCAGGGCTTAGCGGTCGCACTATCCTAGACTCGGACAGTGACCACAATTCCCTGCCATTTCCTGACGACCGCAACACGCAATTTCTTATATATAACCGAGCTTAAGGCAAATAGCAATACTCCCAATCTCTTAGTTAGCGTGGATTTCATCAGACAGAGTCAAAACTTAAATACTTTTTGTTTATTTATGATAGAATCACAGTGCTTGGTTACATAAAAAAATCATAACTAGAATAAATCAATTACTTATACAATACACAGCAAAATATAAAGAAAAAGGTGTTAATCACAGAGCCTTACTTACGACGGAATAATCAGTAACTGGCATCGGTGCCTCCTGGGGCCTGAAGGTAGAAAGTAGGAACATGGACCGATCAGTCCTCTTTAGAAGGTGCCCCAAGTGATCAGCAAAAGCACAAGGCCAGTGTTCCGAATTTATAAACTTCCTGATCTTTCCAGCCCCCACCCATAAATGGCCCAGTGTCCTGGACTTCATTTCCCAGGGTGCAATTCTCGCTCATGCTCAGTAAGCTTGTCAATTAATCTTTAATTGCCTAAAGGTGTCCCTCTTCCCTCCAGACCCCCCTTAGAGATCAAGGATGTGCTTCCTGTCTTTGAAGATTGTGTGCCCATCTCTTGGGGCCGACCTGGCTGCCAAGGTGTGATTTTCTATATTAGTGTACAAAGAAATTCCCTTTTTACAGCTACGTGTTATAACCTCCCCCCAAGGGAGAAAGCTAAACATTTTGATTACATCTTACCAAATGGTCAGACACAAATATGAACATAACTCTATATAGAGGAGATAAACACATATATACAGGCAGACCCTTATATAGATAGAAATATAGATCTAGTCTGCCACAGCGCCTGCCCTGGAATCTGACGCTGAAATGGGGACACTACAGGGAAACCTGCATTTCCCTGACAGTGTCCCCATTATTGTGCAATAGGAATAGGAATAGGGCCCAATATGTTTAATTTAATGCAGTAAAACTAAGTTTCTGAGTTCAGATTTTTTGATGCAGAGACCCAAAACAGTTAATTTCTCAGGTGATGAGAATATTTTTCACACTTTGCTATTTTAGCCCATTTTTTTCCAAGTTAGTTCTAAACCCACCACAGTAACCTGCTGCCACTTTTTTGCTGTAACTTGCGATGCAGAATTTGCGCTCCTTGAATTTCAATGGTAAAAAAGAAACCCTTGCTTTTTATGCTTGTATTTGAAAATACAATGTAATACACAGATTTCTTGAAATTGCATTTTAATAAGTAACTAATATTCATAGAAGCGTATGTTATAAAATAACTAACTGCTTCAAGTAAAAATTGATAGAACTCTGTTAAAGCACATTTATGGAGGTGCCAGTCGAATTCATGGTGCGTTTAAAATTCTCAGTTTGAGCGGAGAGATATTGCAAATATACCAGGCATTAAATTGGGCCTGAAAATGTTTAGAAGAAGAAGAGCAGTAGGATTCAAGAATATGGTAAAACATTTTAACAATATCTTGTTTTCTGGCCTACATTAATTTGTTTTCTCACCTGCAAATTCTGCCGGAGTTTTCCTACCTCCCATCGGCAGGATGTATTTTCTTGTGTCACCCTCTCACGCAAACTCTTTTCAAACGCAGCTTCTCCAATGGCTTGAGCTAACTGCATATCGAACCTGCACGACAAAACGTTCAATTACCTTATTTTCTGCTAGTAGGCTGAATCGGGATCACCTCTTCAGACAAATGTTATTGAAGGATTAGAATTGCATAGAGTAAAATTGCAGGAAAAAAGCAATATCATTAACTTGGCAAGCTACTTTCCAAGCGTTTGTTGGGTGACATTTAACTTTTGCCGACCATAAAGCATGATAAAATATCCCCTGGCTGGCAAAACGCTTCCATCATGAATCGAGTGTTGCTGAAGAAAATGATCAAATCATGGAAATTAGTCATTTCTATTCCAAAGATCAATGTTCATGTTTAATCGGATGCAGCCTCTCGGAAGTACTGTAACCGGTGCCTACCCAGCAATGCATTTGTCTTTAATATCCTTTATCTGGAAATGAGAGGCAAGGATTTTTACAAAATGCAGAACAAGATTCTATTTTTATTAATTTTTTACTTTTACATCAAGGTTAAACTGACGTTCATGAACCACAGTGCAGTAATAGAGAGCCTTGCATAGATTCAACCTAAACACCATAAGGAGCTCCAACGCATGATTTATTCAAATAAAAGCACCAATCTGCCTGATATGTCTGGATAGCTCCACAGGTTCATATTACATATCACTAAGCAGCAGCCTTAATTAAGTCAGCAAAAGAAACGAGTACTGAATCCAGCCCACTTTGTTCTTCATAATAAAACATTTTATTACTAATATAATTTAATTTTAAAGCATTATTAACATACACTAGCGGCCAAAATTGTGGATACACCTGATTTTGCCAGTTTGGTAGACAAGAAAATTCCCTGGCCTGGAAATAGCCCTGACTTGAATCCCATCGAAATCTGTGGTCAAGATTGCAACGCATGGTCTCGAGCGAGAATCCAAGCAACAACGAGGACTTATTGAGGCTATAAATAATTCCTGGCATCATTTGATCACAGAAGAGGATGTCAAAAGACTTGTAGAGTCAATGCCTAGAAGGCATCAGGCAGTAGTTAAGGCCAAAGGCTATCCAACACGTTATTGAAAAAACACATTGTGACAAACTTGAATTATCATTTTTATGCTATATAATAGCCAAGATGCATTATGGTACATTTCCAGCAAAAACTGAACTTATTTTAACCCCTTAAGGACCGCTGATATACCCTGTACGTACTGTCCACGGGTCTCCCTTAGACCAGCGGACGTACAGGGTATGTCAGTGGCGCCTAACCCCCCTCCCGCCCGATACTTACCTCCCTCGCTGGATCCCTCGGTGATCTGGCAGGGAGGAAGCCTGCCATGTGATTTACATGGGCAGGCGAGGTTGATCACGTCGCCACGCTGCATGGTGACGTCATCAGCAGGCGCCCCCATGCAAATCAATGGAGGGGAGGGGGGCTCCTTCGGAGCCCTCTATCTCTCCAACCATTGAAGCCAGGGAGATGCTTTTTGCACCGCTGGAAAGGGGAGAGTCTCCCCTTTTCAGCATTGTATCGCATTAACGATTTCGCTACCGAATCGCATTTTGGCACTAATTGGCGATTCGAACCTGGAGGGGGGCTGACATCTTGGATGTCAGCCAAGCCTCCAGGTCCCCCCCACCCACTGACAACCTCACCATATGTGTGAGGATGTCAGTGGACCAGTTAACCATCTAGCTGCCAGGTAGAGATAAGGGGATCCTAAGGATCCCACTATCTCCCAATCCATGGCAGCTAGATGGTCATATTTGACATCATTTGAATGATCTCCTGATCATGGCCTTTCCAATGATACCAAACATGACCAGGTTTGGTTTAAAAAAATAAATAAATAATAATAATAAAAAAATTAAATAAAATAAATAATGTTTTTTTTTTTTAAAAGTTTTTTTGTCTGGGGGGGTTTAATTAAATAGGACCTAGCCTGTCATCTCAAAATAATTAGCACAAAATGGTCAGAATGAGCGCAGCGCACATAGGTGAACTGGCTCAGCATTGAAGGGGTTAAAAAGCAAAAACATATAAAAATTGGGTATTTCTAGTCTCGGGACAAAATTTTGAACCTATTTAACCGGGGTCTTTTTTGGTGGTTGTACATTTTGGGGATTAAATTACGAAAAAGTGTGTTTTTACCATTTTTTCATCATATTTCATATTTTTTTTATAGTAAATTATTCGATATGATGGAAATAATGGTATTTATAGAAAGTCCATTTAATGGCGGGAAAAAGGGTGTATAATATGTGTGGGTTGAATAAACGAGTAAGAGGAAAATTTGACCTAAACACTAACAGCGCAGAAACGTAAAAACAGCAGCGGTCACTAAAGGATGGATTTGTGTAAAACCGCCCGGTCACTAAGGGGTTAAAGATTTTTGTTGTTAAGACATTCATTTACTTTATAAAATTTTACTTGTGCTATGACATTTTTAGAGATTTTTTTATATAAAAAGTACTTTAAACTGCAAAAGTTTGTAAAAAAGTAAGGTGTATCCACAATTTTGGCCACCAGTGCAGAGTCTGCATTTGTATTATCTTATTAATGTGTAGACTCTACTGACTGAAAACGAGGAAGGGAGGAAGGAAGGAGAAGAGGGAGAGGAGGAAACACATGACAGGGTACTGGAGGAGCAACAGAAATTTGAGGTAGTTTCTTATTCCAGTGGCAAAACTACACCAAGAATAAGATGATTTGAGAGAGCAGACATAAATGTTCCCTACTATAAACGTTATGAAAATGAGCACACAGTATGATGTAGGGAGGATGAATTGTAAGTGATGTTGACAGTTGTGATCATGGCATTATGGCATCAAACCACGAAGGCATCATTCTGTAAATTCTTCAGGTATTTTAAGAAGAATATCTTAAAAGAAGCAAAGGTTAGCCAATTTAGAAATTGACTAATAAATGTCCAGATTTTTACTACGGTATCAATCGTGGAAACCAAATCAGCATTAGCATTACTCTGCTCAAAATCAGTGCATCTTGTCAGTTACATGTGACACAGCAGCACAGTCCTCCATGGAGTCCTATGGACGCCATGGGGGGGGGCTGCTGGGGTCAAAGCTGTAGCGCTGCCCCAGCATCCGTGAACTTAGCGAACACTAAGGGGCAGGCTGCTGGACTCGGCGCCTGCCCCGCGTTCTACTGGGGAAACTGGGAAGCTAAGGGGAAGGTAATGAATGCTAATTTTTCCCCTTAGCGGCCTGGTTTTAGTTTAGGGCAGCTGATAGATTTGAGCTGCTCTGGACACTACTCCCCAGTTCCTGGTGAGCCAGTAATAGGAAGCTGCTAAAGAGGTAAATTGGCATGAGTCATTAACCCTATCAACTTTCTATTACAAGCGAGCTGCTATGTTAGTGGTTCAACGATTAACAGAAGGGAGCCGTTAACTGATACTGCCTGCAGTGCTGAACGCTGGTATCGTCCCATGGAGTCCATAGGGCTCCGTGAAGACTTGCAACAGGAAACAATTAGATGTACTGGGCACTCAGCAGAAATCAATGGTTACTTTTATTTTGTACACATCTCACAACATTTCGGCTCACTGCAGGACACTTGACACTTGAAAAAAAGCTGTGTTAAGGTGAGATGTGTTCAAAATAAATGCTACCAAGATTCCTTCTGCTTTTCCATTTCTTCTCTTTGTTTCCTTTGATATTTGGGGTTTGGCTGACCCTGTTCTTTGTGGCATCTGGCAAAATGATGATTTAAAGGAAAGGTGTGCCCTGCCTGCTTTAGTTACAGGTCCAGGATGACTTGTGTGTGTCCTGCAAGAGTTCGTGTTAGCAGACAGACACTTGGAGCTATTTGTTTCCTTCTGCGAGCAGCAGCAAGAGGAGGCTGTGGATCACACCATCCTTTGCACCCTTGCCCTAGAGGTAAGTGTTTGAATTATTAAAGTATTTTTTAAGGATAAAGTGATTTGCAACATCAGAGTCTCAGATCCAATATTTAACCCCTTAATTTTAGCGCAGGCAGGCCTGAATCCCCAGTTCCCCAATGGCTCTCTGGCAACTCCTCTGGCTCGCCTCCCTTCGCCGGCAACCAGTCACCATCAAACCAACACTGACTATAGGGGCTGGCTGAGTCGAGAATAAAAAGTGACTTTGGGATCACTCACTTTTTTCATCTGGCCACAAATTCACAACACATACTAAGCATTAATTTGCAGTAAACCTGCTGTAAAAATCAAGTCACAGGCAAAGTTTGTAGCTCAGCTGGTGTATTAGGTGCACTGCTAGAGTTAATGAATGAACTGTTTAAGTATATCGCCCTCACTAATTAACATTATTGCCTTTTTATTATTATTCTTTATTTATAAAGCGCCAGCATATTCCGCAGTGCTGTGCAATAGGCACAGTATAGACAGGGTTACAATACATTGAACAACATTTGACAAACAGTACAGAAGGCGATGAGGGCCCTATTCCCGTAAGAACTCACAATCTAGAAGGGTTGGGGTTGGAAACAGGAGGAGAGGACTGCAAGGTGTCTGCAAGAGTGATTGATGGTTGCATCAATGAGTCGGGTGGTAGGCTTCCCTAAAATGGAACTTTTTAAGGGAGTGTTTGAAGGAAGAGAAATTAGGGGAAAGTCTGACCGTATGAGGGAGAGTGTTCCAGAGAATGGGGGCTGCGTGTGAGAATGGGGCCTTGCTTGTAATGGGGCCTTATTTCTCTGCTGCAACCCCCAACTCCTAAATCATTTGGAATTTAAAATTTCTCAATCCCTTATTACTTACTCCAAACCTAATCTAAACTCTACACTCTCACCTTTTGTGTCACTCTTACAATGTGTCAAACAAAAACTTTTTTAACCCTTTCGCTGCTGAGGCATTTCCCGCCTCTGTGCTGAGGTCATTTTTACCGGTTTTGCTCATCATGTTTAAACTAGGGATGTGCGTTTCGGGTTTCGGAATTTCGGAATTTTCACGAAATTTCCCGATTCGGGTCTTTCGATTCGATCGAAATTCCGAAAATATTTAGATCCGAAAATGTCCGAATCGAAAAGGTTTCCGAGTCGAAACGAAATTTTTTCGGAATTTTCGAATGAACTTGAAATGTGTCAAATCGAAATCTATTGCTTTGAATTGAAACGAGAACAGACTTTCCAAAAAACGAAAAATTGTTCCGAAATCCGAAAAGTTTTCCGAGCCAAATCGAAAAATTTTCGGAATTTTCGAATGGACTTTGAAATGTGTCAAATCGAAATTTACTTTCCCTCTATATAGTCTATTCATGATTTCAGTTCCATTCGGGATTTCGGTTCCATTTCGGTAAGTCTGGACATCGTATTATTTAACTATTATCTGTTATATCGCTGATTCTGTAAAGTTTAATTTTTCCATGATCCGATAAGAATTTTCGTATTTTAATTCGACCCGCGGGTCGCGCATGCGCGCGCGCGAATATCGTAACTTTATTGAGCACTTTTTATTGACAACTTTTGAACAAAATATTGTTGTTGTTATTATTCAACAAAATGGCCGCTGCGTCACAACCAAAGTACCAGTAGTACCCAGGAAAGTGAAGCGAGCCACAAATATGTCATTTGAGGAGATGTTGGAGCTTGTCCGCATCTTTGATGGCAAGGATTATGATTGTAGTAGGGGCCCGTACCGCAGGAAGAGTAGCGCGAGAAAGGATCGGATCTTGGAGAAGCTACGCACCACAATTTTGGTGAATTTTGGGAAGGAACGCTCGAAGGATCAGCTGAGGAAACGCTGGTCCGATTTGAAGGTGCGGGAACAGAAGCAGCTGAGGCACCTCCGCCGCGTCATAGCGAAACGTAAGTGTCACGTTATATTGTAAAGCGCTGCGCAAACTGTTGGCGCTATATAAATCCTGTATAATAATAATAATGTGCTTGCATGTGCTAATGTGCAGTGCACAGAAATACGTTGATTTATCTAGTCCTTTTTTCATGCAATGTGATTGTGTATAGCTTTGCGTTTTCACGACTCGCCATACAAGCATTTTTGCCATAGCTCTTCCTTTTTGTGATTTTACGTATTCGTGAAAATTGTGACATTTGATGTATGTAGATGAAGTTATAATGCTGGATTTCTTTTGGCACTGTGTGTATAGTCTGTAGTGTGCTGGGGGGGGGGTTGTTGTGATTGAGTGATGCATACGAGATGACCCGCAGCTTGCCCAATATTGGCTCCCACCTGCGCATCAACAAAAATCTCTGCGTCTCTGCTAAGTGGTAGTGTAGCACAACAAGGATGGGACATGTAGTTCTTCTGAAAGTGCATAACAGAGCTGCGTTCAATGCAGCTGCTGCAGCAGTGACACTGAATGCTTTAGATGCAAATTTCAAAACAAAATGGTGGATTTCTGTTGTTTCTGCAATATCCAGTTTTATTATTAGCAGAAACTGAAAGTGAAACTGAGGCTGAGGCATCTATAAAATAACTAAAAGCAGTCGCACAATGCGTTTTGTACGCACACAACACAAAAATAGTTTTTATTGAATAAAAACGTAATGTTTACTTCTGAAAAAAATATATAAATGAACGGTAATATATGTCTGTGTGCAATATATGTATGAGATGGGAGTAGTGGGGGGGTCAAGCTGAGGCCTGTTCAATACCTCAGCCGCTGCAAGTGCTAAGTTAGCAACTTGCCATTGAACGCCGTTCAACCGCTCAGCATGCTAACCTAGCACTTGCAGCGACCCGAGGAGATGCTGAGTGTGACGTTTTAAAGATGGCCGCCGCCATGAAGCAGTAACAATGCCGTACAGCAAGATGGCCGCCGCCTCGAAGCAAGCAATAATTCCGTACAGCAATGTTAATTTTGCGGTTTCTGTTCACCAAAGCACAAAATATTTATTTATTATTTCCCCCTGTACATAGACATATATTACAGTTCAAATTATATATTATTGTTTCAGAAGTAAACATAACGTTTATTCATTAAAAACGATCATTTGTGGTGTGTGCGTACATAAGGAATTGTGCTGACTGCTTCTCTTTATTATATTTTGTCCGAGTGATCCGAAAAACAATCTGAATTTTTCATTAAGAAATCATCGGCCATTTTGGATTCAAAATTCGCATCCAAAGGGTTCAACGACACTGCTGCAGCAATTCAGCAGCTGCTGAGGTACTGAACAGGCCTCTGGTAGTGGGGTAGTGGAGGGGGTCGCAATACTTTCGGCAATATAGTGTATAGATATACCATTTTTTCCAGTCTGCATTATTTACGTGTTATTTTTTGAATTTGGCAGAAGACAGGAAGAAGGCCGCCGAATCTGCCCCGGCGGGCACCAGTGCCCCGGAGGAGGAGGAGGAACCACAGGCGTCCACCAGCGCTGGTATATACTGTTTTATTTTGCAACGACTTTTGGTCAAAAACAGAATTTTTTTGTTTACTGTATTTTAATTAAATTTTTTTATGTATAGCACAAGAGGAGCAGGAGGAGGAAGAGGGAGGAGAAGAGAGGAAGGAGGAGAAGAGGAAGAGAGGGAGCCAGAGCCGCCAGTCCAGGTTTGTTTTTTTTTACTGTTGTATTTTGCATCGACTTTTGTTCAAAAATAAATCAGTTTTGTTGTTTACTGTATTTTTTATTTCTTTAATTTCTTACATATAGCCCTGGATATGCAGACGGTGGTCGTGGGGGATCAGTCGGAGGAGGAGGAGGAGCCTCAGGAAGCTGCCAGCTCTGGTATATACTACTGTTATATTTTTTCAAGACTTTCAGTCAAAAATAGAAACCTGCTTTACTTACTGTATTTTCCTTCTTTCATTTATTGGATATATAGAAGGAGAAGCCAGACCTCGGGACTCGAGGCAATTGGTCAGCAGCTTCGCCTGGCAGTCCGGACACTGGACAACGTCCAGGAACTGCTGCAGGTCCTCCGTGAGCAGCTAGTGACCACCGCGGACATGCTTGAGCGGCAGTAAGAAGAGCAACAACTGCCTCAGCTGCTCCTGCTCGCCTGCTTTGGGTCGGACCAGCGTTTTCTGATCTGGTCCTTCGTACCGTCCTTCCCAAACACTCTAGGATGGTGGTGCGCGTAACTTCTCTGTTCCGATCCTTTCTCAAATTACTCTTCCTGCGTAAGGGCCCTTACTGCAGTCATATTCCTTGTTATCGAAGATGCGGACCAGCTCCAACATCTCCTCAAATGCCAGTAATTATTATCGCCTGGCTTAGACTGGAAGATGTTTGTTTGTATGTTTGTTTGTGCCCCCGTTGGGCAGTTTGCCATCCTTCCCCATGTAAATAAATTTTCTATTTTTTATATATTTTCCTGTTGTGTGCGTTGCTTTACGTTAATAAGTTAATTATGTATTGCTTGGTTTCCAGTCCACACTGTTAAAATCATATGTACATAAATTTATTGACATTTCTATGGACCCTTTGTCATAAATTTGTCAACATATTTGTGGCCATGAATGTGACTGTGTAATTTTCACCCAAAAAAATATAACAAGTCCCCTTTTCAATTTTTTTTTAACAAACGCAACTCATAAAATATAACCGCAAACACTCGCATGATAAAATGTGAAAAAAACACTTTACACCTTGTAAAACAAACATTGAAAATTCTAATTTTATTGCATTTTTTTTATAATATACAGACAGGACATGACGCATACATATGATAATGATATATTATGAATCATCTGCCGAGTCTGCCGGAAAGAACGATATATAACATGTCTGGGTCATATTAAAAATAAGGCTTCAAAACGCGTTTAAACAAGAGGAGCGAAACTGTTAAAAATTAGCTCAGCAGCAGACCGCAGTGCCGCACACAGGCGTGAAGGGAAGCCGTGAAATGCCTCAGCAGCGAAAGGGTTAATTTTTTTTTTGTCTGAAACCTTTAAATCATTTTATTTTTTTTTAAATTCAGATCATTTTGATCAACTACTTTTTCCGTTTAAAAAACTTTTTGTTCTGGTTTTTATTTTTAAAGTCAGACCATTCGGGTCAGTTTACCGTTTTAAATAGTTTTGTTCTTTTTTTTTGTTCTTGGCTTTCATACCATTTTTTTAATGTGATTAAATAAATAAAGTTGTGAAATGTATATTCATAAGAAAAAAAGGATCTTTATTTAATAAAAAAAAACACGATAGAATCGCCAGAATTATCGTATCGACAGAATGAATTATCGGATCCGAAAAACAAACCAAAAATTATTATAAAAAATATATAAAGTATAAAAAGTAAACCATAGTAGTTTACGCGTCAAAACGAATAGAGTTAGACAGCTTTGAAACGAGGAGAACAGACGTTCCGAAAAAAATGAAAAATTCCGAAATCACGAAAAGTTGATACAAAAAACCAGCAAACTGACCCGAAAATACGAAAAAGGTCGATATTCAAAAAAAAAATTTACACGATAAACGAGCCAAACCAAACCGAATCGAAACAGAAATCGGTTGAAACGAGCCGAATCAAAAATTTTAAACATCAGAACAAATCTAATCGAACCGAAAAAAAAAATCAGTGCACAAGCCTATTAATATCTGACATTCCGATGTGAAACATCGGGACTTTTGCATTAGATTTCGACCTTTTTATTTTTTTTTAACTTCTGGATAGTCGAAAATCGAAATCTATCCAAAAAGTCCCAATGTTTCACATCATTCTGAACTTTGTTTGGATAGAGTAAGTTCGTGGGTGTGCGGCCGTTAAATGTATATACCAGTGGCGTCGTAACATGGGGGCGGGGGTGCGGCCCGCACCAGGTGACACCCGCCTTTAGGGTGACACCGTCACCCTAAGGGCGGGTGTCTCACCCTCCGCCGCGTTTTTCACTCCCTGCGAGCGTCCGAAGCATGCAGCTTCGACGCTCGCCTGGAGGAAACACGTCACCAGCCAATCGCAGCTGGTCACGTGGCTCCCCCTGGCGAGCGCCCAAGCTCTGCGCCGCCGGACGCTCTGAGGGAGCGAAAAAGGCAGCGGAGGTGAGCTGGGGCCATTTTCATGAGGTGCTGGGGCATTCCATGTGCTGGGGCAAATCCATGAGGAGCTGGGGCATATCCATGAGGAGCTGGGGCATTCCATGTGCTGGGGCATATCCATGAGGAGCTGGGGCATTCCATGTGCTGGGGCATATCCACGAGGAGCTGGGGCATATCCACGAGGAGCTGGGGCAAATCCATGTGTGAGCTGGGGCATATCCACGAGGAGCTGGGGCATGTCCACGAGGAGCTGGGGCATGTCCACGAGGAGCTGGGGCAATATCCATGAGGAGCTGGGGCATGTCCACGAGGAGCTGGGGCAATATCCATGAGGAGCTGGGGCATATCCATGAGGATGTCGGATGTCGGCCAAGCTTCCGGTAACTCCCCCTGAGGACTGGCGTCATCGTGCATAGCACGATGACGCCAGTCCTGGAGTTAACCCCAAGCTGCCACCAATGGTGGAGATAGGGGGTTCCAAAATGAACCCCCTATCTCCCGATCCATGGCAGCTAGGGGTTAAAGTTTGGTATTGTTGGATCAGCCAGAGCATGGCTGTTCCAACGATACCAAACACGAATGTGAAAAACGTTTGTAAAAAAATTAAAAAAATATTTAAAAACATTTATAAAAAAATAATAAACAATTTTTTTTCTTTTCTTGGTTTGTTAATGCAGAAATATTGTTCCCATTTCATTTATAATGTGAACAATGATGCTGCACTAACGATTTTTGTATGCGGTGCGTTTGTTAAAAATCGCGTAATTTTCCCCAAAAAAAAATGTAACGAGACCCCATCTCTAATTTTTTTAACAAGCGCACCCCATACAAAATATAACCGCAATTGCTCGCATGTTAAAATGTGAAAAAAAACACTTTACACGTTGTAAATTATTGAAAATTCATATTTTATTGCATTTTTTGTTAGAATATACAGACAGGTCATGACGTATACATATAATAATGACATATTATGAATCTGCTGAGTCTGCCGGAAAGAACGATATATAATATGTCTGGGTCATATAATAAAATAAGCTTCAAAACGCGTTTAAACATGATGAGCAAAACCGCTAAAAATGAGCTCAGCACAGAGGTGTGAAAAGCCTCAGCAGCGAAAGGGTTAATTAAAAAAACACGATAGAATCGCCAGAATTATCGTATCGACAGAATGAATTATTGGATCCGAAAAACAAACCAAAAATGTATAAAAAAATATATAAAGTAGTATTAAAAAAGTAAACCATAGTAGTTTTCATCAAAACGATAGAGTTAGACAGCTTTGAAACGAGAACAGACGTTCCGAAAAACGAAAAATTGGCGATATGCCGAAACATGTACAATTCCGAAAAAACGAAAAGTTCAGAAATACGAATAGTTCCGAAAAACGAAAAATTGACGATATGCCGAAAGCCATGTACAATTCCGAAAAACGGAAATTTTCCGAAATAACGAAAAGTCGATACATAAACCTAGTGAAGTTACCCGAAAATACGAAAAATGGTCGAAATTCCGAAAAATACATGTACCCGAAAACCGAATCGAACCGAACCGAATCGAAACAGAACGCAGTCGAAACGAGCCGAATCGAAAAGTTTGAAAAATCGAAAAATCGAATCGAATCGAATCGAAAAAAAAATCGGTGCACATCCCTAGTTTAAACGTGTTTTGAAGGCTTATTTTAGTATATGACCCAGACATATTATTTATCGTTCTTTCCGTCAGACTCGGCAGATTCATAATATGTCATTATTATATGTATACGTCATGACCTGTCTGTATATTATAACAAAAAATGCAATAAAATATGAATTTTCAATAATTTACAACGTGTAAAGTGGTTTTTTTCACATTTTAACATGCGAGCAATTGCGGTTATATTTTGTATGGGGTGCGCTTGTTAAAAAAATTAGAGATGGGGTCTTGTTACATTTTTTTTGGGGAAAATTACGCGATTTTTAACAAACGCACCGCATACAAAAATCGTTAGTGCAGCATTATTGTTCACATTATAATTGAAATGGGAACAATATTGCTGCATTAATGAACCAAAAAAATGAAAAAAAAACTTATTTATTTTTTTTTATAATTTTTTTTTTAATATTTATTTTTTATATATTTTTTTATTTATTTTTTTAAAACTTTTTTCATAGTCAAGTTTGGTATTGTTGGAACGGCCATGCTCTGGCCGATCCAACAATACCAAACATTAACCCCTAACTGCCACGGATCGGGAGATAGGGGGTTCATTGGAACCCTTATCTCCACCATTGGTGGCAGTTAGGGGTTAACTCCAGGACTGGCATCATCGTGCTATACACGATGACGCCAGTCCTCAGGGGGCATTCCCGGAAGCTTGGCCGACATCCAAGATGTTGGCCAGCTCCGGGAAAGGATCACGAACCGGCGCTTTTCGGCGCCGATTCGTGATCCGGCCCCCATGGGGTTAATGCCAGGTACCATTTGGAAGGGCAGGCTGTGCCCTTCCAAATGGTGCCTGGGTTAACCCCCTGCACGCCGCCGATCGGGAGGGAGAGAGGCCCGAAGGACCTCCCCCCCCTCCCTTTCAGGCGCCTCCTCCGCACATGCGGGGGGGGCCCTGAATTAGGTGTCATCGCGCCCCCGCGATGACACCTAATTACTCTGGCGGCGGTTCCGGATGCTGGGCTGACATCGAGGATGTCAGCCCACACCGGGGGGGCCAGCGATCGTCCGGAACCCGGCCGAACGCTGACCCCAAAGGCAGGACGCGCTCAGCACGTCCACCGCATGGAACGTGACATGCGGTTGGACGCGCTGAGCGCGTCCGCTGCAGCGAAGGGGTTAAAGAAAAAAAAGCTTTATTGTATGTATGCTTGAGTATACAAGGAGATTAACAATTGTGCTCTTTTCCTCCAGATATAGCTACTGTATATATGTATGATTTGCATATAATACGATTATATTTTTTGTAAACTTTTTTTATTAAACTCATAATTACATTCAACAAGAAAAATGGATACAAAATGCAAGTAAAGGTTTTATGATACCTAAATTCTATGACCTTTAAAATGTCAAAGCGTCCAATTAGCACTACCAGAATATGAAAAACATGCTCCCTGAATGCTGTGCTTCAGCAAGTAGTTTAATGTATGCATAGTGTGCTTGTTATTTTACTTTAGATATTCCTGTTTCTGTCTATTGTATTCTGTACCTCTTAACCTTTTAAAACGATAAAACCAATAACGGATTTTAAAAGCTGTGTTCTCACAATTGTTCTTGTTCTCTTTGGCATCTCGAGTTGAGGTATTTTATCTTGGGCAGCTTATAACGTTAAATCTCTTATTTGTTGTGTTTATTTATTACATCCTACCTCTACTAAAGACTGCATTACACAGGTTCGTCAGATAGTGGGTTCATAGGGTGAATTGGTAATGGATTTCACAATGTATGTCCCTACCTGCACTTTGGATATTCCTTCAAGATAATGAGAATGAAAATTGATTGTATTTGTGTGTATGCTTGAATATTGCTAAGCAAAAATGTGTAGTTTGTGCTGATTGTTCCACGAGTAATTTTATAATTCATAAACATTCCAATGGGTGTGCACCTTAATGAAATAGGATGCACAGTGATTGGGTTACATGTCAGCAAACCAAATCTCCCACAGCTGGAGGCCGTGCTGCAAGAACAATTCACAGAGGTAGAAAAGTGGATCACAGATAACAAACTTTTTCTAAATACTGATAGAACTGTCACAATACTCTTTGGAACAGCACCTAAACTACATAAATTCCAAAATCTCCATCTATGTGTCAGGTCAAAATCAAATGGCACAATGACCACAGTCACTTCTCTCAAATATCTTAGTATGTGGTTAGAGCCAATCTATGTTTTGGCCTCCATAATACAGTATTCCCCCGCATATTCGCGGGTTGGTATTCGCGGACTCAGTTATTCGCGGACTTCCCCTGCTTACCACGTGGTAGCTATCACGAGTGTTTTTCTGGGGGGAAATAACAGCCCTAAGATGCCGCCTAAAGCCTCTGCACCTTCTAAGGCTTCTACGAATGAACCAAAACGCCAGAAGAAGTTTAAAACACTTCAGGAGAAGGTTGAACTACTGAATTTACTTCAGGAGAAAAAAAAGTTATACTGCAGTAGCACGCCATTATGGCATCAATGAAAGCACCGTACGCTAAATGAAGAACGAGGCAGCGATCAGGAGCACTGTGCCAGTAAGTTTCTGTGACAGTGCCAAAACGGTAACAACTGTAAGAAATAAGAATATTGTCAGGATGTAATCTGCCTTGGCATTGTGGATCACTGACTGCAGGAAGAAAAACATCCCTTTGGATGGTAACATCATCCGCGAGAAAGCACGGAAATTGTACCAGCAGTTTGCTACAGGTGCAGAAAATCCAGGACCATCAACAGCACCGGACCCTCAAGATTTTCAAGTCAGTAAGGGATGGTTTGATCGTTTTCAGAAACGATTCAATATTTAAAGTATTTCTCTACATAGTGAGGCAGCATCTGTCGACACAGAATCCGCACAGAAGTACCCTGAGACCTTCAGGCACATCATAGTGAAGGGTTACAAGCTTGAACAAGTTTTCAACATGGATGAGACTGGTTTGTTCTGGAAGAAGATACCATCCAGAACTTACATCATGAAGGATGAAGCCAAAGCTCCAGGGTTTAAGGCCCAAAAGGCCAGCGTGACATTCATTATGTGTGGCAATGCTGCTGGTTACGTGATGAAACCAGGCCTCATTACAAGTCGGCAAACCCCAGGGCTCTCAAAAACAAAAATAAAAACCTGATACCTGTCTACTGGATGCACAACCCTAAGGCCTGGACTACCAAAATCCTAGGTTCTAACTGGTTTCACCAGTGCTTCATCCCCCAAGCTAAGGAATACCTCCACTATTTAGGCATGGACTTAAAGGTGTTGCTCATTATGGATAATGCTGGGGGCCACCCTTTGGATCTGTATTACCAGGGAGTCCAGATTGAATTCCTCCCTGCCAACACCACCTCCCTCATCCAACCTATGGACCAAGGTGTGATCCGTGCCGTTAAGGCTCTTTATACCCACAATACTATCCAAAACATTGTGGATGCAATGGACATGGATGAGAACTTTACATTAAAGGGTTACTGGCATAACTTTACTATCACAACGTGCCTTTCAGTCATCCAAATTGCTCTTAAGGAGATGAAAAAGGAAACCCTCAATGCATGTTGGAAGAAGCTGTGGCCAGATTGTGTCCATGAGTCAGACTACAAAGGCTTGTCGTCTGAAGAAATTCAGCACGAAGCCGTCGACAAGGCTGTGACACTGACAAAAGATACTTGGCGGCGAAAGGTTTGAAGACATCACTCAAGATGAGGTCAACAATCTCATTGATGCCCACTCTGAACCCCTGACAGATGAGGATTTGTTGGAGTTAACAGAGTCTGCCAGTGAAGAGGCGAACTAAGCGACAGATCCAGAGAAAGAGGAGCTGGAGCAGGGCCTGACGTTGGAACGTCTGTCCCAGATTATAAGAACACCAAAGAAGTTGCAAGGGATGATTGAAGCATGGGATCCCCATATGGTTCAGGCTCTCAAAGTTAATAATGGCATTGATGCTGCCATTCAAACATATAAAACCATCTTCACCACCATGAAGAAACAACGACAGCAACTTCCCTTTACAATGTTCCTCAATCCTATCAAGAAAAGTCAGCACGAAACCCCACAAGAAGACGACTTGTCAGAAGATACCACTGAAGAGCCTGAAGAAGAGGAGCTGTAAATCCCCTGCTTTCATTGTACAGCATTCGTTATTGACGAGTACCCATACATTTTACTGTACATTACTGTACGATTTTTATGCGCATCCAAAATTTGCGGTTTTTCACAATTCGCGGGGTTGCTGGAACGTAACCCCTGTGAATTTCAGGGGAATACTGTACTTACAAACTGCAGGGTGATCACACCATCGTGTTTAGCGCCATTGGTGTTATCAGCTCCAGGTGCCCATAGGACTCCATGAAGACACATGTGAGCTGGAGTGAGATCTGGTCAGGGAAGTGGAAGGATATGTGGAGGAAAACTTGGTTACTATTAGTACCCAGTGATCAGCTGCCCGTGGATCGAGGAAGCAGTGGGTCGCACCACTGAGGGATCTAAGGTGGGTATAGGATTTTTAGGTGGGTTTATAATTATATGTTAAGTGATATGTGGAAGTGTAATCAATTAATACTGGGGTTTGCAAATATTATTCTTTATAGAATAACATCAGGCACAGATGGAAAACCTGGTGGTTGCAACAGCTTATGCTACATGTCCTGGAGCACATTAACGTATCCCTTTCAAAGTATAGGAGAATTTAAATGTTCAGTAACCAGGCGCACCATTCAAAGTGCAAGCAGAGCTTGTGTCTATGATGGAACAGAACGAGTTAAAATTAGGCACTGCGCTCGAGCTGTTATTCTGTACCGCTCAAGTGGTCTGCTTAACATTATAGTTGTGAATTGTCCTAAGGTCTCAGCTTATGTTGATAACCTTTTATTCTTTCACGGCAGAACCTTCTTTACAACATGGAGTGAGGGAGTTCTCAGATTATGGAACATTGGCAGGGTTTATGTTATGCATGCTTAACTTGGAACTGCTAAATCTTCATCTCGCCAGGTTACATCTCTCCAGGCACTATACCTGAAGAAATATTTATCGTGCTCTTGGTGCCAATAAAAAATACCTATTTGAAATATGACCCCACTACTGCTATTTTGAAGCCACCATCCTATAACCCCAGCTGTATGAAGGACATTATTCTTTTTTCCATAATTTGTGGGAATGTGATAAATGAGATCACAGACCCTAAGTTAGGTCTTTTGCTTGATATCTTATTATTTCACATAATAATCACTTTGCTAGCAACATCCTACTTGATTACCTACCAGATCTGTAGAATGTAGCAAGCGACCCATGGCTCTATGGCGCACATCCATGATCTCTCCGCACCTCTATCTTCCCTCTCCCTCTTTCTTTCCTCACCCATCTTCTGGCACCCATTTTTTTTCTTCTTCTGCCTTCTCCTTTCTCTCACTTTTCCAAAATATGGCCAGCTTCTTTCTCAAGAGGCTCGTGATGAATCCTTTGCAGGTCTTCTCCAAATCGTCTATTGATTGCTACATATTTGTGGTGTTATTAAGCCTTGTTTGATAACAACTAATCATAACTGATGCCATTATACTGCCTTATTGTCCGTGATAGAATGATTCAGTGTATATTCCCTTTCAGTTTTGTCCCTGGGGACCTTTTTCCCCTCTGAGTATTATTTTTGTGTATTTTTTTTGTTTATGGTATACACTTTGCATTCTTAAGGAAAAAAAATCCTCCATGAAATCCAAGGATGGTTTGTTTCCATTTAGAGCTAAAATTGTCTTTGACTTTCATCAAATTGTTATCCCACAGCTATACATTATTAAAATGAATTCAGTTTCAGAATCTGACCCCATATTTTAAGCATATTTGGTCTGGATTATGCAGTAGTTGTAGCACTAACAAACTATACATAGCTTTTTTTCCCCCCTCCTATATCCTTCATTTCACTTGTTTGCTGAATTTGATGTAGTTTCCCAATGATCTGTTTTATAGTGATGTTTATAACCGTCTACACACAAATCCATAACTATAATGAATTGAATTCATTAGCAGTTACGGCTAAAGCAGCACATGTTTTAAAATTCGAAACCAGTAATCGGACTCAGTTTTAGTAACACTTTACAAAGTATTTGTGCTTCACGACAGGCCTGCAACCATTATACAATATTAACTAAGAAGTTTCATCGACCAGCATTCAAAGCTGTGAAAATACAAGTTATAGAAACAGTGTAGCCCGGAGTAGAGGTCATCACAAGATAACAGGATAGGGAAAGAAATAGAAGATGGAGTGTAATGGAAATCAATACTTAAACTCAGTGGAATGGGTCAGAGAGGGCAGACAATCAATTTAGGACAAGATATAAAAAGGAGTTGGTGAAGGAAGACATATATAAGGGTGTGCTCCATCCATATTGATGTGACGGACATGTCTCTCTGACTTTGGAAAATGATTATGATGTTGGGTAAGCTTGTGCACCGATTTTTTTTTCGGTTCGATTCGGTTCGATTTTTCGGATTTTTTAACTTTTCGATTCGGCTCGTTTCGACCGATTTCGGTTTCGATTCGATTCGATTCGGTTCGGCCCGTTTTTCGGGTACATTTTTTTTTCGGAATATGGACCATTTTTCGTATTTTCGTGTCACTGTGCTCGGTTTTTGTATCGACTTTTCGTAATTTCGGAAATTTTCGTTTTTCGGAATTGCAAATTTTTTGGAATATCGACCATTTTTCGTATTTTTCGTGTCATTTTGCCCGTTTTTTGTATCGACTTTTCGCTTTTTCGAAAATTTTTCGTTTTTCATAAAATTTTCGTTTTTTGGAATATTTTAGTTTTTCGGAAAATTTTCGTTTTTTTCGGAAAATTTTTGTTTTTCGGAACATCTGTTCTCCTCATTTGACACATTTCAAGTCCATTCGAAAAATCCGAAAATATTTTGTTTCGGCTCGGAAAACATTTCGGATCTGAAATTTTCAGATCTAAAATTTTTCGGAAATTCGGCCGCATCCGAAAACACGAATCGGGAAATTTCGTGAAAATTCCGAAATTCCGAAACGCACATCCCTAATGTTGGGTTGGTGTTGCCATTGAAGAACATGTAAGTAATGATCATGCCTACTCACACTGGCATGCGCAGTCCGTTTGCATTAAGCTGTGCAACCATGGAAATTTTGTTAGTTGAAAACTTAGGTTTAGAAGATTTTGCACAAAATGCACATTTTTCATTAGAAATAACAAACCTTTAATCAGAGATACATTCAGATTTCATGATATTTATCATAAACCAGATAAGACATCTAAAATGTCAGTATAGAAGGTGAAAGAGGACCTCATCATCTAACATCGGGGTGTGCCTGGGCACACCAGACATACCCCATGTGCACGCCTATGCCTACTCACATTTATACAATCAAGCTTATCGATTTACAGGATGAAGGGGTTAAGAGTAAACTGAAGGAGTTGGGACAGTAGAATCCCTTTTTAGATTACAATGCAATATACTGTATGTATAAATTGCTAGTAGTGGACCGGAGAATCCCCAGACATGAAAAAAAACTCTCATCTTATAGATGTTTCGTTATGACTTACTTCCTCTGTTTTTTCTCCAGCTCATGGTTACGTATCTGCTGATTCTCCATTAGCACTCGAGTGTCTTCGAGGTCAGAGGTCAAGTGTTTGCACTTTCTTGTCGCTTGCTGAGCTGTCCGCCTGGCATTTTCATACGCACTTTGCAAATCACTGATCTGTAAAATCAAGAGATAGTAGGTAAATGACACTCTCACTTTTAGGAAACAATTTTTGCTACATAGCACACATTTTTACAGACAGAAATTGCATTTTAATGGGAAGATAAACCCAAAGCAACTGTAGTATTCATTTTTTTTATAGGTTCATTGCCATCTGCGTTGGAAACAAGCACTTGAAAATCACCTTAGCATGCCAAGTCAGTGATTATGTAAATAACTGGGCTTTATGCATTTGGAAAATACCGTCAAGTTCCAATAGAATATTGTTCATCCAATCAATAGATCCTAGAAAGTCTTTATGCATGCAATGTACATCAATTTGGTCTAAAACGTCTGACAAACATTAAATAGAAAGCTGCCCGAACGATACATAGAAAATGAAGGAATGCTGCAGCGATAGCAATCAAGATGAGGAAATGCGTTTAGTTGAATTTAATATTTTAAACAAATAATCATATTTGAATTATCAAGACTCTTTCTTCAATCTATTTTAAAGTCAAAAACTTTTATTTACCGTAGATACTTGAGTATAGCGTGACCCAAATATACCGCGATGGATAGAGATTTATTATGGAAATGCGAGCATACTCAAGACTCGAATATAACGCGAGGAACAAAATTTTACTGTACCCGTAAACAATTAAAATCCTTCCAGGTTCTCTTAACACAGTCAGGCTCTCCTGCCAGTCAGGTCAGGGTGCTCTGCTCTAGAATGATTGCAGTTGTTACTAAGTATGAAGCCGCCGGCCGCCCGTCTTCGTTACTAGCGATTTGATGGCCTGCGGAGGCGAGCGAGGTGAAAGATTGGCTTAAACTGAGCGTGCTCTCTGGTCGTGATGGATCCCACCTCTCCCGAATCTGGGATTTCCTGAAGTGTATGCAAGCATCAGGGAGCCCGCATTCACTTCAGTGAGACCAGCGGAACTTCGGGGAGACTTGGGATCTAGAGCAAGGCAAGATTTATTTATTTTTACACGCAATGCAGATGTCTCGAATATAACGCGACCCCTCTAATTTTAAGGTAAATTTTTGTCACCAAAATCTAGCGGTATACTTGAGTATCTACAGTATTTATTTATAAAATATTTTACCAGGAAGGATACATTGAGATTTCTCTTGTTCTCAAGTATGTTCTGGGTTCAGGAACATTAAATTTTTACAGTAGGGTTGTCACGGGGTCGACTAACCCAGGAAGGTGAGGGTACGAGCCCTGAGTTGCACTGACACACTGTAGGAAACTTGGTACGATGACAAAGTTATTTATTTAGTATATTGCAATACAAGGTGAGGGACAAGGTTGGAATAGGGCTGCCTAACATATACACAGGGAAACAGAGAGGACAGGAACTGGTTAACCATAGAACATAAAGAATCAGGACAGAGAGGGAGTTAACTAAAGATAGATGGACAGGACTGGAACAGGGCCGACAATAGTTAAAGGGGAATACACAGACTGGAGAGGGAAGAGGTTAACATACAGACAGCGAGACAGAAATGGGGCCGAGAGCAGGGTTAAATGGTATTGAAGTGGAAGTCCAATCCACAGGGAGTCAGGCAGCAGGATATGAAACTGGCAAATATGAAAGGAGTCTATGATACACCAGGAGAATCTCAGAGGATAAAGGGTCTCGGATGATGGAGGGTCGCGGATGATTAAGGGTCTTGAATGATGGAGGGTTTTGGATGTTGGATAAGGAGAGTCTCTGATAAGCAAGGGGAGCCTCACTGAGGGTTTCCACGAGAAACCAACAAAGTATCTGACAAATTGGGGTCTTGATAACAGTGAGGGATGTTCATGCAGGAGGAGGAGCCTCGTCTATGACGCGACAACAGGTCTGGGTCTGACTGAATCGAACACTGAATGAGATGGGCTGATTTCAAACGGAATCGGTACATTTATGCATCAGCATTTTTTTTGCTGACATATATAATTAAAAAAGGGAAATACTCCCTTTCACATTTTTGCTGTCCCTCACATGCTGTAGGTGGAATGATGACTTTAATCAGAGTCATCCTACCGGGTTGGCCCCACTATATCCAAGAGCAACTTCAATGCTGAGGTTCAATCGCTCAATGCTGCGCAACAGCCCCCAGTTAGTTCCATCCACGATAGCAAAAGATGGCAGAGGCGAGTACAAACAAAACATTGACTCCATGGAGGGGATGCTTTAGCGCTGCCCCGAGCATCCTGGACCCTAGCACCGCTACGAGGAAGGCTGCTGGACTCAGCAATCGTCAGGTAAAACAGGGATGCTCAAGTTAATTTTCCCCTTCGCGTCCCCGTTTTAGCTGTAGGGAGCTGATAGGGCCCTATATTTTATAGCATTGTTAGCAATGGTGTACTCATAGGATTAATAAACTGCTTATATCTTACTACACTTGTTGAATAGCTCAAATTTTGCTGCTCTTCAAGTGTAGATATTTATTTCTGTAAGGTTATGGAAATATACGGCAAAGCTACATTTAATGAACTGTGTTGATCTTCTCACCTGTTTGGAAAATCCCTTCGTTGTACAACACAAATTTAATGAATATGCTCCTTGGAAGATGGATTGGGATTGGAGAGGTCGGAATAAAACCATCAACCCGTTCTAACACATTGTGATACTGCAGTATTCATTAAATGCATGGCAATAAAACTGTACATTGCAGTTTGTCAGCAAGGCTGACAAGGAATATGTGAAAGATAGCATATTTAGATGCATGTAATTAGTTGCACAAGGAACATAAACCAGAAATGAAACACCCTACATGTTGTTGAAGAAGAGTTTAGATAAAGTAATAAAAAAAAATCTGCAATGTTTACTGGAGATACTGTAAGTAATGCAAAAATAAAGGCATGGATAAAATACAGTTTTAATTGGAATAAGAAATAGTACAAAAGTGTGAGGATCTTATGTGGTTCTGGGTCACACGACTTGTGGAAATGAATAGTTTAAATGGTTATCCACTTGCATTAAATAAGCAAAATGTTGAGTTAATGAAGCCTGTAATTAGACAATAAGCATCTGAAAACCAAAATGGATTCTCCCTTTCACCCATTATATGAAATAAGCTTGCATTCTAATTATATTTTAATGTACGGAGATCATTCTTTTACATTGGGGAATCTGACCTTGCTTAACATTTTTATTATTAGGTAGAGGGTTTGGAGCTTTGCAATTCTCCTGGCATGAATTAAAACAATGCTAAGTAAGCCATGGTAGAGTTTTTTAAATTACCAATATACACATCTGCTTTTTTTTTTTCAAGGACGCGTTTATTGCTGTTAAATATTTATAAGATTTGTTTTTCAAAGCCAAACCTTCCATAATATAGTTTATAAAATACACTTACATTACCACTTGGAGAAAAGAATAATAAATATGGTTTCTTGAGTGCAAAATCAAATTCTGACTAGAAAAATGTCCATACAATGTATAATCACTTGTAAAGATGAGTGCAGGATCCAATGTCTCGTTGCTTTTCTGCAAAGGACACGTGCTCTATTCTTGTTAGCATAAGATCACAGCCTCACACTTACTGGTATTTATATAAATATTTATTAAAAAACAAATAAACAAATTGTTTGCCCATTGACATCTGAAACAGTTCTGTAAGTTCACAATACCTCAACATACCTCAATACAGAATGCACCTGTAAACATGTAACCTAGTGACTATATTTCCTACATATTTATTTTCTGTTAATCTGTATATTTGTGTTGTTTTTCAATATCTTGCATTGTATTACTTTGTATTTCTGTAACTGTAACACTTCAATGTTCTTGAACCCAGGACATACTTGAAAACGAGAGAAATCTCAATGTATCCTTCCTGGTAAAATCCTTTATAAATAAATAAATAAATAAATAAATAATCTCGGGCAAAAATTCAAAAATAATATGTATTTCAGATTTCTTAGCAAATGATGAAGCAAAAGTGCATTATATGCAAATAACCTTGTATGGCTATCATGTGATTGGCTGACAAGTTTTTACCTGACTATTTTCCTTTATAGTCCTCCTTTTTAAAGAAGCATCGTTTAAAAGGGAAACCGTAGCTTCATCAGGATAAACAGCAAATGCAGGAATGTGGGAAAGACCGGACTGTCTCTTTTCCTCCCATACTGGGGGTTATTCAGTAGGTGGTCGTGTGTGCACCGATGTTACAAACGCCATCAAAAATTGCCAAAGTTGCAACATACCAACATTTAACAGAAATAAAATCCAAAGAGCAAAAGGAGATGCTTCACTGTGAAGCACTTACTGAATAATCCCACAGTCCTTTTTTGCTGTGTACTCTTAGTTTTCCATTGTGCATGTTAGATATAAAAAGTCACAGAGAATGGCAATAATAATATTATTGTGGAAACCAGGTGGTTTGGGCTTAAATTATTTTTTCTATCATGAAATACACCAGCTGTTCTCATTTATATTGCTTTGTGTAGCACGATTTGTGGTTTCAACAATCTTCAACATATTTGTAAAGAAATGGAGACAGTTTGTCATAAATGTTACATTCAAGCATTGGCGGCCAATGTGTTTGCTCAATGTCTCTGTGTCACGATTCCCTCTAGGACCTATGGTACTGGTCCCTAATACACAGAATTCTATCTACCCTTCCGATCCTTTGATGGTTGGCAAAACTACCTAATACCACTGAGCAGACAGTGATATAACCGTAAAGGGATAATAGGCAACAGGCATTGGTCTTAAACCTGCAGGGTTATCCAAAGAGATTCGAAAAGTCACCGCACATTCGGTGACTTTTCGTTCTCTTCAATTCGGTTCCTTTTGCCGATTGCATTTCGGTGACCCTGCGGTGTATTCAGCAAACACCACAGGGTCCCCGAATTGCAGGGAAAAGCTGCCGAAAACCTGACGAAAACTAACCGAATGCACTATGAAAACAAGCAAAAACATCTGGATTAACCTTCGAAGAGGAGCCGAACATGAGCCGAATCACACAGAGCCGAAGCAGCTGTGACGTAGAGGAGGCAGTGAATAAATTAGAAAAACCATTTGTATGAATCTGGGAAAAAGAAACGCTGTTTGCAAAGAAACTACTGAGCGAAAATGTCTGAAATTTTCACAGGAGGTCCAGGGAATGATAATAAAGAGGGCTGTTACAAAAAAAATAAGCAACTGAAAAAAAATCAAAAAAAAAATCGGACTTTTAATTTTTTTTTAAAAAATTCAGAAAAATGCTTAAAGTATCCTAAAAAATCTATAAATAAAGAGACTTTTTGCTGCAGAATTTATAATGAACGGTTTATTAGATATTGAATTAAAACGGGAATATTTTTAACATTGAAGTCTATGGGATTCTCCTGAATAAATTTGCCGAATTAAACCACCGAATGGCAGGGCATTAGGGGAACCTTTCACTGCTGGTTTGTGTTCTCTGAATAGCCGAAGTAGTGCTTCTCTATGGGGATTTCACTGCCCTCGAACAGGGACCGAACAGGCACCGTATGTTCAGGCAATTCGACAGGATTTGGCGAATTGCCTGCTCTCTGGATAGCCGAATGGCCAGGAAAGGTAACCGAACGCTGATTTTCAGCGTTCGGTTACCTTTCTCAAGCAATTCGAATCTCTTTGGATAACCCTGTTGGTCAGCAGAATCACAGGGATCTTAACACCAGGAGGGGTAGTCAGCCGTATGCTAAGTTTGGTACACAGAATCGTTCTCAGAATAGCCAGTTTTGATACACAGATGAGGTTGTCAGGAGTAGCCAAGGTTAATACATAAAGCGGGTTGTCAGGAATAGCCAAGGTCAATACACAAAGCAGGTTGTCAGGAATAGCCGAGGTCAATATGCAGAGCAGGTTGTCAGGAATAGCTGAGGACGGTACACAAAGCGGGTTGCAACAAGAGAGCATTGAAGGGACATGATTATCCACGTCAGGGCACTGGACTGACTGAGACGCAGGGCTTTAAACCCGGCGGTGCATCTGACCCACAACAACAGGGATCTCCTTATCAGTCGGCGCCTGGCCAGCGATGAACTGCTGCCGGGCGCTGGCTATACTGAGCAGCACAAGATGTGACACTGTGGCTAGAAAGGGTCCTCATTTCCATACCAAATTTTGACCAGGGTTTTGATAAAAAAATACAGTACACAGAAAGTAGGTGCGCGCAGAGTAGGGAACCTCCGTCCCAACCTTCACCCAGCAGCTTGATAGAATCTAATTGGCTCTCAGGTAGAAAAAACGGTTCACCTGTGTAGTTGGTCCAGCACATTCTGATCATTTAGGGTTAACCCCTGTCTTCTCCTGTGACTGTTTACAGCCATTTAATATATTTCTTCTTATTTAAATTATGTTGCGCAACACTACAATTGTGTAGTGATTTCTCTAAAACCCAGTACACTATCCATTTTTTCCTCCATATAAGTAACAACGTTTCAACTTATATAAGACCTTTGTCATATGTAAAGTGCGATTGCATCATTTACATGGCGTGACAGTGTGATGAGGGGTAGGGTGGTAGACCACAGATATATTAGTAGGCATATGCCATTTTCCCACTATATGGTTAAGTGTGAGTGTGTGTATTTCCCAGAGAGGGAGAGTGAGCAGACTGTGTGCTGGCTACACCAAGGGAGGGAGGAAAGAAACTCCTGAACTCTAAGAGAAGTACTTTAATATTCTGTTCAATTTATTGTAAAGCAGCCTAGCCGCCCAATAGCTAGAGAGGGACTCATATGTTTAGTCAGACTCCACAGGAGTAGGCGTTTGTTTTATGTTTTGTTTATTTGATGTTTTGATGTACTCTGCTGCTTTTATGAATGAATAATAAAATAAAGAGGGAGTACTGAGCCTTGCATCCAGTGCCTTTATCACAATGGATAGTGTGTTTGGAAACTTAGGTGCTACTTCATTATCTATCACTTTACTTACCCTCGTACCCTGCTATATTTGGGCCATATTACATACTTGGTGCTAACTTAACCAGAGCCGTTGTAAACTTCCAAGAGCCATTATAGCCTATGGAGGTTTTAAGTTTACAGCTGCTCTGGTTAAGTTAGCACCAACTTTGTAAAACTGCCCTTTATCTTTTATTTTTTTTATGTTGTTTTGTGGCATCCATGTTGTGCTCATCCAATTTTTAACAAGTATTTATTAACCGTTATGTTTAATTTGCACCCTCTTTGGTTTAATTGCATATTAAGTAGTAACCCTATCCTTAACAGTAACTCTTATCATAAAACAACTAGAAAAGAAGCACTAACAGTATCCCTAGTTGTAACCCTAATCATAAAACAGAATCAGTAGCCTTAAACATAAAATAAGCAGTAACCCTAACTCTAATCTTAAAACAAGCAGTAAGAGCAACCTTGACAGTAACGCTAACCATAAAACATGCAGAAACAATAACACCAACCCTAATCAATTGTTACATAATTTTTTTGTGGAATTTGTGATTATGCATGACATGATAAGTTCTGCCCCTCCACTTTACATGTTATTTCCTATGCCGAGTGGGATTTGTTTTGTTAAAAAAGTGCAGTGTACATATATACATTACATTTTTGCTTAGAATATTGGAAATGTACGAATATATGGAAAACTACTGATATATCGAAACTGGTCCAAACCCAATATATAAGAAATCTCAAAACTGGTTGATTTAGATTATTTCTGAATCCAAAAATATTAGATTCCGAAATATTCTGAACTGTAAATTTTGCTTGTGCGCATGTCAACCGTACATGGCGTAAAAGGAGTTCTGGCTTAATGTCTCTCCCCCTCCCATATTAATTCTAGATTATCCCTTTAAGATAGGTAAGTGATAGTAGATATAAGGTAGGTAAGTGATAGTGATAGTAGTGATAGTAGATATATACTAGTAAAGTAACTGTTCATTTTCATGCAGGACAATGGGTAAACTGTATTTGTTTTCCCACCTATTAAATATCATGTCACTGTCACTGAAATCTTTCCACTGCACGCACATATTTAATATAGTAAATTATTGATTATTGAATCTTCATAGCTGAAATAATAACTCTGAGGCACCAGTATTGAATGCAACATAATTTAATGATACAATGAAAAAAATGTCTGAACCTGTACTAGGGTGACACAGTTGACAATTTCAGTTTTTTAGCATAGTGAGAAGGATCTTGAGTAAGTCTCAAACATGCAGAAATTAATTTCTGTCTATCAGGGTTATTCGGATACAGCCGATCTAACCCCAAAATGTCATTGAACATTGAATTTCCCCGTACTGTGACATTTCTGGGACATTCGGCTATTCAGAGAGCAGACAGTTTGTCAAATTTTGGCGTATTGCACGAACGGTGCTGTTCGAAGCCAGTGAAAGTTCCCATAGAAAAGTAATGGTTATCCTATTTAGAAAACAATGAACAGCAGTGAAAATCTTGTCGAACTGCCCTGCTATTCGGTGGTGTCATTCGATAGGTTTATTCGGGCGAACCCCATACACTTCAATGTTAAAAATATTCCCGTTCTTATTCAATACCTAATAAACCGTTTATTATTTTAATCTTCAGTAAAAAAATCTCTATTGATTTTTTTTAGGATGTTTTAGGCATTTTTCTTCATTTTTTTGGGCAAATTTGTTTGTTTTTCTTTTTAAAAGCGTTTTTTCTTTTTTCTGTAACAGACCTGCTGCTTGCCCTGGCAAATGATGTTGAATCCAACCCTGGTCCAACAGATGACACCACGTTTAGTCTCCCCACTAAAAAAGGCCTCTCCTTTGTGCACTGTAACATCTGCAACTTACTCCCTAAACTGGACGAGCTTAAAGCTTGGTGCCTCCATTACAAACCTAAAGTCATTGTGCTGACAGAATCATGGCTAACCCCTAAAGTACCAGACTCTGCCATATCAATACAAGGGTATTCATGTTATAGAAAGGACAGAGCAAAGAGAGGAGGAGGAATTGTTATTTATGTTGACGAGTCCACAAAGTTCACCCCTCTGCAAAACTCTAGCTCCCCAGCCACTTTTGATTTCCTTTCTGGTATTATTGAGATCCCTTTCAGTAAACCAATTGTTGCTGCTGGATTCTATTGCCCACCGAGCTCCCCAGTGCACTCCCTTTCTGACATAACCCAAATCCTTAGTAAATTAGTAGCTCATAACCAAAAAAGTGAACTGCTGGTCCTCAGCGATTTTAATGTTGACTGGCTGAATCCTAAAAACAATAAACACTGCTCCCAGTTTAAGGCTTTCCTCCCCCACTCACATTAATAGGAAAAGCCTTAACCATACCTTGCTGGACTGGATTCTCTCATGTCCTGATAGAATACAGGAGGCAGGCATTCTCGCTAATAGCTCCAGTGATCACTGTCTAGTGTACTGTGTGCGCAAAATAAAGGCCACAAAATCTCCCCCAAAGGTAATAATCACCAGGTCCTTCAAGAAATTTAATCTTGAATCCTTCCTAAATGATCTCAAATTGTTCACGTGGTACAGGCTAAACCTAATCCCAGACCTGGACTGTGCAATTGAATACTTTCAGTCAGAGCTCCTGCAAGTCTGGAATGCCCATGCTCTGCTGCGTAAAGTGCGAGTCAAAGGGGCACATCTCCCCTGGGTTACAGCTGACCTCACACACATGTACCAGCTTAGAGATTCACTCTGGTCAAATTTCAAGAGTACTGGATCCATGAACGATCACTGTGAATACCGAAAATGGCAGAATGCAAGCACAAAGCAAACAAAAATGGCCAAAGCCCAATACTTCAATGAAAATCGAAACAATAGCATATCAAACCCGAGAAATTTTTGGAAAATCATAAATAACATACAATCGCCCCCTGTCCACTCCAAACCAGCTGCTGTCAAAGTAAACAACCAAACCCTGCAACACCCCCTAGATGTAGCAAATGCCTTTAATAACTATTTCATTGGATGCGCCAACACCCTGATTGCTAAACTAGCAATTGCAACACATTCAGAAAGGCAGCACACAAGTCAGATCCTTCCAACTGTACAAAAACCCTGTATCAAAGGGAAATTCAGTTTTAGACCGGTGCCTGTCAGTGCCATTACTAAACTTCTCTGTAACCAAAAAATGAAACACCAGTCAGGACCTGACCAAATCCCAGCAATGCTGCTGAAAATCAGTGCACCGGCAATTGCAAAACCTGTCACAACCCTAATCAATGAACCACTGGCGACTGGATATATACCCAAACTCTGGAAGACTGCGAGAGTGGTACCTATCCATAAAAGTGGAGACAATACTTTGGTATCCAACTACCGTCCAATATCATTGCTTCCTGTAATGTCAAAAATCCTGGAAAAATGTATTTACACTCAATTACGCGATTACTATCAGTATTGGAACTATTTAACCCCAGATCAATTCGGCTTCTGTCCAAATCATTCAACTACAACTGCCCTTTTAAAAGTTTCCAATGATATCCAGGCTGGCATGGAACAAGGAAACATAACTGGAGCCATCTTCCTTCCTAACTGGAGCCATCTGCCTTTGACACAGTAGACCATGGCATCTTATTACAAAAACTTAAAAACACTGGTATTGGTGATCGCACGCTAACCTGGCTTCAATCATAGGTGTCTGATCAGTCGCAATATGTGTCCATTTCTGACAGCACTTCCCTCCCCCTCCCAGTCACGTGCGGTGTACCCCAAGGCTCGATACTCGGCCCCCTGCTATTCACAATATTCATAAATGATCTGCCCAATGTCTACAAAGCCTCAACTGTACACATGTACGCAGACGACACTGTAATCTATACCAGCAAACCAGATCTCCCACAGCTGGAGGCCGTGCTGCAAGACCAATTCACAGAGGTAGAAAAGTGGATCAAAGATAACAAACTTTTTCTAAATGCTGACAAAACGGTTACAATGCTCTTTGGAACAGCAACTACACAAATTGCAAACACCCCATCTATGTGTCAGGACAAAATCAAATGGCACGCTGACCACAGTCACTTCTCTCAAATATCTAGGTATGTGGTTAGACCCAAATCTATCCTTTGGCCCCCACATTGAAAAACTTTAATCTAAAATTTACTCCAAACTAGGTGCCCTGTACAGAAACAAATCCTGCCTGAACCCCGCGGTAAGAAAGCAGATTGTACAACAAATGCTTATGCCAGCTATTGAATACAGAGATGTAGTGTATGCAGCCGCCCCACAAACACACCTCCAGAAACTTACTACATTGTATAACTCGTTCTGCCGCTTTGTGCTACAATGTAACTACATGACCCACCATTGTGACATGTTAAAAGAACTAAACTGGCCGTCGCTGGAATCTAGACGCACCCTTCATCTTTCCAACCTGGTGTTTAAGAGCTTTTCTGGGAAGCTACCACCCTACCTGAATAGGCTGCTTCCCTCAACAGTTTCCTCATCCTATAACCTCTGATCCAGGACCGGCACCTTACTTGCAATACCACAATACAAAAAGAAAGTGGCTCGATCCTCAGTTTCCTACAGAGCACCGCAATTCTGGAATAACCTCCCAGACGCCATCAAATCTTCCCCCAGTCTAAAGTCACTCAAGAGCTCCCTATTAACATACCTCAATAAGGAATGCACCTGTAAACATGTAACATAGTGACTACATTTCCTACATCTTTATTTTCTGTTAATCTGTATATTTGTTTTGTGTTAATTTCTTGCATTTTACTACTTTGCATTTCTGTAACCATGTTCTTGAACCCAGGACATACTTGAAAACGAGAGAAATCTCCTCAATGTATCCTTCCTGGTAAAATCCTTTTTAAATAAAAATAAATAAATAAATTATTATTCATAGGATCTTATATGTAAATTTCAGGCATTTTCGTCGAGTAGTTTTTTTGCAAATAGCGTTTCAATTTTGATACTTTCAATTGCATTGATTTTTTTACCCCGTTCGTCAGTTTGCTGGCTTTTTCCGGTGGCTGGCCTGCACTGTGATCGGCAGATTTTTATAATGTGTTCGGTGTGTTTTTTGCGGCGGTTCAGGCGAGTTTTCGGTCAGCTTTCAACGTGTGTTTAGCAGGTGTTTGGCAGGTTTTCCCTGCACTTCGGGGACCCTGCGGTGAATGCTGACTTCACCGCAGGGTGGGGAACTTTGATTCCCCGACGTGCAGGGTAGCACGGGGAACGAGAGAGCACCAAAACGTTGGTGACATTTCGGTGCTCTCTGAATAACCCCTTATGTTTCCCAAAATCCATGTTATGCATATAATAACATTTTTCGTAGGTGACATTATTTGTTATTTAACATTTAGAACTAATCAAGGTAAAATATACTATTGTAGTATATACATGTATTAAAGTATTGGCATACTACTAAGTTGTTAGACTAGACAGAATGACTCCATTGGCCTCTATGAGGGGTTCACCAGACGTAGAAGAACATATTCTGCCTGCGTTTAAATCTCAGCAGCTGCCTCTATGTCATTTGAGAGTAATTTATCTTGCAGATGGAATTTAAACGAGAAATATGATGTATGCAAAAACACCTACTGAGAATTCTGCATGAAGACACATTTAATGGCATCATATTTTATTGGGTTCAATTTGGCGCTTGTGCATTAATAAGGGTATATGTCTGTGCCAATCCTGACAATATTGTCTTATATGGAAAGCTCCGCAAGCATAATGTAAATTGAAAAAACTATATGAATCTAGTACAATGCAGACTTTGCTCATTCTTGGGTGGTCTTGGTTTGTGCTTTGCTGTATAAAAGAATTATTAAGTGCTTTTTCTACAGAAAACTTTTTAACTGAACTGCAAAAACTTTAAGCTCATGAAGTTCTTTATATTTGGATCATTGCTCAGTTTCCAAATTATCCTTTTAACTGAGAGATGTGGGAGAATATCAGGACCCTAACAACATGATTGAGAATAGACTAAAGACTGTCAGGATTATTCTAAAAAATGTGAAAACCAGGAGAACTGGCAGGAGAAGAGAACGATTTGAAAGTGAGATAAATGGGAGAATTTTTTTGGTTTGGCTACTTTGACCTAGAATTTTCACTTCTCCAGTCATTCTCCTGAGTTTCACCTTTCTTTGAATAGACCTGTGTATGAGGATCAAGGGAGCTGAAGTTCAGCAACATCTAGGATCTCCGATTTAACACCAAAGATCAAGATGATCTCTGTTTATTTTCAAGCATTGTAGTGGTGGCATTTGGCAAACTGCATGTCAGTCAGAGCTATGTCTGTCAGGAAATACACTCTGACCCTGAGGGATTCTTCAGGTTACTGTGGATCTGGAAGGCTCCAGACAGAGGTGGCCTTAGAGTTTGTGAGGCCTTAGGCAAGGATCTAATGTGACACCTAATAATAATAATAATAAAACACAACAACAGAAAAATTACCCTAATACATTTTAAAAGATTTTCAAGATGGAAGTGTATGAAAGCATGAGCATATTTGCGTGGAATGTCATGGAATCTATGACATTCAATATAGATTGCATCATGTGAGATCCACATTTGAGTGAGACCTAGGACATCCTCCTATTTTGTCTAATTATAGAGCTGCCTCTGGCACAGGCATTCATTTCACTGTATAATACACATATTTCTAGGAAGGATTTACACAATATGTCCAGGGGCTGACTGGCAACCTATGGCCCAGGGGGCAATTACAACCCATAGGCCCAATGTTGCAGCAACCTGGCCCCCCATTTAAATAAAAAATAAAAGAACATGGTCAACAAATTACATTTTAAGGCTGTTTTAAATAAATAATTATTATTTTCACCAAACATAAATTAACAAAATCCATCAATAACACTTAACTCTAAGCAATGTCCCACCTACCACAAACTAATATTGCCTATATAAGAACAATGTTCCCTTTTCACATTATTACCCCCTAGTTCACAGCAATGCCCTCTTTTACCCATAACTAGTAACCTCTGAATCAGAACAATACCCTGTTCACATTACACAGATGTCCTTTTATATCCCAGAACTGCCTACTTCCCAAAAATAAAATCCCCATACAAATGTACCCGTGACCAATTTTATTAGTTGTAAAAACCAGTCACACACTCACACTGACAAACACATATACTCAGATATACATACATACACTCACAGATACACATACTGCAGACACACTCTCCCCCTTTCCTCTTTACATCTTTTCATGCCACCTTCCTCTTTTTTTCATCTTTCTCTTTCCCCATTATTCCTTTCTTTCTCCACCTTTTTCATCCCCTTCTATCCATGCTCCTTTTTTCTTCCTCTTCCAATCTTCTTTCCCCTCCTTCTTTCTATGCAGATCTTCCCACTCCCCTCCATCTATGCCCATTTTCTCTCTCCATTTCCATACTCCTTTCCCTTTTTTCCTTTCCCTGCTCATGTCCTCTCTCCCTTTCATGCTCATTTTCTTTCTACCCCTTTCTCTGCTCAACTTCTCTCTATCCCCTTCCATGCCCTCCTCGTCTTGTCTGTCTCCACTTTCCAGTTTCTCTCACCCCCTTTTCAGCCCCCCATTTTCAGCTTTTCTCCCGCTTTTCAGATTCTCTATCCCCCTCTTTTATCTTATCTCTCCCCCATTTCAGCTCATCTCTCACTTCCCCTGTTTAGCATGTCTCACCCCCCTTTTCAGCTTCTCTTGCCCCTTTCCAGCTTCTCTCTCGCCTCCTTTTCAGCTTCTCTCTGCTTCCTCCAAGACCCTTTTTCTTAGCTTCTCTCCCTTTTACTCATCTTTTATTTCCACTTCATATTCTTCTTTTCCCCCCTTTCTGTTCCCTTTTGTTCCTCCTCTCCCTTTTCTTGCCAATACCTGGGGCCAGCGCTCTACTTCACTTCTGGGGGACTGGGAGGTTGTGATGTGTTAAAAGGTCACTTCCTCCAAGCGCAGCTGCTGTAGAGGAGGGAAGCAGAATGCTATGAGGAAACTAGGGGTGGTGACACTTTAGAGTGTTCGCCCTGTGCAATGGAATTGCACAGAGTTCACTTTCTTAAGACCTACTATGAGGCTCCTGGTAATAAGACCGGCCGGCCACAGTGTGTAACAGCCGGCTGGTCTCATTAAAAAGAGATGCAGTACAGCTGCCACACCGGACATTTTATTGGGCTGGAGACAGGCCCAGGGGGCATTTGCCTATCTGCCCCCCGCCTAGTCTGCCCCTGAATATGTCCCAACTTGTATCACACTTTACGTCGATTCTAACAGGAAAGTAGTAAAATACTTGTAAACTTACAGGTCTATTCACTAAAAGTTGAATTGGAAGGAAGAGAAGAGAACAATCTAGACTAAATAGCCGATTTGGAAAGTGAGATAAATTGGAGAATTTTTCTGGTTTGGCTATAATGACCTAGAATTTTCACTTCTCCAGTCATTCTCCTGAGTTTCACCTTTTTTGAATACACCTGAATATCTTTTCAAACACAGATCATAGATTTTGAAATGTTCCCTTCAATCACCTTCATGGTTTTCAGCAGATCTTTGTTTTAGTTGTTTAGTCAGGCACCTTCAGATGAAATTTTATTTCCTTATATCATTATAAAACAGTAACAAGCGGAGTTACCTAAAATATAGTGGGCCACATTACATTCCTGACATTAACGTTAACTGCGGTGTCTACCGCATATTACGATCCAAACGCAAACAGGTTAAGTAACCCGTTTGCGTTTGGTACCTTGCGTTTTTCAGCACGAGGTTACTGTACTTTGTACTCCCTATCCTTAACATGGGGAGCGCAAAGTGTTAATCAGCATTAGTATTACAATCTACTAGCGCTGATTATCATCCAGCTCTGGTTAGCAAAAAGTTAACCACAGCCAGGACTTGGTGTTAACGGATTCCGCTTCTGCAGAATCCGTTAACACTAGCCTAAAAATAAAAAACAGAAGCGTTGTGACAGAACCGTTCTCTTCCGCCTGTCCTGACTCTCCAGACACCCCTTTGTTGCAGTCAGCCCGGCTACTGGGAGCGCTGTCCTCAGCGCCTCGAGCAGCTTGACCCGCCTGCTTCTGATTCTCTGCCCTGGAGCCGTTAGGAATTTCCAGAAGGCCGCTCGGTGCCTTCTGAGGTTGAGTGTATAGTGTAGCGTAGCTGAAATAAAACACCAGACGCTGCTGTATGCTTTAAAACAGGATTCTCTCTCCGTCTCAGTCTCTGAGAGTTATGACTGTTAATGAACAAAATGTCACCATTTATGCTGAATTCCAACTGCCATAATTTGCATAAATGACGCACATCGTCCTACTAAAATGCTAATTACATTATGTCAGATAGGTATTTACAATAAACATTCTTTACATTCTTTAGCTCACACAACATTTGCATAATCTATTGTTCTAACACATCAGATTAAAGACAAACACTATCACAGACTTCTTGAATCAAATATGCAGCCTGATAAGGGGAAAAGCCCTGTTGCATAAATTACACAGCAGTAAAGCTTGTTTACTGGCTATACAAAAACACATTCACCTACAGGAATATAAGTATATTTAAAACTAAAGCTACGCCATTTTACACTAAACTAATTTAACCCTTTCGCTGCTGAGGCTTTTCCCGCCTCTGTGCTGACGTCATTTTTACCGGTTTTGCTCATCATGTTTAAACGTGTTTTGAAGGCTTATTTTAGTATATTACCCAGACATATTATATATCGTTCTTTCCGTCAGACTCGGTAGATTCATAATATGTCATTATTATATGTATACGTTATGTCATGTCTGTATATTATAACAAAAAATGCATTAAAATATGTATTTTCAATAATTTACAACGTGTAAAGTGTTTTTTTTAACATTTTAACATGCGAGCAATTGCGGTTATATTTTGTATGGGGTGCGCTTGTTAAAAAAATTAGAGATGGGGTCTCGTTACATTTTTTTGGGGGAAAATTACGCGATTTTTAACAAACGTACCGCATACAAAAATCGTTAGTGCAGCATCATTGTTCACATTATAAATGAAATGGGAACAATATTGCTGCATTAACAAACCAAAAAAAAGAAAAAAAAAAGTGTTTATTTTTTTTTATATTTTTTTTTTAAATTGTTTTTAAATTTTTATTTTTAATTTTTTTTTTTTTTGACAAAATTTTTCACAGTAGTGTTTGGTATCGTTGGAACGGCCATGCTCTGGCCGATCCAACCATACCAAACTTTAACCCCTAGCTGCCACGGATCGGGAGATAGGGAGTTCATTGGAACTCCCTATCTCCACCGTTGGTGGCAGTTAGGGGTTAAGTCCAGGACTGGCATCATCGTGCTACGCACGATGACGCCAGTCCTCAGGGGGAGTTCCCGGAGGCTTGGCCGACATCCAAGATGTCGGCCAGCTCCGGGAAAGGATCGCGAATCGGCGCTTTTTTTAGCGCCGATTCGCGATCCAGCTCCCCAGGGGTTAATGCCAGGCACCATTTGGAAGGGCAGGCTGTGCCCTTCCAAATGGTGCCTGGGTTAACCCCCGCAACGCCGCCGATCGGGAGGGAGAGAGGTCCGAAGGACCTCCCCCCCTCCCTTTCAGGCGCCTCCTCCGCACATGCGGGGTGGGGCGCCTGAATTAGGTGTCATCGCGCTGCCGCGATGACACCTAATTCCGGCGGCTGCGGTTCCGGATGCCGGGCTGACATCGAGGATGTCAGCCCGCACCGGAGGGGCCAGCGATCGGCCGGAACCCGGCCGAACGCTGACCCCAATGGGAGGACGCGCTCAGCGCGTCCTCCGCATACCAGCGGTAATGCGGAGGACGCACTCAGCGCGTCCTCCGCATTGAAGTGGTTAAACTAAAACCAAACAATGTAAAATATATTTAAAAAAACACGATACAATTGAACATAAAGTCTCTTGGGGTTTGAAGCATGGAGCGTTACATCAGCTCCATGACAAGCGTATACTCACCTCCTGTCCCGCGGCGAGGACCCCGGCTCCAACCGCCTAATCCGGCCGGCGGGAGCAGGGAAAGACTGGGGGAAAAAGTCCCTCCAGTCTCTCCCTGCGTATCACTACGCTGACCGGCCGGATCTCGCAAGATCCGGCAGGTCATGTGACCGGCAGGGGGAAACTCAATGGAGTCCTATGGACTCCATCGAGTGGATGCTCGCTGCTGCTGCGAACATTCCGGGGGTTAACGCGCGGTAACAATGCAGGCAGCATTTTTGCGCCTGCATTGTAATCCAGCGATAAAACGCGGGCGCAAGGGGGAAAACTGCGAGCGCAGTTTTTCCTCCCTTGCGCCCACGTTTTAATGCTAGGATTGTAATATAGCCCAGTATGTTTAGTAATTATTTCACTGTGGATATAGTAACAGAGATAACATGGATGGAACAAAGTAATATAGATTGAAAAATTGTTAAGGACTGTAGAAACTGTCGCTGTTCTATGAAAAGGTCTGCGGAAACTTTTGGTTCTATATAAATGATGCTAATAATATAATAAAAAAAGAAAATGTCCTTTAAGGTCATCATTTTATACATTCCATTTTCTATTAAATCTATGTTAACAGTTTTAAAAGTTTATTTTGAAATCTTTAAATTTTCGATAAACTGTTTCATATAATACCATGATTAATATTATGTAAATATATATATATATATATATATATATCTGTCAATTCATGCTGTACAATAGCATAAAGGCTATTTCTAACCCTAATAATAATAGTAATTTTCCCTTGGATCTGCGGAGTTGAGTTACATTTTTCCGATTATATATTTTTTTAGAGCTCTTATAATTTGTGATAAATTCCATCAATTCATAAAGTAAGGAAAGCTGTGTAGTACTGCCAGAAATATTATAGAAACAGGAAGTTTTTGTATGTTCATTTTAAATTTCAAACAAAACTCTCCGATAGTTTCCACTCAACAGCTGAGAAAGAAATGTAAGATCTGGACCCATGGCCAGTGGTGAAGGACAGTAAGGAGACACAATATAGACCTGACATAAGAAAAAAATGTTCTGTATTAAATGATAACTTTTGGTGGGAAAGCAGGGGAAAAAACACAAAAGACCATTGTTTTATGATGTTTATATGACTTGCTGTACCGGACGAACAGGGACAAGTTAGTTTTACGTTCATGAGTCAAAAAGGTAAATGACAGACCTCCTAATCAGGCAACATTTCATTAACAGAGCACAGTTGCAGGCCGTCTCTTTTGTCTCTTGTTTGTATTTCCCAACTGGAAAGTGTTGTTTGAATATCGATCATTCTTTCTGATTCCCATGAAACATACAGTACTAAGATGTCCATGCAATGTCAATGTACCCAGGCCATTCCCAGATACGAAGTAGTAAAAGTAATAATAGATCCTATCTTGGTATAATTCTCTTGTACAGGTTACCTTTTGCTCTAATTCTTTCCTGTGTGCCTTCTCAGATTCAAGTTTATCTTCAAACTGGGTGAGCCGTTTCCTCAAAAACTCAATTTCTGTCTGTGCACAGTCAAAACGGAGCTGCCATTCATCTGCTGAGAAACATGAGAGAGGTTTGTAGACAATGTAGAACAAAAAGGTATTTTAATAGGCTGCCAAGATAAGAATGTTTTGAGTGTGATAATTTCTACATGGAGAATAACTAACAAGGAAACAAAGCTACAAAAACAATGCTTCCTCTAATCAATCTATGCCTATCTTATTAGTGCAGGAAAATTGAATATGTTGCAGATTATTAAAAAAAATATTTCTTCAAAAATCTGTTATTTTAGCCATTCTTCTATAAATGATTATATTTTTCATTTCCATACATGAAAAATGAGACGTCATTATTAGAAAGATGTTTTATGTTTACAAAGACATGAAAAAAATATACATTTATTTAGGACAAGAATATTTCAGTCTTTAAGAGGCTCAGTAAATGTATCTACTTGTGGGGGGGGGGCAGAAGTCTAAATATGCAAGTTGAAAATGGACACAATATAACCTTTGTAGCAAAAGTTGGGAAAATCTATCACTTCTTGAAACAGCGTAAATTAGTTTAATAAATAGTGGGCATATTGAGGTCGATGAATGACAGATGATAGTCAACACATGTACCAGAGATGTCCAATCAACTTTTATCGACCCTGGGCTAGATCAAAACCCAGCCGTTAATGGAGAGCTGCAGATGGGGAAAATGTACACAAGCCTTTTCACATTTGTGGCTCACCATTAGCTGCTCTATTCCAGTCAGGTAGCTGTGCCAACAGCTCAAGCCATAATATTTTTCAGCTGCAAACCAACACCGGCCATGACGCTGCCACTATTATCTGCTCCTGGAGTCCATAGGACTCCATGGAGCCCATTGCTACCCTTCCAAGCTCTGTGCTAGCTCACTTGAGCGAAGTCGCATAGGAACTGCAGAAGAAACAATGGAAGGACACTGGGAACTACTTACTCCAAGTCTTCAGTAGTTTTGCGGGTAGTGGAAGCTGCCGATTGCATTACCTTTTGCACGGGGAGAGCATGTTTCTTAGAGTGATGCAGTAAGAGGCTTTTGCTAAAGTAAAATCACTCAACACCATGTTCTGAACATCGTTTTTGATCTCCAAACTGGCTCCAGAAAAGAAAGAGCTACTTATGAATAGCTCCTTCGCCAAATTCCAGCTACAAATTAACAGCGCCCAAAGTATAGGGAACCGTTAATTTACAAAATGCTGCAACATCTGAGCCTCTGCGTGTGGCTCCTTTGTGATAACACTAGGAGCCATTTATGTTAGAGTCGTTATATTTATTTATTTATAAAGGATTTTACCAGGAAGGATACATTGAGATTTCTCTCGCTTTCAAGCATGTCCTGGGTTCAAGAACATTGAAATTTCCAGAAATACAAAGTAATAAAATGCAAGATATTAAAAACACAAATATACAGATTAACAGAAAATAAATATGTAGAAAATAGTCATTATGTTACATGTTTACAGGTGCATTCCGTATTGAGGTATGTTAATATGGACCTCTTGAGTGACTTGAGACTGGGGGAAGATTTGATGGCGTCTGGGAGGTTATTCCATAACTGCAGTGCTCTGTAGGAAAATGAGGACCGAGCCATTGTCTTTTTGTATTGTGGTATTGCAAGGAAGGTGCAGGTCCTGGATTGGAGGTTATAGGATGAGGGAACTGCTGGAGGAAGCAGTCTATTCAGGTAGGGTGGTAGCTTCCCAGAAAAGCTCTTAAACACCAGGTTGGAAAGGTGAAGGGTGTGTTTAGACTCCAGTGACGGCCAGTTTAGCTCTTTTAACATGTCACAATGGTGGGTCATGTAGTTACATTGTAGCGCAAAGCAGCAGAATGAGTTATACAACGTAGTAAGTTTCTGAAGGTGCGTTTGCAGGGCCACTGCATTCACTACATCTCTGTAATCAATAGCCGGCATAAGCATTTGTTGTACAATTTATCTAAAGGCTCCAGCCATTACCTTAATAGATTAGTTGTCATCTATCCCATTGTTTTTTATTTTATTTTATTTTATGGTAAAGCAAAGTATTTACAATACTCTATTATTATCTAATTTAAGGTGATAAACATATATTATTATTCAAATGGAAAAAAGCATAGTTACACAGAAAGGTGTAAAAATTGCAATATAACATAGACTGAACCCTATTGTAAAACAATGACATAAACTATTAATGCATTCACCTTTTGCTAGCTTGAGAACACTTGCTTTTCATCTTGTCCTTGTGGATCACAGACTACTATAGGGCAGACATAGACTTTTGTAACTTTTTCTTACCTCCTCCAGAGCCGCCTGTATTTAATTCCCGTAGCTGGATTTGTTGTTGGGCTTCTTCTAGCTGCTTTGATAGAGTCTCCAGGTTTCTCTGCATTTGCTCATACTTCACCTTAATAAAATAAATGTTTTTTTATAATAACGCTAAAGAATGTAAGACTAAATTTGCATATTTACACAAAAGAATCACCATTAAATAATACAATTTGTGAAAAGAAAGTGATGAACTTACATGAGCACGTGCTTAACATTTCAAACATGCTTTACGAAATTCTATTAAATACATATATTTATATCTTAACATGCATAATGAATGTTATAATACGGACAATTTTCAACTCACTGAGAACAATAATTTTCTTTTTCTGACAGTATTATGATTTAGTACATTGTGCCATAACAGGCTATTGTAGTTATATACTGTTTGATATTGTGGAAACAGGAAAAGTAGCAGATCCCTGTAGACACAAATAAAAATTTTAAAACTTTATTTTGTGGTTTATGATCTCTTTTGCATTCCTCTGGTAAATATTTTCTCAAAATTCGTGAAAATACACAGGGCCTCATACCAAGCACTCAAGCTGTTAACTCTTAGCAGATCCCTATTACCAGCTCTATTACAAGCAATCCAAAATATTACAACTCGACTCATCATATATGGTAGCGTCTCCTGGAGTCCACATGACATCATAATGCAATCTCAATGGGCCATTGGAAAGACTGCTAACTATGGGCCCTATTACATTCTTCACGCAAAAACGCATCAACGCGAGGGGCAAAACCCTTTGCGCTGAACATCGTATTACAATGTCAGCGCGTGTATATGTCTACCGCGGGTAAACCTGTGCGAACGCTGCACGAGCGTACTTTACTGAGCGCGTCCTATACTTAACATTGTGAGCGCAAATGCGTTTGTAATACCATCCACGTACCAGCGCACAATCTATGCGCAGTTTATAATGCATAGCCTTTGCGCGCATAATTTTAGCATCTCCTAAAAGCTGGTGTTACTGGCAAATTCTATCAACCTGGCCGAAACCAAATACACCAGCCCAAAAAAAAAATGCAGCAAAGTATAGTTACACATTTTACACATACCAAACCAAAAAATTTGAGAAGTTGTGCGTGCTTTTTTTTTTTATACAGCATATACTGTATGCGCAGATTGACTTTGACAGGCGCAAAAACTTAACGTGAGACAATTGTGGTTCTTAATTCTGATTGGCTGAATCGCGTAAAAAACAGTCCGCACACTGATATCTGCGTGCAATGTTACTGCGCACGCGTTTTTCCGCGTCCGTTTTACACGCGTTATTTTTTGATGGATGAAAAAATGCACGAGGATTGTAATACCAGCGTTGAGTTATGCGCGTTAATGTTTGACGCTTTGTGCAAAAATTCACACGTTTACCGTGCGTTTTTGCGCGAAGAATGTAATAGGACTCTATGTTTTTCCGTTCTTCTTCATTCGACAAGAGGAGTTGATGGTTCACCCTGTTCGCTGCACTTTGGGAGCATAGGTTAGCAGCGTTAATTTAAATACCGTTTAATTAGTTTTAAGTGATTTTACAACATCAAAGTCACTCAACAACAGGTTTGGAGAGTTGTACTGAATATGAAGAGTGGCTTTTACAAGCACCTAATGAAGTGCTACTTCTCAGTATTAGTGTTAACCCATAAATTATACATCCCAATTCCTTACCCAAAAACATTAAAATTGAAAAAGAATCAAGCATACTAAACAACACACCCTTTATTATCAGGACTATTCAGAGAAACATGAAAACCAGGAGAACTGGCAGGAGAAGAGAATAATCTAGACCAAATATCGTATTTGGAAAGTAAGATAAATGAACTAATCATGAAAAACAAAAACACAAAAAAGAGACCTCCACTAGGGAGGAACGCAATCACCCCACCCCAAAAGTAACAGTTCACTCCGGGTATGGACACTCCTACGTAGGATTAAACCTGATAAATATTGAGAACAAGGGGAAGAGGGATAAACCCTCAAAAGGACAAAGGAGTGCTAACTTAAAACGTAACTTTTATTAATTACAATGCAACATACAGTAAACCAGAGGTAATTAAAAACATAAACACAAACGCGATGAGAGACAGTACGGTGAAGATACAAATTGAATAGCCGATTGGCAGCCCTAGGGTACAAATTAGGTAAATTTGCCAAAAAATACCAGATGTCAAAACTGAACGGTGTCATTAAATGAATACTGCGTTGGAGTGCAGCATTGACAACATTGGGTTAGTATAATTCCCCAAATGTGCTACTGCAGACACAGAAAAATAGCCATGTACGCATAAATTGCTAATTGTGAAGCAAAAACACCAAAGCAGTAAATTGCAGGGTACTTTGAAGGCAAAAAATGAACATAAATGTAAACGCATACCTTGGCTACCTTGTATAAGGCTAGGGTCAGACTGAGGCAGTGCGAACGCGCGTTCTGGCGCACTTAATCACGGCCGTGCTAGCAGCAGATGCCGGGCAATGACGGCCAATATACGAAGTACGGTCGCACAAAAGTCCGGCTGCGCAACGCAAGTGGAAAATGAACGCATTTTTTCGAGAACGTTAAACCACTAGTACTGACGTACAGAGTGCGCTGCGTCCGCTAGAGGCGTGTGTGCGTGAATTGGAGATGTCAGACGCTGCACATGTCCGGCCAACATAACTTCCAGATGCAAGAAGTGTTTTATTGATGATCCGTACAAAATCACGGACGAAAACGCGCATTGTATGACCGCTATTGCGTATTCCGTGAAAAAATACGTCCATTCTTCGAACGCACATTTTAACGGACAACGTGAAAAATGCGTTAGTCTGACCCTAGCCTTAACAGGATTGATATCTGCGTTATAGTCTAGAATTGACAAGATGGATAAACAGATTCCCAAGGGAGGTGCTGTACATTAATGAGGTATAAATTGCTGAATTGCGGATAGAGACGCCAAATGCAGAAAATTATTGGTTACAATTTAATAAAGCAGGGTAACTAATGCCAGAATATTGAAACAATGTGGAGTATTCATTTGACCTGGCAACCCTATACTAACAAAATGAAGACTGCAGGCTTGCAATGCCGCGAAAAAACAGCCACTCAATCGTGAGAACGCAAAAACCTCACCCCAAACGGCAGAGGAAATAAACCACCGGAGCATATAATTGCAAAAAATGGCAACCAAGGCAAGAAATCATGACATTCACCTGTCCCTAGAAGGCTAGATCGATTCTAACATCACCCTACCGAGTCACACCACATTAACAATTTTAAAATAAACAGGACTCGACACGTGTTTCGCCGGTACTAGACCGGCTTCATCGGGAGTCTACACCAATTGTGAATGATAGTGTCACTATCATTCACAATTGGTGTAGACTCCCGATGAAGCCGGTCTAGTACCGGCGAAACACGTGTCGAGTCCTGTTTATTTTAAAATTGTTAATATGGTGTGACTCGGTAGGGTGATGTTAGAATCGATCTAGCCTTCTAGGGACAGGTGAATGTCTTGATTTCTTGCCTTGGTTGCCATTTTTTGCAATTATATGCTCCGGTGGTTTATTTCCTCTGCCGTTTGGGGTGAGGTTTGGCGTTCTCACGATTGAGTGGCTGTTTTTTCGCGGCATTGCAAGCCTGCAGTCTTCATTTTGTTAGTATAGGGTTGCCAGGTCAAATGAATACTCCACATTGTTTCAATATTCTGGCATTAGTTACCCTGCTTTATTAAATTGGAACCAATAATTTTCTGCATTTGGCGTCTCTATCCGCAATTCAGCAATTTATACCTCATTAATGTACAGCACCTCCCTTGGGAATCTGTTTATCCATCTTGTCAATTCTAGACTATAACGCAGATATCAATCCTGTTAATACAAGGTAGCCAAGGTATGCTTTTACATTTATGTTCATTTTTTGGCTTCAAAGTACCCTGCAATTTACTGCTTTGGTGTTTTTGCTTCACAATTAGCAATTTATGCGTACATGCCTATTTTTCTGTTTCTGCAGTAGCACATTTGGGGAATTATACTAACCCAATGTTGTCAATGCTGCACTCCAACGCAGTATTCATTTAATGACACCGTTCAGTTTTGACATCTGGTATTTTTTGGCAAATTTACCTAATTTGTACCCTAGGGCTGCCAATCGGCTATTCAATTTGTATCTTCACCGTACTGTCTCTCATCGCGTTTGTGTTTATGTTTTTAATTACCTCTGGTTTACTGTATGTTGCTTTGTAATTAATAAAAGTTACGTTTTAAGTTAGCACTCCTTTGTCCTTTTGAGGGTTTATCCCTCTTCCCCTTGTTCTCAAGTAAGATAAATGGGAATTTTTTTCTAGTTTGGCTAATTTGACCTAGAATTTTCACATATCCAGTCATTCTCCTGAGTTTCACTTTTCTTTGAATAGACCTGTATCTCATCTGTTTTACCTCTTTAAATAAAGTTAGATTAGTGAAGAGTTCTAAAATGACTCTTAATGCATTATCAAGTACCTGTATCTCTTTAATGTCTCTTGCTGCCTTCAGTCTCTCTGCTCGCTCTGCTTCCAGGACTTGACATGCCACTTCCCCTTTGAACCGTTCATCAGACAATTCTGTAGTTAAATCTGTCACCTGCAAATATTATGGTGAGAAATTGTCATGATCATATTAAAAAGTGATCTTAAATTGTTTCCCAGCGGCCCTTTCACTTAAGCTCCACCTCCAAGATCAATCTATCCCCAGGACAAAAAAACAAGATTGGCTACAAAGGTGTAGACAAGCAGGAACATTTATTTAGAGGACCTCTGGGTTACACTTGTGTAACCCGGATGACCTCTAAATTAATGTGCCTGCTTGCCTAAATCCTTGTAGCGCACCTCAATTTGTTTTGTTTAACACATAAAATAAATTATTTGTATATATAAAATTGAAATATTAAAGAGCTCAGAAATTGTTAAATATCTATATTATGACAATGGCTGTCTGTATGGAGTAAGGCAGGGATGCTCAAACTTGGCCCTTCAGATGTGTTGGATCTACATCTCCAATGATACTCAGCCATTTATTAGGTTGACACAGCCTTAGGGGAAATGTAGTTCCAAAACATCTGAAGAGCCAAGGTTGAGCAGCCTTGGGAGTAAGAAGAAACAGGAGAAAAATAGAAACCACCCGGTTTCCAGACACATACATTTAGCAGACAACTGTGAAAAGCTCTTGGGTAATGCTAAAGGAGCATTTAATGCAGGCGTTAAACAAGTAATTGATTATAAACAGACTGTAATAATGATAAAACATATTTTGACTAAATTTTGTCACATTTTGATAACCTCACATTTTTTTTACTCTATTCTGAAATCGATTGTGCTTATTTTTATTACAATGCATTTTGTATTTATTGGGTGTATATTTAGAGGAGTAGTGATACTCAAAGTTACTGGATAGTCTTTAAGAGTTCTATAACATAAAGTGTGAATATTTTTACACCACAACGCAATAATTTTAAACTTCCATTTTGCCATCAGATTAAAAGTGCACCTTGCATCAAGTGAGTTTTGAATAAAGTCTCATAGTATCTACTTATTGACCAGGTGCCAGTGTAATTTATGTTCACAGTATATTATATATGGTCCAAGTTAAATAGGCACAATTAGTCTGGATCAAATCTGACACATGTTTGAAATGGATATGAATTTCAAGCCCAGAGCTGTTGCAATATGTGGTTTAGTCACGGGTACCCATAGCCTCAAGTGAACCTTTTGAGGAGCAATCTCAAAAGAGTCATCTGCCATACTATTCTAAATCTTATTTGGCACTTTATTTGTTTATTACATGAAAGTATCTAAAAAACCAATTCATAATTTAATAACCCAATTATGTTGCGATAGTCCCAGGGCTTGCAAAAAAATTCTCATCACTTCTGAAAGCTAAAAACAAAGAAGGTCGCTAATGGACTATGGGGATTTCAGCAAATGGAAAGAAAACTGTTCTTTAGTTAAATGTGGTAATTAATAATGCTTTTCTGACACCTTCAAATACCAACATTACAAATTATGCAAACATTGTTAATAAGAACACACTGTAAAATGTGTTCATTAAATAAGAAACAACTCATCACACAGGTAATGTTTCTGATAATGTGTGTTTACTACTAGAGAGCATCTTTATTCCAAATGCTAATGAGATGATAAACATTCTGAAGAAAGCACCCCATATGGGCTGCTCTTACCAAAGCCCACTTATTTAATTTATGTACGACAGTAGCCAAAGAGATATATATATATATATACAGTGTTATTCAGAGAGAGGTGAAAACCTTGGGAATGACTGGAGAATTGAAAATTCTAGGTCAAAATAGTCACACCAGAAAATTTCTCCCATTTATCTCACTCTCCAAATCGGTTTTTTTGACCTAGAATTTTTACTTCTCCAGTCATTCTCCTGGTTTTCACCTCTCTCTGAATAACCCTGATAGTAAAGTTCATAATTGTAGAAGTCATTTACATATCTCAACAATTCATAGAACTGCTTTTGCCCAGAGAGCTCACATGCTACATTCCCCATATGTAAATGAGGTCTCCACTTTCCCACCTTTTTGCATCCTGGGTCTGTTTTAACACAGGACCCTCCTTGCCTCCAAGTCCAATGCTATTCTGGAAGGCTTTTTAGCAAAGGTCAAGTTATGCAACAAATCACATTCACTACTGTACAGTTGTTCCGGGCTTATTATGCCCTCATCAGCAGGAGATAGACCTTGACTTGTTGCTATCTGTAGCTTACCCCGAGGGCCAATTAATGCTCATTTAAGTTATGATGGAGGGCAAAAAGTGGGATTAAACCCCCCCATAGCAAATAGTAAAGTTCATAAATGTAGAAGACATTTACATATCTCAGCAATTCATAGAATATCTTAGCCCACATGCTACATTCCCCGAATGCTGGAAGGAACTCTGGGTAAAACATGCAAATGAGGTCTCCAATTTCCCACCTTTTTGCATCCTGGGTCTGTTTTAATACAGAACCCTCCTTGTCAGTGCTGCATATGGAGAATGTAGCATGTGAGCTCTGTGGACTAAGCAGTTCATCAAATAAAGTGTGAATAAAGTGTTTTCAATATAATAAAGGGTGGCTTAAATTTTTAATTGACTTTGTTGTTTGCATGTTCCATATGTCCCAACTTTTCAGATTTGGGGTTGTATAGGTAAGGTATTACATTTAGCATAAGAATTCTGTAAAACCAAGCCTATCTTCTAGGTTTAAACATTGATAACAAATTTGCATGTGGAGTGGTGGGAGAAGTGCAACATACCAAAGTTTAATTGAGGAGTATAAAGCTTGAAATGTCCTTGCACTTTTTCTTTTAGGACTATACCTCTCCACATAGTCAACACCTCGGACCAAATTAGAGGCAGGCAATGCAATCGATAAATCCACTAATACATCGGGAAACTTTTGCACATAAAATTGTGCCATAACTGGAACGGGGTATACATTTCCTGTTCACTAGAAAATTACACAGTTAACTATACAAGAAATGCGTTATGTTTTAAATAAAATTATATTTCTTCGAAAGAGAAAGGTTTCAAGACGCCGATCTGACACCATGGAATCACTGCTTCTCTTGCATACAAAGGAATGCAGAACTGGCCTTGGAAACGTACATTTTAATACAATTCTGAATGCTAATAACATTTTAAACAATCTAGCTCTTTCCCCAATGAAACACACTAGTTAAAGTACAAAGTTTGAAAAGTAATAGAAAAAAAACATATCAATATATAAAATGTAATCAAATAGGGCTTTTTAAGTTTAGTAGGTGGAAAAAACATTAATAGTAAGAAAGAAAGCCAAAAAAAACAATGTGAAAAGAAAAAAAATTACGCTGTATTATGTACAACTTTTACAAATGAAAGATGGAGATAGGTAGGGAAATATTTTTGTTTTTGCCTTTAGACGCTTTCTAGTAGCTAGCAAGGGATTTAGGAAATATTAGGATTGATATTTTCTATTGCTTGAAAAATGTTATTAGGTTTTCACATACACTGGGGAAATACATTTTCAAATCACATCTTTGAACTGAAATTCAGAGAGTCTCCAAAGGAATAAATTATCATAAAATTAAAGCCAAGTCAGATTTCACATATCTTAAAGGCTGTTTCTGATTTTAGAATTATTTGTTGAAAATTTTAATTTATTTGTTGTACCTCTTCACCTTTACAAATCACTTTTGCCCAGTGGATAAAATGACTGTTCTGCTCTCATTACTATTTAGCAAAAGACATATTTGAAAATTCCTTTTGTCCACGGAGAAATATATTGCTGATATGTTTTGACAACCAGGGTGCATTAAATACCATAATGTTGTCTTACTGTGACTGTATCAGACTTATTTAATCTATTGCTGCTAGAAACGGTTTACAGGTCCTTATGTGAATCTAAGTTTAATTGGCATATTAATTTATTATTAGATGGCATGTTTGTGTATATATATATATATATATAACATTTGAAATGAAAATGATCACATATTTTAACACTATAAAAGAAGGGCTCAATGTGGACTCTGGCTTGTTAACCCATTATCATAACATCACGTAACATTCAGAATCCTGGCTGGTGTTCTGTTTCTTGTGGGGTTTTTTCGTGTGTCTTTTTCAGCCTTCACTCATTTGTGTTTTTGGTTCTTTTCTTTGAAGTTGTCATGGTCTTCTCACAGTTGTTTTATGAGCCTAAGATCTCTCACAGTCCCTCCTGTATCTACCCCCCGACTGAGCCGCACACTGACCCAGACAAAAAAGAACTATCCTGCCAAGAAATCCAGTGCACCAATGTACTTGGCACAGAATTCATTGAACCCTTGCTACTGGACTGTACTAGTACTTCCAATGGAACAGTGGTGGACCTTACCGTTATGGCGAGGTATGAGACCTCCTTGGCTGCCCGGAGTTCAGCCTTTAGGGGGGGACTGTCAGTTATCACGTCGCTGCCGTCACAAGAAGGCCTGTAATGTGATTATTCCAGCCTGACAGCCCTTTACCTATTTGCCTGCAATACCTCAGTCAACCACTGCAGCAGTCACAGGTGTCTCAATTACTTCCGTGTGTTTCCCTATTTAAGGGCAAATCTCCCATTATGCAGTGCTGCTGCAATAACAGGCTTTCTCAGACTCTGGTCTCCATTGCCTAGCCGTGTAACCTGTGCATCCTGCTCCAAGTGGCACCCTGTGTATTCTGCTCCAAGTGGCACCCTGTGTAACCTGTGTATCCTGCTCCAAGTGGCACCCTGTGTATCCTGTTCCAAGTTGTATCCTGTATTAATAAACCCCCTTTGTACTGTGGAACCTGTCTGTGTGGCTTTATCAATGCATGCTGGGCTCATCTCCTCACCTACCGGTCCTGATTCCTGACAATGAGTGCATGTCGACATTGGATTTGAATTGCTCATTAATCCTCCAATACAAAGTATTAGCTTTTTTTTACAGTAGGCAGCTGTCACAGCCAACCCACAAAATGATTTTGCAGCTCAGCTGAAATAGGGAATGTCACAAACCCAACGTGGTGCTCCCCTGTTTGAAGCATAAGATAATTTTTATTCCCATTGTTTTACTAGGTGAAATCTTGTAATGCAGCCGTTAACCCCTGGCCCCTTCCCTGTTTAGGAGTCCACTCCGCAAAAAACAGACTGTTTCCCTGTGACGTGCATTATTAGGACTTGGGATGCATGGACATGGAGATGTGTTTGGATTTAGGGTGCAGGCCTCTCTTTTGTGCAGAGTGTTTATGTAATCTGGGATTATGCAAAAATGCTATTGTCTATCTGTTGTCACATACCCATGTTCCAGCCCTGTCCCCCTGCCCTCTGTATTCTTCAAGTCTGTGGTTCCCTTGTGTTTCTGTGTGTTGCTTTTCCTGGGTTGCAGCTCAGGGGATAAGTGTGGTTTGCTCGTTAAGCTCTCCTGTTGGTGATGTGGGTTGATCACCTCCCTATATAAAGCAATGGGCCCATATCCCATTGCTCTTGCATTTTGGTTCACTTCTGTTCCTGTTTCCTGCTGAGTGTTTGTTCCTGAGAGCTCCCTGCTGTTATTCTGGTTTAATTTGTGTTTTCTAGTTTACCTTATCTGTCTGCTGTTTCTTTAGTTAGTCCAGGTTCTAGTTCGTGTCCTGTCATTCCTGTGTAATTAGTTCTAGTGTTTCTCCTTTGTCTGGTTCATGTTATATGTCTGACTGATTCCCTGGTTCTGACCCATTTGCCTGGCTGACTAATCTTCTGGTTCTGGACCCCTCGCTCTATATAAGGTATACGTTCTGGTTTATGACTTCTGGCTTTCTCTTGACTTCTCTATCTGGATACTCCTTGTCTGTACCATTTATATATTGATATATATTTCCTGTCTTGTCTGTAGGTCCTTAGACTCTGCACGGCGTTGTTGTATTATATTTCCTTTACAGCAGATCCAGCTATTCTAAAGACCGGTCTTTCAGAATAGGGCTGCTGTGTACCGTGCAGGGACTCTTGCCTAAGCTGTCTACTCTGTATCCTCTGCTTATTAGGGCTTTCCTTTGTACCAGTGCCTCACCTTGGCGAATGCAAGGTGCCCTCCCTGTGACTGACTGTGACATATGTCTGCTGTCTGGTCAATGTGTATCTGTTGCATATTTAAGGAGTTGTAAATCTGTTTTTTCAGGTAAAAATTGTCACATTATCTGATTCCTGTTACAATGGCTTATGTAAATTCCTGTGTGTGGTCACTGATTGCTAATATGTGTGACTTCCCTCTGTTATCTAATGTATTCAGGCAATCTGATGCTAGGCCTGTGATTACATGTCTCATTATCTCATTCATGTCTGGAATTGTCTGGTTCATTTGAGGTTGGAGTGGGCGGGGAGTTTGAAAGTCTTGTTGTCATAAATAGCCATATGTCTTTGGCCAATAAATCAGATCTCTGAACTTACATACAGCCTGCCTGGTGTTTGTTCTTGTGCTACAACCAGCTAAATTCGAGCAGCACCTAGCGGCCCTTCGGATCCGTTCGGAACATTGGAAGAGCAGCGGATCGAAAAGAGCTATCGGGAGCGATTCGGAGGCCGATCTTCGTGAGTGGGTGTCTGGAGAGCCGGACAGGCAGACAAGGGTCCATTACAGGGAAAAAAACATTAATGTTAACGAGTAGTGTGGTTATACTCATAGCCATTTTCTCATTGATGTCTATGGCTGGACTGGAATAGGGCCCATAGAGTCATTGAACTCATTTAGCATTCATATCATGATGCGTAAAATATACATAAAAAAAGTAGAGATGGTGGTATGTGTCAACTCTTGTTGATTTGCACATTGTTGGACTCTTCTGTCTGAGCAGTCATTTTTGTGTCTCCAATTAGCTCAGTTATTCAAACATACTGGACAACTTGATCAGTATATTTTAAAAATTCCATTGGCTAAAACAATTTTTTGTGAATTTGTTTTTATTTATTTTTGCTGTTTTACTATAATAGCAATTTCATGTACTGTACTCTACTGTGAAATTCCGCTAGAACAACTGGATCATCAGATTATCACATTCAGTTCATAATAACACAGCAACAATTTGGAAAGCACCAGAATTGATCGTGTACTATGTGTGTTTCTTCACATTACATTTATTTGTATTTCTACAAATTGTATACAGTTTCTTTTTGCCCCAAAATGGGGATGGTTTGGTTCTGGTTTTATCTTGAATAAGCTTTCACATTGTGTTAAGAAAGTAATTTAATGACACAGTTCTTCATGTATGACAACTGAAAACAGTTGGACATTATGCAAGCTTTGGATACCTTGATTGCGATGTCCTGATGTAATGTAACATGTTAAGCTATATACTGCGCTCCCTTCTTCCTTTCTGTACTCCCCTATAATTTATTTTACTTTATTTTTCTTATATTATTACTTTAATGATCTGTGTTGCAAGATATTGCAATATTTCCTATTCTACCAATAAACTTGAATATGTAAAAATAAAAAAGCACCGGCATTGGGTTCCCACCTAAAGAGGTTTGCTTTGACATTGGCAGGTGGGCTCAAACTTCAATGTCCATATAAGCAAACTAAATCCTTCTATTTCTTGACTTCGTGTGGAAATATGGAATTCAAAGTGCAGATGATAACTTTTTGGTATATACAGTTGTGTTCAAAATTATTCAACCCCCAATGCTGTAAAGGGTTTTAGGGAATTTAGTGTACATTTGTAATTGTATTCAGAATGAAATCCTACAAGGACTTTTTAAAGAACCATATGCAACTAAAATGACATCAATTGGTTTTGTAATACAGTAGTAAATGTTTCTTTTGTGAATTCTTCATTGACACAATTATTCAACCCCTTAAAGACTACCACTCTGAAGAACAGAGGTTCATTCAAGTGTTTTCAATCAGGTATTGAAAACACCTGTGGATGTCATGGAGCAGCAGTAAAGCATAATAAGCACCAATTAGGCATCTTTAAAATGACTGTGATACTCAGCTCCTTCTAGACATTTACTGGTGTGGTTACAAACATGGTGAAGTCAAGAGAATGGTCCAGGAAGACAAGAGAAGAGGTGATTACTCTTCACAGGAAGGGCAATGGCTATCAGAAGATTGCAAAGATGTTAAACATACCAAGAGAGACCATAGGAAGCATCATTCGCAAATTCAAGACAAAGGGCACGGTTGAAACGCTACCTGGTCGTGGCAGAATGAAGATGCTGACTTCGACTGCTGTGCGCTACCTGAAGCGTAGAGTGGAGAAAAGTCCCCGTGTGACTGCTGAGGAACTGAGAAAATATTTGTCAGATGTGGGTACTGAAGTTTCAGCTCAGACAATACGGCGCACACTGCGTAATGAAGGCCTCCATGCCAGAACTCCCAGGCGCACCCCCTTGCTGTCTCCAAAGAATAAGAAGAGTCGACTGCAGTATGCCAAAAGTCATGTGGACAAACCACAGAAGTTTTGGGATAGTGTTCTGTGGACTGATGAAACAAAATTAGAACTGTTTGGGCCCATGGATCAACGCTATGTTTGGAGGAGGAAGAACAAGGCCTATGAAGAAAAGAACACCTTGCCTACTGTGAAGCATGGCGGGGGGTCAATCATGCTTTGGGGCTGTTTTGCTTCTGCAGGTACAGGGAAGCTTCAGCGTGTGCAAGGTACCATGAATTCTCTTCAGTACCAGGAGATATTGGATGACAATGTGATGCAGTCCGTCACAAACCTGAGGCTTGGGAGACGTTGGACCTTTCAACAGGACAATGATCCCAAGCATACCTCCAAGTCCACTAGAGCATGGTTGCAGATTAAAGGCTGGAACATTTTAGAGTGGCCATCGCAGTCACCTGACTTAAATCCGATTGAGAACCTCTGGTGGGACTTAAAGAAAGCAGTTGCAGTGCACAAGCCTAAGAATGTGACTGAACTGGAGGCTTTTGCCCATGACGAATGGGCGAAGATACCCGTAGATCGCTGCAAGACACTTGTGTCAAGCTATGCTTCAGGTTTAAAAGCTGTTATAACTGTAAAAGGATGTTGTACTAAGTACTAAGATTGAATGTCACTTAGGGGTTGAATAAAACTGATAATGATGTGAGCACAGAAAAGACATTTGTGGTTATTTCATTATAAATGTTATGTTATATTTGTCTGACCTACACGTGCCTCTTTGATTTAATTGTAAGCAAGATGACTGAATGATCAAAATCAATGTCAAACTGGCCAAAACACTCAATTTCAGTGGGGGTTGAATAATTTTGAACACAACTGTAGGTTGGACACCCATAATCCGTAATTCTAAAATCTGGAAAACTCCAAAAAACAGATTTTTTTTGGAGCCTGCTAGGTTTTAGTAATTCCAGAATAGGGATGGTCCGTGTACACTGATGCCGAGCGCTCGTACAAACTGTGGTACATACTGGAAGCCTCTGGGCAGCACCAGCGTGTGACATGCTGCACGGAGTCACCTTGACTGAGCATTATGTCCACAAAGAAAGTCTGCACAGCTCTCCCAGTGCATGTAAATGTTGCTGCTATAGCTGTACATAGAAACATAGAAAGATGTCGGCAGATAAGAACCTTTCGGCCCATCTAGTCTGCCCAATTACATGGATACTTTACTTGGATTTATCTTTTGTTTAGGATAGCCTTATGCCTATCCCATGCTTGCTTAAATTCAATTACTGTTTTGGCCTCTACCACTTCAACTGGAAGACTGTTCCATGTATCCACCACCCTCTCAGTAAAATAATGCTTCCTGATGTTACTTTTAAACCTTTGCCCCTCTAATCTAAGACTATGTCCTCTTGTTTTGCTACTTTGTTTCCTTTTAAATATACTCCCTTCCTCTACCTTGGCTCTCCTGCCTCAATCTCCTACCTATCAGATGTCGGATTCACCCGGATTCTGTAAACCACATAAGAATTCAAAATCTGTAATTCACAGTGTCCCAAACCTTACAGATAAGGGGTGCACAATCTGTAATTTTCTAGTTTTTATTGAAATGAAACATATTTGCTTAAGCCCAAGAATATGATTTATTTTATAGTTGAATTGCTACCATAACAGAAACTTTCCTATTTCTAAAACAAGAGAAATTTGACAGTCCCAGAAATTCGAAAGCCTTTTATAAATGCATTTAAATATTAAGCTGGGTAAAAAAAATAAAGTTTTGCTGCCAGTTACGCTATGCAATCTTCTCTAAAGTATTTAACATACAATTGGAGAAGTGATGTGCAGAAAATGACTGGATAGAGTGACACCTGATGAGTGTAACTTTGTTTTGGAAGAAGTTATTTTCACTGAACAGGTGTCTTTCATTTACAAGTGTTCCTATAAACTGCTCCAACAGAGATAATTACATTTATTTTCTTTTTTCTTTTACTATACTCTTTGAATTTTAAATGTTTCTGTATGAGCAGGGTGGCATTCACTCAAACAGTAAATGTTAGCACTATGCAAACAATTCTGTTTTTGTGTCTAGTCTTCATTTCATTCTGTATTATATTTCTGGAGTACATATTATAATACCCCTTTGTCTTCTTTTCAAACAAGAAACTCAGGAATATAGCAAAATAAAATGTCGCAAACAAGAACCAAAACTACTTCTTGAGACTGCAGCCAGCTTTGTAGCAGCTATACAAACGAGTAAATGGAGTTGTACTCACCCCCCACTTAGTAGACGGATGCTCATAAAATCCAAGCAGCCGTTATCTCTATGCAAGATACCATAGACAAAATGTGTACCAGGCACTTCAATTCTTTTAGAAGTTTTATTAAGGAGATTCACACAATCTTACCCAGTTTAATATTGTCAGTCAATGACCAAAGTGTGAGATGAAGGTTCTCGTGTGTGAGGCTGCACTCAGTCTAATCAAGCATGTTTCTAAGACAAATAAATAAATAAAGCACAGAGAAAAGAGTACTCCATTTCTAGGATTATTAACCATTAAACTCAGCACCCGCTGTAATGCTTGTATTTTGGCCCTAGGTCGCTCAGCTATGTGGCCTGCTCCGTGGCCTGCGGTTTCCTGTCAAGTCGCTGGACTGAGCAATGCATTTTTGGGCAGTTCCCCCACCTTCTTTCCCTCATCCTCCACCTCCCCCTTTTTTTAAAAAAATATACTTTTTACCTGTACTTATACCCCACCTTGATGATTGCCTGCAGACTCCGCCAGCTCCCCTGTACTCATGGCCCATGTTTGTTTGATTTGATACTGCACCATTTTTTCTGTTCATACATTAAATCTTGTCCTTACGCTGAAATGTGTGATCCTACATGTATCCTTGTTTCATTATCACTAGCTCTGCCTCTTTTTTCTATGATTTTCTTGTTTGACATTTAAAGCTGTCTCTTATTTGTAAAACTTTATTATTATTTTTTTAAAAAATAGAAAAATTATCTGGGTTTAGGGAACTATTATGACAACTGCAGTAAATATCATATATTTCTGGTGACTGTAAAAGTAATTATATAGCCCATCAGGCAGATATGAGTAACAGCAGATAGCCAGTGTTAGAGCTGGTCCTTAAGTGACCAGGAAACCACATTAAGAATCACCAGATAAACAAGCCTTAGTCTGAGACAGGAGAGGTACACATAAATGTATAAATAAGCAGAGTTCAGTAACATGGAACCAGGTTATCAGTCAAGTGGAGCCAAGGAGCGTAGAAATCAGAGTAAGTTAATATAAAGAGACAGAAGTCAAACACCAGATCAATCGCAAAATATATCAGTGATTAACGGAGGGTAAAAAAAAAAAAACACAGAAGGGCAAAGGGAAGTGCAAGTCCTTATAAACGCTGACTGGGAACAATATAAGGCAGGAAACGAGAGGGGGTCACTATGAACACCAACTGGCATGGGCCCAATGACATTAGAAATGGGACTTCCTCTGCAGGGCAGGGGATTCCCTGCATCTCTGCAAACATAAAAGATAGAGGGTCATGCATGGTATTGTTGGAAAGGCTAGAGCACTTTACATATAAACAGGTTATATGTAAAAATAAAAAAATCTTTTTATTCTTTTTTTATTTATAATGCAGCACTATTGTTTACTTTTAATTATAATGTGAACAATGATGCTGCACTAACTCATCTTTTCATTTCCCATGATGCCAGCAAGTGTGGAGGTGATGGCACTCTGCATTATAATGCGTTTCAATGAAAATCGAAACCGTCGCACTGCAGCGAGGAGCGCCAAGGGTTCTTTGGAGCCATAGGTTTCTGATTTTTACATGGTCAAGTGAGGTGTCATTGGAAAAGTCAGAGTCTAGCCTTTCCAAGGATACCAAATAAGACCACGTAATGTGTAAAAAGAAAAGAAATTAAACGCAAAATTTACTTTTTTCTCTCATTTCTAAGGCTGCTTCTTATTGTGTGACTTTACTTATAAAGCAAACAATGCCACTGCACTAACTCATCTTCTCATTTCCCATGCCAGGACCAAATTTGGAGGTGATGGAACAAAGCGTTATTACGCATTGGTTCATCTTATAGTGAGAGAAAGAGGGGGTGTGAGGATCCTGAGGACGAGCAACAGCACTACTGGCCTGCTCTATAGTGGGTGCCCGCTCAGGTCTCACAAGGAGAACTGCCGCCCGAACTGCTGCTTCTGGGCGTAGGGAGCAGAGGGAGACTGGGGGAAAAAAGTCCCCAGTCTCCCTTTGTGATCACTCCGCCGGCCTGCAGGATCTCACAAGATGCGAGATCCTGCCAGTCATGTGACCCGGCAGCAGAAGCCTCTATGGAGTCCATGGATGCTCGGGACGGCACCTTAGCTTGGCTCTTTATTGTTCTATTCTATGATTTTGCTCAGACCTGAGGAAGAGAGGTACACTCTCGAAAGCTTGTCTTTTAAATGTTATGTCAGGCCAATAAAAAAGTATCACTCCAATAAAAAAAAAAAATATCACTACTACTGCTATACTCTGGTGATTTTGGCATCTGGACTAACACAGCTTACCAAATCGACACTAATATATATATATATTTACTCATTTAAGTTTTGGTGAAGTGCAAAAAATTAGATTAAAAGGCCTCAGAGCAAATAAAGTTTATTATTGCAGAGGTCATTTACACATCCCAGCAATGCAAAGAACTGGATCACAGAGCTCATATGCTGCATTACCTATATGCAGCACAGAACTCTGGGTAAGATATGCAAATGACGTCTGTAATTTCAAATTTTTTTGCACCCTGGTTCTGTTTTCACACAGAACGTTGCAATAATAAACTTTATAATTTGCTGTGTGGAGGCTTTAATCTAAATTTTTGCCCTCCACCATAGCTTAAATAAGTATTGATTTGCCCCACAGGTTAAGCATCAAACTGCAACTGGTCAGCTCCTGCTGATGAGGGTACAATAAACCATAAACAACTGTCCAGGAGTGGATTTAACCAGTTGCTATATACCTGATCTCTGCTAAAAAAAAAAGCCATCTAATATGGCATGGCATTGATTAGAGGGTTCTATGTGAAAACAAACCCAGGATGCAAAAAAATGAGAAATTACAGACATAATTTGCATATGCAATAATTTTCATATGCAGTAATACACACTCGCATATATATATATATATACAATACCCTGCATAAATATAACGTGAAATAATTACCAAGCTGATTGAATTTATACTCCCACACAACTGCTTCAGCTTCAACAATAACTGCTACCAACAAATGACTGGGATTGCTATGGGTAGTAAAATGTTGCCACAATACGCCAATCTTTTCATGGCGGTTCTAGAACAGAGGTTCCTGAACACTCACCCTCACAAACCACTCAAATATCTGAGATACATTGAAGGGCTATAAGGAAAGGACAATCTTTAAAAAAATAAAATCTGCCCAGAAACACTGCATGAACAGCTGTTGCGTTACAAAGATAAGAAAATCAAGGGGGGCGTGACCAGCTGTGAAGGAGAGAGGATGCGTGTCTCAGGAGCTCCGACCTGTCTCTTTCTGCCTGGGACCCTCAGACGTCTCTACCCGCAGATTTTTCCTTCCAGGGACCCAGATCGGTTAGCCACCGGAATGGAGTTGTCCGGGATCCGCTCTGTCCCCCCCCGGACCAGAGACTGTCGTTTCGTAGCCGGAATATGAGGTCCGCGCCATCTTGAGGCCTACCATCAGGCTGTTCCCCACGCCGGATCCCAATGCACTCTTGCCCCATGACACAGCATCTCTGCTGCCCTCAACACCCCCTACCTGGATGAAGGCCGTGGAGACGGAGGGCCCACATTTCCCTGCCGTAATAGATGACCTGAGGAGGGAAGCAGATGGAGCGTGCTTGCGGTGGTATGTGGCTGACCCGGCACGTCCCCCAATGTTCGGCCTGGAGACAGCGCTTCTGGAACTAGAATGCCATTTGCTGGAGGAGAAGGGAGATGATGAGGGCTTGTTAACACGGGGTGACCTACGGCGTTTTACCGAAGTAAAAGCTGCGGAAGAGAGGGTCCCATGGGTGGAATGGCACTGGAGGGCTACTGGAGGAAGACGATGATACTAGCAGAGCGATAGTGGAGGTGCCCGATGACTCATGGGATCCTATGCGGAGACCACCGTGCCTGGAAAAGACCCCTGTGCTGTTGGTGGACGGCATGGGGCCTGCATGTTCTACCCCCACTGTGACGGCGATTGCTGATTCAGAGGCTGCAGCCCCCCTTCAGAGAGCCGCACTGGCAGCGCTGCTCGGGACACTGGGCCTATGCTCTGTGGGGAGGCAGAGCCGGCCCTGGTCTTGGGCTGTACCTGGTGTAGCAGATGAGGAGGCTAGGTGGCTGGATGCACGCGGTGCACGAGGTGGCCTACAAAGGCTTGTGGAAGATCCCAACCCTGCATTCCTGCTGGACACGGCTGAAGGGACTTGTTGCATTCCCCTGCTGTTCCCCCGATGTTTCCTGACCCTGGCTTGCCCTGACCCGCTGAACTCCCACTCAGGTTTGCCTTCTGATGACCTCCCTTTTTTCTGAAGAGACCCACCCAGTCTGAGGATGACCCCCTTTTTTTTGGCGTATGGGATGTCTCGGGGAACATCAACACGGCCTGGCGCCCGTCTTGGCCCCCCAAATACCTGGGCCTAGTGCCATTTGTCCCCCTTAGCCTCCCATGGTCTTTAGGACTTAAAGGAGCATCCCAGGGTCGGCACAGTTTGGGCCTCTGCCTCTACACCCTTTGTTTCACTTTTTTTTCTCCCCCCTCCCCTCACCCATTACTTTGGCTGCCTTTGTCGACTTTTGTCTATTGTTTCCACATTACTTCCCCAGCTGAGTTTTTTCTACAATGATGAAAACCCCACCTACTTGGGGAATGTTATTTACAAATCCATTGCTGTTTTTCGATGACTTTTATACTTATTTTCCCTTTTTTTTCTCCCATTTTCTACGTCTGGAATCCTCTAAGCAGAGATGTTATATGTTTTGACCATACAAGGACATTTTCGCTTTCGATTATTGAGAAGACCCCCCACTTGGGGCTGAAATTGCTAACACTTGTTTCTGTTATTTGATGCATTGTTCTTGATTGTTTCCTGGCTGAGTTTGTTCTTTGGCCCTGCGAGGCCCACCTTGCTGGTCAGTTTGTGACCCTTTTCTTGTAAAATAAAAATCTTGAATACATAAAAAAGGAAAAGAAAATAACCACACGGATCCCTCTAGTTGTCTCCTATAACCCGACTCTAGAGGGAATTTGCAAAATCATCAAAGACCTGCAGCCACTGGTCACAGAGGACCCTGCGCTCAAAGAAATATTCACACAGTCCCCCTTACTGGCATTCAAGCAACCCCCAAACCTGAGGCAAAAACTGGTCCGCAGCAAACTCACTCAGGAACAAGATAAAATACAGAATGGGACGACACGCTGCAACAAATCCCGCTGCAAACTGTGCCAACATACATGTGACAGTAACACTGCCCGGTACAATAACGCCACATACATCATCAAGTGCTCGTACCTTTGCACGTCTGCCAATGTGGTGTACATACTGTACATGACCCAGTGCACGGCGTGTGAAAAGGGCTGCTATATTGGTGAAACTAACCTTAAACTAAATCTCAGGATGAACCTGCACAGACACTCCATCAAGAACCACCAGCAAAATACATATTGTATCCCGGTGGGACATCACTTCAATCTAACAGGCCACTCCATCCAAAACCTCAAAATTAAAATCCTCAATTTAAAGACCATCGTGAAGGCAAGACATATGAAATGAAAAATGATCACATATTTTAACACTGTAAAAGACGTACTCAATGTGCATTCTGGCTTTTTAACCCATTATCATAACATTCAATATTCTATATTTCCCACATATTTATTTTCTGTTAATCTATATATTTGTTTTGTGTTAATTTCTTGCATTTTACTACTTTGTATTTCTGTAACCATGTTCTTGAACCCTGGACATACTTGAAAACGAAAGAAATCTCAATGTATCCTTCCTGGTAAAATCCTTTATAAATAAATTCTGGCTGTTTTTGTTTCTTCTTGGTTTCTCTTTTTGTTATTTTCTTTTTTTTTTGTATGTCTCTCTTCAGCCTTCCCTGTTTTATGCTTTTGTTTTTTCTTTCAAGTTGTATGATCTTATCTCTGATGTTTTATTATGGGCCCAAGATCACTCGTGTGTTTATTTTCCCATTTTGAACATACCATTTGACGCTCACTTTTTACGACATCTAAACCCCGCCACCCATGTGACCCTTAGGCTAGGGTCAGACGAACGCATTTTCACGTTGTCTGTGAAAAAGTGCGTTCGAACGAATGGACGCATTTTTTCACGGAGTACGCGATAGCGGTCATACTATGCGCATTTGCGTTCATGATTTTGTACGGATCATCAATAAAACACTTTGTGCATCTGGACGTTATGTTGGCCGGACATTAGCAGTGTCTGACATCTCCAATTCACGCACACACGCCGCTAGCGGACGCAGCGCACTCTGTACAACCGTACTATCGGTTTTACGTTCTCGACAAAATGCGTTCGTTTGCCACTTGCGTTGCGCAGCCGGACTTTTGTGCGACCGTACTTCGTATATTGGCCGTCATTGCCCGGCATTTGCTGCTACTACGGCCGTGATTAAGTGCGCCTGCACGCGCGTTCGCACTGCCTCAGTCTGACCCTAGCCTAAATGTCTTAATGTTCAATTCTAGGAACTGATCAGTAAGCTTCCAGACCTGAGGAAGAGAGGAATCCTCTCGAAAGCTTGGCTTTTAAATGTAACGTTAGTCCAATAAAAAAGGTATCACTACGTACTGCTATACTCGAGATTTTATATATATACATAATACTCATAAAAGGAACAATATTTCAGTCCTACCAGATGCTGAAATTTTTTTTTAAAAAAAAAGGAAAAAACCTAAAAGAAAAACATATCCCCTAGGCTTTCCTGTTGAAACATACAGGTACATTTTCCTCCTAATTATTATACACCCAAAATTATAACCCATATGTTCTTCCTTTTGAATTCCTATCACCTTGAAATTTCAGCAACACGATAAAATACTTGAACTTATTCAGTCAGGCCAAGGCTGACATCCTCATACTGGACTGTTCAAGCCTTATCAGTTTTCTCTGGTTTTATTAACAAGGGCTTCTTATATGCAGATTTCTGTATGCGAATGCTGCTTTGTAAGTGTGATATTATCAGTTTCTGTTCTATTAAAGTTCTATTAAAGTTTATGCAATATCACATTATTTCCTATCATATTTTTTTTCCTTGAGGGATCTTAAATATAATATAGGTTTGAGCATTAGTCTAATCTATGTTTGAGTCATGGTTAACCCCAAAAGTACCAGACTCTGCCATAGCAATACAGGAGTATTCATCTTATAGAAAAGACAGAGCAAAGAGAGGAGGGGGAATTGTTATTTATGTTGAGGAGTCCTTAAAGTTCACCCCCTTACAAACTCCTAGCTCTCCTGTCACCTTTGATTTCCTCTCTGGTATAATTGAGATCCCATTCAGTAAATCAATCATTGTTGCTGGGTTCTATCGCCCGCCGAGCGCTCCAGTGCACTCCCTCTCTGACATATCTCAGATCCTTAATAACCTACTTGCCCAAAACCAAAAAAGTGAACTGCTGGTCCTCGGCGATTTTAATACAGATTGGCTAAATCCAAAAAACAATAAACACTGCACACTGTTTAAAACTTTGCAGCTAACTCAATTAATCTCCACCCCACTCGCATTAATATGAAAAGCCCTAACCATACCTTGCTGACTGGATTCTCTCCTCATCTCCTGATAGAATACAGGAGGCAGGCGTTCTTCCTAATAACTTTAGTGACCATTGTCTAGTGTACTGCGTGCGCAAAATAAAAGCCTTGAAATCTTCCCCAAAGGTAATAACCACCAGGTCTTTCAAGAAATTTATTCTTGAATCCTTCCTAAGTGATCTCAAACAGCTCCCCTGGTACAGGCTAAACCTAATCCCAGACCTAGACTGTGCAGTTGAATACTTTCAGTCTGAGCTCCTGCAAGTCTGGAATTCCCATGCCCCGCTGCGTAAAGTGCGAGTAAAAGGGACCCATCTCCCCTGGGTTACAGCTCATCTTACACTAATGTACCAGCTTAGAGATTCACTATGGTCAAATTTCAAGAGTGCTGGTTCCATGAACGATCACTACGAATACCGAAAATGCCGGAATGAATGCACAAAACAAACAAAAATGGCCAAAACCCATTACTTCAATGAAAATCTAAACAATAACATATCAAACCATAAAAACTTTTGGAGAACCATAAGTAACATACAAGCACCCCCAGCCAGCTGCTGTCAAAGTAAACAACCAAACCCTGCAACACCCCCCAGATGTAGCAAATGCCTTTAATGATTATTTTGTCAGATGCGCCACCACTTTGATTGCCAAGCTAGGAAATGACATGCAATCAGAGAGGCCTCATGCAGGTCAGGCCCCTCCAACTGTGCAAAGTCCCTGTACCAGACAGGAATTCAGTTTTAGACCAGTGCCTGTCAGTGTCGTAACTAAACTTCTCTGTAAGCAAAAAATGAAATACCAGTCTGGACCTGATCAAATACCAGCAATGCTGCTGAAAATCAGTGCGCCGGCAATTGCAAATCCTGTCGCAACCCTAATAAATGAATCACTGGCGACTGGATACATACCCAAACTCTGGAAGACTGCGAGAGTGGTACCTATCCATAAAAGTGGTGACAGTACTTTGGTATCCAACTACCGTCCGATATCGTTGCTCCCTGTAGTGTCAAAAATCTTGGAAAAATGCGTCTACACACAATTACGTGATTATTATCAATATTGGAACTACTTAACCCCAGATCAATCAGGCTTTCGTCCAAATCACTCAACTACAACCGCCCTTTTAAAAGTCTGCAATGATATCCAAGCTGGGATGGAACAAGGAAACCTAACTGGAGCCATCTTCCTTGATTTTGCCAAGGCCTTTGACACAGTAGACCATGGCATCTTGTTAGAAAAACTTAAAAACTCTGGCATTGGTGATCGCACGCTAACCTGGTTTCAATCATATGTATCCGACCGATCACAATATGTGTCAATTTCTGGCAGCTCCTCCCTCCCGCTCCCAGTCACTTGCGGTGTACCCCAAGGCTCAATACTAGGCCCCCTGCCATTCACAATATTCATAAATGATCTGTCCAACGTCTGCAAAGCCTCAACTGTACATATGTACGCAGACGACACTGTAATCTATACCAGCAAACCAGATCTCCCGCAGTTGGAGGCCGTGCTGCAAGAACAATTCACAGAGGTAGAAAAGGGGATCAAACACAACAAACTTTTTTTAAATACTGACAAAACTGTAACAATGCTCTTTGGAACAGCACCTAAACTACACAAATTGCAAAATCCCCATCTATGTGTTGGGACAAAATCAAATGGCACGCTGACCACAGTCACTTCTCTCAAATATCTAGGTATGTGGTTGGACCCTAATCTATCCTTTGGCCCCCACATTGAAAAACTTTCATCTAAACTTTACCCCAAACTAGGTGCCCTGTACAGAAACAAATCCTGCCTGAGCCCTGCGGTAAGAAAGCAGATTGTACAACAAATGCTTATGCCAGCTATTGATTACAGAGATGTACTGTATGCAGCGGCCCCGCAAACACACCTTCAGAAACTTACTACATTGTATAACTCCTTCTGCTGCTTTGCATTACAATGTAACTACATGACCCACCATTGTGACATGTTAAAAGAGCTAAACTGGCCATCGCTGGAGTCTAAACGCACCCTTCACCTCTCCAGCCTGGTGTCTAAGAGCATTTCTGGGAAACTGCCACCCTACCTGAATAGACTGCTTCCCCCAGCAGCTCCCTCATCCTATAACCTCCGATCCAGGACCAGCACCTTACTTGCAATACCACAATACAAAAAGACAGTGGCTTGGTCCTCATTTTCCTACAGAGCACCACAATTATGGAATAACCTCCCAGACACCATCAAATCTTCCACCATTCTTAAGTCACTCAAGAGCTCCTTACTAACATACCTCAATACGGAACGCACCTGTAAACATGTAACCTAGTGACTATATTTCCTACATATTTATTTTCTGTTAATCTGTATATTTGTGTTGTTTTTCAATATCTTGCATTGTATTACTTTGTATTTCTGTAACTGTAACACTTCAATGTTCTTGAACCCAGGACATACTTGAAAACGAGAGAAATCTCAATGTATCCTTCCTGGTAAAATCCTTTATAAATAAATAAATAAATAAATTAGTGAAGTTTTTAACCATTGATGAACTTAGAGAGTTTCAAGCAAACGGTACAATTCTACATTGGCTGTTTTAGTATTTATTTTTGCATAAATCTTTTTCTTATGATCCAAGACAGTGGTGTAGTAAACAGTACAATCTCCAAACAAAACCCAAAACAGCATAAGGCACAAAGAAAAAAAAAACAGGAATTAATGATGACCATGAAAAGCAGCTGAGCTGTTAACATTTCTGAGTGGAGCCACAAAAGATGAAGTCTCATTCGCAAATGTTAACAGCTCACGTGGAATCGAGCCCCCAAGGTTATTCTTCTCAGGAGCTGAAAAAGTAGTTTTTACACAAAGAACAGTGACCTTAAATCTAATATTGTAATATGATCTCACAAATGCAATAAGAAAAAATGCATTGTTCTTTCTTCTAATCCTCGGTGCAAGATCGGTTGTCTCTTATCACAGCGCATAATCGTACAGCAGCACGTATGGGGTTATTCAAAGAGTGCCAAATTTGCCACTGAATTGCGCCTAATGGTGAGTTTCACCGTACGGTGCAATTTCGTGGCAAATCGGCTATTCAGAAAGCTGGCAAATTGGCAGCAAAATATGGTGCAATCTACCTTCAGTGGCAGCGAAATTCCCCATAGAGAAGTAATGGTTAATCTATTCAGAGAACAACAAACAGCACCTAAAAGCTGGCGAAATGCCCAGATTTTCAGTGCGTTCGTTCGACAGGTTTAAACAGGTTATTCAAGTGATTATTCTTTTCATGTGCAGCAAAAAGTATTTTTATTAATTTATTTTTTTTAGGCTTTTTTCTGGACTTTTTTCAGTGAATTTTTTTATTCCAATTTTTTTCATGGATTTTTTTTATTCTGTAACAGAACTTTTTATTATTATTCATAGGACCTTATTTATTATTTCCATGCATTTTCATGTTTTATACGCCTTTTAAAAATGGCAGGTTTTTTTTTACTCCTTTTCGGCAGCTGAATGACTAGTTTCAGCGGCATTTGGCGGCTCCGTTTCTTTACGGCTGTCTGTTCGGCAGTTTGCGGATTAGTTCGGCGGCGTGTCGGCTGCGTTCGGCAGGTCACTGGCTGCATTCAATGGATCCCTTCAGGGACCCTGCGGTGAATGCTGAATTCACCACAGGGGCAGTGAAATGACCTTGCTGAAGGGCACCAAACTAAACTCAAATTTCTCTGAATAACCCCCTATATGTGCATCCAAACTACATACTACTGGTATAACTAGGATTATTGGAGATATTAATGCTAGGCATCAAATGCTTTATTCAGAATAGCAGCAGCTACTGTCCATATTTTCTGTCACTGCACACTTCTTTTGACATTGCTAAAGCAGCAGCAACTGGATTAAAAACCTTTGTTGTAATAAATGAAGCAAAGTTAATTCTAAAGTTTAACGGCACAAAAATAAAGATTACATTGAGCCTAGGATCATAGCATTTCGTAACTATGCCATGATTAAATATAGAAATTTCCCACTCATGGGAGGATTCTGTTTCCTGATCTGTAAAATGAAGGAACTTAATGCTTGCAAAATGCTTATTATCCAACTTTGACAATGGTAGTTTTAGTCCACACATCATTAAGGACATATTGCATCACTTAGAATATCTATTAAAAGGCTAAAAAAAAGTTATAATCCAGCTGATAGTTATCTCTGACCGCTTAAAGACATGTAGTTTATTGCTTCTTCTTCCATGGAAAATTTGCAGTAAAACTGCTTTTCAGAGGCACAAATACTCTGGGGAATACATTATGAATTCTATCCATGCGATTGCATGAGAGCGGGCACTGATCTTCACTTACAACTACAGCAAAATAATAAATGAAGTAATCCCACTATTTATGGTAGATGTGCTAAGCAGTAATTTTGAACACCAGCAGAAAGACACCAAGGAACAGGTTTTCCTTGAAACCTTGGTTTTTCGATTTTCTGTTAATAGCCACAAGTGTAACAACTATTTTGTTTGTTACATAGGGGTTGTTTCTGTGCAATATGTAACGATTTGGATGCAATATACCTTTTTTATTTGCTCTATTTCAGTGTTTCTCAAACCTGTCCTCAGGACCCTCTAACAGTTCAGATTTTGCAGAACCCCTTGGGGAAATGCAGACTGTATTTTGCAATCACTGAGCAGCAAATCGTATCACCTGTGCTGTGCTTCAAATATCTGGCAAACCTGGCTTGCTAGAGCATCCTATGGACAGGTTTGAGAAACACTCTTTTTTTTTGGAGAAAGGATTTTACCAGGAAGGATACCTTGAGATTTCTCTTGTTTTGAAGTATGTCCTGGGTGGCGAGTATGTACCCTTAGGTGTCTTGCCCAAGGACACTTACTGGAGAGGTGCTCTTGCTGGGATTGAACCTGTGTCTCCACAGTCTCTCTCCATGGTTATAGAGTAGTGATGTTAGCTCTACTCCACCCAGCCGGTACTGTGGGTGACTAAGCTATCAATGAACCACCCTTAAAACCTTAAACTAACGTCTAAACCTACATTGATCAGTCACAACATTAAATTATTATTATTATTATTATTAATTTATAAAGCGCCAGCATATTCCGCAGCGCTGTACAATAAGCACAGTACAGACAGGGTTACAATACATTGAACAACATTTGACAAACAGTACAGGAGGAGATGAGGGCCCTATTCCGTAGGAACTTACAATCTAGGAGGGTTGGGGTTGGAACAGGAGGAGAGGACTGTAAGGTGAGAGTGATTGATGGTTGCGTCAGTGAGTTGGGTGGTAGGCTCCCTAAATAGCAATGTTTTCAGGGAGCGTTTGAAGGAAGAGAAGTTAGGGGAAGTCTGACAGCACAAGGGAGAGCGTTCCAGAGAGTGGGGGCTGCGCGTGAGAAATCCTGCAGTCTATCATGGGAAGAGGTGATGCGGGGAGAAGCTAGGCGCAGGTCACTGTTTGACCTTAGGGAGCGGGCTGGGGTGTATTTGGTGATTAGTGAGGACAGGTAGTGGGGCGCTGAGTTAGTGAGGGAACACTAAAACAACTTGCCCAATATCATGTAGTCCCCCTTCATACTGCCAAAACAGCTCTGATGTGTCAACACATGGACTCCACAAGACCTCTGAGCAGAAGCGGAATCCGTTAGCACCAGCTTCTCGCTTTGGTTAACATTTTTGTTGCCACATCGTTACGGTAATTAGTGTTAGGACTTTGTAATTCTAACATTTATTACTGATTGTGCTCCCCGTGTTAGTGTATAGGGAGCATAAAGCAGATTCATGCGGAGAGGTCAGTGGCTGGTGAGGCTCTGGCAAGTATCAGAACCAGATATACACAAATATTAATTTACGTTTTGCGGTTTGTGTTTAGCTGTAAATTACCTTTCACTCATTTACTGTACCCACACATATTATATAATTTTTCTCGCCATTAAATGGACTTTCTAAAGATACCATTATTTTCATCATATCATATACTTTACTATTAAAAAAAATAAAATGTGATAGATAACTGTTTTTTTGTACCTGTAACACGCTGAATCTGCCACTAGAGGGAGCAAAGGGAGCTGCCTGGGCCTGTCATACTCTGTATCCGCCACTAGTGGGAGCTGTCTTTGCCCCTTCCTGTCAATCAGAGGCCAACCTCCAATGTAGGCGGTTGTTTGAACGGCTTGGACCAATGGTGCTTTCCGATTGATTCAAGCTATTCCATTGCTCTGTCAGGGCCTCTCTGAGGCTCTGACAAGCAGTATTCAGGAAGTAGGCAGCGCGCGTGTGTTCCTATTTGAACAGACGCGGCTGCAGACCTCCTGAGCAGCCTACGCGACTAGCGGAGCGGGGAAGCATACCACCGTTATGCAAATTGTCTAGGCTGTAAAAAAAAGTACACAGATGTGAAATGGCTCAGCGGTGAAGGGTTAAAAAGCAAAAATCATGTAAACATTGGCTGGAAGGAGTAGAGGTAACATGACTGCTCTATAACCGTGGAGACCCGGGTTTGAATCCCGGCCAGAGCACCTCTCCAGTAAGTGTCCTTGGGCAAGACACTTAACGGTACATACTTGCCTACCACACAATATCAGCTGTGGAGTCCAGTGGTAACATCTCTACCCTTCAGCAAGTCAAAATCTCATTTAGCACATCCCTCCACTACAACTGTGGAGAAGCAAGTCTCCACTTTATGAGAACCTGGATCATCCTAACCACTAGACATGTGCATTCGTTTTAGTACTAAAACGATTTAGTCAGAATTTTGGGATAATTTAGTTTTAGTATGACTCAAGAGATACGAAACTGCTCAGTACAAAAAACGAAAGAAACTAAAATAAAATGCACTACATTTTAGTTTCAGTCCTTTTTGTGATATTACATTGATGAGTGAAGGAGACCAGCAAGGATTAATGCTGGAGGATGTTCTAATCAATTAATTAATGCAGGAGGATGTTCTATACAATATACAGAGAGGAGCATTTTTTTAGCCCTTTAAATCCAGTGTCTGTGAGCGCTGAGATCGGCTGCTTTTTACATTATCTCTCAGTACAATGTATCAGGTTCACCTGTTACAGTAACTGCTGCTCATCACAGAGCTCAGAGTTTCAGTAAAACAAGGAAATAATATTGTTATAGCCTCTTATATATAAAAATATTATTTACTAGTTTTACTGAAACTCTGAGCGCTGTGATGAGCAGCAGTCAGTTACTGTAACAGCTTTGCCTGACACATTGTGCAGAGTGAGAGATACTGTAACAAGCAGCGACCTCAGCCCTCTGAGGAGCCACTACAATAGTAATTGTATCCACTGGTTTTCGGATGAATGAAATTAGTTTTCATACTAAAGAACTGAAAACGAATTTCTTTAGCAACTAAATAAATTGCATTTTAGGACTAATCCATTAGTTCAAAACGAAATTTTGTGCTTTGCACATGTCTACTAACCACCAGGTCACTAATCTACAATCATGGAAAGATGACTCGATCCCACTCATAAGACGCCACCAGCGAGTGTCCTTGGGTAAGATACCTACTGATATGGATGCGCCTACCTCACAAAATACTTGAACGTCTCATAGAATTTAAGTTCCCTTGGGAACAGGGTCACCCTGAATCAGACCATATCACCCATGTGTGGTATCAACTCCTTGTACTTTCTGGCACTATATAAAGAATAATAATAATAATAATAATGAATTTCTAATCTCAGGACAAAATTTCAAAACTATTTAGCTGTAGTCTTTTTTTATGGTTGTAGATTTTTGGGGTCAAAGTTTGAAAAGGTGTTTTGTTTTTCATTTTTTCATCATATTTCAGCAATTATTTTACAGTAAATTATAAGATATGATGAAAATAATGGTATCTTTAGAAATTCCATTTAATTTGGAGAAAAACTATATATAATATGTGTGGGTACAGTAAACAAGTAAGAGGAAAATCAGAGCTAAACACAACCAGAGCAGAAATGTAAAAACAGCAGTGGATACTTTCAGGCAGACAATGGTAAAACAGTCTGGCCAGTATGGGGTTAACCTAGCGTTAACGCTTACTTATTTTAGCACTAACGTTATGGTTAAGATTGTAATAAGGCCCTTTATGTTTGTCTCTAGGGCAATCTTTTAATACCAGATAGTATCACTTAGTAGTGAATACATATGGAATGTCATTGTAACCTGAAAAAATTTAGGACGTGCTTCTATTAAACTGCAGAAAGGACTAAAAACACCTGGGAATTCGTACTGTAATCAGCACAATGCCAATTTGTACACTAGTCCACTCCTGTGCTGTGCTCTGATTGGTTTAGTGTCTTTTTGTTTCTTTTTTACAGGTTATATTACACACTTCCTCAATCAATTTTGGTTAAATGACATGTCCTTTTGAAACAGGATATGCAATTTTTCCTCTAGAATAAATTCTTTAAAATGAATTGCTTTCGCGCTCTATGAATAAATTCTTCCTGTGTATTTCTAGTGCATTAGTATCCAGCAAATTTAGGTTAATATTAACTATCTACTTAAAAAGATTGTGTCATTAGCACTGCTAATGGTGATGTACCGGACAGGATGTTTTTTGATCATGAACATTGAATTTGCTTTGGTATGCGTAACGATAATGTACTAATACCACGAGAATCCTCATTTAACATGTGCCGCAGGGATAATGTATTTTCCAAAGCAACGTTAACAAGCTAAAACAAGAATAATGAACTGGATGTAATAATGGGAAGGAATAGTAATAACATAATTGTTAACAAAGTACATGCTGATGTTATAACAGTATGTGTTATTGTATGCTTTTTCTCAGTCTGTACTTCAAAGATTAATATCTCATCTGCAAGTTCTCACTCAATAGAAAAAAGGTTGTATGAACTAAGCAGAAAGTCGTGATGAAATGATAAAGGGTCGTATTCATCCCCAAACAAAATTTTAAGTGATAGATAGATAGAATGTGCGTGTAGACATGCGTGACAGTAACAGAAGTTTTTATAAAGCGCTAACAAGTTCCGTACCGCTATACAGTGGGAGGCCGAAAAACAAATAAACATACAGGTTCAACACATAGTACAGTAGGTGAGAGGACCCTGCTCAAGAGCTTAGAATCTAAGAGGATAGGGATGACACACTAGCAGGGTTATCCAAAGAGATCCGAATTGCTTGAGAAAGGTAACCGAACGCTGAAAATCAGCGTTTGGTTACCTTTCTTGGCCATTCGGCTATCCATAGAGCAGGCAATTCGCCAAATCCTGGCGAATTGCCTGCACATACGGTGCCTGCTCGGTGCCTGTACGAGGGCAGTGAAATCCCCATGAAAAAGCACTGCTTCGGCTATTCAGAGAACACAAACCAGCAGTGAAAGGTTCCCCTAATGCCCTGCCATTCGGTGGTTTCATGCAGCAGGTTAATTCAGGAGAATCCCATAGGCTTCAATGTTAAAAAATATTCCGTTTTAATTCAATATCTAATAAACCGTTCATTATAAAATTCTGCAGTAAAGAGTCTCTTTAAGCATTTTTCTTAATTTCTTTTTTTTTTAAAAGTCCGATTTTTTATTTTTTTTAAGTTTACTTCTTTTTTCTGTAACAGCCCTCTTTATTATCATTCCCTGGACCTCCTGTGTAAATTTTAGACATTTTCGCTCAGTAGTTTCTTTGCAAACAGCGTTTCATTTTCACAGATTCATACAAATGGTTTTGCTAATTTATTCACTGAAACGTTAACATGCGTAAATCAACGCTGGTATTACAATCCTCGCGCATTTTTTCAGCCGTCAAAAAATAACACGCGTAAAACAGACGCGCAAAAACGGGCGCGCAGTAACGTTGCGCGCAGAAATCAGTGTGCGGTCTGTTTTTTTCATGCGATTCAGCCAATCAGAATTAAGAATCTAAATTGTCTCACATTAAGTTTTTGCGCCTGTCAAAGTCAATCTGCGCATATATGCTGTGTCCAAAAAAAAAAAACACGCACAACTTCTCAAATTTATTGGTTTGGTATGTGTAGAATGTGTAACTATACTTTGCTGTATATTTTTTTTGGGCTGGTGTATTTGGTTTTGGCCAGGTCCGTCAGATGTGCCTTTAACACCAGCTTTCAGGAGTCGCTAAAATTATGCGCGCAAACGCTGTGCGTTAAAAACTGCGCATAGATTGTAATACCATCCGCGTACCAACGCGCAAACGCATCTGCGCTCACAATGTTAAGTACAGGACGCTCGAAGTACAGTAAGTTCGCGCAGGTTCACCCGCGGTAGACGTATTGTTGTACACGCGGTAGACGCGTGTTTGTTGCACTGACATTGTAATACGACATTCTGCGCAAAGGGTTTTGCCCCTCGCGTTAAGGCTAGGGACAGATGAGCGCATTTTCTGCGGCCACCGTCAAAATGTACGTCGATGCGTGCGCACGCATTTTTTCACGGAATACGCTTAAGTGGTCAGACGATGCGCAATTCTGGACGTATTTCATGACGATGGGGTAAAAAGAAGTCTAGGGAAATCCGTCTGTTTGAACGTTATGTTGGCCGCACACTAGCAGCGTCTGACGTCTCCTAATCACGCACACACGCTGCTATGCGGCCGCAGCGCACTCTGTACGTCAGTACCAGCGGTTTAACGTTCTCGAAAAAATGCGTTCATTTTCCACTTGCGTTGCGCGCCGGACTTTTGTGCGACCGTACGTCGTATATTGGCCGTCATTGCCTGTCATCTGCTGCTAGTGCGGCCGTGATTATGTGCGCCAGAACGCGCGTTCGCACTGCCTCAGTCTGACCCTAGCCTAATGCGTTTTTGATAACAGGTAATTTTGCATGGTGATTTAAATATGATTAAATAAAAATGACAAAAACAATTAAAATCATTAGGACAAAAGAAGTTGACCAGAGCAAGACTAAAAGTCTATTTAGAAATATAATATGTCAAGTATGAGACATGAGCAAATCATTCATCATCACTAATTGCTGCTTGAGAAACCCAAAGGGCAGTTTTAAATGCAGCTGGACAGTGGTGTTGCGATATCTTTACCTCTGTAATTCTAGAGACCCCCCACTCCTGGGTTTGAGTTGCCATATGTGGAGCTCAAAGTAGAGTTCTGGTCAAAACCTTAAATAGTGCAGTTCACAGAAAATAAGTCACGGAAAAATATATGTCTCACACATTTGCAAACTCATACAAATAATTTGAAAGTGCTGAAACACATTAAAGTCCACAAACGTCTGGCCTCCTCACCAAGTACCAAGCATTGACTGTGAATCTAGCCCCATATTGAAGCAAATGCTTTCTTTAGCAAGTCTCAAGACTGGTCAAATTGACATTGTTAGAAAACACCCATGAAAAGACTACATTCTGTCCACCAATGGATCAACAAGGACAGAGATACCACTTTTGAAATCGAGAATGAAAACAGACATGTTTAGATGTAAACATCTCTTGATACCATTATCCTTTAACATGAAATAGGCATGAAACCTCTCTCCCAAAAAGTAAATATACCAGTGGCTGTGAGACTAGGTGACCAACTAAACCGTTTAAAATTAACTCACTTTGCTTTCCAGGAGATCCACAGACTCCCGCAGCTCATTTCTTGACTTTTCAGATTTTCTTAGCTTGGTTGTTAATGCATTAATTTCACCCTGTTGGAAACATGTAGACATGTGTCAAGTCACTCAGCAGGTTTTAATATTTATGTACAAGAAAAAATCCTCTAAACATATGTGTCATGAATTTGTCTAGTTTATACCTCTTTTGCTTGAAATTTTGCCTCATCCACATTAACAGATAACGTGGGACGAATGTAACACATAACTCGCCACCATAACCAGTCCCTGATGCAGTAGTACTTCCTAATATTCTTCTGAATACATTTCAAGGCAATCAGTTGGATCTAATATAAATGGAAAATAAGATTATAATTAACATATAATGGGCACATTCATTTTTAAGGATTATTAAGCAAGAAATCCATCTCTTAAATAACTAATAGTAAGATCCATGCTTTGTTCATGCAATAACACATTCATGAATCCAATTCCTTCAATAATATATTGCACAATGGCTATAATGCCTATATAATTTGTAATATTTTTGGATTTCCCAGCAACATGTTATTATGACCAGAAACAATATCACACTTTGTTCTCTTTAACGAAACAGAGTTAAAGTAGCTTTAATTTTTTCTAAATCAAGTACTGGGATCCAAGGGTTCTGCTAACAATATTCTCCAAGCCATACAGTATATCTGATAGATATTTCCTGCTAGCAATGTTCCCAGTTACAATACTATAGGTAAAATATCTAGTTACTTATGTAGTAGCAGGCGTCACATCAAGCGGGAACATATTTCCTGCTCTATTTTCTACAAAGAGATTCAATATGGCCCAGCACTCAAAATTGTGGTGGTAATTATTACCCCCATTCTTTCATTGAAAGAATGATTCTTTTATTTCAGTGACTTTTATGGAACTTTGGTGGATCAAGTATAGTGAAACTATGGTAAAGTCACTGCTTAGGGAACAAAGTTGTGTAGCAAAGTTCTCAGTGTCTTTTTCAATGGGATTTCCACCATAGTTTCTGCTGAAGACATTTAGCATAGATTTATGTCACTGTAGTTTTTGTCAAAGTAATCTAGTTTTGTGCTTACTGTTGTTTCTGTCAGAATGAAATGGAGATCACCACTTTAAAATCGCAGAAGTATATTCACCGTGTGACAAACAATGGGGGAACCATAAATTGAGAATAGCTGCAGTTTAACCAGTTCATGGAAGAATAACAGTGTTACTGTTATTCGATCTTTGCATCAACTTTACCTGGCATTGGATGTTCCTTCTATGGATAGCCTAAGTTCACTATAGATGTAACATAGATTTTTTACCATTGACTACAACAATGGAGTATAACCCCTTAAATGTGCCACCATTTATAGTTTACTTATAATTAACAAGAAATATGTGATAATTATCTACAATGGTGGGTAATTTTGATGGTGGGTAATAGAGTGGGGTAGACACCTAGGAGAGTTCATACTCTATTTTTAGTCATTGAACCCTGGAATTGGGTTCTGTTTCTTGGGTTTACTAAATATCACAAATCATAAACATTATAGACTAAAGATTCTACTTTAAAGGAACACTCTAGGCATTGTGATAACTAATTGAACTCCTCTCTTCCCTCCAGGTGGGTCCAAGTGGGCTGGTTCAGCCCTTTGATTACAGTGTCTTTATCTCCTTCCAAATGCTCAGATCAGCAAGAGCTGAACTGTACATTAGGTATGGGGAACATGAAATAGGAATCAATTTGGGTTCCACCTCCCTCCAAGCCAGTGGATCGACTGGATGCTAGCTGGAGCATTCAGTCCTCCGTGACCACATGACATGTTCCGTCTTCCTGCAAGTGGAAAGTGAGATATTATAGATTGCTTTACAAGGCATAAAATAATCAATTTAAAATAAAGTAACAAATTCTGCAACTGTGAAAGGTTATTTAGAGAACACATGGCACATAAGAGACAATATCATATCACAAGAATGAGACCATCCATGAGATTTCAGGACCAAGAGAAACTAAGGGCAAATAATGTGTCAGGAGGTGGCATTGGACAGAATTCCAGAAAAATGTAATGGTGCGGTAGTTCCATGGAGAATGGTAAATATCAGCTTTCAAATAGTGACATATTTTCAGTCCATCAAAAACAATCTGTGCGTTGTATAATATGCAGAGTGTATGATTTCCAGGAAAATGTCACTGTATGTTATGCATGGTTAACGTTTGAACAAATACATACTTACTGTATTTTTAAAAGAAGTTCCAATTGTTTCTCAAATAATTGCAAGCCCTATTCGAACCAAGATGCTAAAGCTGAGACACAAATACTTAGGAAAACTTTAGTGTGTTTCTTATTTCATTTGTGGCCCATCTTTAACATCTGTACCGAGCCCAGTAGCAGTGTCGGCAACTTGAGTCACTACATTCGAGCTGCAGTGGCGCTGCCCCCCATTTATCACGTCATCTCTTACTTAACACACCCCCACACTCTAAATTGATATTATTCTGGATATAGGCATAATTTTATGGAAAATGTACAATAAATATTTATTATATTATACTATGAAAACACATGATTGAACATCTAAATAAAAGCTTTATAGTGTGCAGGATCCCATGCTTTCCTGAGTGACATGACCCTTTGTGTTACTTAATGACTTAGGGCTAAATTACAATCTTCACGCAAACGTTAGCGCAGGCGCAAAAAAACATTAACGCAAGGGGTAAAACCATTTACGCCTAATCCCGTATTACATAGTCAGCGCAACAACCGCGCGCAATCGTCTACCGCGGGTGAACCTGCAGGAACCCTGCGCGAGCTTACTGTACTGCGCGTGTCCTATACTTAACATTGTGAGCGCAAATGCGAATGTGCGCTGGTACGTGGATGGTATTACAATCTATTTGCGGTAATTACTGCATAACCTTTCCGCGCATAATTTTAGCAACTGCAAAAAGCTGGTGCTAACAGCATATCTGAACAACCTTGCCGAACCAAAAAAAAAAAACAGCCCATAAAAAGGAATGCAGCAACAATATATTGGATGATGGCAGGTGTGTGTGTACTATTACTGTAGCATATGTGCTCATTTTGCATCATAGACGGAGAACCCGTCTCTGATGCCTCTGGCAGACGCAATTCAGTTGCGTTTGATAGGTGTGTTTCTTCATTTTGATTGAATGGGTGCAAAAAACTGTGCGCGCCAAATTTTTTGCGCGAGACGGCACTGCGCCTGCATTTGTGCACGTACTGTTTGCGCGCGCAATTGATCGGCGGAAGAAAAAAGCCACAAGGATTGTAATTCCAGCGGTGATTTGCGCGCGCAAAACTTTAACACTTGGTGCAAAAATTTTCGCTTTGCGTGAGGGTTTTTGCGCGAAGATTGTAATAAAGTCCTTAATGTGTTAATTAATTGTACAGAAGCATAATCCCTTAACACCAGCCATTGAAAGTCATTATTCATTGCTGAATAACTTCAGACGCAGGAGAAGACAAGCTAGGGTGGATTAACTCTTGCTTCTTCTGCAGGTTTCACATTAAAGTCTCCCATATAAAATATAGGAAATGTTAATTTATAGTAAGGAGCCATGAAGCAGAGCTTGCATATTGGATGGTATAGAACCGTGATAATATTAAGCAGAGCGCTTGAGACCTTATGCTTAATGCCCAAGTTGGAATAGGGCCCTATATCTTTTAAAATAATCGATAGGTAAGTCCTGCTCTTATGTAATAGAAAAATACCTATGCTACCACTAGCATTCATTGGCATGTGGCACTTAAATATAACATGAGAATTTTTAAATATGAATCCTTTGAGATAATGCAACATGTTGGCTTCAAGACAATAATCTTATTACCAAGTAATTATAGAAATACTTTCACATGTAAAATGTTAATTACAGATAGCATTCAACCAACATTTATGAATAATGGTGAGTGTATAGAATTAATATTATCCATTTTCAATGATTTTATTGCCTTTAACTTCTTGAACTTTTGCCGACAAAGAAATCCCCTGCAAGACGCCTGGAAAAGGATCATGTTTTGGGAAATCATCTTCTCTCGCTGTTTCTCTAATCTGGATAGCACACCTGCTTTCATGAAAACCTAAAAGGAACAAAACAAAAACAATGAATTAAAATATGTTTAAAAGAAAGAGAAGAAATAAATGTTCATGAAATGCCTATTAAGAATCTGTAAGAAACAAACTAGGGAATTTGGAAATGTTGGCCTGATAAATGGTGAGAATGAGATATTGCTTTTCTGTCTTCTTCTCTCCCTCTGACCCCTTGTCATTATATTGTTTATTGTTCTTATGTATATACTGTTTTGGGTCTTGCAATTTAAGATTTTTCTGAATCTTTTACTACAGACTCTCAGCTCTCTTGGTCTCTGTGACACTGCACTCTCTTGGATTGACTCCTATTGTCAGGTTCACCCCCTGGTGCCGCCCGGTGCCCGCCGGACCCGACACTAATGCTGTCCGTCCCATCATCGGCGATCCACGACCGGCCGCCATTGTTGCCGCACCTCCATCCTCCGGCATCCTATCCCCTAGGCAGCAGCCGGCGCGCGCATGCGCGCTATATCGATGAGGACCCCGGCGAGGGATCAGGTGTCCTCGGCGCCGGGAGATGACGTCAGACGCCAGGTATGGCGGGAATCAGTTTAAAAGAGGCTACAGAACTGTGAGTAAACGCCCAATTATTGAGTATGATTCCTAGCATATGGACTGTGCATTATTGTCTCCAAGTCATACAGCGGCCGCACTTCAGCCTTTACAGCCGTCCCGCCGAGCCTCAGACCTCCAGCCTGCTGCAGCGCATCCAGCACCTCAATCCGCTTTGGCTCTTCAGCCTTTACAGCCGTCCCGCCGAGCCTCAGACCTCCAGCCTGCTGCAGCGCATCCAGCACCTCAATCCGCTTTGGGTCTTCAGCCTTTACAGCCGCCTCGCCGATCCTCAGACCTCCAGCCTGCTGCAGCGCATCCAGCACCTCAATCCGCTTTGGCTCTTCAGCCTTTACAGCTGCCTCGCCGAGCCTCAGACCTCCAGCCTGCTACAGCATACCCAGCACCTCAATCCACTTTGGCACTTAGCCTTCACAGCCAACTTCCCGAGCCTCAGACCTACAGCCTGCTACAGTGTACCCAGCGCCTCAAGCCGCTTCGGCATCCAAGCCTTCCCAGCCTCCTTGTCAACCTCAAGCCACCGATTTACCGCAATACTCCACAGCTCTGAGGTTACCTCCGCAAACAGTATACAACAGCATCCTACGTTCTCTCTGTGCCTTGAGATACCTATCGTCTACCGTGAGTACTACAATCCCCTATGGGTCTGTTCTTGTGCTACTGTGTTTTCATATACTGAGTACTGTCCGTCGTGTCAAGCCTCCGGTATTCCCGTGCCTACATCTCCATACCCACCAACACCTGACGTCTCGGCCACTGTCACGAATAGGGTTGTACAGTTCCATCTCACCCTTCGTGTAGTGGCTCTCACGATCTGGTATACTCTGCCTCTTGGGTTCTCATCGTTCCGGTATTACAGTTTCCCCGTGGCAAATCGTGACACCTATCTGTCCTTCCTTGTGTCATTTGCTGGTAACTCCTCCTCATTGCCTTTATCAGTCGGTAAACCTCAAGGCTCTGTCAAGGGTCCTCTGCTCTTCTCGATCTATATCTCATCCCTGAGCAAAATCATTAACAGCTTTGCCTTTAATTACCACCTCTATGCTGATGATACTCCGATCTACCTCTCTACCCCCTTATCTCTCTCCTCCTGACTTTTCCAAAGTTTATCTGGCATTTCCTCCTGGATGGCCTCTCACCACCTAAAGAATAACATGTCAAAAACTGAGCTCCTACTAATTCCTCCCTCTAATGCCTCCCTACCTCCTAACTTTTTTATCATGGTTGATGGTATCACCATCTTCCCACCAAACCAGGTTCGCTGTCTTGGAGTTACACGTGACTCTGCTCTTTCCTTCATCCCCACATTCAGTCTCTTTCCTCCTCCGGCCGCTAGCAACTACGTAATATTTCCAGAATTCGGCCATTTCTTATCGCTAATCCCACAAAACAACTCATCCATGCCTGCCCTTGAAATCTCCCGACTCGACGATTGTAATAATCTCCTAGCTGGCCTCCCTCTCTGTTGCCTCACCCCCCTACAATCCATTCTGAATGCCTCTGCCAGGCTCATCCACCTCGCCTGACGCTCTGTCTCTGTTGCTCCCCTCTGCGAAGTCCTTCACTGGCTCCCCATCAGCTGTAGATTTAAATTCAAAGTCCTTACCCTGACCTACAAAGCTCTCACTAACTCAGCTCCCCACTACCTTTATTTATTTTATTTATTTATAAAGGATTTTACCAGGAAGGATACATTGAGATTTCTCTCGTTTTCAAGTATGTCCTGGGTTCGAGAACATTGAGTGGTTACAGAAATACAAAATAGTAAAATGCAAGATATTAACACAAGACCAAATACACAGATTAACAGAAAAATAAATATGGAGGAAATAAAGTCATTATGTGACATGTTTACAGGTGCATTTCGTATTGAGATATGTTAATAAGGAAGTCTTAAGGGACTTTAGACTGGGGGAAGATTTGACGGTGTCTGGGAGGTTATTCCATATTTGCGGTGCTCTGTAGGAAAATGAGGATCGAGCCATTTTCTTTTTGTATTGCGGTATTGCAAGTAAGGTGCTGGTCCTGGATCTGAGGTTATAGGATGAGGGAACTGCCGGGGGAAGCAGCATATTCAGGTAGGGTGGTAGCTTCCCAGAAAAGCTCTTAAACACCAGGTTGGAAAGGTGAAGGGTGCGTCTAGAGTCCAGTGATGGCCAGTTTAGTTCTTTTAACATGTCACAATGGTGTGTCATGTAGTTACATTGTAGCACAAAGCGACAGAATGAGTTATACAATGTAGTAAGTTTCTGGAGGTGTGTTTGTGGGGCGGCTGCATACACTACATCTCCGTATTCAATGGCTGGCATAAGCATTTGTTGTACAATCTGCTTTCTTACCGCGGGGCTCAGGCAGGATTTGTTTCTGTACAGGGCACCTAGTTTGGGGTAGAGTTTAGATGAGAGTTTTTCGATGTGGGGGCCAAAAGATAGAATTGGGTCTAACCACACACCTAGGTATTTGAGAGAAGTGACTGTGGTCAGTGTGCCATTTGATTTTGTCCCAACACATAGATGGGGTGTTTGCAATTTGTGTAGTTTAGGTGCGGTTCCAAAGAGCATTGTAACAGTTTTGTCAGCATTTAGAAAAAGTTTGTTATTTGCGATCCACTTTTCTACCCCTGTGAATTGTTCTTGCAGCACTGCCTCCAGCTGTGGGAGATTTGGTTTGCTGGTATAGATTACAGTGTCGTCTGCGTACATGTGTACAGTTGAAGCTTTGCAGACATTGGGCAGATCATTTATGAATATTGTGAATAGCAGGGGGCCAAGTATCAAGCCTTGGGGTACACCGCACGTGACTGGGAGGGGAAGGAAGTGCTGTCAGAAATGGACACAAATTGAGACCTATCAGACACATATGATTGGAACCAGGTTAACGTACTATCACCAATACCAGAGTTTTTAAGTTTTTTGTAATAGGATGCCATGGTCTACTGTGTCAAAAGCCTTGGCAAAGTCAAGGAAGATGGCTCCAGTTAGATTTCCTTGTTCCATGCCCGCTTGGATAGCATTACAAACTTTTAAAAGGGCAGTTGTAGTTGAATGGTTTGGACGAAAGCCTGATTGATCTGGGGTTAAATAGTTCTGATACTGATAATAATCACGTAATTGAGTGTAGACACATTTTTCCAGAATTTTTGACATTACAGGGAGCAGTGATATTGGGCGGTAGTTGGATACCAAAGTATTGTCTCCACTTTTATGGATAGGTACCACCCTTGCAGTCTTCCAGAGTTTGGGTATGTATCCAGTCGCCAGTGATTCATTAATCAGCGGGTCCTCAATAAAATATATATACATATATAAAACAGCCAAAGGTTGCACTCAACCTCAAAACTAAGCAGGTGCATCTAAGACATCAAATACAAAACACCAAGAAAGAGCACTCCATATTATTGACCACCTTCTTCTATCATTTTTTGTGAAAAAAATACAGTTTTAAAAATGCTCAAAGAACCTGACTGAGGTAAAATGATGTGGATTAAGTTCACAAAGTTATGATCATAATTTGCATAAGCCTGTCACAGTCGCCAATATACCCCATCTTTAAACTGAATCCCCATCATTTTACCTCAGTCATGTTTTTTGAGCATTTTTAAAACAGTTTTTTTTTCTTCACAGAAAATGATGGAAGAAGGTGGTCAATAATATTGAGTGCTCTTTCTTGGTGTTTTGTATATGATGTCTTAAATGCACCCGCTTAGTTTTGAGTGCAACCTTTTGCTGTTTTGTATTTTATATATAGAAAGCTCACAACTCCCATTTGGTATGCACCCCTCCCTGTTCACAGGTGCTCCACCATGACAGCCTATAAAGACCTCGAGCTGCCGGGGAGCTCCAGGGTAAGTTGATCCTGTAAGTGCGGACTCTGTCAAGTTAGATAGGACCTGTCAAAGATGGGGACATTGGCGACTGTGAGAGGCTTAAGCAAACTATGATCCTTACTTTGTGAACGGAATCCCCATCATTTTACCTCAGTCAGGTTTTTTGAGCAGTTTTAAAACTGTCAGGGTTATTCAAAGAGAATCGAAAAGTCACCGCACGTTCGGTGACTTTTTGTTCTCTTCAATTCGGTGCAATTTGTGATCCCATTTTGGCGACCCTGCAGTGTATTCAGCAAGCACCACAGGGCCGTTGTAGTGCAGGGAAAAGCCGCCGAAAAGCCGCCGAACACTCACCACAAAACCTGGCGAACGCACACCGAAACCCGCAAAAACATCTGGATTAACCCCGCCGAACACGCCGGAGAAACCCAAGTAGCCACCACTGATCACAGCGCAGAGCAGCCGCCGGAAAAACATAACACTGCAGACGAATGGAGTGAAAAAAAAAAGTACGTTTGAATGTTTGAAAAGTGAAACGCAGTTTGCAAAGAAACTACAGAACGAAAATGTCTGAATTTACATATAAGAGCCAATGAATGATGATTAAAAGAGCTGATATAGAAAAAAGAAAAAATGATTTAAAAAAAAAAAGGGGGAGAAAAAATCCCGAAAAATGCCCAAAAGATCCTAAGAAATCTATAAATAAAGAGAATTTTTACTGCAGAATATTATATTTAACGGTTTATTAGATATTGGATTAAAACGGGAATATTTTTAACATTGAAGCCTATGGGATTCGCCTGAATAAACCTGTTAAATTAAACCACTGAATGGCGGGGCATTTCGCCAACCTTTCTCAGCTGTTTGGTGTTCTCTGAATAGACGAAGCATTGCTTCTCTATGGGGATTTCACTGCCCTCGAACAGGCACCGAACAGGCAAGATTTGGCAAACTGCCTACTCTCTGGATAGCCGAATAGCCGGAACAGGTAACCGTACGCTGAATTTCACTGTTCGGTTACCTTTCGGCCACAATTCGGATCTCTTTGAATAACCCTGTGTGTTTTTTACAACAGAAAATGATGGGAGAAGGTGGTCAATAATATGGAGTGTTCTTTCTTGGTGTTTTGAATATATATATATATATATATATATATATATATATATATCCCAACCCCCTCCCTAAGATCAAACAGCGACCTGCGCTTACCTTTTCCCTGTATCACCTCTTCCCATGATAGACTGCAGGATTTCTCACGCACAGTCCCCATCCTCTGGAACGCTCTCCCTCGTACTGTCAGACTTTCCCCTAGTTTCCCTTTCTTCAAATGCTCCCTTAAGACATTCCGGTTTAGGGAAGCCTACCACCCAACTCACTGACGCAACCAGTGCATCACTCTCACCTTGCAGTTCTCTCCTCTTGTTTCCACCACCAACCCTCCTAGATTGTAAGTTCCCATGGGAATAGGGCCCTCATTTCCTCCTGTACTGGTTTGTCAAAATGTTGTTCAAATGTATTGTAACCCTGTCTATGTTGTGCCCATTGTACAGCTCTGCGGAATATGCTGGCGCTTCATAAATAAAGAATAATAATAATATTCTACCTGATTCATTTTTAGATTCAGTCTACCCAGCTAAGATAAGGTTTAACTGGTCTACAATAGCATCATTATGTTGAATGTGATCATAACTGAGAAACTGCTATAAATGTATTATAAGAGTACTACCCCTTAAAACAAAGTTATGCTTAAGCAATTTAGTAAAGCATAATTGTCTGGGAAAAAAGAAAAGAGCAGCTAAATATATCTTAGTTTATTCTGTTTCCTCTTGCTTCGGTCTGACATAAAAGTACTGGGCAACAATAGATTGAGAATTAGAAGCAATGGAGTTATGCCTCATTAAGGGTTTGATTGCTTCAATAATGACTGCATTAACTGCACAGCCCCAATGAGTTTTTCAAAGCTGTTGCAAAATCAATGTTCATACTAATGGCATTACCTCTATACGATGAGATTGCTGATGCCAGTGATTTTATTAAACAGGCATGGCAGCATAACACCATACAAATAAAAAGCATGGCTCTGCAAATGCTGCACGGGTTGATTTCATGTAAATAAATACAATGCTAAAATAGTCTTCTAAACATCACTGTCCTCAATCTAGTTTCATACCCATAATTTAGGAGAAAGCTATCTGTAAAAACAAACAGCTCTAGGTCTATCGTAACCTAAAGCTTTGTATGTGTGCCTGCAAGAAAAGTGATCTAACTTTAGCTAGGAACACTCTACGCACGGTGACCACTGAATGTTTACAGACAGTGACCCCATTGTCCTCATCCCCCTTCTCCATCTTAGTTGTCTTGGAGGGTTGAATCAGAATCCTTGATGAGTGAGCACTGATCAGAGCTTCATGTTTGGACCTGTTTCGCGAACCCAGCTTCCTCCAATGTCTCTCAATGAACCCACATTAAGAGACATTGGATTTGGTGGATGCTCAAGCCCCACTCGCTCATCCAGCCCTCTCAGCCATGTGCTCACAGAGAGCTGGGAAGATATGCCCCATCCAGAAGAGCAATGAGGAAGTACGGAGGTGAAATAAAGGTAAGCGTTAAGACTATCTAAAGGGGTTAAATGGGAAGAGAGGGTGATGAGGGGATAGTGTTTATCCCCTCGGTTCCCCCTTCCCCTGTTTCCCCTAGAGTATCCCTTTTAACAATGTCAGAAGCAGTGTGTTGCATCTGGATATTCAACATTAATTAGTTTGCTGAAATTCCCTATTCCTATTAGGGACTAAGGGGGGAGGGGTTGAAGAATAGCCTCTAATTATTTTACATAAGCACCTAACATGTAATCTGTCGATACATGGAGTTTGATTCTTCGAAAATAAATATGTTTTCTAATCTTTGAAGGAAATCTATACATACGGATAAGAAACACTTGGCCTTGTGAGTATTGACAAAAGCATTGATAGGCAGAGATGATAGATAGATAGATGTAAAATAGATAACCAGTTGTCACCCTACACAGATGATGGATAGATAGACCTAAATAGGTAACCAGTTGTCTCCCTACACAGATCAAGACATATTTAATCATTTATAATTGAGAAAAGCTCAAGTATAGAAAAACAACTAAAACATTACTTGGATGTGGGGCTGCAGGGAACACTTTCGATCATAAGACTATGCATTTAACTATTGGTCAATACCTAGATGTTTTGTTTTCATTATTTGTATGTCAAACAATCTGGGGCCCTATTTCATAGTGGACTCTAACAATTAGACGATAAATTGGATAATGTGCGCTTGCAGATTTTCCCTTATCTCCATGTTAACGACCTATTCTCGGAAGGTGCTATCTCAGGACATCGGCCCGGAATGCAGTGCTTACCTCCCTGATACCCGCAGTACCGCTTCCACGCCACCGCGAGTATCATCTCCTGGAGTCCATAGGACTCCAGAGGCTTGTTCTTCCAGGACGCGATATCGCGCTGTGTTGTGGAGTGAGCACAGAGGGAGACTAGGAACTATTTGATCCCAGTCTCACTCTGCTCCCGAGGAGAAGAAGTGGCAGATCGGGCCACCCTTTTCACCGCGGGATGAGAGGTGAGTATGGGATTTAATGGGGGTGTTTTTGGAGCATGTTAAATGATTTTGCATTTGCAGAATTATTTAACACCAGCTTTTAGGAGTTAAGCCTTTCGCTGCTGAGGCATTTCACGCCTGTGTGCTGAGCTAATTTTTACCGGTTTCACTCATCATGTTTAAACGCGTTTTGAAGCCTTATTTTATTATATGACCCAAACATATTATATATCGTTCTTAACGGCAGACTTGGCAGATTCATAATATATAATTATTATATGTATACGTCATGTCCTGTCTGTATATTATAACAAAAAATGCAATAAAATTAGAATTTTAAATAATTTACAATGTGTAAAGTGTTTATTTTCAAATTTTAACATGCAAGCATTTGCGGTTATATTTTCTATGGGTTGTGCTTGTTAAAAAAATTAGAAATGGGGACTCGTTAAATTTTTTTGGGGGGAAATTACCCAATTTTTAACAAACGCACCTCATACAAAGATCGTTAGTGCAGCATCATTGTTCACATTATAATTGAAATGGGAACAAAATTGCTGCATTAACAAATCAAACAAAAAAAAAAACGTGCTAATTTGTTTTATTATTATTTTATTTTTTTGTTTAAATTGTACATGGTCATGTTAGGTATCGTTGGAAAGGCCATGCTCTTGCCAATCTAACAATACCAAACATTAAGCCCCAGCTGTCACGGATCGGGATATAGGAGGTTCATTGGAACCCCCTATCGCCACCATTGGTGACAACTAGGGGTTAACTCCAGGACTGACATCATCGCGCTATGCACGATGATGCCAGTCATCAGGGGGAGTTCTCGGAAGCTTGGCCGACATCCAAGATGTCGGCCAGCTCTGGGAGAGGATCACAATTCAGCGCTTTTCGGTCGAATCGTGATCCAGCACCCAAGGGGTTAAAGCCAGGCACGGTTTGGAAGGGCAGGCTGTGCCCTTCCAAACCGTGCCTTTCTTTGATCGCTGGCCCCCGGCGATCGGAGGGAGAGAGGTCCAAAGGACCTCCCTGCCTCCCTTTCAGGCACCTCCGCTGCACTCGTGGGGGGGGAGGCTGAAATAGATTTCATTGCGCCAGTGCGATGACATCTATCTTCCCCCCGGGGTCCCGGAGTGCCGGGCTGACATCCAAGATGTCAGCCCGCACCGGGGGGCCAACAATCGTCCGGAATCCCGGACGATTGCTGCCTCCTGTGCTAGGACACGCTCAGCACGTCCATAGCACAGGAGGTGCACTTGGCAGGACACGCAGAGCACGTCCTTAGCAGCCAAGTGGTTAAAATTTGGCTTGTGCGTCCTGAAAGTAAATTTTGCTGGTACTTTGCAATACCTCCCTTGACGAGACGCTAAAATTAGATTGCGCTTCCCATGTTAACTATAGCAGGCATTTAAGTACAGTGATCTCATGCAAACTGCGAAGCGCAAAACCTTTTCACTCAACTGTGGCGTCAAGATCAGAATATCGATGCCAGACATTAATCGTACTTATCCTAGCGCTAACGATTACATACTGAGACGCTACATTAGCACAACTTTGGAACAGAGCCCTTGTTTGTAATTAAGAAGAAACGCATCTCTGTCATTAAGAATTAATAGCTTATGGGAATGAGGATGCATCAGAGTTATTAACATCATTCGCTGTCCATTTTGTAAGTAAAATTTATATTTATAAATTGGCTTCCACTTCCTAAAGAACATTCTCCTTTCCAAACTGAAACAATATATGAGATGCTGTTTCACAGCAGCTGCATGATTAAAGTTGAAAGTTGATGCAATTGGAACACAGCTCCATCAGTAAAATACCTGGCTGCGGCCCATCACGATACTCTTCTTTTCCAAGTCAAGAAGCTGAAAAAGTTCTTCCAGTGCCTAAAGGGATAAAAATAAAAAAAAAAAAAAAAAAATGATGTACAGTATTAGTGAAGAGATTGCTTGTTCTGTAGTTAAGGGATAAAGCGTACTGTATAGCGCTTGTTGCAGAAGATGACATTCTATTTCAGTAATAAAAAGTTAGAGGGGGCAAAAAAGTATCTAGGCAGACTACACCAAGGCACATTCACTGATAAAGGAGTGATATTTTTTTTAGACGCAGGTGAATAGAAAAATTAGGTTACAGAAAAAAGCTGAAAACTAGAAAAACTATGCAACTGGATGCTGTCGAAAGAAAATGATCCAATATCTAGAATGTCATAAATCCATGTAATTGAGGCATAAATTTTGCCAAGGTATGGGCGGACTCAAGGCCAAATAAAACATACTTTACAGCCACACCACTAGCATGTCACCTGTAGTCGTGGAGCAAGAAATTGTAAAATATAGCATTGCGGATTAACACACCCTATTAAGAGAAAGGAACTTCAGAAAACCTACCCCTCATAAGAATTTCAGAAAAAAATTGAAGCGAAAACAATTAACAAATACAAGTGGAACATTATCACACTTAAATGCTTTCATAATCTTTTACATATATATATTTATTATAAATACAAATAATTATTTTCCAGGACAAAAGCAATAAGTCATCTTAATTCTCTAATAAATATGGTTATATGTGCTATAAGGTTTGTTGCCGACTGTAACCCCTTTCCCTGCTGAGCCATTTCACCTCTGTGTGCTGAGCTCACTTTGACCATTTTTTGCTCATCATGTTTAAACGTGATTTGAAGTAATGTTTTATTGTAGGACCCAGACAAATTATATAATACTTATCTTCAGCAGCCTCAGCCTATTCATAAAATATCATTATTATATGTGTTCGTCATGTTCTGCCAAAATGCTATAACAAAACATTTAAACAAAATGTGAATTTCTATTCAGATTTCAATCATTTACAGCGTGTAAAATATTGTTTTTCACATTTTATCATCCAAACCTTTGTGATTATATATTTTATGGGGTATGCTTGTTAAAAAATTAGAAATGGGAACCTTTTACTGTATTTTTCTGAGAAAATACGCAATTTTAACTAAAACTGAAAAAAACTACATTTTTCATTGTGGGAAATGAGAAAGGTGAGTTAGTGAAGCGTCATTGTTCACATTTTATTTGAAAAGTGAACAATAGTGCTGCATTATAAATAATGAAGAAAAGAACTTAAGGCACTTTTATTTCTTTTTACTTTTTTTTTCTTTTACACATATCCTGGTCATGTTTGGTATCAATGCTCTGGCCTTTCCAAAAACACCAATCATGACCCTCTAGTTGCCACTGATTAGGAGGTACTGGGGTCCAAAAGAACCACCTATCTCTGCCATAGGGATTTCCATTGGGAAATCCCAGAGCAGCTAGGGGTTACTTCCCTTACTGACGTCATTGCGTCAACGCCTTCAGGCACCTTCCCCGCACTAGCGGGGGGTGCCTGGAATAGACATCATTGCGACCAGCGTGATGACGCTATTCCTGCCCGCCGGGATCCCGGGGGTTGGGCTGACATCCAAGATGTCAGCCCGCACCAGGGACCGCAGCGATCGGGGCTGCAATGGGAGGACGCGCTCAGAGTTTCCTCTGCAGCCAAGTGTTCATGCGGCTGGACGCGCCGAGCGTGTCCTCCGCATGAAGGGGTTAATGTATCTTCAAATTTACACAGCTAGATAGTACTAAATTAGATATTTTTAGACCTATCATACAGATTCTGCAGAGATGATAGAATGTTAATTCATCCTGGAGTTTTAAAAATAATCACATCACTCTGCAGGAACATAGTGTTATGTAAGTTTATAGGTCCAAATAATAAAAAGTTACTTCCTAGTATTCTGGTGAGTAAGCATTAACATCAAGAGTGACGTTACCGCATGCCACCCATATTACCTTCCTAATGCTAAACAGTTAAAAAATCAGCGCATTGGTGATTGCGCTAGCTTGCGCGAGCTTACTGTACTTTGTGCACCCTATGCATAACATGGGGAGTGTAATTAGTAATTAGCGTTAGGATAAAGGTACAAAGACCTCACGCTAAATATCCCACTTATATGTTAACTGTTTACCAGCACCCAAAAGCTGGTGTTAACCGAACCCGCTTCTGGAGAATAATTTAGCACCAGCTAAACCCCTCCCCCAATAAATCAAATACTCACCTCTCATCCCGCAGCGCGACCAGTGGGCGATTCACTGCTTCCTGCCTCCGGGAGCAGAATGAGATTGGGAACAAATAGTCCCAAATCACCCTCCGCGATCCTGCGCGATCTCGTGAGAGCAGGATCGTGCAGGGCTCATGGGCCAGCAGCAGAACCCTCCATGGAGTGCTATGATCTCCATCAATTGATACTCGCGGCGGTGTGGAAGCGCTACCGTGAGTATCCCCAAGGGTAGCGCTTGTTCCGGAGCCAAGTGATGAATCAGTGCCTACCCTGAAATCTTCTGCTAAAATGAGGACACCACAGGGAAACATGCAGGTGAAGGGAATTGTAGCATCAACATTTGGGCCGACTGTTAGTCTTACAGCCCTGGTCGAACGGTCAGTTTTGATCTGGTCCAAGGTATGCTGAGCCACAATGTCCTCAAGGGAAAAATGTCTCAACACTAGATCTACTACCTATTGACCATGAATCTCGCCATCAATTTTACTTCAGCACTGACTAGTGTGTTCAGATATTTGTTTGTGTATTTGACTTTGGTTTTGCTCATTGAATCAGTTTTTCTCAGAATCTGTTCTGCTAAACCTTGTAGCAAACATCAAGCCTGCAATGCATGGAATGCTATAATAAATCCAACAAATTGAAAACTTTAAATATATGGTAACCCAGTCTTAATTTGCTGCTCTGCTACCTGATCAAGAAGACTGATTATAATCACTTGTTACTTGACTTTTTCATATAATTACCTCTTTTCGAATTCCCTTAGGCTTCAGTTTGCTCATAATTAAGATTTGTCTTCTTTCCTCACACTACCATTGCCAGAACTGTATTGATTTTTTTTATACAACTGTTTTTTCTTCTGGTATGTCAAGATTATCATGACAGATTGGCAACTCATCTTCTATTAATCACTTTCAACTCTATCCTATCTTTTGCCGAGTGGTCCAGTCAGTTATCCCTCCAAGCGATGGGAGAACTTTCTTGTCTATGCACACACTTCTCATAGCATCCGTTCAATGGATCACCAGTATGCACATTCTTTTCCCACAGAATGGAGGCCCCAGTATGTATGGTGCTGGGCCTGTTCTCTACTCCCCAGTCTATAAAGACAGCCCTGGTTACCCTTTTTTGTTATATAATAAAAGAATTTGCTGGCAATTAATCATAAATTAAAAAAAACTTAACACACAACCACAAGGCAATTCCTTTGTTATTATTTAATTATTTATAAAGTATTTTACCAGGAAGGATACATTGAGATTTCTCTTATTTTCAAGTATGTCCTGGGTTCAATAACAAATGTGCATTGGCATCTTACTGCAAATCTCTCACAGAGAGCTCTAGCTCAACCATCTAATACTGGGAACGCAAACGAGCGCAGATATGGAAATCTTTATTCTACAGCATCACATTAAGTAATAGTCAAAGAAGATCTAAAACGCCTTTTAATCCCTACAAGTAGGAAGGAAAATGTCTCTGTGTCACCTTTAACAGGTGCAGAATTTAATCAGAGAATATGTGAGTCCTCTATTTCAAAAGGCATCTTGTCAAACCCCGCTTTAAATGTTGTTATCTTGTTTTGCAAAAGCATGTGATAACAATACTGACCTTTACAGGGTGTGAAGTTAAAAGCTTATAAGTTCAAAATCAATCAACACACGTGTATCTGGGTTGTCTGATGCAGCTGTAGAAATGCATTATTCATTTCCATGCTGACTTTAATAAATGCTGAATAATCTATGGCTCTCAAATGATATTTGATAGAGTTTTTATTTTACACATTTTATTTTACACATTTTTTTTTACAAACGTCTGTACAAAAAATAATAATGTCTGTAATTCATTCTCCGCTGATTAATCTGGCTGAGGTTAACTGAGACACAGCGTACAGATTGTACAGACCATGCATTGGCAGATCATTAGACTTCAAAAAAGTTAAGGTAGTCATAAAGAAATATGGAGCGGGAATGGCCCAAAATAACGATTATAAATTGACTTGAATAAGACTCTAATCGAACCTTAATCAAAATCAGCCTGGCTAGTATCTAAGAATCTGCCCAAGACTTCAGATCCCACAAGATACTGAACTGTTGGACAACCCTTGTAACCCAAACATGGCCAGTATTTATCAAACTGTTCTATGTTATACGTTAGGTTTACTTTTAGGGTGTAGGATTAGGCTTACGTTTGGGGTTAAGGTTACATCTAGAGTTAAGATTAGGTCCACTTTTAAGGTTAGGGTTACTTTTCTACAGCCATGGTTAGTATTGGGGTTACTTTTAGAAGTAAATTTTTCCGATTAAAGTTACTTCTAGGGTTAGATTTACTTTTAGGGTTAAGGTTACATTCAGGCTTAGGTTACTTTTGGGGTTAGGGTTACCTCCAGGGTTCATTTTGCACAAACGGTGCCATTTGTTTCCATATCCTGAATGATTAAGACTTTTTGGATCTATTTGTATTCATTCATTTTGATTGCTTTTGTTATGACATTTTGGTGATTCGGTATTTCAGATGCTCAAGAATCACTGAAATGGCCATTTGTTTTGTCCAAATGAATGAAATGCACATGTCTGACAAGAAAGGAAGTGGAAAGAGTGTGGATGAGACAAATGAATTGAGTTAGATGAAGAGGGAGAGCAAACAAGGGAAGTATAAAAAAACAACAGAACTGGTTGGGAGAACAAATGACTCTCAAAACTAGCATTCGTTTTGGAAAAATTTGGAATTTTGAACGAAATTTGATAATTCGTTTTCGGAAGTACTTCCGAATAACGAATCGATAGGATATTAATTCGAAACGGTATATAACTAATTTATTTAGTTTTACACTGTGTCATCGTCATAAAAGAAAAATTTGAATAACTGATATCAACTATCGAATTTGAAATGAACTATAAAATTGATATCAACTATCGAATTTGAAATGAACTATAAAATTGATATCAACTATCGAATTTGAAATGAACTATCAAATTGATATCAAATAGTAAGCACAGGACTCTATGAAACAAATTAATTTTGTTTCACTGTTTAATTCGACTCAAATACTAAATCTGTGACACCGCTTAAAATTTTACCCTAGCTTTTTTTTTAACAGCAAAATTTGATTAATTGCGGTTTTATCTAGTGATCCAAAATTCGAATTGATATCAACTATCAAATTGATATATGAAATTCGAATCGATTCAAAATTTCAAATCGATCCGAAATGAAACAAGTTACGAAATTACGAAAACAAAATGATTTAGAAACGTAATGAAACAAAACTAAACAAAACAAATTTTTCAGCCATGCACATCCCAGCATTTGTTGCAAAGCAGGCATGCAATGGATGAAGAGACAAAGTGGGATTTGCACAGAAATTGTGTACACAGATGAAGAAAGAACATATATGAATATTTAGAAATATTAGCAAACACAAGCGTGAAATGAGTAAACAAATATTAGGCAGACATTGGTGCAAAAAGAAGTAGGATAGATCTACAATTTTATTGATAACAACCACATTTTTCAAAATACAACTGATAGATAATTATTTACAGCGAACATATGTAAATTAATGTAAGTACAAATTGTATCAGTGATATTGATAACATTTATGGTGATTGTAAATATGAAATACAGATACACTAGAATTTTATAGAGATTTTTCAAAATATTTCTTATAGTGGTCCCATCTTTTAATTGTGAACTTTAACGTTGATACTTAACATGTCTAGGTCCAACTTTAGAATCTCAAGCAAATATAGAAAAATCTGGCAGAAAGCCACGTAGAACACACACTCACATAATCCACAGTAAATGTTAATTTAAAATAGTAACATTGTAAAAGGAAACGTTCTCTAGAATTGCAGAGAAAGTTTGTATATAAAACTAGTAAAGGTCCTCATTTTCTATGGTTTATCATTTTGATAATTACAATACTGATTTTCAACATATTTCTGAGCTGACACTAAATTAGTCACTCTTTTGGTCATTAAAACTCCCAAGGAGGGAAGTTATTACAGTCTTAGTTAGCCAAAGTGTAGCTAGATTTATTAAAACCCATAACATCACTGAACACACAGGCAAAGTTGGGTTTATACATTAATAATTAATTATATATTATTATTTTTGTCAAACAGCAGGGATATTCCACAGACTGAAAGTTAAAGCCCTGTGCCCGTATTTATCCCACTCGTAGCTACAGAAGCCTGCATGTTAAAACTCTCATTTTCAAAGTAGAACTGTACTTCGTTCTATCTTCTGTCTAAATTATTCATGTGACTCAATGAATAGTCTTTTCATCTGCACTGCTTCTCACCAGGGTGTTTGCTTATAAATTTCACATTTCACCATGTAACATAAAAAAGGAGATTAATGCACATAAAGCAATCTTTTTGGAAGCTGATAACGATAATTGCCAAATAAGAAAATAACACCATAAACAACAGTTATGAAATTACAAATTTTCTTTGCATTTCCGCGTCTCTTCTGGGACAAATATTTTTTATTTTTCACCATATATAATATTTCTATCAGTTTTCGAAATGTTTAGAGACATTTAGTTCACAGCGGTTGATTTACTAAACATTATACAAATATTACCCAGTTTTAGCTGAACTCATGTAGCCCAATGGTGGTCACCTTGGCACATGGATAGAAGGTACAGTTTATCAAGATATAAATATATACACAGTATATTTTGTTTATTAGTTAGTCGTGGCGCATAATCAGTTGAGTTAGGTCAAATTGCTCAGTTAACTGTCCCAATGCAGTCACATGAACTGTGACTAGTAATCGCTCTATAGAGATGCTGTCAGAATCCGCACCTGGGAGCACATGGAGGCCACAAAATGGCCCATGCTAGAGCTGCTCCTGCTGTGGCCTAAACACTGGCAGCACCTTTCCTGTCCTGACCCTGTTATGCATCCAGTCTTATGGTCATCCAGTCTGAAGTAAGCCTCAGCTGTTTCCTAATGCAGCCATGTTTGTCAAGAACTTCCTATTTAAGGGAGTCCCCTCCCCATTAATTTGAATTTGTATTGTACTCCTGGAAACAGAGCAACGTGGCTTCTGTGCCTCCTGTCAGTCTAAATTTAGATTTTGAGTTGTCCCACTTTTTTTGATTTCCTTTTAAACCCTACTCCCTATTGGAGACGATCTGTTTCCATCAACAACGATTAGGGATGGAGATAGACCATTTTTATGTATGGAATTAGTTTAGTTAACACTAAGGTAGAAGTAGTCAACATTTTGTATAAGAACTAGCTATCACCATCTCGGGTTCTTATCCATGTTAGAACATCTGGGGTTAAGAATTAGTGCTATTAGCATTGTTAACCGTGACCATCTAAGGTTGGACTATACTGGGCACGATCCCTTTATCTAATGTTAAGATCGCATTTCTGTTTCTGTTTTTGTCTTTGATTTAGGTCTCTGAAAATATCGATATAATTTTTTTGGTTTCGTTTTGAACTGCAGGGCACTTAAAAGGTTTGCGCGCTTGTGCACTGTGACTATTTCCGGTTTTGCTTTGATCCATGGATAATGCAGAAGAGCACCTTCCTGTCAACTACTGATGAGGTCAGCGACCGGATGTGGACTTTTGGGACGTCCCGTTTCTGAAGGAATGGACTCACAACAAGGAAGTGATTGAACAGCCCCTCCTACCGGAACGCAGTGTCCGGATTGGATATCCAATTAAGAATTTTTAGAATTTAAGAGAGCCACAGTGTTGTTGTAATCATTACCGCTGAGGAAGCCATAGTGCGTAGATCGCTCAGTTGAAACGCGTTCGGTACCTTTTTATTTATGGTCTTATTTGTTTTTAATTTCATTGTCTTTCGACCGTTTTATTTGGAAATAAATCCTGACATATTATTTTTGGAGACACTTCTTTCCAGTTGAGAGGCTTTTCTGAGGAGTTGGGCCTAATATACAAACTCCTGGGCGCATTAAAGAGAGCCTAGATTAGCTCTGAAACACGTGAGTGGCCTTAATCCATCCATATATCTTAGTAATATATCACGTTATGTGCTATGTTTCTATCTTTTATATCCTGAGGTATTTGAAGACGGAATTGTCGCTTTGTGGCCAGTGGGTGAACCATATGAAATCAACCCATATGCTTATACATTAGAGCCAGGCTGGGCTCTTCAAAGTGTGAGTTCTCTAGTCCACCATTTTTCGATATATATAAAAGTTTTGACTGTATTACGCTATGTCTATTATGTTTTATACTAAGGTATAATTCCTGTTGAGAACACACAGAGCTGCTTATAAACCGAACAGAAAACCGAACTGAAAAGCTAAGTTGAAAACACTATATGTGTCTCTAAAAACACTGGGAAGCGCCACACCCTCCCTTTTTTCCTTCACTCCAAATCCTATGTATGGTGTCGCTAATAGGGACGACACATGTGGAGGTATTGGCGATCGTGTTCATTCATTTTGCTTCCTTACCCTCTTCGAACCACAAATTCATTTTTTGCGCCTTCACCCTATTCCTTTTCTTCAACTTGGCAGTATGCTGCAGCTGCTGGGGCAACATGAGTGCCAGTTATTTGTGTGTCACTGGCACCCCCTTCCTCTAGGTTGATTATACTTCCTTCCTCAACCTCAGAGATTGAATCAGAGCACTGTACTTGCTGCGCATCCTCAAGCAGCATGTCACTGTCATTGTAGTCAAACAATTCAGCTGACTCCTCTGTGTGTGATAGTGAGGCTACGGCAGGAGTAGCTGTGGACATGGAGGCTGCATTAGATGCTTTGATAGCTGAGGTGGACTGTAAACCACTACAAGTCTGGCTGGCAGAGGACTGGGAGGATGATGATGGCCTGGTTAGCCAATCCACCAAATCCTCTGTATGTTGCTGCTGCTTAAGACGGCCAGCACCAGTTAGAAAGGACAAGTGTGCCCCTGCAGAGGATGCACTACGTCCACGACGACCAGAGGCACAGCCTCCCGACACAGAGGCTGCTTGCCCTCTTATCTGTGCCTGGGAGCGTCTGCCTGTCCTTTTTGGTCTTTCTGACATGGTGAGTGATATATAGATTAAAGATATACAGAACTCTGATTCAACTCTGGTATAAAGATTAAAGATTTCCAGAACTCTGGTATAACTCAGTGAGACACCCTGATAGCTGGCAGCCAGTGACAAAACACAGATTAAAATTCCCAGAAACCTCCTATAAATCTGTGAGACCCCCTGATGAGTGGCAGTGACAAGACACAAATTACAATTCTCAGGAACCTCCTATAAATCAGTGAGCCCCCTGATGGGTGGCAGTATGACAAGACACATATTACAATTAGCAGAAATCTGCTAGAAGTATGTGACACCCCCTGATATCTGACTGTCAGTGACTGAGAAGACACACTTTCCACCACCAATTCCCAGATATCTGCAACAAGTGAGCCCCCCAAATTGCTGCTGTCACTGACTGAGAAGACACACTTTCCACCAATTCCCAGATATTTGCAACAAGTGAGTCCCCCCCAATAGCTGTCACTGACTGAGAAGATACACTTTACACCAATTCCCAGATATCTGCAACAAGTGAGACCCCCCAATAGCTGTCACTGGCAGTGAGAAGACACACTTTCCACCAATTCCCAGATATCTGCAACAAGTGAGACCCCCCCCCCCAATAGCTGTCACTGGCAGTGAAAATACACACTATCCACCAATTCCCAGATATCTGCAACAAGTGAGACCCCCCAAATAGCTGTCACTGACTGAGAAGACACACTTTCCACCAATTCCCAGATATCTGCAACAAGTGAGCCCCCCAAATTGCTGCTGTCACTGACTGAGAAGACACACTTTCCACCAATTCCCAGATATCTGCAACAAGTGAGACCACCCAATAGCTGTCACTGACTGAGAAGACACACGTTCCACCAATTCCCAGATATCTGCAAAAAGTGAGACCCCCCAATAGCTGTCACTGGCAGTGAGAATACACACTTTCCACCAATTCCCAGATATCTGCAACAAGTGAGACCCCCCAATAGCTGTCACTGACTGAGAAGACACACTTTCCACCAATTCCCAGATATCTGCAACAAGTGAAACCCCCCAATAGCTGTCACTGGCAGTGAGAAGATACACTAACAGAACAATCTCCTCTCACTCCTGCAGAAAACACATGCTGGCTGGGCTGGGTTCAAGCCTTATATAGTGTGCTGCGGGACTTAGCTCTGGGAGCCCATGATTGGGCAAAATTTGCCCAATCAGGACTCTGAGCCGTGATTGGCATAGTCTTGCACTGGTCTTGCACCTAAACTGTGGTCAGGTGCAAGGCTGTAGCCAATTACAAGCTTGAGGCCAGTGGAAAAGTGCATTGTGGTCCATTGTGGGCGAACATGCGGCGAACACGCGAAAATGTTCGTAGTTCGCGAACATGCGAACAGGCGATGTTCGAATCGAACTCTGAACCAATTGAACCTAACAGCTCATCCCTAGTCTTTAGTACTCACTTTATATCAGCTGAGCATGTAGGTTGCATATTCTTATTAAAGGAATACTCTACTCATCCTGACCACTTTATAGTTTTAAAGAGTCACCCCCCCAGTTCTCCCAATCAGGTGAAATTGCGGGGTGATGTGGAGGAGTCTCCTCCACCACACCCAGCGTCATCAGCAGCTGGGATTGTTAAATTTTCAGACTGCCGGTCAACAGATTGGTCACTAATAATGGGTCCTTTGAGACCCTCCGTCTCTAATATTTACACTGAACAAGATCCGGTGAGGTGTCATTGGAAAGGCCAGATATGACCATGTAACCTGTAAAAATGGAAAAATAAATAAATGCAAAATGAACTTTTTTCTTCTTTGTTCCAAGACAGTGGCAATAGGTGTTTTTGCTTATAAAGCAAACAATGATGCTGTACTAACTCACTTTCTCATTTCCAACAAAGGGACCAAATGGGGAGGTGATAGTGTAGTGCGTTATTATGCATTTGTCCATCTGAAACAAAAAACGCCACACCGCCGCAAGGAGAGCGGGGTTGGTTTGGAGCCCTGTATCTCCATTCTTTACATCCCACAAAGTCAAGTTAGGTGTCATTGGACAGGTCAGAGTCTGGCCTTTCCTATGATCTGAAACATGACCATGTAAAATCTAAAAGAAAAAGAAACAGGTTTTTTTTGTTCCAAAGCAATGACGTCCATTTTATAAATGAGCAATACCACTGCCATTACTCACTTTCTCATTTCCACCACTGTGAGCAAGTTTACTGTTTTAAACATAGTCTTATTATTTATAAAACATAATACTCCAAATTACAAGTGAAAACTTTCAGTTTTCTTTTAAAATTGCATATTTTCTCAGAAAAATTAGTTAGCAGATTCCCATTTCTAGTTTTATTTACGAGTACCCCACAGAATATAAAACCACAAAGTTTTGTATGATAAACTGGAAAAAAAATATATGCTGTAAATGATTGAAATCTGAATGGAAATTTACATATTTTTACAATTTTTGTTACAACATCCTGAAGGGACATGACATACATATATAATAATGATATATTTTGAATCTGCTGAGTCGGTTGAAAAAAGGATATATAATTTCTCTGGGTTCTATAATAAATCCTAACTTCAAAACATGTTTGAACATGATGAGCGTAAAAAGGTTAAAAGGAGCTCAGTACACAGGGGTGAAATGGCTCGGCAGTTAAAATAATGTCTTGTGTGACTGATGGACCTGTTGATCCATGTTGCATCACACTGGCAGGTTCCTTTGAATGTCCTCTTGTATCTGTCACTCTATCACCATTGTCTTATTGATTAAACTACTTGATTTTCGATCCAAACACTGAAATGTATTAATTAACATCAAAGGCGTAACTGAAATCCAAATAAACTACCTTCACCTCATTTTGTGATCTATTATTTTAGTTACCTAATTAAGAAAAAAATCAATGGAGTTGATTCGACAAGATCTTTCTGAATAAATCCATATAGGTTATAGTATTGTTAGCTATTTAAATGCAGGAATTCAACACCGTGTCCCTTTAACAAGGTTTAATCGAAGTTACTCATTGCTGATATTTAATGTGGTCACTTATTATTGAACTAGAAATTATTAGCCATTATTTCTAAATTTGTACCATACGCAAAGGCTATTTATTTGACACTAATGCCCAATTAGGGCACTTCTTTCTTGGGATTCATTTCAGATACATTCTAATACATTTTATTCATTTACTAGGGGTGTGCATTCATTTTGTAACGAATCGCAATTCGTTATGAATTTCATTCATTCGTATTTCGGAAGTACTTCCAAAATAACTAATTGATTTGATCCAAATTGAAACGAACACTAAACAAAACAGTATATAACGAATTTGATTTGTTATGCTTTTTCACTAGAGAACCATTGAATACATGATTCCTAAGCAGGATTCGATTAATTGGGATTTTATGTAGTGATCTGAAATTCAAATCGATATCAACTATTGAATTGATGTTATCTTACAATACATACAAATACTAACTAAAGCAAACGGCATTATGAAACAAATCAGAATCGTTAGACTGTTACACAAAGCACCATGGCCATATAAATTGATCTGTGGTGCTGAATCTATTGTCAGCAACGCAGACCAATGGACAGCTCAACATTTAACCCTAGCTTGCATTTTAACAGCAGGATTTGATTCATTGGGGTTTTATTTAGTGATCTGAAATTCAAATCGATATCAAATATCGAATTGATCTTAACATACAATGGGGTTTTATGTCGTCTAAAAAAGAAAACACATATTTCTGCATTAGCCAAGTAACTCATTCATCTTCTGTTGTACCTGGTATCCTCTTTGTATCAGAATTCCAACTCCTAGGACAGTCCCTGGTGTATCAGTATAACCAGGGTCGACTTAACGTACAGGCTATTGCAGCTCCAGGCCCATGCCCCATAATAGGCCCAGAGAAAGGATAACTACATCTGCACTGATGGTCCCCTGTTTCTCTGTAGCCATAGCAGCTACAGAGCATGGCCTTTCCAGTGATATCAAACTTGATAAAAAAATAAATGCTAAATTTACTTTATTTTCTTTGTTCTAAGGCAGAGGCATTATTTGCTTTTACTTATAAAGGAAACAATGCTGCTGCACTAACTCACCTTCTCATTTCCAATGATGGGAGCAAATGGGGAGGTGATGGTGCAATGTGTTACTATGCATTGATTAATCTAAAACATAAGCTAAGAGGAGAGTGGGAGTACATTGGACCCCTTTATCTTAATTCTTTACACCCCACAAAGTCAAGTTAGGGGTTATCAGACGGGTCAGAGTCTGGCCTTCCCAATGATACCAAACCTGACCATGTTAAATTTAAATAATTTCTATTTAAATATTTTTTTTTCCAAAGCAATGGCATTGTCTACTTGTCAGGTATAAAATGAGTAATGCCACTGCCATTAGTAAACTTCTAATTTTCCAGCCTGGGAGTAAGTTCAGTGTTTTCTACATAGTCATATTATTCAAAAAACACAATCCTCTTAAAACACAAGTAAAAAAAGTTTATTTCAGCTTCGGTTGAAATTGCTTATTTTCTCAGAAAAATGGAGTAACAGTTTTCTATATAAAATATAAAACCACAAAGGTTTGGATGATAAAAGGTGAAAAAATTATTTTACACGTTGTATATGATTGAAACCTGAATGGAAATTGTTATATTTTTTTTTCAACATTTCTGACTGGACATGACGTATACAAATAGAAATTATATATTTTGAATCTGCCGAAAAAAAAAAGGATACATAATTTATCTGGATCCTTTAATACAGCAGGACTTCAAATAATTGCGTTGGTACACGGTGGTCAATATTCCAAAATTGGTGCTAACTTAACAACATCATAGACTATAATGGCTTTGGGGAGTTTACAACATCTCTGGCTACGTTAGCACCAATTTGGGAATAGGGCCCGATGAGTGTAAAACAGTCAAAATGAGCTCAACACACAGGGGAGAAATGGTTCAGTAGGTAAGGGCTATACTCCTCTCTGAGGCTTACTTGCGGCCGCAGCTTACTACTGTGGAGAGGTGCAGCTGCGATTGATAATAGAAGCGAAAATGGAGGAATATGGAGGAAACGAGTAGGAGCAGAGGTGTGCGTCTGACACACTTTTAAGTAGGGGGCTGAGTTGCTGCACTATAAGCCTCTGGGTTGTACTTGCCCCCTAGGCCAAAAGTTGCTAATCAGCCCCTAGTAATGGTACATTGGGAGGTGAGAATAAGAGAGCAGAGGCACATCTAACTCTTCTGCTCCAGGCCCATGAAGGCCTTAATCTAGCACTGGGAATAACATGAATTATTTCTATATCTGTAGTCCTTCATGGGAGTTTTCACATTTACAACACAGAGAAAAACCTGATAAAAAAGTTTACATTAATACACAACCTGATGTGAAATTAATCTATAAATTTAAATTTTTACATATATGTAGGCATACTTCGTGAAGACTGTCTAACCCAGATTCTTCGATGTACAGATCATTAGCTGATTTTATTTATCCTATGTTTCTTATTTTATTCATACCTTTCTTTCATCAACAGGTTCATAGGTGGACATGTATTTTTTCATATTTGGCAATGCCAGGACTTGAAAGCGAAGACGAAACTCAGTAAGACCCATACGGTCAGTGTAACCTGTGACAAAAACAAAATTTTAAAAAGCTAATTTAACAAAAATTACAGTCTTTAAAAAAATTCTACCACCCTCCACATTGTCACCAACGCGCCTCACCTTATCCACCTGCCAAAGGAAGGGAAAGGGTTAGAAGTGTTCTAGATGTCTTTAGGAGCATCATGAGCCTCAGGACAGGGAGGGGGGGAAGAGTATAAATAATGTATTCTCGCTTAAATGTATACAGGCAAAATAGCCTCTAAAATGATGGAGAGCTAGCAGACAGAGCCAAGAGCCCTGTGAAACTGTCAGCTTAATCATCCTGTTGCTGAGTGTAGCTAAAGGCCCATGAGGTTATTGTAGTGTTCAATACTTCCTTCCTCCAATATGGCCGTCTTGTAAGGGCCAAGTGATAGGACAACACCAGCGAACAATGAATGGTATCTCAGGATACACTTTCATACATATTTTGAGCAGATACAAAGAAAACATAATTTTTTTTTTAAAACAACAAACTGATAAAGGCACCACTATAAAAGCTGTAACTATGACAGATGTCTGGGAAATCCAATCAGGGTCTGGGTTGTACAGACATCTACAACTAGCAAACAGATTTCAGAAAGTGCACTTTTTAACTAATTAAATATCACAAAACACTTTCAAGAATTCACTTGAAATTTTAAAGTTTAAGCGATTTCTAATGTTGAATCCCAGGAAAAAAATTAAACTTTGCACAAATATACAACTTAGAACTTCAAATAGACACATCATTCAAATTTAATGAGTGCATATGTGAGTATTATATATATGTACACACACTTTATTTCCTTACAAAAATACTGTTCTCACTTCTCAGTGTTCCATTTGACTATCCCCACACATACTGTAAGTACCACAGTCAGGCAATTGTTCTTCATATGCTATCAATGATAGTGATGCTTTCTCTTTAAAATAAATAAAGTATTGCAGAAGATAATTTAATTTACAATTCATACCAGCTATTTGCTATGGCAAACACCATTAATTAAGTAAAAGTAATTATATATTTCATGCTAATGGATCAAGAAAGTATATATCATAAGCAATGACAACCTCAACATTCATTCAGTGTCACTTTCTAAATCATTAACATATTAGCAATGTATTCTCTCAGAGAGAACACAATTATTTACGGCTTGTCAGAAGCACAGTGATATGTTTCAGATAAATGTTCAGAAGCAGGTTGGTAATTAAGAATCACCAGACTTGTGCAGAGTTATACAAAAACTTACTCTTATTCAGATAGTGTCACGGTAAGTATATGGTCATACACACAGAAATCAGACAGCAAAGAGGATCACAGAAACCTTATACTAGAGCCAGTTCTTATAATAGTTTTAGCTTATAAAGTTAGATAAAGAATGGTCAAGAAAATAAGCAATAAATCAGAGATATGCAATCAGCAAGAAAACAAGAGCCATGTTCAAGGAGTGGAGAGATATGGAAGGTCAACGTTAAACCATATAACCATGGAATACACGGAGGTGTAAATGAAAAGCACGGCAGCACACAGCACAGAATGAGCCAGGAGATTAAATAAAGGCAGAAACATGATCATTGGCTGGTGACACTTTCAAGCGACAGAAAGTGTGCAAATGATGCCAGCTGCAAAAGCCACAAGGAAAGAGAATAATGGAATGACACAATGCCATAAAGAATTGACACAGACAAGCATCCAGCTTAAAAATACTATACTAAAGAAACCCTCTCTCGATCCCAACTCTCCATCCAACTACCGTCCTGTATCCCTGCTTCCGTTCACCTCTAAGCTCTTCGAAAAACTAGTTTTCAACCGCCTCTCCCTCTTTCTGTCCTCTAATTCCCTACTCGACCCCCTGCAATCAGGCTTCCGTCCCCTACACTCAACTGAAACCGTCCTCACCAGTCACCAATGACCTCCTAACTGCTAAAAACTACGGCCACTATTCTATTCTCATCCTTCTTGACTGCTTTTCACACTGTCGACCAACCCCTCCTTCTACAGATTCTCAGCTTTCTTGGCCTCTGTGACACTGCACTCTCTTGGATTCACTCTTATCTGACCAACAGGTCCTTCTCTGTGTCATTTGCTGGTAACTCCTCTTCAATGCCTTTATCAGTTGGTGTACCCAAAGGCTCTGTCCTAGGTCCTCTGCTCTTCTCTAGCTACACCTCCTCCCTGGGAAATTGTAACGTTACCCGCTTGGGCCATCGTGGTGGCTTGGAACAGGGAGTGTAGCCCTTTAGGCAGATGAGCTACTGACTTGACACAGGACAGATCAATAATACAGACATATTTCTCCAAAGCCAAGGAGCATAAGAGCAGGACTGATTTGCATCTAAGCTCAAATGGTTTCCAGACCAAAAGACAACTTAGTGCACCTTCAGAAACACCAAACAATACCAAAGTCTGTAACACTTGAATAGGAGTACCGGGAGGGTAATCTGGCAACAATGTATGACAGTAGATGAATTGTGCAGGCTGCAGGGCAGTCCATAAACTGACAGACTTAGCGATACGGGAACTGAATTCCACGTCAGGGCTATGCAGAAACCAGAAAGAGACACTAGGAAAAGGAGGGCCACCGAGAAAACTAAAGGGGTCCCTGTGCTGGGAAATAATTTTTATCTAAGAAACCCTCACAAAGAATAACAGAGCAAGGTGGGCAAGAAGAGCGAGGGTTAACGAAACATACAAAAATCCTGCACTAAAGAGGTCCTTGTAGTGGCCTCAGAGAGTATACTAAACTAAGACAAAAAAGGTACATGAAACATGAAACATATATGAATGGTCAGACAGGCAAAGGTTGGCAACAGATCAGAATGCAGAGTACCAGGAGCAGGCAGGAAAGGAACGTCAGAAATACAGCCGAGGTCAAAACCAGAATAATCAAGACTAGAATGCTTTGCAGCAACTCAGGAACAAAACAGGACACAACCACCATCAAACTCCACAAATCATCAATGAGGCTCTGTGCTGCTGGGATATACAGTATATAGGGAGTGGGTCTGTGTGATTGGGCCATGTGACCCCAGACCAGGAGATCACAACAGAACGCCAGATCAGCCCTAGACAGCACAGCCAGACACACCACAGGGGAAAACAGACATGGAGACCATTCACCACCAGGGGGCACAGCCAAAACCAGGGAAAATGTAACAGAAACATCATTAACAGCTTTGGCTTCAATTACCACCTTTAAGCTGATGATACTCTAGTCTACCTCTCTACCCCTGATCTCACTACCCCTGATGACCCGGAGATGTGGGGAAGGCAAAGGTGGGGATGTGGGATTTTTACTCTCTCCAAACTGCACTTTCCAGGCTATTCCTTCCATACCCTCCCTCCAATTCTCCTCATTTGAAGTTGATGCAGTCCGCCCCTACATGTTGCGGTAATCTACTGCCCCCTGGCTCTCCTGGACCCTTTTTGGAACGATTCTCAGCACAGCTCCCTCACTTTCTCTCCTCTAACATTCCATCTCTCATCCTTGGAGATTTTACCATTCCCATTGACTCCCTGACCAACCCCCTCACCTCCAAATTCCTCCTATCACCTCCTCCTTGGGCCACACACAGGGGTCCAACTCTCCTACCCACTAAGCTGGCAACACCTTGGACCTTATTTTCTCTAGCCTCTACATAGTTTCCAAATTTTCTAACACACCTCTCCCCCTTTCCGATCACCATCTCCTTTCCTGGAACCTTCTTGCCACCTACCCAGCCTCCTGCTTCTACTCCCTCTCCTCTTCTACCCCAAAGGTGCCTTGAATCCTAAGCTACTCTTCACCACTATCCATCCTCGTCTTCTTACGATCTCACCGTCAGACTGCATTGATAAAGCCACTGATCTCTACAACGCTGTCCTATCCTCATCACTTGAGTAACTCCCTCCTAACTCTCTCTCTGCTAAATGCAGGCTCAGCCGCCAACCGTGGCATACTAAATACACAAGGTATCTTCGGCGATGCTCCAGGGCAGCTGAACGTGGCTGGGGGAAGTATTGCATTTCTGCTGCCTCCCTGCATTACAAATTCATGTTCCGTTCATAAAGTCTCAATTTATCTCACGCTAAACAGTCTTACTTCTCCTCCCTTATCTCTAACTTTTCACATCATTCCAGACGTCTATTTCATATTTTCAATTTGTTAATGCGACCCACTTCTACTCCATCTTTCATGGATCTTACTCAGCTTTGCTGACTATTTCACTGATAATATTGCTAAACTAAGACTAGAAATCTCTTCATTGCCCTCCTCCATTAACCATTCAACCTCATTTACTCCTTCACTCCTTGCCCCCTCTTCTAATAGGTCTTCTTTTTCTTTGGTCTTAGAGGAGAATGTCTTGGAACCTCATGTCCTTCTGCCCAACCACCTGTCTGCTTGAACCCATCCCCATTTCTTGCAGCTAACTCTCCACTTGATCCACACCAGTCCGGCTTTTGCTCCCAGTATTCCACTGAAACTGCTCTGACCAAGGTGAATAATGATTTAGTTGCCACTAAAACCAAAGGTCACTTCTCCCTCCTTATTCTTCTTGATCTTTCCACTGCATTTGACATTGTTGACCACCCTCTGTTCCTCACGCTTCGTCAGTTGGCCTTGGTGACACCACTCTCTCCTGGTTCTCTTCCTATCTCTCTCTTTGCGCCTTTGTTGTCTCATATGCTGGTGCCTCCCCACCCCAGTTCCTCTCTCAGTTGGGGTACCTCAAGGCTCTGTTCTGGGTCTCCTACCCGTCTTGATCTATATCGTCTCTCTTGGCATCCTTATCTCTTCCTATGGATTCCAATATCATCTCTATGGTGACAACACCCAAATCTAACTTTCCTCTCCCAATCTCTCTCCTCCTCTGTTGGACCGTCTCACTGCCTGCCTGTCGGCTGTCTCCAACTGGATGAGTTCACGTTTCCTAAAACTCAAAGGGCCATATTACATAGTTGGTGCTAACTTAACCAGAGCTGTTGTAAACTTCCCAGATCCATTATAGCCTATGGAGGTTTTAAGTTTACAACAGCTCTGGTTAAATTAGCACCAACATTGTAATACTGCCCAAAGTCTCTAAAACTGAATTTATCATCTTCCCTCCATCTGAAACCATTGTTTGTGTTAGACTTGTACACTGGTTTTTTTTCGGTTCGATTCGGTTCGGTTCGTTCGGATTTTTAAAATTTTCGTCTCTGCTCGTATCGGCCGATTTCTGTTTCGGTTCAGTTCGTTTCGGCTCGTTTTTCGTATCGACTTTTTTTCGGAATATCGGTCTTTTTCGTGTTTTCGGGTCTGCTCGTTTTTTGTATGGACTTTTTGTTCGTGATTTCGGAAATTTTCGTGTTTTTCGGAACGTCTGTTCTCGTTTCAAAGTGTCTATTCGTTTTGACGTAAACTAAAACTAATGGTTTATAATATAATAATAGTACTTTATATTATAATTATATAATTAATTATTTGTTGGTTTGTTTTTTGGATCCGATAATTCTGCCGATACGATAATTCTGTCAATTTATTTAATAAAAAAAACGATAGAATCAAAGATCCTTTTTTTCTTATGTATATGCATTTCCCAAATTTATTTAATCATATTAAAATGGTATGAAAGGAACAAAAAAAAATGAACAAAACGATTTAAAAAACGCAAAACTGACCCAACCCAAATGGTCTGACTTTAAAAATAAAAACCAGAAAAAAAGGTTTTAAAATGTAAAAATAGTTGATCAAAATTATCTGAAACGAAAAAAAAAAAAAAAAAATTGATTTAAAACAGACAAAAAAAATTAACCCTTTCGCTGCTGAGGCATTTCACAGCTTCACGCCTTGTGTGCTGTGCTGCTGAGCTAATTTTTAATGGTTTCGCTCATCATGTTTAAACGCGTTTTGAACGCGTTCTTTCCGGCTGACTCGGCAGATTCATAATATATCATTATTATATGTATGCGTCATGTCCTGTCTGTATATTATAACAAAAAATGCAATAAAATTCGAATTTTTAATAATTTACAAGGTGTAAAGTGTTTTTTTTTCACATTTTAACAAGCGAGCGTTTGCGGTTAAATTTTATATGAGTTGCGCTTGTTAAAAAAATTAACAAGTTCATCTACATACATCAAATATCACACTTTTCACGAATATGTAAAATCACAAAAAAGAAGAGCTTTGACAAAATGCATGTATGAGTCCTGAAAACGCAAATCAATCAACGTATTTCTGGGCACATTAGCACATGCAAGCACATTATTATTATATACAGGATTTATATAGCGCCAACAGTTTGCGCAGCGCTTTACAATATAACATAACACTTATGTTTGGCTATGACACGCCGGATGTGCCTCAATTGCTCCTCCTCGTACGTCTTGAGGTCAGACCAGCGCTTCCGCAGCTGGTCGTTACTTCGGTCCGTGTCAAACTGTTCCAGGAGGGTGCGGCGTACCTTTGCAAGGATACGGTCCTTGCGTACATTATTCTTCCTGCCGTAAGGGCCCTTACGGCAGTCATGGTCATGGTTCTGGAAGATGCGCACCAGCTCCACCATCTCCTCAAATGACATGTTGCTGGCACGCTTCTTTCTTCTGGGCCCTGGGGTCTCTGGGTTCAGTGGGTTGGGGGAGCATGATTCCCTTCCTTCAGCCATGCTGGGATGGATGGGAAGAAATTAACTTTGACCTGTGCTACAATCCGAAAATATCGGCAAAGATCCGTAAGTTTTACGATAGGCCGTAATGACGGACATCAACGCGCATGCGTGACCCGCGGACGAACGAACCGGTCCAAAACAAAATTTTATATTTTAAATGCGTTTTGAAGCCTTATTTTATTATATGACCCATACATGTTATATATATCGTTCTTTCCGGCTGACTCGGCAGATTCATAATATCATTATTATATGTATGCGTCATGTCCTGTCTGTATATTATAACAAAAAATGCAATAAAATTAGAATTTTCAATAATTTACAAGGTGTAAAGTGTTTTTTTTTTCACATTTTAACACGCGAGCGTCTGCGGTTATATTTTATTTGAGTTGCGCTTGTTAAAAAAATTAACACATTCATCTACATACATCAAATATCACAATTTTCACGAATACGTAAAATCACAAAAAAGAAGAGCTATTACAAAAATGCATGTATGAGTCCTGAAAACGCAAATCAATCAACGTATTTCTGGGCACATTAGCACATGCAAGCACATTATTATTATTATACAGGATTTATATAGCGCCAACAGTTTGCGCAGTGCTTTACAATATAACATAACACTTACGTTTGGCTATGACACGCCGGATGTGCCACAATAGCTCCTCCTCGCGCCTCTTAATGTCAGACCAGCGCTTCCGCAGCTGGTCGTTACTTCGGTCCTTATCAAACATTTCCAGGAGGGGGGTGCAAGGATACGGTCCTTGCGGACATTGTTCTTCCTGCCATAAGGGCCCTTACGGCAGTCATAGTCACGCTTCTCGAAGATGCGAACCAGCTCCACCATCTCCTCAAATGCCAAGTTGCTGGCCCGCTTCTTCCTGGGTGTCTCTGGGGTGGAAGGGGATAACGTGTCCGAATAGGACTCTCTTTGAGTTTGAGCCATGATGGAATGTTTTTTTTTTTGTCTGTCCAAAAAATTCTCAAACTCTACAATGGCTCCGTAAAGTTTACGACAGGCCGTAATGGAGACGGACATAAGCGTATATCCCATCATGCGCGAACCGCAGACGTAAATGATCCGACTACGACAGAATTATCGTATCGACAGAATTATCGGATCATTGGAAATAACATATAGGCAGTCAGATTTTCTAACGGTCAGGAACTCAGGATCAGGACGCTGGACAGCAACAGTGCTATATCCAGTGTGATGATGGTTAGAAAATTGTAATGTATATACGTTTAACGGCCACACAGACTTACTCTATCCAAACAAAGTTCAGATGTGAAACATTGGGACTTTGGATAGATTTCGACTATCCGAAAGTTAAAAAAATTAAAATGGTCGAAATCTATCCAAAGTCCCGATGTTTCACATCGGGATGTCGGATAGAGTAAATTCTGGAGTTAGCCCCCTAGTTGCCAGCCACCAATGGTGGAGCTAGGAGGTTCATTGGAACCCCCTATCTCCCCAACCGTGCCGTGGCACCTACCTAGGGGTTAATGTTTGGTATTGTTGGATCGGCCAGAGCATAGCCTTTCCAACCATACCAAAAGTAAAAAAATAAATAAAACAATATTAACCCTTTCGCTGCTGAGGCTTTTCCCGCCTCTGTGCAGAGCTCATTTTTACCGGTTTTGCTCATCATGTTTAAACGTGTTTTGAAGGCTTATTTTAGTATATGACCCAGACATATTATATATCGTTCTTTCCGTCAGACTCAGCAGATTCATAATATGTCATTATTATATGTATACGTCATGACCTGTCTGTATATTATAACAAAAAATGCAATAAAATATGAATTTTCAATAATTTACAACGTGTAAAGTGTTTTTTTTCACATTTTAACATGCGAGCAATTGCGGTTATATTTTGTATGGGGTGCGCTTGTTAAAAAAATTAGAGATGGGGTCTCATTACATTTTTTTTTGGGTAAAATTACACGATTTTTAACAAGCGCACCGCATACAAAAATCGTTAGTGCAGCATCATTGTTCACATTATAATTGAAATGGGAACAATATTTCTGCATTAACAAACCAAAAAAAAAGAAAAAAAACTTTTTTTTTTTTTTTTTATAATTTTATTTTTAAATATTTTTTTATTTTTATTTTTAATTTTAATTTTTTTTTACAAACTTTTTATACTCATGTGTGGTATCGTTGGAACGGCCATGCTCTGGCCGATCCAACAATACCAAACATTAACCCCTAACTGCCACGGATCGGGAGATAGAGGGTTCATTGGAACCCCCTATCTCCACCATTGGTGGCAGTTAGGGGTTAACTCCAGGACTGGCGTCATCGTGCTATGCACGATGACGCCAGTCCTCAGGGGGCATTCCCAGAAGCTTGGCCGACATCCAAGATGTCGGCCAGCTCCGGGAAAGGATCACGATCTGGCGCTTTTCAGCGCCGATTCGTGATCCGGCCCCCATGGGGTTAATGCCAGGTACCATTTGGAAGGGCACATGCGGGGGGCGCCTGAATTAGGTGTCATCGCACCCCCACAATGACACCTAATTACTCCGGCGGCGGTTCCGGATGCTGCTGGGCTGACATCGAGGATGTCAGCCCGCACCGGGGGGGCCAGCGATCGGCCGGAACCCGGCCGAACGCTGGCCCCAAAGAGAGGACGCTCTCAGCGCGTCCACCGCATGGAACGTGACATGCGGTTGGACGCGCTGAGCGCGTCCTTAGCAGCGAAGGGGTTAAAAAATAAATAAATTTTTAAAAAAATTGTTTTTTGGTTTGCTAATGAAGCAATATTGTTCCCATTTCAATTATAATGTGCACAATGATGCTGCATTAATGATTTTTGTATGGGTTGCGTTTGTTAAAAATTGTGTAATTTTCACCCCAAAAAAATGTATGTAACAAGTCCCCCATCTCTAATTTTTTTTAACAAGCGCAACTCATAGAAAATATATTTATAAACGTAAACGATTGCATGTTAAAATGTGAAAAAAAAACACTTTACAAAAACCTTGTAAATTATTGAAAATTCAAATTTTATTGCATTTTAAGCTATATGTATATGTATCCTGTTTGTATATTATAACACAGACGTATACATATAAATTATACCGCAGAGAGGTGCTTCCCTGCAGTGTGTGGATTCATATGCTGCATTAATTATACCGCGCAGAGAGGCGCTTGTTCCCCGCAGTGTGCGTATTCATATGCTGCATTCTTTTTTTTTATTTTTTTTCGTTTTAAATCATTTTATTTTTCGTTTCTGATAATTTTGTAACTTTGTTCCGCTTTTTTTCCATTTTAAAACCTTTTTATTCTGGCTTTTAGTTTTAAAGTCAGACCATTTGGGTCAGTTTTGCGTGTTTTAAAATAGTTTTGTTCATTTTTGTCTCTTTCATACCATTTTAATATGATTAAATAAAGTTGTGCAATGCATATTCATAAGAAAAAAGAGGATCTTTATTTAATAAAAAAAAAACGATAGAATGGGCAGAATTACCGTATCGACAGAATTAGCGTATCGACAGAATTATCGGAACATTGGAAATGGAAATGATACAAAATTTACAGAATCAGCGATCATATAACCGATAAATAATAATGTCCAAAATTACCGAAATGGAACCGAAATCACGAATAGAGAGAAAATAAATTTCAATCCCATTCGTAAATTTCGAAAATTTTCGTTTCGGCTCGGAAAACTTTTTGGATCTGACGTTTTCAGATCCGATCCGATCCGATTCGGAAATTCGGCCGAATCCGAAGACACGAATCGGGACATTTCGTGAAAATTCCGAAACGCACATCCCTAATTTGTGTCCTCATAGACTGATCTTTTCTTCACTCCTCGCATTCAGTCACTAACCAAATCTTGCTGCTTCCACCTAAAAACCATTGCACGCATCCGTCCCTGTCTTAATCAGCACTCTGCTAAAATGCTCATCCAAGCCCTTATCTCTCGCCTTGACTATTATAACCTCCTTCTCTCTGGCTTTAAGAGATCCCAGATTCTCCCTCTGCAGTCTGTTATGAAATGCCTGTGCCAGGCTCATCCACCTCACCTCACGCACCTCTCCCCTTTGTCAATATCTACACTGGCTCCCTGTTTCCGTTAGAATCCAATTGAAAATATTGGTGCTCACGTACAAAGCTCTCCATAACCGCGCCCCTGCTACATCTCCCCCCTTATTAACAGGTACATCCCATCCCAACCCCTTCGCTCTGCCAATGATCTGACTTATCTCCTCGTTCCCGCACTGCCAACTCTCACCTTCAGGACTTCTGCTGAGCTGCCCCCTTTCTATGTAACTCCCTCTCCCACAACATTAGACTCCCCATCTCTCCAGTCCTTCAAGAAGTCTCTGAAAACACATTACTTTAGACAAGCCTATCGGCTCACTCCCAAACCCCCACTGTTCATTTCTTACGCCATTTTCCCACCCAGCCTACATGCATCTCCTCTACTTTATGTTCTCTTTTTACCCTCACCTAGTGTGTCACCCCTCTCCTCTTAGATTGTAAACTCTCGAGCAGGGTCCACTTTCCTACTGTTCTGTGTGTTTAACTTGTATGTATATTTGTTATTCTTCCTCTTTATGTGCTCCTTTATCTTCTCTCTCTCTCTCTCCTCCTTTATTTCACCCCATTTGGGGTGAAACATAGCGCCCATCCAGGACCCAGCCTTGCCTCCCCTACAATATATATGTTATAGAGAGATATAAAAAAAACACAAACATAAAAAGAGCACATATAGCCTATAAAATATATTTATAATATATAAAGTGTCTGAAGTGCCTACTATATCACAAATATGGAAAATAGTGGACTATTATGGACTATTTTCCAAATTTGTGATATAGTAGGCACTTCAGACACTTTATATATTATAAATATATTTTATAGGCTATATGTGCTCTTTTTATGTTTGCGTTTGTGTTTTTTTATATCTCTCTATAACATATATATTGTAGAGGACGGCAAGGCTGGGTCCTGGATGGGCGCTATGTTCTAGAGAACGCATCCCAATATGCTGCGTTTCCTACATTAAATCTTTTATTGAACTTTAATAGACTGGAATGGAGGACAAAAAGAGAAAGATGCAGGAAGCATAATAAATCTTCCTGTGGACAATGCAGGCATCTGCTGTGTGTTTCTTTTAAAATTATTGTTTACGGGAAATTAATTTTAAGGTCTGGTGATTTAAGTGCAGTTGTGTGTCTGGATAGAAGAATAGACACGTAACGTGTGTGTAACTTGACTGCAAGATTAATCTTCTATAATTGAATTTATAATGATGTCTTTCACAGTTTCAGAATTTTATTAATAATAACATAAATAATCTAAGAATAACGTAATTTTTTTTTCAATATTCTCCTAAATTTTTCTAAAATTAGGTGAATCCTCATACGTGGTCTGCAAACTATAATTAGAGAATGGCTGTGGAATATTGCAAGATAAATGAAATACATGCAAACCAATATAATAGCACAATCAAATTCTTATGGAAACATGCAAAAAAACAGATGCTAGCCTCCTGGATGCTCGGGTCAGCGCTAATGCGCCATAGGACTCCATGGAGGTTTTTGCTGCCAGGTCACATGACTTGCAGGATCTTGCTCTCGCGAGATCCTGCAGATCCGGGGAGCATTTGTGGAGGGAGACTGGAGACTTGTTTCCCCAGTCTCACTCTGCTCCCGGCGGCCAGAAGCGACGGGTCGGGTCGCCGATCACGCCGAAGGATGAGAGGTGAGTAACTGATTTTTTTTTGGGGTGGGTGGGTGAGTTCTAGCTGCTGCTGATTCTGCAGAAGCAGAATCAGTTACCTACAGCTCTAAGCTGTAGCAAACATTTTCAGTTAGCGGCAGCATTTCGTAATTAGCGTTAGGACTATGATCCTAATGCTAATTACTGATTGCTTACTCTTTGTGCACCCCAAGATAAGTATTGACAGCGGAAAGTACGGTAAGCTCACCCTAAAAAGCGCTAACACCAATGAGCCAAGAGGGATTAATACTAAACCCCTCCAATCTACATCCCTTGCCCCATTTCTATAGTGTCTTGGGTTTGCCCATTAAGGAGACAGCAAAAAACAACAGAGTTGAACAAAATAAACACACATGAAAACTAAAATAAGACAAGGTTTAGAGGTTTATTTTTTATAGTTAATGTATAGTATACTAAGATATTCACGTGGTTAAATAAACCATAAGTAGATGGAACAAGAGACGTTTATATATATGCACAACAGATGATCCTACCCTGATAATAGTGTGGACTGGGAATTCGCTTAGAGAACATCGATATTCAAATACAAAGTATTATTTTCATTTTCTTCACTTCACTACAAATATTTAATTTTGATGTTGTAGACTTTCTCAAATTAGCTTTCTCTCATGGGATGATGTAATGATTTTGCTGAATCCTGATTACTTGCATATAAAATGAATTCCAAAATTGCTTAAAAGAATCAGAAAATGCTACTTGTGCTCTTTAGATTTCCTTCTTTTTTCTAGACTTAAACATTTTTTTTTTCATTATTTATGCAACTGAATTTTATAACTGCAAATTGAGTCCCACTGTGGGAGGCTGTAGAATTTGCAGTTATTAAGGAGACAATATAGTGACTTATTTGAACCTACTCACTAACTACTTTATCTAAATTACTTTTCACAAAACTATTTCCATATGTTCTTCACATTTGCTTTTATTGCTTACACAGGATTTTATAATAAACTGGACCTGTCATTTGTTTCTTGACCCATATGCTCCATGTTGCAGTTTGACTTTATTTTTTTATGGCACTTCGCATTTGTTCTCATGTGGGAATTAATACTCTGCAAATTGGTAACTGATGACAATTATGCTACGGATTTATTTTGACAGAAACTCTATTGCGTGAAGAATAAGGAACATTACCCTTCTGAAACTTTGCTTTGAAATGTTTGTCCTTTGTCAATAGCAGAATGCACAGAACTAACTACCTAGCTGGAGAGTATGGATGAGCTGTTCGGTTCGGAGTTCGACTCGAACATGGGCAGTTCGCAAGTTCGCGAACTTCGAACTTTATGGCGTGTTCTGTTCGAGTTCGAATTTTTTTTTGAAAAAAGTATAAAAAAAATACTAAAAAAATCTAGAAATAAAGAGACTCTTTACTGCAGAATACTATAAGCAACGGTTTATTAGATATTGAATTAAAAAACTACCCAGGGCAAGAAGGCACGCATTTGGGCGATGAATAGCAATGGACGGACTGTGTACGTCGTCAAGAAGCGGTATATATAATAGCATAAACATGTTACATACACATAACCCACATTACATACATCTACCAACATATGTCAACACATGCTGCAGCTCACCTCTAAAAGACCTGTGCTTACAGCAGGGCCCTCAAATGGCGTAAACAACAGGTGTTAGAGTTTGGAAATAACATCTGCTTCTAATTAGTCTGGTCTCATGAATTTGATACATTGCCTGCAGACTGGGTGTGGCTCCTGCATATGTATGAACTCTGTATGCTTCTGAATTTTAAGAAGTGTTAATTTTTACTACATGATCCTCTGATATACTGTTTAAGCCCTTAAGGACCAGGGCTCTGTAAAGCCAATCATCAAAACATCAAAACCTCATCCCCATTGTAAAACATGGCGGAGGGAGCATCATGGTTTGGGGCTACTTTGCTGCCTCAAGGCCTGGACGGATTGTTGTCATTGATGGAAAAATGAATTCCAGAGTTTATCAAGACATTTTGCAGGAAAACATAAGACCATCTGTCCGCCAACTGAAGCTCCGCAGAGGATGGGTGATGCAACAGGACAATGACCCAAAGCATACAAGTAATTCAACAAAAGAATGGCTTCAACAAAACAAAATACGCCTTCTGGAGTGGCCCAGTCAGAGTCCTGACCTCAACCCGATTGAAATGCTGTGGCATGACCTTAAGAGAGCGATTCACACCAGACATCCCAAGAATATTGCTACACTGAAACAGTTTTGTGAAGAGGAGTGGTCCAAAATTACTCCAGATCGTTGTGCAGGCCTGATCTGCAACTACAGGAAACGTTTGGTTGAGGTTGTTGCTGCTAAAGGAGAGTCAACCGGTTATTAAGTCCAAACGTTCACATACTTTTTCCACCCTGCACTGTGAATGTTTACATGTTCTGTTCAATAAACACATGAAAACATATGTTTGTGTTGTATTATTTTAAGCAGACTGTGTTTTTCAAATTGTCGTGACTTAGATGAAGATCAGAGCACATTTTATGACCAATTCATGCAAAACTCCACGTAATTCCAAAGGGTTCACATACTTTTTCTTGCCACTGTATAATACATTCCCTCATCTAACAGGATAGTATCCAGTCCCTGTGCATTCTAACCCCTTAACCCTTTCACTGCTGAGGCATTTCACGCCTCTGTGCTGAGCTAATTTTTACTGGTTTCGCTCATCTTGTTTGAACGCGTTTTGAAGACTTATTTTAGTATATGATCCAGACATATTATATATCATTCTTTCCAGCAGACTCGGCAGATTTATAATATGTCATTATTATATGTATACGTCATGTCCTGTCTGTATATTATAACAAAATATGCAATAAAATATGAATTTTCAATAATTTACAATGTGTAAAGCGTTTTTTTTCACATTTTAACATGCGAGCAATTGCGGTTATATTTTGTATGGGTGCACTTGTTGAAAAAATTAGAAATGGGGTCTCGTTACATTTTTTTTGGGGAAAAATTATGCGATTTTTAACAAACGCACCACATACAAATCGTTAGTGCAGCATCATTGTTCACATTATAATTGAAATGGTAACAATATTGCTGCATTAACAAACAAAAAAAACCCTTTTTTTTTTATATAATTTTTTTTTAAATATTTTTTTAGTTTTAATTTTTTTAAAAACTTTTTACATGGTCATACTTGGTATCGTTGGAAAGGCCATGCTCTGGCCGATCCAACAGTACCAAACATTAACCCCTAGCTGCCACGGATCGGGAGATAGGGGGTTCATTGGAACCCCCAATCTCCACTATTGGTGGCAGTTACTCCATGCTATGCACGTTGTCGCCAGTCGTCAGGGGGTATTCTCGGAAGCTTGGCCGACATCCAAGATGTCGGCCTGCTCCGGGAGAGGATCACGATTCGCCGCCGAATCGTGATTCGGCACCCAAGGGGTTAAAGGCAGGCACGGTTTGGAAGGGCAGGCTGTGCCCTTCCAATCCGTGCCTGCCTTCAGCCACAGGACCCAGCGATCGGGAGGGAGAGAGGTCCGAAGGACCTCCCCCCCTCCCTTTCAGGCACCTCCTCTGCACACACGGAGTCGTGAATGTCGGAGCCGGAATCCAGCCGATCGCTGGCCGCAAAGGGAGGACGCGCTCAGGGCGTCCTCCGCAAGCAACAGTACCTGCGGGTGGACGCACTGAGCGCGTCCTCCACAGCGAAAGGGTTAAGGGTGGCTAGGTGTCATGTGTGGGTCTCTGATGGCGATGTTTCTATACATCCTACAAATCCGCCATTTCACGGGAAGGTTATGGGGACCTCCTAGGCACGATATTTGAAGGATTATTTCGTTTTTATTTTTACCGCCCTGTATCCCTGCTTCCCTTCACATCAAAGCTCTTAGAAAAACTAGTCTTCAACCGCCTCTCCCTCTTCCTGTCCTCCAATTCCCTACTTGACCCCCTGCAATCTGGCTTCCGTCCCCTACACTCAACTGAAACTGCCCTCACCAAAGTCACCAACGACCTCCTAACTGCTAAAAAACACGGCCACTATTCTATTCTCATCCTGCTTGACCTCTCGGCTGCTTTTGACACTGTTGACCACCCCCTCCTTCTACAGACCCTCAACTCTCTGGGTCTCGGTGACACTGCACTCGCTTGGGTCGAATCCTATTTATCCAACAGGTCCTTCTGTGTGTCCTTTGCTGGTAACTCCTCCTCCTCATTGCCTCTATCTGTTGGTGTACCTCAAGGCTCTGTCCTTGGTCCTCTGCTCTTTTCCATCTACACCTCCTCCCTGGGCAAAATCATCAACAGCTTTGGCTTCAATTACCACCTCTACGCTGATGACACTCAGATCTACCTCTCTACCCCTGATCTCTCTCCCCTGTCCTTTCAAAAGTCAGTGACTGTTTATCTGGCATCTCCTCCTGGATGGCCTCCCACCACCTAAAGATCAACATGTCGAAGACTGAACTCCTACTTATTCCTCCCTCCAATGCCTCCCCACCTCCTGACTTCTCTATCACGGTGGAGGGTATCACCATTCCCCATCAAACCAAGTTCGCTGTCTTGGAGTTACACTTGACTCTGCGCTTTCCTTCATCCCCCACATCAAGTCTCTTTCCTCCTCCTGCCGATACCAACTGCGTAATATTTCCAGAATTCGGCCATTTCTTACCGCTGTCGCCACAAAACAACTCATACACGCCCTGGTAATCTCCCGACTCGACTATTGCAATAATCTCTTATCTGGCCTCCCTCTGTCCCGCCTCTCCCCCTACAATCCATCCTGAACGCCTCCGCCAGACTAATTCACCTCACCCGCCGCTCTGTCTCTGCCGCTCCCCTCTGCGAGTCCCTTCACTGGCTCCCCATCCACTGCAGAATTAAGTTCAAAATCCTTATCCTTACCTACAAAACCCTCACTAACTCAGCTCCCCACTACCTGTCCTCACTAATCACCAAATACACCCCAGCCCGCTCCCTAAGGTCAAACAGTGACCTGCGCCTAGCTTCTCCCCGCATCACCTCTTCCCATGATAGACTGCAGGATTTCTCACGCGCAGCCCCCACTCTCTGGAACGCTCTCCCTCGTACTGTCAGACTTTCCCCTAACTTCTCTTCCTTCAAACGCTCCCTTAAAACGTTCCTATTTAGGGAAGCCTACCACCCAACTCACTGACGCAATCATCAATCACTCTCACCTTACAGTCCTCTCCTCCTGTTTCCAACCCCAACCCTCCCAGATTGTGAGTTCCTACGGGAATAGGGCCCTCATCTCCTCCTGTACTGTTTGTCAAATGTTGTTCAATGTATTGTAACCCTGTCTATACTGTGCTTATTGTACAGCGCTGCGGAATATGCTGGCGCTTTATAAATAAAGAATAATAAATAATAACCCTTATTTTATGAAAAACTCACTGTTCCTTTAAAAACGTCTTTTTTAAAACTTTTTGTCCTTGTTTCCTGTCCCCCAGGGCGCTATCCGGACCCCCATACACCTTTTATGGCAAATATCTTGCATATATGCCCTCTTGCAGGGCACTCTAAAAACCGAACTTTTGAGTCCTCTTGACTTACATTGAGTTCGGTTCGTGTTCGAACTCGAACTTTTGAAATTGTTCGAGTTCGAATGCGAACCGAACACGGGGGTGTTCGGCTCATCCCTACTGGAGAGAAAAAGGCAGCTATAGAAAGATTTAGAGCTCTATTCCCTAGTGAACACTAACAGGTGAGTAAGCGTTAATGCCAGGATAAGTGACTTTAACCCATTCCCCCCATATTGCCTTCTTAACACATTGCACATCCTATACTTAAGACGAACGCAGTGATCACGTCTGTGATGCTGCACAGTTTAACGTCCGTCGTAGCATAGAATCATGAGCAATAGAGACCCTCACACTAAGTGCGTCCGCACCGAACAGCGCACACGCAATGCATGTGGCAAATAGACCCAAGTTAGGCAAGAAAGTAAAACTGCTAGAACGGATGCACAGAGTGCGCCACATCTGCGTAGCGTTGTGTGTGTGTGATGGAATGAAGTCAAGACAGACCGCATTTGCAACGTCCAGCACCTTGACGCACAAAATGGCTTTTCATATCATGTATCAATTTTTATCATTTCTCATATAAATTTTTTTCCCTACGTCCGTCAAGAAAAATGGATCGTGTGGTGTCTACAGTATCATCCGGCAGGATGTCTGTCCGTTGTGCACGCACACAGTGTGCGCTCAGAATGCGCTCGTCTGACATTAGCCTTACATGGAGAGCGCAACCTGTATAGCATTAGGATAAGAAAGGTATTACAAAGCACTAGCACCAATTACTGCGCCATTGGGTTAAACGGATTTTTACTGTCACCCAAAAGCTGCTTCTGCAGAATCATTTAGCACCATCTAAACGCCTTCCCACCAATAAATCAGATACTCACCTCTCCTGCAGAGAGAACAGTGGCCCGGTTTGCTGCTTCTGGCCACTGTAAGCAGAGTGAGACTGGAGACAAATAGTCCTCAGTCTCCCTCCGCAATCACTCTGCAACACTACATGATCATGCTGGGCTCGCGGCCCGGCAGCACAATCCTGCATGGAGTCCTATGGACTCCAGCAGGTGATACTCGCGGTGGTGCTACCACCAAAGGTAGCCCTGCATTCCCAGGCAAGCTGCTGAATTAGCACCTGCCCCGGAAAATGGTGCTAAAATTGCTAAGCTATGGGGAGACCTACATTTTAACGCCATGGTGGGAATAGGGCCCTTAGTGTTTCCTTTTGCCTTACAATAAATTGAAGCCTTATTAGTGTGCATTGTAGGATTCACAATTAGCATTTACTGATATATGTAAGATGAAACCCAGTTGTTGAGCTCATAGATCCATTGTTGGCATGCTTATCTCAAATCGTAAAATTAACATGTCAAGCATAGATTGACCTTAATTTCATTGTCACCTCTTATTATTTTATTCGTCCATAGAGCTATCGGAATTGCCATCAATACCACCTCTCGCATGATGATCAGTTCAATGTCTTTGGCTATCTCAGTCCTTAGAACTGAGTGACACTTGAGAACAAGAGAGCTATTCCAAAATTTAGATACGCAAAGCGTGCCAAATACCTCTGACATTTCATTCTTTTTAGCTTGACATTCATTCTATTGTAATGTATTTTGTGTTATTATCATTTGAATGTTGCTTTTCTGGAAGTTTTTTTTAATGTTTTATTTCAAACAAAAGCAAAAATAAGTGAATTCCAAACTCCTATGACTGACTGCTCCAGCTTTTAAGGTAAAGGACCACACCACCAAAAAATGAAATGTTCTTATTTTGTTCAAAGTTGATGATATGTTACTTTCACTTTGTTTTGTTTCTCATGTAGGTTTAGTTCAGAAAGTATTTTATTCTATATGTTTTCACTGTATGATCCATTTTGTGATATTTTGTGCTGTAAACTGCCCCCCCCCCGTATCTTTACAGCACTTGTTCCTCACTGTGGGACATTGGGCATGGAATGGGATGTAGGGGTCAGAAGTTCAGATGCTATCTCTTATTTTGGGTAGCCTAGACCAGTATTTCCCAAACCTGTCCTCGGGACTTCAACCAGGCCAGATTCTGCAGCTCAACTTGTGGAAATGCAGACTGAATCCTGCAATCACTAAACAGCAAATCATATCACCTGTTCTGTGCTTCAGCTATCTGGAAAACCAGGCATGTTAGGGGGTCCTGAGGACTGGTTTGAGAAACACTAGCCTAGACAACACAACAGACCCCCTGCAGCCTTGTCAAGCTATTCACTCCACCACCCCGTTGCCTCTTCACTACTGTTTTATCCTATACAACAACTGTAAAGTGAATCTTGTGCCAAGATTTTGGTAAATGCTGCATCATGGGAAAAAAAATCACAAAATGGAAACAAGAGATAAAAACCTATCTTTTTTTTTCCTTTTTATTTGCAATTACTTCAAACAAAGAAAAAAAAGTGGTTTTTACTGCACAAGCAATTTAGTTACAGCTTACGTTCTTGGTAGCGTTTCTTTAATGGTAGTGTTGAAATACTGTAGGGTCAATACTATTTCAAACACGTACAGTATGTCTGGCTTTGCCTGGCAACTCTGAATGCTGTATGTGATTGTCAGGGCCACATACAATAGATTGTCAGTGTGCACACATTGTGACAGCTACTATGTCAATAAATACTTGCAGATTCCTTGCAAAAACTCACTCGCTACAGGGTTATAAGAACAAAAGTGTTTCTTCTCACTTTGGTTTCAGTGGAAACATTAGAACGGATACTTCCTATAATATTTCAGAGCCTGAAATAGATCATATGATTGAGGAGATGCTGTATTAGGAGTAAATTATATTCTGTTAATTCATTTTATTTCAATATTTCCTTCCAGGTGATGGCTGCGATGCGCTCAGCAATGGCCCTAATCAGCCCTCAAGAATAAGTGGACAACCTGAGCATAACAGGTTAATATATTTTTATGTATGGCTTTTGGGGAAAAATGTGGCTGCACCTGCTGCACCCATTCAGTGACATAAATAGTGATATACGGAAGCTTAAAGACAACATATAATACATGGGTGCAGATGTAATGAAAGTGTCAAATTATGGTGAAAAAATGTGCCAAAAATGCTATTAACACAATCCATTTGTTCACTGTTTTGGTTTGACTTTGAGTTCCCTGCTGGAATGGAATCCCCCTCCATCAATATCTATACATATCTTATGTCTGTCGTACAGGTACGCCTTGCCACCAGGTGACGTCATGGGCTTCTCATTTGGCTTGCCCATGCAGGTGACGTGCGGCGCACGTCATTGGCTGCAGGGCGGGGCCATGGAGGCCCATTGAAGACAGCGGGGAGTACCTGTACGCCCTGCTTCTTCAAGGCCCACCTGCCGCACGGATGGCACAGAACTTCCAGCAATGGGAAGGGGTTAAAGGTGATTGGTGAAAAGGGGACAATGTAAATATACAGAAGATTGGAAGGTGAAATGTAACTCACAATCTAAGATTTAATGTTACTATAGGCTAGCCTATTTGTAAATATCATAAGAGTGTAGCGCTCACTCCCGGAGGAGCCGCTGAATAAACCTCGGGTTAGTCTCACGGCACTAGGAAATAACTATACACCAGCACTGTTGTGGATTTTCTTATATTATATACTTTACTGATCCCAATAAAGCAGCAATATTACATATATACGGTATTTAAATGACAAGGATTCGTAATGCGGGAAAAACACGAGGCAGCAAAAGTAACGGTTAACCCCCTCAGTTCTGGAGTGTAAGTCCCTTGAATAATAGCTCAAAAAGGTGTATGTGTATTGTCTCGGGTACCCGGGTACTGTATTCAACTGGCCAGTGAATGAAACAAAACAATCTTCGACTAGTCACGTTGGGGCCCTGTGGATTTAAACAATACTGCAGCGTGTGTTTCTTATTTGGGAACTGCGGCCTGGGAGGCCTCTCACCCTTCCGATAGACGAACTGTCCAGTACCCGACCAAGGATCTCCTCCCGCTGTATACTGGGACTCTGTGCCACTGGATCCGCTCCCTGTTTGTCCGAATCTCCGCAACAACGATCCACCGCCTGCACTCCCAAACGATCAGCACGGTCTCCTTACTCGGGATCCAGCCGGAACCAGCTTTTCATCCAGACCTCTCAGCGCTGCGTAGATAGGTTTCAGCACGTTCACTGTCCCGATCTCCAGCACCAGTGAGGTAGCGCCTGTACTCCGGCCTGGTCGCGATCCTTGACAGTCCTCACGTGCGTCCTCCACCTTTCACCGCTCACTCTGAACATGCCTTTCCCACGAGGCTGCTGATCTCCTTCCTCTTCCTCCTCCACCCCCTTCCTGTCCTCACGCAAAGCATGATGGTCGGTGTAGTTCAGTTATTGTCCAGTATAGTCCATTATGTCTCTGTCTCCCACTGGTGGCCATAATAATTAAATGCAGCAGAACACAGTCTTTAAAGCAGCGCTAGGTTCACTAACCTCCGAATTGGTCACTGAATTGCACTGAACAGTAAATTACACCATTTGCTGCAATTTTGGGGAAATTCATCTATTCACTAAACTGTCAATTCTCCAAATACGGTGCAGTTCACCGCAATTTGGTGGCAGCGAAATTTTCCCATATTATTATTATTATTATTCTTTATTTATAAAGCGCCAGCATATTCCGCAGCTATGTACAATAGGCACAGTATAGACAGGGTTACAATACAATACATTGAACAACATTTGACAAACAGTACAGGAGGAGATGAGGGCCCTAGAGAAGTAATGATTAGTCTATTCACAGAATAAATGGCGAAATGCTCTGTTTTTTGGTGTTTCAGTTCGACAGGTTTAAACAGGCGAATCCCAAAGGTTTTAGTGTAAAAAAGTAATATTTTCAATTTAAAAAGAAAACATTTATTATTTCCCGTTTCAGCAAAAAGCCTTTTTATTTGTTAGAACACCTTTTTGTATTTTGTAGACTAACAGGGTAATTCAAAGAGATCCGAATGGCTGGAGAAAGGTAACCAAATGCTGAAAATCATCGTTCGGTTACCTTTCTTGGCCATTCGACTATCCAGAGAGCAGGCAATTCGCCAAATCCTGACAAATTGCCTGCATATACGGAGCCTGTTCGGTGCCTGTTCGAGAGCAGTGAAATCCCCATAAAAAAGCAATGCTTCGGCTATTCAGAGAACACAAACCAGCAGTTAAAGGTTCCCGAAATGCCCTGCCATTCGGTGGTTTAATTCGGCAAGTTTATTCAGGCGAATCCCATAGGCTTCAATGTTAAAAATATTCCCATTTTAATTCAATATCTAATAAACCATTCATTATAAAAATCTGCAGTAAAGAGTCTCTTTATTTATAGATTTTTTCGGATATTTTAAGCCTTTTTCTGTATTTTTTTTTTAAGGTTACTTATTTTTTCTGTAACGGCCCTTTCTATTATCATTCATTGGACCTCATGTAAATTTCAGACATTTTCGCTCAGTAGTTTCTCTGCAAACAGCGTTTCACTTTTCAAACATTCAAGCAAACTGTTTTCCTAATTTATTCACTTCACTCTGTCTACGGTGTCGGCTTTTTCCGGCGGCTTCACTGCCTGTGATCGGCTCCTGCTCGGGTTTTTCCGGCATTTTCGGTGGGTTAATCCAGATGTTTTTGCGGATTTTCGGCTTGCATTCGCCAGGTTTTGCGGTTAGTTTTCATCGGGTTTGCGGTGGCTTTTCCCTGCAATTCGGGGACCCTGTGGTGCTTGCTGAATACACCGCAGGGTCGCCGAAATGGGATCGGCAAAAGGAACCTAATTGAAGAGAGCGAAAAAGTCACCGAACGTGCGGTGACTTTTCGATTCTCTTTGAATTACCCTGTAAATTTTTGTTTCCCGATTTTTTTTTTCTAAAAGGCTTTTTTTACTCTATAACAGACCATTTTATTATTTTTTAAAGGATCTTTTTATTATTTATACACATTTTAATATGTTTTTCTTGGTTTAAATAACTATTCGGAATATAGGGGAGATAATTTTTTTTACAGTTCGGTGGCACTCGCAATTTGGCGACAATCTCCAACTTTTTCATGAGACTTCGGCAACTCCATCTTCGGTGCACTATGGTGACCATTCGCGTTTGTTGCGCGCACTATGTAATACGACGTTCAGCACAAAGGGTTTTGCCCCTCGCGTTAATGCGTTTTTGCGCCGGCGCAGACGTTTGCACGAAGAATGTAATAGGGTCCTATATGTATGAATGTGGATGTTGGGAAAACGTGTCCCATATTCAGGCTTTATGAATAACCTGCGCTGTATGGAGAACAAACTGCATGCATAAGGATGATGATAATATTGAAAAGTAAATAAAAGAGCCACAACATGAATCTAGAGAATGGAAAAAGTCATTACCAATAGCATCTGGGTAAACAGAGTTTATTTATTCTAGAAAACCGGCACTTAAGTGGCAATCTCGTCATTATTTGCAAGTATTTAAAAGGACTTCTCAGGGGACCTCATCATACAACAAACATACAACATGTGCATATAATATGAGCTCCTACATTACAGAAAACTTTTCATATCCAAGTATTAGTCTAACAAGGAAAGCAAAGCTGAAAAAAAGGGCCAGATAAAGGTTTTGGGCATATTAGTGCTCAGAGATACTTTAAAAAACATGAAATAGCTAATGACAAGAAACTGTAAATGGTAGCGCGCTTACAATATGAATGGAGATCGCTATATGAGCCCAAACAGGGGATACTCTTCCCAGTATCTCAAAAGGACAAGATAAACAAACACACATAGGGCAGCGCTTCTCCGTGTACCATAAAAAGAAAATAATAAAAAATAGGTGGTATGCTTACGGAAAAGAGGGTATGGTTCTCCCCAAGTTTTCTTAGACCTTCAAAAGGAAAGTTGCGTCTTACATACACCTCAAAAACAAAACAGCATAGCATAATAGAAAAAGTTTTCAAATGAAAAACTTTTATTCCTCATAAGGGAGGTAAACAATTAAAAGAGGTTAAAAAACTAAATAAAAACAAATGACCAGACGCGTTTCGCGCTTCCAGAGCGCTTCATCAGTGGGAGAGAGAAAAGCAGAAAAGATTTTCCCCCCTTTTCTGCTTTTCTCTCTCCCACTGATGAAGTGCTCTGGAAGCGCGAAACGCGTCTGGTCATTTAATCCTTATGAGGAATAAAAGTTTTTAATTTGAAAACTTTTTCTCTGCCTCCTGCTTTCCCCCATTGTAAGGATCATCATATCCAATATATGAAATTTACCATCAGTCTACAACTTGGGAATGATCTACTCGAAACTCAAGGATAGCTGAATATCTGGATGAAATAGCTAATCTCTACACTATTTAAAATTTTCATTTATTTTTACATCTTTTGCAGAAATGTTATTTTGAATTATAATTTTCACTGTGTGTTTATACATATTTACGTTTACAGTTATACTTAATTTGCAGTAATTTAGCCTCATTTTTCTCATTTAATGTGATATCATCCTTTCCTTTTAGCTTTCCTTGGCTGCTAGAATTCATTCATGAAGTTTGAGATACAAAGGCGGTTTGTGATTCCAGAACCGCTCCTTTAATAATGCTTTTATCGTCTTTATTTTTTGCATTATTCGTCACAATCGTTAACTTGATGACTGAACCAGAACAAAAATAGAAGAAAAAACCCAGACAGGTACTCAGAGAAGGGAAAATGGTTGTTCCTCATTATCGAGACTCAAGATAGGAAAGGAAAATAATGAACAACCATTGTATGGTTCCTGGTTGATGTTACACTCAAAACATCAAACACATTGGGCTCTATTCTTTAGTTGTTGCTATTGTACCATCTCAACATAAATTTAAAGTCTGGCATCGATATTCCATAGTTGACGCTACACTAGGGAAAAAACAGTCAGCGCTTCGCAGCTTTTGCGAGCTTACTGTATTTGGCTTCTCCTATATTTAACCTGGAGAGCGAAATCAGTTTTTAACATCTCGACACATGAGGTATTCAAAGATACTGGGGCACACTAACGTCAGGACGCAAACTGAAAAATTTTAGAAACTCCTAAAAGCTGGTGTTAAATGATTCTGCACATACCTAATCTTTTAACATGCTCTAAAGCCCTCCTAAAAATGCCATAATCTCTCATCCCATGGTAAAAAGGGTGTCGCAATCCGATACTGCTTCTCGCTGGGAGCAGAGTGAGACTGGGAACAAATAGTTCCTAGTCTCCCTACGCTATCACTCCACTGCTAAGCATGATCTCACTGGTGTCAGTGATCTTTGTGCTTCATTCTGGGGTGAGGTGCCAAGATAGCACATACCCCCGGAATATGACGTTAAAGTGGAGACAATAAGGGAAAATCTGCAGGGTCCCTCTTAAAGGGACACTAAAAACCCAAAAATTTAATTTCTTTATTTTATGTTGCCGATATCTTACATGTACTATGTGTTTCTCATGTATAGTTAGTTAACAAAATATTTACTCTATCAGGTCTATTCACTAAACGGTGAATGGCAGGAGAAGAGACCGATCTAGACCAAATAGCCAATTTGGAAAGTGAGATAAATGGAAGAATTTTTCTGGTTTGGCTATTTTGACCTAGAATTTTCACTTCTCCTGCCAATTCTTCTGAATTTCACCTTTATTGAATAGAACTGCTAATGTGTCATTGGGTGCATCCATTTTGTGATATTTGGTGTCATAAACTGCTCCAGAGTAGATTTGCATCACATGTTCCTCAATGTGTGACATTGAGCATAGAATAGAGTGAATTGGTATGTAGTCATGGAAACCAACTCACAGCATTGTGTTGGATGCAGTGGTGTATTTAGGTTTTGTGCTGCCCTAGGCCTGACTAAACTCGTGCACCCCCGAATTTAAATTTGAGGCACCCCTTCCTGTCAAGGACACACCTCTTCCTGGTTAATCTCCACCCTTCCTCTTTAAGCTCCACCTTTTCCTCTTAGAGCTCCGCCTTTTCCTCTCTTTATATTAAAAGTGGATACCAAGTGCCTACTTGTATATTTTGTATACCATTTCAAATGTATCTATTGAGATAAATAAAATTATGAAATGTTTAAATTCAAGCATTTTTACAAAGAACAGCCACGCATGTCAAGTATACTGGATCACAGCCGCTTTAATTGGTTGAACAATAAAATCCATAGAAACGTGCATTGCATATGAGCGTATCACAGAGCTGCACAGCAATAAAACCCACAGAAATGTGCACTGTGTATGAGCATATCACAGAACTGCACAGCAATAAACCTCACAGTAATGTGCAGTGTGTATGAGCGTATCCCAGAGCTCCAGGGCAATAAAACTCACAGTACTATGCCGTGTGTATCACAGAATCCACAGCAATAAAAGTCCCAGCAATGCAATGTTTGGTGTGTGTCAGCGTATCAGAATCCACAGCAATAAAAATTCCAGCAATGCAATGTGCAGTGTGTATGAGTGTATCAGAATCCACAGCAATAAAACTCCCAGTAATGCAATGTGCGGGTCAGCGTATCAGAAGAATCCACAGCAACAAAACTCCCAGCAATGCAATGTGCGGTGTGTGGTGTGTGTCAGCGTATCAGAATCCACAGCAATAAAACTCCCAGCAATGCAATGTGCGGTGTGTATGAGTGCATCAGAATCCACTGCAATAAAACTCCCAGCAAACCGAGTGTATATGAGCACACAGCAATTATTTATTCTACATTTACCGGCCTCCGTCTGCGGTAGGGCTGTGTGCAGAGTCAGCAGGGACTGTGTACAGACTCAGCAGGAGGTCCCTCCAGGCCACGTTAGGATCGCGGCTGTGCCTGTGCGTGGAGCCATCTTGTCAGCAGTGGGGTGCCACTGCCAGAGTGTGCACCGTGGCTTTGATTCCCTTCCCGGTGGGTGTTCAGTCCAGAATAGAGTGACAGTCCATGTTAACGAAAGGGCGGGCAGCTGCGTGCGTGTGTGTCACGTGGTTCAGCCAGTCAGGTGGTACTGAGACTCAGTACCACCTGACTGGCCAGACCGAGTGTGACCTGCACGCACGCAGCCTCACCAGGAGCCAGGCAGCTCAATGATAAATTTCTATCACTGCAGTGCTGGTTAAGGAAAGGTCCACTTTAAACAGCAGTAAGCAGACAGGGCTTCATATTCTGCTGATACCCCCCCTTTACCTGCCGTTTACGGTCATCTTCTCTCTCTGCACACAAATCACATCCCCCTCCCCTCTCCTAGAGCTGCTGCAGGGCAGGGGAGGAGCTATGGAGGGAGGAGAGGGGGATTTTTATTCTATTCGATTTTATTCCATATGCAAACGCCCTGCTCCGCTGCTCGTTGTTTGAGAACACAGCTCAAAGCTGACACACACTGACAGTGACACCTCCTAGTACCCCCTAATGACACCCCAATAATCACTGGTACCTGGGGCGGCCCGCCCTTCGCCACTCCTCTAAGTACACCACTGCTCTGATGATATGCTCACTCACAAGTTTGGCAAACTGCCAGCAAGTAGTACGGTGCTGTTTGAAGGCATTGCAAATCCCCATAGAGAAGTAATGGTTAATCTATTCAGAGAACACCAATCAGCAGAGAAATGGCAGTGAAATGCCCTGATGTTCGGTGGTTTCAATCAGCAGGTTTATTCAGGCGAACCCCATAGGTTTCAATGTTAAAAATATTCCCGTTTTTATGCAATATCTAATAAACCATTTATTATTTTAATCTGCAGTGAAAAGTCTTTATTTATTTATCAATTTTTTTTTTAGTACCTTTAAGTAATTTTTCAGATTTTTTTTGGCAAAATTCCCCCCCCCCCGCTTTTTTTAATAGCGGTTCTTTTTTCTGTAACAGAACTTTTTATTATCAATCATAGGATCTTATATGTAAATTCCAAACATTTTCGTTCAGTAGTCCTTTTGAAAACAGCAGGCCATGGGTTTGCGGTGGCAGCATACAGCGGCCGACTCCATGCACTTTGGGAACCCTGCGGTGAATGGTGAATTCACTTCAGGGTGGGGAAATTTTATTCCCCGAAATGCAGGGAACTACAGAACACCAAAATGTTGGCGTCATTTCGGTGCTCTAGGAGTAACCCATTTAGTGGTGAGGTTTTTTGTTGCCCCCTGGAAAGTGAAAGCCTAGGCCTTGCCTACCCAGGACATACTTGAAAATTAGTGACATCTCAATGTATCCTTCCTGGTAAAATAATTATTTTTTTTAGGGGTGGGGCCACCCGGCGGGCCGCCGCCCCCTGGAAAGTGCCGCCCTAGGCCTAGGCCTTGTTGGCTTAAGCCAAAATACACCAGTGCTTCGATGTAAGCAAAATAGATCACCTAAGGGTAGATTAGACTTTTTTTAGCTCCCTGTCTTATCTCATTCAACTGCCATCTCATATCCGGGTATCATACACTACACAATAGACACCTGAAGGGTTATGTAAACTTTCCCTTCAACCCTATATATATATATATAGACTGTTAAATACTTGTAGAAGCTAAACCACAGCTGTAAAACTAAAGCTCACCTTAAGATTTAGGTAACTGTTGCATCATGGGATCCACAAATCCACAAAATGGAAACAGAAGATAAAAAAAACTAATTTTATGTTTCCTTTTTTTATGCAGTCACTTTAAACAAAGAAATAAAACAGCAGTATGTATTTTATAAGGTGTTTTGTTTGTAATGCACAAGTAATCTAGTTACAGCCTATGTAAGTGGTAGTGTCCCTTAAACCTTGCATTTCTAAAAAGTATATACTTAATTTTTTTTCTGTTAGATATATAGGCTGTACTTTCATGCATTCTTTCTTTGGTACTAGTTTTTGGGCTTTCATAGCAAATGCAGGAATCTCAAAATCTTTATTGTTTATCATTCGTATCATCCCGTTGTTTTAGATGTTTGTTCAATTCATTATCTATATAATGGTATCAATACTCCTTTAGCTAGAATGTGCATTGGCATAGGTCAACACTCTTGCCTCAGGTATCCTTTTGAAATACTTTGATGTCATCATCTTCATTATATCAATCATTAAATAAGATCAATGGATCCAAAGCGAACACAAACCTTGCAGACAGCACTTGACATGAAAAACAGATTATTAGGGTTTATTAACTATACATCAAGAAGGGAGCCCAAGGGGGCGTGGCTTCACCATCATCTTGGATGACAGCATGGCCGCATGCTAGGAGAGCTCTGGGAACAGCAGGTTACATAAGTTTAACTCTTTCCATGCGGAGGACGCGCTCAGCGCGTCCTGCTGCATGTACAGTTTGCTGCGGAGGACACGCTGAGAGCGTTCTTCCTTTGCAGCGGTGATCGGCCCTGATTTTGGATGATCGCTGTGGCCCCTGTTGGAAATACAAAAGCATGTACTAGAACATTTAACCTGCAGGTGGTGCTGTTGTTAAAGGGTACTATGGTTCTGCACTTGTTGGTATATTCACAGGAAGTCTTTTTTTTCTCTCTCTCACTTCCTTGATTTCTCCCTGTGTAATGCCTCCTGCTCACAGTCACTAGTCTGATATAGTTGTTTATTGTTTTTATGCATTAAGTAAAGTTTGTACTGCAAGTTCCCAAGATTCCAGTGCCTCTTTCATACATAACCAACAGGTTATGGGCCCAGACACTGAAAAGGAAACTACAACAGTAAGTGCTGCATCTATGATCCAAATACCTGCTGTGTGAGGAAACAAGAGCTGCATCCAAGATACTGAAAACATGGCAAGTGGTTCAGATGTGAAATTTGCAATAGCAAAGCTAAATAATATCAACTATCAGCTGTGGAAGTTTAAGCTGGAAATGCTGTTATCCAAAGATGACTTGTGGCAGGTTCTGGATACAAACAGACCCACTGACAACCCAGAAGAATGGGACAGAAAAAGCAGGCAAGCAAAAGCAGTTATAAGCCTGTTAGTGGAGGATGATCAACTTATTCATATAAAGAAAAGAAAAAACAGCTACAGGTATGTGGATTGTACTATGGAAACTGCATGAGCGTTCAAATTTAAACAGTAAACTATATCTACTGCGTAAACTATATAAGATGAGGCTGGAAAAAGGCCAGGAAATGTGTGAACATGTGAATGCTATGCTGGAAATTGTGGAGCAATTACGTGCAATTGGGGAAGAAATAAAAGACAATCATGTAGTGGTCATTACTACTATGCAGCCTTCCAGAATCATATAGTGCCCTTATCAACGCTCTGGAAACCAGACCAGAGGAAGAACTAACACTGGAATATGCTAAGGGCAAATTAATTGATGAATACAACAGAAAGAAGGAAAATATGCATGGTGAAGAGAATGACAAAACAGAAGTAGCTCTAAAGGTGAATGAAAACACAAAACAAAAAGAGAAACCAGAGTGTGTTTTCGGTGCAAAAAGACTGGTCATTTCAAACAAAATTGCTACATCTGGAAAGCAGAGCAGCGAAGGAGAGAGCCATTCACAAGAGAAAGAGCTAAAGCAGCCACACAGGGACCCACAGATACAGTGGCAAGAAAAAGTATGTGAACCCTTTGGGATTACGTGAAGTTTTGCATTAATTGGTCATAAAATGTGCTCTGATCTTCATCTAAATCACAACAATTTGAAAAACACAGTCTGCTTAAAATAATACAACACAAACATTATGTTTTCATGTGTTTATTGAACATAACATGTAAACATTCACAGTGCAGGGTGGAAAAAGTATGTGAACCCCTAGCCTAATGACTTCTCCAAGAGCTAATTGGAGCCAGGAGTGAGCCAACCTTGAGTCCAATCAGTGTGATATTATTGGATGTGTTGCTGAAAGCTGTCCTGCCCTTTAAAAACACACACCAGTTTTGGGTTTACTGGTTTCAAGAAGCACTGCCTGATGTGAACCATGCCTCACAGAAAAGAGCTCTCAGGAGACCTACGATCAAGAATTGTTGACTTGCATGAAGCTGGAAAGGGTTACAAAAGTATGTCCAAAAGCCTTGATGTTCATGTGTCCACGGTAAGACAGACTGTCTACAAATGGAGAAAGTTCAGCACTGTTGCTACTCACCCTAGGTGTGGTCGTCCTGTAAAGATGACTGCAAGAGCACAGCACAGAATGCTTAAAGAAACACTCTAGGCTAAAAATCCCCCCCCTTTTTCTACATTAAAATATACCTATTCCCTACCTAGTTATTGTGTATATTTATATATTTTTTAAAAAATGTAATACTTACCCTAAAAACCACTTGTTTCCAACGGTGTTTTTTTTTTATACTCTAATCCTTCCTCTTCCACTCCTGTCCTGAAAATGTTGAACTTGGCTAATGGTTTACGTGAGAAGCACGCAGGCGCGCCACTCACGTAAGCCAGCCAATCAGCAGGCTTCCTCTTCTAATTGGATTAGTGTTACCCGCAAGAGGATGCGCGCAACACTAATCCCAGCCGCAGACTATGCTGGCGACTTGCTGCCGCCAGCTACTGCGGTGAGTTGGAGACGTCATCGCGCTGAAAGAGCGATGACGTCTCCTACTCGGCAATAGTCGGCAGAAGCGGGAAATATGAATCTCGCTCTGCTGACTGACAGCTGGGAGGGCAGAGTAAAGTCCTCCGCGTCTCTCAGCTGTTTTCAGCTGTTTCAGCCGATCGGCTGAGTGGAGGGAGGGGGGACAGACAAGGGCATACTCAGGGCATCATGACCACCTAAAAAAGCTTAGGTGGTCATGTTGCCTACAGTATCCCTTTAATGAGGTAAAGAAGAAAGCTTGAGTGTCAGCTAAAGACTTACAGAAATCTCTGGCACATGCTAACATTTTTGTTGACACATCTACAATAAGGAAAGCATTAAACAAGAATGGAGTACATGGGAGGACACCACGGAGAAAGTCATTGCTGTCAAAAAAGAATATTGCAGCACGTTTGAAGTTTGCAAAAGAGCACCTGGATGTTCCACAGCACTACTGGCAAAATATTCTGTGGACAGATGAAAGCAAAATTGAGTTGTTTGGAAAAAACACATAACACTATGTGTGGAGGAAAAAAAGGCACAGCACACCAACATCAAAACCTCATCCCCACTGTAAAACATGGCGGAGGGAGCATCATGGTTTGGGGCTACTTTGCTGCCTCAAGGCCTGGACGGATTGTTGTCATTGATGGAAAAATGAATTCCAGAGTTTATCGAGACATTTTGCAGGAAAACGTAAGACCATCTGTCCGCCAACTGAAGCTCCGCAGAGGATGGGTGATGCAACAGGACAATGACCCAAAGCATACAAGTAATTCAACAAAAGAATGGCTTCAACAAAACAAAATACGCCTTCTGGAGTGGCCCAGTCAGAGTCCTGACCTCAACCCGATTGAAATGCTGTGGCATGACCTTAAGAGAGCGATTCACACCAGACATCCCAAGAATATTGCTACACTGAAACAGTTTTGTGAAGAGGAGTGGTCCAAAATTACTCTAGATCGTTGTGCAGGTCTGATCTGCAACTACAGGAAACGTTTGGTTGAGGTTATTGCTGCCAAAGGAGGGTCAACCAGTTATTAAGTCCAAAGGTTCACATACTTTTTCCACCCTGCGCTGTGAATGTTTACATGTTCTGTTCAATAAAAACATGAAAACATATAATGTTTGTGTTGTATTATTTTAAGCAGACTGTGTTTTTCAAATTGTTGTGACTTAGATGAAGATCAGAGCACATTTTATGACCAATTCATGCAAAGCTCCACGTAATCCCAAAGGGTTCACATACTTTTTCTTGCCACTGTACATCATGGAGTGCAACCTTTAAAGTGACTCAGAATACTACCCCACATGGATGGTACATTGACTCAGGAGCAACAAGTCACATGACAAGTGATGAGACCTTCTTCACAGAAATAGATTTTAATGCAAAAGACAAAGTCTTCCTAGCAAATGGGAAAAGTATTACATCAGAAGGTAATGGTCAAGGGTTTCTGTACTGCATCACACCTTCAGGAGGTAAGCGAATCATCCTTGTAAAGAATGTTTTTTTTATGTGCCTAGTCTAGAAGGAAGCCTCCTATAAGTGAAAACCCTTACTAACAATGGACTCACAGTACAATTCCGAGGTAATGAATGTACAATTCGAAATAGAAAAGAAATCCTAGCAAAGGGTAGGTTGAATGAACATCTATACAAACTCGTCACAGAAAGTGTTCAAGTCAAAACAGTCACTCATAATCCACATAACAAGTGCATCCATCTCTGGCACAGACGAATGGGGCATCGAAACCCAGAAGCCGTAAAGGAACTTTCTAAGAGAGGTTTATCAGAAGACATGATAATGTTACCTTGTCAAAAACTAATGAAGTGCAAATGTTGTATCAAAGCAAAGGCCACACAGACGCCACTTCCACAAGCCAGTCAAAGAAAAAACACTAAACCCATGGAACTTATACACAGTGATGTGTGTGGACTGATGAAAACCCCCACACCCAGCGGCAACAAATATTTAATACCCTTCATTGATGACTATTCCAGGTACACAACGACATATCTGATGAAACACAAAAGTGAGACAACTGATAAACTCCAAGAATTTGTAGCGATGACTAGCAATAAATTTCAAAGGAAACCTGGAATAATACGCACCGACAATGGAGGGGAATATATGGGTAAGGAAGTGGAATCATACCTAAAGAAACACGGTATCTTACACCAAACAACTGTACCATACACTCATGAACAAAATGGTGTAGCGGAAAGGAAAAATTGCACGCTTATAGAAATGGCCAGGTGCATGCTTACAGATGCCAATCTACACAGCAAGTACTGGGGAGAAGCAATAATGACTGCAACATACATACAGAAGAGGCTACCATCTAAAGCAATTTAAAGTACCCCATATGAAATGTGGAACAGATCAAAACCTAGTATAGGACATATTCGAGTGTTCGGCTTCAAAGCATACACTTACATTCCAAGTGAAAAACAATCCAAGTTGGAGAACACAGCCATAGAAGGCATTCTAGTAGGTTACAGTGAACAAAGTAAGGGATATAGAATCCTTCATCCAAAGACCAACAAGGTCACAGTAAGCCGCAGTGTTTATTTTGATGAAAGCCAAACATCAGACAAAATGACTCTCGAAACACATGAAGAAAATTTGCCAACTGAAACAGCAAGAGATGCTGACCAAAGTGAAGCTGTGCAGGAGTCAGACCAAGAGATGGAACTCACATTTGATGACATAACTGTTCACAATCCAATGGAACCTACTGAACAACCAGAAATCAGAAGATCTACTCAGATAACAAAAGGGATCCCACCGCGCAAGCTGTCATACACTGCTAAGACACATGAGACACTTGAACCAGCATCTTGGGAAGACATAGAAAAACTGCCAAACAGGGAAGCCAATCAGTGGAGAAAGGCGGCTGAAGAAGAAATAGAATCACTTCAGAAAAATTAAACTTGGGCTCTCACTGAGCTCCCGGTCACAAAACTATAGGAAGCAAATGGATTTTTAAAGTCAAATATGATGCAGAAGGAAATATTCACAGATACAAGCAAGATTAGTTGCCAAGAGATATTCCCAGAAATATGGAAAAGATTATGATGAAACTTTTGCTCCAGTGGTAAAGCACACAACCATTAGAACAGTCCTCAGCATCGCAGCTGAAAAAAAGAATGCAAGTGAAGTACCTGGATGTCAAAACAGCTTTTCTATATGGAGATATCAAAGAAGAACTCTACATGGAACAGCCACCAGTGTTTAATACAGGACAAAACCTTGTGTGTAAATTGCAAAAGAGCACCTATGGTCTCAAACAAGCAGCAAGAATGTGGAATGAAAAAGTGAACGAAGTATTCGCATTAGAAGGATTTTCAAGAAGTAAAGCTGATCCATGCCTATATTCAAAGAATCAAGAAAACAAATGGATATACATACTAATTTATGTTGATGACATTATAATTTGTTTCGAACAAGAAGGGGATTATGATCAAATAGTTACAAAAATGACACAAAACTTTGAGATTAAAGAACTTGGGAACATCGCTCACTATCTAGGAATTCAAATCGAGAGAGAAGAGGATGGAAGTTATCTTCTTAACCAAAGTCAGAAAATTACAGACATTTTGGAAGAGTTTCACATGCAAGATGCAAAAGAAGTGAAAACGCCTATGGAACCAGCTTACCAGAAATACAATGGAATGGAAAACTTGTTACCTAACAATGATAAATACCGCAAAGCAAGTGGAAAATTGTTATACATTGCCACTGTGACAAGACCAGTCATTGCTGCAGCATTGAGTATACTCTGTAGAAAAGTGTCAACACCCTGTCAACGTGACTGGAATGCTGTAAAAAGGGTGATATAATATCTGAAAGGAACAATTCATATGAAACTGCGACTGCCAGCAACATCAACTACAAACTTAATTGGATATGTAGATGCTGACTGGGCCGGAGACCTTACAGACCGCAAATCTACTAGTGGTTACATCTTCCAGTATGGAGAAGGAACCATCAGTTGGTCTAGTCGAAAACAAGCGACTGTTGCGCGCTCTTCAACTGAAGCAGAATACATAGCAGCAGCACATGCATGTCAAGAAGCAATTTGGATTCGTCAACTTCTATTAGATATGGAACTGGACATGTCTGAACCAATACCCATCTTCGAAGACAATCAGGGATGTATAAAGTTGACACAATCAGAAAAGATCAACCCTAGAACCAAGCACATTGACGTAAAATATCATCTGCTCACGGACACACAAGAGCAAGGACTTATCAATATTCAATATTGCCCATCACAAGAGATGACTGCAGATGCACTCACCAAACCGTTGCCAAAGGAACGTCGTTGTTTTCTTCAAAAGAAGCTGAATGTTGTTTGATTATGCACATGCTGTTGAGAAGGGGTGTTTTGTTAATACAAAAGCATGTACTATAACATTTAACCTGCAGGTGGTGCTGTTGTTAAAGGGTACTATGGGTTCTGCACTTGTTGGTATATTCACAGGAAGTCTATTTTTTTCTCTCTCTCACTTCCTTGATTTCTCCCTGTGTAATGCCTCCTGCTCACAGTCACTAGTCTGATATAGTTGTTTATTGTTTTTATGCACTAAGTAAAGTTTGTACTGCAAGTTCACAAGATTCCAGCGCCTCTTTCATACATAACCAACAGCCCCCTGGTGTGGGCTGACATCCTCGATGTCAGCCCAGCCTCCGGGACCCAGGCAGGCACGATAGACGTCATTGCGCCAGCGCGATGACGTCTATTACAGGCACCCCCCGCCAGTGCAAGGAAGGTGCCTAAAGGGGAGGGGGGAGAGGTCCTTTGGACCACTCTCCCTCCCCATCCATGCAGGGCTCCAAGAAAAGGCAGGCGCCGTTTGGAAGGGCACAGCCTGCCCTTCCAAGTGGTGGCTGTCTTTAACCCCTAGGAGGCTGGATCGCGATTCAGCGTCAACAGGCGCCGTATCGTGGTCCCATCCCAGGGGTGGCCGACAACTTGGATGTTGGCCAAGCTTCCGGGATATCCCCCTGAAGACTGGCAGTTCTGGAATTAACTTCTAGCTGCCATCTATGGTGGAGATAAGGGGTTGCAATGAACACCCTATCTCCCGATCCGTGGCCACTAGGGGTTAATGTTTGATATCATTGGAACAGCCAGAACATGGCCTTTCCAATGATACCAAACATGACCATGAAAAAGTAAAAGGAAAAAAGAAAAAGAAAATAAAAAAATTACAAAAACAGTTTTTTGGAGTTTTTTGTTTCATTAATGCAGCAATATTGTTCTCATTTCAATTCTAATGTTAACAATGATGCTGCACCAATGATTTATTCTATGGGGAGCATTTTCTATGGGGAGCATTTTTTAACAAGCGTACTCCATAGAAAATATAACTGCAAAGGCTCGCATGATAAAATGTGAAAAAAACACTTTACACAATGTAGACGATTGAAAATTCAATTTTTATTGTATGTTTTGTAATAATATTCAGGCAGAGCATAACGTATACATATAATAATGATATATTATGAATCTGCCGAGTCTGTCAGAAAGAACAATATATAATATGTCTGGGTTGTATATTAAAATGTGACTTCAAATCGCATTTAAACATGATGAGCAAAACCGGTAAAAATTAGCTCAATACAGAGGTGTGAAATAGCTCAGCAGCGAAAGGGTTTAAAAAAAGACTGAAATTGATATTTGAACTATATCACACACAGAGCAATCATAACTGTACTACCGAAGGCATAATGTATTCGAAAATGGCAGGGAAAAATTCAGGTTCTGCGAAGCAAACTGACAGAAGCAGATCACCACAGAATAAGCAAATCAAGGATAGGCCTCAATCCAGCAAGCAGGCCTCACAGTCCTCTCAGGCAGCAGCAAGCATCAATAAGGATACAGATGAACCTCCATCCTTATCACAGATGATGGCACTATTTGAGAAGTTTCAAGCAAACCTGCGTCTCGAAATCCGCAATGATTTTACCAAAGATCTTGCCATGATTAGAAAAGACGTTAACGAACTTTCAATACGTACAGATCGAATCGCAGCAGACATCACATCTGTTTCAAACACCAGTGAAGTTTGGGCAAGTAAGGTAACACAGCTAGAATCGAAACTAGACTTTGTTTTAACCAAACTTGCAGATTTAGAGGATCGTAGTAGACTAAATAATCTGAGATTCAGGGGTATACCTGACTCAATCACGCCCTGAGAGTTACATGGTTATGTTAGGGCTACACTACACTCTGTTATGCCTAATGCCACAGACTCAGATTTAACTATTGATAGAGCACATCGCTTACCAAAGTCCCCCAAAGCTCCTAAAAGTGCTCCTAAGGATACAATTGACAGAATCCACTTTTACAAAGTTAAAGAGAATTACATACAAATAATATGAAGTCAAGGATTCCCTAAAGAGTTTGAACATATTAAAGTGTTCCAAGACCTGTCCCCTATGACTCTTAGCTAGAGACTGGAGTTTTCCCCCTTGACATCTGTTTTGCAAAAGATGGAGATAAGGTACAGATGGGGATTCCCCACTAAACTGTTATTCCACCATAACGTACAGAACATGATTATATCCTCTACAAAGGAAGCCATTCAAGTAGCTTCCAAATTAAACTCTGAACTTGTATAGATGCACTGAGCGCGTCCTTAGCAGCCAAGTGGTTAATGAACATTATCCCACTGACACACAGATCTGTTCTTTCCTAGACACAATCAAATTACCAATAATGCCACATACAGAAAGTGATTCTTTGGAAGCTCCCATCTCAGCAGATGAAGTATTGCAAGTAATCCAACAAACACCTTCTGGGAAAGCCCCAGGACCAGATGGATGCACAACACTATACTATAAGAAGTTCTCAGGCCTCTTGCTGCCACATATTACACAACGTTTTAATACTTACTTGCAAGAGGGAATTCTACCGAATGAGAAGCTGAGGGCAAAAATTGTTACACTTCCAAAAGATGGAAAACCGCCCACTTCATATCCAAATTTTAGGCCGATATCATTGATCAACAATGACACCAAGCTGTATGCTAAAATTTTAGCAAACCGATTATCTAGAATAATACCAAACCTAAATGACAATGATCAGATGGGATTTGTGTTGGGGAGACAGACCTCAGATAGTACCCACAGATTTATTGATGTAATTCAATATATACATATACATTCTGCCAAGGTGCCTTCGACGCTCCTATCTTTGGCCGCAGAGAAGGCATTCGACAGAACTCATTGGGGCTATCTGAGGGAAGTACTGGTCAGAATGAACCTACCTGATCATTTCATCACTGCTATGTTCGCACTGTATTGTAGCCCCTTGTCCACTGTCTTTGCTTCGGGGTTTGAGTCCGAACCCTTCACCCTGACTAATGGCACCAGACAGGGATGCCCTCTATCACCTTTGTTACTTATTTTAGCTACTGAACCCCTGGCTGCGGCCATCATCTCCCGAAATTGAGGGTATTAAAATTACACATAAAATAGAGCTTTACACTGATGATATTATCTTGTCATTATCTAAATCATCAATCCCAGCAGTATTTGATATATTAAAATTATTTGGACAAGTGTAAAAACCCAGGCCATGACGTTATACATTCCGTGGTCTGTGCTGACTGCGCTGAGGCAGAGATTTCTCTTTGACTGGAGAGAGACATACAGTATCTCTCTTTCCTAGGCATTCATCTCACTAAGAACCTGTCAAGAATGCACTGTAATAATCTGGCTAGAGCATGGACGCAGATGAAATTAGATTTACAAAGATGGGGAGAATTTGAACTTTCTTTATTAGGTAGACTAGCAACGATTACGATGAATATATTACCAAGATTCCTATATTATTTGAGGACTATTCTTCCTTTGATACCCATGTCTTTCTTTAAAAAAGTGCATTCTGAATTACTGGGCTTCATCTGGAGGCATAAATCTTGCAGGATTAAATTGAAAACACTACAAAATACAAAACGTTGTGGTGGTCTTGGTCTCCAGACTTCGCGCAATACTATTATGCAACTAATACGGCCATGGTGGTACAATTTAACTCCTCCATACATGCTTTCAAATGGCTAGATATAGAAAATTCTAAATTACATCTGCACACCCTTTTAGATCTAATGTGGCTCCCAAAAAAGAAAAGACCTTACATTAAAACCATGTCCCGTTCAACTAAACGTTCCCTAAAAGCATGGGACACTTTACTCGCAGTGATACACCCAGATAAGACGTTTTCTCGAGCGATGCCCCTGTCAATTCTAAAGAAATACGATATACAAATAGAGCCAAATATATGGCATTCTTACCAATTATTCCTAAATAGATGTGTTTTTTTCAGGGAACTCACTGATGTCATTTAACATAATGAAGGAGAAATATAATTTGTGTAAGACCAACACACTAAGATCGTAGCTATTTTGAAGCAATGGTTTTGTGTCCTGGAGTTATACCCCAAAAAGACAACTTTGCAATTGTTGGGCCTAGAAAACCTTTGCTTACATAAGACACTGCAGCGTAATAGGATTTCCTTTTGTTTTTGCTCCTTAAATAATAATATACAATCAGAAAAGTTAATTTCATGTTGGCGTGGGAGAGGGAGTTAAACTTGCAGTTCAGCCGGGAAGAATGGATTTCCATTACAAGGACTCTAAAGGGTAGCACACAATGTTCGAATCATATAGAAACGCACCATAAAATAATTTACAGGTGGTACTTCACTCCCGCTAAACTCCATTTATTAGACTCCATTTCAAACAGGTGTTGAGAGAATGTGGAGGTGAAGGCACCATGGCACACATTTGGTTGTATTGTGCAAAACTTCGTAGATACTGGAAAGAGGTATATAAACTCGTCCTTAGTGTTACATCTCATATTGGTCCTTTTTCACCCCGACTTTTACTTTTCAAACAATTTCCAGATAACAAGTGGACAAAATAATAATAGGACATTTACTGATTGCAGCAGCAGCTATCATTCCAAGACATTGGAAAACTACCACAATCCCTACATGTGATGAAGTCATCCAAATGATATTGAAAATAAATATTATGAGTTGGCATTAAGACAACCATCTCCGTTTACCATAAAGTTTAAATATTTTTGGAACATATGGGAAGATAATACTGTAGGTAATGTTAATGGCCACGCTTTACAGGTTTGATTTGACCTTTTCGGTTTATGTGTGTACTTTTGGAAATAACTACAATGTATTTTTTTTTTTTTTTTGCCGGTTGAATACGTGTATTTTAATTTCAAAATATTTTTTATTGAGAGGTGTGTACATCGTTATCACTGTAATTAACATACAACAATCGTATGAAATAATCAAGTATAGGTGCAGCGGTATCTCTCAATCATTTTTGTATTGACATATAAACTATAATAAAATAACATAAAAATAAAATAGAAAAAAAATAAAAAAAAAATTAAAAAGGTTAACTGGAAAGGGGAGGGGATCTCAGGATCAGCAGGAGAAGGCCACTTCTCTGAGGCAGAGAGTGCACGAGGAGCTCTCCTTAAACCTCGTGTGAAAGTGACCTAGAACCAGAATTCTATTATCAATGTCCTCATTAACCACATGCCTTGTAAAGCTTATGAATATCCCATATAGCCCATGGATCTTGTTTAGGGGGGCGAAAACCCCACGCCGAGTTAGCTTTAGAGTCGAAAGAACGATATTGAGTTAATAACGTAGCTATCTGTCTTTGCGTTGGGACGACTGCCAGTTTCCAGTTCCGGGCAATGAGCAACATTGTCGTAGAGACAATTATAAATAACATTTTGAGGTGTGATCGAGGAAGGTGGACCATTCCCAGCAATAGGATCTCCGGTGCGCACTGTATCTGACTGCCCAAGACTTCCGATGCAAGAAGAGATATATCTTTCCACAATGGTGCTATCAGTGGACAGTGCCACCAGATATGACCCATCGTGCCCGGGGCAGACAAACATCTCCAGCAGACGTCTGAAGCGTTTGGGGCAAAACGACTAAATCCTTGAGGGCGTAAGATACCAACAGTATAGTACTTTTCTTTGCGTTTCAATCAGTGTTGCACACCTCGAGGCTCCAGACGAAAACAAATGTGCCATGGCCCATTGCGAGGGGGTAAATTGCATAGAAAGGTCTTTTTCCCAAGTGTTGTGAAACTTCCAGCGTATTATTCCAGTCGGTGTATTGAGCAATCGATAAAACAACGAGATGGGTTTCGTGGTGGTGTGCGGGTCTAGCCAAAAAAGTTCAGTGTCCGATAGGAGCGGCAATGTGGTACGTAAATTAGATATTACTGCATTGGCTTTAAAATAGGAATAGAGTTGCATGTATGACAAAAACATTGAGGATGGTACCTTAAATTTCGTTTGTAAAGTGTGGAAGGACACGACGTCCGGCAGCGAAAAAAGATGGTGCAGATGCGTGACCTCCGATTGAATCCATGGCCCAGCTCTAAAGTGGGGCAGCAAATATGAAATAGATGTAAGAGGTGTGGCCATGGATAATGGGTTGTAGTTTTGAAATAAATGGGCATAGCGGTCTCACGCCTTAAGATACAAAATCGTAGAGGGTAGGATCTCTGGCAAACGTGGTCTCTTTTTACGAGGCACGAATAATAAGTCGGCCAAAGCGTGTCCGGGAATAAAAGTATATTCCACTACCAGCCACTGAGGCATAGGGTGGGTGTGAACCAGTTCAGCTAGTGATGCCAAACATGTGGCCCAATAATAGTTATGTATATGTGTAACGTTGAGGCCTCCATCCCTGTGGCGGTAATATAATAGTTTTTTCGGTATTCTGGGCCGTTTATGGTTCCAAATATATCTCATAATAATAGATTGTAAAGTATCTAGGAAGGACATGGGCAGCTGCAAGGGGAGAGTGCGGAAAACGTACAAAATTTTTGGCAACACCATCATCTTCACCGCCGCCATCCTGCCCAACCACGAGATCTCTCGAAGTCTCCATTGATAGAATTGTGATTTCGCCTCTGACAGTAATCTATCGTAATTATTAGGGATGCACCGATACCACTTTTTTAAGACCGAGTACGAGTACCGATACTTTTTAAAAGTACTCACCGATACCAAGTACCGATACTTTTATTTAATGTCATGTGACCGCTTTCCAATAAGAACAGACCATATAAAAATGCCCCCGCTCACATGTATATCCCCCGATATATATATATATTCATACTGCCCCAGCTCATGGATTTGCCCCAGCTCACTCATGGATTTGCCCCAGCACATGGATAATGCCCCAGCACACACATGGGTTATTATGCCCCCACAGCTCACACATGAGTATGCCCCCCAGCTCATGGATATGCCCCCACATGGATATTGCCTCCAGCTCATGGATATGCCCCCTCATGGATATTGCCTCCAGCTCATGGATATGCCCCATCATGGATATTGCCTCCAGGTCATGGATATGCCCCCTCATGGATATTGCCTCCAGCTCATGGATATGCCCCCTCATGGATATGCCCCCTCATGGATATTGCCTCCAGCTCATGGATATGCCCCCTCATGGATATGCCCCCTCATGGATATTGCCTCCAGCTCATGGATATGCCCCCTCATGGATATTGCCTCCAGCTCATGGATATGCCCCCTCATGGATATGCCCCCTCATGGATATTGCCTCCAGCTCATGGATATGCCCCCTCATGGATATGCCCCCTCATGGATATGCCCCCTCATGGATATTGCCTCCAGCTCATGGATATGCCCCCTCATGGATATGCCCCCTCATGGATATGCCCCCTCATGGATATTGCCTCCAGCTCATGGATATGCCCCCTCATGGATATTGCCTCCAGCTCATGGATATGCCCCCTCATGGATATGCCCCCTCATGGATATTGCCTCCAGGTCATGGATATGCCCCCTCATGGATATTGCCTCCAGCTCATGGATATGCCCCCTCATGGATATGCCCCCTCATGGATATTGCCTCCAGCTCATGGATATGCCCCCTCATGGATATGCCCCCTCATGGATATTGCCTCCAGCTCATGGATATGCCCCCTCATGGATATTGCCTCCAGGTCATGGATATGCCCCCTCATGGATATGCACCCCAGCTCATGGACCGCCCCCCCCCCCCGACGATACTTACCTTCCTGGGCGCCGCCGAGAATGTCTCCGCGGCGCGCGCTCGTTGGAAGGACCCCAGCCGCGACCACGTGATCCCGGCTGGGGTCCTTCCAACGAGCGCGCGCGGGGAAACTTTCCCGGCGGCGCCCAGGAAGGTAAGTATCGTCGCGGAGAGCAGCTGCAGGGCCTGTCTGAATGCTCTATCAGCATTCAGACAGGCCCTGCAGCTGCTCAGTGTGTTTAATACTTACCTTCCTGGGCGCCGCCGGGAATGTCTCCGCGCGCGCGCTCGTTGGAAGGACCCCAGCCGGGATCACGTGGTCGCGGCTGGGGTCCTTCCAACGAGCGCGCGCATTGGAGACATTCCCCGCGGCGCACAGGAAGGTAAGTATTGCGGAGAGTGCGGGGCCGGCTGTCCGAATGCCGATAGAGCATTCAGACAGCCGCTGCAGCCCCTCGGATGCCGGAAGCCGGCTCAATGCCGGCTTCCGGTATCGGAAAAAATATCGGGGGTACTGCACGAGTACCAAGTACTCCTGCAGTACCCAGTATCGGCCCCGATACCGATACTAGTATCGGTATCGGTGCAACCCTAGTAATTATAATTAAACATTTTTTCTGGAGTTCTAGCTATTTTAAGACCTAGGTACACAATATAATCAATTCGCCAGTCAAACCTATAACTGGCTCGAAGGGCGTCCAGGTGGTGATGGGATATATTAACCGGGAGTGCTTGGGTTTTTAATATGTTTACCAAATGATACGAAACCTGACTATACAAGTCCAGTTCTTGTTGAAGGGAAGGAAGGGAAAGATCAGGGTCAGTCAAGGTTAAAAGGATATCGTCCGCGTATAGGTTGAGTTTATAAGTCACCGGGCCTGCCTGTATTCCACAAATGGAATCATTTTGACGTATGGCTTGCGCCAAAGGCTCCAAAACCAGGGCATATAAAAGCGGGGAAAGTGGGCATCCCTGTCTTGTCCCATTAGTGATTACAAATTCCTCCGACACAAACCCACTGCAGAGTACCTTAGCAGATGGAGAATCATACAGAGCCTGTATCGCAGTTATAAAGGAGGGTGGAAATCCGAACTTGTGTAAAACTCGATACAGAAAATGCCAGTTAACCCTGTCAAAGGCTTTTTCTGCGTCCAGTGACAGAATCAAGCTGGAAGAGTCCCTACGTCCCATCAGGCCAAGTAAATTAACCAGTTTTTTAGTGCTGTCAGCTCCCTGGCGCCTTGATATAAACCCTACCTGATCTAGACCTATTAGATTGGGGAGAATATGTTGAAGTCGGTTGGCCAATAATTTGCTGAATATTTTAACATCTATATTAAGCAGAGAGATAGGGCGTAGGTTAGGACAACGGTCAGGAATTTTACCCGGTTTGGGCAGGGTAATAATGTGTGCTCTCAGCATGTCAACTGGGAAGGAGCCACTCTCCCACGCTTCGTCAAAGCTCGCGCTTAAATGAGGTACTAGTTGGGAGGCGAAGGTGGAGTAATACAACCCCGTCAATCTGTCAGGGCCCGGGGCCTTCCATTTAGGGAGGTTTTTAATAGCCTTCAAAATATCTTCTGTCAGTATGGGTGAGGATAAACTTGCAATGTGTGTCTGGGACAACGAGGGAAGATGAACTCGCTCCAGGTAGGTATCTATATCTGCCACCGTAGGGCATTGAACTGTGTGTTTCGCATCCAGATTGTATAGGCTTTCGTAATAGGTGGCAAATTCATTCGCTATAACTTTGGGGTCATAGATAAGTCCATTGGGGGATTTAAGGGTAATTTGTTTACGGGGCGTGTTAACAGGTTGAGGTTTGCGAGCTAGGAATCTACCAGGTTTGTTTCGAAGGGCGTAATACATAGCATTGCGCTTGGTCAATGCCTTGAAATAGCTCTCCGCCTCCAAATCCCTCAACCTACAGTTTCTATTTTTTCTTGAGACGGGGCCTTTTTGTTGCGCGTGTCTAGATCTTGTAATTTAGTAAGTAGGTCCAGTCTTCGTGATACATATTGCTTCCTAAGATGAGTCGCCCATTTTATACATTCCCCTCTTATTACAGCCTTATGGGCTTGCCATATAGTAAGGCGGTTGACATCAGGCGTCACGTTTTCTTTAAAATAGTTATCTAAGGCTGCCTGTATAGCTATTCGCGCCGGTTCATGAAGTAAAAGGTCGTCTCGACGTCGCCAAGGGGGCCTGGCATAAGTCTGATAAGCGTCGACTAACGTCAATATCACTGGAGAATGGTCAGACCAAGTAAGGGGCAGTATAGAGCAGTCTATTGTGTATGGAAGGGCTGAGCCCGATATCAGAAAATAATCTATTCTAGAGTAGCTATTATGGACTCTGGATCGAAATGTATAATCCCGTTCGGTGGGGTGGAGGAGACGCCACGCATCGTAAAGATTATATCTATGCAACAATTGGCGAAATCTCTGGGAGGAGGTCCCATGCTGTCTACAAGTAACCGTGGACGAACGGTCTTTTAAGGGATCTAGTCCCATGTTTAGGTCTCCACAGATTACAAGAGTGCCCGATTGAATATCCGTTACCTTTTGCAAGACCTGGGACAGAAACTGAGATTGGGCAGTGTTGGGAGCATAAATTGACACCAGAGTATAAATTCTCGAGTTTATTGTGCAGACTAATATTATGTAGCGACCTTTCGGGTCTTTAAGGATACGGTGCATTTGAAATGCCACTCTATTGTGAATCAACAGGGTGACCCCTCGTGCTTTAGTTTTAAACGTGGAGTGATACTGTGTTAGGTATTGGGGGGTATATAGTTTGGGATGATCTAGACGTCGAAAATGCGTCTCTTGAAGACATACAATATCTGCATCATGAGCTCTGAGATCACGATATAAAGAGTGCCTTTTTATGGGCAAATTTAAGCCCTTAACATTAAAGGTTATTACTTTCATAGATTTTCCATTAAGTGCGTCATGGAACGGGGATTAATTAGGCCAGGGGGTTTCTTATTTATGGGGCGTTTCAACGTATGGGCGGGATAAAAGAACCAGTCACATTGAATAGATAAGTCCTGAGATTGAAAAAGGGAGCAAAAACAATTAAATAACATTCCGGGAATACGGAACAACCATCGCGATGTACAATTGTTGCTCGGAAACAAAAAACAAGTAAACAAAACATTATATACAAACCCATAAGGGTACATCTCCTGTGAAAAGTCCTGAAATTCGGGGGCACTTCTCAGACTCCTCGGCCGAGGAGGGAGAGTTGGGTACGGAGGGCCAGACCCGCACAATGCTCACCAAGCGATCCCCTTGGCATTCTGGCCCACTCGCCAACCCGGGGGGGTGGGCTTAATGATCGTCTGGCAGATTGAACAACGGAGTCTCGGTGATCTAGCATATACCAAGGAAAATATTGTTGGAGGAGCCAGGCATTGGAATTCGGAAAGGGGCATCATGACCCAGGATTAACCAGTCAGCGTTTGTGCGATTCCGGATCCAACCGACGAGGCGCTGTTTGTTTCTTAGGCTGGGGAGGATGATCTCCAAAACCCCAGTCACGAAGCAGCTTGTCACCTTCCTCCACAGAAACCGCCACATGGATAGTGCCATTGCGTGAGATCAGCAGTTTAATCGGGAAACCCCATCTGTAGCCGGTGTTATTATTTCAAAGTGTCGCCGTAATGTGTTTAAAATCCCTCCGCTGCTGAAGAGTAGCCTTGGACAGGTCAGGGTATACAGATATGTGATCATATTCGGGTTGTAGCGCCCCTGGGTCCCGCAATGCCCTCAGTATATCCTCACGTGGTTTAAAATAATGGAGGCGCAGAAGAACGTCACGAGGGGCTTTCACTGGGGCTGATGGAGGTTTCGGCAGACGGTGTATGCGGTCAAATAACAACGAATCTGGCGTAGCGTCTGGGAGTAAACTCTGAAACAAATCTGTCACGTAGGAAGTAAGTTGGGATGAGGTGACAGAATCCGGGATGCCTCGTATTTTTAAACTATGGCGTCTTGAGCGGTCCTCCATGTCTGCCAATTTTAACATAGTCACCCTAAGTTTGTCCTCCAGAGTTTCAACTTGTTCAGCCATGGTATTGTGGGCATCTGCAAACTCAGACATCTTCGTTTCCAGTCTGTCTGTTCTCTCACCAATTTCCTTGATGTCGCTGCGGATGGCTGTCGCCACTGCATCCAGCCTAGCTGTGAGAGTTGCGGAGAGGTCTCCAAGCATGTCAGCCATACGAGACATAAGCATTTCCAGATTGGAATTATCTGGTATTGCGGCGCTCCTTGTTTCCATCGCGCTCGGGGAAGCTGGAGAGGAGCCGCCGCCATCTTGAGAGGCTGCAGATTCCTTCAGCTTCATGGCGCGAGGCGTAAAAAACTCAGATTTTTATGCTTTTTTTCCCCCTTTGGAGGTAGCCATGGTGGGCAGCACTTGTTCCCCCCCCCCCAGAATCGAGCGAGTGGGGGCCGATTCGCTTTTATATTCTGCTTCTGTAGAGGATCCGGTGTAGGAGCTCCGCTCTCACACGTCCTCGTTAGGCCACGCCCATAACTACAATGTTTAACCACTTGTGTGCTGTCTATCAGAATGTTTATGCTTTAATAAGAAGAATCAGTGATAGATTTGTGTAAAGTTGTAATGTATGGTACATTAGTTATAGTGGAGTGTAGCACCATCTAGTGTCCTTTTGTGGTATTACGGCTGTTAAACCATTTCATATATATTAGTGAAAGTATAGGAAGGAAGTTATCATTATCAGAGAATGCTGGGTAGAATCTTGACAGGAAGTGAAGCATTCACCATTTTGTGTCTGAAAGTTATTACTGAAGCGAGGCATGTGTTTCTCATCCATCGCCATCTACCCCTAGAGAGCTAAAAAAGTAAGTTTACTGTATCATCTGGTAATGAAAATGCTGTTATGCATGTAATGTGATGTTTATGAAGTTTGTTTTTACTGTATTACAGTTTCACCTGGCTTGTCTTAATAAATCTGTGATCAAAATAAATATGGTATCCAAGTTTGTGAGACAAGAAGGTTTAGCTCGATGTCTTCGGACAGAACAGTGAAATTTTTGAGCCGACCTCCGAGAGGAAGATAAGCTGACTGCGAAGTCTGTACAGCCCGGGGCTACACAGCATCCATACAGTCAGAAACTTTAAAGAAACATACCTGCGGCAGGCGAAGCAAGCAGCCAAGCTACACAGAGGCGCACAGCGTCGTCACGAGCGGTCTCTATACAGCAAGACAGTTTCTTCCCCGCAGCCATGCCTCACAGTGAGACATCTTCAATCAAAACAAGATCACAAGCAAGCTCATCCAAGTCATTTGTCGCAAATGCAGCAGCCATAGCCCGTTCGAAAGCGGAAGCAGCAAGAGCCAGGGTCGCATTCGCAGACCAAGAGCTACAGATGAAAAAGGCAAAGACCGAGCTAGCTCAGCAGGAGACGTCCCTGAAATTACAGCAATCTATCTTAGAAGCTAACATGGAGAGGCTGGCAGTAGACCGAGATGTTGCCGTTGCCATTGCAGAAGCAGAAGCATTAGAAGCAGCTGTCTACATTGAGTCAAAGGAATGTAGAAGCATGCCGAGTTTAGAGGAAGACAGTCAAGATGCAACGCAACGAACCTCAGAATATGTCCACCAGCACTATAACCCAAGCAGCATCCCACAAAAAGAAACCAAACAGGACGTCGGTGAGTCACAACAGATAAAGCAAAGACGAGACGACCTCGGAACCCAGTGCGACAAGCAAGAAAGGTCTGACAGAGTGCCAGACTTTCCCGTCCCAACCAACCTTCTATTCCACAAGGTACACAGCCTTCATACAACTACCAAACACCTGCCTTCACTCCAAAGGTGTATGCAACGAGTCCGTATGAAATGCCAACCTTAAGCAGGTATGAGCCCAACACACCTAAAGAGGAGACTTCTATCAGGTATGCCTATACACCGCACCAAAATACACCAGCAACCTACTCCAATCACAATCAGGCTACTATAGACTTTGCAAAATTCCTTGCGAAACGTGAGTTAGTTACCCAAGGTCTTGTTAAATTTAGTGATCGCCCTCAACACTACAGGGCATGGCGATCCTCTTTCCAGAGTGCTATTCATGGTCTAGATCTATCCTGCAGGGAACAGATAGACCTCCTCGTAAAGTGGCTCGGCAATGAGTCTGCTGAACAGGCCATAAGGATCAGAGACATTAACATAAATCACCCTGAGATAGGCCTTACAAACATATGGGACAGACTGGATAGGTGTTATGGTTCACCAGAAGCTATAGAGAATACACTGTTTAAAAGGATAGAAGACTTCCCAAAAATGCCCAGCAGAGGTTATCAAAGGCTCAGAGAATTCAGTGATCTGTGTATGGAGTTACGAGTGGCTAAAGCAGAAGGAGACTTACCTGGCCTTTCTTATCTTGACTCTGCCAGAGGGATTCACTCCTTAGCACAAAAACTTCCTTATGAGTTACACGAAAGATGGATCACTCATGGCTGTAACTACAAACGAGATCGCAATGTGCCTTTTCCACCCTTTAGTGAGTTTGTAGACTTTGTAGACAGACAAGCAAGAATGAAAGATGATCCCAGTTTCATTTTTCCAGTGTCTTATTCCACTTCCTTTGGCCCCAAACAACCCAGAGCTCCAGTAGCCGTGCACAAAACTAACATTTCTTCCCAAAGGTTTACAGAGTCTCAACTAGAGGATCGAGACAGCGACCCTACAAAGTTCTGCCCTCTACATAAGATGCCACATCCTCTACAGAAATGCAGAGCCTTCAGGACAAAGACTATCCAGGAGCGCAAAGCTTTCCTCAAGGAGAACAACATTTGTTTCAAGTGCTGCTCTTCATCTACGCACTTCGCCAAGGACTGCAAGGTCAGTGTCAAGTGTACAGAGTGTGGCAACACAGAGCACAACACAGCTCTACACCCAAGGCCTACTCCAAGAACCCTCCAACTGTGCATGGTGACACAGAGCAAGGCAGGGAAGCCAAAGACTCTAGTACAGACGCCATGGCAATCACTTCGCAGTGTACTGAAGTCTGCAAAGGAACAACAGGCGGCAGATCCTGCTCCAAAATCTGTCCTGTGAGAGTTTACCCAAAAGGACGCAGAGACAAAGCGGTCAAGCTCTACGTCATTTTGGATGATCAGAGTAATAGGTCACTAGCGAGATCTGTGTTTTTTGACATTCTAAACCTTAAAAGCCCGAGCAGCCCTTACTCCCTTAGAACGTGTGCAGGTACAGTGGAAACGGCGGGGAGAAGAGCTGACGGGCTACAAATTGAATCTATGGATGGTAAGACATGCCTACCCTTACCGACCATAATAGAGTGCAACCATATGCCAGACAACAGGTCAGAGATTCCCACACCAGACGCAGCAGCTCACCACACTCACTTAAAGCACATAGCACATCTCATACCAGAACTAGACGATCAGGCTCAGATAATCTTACTTCTTGGGAGAGATATCTTGCAAGTCCATAAAGTTAGAAAACTGATAAACGGTTCCCAAAACGCCCCATATGCCCAAAAACTAGACCTCGGGTGGGTCATTATAGGTGATGTTTGCCTAGGGGTGCTCACAAACCAGCATCTGTTAATAACCTGCTCACTAGTACCTTCGAGAATGGTCGTCCTTCTCTTCTCCAACCCTGTCAGAATCACATCCTCATAAAAGAGCTACCACACAACAACACCTACGACGACGACCAAAATGACTTAGGAAGCACAGTGTTTAAGAGGACAAAGGAAGATGACCAGGTAGCAATGTCCATAGAGGATAGACTCTTCTTAGAACTTATGGAAAGAGTATAGAGAAAGATGTGACTAATAGCTGGGTTGCACCTCTTCCCTTTAGACCTCAAAGACGACGTTTGCCTAACAACCGAGAACTAGCACATAAACGCCTCTCGTCCCTAAGACACAATCTCCAAAGGAAACCAGAGATGAGTGAACATTTCTTTTCCTTCATGGAGAAAATATTCCAGAACGGTCATGCTGAGATAGCCCCAGACCTCAAAGACACAGAAGAATGCTGGTACTTACCCATATTCGGGGTTTACCACCCTAAGAAGCCAGGGCAGATTAGAGTGGTGTTTGATTCTAGCGCCAAGCATGAGGGTGTCTCTCTAAATGATGTCCTTCTCTCGGGCCCTGACCTTAACAACAGACTGTTAGGGGTGCTTCTTCGCTTTCGCAAAGATTCAGTTGCGTTCATGGCAGACATACAACAAATGTTCTACTGCTTTCTTGTTAAAGAAGAACACCGTAACTTTCTGAGATTTCTCTGGTTCAAGGACAACAACCCTTCTGGAGACATCACAGAATACCGTATGAGGGTACACATATTTGGCAACAGTCCTTCCCCTGCCGTTGCTATATATGGCCTCAGACACTCTGCTAGAGTAGGCGAGTCAGAGTATGGGTCAGATGTCAGACAATTTGTAGACAGAGATTTCTACGTAGACGACTGCTTGAAATCACTGCCTACAAATGAAGCCGCTATCAGTCTCCTCAAAAGGACTCAGGCAATGCTTGCCTGTTCCAACTTAAAACTTCACAAGATTGCTTCCAACAGTAGAGAAGTCTTGGAGGCCTTTCCTGTCGAAGATCGTTCTAACGAGTTAAAGGACTTAGATCTAGGCACAGACTCACTTCCCATGCAACGCAGTCTTGGTTTGCTATGGGACTTAAGATCTGATACCTTTACCTTTCAAGTAAACACAGAGGAAAACCCCTTTACACGTAGAGGCGTCCTGTCTACCATAAATAGCCTGTACGATCCTTTAGGTTTTGCAGCACCTATTACTATCCAGGGTAAGGCACTACTGAGAGACTTGACCTGTGAGTCGTTAGATTGGGACCACCCTCTCCCCACTGACAAGAAGAACCTATGGACAGAGTGGAAGGACTCACTGACAGTTTTATCTAACCTTAACATCCCACGACCATATGTCCCTCTGTCATCTGAGGACTATCAAACGCAAAAACTTTGTGTGTTTTCAGATGCTTCTGTTAAGGCAATTGCTGCTGTAGCTTACCTGAAAACCATAGACAATAAAGGACAATGCCACATAAGGTTTGTAATGGGGAAAGCCAAACTTGCACCACTTTCGAACACACCATACCCAGGCTGGAGCTTTGTGCTGCAGTTTTGGCTACAGAGCTAGCTGAACTAATTGCTACAGAGATAAACGTAGAAATTCAAAAAGCTGAGTTTTATACAGACAGCAAAATAGTTTTGGGTTACATCCATAATGAAATTAGACGTTTCTACGTCTATGTCAATAACAGAGTATTGAGGATAAGGAGGTCTACCCTCCCAGAGCAATGGCATTTCGTGCCCACAGACCGTAATCCTGCAGACCTAGCGACCAGATCTGTAGCAGCCAGCCGCCTTGAGAGTACTTTGTGGTTCACAGGTCCCACCTTTCTACGCAGTACCGACTGTAACATTAAAGACCCCGCCACATTCGAGTTAATAGATGCAGACAAGGATCAGGAAATTCGCCCTCAGGTATCTACTGCAGTTACAACAACTTCTCTTAACCAGTTTAAAACTCACCGTTTCAATAGGTTTTCCACCTGGAGTTCATTAGTTAGAGCTATTACTTGCCTGAACCACATAGCTCAGTCCTATAAACAAAAACCACTAACTCCAGACAATTGCAGAGGTTGGCACCACTGCAAAAACGGCTACTCAGCGACTGACCTAGAACAATCTAAAAATTGGTTAATATCTGTTGTACAAAGAGAGGTCTTTGCTAAAGAAACGTGGATCTTCAACTCACCTCACTCTTCTCACATGGGAGGTGTCTGGGAGAGGATGATAGGCATAGCCCGCAGAATTCTTGACTCTATCTTCCTGCAAGTAGGAACTGCAAGGCTTACTCATGAATGTTTAGTGACCTTTATGGCAGAGGTTACAGCTATCATTAATGCCAGACCTTTGACACCAATTTCAAGTGACTTTGAAGACCCGGTGATCCTCACACCCGCCATGTTGCTCACGCAAAAGACTAATCTTGCCGGTGCTCCAGCTGGAGAGTTTTGTGAGAAAGATCTTTACAAGCGACAATGGAGACAGGTACAAGTTCTTGCCAATACCTTCTGGAGCCGGTGGAAGAAACAATGTATATCTACTCTACAAGTGAGGAGAAAGTGGCACACTGGAAAGCCCAATCTTAAACCTGGAGACGTTGTGCTAATGAAAGACTGTCAGACGCTAAGGAACATGTGGCCTTTAGGTCTGATCACCAAAGTACTCCCAAGCATAGATAATCGTGTCCGTAAGGTCGAGGTCAAGACCTTTCAACAGAATGAGGTTAAAGTGTTCTTAAGACCAGTGAACGAACTTGCTCTGTTGTTTTCTATGGAAGACTCTGCTAGTGACGTCGTGTGACGTCAGACGGGGAGTGTGCTGTCTATCAGAATGTTTATGCTTTAATAAGAAGAATCAGTGATAGATTTGTGTAAAGTTGTAATGTATGGTACATTAGTTATAGTGGAGTGTAGCACCATCTAGTGTCCTTTTGTGGTATTACGGCTGTTAAACCATTTCATATATATTAGTGAAAGTATAGGAAGGAAGTTATCATTATCAGAGAATGCTGGGTAGAATCTTGACAGGAAGTGAAGCATTCACCATTTTGTGTCTGAAAGTTATTACTGAAGCGAGGCATGTGTTTCTCATCCATCGCCATCTACCCCTAGAGAGCTAAAAAAGTAAGTTTACTGTATCATCTGGTAATGAAAATGCTGTTATGCATGTAATGTGATGTTTATGAAGTTTGTTTTTACTGTATTACAGTTTCACCTGGCTTGTCTTAATAAATCTGTGATCAAAAAAAATATGGTATCCAAGTTTGTGAGACAAGAAGGTTTAGCTCGATGTCTTCGGACAGAACAACTTGGCTGCTAAGGACGCGCTCAGCGCGTCCAGCCAAGTGGTTCTCCTGTGCTACGGACGCGCTCAGCGCGTCCGAGCACAGGAGGCAGCAATCTGCCGGATTCCGGCGGATTGCTGCCCCCCCCGGTGCGGGCTGACATCTTGGATGTCAGCCCAGCACTCGGGAGCCCGGCAGGGACATTAGGTGTAATCGCGGCGTAGTGTAATCTCCCTCCCGATTGCCGCGGAGCAGGGGGTTAAAACAGACACCGCTTGGAAGGGCACAGCCTGCCCTTCCAAACGGTGGCTGTTATTAACCCCTGGGGTGCCGGATCACGAATCGGCGCTGAAAAGCGCCGGTTCGTGATCCTTTCCCGGAGCTGGCCGACATCTTGGATGTCGGCCAAGCCTCCGGGAACTCCCCCTGAGGACTGGCGTCATCGTGCATAGCACGATGACGCCAGTCCCAGAGTTAACCCCTAGCTGCCACCAACGGTGGAGATAGGGGGTTCCAATGAACCCCTATCTCCCGATCCGTGGCAGCTAGGGGTTAAAGTTTGGTATTGTTGGATCGGCCAGAGCATGGCCGTTCCAACGATACCAAACACTACTGTGAAAAATTTTGTAAAAAAAATGAAAAATAAAATTTTTTTTAAAAAAAAATTATAAAAAAAAAATAAACAAGTTTTTTTTCTTTTTTTTGGTTTGTTAATGCAGCAATATTGTTCCCATTTCAATTATAATGTGAACAATGATGCTGCACAACGATTTTTGTATGCGGTGCGTTTGTTAAAAATCGTGTAATTTTCCCCAAAAAAAATGTAACGAGACCCCATCTCTAATTTTTTTAACAAGCGCACCCCATACAAAATATAACCACAATTGCTCGCATGTTAAAATGTGAAAAAAAAACACTTTACACGTTGTAAATTATTGAAAATTCATATTTTATTGCATTTTTTGTTATAATAAACAGACATGTCATGACGTATACATATAATAATGACATATTATGAATCTGCCGAGTCTGACGGAAAGAACGATATATAATATGTCTGGGTCATATACTAAAATAAGCCTTCAAAACGCGTTTAAACATGATGAGCGAAACCAGTAAAAATGACCTCAGCACAGAGGAGGGAAAAGCCTCAGCAGCGAAAGGGTTAAAGTCACTGTATACTTATTTGTACTCATTGTTGTACTGCTTAAATATTATATTGTAAACATTTTATAAAATGGATGCAATTCTTCCCCCTCCCTCCTTCACTTTCCCCCTTTTTTTTTCCCTTTTCTTTCTCTATCCCTAATTAGTTGACTGCTTTTGTTGTGATTATTTCTTTTTGTGAACAGAAACAGAAAAAAGATTTAAAACCTTTAATAAATATTAATTTGAAAAGAATGGAGCCCAAATGCCAAATCCATGGTCAATAGCAGTGGTCCGAGTTGTAACGATCCTCCCTAATATCTATAAATCTGATCCCTGTACGCAGTACGGCTATCCTACCTTTCCGATCCTTGAGTTGGTTGGCACAACTACCTATTGCCAAGAACAGTAGAAAATAACCACAAACATAGTGGGATGGAAACCTGACACAGAGGGATAACAGCAGCCTGCCACACAGGGTTAACAGACGAATGCCAAGGGTCGGTATTGCCAGAGAGATTGTCAGATGTATGCCAAAGGATAGTATAGCCGGAAAGAGTGTCAGACGTATGCCAGGGGATTGTAATGCCAGAGAGTGTATGCCTGTTCAGGAGCCAAGGGGTTAAGAGCCAGAGGAGGAGTCAGACAAGCCGGGTCGAATAACAAGCAACAGCAAAAGAATAATAAATCAACGAGCACTAGATAAAACCACGTCAGGGCAAAGAGTCTAACCCAGCTGAGCAGTTTTAAAGCCGGCGGGCACCGCACCATAACGCCGCGCCTTGCCCACGGCTACGTGACCGCGAGTGCCCTGCATTATCATACAGCACTCTGCCAGTGAGGAAGAAACACAGCACGGGACGTGACAAGAACAAAGAAGAGGTTTTTTCAGTAACTGAATGTGGTGGCCTCAGTAAATACAGTTGCATGCAAAATATCTGTAACAGCTAGGAACTGCTTTATAAATATGATACACAAACAGTTTTCATTGGCTGATTGCAGAAAATGGCAGATAAACATAGCACATTCAAATAATTCTGTCCGTTGATGTTGCTAGAAATTAAATGTATTGTTCTCGAAGTGGTAAAACTATAATTCAAATGAGCTGTTTCTAGCACCTTAATAAACAAGTTATGCAAAGTGTAATTAAACATCAAACTATTGCTACAAGCATCATACAAAAAGCTTAAAATAAAGCAATGAGTACAATAGGACACGTTGTCTGTTAATGTTTCTGTGGCCCTGACTTAACACTGGATCATTCATTACATTGCTGAAGTGTGTTCCATAGCTGCAATATATTGAATTGAAGCAAATTAATAAAACAAATACTGTGAGAATGCATTCTAATAAATACATTAATAGAACACTAGAAAAAATTACTTTAACCTAAGAATTTAACCCGGGGAAAAACCATAATAGAAAGGCACACTAAGCTGAAGCCATCATGTATATGTATAAATAATATGTTCACCGTTGAGAAGTAGCTTTTGTCTAGCCAATAAATACATATGTCTCTTACCTATCCTGCAGAGACGCATGGCATCTAATAGCTGGGCTCCTGCAAGTTGAATTCGTACAGTAGGGACATCAATTGCTGTATTAATTGGATCTCCTGCTGCTCCTCTGCACACTGAGGAGATTTTGCATTCTGTGCCATCCATTCCCAGTCTTGGGACCAGACAGTGTACAAAATGTGTCTGGGACCGTTTTAGCAAATTTATCAAAGCATCCTGGGGCAAAAAATTTAAGAAAGAGCAAAAAAAAAAAATCTTCGGTGAGATAATTTCAAGCAAAACATATGCTACCAGTATCCCAAACAAATTCTAAATTGCATATCACACTTTATAGATTGTGTAATTTCCCTATAAATAGTGGACAGAGTGATTTGAAACCTGTAAAATGAATAGTTTAGATATTATGTTTTAATAAAAAGTATTACATTAGAAAAAAACTAGCAAAAAATAAAGAAGATAAAACTCTGAGAAACACTACCAATATTTGCCCTTATTCAAATTGAACCATTATAACTAATGACCAAGTTGTTACGAATAATGTCCCTGCACATTTACTATTATTATTATCGTCATCTTTTATATAGCGCCAACAGTTTCCGCAGCGCTTTACGATAACCAAAGGGAACAAAATATATATAGACGGACATAGGATGGAAACAAGAGGTGTAGAGGGCCCTGCTCATAGGAGCTTACAGTCTAGAGGGATTGGGGTTGAGGAAGACAAGAGGAATTGCACTAGATAGCAGGATCATTAGTGCCAGTTGTTTGGGAATGGTGGGCCATAGAAGTGGCTTAAATCAAGTGTGAGTAGGTGAGCAGAGGGATGAGTTGCATCAGTGATGCGGTACACTAATCTGAAGAGATGGGTTTTGAGGGATTTCTCGAAGGCCTGAAGGTCAGGGGAGAGTTTGATAGGGCGAGGCAAATCATTCCACAGGACTGGTGCTGCCCTTGAGAAGTCTTGGAGGTGAGAGTTGGCTGTGCGTGTGTAGACCAATGACAGGTGGAGATCGCCCGCTGAACGGAGTTGTCTAGATGGGACATGCTTGCGGAGTAACGAATACATGTAGGGGGTTGAGTTAATCCTAACATCTCCTGTACTATTCCTTGAAGCTTTGCAGTAGCAGCAGGTTACTGTATGTTAACGCTGCTGATATCTTGCATAGGATGCAGTAATCTGGAAGCAGCCAAAAAATAACAAGCGATTCCAAGGTCATCCATTATTCTCGCTTGCAGCTGTACTGACAAACAATTGCCAGCTGCAAGAAACTGCTGTTAAGTGCTTTGGCAAATTCACTTAGCACAAAAAAATAACATGGGAACAAATAGTTTGTATTGCGCTTCCACCAGCCCCATTAGTATTAAGAAATCTAACACACTCTAGCTGATTAAATGTCTTTCTTTTTACCCTTCCAGAGATATTACCTTAAGCCACGGTCCTTTCTTCTTATATTTTTAAGTTTAAAGATGCTACATAAAGAACAATTATTTTTTCGGTTCATACTGCCAAACATACAAGTACATCAGTTTTAAACATTCTGGTATGTATGTGACATTTTGACACTTGCCTTAAAAAGTCCTTGAGCTTGCAGCCTTATAAAATAAGATTCAGTGGATAAACAGGAGTAAATAATGGGTGATTTGCTGAAAAAGGTGGTACAGTGGACATAAATAAAAGGAAGTCAGGAAAAAAAAGTGGCTTATCAAGTTTATCCTAGATAAATCATTTTAATAATAGTTTTGTACATAGCGTTGTGTGCCCATAAGGCTGCCAAAGTATATTGCGTAGTAATAAATAGATGATGAAAATTGAAAATGAGGATTTATTCAATATTATTTTATCATACAACAAAAGTAAATGTTGTTTTAATTATTAAACTCTGGACACTGAAAATGTGAGTGATGGAAAAAGAAAACCAGTGAGAGGTATTCCTTGATCTCAGTGAGGAATAGTCAGTGAATGAACGTGCCTATTGTTTGACAGATTGCATGGCAGCAGGTTGGAAGACTGGATGGATTAAGGCTCCCAAGAGGACGCAATACTATTATACAGAACTTTATCATTTCGGAATAGAGACAGATTTCTGATACTCTTTATTGAAGCTGCAAGTGTCAACAAATATTAATGCAGAGAGAATCCATTTGTATGTGATTCCAAAGCATTGTCTAAAAGTTCCCTTCTAAATTTGAGATTGGAGAATAGATATAATACTGCCTGTCCATGTGTGACTGAAAATGCTGCCATTTTTAACACTCTAAAGAAGCAAATTAAACCATACAATTAAGAATAAGAACTGTAATTCCTAGATCCATGACAAATATTATATATATAATAATCATGAGTATAGCAGTACGTAGTGATACCTTTTTATTGGGCTAACGTTACATTTAAAAGACAGGCTTTCGAGAGGATTCCTCTCTTCTTCAGGTCTGGAAGCTATACTGAGCAAAATCATAGAATTGAACATTAAGGGTCACATGGGTGGGGGATTAGATGTTGTAAAGAGTGAGCGTCAAATGGTATGGAAAATAAACACATGCACATGAGAGATCTTAGGGTCCTAAAACAACAGTGATAAGATCATGACAAGTTGAATTCTATGGTTTTGATCAGTATAGCTTCCAGACCTGAAGGAGGAGAGGAATTCTCTCGAAAGCTTGTCATTTAAATGTAACGTTAGTCCAATAAAAAAGGTATCACCACGTACTGCTATATTCATGATTTTGGCATCTAGACTAACACGGCCTGAGTGGCCAGATTAGTATGACCACCTGACTTTTTACAGCAAATAAGCTATAATTTCGCGCTGAAGTTGCTAGAGGGCCAGACTATTATAAATAGGGAAGCAGGTTATTTACCACGACAGTAGAAGTGATTTTTTTTCTGAAGATATGGGTAAACAACGCGATTTAACAGCCTTCGAACGTTGGATGATTGTTGGTGCTCGGAGCCATGGAGCGAGTATCAGCAAAACAGCAGAATTTGTTAAATGTTAAAGAGCAGCTGTTGTTAAAGTGTTTAAAGACTAGACTGTCAGCTGAAAATCTGGGTCTGTACATGCAAATTGTGGCCGGCAGCGACTAGTCAATGTTAGGGCAGAAAGGAGAGTGGCAAGACTGGTACAAGACAACAGAAGGGCAACAGTGCATCAAATTACTGCAGATCCTAATCAGGGATCCTCTCAAATGACTGTTCGCCGTACACTGCATCGTATGGGATATGGAAGCCTAAGGCCTGTTCGAACACTTTGCTGTCTGCAGTTAACAAGATAAAATGTCTCCAATTCACACAGGAACACAAGGATTGGACAGTAGAGCATTGGAAAAAAAGTCATGTGGTCTAATGAATCACGTTTCCAGTTGCATCATGCAGGTGGCTGAGTGAGAATTTGGCAGAAACAGCATGAAAGCATGCACCCCACATGCATGAGTACAACCCTTCAAGCTGGTGGGGGCAGTGATATGATTTGGGGCCCTTAAATTCATGTGGAAAAATGTCTGAATAGCACAACATACCAAAGCATCGTTGCTGATCAAGTTCATCCTATCATGTGGATGGCGTATCCCAATGGAGAAGGCTACTTCCAACAAGACAATGCGCCATGCCACGGTGCTCATATTGTGAAGGAGTGGTTTCAAGAACATGCGGGAGAATTTACCTTGCTTAGGTGGCCCCCTCAATCACCAGATCTCAATCCAATTGAGCATTTGTGGGACAATGTTGAAAGTGCAATCAGACAGCTGGTTCCACAACCATCAAGTCTCACAGAACTGGACAGTGCTATTCATCAGGCATGATGTCAGATTCCTCGCATCACCTTTCAACATCTCATGGTGTCAATGCCAAGAAGAATCGCCGTAGTATTGAAGGAAAAAGGTGGCCCAACGAAGTACTGATGGGGTGGTCATAATAATCTGGCCACTCAGTGTGTATATATATATATATATATATATATATATATATATATATATACACACACACACACACTATATACAGTATATATATATTGTGGGGGTATAGCTCAAACGAAGGTTACCTTTGCTGGGAAAAAGGTAGTCCAAACAGTAAAAGTTCTTTTAAATCTGTCCAGCAGACAGTATTTATTAAATGGTTGCAATAAAACAGAAATGAAAACAGAAAATAAACCCTTGCCGCTCAGGCTCTTACTAAACAGTTAGATTCCCTCTCTAACAAATGGTGAGCTAACCTCAGCCACCTCAAATGAACAAAAATAGTTTAAGCAACCTTTTCACACACCTTTCACCTTGTAGCTCCCTCAGAAGGCTTTCTGAGTCCCAGGCCAGAGCAACTTCCTGGTTCAGCCTCCCCTCTTTTATCTCCCCTGGATAAACATCAATTTGTTAAATAACAATCCAGGAGAGAGACACAAAACCCGGATTTTCCAGACCCAAAGTTAGCACGAAAACCCAGTCTAGGTTCCACTAGTCCGGTATATATGACAAAAACTGAGGGGAAATGTATCGCCCCTCAATGACCTTCCCTTTCCTTATGTCACAATATATATATATATATATATATATATATATATATATATATATATAATTTGATAGGCCATGTTAGTCCAGATGCCAAAATCACGAGTATAGCAGTACGTAGTGATACCTTTTTTATTGGACTAATGTTACATTTAAAATACGAGCTTTTGAGAGGATTCCGCTCTTCCTCAGGTCTGGATGCTTACTGGTCAGTTCCTAGAATTGAACATTACGACATGAAGGTTCACATGGGTGGGGGGAGTAGATGTCGTAAAATGTGAGAGTCAAATGGTATGTATTTTTTTTTCCTTTTTTCATTCTAGGTTTATGATCTTAACTCTGTTGTTTTATTATGGGCCCAAGATCCCTCATGCGTTTATTTTCCCCTTTTGAACATACTATTTGACTCTCACTTTTTACGACATCTAATCCCCCCCACCCTTGTGACCCTTCATGTCCTAATGTTCAATTCTAGGAATTGATCAGTAAGCATCCAGACCTGAGGAAGAGAGGAATCCTCTCAAAAGCTCATCTTTTAAATGCAACGTTAGTCCAATAAAAAAAAGGTATCACTACGGACTGCTATACTCGTGATTTTTATATATACGTATCCTATACTATAATAGAGTAAGGCTTGTCCGTCGCCAAGCCTACTCTGCGCATGCGTGCGCAACCAGCGGCTGCCGCGCGCATCCAACCCCTGAGCGGCGAAGGGAAAGTTCCCTCGCTTCCGCTCTCTGAAGGACCCAAGCCGCGGTCACGTGGGAGTTCCACGTGACCGTGGCTTGGGTCCTTCAACGAGCGGAAGCGGGGAAACTTTCCCTTCGCCGTTCGGGAAGGTAAGTATGCGGCTGAGAGCTCCAGGGGCGGCTGTCCGAATGCCGATAGAGCATTCGAACAGCCGCCCCATGTCTGGTCTGGGGTCTGAGCTTGGCAAATATCCATGAGAGCTTGGGGGCAAATATCCATGAGAGCGTGGGGGCAAATATCCATGAGAGCTTGGGGGCAAATATCCATGAGAGCGTGGGGGCAAATATCCATGAGAGCTTGGGGGCAAATATCCATGAGAGCTTGGGGGCAAATATCCATGAGAGCGTGGGGGCAAATATCCATGAGAGCGTGGGGGCAAATATCCATGAGAGCGTGGGGGCAAATATCCATGAGAGCTTGGGGGCAAATATCCATGAGAGCTTGGGAGCAAATATCCATGTGCTGGGGCAGTATATCCACGAGCTGGGGCAGTATCCACGAGCTGGGGCAATATATCCACGAGCTGGGGCAATATATCCACGAGCTGGGGCAATATCCACGAGCTGGGGCAATATACACGAGCTGGGGCAGTATATCCACGAGCTGGGGCAATATCCATGAGCTGGGGCAATATCCACGAGCTGGGGCAATATATCCACGAGCTGGGGCAATATCCATGAGCTGGGGCAATATATCCACGAGCTGGGGCAATATATCCACGAGCTGGGGCAATATCCACGAGCTGGGACAGTATATCCACGAGCTGTGGCAATATCCACAAGCTGTGGCAATATCCACGAGCTGGGGCAGTATATCCACGTGCTGGGGCAGTATCCATGAGCTGGGGCAGTATTAATAATAGACTGCCCTCTGGGCAGGCTTTCCAACTAGTATTTATATATTATAGCAGTTACTAGGTCGTGGTGTGCTACCTGTACCCACTCACCATTACACCATGGCATCCTTTGAAAGCAGAGTTTTTTCCTCCATCCAGCAAGCTGTTATTCAGCTCACAAATGGGACAGCTTTTTATGGTTAACCCCTTATCTCCGGGCAGGTTGTGCCCGGCAGGAGGGCGTTAATGCTGGCCCTCCGGCTACTGCAGCGGGCCTCTTCTCCGATGCGTGTCATTGGCTGCAGCGGGACAGCATACTACACCCCGCAGCGTAAAAGGGTTAAGATGCACACTGCACAGGATGCACAGCATTTGCACTGAGCGGCATCAAATTAGCTGAGCATCTATTCAAGAAGAGGCTGGCACTGCAAGTTCCAGGTCAGCACCAAGGTAGACCCCAGCATTGGAAAAAGGCAGGTTTTTAACTTCCTCTAAGCTAATCTTCTTTAGCAGTTAAAGCAGTGGTGGCTGGTGAAATTTTAAGATGGTGGGGCACTGAAATTTTAATAAATACTTTTCTTTAAGAAGCACATATTTTACCCTGCATCACAATATAGTATGGTGCATATCAAGTGCATTATAAGCTAGAATACATTAGGGGTTATTCAATAATCAGTTTTTCATTTGTAGCGCTCACTCCCGGAGGAGCCGCTGAAAATGAACCACGGATCAGTCTCCCCGCACTAGGGAATAAATATACTCCAACACAGTTGTGAGTTTATTAAAGGAAGGTCTTCGACTAGTCAGTTGGGGCCCTGTGGACTTTAAAGAGAAAACAGCAGAGCGTCCTTTAATCATAAAATAGCCGTGGAGGCCTCTCACCCATCCGACGATTTCTTTAAGCTCCACTGACCCAGGACGTCTCTCCACCCGATTTTGACTGGGGATACTAGCGGCCGGATCCGTTGTCTGACTCCACACAGCTCATCCAGCTCACCGCCTGCTCTCCGTTCGATTCTTCCGGTCTGCAGCGATGTCTGGATTCCGGTGGATCTCCTTCTCTTCAGATTAGGTGATCCTCTCTGGACTAACAGGTCTCTCTTGGTCTCTGGCCTAGGCCCTCTCGTGATCTCTTCAATGCGTCTGCTCTCTTTCCTTCCCTGGCGCGCTCTGGAACTTTCTCCACGAGGCAGAGGATGTAAGTCTCCAGTCCCCACCCACTTCCTGTCTTCTTGCAAAGCATGCCGGGCATTGTAGTCCCAATGTCCAGTATCTCTGATCGCGATAGTCTCCATCTTGTGGCCAAAAATAGGTACTGCCACAGCAAGATTTTTAACACAGCGCTACACATTGAAAGAATGACGATTTTACTTTGGCAAACTTTGGGGAACTATGGTAGATCAAATACAGTGAAACTAAGAAATCTCGATTTGGAGAACCTCCACTGTATTTCTTCCTACTTTTCACTGTAGCTTCTACCAAAGTTATTTACTGTAGATAATTGTATTTTGAATGTTTCTAATAATTGTGCTATATTATTGTTATCTTTTATGCTTGAAATTTATTTCTATATATTTTTAGGGATTATTGGTTGGCAGACTGATCCATGTAATTTACGCCCAGTTTTGCCCTGTCATGTAGGATATATATATCATAACAAAAACCTATCCAATGATTTGTTATGGATATTATAAAGATGAATGTATTATGTGGTGCTTATTATTTTTGTTATTTAAACCCACAAAGGAAATGCTATTTCACAGATTCTTCCTTTTTCTGCTTTAAGATGTGGAATTATTCCAAAACATGTACCTTGGATTGGTACTCATATCTTTAGCCTTGTTAGTAAATCTTAGATTACACCAATACCCAATGCAATGATAAATAAATCACACGAATATAGTGTGTGTGTGTGGAGGGGGGGGGGGGTTGGCCTGTGTACCCAAAAATCATTCTATCTCACAGCCGATGCCTCCCCAGCAATTGACCTCACTGCATGTTCCTGGAATATATGGATAGCTTAACAATACGAAGCACATAAAGGAGATGCAGTTCTTAGAACTTATACTTCAATCGTTTCCACAGATATTCAACGTGTTACACATTATCAATCAGACCAAAGACAAGCAATAAAGTCCAGAGAACATCAGATAGTTCCAGGGCACCAGTTTGATATTCCTGACATATGTAATGTGCAATACTCACCACCTGAAGCTTGATTTGGGCACATACTGATTTTCTCCTTACAGCTGCAAAGCTGCTGGCAAAGGTTTTCCTCACACAGCTAATTCTCTGCAAGGCTTGCTGTGATTTTCCTTCCATGCCAGCCACGGAGCGGCAAATAAGCGGAAACTTTGCTCGAGGTGCAAACAAATTCTTTATGTAGTCCCTAGAATTCAGAGAGAGATGTTTCACATCAATAAGCAGGCACTGAGGGAAAATATATAAAATGTATCTGAGAATAAAGTTCTATGGTTCTGGTATAAACATCTGACTGTGGAGAAAGTAACAGGAAGCATTCAAAGACTCTTCAATTCAATCCTGGTTTGCCAGAATATTTAGGCTAGGCCTAAGCCTTTAAGGTTTCATCTCAAATCTTACATAAAATTGCCCATCGTAGAATAGAGGCTTCTTTAATTCTCCACATTTATATTTCCCACCAATCCCGTAAAACCAATGTATAATTTGCCACCACTGGGTCTTCAGTCCCCCTGCCTCCCAAAGATGGATTCTGTATGAGGTCATCAGTCTACAGTATTATACCGGATTCTACACTGCCTTTGACATCCATTATTCTGGTTTGTTGCATACATGCATTTAATTCAAAGCCCAAACACCAAGATTTATGAGCATTTTAAAATTGTAACTCCTGGTCAAATGTTGTTCCAAAGGATCATAAGTATAGGCTAGGCATAAACAGAGGACAAATCATAGGCTCATAAAACCACACAGATAAGCATCATGGAAGTTGGGTCATTTACTCTTCCCTCCTACGCACCATCATCAGAAGTTCACCATGATGCTTATCTGTGTGGTTTTATGAGCCTATGACCTGTCCTCTGTTTGTTTACCTTACTTGACCATATGATTCCACTACTAGCATTTACAAAACACCCCCTCTTCTGCTTAGCTCTTTATTGTTCAATTCTATAATTTTGGTCAGTTTAGCGTCAAAACCTAAGGAAGAGAGGTACGCTCTCAAAAGCTTCTCTTTTAAATGTAACGTTATTCCGATAAAAAAGGTATGCTATACTCTGGATAGGCCGTGTTAGTCCAGATGCCAAAATCACAAGTATAGCATTACATATTGATACCTTTTTTTATTGGATTAACGTCATCCTTTTATAAATAAATTTAAAAGACAAGCTTTTGAGAGTATAACTCTCTTCTTCAGGTCTGGAGCTATACTGAGCAATATCATATAATTGAACATAAAGGGTCACATGGGTGGGGGGTTAGATGTCGTAAATAGTGAAAGTCAAATGGTATGTTCAAAATGGGAAAATAAACACGAGATATCTTAGGCCTCCCATTGACTTTCACTAATTACGACATCAAACCCCCCACCCATGTGCCTCTTAATGTCTTAATGTTCAATTACAGGATACTGATTAGTATAGCTCCAGACCTGGAGAATAGAGGTATAACCTCGAAGGCTTGTCTTTTAAATATTACCAAGAAAGAAAAGACTGAGGAACCTTAGTACCCCAGGTCTAACAATCACTTATCCCGGTTAGTATACAGGGATACCACGTCGATATCAGGATTAAACCTGTACAATTGTGACCAAAATATAAACAAAAAAATTAACCAGTCAACAACCATGAAGACTGAATTATCCGGGAAGTGGCAGGAAAGTAAATATAACTTTAAAAATTCAAAAGACACTGTCAGATACAAATGTTAAAACTACAATAAGACAACGACAATATGAGGGTGCTTGGCAATAATGAATAGCAGCTAGAAAGATGCAAGATTACCTAATGAGCCGAGGGGATATTGTACATCATTGTAACCATAATTAGCAAAAAAATTCCCCACCTATAGGCTCAATGTACAGACCAACAATGGGTCTAATAATAATAGTCAATGACCACCATGCACTAGCCCTAAATAATTTGGCTGCCAATCTCAATAAGGTATTGATGGATCTTTGGTACTGATTGGCTAAAGGGTAGACCCAGACCTGATTTATATGAGGGAGGGGAACCTTCGAACCAGCGACATGTTTTCCATTCTATTTCTCCAGATGAAGCCAAGGGTTCATTAGCGAAACATATGTTGAGCGGAACGTGTATTGTGCTGATTTTAATTATGTGTGTCTGATTGTTTTCATATGAGGGAGACAGCAGAAATCAAGAGCATTAGGGCTAGTGCATGGTGGTCATTGACTATAATTATTAGACCCATTGTTGGTCTGAAAGCAGCCTTGTATTATACACCAGAAGACTTCAGGAGAGCCTCAGCAAAAGAGTTCAGTAAGTGCTTAGTGCCAAGGGAGGTCAGACTAAATACGGTCCTTTTCAAAAAAATTGTTCTGAAAATTGGGAGGGTGGGTACATTTTGTGTAACAATTTCTTGTATTTTCTGTTTGTATCTTTAAAAAAAACAAAAATAAATATGGTTGGTCATTTAAAGTTCGCTGAAACAACAAAGCTGGTGTTGGCCTAAGGCTTTTGCTCAGTACTGTATGTGGTGATATATACTGTATATATACAGTATATATATATATATATATATATTTCAGAAATATTACTGAAATAAAATGGAATATATTCATATGCTTTTTTATTGATATTTTAACCTCTTAGCTAATATCTCACATTTATTGAAAATAATTCTTTCCAAGAAGCCGTTAGCCTCAGGTTTACCTATGTAAATCAGTGCCTGTTAACACCTTTTATACGTTATACAATGCTGTGATAATAGAATAAAAGATAATGACTTGGTGTAAAAACTTGCGGAACAATGGAGAACAAGGTTTGCTAATGTGGCTAAAATATTGTGCCAGGATGATAGAAGCCAGAAGCCAACACTTTCGCTAATCTCCAGATTTTTTATCCCACTGCAGGAATTAAAGACATTTCAAAAACAAATGAACAAAATCAAACAGTCTGGATTTATTTCATTGCAGGTTATATTGATTGGCGGTGTAAAAAGCATAATGTTCTGATTATGTTTCAATTGAAATTGCATGTACGCGCTCTCTCGATAAAGCTATAAAAGTCAGCTGGCTCAAAGTGAGTTTTAATGAAGCTAATCATTTGAGGCCTGACAGGCTGAAGCACAAGATCATATTTCTCCTGCCGCCTCCAACACAATGCTTTTCTGAGCATAACTTGTCTTATTCCCTTATTTACCAAGTCGTATTGTATTCAAGGTGTAATTATTTTAGAGCTGTGATTTTAAGTTCTAATGGGCATATAGAGTTAGTGGCAAGAGAGGAATATTTTACAGACGTTCTTCAATTACATGTCCGAGTCGATATAATTGGAGTGCAGTTAAATTGATGGATGTTTAGAGAATGTCATTCCGACACTGTATAAATCATTACTGAGGCTTTACCTGGTATTTTTGAGTACAGTTATGGACCATTTTCCACAAAAAACAAATGGAAATATCCAAGGGACAGTACAGCTAGAAAATGAGTCTATAAAATGTGTAGAGACACTCACTGGGGATGATCATTTCTTTGCTCATTTGATGGAGGGTACTAGAAGGCAACTAAACTAGGTTTTAGCTCACCGATACCATCATGATTGGAATGTCTCCAGCAAGGAAGACTCCTGTGGATGAGGGATGTCACAGCAGGTCTAAATGCAGGAGACAGGGTAGTCACAGTATCCTATCTACTAAATGAGAGGAATCCTAACTTGAGTCCCGATTTGTTTGAGTGAGTTGTAAATGGTGTGGTTTTGGGTAAAATAGCAATCAGAATGGTAATCTTGAAGGATTCTGAAATAAATTAACATGAAAATTGCTGTATTTTATTGTAACGGTATGAGATTTCAAGAATGAAAATACCACAAGTGTGTAGAGCTATAAACATTGTTGAACAACATTACACACTCTCTGCCGTCACATTTACAATTTTAAGGGTAAGAAAATTGTGATGCAATTCCAAACTGGCTGCCTCTACACGGGTGCCAACAGAATGCAAGTAGTAATTGCAAAACACCTGGATAGGTTTAGTTAGACATAAGTTACATTAAACCCATCAATACCAAGTGATTTTCAAAAAAAGCACTACCAGAACCCAGTTACATTACCCAAACAGTAAATATTTACAGACGTGTCCCTGTACATGTTCACTGTTGGTATGGTAAGCTCTTTTTGCCGGCCAAAAAGCTCAACTACATTATCATTTTAGTTTGAGATTCCTGGTTCCATGCAGGAAGAATTTATCTCAAACCATTTCAATGGATTTCAGTACATTGGCTGTTGTGTCCGACATGCTGAAATTTCAGGTCGATATTTTGGAGCCCATTTGCAAACAAATTTCTTTTGCAATAAACAAAATTCCTTTGCATTGCTCTAGAAGCAGCCCACATCTAGTATACCCGATAATGGTGCTCCAGCAAGTACTTTTCAAGATCAGGTATATGTGATCTTGGTAGGTAAGTGGTCAATCTGTAAGAAAATATCATTGTAAACCTTTTTATTTGAGAGGACTAGATTAGCAAGAGAACCATTTCAATGCGTAATCCCTGCTACTTCAGTTTTGCAAAAACCAGGGACGTGCTCAGATCTTTAAATCTTGCTACTTACATTTGCGATTGATACAAAACTTGGATGGCATTTTCAGCAGACAGGTTTAGTTTAGCTTTATTGATCCAATTTTTAACATCGTACCGGACAGGATCTTTACCAAGCTGGTGGTTGATCTCAAACTGAAGAGCCTGTTCACATTTACGTAAAGCTCCATTTTCTGCATAGGAAATGAAGCGTGGTGATTATACACGCAAATGTTATTAGTTTAAAAAAACTTATATTACGCTAGTCACAACAGCAGAATATAACATGAAACACATGCCAGCTATTTATTCAAACACTCGTGCAAAATACAGTACAAAGATAATATAGGTTGATAAGGTTGTACATGTATGTTATGTTAACCCTTTAACGCCATGGGGCGTACTATTGCGTCCTCAGGCTGGTGGGACTGAATGCCACAGGACGGCATCTATGCCGCCGCCGGACGCCCACTCCTGGCATCTATGGGCTGCGTCCGGCCCACCCACAAGCAGTCAACAGTGGTTATACACTCCACATAAATACAGCAACCAATAAATCAGAAGCCAGAGTGTAAAAAAGGTGTGCAGGGGGGCGTTTGATGTAATTGCAGGTCTTACTGCACGGACAAAGAGCATTTAACGTAACAGTGTGCATTTTTAAGTTTAAGGTAAAAGTGTAGTTTTTACAGTACAGCCATTGAGATTTACATGTTTAAAGTATTGGTACTTTCACTGATGAAAGCTTCAGCTGTTGCTTTTTGATTTACCTTATTGGAATCACTGACATTTAACATGGTTGCAACATTGGCAACAGTTAATTAAATGGTTTCAAACAGAGCATACTCATCAACTGTCATGGTGCGTGCAGGATTCAGGTGGCAGAGTCCAAATTGCAACATACACACCATGGGTTGTACTTAAAACAAAGGGGTTTATTTACAAAGGTTCACAGATTCACAGGAGGAGCAGGGCAACTTGCACAAATGTGTAAAACAGGTAAAACATACAGCAAAACAGAATACACAGCTACTAGGGCAAAAAACACCAAAACAGAACACCAAAACAGGAGCAATGTTGAAGAACTGCTGTAGGGGTGTGACTCCCTTATATAGTAAGCATAATGCTAATCGATGAGCTTCTGAGGCTTCCCTCGGATGGGCAGGATGGAATACATGGTGTAGATCTTAAAAGTCAGCTGCAGGAAAGTTGCTGCCGAGCCTCAAGTCAAGACCAAGGTGGTGCGGGAATGAGTCTTTCTGCGCTTCCTCTGCACCCCCAGTTTAGTGTCATGACATAAAGTGTATTCCTGTGGCCTTGTCAAATGTTAGCAGGTAGAGAAACTGAATTTATTTATATACATTTTTAACATAGTGAATTGTGGCAGATAAATGATTGATGATAACATCAAAATGCTAATTTAGTCACCTTGTGCATTATCTCCTTTGACTTCAAAATAAGAACACAGACGTTCAAGAACATTGTTATCCCTGGAACCTTGGATCAGAACTTCTTCATCAAGTATCCAAAGGAGACCTTTTTTCTCCTCCATTTGATTGCTGGCTTGTATGTTAATCTGAAATAGTCAAAGTGTGAGAACATAAGTATTTTTAACAAAGAGATACTACCTGAAAAGCACATAAAGGAAGAGTAAAGAACGGAATTAAATCCTGCAGAGGAACAATATCAACAAACAAATAGATCCCTTAAATGGCCAACTGTGTTTTAGAATTTTACTTCTCTGATGTATTGCACTGAACGAAACAAGGTGAATGTTTTTTACAGAAAATGGGTATATTAAGGCTAAGGTCAGACGAACGCAGTTTTAACGTGCGTTTAGCCGCACGAAATCACAGCCGTGCTAGCAGCAAATGACGTCCAATGCCGGGGAACATACGACGAACGGCCGCACGAAAGTTCGTCCGTGCAACGCAAGTGGCAAACGAACGTATTTTTTCGAGAACGTCAAACCGCTACTACCGACGTACAGAGTGCGCTGCGGCCGCATAGCGGCATGTTTGCGTGATTGGGAGACGTCAGACGCTGCACACGTCCGGCCAACATAACGTCCAGACGCAAAAAGTGTTTTATTGATGATCCGTACAAAATCACGGACGGAAATGCGCATCGTATGACCGCTATCGCGTATTCCGTGAAAAATACGTCCATTCGTTCGACTGCACTTTTTCACGGACGACGCGAAAAATGCGTTCGTCTGACCCTAGCCTTAATGGTGTGTTAAACTATTATCTAACCATGGGCCCTATTTGTATCTGTATATTTGTGTTGTTTTTTTAATATCTTGCATTTTATTACTTTGCATTTCTGTAACAACTGTAAAAATTTCAATGCTCTTGAACCCAGGACATACTTGAAAACGAGAGAAATCTCAATGTATCATTCCTGGTAAAATACTTTGCATATAAATAAATAAATAAATAAATAAATTTGACCCGAGACGTTATTATTATTGAGTGAGACGATAACTGTAATAGTCCATCATATCAATACTAACAGCTCCTGTCTTATATCAGCCAAGTAGCATATTACTTTTGAAACTTGGCTGTTATGGATACAAGATGTCTCATAATTGAGCTAGTATTAGATAATCACCAATGTTCTTTATTATCTTAAATTATTTTTTTGATTAAACAAAAATAATAATAGGGGTATAGAAATAAGAAAGAGGACAACATAAGGGAAAAACATACAAATCAATTATCCTCATCTATTTACATTAAACAAGATCATGTGCAGTTTCTGTATTAGCGCCATCATTTCCTCTCCCAGACTCCTTGACCTGACCCAATGCCGCCATCCATTTCTCCCCTATCAGGGTTATTCAGAGAGTGGTGAAAACCAGTAGAACCACTGGAGAACTGAAAATTCTAGGTCAAAATAGCCCAACCAGAAAAATTCTCCCATTTATCTCGCTTTCTAAATCGGCTATTTGGTCTAGATTGTTCATTCTCCTGACAATTCCCCTGGTTTTCACCTCTTTCTGAATAACCCTGTATGTGTCTATTCACCACCAGTTTTGTTCCCTTCATTTCCCCACCAATGACATCTAGATAGTAAATATACAGTAGATCCCATAATCTACACCGGTCTTTTTTAGGAGTTCTTAAGCCTTACGTTTTGGTAGCAATATTGCTGTACAAGCAAAAGTGGTCTAAGCTCACTTTCCATCCATCCACTAATGTTTAACTGTTCGTGCAGTCTTTTTAAATTTGTTGCTCCCTATTACCAGCTCAGCAGGAATCCCTTCCCAGGTGTCTAATACATTGAAACGTGGCTCAGTATTAGCTTGTGAAAAACATGCACACCTCTTGAGCAGAAACTCCATTGTCTCAAGAAAATTATTTTGAATTGCTCCAATATATAGTTACATAAGCCCAAAAAAAGGCATGCGTCCATGGAGTTTAGTCTTTCACACATCACCTGCTGCTGTTGATCCAAGAGAAGGCAAAAAACCCAGTCTGAAGCCCTCGCTGAAATGCAACATACTGGGGAAAATTCTTTCTTGGGCCCAGAATGGCGGTCAGATTTCTCCATGGATCAAGAAGTCATTATCACATATTAAATCTTATAACCATTTATCTGTACAGACTCTGACCCAACCACCTCAACAGGCAGAGAATTCCACAGCTTTTTTGTTCTGTCAAAAAAATCCTTCCTATGCTTTAGGCTGAATTTCCTTTTGTCCAGTCTCAATGGGTGTCCTGTGTATAATCCTATTAATTCATACGTTTCCAGACAATGATTTATAATGGCCACTTATATATTTATATAAAGTTATTAGATCCCCTCTAAGGGGCTGTTTATCTAAAATAAACAGGTTTAAACTTGTTAGCCTTTCCTCATAACTTAAACCTTCCATTCCCCTTATTAATTTAGTCGCCCGTCTCTGCAATTTTCTAACGCCATAATATCCCTTCTTAAAATGGGTGCCCAAAATTGCACGGCATATTCAAGATGTGATCTTACCATTGATTTATACAGAGGCAAAATTATGTTTTCATCTTGAGAGTGAATTCCCCTTTTAGGCCCGTGTCAGACAAACGCAGTGATCACGCCCGTGTTGCCGCACAGTTTAACGTCTGTTGTAGCATAGAATCATGAGCAATAGAGACCCATACACAAAATGCGTCCACACGAACTGCGCAAGCACAACGCACGTGGCAAATGGACGCAAGTTAGGGAAGAACGTAAAACCGCTAGAACGGACGAGCGGAGTGCGCGACGTCCGTGTAGCGTTCTGTGTGAGTAATGAAATGTCAGACGCAGCGCATTTGCAACGTCCAGCAGCTTGACGCACAAAATGGCTTTTCATATCCTTTTCAAATTTTTAGCATTTTTCATATTCATTTTATTTCCCATAGTTTGCTTTTTTTTTTCTACGTCTGTCAAGAAAAACGGATTGTGTGGTGTCTACAGTATCTTCCGTCAGTACGTCCGTCCGTTGTGCACGCACGCAGAGTGCGCTCAGAATGCGCTCGTCTGACATTAGCCTTAATGCATGCCAATACTTTGCTGGCCTTGGCGACTGCTGTTTGACATTGACAATATGTCCTCATATCCAGAGGATTTTATACGTACAAGTGTAAATCTAGGGCACAAATTCTGTATCAAAGATTGTCAAAATGTTGTTTTATTTTGTAAATTTGGTATGTCGTCTTGTGACCGATTACCTAAATGTAGAAATGAAGTTAAGTGAAGATAAACACATTCTGAAAATTTAAAATCTGCTCATAAAGAAATATCTTTAATGTTCTGTAGCATTATTGATACATTTTCTTATTACCTCCCAGATTAAAATTTTGGCTGAAAGAAAAATGACTTTTATTCTTTTACATTTTAACCTTTCTGAGTCTGAGCTGAATTTGCGCTTCCAAGGTTAAACCTAGCCAAAAAAATGATTTATTATAATAATAGCAAGGCATAAAGTGAAAAAGGGCCATTTATGTCATATTAAGAGTGTGGGTTTCTGTGAATTAATATATTACCTACACGGTCACAATCTCCACTGAGACCATCTGTGCTACCATACCATAGATCATATTACAACATCCTAAATAGAGCTTTATTCATTAATCCGATAACTAATGTCCTGAAAACTTACTAAAGTGAAATTTTCTAGTCACCCGCTGAGACTTTTGAGAAATTTGTCTATTTATGTGTCCTTACTAATCTGTCAAACAAAGATTTAAATAAGGGCACACTTCATAATCATCTCAGCCTCCGCTCCATCTCAACTAAATCTATTTTCTTTCATCCTCATTTCTCGTTTATATAAAGTTTAGACGATGTACTGCTGCCTTTATGGCCCAAGACACATTTGCCTAATGTTACTTTGCAAAATGTCTTTGTCTCATGAGACTCATCACTCAGATAAAATAGCTATTCATAAAGTTTGCAGCGCTTCAGAATTTTTTATATATATATATTTTTCAAGTTGCTGCGAGTAAGTGTCCACTTGTGTCACTTACAATGACAATAGCTAAAACAAAGAGCATGACAACTATTTGTAATATATGGAATAATTCATTTGCATACCTTGATAACTCCTAATTCTTTATGAAAATCACATTGCTGAGTTTTAGAGAGAAACATTTATTCGTACAATTTACTCATTTCCTGCTTTATATCATGGTTTCAATCAATTCTTACAGCAAGTGTACTGGAAGATTAGCTCGCCCAGCAAACAGAGACTATTTAACTTTTGCTATTTCATACATCAATTCACTCAAGCTAAATAAACATTTGCATTTATATTTTCACGTTTTCTAAATTATTTTTCGTATACATGTCAAACTCGCAGTTTGCTTTTAAAAACCTCAAAACATAACAAAGAGTACAATAAACAGACACCTACATTTATATCAAATGAAACTGTAAAAAGGACATATTTTTTCTAATTTAGAAACAGTTATTCTTATATAGAGGTAGGATCTGCAGAATTCTTTACAGCCAAGTCCTACATGCAGCTAAACCACTACTGGTCTCCTTAAAAAAATGGTATACTGATTGGGGTGTCTGGTCTGCTCGCTCTTTATTTTATTGGATTGCACATGAGGTTTTTGTCTTTTCCAGGGTGCATGAGCATCCATTAGGACTACAGTTAGGACTACAATTTTATCTATGTAAATCTCCTCTGTTCAAGCTGATTATATTCATGATTTAAAGAGATAATAATGGCCCTTTACAAATGCCAATTTTGGAAATATTGGTGGAAAGAGTCGGTATTGCAGTGTCGACAATCACCAGCATTCACAAAACTAGGATCCAAAGAGTGACAGGAGAAGCTTCACTGTAAAACCTCTCGTTTTGCTGTTTGGATTTTAGGCTTTGAGAATTGCTGGCATTTCTTGGCACTGCAATAATGGCAATTTGTTATGGTATTTGCAAATCTAGCAAACACTGACACCTTGTGAATAACCTCTTATATAAAAAGTTGGTTTATTCAAGACCTGTCTGCTTATGGTTGTCATGTCCCATGTCTGGCTCCATTCTCTGAACCTTCGCAGCATTATTCCTGTACTGCTCATCTATATGCTTAAAGCTCTCTAGCCCTGGTTTTGCCTCAACCAGTTACATGACCCACCGCATCGGTTGATCACAATAAAGGGCTATGCCCCATTCCAACCAAGCAATGTGTAGCTGGCTCAGGAAAGACCGGTTTTCTGCTGCTCTAAGAAACCTCAACCTACCCATCAGCTCAAGAAGTTTGTTCCCCAGTATCCCGCTTCCCCCAGCATACTCTACTGTTTCTCCAAGCAACCTTCTGTCATGCCAAAATCCACGTACCCCCTCTCAAGTTCAACATACCCTATTCAGGTTACATGTGCTTCCACGTCCTCATGTCTCCTGCTGTGATAGTGAGTTCCTGTGACTATGTTTTCCACCAACTTTGGGCAGTATCATTTCGTTAGCGCTAGTGCTCACACAAAGGAACGTTAGCGCTGTGCCTGAATCACCTCTGAATCGCTAACAGGTTAAAAAACCCATTAGCGAATTGGTATTAATGCTTTCTACCGCCAGCTTAATGTACTTTGCGCTCCCTATTCCTAACATGGGGATTGCAAAGTGTAAGCACAGAGTAACTAGCGTTAGGATCACAAGGTCCTAATGCTAATTACAAAGAGCTGTCGCTAACTGAAAAAGTTTGCTACAGCTCTGAGCAGCAGCTGAAAAACCCTCCAAAAATAAAATACTCACCTCTCATCTCGATCCACCGCTTCTGCCCGCCGGGAGCAGTGAGACTGGGAAAAAAGTCCCCAGTCTCCCTCCACTATCACTATGCCAACCTGCAGGATCTCACTAGAGACAAGATCCTGCCAGTCATGTGTCCCGGCAGCAGAAGCCTCCATGGAGTCCTATGGAGCTGCTGGACTCCGCGCCTGCCCCATAATCTAATGGTAAAATGGGGTTGCTAAGGGGAAATTAGAAAACGCAAATTTTTCCCCTAAGAGTCCCCGTTTAACGAGGGGAAGGTGACAGAGCCCTTAGTATCTAGTCTGGTCAGCCGTATTCTTGTTCGCCCCTCGGTCTCTGCTCATTGTTTCTCTTGCTTCCTGCTAACCACCACCCTTAACCCACATGTCTGTATTGCATCACTGCATACTAGGCCCAATATCCTACTATTCCTGTACTGATCGTGACAATGGTGTATGTGCAGGTGGTGAATGACATCTCAATGTGGAATTAAATTTTTCTAATAGAAGAAGTGGATTTCATCCTATAGTTCTGCTCTGAGTAATAGATTAGTTAGATATACTGATGTTCAATGGCTCAGATTGTGTGGCTACAGTTGTGTTCAAAATTATTCAACCCCCAATGCTGTAAAGGGTTTTAGGGAATTTAGTGTACATTTGTAATTGTATTCAGAATGAAATCCTACAAGGACTTTTTAAAGAACCATATGCAACTAAAATGACATCAATTGGTTTTGTAATACAGTAGTAAATGTTTCTTTTGTGAATTCTTCATTGACACAATTATTCAACCCCTTAAAGACTACCACTCTGAAGAACAGAGGTTCATTCAAGTGTTTTCAATCAGGTATTGAAAACACCTGTGGATGTCACGGAGCAGCAATAAAGCATAATAAGCACCAATTAGGCAGCTTTAAAATGACTGTGATACTAAGCTCCTTCTAGACATTTACTGGTGTGGTTACAAACATGGTGAAGTCAAGAGAATGGTCCAGGAAGACAAGACAAGAGGTGATTACTCTTCACAGGAAGGGCAATGGCTATAAGAAGATTGCAAAGATGTTAAACATACCAAGAGAGACCATAGGAAGCATCATTCGCAAATTCAAGGCAAAGGGCACTGTTGAAACGCTACCTGGTCGTGGCAGAAAGAAGATGCTGACTTCGACTGCTGTGCGCTACCTGAAGCGTAGAGTGGAGAAAAGTCCCCGTGTGACTGCTGAGGAACTGAGAAAAGATTTGTCAGATGTGGGTACTGAAGTTTCAGCTCAGACAATACGGCGCACACTGCGTAATGAAGGCCTCCATGCCAGAACTCCCAGGCGCACCCCCTTGCTGTCTCCAAAGAATAAGAAGAGTCGACTGCAGTATGCCAAAAGTCATGTGGACAAACCACAGAAGTTTTGGGATAGTGTTCTGTGGACTGATGAAACAAAATTAGAACTGTTTGGGCCCATGGATCAACGCTATGTTTGGAGGAGGAAGAACAAGGCCTATGAAGAAAAGAACACCTTGCCTACTGTGAAGCATGGCGGGGGGTCAACCAAGCTTTGGGGCTGTTTTGCTTCTGCAGGTACAGGGAAGCTTCAGCGTGTGCAAGGTACCATGAATTCTCTTCAGTACCAGGAGATATTGTATGACAATGTGATGCAGTCCGTCACAAACCTGAGCCTTGGGAGACGTTGGACCTTTCAACAGGACAATGATCCCAAGCATACCTCCAAGTCCACTAGAGCATGGTTGCAGATTAAAGGCTGGAACATTTTGGAGTGGCCATCGCAGTCACCTGACTTAAATCCGATTGAGAACCTCTGGTGGGACTTAAAGAAAGCAGTTGCAGTGCGCAAGCCTAAGAATGTGACTGAACTGGAGGCTTTTGCCCATGACGAATGGGCGAAGATACCCGTAGATCGCTGCAAGACGCTTGTGTCAAGCTATGCTTCACGTTTAAAAGCTGTTATAACTGTAAAAGGATGTTGTACTAAGTACTAAGATTGAATGTCACTTGGGGGTTGAATAAAACTGATAATGATGTGAGCACAGAAAAGACATTTGTGGTTATTTCATTATAAATGTTATGTTCTATTTGTCTGACCTACACGTGCCTCTTTGATTTAATTGTAAGCAAGATGACTGAATGATCAAAATCAATGTCAAACTGGCCAAAACACTCAATTTCAGTGGGGGTTGAATAATTTTGAACACAACTGTATTAAAGGTTGTAGCATTTCAAGATTTTGTAATAGCAATTTTTAGAAAGGCTGGACATTTAAAAAGGATGAATTATAAAAGCAATAAAACTTATAGAGTATCCTGCAGTTGACAAAGTGCGACAACTTTGTCAACTGCAGATAAGACATTTTATCTAATCGAACTTCCTCTCCATTCGAGAAGGATTTGGGGGTAAATATATGTGTTTGTGGTTTAAGCAAAAATGCTGCGACAATCTCATTGTGGACCTTTGAGAAGCTCGATTGACATCATGCTCGCAGATTGCAAAGATGACCCAGTGTATGACGTTCTGGGCCCCTGGTGCCCCCTCAGGTATATTGAACATTGCCACATCATGCATTGAAGAGGCTGGTTCCTGGACTTTCATAGATTCTGGACCTTTAGTCCTAGAGCCACACCTGAACTCTCTTGTGCCTGATTCCTTGTGTTTAAAAGGAGGCAACACCCTAAGAAGGGTGCCGCCTCATTCTGACTTAGTCACTTCTCTTCGATCCTGGTTGAGTACAGTCAGTGGCATAGCGTGGGTTGTCAGCACCCGGGGCAAGGCAAGATTTGCACTCCCCACCCCCAAACCTGTGGACACTTTGGCACGCCCTGATTCCCTTCCACCCACCAGTAAAGTGTATGTATGTGAGGTGGTGTGCATTGACTGCAGGGTTATTCTCATATTTCTATGTATTTGTGCATGCCCCCAGGCTTTGCCCTGGGCAGTCTGCTTAAACATCACAGCAATAAAAGTCACAGTAATGTGCGGTGCATATGAGCACATCACAGAGCTCCACAGCAATAAGATGCACAGTAATATGCAGTGTATATGAGCGTATCACAAAGCTGTGTAGAAATAAAACTCATAGCAATATGCTGTGTGTATGAGCGTATCACAGAGCTACGTAGAAATAAAACTCATAGTAATACGCTGTGTGTATGAGCGCATCACAGAGCTACGTAGAAATAAAACTCATAGCAATACGCTGTGTGTATGAGCATATCACAGAGCTACGTAGAAATAAAACTCATAGCAATACGCTGTGTGTATGAGCGTATCACAGAGCTACGTAGAAATAAAACTCATAGCAATATGCTGTGTGTATGAGCGTATCACAGAACTGGTTGGGAATAAAACTAATAAAATAATAATAAATTAATATAAAATATATTTAAAATTAAAATATTCAAGTAATTACACAACAAATTGAAATTGATTAAATTATTTATTATAATAAATTATATATATTAAAATTATAGAATCCAGATCTCCACACTCCGTCTCTGCTGTATCTATTGTTCCAGTGCTGGGAACTGGCTGCTCACATAGAAATATTCCCGATATCATTCGGGATACCAGTCTACGTGTGGCGGGATATCGGGAATATTTAAATATTAAAATTATATATTAATAGTCTATAAATATAGTACATTATATTTAAATATTAAAATAAATAAATTTAAAATTATATTAAAACATATTAAAGTACAGATTATTAAAATAAATTAATTATATCTTAATATATTAATATAATTATACAAAATATCAAAACAAAATATATATTTCTAATTATTACTAGTAATGAGCCTCTGAGCATGCTGTGAGCGCCAGGTGGGGACAGGGTGATAGGAGAGTGTGAGGAAGCGTTGGGTAAGGAAGCAGCTTGTTCTCATGCTGCGCAGTGCTGTCTGCGTTCAGTCCAATGCCTGGTACCTCAATTTTTGATTGGGACCCCCACTGCCAGAACCTGAGCCCACTGCCAGACCCTGAGCCCAGTGCCAGAACCTGAGACCACTGCCAGACCCTGAACCCAGTGCCAGCTCCTTCATCTCCACTGTCTGGAGCAAATAGCCAGTCCCGGTGTCTCCTGTCCCCCAATCATCCAATGTTTCAAAAACAGCAAGCCTGATTTCTCTGAGGCAGTTCATGTTCCCCCCCATTTTACTCACTGTCTTGGCTGTCATGATGGGGCTCGTGCTGTGTCTGCAGCCTGTGACAGTCTCCTCCTTAACACTCTGTGTGTAGAGGCTGTGTAGTCAAACCGGGAAGAAGATGGAAGTGGGGGAGGAGCCATAGATGTGAACTGCCTGCAATCACAGCTTGTGTGACCTCATGACCAGGAGGCTGCAGGCAGCTCCTCCTCCTCTTAGTCTCCTCCAATCCCTTAGAACTCTGAGCAGCACACGGAGGGAGCCAAGCCGCACCCCCTCCCTCTCTCTGTCTCTCTGCCTTGGCACTGGAGTCTGAGTGCAGGTGCTCGCCCAGACATAAAAAAAATAAAAATCGGGAAAAAACAGCTGGACTTCAAGCCTGCGGTACCTGGACATTATTATGGGTGCAAATTTATTTTGAAATTTTGCGCCCCTAGGTAAATTGCGCCCGGGGCCACGGCCCCCCTGCCCCCCCCCCACGCTACGCCACTGAGTACAGTTCTGTTCGCTGGATCTCCTGTCTGTGTTCATGCTATTATGAAGTACTTCTGTTTTTCTTAGTAGTCCTTGCTTCGTTCTGTTTATTATCTGTCTGTTCTAGTTATATACTTATCTGGTCAGCGCTGCGGAATATGCTGGCGCTTTATAAATAAAGAATAATAATAATAATCTGGTCTAGTTTATATTTGTGCTTTAGTTCAGGTCTGTCTGCATCATTGCTTTTTGTATGTACCCTGCTTATAGCTCTGTATCCTGCATCAGTTTTGTATCTCTGTATTCTGGTTTATTCTTGTATTTTGCTTATAGTTCTCAGGTCTGCTTTCCTGTGTATATATTGTGCTTTTGTTCTGGATCCCTGTTGTTTGGTTTACATTCTGTTATTGTCCTTTCAGTCTAGTCTAGTTTATAATAAATATCCTATTTTGGTGTTTATATCCTGGTTCGTGTTTTTCACTGCACAATAGGCTCACACCCTTCTGCATTCATACCAGGCCAGGCTCACCGTGACACAGTGCCATGAAATACATGGCAACCAGCAATGTGTCTTTCTTGGAATGATATTATTCCCAAATGAAATGACATGAAGTAAACAGATGGGTTTCTCAAGTCTTGTAAAAAAAACTATATTTAGGTTGAAAATCTTAATTATTCTTTAATGTTCTAGGAGATTATGCGGTTTGCTATTTTTCATTGCTTAAATTAAATTAAGCTCAGTATTCGATGATTTGGTTTTTGGCTCCATTGCACTGGGATTCTAAAAGCAGCGAGATGACTGTTGCTTACATTCAATGAATTCTGACAATAATTAGAAACACCACAGCTGTAGGGCTGCTAACTAGTCCGATTAATGAGCAAATATTATCCAAACCAATCAGACACCTGGATTAATTGACTGGATTTATGTTTACGTCGTGAAAAAACTAAATCGAGCACAAGCATAATGACTGCCCCAATACAAACCCAGTAGAACCTTATCAAAAGATATCCCAAAAAAAGAAAAATATTTGGCAATATTACGGTTCCTGAATCAAATATTCATATGGCACTAGAATTAAACTCTAGAAATGCTCATTAAAAAGAACAGCTGATATAGCCCAGGATCATTATCTGCATGGTTAATGAAGAACGGAACAAAATCTAGGAAGATGTTTCAATTACTATCTGTAACAGATACGCTTGATGTGTTTAGTTAAGGGAGAATATGTACTATATTAAATGAAGGATACAAAAGAAAGCAGAAATCGTTCTGTTAAATAAGAAGAACGAAGTGTGACCTTTTTCGTAAAGTACTCTATAGTTAGTTAGTTGATGGAAAACATAAGTTTTCAAAATTACCAACTCATGTGTCTTTATTTTAATTAGGTTGTCTAAATATGGAGAAAAGAGAATTACAGGAACAGTACAGTTATTTAAAATATAAGAATACCTTGATTCCTTTTATATTTTCTACTTTACGGTTTGAAAACCGACTTATTTAGTAATGTCTGCCATCCATATAAATTCCACTTGACTGCTTAACTTCTCATAGATGATCATTGAATGCATTATATCCTTGTTACTAACCTCAATTTTATAAGTTGTACGGTTTTCCTACATGCACAAAACTACCTAAATTACCAAAAATTATCAAATTGTTATGACAATTCAAAACCTTTACATGATTATTCAAGTACAATATATATATACACGTTACAGTTACACGTATTTATAAAGCGCCAACATGTTCAGCAGTGTTGTACGAAGGGCCGGACATGACAAATATGCATACAAGCTAGACACACAGAGAACAATAGGAGAGAGGACCCTGCTCAAGAGCTTACAATCTATGAGGAGAGGGATGGCACACAGAGGTGAGGGTAAATAGCGGAGTATGTGAAGTAGTGGGATACATGGGGACTATGTGCGAAGATCGATCAGGAAAGGTGTAAAGGTGTACAAAATATGGTCATAAATTGCTTATGTATGTCACAGTGCTGATGGGATACATTGGTGCTGTGACAGGCTTAAGCAATTTATGGGCATATATTGTGAACTAAATTCCCATAATTTTTAAACAGAGTTTAGGGTTACACATTTGTGAAAATTCTTTGAAGGGTTAAAAGTTGTTATGAAATTGAAAGGGATAAGAGTTATTGGAGACTTTGAAATCTATTTAAATGTGTGAACTGCGCTCCTCCCGGTTTGTTGTATTTTTTGTCTTGAGAAGCCCCTGCCCGTTATTGTTAGTAAAGGTTGAGTGCTGCCTTCCTGGTGTATATTTTATATAAAAATGAGTGAGCACCTGGGCAAGAATATTTTGATGAGCATATACAGAAGGAGAGTGCCAATCTTGTACATGTTTGTATACAGGTTGGGCACTTGTTATCCAGAATCGCAAAATCCGTAAGACTCCAAAAACTGGAATTTTCAGAGTGATACAATTTTTTCTCTCACCTCCCTGATGATCTGGACCAGGTGATTTGCATACCAGTGCTCCTCCAAAGGCTGCAGCACCACAAGGAACATGCTGGGAGACTGCATGTTTCACAGAGAAAGAGAGGCTCTCTACAGCATGTCCCTTGAAAAGCACTGTCTAGCGTCTGCCAGCATGTATTATGCTAGTGCTACAGCAGCCTTTATCTCACGCCGCCCTGCTATGCCCCCCCCCCCAGTCCTATTGAACTCCCATGTGGGCCATTTTACCTGAAAAGTAAATAAAGCTGGACAAAACACTGGGTTGACTGCAGGATTACGGACTATTTTATATGTATGTGTGTATATATATAATATATTTATAAAGGGCTTTTTTTTTGCCAGTACGCAAAACCGTCACCTACCGGCAGGGCAGACGCTCCTCCACTAGGATACAGAAAATGTCTGCAGCCCATGGTAACAGTTTCATTGATCAGCACCAGCCTGGAGCCAATCCTGGACTTCTTCCACAGGGTCTGACATCTTGGATTTCAGCCCCACCTGGGGGACCTGTCGCCACTTACGGACGTCATTACAAATGGGCGTGATGATGTTAGATATGGGACCCCGCCCCCTCCCACTGGGCAGGTTATTACCTATGGTGGAGATACATGGGTTGTTTGGACCCCTGTATCTTTTTACTACTAAAGGTTAGCGGATTGTTTGAGTTATCATTGGAAAGGCCAGAGCATGGCCTTTCCAATGATACCAAACATGTCCAGGTTTCATGTAATGCATATTTTTTCTAAACCCTCTTTTTCTTTTCTTTTTCTAAAGCAGCACTATTGTTCACTTAAAAAGTGAAGAATGATTCTGCACCGTGAAGCTCTGTGATACGTTCATACACACTGGAAACTACTGTGAGTTTTATTGCTGTGAAGCACCGTGATGCGATCATACATCACTTTACTTTGAGTGTTATTGCTGTGGAGCTCTATGATAAGCATTGGTGTGTTTTGATGGGAATAGTTTGAGGGGGGCAGCAGCATTTCATCTTGGGACCCAGGCAACACAATATCATTGACTACACTCTGGCGTGCACCCTCTGTTAGCTTCATGCAAGGGTACCCATCTTTTCATTTGCTGCTCACTGCCTGACCCTTTAGTACCCTACCTTTTTTCCCTGAAAAAAACACTGTACACATATATATATATATATATATATATATAATACACTGTATATTCTAATTGCACACAATGACCCATTCAAGTAGGGATGTGCATGGCTCAAAAATTTTGTTTCATTTAGTTTTGTTACGTTTTTAAATCATTTTGTTTTTGGAATTTCGTAACCGATTTCGATTCGTATTTCTTTTAGTTTTGGATCGATTTGAAATTTCAAATCGATTCGAATTTTGGAATCACTAAATAAAATTCCAATTAATCAAATTTTGCTGTTAAAAGAAAAGCTAGGGTTAAATTTTAAACTGTGTCACAGATTTAGTGTTTGAGTCAAATTAAACAGTGAAACAAAATTAATTTGTTTCATAAAGTCCTTTGCTGACTATTACTTGTAAGTTAAGATCAATTTGATAGTTGATATCAATTTGATAGTTCATTTCAAATTCAATAGTTGATATCAATTTGATAGTTCATTTCAAATTCGATAGTTGATATCACTTATTCAAATTTTTCTTTTATGGTGATGACACAGTGTAAAACTAAATAAATTCGTTATATACCATTTTGTTTTGTTTCGAATTCGTATCGATTCGTTATTCGGAAGGACTTCCGAAATACGAATTATCAAATTTCGTATTTTTCCAAAACGAATGCACAGCTCTACATTCAAGTACAAATTTTTATCCTCTCCAGTCCTGCTCTGGTATCCCCCTCAATGCTGGTTTATCATGTGTTTGTCATAGACCTTTTACAGTAGAAGTGACACTGAACCACTTCAGCAACAATAACATTCCATCTATACAATCGTACAATGTTTTAGTGAAGATGATAGCAATAGTTTGTTTTATTATTGTCTCACAATGTGCTAAATCTGGAGTCTCAGGCAGCTTTGTGGCTATATACAAAATGTACATTTAACGCTTCGAACTCTGTAAGAGTGACAGAAGGCCAAGACTTGTAAAATAAAAATAGTATTGTGAGACAAGTTATAGTACTTAAAAACAGCAAAAGGGGAATCAGAGTCTAAATAAAAGTGTTTTATATGGGAGGAGGTTGCATCGCTTGCCAGTCCATTTATATTTTTACTGCACATATCTAAAAGCTTAGAGCCCCAGCCTTCTTATCTGTATATAAAAGTCCATTCCATCCATCTGGTAATTGAACTCTGGCTTCGATTTAAGTTATCCAAATACATCTTATGGCCAGTAAAACTATTTCACATGCTCGCCTGGTGTGCAAGTTTATATCTATGCTAACAGTGCAATATTATATTACAGTGACCAAGAGACAAGATGTCTACAAATATTTTATTCCTTTTTAACAGAACGATACCTACATATATCAATGTGCCTAATAGTTACTTGTGTTTATCAATGTAAATTGAACAATGCTCTTACCTGTAAAGGTATCTGATCAATGACTGATGTGGTGGTAAATGGTGAATCTTCCGGCAGATCAAACAACACCTTGATGTTTTCCTGGAAATATTATTAATTGCCTTAGTGCAGTGATATCTATCAAGAGCATCTATACATATACACAACATATACAGGACAGATCAATCTACGTAAAGAAAGCTGTTGCCACCAAAGCCTGTTTATTTTTTCAATGGAAACCAATTTGAACCAAATCATTTAAGATTTCTCTCTTACCAAGATGCCTTAGCAGTGTTCTTCAAAGTCAGTGACTTTCATTTGAAAAGGCTTAGAGAATATGGATTGTGTTACTTGTAAAGCATCCGGCAGCTCTAGAAGGCCCTTGGACACCCCCTAGAGCTGCTGGTCATAATACAATTGTGGGATTTTACAATTTGAATGTGGATAGTCTATGCAAGAGCAATGGATATCAATAGGTCATAAGGGTATTGTTGGAGAGAGCTTATTGTAGGATTGGATACCTGAGAATGCAGTTCAGTGACATAATTTCGTTATTTATATAAATGTATTTTACTTTACCTGTATAGTATCGTCAAAAAGCAAATACGCATTAATGAAGACAGCTTAGGCTAGGGTCAGACTAACGCATTTTTCACGTTGTCCGTGAAAATGTGCGTTCGAAGAATGGACGTATTTTTTCACGGAATACGCAATAGCGGTCATACGATGCGCAGTTTCATCCGTGATTTTGTACGGATCTTCAATAAAACACTTTGTGCATCTGGACGTTATGTTGGCCGGACATTAGCAGGGTCTGATGTCTCCAATTCACGCACACACGCCTCTAGCGGGCGCAGCGCACTCTGTACGTCAGTACCTGCGGTTTAACGTTCTCGAAAAAATGCGTTCATTTTCCACTTGCGTTGCGCAGCCGGACTTTTGTGCGACCGTACTTCGTATATTGGCCGTCATTGCCCGGCATCTGCTGCTAGCACGGCCGTGATTAAGTGCGCCAGAACGCGCGTTCGCACTGCCTCAGTCTGACCCTAGCCTTAAACAATGATATTTTGAAAGTTTCTGGTGTTATGGGTTACTAAGAAAAATGCATTTTACCTTAAAAGAAAACTAAGATGAAAAACAATACATCACTTCACTAGAAGAAGGGGGACATGAAACCAGTTTAGGGAAATTAATTAGGGAATAGGCAACTAATTAAAACATTGGTAAAATGCTAATCCTGAATAAATTAAGGTCCCAGAAGAAGTTCAATGAAATTTATTGTACACCGCATGGGTCAACCCCAGTCCAGCAACTGAATAAAGTGCCACCTCCATGTGTACGTCCAGTGTCCAATTTAAAATGGATGTGGGACAGTGGAGAATATAAATGGTGATGAATTAGGCACAGACTTTTGGCATTAATATAATTTATCCTAAGCAAACACATATTTTGGATAAGTTTTACCTCGTGAAATCTTTCTAGTGTCGCACCAAAGGTCCTCTTGTAAGACAGGCCCTGTAGACGTTCGTGTACATAATTATGACAAAGTTCTTCGAATGTTGCTGCTCTCTCCTTCTTCTGGTGACGCGGATTTTGAAATCCAGGGATGTCAACCACCATAATTGAAGCAAGAGTCAACAGACTGGAGGAAAAGGACCTTGCAAGACAAACGACGATAGAGTTTTAAAACTATTTATTTCAAGAACAGAAATAATAATCCACTGTAACATTTTTGTCCACATTTAGCTCTTTTTTCCACCTCCGCACACACTACTGTTAGGGTATGGATGCTGTCTTCAATTGAAAAATACTACAAAAATACATATCTGTTATTCGGATACTGGTCGTATAAGCTAATATATTCTCCTAAAACCTGGTTCACATGTGGAGTTGACATTTGGGAAATCTACGACAATAACTAAAATTATATCAGAGTGATGCATTCGAGAAAGGTTGATTTCATGTTAAATCTAAGGGGGCAATATATTTGTTTATTCGAATCTGAACAGGTGAAATTTTTTTTAATATAACTTTACATTCTCTGCTAAACAGCGAATATTCCAAATGCCTGGTGAACAAATTAATTCATTTAATTAATTCCTTTAGAGATAATTTCAGTTGCTTGTCGATGGACTATTATATATAAGACCAAACACCAGATAACAAAAAGTGATTGTTGTATAAGTCACTACATATGGGGCCTTATTCTGTAGTTGTTGTTATGGTAGCATCTCGATGTGTAAGCATTAGCATTGGAAAGTTTAACGTCCGGCTTTTGATATTCCATAGTTGACGCTACATTGGTGGAAAGTCATTTTACGCTTCGCAGCTTGCGCAGGCTTACTGTACTTTGCGTCTCTTATACCTAACATGGGGAGCGAAATCATTTTTTAACATCTCAGTAAGTGAGGTATTAAGAGGTACAGGCGCAAGTTAACCTTGGGACACACATTGACAAATTTTAACAACTCCTTTATGCTGGTGTTAAATGATTTTGCAAATGCAAAATAATTTAATATGCTCTAAAACCCTCCCACTAAAAATTCCATACTCACCTCTCATCCTGCGGTGAAAAAGGCAGTGCGATCCGCTGCTTCTTCTCACCGGGAGCAGAGTGAGGCTAGGGAATATAGTTCCTAGTCTCCCTCAGTTGCTCTGAGTGATCTTGCAAGAGTGATCTCTGCCTGAGCTCGCAGCAGGGATGCGCAAAGTTCCATGGAGTCCTATGGACTCCACGAGCCAATTCTCGCAGCGGCACAGAACGCTGCTTCTGGTATCAGCGAGTATTGCACTTCATTCCAGAACGAGATGCCAAGATAGCATCTCCCCCTGGAATATGACGTTAAAGTGGAGACGGTATGGGAAAATTTGCAGGCGTACATTATCTTGCTTAGCTTCTCCATTTTAGCATAAGGTATGGAATAGGGCCCATGGAGTTTTGACATTTTGCTAGAGAATTTGTGCCAATAAATCCAAAATTTTGTATTTTTAATACTAATTCCCTAATCTTTGCAAAAAGTGGAAAATGCTGATAAAAAAAATATATATTTTTACTTAATGCATTTTAAAATCATGAAGCATACCTGTTAATAAGGGAGACGATTGCTGCAAATAGCTCTTCATAGAGACCTGCTGCCATTCCTTCAACACATTCCACACCAGTCATTTTATGTGCTATGGCAAATATGGATAAATGTTGCATTAGAATATTGTTGCTGAAAGTGCATATTGTAAACTCATGGGAAAAAAATCTAAAGAAACATTCCTTTTAGTTTTACTTAAAAAGTAGCCATAAGCACAAGGCTACATCAAGGGGTTTAATAGCTCATTATAAATTCAGAACCCCATAGGCTATATGGGGCCCAGGCCAATACCAACCTTCTGGTAGCTTGTCTATGTGCCAGAGGTGTTAGGGCCCCTCCATACCACCCAGGATAGGCCAACCAGAACACCAAGACATTTACTAGTTGGCTGTGAGGTCTTGGTCCTGTCACGCACTCATTACTGATGGACCAAATAGTACTATACATCAAATCAATATTACAAAACCCAAATTTTTGATTTGGATTGTAATCGGAAATTATGGAATTGAAATATTTTCTATTCAGGCCATTCCGATAATGGATCAGTTATATTAGGAGGTATCATGTTTGAAAAATAAGGTTACTTTTACGGTAGCTTTGGTGTTAGTGATACATTTAGGCTTACTTTTAGGGTTAGGGTTACTATTTCTGCTTGTTTTAGGTTTAGGAAATTTGCATTGAACAGTGTGTGCAACTGTTTTCAGTGATTAAAATCAATCCAAATCGATCTGATTATATCTGGATTATTTCAAATTGATTCATAAAATTTATTTCAGAAGCAATTTCGCTTGGTGGTTTGCTGAGTCAGAATTTGGTTTTCCCCCGGATCACCAATATCAATGCTATTTGGATGTATCACACAAATCTGATTAGTATGCTGTGGACCAGGTAGAAGTGCAAACCAATTGCTCCCCTTCTAGACCACTGAAGAATACTTTTTACCCTCTTGCTGGACCATCAGGGATTTAGTCCATTCCCTGTAATATAATGTAAACAAGAGAGGAGGCAAAATATTTTATTTTTATCTAGTTTACTGAAATGGGCAGCTGAGGGAATCTATCTATCTGTATCTAAATATGAGATGAATAATCACTTTATTTTCATTTCCAAACAGCAAAAGAATGTGGAGGTTATAGTTACATCGGCATTTATATAGCACCAACAGAGTCAGCAACGCTTTACAATGGGGGAGCACAAACATGAGACATATTAATGATACATGGCGAAGAGACAGCCCTCCCATAGGATAACTGTCCTGTATATTCAGCACTTTATACAAGTGCTCAGCAGACATCCCGTGAGCTTACAATCAAAGGGCCAGAGGTATGTGAAACAAATGGGAGCAGAGGTGGAGCTGGTGGCCAGAAAGAATATAGCAGGGATTTGATGGGAAGGACCAGAAGCTTGGGGTTAGTAAGACTTATCAGAGTAAGAAGTGGAAGCAGCTGGAAAGGAGACATGAAATTTAGGAGCGGGACTGGGTGCTGCAGAGTGGAAAAGTGTAGTTCAGTGAGGTCTGTGAGTGTGAGGCAGATCACAGATCTGTGCATTGAATGCCATCTGAATGAAGGGTTGGCATCATGTGAATGGCATCACAAGTGTTTGCAGAACCTGCTAGGATTAGGCATCAGTCATCATTAAGTGGGTATTTGTTCTCCTTTCTCCTCTTTAGGTGACATTGGGGAGGTGTGGGTTTAGTGTCTTTTTCCATGCGGTTATTTACTGGATTAACAATCAGGATATTTACATCAAATGGTTTAAATTATTTGTGTTTTCCCTTTACAGGTAACCAGGAACATGTCGAAGGCTTCATTAAAAAGCCTGGAGCTTCTTGGATTTGCAGATGGTGTCAACTGTCGAGTTCAGTCTTGAAGCTGCTGTCGGTGGGAACACATTGACATTTTATTATTCTGATCAGGTTCAGTTCATGACTTCATTCATTGATCTCTCTCCTGCTGTCATTTCCAAAGTCAGCGACTGTTTATGTGGCATCTCCTCCCGGATAGCCTCTCACCACCTAAAGATTAACATGTCCAGGACTGAGCTCCTACTAATTCCGCCCTCTAACGCCTCCCTGCCTCCTGACTTCTCTATCACGGTCAATGGTATCACTATCTCCCCATCAAACCAGGTTCGCTGTCTCGGAGTTACATTTGACTCTGCTCTTTCCTTCATCCCACACATCCAGTGTCTTTCCTGCTCCTGCCGCTACCAACTACGTAATATTTCCAGAATTCTGACATTTCTAATCGCTAATCCCACAAAACAACTCATCCATGCCTGCCCTTGAAATCTCCCGATTTGACTATTGTAATAATCTCCTAGCTGGCCTTCTCTGTTGCCTCACCCCCGTACAATGCATTCTGAATGCCTCTGCCAGGCTCATCCACCTCGTCTGACGCTCTGTCTCTGTTGCTCCCCTCTGCAAACTCCTTCACTGGCTCCCCATCAGCTGTAGATTTAAATTCATAGTCATTACCCTGACCCTCAAAGCTCTTCACTAACTCTGCTCCCCACTACCTGTCCTCACTAAACACCAAATACACCCCAGCTCACTCCATGAGATCAAACAGTGACCTGCACCTAGCTTCTCCCCGCTTCACCTCTCACCATGATAGACTGCAGGATTTCTCACGCACAGCCCCCCTCCTCTGGAATGCTCTTCCTCGTACTGTCAGACTTTCCCCTCCTACAAATGCTCCCTTAAGACATTCCTATTCAGGCAAGCCTACCACCTGACTCACTAATAAACCTCACTGCCTCAACCAGTCCATCCCTTTCACCTTGCAGTTCTCTCATCCTGTTTCTACCCCTAACCCTTGTAGATTGTAAATTCCCACGGGAATAGGGCCCCTGCTTTTCTCCTGTTCTGGTTTATCAAATGTTGTTCAGTCTCAATGTATTGTAACCCTGTTTATATCGTGCCCATTGTTCAGCTGTGCAATATGCTGGTGCTATATAAATAAAGTATAATAATATAATTATAATTGACTGCTTATGTTTTTTCATCCATGTGATCTAATAAATAGTGGGAATTTTAGGTTATCCCCAGTAGTCTGTTCCAGCTGTTAAGCTAACGGTAGGGTTGGAATAGGGTCACTACTATTGCAAACATATACGTCTGGCTTTACCTGGCAACTGGGTGTGCTGAATGTGATTATCAGGGACACATATACTATATTGTCAGTGTGGACACTTTGTGACAGATACAATAAATACCTGCAGATTTCTTACAGATAATCACTCGCTAAAGGGGTATTAGTATAAACGTGTTTCTTCTCACCTTGATTTTAATGAAAACATTATAGCTGTTATTTCCTACAATATTTCAGAGCCTGAAAAACACTGTGATGCTGTATTAGGAGTGAAATGATAACTTTGTTAATTATTTTGTATTTTTCCAGCTTTCAATATTTCCTTCCAGGTGACAGCTGAGATGAGCTCAGCGATGACCCTGAGCAGTCCTCAAGAACAAGAGGATAACCTTAATTTAACAGGTTAACATATTCTAATTTCTATCTTTTGGAATAATTTGGATGCATCTGCACAAATCTTTGGTAAAAAATAACCCTATTTGGAGGCTTAAAATCAGCGTATAATACGTATGGGTTGGTGCAGTTGTCATGAAAGTATATGAAGTTATGGGGAGAGTCTAATGTTGCAGAGGAGGAAGCTCAATAAAAAGGGGGCAGCTCGGAGAAGTCCTGAAGACGAGAGTTAGGGGTCCGGGTACGAATTGATGATAACATAAGATCATTGGCAGAACTAAGTCGTTGGGATGGGATGTACCTGTTAATAAGGGAGGAGATGTAGGAAGGGGCACAGTTATGGAGAGCTTTGTACGTGAGAACTGATATTTTGAATTGGATTCAAAGGAAACAGGAAGCCAGTATAGAGATTGACAAAAGGGGCGAGGTGTGAGAGGTGCGTGAGGTAAGGTGGATGAGTCTGGCTTAGGCATTCGTAACAGACAGCAGAGGGAGAATCTAGGATCTCTTAAGGCCAGAGATCAGGAGGTTACAATAGTCAAGGAGGGAGATAATGAGAGCTTGGATAAGCATTTTAGCAAAGTCCTGATCAAGAAATGGACAGACACGTGCAATGTATTTTAGGTAGATGTAGCAAGATTTGGTTAGCGACTGAATGTGAGGAGTGAAGGAGAGTTCATAGTCAAAGAGGATCCTGAGACAATGAGCCTGAGAGGTAGAAGTAATGGTGGCACCATTCACCTGAAGGGAAATGTGCGCAGAAGTTCAGTTTTAGAGAGGTTAAGCTTTAGGAAACAGGAAGTCATCCAGTCAGAGAAAGCCGATAGGAGCAGAGAAATCGGGAGAGGAAAGACAAATTTGGATGTTGTCGGCATAGAAAGGATATTGGTATCTATAGGAAGAGATAAGGTTGCCAAGAGAGGTGGTATAGATAGAGAAGAGTAGGGGACCCAGAACAGAGCCTTGAGGTACCCCAACGGAGAGAGGAACCAGGGGAGAAGAAGCACCAGTGAAGGAGACACTGAAGTAGCAAAGAGAGAGATAGGAAGAGAACCAGGAGAAAGCGGTGTCACTGAGGCTAATTTAACGCAACGTGAGGAGCAGGAGGGGGTGGTTGACAATGTTAAATGTAGCGGAATGGTCAAGAAGAATAAACAGGAAGAAGTGACCTTTGGTTTTAGCAGAAACTAAGCCATTAGTCACCTTGTTCAGTACAGTCTCAGTGGAGTGCTGAAAGCAAAATCCAGACTGGTGTGGATCAAGCAGAGACTAGTTAAGCAGCGAGAAAACCGGTGAGTTGGTTATAGACCAGCATTTCTAAGATTTTGGAGGCAAAGGGGAGTAAAGAGACTGGATGGTAGTTTGAGAGGTGGGTAGGATCAAGATATGGCTTCTTTAGAATAGGGGTGATCAGAACACGTTTGAATGCAGAGGGGAAGACTCCAGAGGAGAGAAAGGTTAAAAATAGGAGTCAAAGCAGGGACAATAACCGGTATGACAGAGCGAATAAGTTGCGAACGGATGGGGTCAAGCGGGCAGGTGGACGGGCAGGAGGACATGAGAAGTGCCGAGACATCCTCCTCTAAGAACAGAGAAAAGGAAGACCTAGTTGTAGAGGTTATGGCGGAGGGTAGTGAGTGACGAGCTTCCTAGTCTAAGTTTAATTATCATATCTGTGAAGCTGACAGTAGTGAGGTCTGTGGAAGGCTGAGTGGAAGTGGGGCAAATTAACAGATTGAAAGTATGAAACAGACGTCTGGAATCATGAGAAAAAGTGGAGATACTGCAAGTACACAATCCAATATAAGTACATTACCCAGGAACAGAATTTTTCTTTAAAGTTTATCATGAATGCTCAATTTCAAGAAAAATGGTACTCTTGGCAGTATGGAAGGAGTTGATGAGAAGGGAAATGAGAAATAAAAATCAAACATATGGAGAGGGGGGTATTAGGGAAAATAGCACTAAAAACAAGAAGAAAAATGGCACTATGTCATCCATCGTATGAAGCATGAGATTCTTTCTTCTGGTAGAAATGAAGAGGTGGTAAGAAATAATAATTTTTTATTTTTATTTATTTATAAAAGGATTTTACCAGGAAGGATACATTGAGATTTCTCTAGTTTTCAAGTATGTCCTGGGTTTAAGCACATGGTTACAGAAATACAAAGTAGTAAAATGCAAGAAATTAACAGAAAAACAAATATACAGATTAACAGAAAAAAATGATGTAGGAAATATAGTCACTATGAGGTATGTTAATATGGAGCTCTTAAGGGACTTTAGACTGGGGGAAGATTTGATGGCGTCTGGGAGGTTATTCCATAATTGTGGGGCTCTGTAGGAAAATGAGGACCGAGCCACTGTCTTTTTATATTGTGGTATTGCAAATAAGGTGCTGGTCCTGGATCGGAGGTTATAGGATGAGGGAACGCTGAGGGAAGCAGCCTATTCAGGTAGGGTGGTAGCTTCCCAGAAAAGCTCTTAAACACCAGGTTGGAAAGGTGAAGGGTGCGTTTTGATAACCGCAATGGCCAGTTTAGTTCTTTTAACATGTCACAATGGTGGGTCATGTAGTTACATTGTAGCACAAAGCAACAGAATGAGTTATACAATGTAGTAAGTTTCTGGAGGTGCGTTTGCGGGGCGGCTGCATACACTACATCTCTGTATTCAATAGCTGGCATAAGCATTTGCTGTACAATCTGCTTTCTTATCACAGGGTTCAGGCAGGATTTGTTTCTGTACAGGGCACCTAGTTTGGGGTAAATTTTAGATGAAAGTTTTTCAATGTGGGGGCCAAAGGATAGATTTGGGTCCAACCATATACCTAGATATTTGAGAGAAGTGACTGTGGTCAGCGTGCCATTTGATCTTGTCCCAACACATAGATGGGGTGTTTGCAATTTGTGTAGTTTAGGTGCTGTTCCAAAGAGCATTGTAACAGTTTTGTCAGCATTTAGAAAAAGTTTGTTATCTTTGGTCCACTTTTCTACCTCTGTGAATTGGTCTTGCAGCACGGCCTCCAGCTGTGGGAGATCTGGTTTGCTGGTATAGATTACAGTGTTGTCTGCGTACATGTGTACAGTTGAGGCTTTGCAGATATTGGGCAGAGCATTTATGAATATTGTGAATAGCAGGGGGCCGAGTATCGAGCCTTGGGGTACACCGTGACTGGGAGGGGGAGGGAAGTGCTGTCAGAAATGGACACATATTGCGACCGATCAGACACATATGATTGAAACCAGGTTAGCGTGCGATCACCAATACCAGGGTTTTTCAAATTTTTGTAATAAGATGCCATGGTCTACGGTGTCAAAGGCCTTGGCTCCAGATAGGTTTCCTTGTTCCATGCCAGCCTGGATATCATTGGAAACTTTTAAAAGGGCAGTTGTGGTTGAATGATTTGGACGGAAGCCGGATTGATCTGGGGTTAAATAGTTCCAATACTGATAGTAATCACGTAATGGCGTGTAAACACATTTTTTCAGGATTTTTGACATTACAGGAAGCAATGATATTGGATACCAAAGTATTGTCTCCACTTTTATGGATAGGTACCACTCTCGCAGTCTTCTAGAGTTTGGGTATATATCCAGTCACCAGTGATTCATTGATTAGGGTTGCGACAGGTGTTGCAATTGCCGGCACGCTGATTTTCAGCAGCATTGTTGGGATTTGGTCAGGTCCTGACTGGTGTTTTATTTTTTGGTTACAGAGAAGTTTAGTAATGGCACTGACAGGCACTGGTCTAATACTGAATTTCTCTTTGATACAGGGTTCTTGTACCGTTGGAAGGATCTGACTTGTGTGCTGCCTTTCTGAATGTGTTTCAATTGCTAGCTTAGCAATCAGGGTGTTGGCGCATCCAACAAAATAGTTATTAAAGTCATTTGCTATATCTAGGGGGTGTTGCAGGGTTTGGTTTACTTTGACAGCAGCTGGTTGGGAGTGGACAGGGGGCGATTGTATGTTATCTATGGTTTTCCAAAAATTTCTCGGGTTTGATATGTTTTTATTTAGATTTTCATTGAAGTATTGGACTTTGGCCATTTTTGTTTGCTTTGTGCATGCATTCCGCCATTTTCAGTATTCACAGTGATCGTTCATGGACCCAGTACTCTTGAAATTTGACCAGAGTGAATCTCTAAGCTGGTACATGTGTGTGAGGTCAGCTGTAACCCAGGGGAGATGTGACCCTTTGACTCGCACTTTACGCAGCGGAGCATGGGCATTCCAGACTTGCAGGAGCTCTGACTGAAAGTATTCAATTGCACAGTCCAGGTCTGGGATTAGGTTTAGCCTGTACCACGTGACCCGTTTGAGATCATTTAGGAAGGATTCAAGATATCAATTTCTTGAAGGACCTGGTGATTATTACCATTGGGGGAGATTTTGTGGCCTTTATTTTGCGCACACAGTACACTAGACAGTGATCACTGAAGCTATTAGCGAGAACGCCTGCCTCCTGTATTCTATCAGGACATGAGGAGAGAATCCAGTCCAGCAAGGTATGATTAAGGCTTTTCATATTAATGCGAGTGGGGGAGGAGATTAATTGTGTTAACTGGAAAGCCTTAAACCGGGAGCAGTGTTTATTGTTTTTAGGATTCAGCCAGTCAACATTAAAATCGCAGAAGACCAGCAGTTCACTTTTTTGGTTTTGAGCTACCAAATTACTAAGGATTTGGGTTATGTCAGAAAGGGAGTGCACTGGGGAGCTCGGTGGGCGATAGAATCCAGCAACAATAATTGGTTTACTGAATGGGATCTCAATAATACCGGGAAGGAAATCAAAAGTGGCTGGGGAGCTAGAGTTTTGCAGAGGGGTGAACTTTGTGGACTCGTCAACATAAATAACAATTCAATAATAAAGGGATGCGGTGATAATCTGCGCTTCTCTCTCATATGGTATATGCGACAGAAGGTCTTCTTATTAAACTGTGAAGTCGCTTTGCATCTATGGTCTTCAATCCTCGAAAGAAAAGGGATAGAATGGCAACATAGTGTGATTTGTATCAATCATCTTTGCCCCCCAATTGACTATGCAAAGGTTCAACTCACGTTTGTAGGTGTCATAAATCAGACACTCGATGTACTGCGCATTCGGTATTATTAAGGAGATACCGGACTCCCCTTTCGATCTTCCGTTCAGAAATGTCCCTCCAGGGTAAACAAAAAAGGCAGCTGCAGGACTTATAGTAAAAATAAGTAGTAATTTATTCCATTAAAACAATTTAAAACAAATTAAAACGCCAAAACATGTTTCGCGAGCAAGTCGCTTCCTCAGTCGGCAAAAAGCACTTTCTTTTTGCCGACTGAGGAAGCGACTTGCTCGCGAAACATGTTTTGGCGTTTTAATTTGTTTTAAATTGTTTTAATGGAATAAATTACTACTTATTTTTACTATAAGTCCTGCAGCTGCCTTTTTTGTTTACCCTGGAGGGACATTTCTGAACGGAAGATCGAAAGGGGAGTCCGGTATCTCCTTAATAATACCGAATGCGCAGTACATCGAGTGTCTGATTTATGACACCTACAAACGTGAGTTGAACCTTTGCATAGTCAATTGGGGGCAAAGATGATTGCTACAAATCACACTATGTTGCCATTCTATCCCTTTTCTTTCGAGGATTGAAGACCATAGATGCAAAGCGACTTCACAGTTTAATAAGAAGACCTTCTGTCGAATATACCATATGAGAGAGAAGCGCAGATTATCACCGCATCCCTTTATTACTTTATTAGTTGGTGGTTGGAGGTGAACCATCTTGTGTGATCGTTTCTGCTGCTGATTCTTGGAACTGACATATAAGGACTTTTGTATAAGATATTTGGTCCTATATTTATATACAAGAATTTGTCTATCATTACATTATTAGAGTGCTATTAACTAGGGGGCGCCAGATACTCACCTTTTTTCCATAAATAACAATTCCTCCTCCTCTCTTTGCTCTGTCCTTTCTAGAACATGAATACCCTTGTATTGATATGGCAGAGTCTGGTACTTTAGGGGTTAGCCATGATTCTGTCAGCACAATGACTTTAGGTTTGTAATGGAGGCACCAAGCTTTAAGCTCGTCCAGTTTAGGAAGTAAGCTGCTGATGTTACAGTGCACAAAGGAGAGGCCTTTATTAGTGGGGAGACTAAACGTGGAGTCATCTGTTGGACCAGGGTTGGATTCAACATCATTTGCCAGGGCAAGCAGCAGAATAAATAGGAATTTGGACACAGTTTTATTTTTGGAGAATTGTGATTGGAGAGTCTTAAAACTCTGTGTGGGGGTGGGAGGGCTGCATTTTAACACTCTCCACCAGCACTCAGCTGATAAGTTAAAAGAGCTGAGTAGGCTATGGTGTATTTGGGTTTCTTTTTCTGCTTGGTGTAATTTGCAAGGTGCATAGGAAGGGAGGGTATATTTAGAGAGTAGGGTGGTAGAAGAAAGACGCAGCAAGAGAGGGAAAAACATTTCTAGAAAACGGTGGAGGGGAGAAGAGGAAAAAAAAAAAACAACCACCAAAACAGAAGACAGGCAGGGAACTGATAGAGTGAGCAGAAGACGGAAGGGAGTCTGGTAGGTGAAGTTCTAGAGTGGTGTAGGTTGCTAGCTGCAAATATCACATGACCAAATTAGTTGGGTATAAATTAAATGAGAACCTTGGGGTGGGTGGGATCTAAGTCCAACTGGGATCTAAAAGCACACAGTTATGGAGCCTGGCCCGGGAAGCTGAATTAAAATGTGAGTGCTGCAAAAGAGGAATACATGGTTAAATAGCATCATTGAGGGCTATAAATTCTCTAGTGCAGTGAATAATAATGAATGAATTCTGGGCAATAATGACTGAAATATAGGCAGTATAAAATAAAACGATCAAAATGGGGGAATAATAAATAAAATAGTGCTGGGGTGGATGGGTGGCGAGACATTGCAGTTTCATGTGGGGATTGGCAGTTGTCAGGAAGGCCCCAACCATGGTCCATTCAGGGGCCCCTAAGTTTCTGATGGCAGCTCTGCATATCTTTTAGTGCATTGATTAAATATGGTAAGACTGAAAAGCAATTTGAACAAATGCCCACATTTGAAGCTACAAGCAGAAAATACCAATATGTTTTGTGATCTTCTCTGATTTTTAATAAATATGTACAGTATATGCTGATGTATGCTATTAGCATGAGGATGCAAAGCCATGGAATTAATATTTAACCAAGCTACCATTTGCTGTAATAACAGCTTTACTTTTCTGGCATAAGTATACGATCCAGCTTAACAAGCTGGCTGGGAATTATTTCTTGGCTTTCTTCCTGGCATGCTTTTTCTATGTGGTTCAGGTTGGTTGGTGACTCTGTACTGTATATTTCAAATAATACCAGCAATTCTCAATAGGATAGGGGCTTTCCTGAGCAACTGTTTGGTATTGATGTTTTTGTTCATGATCCATTCTAAAGTTGTTTTTGCCTTGTTATTGGGATCAGTATGCTTTTTAAAGGTTAACGGGTTCTTTTTCCAAGATAAAGCTTTTTAACAAACCCAACACTTCCCTGTATCCTATATTCCATCCACCTCTTTGAGTCTGAAGATTCCTTGGCAAATCTGACGACAAGCCCTCGCACTACATAATACTGCTATTGACATACTTCAGTGGGATGAAAGTGGCTTCTTTTTCAGCTGAGCCAGTAATAAGGAGCCACAAGTGGCAAATGACTTAGCAAATCATTAACCATTTGTGACTTCTACTGGCTCTATAATGAGCAAGCTGCTGTGCTAGTAAGCTGCTGTCTTAGTAAGTATCTCATAGATACCAGCAGTGGTGGTTCCACTGATATTGACTCCAGAGGAGGTTAACTTATTTTTTAACCCAATCACCAGAATTTAATCTTAAATTAGAGCATGGAGTGCTATGGATTTTGTATCTTGTATTCATTGGTTTCTGAAGCGCCCTTCGGAAAAATGCATGTTAAGGTTGAGTGTAACCATTCTGGTTTTGTATGTTGAGCGATGGACACCTGCCTTGGTTTTCCACTCCTGACACCAGTGCCTCATTGCAGAACCTATATAACTTTGATCCGCAGGAAGCCACAACAGGATGGATATCCCAAGTAAATGGACAAATATCCTCAGAACAGTGATTGGATTAGGAAGGATCGGCCTAACTGTGACATAAATTGATGTTGTGGTACATTTATAAAATGTTTAATCATATTTTATGACCAAATCCCAATCATTGATATCCAAGTTGGACGTTTTTAAAATCTATAAAACTACATTAAAGTGGAGTGTTTTGAATTTGGTGTGTGGTAGCCATGAGACTGATGTGAGACCTCCATTGGGCTGGTGAAAGAACACAAACAGGGTTATTCAGAGAGTGTGAAAAGCAGGAGAATGACTGGAGAATGAAAAATTCTAGGTCAAAATAGCCGATTTGGAAAGTGAGATGAAAGGGAGAATTTTTCTGGTTTGGCTATTTTGACCTAGAATTTTTCATTCTCCAGTCATTCTCCTGCTTTTCACGCTCTCTGAATAACCCTGAAAGTAATATTTTCTCAGTGCCTTTCTGCTTGTGTTGGATCATACATTAATTTTAAACATGGAAGAACAAGTAAGTTCTCAACTCTTTGGAATTTTTTCATTATTTCATTATCAAGAAGAGTTCTGCTGGAATAAGATAAGAGTTGGTAGCATTAAGGAGACAGGTTGGGCTAATATACTTAACGAATCACCCTTAATGTTACCAGCTGGTGTGAAATAAGGAGCAGTGTTTGTTGCCGAATGGGTAGAGTTTAATTTGGAACCACACATAATGGGCAGTATTACAAAATTGGAGCTAACTTAACCAGAGCTATTGTAAACTTAACAATTCCATAGACTATGGGCAGTATTACAATGTTTGTGCTAACTTAACCAGAGCAGTTATAAACTTAAAACCTCCATAGGCTATAATAGCTCTGGTAAGTTTACAACAGCTCTGGTTAAGTTAGCACCAACTATGTAATATGGCCCTATAATGGCTCTGGTAAGTTTACAAAAGCACTGGTTAAGTTAGCACCAGCTTTGTAATACTGCCCAATGGCTTTAATTGTGGCCAAAATCCCATAAAGCCTACCCAATGAGCCACATGCTTTCTTATGGATGGATATGAGTAAAGCCTTTCTTACGTGCCTCTATCCCAACCAGACCTGTTTGATGCAGAGTTATTGAGATTGTTGACTAGCGTACACTTTCTTTAGCTTCAGACTTTTATCTTTGCAGTTATTTTAAGGTGAATAGTGACATCTTTTTGCACTCTGTCATAAGTCTCCTCATTGTCAAGTAGCTGCGTTTTTCAGGATAAACTTTTCTACAATCTAGGAATTGTGTCTTATTGTCCACTTAGATATTGTCCAGATACTTGAGCTCACGATGCCATTTGGGATTTCTAAACACCTTGGTATTGCTTTGTATACTTCTCCCAAGTACTGTAATTTGAGCACTCTCGCACTATCAGCTGTAGAATGCCGTGTTTATACATCATTGCCATAGTTTCCCTTTAGATCTGCTTCCTAACAAAGACAATAGTATTTTTGTCAGCAGAAAAATTCTCATTAAGGGCTCAGAGTCAGGGGTAGAAGGCAGCATTTAGACAATTGTACTACAGTTAGGGTATTGGTTTCATTAAGCAAAGAATGAATATTCTTCCTTAACAACATATTTTTAAAGGAGGTTTTTAAACATATTTTTCATCACAGATGTTAATTTTAGTAAAAACAGCAGAGGTTTCCATGGCAAAAAAATTTGGTTTGTTTCAGTAGTATTCTTTTTTCATCCGAAACGGAACTAGTTCACGTATGTTTTGTTTTGTTCAGTTATTACGGATCAATCCATTTCGTTTTGATTAGGATCTATTCAGATGGCTTAGAAAATCATTAAAAGCTCCTTAATCGGTGTTAGATATGGGTTAAAAGCTAGGGTTAATAATTACTGTTTCAACGCACTTAGGAATCATTCATTCAATGGTTATCTATGTGACAATTTCTCCGCCGCCGAAGTGTACCGAACAGCACTGTATTTCACTGTCAATTAGCCTGTGGTGCTGAATCTATTGGATTCCTATTGGATGATTTCCATGTACAAACTGCCAAAGTGCAGCAAACAAATTCTCAGGGACTCAGGGTGAATGTCAGACACCCCGAAATTTTAAACATTCACTCTGAGACCCTAAGAGTCTGAACACTCAGCATGAGCCCCTGAGATTCTGAACATTCACCCAGAATCTCAGGGTCTCTGGATGTAAGTATGAAATCTCAGGGTCTCTGAACATACATCCAGAGATTGAGGGTGAATGCTCAGAATGTCAGGATCAGGGCTGCGATGGATCAGTTATGTGCATGCACACAGCTCTGACCTGATCCATAGATATGGGCAGGTGCTATGGGACCTGCGCATGTAAAGTTTGCAAGTCTCGTTGTGGTGCACAATTTGGATTTAAATCACTACGCAAGTAGCAAAGAAAGCATAAATAGCAGAAAAATGTCTCAGGGACTTCCGGGTTCTGAAGTCCCTGAGCCGAAGAGGAGAAGCAGCGCATGGCAAGGGACAAAAAGTGAGCAAAATAGGGCAAAATAAAAATTTTAGAATATGATCTGAGGCTGTCAGCAGCCTCTGCCTGATTATTTAAGGTCAAAAAGAGGGAATCCCTTTTTACAGTGGGGTGTTCCTTCCATGCTCATCATTCTTCTCACCTTGATTGAAGGCAATGGTCCTCAGCTTCAGCCCTGAGAAAAGGTCCAACCATAAAGAGTCCAACAACAAATCCAGGTAGGAAAAAAGCACAAAGCCAAGGAAATAAATCCACAACAGGGTGGCTGTAACTCCTTTTCACATTGATTGAAGCCAACGGTCCTCAGCATGAGCCCAGGAAAATGTTCCAACCATATAAAGCGTTCAAGGATAAATCCAGGAAGGAAAAATTTCCACAAATCCGAGGAAATAAATCCACAGTGGTCCAGCTAGAACTCCTCAGCATCTCAGGGATTATGTTCAGCGCCACAAGGTCAATGTTTAGAATCTCAAGCTGAATGTATCACTGTCTCAGGGCGAATGTTCAGAGACCCTGAGATTCTGAGTATTCACCCTGAGACCCTGAACAAACTCCTTGAAATTCTGAATATACTCCCAGAAACGTTAAAATTCTGAACATACACTCAGAGACCCTGAAATTCTGGGTAAATTATCAAAATGTCGGGGTCTCAGGATGAATGTGCAGAATCTCAGAGTCTCAGGATGAATGTTCAGAATCTCAGGGTCAATGAACATTCACCCTGAGACTCAAATCAGTCACCCTGAGACTCAAATCAGTCACCCTGAGAATCTAAACATTCACCCAAAATCTCAGTATCTCTGACCATTGACCCGGAGATTTTTTTCACCACACTTCAGTGTACTTTGGCAATTTGTACATAGGAATCATTTATTTCAATGATTCTCTATGGTAAATTTCGCTGCTGCCAAAGTGTGCAGGATGGTGCAGAACTGCACCCTACTTCACTTTCAATTGGCCTGTGGTGCTGAATCTATTGGACTCAATACCACATGCCAATTGACAGGGAAATACAGTGCACGTCAGCAGCAGCAAAATTGTCCCATAGAGAATCATTGAAAATTAATGATAACTATGTAGAAGTCGCCAAAATGCACAGTATTTTGATATCAATTGGCCTGTGGTGCTGAATCCAATAGATTTGAAATCGATCTGATATTTTTCACTACTTCCAAAGTACAAATTGGCAGAATTTCGGAAGAATTGTGATACGAATTGTCATTACGAAACAAAATGCACACCTCTAAAAGACAGTTATACTAAGAAACAGAGAGCAGAGCAATGTGACAGTACAGATTGGAGACAGATTATAAAATGGACTGATTTAGACTGGGTTCAGACGAACGCAGTGCGAACGTGCGTTTAGCCGCACTTTATGACGGCCGTGGTAACAGCAAATGACGTCCAACGCAGGCCCTCACACAAAGTATGGCCGCACAAAAGTTCGGCTGCGCAACGCAAGTGGCAAACGAATGGATTTTCGCAAGACCCTTGAACCGCTAGTACTGACGTACAGAGTGCGCTGCGTCCACATAGCGGCGTGTGTGCGTGATCAGGAGATGTCAGACGCTGCTCATGTCCGGCCAACATAATGTCCAGACACCCAAAGTTTCCTGGTGTGGATCCCTAAAAAATCACGGCCGTAATTGCGCATTGTATGATCGCTATCACGTATTCCATGAAAATGTACGTCCATGCGTTCAGACGCACTTTTTTTACGGACAATGCGAAAAATGCGTTCGTCTGACCCTAGCCTTAATCTGAGAAAAATGTCATGTTTAGTTTTAACTCCACCTTTCATTATTAAAATTATATATATTTCAGATACAATCTGACTTTGGAGACATCTAAAGTTTTTGGAAGACGCAGCAGTGTCTATCAGGGATAGATAACATTAAAAATGCAAGAGATTCATTTTGTACAAGTTACTGGATATTAGAGAAAAGGTGAATGAAGCATTGCAGCATTACAAAGAATTTATATAATAAAAAAGACAAGAAGCACATATTCTGACCCTTTCTAAAAGACGCATGCTGTACTGCAGGGTGGTATATTAAGCAGCGGAGGGCTGAAATGTTTTAATAGAAGCCTTTATGAAAATGAAACATTCAGTTGTAGGAGCCTTATCGTTAAACTGTAACTAGTGCTTGGGGAAACGGATTCTGAAGAAATTAGATGAGAATGAGTTTTAGATGTGAAGTAGAGCATACAATAAATATGTAGGTAATATAATACTATATGTGGACCAGGATCATTGAAGTAATTAAAAATATTCAAAGAAAGAAACATATTCTAGCCACATTAGACGCAGGGGATACGCGCCTGCCAAAAGATCTTTATCTGTTGCCAATTTCTTTGTTTCTACTTTTCTAATCCCGATAGAACATATTCTGTACACCTGGGCCAGTTGCTAGGAAACTAGATAGTCTTTTGCAGTCTTATGGGTTTTTCTCCATGGCATATTTCAGAAAATAAAAGAGCTGGTCATTAAATGAGGAATTCCGAGATCTTTGGAGTTGTCTTTAATATTTACAATTTTAAGACTTTCAAGGAGACGCACCCTAAGAGTATAAGAAATAATTGCATATATCCATTACACTCCTACTTATTCCTCCCTCTAATGCCGCCCCACCTCCTGACTTCTCGATCACGGTGGAGGGTATCACCATCTCCCCATCAAACCAAGTTCGCTGTCTTGGAGTTACACTTGACTCTGCTCTTTCCTTCATCCCCCACATCAAGTCTCTTTCCTCCTCCTGCCGATACCAACTGCGTAATATTTACAGAATTCGGCCATTTCTTACCGCTGTCGCCACAAAACAACTCATACACGCACTGGTAATCTCCGACTCGACTATTGCAATAATCTCTTATCTGGCCTCCCTCTGTCCCACCTCTCCCCCCTACAATCCATCCTGAACGCCTCCGCCAGGCTAATTCACCTCACCCGCCGCTCTGTCTCTGCCGCTCCCCTCTGCGAGTCCCTTCACTGGCTCCCCATCCACTGCAGAATTAAGTTCAAAATCCTTATCCTTACCTACAAAAGCCTCACTAACTCAGCTCCCCACTACCTGTCCTCACTAATCACCAAATACACCCCAGCCCGCTCCCTAAGGTCAAACAGTGACCTGCGCCTAGCTTCTCCCCGCATCACCTCTTCCCATGATAGACTGCAGGATTTCTCACGCGCAGCCCCCACTCTCTGGAACGCTCTCCCTCGTACTGTCAGACTTTCCCCTAACTTCTCTTCCTTCAAACGCTCCTTAAAACATTCCTATTTAGGGAAGCCTACCACCCAACTCACTGACGCAACCATCAATCACTCTCACCTTACAGTCCTCTCCTCCTGTTTCCAACCCCAACCCTCCCAGATTGTGAGTTCCTACGGGAATAGGGCCCTCATCTCCTCCTGTACTGTTTGTCAAATGTTGTTCAATGTATTGTAACCCTGTCTATACTGTGCTTATTGTACAGCGCTGCAGAATATGCTGGCGCTTTATAAATAAAGAATAATAATAATAATAATAATTACACAGAGAAAATCCCATCCTGCCAGCCATGAGGATACTTGCAGCAGATTATGTGTTGAAACCCTGACCTGGAAGATGACAGGCAGGCTGCTGTCATATACTGGCTTAAATATATTTGAAGTTACTGTAATAAAGAGTATATAATGCAAGTCACACTTGTGCCAACACTGTACTCTGTAACTGTAACCTAGACCTATGGTGAATAGCTTTGCAGAGTATATTTTTAATGAAAATATAGATGTTTACTCACTGCGGTGATGATATGACAGGGGAGAATAGCATATTTTGGCAAAAAAATGGAACCAAAAATCTTTTATTTTTATATAAGGGAGGAATATTACGCTGGTATTTTGTTTTTTGTGTAAAATAAAAAAAAGAGGCAATTTTTATATTTCCAGATGCCTACAAATAAATGGATTGAGCGCCAACATTCTCTCGTTATTTACTCATGAATGTTCAATTTTTTTTATTTCATATTAATAATTGACAAAGAGATAACAGTTATATAGGTCAGAGGTTAAAACTCCCTCCCCCCAACTGTTTTGGAAGTACATTTCCCAGCATTCTCAGGCACTCATTAGCTTGGCAGAACCTTATAGGAAACCTAGTTCCTAAAAATCTGGAAGGCAGAGGTTGCAGATAAATGATATACATGCATTGCAAAACATGTGAAAATACATAGAAGATAACTAAGCCAAACTTTTAGTTTTTCTGGGGGTGTGAGGTGGGGGCATGGGTATATTATGGAAAAATCTCAACATTTACCTGGTATCAAGATTTTTCTCAGGCAGACAAACATTAATGTCAGTATGTACATGTTGCTCCGAAAGTTCACGTTAAAAAAATAATAATACAGGGTGTCCATAAAGTCTCTTTACAATTTCAAAAATTTATTACAAAGGAAAATGAAAAGACAGGTAAGTGAAAATTATTACAAAATGAGATGTATATATTTAAGGTTTTTTTGCCTCATTTAACCTCCCTGGCGGTCTAATTTTTTCAAAATTTTGTGTCTAAAAGCGTCTCAATTTTTTATTAAAGGAAACGTGTTTTTGTACATAGTTAGCCTGTAATAATTAGGAATCACGCACTGAAATCCGTGCAATCAAGAGTCCTTACTGGTAAAATCCTTTATAAATAAATTAATTAATTAATTAAAAAAAATAGTAAATACACTGAGTCCGATAAAGTTTGAAACACGACATAATAATTTATTATCCCAAAAACAATTATCCAAAATAATGCAAATAAATGATGTACAATAAATTACAACAAAAAACACTGAAATCTGTCTGAGAACAAGGGTGAGACGATGTATGGTCTATTTCTTATCCTGTACTGCCACCTAGTGGCCGTTCATAAACTTTGCCATTTGTATTCAGTGAGTATAATGAATGAAATTTGCTGTGGTCCAGCCCCCCTGCATCATGTGACTCGCAGGGAGCCATCCAGGAAGCAGCTCGCCGCGATCACACTGCAGGGACAGCGAGGGAGCCAGGAGGAGGTGAGTATGTATGCAGCTCGAGTGTGGCTCGGGGTTACCGTTCGTGGTAGTGAAATTTAACCCCGAGGCACAATCGGGAATACCGCCAGGGAGGTTAATACACCTCTATATGGGCACCATTAGTTGCACGAAGCACGTCACGACGGTACTCGATTTCTTGCCATGTTCGCTGTAGCATACCCTTATCAATGGTGGCAATGGCATCAGTGATCCTCTGCTTTAGATTAATGTGTGGTGTGGGATCATGTGTATTCGAATCATTGATCCGTTTTTATTCGGCGAGACATCAATTACTGCAAATGTTTACCTTTTCTTTTGACTGAATACGTGGCACCACAACTACATGACCTTCAACCAATCATCATTTTCCAGCAAGATGGTGCACCACCACATTGGGGACTGCAGGTTCGTGGGTTCCTAAATGGAACATTTTCAGACCAGTGGATTGGAAGGGGTGGCCCAATTCCCTGGCCACCTCGTTCACCAGATATCACTCTCCATGACTTCTTTCTATGGGGTTATGTTAAAGATATCGTGTATCGAACAAAGGTATGGGACATCACTAATCTAAAGCAGAGGATTACAGATGCCATTGCCACCATTGATGAGGGTATGCTACAGCGAACATGGAAAGAAATAGAGTACCGTCTTGATGTGCTTCGTGCAACTAATGGTGCCCATATAGAGGTTTATCAAATGAGGCAAAAAAACTTAAATATGTACGTCTCATTTTGTAATAATTTTCACTTATCGGTCTTTTCATTTGCCTTTGTAATAAATTTTTGACATTGTAAAGAGACTTTATGGACACCCTGTATCACAGTACACAATGATACCAGTTTAAGAGTAGTGGTTCAAAAAGTACAATGAACTTGCATATTGCAATAGTCTTATCATCAATCCTGATATAAGTTATGTTAGTTATTAGATTATTATTGATGATCAAGTGTCTGTTTTATGGTTTTTACATTCAAAATAAAATACATTATTTTCCCGATAGAATGGGGCACAGATGTTCTATAAAATATCAAAAAGAAGCAGGCTTGGATGTATATGCGGCGCGTAGATGGTATTAGGGATCGCTACACGTTCTCACAGATGTGGTGTTCCCATCACCTCAAGAAATAAACAGTAGAGTAAAAAACAAAAATAGAAGAACAGCGCTCCCTTTCAAAAAATAATTGTATACCCACCGCGCCACCACCAAAGTGTATAATAGGGTAACAATATCATCTAACAACGTAAGATATTGTTACCCTATTATACACTTTGGTGGTGGTGCGGTGGGTATACAATTATTTTTTGAAAGGGAGCGCTGTTCTTCTATTTTTGTTTTTTACTCTACTGTTCTATAAAATATGCCTACTAGAAGGGTTGGGTTTGGATGAAAATTCTGCATATGCTATAAAATATGACAAACCTACATCATGATATCTTGCTTGTACTGTGCCTTTGAATAGAGTGGTGCAGTATGATTTATGGATTATGGACCATGCAGCATGTTACCCATTTAAAGCTAATAAAGTTAGTTATTTGATCTGTACTTCCTAGGAAATCCAGCGCAACATGAAATAATAAATCATAATTTTGATTATTTTAAAGAATACTTATAAGGATAATACTGTACCGGACTTTGAATCATCTTCCTGGCTCACACCCCTAGTCCCAGATGTCACTTGCTCGATGATCTGCTTAAGATGGTGTTTGAAGACTGCGGTGGAGAGCTCTTCACAGTCACATCCCAACACATTGGCTGCATTATATGCCGAATCAAAAGTCATAAACTGTTTCCTGCCCACTGAAAAACAAAAACATGACTATATTAATACACTGATGAAAAAGAGCCCCAATTCCAGTATATGGAGAGTCTCACATGGGCATTCTGCACCAAACATGAGAAGACTCTTTACAGGATTCACCCAGAAAGTCCATGTCCCGTTCCAAGCTGTTAGCATTAACAAGCTGTTAAGTATGTAGCGCTCACTCCCGAAGGAGCCGCTGAAATTGAACCACGGGTCAGTCTCCCCGCACTAGGGAATAAATATACTCCAGCACCGTTGTGGATTTTATAAATTAAAATAGTTTACTAGAAATAAAGGCATATAATGGATAACACGGTGTTCGTGGATATATTTACAGTATTTCGTATTTCGGGAAACGCGCAGCGGAAAAGAAATACGAGGCTTCGTATTTCGGGAAAATGCGCAGCGGAACAGAAAAATTCACTGCTTCGTAATTCGAGGAAAACGCGTACCGGAAAAAGAAAATACAATGCTTCGTAATTCGAGGAAACTGCGCAGCGGAAAAGAAAATAAGATACGAATCTTTAACCCCTTCTTGGATATTAGGGAGTGAGTCCCGCACAGGTTAAGTCCCGGACTGTAAGTGTGTGTGTGTGTGTTATGGTACCCGGGTACTATTCAACTGGCCAGTGAATTACTTAAAGCGGTGTCTTCGACTAGTCAAGTTGGGGCCCTGTGGGTTTTAGGAACAAACAACAGCGTGCTTTCTTGCTTTACAACCGGCCTTGGGGGCCTCTCACCCATCCGCTCGATAACCAAGGCTCCGCTGACCCAGGACGTCTCTCCGCTCGATGCTTCACTGGGATACTGGCTACTGTATCCGTTGTCTGGCTCTCTCTGCTCCGGCCACGACTTGTCCGGCTTACCGCCTGCTCTCCCAATCCGATAGACCTGCGGTACTCCTAACTCGGGGGTCCTCCGGCTTCCTTGATAGCAGGTTGGGTAATATCTGTGGGTCACTGGGTCTCCCTCTTACAAGGCTGGATAACCCAATCTGGAATCCTAATAGGCCGCACCTGCGTTCTGGCCTAGTCACTGTTCCACTCTGCAGCACTGTGTCCTGTCTCTTTCACTCCCTGGCGTGCTCTGCCCGCTATCTCCACGAGGCTCAGGATGTCCCTCTGCCTGCCCCACCCACTTCCTGTGTCCGTTCCCAAAGCATGCCGGGAAATGTAGTCCCAATGTAATATTCAGTGTCTCACATTTCGCTTGTCTCCCTCCCGGTGGCCAAATATAGGTACTGCCACAACAAGGATTTAAACACAGCGCTACACTCTCCCCTCCTAGAACTCTTGGGTCTCTCCAAGGAGGTACAACAGTTACATTACATTTCGACACAGTTTAGGCAACATATACAGGCTCAGCAGTAAGCATACAGTGGGTTATATACATTTATTCAAGTTGACTCATACTTTGGGCTACCTCAGCTAACATAGCAGACACTTCGGGCAACCTTCGCACTGTGGTGACGGCCTCTTCGGTGCTATGTCCTGGTGAGTCGTAGGTGAGTCGCTGGGGCGGTCGAACAGAGCGTTTTGGTTCTGGCTTAATCGGTTCCTCTTCAGGTGGAAGTACTATAGGTGCTGGCTCAGTCCTTCTTTCTACCACTGGAGCAGACATTTCTTCGGAGTATGATCCCTCCAGTGAAGGCATAGAACTGTAGTCATAAGATTCAGCTTCAGGAACTGCAGGGATCGCAATTGTCTCAGGAACTTCTAACTGAAATTCAGGAGCTTCAGGCCTCAAATTACTTTCCCACCGTTCAGGAACCCCGATAACCTCTTCAGGTTCCGGTGAGAGCATCCAGTCCAGACAAAAACTCTCTTCCTCACTGTCCCTTTCGCTCTCTTCGGCAACCCGGGTCTGCTGAGACCGAGTAACAGGAGGCAAACGTGGAGCAGGCGGATTCGGCAGAGGAAGTTCGTCCCCAACTGGCATCCTCACAGCCTCTCTCAAAGGTAACAAATGATTCCGGTGCCAGTTCTTGAGAGGCCCAGCCTTTCCATCCGGCTGGATTTGATACACCGGCAGACCCGGCAGTTGCTTGCAGACAATGTAGACTTGAGAACTCCATCTATCCGCCAACTTTTGCCTCGCGGCAGCACCCAAGTTCTTCAACAAAACCCTATCACCAGGTTGTAGATCCTGTATCCGAACTTTCAAGTCATAGTTCCTCTTGTTCCTTTGCTCCCTGTTTCCTGAGGTCAAACGGGCCTGTTCAAACGCAGAGGCCAGATTCTTTCGAAGTCTATCCACGTAATTTCTATGGGAAGCTACCGACGTCTGGTCTAGAGATAACCCAAACGCCAAATCAACCGGCAGTCGAGCTTCTCTTCCGAACATAAGACGGTACGGTGAATATCCAGTGGCGTCACTCTCCGTACTGTTATATGCATGCACCAGAGTAGCTATGTGACGACTCCAACTTTGCTTCTCTGTGTTTGACAATGTCCCCAGCATATTTAGCAGCGTGCGATTAAACCTTTCAGGCTGAGCATCACCTTGAGGGTGATATGGTGTAGTTCGGGTCTTTTGGATTCCCGACAGTTCCAACAATTGCCCAACAAGTCGGCTTTCAAAGTCTCTACCCTGATCAGAGTGTATTCTCCTTGGTAGGCCGTAGTGAACAAAGAACTTCTCCATCAGAACCTTTGCTACTGTCGGAGTGCGTTGGTCTTTCGTGGAAAAGGCTTGGGCGTAACGTGTGAAGTGATCAGTCACTACTAGAATATTCCCTTGCCCACTAGCATCCGGCTCTAAGCACAGGAAATCAATGCACACCAAATCCATGGGTCCCTGACTCTGCAGATGGCTCATTGGAGCAGTTTGGGTCGGTAGGGTCTTCCTCTGAATACACCTCAGACATGAATGGCAATAACTTTCCAATCCAGCTCTCATGCAAGGCCAATAGAACCTGTCTCGCACCAGCTTAAAAGTCCTTTCAGCGCCCAAATGTCCATGCTCATCATGTAGCGATCGCAGCACACTCTCCCTATGTTTAGTGGGAAGGAATAACTGTTGGGTCTCTTCAGCATTGGTTGAGGGGCCCCTTCGGTAGACCACCCCATCCAACATCTTTAACCGTTCCCACTCTTTGTAGACCAATCTGGCTCCCTCTGGGGAATTGGTCAGTAGAATTTCACGCTGGTTCGCAGTTAGGGCCTTTTTGGTCAACACAATTAAAGGGTCTCTGGCCTGATCAGCTTTCAGGTCCTGATTTGAAAAGGTAGGTAGACTTTCATCCCTCAATTGCGTAGGGTTACAGTAGAACTCCGGAACAGCCGCAGCCATGACTCCTATGGCCTCCGCTTCAATCCCTCCCTTGACCCGGCGCTCTGCTCCTTGACACAAAGCTTGGACCCCGTCTGGAGTTAACGGAGTCCATTCTGCAGCGTAGGGTCTTCTCGATTATTCACCCCCAGGGCGATACTTCAGGCTGAACCAAAACCCTGACAGAGCGGCCAACCATCGATGTCCCGTTGCGTCCAGTTTCGCAGTAGTAAGAATATAGGTAAGAGGATTGTTATCCGTCTTTATCACAAACTCAGCTCCATACAGATAGTCCTTTAACTTGTCTACCACTGCCCACTTTAAGGCTAGGAACTCCAACTTGTGGGTAGGGTAGTTCTTCTCTGAAGGCGTAAGGCTCCGGCTCACGTACGCTACAGGCCTCAGCAATCCACCATACTCTTGATACAGGACTCCTCCTAGACCTTCTCTGCTGGCATCCACATGCAACTCGTATGGTTTGTGAGGGTCCGCATAGGCCAAGACAGGAGCTCAGGTTAAACTCTCTTTCAGCTTCGTAAATGCACCTTGGCACTGACTGGTCCATTCTCCCTGGATGGATTCTCGAGCTTTCCTTGGCCCTGGAGCTGACGGATTTTGGTCAGAGGCCTTGCAGCCTTCTTCGGTACTTTCCTTCTGTAGGAGTTTGTTCAGTGGTTGAGCTATTTTTGCGAATCCTCCTACAAATCTTCGATAATATGAACAGAACCCCAAGAAAGATCTAAGTTCCGTGACGTTTCGAGGTCTAGGCGAGGAAGCTATGGCCTCCAACTTCCGAGGATCTGTCGAAACACCTTCTGCTGAGACCACATGTCCCAGATATGTAACAGACGGCAGACAGAATTGGCATTTCTCCAGAGACAGTTTCAATCCCTCTTCATGGAGCCTCTTCAAAACCTTCTCCAAACGTTGCTCATGTTCTTCCAGAGTCTTCCCGAACACTATTATGTCATCCAGGTACACTAACACTTCGATCAGATTCATGTCCCCGACTGTCTTCTCCATTAACCGTTGGAACGTGGCTGGAGCCCCCGTAAGGCCTTGAGGCATCCGGTTGAATTCAAAGAACCCCAGTGGACAGATGAACGCAGTTTTCTCTTTGTCTTCGGGATGCATCGGTATCTGGTGATACCCGCTTCGCAGGTCTAGTACACTAAACCATTTTGCTCCAGACAAACACTGTAAGGCATCTTCTATCCGAGGAGTAGCATATTGGTCTGGGATGGTTCTCCGATTCAGCGTGCGATAGTCTATGCATAGGCGGACAGAACCATTCTTCTTCCGGACCATCACTATTGGAGATGCGTATGGGCTCGAGGACTCTTGAATCACCTTGGTTCTTTGCAATTCATTCAGCTGTTCTCGCAGATCATCCAAGTCTCCCAGCGGAATTCGCCTTGACCTTTCGCGAAACGGCTTGTCTTCTTGTAATCGAATGCGGTGCTCAGTACTTTTAGCTAGGCCTACGTCGAACTCATCTTTCGAGAACAATTCTCTCCACTTTAGAACTTGAGACTGAAGACGTTTCTTCCACTCGGATGAAATGGGAGCGTCCTTGGGGTAGAATCTTTCATCTGGAATCTCTTTATCCACTCCCCCTCCTAAATCGGTAGAGAGGGGCGTAGCAGACGCTACTTGCCCGATAGGCATCCGTGCTTTAAGGACTACTGGAGAATCAGACACATTGCACACGCTGACTGAGACTCTTCCTCGTGTTCTTTTCAAAGCTTTAGTGGAGATTATTTCAGGAATTACTTCGACTCCGGCTTCACTCCCATGGTTAAAATCGGTTTCCAGTACCACATAGGGACCTGGTTGCGATCCGTTCAACTTGACTGAAGCCCGGAAGCTTGCTACTTCTCCTGCTTGCAGAACCTTCTCTGTTCCTTCTAATCTCCATAGGCGCCCCACTTCGGCAGGCGCCTTCTGTTCTTCGACCATTCTCTGATAGATTGAACGTAACATTGGGTGTACTTCTTCAGTAGAACCTTCTTCCAGCACGATAGGTGTCAGGAGACGTCGCACCAAATCAGTATTCGTCCTCACTATCATGGAACTCCTGTTTGCCCCTGGAGGCCGAGGACACACAATGGCCAATGCATCACAACCTCCGGACTGTCCGATGACCTCGGATCCGATCTCCAACTTCACCTGTAGATACCCGTCATAAGGGAGTTTCTCAGTTCCAATACCCCAGATTTCCAGGTCCTTCAATTTCTGCAAAGGAATGTGCTTCAAGTGTTTCTCGTAGAAGTCTTGGTAGATCAATGTCACTTGAGCCCCTGAATCCAACAGGGCCTTAGTGTAGACTCCCTCCACTTGGATTGTCACAATAGGAGAAGGACCTATCAGCTGGTCAGGAAACTTGGTCGTGGCACCAGGAAACTTAGACCCAGTTTGCTGTACCCTGGCCTTCTTCTTGTCCTGTTTAGGTTTTGGGTGTGCATTGCTTCCCCATGATGTAGGTCCGGATGCTAAGGGAGTGACTCTTTCAGTCCTGGCAGGCTCGGCAATTGGCCAGACTTTGGGCCCTCTCGCCCTCTTAGCCCTGGCTTGATTTTTGGAGCGGGTTTCGACCTTCGGGCACCTGGTTTGCTCCCTTACCAGGACCCTCTGGAGTTTCCCGCCTGCAGGGCGGACAACAGTTTCTCCACAGCTTTTAGGAGTTCTTCGACCGGTTTCTTTTCAGCCTTCCCTTGTGGGCATTTAGCCCTGAAGTGGCCGATTTCCCCGCAGCCAAAACATTTCTTCCTCGGGTGTGCGTGCATATTTCCTTCTTGCGGTTCACTTGGAGACCCCCTGTTTGAGGCTACAGCAACCCCTTCAGTTCTGGTGTCCTTAGTCGACAGCAACGTCATTAACTCCATCATTTGCAACATCTGAGTTTTTAAGGCCAGCACTTCAGTCTGTATGTCTGCTACACCCAGGGTTCCTATTTCTGCGGTGAAAACTGTGGGCGAAGCACTGGCAACCTTTTTAGCCTTAATCAAGGCCTCTTCTTCTCGGATAGCTTTGATCAGTTTGGAATAGGTCAATCTCGTGTTCTGGTATCTAGTCTGAAATTTCAACATTATGGGATCCAGCGGGAGTGCTCCTTTGAAGATTTGATCCATCAAAGCTTTGCTTGCCTGACTCGGTTGCACGCCCCCTTTAAGAATGACCTGATGGATGATTTTGTCCAGCCGCCAGACATATGTGGACAATTCTTCTCCTTCCTTTTGATAAGTGTGAGAGAACTTGTGGATAAGCTTGGCACAATCCTCCACTCCCCCGAAATTTTCCTGTAAAGCTTCTAGATACTCTGCAGCAGTGCAGCCGGGCTTGTCTCTTTTTAGATTTCGAATGACATCTGAAGCAGGACCTCTTAGGCTCTCAATCAACCTCTGTCTCTTCACGGTGTCAGCAACTTCCCATTCTTCCACCGCTTGCACTGCCTGATCTATCCAAGTCTCAAAGTCCTCTTCTCCAGTTGGCACAGGGACCTTACCAGAATAAAACCGTAACTTGCGATATCCGTAGTTTGGAGACGCAGCAGAGTTTTTTGCTAGTGTTTCCACCTGTTTCCCCATAGTGGTGAAAAATGTGGCAGGAGGGAACCCTGTAGTTGGGGTAACATCGGGAACATTCACGTGATCACCACGTGGCGTACTTGGCTGAATCAGTTGGACTTCCACCTCATCGGTCAGCTTCACGCTCGCGCCCTGAAAACATACTGGAACACCCTTTCTCCACTCAAAAAGAACATACGTGTGAGGGGTATCTGGGTTCGCTTTAATGTCCAGGATTAACCCCCGATTATCTGGTGTCCGCGCGGCCACGGCCTGGCGAATCTGATCTTCGGCCCAAGTGTCTGCAGGAATATCCATAACTATACATAATTCTATCTGGCTACTGTGCTCTTCACACCATTTGGCAGCAGTGCCTGGATCCATATTTAACCCCTTAACAGGCCCGTCTTTAATATTGATTGGACCCTGGGCAAACATTTTCTTGGGCCCCCCCTGAAAGCCCACCTTCGCATAATTTTGCTCTCCACCCCCAACATCCCGAAAAGAAAAAAAAAACAAATACATCATAGACTTGTCTCAAAAAGCTTTAATAATGTGCATTGGGTATGAGTGCATCACAGAGCTCCTCAGACTCAGCAAGTTTATACACTATACATGTCATACACTATATAGTATGACAACTGTACTCAGTACACGACCCTAAATTATGTACATTATACAGTCAGACTACCCACTACATACAGTAACACTATACACTCCTACATATTATAGTATACACATAAGCTCATACACATATACAAACTATATTCTCAGGATATACACTATACATTAGACACACTATACACTTAGCATATACCCAGTATGCAGTATATACTCATTGTATAATGTATGTTGAGTACATTGTGTACATACTATATAGTGTGTATATTGTGTATACAAAGTACACACACATATAACTACTATACCCCTCAGTAGTACACACACTAACTACACATCTTACACACACAGCAGCAGAAAGGTTTGGCGCTGCCTGTGTGTGTGGAGGTTTTTTTTAAAAACACACACACACTGTATATTCTCACACACACATACACTGTATACTGGAGAGTGTGGAGGGGGGATTGATGCTGGAGGGGGGAATAATGCTGGAGGGGGGATTAATGCTGGAGGGGGGTTGATGCTGGAGGGGGGGTTGATGCTGGAGGGTGTTAAGTGGGGGATTGATGCTGGAGGGGGGTTTGCTGCTGGAGAGTGTAGAGTGGGGGATTGATGCTGGAGGGGGGATTGATGCTGGAGAGGGGTTTGCTGCTGGAGAGTGTAGAGTGGGGGATTGATGCTGGAGGGGGGATTGATGCTGGAGGGGGTTTGCTGCTGGAGAGTGTAGAGTGGGGGATTGATGCTGGAGGGGGGATTGATGCTGGAGGGGGGTTTGCTGCTGGAGAGTGTAGAGTGGGGGATTGATGCTGGAGGGGGATTGATGTTGGAGGGGGATTGATGTTGGAGGGGGGGTTGATGTTGGAGGGGGGGTTGATGTTGGAGGGGGGGATTTGTTGGAGGGGGGATTGATGTTGGAGGGGGGATTGATGCTGGAGTGGGGATTGATGCTGGAGGGGGGTTTGCTGCTGGAGAGTGTAGAGTGGGGGATTGATGTTGGAGGGGGGATTGATGTTGGAGGGGGGATGATGTTGGAGGGGGGATTGATGCTGGAGGGGGATTGATGCTGGAGGGGGGTTGCTGCTGGAGAGTGTAGAGTGGGGGATTGATGTTGGAGGGGGGATTGATGTTGGAGGGGGGATGATGTTGGAGGGGGGATGATGTTGGAGGGGGTATTGATGCTGGAGGGGGGATTGATGCTGGAGGGTGTGGAGTGGGGGAGGGTTGATGCTGGAGGTGGGTTTGATGCTGGAGAGTGTGGAGTGGGGGGGTTAATGTTGGAGATTGCGAGGAGCAGGATCCATGGTCAGGCCACAGCTGTTGGGGGAGCTTTTGGGGGCAGAAGGGAGCAGAGAGCTGCCTTCCTGTGTGAATGATGCCTGCAGCTCATGGTCTGAGGGGGGAGCTGGATGCAGATCTCAGGTGGGCGCAGGGGCTTTGCACACAGATTGTTGAAAAAACAAATACTTCATAACTGCCTGGCCCTGCACCTCCCTGATCCTGGTTCACGTCTGTCTCCAGCTCCTCCTCAGCAGCCCCTATGCACACTGTGTGCAGTGTGCAGAGACAGGAAGAGGACGTCAGAATGGGGGAGGAGCCAGATACGGAAGTCCCATATTCTCTTCCCGCACAGCCTTGACTGCATCAGCGGGCAGCACACAGAGAATCTAGTGCCCCCGCTGTGCAGTCTGAAGTTGCTGGGGGAAAAATAGGCAGCTGTTTTTGAAAGCCATCACTGCCTAGTATACGTGGGCCCAATGGTCAGCTGCTTTGGGCCCCTCAACAATAACCCTGCGTTAAAGATGGCCCTGCCCCTTAAATGCGGTTTTTCCAGAGACTGGATCCCGGAAACGAGCCCCCACGTGTAGCGCTCACTCCCAGAGGAGCCGCTGAAATTGAACCACGGGTCAGTCTCCCCGCACTAGGGAATAAATATACTCCAGCACCGTTGTGGATTTTATAAATTAAAATAGTTTACTAGAAATAAAGGCATATAATGGATAACACGGAGTTCGTGGATATATTTACAGTATTTCGTATTTCGGGAAACGCGCAGCGGAAAAGAAATACGAGGCTTCGTATTTCGGTAAAATGCGCAGCGGAACACAAAAATACAATGCTTCGTAATTCGAGGAAAACGCGTACCGGAAAAAGAAAATACAATGCTTCGTAATTCGAGGAAACTGCGCAGCGGAAAAGAAAATAAGATACGAATCATTAACCCCTTCTTGGATATTAGGGAGTGAGTCCCGCACAGGTTAAGTCCCGGACTGTAAGTGTGTGTGTGTGTTATGGTACCCGGGTACTATTCAACTGGCCAGTGAATTACTTAAAGCGGTGTCTTCGACTAGTCAAGTTGGGGCCCTGTGGGTTTTAGGAACAAACAACAGCGTGCTTTCTTGCTTTACAACCGGCCTTGGGGGCCTCTCACCCATCCGCTCGATAACCAAGGCGCCGCTGACCCAGGACGTCTCTCCGCTCGATGCTTCACTGGGATACTGTATCCGTTGTCTGGCTCTCTCTGCTCCGGCCACGACTTGTCCGGCTTACCACCTGCTCTCCCAATCTGATAGACCTGCGGTACTCCTAACTCGGGGGTCCTCCGGCTTCCTTGATAGCAGGTTGGGTAATATCTGTGGATCACTGGGTCTCCCTCTTACAAGGCTGGATAATCCAATCTGGAATCCTAATAGGCCGCACCTGCGTTCTGGCCTAGTCACTGTTCCACTCTGCAGCACTGTGTCCTGTCTCTTTCACTCCCTGGCGCGCTCTGCCCGCTATCTCCAAGAGGCTCAGGATGTCCCTCTGCCTGCCCCACCCACTTCCTGTGTCCGTTCCCAAAGCATGCCAGGAAATGTAGGGGAACATATGTTCTCAGTGAGAAGTTCAAAGGTTTCGCAAAGAAATATTTAAACTAGGAGGGGGGGGACAAAAGGGTAAAAAACAATCTGCCCGATTGTCCCCCAAAACTAAATCGGAGGGTGCAAGCAACATGCGAGGTAAAAAATGACAAGCTCAGAGTCGTGTCTACAAATGCTCGCAGTTTAGTCAATAAAATCAATGAACTAGAGGCAATGATGGCAGCTGAAAAAGTAGATTTAGTGGCGGTTACTGAGACATGGTTCAGTGAGAAAAATAACTGGGACATAACAATACCGGGGTACTCTTTATATAGAAAAGACAGAGAAGGTAGGAAAGGAGGAGGAGTGGCCCTGTATGTGAAAAACAACATAAAAACGAACCAAATAAAAGTGAGCGAGGTGAACATAGAGTCAGTTTGGGTTACGCTAACATTTGGCAATCATACAGTAGCTCGTGTAGGTGTGATCTATAGACCCCCTGGACAAGCAGAAGAACTAGATAATCTGCTGGTTGAGGAAATAGCCAAAATGGCAATGAAGGGGGAAGTTATTATCATGGGGGACTTTAATCTTCCGGATGTGAACTGGAAAACCAAAAAAGCTGGGTGCACCAGGAGTACAAATATTCTAAACTCCCTACTGGGATTATCTCTAACACAAGTAGTTGAGGAGCCAACCCGTAAAGACGCCATATTGGATTTAATACTCACAAATGGAGGTTTGGTATCGGACGTTGTTGTAGGTGAAAATTTGGGATCTAGTGATCACCAGTCAGTATGGTTTAATATAACAACAGGGATGGAGCCGCAGCACACAAGAACGAACGTTTTAGACTTTAAAAAAACAGATTTTTCTAAAATGAGATTTTGTGTGAAGGAGACTGGAGTAGTTTAACCCTTTCAATGCGGAGGACGCGCTCAGCGCGTCCTCCGCATTCTCGCTGCTGTGCGGAGGACGCGCTGAGCGCGTCCTCCCATTGGGGTCAGCGTTTGGCCGGGTTCCGGCCGATCGCTGGCCCCTCCGGTGCGGGCTGACATCCTGGATGTCCACCCGGCATCCGGAACAGCAGCCGCCGGAATTTGGTGTCGCGATGACACCAAATTCAGGCGCCCCCCCCCGCATGTGCGGAGGAGGCGCCTGAAAGGGAGGGGGGGGAGGTCCTTCGGACCTCTCTCCCTCCCGATCGGCGGCTCTGCGGGGGTTAACCCAGGCATCATTTGGAAGGGCACAGCCTGCCCTTCCAAATGATGCCTGGCATTAACCCCTGGGGAGCTGGATCGCGAATCGGCGCTGAAAAGCGCCGGTTTGCGATCCTTTCCCGGAGCTGGCCGACATCTTGGATGTCGGCCAAGCCTCCGGGAACTCCCCCTGAGGACTGGCGTCATCGTGCGTAGCACGATGACGCCAGTCCTGGACTTAACCCTTAACTGCCACCAACTGTGGAGATAGGGAGTTCCAATGAACTCCCTATCTCCCGATCCGTGGCAGCTAGGGGTTAAATTTTGGTATGGTTGGATCGGCCAGAGCATGGCCGTTCCAACGATACCAATCATGAAAGTGAAAAATTTTGTAAAAAAAACAAAAATGAAAAATAAAAAAAATAAAAAATTAAAAAAAAATTATAAAAAAACAATAAACACTTTTTTTTTCTTTTTTTTGGTTTGTTAATGCAGCAATATTGTTCCCATTTCAATTATAATGTGAACAATGATGCTGCACTAACGATTTTTGTATGCGGTGCGTTTGTTAAAAATAGTGTAATTTTCCCCCAAAAAAAATGTAACGAGACCCCATCTCTAATTTTTTTAACAAGCGCACCCCATACAAAATATAACCGCAATTGCTCGCATGTTAAAATGTGAAAAAAAAACACTTTACACATTGTAAATGATTGAAAATACATATTTTATTGCATTTTTTGTTATAATATACAGACATGACATAACGTATACATATAATAATGACATATTATGAATCTACCGAGTCTGACGGAAAGAACGATATATAATATGTCTGGGTCATATACTAAAATAAGCCTTCAAAACACGTTTAAACATGATGAGCAAAACCGGTAAAAATGACCTCAGCACAGGGGCGGGAAAAGCCTCAGCAGCGAAAGGGTTAAAGCGAGTCCAGGAGAAATGGGATTATTTTAAGGAAGCATTATTGAAGGCCACAGGAAATTGCATTCAGCTTGTTAGCAAAAACAAAAAAGGGAAGAAACCACTGTGGTGCTCTGCAGAAGTGGCCAAAATAGTGAAGAACAAAAAGATAGCATTCAATAATTATAAAAAAACTCAGAGTGAAGAAGATAGGCAAACCTATAAAATTAGGCAGAAAGAGGCAAAGCAATTTATAAGAGCTTCCAAAGCACACGCAGAAGAGAAAATAGCTCAGTCAGTAAAAAAGGGGGACAAAACATTTTTTAGATACATAAACGAGAAAAGAAAAGTAAAACAAGGATTAGTTAGATTAAAAACAAAGGAAGGAAGGTATGTAGAAGAGGATAAAAGTCTCGCTGACTGCCTCAATGAATATTTTTGTTCAGTCTTTGCAGAAGAAAAGGAAGGAAAGGGACCTCAGTTAGGAGAGAACACTAAAGAGACATTTACATATCAGTTTACAGAGGAGGAGGTTCTACAGCAGCTGTCTAAAGTAAAGACAAATAAGTCAATGGGGCCTGATGGGATCCACCCTAAATTATTAAAAGAGCTCAGTGATGTAATAGCAAAACCGTTAACAGATTTATTTAACCAATCCTTGTTAACGGGAGTCGTCCCAGAAGACTGGAAATTAGCAAATGTTGTACCCATTTACAAGAAGGGTAGTAGGGAGGAATCGGGGAACTATAGGCCAGTTAGTCTTACGTCAGTAGTGGGGAAATTAATGGAAACCATGTTAAAGGAAAGGATTGTTGAACATCTAAAAACACATAGATTACAGGATCAGAAACAACATGGGTTTACCTCAGGAAGATCATGCCAAACTAATCTTATTGATTTTTTTGATTGGGTAACAAAAATAATAGACACAGGTGGTGCAGTAGACATTGCTTATTTAGATTTCAGTAAGGCTTTTGATACTGTTCCGCATAGAAGGCTTATCAATAAATTGCAATCTTTGAGCTTGGATTCCAATATTGTTGACTGGATTAGGCAGTGGCTGAGTGACAGACAACAGAGGGTTGTGGTAAATGGAGTTTATTCGGCGCAAGGTCTTGTTACCAGTGGGGTACCTCAGGGGTCAGTACTTGGACCCATTCTTTTTAATATTTTTATTAGTGATATTGCAGAAGGTATTAATGGAAAAGTATGTCTTTTTGCTGATGACACAAAGATTTGCAACAGGGTTGACGTTCCTGGAGGGATCAGCCAAATGACAAATGATTTAGGTAAACTAAAAAAATGGTCGGAGTTGTGGCAATTGAGTTTTAATGTGGATAAGTGCAAGATAATGCACCTGGGACGTAAAAACCCAAGGGCTGAATATAGAATATTTGATACAGTCCTAACCTCAACATCTGAGGAAAGGGATTTAGGGGTCATTATTTCAGAGGATCTAAGGGTAAGTAGTCAATGTAATAGAGCAGCAGGAAATGATAGCAGAATGCTTGGTTGTGTAGGGAGAGGTATTAGCAGTAGGAAAAGGGAAGTGCTCATGCCACTGTACAGAGCACTGGTGAGACCTCACTTGGAGTACTGTGTGCAGTACTGGAGACCGTATCTCCAGAAGGATATAGACATCTTAGAGAGAGTTCAGAGAAGGGCTACTAAAATGGTGTACGGCTTGAAGGAGAAAAGTTACCAGGAAAGGCTTAATGATCTTAACATGTACAGCTTGGAAAAAAGACGAGACAGAGGAGATATGATAGAAACATTTAAATACGTAAAGGGAATCCACAAGGTAGAGGAAGGGAGTATATTTAAAAGGAAACAAAATAGCAAAACAAGAGGACATAGTCTTAGATTAGAGGGGCAAAGGTTTAAAAGTAACATCAGGAAGCATTATTTTACTGAGAGGGTGGTGGATACATGGAACAGTCTTCCAGTAGAAGTGGTAGTGGCCAAAACAGTAATTGAATTTAAGCAAGCATGGGATAGGCATAAGGCTATCCTAAACAAAAGATAAATCCAGGTTAAGTATCCATGTAATTGGGCAGACTAGATGGGCCGAAAGGTTCTTATCTGCCGACATTTTTTCTATGTTTCTATGTAGTCCCAATGTAATATTCAGTGTCTCACATTTCGCTTGTCTCCCTCCGGAGGCCAAATATAGGTACTGCCACAACAAGGATTTAAACACAGCGCTACAAGTATAACAAACCTCACAAGATAAAGCTAACAGCTCTCCTGCTAGTCCAAGTGAGTGGAAAAATCGTCTTGTGGCTGGGCTGTTACGGTTGCCTACTGTTCACTAAAGTGCTACAGGCTGAGCGCCCCTAATCCATAATGCTTGAGAACCTCAGCCTTCCAGATTTCAGATTCTTCCTGATTTTGAAATCCAAGAGAATCCGATGTTGGGGGGGAAAAGGAAAGCGTCAGGAGAGTCTCCTCCACCTCCCGCTTCAGCACCATAGTGTACAGATGTTGGGAGATGCTGAAAATTAGCGTCTGCAAGAAATTGGTGTAGAGAGATTTTGCTCCGGTGTATTCTTTTCACAACTGATGGGAATGTCTGGAGCAATAATAACAGAAAATATTCTATGGAAACGACTAGAACAGTAGTAGAATCACATTGGCGCAACACAATATTATTTATTGGTCATAAGCATAGACAGACCATATTTTAGAGTTGGCACAAATATTACATTTACAGTTGTGTTCAAAATTATTCAACCCCCACTGAAATTGAGTGTTTTGGCCAGTTTGACATTGATTTTGATCATTCAGTCATCTTGCTTACAATTAAATCTAAGAGGCACGTGTAGGTCAGACAAATATAACATAACATTTATAATGAAATAACCACAAATGTCTTTTCTGTGCTCACATCATTATCAGTTTTATTCAACCCCCAAGTGACATTCAATCTTAGTACTTAGTACAACATCCTTTTACAGTTATAACAGCTTTTAAACGTGAAGCATAGCTTGACACAAGTGTCTTGCAGCGATCTACGGGTATCTTCGCCCATTCGTCATGGGCAAAAGCCTCCAGTTCAGTCACATTCTTAGGCTTGCGCACTGCAACTGCTTTCTTTAAGTCCCACCAGAGGTTCTCAATCGGATTTAAGTCAGGTGACTGCGATGGCCACTCCAAAATGTTCCAGCCTTTAATCCGCAACAATGCTCTAGTGGACTTGGAGATATGCTTGGGATCATTGTCCTGTTGAAAGGTCCAACGTCTCCCAAGCCTCAGGTTTGTGACGGACTGCATCACATTGTCATCCAATATCTCCTGGTACTGAAGAGAATTCATGGTACCTTGCACACGCTGAAGCTTCCCTGTACCTGCAGAAGCAAAACAGCCCAAAAGCATGATTGACCCCCCCCGCCATGCTTCACAGTAGGCAAGGTGTTCTTTTCTTCATAGGCCTTGTTCTTCCTCCTCCAAACATAGCGTTGATCAATGGGCCCAAACAGTTCTAATTTTGTTTCATCAGTCCACAGAACACTATCCCAAAACTTCTGTGGTTTGTCCACATGACTTTTGGCATACTGCAGTCGACTCTTCTTATTCTTTGGAGACAGCAAGGGGGTGCGCCTGGGAGTTCTGGCATGGAGGCCTTCATTACGCAGTGTGCGCCGTATTGTCTGAGCTGAAACTTCAGTACCCACATCTGACAAATCTTTTCTCAGTTCCTCAGCAGTCACACGGGGACTTTTCTCCACTCTACGCTTCAGGTAGCGCACAGCAGTCGAAGTCAGCATCTTCTGTCTGCCACGACCAGGTAGCGTTTCAACAGTGCCCTTTGCCTTGCATTTGCGAATAATGCTTCCTATGGTCTCTCTTGGTATGTTTAACATCTTTGCAATCTTCTTATAGCCATTGCCCTTCCTGTGAAGAGTAATCACCTCTTCTCTTGTCTTCCTGGACCATTCTCTTGACTTCACCATGTTTGTAACCACACCAGTAAATGTCTAGAAGGAGCTGAGTATCACAGTCATTTTAAAGCTGCCTAATTGGTGCTTATTATGCTTTACTGCTGCTCCGTGACATCCACAGGTGTTTTCAATACCTGATTGAAAACACTTGAATGAACCTCTGTTCTTCAGAGTGGTAGTCTTTAAGGGTTGAATAATTGTGTCAATGAAGAATTCACAAAAGAAACATTTACTACTGTATTACAAAACCAATTGATGTCATTTTAGTTGCATATGGTTCTTTAAAAAGTCCTTGTAGGATTTCATTCTGAATACAATTACAAATGTACACTAAATTCCCTAAAACCCTTTACAGCATTGGAGGTTGAATAATTTTGAACACAACTGTATTACTTACATACTGTGAATAATTACCAACTGTAAATAGTATAAAAGAGCCCATTTTCATTCTCTTTATCATGAACAAATAAGCAAAACCCAAATGGTGCAAATGGAGACCTAAAAAAGTCTATACGTACTACAAATTCATCCACCAGTCATCCAGTGTGTGCTCACCTGTGACATATTATTATATATTACGTATTAATAGAGGTCATTTCATTGTGAAGGAGATAACATTGCCAGAATATCTTCACCTCCTCAGATGTTTAAGTCCGAAAAAATTATTATTACATGATTGAATGGGTCTACTGCTCCTCACATTCATCAACTATTTGCAAATCTGGCTTTATGTTTGTGTTAACTGCTGATTTGAAGTGTAGTGTTTTAAAATTAAATCCTCTTTTCCAGAAATGGGTCAAAATAAAATATATTGTATAATATGTTTGGGGTACAGGGAATTTTTTGGTTTAGAAATTCAGATGGCTAAGGCTTTCCGAATCTCAGACATCGCTGAGACATCAAGTGACAGCCATCCTGATGGGAAGAACCTTCCTTTGGTCACACGGAGGTCTGAATCGAGAAGTTTAAAAGACCCAAAACAGTGGATTTTTTAAGTTTACTGATGTTTTTTTTTCTCTACACCAGCAGAATATCCATGAGATCCTTTATTACATACATATAAAGTATTTATGCTCACCCATATTTGCTGTTCTTACTGCTGGAGGTAATTCAGTTTGACATCACGGTGCATATCAAAGCTTTTCATGGTTACGGCATTCTGATGAATTTTATAAGCGGTTTTTATAGTTCTTTGGAAATATGAGCCTTTTAGTAGCATGCTTTACACAAGGCATATTTATTTAAAAGGAAAGCCTAGTTATGTATCTTATTTTATCATTACAATTATTTAAGTTGCTAAGAGAAGATTACTCAAGAGTCAAATCTTTGGCTATAACATCCAGAATAAAGCAATGAGGATAAAATCAATATCTTAATACTCAGAGATTTAATGCTGGTTTTTGATGGTGCCACAAAATACTCCATAACTTTGTCAAACTATTTACCGTCATACAGAGTTAAGATAAGGCAAATGTTAAGACTTTTTATTTCTGTCTGTATTAATGTTATTTTAATCCTTTTTATAGCACATGTTATTTTTTTAGCGCTGTTGTAAAGTATTTTATGTCACTGATTACTGCAAAATGTTGTTATCTTTATAACAAGGAATGCAGGTAACCCTATATGCTAAATAATATCAAATTCCTTATTTTGGCATAAAGGTTCCTAATTAAACCTTTATAAATGATGCTCCATTGACACACTGGGTGGCTATGAATGGTACAGGTACAGAGGTACTCATCCAACATTAAGGGCCCTAGTCCCTAGTTCGGGTTAACATGGGGATGCTAACAGGGAAATTCAGCACCTGCAGATTTCCCTCTAGCGTCCCCGTTAACACGATATTCCAGGGCAGGTGCTAGCTGAGAACCTCACCCTGGAACGCAGCGCTAACCACTGGGATACTCACGGTAGCGCTTCCGTGAGTATCACCTTTTGGAGTCCATAGGTCTCCATGAATGGTTGCGATTCCAAGCCGTGAGATCGCATAGTGCCGTGGCATGATCGCGGAGGGAGACTGAGAACTATATATTTCCGGAGATAATTAGCGGTAGATTGGGCCACCATTCTCGTCACGGTTTGAGAGGTGAGTATTGAATTTATTGGGGGAGGTAGAGGGTGCTACGTGATTCTGAAAGTGCAGAATCATTTAGCGCCAGCTTTGAGAAGGTGCTAACTATTGGCTCTCCGCATCCCTGCAATAATTAGTGCTAGCACTTTGTAATACCTTACTTATTGAAACGTTAATGGGCATTTGCGCTCCCCATGTTAAGTATAGGAGGTGCAAAGTACACGAAACTTGCGCAAAAACTGATGCACAAACACATTACTAACAGAGGTAGTGTCAGGTATGTAATATGGGTGGCATGCGTTAAACACACTTATCCTGGCGGTAATGCTACCATATCGAGGTGCCAACATTAGCGCCAACTAGAGAATAGTGCCCTAAATATTTTATATGAGTACTTCCACAGTGATATTTAAGACACATAACAGTGTGTAGAGATGAAGATATACAGTATGTCACCACCAGACAGTATCTCTTACCAAATTGCATCATAATGCTCTTTGAAAAGTCTAGTCAAATAATTACATATTTTACACCATGAATGAACACAAGCTTGAACCATTACATGAAAACTGGAGGTAGTAAGCAAAATTTTAAAGAATAAATAATACAGACCATTCACTTCATAACATAAAATAAACTTCTTCAAAATTAATCTTCTATACCAGTTTGCTGTGGGGTTGAAGGTGAAAGGAAAGCAGCTCAAAGTCATTAAATATGTTGCTCCAGAGAAATAAGCTATATATCATAGACATGGCACTCCAGGTTTGGACAGGACGGATAATTAAACTTGAGAATTATTATGAGTACATAGTTCTTTCTATAGGTTGGATCATGGGTTAGTGTACTGCATCAAATTCCCTAGGCATTGCATGTGTAAGGTGACCACCTGCAGTGTTTGCAAAATCCTTCAAGGTTAAAGACCTTTTTAAAGTAATAAGTCTTACAGGTATGTCCTTGACACTACACGGAGGAGGCAAAAAGTGATATTTTTGGGATCACTAGTCCTACCACTTACCATGACTTGCTGATATCAAGATATGGCATTCAGTTTCTAATACCTACTGGAAATAAATTAATTTTAATCTAGTAGGAAGCTATAAAGAACAGGATCAAGCATTCTGTTACAACCAAAAAGGAGCATTTATTGGACCATAGCAACCAACAACGGTTCGTTTCTCAAGTGCAGTACACCAAATGTCATCAAATGTCTTAAATGTGCCAGCCACTTTAGTCACTCAAGCAAAAAATATAACAAATGAGGAGTTATATATTATGTGATTGTTTTAGGCAGTTCCTTTTTTTGGAACATGAAGGGGAGGGGGAGTTATGAGCAAAGTCAGTGCTTCCTTCTGGTTATTCCTTCATTAGATGGAAAACAATTCGATAGGCCTTCAGTATTGGTCTGAGTTGCAAGAGTGCCTCCAAGAGAAAAAATTCATACAAAGCATAGAGCAGTAAAGCTTAACATACATGTTTATGATGGAAATGAAAAATTGCTTCGTTCCAGCTGAAAAAAATTAAGTCCGAAATGGAATTCATTCAAAAACAGCTTCATTTTGTTCCGTTATTTCGGATCAATCAGTTTTGTTTTATATATATTTTAAAAAAGCTGTTTAAATAGTGTTAGGTGAGGGTTAAAAGCTAGAGATAAATAATTAGGGCCAAATTACATTCTTCACCGCGCGCAGTAACGTTGCCCGCAGAAAATCAATGTGTGGACTGTTTTTTTCACGCGATTCAGGCAATCCGAATTAAGAACCACAATTATCTCACGTTAAGTGAGCATGCCAAAGTCAATCTGAGCATATATGGTGCAGCAATAATAAATGGACGCACAACTTCTCCAATTTATTGGTTTGCTATGAGTAGAATGTGTAACTATACTTTGCAGAATTTTTTTTTTGGGCTGCTGTATTTGGGTTCGGCCAAGTCGTTCAGATTTGCCATTAACACCAGCTTTTAGGAGTTGCTAAAATTATGCGGGCAACGGCTAAGCGTTAATTCCTGCGCATAGATTGTAATACCATCCGCGTACCAGCACACATACGCATTTGCGCTCACAATATTAATGTAATACGACGTTCAGCGCAAAGGGTTTTACCCCTCGCGTTATTGTTTTTTTGAGCCGGCGCAAACGTTTGCGCGAAGATTGTAATTTGGCCCTTACGGTTTCGGCTCAGTTCAGCATTTTGTACATTGGAATCATTCATTCAATGGATCTCTATGGGACAATTTTGCTGCTGCAAAAGTGTGCCAAACAGCACCGTATTTCTCTGTCAATTGGCCTGTGTCACTGAATCTACTGGAGCTTTCCAATAGATTCAGATACCTGGAAATAGAAGGGCATTGAAACAGCTGGCCTTGTGATTTTCTTTTACAGAGCTTGCTGTGTGAATACACTTCCGTTCCCAGGGCTGGGTCCTGGGAATGAGAATGTCGACCTGAGATTTTCCCTTTAGCCAATCAGAGATCAGCTAGTGCTACCTGATAGGATGCTGTTTCACCATTAGCTTGAGGCTGTTCTCAGTTGCGGTTTGGGCTTCGGTGAGGATGGAGCTACCCCACCGTCCTCCCAGGGATTTTTTATTTTATTTTCATGCTCATGTTTTTTTTGGGGGGGGGGGTGTTTTGTTTTGTCACTCTTTGCTCTTTTTCTTGTGGGTATTTTTTTTATGGATGGCCCATTTTCCCGGGCTGAAGCTGAGGACCATTGGCTTCAATCAAGATGAAGAGGAGTTACAGCCATCCCGCCATTGATCTTTTTTCCTTGGATTTGTGGGGTTTTTTTTCCTGCCAGGATTTATCTTTAGACTCTTTATGGTTGGACCATTTTCTAGTACTGAAGCTGAGGACCATTGCCTTTAATCAAGGTGACAAGAATGGTGAGTATGAAAGGACCACTCCACTGAAAAGTGGAGTTCCCTTTCTTTGCCCTTAAGTAATTGGGCCGAGCAATTATATTTTTATTTTTTTTGCCCCATTTTACTCACCATTTGTCCCTCACCACGAACAGCTTCTCCTCTTCAACTCAGGATTTCCAGAACCCAGAAGTCTCAGACGTTTTTGTGTTGTTAGTCCTGCACAATTGTGTGACAGAAATGCAAATTACGCACCTCAACAGGACTTGTAAGCTTTACATACGCAAGTTCCGTAGCACCTGCGCAGAACGATGGATAGGAGCTGCGCTCGTGCACAAATCGGATCCATTGCAGCACTAACCCTGAGATTCTGAACATTTACCCAGAACCTCAGGGTCTCTGGGTGTATGCTATGAGTCTCATGGTGAATGGTCAGAGATCCTGAGATTCTGAACATTCACCCAGTGACAATGAGATTCTGAAAATACACCAAGAGACCCTGAGATTATGGGTGAATGTTCAGCATTTCAGGGTGAATGTTCGGAGTGAATGTTCAGATTTTCAGGGTCTCAGGGTGAATGTTCAGAGACCCTGAGATTCTGAACATTCACCCAGAGACCCTGAGATTCTCAACATACTCCCTGAGACCCTGAGATTCCAGGTGAATGTTCAGAATCTCACCGTCTCAGGTTGAATGTTTAGAATCTGAGGGTCTTGGGGTGAATGTTCAGAGACCCTGAGATTCTGAATATTCACTAAGAGACCCTGAACATACAACCAGAGACCCTGAGATTCAGGGTGAATTTTCAGAATCTCAGGGTCTATGAACAATCACCATGAGAACCTGAGATTATTTACACCGCACTCTGGTGCAGTTCGGTGATTTGTACATAGGAATCATTTATTTCGATGGTTCTCTATGGGACAATTTCGCTGCTTCCGAAGTGTGCCGAACTGCACTGTACTTCGCTGTCAATTGGCTGGTGGCACTGAATCCAATACGTTCAGCACGAATACAAGCTAACTGACAGGGAAATACTTTTTTTTACTGTGGTAAACGTCATATCGAATCAATTCACTGTAGCTTATCGTTCCGAATCAATTAGTTATTATTTCGGAAGTACTTCCAAAGTATGAATCTGTGTAATTTCAGACAAATTGCGATTGGTTACAAAATGAAATGCACACCTCTACCTCCTAGAATGCCTCCAATCCTGCTCCTACAGTGCCTTTGAGCTCCCTGCTCCTATTGTGTCTCCAATACCCATGCTGCTCCTTGTGCCTCCGAGACCCCTCCTACACTGTTGTGTCCAAGACTCCGTTTACTCCATTGCCTCTAAGTCCTATCCCACCTGCCTGTGACTGCCCTGTCTGTCCTACCCTATCCACCACCTCTGTACAGCCTCATACCTGTCTTGTCCTTGTCCTGTGTCCAGCCCCATTCCTGTCCTGTCCTGTCCCTCGTACTTGCTTCACCTGCACTTGTATCTGCTTATTCCAATAAACGCATGTTATCACTGTAATGGTCTTAATCCCCTTGTATACGCTGCATCCTGGGCTCAAAACCCTAATGCACGTATGAGAAATTATGACAGTCACACTCAATGTTGAACCATCTTGCAGAATACAAATGTGTTAATATTTGTGTTTGTTAATTACAGGTTGATCTCAAGTGGATTGGTATTAGAATTCTTCCCATGACTGGTTAAGGATGGGGGGAGATAATTAAGGGAAATTGCAATGTGATTAAGCAACACAGCTGTGAACCTCTAGTCTGTTAACAAATGTGAAACAATTTAGGCGAGAGGTTAATGTGTGATTGATTAACCAAAAGGGATTGGGTGACTACTCTAAGAAAATTTGCCTATTAGAGCTACAGTTGTGGCTCATCTATGTGAAAATCAAAGTGTATTGGAGACGCTAATGAACAGTAACCTGGCGTAATATCTGAGATGCAAGCTCTGCTTGCTCTCGGATGGAAAAGGATGGGTAAGAAATAAGAACAGCAGTCTAGCTGTTATGTTGTATGGCTCCAGCACTGTGCTTTGTGGCCAGCTTCTGATCAGGCCCTTAGAGTTAGGTGGTTATTGCCTTCAGAATGCCGTGGACTGTAGCTCCCATGGTATCGTAATACTTGATCAATAAAAAATTCTGTTTAACAGGAGTATATGATACCCGTTTATTTTCACCACAGGACCTATTTAGCACATCATACCCAGCTTTTATTATATTATAATATTATGTATTAATCACCAAAACATTCCCCAGCTCTGTACAATCAGGTACAATGTGTAGAGACAAGACAATTCTACAATACACCAAGAAGGCAAGTCAGTATTCCACGAAGCGATAGAAGAAGAAATGAGGGCTTGGTGGGTGCATTGCTTGATGGTGTCAGCCGTCAGAAATGGACAAGTTTTGGCAATATTGCGGAGGTGACTGCGGCAAAATGAGGAGAGTGACTGATGTGGGGGCTGATGGAAAGACTAGAGTCAAGAGACACTCCAAGGCAGTGGAAGTATAGTGATACCGACAAACAGTTATAGGAAAGTATGAAATTAGAGTAGAGATAGGGGGGGAATAAGAATGAGCATAGTCTTAGACATATTGAGAGGTAGTGAGAGGCAATCAGGAGGAGATTCCACACAAGCAGGCACTGACAGAGAGAAAAGATGGAAAGAGATTGGGAGTGGAGAGGTAGATCTGGGTGTCATCACCGTATAGGTGATACTCAAAGCCGTTATTGCTGATGAGTTTACCCAGCAAGGAGGTATATGGGAAAAATTAATGAGTCAATCGTAATGCTAGTGATAGTGAGTATGTGTGACGAAACAGCCGCCCCAATGTTTATTTGCAGTTATTTTGCATTACAGTTTATTGTCTCTGTATATAAGGTGCCAAGGTATAATTGCCAAAATTTGTCCATTTCTGACAGCTGACACCATCAAGCAACGCACCCACCAAGCCCTCATTTCTTCTTCTATCGCTTCGTGGAATACTGACTTGCCTTCTTGGTGTATTGTATAATTGTCTTGTCTCTGTTGGGGTGTATGGGGTGTACAGGGAGGAGTAGCACCTCTGGTGTAGGGCTGTTCGTGCCCTTTTAGGACAGCTCGTCCACCTTTGGTCCCCACCTGTCGCTCAGCTCTCACCTGTGGCTCCTAGTAGCTGTAGCATGCACAGCGGCCACACCCCGGGCAACAGCTTTGACAGGCTGGCTAAACCAGATAGAGAGTAGACGTTGGGTCATTGACCTTCGGTGAGATAGGGACTTGTCTATCCCGAGCATGTGTAGACAGATTCAGGCGGATTGAATGGATGAACCTACTAGAATAGGTCAACGGTCATGAAGGCGGTCTCTGCAAGTGATGTGGTACGCTAAGAGCATGGCAAGACACGAAAGGTGCCCTGGTCAACCACTGCACCCAGCCCATCTCCAACTGTCTCGGCTATTGTCCTGCCATTGGAGCAAGATGGAATCTGGGAGGAGAGAGTGAGGCTGACTATGCGCACCTCTCCCTCACTTTAATCCAATTCACGCGCAAGTTTTGACATCTCACCCCCCCCCCAACTTCAAAGTCCTGTGGCGATGGGCGAGCGACAAAGCAGCAGGTGTGGATACACTGGGAGCTGTAACCGCAGACCTGCACACAGACGGCTCAGGTCTAATGGTCGTTTTCTTGGTGACTGAAGCAACAGCAGGATTTGGCGTCTACCTGAGTGATTGAGCAGCCCTTTTTATTACCCCACTGCTCACCACCATAGTCAGAGGAAGGGGCTAGAAAAGGTGCCCTAAACATTGTTGCTTCACAGAACCCTGGCCAGTTTACCGCGGCTGGAGGGGATCCCAATTTTATGCGGTCGAATAACAAAATTAAAAAGTAAACATAAGGTGATACCACTCACTATTGGCACATGGAACGTACACACGCTTGAAGACAACCCCTCAGCAGATCGACCAGAAAGAAGAACAGCCTTGGTCGCCAGAGAGCTCGCACGATTTAACATTGATGTCGCGGCAGTGTGTGAAACTCGTCTAGCTAACAAAGGTCAGCTCACAGAAATAGGAGGCGATTATACATTCTTCTGGTGTGGTCGCAGCAGTAATGAACACCGTACATCTGGAGTTGGCTTTGCGGTCAAGAATCACCTTGTCCGCACACTTGCCAGTCTTCCTAAGAGCGTGAACGACCGACTCATAACACTGCATCTCCCACTACCGAGAGGAAAACAAGCCACACTGATCAGCGCCTACGCACCCACAATGACGAATCCGGATGAAGTAAAAGACAAGTTTTATGAAGATCTCGATGCCCTAATTTCATCCGTGAAGCGCACTGACAGGCTGATTCTACTTGGCGATTTCAACGCGAGAGTAGGATCTGATCACTCCGCCTGGGATGGCGTCATTGGAAAAAATGGAATCGGCAAATGTAATAGCAATGGTCTATTACTACTGAAGACATGTGCAGTTCATGATCTAACCATCACCAATACCATCTTTCGCCTGCCCAATCACAAAAAGACGTCCTGGATGCATCCACGTTCGAAGCACTGTTATCTTATTAACTATGTCATCGTGCGAAGGAAAGACAGACAGGATGTAAGGGTGACTAAGGCCATGCCGAGTGCCGACTGTTGGACTGACCATAGACTTATTATCTCCAAATTAAGCTTTTACATCAAGAGACGTCTGCAGCGAAACAAAGCTGCGATGAAACGGATTAACATCAGTAAACTGAGGAACCCAATACAGCAACCTCACTAGCAGAAGATCTTGACAACCAACTCTCAGAGCTGCAATTAGAAGGAAATGCTGAGAAGGATTGGGAAAGTTTCCGGGATATTGTGCACTCTTCTGTACTAAAGGTTCTTGGACCCTCACACAGGAAACAGCAGGACTGGTTTGACGAAAATGATGATGAGATCAAGGCTACCTACTTGCTGAGAAGCACTGCCTTCATCGTGCTTATCAAGTGCTCTGTCATCAATAGCCAAGAAAAATGCCTTCAACAACACTCGCAGGACCGTACAATGCATGCTTCGTAAGATGCAGGACTCTTGGCTGAGTGCCAAAGCAGATGAAATTCAGAAATTTGCTGCTAGAAACGATGCCCAACGGTTCTACGAAGCCCTTAGATCCTTGTACGGACCTCAACCATCAGGGAGCTTTCCTCTGTTAGACTTAGATGGCGTAACTCTCATTACTGAGGAGACTCGGATAATACAGCGGTGGGCTGAACACTTCCAATTTGTACTGAACCGGTCATCTTCCATTAACAACGAGGCGATCAACAGAATGCCTCAGGTGGATATCAACCACAGCCTGGACGCCCCACCAACAAATACCGAAACCCAACAGGCCATCAGCCAGCTGTCCAGTGGCAAGGCACCAGGATCTGATGCGATTCCAGCGGAAGTCTACAAGGATGGCGGTACAGTGCTTGTCGACAAACTCACTCTGCTGTTCCAGTCTTTCTGGAATCAAGGATCTCTTCCTCAGGAATTTAAAGATGCGTCCATCGTACATCTCTATAAGAGGAAAGGGAATCGACAAGTCTGCGATAATCACAGAGGAATATCACGGCTTTCCATCGCAGGCAAGATCCTTGCACGAGTATTGCCTGACTGACCACCTGGAACAGGGTTTATTACCAGAGACACAGTGCGGTTTCTGCAAAGAGCGCGGCACTGTGGACATGATCTTCGCAGCCCGACAGCTCCAAGAGAAGTGTCAAGAGCAGAATCGTGAATTGTATACCACCTTTGTAGATCTCGCCAAGGCTTTTGACACCGTCAGTCGCGAAGGTCTGTGGCGCATCATCTCGAAGTTTGGGTGCCCTGATAGATTCATCTTAATGGTACTTCAGTTCCACGACGACATGACAGCTTGTGTACTGGACGATGGAGAAGCTTCAGAGGCCTTTCCCGTTACAAACGGCGTCAAGCAAGGCTGTGTGTTGGCACCGACTCTGTTTGGCATAATGTTTTCAGCTATGCTGTCAGAAGCCTTCCAGAACACTTCCTTGGGAGTTAGCCTGAGATACAGGACCGTTGGGAAGTTGTTCAACCTGCGTAGACTCCAGGCTGTCACCAAGGTAAAGGAGACTGTGCTACGAGACTTCCTTTTTGCTGATGACTGTGCCCTGAATGCTGAATCAGAGCAGGAAATGCAAGCCAGTGTGGACAAATTCTCAGCAGCATGCGACAACTTCGGCCTCCTTATTAACACAAAGAAGACCTTAGTGATACATCAGCCAGCTCCGAAAGCCCAACATCAAGAGCCCACCATCAGTGAAGGGACAAAATCTGCAGACACACCGTGGACAACCCACAACCTGCTAGATGTCAAGGTCCTCATCGAATATGATGGACGAACATCATATAAGGTAGAGTGTTTGTTCTGTGTGCGCTATTATTTGATGTCTGTGTTACATTAATATTCCCTTATGTGTTTATTGTAGAGTATTGTTTCTGTGTACCTTCTCTCTGTATAGTGTATATCTCTGTATTAGCTGTCCTCTGCCTTTATACTATACTTCTCTGTGGCTACCCCCCTCTCTGTAAATTGTATTTTCCCTGCAGTAAGAAGATTCCTTTAAGATGAGAAGGCATGTGTAAACATTCCATTGTGTTAGATGAGTCTTTCTATTGTTCTCTGACTGGAGACTCTTGATCTTATCTATAATGTATTCTTTAAGGGAGGGGGCTGTCTCAACTGTTAACGGTGTTTATTTGAAATAAAGAAGCATTCTCCATTTGGATTTCGAATGAGAAACATCTACATCAGCCCTCAAAATTTCCACTCGCATACTCGCGTTTTGCGAGGGGAAATTTAGTACTGGCGAGTAAAACTGCAGACGCAGGCACGGCAGCATGATAAAGTCTATCATGCTGCCTGCGCTGCGTTTTCAGCCTGCGGCCGTGTTGTGTTTTTTCTCCAGGTCAGCCTGTCTGCTTTTTTTTTTTCCAGCAAATGGGACTTGGCCGGAATCATTTCCTGGGAGGGGGGGGGTTGCAAATACTCACCCGCGTCACCTCTACCAGACCATCCTGCTGCACGCTGGATCCTTCTCCTTCACGCTGGGCCCCTTATCTTCCGGGCACTGCGTGAAGGATAATGCCCCCTCATTCTACTCTCCAGGTCAGGTAAACGGAGGGGGGGATGAAATAAACGGCAGGGGGAGAAATGGAGAGAAAGATGAATTGGGGGGGAGAAATTAAATGAAAGATGAATTGGGGGGAGATGAAATGAAAGATGAATTGGGGGAGATTAAATGAAAGATGAATTGGGGGAGATGAAATGAAAGATGAATTGGGGGAGAAATGAAATGAAAGATGAATTGGGGGGAGAAATGAAATGAAAGATGAATTGGGGGGAGAAATGAAATGAAAGATGAATTGGGGGAGATGAAATGAAAGATGAATTGGGGGAGATGAAATGAAAGATGAATTGGGGGGGAGATGAAATGAAAGATGAATTGGGGGGGAAATGAAATGAAAGATGAATTGGGGGGAGATGAAATGAGAGATGAATTGGGGAGATGAATTGGCAGAGACTCTGGGACTGGCATCCAGCAACAATCCAAAAGCCATGGAGGACAACCGCGCCAGGTCAGCCTTGTCCCAAGACCCCGTAGAAGAGACGGAGTTTCAAAAAGAGATGCGGATGAGGTTGGATTGGTCGGTCCTAACCCCTCTGATAAGGTCATCCTAGCCATCATGAAAGAGGTCAACGCTTTTCTAAAGAAGGAAAGAGAACGCAGAGACCGCTGGGCAGAGATGCGACCACCCGAGGGAGCTGTGCTGGATGAGGAAAACATTGGCACCCAGGATGTGGAGTGCAACGAGGCCAAGTTCTTGGTCTGGATCGAACCAGAGAACAATTGCAGCCAGGAGGAGAACTGGCTGGGTACTAACCCATATACCCAGATAACATATGCCTCCGCGCCAACCATGACCGTCAACCCCCCCACAAGTAAGGCTAAAAAGAAGCAGAAGGGTAGACGGGTGAAAGAAATGGAGGTGGTGCTGGATCAAGAAGGCAAATGTTGTGACCTGCTTCGAAGGGAGGTAGAAACTTTGAAATGGCGTCTAGACTCTGCCACCCAGAGCGAGAAAGATACTGGCCTGCAATTGCACCGGCTACAGGATCAGCTACTAGATGGCCAGAGAGAGCTGGATGAGGTGAAACTATCCAGAGATGCTGTGGAGGCAAATGTACAGCGCCTGGAAATGGAGAGGACTGGCTTACAGGAGTTACTGAAAGCTGCTGAGTGAGCCAAGGAATATGCTGCTCAGGAGCGAGATGAGGCCATAGACTTGGTGCTTTAAAAGTCCAGGCAGCCCAGGAGGAAAAGTGCCTCCTGGAAGGCCAGATCCTGCAGCTGGAAGAGAAATTAAAAGACAAGCAGAATCACGCAGATCAAGTAGGTGATGATCTCGAGAAGGCCATGCTGCAGATTAACCAGCTGAGAGCAGACAAGGAGGCAGAGCAAGTCAAGGCCCAGCTGCGCGAGAAGGCACATCAAGAGCTACAGGAGCAGCTTGCTGCAGAGACCCAGCAACGCCACAGTAATGGTGAGCAGTTGCAACAATCTGAAAGTTTGCCGTGCATTGCCCACCAACAGCTGGAAAACGAGAGGCTTCAGACTGTGCGGCATCAACAGATCTAGGCCGAGCTGCTGGCATCAGTTGCTGAACTGGAAGCAAGGACCATGCGGCTAGAGGTACAACTGGATGCCGAGATCGTCAGGCGGCATGCCGTCGGTGAGGAGTTACACCGGACAGATGAGTTGGGAAAAGAGATCAGCCTCACATTGGAGCTCATCACGGCCCCAGGTGAGGAGCCAGCCACAGAACAGAGCAGGCATCAGGGAGAGGAGGCAGTCAGCCGTGCTACCCAGCAGTGAGTGTACCCCGTTCTACTGGAGCCGGACACTGTGTTGACAACAGAGTGTGCTGGGTCATCGAGGAAGATGGAGACCACTGCCCACCTGCCAAAGCGACTGGTGAGTGACAATCCTGAGAGGCTGCACCCATTTGAGATTGTGGGGATTGCAGTGGGCTGGGCCCCTGCTAAATGTTTGGGAGGTGGGCATCAGCAGAAGGAGAGACTGGGGACTATAAATGCTGACTGGGTTCTGGTTCTGCCGAGGTATACTGGAGAAAAGTATGGGGAGGAGGCCCAGTGTGCCCACTAACAAACTATTTTTCTCTGATGACTGTGGTGGCCTGTTGCGTGGTGCACTGGACAAGAGGGGTTGTCTTGCCTCTTACCTCGGGACTATGGACCCACAACCCTGCAGCGACCGTCAGACCCCACTGATGGTGCTTGTGCGCTAGTACCCTGGAACTTTACAAATGGTGCAGGAAAGGGACAAAGGGAGAGGTCTTGTCAGTGGCAAGCGATCCGTTGGGATCAAAGCTCGCCCTGACGCCCTGGAATGGGGGACATATGTGACGAAACGGTCGCCCCAATGTTTATTTGCAGTTATTTTGCATTACAGTTTATTGTCTCTGTATATAAGGTAGAGTGTTTGTTCTGTGTGTGCTATTATCTGATGTCTGCGTTACATTAATATTCCCTTATGTGTTTATTGTAGAGTATTGTTTCTGTGTACCTTCTCTCTGTATAGTGTATATCTCTGTATTAGCTGTCCTCTGTCTTTATACTATACTTCTCTGTGGCTACCCCCCCTCTCTGTAAATTGTATTTTCCCTGCAGTAAGAAGATTCCTTTAAGATGAGAAGGCATGTGTAAACACTCCATTGTGTTAGATGAGTCTTTCTATGGTAAAAAAAAAATCAATGGTAAAACCACACCTTGAATATGACGTGCAATTTTGGGCACCTGTCTTAAGAAAGGATATTGTGGCACTAGAAAAAGTGCGGAGACGGGCAACTGAATTAATAAGGGGAATAGATTTAAGTAATGAGGAAAGGCTAACAAGCTTAACCACTTAAGGACCGCTGACGCACTATGACCCGCGGAGTCCCTTAGACCCGCGGACGTACATGGTACGTAAGCGGCTCTTAATCTTCCTCCCGCCTGATACTTACCTCCCTCTCTGGATCCCTCGCAGATCTGGCAGGGAGGAAGCCTGCCCCGTGATCTAGATGGGCCGGAGAGCTCGATGACGTCACCACGCTGCGTGGTGACATCATCAGCAGGTGCCCCCATTGAAATCAATGGATGGGGGGCTCCTTCGGAGCCCTCTATCTCCCCAACCATTGAAGATAGAGCACTGCAAATTGCACCGCTGGAAAGGGGGGAGCTTTAACCATTTCGCTGCCGGATCGCGACTCGGCGCAAATTTGCGCCAAATCGCGATTTAAACCTGGAGGGGGCTGACGTCGTATGTGTGAGGATGTCAGTGGGCCAGTTAACCCCCTAGCTGCCAAGGGGAGATAACGGGATCCAAAGGATCCCCCTATCTCCCGATCCGTGGCAGCTAGAGGGTCAAGCTGGACATCATTGGAAAGGTCTGATCATGGCTAGGTTCGGTGTAAAAGAAAGCTAAAAAAATAAATAAATTTTAAAAAATTGGGTTTTTCTTTTAATTTTTTTTGTCTGGGGTGGTTTAGTTAAACAGGAGCTAGTGGTCATCTAAACATAATGAGCATAAAACAGTCAGAATGAGCTCAGTGCACATAGGTGAACTGGCTCAGCAATGAAGGGGTTAAAAAGCAAAAACATGTATAAATTGGGTATTTCTATTCTCGGCACAAAATTCTGAAACTATTTAGCCAGGGTCTTTTTTGATGGTTGTAGATTTTGGGGATTAAATTACGAAAAAGTGTGTTTTTACCATTTTTTCACCATATTTCATACTTTTTTTATAGTAAATTATAGGATATGATGGAAATAATGGTATTTTTAGAAAGTCTATTTAATGGCGGGAAAAAAGTGTATAATATGTGTGGGTTGCATAAACGAGTAAGAGGAAAATTTGACCTAAACACAAACGTATTCATTAACCCCTTCACTGCTGACGACGTGTGGGACACGTCCTCAGTTACTCCCGCTGTATGCTGAGGACGTGTCCCACACGTCATCAGCTTTGCGGGACCCCCGTAGGAGATACTCACCTCTCTGTCCGGGGTCCCGCGGCGGTCTGACTTCAGCGTCCTCAGACGCTGAAGTTAAGACCCGCCTGACGTCAATGACGTCATCGCGCCATGCGCGATGATGTCGTTTCCAGGTGACCCCCCGGCAATGCTGGGAGATCACCTGGAAGGGGGGGATCAGTTCGGATCCCTCTCCCTCCAGATCGGGAGGTCCCACAAAGAGAAGCAAGGCACCACTTAAAAGGGGATTGTCTCCCCTTTTAAGCGGTGCCTGGCTTTGACCCCTTAGGCACTGGGTCGCACTTATAGAGTACCTCCTGGTGTTGACTCCTGTTCAGGGATTGGTATGCTTTCTTTCCATATCTCCTGACAATCAGGTAGAGTAAATTAGAATCCAGCAAAAGGATCCTTAAGGAATAGATTTATCTGTATTTAGCATACATTTTCAGAGTTCTTTGTATTTTATCATATTTGTCTTATGTTGTGTGGTATTGTCTTTATATTGTGACTTGATTTTGTTATATGTTACACAGCAAAAATTAAGTTTTATTTTTTCCTGACCACATTTATGCTTCCTAAGCATGCAAACTGTTTCTTTCTCCATATATGGGAAAAAGCAGACAACCTAGGACCGAGCCATAGGGTACACCATCAGTGAAATTGAAGAGGAGGAATTGCCAGCAAGGGATACTGAGAAGGATCTATTGGAGAGGTAAGATTTTAGCCAAGAGAGGGTGGTATCACAGAGACCAAGAGAGCTGAGGGTCTTTAGGAGGATGGAATGGCCAACTGTATCAAAGGCAGCTGAGAGGTCAAGTAGGATCAGTATGGATTAGTGGCCATTGTATTTAGCAGAGAGGAGGTCGTTAGTAACCTTTGAGAGAGCAGTTTCTGTTCAGTGTTGTGAGCGAAAGCCAGATTGTAGGGGGTCAAGTAAGGAGTTGGGGGACAGGAAGAGGGTTAAGCGGACATAAACTAGCCTAATATTCTTGAATCTAGTGGAAGTAATGATACCGGGCAGTAGTTTTCAAGAGAATTTGGGACGAGGGAGGTTTTCTTGAGAATGGGTGTGATAGTGGCATGCTTGAAAGGAGAGCAGAATGAACCAGAAGAGAGGGATATGTTGAAGATGTAGAGGGATATGTTGAAGATGTGAGTAAGAGTGTGAGATGAGGACGGAGAAGATAATAGGTCTGAAGGGGTAGAGAGGGCAGGAAGTGAGGTGGGTGTAAGACAGCAAAGAGCGAACTTCATCCTCTGTGGTTGGGATGAAGAAGCTGAAAGTCGAGGGGGGTTGACTAGAGGAGAAGTAGTAAAATTAAATGTTTGTGCTGGGATGTTATTATGAGTTGTGAGTTTTCTTTATGAAGTAGTCAGCGGGATCTTGAGCACTGAAGACGGACGGTGTAGTTGGTGCAGGTGGGTAGAGAAGCAAATTAAAGGTTGAGAAGAGTTTTTTTAGGGTTGGACAAAAGAGAGGATATAAGAGAGGAGAAGTATGTTTGTTTGGCTAGGTGAAGGGCAGCTGTATAAGCTTGAAGAATTAACTTATCTCGTTGATGAAGTCAAGTAGCGCATCTGCCTGGAATGCGAGGGCTGGAACTGACTTGTGATTTTGTGCAGTTGTGAAGGAGCTAGAGAGTCCAGAGCAGAGGAGAGAGTGTTATTATACTGGGATATAGCAAGGTCAGGTCAGGTTATAATGGTAGTGTGGGAGATGGGATTTTGAATGAAATCGGAGAATTGTAGAGGATCCAAGGCCTGAAGATTCCTAGAGGTGTGGGGAATGGGAGGGAGGAGAGGAAACTGGTTCTGTTGAGAGGTTGATGTTAATGGAGAGTAGATGGTGGTCTGAAATGGAGAATGGTAAAGTCCGAATTGGTGCAGAAGTAAGAAAACACTCTCAGAGTAATTCAAAGAGAATTGAAAAGTCACCGCACGTTCAGTGACTTTTCATTCTCTTCAATTCGGTTCATTTTGCCGATCCCATTTCGGCGACCCTGCGGTGTATTCAGCAAGCACCACAGGGTCCCCGAATTGCAGGGAAAGGCCGCAGCAAACCCGACGAAAACGAAATCACAAAACTCGGCAAATGCACGCCGAAAACCCGCAAAAACATCTGGATTAACTCGCTGAAAACACTGGAAAAACCCGAGCAGGAGCCGATCACACGCAGCGAAGCTGCTGTAAAAAGCCGACACCGCAGACGAAGGCAGTGAATAAATTAGAAAAACAGTTTGCTTGAATGTTTGAAAAGTGAAACGCTGTTTGCAAAGAAACTACTGAGCGAAAATGTCTGAAATTTACATATGAGGTCCAAGGAATGATAATAAAAAGGGCTGTTACAGAAAAAATAAGTAAAAAAAAATGCTTAAACTATCCTAAGAAATCTATAAATAAAGAGACTCTTTACTGCAGAATTTTATAATGAACGGTTTATTATATATTGAATTAAAACGGGAATATTTTTAACATTGAAGCCTATGGGATTCGCCTGAATAAACCTGCCGAATTAAACCACCGAATGGCAGAGCAGGGAACCTTTCACTGCTGGTTTGTGTTCTCTGAATAGCCGAAGCAGTACTTTTTTATGGGGATTCACTGCCCTCAAACAGGCACCGAACAGGCACCGGATTTGGCGAATTGCCTGCTCTCTGGATAGCCAAATGGCCAGGAAAGGTAACCGAACGCTGATTTTCAGCGTTCGGTTACCTTTCTCAAGCAATTCGGATCTCTTTGAATTACCCTGCAAGTTTATTGAGTGTCCATTGTGGTGAGTAGAGGATAGGGTGGACTGTGAAAGACCAAAAGGAGTATGTAAGAGAAAGTTGTTTAGCAGTAGCAGGGGCAGAAGGGTCGTCAATGGGAATATTGATGTCACCAAAGATTAGCGTTGATAAATTAGCAGATAGTAAGTGAGATAACCTGGCTGCTTTCCATAGGTGAACGATATGGCTGTATATGAAATGCAGATATATTAAACAAAGATTTCATTCATATATTAATGATCCCTTATTGCATTTCCATAGTGAGGCCCTTTGCCCCATAGAAACCTGACTTGGTTCGCATTGCATATTAGAAGAATTGGCTTAATTTTTGAATCATGGATCAGGTTTTAAAACAAAAATTATTAATTTAAACAATTTGTATATAAAAGATAGCCGTTAGTTAAACGTATGGAAATGGAAGCATGGGGATTTGAACGAGATTAGCAATTATTACTTAAATGCTGCATTTTATTTTCCCTATTACATATCTCATTTTCTGTTTGCAATGATACCCTGCCTAAGCAAATCGTGAATGGATAAAACACTGTTGCTATGCCAATATGATGCCTACCTAGCCTTGTTTACCTTGTCAGTCAGTGTAGCGGAATTTGTCTCTAATAATTCTACATGGCAAAAGAAATGTCTGTGAAAACCTCCTGTCTGAATCACACATGTTCTCTAACCCCCCCCCCCCCTTGTCTATTGGATGCTGAAAGCCTGTAAGCCATCCTGCAATATTAAAGACTGCAGAGGAATCAATTGAAAAATATAATACAAGAGTAGTGACTCAAATAGGTCAGAAAATGCCTTTTTCGCGCTGTCTCCTGTCTTCTCATAAATTACTTCATTGAAGTAAATGTTTTATCTGAGAAAAAGTGCCAGTAACAGCTCTATGTTTATGAAGTGTCATAGCAATGATATTTGCTGCTATCGGCAAGGATCCTATAGAGATCTTACATACGGTTCCTTGCTATCACGTTTATCATTTCTCTTTTTTTTAGGCTTTTTTTCTCTACAGGTGTATGTTAGATACATGCAAGCTTTTGATATTATCTATAAATATAACAATCATGTTTTGAACAATTACAACCCCACACTTTTCTCTAAGGGTCCCATGAAAATACTCACAGTACTCTTACTTAGGCTCAGCTGTTTTGAGTGATTTGTGGTTTGCCAATATGAACCTACAATATATAACGCAGTCACCTCATTATGGTTTATAGCCACGTGTAGTCTACTTATAGATGTAAATTAGCTGTCAAAGGTGTAGCCATGATCAAATAAACTCTTGTTGTACATTTATGGACAAAAGAGATGCAGGGGTTATACAATGCAGACATATGTTAAATGACAATCAATACATTTTTAATTAAATGCATCGGTCTAGCAAAATCAATATTACTCTTCTAAGCAGCTAAAAATAGGCTTTCACTACAACTAATTATGACTGGAGGGAGGGGGATTGGAATTTCTTTCAAGTGCATTTGCAATTTTTATGGATTTATTTATTTGCAAAGTATTTTACCAGGAAGGATACATTGAGATTTCTCTCATTTTCAAGTAAGTCCTGGGTTCAAGTACATTGAAATTTTTACAGTAGTTACAGAAATACATAGTAATAAATGTAAGATATTAAAAACAAAACATAAATATACAGGTTAACACAGAAAATAAATATGTAAGAAATATATTCACTATGTTACATGTTTACATGTAATGCAATGACTGGCATAAGCATTTGTTGTACAATCTGCTTTCTTACCGCGGGGCTCAGTCAGGATTTGTTTCTGTACAGGGCACCTAGTTTGGGGTAAAATTTAGATGAGAGTTTTTCGACATGGGGGCCAAAGGATAGATTTGGGTCTAACCACATACCTAGATATTTGAGAGAAGTGACTGGTCAGCATGCCATTGATTTGTCCTGACACATAGATGGGGAGTTTTTAATTTATGTAGTTTAGGTGCTGTTCCAAATAGCATCGTAACAGTTTTGTCAGTATTTAGAAAAAGTTTGTTATCTGCAATCCACTTGTCTACCTCTGTGAATTGTTCTTGCAGCACGGCCTCAAGCTGCGGGAGATTTGGATGCAACATTCTACATCTTATCTTGAAGCTTAATCAACTATCTTCAATGAATTCAAATTTTAAATAATACATAGATAACATAGGTTTAGTTGCCAAAGTCTTAACGTCATGGTGCATTTAATTAGCATAGTTATGTGGTTGTCTTCTCGAACATGTGTTTGGGAAAGTAATAGTTTTAAATGAGTTTCTGAAACAAGTAGTTAGATAAAGCCATATTACCGTATATACTCGGGTATAAGCCGACCCCCCTACTTTTTCCCACTTAAACCTGTGAAAACGTATTGACTCGCGTATAAGCCTAAGTGGGAAATGCAGCAGCCACTGGTAAATTTCAAAAATAAAAATAGATACCAAAAACCTGCTAGGGTGGGTTAAAAGAATGAGAGGGGCCTTGGGGGGATCCATTCTGTCCTGCAACAAAATATAATCCTCAGTGCAACTGTTACTCACCATCAACTCGGCACTCGGAGAGTGCTCTCTGCCTGTCCTCCGATATGAGATTTTTTGCTGTTAATTCGTCTGTATTTGGAAAATTGCAATTCTGGGCCAATTCTGAGTTTAGTGAATTACCCCTTTAATGTTTACATACACGTCCAAGACCCACTGGGGAACTGACAGCCCAATGGGAAACTAGTCTGCTTTTTGTACTTGGGATTAAAGGTGAATGTGCATGTCAGTACGTTCGTGGATCCCCCTCGGCTCTGCACGGGTCATCTTTAAGAGGCAGTGACACGCACCCCTTTTAACCCTGCACTGACTGTCGCACGGTAACAACGCTGGAGGACTAGCATGTCCTCCTGGCCTGCGACTGCATCTAGCTTGCGGTGGCGGACTGTGCAAGGGCTGCAGACACCTTGCCCCAGCCATCCCTGCATGTCACCCAAGCATGCACTGCCCGCCGCCGATTCCTTAGTCCTCCATTGAGAAGGTCCAGCCTGCTGCTGTAGCATGCCTCCCAGCTACATATCTCGAGGCTGGGAATGGCACGCTGCACTGGCGCGCCCCCTCCAGCATGATGACATCACCGTGCATCGCACACAGCCGCAGCCGTTTCCAGCCTCGTGATAAGTAGCTGGGAGGCCAGTCCGGCCCTGTCCTTGACTCGCGTATAAGCCGAATCGCATTTTTTTTTACTCAAAATCTGAGTCAAAAAACTCGGCTTATACGCGAGTATATACGGTAAATTAAATGAACACAGAAAAAATACTGAATTCCAACAAATAATTTGTCCATTCGTCTTCTTGTAGATCCCTTCCTTATGACAAAAATAAGAACAATCACACAAAATAATGCAATTTGATAACTATCAAAGGCTCTTCAGGTTATGCAACATATGTGAGGTTCTTGTTACCCACTAATAATTAGCGAGCACCTGCTGTATGACTTAAATTTTCTAACTCCTGTAAGCAGAATGTAAAAGATTTGAATACAATGGTTTTGACCATTAGGTAGAATATGAAGGATGATGACATATAATAATGGAAAGGTGGGTCTCGATTCAGTACAATATATTCAGTACAATATAGTACAACTGAGACATGAGGTAACCCCAGGTTATCCAGGTTTGATTTAAGCCATATGTGGAAGAAGTGAAGTGTGATAATGGCAAATTTACCATGATAAATGGGTATGGTTAAGATTGATAGCACCAACTAAAGCATGGTTGACTGGATGCTGTCTATTTTAGGCGTAGGTGGATGAATATGTGAGAAATGGATGGGTAGATGCAGAAAGAAGTGATGAAAAAAGCATTGCAGCAGGAAATTGATATTTTATAGGGATGAAACAAATGCTTTTAAAAATAAATTTGTAGATTGTGAAGTTAAAACACAATAGTAGTAGTAGGAATATGTGGTGTTCTTAAGATGAGACAAGTGCCGTAGGGGTTAAGGTGGTTTTGGTGTATTGGGTTTTGATTTCAGAAATTAGGGTTTACATACAATTTATAAAAGTTAGCAAATACTTATTTTTTTTACCAGTTATGGACCAATAGGTTTCAAGACTTTTGCACTGAGCTGGCAGCCATCAGCTGGTGCACAGATTTGGACAGAAGGGTAATAAATTATAACTTCTAAAGCTTCTCAACAACACATCAAATTTCCTTTAATGTAGCCCATAAAAATGAGACCCTCTGCAACACCTTTAAGTGTTTCAGTGCGGGAAAAAAAAGGACCTACGTAGTTTCACGATAACGAATCAAGGTGACTCAAGTGTTTTATTGTAATATCTAATACTTATATAAAAGCATTGCTCTTACCTTATTACAATATTCCACTTATACAGCAAACAATAAGGTACTTTATTGTTGTTCTGTCAAATAACTGAGATACATGGTAATATATCTGTATACAACCTGGAAAAAAATATGCTACCGAGAATTATGCCCATGGAGAATCAGCAATTAGCTTGGCCAGCAAGCCAACGGACCTTTTGTAAGTCTGTTTTTCTTTTTCTTCAAATGTCAAAAGCAAAATTGCAGATATGCATTACATAGAGTGCATCATACATATTAAGCAGTTTGGATCATTTGTAATACAGTATATTGAAATAAAACAGTTACATTTTTCTCCAAGGGGTAAAAAAAGAAGATTATAAAAACAGATTTAAATGTGTCAAAAGTAAAATGTCAAATGTAAAGGAGCTGATTTTTTTCCCACAGGGTGCAAGAAATCTAATTTCGGAATGTTTAGTTTTGTATGTTACAAGCAGATTCATCTCAGAGCACTCCAAACCAAAAACTGGCCATACCATAAAATTCAAAGTGACTTGTCAGCGTGACATGGCATATAGATTCTTTCTAGATGCCCCTACCTGATATCAACAATCTCTGCTCTACTCAATCATTTATAAATTCATTTCTATAAATAAATAAGTGGTTGATCAATTGAAGACACGTATGCTACAGAATACAGTACATCTATAAAATTAATTACAATTACACTATTTCCCCCCTCCTAGTTCTATTGTGATTTAATTTATATATGCTACCTTGGCCTACTGGGTCCTATTTTGACTTTGTCAGTAACCAGGATCCTCTAAGGGTAAATGTCATTGTGAAAACCAATAACTCTTAGTGGCTCCCTTTTACCGACGCTACTACAACTGAACTGCTTGAGCCATAGTATCAGCTGCTCACAGATACTGGCAGCTGTACCACTACTTGTAGCAACTCCTGGAATCCATGGAACCAAGAAAGTCAAGAGAGTTTGTGTATGTTGGATTGCACTGCGGCCACTGAGGGACACTGGAATCTATTTGCTCACAATGTTGTATTACATGTGGCTAGAGGACTGCACCACTGGATCAGGGGTAAGTTTGGGATTTTTTTTATTGTGTACTCCATAAGTGATTTTACAAAAAGCAAAATCACTTAGTAGCAGTCAGAGACATTATCTGCAGAATACAGCTCGAGATGAAACCACTGAGCTACCATGGAATAGCTTTCTGTTCTGTTGCTGAACAATCATTAACAGCTCCTATACAAAGCATAAGAGACATTAATAAAAAGTACAGAGCTGCTTGTGACAAGGTTGGAATAGTGGCTCAAGCCCAGCTGTTATCTTAGGCTAGGGTCAGACGAACGCATTTTTCGCGTTGTCCGTGAAAAAGTGCGTTCAAACCAATAGAAGTATTTTTTCACGGAATACGCGATAGTGGTCATACGACGTGCATTTTCGACCGTAATTTTGTACGGATCATCAATAAAACACTTTTTGTGTCTGGAAGTTATGTAGGCCAGACATTAGCAGCGTCCGACGTCTCCTAATCACGCACACACGCCGCTAGCGGACGCAGTGCACTCTGTACGTCAGTAGTAGCGGTTTCACGTTCTCGTAAAAATGCGTTTGTTTGCCGCTTGCGTTGCCCGGCAGAACTTTCAAGCGGCCGTACTACGTATATTGCCTGTCATTTGCCGCTACTATGGCCGTGATAAAGTGCGGCTGCACTGCGTTCGTCTGACCCCAGCCTTACTGGAACGGTTGGAATAGGGCCTTGAGTATTCCTTTCATGTTTTCTTCTCGTTTGAATTTGTGTTATATTTTCTAGTAAGAACACACTACTGAACGTTTTTACCACGTTCTCCATCAATGTTTGGTTGGCTATGATGTATTTAAGTTAATATTCAAGGTTTTGCATGGCATGCTCATACTTCTGTGCAAGCAAACTATGCCTTGTACAGGTAGTTCTGCTCATGTGGATCTTCTGTGCAAGTACGGCCATTACGTTAAAGTATCTTGACCTGATGGCTGTATTTTGACCACTATAGAAACCGCAAATGAATGTTGGGCAAAAGCTATATAAATCTGCAAAGGTAAAACTCTTCAAGAAGTGTACAGTAAAGACAATACCATTCCTCCTGTATGGACATGCCCATTTAGTGTACAGGTCATTATATTATTGATAATCTCAGTTGTAAGCTTATTTAATGAATTCCTCAGTGGTGTAATAGTGATAGTGTTGTAAGTGCAGTCCTTTAATTAGAGGAAATGTTTGCAATGTAGTCTATGCTTTGTGTAGGTTATGCATTGCAACACCTGTAAAACGTTACTATAGAAGTTCCAGAGTTGGCATTAGTAAGAATAAGCATGTCAACATGACAGATGCGCACAACGACCTGCAAGGCAGATAGTTAAACACTTGCCATTTTTGCCTTCATGTCATGGGAATTAAAGAGGCATTTCATTTATTCACTTAAACACTGGAACCAATCCTTCGAGACTTGTGAATATTAATGTGACTTCTCATCATTTTACTTGACATAAAGAAATGGGGACTGAATATACTTCTAGTCTGCTTGCTTTTGGAGACGATGAAAAGAAACTGTCATTTTCACATCATTTTTCAAAGGTCACCACATTTCACAGGCAGAGGAAAGGGGGGTAGAAAGAAGGTTGAAGAAATGACTCGTTATGAGGATAGAGCTACTCTTGTGTAGCTGATTGCCATCTGTGCACAACAGAGATCTGATAATTAAACTCTCTTTGGGCACTTTTTTTTTGAATGGCATGCCAACACTCTCCTGCTCAAACACCACACACACTTAAAATAAACAAACCGAAATTGCCATCTGATTCTCGTAGCCAAAAGTTTTAACAGCACTTAGACAAACTGTTTCTACATTATTACCACGCCATTATCGTCAAATACAATGAGATATCAAATAAATCACAAACCACAAACATTGTCTTCTTTTATAACCAGAGTGGTAAGTGTAATAGAAAGGGAACGTGTTATTTTATAGTGTTTGTAAATATAATAGTATGTTTCTATGGGAATCTGAAACACCTGAATTGCTCTATCATTTACAATGTATTATATTCCACTATTTTATCACTTATCTTTATATATTTATTGTAAAAAGACAGAAAACCTTCTCAGCTCAGCAATTGTGCATTGCTGAAAAATATACGGTCAGGTCCAGAAATATTGGGACATCGACACAATTCTAACAGCTTTGGCTCTATACACCACCACAATGGAGTTGGAATGAAACAAATGTGCTTTAACTGCAGACTGTCAGCTTTAATTTGAGGGTATGTACATCCAACTCAGGTGAACGGTGTAGGACTTACAGCAGTTTGCAGATGTGCCTCCCACTTGTTAAGGGACCAAAGGTAATGGGACAATTGGCTTCTCAGCTGTTCCATGGCTAGGTGTGTGATATTCTGTATAGAGCCAAAGATGTTAGAATTGTATTGATGTCCCAATATTTCTGGACCTGACTTTATTTGAAACAGTTTTGTATTTGTGTAAAAACAATCACTTGATACTTTTAGCTGCATTCATAATAGCAATGCCAGATGACTTGAGGGCAAAGTTATTATCCACCTTTCAACACACAGACTGGAACATCCTACAAAAGCTGAGAATTGTCCACTCTGACTTGTGCATTTCTATACAGACTTCGGAGGGAGAGATTGAGGACTGGAGGGGAGAGAACTGACATTGTACATAACCTGTCATTGTATCTGACTGTGATGTCACTATGATCCCCTGTTGTAATATCATGATTGATCGCCCTAACGCGCAGAACCTCAAAATACCTCAATATTCCTGTAGCAGACATTATAATGCCCGGTTTCATACAGAAAAGTCACACATAAGCCAAAATCAGGATAGGAGAGACCCACAGAATCGAGTGGCAAGTTGGTTCACAAGGGTAATGTAGCGCTCACTCCCGGAGGAGCCGCTGAAAATGAACCACGGGTCAGTCTCCCCACACTAGGGAATAAATATACTCCAACACAGTTGTGAGTTTTTATATTTATATAGTTTACTAAAATATTTGAGCAGATGTTGAAACACGGTATTCACAAGTATTATTACAGTATTTTCGTATCCCGGTAAAACGCGTAGCGGAAAAGAAACGAAACACGAGGCTTCGTATTTCGGAAAATAAAATATTCGCAACCGAACATAAAAGCAATGCAATTTCCCGATAGTTCAGAAAAAGGGACACGTAGCAAAACCCCAAACATACAATCCCTTCGTATTACGGCAAACGCGCAGCGGAAAAAGAGAAAAATGTATTCGGAACGTATCGTTGTCTTTAACCCCCGTTCCGATTCGCAAAAGGAAAGGAGTCCTGCACAGGTTAAGTCCCAGAATGTGAAAAGTGTATCTGTGTGTGTGTGGTACCCGGGTACTGTTCAACTGGCCAGTGAGTTTATTAAAGGAAGGTCTTCGACTAGTCAGCTGGGGCCCTGCGGACCTCAAAGAGAAAACAGCAGAGCGTCCTTTAATCATAAAACAGCCTTGGAGGCCTCTCACCCATCCGGCGATTGCTTTAGGCTCCGCTGACCCAGGACGTCTCTCCACCCGATCTTGACTGGGGATACTAGCGGCCGGATCCGTTGTCTGACTCCACACAGCTTTTCCAGCTCACCACTTGCTCTCCGTTCGATTCCTCCGGTCTCCAGCAATGCCTGGATCCCGGCGGGTCTTCTTCTCCTCAGCTGGGGTGATCCTCTCTGGACTAACAAGTCTCTCTTGGTCTCTGTTGGTCTCTGGCCTAACCCTCTCGTGATCTCTTCGATGCGTCTGCTCTCTTTCCTTCCCTGGCGCGCTCTGGAACTTTCTCCACGAGGCAGAGGATGTAAGTGTCCAGTCCCCACCCACTTCCTGTCTTCTTGCAAAGCATGCCGGGCATTGTAGTCCCAATGTCCAGTATCTCTGATCGCGATAGGTACTGCCACAGCAAGATTTTACCACAGCGCTACACTCTCCCCCTCCTAAAACTCTTGGGTCTCTCCAAGGAGGTACAACAGTTACATTACATTTCCACAATATTTAAATACAATTTACACAACATGTACAGGTTCAGCAGCATACAGGCAGTGGGTTAGGAACACTTCCTCAAGTTGACTCATATTTTGGGCTACCTCAGCTAGCATAGCAGACACTTCGGGCAACCTCCGCACCGTGGCGATGGCCTCTTCAGTGCTATGTCCTGGTGAGTCGTAGGTGAGTCGTTGGGGCGGTCGAACAGAGCGTTTTGGTTCTGGCTCAATCAGTTCCTCTTCAGGTGGAAGTACTATAGGCGTTGGCTCAATTCTTCTCTCTATCACTGGAGCAGACGTTTCTTCAGAGTATGATCCCTCCAGTGAAGGCATAGAACTATAATCACCTGAGTAAGCTTCCGGAACTACCGAGATCCCCACATCCTCAGGGACTTCCAACTGAAATTCAAGAGGCTCAGGGATGTCAACAGTCTCAGGGACTTCCAACAAGAATTCAGGAGCTTCAGGCCTCAAATTACTCTCCCATCGTTCAGGAACTGAGGTAATCTCTTCAGGCTCCGGTGAACGTATCCAGTCCAGACAGAAACTTTCTTCCTCACTGTCCCTTTCGCTCCCTTCGACCACCCGAGTCTGTTGAGACCGGGTAACAGGAGGCAAACATGGAACAGGCAGATTTGGCAGAGGCGGTTCATTCCCAACTGGCATTCTCACAGCCTCCCTCAAAGGTAACAAATGATTCCGGTGCCAGTTCTTGAGAGGCCCAGCCTTTCCATCCGGGCGAATCTGATACACTGGTAGACCTGGTAGCTGTTTGCAGACAATGTAAACCTGGGAACTCCACCTATCCGCCAACTTGTGTCTTGCAGCAACACCCAAGTTCTTCAGTAGGACCCTATCACCAGGTTGTAGATCTTGTATCCGGACCTTCAAGTCAGTCATAGTTCCTTTTGTTTCTTTGCTCCCTGTTTCCCGAGGTCAACCGGGCCTGTTCAAATGCATTAGCCAAATTTTTCCGAAGTCTATCCACGTAGTTTCTATGGGAAGCTACTGACGTCTGGTCTAGAGATAACCCAAATGCCAAATCAACCGGCAGTCGAGCCTCTCTTCCGAACATAAGACGGTACGGTGAATATCCAGTTGCATCGCTCTCCGTACTGTTATATGCATGCACCAGAGTAGCTATGTGACGACTCCAACTCTGCTTCTCCACATTCGACAAGGTCCCCAGCATGTTTAGCAATGTGCGATTAAACCTTTCAGGCTGAGCATCACCTTGAGGGTGATATGGTGTGGTTCGGGTCTTTTGGATTCCCAACAGCTCTAACAACTGCCCCACCAGTCTGCTTTCAAAGTCTCTACCCTGATCAGAGTGTATCCTCCTTGGCAGTCCGTAGTGAACAAAGAACTTTTCCATCAACACCTTGGCTACAGTCGGAGCGCGTTGATCTTTCGTGGAGAAAGCTTGGGCGTAACGAGTGAAATGATCAGTCACTATTAGAATGTTCCCTTGCCCACTAGCATCCGGCTCTAAGCACAAGAAGTCAATGCACACCAAATCCATGGGTCCCTGGCTCTGCAGATGGCTCATTGGAGCAGTTCGGGTCGGTAGAGTCTTTCTCTGAATACATCTCAGACAGGAATGACAATAGATTTCTACTTCAGCCCTCATACAAGGCCAATAGAACCTATCTCGCACCAGCTTAAAAGTTCTCTCTGCACCCAAATGTCCATGCTCATCATGTAGTGATCGCAGCACACTCTCCCTATGTTTAGTAGGGAGGAATAACTGTTGAATCTCTTCAGAGTTGGCTGAGGGGCCCCTTCGGTAGACCACCCCATCCAACATCTTTAACCGCTCCCACTCTTTGTAGACCAATCTGGCTCCACTCGGGGAGTTGGTTAACAAAATCTCTCGTTGGTTTGCAGACAGAGCCTTTATGGTCAAGGCAATTAAAGGGTCTCTGGCCTGATCCGCTTTCAGGTCCTGTCTCGAAAAGGTAGGTAAACTTTCATCCCTTAACTGCGTAGGGTTACAGTAGAATTCAGGAACAGCCGCAGCCATAACTCCTATGGCCTCCGCTTCAATCCCTCCTTTGACCCGGCGCTCTGTCCCTTGGCACAAAGCTTGCACCCCGTCTGGAGTCAACTGAGTCCATTCTGTAGTATAGGGTCTTCTCGATAACGCATCAGCATCTCGATTATTCACCCCAGGGCGATACTTCAGGCTGAACCGAAACCATGACAGAGCGGCCAACCACCGATGTCCCGTTGCGTCCAGTTTTGCGGTAGTAAGGATGTAGGTAAGAGGATTGTTATCCGTCTTAATCACGAACTCAGCTCCATACAGATAGTCTTTCAACTTGTCCACCACTGCCCACTTCAAGGCTAGGAACTCCAGCTTGTGAGTAGGATAGTTCTTCTCCGAAGGCGCAAGGCTCCTGCTCACGTACGCCACAGGCCTCAGCAACCCACCATACTCCTGATATAGGACTCCTCCCAGACCTTCTCGGCTGGCATCCACATGTAGTTCATACGGCTTGTGAGGGTCCGCATAGGCCAAAACAGGAGCTCGGGTTAGGCTCTCTTTCAGCTTTACGAAAGCTCCTTCACATTGACTGGTCCATTCACCTTGTATAGACTCTCGAGCTTTCCTTGGCCCCGGAGCTGACGGGTTTTTGTCAGAGACCTTACAGCCTTCTTCTGTGGTTTCCTTCTGCAGGAGTTTGTTCAGTGGTTGGGCTATTTTCGCGAATCCTCCCACAAATCTTCGATAGTATGAACAGAATCCCAAGAAAGATCTAAGCTCAGTGACGTTTCGGGGTCTAGGCCAAGAAGCTACGGCCTCCAACTTCCGAGGGTCTGTTGAAACACCTTCCGCTGAGACCACATGTCCCAGATACGTAACAGATGGTAGGCAGAATTGGCATTTCTCCAGAGACAGTTTGCCCCTCTTCATGGAGCCTCTTCAAGACCTTCTCCAAACGTTGCTCATGTTCTTCCAGAGTCTTCCCAAACACAATTATGTCATCCAGGTACACTAATACTTCGATTAGATTCATATCCCCGACTGTCTTCTCCATCAACCGTTGGAACGTGGCTGGAGCCCCCGTAAGGCCTTGAGGCATCCTGTTGAATTCAAAGAACCCCAGTGGACAGATGAACGCAGTTTTCTCCTTGTCTTCAGGATGCATTGGTATCTGGTGATACCCACTTCGCAGGTCTAGTACACTAAACCACTTTGCTCCAGACAAACACTGTAGGGCATCTTCAATCCGAGGAGTGGCATACTGATCGGGGATGGTTCTCCGGTTCAATGTGCGATAGTCTATGCATAAGCGGACAGAACCATTTTTTTCTTCCGGACCAACACTATAGGAGATGCATATGGGCTCCTGGACTCTTGAATCACCTTGGTTCTCTGTAACTCGTTCAGCTGCTCTCGCAGATCATCTAAGTCTCCTAGCGGAACTCGCCTTGATCTTTCGCGAAACGGCTTGTCTTCTTGTAATCGAATGCGGTGTTCAGTACTCTTAGCTAGGCCCACATCGAACTCCTCTTTTGAAAACAATTCCTTCCACTTTAGAACTTGAGACTGAAGACGTTTCTTCCATTCAGGTGAAATATGAGCGTCCTTGGGTAGAATCTTTCATCTGGAATCTCTTTACTCTTCCCCCTCCTGAATCGGTAGAGAGGGGTGTAGCAGACTCTACTTGCCCAATAGGCATTCGTGCTTTAAGGACTACTGGAAAATCCGTCACGTTGCACACACTGACCGAGACTCTTCCTCGTGTTCTCTTCAGAGCTTTGGTGGAGATTATTTCAGGAATTACTTCGACTCCGGTTTCACTCCCATGATCAAAATCGGTTCCAAGCACCACATAGGGGCCTGGTTGCGATCCATTCAACTTGACTGAAGCCCGGAAACTCGCTACTTCTCCTGCTTGCAGAACCTTCTCTGTTCCACCCAGTCTCCACAGTCTTCCCACCTCGGCAGGTGCCTTTCGTTCTTCGACCATCCTCTGATAGACCGGACGTAACATTGGGTGTACTCCTTGAGTTGAACCTTCTTCCAACACGATAGGCATCAGGAGACGCCGCACTAGGTCAGTATTCGTCCCCACTATCAGGGAGCTTCTGTTCGCACCGAGGGTCGAGGACACACAATAGCCAATGCATCACAACCCCCAGACTGCCCGATGACTTCAGATCCGATCTCCAACTTCACTTGCAGGTACCCGTCATAAGGGAGTTTCTCAGTGCCGATACCCCATATTTCCAAATCCTTCAATTCTTGCAGAGGAATGTGCTTTAAGTGTTTCTCGTAGAAGTCTCTGTAGATCAATGTCACTTGAGCCCCTGAATCCAACAGGGCTTTGGTGTAGACTCCTTCCACTTGGATTGGCACAATAGGAGAAGGACCTATCAGTTGGTCGGGAAACTTGGTGGCGGTATCCGGACACTTAGACCCAGTTTGTTGTACCCTGGCCTTTTTCTTGGCCCGTGCAGGTTTGGTGTGCATTGCCTTCCCATGACGTAGACCCGGATGCTAAGGGAGTGACTCTTTCAGTCCTGGCAGGCTCTACAGTCGGCTCGGCTTTGGGCCTTTTCGCCCTCTTAGCCTTTGCTTGATTTCTGGAGCGGGGTTCAACCCTCGGGCACTCAGGTTGCTCCTTCACTGGTGCCCTCTGGCGTTTCCCGCCGGTGAGGTAGATAACAGTCCCTCCAGGGCTTCCAACAGTCCCTTGACTCTATCCTTCTCAGGCTTTCGGCCTTTGCACTGTGCGCGGAAATGACCCATTTCTCCACACCCAAAACATCTCTTCTTAGAGAGCGGAGACGTAGTTGCTTGTTGAGATTTGGTTAAAGAGTTTGGACCAGACGCCACAGCAGCTCCCGTCGTCTGCATACCTGTGAGGAATTTCTGCATTTCTGCCTGCATCTCTGTCACCTTCATCAATACCCGACACAGTTCCGCGTGCGCTTGTTGCAATTCAACTTGAGCTTCCTGAACTTCCTTGACGGTTTTGGACAATTCACCCCGTTCAGGGAGGTTCGATTCTTTAGCAGCCCTCTCTGTAGATTTAAAAACAACTAGGTGTTCTTGTTCGTCCTCATCAGATCCATAGATATCTAGAGAGTCGCTTTCAGGCTGCAGACCGTCGTTATGTCTCACAGGTTGTGCATAAGCCCTTTCCCCCCGCCTGAAAGATTTCTCTTCTAGTAAAGCCTCTTCCTCTCGTACAACTCGGATCAGTTCCAGGTACTTTAACTCTTGGTTACCTGCTCTGCTTCTCAGCTGCATCATCACTGGATCTAGAGGTTGAGAGCCCCTCAGGATCTGTTTTATTCGGATCTTATCTACCTCGGCCGGTTCGACCCCTTTCTTCAGGTGTAGAATCTTATCCAGGCGCCTCATGTACTCGGTCATCCTTTCACCTCTTCTCTGATAGGTGTGTTCGTACTGATATACCAATTCGGCCGCCTTTTCAGTTCGCCCAAAAACTTCTTCAAGAACGTTTAAATAATCCAAAGCAGTACAATCTTTTCTACTCAGTTTTAGGTTTCTCACCGCTTCTGACGCAGGTCCCTTTAAGCTCTCGGTGATCCTTTGCTTTTTCTGGGCCTCAGGGACATCCCACTCATCCAGAGCCTGCATCGCCTGTTCCACCCATTCTTCAAAGGTTTCTTCTCCCGCCGGAGTTGGTACGTTTCCTGTAAAATTTCTTAACCGTCGATAACCGAAGTTAGTGTGAGGAGGGCTTGTTTTCTGACATTTAACCAGTAGATCTCCAATAGCCACGTTAAATTCAGGCCCTATCATGGCCAACGGACTAGGCGCGGAAACACTTGCGGATTCGCCACGTGGCGTACTTGGCTTAATTAGTTGGACTTCCACCTCTTCGGCCAGTTTCACGCTCGTGCCCTGAAAACATGGCGGAACACCCTTTCTCCATTCGAGAAGAACATACATGTGAGAAGTATCTGGTTTTTTTTCAATGTCCAGTATTAACCCCCGATGATCTGGTGCTAGCGTGGCCACGGCCTGGCGAATCTGATCTTCAGCCCAAGTGTCTGCTGGAATATCCATAACTATACAACATTCTGACTGGCTACTGTGCTCCCCACACCACTCGGCAACAGTGTCTGGATCCATATTTAACCCTTTAGATGCTTTTTCCAGAGACTGGATCCCGGAAACGAGCCCCCACGTGTAGCGCTCACTCCCGAGAGAGCCGCTGAAAATGAACCACGGGTCAGTCCCCCGCACTAGGGAATAAATATACTCCAACACAGTTGTGAGTTTTTAGATTTATATAGTTTACTAAAATATTTGAGCAGATGTTGAAACACGGTATTCACAAGTATTATTACAGTATTTTCGTATCCCGGTAAAACGCGTAGCGGAAAAGAAACGAAACACAAGGCTTCGTATTTCGGAAAATAAAATATTCGCAACCGAACATAAAAGCAATGCAATTTCCCGATAGTTCAGAAAAACAACGTAAAAACCCCAAAAACATACAATCCCTTCGTATTACGGCAAACGCGCAGCGGAAAAAGAGAAAAATGTATTCGGAACGTATCTTTGTCTTTAACCCCCGTTCCGATTCGCAAAAGGAAAGGAGTCCTGCACAGGTTAAGTCCCAGAATGTGAAAAGTGTATCTGTGTGTGTGTGGTACCCGGGTACTGTTCAACTGGCCAGTGAATTTATTAAAGGAAGGTCTTCGACTAGTCAGCTGGGGCCCTGCGGACCTCAAAGAGAAAACAGCAGAGCGTCCTTTAATCATAAAACAGCCTTGGAGGCCTCTCACCCATCCGGCGATTGCTTTAGGCTCCGCTGACCCAGGACGTTTCTCCACCCGATCTTGACTGGGGATACTAGCGGCCGGATCCGTTGTCTGACTCCACACAGCTTTTCCAGCTCACCGCTTGCTCTCCGTTCGATTCCTCCGGTCTCCAGCAATGCCTGGATCCCGGCGGGTCTTCTTCTCCGCAGCTGGGGTGATCCTCTCTGGACTAACAAGTCTCTCTTGGTCTCTGTTGGTCTCTGGCCTAACCCTCTCGTGATCTCTTCGATGCGTCTGCTCTCTTTCCTTCCCTGGCGCGCTCTGGAACTTTCTCCACGAGGCAGAGGATGTAAGTGTCCAGTCCCCACCCACTTCCTGTCTTCTTGCAAAGCATGCCGGGCATTGTAGTCCCAATGTCCAGTATCTCTGATCGCGATAGTCTCCATCTTGTGGCCAAAAATAGGTACTGCCACAGCAAGATTTTACCACAGCGCTACAGTAATTAAGATGTAGAGTCTCGAAACAGAGCCCGGTCAAGAACACAGAAAGCAAAATAGTTGATAAAAAGGTTGAGTAGGTAACAATGAATGAATACAATCAGGAAATAGCTACAGGGTAACCAGTGGAAAAAACACAAAAGATGAAACAGCAGTGAGATTATATAGCTATAGAGATTATATGAGTGGACACCCCAAATTCATCCAGCGGGAACGAAACCCATTCTGAGCATTAGGATACTGTAATTGCAGACACACCAGAATATTGACAAGGTGCAAGCTCAAATTATCCTGTGTTCCTCAATAAAGACATACCTGTTCAATCAAACACTTTAAATGAAAGGCACCACCTTCACTCATCTAAAACATGTACATGCCTCTGTCATCAAGGAAGCTTGTCACTAAATACCTAACAGCTCAACAGGTGTAGTCATTTATTTATGTTTTTTCTTACTAGTTTGAGCTCAGAGGTTTTTTATTTCAATAGTCAGTTGTAGCTTTAGAGCTTTAGATGTTTCTTTTTACAATTATTTTATCCAGGCGAAAATAAAGCAGAAAGCATGAAATAAACAGTTTGTTTAAAATATATGTATCCCCACATACTGAAAATACAGTTGCACCAAGAAGCTGTGCAGTAGAGGCTCACTGAAACTTACATTGCAACCTGCGAAAAAAAACTATACTGTACATTTGAAGCTCTACTGTAGCAGCTTCCTTATCCATTTTCCACAAATAGAAACATAGAAAAATGTCGGCAGATACGAACCTTTCGGCCCATCTAGTCTTCCCAATTACATGGATACTTTACCTGGATTTATCTTTTGTTTAGGATAGCCTTAAATAGAATATTATGCCAGTGAACAAGCTCCTGAATGTTTATTCAAATGTTGGGAACATTTGTTTATATTTGTTTAAAACAAGTTTACAGATACAGTGGCTCTTAATTAATGCTAACAATCCATAAGTTCCTGGATCTACCATTTCTCCCTCATTGTAAAAGTGCAGAGAATTCAAATCACATCAAAAAATTAATCACCTAAGTAACGCCAAATAGAAAAATAGAAATCTTTATGTAACTACAGTGACGGTGAATTATTTAAAAAGAAAATAAAGTAGAGGGCGTGGCTTGGTGCGGAGGAGAGCAGACGCATGTCTTTGGAGCTTTTGCAAATTTGGCTGATTTTCGAGTTCTACCGGATTTTTTTGACAGATCTACCCACTCTTTCTAGCTCCCGTGCTGGTGACACTCACCCCGTTTGATTGCTGTACCGGCAGGGCCCTGTTGAAATCACATCAGCTGTAGGCCCGGGGCCTGGAGTTGTGGACGGGTGGCCGCCATCTTGCCGACTCTACTGTCCTTCCTCTCTTAGTGCTTCTGCCTCAACCTGGCTATGATCAAATTCGATAAGGGGACGACAGAGGGCCCCCGTCTGCCTGACATTCGGCTCTTCTTGGACGGCTTATGTGGAATGAGTGACTCACCCTGCTTTCCAGCAGCTGCTGGGGCTTCTCTGGAGCTGTATCCTACTATCTCGTCCAATTCTGCATAGCCTCCCCCACCGGCATACCCCGAAGGCGTCCAAGAGGCATATACGGACCCTCCTGGAGGAGGTGCAGTCTTCCTGGTGGCAGGAACTCACTGCAGTTCACTCCGACTTGTCATTTCTTGTCACGTCTCGGCCTTGCCCCCTGCTGGTGGTAGCAGGGATTCCTGTTTATTTTTGTTTTCAGCCTGCAGGCTATCTGTTGGGCTTATTGGCCTGCGGTCATGTGACCTGTTCTGCCCTATAAGTACGACCAGGACTCCCCTTGATCCTTGGATCAGGATAGTCTTTTATACCTAGTCCCTGTATGCTGGTGTACTTTGATTTGCTGTGTATGACCTCTGGCTTATGTATTTAGGATCCCTCTCTTGTCTAACCCCTCTAGTATGATATTCTGTGTATGACCTTTGGCTCTTGTATCTGGATCTCTCTTCTGTCTGTCCCCTGTACTGTACCGTGCTTTGGAATTTGTATGCTTGCATTTATTGTCTGTCTGGTTTATGTTTTGTTTGTCTTGCAAACCTAGCCTAGCTAGTATTTCGAGACCACCTTTCAAGGATCTCAGTCAGGGCTTAGGGATCTTTCTAGTTTCTGTTTATATCTTGCTTTGTTCCCTGGATCCTGTATACCTGCATTTATTGTCTGTTCTGGTATTATGTTTTGTTTGTCTTGCAAACCTAGCCTAGCTAGTATTTCGAGACCACCTTTCAAGGATCTCAGTCAGGGCTTAGGGATCTTTCTAGTTTCTGTTTATATCTTGCTTTGTTCCCTGGAATCTGTATACCTGCATTTATTGTCTGTTTGGTTTATATTTTATTCATCTTGCAAACCTAACCTAGTTAGAATTTCGAGACCATCTTTCAAGGATCTCAGTCAGGGCTTAGGGATCTTTCTAAGTTCTGTTAATATCTTGGTTTGTTCCCTGGAAACTGTATACCTGTCCTTAAGGCTTCATCTCTGCAGATTGGGGGTTCCCCCTCACCCTATAGGGGGCTCCCCGTTACATTATCCTGATCCCAAAACAGAAGCTGGCAGGTATGTCTCATATGTATGAAGCTGTATTGAACTTGGTGCTTGCTATGCTAAAAGAGCTGCAGAGGTTAATAGAGGCTCTGAGCCTATCACCTGCTGCAGCTAACGATGCAGCACCACCCTGCACTACTTGCAAACCCATATCGGAGAAGGAAAGACGCAGGTTGTATGGTCTCTGTTTTTATTGTGCAGATCCAAATCACACTATTGAACATTGTGTATTAAAGCCTGTTAAACAATGGCAGGGAACCATGTATCCAGGTATCGCTATGGAGGTACTGGTGTGTCCTCCATAGGCATTCAGACTGGCAGAATAGCCATCTCAAATCTGTTGAATCATGGGATCCCTCTTCTCACAGTGAGGTTGCAGTGTCTCCGGTTAGGAATGTTATGCCAGCCATGTCTGTATCTACTGGCACGATGCCAGCCATGTCTGTATCCATTGGCACGATGCCAGCCATGTCTGTATCCATTGGCACGATGCCAGCCATGTCTGTATCCACTGGCACGATGCCAGCCATGTCTGTATCCACTGCACGATGCCAGCCATGTCTGTATCCACTGGCACGATGCAGCCATGTCTGTATCCACTGCACGATGCCAGCCATGTCTGTATCCACTGGCACGATGCCAGCCATGTCTGTATCCACTGGCACGATGCCAGCCATGTCTGTATCCACTGGCACAATGCCGGCCATGTCTGTAGCCACTGGCACGCTGCCGGCCATGCCTGTTCCCACTGGCAATGAAATGCCAGCCATGTCTGTATCCACTGGCACGATGCCAGCCATGTTTGTATCCACTGGCACGATGCCAGCCATGTCTGTATCTACTGGCACGATGCCAGTATGTCTGTATCTACTGGCACGATGCCAGCTATGTCTGTATCCACTGGCACGATGCCAGCCATGTCTGTATCCACTGGCACGCTGCCAGCCATGCCTGTTCTCACTGGTAATGAAAAGCCAGCCATGCTGTTCTCACTGGTAATGAAAAGCCAGCCATGCCTGTTCTCACTGGTAATGAAAAGCCAGCCATGCCTGTTCTCACTGGTAATGAAAAGCCAGCCATGCCTGTTCTCACTGGTAATGAAAAGCCAGCCATGCCTGTTCTCACTGGTAATGAAAAGCCAGCCATGCCTGTTCTCACTGGTAATGAAAAGCCAGCCATGCCTGTTCTCACTGGTAATGAAAAGCCAGCCATGCCTGTTCTCACTGGTAATGAAAAGCCAGCCAGGCCTGTTCTCACTGGTAATGAAAAGCCAGCCAGGCCTGTTCTCACTGGTAATGAAAACCAGCCATGCCTGTTCTCACTGGTAATGAAAAGCCAGCCATGCCTGTTCTCACTGGTAATGAAAAGCCAGCCATGCCTGTTCTCACTGGTAATGAAAAGCCAGCCATGCCTGTTTTCACTGGTAATGAAAAGCCAGCCATGCCTGTTCTCACTGGTAATGAAAAGCCAGCCATGCCTGTTCTCACTGGTAATGAAAAGCCAGCCATGCCTGTTCTCACTGGTAATGAAAAGCCAGCCATGCCTGTTCTCACTGGTAATGAAAAGCCAGCCATGCCTGTTCTCACTGGTAATGAAAAGCCAGCCATGCTGTTTCACTGGTAATGAAAAGCCAGCCATGCCTGTTCTCACTGGTAATGAAAAGCCAGCCATGCCTGTTCTCACTGGTAATGAAAAGCCAGCCATGCCTGTTCTCACTGGTAATGAAAAGCCAGCCATGCCTGTTCTCACTGGTAATGAAAAGCCAGCCATGCTGTTCCCACTGGCAATGAAATGCCAGTCATGTCTGTATCTACTGGCACGAAGCCAGCCATGTCTGTATCCACTGGCACGAAGCCAGCCATGTCTGTATATCCACTGGCACGAAGCCAGCCATGTCTGTATCCACTGGCACGAAGCCAGCCATGTCTGTATCCACTGGCACGAAGCCAGCCATGTCTGTATCCACTGGCACGAAGCCAGCCATGTCTGTATCCACTGGCACGAAGCCAGCCATGTCTGTATCCACTGGCACGAAGCCAGCCATGTCTGTATCCACTGGCACGAAGCCAGCCATGTCTGTATCCACTGGCACGAAGCCAGCCATGTCTGTATCCACTGGCACGAAGCCAGCCATGTCTGTATCCACTGGCACGAAGCCAGCCATGTCTGTATCCACTGGCACGAAGCCAGCCATGTCTGTATCCACTGGCACGAAGCCAGCCATGTCTGTATCCACTGGCACGAAGCCAGCCATGTCTGTATCCACTGGCAATGAAAAGCCAGCCATGTCTGCTTCCCCTGGCACGAAGCCAGCCATGTCTGCTTCCCCTGGCACGGAGCCAGCCATGTCTGTTCCCACTGGCAATGAAAAGCCAGCCATGTCTGCTTCCCCTGGCACGAAGCCAGCCATGTCGGGTACTGACAATATGTCATTCATGATGCCTGAGGCTGGTACCTTGCCAGTGGTGTCCGGGACAAGCTGTACGTCAGCTATGACAGCTGTACCCAGGTTAGACGAGACAGCTGTGAACACGTTTTGTTATGAGGCCGATGTGCCTGGATTGGCACATGAGACCACTGTGCCCTTGCCCCACAGTGAGTCCAGTGTTGTCCCCACCATTGTCAAGCCTTGTGAGGTGGTCACAAAGTCTAAGAGTAGACAAGAAAAGGTGATCAACCCTAGCCAATCTGGTTCTGAAACTGCCACACTTTGTTCTGGTTCCATTGATACTACACCCTCTAACTCCGAGGTTGCCTTACTCTGCACAGTAATCAGGGAAATTCAGCAAGCTGGTGGTTTAAAGAATATTGAGATCCCTAAATCACATGGTGTTCCTACGGACATTATACGGACGCCTTCCGGCTTTTGGATGCGTGAGAGGCACTGGGTAGTGCTCCAGAGACACCCTGACATTCTGAAAGGGCTGTTGGAAGACTCTGATTCAGATGATCAACAATATACTCCTCCTGGGGAGAGGTGTAAGACTGTTGTGGCGCCACCTGTACCATGTCCTGGTGATGTCCCATATCCCGAGGGTGTACCAGTCATGCACACACCCTGTACTGTATCAGTCGGGGCCACGTTTCATGGCAAGGTCATTGTCTCTGGGGTAGACAGTAAGTCCACGGTGTCTAGTGGTTCCACTGTGGGTTGTAATATACAATCTCGGGGCACGACTACTGTCACTGGATCTGGCAGTACCTCTAATACCTCTATGTACCATGGTGTGGACGGAACTCCTAGATCACGGTCCAGGAGACGCAAGAGGACTAAACAACCTGGGACTGATGATCACTTCCGTTCAAAGTCCAAGGTACTCATGCCGTCGGATCCTCGGGTACGAGACCCTAGCCCGGTCGCCGAGGGTTGTGTACGGGCCTCTAATGGTGCAGTGATCTGCAGAGAGGACCTGGAGGTTTATGAAAGAGCTTTGCTTGCTCAGGCACATGCTGACTACTCTGAGTCTGAGTGGGATTCCCATGGGTACTGGTGACTGGCCTTGTCCGTTTTCACGCCGTCCATGTTTTCTTTCTTGGGTGCCCAGGAGGTCACCCGTAAGGGGGGGGTTATGTCACGTCTCGGCCTTGCCCCCTGCTGGTGGTAGCAGGGATTCCTGTTTATTTTTGTTTTCAGCCTGCAGGCTATCTGTTGGGCTTATTGGCCTGCGGTCATGTGACCTGTTCTGCCCTATAAGTACGACCAGGACTCCCCTTGATCCTTGGATCAGGATAGTCTTTTATACCTAGTCCCTGTATGCTGGTGTATTTGATTTTTGCTGTGTATGACCTCTGGCTTATGTATTTAGGATCCCTCTCTTGTCTGACCCCTCTAGTATGATATTCTGTGTATGACCTTTGGCTCTTGTATCTGGATCTCTCTTCTGTCTGTCCCCTGTACTGTACCGTGCTTTGGAATTTGTATGCTTGCATTTATTGTCTGTCTGGTTTATGTTTTGTTTGTCTTGCAAACCTAGCCTAGCTAGTATTTCGAGACCACCTTTCAAGGATCTCAGTCAGGGCTTAGGGATCTTTCTAGTTTCTGTTTATATCTTGCTTTGTTCCCTGGATCCTGTATACCTGCATTTATTGTCTGTCTGGTATTATGTTTTGTTTGTCTTGCAAACCTAGCCTAGCTAGTATTTCGAGACCACCTTTCAAGGATCTCAGTCAGGGCTTAGGGATCTTTCTAGTTTCTGTTTATATCTTGCTTTGTTCCCTGGAATCTGTATACCTGCATTTATTGTCTGTTTGGTTTATATTTTATTCATCTTGCAAACCTAACCTAGTTAGAATTTCGAGACCATCTTTCAAGGATCTCAGTCAGGGCTTAGGGATCTTTCTAAGTTCTGTTAATATCTTGGTTTGTTCCCTGGAAACTGTATACCTGTCCTTAAGGCTTCATCTCTGCAGATTGGGGGTTCCCCCTCACCCTATAGGGGGCTCCCCGTTACATTTCTATGCTCGATAGTGGAGGAGCTGTGCACCTGCGAGATGGAGGCGACGCAGGCCGAGACCTCCTTTCATGTGCTGGCGCTGCAGACCCAGGTGGCCAGGCTGCAGTCTGTAGTCATGGCATTGGAGACCTGTCACCACCGCCGGGAACCTGAAGTTGCCCATAGAGTCCATACCCGACTCAGCACTCCTGGTTTATGTTAACTGCTTTATGGTTATGACCCTGGCCTTAGCTGGTAATGCTCCGGCCCCCACACGGTCTGCCATCCAGGTTCAGAAGACTGCTACTGCCGATTTATCAGTTTTCAGGGATGTGATTGTGGTCGCCAGGGACGTCCTTGTCTATGAGCTGCTATTGGGGATGATTACCAAGGCCACTCCTGTCCGCTTCGAGAATGTGGAAATTGCTGTATTCCAGGATCTGCCTTTCTTGACCCTGGTGGCTCGCTGGCAATTTGGAGCTTTTACTGCTATCCTCCGATCCTGGGATGTCTGTTATCAATGGGGAGCGTCTGGATCCCTGCTGATTCAGGACAGAGGAAAGGCCCTTGTGGCCTCTACCCCGGATGCCACTTGTGTTCACCTGCTGGCTCTGGGCCTGCTGTCGGATTCTCTTTTTGGCCCTGGAAAACCCTGGCCCTGTGGCCTCTTACCTGGCCTCCAGCTGTCTCTTCGACTGTCGGAGTGAGCCGGCAATGCCACACAATTTTAGACAATTCCCCACTCTCCCCATTTATTGTCCCTTTCACCTTGGTTTTTATTACTTGCTGAAAATTTTTGCCTGTGCACATCCCTGTGGTTGACTTCTCATGACCCTGCGTGGCACCTTTTCATTGATGGTTATCTATGATTATCTGTGTAAACTTCATAAATAAAGAATTGCAAAAAAAAGAAAAACTATTTTTTTAACTCTGATGAGGAGAAACTATATAAATACATATCATCATATAAAGTATATGGAAAGAAGCAAAATAAATACGAATATTGGTTTTCATTTAATATTATGTATTGGAAATGGTAAGAATATAAATATAAAGAAGAAGGGTGGGTGCACTAATTAACTTGTTCATTTTTCCATCTTATAGAAGATATTTAAACAAGGATAATAAACCAGTGCTGAGCTGGGCTGAGTAAATAATACAATACAAATCCATTACCTAATTGTTCTCAAAGAACGGAACAAAAGTAATTAGCATTAATGGGTTTCTCTTCCTTTATGAGTAAAGTAACATTTTAACAATGGGGTCAGTGGGTGAACAGCAAGATTCCATTAAAGTATGAGTAAGTACATGCAAACTCATTTTGGTTATTACAAAAGAAAGGCATCTAAGCATATTTATTTTGAAAACACAGTGAGCTGGAATAAATCAGATCACTCTATTTACTGCATGGGCTGCTATATTGTAAATGAAAGCAGGATAATGTTTTAAAGGCTTAAATATCCAGGAATTCCCAAACTTTGCATTGGCAATAGAACATATAAAAAAATAGAAAATATTATTTGAATGAAGTCTATGAGAAAATATTCACAGCTCCTTCTTTGTACATGTCTCTAAAGTCCTAGAAGCAGTGCTAGGTGACTTATCAAAGGCCACAGGGCAGAGAGCAAAAATCTGGACCATCAGGAAGAATTCACAAAGTCACATGCAAGGAAGACCAGAAAAATCTCATGACTGTGCAGCTGGCCATTCACAATAAAAACACAATACTCTCTCTTTATAACATAAAGGGCTCTGTTACATTCTGCGCGCAAATGTTAACGCGTGCGTAAAAACGTGTTAACGCGAGGGGCAAAACCCTTTGCACTGAATGTCGTATTACAACGTCCGCGCAAAAAATGCACATTAACATCTAACGCGGGTGGACCTGCGCGAACCCTTTGCGAGCGTAATGTACTTTGCTTGTCCTATACTTAACATTGTGAGCGCAAATGCGTTTGTGCGTTGGTACGCGGATGTTATTACAATCCATGCACAAATTTTAACGGACAGCGTTTGCGTGCATAATTTTAACGTCTTTGAAAGCTGGTGTTAATGGCAAATCTGAACGTTCTGGCTGAAACCAAATACATCAGCCCGAAAAAAAAAAATACAGCAAAGTATAGTTACACATTCTACGCATACCCAAACAATAAAATGGAGAAGTTTTGTGTGTTTTTATTATTGCTGCAGCATACAGTATATACTCAGATTGATTTTGGCAGGCGCAAAAACTAACGGGAGACAATTGTGGGTCTTAATTCTTAATTGGTTCTTAATTGGCTGAATCGCGATAAAAAACTGTTCGCACACTGATTTCTGCGCGCAATGTTAATGTGCACGCATTTTTGCGCGTCTTTTTTATGCGCGTTATTTTTTGACGGATGAAAAAATGCGCACGGATTGTAATACCACCGTTATTTTTCACGCGTTAACGTTTCGCGCAAAAAAAAATAGAATTACAAATCATTTGGAGGGTCAGGGTTGCTGACCCCTGATTTATATAAATATTTAATATTACAATATGTAATTTTGCTGCCCTGTCCTGGGATACTTGTAATTAATAGAAATCCTGGTGTTATTTGTTTCCGATAAACCTTTTATAAATGTCTATCAGAAACAAATTACACCAGGATTTCTATTAAATACAAGTATCCCATTACAGGGCGGCAAAATTACTTATTGTAATATTAAATATTCCTATAAATCAAGGGTCAGCCACCCTGGCCCTCCATATGTTTTGGAACTATATTCCCCTTGAGGCTCTGCAAACCTAATGAGCAGCCGAGCATCACGGGAAATGTAGTTTGAAAACATCTGGAGGGCCGTAGTTGCCCACACCTGCCCTATAGCATACTCAAAATATTTTAACATTGGTCTAAAGAATGTTGAATTCCTTTGCTGTCAGTAGAAATAAAATAGCTAGTCATGCCCATTCCTATGAGATCTCAGACCTGATTAAGTAAGATTAAGATTTCTTCTTTAGGCATGATAATTTGAAAGACCAAATATGGAATCCGTGTCTTCGGTTGGCAGCGTAGGTTAATTTAAGCATGAAATGATTTTATAGCATGTAGTTATTGTAATCCAGAAATTAAACATCTTCTGTAAAATTAGTAGTGATAAAGGTTGAAGACAGGGACGTTTTGTTATGATTTTGTTTACTAGTTGTTAAGCCTGCCCAGAGGGCAGGCTATTGTTGTTGTTGCCAGCTCAAAATTCATGTCCACATATTTCTTTTTCAATGTCCTATCCAAGAGTCTCTCTCTATATAGAAACATAGAAACATAGAAAAATGTCGGCAGATAAGAACCTTTCGGCCCATCTAGTCTGCCCAATTACATGGATACTTTACCTGGATTTATCTTTTGTTTAGGATAGCCTTATGCCTATCCCATGCTTGCTTAAATTCAATTACTGTTTTGGCCTCTACCACTTCAACTGGAAGACTGTTCCATGTATCCACCACCCTCTCAGTAAAATAATGCTTTCTGATGTTACTTTTAAACCTTTGCTCCTCTAATCTAAGACTATGTCCTCTTGTTTTGCTACTTTGTTTCCTTTTAAATATACTCCCTTCCTCTACCTTGTGGATTCCCTTGTGGATATATAAATGCATTTGTAACACGTCCGTCACCATCCCATCTGCGACGGGAGGGCCGAGTGAGCAGCTGTGATGGGTGCGTGCGCAGCTGACAGTGCATTACAAACGCATTTATATATTAAAGCAGGCTCCTCTTCCCTCTTAGATAGTAGGCTCACTGTAAAAGGACCCTCTGAGATAGTAAGCTCACTGTAACAGGACCCATTAGATTGTAAGCTCATGGGAACAGGACCCTTTTAGATTGTAAACTCACTAACAGGACCCTCTTAGATTGTAAGCTCTTGGGAACAGGACCCTCTTTGATTGTAAGCTCATGGGAACAGGACCCATTAGATTGTAAACTCTAGGGAACAGGACCCATTAGATTGTAAGCTCTTTGACCAGGACCCTCTTTGATTATAAGCTCATGGGAACAGGACACATTAGATTGTAAGCTCATGGGAATGGGACCCATTAGATTGTAAGCTCTTGGTAACAGGACCCATTAGATTGTAAGCTCATGGGAATGGGACCCATTAGATTGTAAACTCTTGGTAACAGGACCCATTAGATTGTAAGCTCATGGGAACAGGATCCATTAAATTGTCAGCTCGTGGGAACAGGACCCTCTTTGATTGTAAGCTCATGGGAACAGAACCCATTAGAGTAATCCAGCACCGGACAGTTTACAGGACTCTTAGAATGCTGTATGACTAATAACCCAAAGCAGCCAGCCATCGCTGTGAGACTCGCAGCCAGCCATCGCTTTCAGACAGGCACAGTCTTGTGTCAGATGTCTGGTCACATTTAAAAGCCGGAGGTAAAAAAATACGGCCAAATACAGCTCTAAAGACGGCGCTCTCACAGCCTCCCCGGCACCAGCCGCCGGGGCTGACTCAGGGCAGCCAATCCGTTGGAGAGGTGCTTTATGCGCGCCTCTCCAATGGATTTTTTTTTTCAATCGCGCAAGCCGACCGGTTCTTTCCATCGCGCATGCTCAATGAACAAGTAATCTTGCGCATTGCGACCGCCGCCTGCGGCGACAGACTCAAACGCTTTTATATATAGAGATTGTGTTTTACATTATTATTATTATTCTTTATAGAGCGCCAGCATATTCCGCAGCGCTGTACAATAAGCACAGTATAGACAGGGTTACAATACATTGAACAACATTTGACAAACAGTACAGGAGGAGATGAGGGCCCTATTCCCGCAGGAACTCACAATCTAGAAGGGTAACCATAAGAGTAACCATTGAATGAAAAGGTCCACTTCATTCATTTATTATCAAATATTCAGATTACATAGTTTGTCTTTGTAATCTCACTCATGGTTATTCGGAGAAAGGTGAAAACCAGTGGAATTTGCAGGAGAAAAAAACAATCTAGACCAAATAGCCGATTTGGAAATTGAGATAAATGGGAGAATTTTTCTGGTTTGGATATTATGACTTACAGGGTTATTCAGAGAGTTGATCTGGCGCCGAAATGTAATGTTGCACGTACGGTGCCTGTTCGAGGGCAATGAACTCCCCTATAAAGAAGAAATGCTTCGTCTACTCAGAGAACACAAAACAGCAGGGAAAAGTTGCCGAAATGCCCTGCATTTGACAGATTTATTCAGGCGATTCCCATAGGCTTCAATGCTAAAAATATTCCCGTTTTAATCCAATATCTGATAAACCGTTTATTATTATATTCTGCAGTAAAAAGTCTCTTCATTTATAGATTTTTTTTAGGATCTTTTAGGCATTTTTTGGGCAAATACTTTTTCTTTTTTTTTTTTTAAAAAAAAAAATTGTAACAGACCTTTTTATTATCATTCATTGGATCTTATTTGTAAATTTCAGAAATTTTTGTTCAGTGGTTTTTTTGCAAACAGGTTTAAATTTTCAAACTTTCAAGCGTACGGTTTGTTTTTTTTTCACCTCGTTCATCTGCGTGTCTGGTTTTTCTGGCGGCTGCTCTGCGCTGTGATCAGCGGCTAGTCAGGTTTCTCTGGCGTGTTCGGCGTGGTTAATCCAGCTGTTTCTGCGGGTTTCGGTGAGTGTTCGGCGGGTTTTGCGGTGAGTGTTCTGCGGGTATGCGGCGAGTATTCCCTGCACTACGGGGGCCCTGCGGTGCTTGCTGAATACACCACAGGGTCGGCGAACTGGGATCGCCGAATCGCCCCGAAGTGCGGGGAACGAAAAGTCACCGAACGTGCCGTGACATTTCGGATCTCTTTGAATAACCCTGTTAGAATTTTCACTTCTCCAGTCATTGTCCTGAGTTTCACCTTTCTTTGAATAGATCTGACTGTGTTTTTAATATAATGAAAGAAAGCTATGAGGTGATTGGGAATATCATTTTAAGCAATTTAGTCAGTCCATTCAAGGGAAATCTCATTTTTACAAGGATAGTTATGATATTTATGTTACAACAGGAGTACTAAGTGTAGAAAAACTTGGATAAAAGAAAGGAGGAGTGATCAATTAATGTACAGCTTTGATTTGATTCCGCCTGAACATCAGGACATTTTCCAGACATTTTTTGGTTTCAGTGTTTCCAATCTAGGTTTACCAGCATTTCGATTCTGGATAAGAATTTGGATCTTATATGGGCTTTAGTGATTCACTTCGAGCTTACTGGTATGTAGAGTTCCAAACAAATATCAAATATTTGAAGCCTTCGAAAAATGGCTTCTCAGGTGTTTATAGTTCCATTTAATATTTGTGCGCCTCTTACTGTACAGAGATTGCACATTACGCATTTTAATCTTAAATCCTGGATGTGCACATTTTAATTTCTAACCCCTGAAAATGCGTGTCTTACTGTAAATCCAAGACATCTACATCTTTAATGTAAAAGTGGACATATTAACGTAAAGACATTAAAAACTAATTTGCAGGTAGTAGATATGGACTTGTGAGTTGCAACTTTAACCTCCCTGGCGGTGTTCCTGAGTGTGTCTCAAGGGTTAAATTTCACCTGAGAGCGGTAACCCCGAGACACAATCGGGCTGTATACATCACCTCTCCCTGCGCTCCCTCGAGGATTTCTGCAGCCTATCCCGGCGATCGCAGCGTTTTACTTCCTGGATTCCTTCTCGCGAGGAGGAAACCAGGAAGTAATGAGGTCGCCGGAGGACAACGAGGGAGCGCAGGGAGAGGTAATGTATCCAGTGGCATCCAGAGTGTTGCTCGGGGTTACCGCTTCCAACATAGGAATTTAACCCTGAGCCACACGCGGGATAACGGCTAGCGGGGCAATAAAAAAAATAATAATTAGACCGTTTTCAGCACAGAATTTGCTGAAGAAATAGACCGCCAGGGAGGTTAACAGTAAAAACATTAATTTATAGACTTGAATGTTATAACTATTACAGTGGAAAATTGCAGACTTGCATGTTAGAACAGTGATAGTGAAAAATTTATTCAGGAGTTGCACGTTATAGTATAACATTGTAAAAGTTAATTTACAGACTTGCAAAATTTACATGTACATTGTAAATGCCCATTCTCTGTACCGTAAATTACAACCCACAAGTCCATATTTATATTTTTCCACTGGTACAGTAAACACGTGCATATTCTGGATTTACAATAAGACTCAGATTTATGGGATTTAAAATAAGTGAAATATGGATAGCACATCTGTGCACATATATTTACCCTGTCTTTTGGGTCCAATATTTCTGCAAAACAAAGATGCTTTACGGAATTTGGCTCCAGACGAATTTTGTTCAACTGAATCAGCCAATATTTCAAAGAAAATATTGACTGGAAGCAGCCGATATTTTTGATTGCCGGCTTGTAGGAAGGTCTCCTGCTCTCTTCTGTCATTCATTTCCCAGGATAGAGGTATATCAGTAGCACAGATGACATATTAAATTGTAAAACCCATTTTTTTCTGTTCTGCAAGCTGTCCTCACAGGCCTCCATTGTTCCGCCAAGTAACTTTTCTCGGCAAGCAAACTTCCATCACTTCCACACCCATCAGACACAGGCAAGCACCTCATTCTGGCTTCTCCTAGACTTTGTTATACTGGTGCTCACATACAAAGTTTTCCATAACTGCGCCCCTGCCTACATCTCCCTTATTAGCAGATATACCCCTTCCCAACCACTTCGCTCCTCCAATGATCTGACGCTATCAGTTCCTCATACCCCCACCCCCAACTCTCGCCTTCAGGACTTCTCCTGAGCTGGCCCCCTTCTATGGAACTCCCTCCTCCGCAACATCAGACTCTCCCCATCTCTCCAGTCCTTCAAAAAGTCTCTGAAAACACATTACTTTAGTGAAGCCTATCGGCTCACTCCATGATCCCTCACTGTACATCTCTTGCTCCATCTTCCCAATCAGCCCACATGAGCCCCGCTACTACACACACTCCAGGTACCCTCAACTACTGTGTCACCCCTCTCCTCTTAGATTGGAAGCTCTCGAGCAGGGTCCCTCCCTCTTACTGTTCAGTGTGTGTAACGGGTATGTGTATTCATTTTTATTTCCCTCCCATTGTACAGCTCTACGGAATCTGTTGGTGCTTTATAAATGCTTGTAACTGTAACTGTGATATGCCCCAAACAATTTTTTTCTGATATTTAATTTGTGATACTAATGAATTAATTTTCCTACTTATGAATTATTTCAGAGAAGACAGACACAGTGAAAGTTATTCAGAGAGAGGTGAAAACCTTGAGAATTGGCAGGAGAATGAACAATCTAGACCAACTAGCCTATTTGGAAAGTGAGATAAATGGGAGAATTTTTCTGGTTTGACTATTTTGACCTAGAATTTTCAATTCTCCAGTCATTCTCAAGGTTTTAACCTCTTTCTGAATAGCCCTGAGTATTTTAACCCTTTGACTAAATCCTATTAGGACTCAAAAGAGGCCTTTCCTTCTATTTGTTGGCATCCATATGTGGTCTTCATTTCCTTGGAATCTTTCATCTCCTTTCCCATAAAGCTGAAACGGACACAGCAGAAGAACATGAACCCCTGATAATGGTTGCACATGTGACGCTCTGATGTTCTTAACTGGAGACAGTTGTGTTTTTTTTTTTAGTACAAAGTAAATATAAAGGCATTTCCCTGACAGCTTCCTCCTGTAGAACACCGAGTCAGAAATGGAGAACTTCAAAAGAAGTCAAATTGGACGAGCTGGTTGAAAAGTGTAGCAAATCCTTAAAGGTTCAGTGCTTTCAAAGGGCATCCTCTGAGAAAAGCTTCCTACCTTTCTTTGATTCATTTTTTATTGGTGTTTTTATTTCATTTCACTTCTATCTTAGGCAAATGGCAGCTACATCGATTCTGAGGAGGGAAGAGTGATAGTTCTGTGCTATCCCAGTAAACACCTTTATTAAGCCCCTTATTGCTTGTGGGGATTTAGTGGATTATCCCCTGCACTACTGAGTTCTTATTGCTGAAAAAATATAGCATTTATTTGAAACATGGGATGCATAGATAATGATAAAGGGTAAAAAGGCAATTTTGCTAATTTTTAAGCTTTCATCTATCCATGTAACCTTTGCAGAAACATTGTTGGGATGAACGATACTAAACCCTAGATGGTGTCGCTTATCTTGCACAATTTCTCAAGAGGTCTCTATTATCAGCACACAGGCATAAATGGCCTTTGTGTCAAATACAGTAAATTTGATAAACATGGGTAATAAAAATTATCAGATATCCTGCTTATAGGTATTTGTAGTGCTCATATTAAATTTTATAGCAAAGCAGCTTCCACAAAATACCAATGCACTGGCTGGAGTAAAAGTAACATCACTTCTCTATAACCGTGGAGGCACAGATTCGAATCCCAGCCAGAGCACCTCTCCAGTAAGTGTCCTTGGGCAAGACACCTAACGGTACATACTCGCCACCCAGGACATACTTGAAAACAAGAGAAATCTCAATGTATCCTTCCTGGTAAAATACTTTCTAAAAAAAAAAAATAGAATGTAAAATTATCTGTACTTGCCACTTAAATACCCTTTCTTCCCCATTCTGATGCTCAGTTTGAACTTCAGGAGGGCGGCTTCACCACGTCTAGATGCCTAAATGCATTGAGTTCCTGCCATGTGATTGGCCTATAAACAATTTGTGTTAACAAGTAATTGAACAGGTTTAACTAATAAAGTGGCCGGAGAGTGTATGTCTACTATTAGGAATGAAATGCTTACTTTACTTAACTTCTCCAACTTGGAAGCAGACATTGCACTTAGAAGATATAAAACATATCTTTGAATAAATAACCATTTTGCAGCATTCCTATCTCGAATATCTGAAACCGTAATAAAGTTTGTTATGGAGGAGTTTATGATGTCAGGTGCCACAATAAACCAGAGTGTGGAGTGCAAGCTATAACCTATGACATAGCTTCTAATTTTATAAGTGCAGAGTGGCACCACAAAATGAATTATATTATGTATGTACCTTAAATCAATTAATATACTATTAAGGCATTAGCTTTTGTAATGTTTGAGGTCATTAGGCCAATTTTAATGTGGCCTTATTAATCTTGCCTAGGCACTAAGTCATTAACTCGGCGTCATGAACAAAATGGATTATTAATGTTTCTTTGCTCTGTACCTTGCTGTGATCGGTGTAAGCCTAAAAGGGCTGCTAATAGTTCGAAGGCGTGAGTTCATGTTTCACACCATTCACTCTGCTCCCTTCACCTCTGTCTAAGGCACGTCACAGGCAATTCAGTCATGGAAGCAGAACAGCACAAGGTCAAGCAAAGTCATTACAGAATCCAAATCTACTGTTCATGTTCAGAGTCCTGAGTCAGAAAGGAAGATCAATCATTTTTGGTTCAACTGACTCAACCCTCTCAGACATGAAAAGTTTGCTGAAGCTTTTAAGTTAAAGGATAGTCATTTTAATACACAGTATGGGAGCATTGTCTAAAAGGATATAGAAAATACATTGCTCGGAAAACAGTTTTTTAATACTTTAGGAATATTGTGACATTTGCTTATTTTTTCTGTAATGTTTGGAACATGGTAGTGAGGTCTCTTTGGTAATATGTACATATGTAGTGATCCTTCAGCCATTTCATTTGATTTTTGACTATTTGTTATAGAACGTACAACAGTTATGAACTCCTATTGCTTGCCTTCAATGTCAACCGCCCTTCAGATTCAACTTCTGTCAAAAGTAGATTTTCATGGCCATCTAACCACAATTCTAGATTTTGAATTGTACCTCTATCTGATGAGGGACACAATTTGGGTCCTATTCCAAGGTTGGCGTAAACTTAACCAAAGCTGTTGTAAATTTAACGTTCCATAGACTATAATGACTCTGGTAAGTTCACCGTTACAGTTAAAAGTTTTTATCAAGCGCTAACAAGTTCCGTGGCGCTGTACAGTGGGAGGCAGAACAACAAACATACAGGTTAAACACACAGTACAGTAGGTAAGAGGACCCTGCTCAAGAGCTTACAATCTAAGAGGATAAGGGTGACACACTAGGTGAAGGTTAACCCCTTAACGCCGCAGGACGTACAGTTACGTCCTGCATTAGGCGGGCTTTAACGTCGCAGGACGTAACTGTACGTCCCCGGCGTCTGCAGCCCCCCCCGGCGGCCGATACTCACCTCCTCCGGTGGCTCCCTCGCTGCTCTGACTCCCACGGAGTCAGATCGACACTTTTGGCGCACTGACGTCATCGCGCCGGACGCGATGACGTCAGTTTCAGGCATCCCCCCCAGCCGGAGCAGGGGAAACGCCTGGAGGGGAGGGGGGATCCTTTGGATCCCTCTATCTCCCCATCGCCGGGTGCTAGCAGCTAATGCCAGGCATCCCTGGAAATGGCACAGCCTGGCCTTTCCAGGGATGTATGGCATTAACCCCTTGGTGGCAAGGCTGTGACACAGCACCAATCGGTGCAGGTCACAGCCTTTTTCTGGTGGGGGCCATCTTGGATGGCAGCCCCACCTCCGGAACTCCCCACGTCCACTGATGTCATCGGGCGTGGCCCGATGATGTCAGTTAACCAGGGAACCCCTAGCTGCCAAGGGATTTCCTAAGGAAATCCCATGGTGGAGATTGGGGCGTTCTTTGAACCCCTTTATCTCATGATCTTTGACAGCTAGGGGGTCATGTGGGGTATCGTTTGAAAGGCCTGATCATGGCCTTTCGAATGATATCAAACATGACCATATTACTAGTAATATTAAAGTGTAAAAAAAAATTAAAAAAAGAAATTAATAAAAAATAAAAATGTGCTTTTTTTAATGCAGCACTATTGTTCACATTTCAATTATAATGTGAACAATGATGCTTCACTAATGATTTTTTTTTGGGGGGTTTAGCTAAAATCACGTAAAACAATCACTTGTTTTTTTAGCAAGTCTACCCCATAGAATATATCCACAAAGGCTCGAGTAATAAAATGCAAAAAAAAAACACTTTACACACTGTGGATGATTGAAATTTTATTGAAAATTCACATTTTTTTTACAGTTTTGTTGTAGCATTTTCGCAGGGCATGACGTATACATATAATAATGATATATTATTAATCTGCCAAGTCTGCTGGAAAGAATGATATATAATTTGTCTGGGTGGTACAATAATACTTGACTTAAAACCGCGTTTAAAACCGTCAAAATGAGCTCAGCAAACTTCTACTTCGAAACAGCGCCGAACTTGTAAAATTACTCCCGTCCTTAAGGGGTTAATAGAGAGTGTGAAAATAGCAGAGTGCATGTGGGCTGTGTGTGAAGATGCAGCAGAAAATGAACGGAGGGGGTTTAGGGAGTGAGATGATAAGATTCTCTAAAGTACTGAGTTTTTAGAGTGACTGAATGTGAGGAGTAAAGGAGAGATCAGAGTCTAGGATGACACCGAGGCAACGAGCCTTAGAGGTAGAAGTAGTACCTCTTTTACTACTGAGGTGAGGTCACCCAGTAATCTTTTACATGCCAAAATTATTCTTCTCTGTCATGGCTTTTTGTAATATATAAACAGAAATTACAAATTGCTTTTTACTGTATTAAGTGCATGCACTTACAATAGTGACCAATAGAGGGTGTCATATGGCGCCCTCTATTGGTCACTATTGTAAGTGCATGCATAGTACTCTTCACCCTTTCGCTGCTGAGCCATTTCATCCTTGTGTGCTGAGCTAATTTTTACTGGTTTCACTCATCATGTTTAAACGCGATTTGAAGTCACGGTTTATTACACAACCCAGACAAATTATATATACTTTTTCTGGCAGACTCGGCAGATTCATAATATATCATTATTATATGTATACGTCATGTTCTGCCTCAATATTATAACAAAAAATTCAATAACATTTGAATTTTCAATCATCTACAGCATGTAAAGTGATTTTTTTTTTACATTTTATCATCCGAGCCTTTGCGGTTATTTATTCAACGGAGAATGCTTGTTAAAAAAATTAGAACTGGGAACCCATTACTTTTATTTTTCTGAGAAATTATGAATTTTAGCTAAAAAAAATAAATCGTTTGTGCAGCATCATTGTTCACATTATAAATGAAATGAGAACAATAATGCTGCAATAATAAAAAAAAATCAAAACACAAGTTTGCTTATTTATTTTTTATTCACTAACACATAACATGGTCATGTTTGTTATCATTGGAAAGGCCATGCTCTGGCCGTTCCAATGATGCCAAACATTAACCCCTTGCTGTACCCCCTATCTACACCATAGGGGTTAACTCCCGAACTGACGTCATAGAGTCAATGCGTCATGAGTTAAGTAGGCAGGGGGAGATCCCAGAGGCTTGGCCGATATCCAAGATGTCGGCCACCTCCAGGAAAGGACCACTATCCGGCACTCTGGTATTATGGCACACTAGAATGTATATGGCACTGCCAGTTCCTGGGAAGCACTGAACCTGAACCTACGTAACCCGTGTATATCTGGCTCTGATACTAGTCAGTGCCTCACCAGCCACTGACCTAGTGATGGCCCGAACACCCCCGTGTTCGAATTCGTACATTTGATAAAGTTCAAATACGAACACGATGCGAATGGAATGCAAGTCAATGGGGCTCAAAAATTTGAAAATAAAGGGCATATATGCAAGATATTGGTCATAAAAGGTGTATGGGGGTCTGGATAATGCCCTGGGGGGCAGGAAACAATGAAAAAAGTAAAAAAAAACAACAACATTTTTAACCCTTGCAATGCTGAGTGCTGAGCCATTTCACCGCTGTGCGCTGAGCTAATTTTTACCGCTTTTGCTCATGTTTAAATTTAATTTGAAGCCATGGGAAATGTTTGAGCAACAACGAGTGGGAAAAATTATGATCTTAACGCAAACGTTAACGCTCACTTGTGTGAGCATTAAAGTTTGCTGTGGTGTTCACCGTATATTTGTAACGATTCCCCAGGGCAGACCTGGTAGGATCCCTGGTAACAGACCTCTCACCCTCCGATCCTTAGGATGGTCGGGACTTGGGACCACTAAACCTAACCTCTAGCAGCCACACAGGCCATTGAGACAGCACCAGCAATATACACCACAGACTGAGATCAATATAAGTTTGTACTGCGCTATTTTGTATGGCAGGGTGGAAGGGCTCTAGCAGTAACAAGCAGCGGAATATACCAGACAGGGGCACAGAGCGAGAGTAGTCGTTATAACAAAACCGGGTCAACAACGTTTAGGCACTAGTACTGCGCTACTATATGTGGCAGGATCTGTAGCACACACCAGCAGTAACAAGCAGCGGAGTATACCAGACAGGGGCACAACGCGAGAGTAGTCGTTATAACAAAACCGGGTCAACAACGTTTAGGCACTAGTACTGTGCTACTGTATATGGTGAGCATCGGCGCACACCAGTAGCAACAGGAGGCAAACAGGCAGGGAGTACACAGAGAGAATAGTCAAATGGCAGTCAAAGTCGGCGACAGATCGGGTCCTCAGAACAAGCAGGGTCAGTAACAAGTATTTTATGTTCCCGGGGACATTTAAAAATGTCCTCGGATTTTTTATTTTTTTTTTAAATGTGTCACCTTACCTTAGCCTGGTGGTCAGTGGGGGGCTCCCTGGATTGGGGGGCTCTGCCATGGCCACATGTGCAGTAGCTCCCTCCCAGCGTAGCTTCTCTGCCACATGCACCGGTCGGCCAGCCCGCACAGTCCCAGCTCTGTCATCTGGCGGCCGCATGCTCCTCAAGGAGGTCCTTGGGGGGCAGCCCTTTACAGTGCCTGATTAGAGGGCCGTGTCTGCCTGATGTTTTAGCAACAAGTTGTGGGAAATGTTGAATCCCATATGCTTCAATGTTAAAGATATTCCCGTTTTAACTCAATATCTAATAAACCATTGCTTGTAATATTCTGCAGTAAAGAGTCTCTTTATTTTTCAATTTTTAAGGACTTTTTTAAAAAAAAATAGTTTTTTGTTTTTTTTCGAACTTTTGGCGAACGTCCCAAAAAGTTTGAAGTTCACGAACTTTCGAACAGCCGATGTTCGAATCGAACTTAGAACAAATTCGAACCGGCAGCCCATCCCTACTGACCTCACCGCACATCACTGACGCAACTTTATTTAATAAGTAGTAATTAAGACCTAAGACTATTGAAATTGAGAATTCAAGTAGAGGGGTATTCAGAATTCACCAGTGTTTGCCAGTATTGAAAACAACAGAGATTTTTTACAACAGAGATTTTGCCAAACGCCAAAAAGGGGAATCCAAACAGCTGCAAGAGGCACTTCACAGTGAAGAGTCCCCTCAATTTGGTTTCTCATGCAAATGCTTCCTTTCAATGTAACATGGCCATATACAAGGCTAACTGGTAGTGGAATCATTTCCTTTGCGCCACTGACATGGTTGATTTAGCAAGGATTTAACCGCATCACACAAGGATAAAGTGGTTTAAGTAGCTACAAAATTCATCAATAATTTGTCTAATGGACACAAGTATTAAAGATGTGTTTTGGAAGAGCAAACAACTGTGGCGTGATAACAATGATATTTACAATGTAACCTGCTCAAAACCTTACCAAGGGCCATTGAAGGGAAACAGCTTTAGTCTGTTTCCTTGTATCCTATTGACATTTTTTATAAGGTAATATATCTGTGCAAGGCTGGTAGTTTAAAAGCACAATATTTTCTTAAATCCAATGTCGTGCCTTTCCCCTTCGGAGATCTTGGCAGCCAGAAATAAAATACATCTTTAACCCACTCTAGGTTAAGAATGAGGGATAAAGGTGTATTTAATATTTAGTCCCTCTGTCGTCCATCCAATGTTTAGCTTAGAATGCACATTTAATATTTCATATCTCAGCAAATTAAAAAGGAAATTCATATTTTTGAAAAAGGATACTTAATGAATGCTATTTGTTGTTTACAGATTTATTTTTACTTATTTACACAGAGTACATAACAATATTCTTTAATGCGCTCAACACATTCCTTTTCATTCCAGAAGAACCTTAAATTAAGTGTACAGGTCTCACAGAATCTCTTTGGTGGTAAGTTCCCCCTTGGTGAATAACCCCTAAATGATGAATTTCATCCTATGGTGCAGTTTTGTGGCAGTTTGTCTATTCACTAAACTGTCAATTAGCCAAATACTGGAGAACTGAAGGCAAATATGGTGCAGTTCGCTGCAGGTCGGCAATCTTTGGGGGCAGCGAAATTGTCTAATAGAGAAATACTGGTTAACCTATTCACAGAACGTCGAACTGCACTGAAGTGTCAACAAACTATCCTGATTTTCAGACTTTCAGTTCGACAAGTTTTATGTGGCAAATCCCACAGCTTTCAGTGTAAAAAAATAAAAAATTTAAATTAAAAAAGTTTATTTTCGTTTTCAAAACATTTTTTTTTATTAATTTATTTTTAGAACACCATTTTGTATTTTTTTTTAGATGAAATTTGTGCTTTGTTATTTTTGCCAAAAGGTTTTAAATTTTGTAACAGACCTTTGTATTATTTATAGCGTGTAGCCTTGTTGTTTATTACTGCTCCTTTAAGACTGAAGCTGTTGCAACCAAAAGGTGGAGCTAGAAGCAGTTTGTGGGATATGCGTGCGCAACATAGGAAAGATGCTATGGACAAATGAACTACATCTCTCAGAATGCTACAGGAAAAAGGGGAAGTGGACGTCTGGCACCAGGAAGCATGTGGCTAGGAGAATTCAGCATGAGGAGACAGGGAAGGCAGCCTCTCAGAGTGTTCCCTGAGCTGTGCAGCTGGAGTGTAGAGAATCCTGAATAAGAAGGCAGCGAAGGCAGCCTGTCAGAGTATTCCCTGAGTTGTGAAAGCTGGAGTGTGGAGAGACTATGCTCATTTTGTCAAGGATGCAGTCTGGGAGTGTCATCTGCTTCACGGAGTGGATCGCTGTTTGTTCCTATCTGGAAGGTGATCTTCCAAGGCAGCGGGTGAGGTGACAGCCTGCAGAGAGGAGATCGCTGGTGGCGTCTCATTATACATTACTTGCAAACGTTAAATAATTCCATACAAGGGACTTTCGTGTTCATTTCATGAACCAAATAAACACACAAAAAGTGTCGATGGGATGTAAAGCAGACATGCACGGTCAATTCACCCAGCTGTCATCCCTCCATCCATCCACATGATATCAGTATACAAAAGATATGGGAGAGACGCTCTCTTTATCTTTGTCCGGTGAGCAGGAGAGATGGTAATTTGCAAAGTTGGAGAGAATTAGAATAAAAGGCAGTAAATATGGGGAATTACATTTCTCTTGACAACTAGATACTATTGCAGCTGAGCCATTACGTTAACGAGAGAAGCCATTATACTTAAAGTTCTCATTAGTTAACGACTCGAATTGTTATTCTAGCTCAGCTTTAGCGGATGCTTACTGTAAATCAACCGTCCCTATAAAGTCTATTTGCTGCCTCCTCTGATTGTATGCAGCAGAACACTGGGAAGTAGTTCCCGTGTCATTCTGCGGCCACAGGGCATCCCCACTTACACAAACTTGAACAGAGCTTGTTCAGGGTCAGTCCAGGAGCTGATACCAGTGGGAGTGTGGCAATCTGTATCCTGTAGCGGCTCCCTGATTTTATGACTTGAGCTGCTAATCAGACCCATGTGATTCACTTCAGGTTAATTCGGAATTTAATCGAATAAATGGCAATTCAGAGTGATACGAATTGCCAATATCTGACGCAAATGCTCACTGAACAAAATTATCCCAAATTGATCAGAACCGATCAGAGTATAATCAGCCAGATATGAATATTATTTATTTGCAAAGTATTTTACCAGGAAGGATACATTGAGATTTCTCTCGTTTTCAAGTATGTCCTGGGAATAGATATATATTTGGATATATTCAGATCAATGTGGAATGCTTAACAGCTTTATTGTTGCCTATGTGTTATTATGTACATCATTATTTAGAGGATATGCTGCATTCAGTGCATCATTTTGAAGCATATGCTCCATTCTGTGTATCATTTTTGGAACATATGCTCATATACGTTCTTTTTGAGCATATACCCCATTCTGTGAGTGAATTTTGAAGCTTATGCCCCGTTCTGTGCATAATTTTGGAGCACATGCTGTGCATCATATCGGTGTACGTGCAACATTCTGTGCATTATTCCAGACCCATTCATCCATCATTCTGTAGGTTTTTATATATTAATATAATGAGGTTCTGACTATCAGAAATGGATCAATAAATTAGACCCTTCTGATATTCTGAAATGGTCTGACTGGAAATATCAGAAGCATCCGATATTCTGAATTGGCGGTTTCAATTTCGATTTTCAATTGCGATTTCAGAATCTGAAATTTTGGATCGCGACATATTCTGAACCAGTGCCGTAGCGTGGGTTGTCAGCGCCCGGGGCCAGCCAAGAATTGTGCGCCCCCCCCAACCTGTGGACACGTTATCGATATTGCCCCAGCTCACACATGGATTTGCCCCAGCCAGCTCACACATGAATATTGCCCCAGCTCACACATGGATTTGCCCCAGCTCACACATGGATTTGCCCCAGCTCACACATTTGCCCCAGCACACACATTTGCCCCAGCACCTCATGGATTTGCCCCAGCACATGGATATGCCCCAGCTCATGGATTTGCCCCAGCTCACACATTTGCCCCAGCACATGGATTTGCCCCAGCACACGAATTTGCCCCAGCACCTCATGGATTTGCCCCAGCACATGGATTTGCCCCAGCTCATGGATTTGCCCCCCAGCTCATGGATTTGCCCCAGCTCATGGATTTGCCCCAGCACATGGATTTGCCCCCCAGCACATGGATTTGCCCCCCAGCACATGGATTTGCCCCAGCTCATGGATATGCCCCAGCTCTCACCTGGATATTGCCCCAGCTCCCGGGCAGCGGGAGTGCCTGCCCGCCCTGGTCCTGAACAGCGTGTGAGTCCGTCCTGTTGAAGGGGAGGCGGCTGCGTGCGTGCGCAGGTCACGCGGTCCGGCCAGTCAGGTGGTACAGAGACTCAGTACCACCTGATTAGACGGACCACGTGACCTGCGCCTGCATGCAGCCACCTCCCCTTCAACAGGACGGACTCACTGTTTAGGACCGGGCAGGCACTCCCGCTGCCCGGCATCTGGGTCCCCTCAACCCGCGGGCCCTTGGGCGGCGCCCGAGGGCCCGGCGGGTCAGTTGGGCCACAAGTTTTAGGGGCGCATAATTTCAAAAGAAATTATGCGCCCCTAACAAAACTGCGCCCGGGGCCACGGCCCCCCTGCCCCCCCCCACGCTACGCCACTGTTCTGAACCAAACCAAAATTTTTTTTTACTCGTGCACATGTCTACTAAGAATACAGAGTTATTGGCTTGTGCCAATATTTACTGTTAGCTGCTCCCTGATACAAAATACGTCATAATAGGAACCACAGGCTATAACATTATTTTGTCAGACACCAAAAGGAGAAGGTAGGAAGTAATAGTCCATTTCTTTTTTAAATTAAACCTGGAGTCTAGTAGGGGTCAATTCCATATTCAATGTATTTCACTGTAAAAATCCTTAAGTCGTGTCTGCAATTACTTAAAATAAGTAACTATTTAAATTTAACTGGAATTCTAGAACATATTTTATTTCTCCAAAACGTGAAACGCTACCTCAGTCGGATTATTAGGATTCTTTAATTATTTCAGTAATAATATTTAATCTGCCAAATGTCTAAAACAGCAAGTGAGGATGCATTGCTATTTCAATTTCTCTTGAATAAAGCGTGACTTAATGCTATTCTAGCATTGTCTAAGATAATTTACTAAGACCTCAGTTAATTGCAATAATTGATGGCTTCTAGGTCACCTTTATTATTTGGAAAACCAGTGTTAATATGTAAAAACAAAAGCCAATACCATTTTCTGCTTCATTTTTCTTTTGATGTATTATTGATTTTGTGGTCTCACACTTATCCTTGCCGATTAAAGGACCATGAAACGTTCTAAAGAATTTCATTATTGTTCTATTTAAAACATAACCAGTCTTTTGATTAACAAATTTTAAAAATACCTTTTCCCAATTATAGCAGGTAGGCTCATGATTAAAACAATTTAGTTCTTTCTCATCTGCGGATTGTTTCTCAGATTACGTTTTGATGGCTTGTGATTTATAAACCATACAACCACAAACAGTGTGGCTATTATTTTATTAATGTATTTCTTCACTTTTTTTTATTGATTACAGATTTTCCATTACGACTATTCAATGAAGTGAATCAGAACTTGCCTTTACATTATGGATTAGTAGGATTTAACTCCGAAGCACTCAGCGATCAGGACCAGGGTTCTGGTTCAGAACATATTGTTCCTTTATCAAGAGTTCAGATATATTTAGGGGTTTTAACATGGGAATATTCATATTTCAACATAATACAAATAGAAAATATCCCCCTTTGGTATAGCCAAAAATTTGCTATCACAACGACACTCTTAAATCCTTACAAAAATAACTGCATGTTTAACCAAATGTTATGAGAATTAGGAAGCTGCCAAGACTGATTGTTAGCTGGAATATGACATCAATTATATCCTTATAATAGCAGCTGTATGTTGAGTCCAAAATGCCCATGGCTCCACACACGTTATATACAAAATTTACATTATTGATGAAGACCATTATTGATCAAATCCAACATTAACATCATTGAATTTAAATCATTTAAATTGGTATAATGAGGGCATTCCTGTTAATTTTAAGATTTGTGTGCAAAGTGCTGGTTTTAATATTTTAGGATAAAGACATAAATTATGTGTAAAATGTAGATATGTAGGTATATATTAGTGACATGTTGTTCATACAATGTTGTTCACTATGCATGATGTTCTGCTTTGATAAGCTTTGAAATGGTATTTAACCACAGATGGCTTTAGTTTTTTTTTTAGGTCCTACGGGCTCTAGGCTGCAAAAGATAGTTCGAGGGAAGGCATATCTCCTTAACCCCTTAGTGACCGGGCGGTTTTACACAAATCCGTCTTTTAGTGACCGCTGCTGTTTTTACGTTTCTGCGCTGTTAGTGTTTAGGACAATTTTTCCTCTTACTCGTTTATTCGACCCACACATATTATACACCCTTTTTCCCGCCATTAAATGGACTTTCTAGAAATACCATTATTTCCATCATATCGAATAATTCACTATAAAAAAAAATATGAAATATGAGGAAAAAGATGGTAAAAACACACTTTTTCGTAATTTAATCCCCAAAATCTACAACCACCCAAAAAGACCCCGGCTAAATAGGTTCAAAATTTTGTCCCGAGACTAGAAATACCCAATTTTAACATGCGTTTGCTTTTTAACCCCTTCACTGCTGAGACAGTTCACCTATGTGCGCTGCGCTCATTCTGACCATTTTGTGCTAATTATTTTTAGATGACAGCCTAGGTCCTATTTAATTAAACTCCCCCCAGACAAAAAAAACTTTTTAAAAAAAAACATTTTTTTATTTTATTTAATTTTTTTATTATTTTTTTTTATTTAATTTTTATTTTTTATTTTTTTTTAAAACCAAACCTGGTCATGTTTGGTATCATTTGAAAGGCCATAATCAGCTGCCATGGATCGGGAGATAAAGGGATCCTTAGGATCCCCTTATCTCTACATGGCAGCTAGAGGGTTAACTGGCCCACTGACATCCTCACACATATGGTGAGGTTGTCAGTGCGTGGGGGGGGGACCTGGAGGCTTGGCTGACATCCAAGATGTCAGCCCCCCTCCAGGTTTGAATCGCGTTTTGGCGCCAATTGGCGCTGAAAAGCGATCCGGCGGCGAAACTGTTAATGCCATACACCGCTGGAAAGGGGAGGCTCTCCCCTCTCCAGCGGTGCAAACGGCATCTCCCTAGCTTCAATGGTTGGGGAGATAGAGGGCTCCGAAGGAGCCCCCTCTCCCCTCGAATTGAAACACATGGGGGCACCTTCTGATGACGTCACCACGCAGCGTGGCGACGTCATCAGCCTCGCCTGCCCATGTAAATCACATGGGCAGGCTTCCTCCCTGCCAGATCGCCGTGGGATCCGACGAGGGAGGTGAGTATCGGGCGGGAGGGGGATTTGGCGCCGCTGACGTACCCTGTACGTCCTCGGGTCTAAGGGAGACCCGAGTACAGGACGTACAGGGTACGTCAGAGGTCCTTCAGGGGTTAAAAGTCTATAAGGAAACACAAAGGGAAGACAAAAGTCTATAAGGGACTTGACAAAGACCATTGTGTTGAATCATTGTCATGTAAACAAATAAGCACCTCCAAAATTGTAATTTTATGCGTATGGTGATTATTTTTTTCAACCAATTTGCAAACCTAGAAAGGGAATTGGGAGGAAAAAATATTCCAAAGCACTCTCCGGCCTACCGACGTCCTCATTCAAGAAATCAGTGGCTTTCCGTCTGCTGCTGGCGGCGTGCCACCTGATCCTGAGGTACTGGAGACGCCAATCGGTTCCCTCACTCCGGGAATGGATATCCCAGGTGGATGAAATGTTCCGAGTGAAGGAACGGATTGCTGCACTGGAAGACTCCACTCAGGCACTCTACCAAACTTGGTACTATTGGCAGGAATTCGTTTCCTCGGCTTCACTCCGTCGACGATTGAAACTTGAGCTATCCCCGACGCCTGCACAGGATAGGGGACCGTAGACAAACAGAGAGCTGATGGCTACGGCCTGTACTGATGTTCAGGACAGCTGACCACTGCGGGCCCTGGCCCTCGCAGAGGTGGGTCTCCGGCAGTTGAGACGGCGTGAGACACGTACGCTTTGGTGGCTCTGGGTCAGGCACTGGTGCCCCTTCCCCTCTGGTGGTAGTGGAGGGAGACAGAACGGTCCTGCAGTTGGCCCGCTGGACCGGAGGATGCCGGTCGTGGTTTTTCCCTCCGTCCCTACCCTTCTCATCCCTCCCCCCCCTCACAGGCCGGGGAATTATTATTATTTACTTATTTATTAATTTAAAAATTAAAAAAAAACATTCTCTCTCATCTCCTCCTCCTTCCTCACACCTTTCCTACTTTTCTCCTTCGATCTATCTCTTTCCCCTATATTTCTGCTTACCATGCCACACACTGCATACGGGATCATCTTCTATAGTACCCCATGCACGCTTCATTTAAACACCAAGATGATCCGGATTACTTACTTGTGGTTGGACTGTACCGATTCATGGGTCTAACTATAGCCTACACGCAAGGACTTGCCTACTTGATGTTTTCCTTGTGTACCTGTATCGCATAACTGATGAATCGTTTTAACTGCCATTCTTTGACAATTTTGTACTCCAACGCGATATATGTACTAATGCACTCTTCTAATAAAAATTTTCAATACAAAAAAAAATATTCCAAAGCAAACCAGGGCATCGCTAGGTTAATTTAATGGGACACACTAATTGCACCAACCATTGCGACTAGTGGAACTAGTTATATTGCCTAGTAATGTGTAGTGTATGCAGCTAATTAAAACGTATTCAACCAACAAAATTGCACAGCTAATGTGACAATAAGAAAGTACCGAGCTAAGTTGTCACCAGTTCTCACAGCCTAACGACATGTGGAAGTATTCATGTCTGTCCTGAAGTATGATTATATATATATGTGTGTTTTTGAAGATATATTGTTCATGCCTGTTTTAAGGCATACATCAAAGAAAAATTGCTGAACATTTTGGGTTACAGATGGATGAAAAACCGAAGAACCCAAAGCTCATTTTTACTCTACCCATAATGATTTATTATTAACATTGTGATTTATTTGAAAAACAACACACATGTTTGAAATTATTTAATAAATGGTTACATGAGTTTTCAAAGAGGATGCTAGTCTGTAGATATTACATCACACATTATGACCTTGTCAAATGTATTGGCTGCTCTCATTCTGGGATGGCAGCCATTCTGGATCTAGGACTTCTCCGATCTATGACGTTATGGACCTAACCTAACAATTCCCTGATGATCGATAAGAAAACAGACAACTCTCAGTCAACAGAAGAGAAACATGATCTAGTGCCAGTTAGAATGATTTGTGGTTTGTTAGAATGCCTGATAATGAAAATGATATTTTTGTACTTTGTGTTGTTTTGGCTTGACTGCTACTCTCTAATATAATGGGAAGATAAGAAGTCATGCTCTCCATGCTGCACATATATTTGTTTACCTGTAGCTAGATATCTGGGAATTGTAAATGCAGTGTGTGGTGCCAGAGGTCTCCATATGTAGCTAGACCCCTGACAGGTGTAACCCCCCATTTATGGTGTACAGTTTAACTTCCTTTTGGCCCAGGAATCACTAAAGTACAAAATGTTTTTTGTATTGCCATTGACATAGTACTATTGCAGCAACTGGAGAATATTACACTTACAAATATTGGTAAAAAGATTAACAGGGTAATTCAAAGAGATCCGAATTGCTTGAGAAAGGTAACCTAACGCTGAAAATAAGCGTTCGGTTACCTTTCTTGGCCATTCGGCTATCCAGAGAGCAGGCAATTTGCCAAATCCTGATAAATAAATTAAAATAAAGGCCATTACAAAAAAGAGGCCATAAAGCAAGTTTGGGAGTGTTCTAGATTGGAAATACTAGCACAATACTGGACCCTCCCTGGAAACTGATATTGCAAGTATCAAATATAATGAATAGAAACAGGCCTTCGAGGGTCTGTGGGTATAGGAAAGCATGAGAAAACACACAGCCTTTATGAAGAGCCCTATCAGGAACAAACAATACAGGCTTGGAGAAAGAGAAAAAAAAAAACAGCCTGGCCTCAGTGCATTTAAACTGAGCTAGATGCCTAACTTGAGAGCGCTCCCAGTAGGTAAGGAATATTTCTATCAAGCCAGACAAAACACAGTTTCCAGAGCAACCATTAAAGGGTCCCTAAAACATAAAGAACTAAGTGAACATCTCTATTGGCTCAACGTGTTTCCCTGGTATAAACCAGCGTCATCAGGAGCAGAGAGTGCAGCCTAGTTGTTGCATAGGGAAAAAGCCTGTATCAATGGCGCCACCTAGAGGAGATATGTAAAAAACACACACAATGTTCAACAGAAAACTTTTTGTGTATAAGGATGCATAAAGAACTTCATCCACAAAGAAAGTTTCTTAAATTGAATCAGCTGCTGTCTCTTTCGATAGGTGGTATATCCAAACCCACCAAAGGATAATGAGTCAGAAAAAAGAGAAAAAGACGATCAAGTCAGCGCTTCCTTCAATGAGTGTCTTCTTTCTTTCAGCATATATGGATACCTTAAACTTAAACAAAATGCTGCCATAGCGAAGTAATCTTTTACACAGCAGGGAATAGCAGAAGAGAGTAACACTCACATTTTATTGTGTCTCAATCAGACAGTAGATGCTCCAAGCAGCCGTCAGTGTTAAAATAGGAACGCCGGATTTCCCACAGGATTCACAGGATCCACAGTCTTGTCTCTCCAGTAAATACTGGACACCAAACGTGAGTTTTAAAAGGCAAATTTATTTAAAATAAATAAAACAAGGTTGCAGGCATAGCACCTAAACGCGTTTCGTGAGTTGCCTCGCTTCCTCAGTAGGTGTAATGCCTACTTTTTACACCTACTGAGGAAGCGAGGCAACTCGCAAAACGCGTTTAGGTGCTATGCCTGCAACCTTGTTTTCTAGTTGTTGCATAGGCTTGGGAGCACTTCTTACTCCCTTTCTTGATAGAAATATTCCTTACCTACTGGGAGCGCTCTCAAGTTAGGCATCTAGCTCAGTTTCAATGCACTGAGGCCAGGCTGTTTGTGTTTATTTTTCCCCAAGCCTGTATTGTTTGTTCCTGATAGGGCTCTTCATAAAGGCTGTGCATTTTCTCATGCTTTCCTATACCCACAGACCCTCGAAGGCCTGTTTCCATTCATTATATTTGATACTTGCAATGTTTCCACACTGCCTTTTATTCCCTACATCAGTTTCCAGGGAGGGTCCAGTATTGTGCTAGTAGTTCCAATCAAGAACTCTCCCAAACTTGCTTTATGGCCTCTTTTTTTGTAATGGCCTTTATTTTATTTATGTTCTCGCCTCCACTGAGACATGTATACGTTATGTTTGTCCTTGGTAAGCACTGCGACTGTGTCTGTCTGCCTACCGCAATACAGCTTTGAAAGCATTATTTTACTGCATTTCTCATTAAAACCTAAGTTTTATTTTATTCTTTGGCCATCTCCACTATCTTTTGTAATTGTTAAATTGGGGTTACCCCCCGTCACCAACAGTGACAAGAGTCTTTTTTCTATGTTCAATAGATTGCTTCCCACAACTATCTTGGTACACCCTATGAGTGTTTTTGCCAATTTGTGCTGTGCCTGGTGGTGCCCCTGCTGTGCCACACTGCCAATACCCACAATATATTACCAGTGCCACAGCTTCTCACCCTACCTCTTTGTTACTCTTTTGTTGTGGTGGACCTGTGGCTACATTTCTCATTCGGATTGTAGGCCCACTGTCCAGCAGGGTCCTCCTCTCCTCAGGGTGTCAGGGTGTGGCCTGTGCCTGCCACAATTACTGCTATTGAGTCAGGGTGCAGGATGGTGGAGGTCACGCTCTGCTGACATCATTGCTGGGGCTGCATGGATAATCGCCATCTTGGTGGAGACAGTCTGTAGATACCGTCCCCCACTGGGAGGCTATTCCATGTAACAGTGATATAGAAAGGGTAGTAGATACATGGAATAGCCTCCCAGTGGGGGCAGTTAACAGATATAGAAAGGGTAGCAGATAAATGGAATAGCCTCCCAGTGGTGGCAGTTACCAGATCTAGAAAGGGTAGTAGATACAAGGAATAGCCTTCCAGTGGGGGCAGTTACCAGATATACAAATGGCAGTGGATACATGGAATAGCCTCCCAGTGGGGGCAGTATCATTGATATAGAAAGGGTAGTAGATACATAGAATAGTCTCCTAGTGAGGATAGTAACAGTGATATAAGTGTGAAAGATCTCTCTGTCCAGGAGTAACCCCTGCTGTGAAGGAGAAGCTTTGGTTTTTAACCCCTGCTGGACCAGGTATCTGAGCACAATACAATGTGCTTCAGCTGTGCATTTATGCCATCCTTGGTGCTGCTCCAAAGGGCCGCGATTATTAACAGCACCCTGACAGAGATCATACAGGAGCAGCAGGAAGGATGAAATTAAAGCACAGCTAAAGCACATTGTAGTGTGGTGATCAGATACCTGGTCCAGCAGGGGTTCTCCTTCACAGCAGGGGAGATCTCTCACACTTCTTTTGCTGTGTGTGTATAGAAATGGGGGGGGGTCACTATCTCAGCATCTCAGGAAACAGAGAGGGAACATGTCATGAAGGGGAGAGAGGAAGGTGGATGGCAGGCAGTATGATCACTAAGATCCTGGCCTGGTGGGATCTCCTGCCGAGCAGGGGCTTGTTAAATCTCACTCAGTCGTCAGTAGCAAGAGGAGCAGCACGAGGCAGCACATGACCCGCGACTCTGCTGCCTCTTCCAAAGCGCCCCCCACTAATCTGCCTGCTCGAGCCACAAGGGGGGATAATTTACATAATAGGCGGCACTAGAACCAAATCCCTGACCAGCAGTGACTGGGGAACAAGATTTTCACGCCCCCTCAGTTTGGCTGAAAAGTAAGGCGGCTGCCTGTGCCACCTTACGTTAGCGCCAGCCCTGGTTCTACCACTTTCACTTTTCTTTCATTTGTGCTTTCTTCAGTTGTTTAGCAGGTCAGGTACTTGCACCTGCTTGCAAAAAATTGTGTATCACAAAGCAGAAACTGTACCAAACAATGCACAGTAAGTACAGTGGCCTTTGAGATTAACTACATCATGAATGGTCAACCCCTCCCATACATAATCTATGTCAACTTTGTACACATCCACCTGGCCTATGCAACCAGTGAGCTAACAAGGCCAGTCCTGATACTACTTGCTCTTTGCCAAATTGTTCAATGCCAAGATATAGAGTCATCTATGCGCAGACTGTCTCTTTCAGCTCAATGTTCAGGCAGACCTCCAGCTCCATCTGAGTCTTGCAAAGGTAACCCATGCTAATTTGAGTGTCATCTAAACAAACAAAAGCCTTGATTCATCGGTCCTTAGGACAAAGTATTAGCCAGCATCTGTGAGCCAATAGTTGAAGTACACTCGTTGCCTTTGATGGGATGAGTGATGTAAACGGGGTTCTATTGCAACAACAACAAAAAAACATTGGTTTGCATAATAATTGTGAACACTGGGTAAAAAAACAACTAAGGCAATTTTTTTTAAATGACATTTGTCCTGAAATAATTACCAACTTCCTTTAGAGAAACGCGTCTTACTGGGCAAAATGAATGGCTGCATTAAGGAAAGCACTATTTCACAGTGGGCTTTCTTAATCTTCAATTAACAAGAAGCTGCAGACTTGGCAAGCTTTTACCAATTAAAATATATTAATTAATTTGGTGTTTTCTTCGGTCAGACATGGCAAGCAAAAGCCTGAGTAACATGGTATTATTATTCAGGTCACGTCCTGATACAATGTCATTCTCATTGCATTACTGTACATAATCTTATGTGGCTTAATAAAAGAAATGTTTGCTTAGCAGCAGTTTCAGAGTAAATTTTACTATCTGCGTTTACAATGAAAAATGCATTGGCTTTATTGGAAATTTATATAGTTTTATCTTCCATAGCTTTATATGTTGCAATTCAGCATAATTCAGGATGAGCATTAATGTTGTTTCCTTAGCCTTAACCTATCATAGCGGATTGGTGATTAGCGAAAGAGCTTTAAACTCACTTTAAGCAGAATAAACCAAGAATACAGTAAATATGACACTTCTCCCACAGGAATAAGAGAATTATCACCTCTTGTACTCACTACCACCCACTAAGGCCAATGTGTTAGGGTAACCAGCCAAGCACTCAGAAATCTTGGAAAAAGACCAAGTTGCAAGGTCGTTCCAAGTTCATTTCTAAAGACAAGTTCCCCATGAAGTCAGAGGGGATTATACTTGGGAGATTTGTCTGCTGTTTAGTCACGAGCCATTAAGTTCTACTTTCAATAAATGGGCTTTTAGCTTCTGAAGTACATTTTAAACTAAATTTTTGTTTATAAGTTCCAAAAACATTTCTAAAGTTTTGATTTATTTAAAAAAAAGCATGTAGCTAAATATGTCATAATCAACGCAAGCTTTTCTTTTCGTTTGAGTAAATTGTAACACTTTTATAACTCCAAACAATGTGCATAATTGTATGCAAACATTAAGCAAGGATATACATTGTCAACTCAATAATTTTCATTGTGTATTAATATGAATTATTTCAAACATGTAGGGCGAGATCTCCACTAACCTGTTAATGGGGTGCTGTAGACATGAAAAGGTAATGTACGCCTTTTCCCATATGTGGCTCACCATTATCATCCCCATTCCCGTCTGAGCCACCATATCAGCAAATCAAGCCAGAATATTTTTTATCTATTCACTGAATAGCTAAACAGCAGTAGTGCTGTGCGCCACTGAGAATATAGGCTCATGGATTCCAAAGGACTCCATGGAGCTCAGCATGTTTCAGCATGAGCTCTGTGAGAGCTCGCTATTGCAGGGCTGCATAGGACACAAGGAAGGAGACGTGGAAGAACATTGGGCACTACTTGTTCCCAGTCTTCCGCTGCTCCCAGCCAGAGGAAAATGCAGGACATGACACCCTCTGCACCATGCAATCTCGGGTAAGGGATTTTTCAATCCCTTTAGATTGAAGTGTTAACTGATATTGATGTTACAAAACCACTTAACAGCTGTCAGGATCAGTACCTGTATGTGCGTATAACATTACCTGCATGTGAGCAGGTACTTGAAAAGTGCTGTCTTCGGCTAGGGACAGATGAGCGCATTTTCTGCAGCCACCGTCAAAATGTACGTCGATGCGTGCGCACGCATTTTTTCACGGAATACGCTTAAGTGGTCAGACGATGCGCAATTCTGGACGTATTTCATGACGATGGGGTGAAAAGAAGTCTAGGGAAATCCGGCTGTTTGAACGTTATGTTGGCCGCACACTAGCAGCGTCTGACATCTCCTAATCACGCACACACGCTGCTATGCGGCCGCAGCGCACTTTGTACGTCAGTAGCAGCGGTTTCACGTTCTGATAAAAATGCGTTCATTTGCTGGTTGCGTGGTGTCGGCGCACTTTCGTACGCACGTACTGCGTATATTGGCCGTCATTGGCCGTTATGTGCTGCTACTGCCGCCGTGATTTAGTGCGCCTGCACGCGCGTTCCGACTGCCCCACTCTGACCCTAGCCTTAAGTGTAAACCAGCACATTCATGGTTAATCACAGTCAAACTCCATACACACACCACACCCCTGTTGGAAATAAAAGAGTCACTCCCCCCTATGCAACCTGACTTTGCATTGAGAGTCAAACCCTGCTAGTGTCTACTCTAGACCTATTGTTATACCTCTGCTTCACTGTGTACCACACCTCCTGCTTTGCCCACTAACTTTGCCTCCTTTCTGCCAGCAATTGAAGCAGGGACTGTCCTGACTACTCTCCCTGGATACCCTCATGTACCACGCTATGGATTCACCCCTGTATCTGTCTGCCTACCCAAATGTACGCCCTGTGTATCCCCCCACACTGGACTCAGACCCCCTGAATCTGAGTCCCACTATGACATATGACGCCCTGACGACAGGAGCTTTTGAAAGTCTGTATTTTTTTTTAATACCGGCTCTAAATGAGAAGAACAAAATACAATTTGAATAGCTCATTCTTTAACTGCTAGATGCAAATTAATGGCTCTAGTACAAATTATAGGAGCCATTAATTTGCATTAGCCTGACAAAACATCCAAGGCACAAACAGAGCTTGCAGCTTAGATGTAAGATGTAATATCCACAAGTTATTAAGCTATTGGATGGATCCTATATGTCTGTCGGCTCCAGTTATGATCTGGCCTATAAAGTTGAGTCATATTTACAGCTCATGTATTCCAACGGTAGAATTCCAACGGTTAAAATTTAACTAGAGCTGGAGTACACCTAGCAACTCCATAGACTATAATTGCTATAGTAAGTTTATAACAGCTCTAGTTAAGTTTACACCACGGTTGGATTACAGCTCATGATCTTTAAGTGGATCTAAACTCTCAACAGTTACCATTTGTCACGACAATTACGCGCACTGCTGCGAAAGACGCCAGGTTAAGCCGCTCACTATCTGTCTATCTTAGACCCAGATAATGACTGCGTGGACAACAATCCCTGCGCACTTGCTTATCTATCCGTCCCCGCACACTTTCTCTCGCAACAGGTACGTAGAGCGCTATACAATGGTCCCAGGATTGCAACGCAGTACCAGTCTTCTCTTGAATTGGATAGTTTCCCACAATCCCTGGGCCCACTTTCTTATTCTATTAGTTATGCTGCCACCAGTTCCCCTGAACACTATGCGTGTTGCGGCTAAGGACGCAGGGCTAAGCAACCCACTATCTGTCTATCCTAGACCCAGATAATGAATGCGTGAACAACAATCCCCGAGCACTCGCTTACCTCTCTGTCCCCAGCAACCGCAACTCACAATTTCGTAGCTACTTGAGCTTAAAACAACAAGCAATACTCCAGTCTCTTCTGTTTCTGACTGAGTCGATCTATGCTAACTGAACTTAATAAATGGATATTTATTTATGATATAGAAAAAAGTTATATATATATCACAGTGCATTTATTACAAAAATTATAGATAGAATAAATCACTACTTACACAGTACACAGCAAATAAAAGAAGAGGATTAAACACAGAGCCTTACTTACACGTCAAATAAGCTAATTCTCGGTGACTCTTGGGGGCTGGAGCTAGAAGCATGTACAGCATGGACAGATCCTCATGGAACATGAACCCCCTGTGATCTGTAAGAGCCACATGGCATGCTCCAGAATATAGAGTTTCCTGCCCCTTCCAAAAATACCCACAAATGGCCCAGCCTCCTGCACTACATGTCCCAGCATCCCTTGGTCTGGGCATGCGCCGTGCGTTTCTCCATTAATTTTTAATTGCCAAAAACGTCAATCATCGCCACGGACCTCCTATAGGGATCAAGGGATGTGCTTCCTTCTTTGAAGACATGACCACATACCTCGGGTGCCGCGCTATCTACTTGAAGGTGTGAATAGATGACACAGGACTTCCATTTGCTCAAATGGGTAATTTCCACCCTGCTCCTGAATCAAAGGAATCCCATTTCACAGCAACCTGTTATATCCCTCCCAGGGACAAAAGATACCCAGGATAATTACTTTTTAGCACATACACAAAGGATGTTGTACACCAGGCAGCTGTGGAAAATGGACACTTCGCATATATGGATAGCCATAGATATATATCTATATACGTATATATAGCGACAGGGCTCAAAATTTCAAGTCCCAAGCTACTAGCCAGACCTTAAAAGTTACTCGCCACCAGTTGCCCCACCTACCCTGCTCTGAACCCCGCCCCTAAACACACCCTCTTAAATTATCTTATGAAATTACACTGTTAAAGGTTTTATTCAGAATAAAGTTACAAAAATAAATAACTTTAACCAGACCGAGACTACAGATACATGTATATCCAGACATCAGACGCCAGATACATATATACCCAGACATCAGACACATAAATACCCAGACATCAGATCCAAGTAATATCTTCCATTAAGTACAGACTCCTCTCCAACAGTTTTTAGGACCAAATTAATTTGGGGTTTATGCATCCGATATATCAAGTGGAACCGAATACTCTCTTTTAATTGTTCGTATGCCAGATTATCATAAGAAGTTAGAAGACCCCATAGACAGTTTTCCCTCTTGGATGCTAATACAGATGAATCCATTAAAATTCGTGTGCGATACTTCATCCCCATTTCTTTTTTTTGCCCCTTCCGTATCACTCATCTTTCTTTATAAATAGATATATTTAATTTTGCTGAACCTCAAACGCCTACGCCACCATTTCACCAATTATGACCCCTCACGGGAGAGGTTAGTTCTGCCAAGGGCCCCCTTTAATTCATTTCTCTCTCCCCCTTTAATTCATTTCTCTCTCCCCCTGTAATTCATTTCTCCCCTCCCCCTGTAATTCATTTCTCCCCCTCCCCTGCAATTCATTTCTCCCCCTCCCCTGCAATTCATTTCTCCCCCTCCCCTGCAATTCATTTCTCCCCCTCCCCTGCAATTCATTCCTCCTGCAATTCACTTCCCCTGCAATTCATTTCTCCCCCTCCCCTGCAATTCATTTCTCCCCTGCAATTCATCCCCCCTCCCCTGCAATTCATCCCCCCTCCCCTGCAATTTTCATCCCCCCTCCCCTGCAATTTTCATCCCCCCACTCCCCTGCAATTTTCAACCCCCACTCCCCTGCAATTCATCCCCCCTCCCCTGCAATTTTCATCCCCCCACTCCCCTGCAATTCATCCCCCCACTCCCCTGCAATTCATCCCCCTCCCACTCCCCTGCAATTCATCCCCCTCCCACTCCCCTGCAATTCATCCCCCTCCCACTCCCCTGCAATTCATCCCCCTCCCACTCCCCTGCAATTTTCATCCCCCCTCCCCTGCAATTTTCATCCAGCTCCCACTCCCCTGCAATTTTCAACCCCCTCCACTCCCCTGCAATTTTCAACCCCCTCCCACTCCCCTGCAATTTTCATCCCCCTCCCACTCCCCTGCAATTTTCATCCCACTCCCCTGCAATTTTCATCCTCCTCCCACTCCCCTGCAATTCACCCCCCCACTCCCCTGCAATTTTCACCCACTCCCCTGCAATTCACCCCCCCCACACTCCCCTGCAATTTTCACCCTCCCACTCCCCTGCAATTCACCCCCCACTCCCCTGCAATTCACCCCCCACTCCCCTGCAATTCACCCCCCCACTCCCCTGCAATTCACCCCCCCCACTCCCCTGCAATTCACCCCCCACTCCCCTGCAATTCACCCCCCACTCCCCTGCAATTCACCCCCCCACTCCCCTGCAATTCACCCCCCCCCACTCCCTTGCAATTCACCCCCCCACTCCCCTGCAATTTTCACCCCCTCCCCTGCAATTTTCATCCCCCTCCCACTCCCCTGCAATTTTCACCCCCTCCCACTCCCCTGCAATTCACCCCCCTCCCTTTACCTGACATCGCGAGTAGTAGAGTGAGGGGGCGGGGATAATCCCCGCTTCCCCTCATTCGCTGAGGCACGCTGAGTCCTCCTTCACGCTGTGCCTGGAAGAAGAGGAGCGCAGCGTGAATGGACATCCAGCGTGTAACACTGGTAAAAGGGGGACGGGAGAGGGAATTTGCACCCCCCTGTTGTGACACTTTGAGGACCAATTGATTCCTCACGCCGGATGTTTCCCATCTCTGGTCATGCTGTACCCGGCATGCCCTCTGTCTCTCCATGCTACACTCTCACTGATGCTGCTTTTGGGAGACGGGATGAACCTCTTACTGATTCAAGAGGTTTGCATGGTACAGCAAACGGGCGAGTGCGCCGAGCAAAACTCAGAGATCAGTAAGAGGTTCAACCGGTCTCCCCGAAGCAGCGTCAGTGACAGTGTAGCATGGAGAGACAGAGGGCATGCCGGGTACAGCATGAAAACCAGAGATGGGAAACATCCGGCGCGAGGAATCAATTGGTCCTCAGAGTGCCACAACACGGAGGTGCAAATTCCCTCTCCCGCCCCCCTTTAACCGGAACTGACTGCTACATGCTGGATGTCCCTTCATGCCGGCTGAAAAGTGACGGACAGTAAACGCGCCGGAAGTGGCTTCTGCCGGCCGAAAAAAAAACAACGTCTGCCACTGGAATACGCAGCGCAGGCAGAACGATATACTTTATCGTGCTGCCTGTGTGTGCATCTCCACTCGCCCACCCTTAATTTCCACTCGCCAAATGCGAGCAGGTGAGTGGAAATTTTGACCCCTGTATAGCGATATATATATATACATACAGATAGCTAGACACAGAGAGATAGGTATGTCTACCTGTGACACCATTGGCGTCTGATTCTATTCCTAGCTCTGTCTTTGTGTCCATGTTCCTCTTGGGTAAGCATGCTTACCTATAAACTTTTATGCCCACCGATGTCACTATCGTGCCTTGGATATCCATATTCCTTTGTAGAATTGTATCTACAAAACTTGACATTGGCAGAGTCAATTCTTGGATCTCATGATAGTGTGACGTCACCATATATTCCCTGAATGTTCGGCACTCACCGGTGCTTTCGAGTGTAGCCAAAGATGGGATTGCTACCATTCTGGACAAATGAGTGCTGCAAACTAGACCATATACCCATTACACTTTTCTGGATGTGTATCCACAAACCACACATTAGACCTCTTGCGGGTCTTTGATATATACAGTAATTATATATTTTTTAAAAATGACATACAACTCTAATGGTACACTTCTACATACCTCACATGCTCCGATTTCTTCCTGACAAAATTTATATTTTTAGTCAAAAATATACTGTATCTCTTTTTTTAATTTAGACAGATCCCCTTGAGTAGTGTCTTATAAACCACAGTTTTTGTTAGTCAACACCAACAAGCATTCTGTGCCAGTGTCATTACAACAAGACGTTGTCAGTTTGTGAATGTGTTTATGTAGAGGCATTCATCTGGAAAAATGGAAGAAAAAAAAAAGAATTGAGGCTTTTAGGCTTCTCCCTTACCTCTGCAAGCACCTGCTGCTCCGAGGTGATATATGCTGGCTAATACATGCCAAATAGCCTTCTGCTCATTCACTGTGAATCCCAGAGCCTCCATGGCAGATTGGAGTTGTATAAATGCCGCAGTTGCCTTCTGCTTCTCTTCAGGCTAAGAGAGACAAGAAGAAAGGGACATTATCTCTTACTTCGAAACAGCCTGTGTGAAATCAGTAGTTGTAATACTGCCATTTCCACAAATAATTACCAAAAGAAAAAGGAACCTCATAAAAAATTCAGGACACACATAATGTCATTTAAAATCGAATTATAGCACAGACACCAAAAAAAAACTATCAGGGCTATTCAGAGAGAGGTGAAAACCTTGAATTGCCAGGAGAATGAACAATCTAGACCAAATAGCCAATTTGGAAAGTGAGGTAAATGGGAGAATTTTTCTGGTTTGACTATTTTGACCTAGAATTTTTAATTCTCCAGTCATTCTCAAGGTTTTCACCTCTTTCTGAATAGCCCTGCTTATATTTTCTTCTTGCTAGGAATCATGAGATATTTTTTTGCACAATTATTTTTACACTTAAGTACTGCCCAGTCATGTGATGTGATGTAATAATCAATTTAAGAAAAATTTCACTTTTAATGTCATAACTAATTTATTAGGCTTTTGAATCCAACAGAGAATATAAAAAACAAAAGAGATTTAGTATTAATATTTGATAAGCAAAACTAAAACAGTGTAACTCTGTAAAACGTTCACGTGTAAAGGTGTAGGTCTGTGAAACGGGGAGTCTTAGCTCTTGCAGGCCAAGATTGTCCATATGGCAGCCAGGTAAATGGTTGTGGGCCTGGTGAATCACAAACCACACAACACACCTAAATCCCTCCTAGAGCATCCCAAACCGCACCTATGGCTGACCCCATGCATACCGTACCCAAGGAGGACCCTAATTTGGGCTTTTAGCTTTTGATTCACTGACCATGGGCTAAGTTTTAAGTTTGTCGATTTGAACATATCATGAAAAGGCACCTCAAAAAATTAACACTAAAACCAAATCACATAGGACTGAAACCATATCAATGGTCCAAAACAATTCAGACGAACTAAAGTAACTGTAATTGTTGGACTAACCAAAAATCACAAATCAAAGTCTTTGCCAGTGTGTATATATAAATAGATGTAATACAGGGGTCAGTATTTCCACTCATCAGCTTTAGCGAAGAACCACAGGGTTATCCAAAGAGATCCGAATTGCTTGAGAAAGGTAACCTTTCCTGACCATTCGGCTATCCAGAGAGCAGGCAATTCTCCAAATCCTGGCGAATTGCCTGCACATACGGTGCCTGTTCGGTCCCTGTTCGAGAGCAGTGAAATTCCCATGAAAAAGCACTGCTTCGGCTATTCAGAGAACACAAACCAGCAGTGAAAGGTTCCCCTAATGCCCTGCCATTCGGTGGTTTAATTCGGCAAGTTAATTCAGGAGAATCCCATAGGCTTCAATGTTAAAAATATTCCCGATTTAATTCAATATCTAATAAACCGTTCATTATAAAATTCTGCAGCAAAAAGTCTCTTTATAGATTTTTTAGGATACTTTAAGCATTTTTTTTTTTTTTTTTTTTAAAAGTCCGATTTTTTTTTTGATTTTTTTTTTCAGTTTACTTATTTTTTTTGTAACAGCCCTCTTTATTATCATTCCCTGGACCTCCTGTGAAAATTTCACACATTTTCGCTCAGTAGTTTCTTTGCAAACAGCGTTTCATTTTCCCAGATTCATACAAATGGTTTTGCTAATTTATTCACCTCCCTCTGTCTACGTCACAGCTGCTTCGGCTCTGTGTGATTCGGCTCCTGTTCGGGTTTTTCGAAGGTTAATCCAGATGTTTTTGCTTGTTTTCAGCGTGCATTCGGTTAGTTTTCGTCAGGTTTGCGGCAGCTTTTCCCTGCAATTCGGGGACCCTGTGGTGCTTGCTGAATACACCGCAGGGTCACCGAAATGCAATCGGCAAAAGGAACCGAATTGAAGAGAACGAAAAGTCACCGAACGTGCGGTGACTTTTCGAATCTCTTTGGATAACCCTGCCAGCATATTTATTTGCAGCATGAGCATTTCCTACTGCAGGTAAATAGGGACCCGATTTGAGGTTGGGTGGACCATTATTGGAATATTTTATATTTTTCATATAAGAAACTGGAGGGAATGGTGGCTTAGAAAAATGAAAGGTCGAAGTGTTTGATGACAATGGAAAGTGCAGGGAATTAATAAATATAGGGGAAATGGAAAATGAAAACGTGGAGGAAAAATGTGTATGGGGACAATGGGAAAAGAGAGGATGGAGGTATAGTGGCCACGGAGACATGAGTTCCTTGTGTCCTTGACCTAGTAAATTTCCAGAAGCCCCTCAGTCCATTGGAAATTCTGTGGCTATACTCTCAGTGACAAATAAAATAATGTGGTGGCGTACAATATAAAAGCTGTGAATGCACTCTTATAACAAAGTGTACAACACTATAAAATATACTTATATTTTTAAGCAGACGCATTTCGCTGAACCAAGTGAGATAGGTCCATGAAGTCTTGGTAAAAACAAACTGGTGCATTTAGATCTTTGCCCTTTTTTTGTTACATGTACCCGGCGTGTATGACACACACCCTGCTGAAAAAATATACAGTAAGTATTATTATTATTATTATTATTCTTTATTTATAAAGCGCCAGCATATTCCGCAGCGCTGTACAATAAGCACAGTATAGACAGGGTTACAATACATTGAACAACATTTGACAAACAGTACAGGAGGAGATGAGGGCCCTATTCCCGTAGGAACTCACAATCTGGGAGGGTTGGGGTTGGAAACAGGAGGAGAGGACTGTAAGGTGAGAGTGATTGATGGTTGCGTCAGTGAGTTGGGTGGTAGGCTTCCCTAAATAGGAATGTTTTCAGGGAGCGTTTGAAGGAAGAGAAGTTAGGGGAAAGTCTGACAGTACGAGGGAGAGCGTTCCAGAGAGTGGGGGCTGCGCGTGAGAAATCCTGCAGTCTATCATGGGAAGAGGTGATGCGGGGAGAAGCTAGGCGCAGGTCACTGTTTGACCTTAGGGAGCGGGCTGGGGTGTATTTGGTGATTAGTGAGGACAGGTAGTGGGGAGCTGAGTTAGTGAGGGTTTTGTAGGTAAGGATAAGGATTTTGAACTTAATTCTGCAGTGGATGGGGAGCCAGTGAAGGGACTCGCAGAGGGGAGCGGCAGAGACAGAGCGGCGGGTGAGGTGAATTAGCCTGGCGGAGGCGTTCAGGATGGATTGTAGGGGGGAGAGGTGGGACAGAGGGAGGCCAGATAAGAGATTATTGCAATAGTCGAGTCGGGAGATTACCAGGGCGTGTATGAGTTGTTTTGTGGCGACAGCGGTAAGAAATGGCCGAATTCTGTAAATATTACGCAGTTGATATCGGCAGGAGGAGGAAAGAGACTTGATGTGGGGGATGAAGGAAAGAGCAGAGTCAAGTGTAACTCCAAGACAGCGAACTTGGTTTGATGGGGAGATGGTGATGGTAAGTATATTTTATAGTGTTGTACACTGTGTGTAATAACAGTGCATTCACATCTTTCACATTGTACACCACCACTGTATTTTATCAGTTGATGTTTAAGTGATAGATGTGGGAGTGATACACCTGGGGGTGTCAATATAGTATATGTTCAATTCCACTAAATGTCATTTGCTGCACTCTCAGTGACCTGATTGTTGTCCTAGTGTTACTGTTTCCTTGTCCCTCCAGATTTGTGATCTTGGCTGCCTGACCTTCAGCTTTCTCCTTCCTCTCTTTAGTGTTCCCAAATTTATTTTTGTTTTTTTAACTAAAGTTCTCATACTACCACCTACTTTCCTCAGAGACAAGGATGAGCATCCTCACTTCAAACAAGTCTACATGAGTCTCCTACATTCAGGGATTTATGTGTGAGGAGTGTGCGGCACTGAAGCATAGAACAGCAGGTCCATTTCTTTGGTTTTACTATTAAATCAGATTTGAGAACGCAAGAGAAAGGGTTACGGTCGCACCCTATTGGTTATGTACTTAAACAGCATCTTACATATATGCTGTATGTATATATAATAAAAGCCGTTTGCAGGAGAAAATTTAATATATACTGAATAATTCACGCAGAGGATGGAAGTACTGTAAGATTGGAATACTTATATTTAGTTGATTTCTTCTCTTTTCCTTGGTTCCAGCTATGTTATATATAAAATTTTCTCTTGCAAACTGTTTTATTATATATATACATATATATAGATCAGGCTAGATCCCAGCAACAACCTTTCCAGCATTCAGTTGAAAGTAGCCACAGTGCTTGCCAAAAATCAATAATATATCCAACGCTGTAGAGGCCGCACACATGTATTAAAAAAATAAACTTTATTAATTCAAGTTAAAATTGAACCGACGTTTCGGGTCGTGCACGAGCCGAAACGTCAGTTCAATTTTAACTTGAATTAATAAAGTTTATTTTTTTAATACACGTGTGCGGCCTCTACAGCGTTATATATATATATATATATATCTCCATGTATGTATGTATATAAGATGCTGTTTTAGTACATAACCACTAGGGTGTGCCTGGAAATCTTTCTCTTGCTTTATCTTATTGTGTCTTTTGAGGTGTGTGGACACTTTATATTCTAGCAGCAGCACCCACCCTAATAATTTATCTTGACATACAAGATAAAACACATACATAAGCGCTGTCTAAACATTAACATTCCCTAAATCAGATTTGAAGTATAAAGTGTAGATACAGACCAAAAGGGCACCTCAGGAAACCCCATTGTGCACCCCTAAAAGTTCAGTATATTTTCTTCTGATGTCACAGTTATACAAATATTCTCTGTCAAGCAGACTTTGAAAAGAATCTATGGTAATTAGTTTCTTCAAATTAGGAAAATATACTTTCGTTAACTAGCAAAATGATTGTTAGACTACAATAATTAGTTGTTTGAATATTTTTTCCAGTTTATCTTGTTCCACCTAAAATTATACATTTCTTTGCCAAATCGCTATCACAGAATTCCTTTCGCTCACTTTGATTTAAATTGCTATTCTACTTAGAGTCTTGTGAAATTAGTAAAATAATGAATTTGTTAATTCACATGATATTCATAATGATAAAATAAAGAAAAGTATTCACATTTATCGCGTAGCAAAAATTAAATAGTTGTTACAACGTCACGCGTTACGTGCAAAAGACATGGCGCAGCCGCACATTCAGCTGGTACTTCCGATAGTAGAACGTATTGTCTCAATATATTATTTGCCGTGGGCAGCTCTGCATTGCTAACAGAAAGATTTGTATCTCCCATCCAGTTCAAAGGTACCATTGATTCACAGAGCTTTGCTGATAGAAAATGAACACTGCTAAAGGTTTCTTAGTGCAGACGGACACCCTTAAATTGAAGTGTGTCTTGGTACAAGGAGAGGCCTCTCTATGTAAACCATGGTTCTCATATGCACAATCCAATATTGTGTATAAGATATTAGAAGACAAAGAAACACTGCTACTTTGTGCCATCCCTCCTAAATAATGGGGCTGAATATAATGACTTAAAGTTTTATAAAAATAAGTAAAAGAAATGTAAGCTGGACGAAAGGGAAAGGGGATGGAGTTAAACTCATGGGAAGCACTGCCTTTCCATAGGTGCGTCAAAAAAGTCTCAGTTGACAAGACCATGCTACCTGGAAAAGAAACACAAGGGGCCCTATTCCAAAAGGTGCCTTTAAGCCAGGGTCAGCAACCTTGGCCCTCCAGATGGTTTGGAACTAAATTTCCTATGAAGCTCAGTCAATCCAATGAGTACCTGAGCATTATGGGAGATATCTTTTCAAAACATTTGGAGGGCCAAGTTTGCTGACCTCTTCTTTAAGCTAATGGTTGGAGCTATAATACATAACCACCCCATTTTTTAGCTTAAGGGCTCAAGGCGCTATTCCAACCCAACCACTAGTTTTCCATCCTTGCCCTTTCTTCACATCTCAAGCCGTTATTCAGAAATGAATAACTGCTCTTAAACCCTGGTGTTAAGGGATTTTGCTTTTGCACTGAAGCTTAGATTGGTTCCTCCTTGGTACTAGTTCTCAAATTATGGCAAAAGTTTGAGCTAAAAATATCCTTAGCTTCCTTAAATATGAAAAGTGAATTGTTTTAAACAATGGCTGTGAAAGGGTTGAATTCTATGAAGTATAAAATACAGCGTAAACGACAATGTTCAAATGGGTTTTCCAGCTCATAAACCCAATATCTCTTTGTAGTGTATGGCGCTATAAAATATAACTCCACTTTTATGACAGAACTGGTCTGAGTTTATGTTAAACAATTCTATCTGAGCTAAATTGCAAAGTAAACACTTTACGCATGAGTTGGTGCCGCGAGAGATCAGCTTGTTACCTGTGTTTTATTAAATGGAAGAAATGTAAATGTAATATTTACATGGTCTTTAGCGCTTTGATGCTTTAAGATGTGTAGAATCCCACTGGTACATAATAGTTTCTCTTTTCAGAAAGTATAGTCATTAGGGAACTAAGGAAAATGTCATCAAAGACGCCATATGGATTATGTTAGTAGGTGGTCAGTAAATTCATGCTTCATGTGTGTTAAAAAGAAAACGTACAAAAACATAAAAGACACAAATAAAAGGTGGTCATGCACTTCGAAAAAGGTAGAAAAACGAATAACCCATGTTAACCACAGTGTCTGTGCGACAATAATCCTACCTCTGCCTGCGAAGGACACATTATATGTCAGTTTTTTTTCTTAGCACATCATCATGTTATACAAGTTCAGCACCCATTATCCAGAATGTTCGGGACTCTGAGCATTCTGGATTTTGAAATCCGATGTCTGAGAGTGAGGGAATTGCGGCAGCAATCCTTTTCCTGCTGCAGCACCATTGTTTACACATGCTGGGAGAGCTGTGTAGACTTCTTCTTGTGCTGCACAGGGCAAGAATGTCTCCATGCAGCATGTCACATGCTGGGACTGCACAGAGGATCCCAGTACATGCCACACTGTTCTGCAGGGATCAAATCCGCGTCTCCAAAGAACAGAACCTAGAGCGTCAGGAAGGGAAATTTAACTAAAATCCTGAGGGCTCTGATTTCTGAGCCTTCTGGATTATGGTTGCATAATCAGTTATCTTTGGTTCAGTAGGTTCTTGGGTAGCTCAAGACAATTACTCTGCATAGAGCTATTATTATTATTAGCATGTCACGGAATCAGCTCTTAAAGGGTTATTCAGAAATCACTGAAATTTCAGGGAAAGCACCGAAGACCGCCGAAAAGTGCCAAACAGACCACTGAACTGCATGGGGAAAAATAACGAACTCTGATATTTTTTTAAAGATGTTTAAAACAATAAAAATGTATGAAAACGTGAGTGAATAAGAACAAAAAAAAAAGGTCCTATAAAAAATAAAACGGTTTGTTACGGAATAAAAAAAATGCCTTTACAAAAGAAAAGAAAAAAAAGAACTGGGAATCAAAAATGTCGCCCAAAAAAATAAATAAAAACATGGTTTGCTGAAAATGACACTTCCCGGCGTCTGTCGCATCATTGTGATATGGGATTTGCCTGTTTAAACCTGTCTATCGGAATTCCGAAAATCAGGACATTTTACTGACACTTCGGTGCAGTTTGGTGTTCTCTGCATAGATTAACCATTACTTCTCTATGGCACAATTTCGCTGCCGCCAAAGATCGCCAAATTGCGGTGATCTGAGGCAAACTGCACTGTACAGCTCTGTCAATTCACCAGTTTATGGCGAATTGACAGCTTTCTGAATAGTGGAACTGCCTTGAAGTTGCACCATACGGTAAAATTCACCATTTGGTGACCTTCGGTGGCAAGTTCGGCGCTCTTTCAATTAACCTTTATATCCTTAGATTTATGTCCAGAATGAAAAGAAAGAAATGTGTATAGAATTAATTATTTCATTGTTTAATTATGTGTTGGTTCTCAGATTTGTTAAAGAAGCAATCTTAAGAAAAATAGAATTTATTTTTCTGTCCTTAAACTATTGGGCAGATGCGGCTGACAGCCTCTTTTATTTATTTTTTTATTTTCTTTGATTTTACTCACCTTTGTGTTCCTTGCCACACGCTGCTCCTCCTCTTTGGCATCGCTTCCCAAACTAGGAAGTCCCTGATGCCTTTTCCGCACAATTACCTTTCCTATGAAACTTGCATAAAGTAGGTACAGCAAACTGCGCACCGCTAGGGACTTGCGCACTTTACGTATGCATGTTCCATAGCAACTAAGACCACAACTTTGAGTGGTTACTATGCCTAGAGTGTCCAGATGAGGTATGAGGATAGTTTAATCATGTACCATGGATACATATGTGAAAGTATAAAAATATTTACGATCCTCAATGTTAATCTAGCATTTCATTGAAACTAGAAATGTTACACCTTGTGAATAAACAATGTATTTTGATTAATGATACAGTGGGACTTATTTATCCTACTCCTGGATTGCCACATACATTTATAGCCTAACGGTGATAAAAATGTATATTTTAACTGGAAGCGCAGAAATCCCAGGGAAATTTTCCAGGCTATTTGTTGTTTCCGATTACGAAAGAATATGATACACTTTTGAATGAAGAGAATTCTTTGTAACCATGTTACGATCATATATATATTGTTGAGAGCCAAATAAAATTTCTTGCTTCACCAGAGTCCCCCCCCCCCATTCACATCGCTCTCAACTGTACTGTCCACGAAATGAATTGGCCCGGAGAAGAGCTAAACAATCACGAGATAACCTGCAATACCTTAAGTGGAAATTGCTCATCGTGTCCAAAGGGTGCTTCCCGGCAGGCTTTATATGGTTTTGTGATTTCATATTGTATTTCACAGTTATACGTATAAGTGTTCGGGTCATCAGCTGCTGAATAAACGTTTTTATATGCCCAAGGTGCAAATTGGTTTTGGAAACAGAAATCGGTATTGGATAAAAAATATAGCTCAGTGTAAAATCCTCCTAGTGATTGCAAAAGATAACACTATATATTGGAGTGGAAAAATAAAGTGACCAAATAGAATATATATCTCATTTTTTTTTGATAAAACAAACCAATTTTTAGTTCTGTGTTAGGTTGTAGGGTTACAGATGCAGAATGAAAACTTAAGAAAATAGAAGAGTTTGACAAACTATGCCTCTCTGGCATCTACCCTCATTTTCATGGCTTTACAACCTCAGCAATAAAAAAATGAATACAAACTCTATACATAATGTATAACTTACTCATAGCTCATGCTTTCCCCCCCCCCATCACATTTTATTAATTCACCTTTTTTAACCCCTTCACTGCTGGACCATTTCACCCCTGTGTGCGGAGCTCATTTTTACCGTTCGCTCATCAAGTCAAACACTGCTTGAAGTCACGTGTTATTATATGACCCAGACAAATTATATCCTTTTTTCGTCAAATCCATAATATATCACTATTATATGTATACCTCATGCCCTGCCAGAATGCTAAACAAAAAATGTAAAGAAAATGTGAATTTCCATTAAAATTTCAATCATCTACAGCATGTAAAATGTTATTTTTTCCCATATTTTATCATCCAAGCCTTTACGGTTATATATTCTATGGGTTATGCTTGTTAAAAAAATTAGAACTGGGAACCCGTTACTTTATTTTTTTGAGAAATTACATGATTTTAGCTAAAAAACAAATAATTGTTAGTGCGGCATCATTGTTCACATTATAATTGAAATGTGAACAATAGAGCTGCATTAAAAAAAAATTAAAAAGACTTATTTTTCGTCTTTTACTTGTAAGATGGTATTGTTTGATATTACATGCTCTGGCCTTTCCAATGACACCAAACATAACCCTCTAGCTGCCACTGATCAGGAGATAGGGGATCCAAAGAAACCCACTATCTCCACCATAGGGTTTCCATAGGGAAACCCCTTGGCAGCTAGGGGTTAATTCCCCAACTGACGTCATTGCACCATGCACGATGACGACATTGGGCGGGGAGAGGCCCCTGGAGGCTTGGCTGACATCCAAAATGTCAGGCACCTCTGGGAGAGTTCTGCGATACAGCGCCAATTTGCGGACTGGCACCTCAGGGGTTAAAGAGAGGCAGCACTGAAGAGGTCACCTTCCAGCGCTGCCTCTCTTTTACTAATATCTCCTCCTGATTGGGAGGGAGAGGGTTTTAAAGGACCCCCACATTTCAGGAGCTTTTCCGGCTTTGCCGGGGGGTGCCTGAAACTGACATCATTGCGCCTATCGCGATGATGTCAGTGCGCCAGGAGGGGGCATAAAAGCTGGGTCTGACTTCAAGGAAGTCAGACCTCTGTGAGACTCCGGAGGGAGAGGCAAGTATAGAGTGAGATGACATAGCGGATGACATGTGGGGAACATCCTCCGCATACAGCGGGGAATCCCCATCATGTTCCACACGTGTTCTGCAGAGAAGGCGTTAATATATCTTGTCCTTGCTACTGATCTCCAGCATATTGCTATAAGGCTTAAATAGGTTATAAGTGTAGCGCTGCTTTAAAAATGTGCTCTGGTGCAATGAACTGTTGCTGCCACCAGAGGGACACATTGTGGAATGTGCTGGACAGAGCGGACTCCATCTCCCATCACCCTTTGCGTGAGGACAAGAAGTGGGTGGTACAAAGAGGAGGAAAGACATCAGCAGCCTTGTGCAAGGCATGGGCAGTGTGAGCAGAGCCACGAGAGACGTAGGACGCACGCTGGGGCTGTTAGGGATTGAAACCAGGCCGGAGTGTGGATGTTGCTACAGTCGTGTTGGAGATCATGCTGTTACCTGAGCGTTTGACAGAACAGAGTGAACAGTGAGAGAGAACAGTCGCAGGTGACACTTCTGGGATCCTGGCAGAGTTGGAGCACAGAGAGACGGCGGCATCCATTGTTGCAGTGATCGGAGAGAGAGTGTGCCTCAGCCGGCTGTGTATTACGCTGAACTGTTCTTGACAAAGTGCGGTTTGGGAGAAGAGGGACATTGTGTGAGGAGAGGCTGCAAACTGGAGAGGTGTGCTGGCGGCCTATGTGTTCGTGTTCTGGCGGAGGAGAACCAGATCGGGAGTGCAGGCGTTAACAGCATCGGGTTCCAAGTGGCAGCGAGGACAGATCCTCTTGATAGAGATCCCTTTCTTCAGCGTTCATCGGTCCAGGACAAGCGATTACACCGGATGGGTGAGAAGGCTTCGGCCTGGTGAAAACGCAGAACATTGTGCACTTGTTTATTGTTTCTTTAAGGGCCCCAATGGTGACTAGTTGAAGATTGTTTTTGTTTCATTCACTGACCAGTTGAACACAGTACCCGGGTACCCTAGACAACACACATGTATATATTTTTGAGCTATTTTTCACGGGACTTACACTCCAGAACTGAGGGGGTTAACCGGTTTCTTTTACCGCCGCGTGTTTTTCCCGCATTATGAATTCTTGTTACTCAAATACCGTATATGCGTATTATATGCTGCTTTATTGAGATCAGTAAAGAATATAATATAGAAAAATCCACAACAGTGCTGGTGTATAGTTATTTCCTAGTGCGGTGAGACTATCCCGAGGTTTATTCAGCGGCTCCTCCGGGGGTGAGCGCTACACGTGGGGGCTCGTTCCAGGATTACAGTCTCTGAGTATACCGCAATTAAGGGGTTAATATGGATCCAGAAGAAGCAGCAGAGTGGTGTAAAGCACAAAATGGCCAGTTAGGGTTGAGTGTAGTAATGGACATTCCTGCAGGCACCTGGGCAGAAGAACAGATCCACCGGGCCGTGGCAGCGTTGACACCTGACCAGCAGGGATTCATAGTGGACGTTAAAGTGAACCCAGAGACTTCTCACACATATGTTCTTTTTGAGTGGAGAAAGGGTGTTCCAGTGTGTTTTCAGGGTGCGAGAGTGAAGCTGACCGACGATGCAGAAGTTCGACTGGTCCAGCCAAGTACACCACGTGGTGATCCCGCGAATGTTCCCGTGACTAGACCAACAACGTCAGGAGACGAGATACCCGATGCTTCCCCTACCCCAACTACAGGGTTCCCACCTGCTACATTCTTTACCACTATGGGAAAACTGGTAGAAACATTAGCCCAAAACTCCACTGCGTCTGCCAATTATGGATATCGCAAGTTACGGTTTTATTCTGGTAAGGTCCCTGTGCCGGCTGGAGAAGAGGACTTTGAGACTTGGATAGATCAGACAGTGCAAGCTGTGGACGAATGGGAAGTTGCTGACACCGTGAAGAGACAAAGGTTGATCGAGAGCTTAAGAGCTCCTGCTTCAGATGTCATCCGAAATCTGAAAAGGGACAAGCCAGGCTGCACTGCTACTGAGTATCTAGAAGATTTACAGGAAATTTTCAGGGGAGTGGATGATTGTGCCGAGCTTACCCACAACTTCTCTCACACCTATCATAAGGAAGGAGAAGAATTGTCCACCTATGTCTGGCGGCTGGATAAAATCATCCATCAGGTTATTCTAAAAGGAGGCATGGAACCGAGTCATGCAAACAAAGCTTTGATGGATCAAATTTTCAAAGGAGCACTCCCACTGGATCCCATAATGTTGAAATTTCAGACTAGATACCAGAGCAAGGGACTGACCTATTCCAAACTGGTCAAAGCTATCCGATAAGAAGAGACTTTAATTAAGGCTAAAAGGGTTGCTAATGCTTCACACACAGGTTTCACTGCAGAAGTAGGAACTCTCTGTGTAGCGGACATACAGACCGAAGTGCTGGCTTTGAAAACTCAGATGTCGCAAATGATAGAGTTGATGACATTGCTGTCGGCTAAGGACACCAGAACTGAGGGGGTTGCTGTAGCCTCCAACAGGGGGTCTCCAAGTGAACCGCAAGAAGAGAATATGTCCACACTCTCGAGAAAGAAATTTTTGGCTGCAGGGAAATTGGCCATTTCAGGGCTCAGTGCCCAAAAGGGAGGGCCGAAAAGAAACCGGTCGAAAAACTCCTGAAGGCCGTGGAGAAACTGTTGTCCACCTTGCAAGCAGGAAACTCCAGAGGGCCCTGGTGAGGGAGCAAACTAGGAGCCCGACTGTCGAAAACCGCTCCAATTTTCAAGTCCAAACTGAAAGGCAGAGAGGGCCCAGATCCGTGCCAAATGCTGTGTCTGCCAGGACTGAAAGAGTTACTCCCTTAGTATCCGGTCCTATGTCGCGGGAAAGCAATGCACACCCAAGACCTCAATGGGTCAGGAAGAAGGTTAGAGTGCAACGAACTGGGCCTATACCTCCTGCGGCTACGAACAAGTTTCCTGACCAGCTGATAGGTCCTTCTCCCATTGTTCCAATCCAAGTAGAGGGAGTCTACACTAAAGCTCTGTTAGACTCTGGTGCTCAAGTGGAAGCACTTGAAGCACATACCTTTAAAGGAATTAAAGGACCTTGAGATCTGGGGCATCGGAACGGAGAAACTTCCCTACGATGGATATCTACAGGTGAAGTTAGAAATTGGATCCGAAGTCGTCGGACAGTCTGGAGGTTGTGATGCATTGGCCATTGTGTGTCCTCGCCCTTCAGGAGCCAGCAGAAGTTCTATGATAGTGGGGACGAATACTGATCTGGTGAGATGTCTTCTAACTCCCATAGTGATGGAAGAAAGTTCAACAAGAGGAGTGCATCCGATGTTACGTCCAGTCTATCAACGAATGGTCGAAGAACAGAGGGCACATGCCGAAGTGGGGCGTCTGTGGAGATTGGTAGGAACAGAGAAGGTTCTGCAATCAGGAGAAGTGGCGAGTTTCCGGGCTACAGTCAAGTTGAACGGATCACAACCGGGTCCCTATGTGGTACTGGAAACGGATCCCAGTCACGAGAGAGAAGCCGGAGTGGAAGTAATCCCTGAGATAATCTCCACAAGAGCTTTACAATGGGCAAGAGGAAGAATTTCTGTCAGTGTATGTAATGTATCTGATTCTCCAGTGGTCCTAAAAGCACAAATGCCCCTCGGACAAGTGGCTTCTGTTACGCCTCTCTCCCCTACTGATTTAGGAGGGGGAGTGAATAAAGAGATTCCAGCTGAATGGTTCTATCCTAAAGACGCTCCCATCTCGCTTGAATGGAAGAAGCGACTTCAGTCTCAGATTCTAAAATGGAAGGACTTGTTTTCGAAAGGATGAGTTCGACGTGGGATGCGCTACGAGTACTGAACATCGCATTCGATTACAAGAAGACAAGCCATTTCGAGAAAGGTCAAGACGAGTTCCGCTGGGAGACTTGGATGATCTACGAGAACAGCTGAATGAACTACAGAGGACTAAGGTGATTCAAGAGTCCAGGAGTCCTTATGCCTCTCCCATAGTGATGGCTCGAAAGAAGAATGGTTCTATCCGTTTATGTATAGACTATCGCACGCTAAATCAGAGGACCATTCCAGATCAATATGCTACTCCTCGAATAGAAGATGCCCTACAGTGTTTGTCTGGAGCAAAATGGTTTAGTGTACTAGACCTGCGAAGTGGGTATCATCAGATACCAATGGATCCTGAAGACAAACAGAAGACTGCGTTCATCTGCCCACTGGGGTTCTATGAGTTCAACAGAATGCCTCAAGGCCTCACAGGGGCTCCTGCCAAGTTCCAACGATTAATGGAGAAGACAGTCAGAGATATGAACTTGATAGAGGTGTTGGTGTATCTAGATGATATTATTGTGTTCGGGAAGACTTTGGAAGAACATGAGCAACGGTTGGAGAAGGTCTTGAAGCGGCTCCATGAAGAGGGGTTGAAACTGTCCCTGGAGAAGTGTCAATTTTGTCTACCTTCAGTTACGTACCTGGGACATGTTGTTTCGGCAGAAGGTGTTTCGACGGATCCTCGGAAGTTGGAAGCCGTAGCTTCCTGGCCTAGACCCGGAATGTTACCGAACTTAGATCCTTCTTGGGGTTCTGCTCATACTACCGAAGATTCGTAGGGGGATTTGCTAAGATAGCTCAACCTTTGAATAAGCTCCTACGAAAAGAAGAAGTGGGAGAAGACTCCAAGGCCTCTGATCGAAGTTCGTTGGCTCAAGGGCCTAGGAAGGCTCGAGAATCCATCCAAGAAGAGTGGACTAATCAATGTGAAAGTGCCTTTATGAAGCTGAAAGAGAGTCTGACTCGAGCTCCCGTCTTGGCTTACGCTGATCCTCATAAGCTGTACAAATTGCATGTGGACGCCAGCAGAGAAGGTCTAGGGGGAGTCTTGTATCAAGAATACAATGGTCTACTGAGGCCTGTAGCTTATGTGAGCCGAAGTCTTTCGCCTTCAGAGAAGAATTATCCTACTCACAAATTGGAATTCCTTGCCTTGAAGTGGGACTGACAATCCTCTTACGTACGTCCTTACTACTGCGAAACTGGATGCGACAGGACATCGGTGGTTAGCCGCTTTGTCAGGGTTCCGGTTCAGCCTCAAGTATCGCCCTGGAGTAAATAATTGAGATGCAGATGCTTTGTCAAGAAGGCCTTATAATACAGAATGGACTCAGTTGACTCCTGATGGGGTGCAAGCCTTATGTCAAGGGGCCGAGCGCCGGGTCAAGGGAGCGATTGGGGCAGAAGCTATAGGAGTTATGGCTGCAGGCGTTCCAGAACTTTATTGTAATCTTACACAACTGAGGAGTGAAAGCTTACCTACTCTCTCAAAACAGGACCTGAGAGCAGATCAAGCGGGAGATCCCCTGATCGGATTGACAATGAAAGCAATGAATGCGGGGATTTCAAAGGGGATTTCTGATGACCAATTCCCCCGAAGGAGCTCGTTTGGTCTATAAAGAATGGGAACGGCTGAAGATGTTAGATGGGGTGGTCTACCGAAGGGGCCCCTTGAACAATGCTGAAGAAACGCAACAATTGTTCCTTCCAGAGAAGCACAGAGAAAGTGTGTTGAGAGCATTGCACGATGATCATGGACATTTGGGTGCAGAGAGAACTTTTAAACTGGTGCGAGACAGATTCTATTGGCCCTGTATGAGATCTGAAGTTGAAAGTTACTGCCATTCGTGTTTGAGGTGTATTCAGAGGAAGACCCTACCAACCCGAACTGCTCCTATGAGCCATCCGCAAAGTCAAGGACCCATGGATTTGGTGTGCATTGATTTCCTGTGCTTAGAGCCTGATGCTAGTGGGCAGGGAAATATTTTAGTAGTGACTGATAACTTCACTCGTTATGCCCAAGCTTTCTCTACAAAAGACCAACGTGCTCCTACAGTAGCAAAAGTTTTAATGGAGATGTTTTTCGTTCATTACGGCCTACCACAAAGAATCCACTCAGATCAAGGCAGAGACTTTGAGAGCCAACTTGTTGGGCAATTGTTAGAAGTACTAGGAATTCAAAAGACTCGAACTTCTCCATATCACCCCTAAGGTGATGTTCAACCAGAAAGGTTTAATCGCACTCTACTGAATATGTTGGGGACACTGTCAGCTAAAGAGAAACAGAGTTGGAGTCGTCAGATAGCTACACTGGTGCATGCGTACAATAGTACTGAGAGTGATGCAACTGGGTACTCGCCTTATCGTCTCATGATTGGAAGAGAGGCTCGACTGCCAGTTGATTTAGCTTTTGGCCTATCTCTTGACCAGATGTCTGTCACTTCCTACAAAAATTATGTGGACAGACTCCGGAGAAACTTAGCTGCTGCATTTGAACAGGCCCGTTTGACCTCAGAAGATAGAGAGCAGAGGAAACAAGCAAAATTACGATTTGAGAGTTCGGGTACAGGACCTACAGCCCGGCGATAGGGTTTTGTTAAAGAACTTGGGTGTTTCTGCAAGGCACAAACTAGCCGATAGATGGAGTTCTCAAATTTACATTGTCTGCAAGCAACTGCCTGGTCTGCCAGTATATCAAATCCGTCCGGATGGAAAGGCCGGTCCACTAAAGAACTGGCACAGAAATCATCTGTTACCTTTGAGATAGGCGGTATGGATACCAGTTGGAGACAAACTTTCCTTGCCTAATCCGCCTGTTCCTTGTTCGGCTCCTGTTACTCGGTCTCAGCAGTTACGTTCTGTCGGAGAAAGTGAAGAAGACAGTGAGGAAGAGGACTGGTGTTTGAGCTGGATGCGCCCACCCGAGCCTGAAGAAGTTATTCCGGCCTCTGATCAGTGTGAAAGTAGCCTGATGCTCCAGAATTCAGACCTGAAGTACCTGAAACTTTGGAATTTCCTGATATTCTAGAAGATGTAGCAATAGACTCACTCTATGCCTTCACTGGAAAGCTCATACTCTGAAGAGGTGTCTACTCCGGCTGTAGAAGAGAGAATTGAGCCTGTAAATGAAGCCCTTCCACCTGAAGAGGAAATTGATGAATCTGAGCCTAAATGTTCAATATGGCCCCCTCAGAGACTTACATATGATTCACCAGGACATAGCACAGAAGAAGCGGTTACAACTGTGCGAAGGCTGCCCGAAGTGTCTGCTATGCTGGTTGAGTTAGCTAGGGACAGGAGTCAACTTGAGGATGTATATCTGACCCAGTATATGTCTGCTGCTGAACCTGAATGTATTGATTAATGTAAATATTGCAATGTTATGTATCTGTTACACTCCCTTGGAGGGACCCAAGAGTTTAGGGGGGGAGAGTGTAGCGCTGCTTTAAAAATGTTCTCTGGTGCAATGAACTGTTGCTGCCACCAGAGGGAGACATTGTGGAATATGCTGGACAGAGCGGACTCCATCTCCCATCACCCTTTGTGTGAGGACAGGAAGTGGGTGGTACAAAGAGGGGGAAAGACTACATCAGCAGCCTCGTGCAAGGCATGGGCAGTGTGAGCAGAGCCATGAGAGACGTAGGACGCACGCTGGGGCGGTTAGGGATTGAAACCAGGCCGGAGTGTGGATGTTGCTACAGTCGTGTTGGAGATCGTGCTGTTACCTGAGCGTTTGACAGAACAGTGAGAGAGAACAGTCGCAGGTGACACTTCTGGGATCCTGGCAGAGTTGGAGCACAGAGAGACGGCGGCATCCATTGTTGCAGTGATCAGAGAGAGAGTGTGCCTCGGCCGGCTGTGTATTACACTGAACTGTTCTTGACAAAGTGCGGTTTGGGAGAAGAGGGACATCGTGTGAGGAGAGGCTGCAAACTGGAGAGGTGTGCTGGCAGCCTATGTGTTCGTGTTCTGGCGGAGGAGAACCAGATCGGGAGTGCAGGCGTTAACAGCATCGGGTTCCAAGTGGCAGCGAGGACAGATCCTCTTGATAGAGATCCCTTTCTTCAGCGTTCATCGGTCCAGGACAAGCGGTTACACCGGATGGGTGAGAAGGCTTCAGCCTAGTGAAAACGCAGAACATTGCGCACTTGTTTATTGTTTCTTTAAGGGCCCCAATGGTGACTAGTTGAAGATTGTTTTTGTTTCATTCACTGGCCAGTTGAACAGTACCCAGGTACCCTAGACAACACACATATATATTTTTGAGCTATTTTTCACGGGACCTACACTCCAGAACTGAGGGGGTTAACCGGTTTCTTTTACCGCCGCGTGTTTTTCCCGCGTTACGAATTCTTGTTACTCAAATACCGTATATCAGTATTATATGCTGCTTTATTGGGAACAGTAAAGAATATAATATAGAAAAATCCACAACAGTGCTGGTGTATAGTTATTTCCTAGTGCGGTGAGACTATCCCGAGCTTTATTCAGCGGCTCCTCCAGGGGTGAGCGCTACATAAGATTTTGGCAAGTATGTATTCTCATATACTGGAAAGCATATAAATCATAAATATAAGAATAAAGTACATCATGGGCCTTACTCCAAATGGGCCATTATTAGCAATTTGCTAATGGAAAAAGTTATGTAGATGCCGGTAAAGATTAGTAACTTCCTATTAATATTTGTGTTTCAACCAAGCAGCGTCCTGAGTCATAACAGTATGGAGCTTCCATCTAGCAGATACTGGCAGTGGTGGTGGGTTGCTCTGCCGACTGGGTGGAGTAGAGGTAATATCACTGCTAACCGTGGAGAGAGACTATGGAGACACAGGTTCGATTCCGGCAAGTGCACCTCTCCGGTAAGTGTCCTTGGGCAAGACACCTAACGGTATGTACTCGCCACCCAAGACATACTTGAAAATTAGAGAAATCTCAATGTATCCTTCCAGGTAAAATCCTTTCTAAAATTTTTTTTTTTTAAAAAATACATGGGGCCAGGTGCGAGTAATGGATTTTTTTAAACATTTTGCAAAGTGTTAAGTGTTTTTGAAAAATCACTTAACACCATGGTCTTAGTGTCAGTATTACATTTTTTTTTTAGTACTTGCTTGGGCCAAGAATAATGAGCTACCAGGGAATAGCCCATTATTCTCCCCCCGAACTGTTCTAAATGGCTCCTTGTAATGGAGTGGACCTTGTCAGGTGAACACCACAGCAGGGAAAGTGTTTCATCAAGCAGTCTTTATTCCTTGTAGCACAGGTGTATACAGGCACAGTTGCTTGGTTCAACCAAATAAACAAAAGAAAACCTTTCTCTTCTATCCAGCAATCAATGTAACAAAAACAAAAGATTGTGTCCTCAAATCACAGGCCTTTATGAGCTGTGTCTGTCTGAGGGGAGATCCACCAAAATGAACCTCCTGTGCCTGTATAGGCGTGTCTCTTTTAAAGCCCCAGCAATCACAACATCAAGCCATTGTGTGTGTTGCTGGGCTGATCAATCCTGTCAAGTTAATCCTTTCCTCAGGGAACCTTATATACACCCCATCACACTCCTATACAAAATATATTTGCCGATAACTTACAGTAAGGGACAATAATGTCAAGTCACATGCTCAGTGGGAATAGTGACTCAAGCCATTAACAAATTGGATGGAAAAAGGCCCCATGTTTATTGTTGGCTAATTCCTTCGCTTACCTCCTATCCATGATGAAAGAAAATGGACAGTGTTCGAACAAGCCCTGGAACCTCTTTTATGCATCAAGGAACCAAATGAGTGATCTAGATAAAGGTGTTAGTAATAGTAGGTAAGCACTGGTATTTGAAGGCAAGGTCTTGGCATGGATTTAATGGTAAGCAGTAAAAATAGAATAGCAAGAACGAACAACAGTGTGGTGTACTCTGGAATCCAAAGGACTCCACTGTGAAATAAGAAATGGGACAGGTGCCACAGTAATACAGTGCAACTGTTCTACGCACTGCTTTGTCTCTGCAGACATACTGGAACACACAGTATTGGACAGCAGGGGTAGAGTGGCAAGGGGTCAGCTGTCCCCTGGATCACTAGCCTAAAGGGGTTGTTTGCCATAAGGTCACAGCACCATTCTTTTGGTAATGCTCTGATCACTCCCATTCTAAAAAAGCCATCTGTTGATCCCTCCTCCCTCTCGAACTACCATCCCATCTCTCTGCTCCCCTTTGCCTTCAAAATCCTAGAACATCTGGTCTATAACCAGCTGAATTTTCTTGCGGCTAACTCTCTACTCGATCTGCACCTGTCTGACTTTTGCTCTCAGCACTCCAATGAGACTGCTCTGACCCAAGTGACTAATGACTTAGCTGCCACTAAAACCAAAGGCCACTTCTCCATGCTTATTCTTATTGACCTTTCCGCTGTATTTGATACTGTTAACCACCCTCTTCTACTCCTCACACTGTGCCATCTTGGCCTCAGTGACACCGCTCTCTCCTGGTTCTCTTCCTATCTCTTTGCTCCTTCAGTGTCTCCTTTGGCTGGTGCCTCTTCACCACCTGTTCCTCTTTCAGTTGGGGTACCTCAAGGCTCTGATCGGGGTCCCCCTACTCTTCTCAATCTATACTGCCTCTCTGGGCAACCTCATCTCTTCTTATGGATTCAGTTACCATCTATATGCTGACGACAACCAAATCTACCTTTCCTCTCCCGTTCTTTCACCTCCGGTGTTGGACCATGTTGCAGCCTGCCTCTCAGCTGTCTCCATCTGGATGACTTCCCGTTTCCTCAAGCTCAATTGCTCAAAAACAGAACTTATCTTCCCACCATCTAAGACCTCGATTCCTGCACCCATTTCCCTTCAGATGAATGGTGCCACCATTACTTATACCTCTCAGCCTCATTGCCTCAGGATCCTCTTGGACACCAATCTACCCTTTACTCCTCACATTGTCTCTAACCAAATCTTGCTACTTCCACCTAAAAAACATTGCACGCATCCGCCCCTTTCCTAATCCAGACTCTACTAAAATGCTTGTCCAAGCTCTTATTATCTCCCGCCTTGACTATTTCAACCTCCTTCTCTCTGGCCTTAAGAGATCCCAGATTATCCCCCTGCAGTCTGTTATGAATGCCTGTGCCAGACTCATACACCTCACCTCCCCCCTCTGTCAATCTCTATACTGGCTCCCTGTTTCCTTTAGAATCCATTTCAAAATACTGGTGCTCACTTACAAGGCTCTCCATAACCGTGCCCCTACATCTCCTCCCTTATTACCAGGTACATCCCATCCCGACCACTTCACTCTGCCAATGATCTGATGGTATCAGTTCCTCGTACCCACACTCCTAACTCTCGACTTCAGGACTTCTCCCAAGCCGCCCCCTTTTTATGGGACTCTCTCCCACGCAACATCAGACTCTCCCAATCTCTCCAGTCCTTCAAGAAGTCTCTGAAAACACATTACTTTAGAGAAGCCTATCGGCTCACTCCATGATCTCCCCACTGCCATTTCCTGCTCCTCTTCCCATTCAGCCCTCCTCCAACCACCCTATTCACCCTCACCTACTGGGTCACCCCTCTACCTTAGATTGTAAGATTGTAAGCTCTTGAGCAGGGTCCTCCCTCCTTCTGTTCCACGTGTGTACCATGTATGTATATTTGTTATTCTGTCTCAGCCATTGTACATTGCCAAGGAATTTATTGGCGCTTTATAAATACTTGTAACTGTAACCTGCTAGCTTTTGCAAAAAAAAAAAAGGTTTTCTATTCACTCTAGGTCTTTTGCAAGCCTATGATGATTACTTCGCTATCTGATTATGATTCTCTATTAATGATTAACAGATTAATGTGCTAAGACATTGCTTGTCCATATGGATGACAGATGTGCAGTGGGTGTTACAATTAGTTCTGTGCACCAGTTAATATAGGCAGTTTAATTATAATTTGACATTTGTCCTTTTTTTAAACTTGTCGAAAAGGAACATGTAATTGTAAACTTTAATAACCAGAATCCTGTCCAACACTACAGTCGTCAGTTAATGCTTTGTGTTCCATTACCACAAACAGTTATTTTTCAGATTTTATTTGCTCAACATTGTAAGCAGAGAATGGTCATCATGATGATTATCATCTTAATTTTAAAGAACTGAGAAAAATGTTCACAAGCAAGAAGCAAACATTCTGGGTGGATTAAATTTGTCAAGTGTGGATATCCGTTTGAAAAAAAATAATATTCTTATGCGACTCAGATTGCTTATAACTACAAGAGATGTACAAGGCCTCTGTAAGCTAGAACTAAGAAATACACAACATGGTATAGATGATGCAGGGCATCCGTATGGATATTATTTGAAGTCTATTCATGAAGCGTTCATGAGTGCTAACAGTGGAGTTTTAAGCACCTTACATAAAAAGATTAACTTCGAAAATGCTCCACTCCAGTCAATGTACACACATCTACAGTATGTGCAAACGTGAAAAAAATTAGTTTAAGCGTTTTTCATCTATAAATTTACAATTCCACATATTCAAGTCTAAGAATATTCTTTAAACTCTAAATATTTCTTTCACACGTCAATATTTTCTATGGATAAACAAATACAACCCAACTCGCTCCCTAAGGCTGGGGGTCAGACTAACGCATTTTTAACGTGCGTTTAGGCGCACTTAATCATGGCCGCAGTAGCAGCAAATGATGGGCAATGACGGCCAATATATGAAGTACGGCCGCACGAACGTCCGGCCGCACAACGCAAGTGGAAAATGAACGCATTTTTTCGAGAACGCAGAACCGCTAGTACTGACGTACAGAGTGCGCTGCAGCGGCATAGCGGCGTGTGTGCGTGATTAGGAGATGTCAGACGCTGCTAATGTCCAGCCTACATAATGTCCAGATGCAAAAAGTGTTTTATTGACGATCCGTAAAAAATCACACACAAAAATGGGCGTCGTCTGACCGTTTTCGCGCATTCCGTGAAAAAATACGTCAATGCGTTCGGATGCACTTTTTGACGGTCGCTGCGAATAATGCATTCGTTTGACCCTAGCCTAAGATGAAAAAGTAACCTGCGCCTAGCTTCTCCCCGCATCACCACTTCCCATGATAGACTGAAGGATTTCTCACGCACAGCCCCATCCTCTGAAACACTCTCCCTCGTACTGACAGACGTTCCCCTAGTTTCTCTTCCTTCAAATGTTCCCTTAAGACATTCCTATTTAGGAAAGCCTACCACCCAAGTCCCTACTAATACATCTCACAGCCCCAACCAATCCATCACTCTCACATTGCAATCCTCTCCTCCTCCTGTTTCCACCCCAACCCTTCCAGATTGTAAATTCCCACGGTTATAGGGCCCTCGTTTCTTCCAGTACTGGTTTATCAAATGCTGTTCAAAGTATTGTAACCCTGTCTACATTGTGCCCATTGTTCAGCGCTGCGGAATGTGCTGGCGCTATATAAAGAATAATAATACAGTCAAAGAAAGGAATTTAAATTGAATTTCTTGCTGAGAGGTCATTGATTATTGTGGTTTTACAATATTGTCTATTTAAACCAATGTACTACAAGATATACAATTATTTGGGCTGTTGGTCACTAAACTCTCAGTTGAAAACACACATTACATTTAAGCTATCCCCCCTTGAAGCTATGTGATTAAAAACACTTAGCAGTAATCTACAACAATGAAAAATAAAGATATTCAGCGTTACAGGTGTTCTCAGTTGACTTGTTTTTGTATTGCTATAGGTCTGCAAAAGAAATGATCAATACAAAAATGTTTTGCAGTTGATACAGTGATGTCAAGGGTGTCTTCATCCACAATCCTTAACAGCATTAGTGCTATTGCCATATACTATAAATCAAAGCACAGAAATATTATGTCTAGGAAATGAGACACTGGCTGCTAAAATGCCAGCAGCAAAACACTTCAAACTTTTCCAACTGAAGGCTTTTAGTTGATTGTCAAGCATTACTTTGGCCATATCTTAAAAGGCTATATAAAACAGCACACACCTTCAGCACAACCGTCAAACCGGTTCAGCACAACCGTCAAAAGGTGCGTCCGAACGCATTGACGTATTTCTTCACGGAATGCGCAAAAATGGTCAGATGAACCGCATTTTCGTGCGTGATTTTTTTGATCGGCAATAAAACACTTTTTGCATCTGGACGTTATGTAGGCTGGACATTAGCAGCGTCTGACGTCTCCTAATCACGCACACACGCCGCTATGCCGCCGCAGCGCACTCTGTACGTCAGTACTAGCGGTTCTGCGTTCTCGAAACAATGCGTTAATTTTCCACTTGCGTTGCGCGGCCGGACTTCGTATATTGGCCGTCATTGCACGTCATTTGCTGCTACTGCGGCCGTGATTAAGTGCACCTAAACGCACGTTAAAAATGCATTAGTCTGACACCAGCCAGAAAAACAATACAAACGAAACACCTAAACGCGTTTCGCGAGCTAACTCGCTTCTTCAGTAGGTGTAATGTACGTCATACAATAAAAGGTATATAAAGTCTTTATCAACGGTAAAAAAAAACAAAAAAAATGTTTGTTTTTTTAAAAAAATGCTCAAAAGATCCTAAAAAAATCTAAAGCACATGGAAATGTGAATGCATTCCTTTCTTTTCATTTATATCCTTATTGTGGTTCAAGATTACTACGCTATGGCAGCACTCTGTTTTATTTAAAGGTACCCAATAGATATAAACAGATAGGAAGAAGACACTGTGGTCGAAAGAAGCCCTGACTCGATCGAATTCCCCTTTTTCTTGTTCCATATTGCTGGTGGGTTTGGATATACCACCTAACAGAAAGAGACAGCAGCTGATTCGACCTATAGAAATTTATTTGTGTACTTCACATGGACTTATTATATCCATATATGCCTACATTTTTGTGCTGAATACTTGTTCATTGGATACCTCCTCTAGATGGCGCCATAGATACAGGCTTTTTTCTGTCTATAGTTTGTTACATACCATCCAGCAGTTAGGTTGATTCTGCCATTACATGTGGTGTTCTTGATATAAGGACCATTATCTAATAATACAGAGTCCTAACCATTGCTGAATGTAGTAGCAAGACATACTACTACTACATACTAGTTCACCATTTGGTATTTTATGTTTGCTACTACATTGAGCAATGGTTAGGACTGTATTATTAGATGATGGTCCTTATATCAAGAACACTACATGTAAATGGCAGAATTAATAATATAACTGCTGGATGTTATGAAACAAATTGATCACTGATGTTGCAGAGCACTCATTTTTATATGGCATGTCATTCCAGTTCACCATTTGGTATTTTGTGTCTTGCTATTATATCTAGCAATGGTCAGTACTCTGTATTATTAGATGATGGTCCCTATGTTAAGAACACCACATGTAATGTCAGCAGAATCAACTTAACTGCTGGATGGTATGAAACGGATTACTGGTGTTGCAGAACATTACATTTTTTTGTTTTACTCGGATCACTGACATCGGTTGCTGACCTTAGAGTGAGATTAGCTTCTTTTTGCTCTTTTGAACAATTATATTATACAATTACCTATGCTGTAGCATATATTCTTTTTCCACATACTATTAAAAAACAAGTAATTGAGGGAGTATGTCCTTTGTATCTTTTTCTAATTGTTACTCATTTCAATAAATCGTGTTTGAGTATTGGGGACCCACATCCCCATTTTTAACACTCCCTGCACTTTCTTGTGCTGGATGGTTATTTGTGTTTGTTTTTGTGTCTGTCCTGTACAGGGATTTCCAGCAACTATAACCCACTAAATCTTGTCCCTGTACAGTAGTGAGTGACCCTAGAGCTCCCCCTGTATTCTGCCCTTTCTATGGCTGTTACATTGAGGATGGGTACTCCTCCTTCCAGTTCCTTTGCAATTACACAAGGTGACAGGAGTGAGGTATTCATGGGAATTGTATTTTTTCCTCACAGGAAAAAAAAATCTATTGCTTTAACATGTTGTGTGAACTGGAATTCTTGTGCTAAGTTCCATTATGGAATGTTTTTCAATGCAAAAATGTGTACACATGTTTTTGGTAGTGAAAGAGCATTTCAAGAAAGCAGTACGCTTACTAAAGAATTGTACCGGATTCTGCTGCTTTTGTTAAACCTAGTACCCAATTCCCTTCACAATTCATGCTGTGAAGTGGACAAGGTGCTCATTAACACAGCATCAAAGAGAATGGTTAAATATTTTGATTGAGTTGATTATTCTGTAAATTATATCACAATGTAAACGCAATTTTCTATCATGATTTTATCTCTTTGAAAAACTCGGAATTGACAGCACTGTATTAAAAAAGTTCCCGATAGGTAAGTGATCACTGGAATCCTTTTCAACTAGTTGGGAATGTTTCCAAATCCTGCTATTTTATCATCACTCAGAATGTTGCTTAGCAATTAAGCAGGCTCCAGAAGCACTTACTTTATGTAGATTGTACATCGATTTAGAGCACACTTCCATTCAACAGGACCACATGTATATTGGCTTTCAGTCATGGTCACATAAATAAGATGCCAGCTCAGCTGTTTGAAGGTGTACATAAAAAGCCAATACGATACACTTGTAACAAGATTACTACATTAAGTCTAACCATCAGCACTACAGCCAGGTTGTGTAAGTAAAGCTAGTTATTGGTGTACATTATCTGGAGAGCAGTGTTTTAATGGAACTACAGATACTCCTCAACTTGTTACATTTAAGACGGTTTAAATTTGACCAATTAAGCACAAGTGTGAATCAAAATGTAAAGGTAATTGCTGGTAACGTTTGAACATTTTGGGGGGTGCCAGAGGTTGGCTCTTAAAATTGGCTCTGCCCATCAAACCTTTGGATTTTTGGTTCTTACATTGTATTTTGAGGCTTGATAACTTATTGATCCCATCACTTGGGCACTATATGTCATGCCCCAGCCCTTGGAGCCTGCTGTGGCCAGTCTGGGATACTGGCTGCATCCACTCAAGGATAAACTTCTGTTCTGGATACCTGTGTGATTTGTTTAAAACCTGGTCAGGCCCTTTCCTCTAGGATCTGGCATTGTTCACCCTGCATTGCTATTGAGAGGGTTCCTCTCCTGAGCTCCTGCACATCACTGCAATCCTGATCCTGTTTTGCTGTTTATTTCCTGGACTGTTTCTCCAAGTTTCTAATTTCTATGTAAACCACTGTGCTGGTTCCAGGTACCATATCTGCTGTACCAGAGACTGTGTGTTATTCAGCTGTACCTGTTCATCGCTTTGGACTGCATACTACAGTATCTGTATATATATATTTATATTGCCAAAGACCACCGTTGTGCTTATTGGTTTCTTACCTGCTGTTATCAAGTTCTGCGTGTTCATTATCTGCCACGGTTTCAATATACAAATATACCAGCATCATTGTATCCAGTGCCTTTATTAACCCGTTCAACCCCAGCGCCTGGGATATAGACTGAACTTTGGGTCCCACTTCGGCTCACGCCTGGTGCCACCCTGACACTATACTCTAAGCGTTGAGTTTAGACAAGTGCAACATGGCTGAAATCACCGAGCTGTACTTGTCAGTGTTGCCAATCACATAAGGCAGGGATGTCCAATCTCCTGGCCTACAACTCCCAGAAATCTTTAAATGCAATAGATGAGAGATCTCAACCTCTGGACTCCCAGATGTCTCTGACCTACAACTCCCATGATTCTCTGGCCATTGATTTCATTCAAAGAATTCTGGGAATTGTAGGCAATAAACATCTGGGGGGACCAGAGTTTGAGATCTCTGCAGTAGATGGACAGAGAATAATGACAGCTACAGCCCAGCAACATCTGATGAGCAAGAATTTGGAGATCCCTGACCTAGGGAAATATCAGTCAATTGAGGAGTATTGAGGCGCATTAACCACATTTTCCTTACAGAAAGAGCTAAGGCTGGGGTCAGACGAATGCAGTGTTAACGTCCGTGTTACCGCACATAAGTACGTCCGTGATAGCATACAATTGTGTTAAATGGAGCCCCACACACGAAGTACGTCCGCACAGAAGTGCGGGGGCTGACGGACGCTGCAAACGGACGCAGGTTAGGCAAGAACGTAATACTGCTAGAACGGACGTGCGGAGTGCGCCACGTCTGCAACGTCCGTGTAGCTTTGTGTGTGAGTGATGGAGCGAGGTCAGATGGACGGCATTTATACGTCCAGCATTTTTGACAGACAAAATGTTTTTTCATTGCAATTTATTTTCCCTGCTACATCAGTCAAAAAATACGTCAGTTAAAAAAAAAAACAGACTGTGTGGCCACTACCTTGTTGTCAGTCAGTAAGTACGTCCGTACTGCATGGACGCACAGTCCGTACAAGATGCGCTCGTCTGACCCTAGCCTTAGACAACACTAACTAGTAATTTGCATTTGCAACAACTCGGTCGATATTGAGCGATATCATCTGGCACCCCCACAGTCAGGTTAATTTTTCTCCTACAGATCACCAACCATCTCCAACGTGTCACTCTCCTTTGGTCTTTGTGAGCCTATAAGTGGCTGAGAGCCCTTTGCTTCTTTTCAAAGACCTCTGTACCTAGGTGCTCATTAGGGGTATAAGTGAGTGACGTCAAAAAGTCTTAAAGAGGCTCCTCAATCATCCACATAACTTGACATGCTCCATTACTAGGGGTGCCATCGTTTAGAATTGGGGAAATTAAATAAAAGAAATACAGTAGAATATAGTGTTGAGTTTAAGGTAACATTCAGATAGGTAAAAACAGTAGAATATAGGATATTCTTAACCCTCAAAATACCAGGTTTTAATTGTATTTCCATTTAAAATGGCAAAAGCTGACAGGGTTTGCCCCAATTAAAGTACTGAATGAGCCACCACTTTATTATAGGAAGGCAAATCTAATATTTCCTTTGCTATTGAAGTAAAAAATATTTCTCTTAAATACTCCTGTCCAAACACAGACTGGCAATCTATAACCCACTGTTCATTTAAGAAATATTCAATGGGATGCCCATATCACTGGTTTGCATTGTGTGATTTAATAGATGAAAACATTTTTTGTATTACTACTCATTGGGTGCTATGCCATTTGGATCAGTATGCGCTAGCATATTGAATTACCGCTTGATTGCATGTGGGTTACTGTTGGTGTTCTTGTACGAATGCAAGGCATTTATAGCAAGTGCTACTACAATGAGCTTTGACTCTTTGATGTCTACTTATAGTATACACTCCAGAATCAATATACCTCTCCAGTAAGTGTCCTTGGGCAAGACACCCAACGGTACATACTCACCACCCAGGACATACTTGAAAATGAGAGAAATCTCAATGTATCCTTCCTGGTAAAATCCTTTCTCAAAAAAAAATATGACTCCATTAAGTTTTACTGCATGAGTTGCACGAGATCTCAGATACCTTTAACCCACAGCAACAGTCTAACAAGTGAATATAGATGCAGGAGGGTGCTATTTTAATTATTGCAACTTTTTTGCATCCTTCAATAAAAAGGACACACAAACAAGCGGAAGAAACCGAGTGATAATGCAAGTTACCGCTCAACTCGGACCAACAAGTGGAGTGGTATCGTTTACGTGGTGACGCACAGTAATCTCCATGTCTCAATCAATCATTTCAATACTTCTCCAAATGGAATAGGGCTTGTTATGTATTACCGTCAATAAACTGTGATAAACCGATATGAAACCATATTAAAACCATTCTAATTAGTGTTATCTGTAGCTGTTAGGGAAGGATGTGCACTAAAAAATATTGCAGTCGACATACTGTAATTTAAATATTAGGCATATAATGAAGATTAGATATCACTGCATTCAAAATAAACTGACTTACAGGTCTATTCAAACAAAGGTGAAAATCAGGAAAACTGGCAGGAAAAGCGAACAATCTAGACCAAATAGCCGATTTGGAATATGAGATAAATGGGAGAATTTTTTTGGTTTGGCTATTTTGGCCTACAGGTCTATTTAAAGAACGGTGAAATTTAGGCGAATGACAGGAGAAGTGAAAATTTTAGGTCAAAATAGCCAAACCAGAAAAATTCTCCTAGTTATTCACTTTCCAAATCAGCTGTTTGGTCTCGATTGTTCTCTTCTCCTGCCAATTCTCCAGAGTTTCACCTTTCTTTAAAGAGACCTGTTAGGGTTTTGGCTGATGATTTGCATTAAGGGGTTTGGTATTAGGGGGATATCAGAGCAGAAATCAAAACAATTTAATGTCAACTTTTTTTAATGGAAATCCAGTAACAACTCTGGAAAGAAATAAAAAAGCAAAACAAAATAAAATGGTTACCTCAGGAAGAAAAAAAATGAATAAGTAAGACCCTGCAATCCTTTTGGATTTGCTTTTGCAAAAATTGCTAAAGGCAACTCGTGTACATTGAGACAGCAGAAGGGAATATTAATTCTGGTCAATGTAGAAGCAGTGGGGAAAAAAGCTATTTTTTAAGAATATTCATTTAACTTATGTAACTTTATTAGATAACTAGTGGGACTTACAGATTGATAGGTCCCTCAAGCCACAAACCAATTTAAACAGAAAAAGTTCAACAGAAAACCTAAACAAAACTGAACCTGCATGTAAATGATGTACTGGATATTGCCGCATGTAATTGGCGCCTATCAAACTACATTTCACACAAAAAAGGATTAGATAGTATAAAATCCACTCTGACAGCAGTAAAACCCTCTAAACAGAGACACCAATTAAAGCTGGGGTCAGACGAGCATTTTTACGATCGGAAGGAATGTCCGTGACAGTGGACATTCCTTCCGTCTGGCCACCTCGCTGAGCACAGTTAGTGCGCTCAGCGCTGCAAGGCTCAATCCTCCTATGGAGCATCGCGCTTTGCGGCCCCGTTGAACATGCATCCTAGCGCTTCAACGGGGAGGCTTTCTGAACAGTTGCAGCATGTCCACTATAGTGTGCGCAATTTGCATGCATTGTTAGACTTCAACTGTGGGGCCACAGGTTAAAACTACTGATCAGATTTTTGTTTTGCTCTATCCTGCTTTAATGACTACAGTATTTGCCAAATGATGGCATTTTGGGACACTATCCTGAGAAACTGGCAAGTTAGAAACACGGATAGACAGTTCCGCTCATTTTAGCCATGGTTGTGTTTGGCAAGGCATCACATTCTAGCAGTAACAAAAAAAACTGTCCCTCATCCATTTCCATGAAGATAACCATTCTGGAGTTGTGGTTCCAGGAAAATTATGTTAGCAACTCTTCCTAGAAATCACTTATTTCACCCTGGTAGAACACAGATATCAACGGATTCCTAATTATGTAGGGTATTTATATGCCTTTATACGGACCTTGGATTGGTAGGGACTTTACATGTAAACGTTTATGTAATGAATTTATACACATGCGACTTAGACTTTTCAAGATCTTCAGCCTAACACAACCTCTGTTGTCTAAATAGCGGTATGCATGTTGCAATTAAAGCTGTCAAGTTGTTTCTTATCTAAGGGAAAATGTTTTTTGAAGAGAATGTTTAAATTGAATGAGTGTGGAACCTTCAATGCTCCTTCATTTGGCAGGAGGAACTTGGGAGTCTTTGAATTAAATTACATGAATTGTGAAATGATGTCAGTTATTACAAATACAGACTGGCACTCCATATTAACCCTATTTGTTACATACTTCTGCATAATACCATATTGAATGTATCTTCGTAAATAGGGTCCTTTCTATTGGAAGAAAAAAGAAAAACAAAAATAGTCTAAGAAAAATCAACCCACACAGAAAGGTTGTCAAATATTGGACCCCCAGACGTTCATGAACTAGAGTTCCCATGATTCTCTGGCCATCTATTTCATGCAAAAAATTCTGTGAACTGTATGCCATCACCATCTTGGGGATGATGTCTTGTCATATGGTAATATAACTTTTATAAGTAAGGAAAAGCGCTAGAGCATATCATTTTAGGTCTAGGAAGATAGAGGTACTATATGTAAAAGACACTGTAAAATTGACCCCAGTCTTTAGACTTTTGTTCCCTAGGTTGTTCTGTTACATATGGATTATTTGGCAGGGCGGGGGGGGGGGCTGAAGCTAAAACGTTGTTTTTCAAAGTTGGCACATGCAGATGTCAATAACTGGAATGTAATAACAATGGTATATATTACTACATCCCTTAATCCAACTTAACTAATGTTTCGTGAGGTCTGGGATCTGGTCACCTTGATGGAGGCATACTTTTATCATCTATATTACTGTTATACGTTTTTATAGAGCAGGGAGAGATTCTGCTATTTAAAGGCATAAATCACAATACAGTCAAGGTTCAATACATTTGAATAAGACAGAATTTGACAAAGTCGATATAGGAATAAAGAGCAATGCTCCAAAAGAAACCTATTATGCACAAACTCATATTCTTATTCACATATTTAGTCTACTAAAATTAACTAAATAGCTACCTGATGCTTAGCACCTTCTCTTTACTTATTCTTCATTCTTTCTTCTTCCCTTCAGCCTCATTTATTGTATTTCTGGAGCCCTATTCATACCTGCTACTGTCACTTTTTTCATGCCTCCTATCCCTATTGCTTTCCTTGCCTTATGGTGGCCATTGAATGTACCATCAAATACATGCTGCTGTTATATTGCACCCTATTCTAGTTAACTTACATTTTGGGAAAAGAAAAATTACGTGGTATAACTTTAAAGAAGAAAAATCAATCTACACACTCTGTCAAACAAACAATCCATTTCACTGATGGATTCATTTTGTCCTTATTAACTGATCGCTCCAAATGCAAGTGCCAATTTTCCTCGGTAGGGGAGAGTTTGTGAATATAGGGTGGCAGAAATTGGATAAATAATGGATTTACAAACCTACCAAGCACAAATAAATTTTTCATTCTAAGCTTTTCCATCCATTCTCCTTTTAAAACAGTCAGAATTAATCTGTCTCCACCTAAGGGGGATGACTTAATGGTGAGGAATAATCATGGGAATCCTATCACAACTTCCAAAGATGGCTGCTCCCGCTAGAATACAAATGAGGTCGCTTTCTAATATTCTCTGTTTTCTATTATTTCACTTCAGAAATATAAAGAAAAGCTTAATCTTAATGCAGTAGACACAATATCTGACCCAAACATTATTTCAAGCTTCGTAAAGGGGCTTATGATATCTGAAACAATTCTCAGATTAAAGATGTTTATGCCATGTACCTCTTGTGCCTACTGAACATTTACAGCATTGCCAACTAATTACGGTCACGCTAGGTCTAGTTGACAATATTTTCCATGATTTTCAGCCTACATATTGCCTGGCAGAGCATCATGGAAAATGTTTTTGCCCACTCGGGTGCCAAAGCCCAGGAAACGAATACAGGAAAGATAATCCGCAGCAGCTATGATGCTGGAAACTATCCATCGCTGCCATAGACTATTCTTCCAATGAGTATAAATAGCACAATAATGCATGTCTATGTGATGGCATTTTTTAAAAATGCTACATAAATATATGTGGGCAAGTGATGAATGTTTCCTTTGACATTTGAATGAGATAGCCAAGTAGATCATTGCATCAGTTCAAATATGTCCATTTGTGAACTTCAGAGTAATACAATGGGAACCACATATCATCTGGTGCCCGAATAGAAATAATGTTTTACTCTAGGTTTCATTACTCATTTTTTTGTCATAATATCATATCACAGTCCTAAGATAAGGAGGAATTTAACATAACTTTAAATAAACATCCGATCCCGAACCTTCTGGCATATGTAAACTGATATATTGTTAATTAGTTTGCAGTAAATATCTTTATTAACATTTAAGAGGCCTTGAGAGTATTTGATTGTTATGTGAAAGTTTAAGGATTATGTATTGTATTGTTAATCCCTACGCATTCTGCATATTGATAACTAATAGCACTCATAAAGAATGCCGCAATGCAATGTACGGCTTGGTTTTTTTCTTCAACTGTTCGACCCATAATTCTAAGTATATATTACCTGCTGTCACATCTTATTTAACCTTGAATGGGTCCTTGGTCATCACTGGCCCTACCATGGTAATGGCAAAACTTGTTCTTTTCTTTTTAAGTTACAAAAACTGAAGAGAACATTATTTTATGTTTATGGTGTTTCCCTCACACCCAGATTCTGAACAGAAATAAAGGAAGGAGACTTAGATGACAACTTAGATGTCTTTGATAGATAAATGTAGTTTAGACATAACCTTTTTTTTTCCGATAAATACATTAAAAAATATGAAAGGGGTTATTCACAAAGCACTGGTGTTTGTCAGTGTTTTACCCATAAACTTTGAATTTATTTATTTATTTATAAAGGATTTTACCAGGAAGGATACATTGAGATTTCTTTCATTTTCAAGTATGTCCTGGGTTCAAGAACATTGAGTGGTTACAAAAACACAAAATAGTAAAATGCAAGATATTAACACAAGACCAAATATACAGAATAACAGAAAAATAAATATGTAGGAAATAGTCATTATGTTACATGTTTACAGGTGCATTCCGTATTGAGGTATGTTAATAGGGAAGTCTTAAGGGACTTTAGACTGGGGGAAGATTTGATGGTGTCTGGGAGGTTATTCCATATTTGCGGTGCTCTGTAGGAAAATGAGGATCGAGCCACTTTCTTTTTGTATTGAGGTATTGCAAGTAAGGTAATTTGATAATAACTTTAATAAAAAAGGAGTTATTCACAAAGCGCTGGTGTATGCCAGTGTGAAAAAAAAGCATCGAAAATAGCGGGTGGTGTTGCGCCAAAAAGCACGGACACAAAAGAAAGACCCAAAGAGCATCAGGAGATATTCACAGTGATGCTTCACACATTTCACTCTATATTCTACTTTTGTGAAATGCGGGCATTATTTGGCACTGCAATACTCGCCGTTTTCGACAGCGTTTTTTACACTTGCACATACTTGGATTTTGTGAATAAGCTCCTCTTTGTTTTTATTATTTACAGTGGCAAAAAAAGGTATGTGAACCCTTTGGGATTACGTGGAGTTTTGCATGAATTGGTCATAAAATGTGCTCTGATCTTCATCTAAGTCACAACAATTTGAAAAACACAGTCTGCTTAAAATAATACAACACAAACATTATCAGGGTTATTCAGAGAGCGTGAAAAGTGGGAGAATGACTGGAGAATGAAAAATTCGAGGTCAAAATAGCCAAACCAGAAAAATTCTCCCTTTCATCTCACTTTCCAAATCGGCTATTTTGACCTAGAATTTTTCATTCTCCAGTCATTCTCCTGCTTTTCACGTTCTCTGAATAACCCTGTATATGTTTTCATGTGTTTATTGAACATAACATGTGAACATTCACAGTGCAGGGTGGAAAAAGTATGTGAACCACTAGCCTAATGACTTCTCCAAGAGCTAATTGGAGCCAGGAGTGAGCCAACCTTGAGTCCAATCAGTGAGATATTATTGGATGTGTTGCTGAAAGCTGTCCTGCCCTTTAAAAACACACCAGTTTTGGGTTTACTGGTTTCAAGAACCACTGCCTGATGTGAACTATGCCTCACAGAAAAGAGCTCTCAAAAGACCTACGATCAAGAATTGTTGACTTGCATGAAGCTGGAAAGTGTTACAAAAGTATCTCCATAAGCCTTGATGTTCATGTGTCCACGGTAAGACAGACGGTCTACAAATGGAGAAAGTTCAGTACTGTTGCTACTCTCCCTAGGCATGGTCGTCCTGTAAAGATGACTGCAAGAGCACAGCTCAGAATGCTTAATGAGGTAAAGAAGAATCCTAGAGTGTCAGCTAAAGACTTACAGAAATCCCTGGCACATGCTAACATTTTTGTTGACACATCTACAATAAGGAAAACATTAAACAAGAATGGAGTACATGGGAGAACATCACGGAGGAATCCATTGCACCTGGATGTTCCACAGCACTACTGCTAAAATATTCTGCGGACAGATGAAACCAAAATTGAGTTGTTTGGAAAAAACACACAACACTATGTGTGGAGAAAACAAAGGCACAGCACACCAACATCAAAACCTCATCCCCACTGAAAAACATGGCGGAGGGAACATCATGGTTTGGGGCTGCTTTGCTGCCTCAGGGCCTGGACGGATTGTTGTCATTGATGGTAAAATGAATTCCAGAGTTCATCAAGACATTTTGCAGGAAAACGTAAGACCATCTGTCCGTGAACTGAAGCTCGGCAGAGGATGGGTGATGCAACAGGACAATGACCCAAAGCATACAAGTAATTCAACAAAAGAATGGCTTCAAAACAAAATACGCCTTCTGGAGTGGCCCAGTCAGAGTCCTGACATCAACCCGATTGAAATGCTGTGGCATGACCTTAAGAGAGCGATTCACACCAGACATCCCAAGAATATTGCTACACTGAAACAGTTTTGTGTAGAGGAGTGGTCCAGAATTACTCCAGATCGTTGTGCAGGTCTGATCTGCAACTACAGGAAACGTTTGGTTGAGGTTATTGCTGCCTAAGGAGGGTCAACCAGTTATTAAGTCCCAAGGTTCACATACTTTTTCCACCCTGCACTGTAAATGTTTACATGTTCTGTTCAGTAAACACATGAAAACATATAATGTTTGTGTTGTATTATTTTAAGCAGACTGTGTTTTTAAAATTGTTGTGATTTAGATGAAGATCAGAGCACATTTTATGACCAATTCATGCAAAACTCCAAGTAATCCCAAAGGGTTCACATACTTTTTCTTGCCACTGTATAATTTAAAGTTTATTGTTAAAACAAAATAGGGTACAGATAATATAGATATCAGGGTAAAAGAGAAAAGAATTATCATTGTACAGAGCAATTATTAGAGTCAGGAAATTTTGGTTTACTTCCAGCACAATGCTTTAAGTGAGAGAGGACGAAGGAAAATAAACAAAAAAAACGGGGGAGATGGAATCAAGAGCACAATAACCGCCACTGGCACCATAGTTGGGCAACCGACTTGGTCACCTGACTACGGAATACGCCACCTACCGATCAGGGCCATCTACTTGAAGTCTGTGGACAAACCAGATCGGCTGATGGACAGACTGAATGGGAAAAAAAATTCTGGAAAACCCCACTGTAGGGTGAAAAAAAACCTGTTGAGGCGCAGCAGCGAGGAGAAAAAAACTGTCACTGTTGCTGAATCTCAAGTTTCAGCACCAACAACAGCCCCCCCCCAAATAAACTTGCCATGCTGCAGGGGGGTTGGATTAACCCCCCTGTCCCTGGTGCTAAATAGGCTTCAGCACCAGGGACAGCAACACTGAATGCAGTCTGCTCGTAATGAAAAAAAAAAGAAGAAAAAGAAACTCGAATAAAAAAAGACTTCTTTTAAGAAAAAAAATTAGACCCTAAATTTTTGTATCAAAAAAATCCTTTGAAAACAATAGCTTTAACTTAAAATTTACTTCATCCATCAACAAAAGTCATATTATTATTTTGGACATCACTGTTTACATTAAGGATAGCCAACTGTACAACAAAACCTACTTTAAACCCACCGATGCCCACAATGCTATTGATACGACAAGTGCCCATGCACCCATCTGGCTACGCAACATCCCAAAAAGTCAATACATCAGATTAACCTCCCTGGCGGTGTTCCCGAGTGTGTCTCGGGGTTAAATTTCACCCAGAGACACACTCGGGCTGTATACAGTGGTGTATTTAGGTTTTGTGCTGCCCTAGACCTGACTAAACTCGTGCACCCCCTAATTTAAATTTGATGCACCCCTTCCTGTCAAGGGCACACCTCTTCCTGGTTAATCCCCACCCTTCCTCTTAGCGCTCCACCTTTTCCTCTCTTTATATTAAAAGTGGATACCAAGTGCCTACTTGTATATTTTGTATACCATTTCAAATGTATCTATTGAGATAAAGAAAGTTATGAAATGTTTAAATTGAAGCATTTTTACAAAGAACAGCCACGCATGTCAAGTAAACGGGATCACAGCCGCTCTAATTGGTTGAACAATAAAATCCACAGAAACGTGCACTGCATATGAGTGTATCACAGAGCTGCACAGCAATAAAACCCACAGAAATGTGCAGTGTGTATGAGCATATCACAGAACTGAACAGCAATAAAACTCACAGTAATGTGCAGTGTGTATGAGCGTATCCCAGAGCTCCAGGGCAATAAAACTCACAGTAATATGCAGTGTGTATCACAGAATCCACAGCAATAAAACTCCCAGCAATGCAATGTGCGGTGTGTATGAGTGCATCAGAATCCACAGCAATAAAACTCACAGCAATGCAATGTGTGGTGTGTGTCAGCGTATCAGAATCCACAGCAATAAAACTCCCAGCAATGCAATGTGCGGTGTGTATGAGTGCATCAGAATCCACTGCAGTAAAACTCCCAGCAAACCGAGTGTATAGGAGCACACAGCAATTATGCTGTGGAGCCATCTTGTCAGCAGTGGGGTGTCACTGTCAGAGGGTGCACTGTAGCTTTGATTCCCTTCCCGGTGGGTGTTCAGTCCAGAATAGAGTTTGTGTTAACGAAAGGGCGGGCAGCTGCGCGCGTTCGTTTCACGTGGTTCAGCCAGTCATGTGGTACTGAGACTCAGAGAAATGGCAGTGAAATGCCCTGATGTTCGGTGGTTTCAATCAGCAGGTTTATTCAGGCGAACCCCATAGGTTTCAATGTTAAAAATATTCCCGTTTTTATGCAATATCTAATAAATCATTTATTATTCTAATCTGCAGTAAAAAGTCTTTACTTATTGATTTTTTTTTAGTACCTTTTAGTCATTTTTCAGATTTTTTTGGGCAAAATTCCCCCCTTTTTTTTAATAGCAGTTTTTCTTTTTTCTGTAACAGAACTTTTTATTATCAATCATAGGATCTTATATGTAAATTCCAGACATTTTCGTTCCGTAGTTCTTTTGAAAACAGCAGGCCACGGGTTTGCGGTGGCAGCATTCAGCGGCCGACTCCATGCACTTTGGGGACCCTGCGGTGAATGGTGAATTCACTGCAGGGTGGGGAAATTTTATTCTCCTAAGTGCAGGGAACTACAGAACACCAAAAAGTTGGCATCATTACGGTGCTCTGTGAGTAACCCATTTAGTGGTGAGGTTTTTTGCTGCCCCCTGGAAATTGAAAGTGTAAATTAGTGAAATCTCAATGTATCCTTCCTGGTAAAATACTTTTTTTTTTTTTTTTTTTAGGGATGGGGCCACCCAGTGTGGGCCGCCTCCCCCTGGAAAGTGCCGCCCTAGGCCTGGGCCTAGTCGGCCTAGGCCAAAATACACCAGTGGCTGTATATATTACCTCTCTGTGCGCTCCCTCAGTGATCTCTGCAGTCTCCTCCAGCGATCGCAACCTCATACTTCCTGGATTCCTTCTTGCGAGGAAGGAACCAGGAAGTATGAGGGTCGCGGTCGCCGGAAGAGGCAGCTGGGGACATCGAGGGTGGGCAGGGAGAGGTAATATATCTAGCGGCATCCGAGTGTTTTGCTCGGTGTTACCGCTTCCAACATAGGAATTTAACCCCGAGCCACACTCGGGATGCCGCAAGGGGGGGGGGGGGCAAAAAAAACTGACCTCTTTCTGACAGGAAATTTCATAATAAATAGACTGCCAGGGAGGTTAAGAAGAAACTGTACAGAAAAATCAGTGTTTCTGGAACAAGCAGAGTTTGTGAGCCAAAGATATATACAGAAAGGTTATAATAAAGAGAAGATGTAGAGTGACTTGAAGGAAGTTGCATTAAAAGATCTGTTCTGATCTAACAGGCAGAAAAGTGAAAACAAGAACAGATATGGATTACACCTTCATTACAAAATTTAATCCATTGGCACCACAAATCCAAAAGATATTCTGAAAACATTGGCACATACTCCAGGTGGATTTAGTCCTTGGTGCATCCCTACCAGAAAAACTGAAAGTGATCTTCAGAAAAGCAGAAAATCTCAAAATGATGCTAGCACCAAGCAAATTAAAAGAAAAAAAGAACAAAGATACACTCTAACAGAAAAACCAGTAGGGTTCCACAAATGTGGACATTGTTTGTCGTGCAAGTATCAAGAAAGAAAGACTTTACAATTTAAATCAGATTTAAAAGGAAAAACATCTATATAATAAAACAGTTTCAAAGTCCGTCGCCGTCAAGCGCTGAGTGCGCATGCGTGACGGACATTTGAAACTGGGTTGCGAGCTGTCCGTTAAAACAAACAGGTAGCTGCGCGTGTCGGCCACCTGCAAAAAAAAAAATTGTCACGAGTGGCGCGCAGCTACCAGTTTGTTTAAACGGCGCAAGTCCTGAATCCTCCAGCGGTGACCGTCCTCCGGCTGTGGCAGGCTGCTCGGCCGGCATCCAGGCTCAGGCGAGCCCCCGGCTTGGCTTGGGCCTATAGGCCCAGCCGACCCGGGGACTCGCCTAAGCCTGGAGGCTGGCCTAGCAGCCTGCCACAGCCGGAGGACAGTCACCGCTGGAGCTCTGGGCCAATGTAGGAGGATGTTGCCTACACATACTCCCCTACATTGGCCCTGAGCTCCAGCGGTGACTGTCCTCCGGCTGTCGCAGGCTGCTCGGCCGGCCTCCAGGCTCAGGCGAGCCCCCGGGGACTCACCTGAGCATGGAGGCCGGCCGAGTTGCCTGCTCGGGCGTCCTCCAGGCTCAAGCGAGTCCCTGGCTCGGCTGGGCCTCTAGGCCCAAGCCAAGCTGGGGGCTCGCCTAAGCTTGGATGCCGCCTGAGCTACTTGCTTGGTCGGCATCCAGGCTCAGGCGAGCCCCCGGCTTGGCCTGGGCCTAGAGGCCCAGCCGAGCCGGGGGCTCACCTGAGCATGGAGGCCGGCCGAGTTGCCTGCTCGGGCATCCTCCAGGCTCTGCTCGGGCATCCTCCAGGCTCAGGCGAATCCCTGGCTCGGCTGGGCCTCTAGGCCCAAGCCAAGCCGGGGGCTCGCCTAAGCTTGGATGCCGGCCGAGCTGCTTGCTTGGCCGGCATCCAGGCCCAGGCAAGCCCCCGGCTTGGCCTGGGCCTAGAGGCCCAGCCGAGCCGGGGGCTCACCTGAGCATGGAGGCCGGCCGAGTTGCCTATATACACATACACACAAATATGGTTGTTACAGGTGTGTGTATATATATATATATATATATACACACCCTGTAACCCCATGTGGATGGATATATATGTTACAGGGTGTGTATATATATATATATACCCACATGGGGTTACAGGGTGTGTAATATATATATATTATACACCCACATGGGGTTTCAGGGTATATATATATATATATATATACATACACCCACATGGAGTTACAGGGTATATATATATATATACACCCACATGGGGTTACAGGGTGTATATATATATACATAAATATACCCACATGGGGTTACATGGTGTGTGTGTGTATATATATATATATATATATATATCCACATGGGGTTACAGGGTGTGTGTATATATATATATATATATGTATAAATACACCCACATGGGGTTACATGGTGTGTGTGTATATATATATATATATATATATATATATATATATATCCACATGGGGTTACAGGGTGTGTATGTATGTGTGTGTGTGTGTATATATATATATCTCCTGTAACATATATATATATATATGACTGCCCTTAGGGCAGGCTTTATACCTAGTATAAAATAAAACATTTCATACATTGCACCAGTAAAAATGTCATACCGGTATATCTGCTCCAGTGCCCCTGTGGTGCTCAGTATATAGGTCGTACCACCAGAATGCTAAAAGTGCGGCTTCTAGCACATAGAAATAATATCCTAAAGAAATCCACTGATCACTCAGTGCCCTTGCACTGTAATGAGTGTCCACTATTTAGTTGCCAGGAATTCAAATGTATTGGGATTGACATAGTGAAGCCAGATTGGCGAGGAGGCAATGCCCTGAATGGTATAGCTCTACGAGAAACGAGATGGATTCTAGAAACGGGGACACTTCAGCGCAAAGGTCTGAATCTGGATATCGATATAGCCAATTGTTTATGATCCTGTTCTCCACGATATCCTTGATCAATGTGCAATTAAACATACCGTGCTGTTAAGTTATATAATACGTTATGAAATGCGGAACTGTTATGTATTTCTATTTAACATCTGTAACATTTAATTATACCACGTTGTGAAGATATACAATGCGATGTAGAAAAGTGGAATTGCGTTGTATTCTTATCAACTATAACACTTAACTGTATCGTGCTGATCTAATGTGATGCAATATATTTGTACCTCTAACAATTATAATGTACACAGGAGGAGAGTGAAAATGAAAGTAACCCATGGAAATCAGAAAGAGGCTCCACGACAGTGAGCTGGTATTGCTTTGAAATCGAAAGTAAGGAAGACGCCGAACCATGTGATCGGAAATGCTCCAAAACCGAAAGTAAGAGAGATCGGCGGAACCATGTGACCGGAAATGATGTAATGCCTGATGACGCAGGCGCGCCCAGGAAGCAGGAAGTAAACCGGAACACACGAGGCATGGAGGAGGCACCAAACCCAATTAAGAAGTAGCTCAAGAAGTATTTAAGATGCCACAAGGAATGGGGTTCATTATCCTTGAAGTCCACCCGGACGAAACGCATCGGATTAAGAGACCCAATGTTCGATTTAATTTAATTTAATTGTTTTTGTTTGTAATTCATTACATTTTATACTTCTACTCTTTGAGTCACCGTCTGTACATATCCTCAACACACCAATGGAGGAACCTGAGGACCCGATTAAGGATTGGGCGATGACGGTGTAGCGGCTGTATAAGCAGAATCTAAGAATGCAACAACGTCAGCTGAGTATATAAGATGAGCATGTACTTCACTGTTATTCTGTGAGCAAATTTTTGTAGTGGGGGTTACTGATACCCACAGTTTACAGTATAACGCTATGTTGCTTCTATGTTTTTTATAGTGCACCTTTAACTTTTTTTGATACGGTTTGCTGTGTGGATGGAAAGGAGGAACCATCCGAAGGAGCACTATTAAGAAATGTATACTTATTGATTTTTACATACGTATTCCCAAGCTTATAAGGGTCTAGCAACTGCACATATTGGGACCCTAAATTTTCACCTAAAAAGATCCAGAAAAATACCCAATTTTTTTTTAAAAAATTCAATAAATAAAAAGGCTTTTTGCTGCGGATTAAAAAAAATAAACGACCGAATAAAAAAGATTATTTTTTCCATTGAATCCTGTGGACTTGTCGCACAGCAGTTTTCCTAGTCAATGTTTCTTTTCATGTTTCCCCTGCAAACGGCGGTTATACTATACAATGCATCTTTTACAGGTTTCCCTGTCGCGGTACGGCAGTTTAACTATACAACGCATCTTTTTTCATGTAAATGTGTACCAGATCGTCCCAGCATTGTCCGATGAATCCAAAAAAATTGGAAAGATCGCTAGCTTGTTGTAATCGCAAAAAATCCTCTCAAATCATCCGTTGGTGGTCGGATGCAGTAGAAGAGGGCTGATTCACCTGCATGTTGTAGGATCGGTCGGAAGACTTCACGCGATTTTGAATGTTTGCACCAACGCACAAATACAGTGCCCTTGGGCGGACGGCCTAAATTGTCTGCTTGGAGAACACATATGCCGTTGTTAATGATGGCAGAAGTGAAGATAGGAAAGTGAAAGGAAAAAGAAGGGGGAAATGGAGTTGAATAGAAATCGAAGGTCACGTACATGTGCTTAAGCTGGCTGACCATGACAGCCAGAGCATCAGATATGTCGTAAGAGGCAAGGGATCCAAAATACATAACCCAGTAGAACAACATTAGCGAATAAACTTTTTAATTTCTTCTTACAGTATCATAAATGTAACTAGTGAGCCAAAGAAAATTAAATGGAAAGATCTGACCAGAACAATATGGTAGAATTAAAATGGATATTTGTTAAAAAATTATCATTTTCATCTATTGTGGTCATGACTCATCATCACCTGGCATTCATGATTAATACTATCATATGAACTGTAATTCTTACACAGAAAGGGGTTTGGAGCTTTGAAACCTGACTGTTACCTCAACTGCTGAATGATTCCTCTCTTTTTTTCTATTACTGTTGATTTCTGTTTTAACCTCATTTTGTAAAGAAAAAACTGCTGGAGAGCGAATGAAAAAGGAAACACAATTAGACCATTGACTGTGTATTTCTACAATGAAGCACATTTCCTACCTTCACATATGGCAGGATTCCAAAGGAGTGTCTCTCTGCCATCTGGTGCAGGTGCAGCTCCGACCTGGTTACAGTTAAGAGAGATTAAAATTACACCGTGCATTGCATCTAAACAAATTGAGCTCATGTATCAAGTTCTACAAAGGAACATTCTATTCTATATCATTAGCACAGTACCGCTGCCAAAATGGTAAAAAAAAGCATGGTTATGTAGAAATTTAGCAGGTATTTTCAGTAAAAAACTAAAAAATAAAGCAGAAACCAGTATCAAAGCCATTGCTGCTACTCCATCATCTCCATCATATTTCCCCCAAATCTAAGGATTCGGTTTCTGAAGAAAATAAAAGGATTCTGCAAAAAAGCCTGACTCTTTATCACACAAGGCAGGGCACCTAGCTAGGGTGATCTACCTACATTCCTGAGACAGGGATACCTCTTGAACCAAGTAATGTGAATGTCCTCAACCCATCACCAAGATTTTATCATAAGGCTGTTGATCTAAATGATCAGTTCTTCAGAATGAGAATTTATATTTAGGATAATGAGTGGTAGACATGCTGTGACTTCTATGTCAATAGCTCAGACCCCTTCAAGCACTAATATATGAAACAATCCTCGAGAGAACCAGTGAACAGTGTGATAATGAAAGTTATATATATATATATATATATTCCAAGTGAACTGTTAACATTGCTAGTGAATTACCTCTTAAAATTCCACAAGCAAATATTAACTGCTCCCCGACAAATCAAGCCACAACATCTGTTGCTCGAATTGAACAACTAGTTAACTGTACATTTACAACTCTTCCTATACTTTGGGATAAATTACAATCTTTGTGCAAACGTTTACACCGGCACAAAAACGCATTATCGCGAGGGGTAAAACCCTTTGCGCCGAATCCCGTATTACATTGTCAGCGCAACAAACGCACGTAATCATCTACCGCGGGTGAACTTGCGCAAACCCTTTGTGAGCATACTGTACTGCGCGCGTCCTATACTTAACATTGTGAGCGCAAACACGAATGTGCGCCGGTACGCGGATGGTATTACAATCTTTGCACAGGATTTAACGCATAGCGTTTGCGCGCATAATTTTAGCAACTCCTAAAAGCTGGTGTTAATGGCAAATTCTATCAACCTGGCCGAACCCAAAGGCTAGGGTCAAACGAACGCATTTTTTTTTTATGTCTGTAAAATAGTGCGTCCGAACGTATTTGTCATGGAGCTGATGTAACGCTCCATGCTTCAAACCCCAAGAGACTTTATGTTCATTTATATCGTGTGATTTTAGATATATTTTACATCGTTTGGTTTTAGTTTAATTTAGTTTAGTGTAAAATGGCATAGCTTTGGTTTTAAAAATACTTATATTCCTGTAGGTAAATGTGTTTTTGTGTATACAGTAAACAAGCTTTACTGCTGTGTAATTTATGCACCAGGGCTTTTCCCATTATCTAGCTGCATGTTTAATTCAAGGGATCTCTGATAGTGTGTGTTTAATCTGATGTGTTAGAACAATGGATATACAAATGTTGTGTGAGCTGAAGGCTAGAGAATGCAAAGAATGTTTATTGTAAATAACGGACATAATGTAATTAGTATGGGTATGCAAATTATGACTAGTAATTAGTATGGGTATGCAAATTATGACTTTTGGACTTCAGCATAAATGGTGGCGTTTTGTTCATTAAAAAGGCAGAGAACTCTCAGAGCTCAGAGAGAGAGGATCCTGTTTTAAAGCATACAGCCGCGCCTGGTGTCTTTATTTCAGCGACGCTACACTATACACTATCACCCTCAGAAGGCAGAGAGCGGCCTTCTGGAGATTCCTAACAGCTCCAGGGCAGAGGTACAGAAGCAGGCAGGTCAAGCTGCTCGAGGCGCTGAGGACAGCGCTCCCAGTAGCCGGGCTGACCACAACGAAGGGGTGTCTGGAGAGCCAGGACAGACGGAAGGGAACGGTTCCTTCACAGTATTGATGTATTTTTTCACGGAATGCGCGAAAACGGTCATACTATGCACATTGGTTGGGGGAAAACAATACGATACACCACAAGAGTATGCAAGAAATCACAATCTGGATACCTAGTAGAAATACAGAACCCTGGACTATGAATGAGGTCCTTATAATTGGCCTCTATTACACCTGAACTATGCTGCGGGTTAAATAAAATGCAAACAAATACAGAACATAAACAAGAATGGTCCAGAAACACGCCAGTAGTCATACACAGGAATATAGTATGCACAGTGCAGGGTACTAGCAAGAGAGACATCCAGAAGACACGCCAATAGGTCATACACAGAAATATTGTATACACGGTACAAGGAGCTAGCAAGAGAGAAATCCAGAAAACACGCCAATAGGTCATACACAGGAATATCGGATACACGGTAGGTACAGGGTACAGGTAATAGATCAGAGAAAATACCGAAACAGGAGCCAGAAGTCATACACAGAAATATCTAAACCAAGGTCACTATTGCAGGTACTCAGGGAGAAAGACCTATCCCTGACCAGAGAACAAGTTCACTGCTAGCCATATAAATAGGGCAGGGCACGTCGTGTGATCACAGACTATCTGCCACAGGGTAGATGGTCTGCAGTGGCTAAGCCCAAGAACCTACCAGAGTTGATGAGCTCTGCTCTCACCACCAGGGGGCATGGCAGGAACCAGCAGAAACATGACAAGCGTGCTTTGTGGTGGAGCCATTAAGTATGATGGGCCCACTTGCTAACCTAATGCCTCTGTTTGAATAGGGCCCCTAGTTTTTAGAGTTCTGTAGTTCTAGAAAAGTATCTATTATTCCATTAAGTTTTATTTATTTATTTATTTGCAAAGTATTTTACCAGGAAGGATACATTGTTTTGAAGAGAGTTTGGGACAGAGGAACCATTGATATCCCTGGATATTCAAGCAGCTTTGTCTGGTTGAGCATGATAGGTAATATAGTTCTAAAACATCTGGGATTTCAAGGTTATGAGCATTGCATTAAGTTATGAAGGAGAACAAGGAAGGACTGTTGAGGATACCCAGTGTATGGAAATAAAGACATCAAGGTGAGAATTACTAGGTATGAGGAAGAGAGAGATGCTAATGGACTGAGACATTGGAGGGACAGGAGATTTCAATGCAATGAGCAGGGCTCGAGTCCTGCGGGAACGCGCGGGAACGGCGTTCACGCAGTTCTCCCACAGCAGGAACGAGATCGCGGCTGTCTGTTGGATAGCTCACAGGCGAGCGGCCGCGCTTCATTCCAGCTGCCGCTCGGAGGACGAACACGCGGCCGCCGGGCCGGCAGCTATAGCGTTTCCGCAGCGTTCCCACAGCGGGAGAACTGCGGGAACGCCGTTCCCACAGGACTCGAGCCCTGCTCATTGCATTGAAATCTCCTGTCCCTCCAACGTCTCAGTCCATTAGCATCTCACTCTTCCTCATACCTAGTAATTCTCACCTTGATGTCTTTATTTCCATATACGCTAAATTGTTTTGGGCCTGGCACCTGGCAGAGAGGTGAGCTGGGGGCAAATATATCCAGGTGTGAGCTGGGGGCAAACATATCCTTATGAGCTGGGGCAAATATATCCATATGAGCTGGGGCAAATATATCCATATGAGCTGGGGGCAAATATATCCATATGAGCTGGGGGCAAATATATCCATGTGAGCTGGGGCAAATATATCCATGTGTGCTGGGGCAAATATATCCATGTGAGCTGGGGCAAATATATCCATGTGAGCTGGGGGCAAATATATCCACATGAGCTGGGGGCAAATATATCCACATGAGCTGGGGGCAAATATATCCATATAACCAGTGCTGGGTATATTATTCTTGGGGCTCAGTGCTGTGTATATTATTCTGGGGGCTCAGTGCTGTGTATATTATTCTGGAGGCTCAGTGCTGTGTATATTATTCTGGGGGCTCAGTGCTATGCATATTATTCTTGGGGCACAGTGCGGTGTATATTATTCTGGGGGCTCAGCGCTATGCATATTATTCTTGGGGCACAGTGCGGTGTATATTATTCTGGGGGCTCAGTGCTGGGTAGATTATTCTTGGGGCTCAGTGCTGTGTATATTATTCTGGGGCTCAGTGCTGGGTAGATTATTCTTGGGGCTCAGTGCTGTGTATATTATTCTGGGGGCTCAGTGCTGTGTATATTATTCTGGGGGCTCAGTGCTATGCATAATATTCTTGGGGCTCAGTGCTGTGTATATTATTCTGGGGGCTCAGTGCTGTGTATATTATTCTGGGGGCTCAGTGCTGTGCATAATATTCTTGGGGCTCAGTGCTGTGTATATTATTCTGGGGGCTCAGTGCTGTGTATATTATTCTGGGGGCTCAGTGCTGTGCATATTATTCTGGGGGCTCAGTGCTGTGCATATTATTCTTGGGGCTCAGTGCTGTGTATATTATTCTGGGGCTCAGTGCTGTGCATATTATTCTTGGGGCTCAGTGCAGTGTATATTATTCTGGGGGCTCAGTGCTGTTCATATTATTCTGGGGGCTCAGTGCTGTGCATATTATTCTGGCGGCTCAGTGCTGTGCATATTATTCTTGGGACTCAGTGCTGTGCATATTATTCTGGGGGTCCAATGCCTGTGTATATAATTCTAGGGGGTCTGTGCCTGGATATATATATATACAGTTGTGTTCAAAATTATTCAACCCCCAATGCTGTAAAGGGTTTTAGGGAATTTAGTGTACATTTGTAATTGTATTCAGAATGAAATCCTACAAGGACTTTTTAAAGAACCATATGCAACTAAAATTACATCAATTGGTTTTGTAATACAGTAGTAAATGTTTCTTTTGTGAATTCTTCATTGACACAATTATTCAACCCCTTAAAGACTACCACTCTGAAAAACAGAGGTTCATTCAAGTGTTTTCAATCAGGTATTGAAAACACCTGTGGATGTCACGGAGCAGCAATAAAGCATAATAAGCACCAATTAGGCAGCTTTAAAATGACTGTGATACTCAGCTCTTTCTAGACATTTACTGGTGTGGTTACAAACTTGGTGAAGTCAAGAGAATGGTCCAGGAAGACAAGAGAAGAGGTGATTACTCTTCACAGGAAGGGCAATGGCTATAAGAAGATTGCAAAGATGTTAAACATACCAAGAGAGACCATAGGAATCATCATTCGCTAATTCAAGGCAAACGGCACTGTTGAAACGCTACCTGGTCGTGGCAGAAAGAAGATGCTGACTTCGACTGCTGTGCGCTACCTGAAGCGTAGAGTGGAGAAAAGTCCCCGTGTGACTGCTGAGGAACTGAGAAAAGATTTGTCAGATGTGGGTACTGAAGTTTCAGCTCAGACAATACGGCGCACACTGCGTAATGAAGGCCTCCATGCCAGAACTCCCAGGCGCACCCCCTTGCTGTCTCCAAAGAATAAGAAGAGTCGACTGCAGTATGCCAAAAGTCATGTGGACAAACCACAGAAGTTTTGGGATAGTGTTCTGTGGACTGATGAAACAAAATTAGAACTGTTTGGGCCCATGGATCAACGCTATGTTTGGAGGAGGAAGAACAAGGCCTATGAAGAAAAGAACACCTTGCCTACTGTGAAGCATGGCCGGGGGGTCAATCATGCTTTGGGGCTGTTTTGCTTCTGCAGGTACAGGGAAGCTTCAGCGTGTGCAAGGTACCATGAATTCTCTTCAGTACCAGGAGATATTGGATGACAATGTGATGCAGTCCGTCACAAACCTGAGGCTTGGGAGACATTGGACCTTTCAACAGGACAATGATCCCAAGCATACCTCCAAGTCCACTAGAGCATGGTTGCAGATTAAAGGCTGGAACATTTTGGAGTGGCCATCGCAGTCACCTGACTTAAATCCGATTGAGAACCTCTGGTGGGACTTAAAGAAAGCATTTGCAGTGCGCAAGCCTAAGAATGTGACTGAACTGGAGGCTTTTGCCCATGACGAATGGGCGAAGATACCCGTAGATCGCTGCAAGACACTTGTGTCAAGCTATGCTTTATGTTTAAAAGCTGTTATAACTGTAAAAGGATGTTGTACTAAGTACTAAGATTGACTGTCACTTGGGGGTTGAATAAAACTGATAATGATGTGAGCACAGAAAAGACATTTGTGGTTATTTCATTATAAATGTTATGTTATATTTGTCTGACCTACACGTGCCTCTTTGATTTCATTGTAAGCAAGATGACTGAATGATCAAAATCAATGTCAAACTGGCCAAAACACTCAATTTCAGTGGGGGTTGAATAATTTTGAACACAACTGTATATATATATGTGTGTGATATATATATATTATTTATATAACGTGTTAATCCAGTTGCCAAAATCACGAGTATACCAGTACGTAGTGATACCTTTCACTGATCAGTATAGTTTCCAGACCTGAATAGGAGAGGTTACACTCTTGAAAGCTTGTCTTTTAAATGTAATGTTAACCCAATAAAAATGGTATCACCACGTACTGCTATACTCATGATATATATTTTTTCTTCAGGTAATAGGGGTTGTGGTATTCGTGGGTGAGTTCCCTCACTTTTTTTCCCAGGACTTGACCCCTGGCACTGAGGGTTTAGAGGAATGGGTAAGGGGTACCGGTAGCTTTAGAAATCTGTGAAAATGAAGAGACATGTCAGCTTTTGGGAGAATCACAAGTGACAAGTCCTTGCATGAGTAGGGAGTTAGGGCCTTGAAGAGTGGATTAGCAGAAGATGAATACTGGATAAATATGGGAGGATACCAGCATTATGTCTACATTGAAACTAAGGGAGTGGTATGTCAAGTAGGCTGAAGAAACCAGGGTGCTCTACCCAAGTTGGAAGAGCTTTTATGCAGATAAGAAAAACAGGAGGCTACACGCCACTCTGACAGTAGCAGTACTTGTGTTTCTCAAGGTTGTATTGAAATAAGAAATTACACTCTTAAGGGTCACAGGATGACTCGGCAGCAAGCGATCTAGAGTAATGAGCTCCAGCGATATCCTATGTTGAAGACAAGGCACATTTTCTTCCTATTCCATAGGAGGCAATGTTTGGATTCTCTTTTGACAATGCCGGGGTAGCTTTTCTCTTACTTGCTAGGACTTTTACATGTGCAACACGTATTTGTCACCTCCTATTCTAAAGTCTTTTATTCTAAATCTCCGAACACCCCATAAGCTGAAAGAACAGGGCATACTGTGGGTTGTCAGCTCAGCTGTGCAATGTCACAACAAAGGACGTGGAGATTGTTTACATGTTTGCTATGCACAGGCCTGCTTTTGATTACCATTAGACTTTGACTTGACACAAGACATTAATCAGGCTATTCCCAGGCTGTAAAACTCCCATTGCCTGAGCCATGCATCAAATTCTTTAGAGGCAATGTCAATACAACACGAGGCCGATAACCGATGGCTAGAAGCTTTTTAAAAATCTGTAGAGCTTTGTTGCTGCCAAGTGAAAAGCTGCAGCTGACAAATAAAAAGAACATGAAGAGTCCAGTAGCGCTTTTTATCTAGTGTCTAGCGAAATGGAATGGCTAATAGAATAATATGTGCCAATATGAAATTCTATAGGTGCCCACAAGTTTAAATAAACTGCTCAGCAATATGCATATAAAATAAAATAGAGACTTGTATGTGAGGGATAGCTAAACAATTAATATACAGAATGTCAGGTGTCACAAGGTATTGTGCAACCCAGTTTATTTTTAACTTATTTGGCTGCTACTCTGGTAAAAGTCTGGTTGCTGTTAAAGTACTAGATGTTAAGAGGGCTATAATATATATATATATATTACAGCACTAAATCAGTTGAAGCAGTAGTCCGTGTGCTGTACTATTGAATTATGTGGGCATTTTGCTCCCCCTGTTGGTATATTAATATTTGTAACAGAAAATAAAAAGTTGTGTCATATCTCCTTGAAAGGATTGGCACATTACAATATTAAATGTTCTGTACAAAATAAAGCTCTCTGATCTACTGAACTAATGTCCTTATTGCAAAGGAATTCTACTGTACCATGCTATGTATTGATCTATGGGGTCACACAGGTGATTATTGCTGTGTGCCAACACATTAAGGAAATGTAAGTGCTATCTTATCTAATAAATTCATTACGGGCAGGGTGAGATCCTTTGTAGTTCTGCATTATATAAAAGTCAGAAAGTAATCATGACTGAGGCATTTAGGCCCGTGTCAGATGAACGCAGTGATCACGTCCGTGTTGCCGCACAGTTTAACGTCTGTCGTAGCATAGAATCCTGAGCAATAGAGACCCACACACGAAGTGCGTTCACACCAAACTGCGCACGCACAACGCACGTGGCACTGGACTTAATTTAGGCAAGAACGTAAATCCGCTAGAACGGACGCGCAGAGTGTGCCACGTCCACGTAGTGCTGTGTGTGTGTGTGATGGAACGAAGTCAGACGGACCGCATTTGCGATGTCCAGAACCTTGGACGTGCAAAATGGCTTTTCATAACTTGTATCAATTTTTATCATTTTTCATATTAATTTTATTTCCCATAGCTCCCTTTTTTTCTACATCCATCAAGAAAAACGGATCGTGTGGTGCTGCAGTATCTTCCGTCAGTACGTCCGTCCGTTGTGCACGGACGCACAGTGCGCTCAGAATACGCTCATCTGACATTAGCCTAAGACATAGGCTCCTCATTCCTCATTTCTAGCACGTTAATGGTATCGGAAAATAAGGCATAAAAAGATACTAAAGTCATTATTGTGACTGCATAAAATGCATAAAAGTTTAAACTTAGTCTATAAACTCTGGCCTTGGTAGAAAAAAACTGGATTTATATGTGCACACAGTACAGAGATTACAATGCAACTGGTAGGCTGGTCAAATTCTGGGCTCCAGGGAAGACAACATTATCTGTTAAATAAATGGTATAGATACACATAGGACCAGAGGCTAGTGGAATTGTACACCGCACAAGGTTAAGTGAGGTGTCATTGGAAAGGTCAGAGTCTAGTCTTTACAATGATACAAATCATGACCATGTAATGAGTTAAATTATAAAACTGAAAAAAAGTAAATGCAAAATGTATTTTTTTCTCTATTCTACGGCAGAGGCAATATATGCTTTTACTTATAAAACAAACAATGCTGCTCCACTTAGGCTAGGGTCAGACTAACGCATTTTTCGCGTTGTCCGTGAAAAAGTGCGTTCGAACAAATGGACGTATTTTTTCACGGAATACGCGATAGCGGTCATACGATGCGCATTTTCGACCGTGATTTTGTACGGATCATCAATGAAACCCTTTTTGCGTCTGGACGTTATGTTGGCCGGACATTAGCAGCGTCTGACCTCTCCTAATCACGCACACACGCCGCTATGCGGACGCAGCGCACTCTGTACGTCAGCACTAGCGGTTTGACGTTCTCGATAAAATGCGTTCGTTTGCCACTTTCGTGCGGCCGTTCTTCGTATGCTGCCCGGCATTGGACGTCATTTGCTGGTAGCACGGTCGTGATTAAGTGCGGCTAAACGCACGTTAATACTGCGCTCGTCTGACCCTAGCCTAACTCAACAGATTCTGCCCTTTCTGATTTGAGCGTAGAGAGAAACAGTTTTTTGTTTTTTTAACCCCTTAGTGACTGGGCGGTTTTACGAAAGTCCGTCCGATAGTGCCCACTGCTGTTTTTATGTTTCTGCGCTGTTCATGTTTAGGTCAAATTTTCTTCTTACTCGTTTATCCAAGTCACACATATTATAAACCGGTTTTCAAAAATCATGTTTTTAAGCATACCATTATTTCCATCATATCGTATAATTTACTATAAAAAAATAAGAAAAATGATGAAAAAAAAATGGAAAAAGCACACTTTTTCAAAATTGAATCCCCAAAATCTACAACCGACAAAACAAAGACCCCAACTAAATAGTTTTTAAATTTTGTCCTGAGATTAGAAATACCCAATTTTTACATGTTTTTGCTTTTTAACCCCTTCACCGCTGAGCCATTTCACCTCTGTGCGCTGAGCTCATTCTGACCGTTTTATGCTCATCATTTTTAAATGCCAGCCTATGTCCTATTTTAGTAACCCCCCCAAAACCATTTTTTTAAAAAAACAATAACTATTATTTTATTTATTTTCTTAAATTTGTTTTTACAACAAGCCTAGTCATGTTTGGTATCATTGGAAAGGCCATAACCAGGTCTCCCCAATTATATAAAACATACAACCGTCTGTCACGTATCGGGAGATAAGGGGATCCAAAGGATCCCTCTTTCTCCACTTGGCAGCTAGGGGGTTAACTGGCCCACTGAAGTCCTCACACATATGGTGAGGATGTCAGTGGGTGGAGGGTGACCCAGAGGCTTGCCTGACATCCAAGATGTCAGCCACTTCCGGGTTTGAATCCGGCAACGAAGGGGCTAATATATACATTGCTGAAAAGGGGAGACTCTCCCCTTTCCAGTGGTACCATTTGTTGGTTCCTAGGTGGAACAGTTTGGGAGATAGAGGGCTCCAAATGAGTCCGCCCTCCTCTTCCACCTTTTTCCCTGCAGGCGCATGGCGATGATGTCATCAAGCACTGTGATGACATCATCGCCGCTGCTGGGCCCCCTGAAAAGGTGGGGCAGGCTTCCAGTCTGCCAGTCTGCCGCAGGAGCCCAGCGGGGAGATGAGTGTAAGGGAGGGAGGTTAGGAGACCAGGACGTACCATGTACGTCAGCGGATCTAAAGGAGACTTTTACCCGTGACGTACATGGTACGTCCGTGGTCACTAAGGGGTTAAAATTTTATATAAATTTATTTATTTAGGTTTCCCCAAAACAGAAATGTAAAAAGTTATTTTGGCATGTTTTTGTGTGTGTGTGTGGGGGGGGGCCTACACATTTCTGTGCCTATGAGCTCCTGAGATGCAAATCAGGCGCTGGGTTTGTATCTATCCCTGGACGCAAGTAACATTGATTATACAAAGGTCTCCACTAATATTGGCAACTTGAAAGTACATATGAGCAAAAAAGGCTTTTTAAAAGTGGTCTTTAATGTTTATCATTTTGATCTTTTGTTCAAAAAATGCATCTTTCTGTCAGATATAGATGTATTTGTACATGCAATTGTATACGTTTCAAATCCATGAGACCAGATTATGAACAAATGATCCAAAGATTAACCAATAAAGCCAATTTTTCACAGCCTTCATTGCTCATATTTAGAATACAGTACTGTATATAAAATGATGCAGGGTACTTAACTGAAGTTGGATCCGCTCCTCTAGGAGGTATTCCCAGTCTCCTTAGGTCAAGATAGAAGAAATGCAGTGGTTGAGGAGCTTTTACGATCCTGTGGCTGGGCAGGATGAAGTCCCAGTCTTTTTCTTTTAAAAAATTTCAGTCACGATCTGGAATAAGTACCACCGTGTCTCGGTATTGGATGTTTCTCCGGTGTCTATCTGGAGCATACACCATATGGAGGAGTCAGGAAGGTAATTAGATCAAAAGTAAAATTTATTTAATAATCATAAAATCGCCCAACGCGTTTCGTCATACAGACTTTTTTAAAGGCTGTAATACAACAATAAAATCCAAAACAATGTATAAAAACCTTCCCTTCCCCTTCCTTTTATATAGTCCCTCCTTTCGTTTCATTGGTTCTTTCAACTCTCCGGCGTTCTCCATATATGGTCTGTTCGTCCTCTCCATATCCTTTTTGATGCCATGCTCTTACGTCCCTTCCGATCGTATGCTTACATGCATTGCACATTTCCGGTCATATTTCTTCTACGAATCGTGCACCTCCGCTGTATATCTCTTCCTTCCAATCCTTCCTTCTGGGCGATTTTATGATTATTAAATAAATTTTAATTTTGATTTAATTACCTTCCTGACTCCTCCATATGGTGTATGCTCCAGATAGACACCGGAGAAGCATACAATACCGAGACACGGCGGTACTTATTCCAGATCGTGAGTGAAATTTTTTAAAAGAAAAAGACGGGACTTCTGTAACGTTGGGGGTTCCAGCCTTTCTGGTGTGCTTGAAGGCAGCATGTCTGATGCTGCTCGCTCACCAACACCTGGTTTAAATTGAAACAGGCAGGGAGGTGGCTGCATGAGGTGCGGCTTGAGAGGGGGTGCGGTCTGGTGAAGGTCTTTTAAAAACCAACAGTTCCTTCTAAGCAGTGCCAGATCGTGGTTATCCATACCTGAGCTCCTTGTACCTGAATTCTCTCGTGATTTAACCTGTTATTGACCTCGGCTTGTTTTCTGACTATTCTGCCTTCCGTTGCCCTAGACTATTTCCTTGTACTACGCTTCTGCACTGATATCGACCCGGCTATTCCATTTGACTATTCTATACTCTGTATTCCTGATTCTGGCTCATCTGACTACCCCAGTGTTGCTGACCTGGTTTTGTATTACGACATTGTCTTTGATTAACCCTTTCTGTCTAGCTAGTATACCTGGCCAATTCTAAGGACCAGACGGTTAGGGATTCTTGTACGGCTACCCTGTTGGTAGCTTTTGGGCTCTGTGGAGTGTTGGGCTTTAAGGACTGCGTGGTGGGATCCGGGAACCGTGACTTTACGATCTGGCCAAATGGATCCCGCAGACTTAACACAGCATTTGAGTAACTTTGTATCCAGACAGGACGAGCAGGACCATAGGATGGATCAGTTTGCTCTCGCCTTACAAACTATCCTGACTCGTATGGCTCACCTGGAACCAGCTGGGGTTGCACCTCCGCCTGCTCTACCTGTGTCCCCTGTTGTTCAGACATCCCAGGTACACATGACCGCTCCTATGAGGTTTGACGGTACTCCCTCGGAGTGCCGGGGATTTTTGGTCCAGGTGGATATTCATTTTAAATTAAATCCACAAATGTTTATCACTGACATAGCCAAAGTGGGGTTCATTATTAACCATCTGTCTGGCAGAGCGTTGACATGGGCGAATCCTTTATGGGAGGCAGAGAAGCCTATCATACTGAACTATAAAGAATTCATAGCCGAGTTAAAACATACGTTTAATCCTACCAGAAACGCCAAGGTAGCTGGCAAATCCTTGTTCCACATACGTCAAGGGAACAGGACTGTATCTGATTATGCTATAGAATTTAAAACGTTGGTTTCTGACGTGAACTGGACTAATGAGGCTCTGGTTCAGGCTTTTATGGAGGGGTAATCGGAGTCATTGATGCATGAGTTGGCCCCTCGTAAATTACCTGAGGTGTTGAGTGAATTTATAGATTATTATATAGATCTGGATGATCAGATAAGGGACAGAAGAACTCCAAGAGAGAAACCTAAGAGACCGTTGCCAAGGTTGGCCCCTGTCTTTCAGGCACCACCAAGAGAGTTATCCCATCCCCCTGAGCCTATGCAACTAGGCCATACTAGGCTTACAGAGGAAGAGAGAACAAGGCGTCTTCGTGAGGGATCGTGCCTGTATTGTGGTTTAAAAGGACATTTACGACTTCAATGTCCCACTCGCCCTAGAATGCATGATAAGTCGGAAAACTACCGCATCTAAGGCAACTGAGGAGACAGGTCTTGGGTGTGACGTTCATGTCTCCTGTCAAAGACACTAGACTCTTGTTACCAGTATCCGTGGCTTGGGAGACCAAGACCACGCATACTACTGCTTTTGTTGACTCTGGGGCTGCTGGTAATTTCATTGATGTTGAATACGCTTCCTCCATTTCTCTCCGTCTGGTTGTAAGAGAGACACCCTTGGCCGTCGAAGCCATAGACGGTACGCCGTTATCCTGCCCCAGAATTACTCACGATACGGTTACAGTGGTTCTTACCACTGGTCTCTTGCATAAAGAAGAGATCATATTTCAGGTTATCCGTTCACCTTCCAATCCTGTTGTGCTTGGTTTCCCTTGGTTGGTGGAACATAATCCTGTTATTGATTGGGCTAAGGGAGAGATACTGTCTTGGAGTCCTGCTTGTTTTGGGACTTGTTTAATGCCCATTCAGCATATTGGTGCCCTAAACACACCTACAGCTCCTCCATTGTCGACAGAGGTTCCTGACTGGTATGCCGACCTCAGGGCTGTATTCGATAAGAGAGGCAGAGAAACTACCTCCACATAGACTGTATGATTGCGCCATAGATATTCATCCAGGGACCATGCCTCCTCGAGGCAAAGTATATCCTTGATCCATAAAAGAGAACCAAATCATAGAGGAGTACATAAAGGAGAATCTGGAGAGAGGTTTTATCAGACGTTCCTCTTCTCCAGCAGGGGCTGGGTTCTTTTTTGTATCTAAAAAAGGAGATTTATGCCCGTGTATCGATTATAGGGGGCTTAACAAGATCACCATCAAGAATGTGTACCCTATCCCTCTTATATCAGAACTGTTCGACAGGTTAAGGGGATCAGCAGTATACACAAAACTCGATTTGAGAGGGGCTTACAACCTGATACGTATAAAAGATGGGCGTGAGTGGAAAACAGCATTTAACACCAGGAGTGGGCATTATGAATATCTGGTCATGCTGTTCGGTCTCTGTAATGCTCCAGCTGTATTCCAAGATTTCATTAATGATATGCTCAGAGATTTTTTGCAATCCCTTGTTATCGTATACTTAGAAGTGTTTATTCGACATTACTACTGTAAAATTTCTTGGGTACATTATCACTCCAGAAGGTTTTGAGATGGATCCTTCCAAACTCACGGCCATCTCAGAATGGCCTATCCCTCAGGGCCTCAAAGCCATACAGAGGTTTCTGGGGTTTTCCAACTATTATAGGAGATTTATCAAGAATTATTCTGTTGTAGCTTCTCCTATCATTAATATGACACGTAAAGGTCTGAAGAACCAGGTCTAGTCTTCACAATCCAAACAGGCATTCGAAGCTCTCAAACAGGCTTTCATTTCCGCTCCCGTGTTACGGCATCCTGATCCCAGAATTCCATTTGTTCTTGAGGTTGATGCTTCCGAGATAGGCATTGGGGCTGTCCTATCTCAAAGAGAGTCTCCAGGGAAGCCTCTACATCCTTGTGGGTTCTTTTTAAGAAAATTATCACCAGCAGAACACAATTATGATATAGGTAACAGAGAATTGCTTGCTATTGTGTCTGCCCTGTCAGAATGGAGACATTTGTTGGAAGGTACTCTTGACCCTTTGTTGATAATCACTGATCATAAGAACCTTACGTACATCGGGGATGCTAAACGTTTGAACTCGAGACAGGCCAGGTGGTCTTTACTACTGTCTCGGTTTAATTTTGTGTTGACTTACAGACCAGGTGACCGCAATGTAAAGGCTGATGCCTTATCTCATCAATATGACCCATATGAATAGCTTTTGGGCTCTGTGGAGTGTTGGGCTTTAAGGACTGCGTGGTGGGATCCGGGAACTGTGACAACTTCATCCCGTCCAGCCACAGGATCATAAAAGCTCCTCAACCATTGCATTGCTCATATTTACCAAGGGAGCCAATGTTAGCAGAGGGCACTGTATCAAGGCAACAGTCAGGGGGTGGGATAAATTAGGCAGCTAGTGAACAGTCAGTTCTTGAATTTCATGTGTTGGTAGCAGAAAAAGCAGGCAAGTGAAAAGATCTGAGTGACACTGACAAGGATCAAATAGGGTTGGTTAGATGACTGGGTTAGAGCAGCTCCATAACAGCAAGTCTTGTGGGTTTTACCAGTATTTAGTGGTTAGCACCTACCAAAAGTGATGCTAATCAAAACAACCGGTGAACCAGCACCAGAGTCATGGCTTGCCAAGGCTCCTTGAAGCATGTGGGGAGCGAAGGATAGCACATCTTGTCTGATCACAGAGAAGAACTTCAATAATTCAAATTGCTGAAAACTATTATGCTGACCATGATAGAATGGTGTCAGAACACTTTTGACACGTTCCACCGACCTCCATGACCACGTACACCCCTTCATGGCAATGGTATTTCCTGATGACAGCGGACACTTTCAGCAGGATAATGCACCCTGCCACATTTGCAAAAAATTCAGGGATGGTTTGAGGACCATGACAAAGATTTCAAGACGTTGCCTTGGCCTCCAAATTCCCCATATCTCAATCCAATTGAGCATCTATGGCATGTGCTGGGACAATAAATGGGATCCATGGAGACACCATCTCGTAACTTGCAAAACTTAAAAGTTCTGCTGCCAATGTCATGGTGTTAAATACCACAGGACATCGTCAGAGATCTTATGAAGTTCATGCTTCCATGCATAAGAGCGGTTTTGGCAGCATGAGGGGGACCTACACAATACTAGGGAAAGTCCAAAAGGTTAATAAAATAATGATGCCAACTTAATTCATTTTGAAAGAAAGCCTAATCCTTCTAATATGTGTAAAACAGCTGATATCCCCACAGACAATCATGATGAAGCATGATGAAGCGAAAAGTTGTTGGTGCATACAATTGCTCTAACAGTTTCATTGTGGTTTCTCTGTGAAATAGGGCTTTGAAGACCTCAAAACCCATCTTGTTGATGAAGTCACTAGTCTCCAGAAGGTCCACAAGTGGCTTAGCAGATTCAAGTTTAGACATTTTAAGATTTGTGATGAACCAAGAGAGCTAAACCTGCACATCCACGAATGAGACCATGGTGGCCAAGGTGAAGGGATTTCTGCATCAGGATCCTCAAACCATTCTCAAAACATTTTTGGAAGAAACCAACATGCCAAAAAAAGGTTCCTCCTTACATTTGAAGATGGGACGTCTGCCAGCTTCAAGGCAATTGTCACTGTAGTTGAAGCTATGTTCACAAAATATGATTTTCAGGGTTGTTTCAAGAAATGAATGCACTACTTGGAAAAATGCAAGGAGAGTGCTGGCGATTATGCTGGAAAATGCTGAATAAACAAGCTTTCTTTGAATTTTTTTTCTTTTCAGTCAACATTATTTCATTGATTTTTAACCTTACTTTCGGACCTCCTCTTGTATTAAGCAGGTGGTTTTATGTTGTGGCTGATCATTGTATCTATACACCTATACAGATAAATATTGGTTTTTAGACAATATAGTAAAGTGCACTAGTCTATGAGTCAATCAGACCAAATTTAGTCACTAAATAGTTCTGTACTCTTAAATATACAATTTTATGTTCAGACATTTACTTTTTTCTTATTAGGAATAAATTATGGTGACATGCACGGAGAAAAACAAAACATAATTCAAATGTATTTGAAATTTGAGAAAAGAGAAAGAATTGAAGAAAATAGCACTTCGACATACTTGTTTTTATAATGTCTTGTCTTCTTAACAGGCACTTTATTACCTTTTTCACAAAAACACATTTTTTATTATGCTTTGTTTTTCCATTGTGCAGGTCTTGGCAAGGCACTTGCCTTGAAGTGAGCAGGTGGGCTTACTTCTTTCATGTTCATTTTTCTAAACTTAAAAAAAATCCTGTTTTTAATATGTTGGTAATTGGAATTCTGAGACAGTGACAAAAATATTGGTGTTATTTGTAAGCTATGTGGTTTAAGGGTGTAGCATTACGTGGTATGCTCCGAATTGATGATAGCTGTGCATGTAACGGATTTCTTTTATGATTAACTACATTCAAAAGCTTTCACAAGTTCAGCCTGAGCCCTATGGGTGAGCCAATTCAGGATGGCTCTTACCCCTGTTTGGTCCATCCCTCTCACCTCACTTCCGGTCCTGGATTCCCCTATTGCCTGCCAGGTCTCTGAATGCCTGACCATCTCTTTTATAAGCCAGTCTCTCCCATTCAGCTGTGCGCTAAAGGTCATTTTGCCTTTCCTGCTGCCTGTAATTATTTATTTATAAAGGATTTTACCAGGAAGGATACATTGAGATTTTTCTTGTTTTCAAGTATATCCTGGGTTCAAAAATATTGAATTGTTACAGTAGGTACAGAATTACAAAGTAATAAAATGCAAGATATTAAAAACAAAATATACAGATTAACACAGAAAATAAATATGTAAGTAATATAGTCACTAGGTTACATGTTTACAGGTGCATTCTGTATTGAGGTATGTTAATAGGGACTCGAGTGACTTAAGACTGGGGGAAGATTTGATGGCGTCTGGGAGGTTATAGGTTATTCCATAATTGTGGTGCTCTGTAGAAAACTGAGTATCGAGCCACTTTATTTTTGTATCGTGGTATTGCAAGTAGGGTGCAGGTTGTGGATCAGAGGTTATAGGATGAGGGAGCTGCTGGCGGAAGCAGTCTATTCAGGTAGGGTGGTAGCTTCCTAGAAAAACTCTTAAATACCAGGTTGGAAAGGTGATGCCTCTATTATTTTCCTTTTTGCATATTTTGTTCAGTTTATATTAGGTTGCCTGTTTCCCGTTTGTCCCTCCAATTGCCGTCTCCTTGTCATTTGTTTATTGCGTATTCCTTTTTGTTTTTTCACTTCCTTGCTCCTGTGTGGTTTACCCTTCCTGTGCTGGTCTTCCTGTGTACCAACCTTGGCTTGTCTGACTTCCCTCTTTTCCATTCCTATAGCATTATTTATTTATTTGCAAAGTATTTTACCAGGAAGGATACATTGAGATTTCTCTCATTTTCAAGTATGTCCGGTCACTTCAAGGGCCGCTCCTTAGATTATGATTTCCTTTCTGTGCTGCTGGGTGTCTCAGTATTTGGCATTCCCCTTAACCCTTTCTTTGCCTTCTGGTCTGTGCTGTGTCCTATTTGCTGTTCAGCCAGCAACACTCCTGCCTTTTGGGCTACTAGCCTCCTGTATATTAGCCGGACCTCAGCTCACACCAGGCCCCTCGTGACAAAAATAGGGTGATTTAACAGATCTGCTGAACTCACTGGTTAACAGATAAATCCTTTCAGTTATTCATCTGTTCTACATAACACTGGCATTAGGTAAGTGAAAACGCTTATGCTAAAACTTTAGAAAATAAATATAACAACAAAGGTGAGAAAATGGTCCCACCTAGAAAACAATCACCTGTCCACGTAGCAAAAGGTGGACAACACTCCCATCAACAGGATTAAACCTTTATTATTATATATACAAAACCAAAAGAAAATAACCAGTATAACAGGCAACAAGGCCCATCAACTGATGATCAGGGAGTGGCTAGTACTTAATGATATTTTATTTTCTTGCTCCAAATGAAGCCGACGTGCAGCTGGCGAAACATATGTTGAGCATTGATTTGTATGCCAACTGATGAAGCGATTTGATCGCGAAACGCGTATTGGCGTCTACCAATTGTTTATTTTGTTATTGTTTTAATTGTTTTATGAAATAAATAAGCTTTTAAAAACCTACTCTCAAGATCCTGCAACCTTATTTTTCCTTGGAGGAATATCGTCACAACAGAGGTGAAAGAGGGGAGTCCGATATCTCCTAAAAAATATCGGCTGCACAGTACATCTAGTGTCTGATTTATGACACCTCCAAATGTGAGTTAAATTATTGCTTAATTTCTGGGGGGCTCAGATGTACCATACAGATCACACTATGTTTGCCCTGTATCCCTTTATATTCTGAGGGTGATGACTGCATAAGAAAAGGAGACCCAAGTAATAAGAAGATCTCCCATCAGAGAACACTGATTTTAAAGAGAGAAGCGCAGACTATCACCACATTCCTTTTTTGTCATATGTTGAGCTAATGTCCAACTTTTTATTTTAAAGTTGTCTATGTTGTGTCAGCATCGCTTGGGTCAGGATAGAATTTATGAGCATGAGCTCTATCAGCATTAGGGCAAGTTTGGGTTGTTCAATCAATTGTGGTGCACTTGAGTGAGCTTAATGGTCCTTTTTTTGCTCTATTTTCCCTATGTGGACTGTATTATTACACAGTATTAGTGCCTTTTAGTGCTTTCCATTCAGCCCATTACTCAGCCTATTTATGCTTGGTTAGTTGTCCAATTTACCCTACGATGCTGTGTGTGTATATATATTTTAAAGTTTGGGATCTGAGAGTGTTTTTCGGTTAATAAAGTTCATTAAGTACTAGCCACTCCCTGATCATCAGTTGATGGGCCCTGTTACCTGTTATACTGGTTATTTTCTTTTGTTTTTGTATAAACTTTAGAAAATACCCCATTTAGGGCAGTATTACAATGTTGGTGCTAACTTAACCAGAGCAGTTGTAAACTTAAAACCTCCATAGGCTATAATGGCTCTGGAAAGTTTACAACAGCTCTGGTTAAGTTAGCACCAACTATGTAATATGGCCCTTAGTAAGTCTTTATAAAGTACTTACATTAACATTTTTGGACAAAATGCCTAATACTTTTCCTGGAGTGTTCTAGCTTTTTAGGTGTATTTTTAGAAGTTTTAGTGATAGACCTGAAAAGTAACATTGTTATTTTGGTAAATTGACGGATTTGCTGACTAAAAAGAAAAAAAAAATCTCTTTTTGCCAGATTATACAGAGTTATGATTTGTCATTTATCTTAATTGTTCTATAATTATAGAATGTGGCAGACGTTTCTGGTCTCTCAATCTCCAACCCTTGCCAGTAATATCCACCGTGGTTTCAGAGTGATTTTGCTCTTTAGGTTAATCTAGCATGAAGGACGTGCCGGCTAATAGTGTATCCGCGGAAAGAGAAGCAGAGGGAGAGAATGACTCAGCAGCCTTTTAAGGCAAATGATAGATACGTTAGCAATTTATGGTGCTAGTTGCTTTTTAGATGATGGTTTGTATAGTGGAGACAGATACTGCACAGTCAATGGAGCATTAACTGCAGTACTGTAAATTGTCAGTGCCTATAAAATATACATACTGATATTTATGCAGAACATGGTGCAACTCAGTTTTGCAAGCAAAAACTAATATACTTGTGATGGAATGTTTTGTAGAATACAAGGCATTATAAATAAAATAACACTGTCTGGATGAATGTAATTCTCTTCTCTGTTATTCTTCAGATGAAGTGCCTCCATATTAATTTTATATATGAAAAAGTGGGTACTGTTTTCGACACTTCTATATACTCCTTATCATTGGTAAACACCCCAAGCATTTGGATTTCAGAATCTCGGAGAATCTAATATCTGAAACGAAGAGGATTTGGCGTCGCGATACCCTACCTTCTGCAGCACCAATGTGTACACATGTAAACAAACAGAATGTGCTTAAGCTAGCTACACACAATAAATTAACGAAGAACTGAAAGCTTATAAACACAACCCATTAAACATTTGAAAGGGGCAACCAAAAATGGAGCAGAATCTGTTGCTGATACCTATGTTTACTGCAGCTTCAACATACGGAAATTATGGTAAGCTTCTTTTCACACACCAGGAATTTACTATAGTCAGCTTCACTTCAAATAATGGTATAACTGGTGTTTTAGACTATTATAAACTATTTTATACTCGAGATAAAAAAAAATCTACATTTTAATTACGCTAAATTCATGGAGTGTGACCCAACACCGTCACAGGGCACCATAGTACGATCCTCTAGGGCAATTCTGGCGCACACAGTCTCTTTACGTAGTTCAAAGTTATTTCTGCAGGATTAAGCAATCAAACAAAATATAACAGAAAATAAAACCTGTCTCCCCAGAGCTCTAACACAAAAATGTCCCTCTCTATTTTGGGAGAACTAACAAAATGAAAACCTTTGACAACCTTTTTTTTTCTTTAAGCTGTCAGTCTCAGAGCTTTAGCTTGCTCTCTGTGTCTGTCTGTCTGACACACACACACACAATCCTTCTCCTCTGCTTCCTTCAAACCAGGACAATTGAAAAACACATATTGCCCTCCTGGGCTCAAACAACCCAATCCTCTATTACAAACATAGGGGGAATATACAGGTCATCGCAAATCATTCCCCTCACCTTATCACAGTAGACCTCATAAAAAAAAAAGGTCGGACATTACGTGGCGACGTATTAAGAGGCTGCCTTCAGGGTCGGATTTTCATCTCCTGTAGACTCAAAAACTGGTGCGCCCCCACCAAAAGAAAAAAAAAAGGCGCCAAAGCTACTTTTTAAAACTTTTCTTTTGGGGGAAACAAAAAGATAATTAACATCTAGAAAAAATGAAAAATAGTTTCTCGCTGGGCACACATCAAAACAAGGGGCAGAATCTGCTGCTTTAAAATGAAGCAAAAATAGAGTAGACTGTCAGGGCTCGGGTTAAACCTAAATCAAGCACAAATATACAGGGTTATTCAGAGAGCGTGAAAAGCAGGAGAATGACTGGAGAATGAAAAATTCTAGGTCAAAATAGCCGATTTGGAAAGTGAGATGAAAGGGAGAATTTTTCTGGTTTGGCTATTTTGACCTAGAATTTTTCATTCTCCAGTCATTATCCTGCTTTTCACGCTCTCTGAATAACCCTGATAGTATCCTATCCCTAATTTGTAACCCTAGATATGGAAAATTATTCTCGATTTCGGGCCGGAGCAACTGAAATTCTGGGCATCAAATTACAGCTGCGGCCGAGGGTCTTTTTCAAAAGTGACTTTTTTTTACCACTTTTTGATTATTTTATACTTGACAAATGTACAGTGCTTTTGCACAAAAAAGGGGTTGTTTTTATTTTGAATGTTTCATATCATTAGAAAGGCCAGACTCTGACCTGTCCAGTTAATGGGGATACAGATGTCCAAAGCAGCAGAGCTTGTGTTTTAGATGAGCCAGTGCAGAAAAATGCATTGTACCATCACCTCCACATTTGCTCTTGGCTTGGGAAATGTGAAGGTGAGCTAGTGTAGTATTTTTTTTCCCAGTTTCTTATTTCTACACATTACATGATCATATTTGGATTCATTGGTAAGACCACACTCTGACCTTTCCAAAGATACCTTGTTTGACTTTCTGTGGTATAAAAATCAGAGACGCAGGTTTCCAAAAGTGAACAAAAGGGCGGTGTTAAAAAAAAGGCAAAAAAAAGTTTAATCAGATATTTTATTAATTTATATCATTTTTACATTAACTTCGTCATGTTTGATATACTCTGGTCTTTTCAACGATACCTTATGTGGCCTTCTAGCCCATAGGGTTCCATAGATACAGTGATCTAAAGAAATGTTAGGCACTATTACGATCCTCACGCTAAAACGGGGACGCTAGGGAGAAAAGTCTGTGCCTGCAGGTGTCTCCTTGGCGCCCATGTTTTAGCATGATATTAGGATGCAGGCGATAGCAAAGCTGCCTGCATTGTAATCCGTCGGTACGTCCCGGGATGCGCGTGGCAGTGCTAAGCGCCACCGCGAGCATCCCCTCCATGGAGTCCATAGGACTCCATTGAGGCCGACGCTGCCGGTCACATGACCTGCAGGATCTCGCCTCGCGAGATCCAGCAGGTCGGTATAGTGATCCGCCGAGGGAGACTGGGGGACTTTCCCCCCCTTAGTTTCTCCCTGCTCTCGGCAGACAGAGGAGGCGGTTGGAGCTGCCATTCTCGTCGCGGGATGGAAGGGGAGTATATGAGCTAACCGCAGCCGGACGGTAATTAGCATTAGTACAATGTAATACTAACGCTGATTAAATCTTTGCGCTCCCCATGTTAAGTAAAGGGAGTGCAAAGTACAGTAACCTCGCGCTGAAAAGCGCAAGATCCAAATCGCTAACGGGTTTTGTAACCCATTAGCGTTTGGATTGTAATATGGTGCGCCCTCGTTAGGGTCACCAATGCTAATGTTAAAGCTCACACAGGTGAGCGCTAACATAGCGTTATGATTGTAATAGTGCCGTTTAATTTTGTTTTGTTTACAGAGCAAGGCGTCCCCTTGTGAACAGCGCATATAGGCACAAGCCTACTCTGCCTAATTATAAATCCGACCCTGGCTGCCATGCAGTTGTACCCTGCAAAACTATTTAAATGTAAATAAAGAACAATGGAAGGAGAAATGACAGAAGACTAACAAGCGAAAAAGATTTAGTGTTGTATAGCCCTGAACAAAATACAAGAAATAGTATTTGACCTTCAGATTGGACTGTCTAGGACTCTGAACGAATAGTGGCAAACAGTACATTCTTCTACGTTAAGATTTTCCAGTAATTATATGACCATGATCAAGAGTCCTTTCAACTCGCACAAAGCACACAAAAAGGCTACAGGACACATAAATGAATACTGAAACTATGCTGAGCATGAAGAGAACTATTCACTATACATAGAGATCTGTGGCTCAATTATTATTCAGCCAAACAAATAGAAATCAATCAAATGGAAGCCAGTCCAGATCAGGAAAGGGGTCACCCTAGGAAAAAGTGACCAGTAAATAACTATTCCACTTGATTTTCACATTGAAGGGCTTTGAGGAGAAACAAAATATTTTGTACATTTTTCTTTAACAAATTTAACTAGTTTTATTTACTACTTATTGGTGTTTACCTGAGATCCAAATCTACACCAGCTAACAGTTGCCCAAACACATTGAAATTACTCTCCCCTTCTGGTCGTTGTGCGACACGTAGTCTTTCCAAGAGCATGGTCTAGAAAGAAAAAACACATGAAAAAGACAGGTGGTCAAATACAGAAGTTGGAGTAAGAGCGAATCAGTACTAAGTCCTATTTGCTCTTTTATTTAAGAAGACTTGGATAGAAAATGCATATAATGAGTTAAATTCCTTATATGCTCCTCTCTATTTTCATAGTAAGGAGGTCAGTGACATCCCTGACTCAGTCCCGGACTCTTTAATCTCTTAGCAACCTGACTTCTGTCTATAACCCAACACGTGGTGGCTATATTTCACCCTTTGAGCGGTCTCATGGGAATCTTTTATTTTAGAGTAAGGCACTTGTTGCCCAAGACATGCAAAAGAGACAATCCAAGACGAGGAAAGACTCTTATCCAAGCCTTTTCTTTTAACCATCCCATGTCTCTCAACCATTACCTAGATCTCTCACCCATAGCATGTTCATTCATCCTCTGCATCTCTCACCCATCCCCTATGGCTCTCACACATGTGTCTCTTACCCATCTTCTTTGTCTCATTAATCCGCTATGTCTTTCTCCCATTTGCTATTTCCCAAGAACAACACACTTATCTGTGAAACTGACTTGTTAACTTCAAGTCAGCAAACCAATAATGACTGACTCACTTTTACGTTTGGGGTATCTAATGGTAGGGGATTGTTTAATCAAAAATTTAAATCACAGTGATGGTGAGGAGCTGGGACATATATATTATTAGGCAAGGGCCAAAAAGTTATCCCAAATAATTGCCTTGTTAAATAAGGGAGCATTACGAAATTTCTCAAGACAAAAAGGGTTTATACTGCGAAAACACCCAAAAAGTAAGCAGCAAAAAACACCACCCTGATATCCACCAATTCAGAAAGCATGTAACATAAAAACAAAAATTGGTGATGTTGCGCTAAATGAAGTAAAAAAACTTTTGTAAGTCTATATTATATGCATGCTAATATGCACAGCAAGAAGAGGAAAAAAGGTTTTTTTCTTTTTCTCTATAGTTCGTTCAATAAATATCCAGTCTTTGTTGTAAAAAGAAAATTTGGCAAATTCTTCCAATACTTTAAAACGAACGACCACTTCTTTGGCGAATCTTCATTAAGGGTATATATCTCGTTCTGTGGTAGGTCAGCTTTTTTTCCAGCGGCTGGTCGTTGGTTGCTTACGGCAGGTTTACAGCTGCATTCAGCAGTTTATCGGATCTATTTGGTGATATATTGGCAGTTTATCGGATGTGTTCGGTGGTTTTTCAATTTGTTCAGTGGTTTTTCGTTTCATGGGTTTTTTGTCGATCGATTTGGGGCACTTTGGGGACCCTGCTGAGGTTGCAGAAGTACGCACAGCATGGAGTGAATATCCCTGGCACGAATTTCAGCCAGGGATATTCACTCCATGCTGTGCGTACTTCTGCAACCTCAGCAGGGTCCCCAAAGTGCCCCAAATCGATCGACAAAAAACCCATGAAACGAAAAACCACTGAACAAATTGAAAAACCACCGAACACATCCGATAAACTGCCAATATATCACCAAATAGATCCGATAAACTGCTGAATGCAGCTGTAAACCTGCCGTAAGCAACCAACGACCAGCCGCTGGAAAAAAAGCTGACCTACCACAGAACGAGATATATACCCTTAATGAAGATTCGCCAAAGAAGTGGTCGTTCGTTTTAAAGTATTGGAAGAATTTGCCAAATTTTCTTTTTACAACAAAGACTGGATATTTATTGAACGAACTATAGAGAAAAAGAAAAAAACCTTTTTTCCTCTTCTTGCTGTGCATATTAGCATGCATATAATATAGACTTACAAAAGTTTTTTTACTTCATTACGAAATTTCTGCTTATATGGGGCATAGTCAGGTACTGTTGGCGTTTGTCGAAGTTGCAAACACAGCGCTACAGAACTTGTTAGCGCTATATAAAAACTTGCAACTGTAACTGATGAAAATATCAGAATAATGCTGGGGTTTCACATAAGGTAGATTTGAAGACTGGCAATAGAGGTTTCACATTACAACTTCTCCTTCCACTTTTTAGATTTATCTTTTTTGAAACACCAGTGGTACTTGAATACCCCCCATAAGGTTTCAGTGATGTCAAAGTAGTTGAACTGGTTTTTAATAGTTTTGCAGCTCCTGTATTAAACTGCTTGCAATACAATGACTCAGAATAGCATTGTGTGCGATGAATGTGGCAAATAATGAGTCCACGAATGAGCTTCCTGCAGTAGGCATTGCCTATGGGTCTAATGCTCACTTGAGCATTCGGCCAATCGGATGCCTCTCTGGGCAAATATATGAAGAGGCACTAGTTGTGCAATGCTGTCCATAACCCTGGAAGCCTCCCCAGCATGAGCCAATTGACAATATTGCAGACAGAGGAAAGCTTTAGAAGGCTGTTACAGCCACTGACAGGAGAGGGGCACTCAGCTGACCATGACCACTGATATTAAATAAAAAGGTACTGGTAGCTAGACGGTCCTTTTTCTCATTGACTTTGTCTGAATCTTGATGGAGTCAGCACCTGTAAGTGTGCCGCAGTAATCCGTCCAGCCGCATTGAAATCCAGAGACATAATCATGGAGAAGCGACTGGAATTAGTGCACTCATTTGTAGAAACACAGCCAAAAGATTTCAGAATTGTAAACATCGCTTGGATCTTCTCCACTAAAAAACACAAGCAGAAGCAATTACAAGAGCTGAATGATGGATAGAATACAAAATCGTTTTCTGTGTTCTTGTGGATACAAGAAGGTTGATAATATATCCAATAACATTTTATGTACAACATAACAAGAAGTGGAGGTCCATGCATTCCTTTAACATTTGATACCTTAATTTTTTAACATTTGTTTGATGTGAATAGGGGTCAGTAACTCATTGGCAGAGTTACAACTAAACACATGAAACCTCTGATTGTGGCAAGCATTACTATACATATTTCACATGGGAAATGCTATAGAAATATTATATTGCATGTAATACAGCATTGGTAACCCTATTTTAAGATTAAAAAATGAAAAGGAAAAAATTTCTTGACCAACCAAGTTAGTTTTTCATAAATTACATTTCCATTGTATGTTTCACAGGTGTCTGCTAATGAGTTAGCACATAAATACAGCATCGACTATGAACAGGATTGCCTGAAATTGATTTTATGAGTAGATATACTGGAAGAAGCTGTGGCTGATATCGTATGCTGACTGTGCACCTACAGAATAGTGCACCAGCTGAGTCCCATGAATGCACAATGAGCAACAACACAAGAGAACAGCATTCGCGGTCACTCATTCAGTCCTCACCACAGAAATACAAATCCTGGCAATATTGATGAAAGCCATATGAGCAAGAAATACAAGTTATACAATTGCTACAGTAGAAATAGAGGATCCGGTTCCCATGGGAACTTAAATCTAATCTAGAACTGGATACTGATTTGGATCCATGGTGTCTAGTTCACAATTGAAGTCGAGAAAAAATTATGATTGAGGCAAAGTCATGTATTGCAATATGGTAGAATGGACCTTTGTGGTCTTCTTCTAAGGTTCTTTGTGCATAAAAATGAATTCTTCCTCTCCATTTAAAATGACAAAGTTTGGGTATTACAATAGACATGATTCTGAGCCGCACATCGTTGCAGTAGTTAATTATTTGGTGGAAACCTTCAGGAAAATAAAATTACATTTAAACAATATACAATTCCTTAATTATTTAAGTACTTAATTCTTTAAAAAAAATCACTGCTGGAGCATTACCTGGTGTGTCAAATTATACTTCAATATTAACCAAAAAAACACATACGCACATATATATACTTCTCTAAAGTAATGATAAACCTTGGATTACCCGTGTGAAACTGACCTTGCGCAGCAGCTTTGGGTAAAGTCCGTTTTAAAATCAAACCTGAGGGTTTACCCGGGTAAACTGTAACTAACCCTTTTAATCACTTTTACCCAAGGCAGGGGTGGTTAGTGTGCAGATTACCTGGGTAAAGCCCATACCTTAAATTATTTTGCACCTTTTTCCCAGCATATTGGGAGAGACAGGCTTTACCTGTAAAAAAATAAAATATATATACATAGTCATTTTCTAAAATATAAAAATATTGTGAGTTTGAGAAATACCACCTTTAACTTAAGTGCTTTTACCCAAATCATACCTGTTACGAGGTTGTCCACACTCCCTGCGGCCTCGGTGAGGTACTCCAGTGCAGTCTGACAGCAAGTTGATTTGCCGGCGCTGCTTCTCCCCATGGGCAAAATGCTCTGATCCTGGCGCTGTGTAAGCATGTTCCAATAGGCCTTTTGTGCTACGGCACATATATGTGGCGGCATACTGTCCTTCTTCCCCTTAAAAACCTACAAAAAAAAAGAGATCCTGGAAGTTAGAATGCTTATCATCAGGACTGGATTTATATCTCAGGAGCCAGTAGGTACAAAGATCTGGCTGGAGCACCCCCCCCCCCCAAACAAAATACTTTTTTAATTCTTGTATGTGGAAAACAAACAAAAATTAACATTTTAAAAAACTGAAATAAAACAGTTTCTCGCTGCGCTCACACCAAAATAAGGGGCATAATATATTGCATTAAAATGAAGCAAAAATGCATGAGAATGTTAGGGCTTGGATAAATCATAACCCTAAAACAAGCACAAAAGTAACCTAACAATAATTCTAATTAAAAGGGGTTAATTCAGAGAGTCATTGACTTTTCGGTGCTCTCTTTTTCGCATTCAGCATGTCAGCATTCAACGTAGGGTCCCCGAAGTGTGGCGAATTGACCCGCTGAACGCATCCGAAATACCACTGCATGAATCAATCTGAAAAAAGCCATCGACCTGCCGAATATCCGCCGGAAAAGCTGACTAACAGGGGTTAAAAAATAATGGAAAAAAACAAACTAGTGCATGAAATGCCTGGAAATAATATGTAAGGTCCTATGAATAACAATAAAAATGTCTTTTACAGAATAAAAAAAGCAATGTTAAAGAAATGAATTAAATATTTCGCTGAAAAAAATCCTGAAAAATGTCCAAAAGATAAATAAATAGACTGCTGCAAATTAAAAAAATAAATGATTGAATAAATGTTTAAGAAAAATGGGGATTTTTTTTTAAATTGAAACCTATGGGATTCGCCTGATTAAACCTGCCGAATGAAACCACCGAAAAACAGGGCATTTCGGCAACTTTTCACTGCTGTTCTGTGTTCTCAGAATAGATTAATCATAGAAACATAGAAAAATGTCGGCAGATAAGAACCTTTCGGCCCATCTAGTCTGCCCAATTACATGGATACTTTACTTGGATTTATCTTTTGTTTAGGATAGCCTTATGCCTATCCCATGCTTGCTTAAATTCAATTACTGTTTTGGCCTCTACCACTTCTACTGGAAGGATGTTCCATGTATCCACCACCCTCTCAGTAAAATAATGCTTCCTGATGTTACTTTTAAACCTTTGCCCCTCTAATCTAAGACTATGTCCTCTTGTTTTGCTACTTTGTTTCCATTTAAATATACTCCCTTCCTCTACCTTGTGGATTCCCTTTACGTATTTAAATGTTTCTATCATATCTCCTCTGTCTCGTCTTTTTTCCAAGCTGTACATGTTAAGATCATTAAGCCTTTCCTGGTAACTTTTCTCCTTCAAGCCGTACACCATTTTAGTAGCCCTTCTCTGAACTCTCTCTAAGATGTCTATATCCTTCTGGAGATACGGTCTCCAGTACTGCACACAGTACTCCAAGTGAGGTCTCACCAGTGCTCTGTACAGTGGCATGAGCACTTCCCTTTTCCTACTGCTAATACCTCTCCCTACACAACCAAGCATTCTGCTAGCATTTCCTGCTGCTCTATTACATTGACTACTTACCCTTAGATCCTCTGAAATAATAACCCCTAAATCTCTTTCCTCAGATGTTGAGGTTAGGACTGTATCAAATATTCTATATTCAGCCCTTGGGTTTTTACGTCCCAGGTGCATTATCTTGCACTTATCCACATTAAAACTCAATTGCCACAGCTCCGACCATTATTTTAGTTTACCTAAATCATTTGTCATTTGGCTACTCTATGGGGATTTCGCTGCCGCCAAAGGTCACCGTAATTCGCTGCCAATTTGCCAATATTTGGTGAATTGCCAGTTGTTTGTATAGCCAAATGGCCATGGAATTGCACTGGAGGGGGAAATTCACCGTTCAGTTCAATTCTGTGGCCAACTCGGTGCTATTTGAACAACCCCTTAAAATACAGCTGCGGTCAAAACTCTTTTTCAAGATGTGACTTTTTTACCACTTAATTTTTTGCTGTAGCTTAATTTATGATAATTTTTCAATAGCATATCAAAACTAGCTTAGCTTGGGAACAAAATAGGGGGTGTGTATTTTTTTATTTACTTTCTTTGTACATTTTTCACATGGTCATGTTTGTTATCATTACAGAGGTTAGACTCTGAACTGTCCAGTGGCAACTAACTTGAACTGGTGCGGGATAAAGTCTGGAGATACAGAGCTCAAAGTGCTATCACCTTCACATTTGCTCCCAGCATGAGAAATGAGGTGAGTTAGTGCAGCGGGATTGTTTGCTTTATATGTAAATCGCCTAATGCCACTGCCTTAGAACAGAGAAAAAGTACATTATGCATTTAATTTGAAAAAAGTTGTATTTAACTTAAAGGATATTTTGTTTCTCTGGGAGACCATGGATATCTGGTTAACAAAACAAACTAAAAACCTGCTAAGCTTTTTTTCCCCACCCCTGGCAGCTGGCAGCAGTACAGTAGCAGCTGAGCTTGCATATATGGACATTTATGTCATCTGTCCTTCCCGAGAGCATTTCACACGTGGTATATCCCTCTCTACTAGAGAGTTCAGCCCCCAGCCATTAGGGTTTGATAACATCACCTTAGAAAAAGGTCCAATCATTATGAACAATGCTATTATTGGCTCATTGCCAAACAGGGGGTGGAATTACACTGAGGAATAACATTAGTATTACATTGAAAAAATTACTTTCGGCTTTAAGGTGAGCTTTTATCAAGTGTCGCTTATCACCTTGATAAAGGCTCAACCTTGAGCCAAAAACTTTATTAGTATTCCATTAAAAAACTAAAGGATTTTTTTAGAAAGTCCTCAAGTGCATCCATCTGGTTATTCATATAATTACTTTTTGGATTTTTGGCACCGAGGCAGTCAATTACTATACGACTCACGTAGATTGAGTGCGCATCATTTTTGTATATTATATATATTAGTATGTATATATATCAATTCCCAAGGGGAGCTTATCCAAGAGGTTGCTTCAGTCTGGCACCCCCCCCCCCAATTAAAAATGTGACCAGCCACCACTGTATGATACTTATTCAATAGCACACACAGCCCGTATATTAGGGTGTTCACGCATGGAATATGCATTATTTACAGTAGTCAATTTTGACACTGTCTATCATGAATCAAATGGGTACACGCCAAAATGAGTAGGTGGGGGACCTAAAGGGTTGAGATGCAGCAGGTCCAATTCAAATTACTGATACGTTGTATATTTTTTTAAATTATTAAACTTTTAGACAATTTTGTCTTGACTGCACTTTGCATTAAACTGGAACAAATGTTGAATAAAAAGCTAAATAAAAACGAGTATCTTTTAATGAGCAAAACCTCTGCAAAGTCATATGTTAGGTGTTTAATTAGTCTTTATATAACATTTACATAGCAGCATTCTTTTATTGTAGAAATCAAAGTGCCCTATTCCAAGGTTGGTATCAAGTTAACCAGAGCTGTTGTAAACATCTCAGAGCCATAAGGGCCTATTACATTGTTGACGGTAACATGGAGATGTATGTATGATTATGTGTGTCGGCAGATTTTCCTTAACATCTCCATTTTAGTGTTGCGGCAAGAATAGAATGGCGTTTCTGGTCATTAACCAACTACTAGAGACTTTATGTGTAATGTTTCTTGTAGATAGCTTATCAACAACAATGGAATATAGCCCATTAACATCTATGGAGTTGTCAAGTTTAAACCAGCTCTGGTTCAGTTTACACCAATCTTTAACTAGGGCACAAAATATGTACAAATAAAGTGCACCATGTCACTTTTAGTGACATTTTATCAGTGGCTTTTTACTGAAGATGAAGGTTTGCTTTCAAAAAACAAAATTATTTCTTGAAGTTAAACAGTTATTTGGCACCATCTAGTGTTTAATCTATATATTACATGAGATCAATCTAGAATCTCAGAATTAAGTACTAGTAACATTCACAGTAATTCCTTTAAACATCAAATAAATATTTAACAGCCTACTCTTGGGATCAAGTAGAATGTATGATCAGGATATCATTTGTATTTATGTATGTATACATTGCAGCCTTAGCGCTCAATACGTTTCCAAAATTCAAACCAGTAATTGCATTTACAGGCACTTATAAAGTGCCAATAGATTCTGTAGCACGGTACAATGGGCAGGGCAGAAGAAACCAATTTAACAAACTGACACTGAGAACAAAGGAAGAAGAGGATCCTGCTCAAGAACTTACAATCTAAAAGATCAAAACCATCCCAAAATATTCACTTTGATCAGACAGATGTCAATAGCAGGGCAAGCATCTAACTTAGTCTTAACTACAGTTTATATAAAGGGACATTCTTGGCACTGAGACTATTCAATTTAATTTGAGTTGTCACAGTTTCCGGAGTGCCCATCATTGGGAAGACTGACTCAACCTCATCCTTTTGTTTCATCAATTGCCAGATGCTAATGGTATTGAAGGTGAGCTTTGTTTTCATATCTCCAACTGAAATATTATTTCAATAGTCAGGGACTCTCCTCTATATTAACATCTTCTACATCATTATCATTAGAATCTCAGCACACTTGTGTAACTTTCTCACTCAATACACATTTATCTGGTCTTATTATGTGCTACAAACTCCCCGTTTATTCTAAGCTTGGACCCAGGACATACTTGAAAACGAGAGAAATCTCAATGCATCTTTCCTGGTAAAATACTTTATAAATAAATAAATAAATCTTAACAAAAATTGGGGGTTGCAGCTGGATTGGGAGAGAGACTAAGATACAGTTATCTAAAAATACCATTTTGAGGATGAGGTTTGATAGAGACAAAATATCATTGGAAAGGCAAGACTCTGACCTTGCCAATGAAGCCTAACTTGGCTTTGAAGAGTGTAAAGAATGGAAATACAGGGGTCCAAAGTACTCCGCACTCCTCGCAGCGCTGAATCTGCTGGTGTTTTAGATGGACCAATGCATAATAACGCCTTTGCACCCATTATTGGAAATGAGAAGGTGAGTTAGTGCAGTAGCATTGTTTGCTGAAAGTTTAAGTAAAAGCACAGAATGCAACTGCCTTCGAACACAAAATAAAAATTTACATTTTGCATTTATATAGTTATTCATTTTTCTCTTTTTACACATTACATGGACATATTTGGTATCATTTTAAAGGCCAGACTCTGACCTTTCCGAAGAGACCTCACTTGGCCCTGTGCAGTGTAGAAGTCAGAGATGCAGGGTTCCAAAGGGCACCCAGTGCTCCCTGCTGCAGTGCAGCAGTTTAGTTATTTGATGGAACAATGCATAATAATGCATTGTGCCATCGCCTCCACACTTTCTGGCAACATGGTAAATGTGATGGTGAGTTAGTGCAGCATCTTTGTTCACTTCATAAATGAAACGTGAACAATAATGCTGCATTAAAATAAAAAAATAAAAAACACAGTTTTTATTAATTTATTTATCTTTTTATTGTTACATTTAAATCTTTCCAATGATACCTCACATGACCTCTTCTTCTATGGTTCCAGAGATACAAGGGTGCAAAGGACTCCTATCTCCTCCATAGGCAATTCCCTGCTTGGCCAGGGGAAAGTCTCATTCTGCCCATCACCCATGCGCGATGATGTCAGTGGTCGGAGGAGGCCCCTCAGGCAGGGCTGACATCAAAGATGGCAGTCCCTGTGATTGGCACCTCATCGGTACCGGGACTCAGAACTTTGACAATGTGCTGGAGACGTCCGCCGCATTCTAGTGGGTGGATTGCCAGCCCTGCCGATAGGTGCCGGTACTGATTACCAGCAGAAAAAAAACAGATATATAAATATATATTAGTTTTTGTTAACTCTTCTCCTTCCTGTACAACTATCTAAAAATGAAAAAAATAAATAAGCCCTAAAAGTCCAAGATATATAAGTACCAAATAAAGCACATCCTACCTAGAGATAAGTTACTGTGGGAGGGGGCTGGTGAGAAGGATGGGCCAGAAACACAGTGAAATGGAAAGTCATGGCCAGGCAAACCTTTCATCATCAAGTCCATAAAATTGTTAAAAAGGCTACATTCTAGGGATGTGCATGGCTGAAAATTTTGTTTCATTTTGTTTCGTTTTTAAATAATTTCGTTTTTGGAAATTCGTAACTAATTTTGTTTAGTTTCGTTTCGGATCGATACAAAATTCCGTATCGATTTGAAATCTCGAATTGTTTCAAATTTCATATATCAATTCAATAGTTGATATCAATTCTAATTTTGATCACTAATTACCAATTAAACTTATTTTGCTGTTAGACAATCTAGGGTTAAATATTAAGCTGTCACAGATTTAGTATTTGAGTCAAATTAAAAAGTGAAACAAAATTAATTTGTTTCATAAAGTCCTTTGCTGACTATTACTTGTATTGTAAGTTAAGATCAATTCGATATTAACTATCAAATTGATATTAACTATCAATTCAAATTTTGGACCACTAAATAAAACCCCAATTAATCAAATTTTGCTGCTAAAAGACAAGCTAGGGTTAACTTAAACTGTCTCACAGATTTAGTATTTGAGTCAATTTAACAGGGACAGGTGCTTGTAAAACTGTGAAACAAAATTAATTTGTTTCATAAAGTTGTTTGCTGACTATTACTTGTATTGTATGTATTTTAATTTAAGATCAACTCGATAGTTGATATCGATTCGAAATCCTGGAACACCAAAAAAAATTATTCAAATTTTTCTTTTAGGATGATGACACAGTGTAAAACGATATAAATTTGTTATACACCAATTTGTTTCGTTTTGAATTCGTATCGTATCGATTCATTATTCGGAAGTACTTCCGAAATACAAATTAATGGATTTCGTTCCGGACTCTGAATTTTTCCGAAACGAATGCACATCTCTACTATAATCCAAAGTTGGTGCTAACTTAACCAGAGCTGCTGTAAACTTAACAACTCCATAGATTATAATGGGTCTGGTAAGTTTACAACTGCTCTGGTTAAGTTAGCACCAACTTTGGAATATTGCCATTAGTCTGGCCATTAACATGTCTTAAACATAAATAAAAATGTATTAACATTAGCCACATTGATCAGGTGCTCCGTAAGCTGAACAATAGTCGAATCTTTCAAAAAAGACAGAATAATGATTGCATAAAATGTTGCAGCCCTTCAAAATATGCATAAAGAGTCCCAAAAGAACAGATTTATTAAATTGTAATAGTAACAGTATGACAGAACTTCTGTTTAAACTGTGAACTATTTCCAATTAATGCAAAAGGAAGCTGCAGTATTCTCTTTGTCCCTGAAAGCAAAAATGTAATTGTGATACAACTATTAAACTTTTTCCCCAATACAACCTCTACAATACCAAGTTCAGTGAAGCTTTTTACGGAGGCTGAAAGCATTTTATTTCTCTTAAGTCAGTTTTGTCAGTGAGTAAATTGCATTTTCATAGTTCTTGCCCCATTTGCAATGGAAAAAAAACCTGGACACTCCATTAGTAAAGTAACCCATGTGAGGATATTAACGAGCCATGTGGATCTAAAATGTATATAAAAATATAGATTTGAATTTTGGTGGAAAATAATGCTAAAGACAAATGCGTTGTAAGCTGAGTAAGACTGCAGTATCTTGCCATAGAAAATATATATCAATACATAATCCAATGTGATGTGACATTTATTTCCCACCTGAATCAATAGAAATATTAGTTTTTGTAATCCTGTGATTATCTGTTACTCCATTGCCAATAACGGACATACAACACATGAAACAAGTGACTATGCAGTATAAACATTTTTACAACGTATTAGTAATTTTTGCTTTAGTTAAAAAGGAGTTTGCGTCACAGATAGATGATGCTGAATAGAAGAATACCAAGCTAAAACAGAGGTATTGGGGTATTTGGTTCAGTTTTAAAGCAGAGCATCATTGCTACTATTTTTCAGGGCTAAGTAGCCAGTTACATATTATGCAACACCCTTTATTTAAAGATGGTGTCCTTTACTCAAAGTGAGCCTAGAGAAATGGCAGCAGCAGGATATGACAGTGCTCACCTTTGCTGAGTAGTTTGATACGGAGGTACTTGGCTTCATTACTACCAAATGTGGTCCCGCATTGGTGTGAATTAGCTGAGAATGGTAACGATGGCGCATGGTGTTCATTACGCTGGACTCATTCAAACTGACGAGTGTTGTTAAATCTTCTGCAAAATCAAACTTTGAGGGGTTTGTCTGGTCAAACAAGAAAAAAATGTTTTTGAAAATGCAGTCATCTTTTAAATAATACATTCGTGGTTGCCATTAATGTTAATGATATCATAAGCAATCAGTATATTGGATATTAGCGGATTAATGCATGCAGGGCTGGATTTACATATCAGGAGTCTGTAGGCACAGAATTCTGGAGCCCCTCCACTCCAAAAAAAAAAAATGTGCCGAAGCTAATTTTTTGTTTTTGGGAAAATAAAAAGAAAACAAAGACTCAATTTTAAAACAACTGAAAAACAGTTTCCCTCATTGCACATATCAAAAGAGTAGAATCTTTTGCCTTAAAATGAGCAAAAATGGAGAGGAATGTTAAGGCTTGGGTTAACCCTAAAACCAACACTAATCATAATCTAAAAATTTCTAAGCTTAACCCTGTGGAAAATAATGCTTCATTTCAGCCTGGAGCAACCAGAATTCTGAGCATCAAAATACAGCTGCGACTGAGAGTCTTTTTCAAGACATCACTTTTCTACCACCAATTTTTTGAAGCGGCTTTATTTTTGACAATTTTCAGTAGGATATCAAGACTTTCCTGGATTTGGAACAAAACACTTTTTTGTGTTTTATTTTTAAATTTTACATGGTCATGTTTGGTATCATTAGAAACGCCAGACTCTAACCTATCCAAACACACCTAACTTGAACTTGTTGGGTGTACATAATGGAGATACAGGTGTCCAAAGGCACCCCTGTTCTCGTTGCAGCAGAGCTTATGTTTTAGATGAACCAATGTGTACCATCTCATTGTCCCGTCACCACATTTGCTCCTGGCGTGGGAAATGAGAAGGTGCGTTTGGGCAGTGGCATTGTTTGCATTATAAGTAAAAAGCACATAATGCCAACTTCTTGGAACAGAGAAAAAGTAAGTTTTGCATTTTTTTATATTTACACATTATATGGACATGTTTGGTATCATTGGAAAGGCCAAACTCTGACCTTTCCAATGACACCTCAATAGACATTGTGGTGTGTAAAAAACAGAGATGCAGGATTCTAAAGTCTCCCAGTCTCTCCCTGCAATGCCTCGGTTTAGGTTAGGGCAGCATCAATGTTCATTTTATAAAGTGAACACTAGGGCTGCGTTAGAAAAAGAGAAAAACATAATTTAATTTTATTTATTTGTTATAAAAATTTTAAGTAAACCTGACCTTGTTTGGTATCATTGGCCATAATCTGACCTTTCCAGTGATAGTTTATATGTCCCTCTTGCCTGTAGGGTACCAGAGATACAGGAGTCTAAATGATTGTAAAGTTTACATTTGTTTTCTCCTATTTTTTCAGCGCAATGTGCCCCCTTGTGGCAGGCGCCTGAAGGCATATGCCAACTCTCCCTAAATATAAATCAAGCAAGGATTCCATGTAGTTTAAATAACTGCTGTGATGCAGGCATTTTGATTTGACAACCCAATTCATCTGTTTTTTTTATTTATACTGTCTGAAAAACCTTTGCGATTGTTCTGGGACATTTATTTTGCTTATGTATTCTTCCTACTGTACCATAACTTTAAATATTACACACCATTGACTGTCCCCATGGTCTTTCCAGAGGAGTGTAGAAATTAATTGATAAAATCTTTAGAGCAGGATTAATTTACCTAATTTGCTTACTTGCCCGATTTTGTAATTTTTTCCAATTTGTTCTTTGTAGTTTTATAAGTCAGATGTCGGCATACAACTATGGACTGCTCCCAAAATTATCACTCCTCATAACCCTCTGTTGATAGTATATTACAATGAATTCCATTAACAGTCATTAATACCAGCCTTGCTCTGTATTTTTGTGAGTGGTATCCATACGCTGCTGTGGCTGTTCCTCACAATGACCTTAATGCCGAAGACCTAGCATGCTTATTCACGGCAAAAATAGAACAGATAAAAACCGAAATCTCAACAATGCCACTATCACCCATGCAGGAAGATATTCACCATGTCTATCCTCACATATTTCCCTTCTGCAACTGAACAAGAGGTCTTTAAGTTATTACGATCCTCTCATCCCATTACCTGCCCCTCGACCCCATTCCCTCACATCTTACCAAAACTCTTTCCGTCTCTCTTGTACTGTCCTTAACCCACACCTTTAATATGTCCTTAACCTCTGCAATCTTTGCTGCCCCTCTCAAACATGCCATTATAATCCAGACCCAAAAAAAGCCATCTCTGGATCCTACTGCTCCTTCCAACTACCGCCCCGTGTACCTGCTCCCTTTTGCCTCTAAACTCCTTAAAAAGCTTGTGTATGCCCGTCTGACTACCTCAACACCCACTCTCTCCATGACCGTCTGCAATCTGGCTTTTGCTCACTGCACTCGAAGAAAACGGCTCTTGCGTCATTAACCAATGACCTTGCAACTGCTAAAACAAATGGGCGCTACTCTCTGCTGAACCTCCTTCACCTCTCTACTGCCTCTGATACAGTTGACCACTCGCTCCTTTAAACGCTTAGTGATATAGGCCTTCAAGGTACTGCTCTCTCATGGTTCTCTTCCTACCTGTACCAACAATCATTTAGTGTCTCATTTTCTAGACGTAGCTCCTCCTGACAGCCTGTCTCTTTTGGGGTGCCCCAAGAATCACTACTGGGCCCTCTTCTTTTTCAATCTACACTGCCTCTCTAGGCAAACTGATCAGCTCATTTGGATTCCAGTACCACCTCTAAGCTGATGACACTCAAATATACCTCTCCTTCCCTGATCTCTCTCCGGCTCTCCTGGATCAAGTCCCTGACTGTCTCTCTGCCACCTCGAATTGGATGTCTTCCCACTTCCTTAAACTCAATTTTGCCAAAACCTAAATTCTCGTTGTTTCTCCCTTCAAGAAAAACCCATTGCCACCTTTCTCTCTACGAGTAAATGGAACGGTCCTTAGTGTAAGGTTTCAGGCCGCCACCATAAGAAGGCCCAAACTGCGGCTAGTCCACACTGACAACCCTGGTAGCCCGTTTCATGTTATGCCTGCAATTCCCCAGACAACCACTGCAGCAGCCAAAGGTGCTCCAATTGCTTCCCTGTGTTTCCCTACTTAAGGGTCAACCTCCCATGATGCATTGCTGCTGCACTGCCAGGATTCAAGCATTGGTCCACTGTCAAGTCATTTCTGGAAGTTCCCCTAGTATCCTGCTCCAAGCCGTCTCCTGTGTTCCCTCAGTATCCTGCTCCAAGAAGTATCCTGTGTCAAGCCTCTTCAAGCCATGTCCTGCCTGCTGTATACTCCACAACCTCTGGTACAGAGTACTGCATTTTAGCCCTCTTCTTGTGTTTGCCTATCCTGTGCCCCAGCCCAGCTATTGTCTTCCCTGTGCCCCAGCCCAGCCATTCCTGTTCAATCCCTTGTGTGTATATATATATATAGCCTGTCCCTTAAGGATAAACCCACTTTGTATTGTGAATCCTGTCTGTTGCCTCTGTATTACTGCATAGTGGGCTCATCTCCTCACCTACTGGTCCTGATCTCTGACAGAATGCAGCAGCCTTTAACCTATGAGCCCGCAGTGACACAAGGCATGAGGGAGTTAACCCAAACAACGTTCCATGAACTGGTTAAACACCTGGATGACATAATGAACAAGTTGCTGCAGAGGCTATGGGACCTCTCACCCAAGGTGTGTTTTCACCCTTAAGAAAAAACATGGACCTCTCTCAATGGAGGAGCACATCAGAAGAGGAATATCAGCCTTTGTTTTTATTGTGGAGAGGTTTCTCACCGGATCTTTCATTGCCCAGGCCTAGAACCCCTCTGGACTGTGAACAAAGCAAACCCCTAAAGTCTGCTGTGCATGAACACCCCTGCACTCCCGGCTTTTCTGTGTTAAAAGGAGGACCCTTTGTATCTGTGGTTACACCAGCTGATTTCACCAGTACCCAGCATCTGTCAAAGACCTATGTGGCTTGCTCTGTGGTGGTTAATCCTCGAACCACGGAGACTGATCTCCTCCTGGCTGACATGGAGAAAGATCAAGTCCAAGACCCTGTGATACCATACACAATTGCCAGAAGTGCTATACATGCATTAGTGATCACCCAGCTTCCTCAAGATCCTCTGGGTGCTCTGTGTTGCTCCCACAGACACCTTTGGCCTGGCTCCCTTCATGATTGCTGAGGAGGTAAAGTCTGAGGCCCGCACGAGATGCCTGCTGCCGAGGTTCATGCCCACGCTGAGGGGCCACATGCCAGGACTGATGCCACTGAAATCTCGCCTATGGAGATTGCTGTTGAAGTCTCTACCACTGCATCCATTGAACCTCTTTCAACATCAGCTTGTGGTGTTATAAGTTTGACCACAAAAATAACAGTGATTGTCTCCACTGTTGTTGCCCTGGCAAGCCAGGTTGATTCCCTCTCCCAAGTCATGCAGAACCTCTAGAGAAACCACATATCCCTACTGGAACAGCCTGCTAACACACGTGCCACTGCAGAAATACCACCATCTGATGCTGTTCTACCACCCAACACTGATTTGACCTCAGAGGCTGATTTGGACTTTGTTGATTCAAACAGTGAGCCACCGATACAGACTGCACAGAGCAACCAAGGAAGAGCATACCTGGGTACTGCCATCTCCATGCCAGCTGCCATCCCAGCCACTTACATTTGTGGATCTGGCACCCCTAGGAAGATCAAAGGAGTGAGTAAGGTGGACTGTCCAATTCCTCACAGCCGCCAAATCAAGTCGCCCTCCTATTCTCAGGCTCCTTGTCAGTCGTCTGCTGTGACCCCTCTCCCCAAACCATGTCTGGACTCTGTGCCTTCTGATTGCATGCTGTCTAACACCGCAACTGATGGTGAGCCATTCCCAGACCTTCATGATCCAAGTCCATCCTGTGTCTACCCCAAGACTGGGCCGAACACTGACCTGGACAGCCAAGAACCATCCCGGCAAGAGATCCTGTGCATTGATGTACTTGGCTCATAATCCGCTGAACCCTTGCCACCGAACTGTACTAATGCCTCTGATGGGACATTGGTGTACCTAACCAATATGGTAACATATGAAACAAACTTGGCCATCTGGAGTTCGGCCCTTGTGGGGGGGAACTGTCAGGTTTCATGCCGCTGCCACCATAAGGCGGCCCAAATTGCAGCTAATCCACACTGACAACCCTAGCAGCCCTTTTGATGCAATGCCTACAATTCCCCAGAGAACCACTGTAGCAGCCACAGGTGCTCCAATTGCTTCCGTGTGTTTCCCTGCTTAAGGTTCAACCTCCCATGATGAAGTGCTGCTGCATTGCCAGGATTCAAGCATTGATCCACTGTCAAGTCATTGATGAAGTTCCCCCAATATCCTGCTCCAAGACGTATCCTGTGTCAAGTCCCTTCCAAGACGTATCCTGTGTCAAACCCCTCCAAGACGTATCTAGTCTGCTGTATACACCACAACCTCTACTACAGATTCCTGCATTTACCAGAGACTATACTTTTGTATCTGGTCAGCCCTCTTCCTGTGTTTGCCTTCCCTGTGCCCAAACCCAGTCATTCCTACCCAATCCCGTGTGTGTGTGTGTGTATATGTATATATATTGCCTGTTCTATAAGAATAAACCCACTTTGTACTGTGAATCCCTTCTGTTGCCTCTGTATTACTGCATAGTGGGCTCATCTCCTCACCTACCGGTCCTGATCCCTGACAATTAGCCAGATACCTCAAGCTCGCTGCCTTGGTGTCACTTTCGCTTCTGACCCAGCGTTCTCTCCGCATGTCCAGACAGTGACCAAATCCTTTTACTATCAACTCAAGAACATTCCCCGCGTCCAACCCTTTCTGATGAAAGATACCGCCAAGGTGCTGGTTCATGTGATTGTCATTTCACAAATTGATTAATGCAATTCACTAATTGGCCGCCCCTTTGCAATCTGTAAATGCACCTGCCAGGCTTATATTTCTAACCAGATGCACCTCGAGTACCCTTCCCCTCTGCCGGTCCCTCCATTGACTTCCTGTACGTTTCAGGATACAGTTTAAAATACTGACGCTCACGTTCAAATCGCTCAATAACTCGACCCCTCCTTACATGGCTTTGTTACTCCACAAGCACGTCCGATCTAGACAACTGAGGTCGGCGGGCGATTTCTGCCTGTCCTCAGTCTACACCCACGCTACCAACTCTTGCCATTTGCAAGGGCAGCTCCGGTCCTGTGGAATGACTTACCTCGCCCTATGAAACTTCCCCTAATCTTTAGTCCTTCAAGAGATCCCTCAAAACCCATCTCTTCAGATTAGCGTACCACATCTCTAATGCAACTCATCCCTCTGCTCACCTACACATGATTGAAACTACTTCTATGGCTCCACCATTCCCATACCACTGGTACTAATGACCCTGTTGTCCAGTAAAAGTCCCCTTGTCTTCCTCAACCCCAATCCCTCTAGACTGTAAACTCCTATGAGTAAGGCCCTTTAAACCTCTTGTTTCTATCCCATGTTTGTATCTCACTTTCTTTGGTTATTGTAAAGTGCTGCAGAAACTGCTGGCCCTATATGAATGATGATACTAATAATATCGGTTTGATCTGGGTCTTCCCTTTTATGTGTGTGTTTAATTGCAATATTACATCAGTAAGACATTTTGCACATCTCATTTATTCATTAACAGATTATTGAAAACCAATTTTGGTTCACGGTGCCTCCTGTACTTGGTGCTGGGGGAAGGAGGAGCTAAGCTGTTCTGGCCATAGTTAAGTAAACACTGCCAGAACTGGCACAAGCAGCCTGTAATTCATTGGTCTGTGTTTCTGTTTTGCATCAATCATTTCAATCTTACTTGCTTACTCTGGCCTCTTTGGTCCGAGGCAAGTAACATTTAGTGATGTGCAATTGTATGCAATACATGTGATCATGTAAGGCAGCAGTTTAACTAGAGCTTACTGGGCAAAATCTGTGCACTGGGGCCTCGGCACTCTCCATTACCCCCACACTCTTACATATTTTCATATGCTAACCCAGCCCATATAGCCCTTCTCAAATCACTAGCTCGCTTTACCCCAGTCCACTTTAATCCCTAGTCCCCCTTGATCATCAGTCCCTGCTTAACCCAATGTTGCCCTTAATGTTAGCCTCCACTTAACCCTCAGTCCCCCTTATACCTCTTCACTTGTCCTTGCTTTGTCCCTATTTTGCCTTGGCTGGGAGTATAGAGTTTCTGATCTGTCGCTGCACAGTCAGCCTAGCTCAGTCTTATTCCCTAAGGGACTCGTCAGGGTGACCTTGCTTCAGTAGTAGATTAAGCCAGTGGTTGTTGTAACCCTAGTAATTATGCTGGTTGTGTAAATTAAAAACTCCTATAGAATTTGGTAAACTTTAACTTCCATTAACAATTTTCATCTCATTATATACTATTATGTTAACATGGAATCTGAAAGATATTTTGGAATGTTTTCTGCGATATATCATTTTTAACAGGAACAATTTACACTGCTTTTAAAGATTTCATAATATACAGTCCTCTTGGTATAGTCTAGCCATGGTCATCAATCAAGATACTTACTCTATGAATATTTTCCTCATCCACTTCTAGAATTTTATTTTCTTCATCGATACGAATCCTTACTTTACCATCAGCTAGCTCGGGTGTTCCCACATCTGGCTTTAATTCAGTGGCTAAAAGAATAAAGGCCCAAAGAACATATTTTTTAATGGACCAAAATATTGAAAATGTATTTATGTAATATCTAAATCAGGATTTGTATTGACTTGAATGAACTTCTACTCCTCTTCTTGATTCATAGCTCGAGGTGTATCTATTCAAATAGTTGTAATTGGAAATAATGCAGAAATCAGGTACAGGATACTAGTTAACAAAAAATGCCTGTAGAAGTGACTGCAAATTGTACTTTACGTTTTGAAGGATAAGTGAAATGTGAACAAAGCACAATAGACCTTTTATCAAAAAGAGGAGGGAATCGTTTACCTCTGCCCTCTCCTCTTCTGGCTTCACACCCAAAAGGCATTGCTTCTCCTACAATATGATGATTATCAGTCCATTTCACAAATGTATCCCTATTTTCACAGTCATGGTCATCCCAAACAATAAAGGCATTGGGTGATATCTGGACTGGCACTTTTTTAAAGACTAGAGATAATTCTTTAGGATGAGTTTCTTGCATGTTGAATGTGAAACGCTTAAGGGGCTATTCAGAGAGCACTTAAATTTCATTGCTCTCTTGTTCGGTGCACTTTGGTAAGTTCAGTTCGCCAACCCTGCGGTGAATTCAGCATTCACTGCAGGGTCCCTGAAGTGCACAGAAGGGATCCACCGGATGCCACTGATCAACCCACCAAACACCAATCTGATCGCCGAACGCAGCGTCAGGCCGCCGAACAAAGCTGATCAGCCACCGAACGCCACTGAACTGGGGTAGATAAAAATTAAAAAAAAAAAATGTTTAAAAGGCGTTTAAACCAATAAAAATGCATGGAAGTAATAAAAAAAGGTCCTATAAATAATACAAAAAAGGTCTGTTACAGAATGAAAAAAAAACTAATAAAAATGGGAATTATTTTTTTTTACATTGAATCCTATGGGATTCGCCTGTTTAAACCTGTCGAACTGAAGCACCAAAAATCTGGGCATTCGCCAACTCTTCAGTGCAGTTCGACGTTCTCTGAATAAATTAACCATTACTTCTCTGTGGGATATTTTCACTGCCGTTGAACGTCACTGAATTGCGGCGATCTGAGGCGAATTGCACCACAGTTTACTGGCAATTCGCCAACATTTGGCGAATTGTCAGCTCTCTGAATAGCTGACGTGCCACGAAATTGCACCATACGGTGAAATTCACCGTTCGGTGCAATTCGATGGCAAGTTTGACTGTTCTTGAATAACCCCTTTAAGTATAGGAAATTCTGTGCTCATTTTATGATTAATGTTATGGCTGAGCTTGTGATCTAATAAATTGTAATGTTCTGGTTGATTAACCCTTTATGGCTGTGATTTAGTAATGTTGTGTTTTAATTGGTAACCACAATCACTTTGTTTTCTTGAAGCCAAACAATATTCTTTATATTGCGCTTACCCAGCGTGAAACCATCTTTATGAACAAACCAGACTTGTTCTGTCTCATACCAGACATCCTCAGACACCTAGGGAGAAAGACTTAATGAGAGTTTTAACAAGCAGATGTTAATTCAAATACAGAAAAGGTTGTAAAGTAAAATATCCCATCTAAATTCATTTATTATTCAAGGCTTCATTCCTTAATATTGTTAGTTTTCAGCAAGAAACTATCTTTCCAGTAGTACAGCGTTTATTAAGGTTTATTTCCTTCATTTTTTTGGTTTGAATTTTTCTTGAAGAATTTTAGTAATTTCAGACGGAAAAAAAAAATTAAAGTAAATGAAGATTGATCAACATCCTCCCTGCCAGATCCAGTACCGTAAATCTAAATTATGTATTAGTAGCTTAAGTATATATTTTTTTTTGCCTAAAAGCACACTGGCACACTCTTTATAAAACATTACAGCTTTTAGAGGATTACACTATTCTAAAAGGCTTTCTTTTGCTAAGAGACTCTCTAGTGGCCACTTACAACAGGGTACATTGCTCCTTTGTTTATCATTGCCAAGAATCTTTATTTGGAAATATTGTATTCTGTTAGACTGCGGTCAAGTCCAGTTTTAAAATTAAGGAAATACAAATATGTGCTTCGTTGTTCATCATCTACTGTACATATGTCATACTGTCCATGAATTGCTAGCATCAATGTAGTATATCCGGTGTCTAACCTCTTAAAAGAGTCCACCTTAAAATTCAGTGTATTTAAGTAAAAATGTACAGTTAACAGAGGTGAGCAGGATGCATTACTAGAGATGAATAATATCTATATCATGTAATCTTGTGAGAATATCTTATTATTGTGCATGCAAATTACACAACTAATTATTATTATAACAATGTGGACCCTAGGCAGTGATACAGATACTACGGGCTCTATTAACTGCTTCGCGCAAAAGCGCACGCGCAGCACTATATTTTTTTTTGCGTGCAGCGTTAAACGTTAACGCACGTAAATTAATGCTGGTATTAAAATCCGAGCGCGTTTTTCCATCCGTCACAAAATATAACTCTCTTAAAAAAGACGCGCAAAAACGCTGCGCGCAGAAATCGGTGGGCGGACTGTTTTTTCACACGATTTAGCCAATCAGAATTAAGACCAATTGTCTCCCCTTAAGTTTTTGAGCCTGTCAAAATCAATCTGAGTATATATGTTGCAGCAATAATAAAAACGCGCAAAACCTCTCAATGTTATTGTTTGGGTATGTGTAGAATGTGTAACTATACATTGCTGTATTATTTTTTTTTGGGCTGGTGTATTTGGTTTCGGCCAGGACGTTCCGATTTGCCGTTACCACCAGCTTTTAAAAGACGTTAAAATTATGCACGCAAACGTTGTCCGTTAAAATTTGCACATAGATTGTAATACCATCCGTGTACCAGCGCACAAACTCATTTGCGCTCACAATGTAAAGTATAGGACTCGCAAAGTACATTACGCTTGCAAAGGGTTTGCGTAGGTTCACCAGCGGTAGACGTTAACACGCATTTTTTGAGCGGACATTGTAATACGACGTTCTGCGCAAAGGGTTTTTCCCCTCGCGTTAATGCGTTTTTGCGCATGCGTTAACGTTTGCACGAAGCAATTAATAGAGCCCTACATATGACAAGGAGAATAAAAACAAGGTTTGTAAGGGTCCTAAGGACAGGCAAGAGCACCAGTGGTCTACCCTTTGGTCCCTGCTCAGGACTCACAAGGTGACAGTGCCATTACAGACTGGATTGAACCATATGCAAATCAGACTGCTATCACCCAGAAAGGGTGACCAGTGAAATACCAGCGCAGTCCTCTCTGCACGAGAGATACAGCAACCTACGACAACTAGAATACCATAGAAATTTTAATGTTCCAGAATTATATCCTTGAGATACATGTGAACAGTCCTACATTACAGACCACTTCAAGGGCCCATGATGTAATAATTCTCTCAATGTAGCCCAAGAACAAGCATTCATTACAATCTTGGTCTCCATCAAGAAGTTTCTGCTTATATTTTAAGAAAGGGGGGTTAGAAGGGGTTAATAAAAATCTTTCCTGCTTTACCTTGGAGTATCCCCTTAATGAGGATTTATGATGGTACAGGTTCTGTAATGCCCCGTTTTGATGTCTCCAAAATATAATATGGGGGTTATGGAGACATATTTTGAGTTCAATAGTTTCCCTTGTTCTTTATTCTATTGTATTGGGCTGCTCAACTGCCTCTCATTAATTTCATGTAAATTTCAACACTCTGATGTTATTTTTAGTTAATGTTTCAATTTTAGAAAGTAAAAAACAAACTAAGAACCATATTAAATGCTAGATAAAATTAACAGTTGCCTTTTTACTAATAGTGTCATGGCACACACCGACGCAGGAAGGCCCAAGTTAGTGCTGCTCCCTCTTGAGAAACCCTGGCAGTACCTTTCCTGCAATGGCCTGTTTGTCTCAGGTCAGGTCTGGCTTTCTTGCAGGCAACCACAGGTGCTCCTACTAATGAGCCCTGTATTCCCCTTCATAAGGGTGGAGCTCCCAAAGTGCAGTGCATCTGCATTGTCTACACTTGGTGGATGTTTTCCTGAAGCCTGCTCCCCGTCTACAATTTTTCCTGTGCTCCCCAAGCCTCCAACAGTGTTCCTCAAGCCTGCAACCCACCGTGCTCCCTACTGTGGACTATACCATTATACCCATTGTGCTGTACAATCCGCAGTGTCCTCTGCTATCAATGTTTCTCCCTGCCAGCCATCTGAATCTCCAGCATACCCTCCACGCCTCTTGTATACTCCAGCCTGACTTGCCTCTTGTGTGCATCCTGTCAGCCCCTTTCCTGTCTGCTGTCTCATGCCCCTTTTAACCTCCCTGGCGGTCCAATTCTGACATTTTATAGGTCAGAATTGGTCCAATTTATTCTGGCCCCCTAGAGGCATTAGTGTGGCTCGGGGGTTAACTTTCATTACAAGCTGTATCCCCGAGCCACACTCGGACCGATACTTACATGTCCCTGCGCTCCCTCGCTGTCCCGCAGTCACACTGCAGCCAATCGCAATGTCACACTTCCTGGTTTCACTCCTCACGAGAAGAGAACCAGGTAGTGTGATGTTGCAAGCAGCTGGGGATCAGTGAGGGAGCGCAGGACATGTAAGTATCCAGCCCGAGTGTGGCTCGGGGATACAGCTTTCGGTACAAAAAGTTAACCCCGAGCCACACTCGGGAATACCGTCAGGGAGGTTAAGTACTGGTGTGTTGTCCTGTGTGTCTTGTTCCTTTCCCTGCCTTTGTCTCTCCACCTTTCTTCTTTACAGTCAGCCCTTTTCCTGCTTTGTCCCTCACCATCCTCCCATATATTCGCTAACAGTGCTATTGATATAATTTGCATGTGTTTACTCATACCCCATTTGGAGCTCATTCAAGTGTCTCCGTTCGTCTATCACTGCATATTGGGATTATACCCTCACTCCCGTACACCAAATTGTGACAAATAGTAACAAGAAGAAGGGGAAGGAAGCATAACCTATAGGTGTGTTGACAGAAAATGACAGAAAATGTTTCATACACATCTTATGAAAAGCTTCAAGGAATAAAGCTTAAAGAAAGGAAAAGGGCGACAACCTTTCATCGACACACTATAATCAAACCTACATGCCCCACGGTAACTGGCATTAACAGGGTTATCAATTTGCCAACACTGCGGTGAATTCAGCATTCAAGACAAGATCCCCGAAGAGCAGCATATCTACCCACCAAAACGCTTTGGAAAACCCACTGCAAACTAATCGAAAAACCATTGAACGCATCCAAAAACCATCGAATGCATCCGACGATCAGACAGTCTAATCGATCCGAAAAAAGCAGGTGGCCCGCTGAACAGACTGCAGAACAGGCGCCCCGCTGAACAGACTGCAGACCAGGCGCAGGAAAAAGCCAATGAACCGGTGTGAAAAGAAACTTTTAAAGGGAGTTTTAAAAACAAAAATAATACATGAAAATTACCACTATAGATTGATTATTTAGGCCAGGGTCAGACGAGCGCACTATGTGCGCCCGTACTGAGGTGCCTCCTGGCGTCCGTCGCATCCTTGAGACGGTTCGAGAGGGGCCAGCCACACGCTGCAGCACGCACACGGATTGCACACACTACAGCGGGCGTGCTGCAGACATTCTGAAAGCCTCCACATCGAAGCGCTATGACATATGTTCGATGGGGCTGCAAAGCGCAATCCTCCATAGAAGGATCGAGCCTTGGAGCGCTGAGCACACTAGCTGCACTCAGCAAGGTGACCAGATGGGCGTCAGATTGGAAGGAACATTCACTCTCACGGACGTTCCTTCCGCTCTGCAAAACGCTCGTCTGACCCCAGCCTTAGAGTAGATGTACAAACCAATCACTCACTGATTAAAGCACAATTCGGAATAAAACAATTCATTCTGGATATGTAAGCCCCAGTGCCAGGTTTGGCTTGATATTCACATAAATCATTGCTTAAAAATAAAAAATATATATATAATTGTCATTTTTTAAACAAATCATGGGTGCAACCTAAACCTGTCTGATTGAAATTTTAATCAAATGTGTCTCTTTACATTTTAATACTGGTGTGACCATTCGGAGTCTGTGCCTTTTTTATTACTAAAAAAATCTTTATAAAATAAGAAACCTTTTAGTAACTTTTTAAAGGAATCTAAAGACATTCATTTTTTGAAAAATTTGAGACTATTGCTTTTGAGCCATTAGATCAGTGCTTTCCAAATCTGTCCTCAGGACCAGAGAACAGGCCAGATTTTAAGTATTACAGTGGGGAAATGCAGACTTAGGCCGGGGGCACACTAGACGTTTGCCGTCAGATTGCCGTCAGCACTAACGCGCGTTAAAAAAAAACAGCGTCACACTCGACGCTCGTCCACCCCCCCTTGCGTGATCTTCCATAGGAGGATAGCGGAGCCCCGTCGACGTGAATCCAAACGCATCATCACTGGCGATCCGCTAGGATTCACGTCGACGGGGCTCCGCTATCCTCCTATGGAAGATCACGCAAGGGGGGGTGGACGAGCGTCGAGTGCGACGCTGGGTTTTTTTAACGCGCGTTAGTGCTGACGGCAATCTGACGGCAAACGTCTAGTGTGCCCCCGGCCTTAATCTTGCAATCCCTGAGCAGCAAATCGTATCACCTGTGCTTTGCATCAGGTATCTGTCCTGGTAGCACATCCTGAGGACAGGTTTGGGAACTACTGCATAAGATCAACAAGGGAGTCATTAAGTATGCCAACCCCACAAATTAATTCTAACAGTTACCCTACTATTCTAGTTGTAAAAAACCTTTGCCGTGGCTCGGCTGTTGCAGCAGATTGTAGTAAATTTGTTCTGCCTATATTTTGTATAGGAAGGGCTAAATTATGGGGAGCCAGGAATAATGACCATTTCCAATGTTGCTCGTTACTCTCGATAACTTTTTTAAAAAAAAAAAAATACAAGTTCTCAAAAGCTGTTAAGGTATTTTGGATTTGCAAATCAACTTGTTAAAAAAATTCTATCATCACATCTGCCTCTTACTATGACCACAAGCGGAAGGACACCAAGCACAAGTATTTCCCATTGTCCATTCCGCAGGCCCTGTTAAATTGAGTAAATTGTGATCTTGCAAACAGTTCTGTCTCATCTACACGGAGTTCTACAGACTCCAGGAGATGGTACTAATGTGGCTTGTAGCGCTACTGCAATTATCTGTTAACATCTCTATTCTGGAACTCCAGGGTCATATGCAAGACATGAATGTCACATGCAGAATATGATTGACGTCAGATAGCTTTAACGCATCCCCTTTTGAAAGCACAAAGTCCTTTGTATTTTCTTCACTTTATTGGAAAAGTACCAGCCAATAAAAGGCGACTTGAAGGAAGAGAGGGCTTCTCGGGTGTACCTTGTTATGGGAAAATGGTAAAAACAGGATGCAATCACCCGGTACATATAGGTGCTTGCTGACCGCCTCGGTGGTATACTGACAGGAAGGCAGGCTTTGCTAAGGAGAAAATAAGCTGGGCCAAACTAATATGAGTTAGACGGGGAGAGTGGACTAGTCCATTTGAAGTAAAAACATAGGGGGAAAACAAATGAGGAATCTGGTTCCATGACACTCTCCTTCCTATTACAAGTTGAGAGGTTTACATAATGGGTCACTTGGAATAGGCTGGTATTAGGAGCCACTAATGGCTAACAGATACCATACACCCTAACTGGGTACAACTCAAAAATTTCATTCATATATGAAATTCTTCCTGGATAGAGATAAAGCGACCTGTCACTGCTCTTACCACTATTAGTGTGCATTGTCTGTTGTATTTGTGGTCACTGTCAAAGGTCTATGACCTCAGCGTTAGTGATGTAGCACTGACTATAGAAAATGCACTGATGCACGTCCAATTTATGCCACTCAAGCAGCATGGTGTTCATATTTTTATTTCTTTTAAAGACTTTATTTAAAGTAGTCAGGGCAGATCGTACAAACAGTAAAGCATAGTACATACGGCATAGGGATCCGACGCTGACCCAATTTTGTCATGTAAGGGAAAGCCCTCCAAATACCGGAAAAGGCAGAGGGCACAATTACAAGAAGAAAGAAGAAAGGGGAGAGAGATGACAAAGTAAAAAGAGACACTGGGGGGGGGGCAAACATAAAACACGAAGACACAACAATACAACACAAAACAACGGACAAAGGCACTGAGGGAGCCAAGAGTGTGCCGGTCTACAATCCACATTTAGCAACTGGCGTAAACGCCGAAGGTCGTTAGAGTGACAGTGCGAGGCCCCTCCCTTAGTACGCGGTTATAACTTTTACACCCCAAGTTCATATTTCTTTAAAACTGTTATGAAGCAGGACTATTCAATATAATGATGAGTCCCAAAAAGGAAGGATAAATGCCAAGCAGTAGAAGTCTATAGTAGAGGCCATGATGTGTCTCTTACAATTTGAGTTTATTATTGCAAATGATTAAACAAGAAGCTATTTTAACTGTCAAACATTCTATAAATGCAAGCATACTCTCTCTAGGACAGGTCCCTGTTAACCTCTTCACTACAAAGGATTTTTTGTTGAAAAATGTTTTATCCTAACATTTATTTCAACCATGGATACGGAGTTAGAAGTGTTGCAGGTATATTGTTACTCAGACTGTTAAATGATTAAAGTAATGTATATTTGCACATTTTTTGTTTTTCACGTACTCATTTACCCTTTATAGAAGTATTGTTGGAATGAAAGATTGTAAACACTAGATATTGTCTTAGACAATATCACATGGGGTTTGCATTATCGTAAAAACTGAAATTGCCTTTGTGTCAAATACAGTAACTGTGATACAGGTACATTAGTGAGTGACCGCAGAGCTCTCCCTGTATTCTGCTCTGTCTGTTAAAATGCATCAGCAAATTGTCAGAACATTTAGTTAGAGTTTGGTTGGGGCTGCTATTTGCAGCTTATTTACAGTACTAAAGGGTGAATGGAGAGAGCTAAAACAAAGAATATTGTTTCCCCACACGGAGCACACTAACATTCCTTTAAAAAGTTATGCAAAGGGGCTTTGAAATGCAAAATCAAGTTAATTTGATTATTTTAGTTACAGGGTTAAAAGGAACTGTTCCCTCCACAAACGAAAGATAAGTTTCAAGAATGTGAACCAATTATATGTTTTGAGTTTCTTTTCAAACGGCTTTACAAAGACAAAAAGAAAAAAATCTATGGCTGGGTGGAGTAGAAATAACATAAACGTGGAGACACAGGTTTGAATCCCAGAAAGAGCTCCTCTCCAGTAAGTGTCCTTGGGAAAGACACCTAACGGTACATACTCGCCACCCAGGACATACTTGAAAACGAGAAAAATCTCAATGTATCCTTTCTGATAAAATATTTTCTGGAAAAAAAAAATAAACCCATTACCTTTCCTGCTTCTGTTGTTTTCTGGTCCTCTGTTCTTTGGACATCCATATTATTTTCTTGATCAACTTGCTGCTCGTTTTCACTTATTTCATGCACTTCTTGTGCCATGTCATTATCTTCTCTCACATGTCTTTTCATTTTACTCTCTACTTTACCGTCTACAGTCTCAGTATTAGTATCTGTGGGTTTATTTTCTTCTGCTTCCTGTGAACCTACGGGTTCTTCTGTTGGCACAGGAGAAATGCAACTTTGTATACCTTGGTTCTGGTTTATTCTATTCTCAGTTTCTGTGCTGGGTCTAGGTTCACTTGTTTGTCTTTTCAATGGAGTCCTAGCTATCCTCAAGTTCACTGGTCGCTTGTTTGGTCTTTCTGGCAGTTTTACAGTGTGTTTCTCACCATTGAGTCCATTCATGAAAACATTTTTATTTGCCATTTCTTCTTCTACTTCAAGAATATTCTCATCTTGAAAAGCAAACTGTTGGACAAGTGTGTCACTTAGTTTACCAGGAGACTGTAACAAAATGACATAAAAAGAATCATTATTTTGGAGTACAGAGGATCATTTTTGAATTTGTGATTAATGTAACATAATGACCACATTATATCATGTATTTTATCTTTTAGGAATAGTTTTAATAACTTTATTTGACATAAAACATTTGGACATGACTGAAAACTCATGATGTCATTAGTAATTCCTTAATGAGACATTTTTTGAGAGAGAACGGACTTCGAGCCCCAGCTTGGCCATTTTAATGTAGACCATTTGTAAGCCACATCGTTTTTAGCAACAAACAATTCTATTGCAATGGCTCTCTCAATCTAGTCTTTCTCTTAATATCCATTCAGTGTCTTTGAACAGCCTCCTCCATATTATCTATTTCAATAACAATCTCAAGTATCAGTCTAGAAATGGTTGTTTCTTTGCCATCTGTTCTTTTTATCTTTATACTGCCTCTCCAGTTAATCTTATTATTTTAATAGTTCCTTTCAGTTTCCATAAATACTTTCAGGTTGATGATGGATAAATATCCCCCTCTCCTTTTATTTTTTTTACTGTGTCACCCCTTGAATTATTCATAAACTTTAATCATACAGGGTTATTCAAAAAGAATCGAAAAGTCCCAGTACGATTGGTGACTTTTCATTCCCTGCACTTCGGGGCAATCCTATTTTGCCGACCCTGCGGTGTATTCAGCAAGAACCACAGGGCCTCCGTAGTGCAGGGAAAACCCGACGCAAACCCGCCGAACACTCACCGAAACCCGCAGAAAACAGCTGGATTAACCCCGCTGAACATGCCGGAGAAATCCGACACGCCGCCGATCACAGCACTAGAGCAGCCGCTGGAAAAACCTGACACGCAGACGAATGAGGGGGGAAAAGAAACAGTACGCTTAAAAGTTTGAAATTTGAAACACTGTTTGCAAAAAACTACTGAATGAAAATGCCTGAAATTTACATATAAGATCCAAAGAATGATAATAAAAAGGGCAGTTACAGTAAAAAGAAAAGACAATTTAAAAAAAAAAAAACTGGAAAAATGTTTTGCCAAAAAAATCTGAGAAAATGCCTAAAAGATCCTAAAAAAATCTATAAATAAAGAGACTTTTTACTGCAGAATATAATATTAAATGGTTTATTAGATATTGGATAAAAACTGGAATATTTTTAACATTGAAGCCTATGGGAATCGCCTGAATAAATCTGATGAATGAGACCACCAAACAGCAGGGCATTTCGGATTACTTAACACAAACTGAACTCCTTAAATAAAATCCGTTTTAAGATTCCTATACATTTAACAACATTAACCCTTATATGTCCACTATATGTTAGATTTGACTTTGCCACATTGGTCCGGGGTAACCACACCTCCCCAGTGGGCACCAAGGCCATATGTAGTGTAGGCAAGATAGACACCATCATGCCATGAAGGGTGAGGGCACAAAGATGAAGGAGCATCGTTTACATAAAGGTTTACCCCCTTCACAACCAAGTGGTTTTCCATAAAATCACTGTCAGGACCCAGTGGATTTATGGAAAAAACACTTTACATTACCCACACATTTAAATACACAGAATGGCTCTGTCTGCTGACTAAAAAATACTGCTAAGTTCAGTTATAGCTTTGGCTCGGTTTCCTTGAATGAAAAATGGAACTGTCCTATTTGTTGAAACTTTAGGTGTATATTCTGAGCTCATTTGCAAACAAATTCAAGTATACTCAATCTCAGGGTGCTTTCGAAGATCAGGTATACTCAATCATGGTAATGAAGGGTTTAAATAAAGTAAAAAAAAATGTTGAAAGTACTCATGGTATGATCTTTTGACAACAGCAAGGAAGACTTTTTAGATTCTCATTAATAAATTGAGGGAAAATAATAGTCTGTGCCATGTTTGTCCAGAAGACGCAAAATTTTTTTTTTAAAAATCAATGGCCTTAGATTTATTGCGCTCTTGGCTTTTCATGGTAGATAACCCAATATAAATCCAAGATTTATACCACTGGTTAAGAATTTTCAGCACTATCTATGGGAGAAGAATATTGAAGAATTTTAAATTAAAGAATTTCATTGCTAATACTTATGTAATTTGATGTAAACGGATCCCTCTAAATCCAGGAAAAAAAAGTCGTTTCTAAAGGTCATGTTTAACTACATGTCTTTTCTGCAGAGCTTGGGCAAATACACACAACAAACTGAACAAATCAGAATTAAATTCTAGTTTCGACACATACGGCTATTTTGGCATTTGAAAGAGAAAATCCAGCTTTTGATTCAGTTTAAATCTAAAATCCTCCTGCTACAAAATGTTATATGAGCTCTGCTCTTCTGTAATGTTAATAGAACAGGTTGTTTAAGGACGCACAGAGTTCACTGAACGACAGCTGTAAGGATTGGCATAGAAATACGTAGCGTTAATAATAAGGTAATTTAAACATGAGAATGTCTTTTCTTTTACCGTGTAATATGTTTTATTGAAAAGAGAAATGTATGTATTTTGGTTATAAAGGACCATGTCTTTGAGTTTTCTACACCAAAATGCATGTGTGACAAAAGCCATTCATGGGCGAAACGTTCCACCACTGTTCGTGCAATAAAAATCTAGACATTTCACAGATTAAGTGTTTGGATTCCTTATTTTCTTATATGAAATACTGCTGGAATTGGCTGACTGGGGGGGGGGTTATTCCAAGGTTGGTGTAAACTTAACCAGAGCTGTTGTAAACTTAACAACTCCATAGGTGAACAAGAAGCAGTTCTAACAAATGATTTTTAGTTCCAATGGAAAAAATGGCAGCAGCTATTTGTGAAGTTGGGAGAAAGGTCATGTTAGGATTCGTAGTTGAAGTAGTAAGCCAAGAGAATTTTGTTTCTGTGTCTACTTAAGTTTTTTAATCTACTTGTATGACATGTTGATATATATTTAGTTTTACCAGTCACCTGACATAGTTTATAGACCTGTCCATTTAATTTGTTGGTTTAACGAATTATGGTAACGTTGCTTCTTGCAGGTACTTTAGAGCTATTAAAGGCTCAGCATTTAAAATCTGTTGCTTTTGCTATTTTATTGCACTCGGTAGAAGCGGCAATGCCAGAGAGGGTATTGGTAGGTTGTAATTGGTTAATTGGGGTCAGGTGACTGGCTTCATTCCGATATGCAGGGCTGGACTACAACAGTGCAAACATCGCAGTGGTGAAACTAACGGTGTTAAAGTCTCCCTTCACTGTGATTCTAGAGACATTATAGGTGTAGTATGCAAAAACTTATTTTGATGTTCTTTTGAATAGTCTAATAGGGGTTCTTAATATGATTGGCTGGTTTCCAAGGTGGGTTCCTCTCTTTTGAGTGGACGACCAATTGGAAACCTAATGACCATACGTGTACATAATAAGATGTGCTACAGTGTGGGGCGAAACGCGCATTGGGTGCTTTTCTGTGCAGGGTCAGACGTGAGTGGTTAGAAATCTTTGGAGTGACTATAGGAAAACATATAAGGTTTTAAATTCAATCTGAAATCAATGTACGATTAACTTGATATTTGTGCTTTTCCTTTTTGTCTGCATAATTACCACCATGCCGTAGACTTATCTGTAGGTTTTGCTGTGCCTGGAATTTGAATTTGAATTTACAATACATGGTGATAATCTTTTATAATTGGTGCACAGCATATACATGTATGTATGTATGTATAACTTTTGGTTATATTGTTTTAAGATATTTCTGTTTATGTATTTTGCTGATGGTGAAGTTTAAGTGTAATCACCGTTTTATTCTTTGGTTAGACAAAGTTTGTCTTTTTAAAAGTTATTCCCTGCTAGTAAGTGGGTAAATGGGCAGGTTAACATATCTTCATATATCCAGTCCATTTATCATCCTAGCGTGTGTTGGGGTTATGTCCATTAAAGTGCACCTGTCTTGCATGCTTGCTGGATGCCATCATAGCCTTTCTCCCATAGGGTGGCTGTTCTGATCTCACCCAACAGGTAAACAATGGCAGCTCTTGACTGGTCCTTAGATTTCTGTGCCAATGAAAATACCAAGATGGCAGCACAGTGTAAGTATGGCAGGTGAGATTTATGCACTTGTTTGGTTTAATGTATTTAAGAATGTGTCTAAAGTATTCTGTACTTTTTATATTGAAAGAATTTAAAGTCTGCTTCCCCACCTTTCATCATTACAGATGTCAAGCTGCGGCAAACACTGTCAGTTGATAGTTAGACAGCATGAAAGAGTCACAGACTGGAAGGGTCAATCATGAGCTTGATATGATGTCTGACATTGATGTGATGTGTGAACCAGTGAGTCTGGACTCTGGAGGAATGTTGAGCGACTCTGGCAAGATGTGTGCCAACAATTGTCTTGTGCCCTGCTATTTGCTGAAGGGACATGACGCAAGCTGCCCTCATTACCCTTTTCCTGCCTCTTTGGTACTTGACGGCTTTTGAACTAGAAATAACATTTTAACTGTGTGAATGGGCCATCTAGTAATGAAAAGATTCATAAGGCATAACTGTTTTATTCATAACGATAATCAGAAAATACAGACATATGCTATTAACCATCCTTCCTGATGAATCTGTAGGCATTTTCAAACAGAATTATTTCTGCTTATGGTACATACCTTTAATGTTTCTGAGGGAAGATCTTGTTTCACCTAGATAGAGAATTAGTAGTATTAAGATTTATTAAGAAACCATTTTACTCAATAAGACATTTTATTTCCAAAATCAGATGTTTAATCATGCTGAATAAACTGCTTCAACTATGGATTTAACAATATGCGTGGTTCAGAAGAATACGTTGTGTTTAGTTCAAAGCAGCCACATATACAAGGAAAAAAATTGAATAAAATGTCATCTATTCATATCTATTCTCTTTTACTCACAGTCGGCTTCTCCTTTGAATCTTTCTCTTTCTGTTTTGCTTCTTTTTCTGTCTCTCGGACCAGTTGTTTGATGAAGCCACCAGGAATAGCTGAGAAAAGTGGAGGAGGGGAAGAAGCTGTTGGCCCCTTGTCTTCTTCCTTGATCTAATATTTACATATAAAATGTTGCATGTCATACAATAACACTATCACTTGTCAAAGATTTATTTTGTAAAAGTACCAACACATGCACATGTGAGATGGAAGCTTGGTTATTTTGCAATCGCAACAAGTACAGTATTAGTGTTAGAATTGGGAAATAAACATATTGTGATCTTCCCTCTGCTCTTGTGGTGCATACTGACCTGGATCCCTTAGCAAACCTCGGCCATCTTGTTTATCCTGAACTAGACCTAGTGACTTTGAATGCACCTGACAGATTTTTACAGGTCCCTAAATGAATAAGAGTATGCTGCATGGAATAACATCCATTAGGTTCCAGCCATCATGCAGGAAAATAGGGGGAAAACTGCTAAGGTTTTCTTAAAACTGGTTAAAGGTTTTCTTGAATTTCTTAAAACTGGTTAAACTTAGCCTAACAATGGGACCAGTATTATATAATTGTCTGCATCCTAGATATCCTGTGCAAAATAAACAGAAGGGGTTGGCAAAAAAAAAAAACACAAAATGTTGGTTGCACAAGTCAAAAATATATTTGTCATATAAAAAAAATGTGGAAATCACTGTTCACAGGTACAACCATATACAAGGGCGTTGAGTTAAAACAAAGGAGTCATTATGAATTGAAATCACCAATCACTTTATGTTGGTTTGCATTGAGCCAGTAAATCAGAGGCTTGAATGAGTATATTACAGATAATCAATAAATATCATTTAAATGCCAAGTTAGATTACATTGAATTGTGAGGTGATGTGAATTACAGGCAGCTGCTAAATAATAACCATGTATAAACCCTTTGGAGGTGTATTAAGTTTAGACATGTGTCCATAATGGGGAATGTGCTCCTTGGAGTACGACCTGATCAGGGAGCAGTAGATTCTGCACAGCAATTCTCTACAATTTAACTATAGGAATGGATAAAATAGGAGTAGGTTCCAGATCATTCTCATTTTCTTAAAATCTATTGTGTCTTTGTGAATAGACTCAATACATTTGAGTTTTAATGTACATTGACATAACTTGACGTCTACTCTTCTTTCATAATAAAAAACAATACCAAACTAATGCAAAAATGTGGAAACCAGAAAAATATTAAAATAACAAACAAATGGATGAAGACAAATACGATTCAGAGAGGAAATTACTTCTAAAATGGAAATTGATGTAGAACAGTTAATGGAGTTGTAGGATGACCAACAAAAAGCAAAGTTTAGTTAATTGCTTTATTATTGTTTAATGGACAATTTCCGTGAAACTCATATTCCAGTTATCCATTGTGATTAAATATCTTGCTTATTTTACGTTGTGGCTCAAAGTAGATTATTTTTACTTTTAAAGATGGACCTATGCCCTTCTACCCTTCCGTCATGTCCTATCACCCTTTATCCCCTCCATCTTTTAGATAAAGAAACTAAAATTGAGATCACAGTTACAATCAGGAAAAGAACAAATCGTACTGTTGACTTGTTTTATATGCTCCTGTGTTTCATGTAATATCTATGATGATGATAAGAAGAATGTAATTATTTTATGCAGATAATATGTTGTACTTGAGTAATCTACAGACTACAGTTGGCCAATGATCGCATTGGGAGACCATATTTTATAAAGGGAAATAAGGGCCCAGTACAACTATGCAAAGTTCTGTGAACATTCTGTGACTTTTATAGGGTTCTATTACCCAGGAGTGTAACACGTTGACTGAGTTGTGGGTTATTGCTGGGAAATTATGATTTGTAAACCCAGTTAACAGAGAGTTGATGGTATAGGTATTATTTCTTCATAGGGTACATGGTAAATATTCTGGCAGTCGTCGCACCTATCATAGTGCTATAGGACATATTCCTATGTTTTCTTGTCTTAGCAAGAGATGCTGGAGGAGAGTCTATAATTCCAGACATTTATAACCTAATATCAATGGATTTTTTACACATTTTTCAACAATTTTCACACTACAGAGGGAAATATTTTCATAAATTCTACAACTGCTACATATATTGAGAAACACTACTTCTATAATTTGAGAGGTCCTATTCTAAACAATACAGTAAGACTGATGTGAAAGTGCTATTGTTCTCATAACTACATGTAAAATTAGAATCCACAAAATATTTGTTGAAATACTACATTAATTTCAAATTTTATGACAGAAACTTGGCAGTATGTTGGATGCCAAACAAAAACATGTGTTTAGTAATACAACAAGGGGTTATCATGCAAGAGAAGTGAGACTTTCCTTCTGTTCCCAAAGGGCTAGGCGTGAGGAGATAGCCATGCTGCTATACTATCAGGAGGTGACTTGTTGCTTCAGGAGTGATACACGCAGGGCAAGTGAAACATTAGGCTTCAATCAGCACTGGACAGACAGAATGAAGGGATGTAGAAGGGAAATAAGAAAGAAATAATTGTTAATTAGGATATGAAACAATGGTGTTACACATAATTAAATAAGTACAAAAAATATGGAGTTACACTTAACATAGCATGATAAACAATTGGGTATTATTACATTGTACCATTTTTTTACTGTTTCAGTTCATGAATATTGTGCAATTCTAATAACTATTCTTCAGGAACAGTAAAGGACTGCCAAACCAGAGTAAGTATTAAAATAATTACCAAATTTAATCCCTTCACTACCAAGATCGAGTATACTCGATTCTTGAAAACACCTGTTGCCCTAATATCGAGTATACTCAATGTTGTAACACTAATTCTAGAGCAATTCTGGTCCCACACTTACCTGTCAGTGACATTTCCTACAATATATTCAACATTTCTTTAGCAACACTGTTCATACTTATGAAAGTGGAAAGATTAAGCATTGCCAAAAAAGTGGTTGGCATTCAGGGCCAGAATATGCTGTCCCGACATATTTCAGCACCAAGGGAAGGGGGATCTTTGCTTTGGAGCCCTGCTGGAGCTGCTGTCCTTGGTGCTGAAATATATTTCAGCCCAAGGACAAGGGGAATATTTTTTTTAATGCTAATCATTTATTCATCCGTTTCATATTCCAAAATAAAATAAAAACAAAATAACGAATCAATACAAAATACGAATTGCTAATCTCTCAAAATAACTAATCCATCCAAAATATGAATCACAGTAACATAAGGAATGCAGCCTACCAAATCGGTCCAAAATAATTTTTTCCATTGTGCACAAGTCTAGTAATTTCCATTTATAGGCCTTATGCCATATACAGATATTATTTTGGAAGCTGCATTGCTAATAATCTCAGTTATGATTACTACACGTACTTGAAAGCAGGATCTGATTTTTGATATATGTACAGTGTTTAATATTTTATATATCTCAGAATAGCAATCTGTACATTAAATGTTTATACTATAGCTACCTACACAATCATTGTTTCTAATACATACTATGATAATGTATCTTTCAACATAAAATGTTTTGTAAGTTTTAATACCACCACTTTTAAAGTCAGCAGACACTATTCCATAGTTGGTGCTAATGTAACATCTCTGTGTAATCGTTGGCGCTAGACGTTTAGCGTCTGGCATCGATATTCCGTTCTTGACACTACAGTAGGATGAAAACATGTTGTGCCTCGCAGCTTGTGTACTATACTTAAGCGTTTCCTGTACCTAATATAGGGAGCCCCATCTATTTTTAGCATCTCCACAAGTGAGGTATTAGAAAGTGCTGGCGGAAGTTACCGTCGGTATGTGAAAACCAAAATTTTAGCGCCTTCTAAAAGCTGGTGTTAAAGGATGCAAATGCATTCTGCAAATGCAAAAGCATTTAACACGCTCCAAAAATCCCCCCTAAAATCCCATACTCGCCTCTCATCCCGCAGTGAAAAGCGTGGCCCGGTCCGCTACTTCTTCTCTCCAGGAGTGAGACTGGGTATAAATAGTTCCTAGTCTCCCTCAACGATCACTCCAAAGCGTTACAAGAGACGTTGTGCAGAGCTCACGGCCCTGAAGTGCGAGCCTCCATGGAGTGCTGTGGACTCTAGGAGCGGTTACTTGCGACGGTGCAGAACTTTTCTGGGGCAAAGGTGCTGGTACAAAGTACAGTATATAGAGGTTGCGCACCAAGCACTGTTGTGGTAGGGAGTTCACCACAGTTTTTATTTCTTGCAACTATGGTGAACCTCAGCTATCCAGAGAAGTAATACTCAACTTCAGCAGATGAAGTTCATGCAAGTACAGTGAACTAAGCTGAACAACACTGGTAAACAGTACCAGCATCATTCTTCCGTAAAATAAATCAGTAAACTATGGTTTTTCAGCTCCATTCACCAATTTTCCACCTTTGGTTGCAGCACTAGTAAATATAGTTCAGCAATCTCTATGGATCTCTGAAACATCTCTAATCTCTGGTAGAAACAACACTGAAAAAAACTAAATACAATGCTAGAAAATTTCCACTGAAAATACAGTGGCATCTACGGTGAAAGCTACAAAAAAAAAAAATGTCAGACATTACACTAGAAGCCCCACTGAAAATTATGCTGGGAACTAGATGAAGAACTTCGGCAGAGATAACGTTAAATAGAACAGTGAAAAGCACGTTGAACTGCATTGGAAATTCCCTAAATAGTGCATTCCCTATAGATTCACTGTACATAATCCATTGTGTTTTGCCCAAATACATACATTGAGCCGCTTTCCTTTGGTATTGTGGTATTGCTAGTAAGGTACACGTCCTGGATCAGAGGAAGGACCTGCTAGGTGTAGCAGTCTATTCAGATGCGTGATATATGAATACCATATCTTCTGGGATATCTCCGTTGAGGATCGATAGGAGGTGACCGATGTGGCTTTTAACACCTGGGAGGCGCTCATCTGAGAGCTAGCAGCTCTCCCAAATTGTGAGTAGGAACAGCCCCCATTTGATTGTTTTTAATTATGTTGTGATAATGCTATACTATTAGTGCTTTTTTCTATTTGAGGATTCATTCGTGAAAGACATCGATTGAGAATAATTGTCTGCGTTATCAAAGAAAAAAACATTCTATTCTACTGTTCAGGAAGATTTGACATACAGTATTAACTTCCGTATGTAAGATCCTTTTTAACGTATAGTGATCCACACGGTAAGCGCTGCATCGTTTCTCTGGTTTTTTTGGGATTTTGTTTGGGTGTGTGGAGGCACCTTTTTGGGGGTTTGGCGATCCTACTATACTTAGCGCCGTGGAGTTAAGCAGTGGCGTCACTAGGGTTGGTGTCACCCGGTGCGGTAACTTATGGTGTCACCCCCCCCCCCCCGAGTTTTACAGATTTTTTTTAACTACCCTTACTCCTAAATCAGTACTCCCATATAACACTGAATGCTCATACACACAGCGCACATTACTGTGAGGTTTATTGCTGTGGAGCTTCTCATATGCTCACACAACTTTTTGCCAAGTTGCTAGCAAGTACGTTGCCTGTTCGAAGGCAGTGAAAGCACACATGATATATATTGCCCCAGCAGCTCAGGATATATATTGCCCCAGCAGCTCACCCATGGATATATATTGCCCCCAGCTCACATATGGATATATTGCCCCAGTTCACAGTTATATATTGCCCCAGCAGCTCACCCATGGATATATATTGCCCCAGCTCACATATGGATATATTGCGCCTCAGCTCACATATGGATATATTGCACCTCAGCTCACACATGGATATATTGCCCCAGACCAGCTCACACATGGTATATTGCCCCACACCAGCTCACACATGGATATTGCCCCACACCAGCTCACACATGGATATTGCCCCAGCTCTCATGGATACTGCCCCAGCACACATGGATATGCCCCAGCTCCTCTCATGGATATACTGTCCAGCTCTCATGGATATGCCCCAGCTCATGGATATGCCCAGAGCTCATGGATATGCCCCAGCACCTCATGGATTTGCCCCAGCAGCTCATGGATATGCCCAGCCCAGCTCATGGATATGCCCCAGCACCTCATGGATATGCCTAGCACCTCATGGATATGCCCAGCAAGATGGGATACTGCCCCAGCAGATGGGATTACTGCCAGCATGGATATGCCCCAGCACCTCATGGATAATGCCCAGCACCAGATGGATACTGCCCCAGCTCCTCATGGATATGCCCCAGCTCACCTCCGCCGCGTATTCGCTCTGCGAGCGTGAAGCATGCAGCTTGGGCGCTCGCCTGGGGTAGCCACGTGACAAGCCGCGATTGGCTGGTGACGTGTTTCCTCCAGGCGAGTGTCACGGGGACCCAGGGGATGGGGCGCCTGGCAGCAGCTTCCTCGCTGCTCGCTGGCCAGGCGCCGAATGTAAGCGCTTCCGGGCCCGCTCACGTGGGACGCCGAGGGGCGGGGCCTGGCGCTGTGACGCGGACCCGCCGGGTTTAAATCCCAGTCTCTCCCATACACCGGTGCCCTGACGTGGTATTCACATCCCGCAGAGCTCTTGTGTTATTTTCCTGAACGTATCCTCTTGTGTATTGATCCCTGGCATTGGCAAACGAACCCTCCTGTGTACCGACCCTGGCATTGGCAAACGAACCCTCCTGTGTACCGACCCCTGGCATTGGCAAACGAACCCTCTGTGTACCGACCCTGGCATTGGCAAACGAACCCTCCTGTGTACGACCCTGGCATTGGCAAACGAACCCTCCTGTGTAGACCCCTGGCATTGGCAAACGAACCCTCCTGTGTACCGACCCCTGGCATTGGCAAACGAATCTCCTTGTGTATGACTCCTGACGTTTGCATATACTCTGTTCTAGGTTCTGCCCTTAACGTTGGTACCGAGGTCAGTCTGTGTGGCATCCTAAGCACACATCAGACTACCTCTGCTATTACTAAAGTCCTAGGGAGGACTTGTGATCTAGTCTGTACCCCTGTCTGGTATTTCCCTTTCTTTGTCTGTTACCTGTTTCGTTGCTTTATAGCTTTGCCGACCATTCAAGGATCGGAAGAGTAGAAAGAGAGTTGCATAAAGAGATTTATATCTTAGCAGTCAGAAAGATTCGTGACTATACCCTATTCCATACCTCTGTCTGGTGTTACCCCTTATTCATATACTGTCTGGTTATTTGTCTGTTTAGTATCACCGACCATTCAAGGATCGGAAGGGTAGAGAGCGGTCTGCGTAAAGGGACCACACTTTTGTTATCAAGGGGATCCGTGACATTACGTCAGGGCCAATGGATCCCGCAGACCTCTCTAACCAGCTGGCACGTATCGCAGCCAGACAAGAGGAACAGGACCATAGGATGGACCAGATTTCTCTCGCTCTGCAAACCCTGCTAAATCGGTCCAATACAGGTACCACAAACCCTCCAGATCCAGTGTTACCTAGGGTCAGTCCGGTCTCCCCTGAAGGACATAGGCTTAGTATGAAGGCACCCCTACGCTATGATGGTACACAAGCCTATGTCGGGGTTTTTTGACTCAACTCGAGATCTTGTTTGAGAACAATCCAGGTTCTTGTATGTCTGATAAAGCCAAAGTAGGATATCTGATTAATCATTTAACAGAAAAAGCTTTGTTGTGGGCTACGCCGTTGTGGGAAAATAAGAAACCCATCATTTATGACTATGAGGGTTTTACCTCTGAGTTAAGACGTACCTTTGATCCCTCTAGAAGGGCTACCAATGCGGGTAGGTCCTTGTTTCATATCAAACAAGGTAATAGAGGGTTGCCGATTATGCTATTGAGTTTAAAACTTTGGTTTCTGAAGTCTTTGGCCGAACGACGTTTTAACCTTAGCCTTTACCGAAGGCTTGAACGAGGCTTTTATGTTTGAACTGGCTCCTTTAAAATTACCAGAAAGTCTGGACCACCTGATAGATTTCTGTATAGCCATGGACGATCAAATCAGGGAAAGGAGACACACCAGAGATAGACCCAGAAGGGTCTTGCCTCCTTTACCCTCGTTACCCAGACACCCCAGTACTTCAGGCAGTTCGGAGAATGTGAAAACAGATGTACCAGTCGTTGAACCCATGCAAATAGGGAGGACAGGTATTTCAGAAGCAGAAAAAGCTCACAGAAAAGAAAAGGGGCTCTGCTTTTATTGTGCAGGGGCAGATCACTTCCGCCTTCAATGTCCTCAGAGACCCAGGGTTGGCAGGGTTGAACATAGCAGAGTGGGATTCAGAACAGGAGACACCCAGGTTGTCGGTTCTTTGTGTGCCTCCCTTGTGGATAATGAAAAAAACAAATCCAGGATTCTGTTACCGGTCTCCCTAACCTGGAGGGGGTTCACCTCAAGACTGAGGCGTTTTTGGACTCTGGGGCCTCAGGCAATTTTATAGATAAGAATTTTGCTGCAAAAACCTTATACCACTGGTTCTCAGGGAAAGGCCTCTAAGGGTGGAGGCCATAGATGGTAACCCCCTGGCATGTCCTCATATCACTCACGATACAGTCGCTGTATGTATGAAAACAGGAGTTTTGCACCAGGAGACAATAAGATTTCAAATCATTGAATCACCCTCATGTCCTGTCGTCCTGGGTTTCCATGGTTAACAGAGCACAACCCAGTAGTCGATTGGGTCCAGAGAGACATAAAATGTTGGGGTCAGAGTTGTCAGTCTAAGTGCCTAGGCACAGTTAATGTGATTGGTAGCCTCAATATTGCCACAGCCCCTCCTTTGTCCACAGAGGTCCCTGAATGTTACCGGGCATTAAAGGAGGTGTTCTCTAAGGCCAGGACTGAGGTTCTACCACCACATCGTCCATACGACTGTGCTATTGACTTGCTCCCCGGTACGATGCCTCCTAGGGGTCACGTATACCTTTGTCACAAAGGGAGAACGACATTATGGAGGAGTATATAAGGGAGAATCTGGAACGAGGATTCATCAGACGGTCCTCCTCTCCAGCAGGAGCAGGTTTCTTTTTTGTCTCCAAGAAAGAGGGAGATCTGCGACCTTGCATCGACTATAGGGGTTTAATAGGATCACTATAAGAAATGCATATCCTATACCTCTCATAACAGAATTGTTTGACCGATTAAAAGGGGCTCGTGTCTATACCAAGCTTGATTTACGCGGAGCGTACAACCTGGTCAGGGTTAAAAAGGGAGACGAATGGAAAACGGCTTTTAATACACGTAGCGGGCATTACGAATACCTGGTGATGCTTTTGGGTTATGTAATGCGCCAGCCGTCTTTCAGGACCTGATAAATGACACTCTAAGGGAATTCCTGCAAGAATTCGTCATAGTATATCTGGATGATATCCTGATATACTCTCCTGATGTGGACACTCATCATGTCCACGTAAAACAAGTGTTGAAAAAACTATTGAAGGCTGGATTGTACTGTAAGCTAGAAAAATGTCTATTCGACATAGCAACCGTGCAATTCCTTGGTTATATTATAACTCCTGGGGGGTTTCAAATGGATCCAAGAAGCTCTCAGCTATTCTCGACTGGCCTTTACCCCAAGGACTTAAAGCCATTCAGAGGTTTCTGGGGTTTACGAACTATTACAGAAGGTTCATTAAAGATTTTTCGGCCTTGGTGGCCCCTCTCACGGCTATGACAAAGAAAGGGGTGGGAAATCAGAAATGGACACCTCAAGCCACTCAAGCCTTTGAGGCATTAAAGCAAGCCTTTACTACTGCTCCTGTTCTCCGGCATCCAGATCGGCTCTGCCTTTCCAATTAGAAGTTGACGCCTCCGAACTAGGCCTTGGTGCAGTCTTGTCCAAGGGAGGCTCCTGACAAACCCTTGCATCCATGCGGCTTCTATTCTCGAAAGTTGTCCCCGGCAGAGAAGAACTATGACATTGGAAATAGAGAATTGTTAGCAGTCATCGCGGCCTTGGCCGAATGGAGATACTTATTAGAAGGGTCTAAGGACCCCATTGTTATCATAACCGACCATAAGAATCTCACGTACATTGGAGATGCCAAACGTTTAAACTCCAGACAAGCGAGATGGTCATTGTTTCTTTCAAGTTTTAATTACGTGCTTACCTATAGACCTGGGTCCAGAAACATTAAAGCAGACGCATTGTCGAGACAATATGAGTCCTATGAACATAATATCCAAGATCAACATCCCATTGTACCCCAGGAGAGGATTATAGCCGCTACCACGATTAGTGTTTCGTCTCCTCTAATGAAAAGGTTGCAGACCGTCCAGGGTGCAGCTCCTGGGGGAAACCTCCCGCGAGACTCTTTGTACCTGAGAACGAAAGAGAAGAGGTACTCAACATATATCATGACAATAAAACTTCCGGGCATATGGGTATCACCAAGACTGTGTCTAGTATCAGTAAACTCCTCTGGTGGCCCACGTTGCGCCGAGATGTCAAAGATTACATCGCTGTGTGCGAAGTGTGCACAAGGCAGAAAAGTCCCAAAACAGCACCCATTGGCTTACTCCAGCCTTTGCCGATCCCCGAACGACCCTGGTCACATGTAGCCATGGATTTTATAGTAGAGCTACCTGAGTCAAGAGGGAATACAGTGATACTTACGATCATAGATCGATTTTCCAAGATGGGTCACTATGTTCCTCTTCAGAAACTACCTTCGGCAGCTGAACTGGTGCCCATATTCATTACCAATGTGGTCCGCATTCACGGTGTCCCTCAGGAGATAGTCTCTGATAGGGGGACCCAATTCATCTCCGGATTCTGGAGAGGGTTTTGTAAGAACGTGGGGATAGACCTCTCTTTCTCTTCGGCTTATCACCCCCAGACCAATGGAGCAGCAGAACGAGCAAACCAAAACGTAGAGAAATATCTCAGGTGCTTCATCTCAGAACAGCAAGATAACTGGTCAGATCTGCTACCGTGGGCAGAATATGCTATTAACAGCGCAGTGAGTGAATCCTCAGGTCATTCTCCTTTCTTCACTGTTTATGGCTTTGATCCTCCCGTGCTCCCGCACGTTTCCTGATACCACGATTCCTGCTTTAGATAAACAACTGGCATCATTGAAGGAGACTTGGGGAAGAGTGGACGGGCACTGGAGGAGAGTAGTGCCATTCAGAAAAACAAGGCCGACAGGCACAGGAGGCAGGCACCCGTGTATCAAGTTGGGGACAGGGTTTGGCTGTCTTCACGTAATATCAAGCTCTTAGTGCCTTCCATGAAGTTGGCTCCTAGGTATATCGGCCCCTATAAGATTCTACGGCGACTCAACCCTGTCTCCTATGCTTTGGCGTTACCCCCCATTTTAAAATACACAATGTGTTCCATGTAACCTTTTGAAGCCGTTGTTATGTAACCGGTACACCAAAGTCCATGCTCCACCGCCTCCTGTCTCTGTGGAGGGCGAGGAGGAATTCGAAGTTAAGGCCATTCTGGGTGCCAGGCTGTCTAGGGGTCCTTGCAGTATTTGGTCGATTGGGTGGGGTACGGTCCAGAGGATCGTTCTTGGGTACCGGCTGCGGAAGTCCATGCTCCTAGGCTAGTGAAGGCCTTCTATTTGGCACACCCCCGTGCCCCTGGGGGTCGTCCAGTGGCCGCCCCTGGAGGGGGGGGTTCTGTCACGGGGACCCAGGGGATGGGGCGCCTGGCAGCAGCTTCCTCGCTGCTCGCTGGCCAGGCGCCGAATGTAAGCGCTTCCGGGCCCGCTCACGTGGGACGCCGAGGGGCGGGGCCTGGCGCTGTGACGCGGACCCGCCGGGTTTAAATCCCAGTCTCTCCCATACACCGGTGCCCTGACGTGGTATTCACATCCCGCAGAGCTCTTGTGTTATTTTCCTGAACGTATCCTCTTGTGTATTGATCCCTGGCATTGGCAAACGAACCCTCCTGTGTACCGACCCTGGCATTGGCAAACGAACCCTCCTGTGTACCGACCCCTGGCATTGGCAAACGAACCCTCCTGTGTACCGACCCCTGGCATTGGCAAACGAACCCTCCTGTGTACCGACCCCTGGCATTGGCAAACGAACCCTCCTGTGTACCGACCCCTGGCATTGGCAAACGAATCTCCTTGTGTATGACTCCTGACGTTTGCATATACTCTTTCTAGGTTCTGCCCTTAACGTTGGTACCGAGGTCAGTCTGTGTGGCATCCTAAGCACACATCAGACTACCTCTGCTATTACTAAAGTCCTAGGGAGGACTTGTGATCTAGTCTGTACCCCTGTCTGGTATTTCCCTTTCTTTGTCTGTTACCTGTTTCGTTGCCTTTATAGCTTTGCCGACCACTCAAGGATCGGAAGAGTAGAAAGAGAGTTGCATAAAGAGATTTATATCTTAGCAGTCAGAAAGATTCGTGACTATACCTATTCCATACCTCTGTCTGGTGTTACCCCTTATTCATATACTGTCTGGTTATTTGTCTGTTTAGTATCACCGACCATTCAAGGATCGGAAGGGTAGAGAGAGCGGTCTGCGTAAAGGGACCACACTTTTGGTTATCAAGGGGATCCGTGACAGCGAGCGCGAAGCCGCATGCTTCGGACGCTCGCAGGGAGCGAATACGCAGCGGAGGGTGAGACACCCGCCCTTAGGGTGACGGTGTCACCCTAAAGGCGGGTGTCACCTGGTGCGGGCCACACCCCCCGCCCCCACGTTACGACGCCAGTGGAGTTAAGCCATCTATCTATATATATAAACGCGAAAGTCTTGACTGACAGACTCATCAACGCCCAGCTGAAACCGTTTAACCTAGGAACGTGAAATTTTGAAGGTGCACTGTTTTTATGATGTAGGCACCCACTAAGGAAGGATTTTTGGAAACTCCACCCCTAAGGGGGTGAAAAAGGCGGTTGAATATTTTAAACAGGATACCTATAGCTCAAAAACAGAAGATGCTACAGATGTGAAAATCTGTATTTAGATTCATCTTGAAAAATAAAAAAAATGCGTATTTTACCGTTTTTCAAAAATTCAACTGGGGGCAAAAAAAGGGGGGTTGATTATTTTAAATATTTTGAACAGGATACCTATATCTTAAAAACAGAAGATGGTACAGACGTGAAAATCGGTATTTAGATTCATCTTGACAATAAAAAACATGCATTTTATCATTTTCTGAAAATTCCTTGGGGGGGCAAAAAAAGGGGGGTTGAATACTTTTATCATAAACGCGAAAAGTCCTGACTGACTCATCAATGCTCAGCTGAAACTGTTTAACTTAGGAACGCGAAATTTTGAAGGTGCACTGTTTTTATGATGTGGGCACACTAAGCAAGGATTTTTGGAAACTCCACCTAAGGGGGTGAAAAGGGGGGGTTGAATATTTTAAACCGGATACCTATAGCTCAAAATCAGAAGATGTTACAGACGTGAAAATCGGTATTTAGATTCGTCTTGAAAAATAAAAAAAACATGTATTTTACCATTTTCTGAAAATTCCATGGGGATCTAAAATGGGGGGTTAAATACATCTATATATATATATATATATATATATATAAACGCGAAAGTCCTGACTGACTGACTCATCAACGCCCAGCTGAAACCGTTTAACCTAGGAACCTGAAATTTTGAAGGTGCATTGTTTTTATGATGTAGGCGCCCACTAAGGAAAGATTTTTGGAAAATCCACACAAAAGGGGGTTGAATATTTCAAACAGGATACCTATAGCTCAAAAACAGAAGATGCTACAGATGTTAAAATCGGTATTTAGATTCGTCTTGAAAAATAAAAAAACACGTATTTTACCGTTTTTAAAAAATCTAAGTGGGGGGGCGAAAAAAGGGGTTGAATATTTTAAATGGAATACCCGTATCTCCAAAACAGACGATGTAACAGTCCTGAAAATTGGTATTTAGATTGGTCTTGAAAAATAAAACAAACGTATTTTACCATGTTCTGAAATTTCTCGGGGGGGCAAAAGGGGGGTTGAATACTTTTATCAGTATACCTATATTTCAAAAACCGAAGATGTCACGGGTGTGAAATTTGGTATTTACAATCTTCGTGAAAAAAAACAAACATGTTTTTTGCCATTTTCCACAAATCCAATTGGGGGGGGGGGTCGGGGGAAAGGGGTCTGAATATTTTTTATCATTATGCCTATATTTCAAAAATCAAAGATGTTACAGACGTGAAATTTGGTATTTACAATCTTCGTGAAAAATAAAACCGGTGTTTTACCATTTTCCAAAAATCCCAAGTGGGGGGGGTGAAAAAAAGGGGGAGCTGAATACTTTTAATCAGGATACCTATATCTCAAAAACAGAAGATGTTACAGACGTGAAAATTGGTATTTAGATTCGTCTTAACAAAAAAACACTTATTTTACCATTTTCCAAAAAGTCAGTGGGAAGGGGGCAAAAAGGGAGGGTTGAATACTTTTATCAGTATACCTATGTTTCAAAAACCAAAGATGTTACAGGTGTGAAATTTGGTATTTACAATCTTCGTGAAAAAATCCAAACATGTGTTTTGACATTTCCACAAATCCAAAAAAAGGGGGGGGTCGAGGGAAAGGGGTCTGAATACTTTTATCAGTGTATCTATAGTTCAAAATCCAAGATGTTACAGGTGTGAAGTTTGATAATTACAATCTTTTGAAAATAAAGAAACACGTGTTTTACCATTTTCCAAAAATCCAAGTGAGGGGGCAAAAAAAAGGGGGTGAATACTTTTAAACAGGATACCTACGTGTCAAAAACATAAGATGTTACAGACGTGAAAATTGGTATTTAGATTTGTCTTGAGAAACAAAAAAACACCTATTTTACCATTTTCCAAAAATCCAGTGGGAGGGGGAAAAAAGGGGGGTTGAATACTTTTATCAGTATACCTATATTTCAGAAACCAAAGATGTTACAGGTGTGAAATCTGGCACTTACAATCTTGAAAAATAAAAAAACACATGTTTTACCATTTTCCAAGAATCCCACGTGGTGGGTGATAAAAGGGGGGTGAATACTTTTCAACAGGATACCTAGATCTCAAAAACAGAAGATGTTACAGACGTGAAAACTGGTATTTAGATTCGTCTTGAATTAAAACACGTATTTTACCATTTTCCAAAAATCCAGTGGGGGGGCAAAAAGGGGGATGATTACCTTTATCACTATAGCTATATTTCAAAAACCAATGATGTTACAGGTGTGAAATTTGATATTTACAATCTTCATGCAACAAAAAAAAACATGTTTTACCATTTTCCAAAAATCCAGTTAAGGGGGGTGGGGGAAAGGGATGTGAATACTTTTATCAGTATACCTATATTTCAAAAACCAAAGATGTTACGGGTGTGAAATTTGGCACTTACATTCTTCTTGAAAAATAAAAAAACACATGTTTTACAATTTTCCAAAAATCCCAAGTGGGGGGAAAGGGGGGTTCTACCAAAAAAAACCACAAGCTTCTTTTAAAAAATCATTAACAAATCCTAAAATCCACGCGAGCGAAGCCGCAGGCAAAAGCTAATCTGACTGACTCATCAACGCCCAGCTGAAACCGTTTAACCTAGGAATGTGACATTTTGAAGGTGCACTGTTTTTATGATGTAGGCACCCACTAAGGAAGGATTTTTGGAAACTCCGCCCCTAAGGGGGTGAAAAAGGGGGTTGAATATTTTAAACAAGATACCTATATCTTAAAAACAGAAGATGCTACAGATGTGAAAATCGGTATTTAGATTCTTCTTGAAAAATAAAAAACACGTATTTTAACGTTTTTAAAAAATTCAACTGGGGCAAATAAAGGGGGTTGAATATTTAAAATATTTTAAACAGTGACTTTTGAAATTAACTAAAAAAAAAACATTCATAAGGGGCATGCTAAAACATATAATTTTAAAAAGGCCAACTTTATTAAAATAAAGGAAGCTCTTAATGTCATTGACTGGCAGAAACTCTTTCACGGGAAAAACACTGAGGATAAGTGGAATATCTTTAAACTAATACTAGAAAAGTACACGTCACAATATATTCCACTGGTTAATAAATATAAAAGAAACAGACTGAAAGGAATGTGGCTTAGTAGGAAGGTAACTAAGGAAATGAAAAATAAAAAAAAGGCATTTAAAGCTTTTAAATTTGATAAATCTGAGGCATCCTATAAAGCATATAGGGCAGCCAATAAAGCATGTAAAAATGCGATTAGATGGGCTAAACTAGAAAATGAAAAAGAAATCGCCAAAGAGAGCAAGACCAACCCTAAAAGATTCTTTAGGTACATAAATTCTAAAAAAAACAAGAGTGAAAATGTAGGTTCACTAAAATCTGAGTCAGGGGTATTGTTAACTGAAGATCAGGATAAAGCAGAAATTTTAAATGATTATTTTTCTTCAGTATTTATCAAAGAGAAACCTATAACAGGAGACATGAAATTCATTAATAAAAACTTACTAATACAAAGTGACTGGTTGACTCAGGACAAAGTTTTGCAGAAATTAAACAATGTGAATGTGAATAAAGCCCCAGGGCCAGATGGAATTCACCCACAAGTACTGAGAGAGCTATGTGTTGAAATATGTAAACCTCTGTTTTTAATCTTTCAAGATTCTTTTCTTTCAGGAATAGTACCAGAGGATTGGAGAAAAGCTGACGTGGTCCCTATTTTTAAGAAAGGTTTAAAATTTGTGCCTGGGAATTATAGACCTGTGAGCTTAACATCTGTTGCTGGGAAGTATTTGAGGGGTTACGAAGGGATAATATTCAGGAATTTATTGGGAGGTATAATGTAATTGGCAAAAATCAGCATGGTTTCATGAAACACAGATCATGTCAGACTAACCTAATTACGTTCTATGAGCAAGTAAGTAGAAGTATAGATCAGGGGGTCGCAGTGGATGTGATTTACTTAGATTTTGCCAAAGCTTTGGACACAGTTCCACACAAAAGGTTACTATTTAAATTGAGAAAAAATGGTCTAGATGAAAATACTTGTTCTTGGATAGAAAACTGGCTAAAAGACAGGGTACAAAGAGTGGTCATAAATGGTACATTTTCAAGATGGACACCAGTGGTAAGCGGTGTCCCTCAGGGGTCTGTTATAGGACCAATACTATTCAATTTATTTATAAATGACCTTGAGATAGGAATTGAAAGTCATGTATCAGTGTTTGCAGATGACACAAAACTAGGAAAAGTAATACAATGTGAGCAGGATGTTACTTCGCTGCAGAGGGATTTAGATAAATTGGGGGACTGGGCACTTAAATGGCAGATGAGATTTAATCTAGATAAATGCAAAGTTATGCACTTTGGAGTGAAGAACACGCAAGTAATTTATACCCTAAATGGTACGGAGATAGGGAAATCCAAGCAGGAGAAGGATTTGGGAATAATCATAGACTTCAAACTAAGTAACAATGTGCAATGTCAAACAGCAGCCGCCAAGGCCAGCAAAGTATTGGCATGCATTAAAAGGGGAGTTCACTCACGGGATGAAAACATAATTTTGCCTCTGTATAAATCAATGGTCAGGCCGCACCTTGAATATGCCGTGCAATTTTGGGCACCTGTCTTAAAAAAAGATATTATAGCGTTAGAAAAAGTGCAGAGACGGGCAACTAAATTAATAAGGGGAATGGAAGGGTTAAGTTATGAGGAAAGACTAACAAGCTTAAACCTGTTTAGTTTAGAGAAACGGCGCCTTAGAGGGGATCTGATAACCTTATATAAATATATACGGGGCCATTATCAACCATTGTCTGATAACCTATTCATTAACACGTCTATACATAGGACAAGGGGTCATCCATTTAGACTGGAAGAAAGAAAATTTGGCTTAAAGCATAGAAAGGGTTATTTTACGGTGAGAACAATAAAGCTGTGGAATTCTCTGCCTGTTGAGGTGGTTGGGTCAGAGTCTGTACAGACTTTTCAAAAACGACTGGATGACTTCTTGCAGACACAGAATATTAAGGGTTATAATATTTAATATGTGGGTAAAAGCTTCTTGATCCAAGGAGAAATCTGACTGGCATTCTGGGGTCAAGAAGGAATTTTTTCCCGGTATGTTGCATATTTCAGACTGGGTTTTTTGCCTTCTTTTGGATCAACAGCAGTAGGTTATGTGGGAGAGGCTGAACCTGATGGACGCATGTCTTTTTTCAGCCTATATAACTATATAACTATATAACAGGATACCTATATCTTAAAAACAGAAGATGGTACAGATGTGAAAATCAGTATTTAGATTCAACTTGACAAATAAAAAAACACGAATTTTACCATTTTCTGAAAATTCCTTGGGGGGGGGGCAAAAAAAGGGGGTTGAATACTTTTATCATAAACGCGAAAGTCCTGACTGGCTGACTCCTCAATGCTCAGCTGAAACCGTTTAACCTAGGTACGTGAAATTTTGAAGGTGCACTGTTTTTATGATGTGGGCACCCACTAAGCAAGGATTTTTGGAAACTCCGCCCCTAAGGGGGTGAAAAAGGGGGTTGAACATTTTAAACAGGATACCTATAGCTCAAAAACAGAAGATGCTACAGATGTGAAAATCGGTATTTAGATTCGTCTTGAAAAATAAAAAAACACGTATTTTAGCGTTTTTCAAAAATGCAAGTGGGGGCGAAAAAAGGGGGTTGAATATTTTAAACGGGATACCTGTATCTCCAAAACAGACGATGTAACAGTCCTGAAAATTGGTATTTAGATTAGTCTTGATAAATAAAACAAGTATTTTACCATGTTCTGAAAATTCCTTGGGGGGCAAAAAGGGGGTTGAATACTTTTATCAGTATACCTGTATTTCAAAAACCAAAGATGTTACGGGTGTGAAATTTGGTATTTCCAATCTTCGTGAAAAAAACAAACATGTTTTTGCCATTTTCCACAAATCCAAAAAAGTGGGGGGGGTCGAGGGAAAGGGGTCTGAATAATTTTTATCATTATACCTATATTTCAAAAATCAAAGATGTTACAGACGTGAAATTTGGTATTTAGATTCGTCTTGAGAAACAAAAAACCACATATTTTCCCATTTTCCAAAAATTCAGTGGGAGGGGGCAAAAAGGGGGGGTTGAATTCTTTTATCAGTATACCTATATTTCAAAAACCAAAGATGTTACAGGTGTGAAATTTAGTATTTACAATCTTCATGAAAAAAATCCAAACATGTGTTCTGCCCTTTTTCCACAAATCAAAAAAAGGGGGGGGGGGTCGAGGGAAAGGGGTCTGAATACTTTTATCAGTGTATCTATAGTTCAAAAACCAAGATTTTACAGGTCTGAAGTTTGGTAATTACAATCTTTTGAAAATAAAGAAACACCTTTTTCTACCATTTTCCAAAAATCCAAGTAAAAAAAGGGGGGTGAATACTTTTAAACAGGATACCTACGTGTCAAAAACAGAAGATGTTACAGACGTGAAAATTGGTATTTAGATTTGTCTTCAGAAACAAAAAAACACCTATTTTACCATTTTCCAAAAATCCAGTGGGAGGGGGAAAAAAGGGGGGTTGAATACTTTTATCAGTATACCTATATTTCAAATACCAAAGATGTTACAGGTGTGAAATCTGGCACTTACAATCTTCTTCAAAAATAAAAAAAACACATGTTTTACCATTTTCCAAGAATCCCACGTGGTGGGTGAAAAAAGGGGGGGTGAATACCTTTCAACAGAATACCTATATCTCAAAAGCAGAAGATGTTACAGACGTGAAAATTGGTATTTAGATTCGAAAATCCAGTTAAGGTGGGTGGGGGAAAGGGATGTGAATACTTTTATCAGTATACCTATATTTCGAAAACCAAAGATGTTACAGGTGTGAAATTTGGCACTTACATTCTTCTTCAACACGTTTTACAATTTTCCAAAAATCCAAAGTGGGGGGGAAAGGGGGGGTTCTACCAAACAAACCTCAAGCTTCTTAAAAAAAATCAATTTTAACAAATCCTAAAATCCACGCGAGCGAAGCCGCGGGTAAAAGCTAGTTTATATATATATATATAAACGCAAAAGTCCTGACTGACTGACTGACTCATCAACGCCCAGCTGAAACCGTTTAACCTAGGAACATGAAATTTTGAAGGTGCACTGTTTTTATGATGTGGGCACCCACTAAGCAAGGATTTTTTGAGTCTCCGCCCCTAAGGGGGTGAAAAAGGGGTTGAATATTTTAAACTGGATACCTATAGCTCAAAATCAGAAGATGTAACAGACGTGAAAATCGGTATTTAGATTCTTCTTGAAAAATAAAAAAACAGGTATTTTACCGTTTTTCAAATATTCGACTGGGGGGTGAAAAAAGGGCTTTGAATATTTTAAAAATTTTAAACAGGATACCTATATCTTAAAAACAGAAGAGGGGGGCGGAGCTGACTGCCGACAGAGAAGGTCGCATTTTGCTGAGCTCCTCGAGGCTTGCCTCATTTCTTGAAGATCCTTGCGACCTACCTTCGGCTGCTGTGCTCGATGGGGAGAGGACTGTGCAGGGGGACCCCTTGATCTGTGCCAGGTCCTTTTTGTGCTCTTTCGGAGCTGATTGGGGCACTTTGCGATCTCCGGCCTGTTTTTGAGGCCTATCCTGGGCGGCCATCTTTGAGCCTTCGTTGCAGTGATATAGGGATCCGTATCCCCCCTTTCTTGAAGCGGTGGGGCCCTGATGGAGTGCCTGGATGGGTGCCTGTCCTGGCTATCGGAGGAGGGGGAGCGGCCACTAACCCGCAGGGATGTCTGGCGCCTGGTAGCTGAGTTGCGGCTCGGCAGGGATGCAGCTGCTCCGTCTGGAGGTGTGACTGAGGGCCCCCTGCGTGAGTGTGATGTGCTTACCTGCTCGGTCAAGAGGAGTGATGAGGTATGGAGACCAGGGAACGGCGGTCCTGAAGACGTATTGCAGCAGATCGACTGCGGTGATCCGGCTGGGTTGCTCCATGTGCCGATTGTGTCCGGCTTGCCTCCTTCACGTGGGCTCTCAGAGGGAAACGTCCAGGAGGATTCCGGGTTCCAGGAGGGCCCTGCGACACTCGAGACATCGGGAAGATCTCCCCGTGCGATGATGCTGTCGGCCCAGCTGTTTCTTGGGATGCAGCGGGGTATGGAGACCCCTGGTGGCCCTGGAACAGAGGCTGCCTGGAGGCTGTGTAGATGGCGAGCCCTTCTCCCCCCGGACTTCCTAGGGGACGTCCTGAGTGATAATCCACGCATTGACCTGTTGCCACTGCCGACTTTGATCTTGCTCCTGGATGGTGGACGTGAGAAGCTCGTGTGTCTTAATTTTGCCCTGGACACTGGCTGACCTGGATAGCCCCACTCCCGGATTCCTGGCTGCTGAACTCATCTACATGGCTGTTTCCTCATTTTCCCCCTCAGAAGTGTTTACCCCCTGATGTTTTTTCCCTGCTGACATTTCCCTCCCCCCACACACATTGTTTTGAGGACTCTTGCTGAGTTTTTCTCTCCCCCCCCAGACACTCTTTAGCGGACTTTCCTTCACCTGACCAGGACGTGGATTGCCATGACTGCCTGGGCATCTGGCCCACCCCCCCTTTTTTTTTTTTTTTTTTTTTTTTTTTTTTTTTTTTTTTTTTTTTTTTTTTTTTTTTTATTTTTATTTCTTTTTGTGTGCGGGACGATAGGTTGCCCTGGGTGAGCCATTGGAGCGGATACCATGGCTCTGTCTGCTCCCTCTGGCCCCAGGACGCCTGGCCCTGTGGCCCCTTCCGTGGCCTCCAGTCATCTTGCGAGGTTGCTGGAGCGAGCCAGGAATGCTACTTTTTCCTGGGCTGTCCCCACCTTCTTTTTCCCTTTTTTTTATTTTTTTTTTATTATTCTTTTATGTGGGTGCCCCGTCCCCTGTCTGACGACGAGACTACCTCCCTGGTTACTTATGTCTGAGTGTCCTTCCCCCTCCCTTTTATTTTTTTTGCTATCATTGAACCTTGCTGGCTCTTCTCGTTTTTTGTTTGTTTCTGTATGATCTGGTGTGTCCCCCCCCCTTCCTATTTTGGATAACCCCTGCCACACTACGTGTCTCTGTGCTTTTACAATGTGATTTGCAGAGTTTATTCTGATTATATGCCTTTTGAGACTTAGCCCTGTGTGGCTGCTGTACCGTCCTTCTATACTGTATGTGTTATTGCTGATGCCTTTTCAAAATAAAAATCTTGAATACAAAAAAAAAAAAAAAAAAAAAAAAAAAAAAAAAACAGAAGATGTTACAGATGTTTAAATCGGTATTTAGATTCATCTTGACAAATAAAAAACACGTATTTTACCATTTTCTGAAAATTTCTTGGGGGGGCAAAAAGGGGGGTTGAATACTTTTATCATAAATGAGAAAGTCCTGACTGACTGATTGACTCATCAATGCTCAGCTGAAACGGTTTAACCTTAGGAACGTGAAATTTTGAAGGTGCACTGTTTTTATGATGTGGGCACCCACTAAGGAAGGATTTTTTGAAACTCCGCCCCTAAGGGGGCGAAAAAGGGGTTGAATATTTTAAACTGGATACCTATAGCTCAAAAACAGAAGATGCTACAGATGTGAAAATCGGTATTTAGATTCGTCTTGAAAAATAAAACAAACACGTATTTTACCATTTTCTGAAAATTTCATGGGGGGCTAAATACATCTATAGATATATATGTAAATGCAATAGTCCTGACTTACTGACTCATCAACGCCCAGCTGAAACCGTTTAACCTAGGAACGTGAAATTTTGAAGGTGCACTGTTTTTATGATGTAGGCACCCACTAAGGAAGGATTTTTGGAAAATCCACCCCTAAGGGGGTGAAAAAGGGGGTTGAATATTTTAAACAGGATACCTATAGCTCAAAAACAGAAGATGCTACAGATGTGAAAATCGGTATTTAGATTCGTCTTGAAAAATAAAAAAACACGTATTTTACCATTTTTCAAAAATCCAAGTGGGGGGCAAAAAAAGGGGGTTGAATATTTTAAACAGGATACCTGTATCTCCAAAACAGACAATGTTACAGACCTGAAAATTGGTATTTAGATTCGTCTTGAAAAATAAAACATGTATTTTACCATGTTCTGAAAATTCCTTGGCGGGCAAAAAGGGGGGGGGTTGAATACTTTTATCAGTATACCTATATTTCAAAAACCGAAGAGGTTACGGGTGTGAAATTTGTTATTTACAATCTTCATGAAAAAAACAAACATGTTTTTTGCCATTTTCCACAAATCCAATTGGGGGGTCGGGGGAAAGGGGTCTGAATATTTTTATCATACCTATATTTCAAACACCAAAGATGTTACAGACGTGAAATTTGGTATTTACAATCTTCTTGAAAAACAAAAACCGGTGTTTTACCATTTTCCAAAAATCCCAAGTGAGGGGATGAAAAAAAGGGGGAGCAGAATACTTTTAAAAAGGACACCTACAGTTGTGTTCAAAATTATTCAACCCCCAATGCTGTAAAGGGTTTTAGGGAATTTAGTGTACATTTGTAATTGTATTCAGAATGAAATCCTACAAGGACTTTTTAAAGAACCATATGCAACTAAAATGACATCAATTGGTTTTGTAATACAGTAGTAAATGTTTCTTTTGTGAATTCTTCATTGACACAATTATTCAACCCCTTAAAGACTACCACTCTGAAGAACAGAGGTTCATTCAAGTGTTTTCACTCAGGTATTGAAAACACCTGTGGATATCACGGAGCAGCAATAAAGCATAATAAGCACCAATTAGGCAGCTTTAAAATGACTGTGATACTCAGCTCCTTCTAGACATTTACTGCTGTGGTTACAAACATGGTGAAGTCAAGAGAATGGTCCAGGAAGACAAGAGAAGAGGTGATTACTCTTCACAGGAAGGGCAATGGCTATAAGAAGATTGCAAAGATGTTAAAAATACCAAGAGAGACCATAGGAAGCATCATTCGCAAATTCAAGGCAAAGGGCACAGTTGAAACTCTACCTGGTCGTGGCAGAAAGAAGATGCTGACTTCGACTGTTGTGCGCTACCTGAAGCGTAGAGTGGAGAAAAGTCCCCGTGTGACTGCTGAGGAACTGAGAAAAGATTTGTCAGATGTGGGTACTGAAGTTTCAGCTCAGACAATACGACGCACACTGCGTAATGAAGGCCTCCATGCCAGAACTCCCAGGCGCACCCCCTTGCTGTCTCCAAAGAATAAGAAGAGTCGACTGCAGTATGCCAAAAGTCATGTGGACAAACCACAGAAGTTTTGGGATAGTGTTCTGTGGACTGATGAAACAAAATTAGAACAGTTTGGGCCCATGGATCAACGCTATGTTTGGAGGAGGAAGAACAAGGCCTATGAAGAAAAGAACACCTTGCCTACTGTGAAGCATGGCGGGGTGTCAATCATGCTTTGGGGCTGTTTTGCTTCTGTAGGTACAGGGAAGCTTCAGCGTGTGCAAGGTACCATGAATTCTCTTCAGTACCAGGAGATATTGGATGACAATGTGATGCAGTCCGTCACAAACCTGAGGCTTGGGAGACGTTGGACCTTTCAACAGGACAATGATCCCAAGCATACCTCCAAGTCCACTAGAGCATGGTTGCAGATTAAAGGCTGGAACATTTTGGAGTGGCCATCGCAGTCACCTGACTTAAATCCGATTGAGAACCTCTGGTGGGACTTAAAGAAAGCAGTTGCAGTGCGCAATCCTAAGAATGTGACTGAACTGGAGGCTTTTGCCCATGACGAATGGGCGAAGATACCCGTAGATGGCTGCAAGACACTTGTGTCAAGCTATGCTTCACGTTTAAAAGCTGTTATAACTGTAAAAGGATGTTGTACTAAGTACTAAGATTGAATGTCACTTGGGGGTTGAATAAAACTGATAATGATGTGAGCACAGAAAAGACATCTGTGGTTATTTCATTATAAATGTTATGTTATATTTGTCTGACCTACACGTGCCTCTTTGATTTAATTGTAAGCAAGATGACTGAATGATCAAACTCAATGTCAAACTGGCCAAAACACTCAATTTCAGTGGGGGTTGAATAATTTTGAACACAACTGTATATCTCAAAAACAGAAGATGTTACATACGTGAAAAATGGTATTTAGATTCGTCTTGAGAAACAAAAAAACACCTATTTTACCATTTTCCAAAAATTCAGTGGGAGGGGGGCAAAAAGGGGGGGTTGAATACTTTTATCGATATACCTATATTTCAAAAACCAAAGATGTTACAGGTGTGAAATTTGGTATTTACAATCTTTGTGAAAAAACCCAAACATGTGTTTTGCCATTTTCCACAAACCCAAATAAGGGGGGGGGGTCGAGGGAAAGGAGTCTGAAACTTTTATCAGTATATCTATAGTTCAAAAACCAAGATGTTACAGGTGTGAAGTGAATAAAAAGGAAACCTCTTTTTTACATTGTAACTTTATAATAGCCATGTTTAACCCCATAACGAAGGGTGGGTGTTGCCCGTCGGGTGGGGGTTAATGCCAGCGAGGCATACTAGTTCGCCTCACTGACAGGTGCTGTCTTGGGCCTCTGATTTGGCCCGCTCACGAAGCCAACGTGCAATTCAAGTAACTGGCTGCAGGGGGACAGCCTTAGTTCAGGCAGTCGCTCTGCAGCCAAAGGCAGGCAGCGCACGCCAGCTGTAGGGAGGGGCCGAGGCTGCCCATTAAAGTCAACGGAGCATACCACTCGTGTCTTCAAGGCCCACCAGCTGCTCGGCCGGAATGGTATGTCATGAGGCGGGAAAGGGTTAAAAGGAAAAAGCTGTATGATGCTGGTAGAAAATAAGCTTTTTTGGCCAATTTACTGGCCTACATTTTTTCCAACCAACACTATTACGCTCTTCGCGTTAAAACGCGGGCGCAAGGGAGGAAAACTCGCAGTTTTCCCCCTTGCGCTCGGGTTTTAACGCTGGATTACAATGCAGGCGCAAAAAATGCTGCCTGCATTGTTATCGAGCGTAAAACTCAGGGATGCTCGTGGCAGTGCTGAGCACAGCCGCGAGCATCCACTCGCTGGAGTCCATAAGACTCCACTGAGTTCCTCCCTGCCAGTCACGTGACCAGCCGGCTCTTGCCTCGCGAGATCCGGCCGGTCGGCATAGGGATACAGAGGGAGAGAGACTGGGGTGACATTTTCCCCCAGTCTTTCCCTGCTCCCGCCGGCCGGAGGAGGTGCTTGGAGCCGCGGTCCTCGCCGGGGACAGAGGGTTAGTATCGGAGTCTGTTTTTTATTTTTAAAGCGGGTGTTAACGGATTCTGCAGAAGCGGAATTTGTTAACACCAAGTTCTAGCTCTGGTTAACTTTGCACTGACCAGAGCCAGGCGTTAATCAGTGCTGAGACTTTGTAATTCCAGCGCTGATTAACACTTCGCGCTTCCCATGTTAAACATAGGGAGCACAAAGTACAGTAACCTCGCGCAGCGCAAGGTACCAAACGGGTTTTTAACCCATTTGTGTTTGGATTGTAATATGCGGTAAATACCGCGGCAAGCGTAAATGCTCACGCAGGTGAGTGTTAACGTTTGCGTATAGAATGTAATAGTGCCCATAATCTTTCAAATCTTAACTAATGCCGAGTTTTAGCAAATGAATCAGTGGATTTGTTTTATAAATATCATCCAATAAAATTAGATCAAGCCCATAATTATCATAAAAAGGGACGGTGAATGCTTTTCTTAATCGACTCACTGTACGTTCCTCTCTGTATGGCAACATGATAATGACACACAGAGAGATTCATTAAGGTTTTGGCAAGGTCTGTCATAGACCACTTTGATATCCAGCCTGCTCTCATTACAATAAGCACTGCCAAGTGCCCAGCCTCAGGAAAAGTTGCTTAAAGGCTACCCGTTTTACACATAATGCATTTTCTAAATTTAGTCTTTCAACATCACTTTTGGTCTATTCAGATGTGCAGGTCATTCTCTTAAACCAGCAGGTCCTCTGTAAAGAAGAAACTGTCCACCCACGCTCTGAAACCAAGCATGGCACAAGTGTGTAGTAATACTGTGTACACCTGCTTCCCTCCCAAAACATATCCTAATTAAAGACAGAAACCTAGCTTCTTCAGTACAGTAGATCCGCGTGTAATTCACTTCTGGAGTAATTAATTACAGGGAATCCTAAATCAGAATATGACACCTGGGACACCATCATTAATAAAAAAATAAAAAAAGATTTGCCCAATTTATTGGTAAGGATCTTATTTGCAGCAACATTTATTTTGTTATACTTTAATGTATCTAATTAATTATAAATAATTTATCCTGAGTAAGACTACCTGTTATCTAGAATGTGTTCATATTGGGCAGAAAAAAAATGGAAAATCTATTATTAATATGACTTGCAAAATAGTTATAGCGTGGAGAGATGTATATGAAATGCAAGTCTTCTTTGGATCTTAATGTCAAGACTTCTGTACCACATCCAGTCGCTTGTAAAAACTTTCAACCTGCTTGTGGATTAGTTTCCATGTCATACACAAGACCTGCTCTTTTACCATTGGTGTGAAATTTACATTCTTGGCTTCACCAGTGACCTCTGACCTGTGGCCCTATTCAAACTGAGCTGTTAGACTAACAGCTTAAGCCATTAATGTTTGTGGCAGTGACTTCAATACAAACCGTTCAAGCCTCTATTCCGACCGAGCTGCAAGATTTGCTTGTGTCTCAGCTGCTTATTTTTGGCTCAGCACTAGAAAAGTGAGCTCTTCTGTGATAACGTGCTATTTTTGACTTGAGACAGTATTCAAATATTGATATAATCTTTGAGATCTTTATGTTAATTCGTTTTGATTTTGCAAAATCACTTCATACAATCCACTCCTCTTCTTGCCGCATGTAGCAGAACACTGACAACCAATAGTTCCAGATGTCCTCCGCAGGACAAGTGTGACTCCGCATTGGCAAGCTTGCACACCGCTGCAGTATTGCTCAGTATTGAATGGCCATTCAAGTAAACCAAAACCTCTGTTTTGTTTCACATGGAGCTATAGGAATAGGCGCAGATAACACTTTTTCTTGTTATGTTTTAAAGATGAACGGGGCTGATTACTTCTTGTTGTTGCAGCTGCCCTGGTAGGGATTAGGCGCGACACTGCTTTTTCTGTATATATATTTTGTGGTGACCTCAGCCAGGTCATTTTTGCTGCTGGAATAAGCGCAGATGACACCTTTTTTTCTTGTTAGGTTTTATACATGAACTGGGCTGATTACTTCTGGTCGTTTCAGTCGCCCTGGTAGGGATTAGGTGCGACACGGCTTATTCTGTATGTATAACAAGAAAAAAGGTTGTCATTTGCGCTTTAGCTCCATGTGAAAAAAACACAGAGGCTCTGGTTTACTTAAATGGCCATTAAAGTATAAGCCCACCCGCCACATCACGGCACCTCTGGACAGGTGGCTCTTAACCCAATGAAACCAAAAGCTGCTTTCTAAACAACCACATATCCTCATGCTGCTTCTCAAAACCTTTTTTTTTCTTGTTATGTTTTATTCATGAAGTGGGCTGGATACTTATGGTCTCCGCTGCCGCGCTGGTGGAGAATAGGTGCAAAGCCGTTTTTTCTGTATATATGTAAACGTTTGTTATATCCCCAGCCAGGTCATAGTTGCTGCTGCCTCTTTCCGTGTTTTCTTTTTTAATCCCCAAGTGGAATTGTTCCTGGTGAGGGTATAAATAGAAACCCACCAGTCTCTCTCTTGGCTGACAAGCAGCATGAGGATATATGGTTGCTTTGGCTAGGGTCAGACGAACGCATTTTTCACGTTGTCCGTGAAAAAGTGCGTTCGAACAAATGGACGTATTTTTTCACGGAATACGCGATAGCGGTCATACGATGCGCATTTTCGTCCGTGATTTTGTAAGCATCATCAATAAAACCCTTTTTGCGTCTGGACGTTATGTTGGCCGGACGTGTGCAGCGTCTGACGTCTCCCAATCACGCAAACACGCCGCTATGCGGTCGCAGCGCACTCTGTACGTCAGTAGTAGCGGTTTGACGTTCTCGAAAAAATGCGTTCGTTTGCCACTTGCGTTGCCCGGACGAACTATCGTGCGGCCGTTCGTCGTATGTTCCCCGGCATTGGACGTCATTTGCTGCTAGCACGGCCGTGATTTTGTGCAGCTAAACGCACGTTAAAACTGCTTTCGTCTGACCTTAGCCTTAGAAAGCAACTTTTGGTTTCATTAGTTTAGGACCGACCTGACCAGAGGTGCTGTGACGTGGCAGATGGGCTTTAAACTTTAATAGCCATTCAAGCAAATCAAAACCTCTGTGTTTTGTTTTGCATGGAGCTACAGTGGTAAGCGCAAATGACAACCTTTTTTCTTGTTATACATACAGAATAAGCAGTGTCGCACCTAAAGTAAAATTAAATCATCTCCATAACATCAAATAAGTGCAAAAGGGGCAGCTCACAGAAAGCCAGTTAAATTATAATGTTCAATGCAGCATAGAGCTTACTGAAGTGCTTACTAATTAGTAGTTGCTATGCTTTTTGAACCAGACATAATGCCTACTCACATGCATTATCTAACACTTATGAGTAAAAGCCCATAATTGTGCAAAATACGTCGTGCTTAATTATTTAACTTGTGTTTTGATGGTTTCTTATGCACTTTTTGGCTGCTACCGAGATGATGAACTTCAAATAAATGCAAGGTTTTCTTAAGAAGTATGGCCTGCATAATTACAGCGGGGTTTTTCTGCATGTGCTAATTGTGCTTAGTGTTTATTGTGGGTCGGTGTTCAGAGCTTTTGTATAGTATAACATGTGTCATAGATTAAATCATTAAATGTCATCCAAAATATACTGTATATACATATATATATATATATATATAATCATCTTTTTTATTTTCCACATTTTGGCTCTATTTGATTTTCAGTCTGCCTCTTCATGAATAAACTAAAAGACAAGCATTGCTAAAGAAATTATGGACATGGGGCTCAATGGCACAAATTCAGGGAACATTCAAGCAAAAGGTATTTGCCTACTTCACTATTGTTACAGCTTAGTTTATTTTTACTGGTACTTGGCAGTACAATTGACAAGCCACCATAAGTAACAAATTGGAAGCATTATTTTACTGAGAGGGTGGTGGATACATCGAACAGCCTTCCAGTAGAAGTGGTAGAGGCCAAAACAGTAATTGAATTTAAGCAGGCATGGGATAGGCATAAGGCTATCCTAAACAAAAGATAAATCCAGCTAAAGTATCCATGTAATTGGGCAGACTAGATGGGCCGAAAGGTTCTTATCTGCCGACATTTTTCTATGTTTCTATAAATTACTGGATAAACCTCTAAAGTGGAGCCCTTAATTGCATAAATCAGCATGCCAGATGAAGACAATCGACATATAAAGTCACTTAGAAATACATAATAATAATTCCACGCACAAAAGCCACCGTGAACAATGTTAGAAATAAAGATTTAAGAAAAAAATATGTCGGCTTAGGCCGAAAAATGATAAAATGTTGAAAATTATCTTTAAAGCCATATTGTGCATCAAGGTGCTGGACGTCGCAAATGCTTCATTTCATCACACACAACACTACGGCGACATGGCGCACTCTGCGTGTCCGTTCTAGCGGTTTGACATTCTTGCCTAACTTGCGTCCAGTGCCACGTGCGTTGTGCTTGCGCAGTTCGGTGCGCACGTACTTCGTGTGTGGGTCTCTATTGCTCATGATTCTATGCTACGACAGACGTTAAACTGTGCGGCAACACTGACGTGATCACTGTGTTCATCTGACATGGGCCTTAATGAATATATTAAAAGGAAAATTCACCTATACCTAACATGCAATTAAACTTTTATTTCTAGACAAAAATATATTCTCAGATGTTACTTAGATAATGCACTTCAAATATAATTGGGTACAATGCAGTATATGTACACCATTATGCAAAAACCCAATCACACATGCTTCTATATGTTCCAGCTGCTAAGAAGTGAGATCGCTTCTACTGTCAAATGTTTCCTCTTTTATATATCCTGCTTTGGGTACTTCTAAAAATTATGTCATGTTCAAGGGTATGTATACATACATCCACCAAAGAAGTTCACTGATCAGTTACAGCATTAAAACCACAGACAGGTGAAGTTAAATATCATTGATTATATTGTTACAATGGCACCTGTCAAGAGGTATTAGTCAGCAAGTGAACAGTCAGCTCTTGAATTTCATGCGTTGGTAGAAAACAGGAAAAATTGGCAAGTGAAAATATCTGAGTGACTTTAACAAGGGACAAATAGGGATGGCTAGATGACTCGGTCAGAGCATTTCCAAAACGGCAAGTCTTGTGGGCCGTTCCCGGTAACCAGTGGTTAGTAGAGTACCTACCAAAGTTGGTGCAAGGAAGGACAAACGGTGAACAAGTGTCAGGGTCATGGTCACCCAAAGCTCATTAATGCACATGGGGGAGTGAAGGCTAGCCTGTCCAATCCAATGACACAGAAGAGCTGCTGTAGCTCAAATTGCTGAAAAATGCAATGCATGCCGAGACACATGCGGTAAAAGAGATCCACGTCCACCTGCATGAGTATTCTTCCCTGGTACGTGCCAGATAATATTGATTATGCAAGCTCCATTGTTTGAAGGACTCCTGGCAATTAATGGGATGCACCTGGTCCTGGATGGTCCATCCCAGGAACGCTAGCTAGTATTGGCTAATGGAAACATGGGACCAACAAGAACTTAGGTATTTATAAACATACAGCATTAATGTTCATTCACTCTTGATAAAGCCTGCTAGAAAGGCAAAACGCGTTGAGTGTTCTGACGTTTTTAACTATTGAATTTTTTGGGGTATTGAAGAACTTATTGAAAAGGGTCTTTATTGTTTGATCCAAGATGGTGGCTCACTAATGGTTTACTAATAAAGGCTGAAATGGCTTTTGGATCCCATAGCACTCCTTAGCTTGGGGTCAGTGGCATAACTAGAAACCTGAGGGCCCCGGTGCAATAATCCACGAAGGGCCCCCCTCCCCCCAAAAAAATTCTCTATTTTTCCTTTTTTTTTTTTCATGCAAAATAAAAAAGATAGCTGACATGGTTATATATTGCCCCCAGCTCACATGGGTATATATGGCCCCCAGGTCTCATGGGTATGTATGGCCCCCAGGTCTCATGGGTATGTATGGCCCCCAGGTCTCACGGGTATATATACATATGGCCCCCAGGTCTCACGGGTATATATATGGGCCCTAGGTCTCATGGGTATATATATGGGCCCCCAGGTCTCATGGGTATATATATGGGCCCCCAGGTCTCATGGGTATATATATATGGCCCCCAGGTCTCATGGGTATATACGGCCCCCAGCTCTCACCTCTGCTGGTCCCAGGGCAGGCTCCGCCGGCATTGTTCTTCTCCTTGGCGAGCGGCCACTGGAAGCATGCGTCTTGGCCGCTCGCCGGAAACCACCTGACCAGCGCAGAGGTCTCGCGAGAGGATCTTGTGCGCCGGTCAGGTGGTTCCCATCCCACGTGAGCGGCCAAGCTGCATGTCAGTGGCCGATCGCAGGGAGAGGGACGGCCAGCGCGCGACTTCCAGATTCCGGCGCTGATTGCCGGAATCTGGCGGCGGCGCTGGGCCCCCCTCCAGAGGCGGAATGCCAAGGCCCGGTCGCAACTGCGACCGCTGCGACCCTGGTACTTCCGCCACTGCTTGGGGTTCTTTTTTCCTATGCTATGAGTTGCCATTTGTGGTTGACTAAACTGATGTTCAAATTAAATGTATGGGTCTTTGTCCCTTTGTTTCAGTCTTATGTGATCTTTTGCAGTTACGTTTCCCTATCTGTTGTTCTGACCCCTATATAGGTTGTGGGACTGATGCTTAATTTTATACACGGATACAATACCCAGTCTTCTGGCTCCTTTACTTATGATATGATAGGTTAACCTTTCCTATATAGGATATGCCTGTTAACCTTTCCTTTTGTATTACTCTTGTGTTAACTTTTGTAGTCATTTTGACTGACTGCCTCACATCTTGTTCTTATCCATTAATATATTGTGGGATTGACTCTCTACCACGGATGCAATACCCTCATTTTTTGTTGTTTCAATTATATGTTTTCTAGAGGTTTGTTTGACATTGTGGTTTGTGCTGACAAATGCTAATAAATTGGTTTTATGTTTAGGGACTGAGATCCCACTTGCTGTATGTGGGACATGTCCTTGTGACGCGCCAGGTGCTTTGTGTGCATGCCATGACATATGACAGAAAGATATCAGGACACACTTGAAATGTACCACCTATCTAGAAATTGTTGCAGCTCCCCCCCCCCATCCCCATGCACTCAAGGCTGGAAATATAATTAGGGCGGGTATGCATGTGCCACAATGGGGTGCTTTGCTCTGTAAAACAAAATAAAAAAGTACCATTTACAATCATTTAAACCACTGTATTCCAACAGGGACATATACTGTAGTTATCACTGCAGATGCCAGGTTATGTAGAAATAAAATAAATGAAAACAATTTTTATCCTTTTTGTTTTCTACCGTAGCACTATTGTTCACTTTAGAATTATAAAGTGAACAGTGATGATGCACTAAACATGCATTGTTTTATCAACCACCTAAACTGTGGCACTGCAGTCAGGAACGCATTTACATCTCAGGAGTCTGTAGGCAAAGAGATCTGTTTTGGGAGGAATTTTTTTTAAAATAAAAACAGCAAAACAATTTCGCTCTGCTCTTATATCAAAAGAGGGGGCAGAATCTGTTGCCTTAACATGTAGCAGAATGTTAGGGTTCGGGTATCCCTAGGACAAGCACAAATGGTTGTGATAAGAAAGATGGTAAGCGCCTACGTACCACCACCAGAACCATAATGCTAGACCAGACAACTACCAACTAGTGGTTTCCCCTTAACCAAGAAAGAACAATTTTGTATATGTATCTGGTCAGCACAAATTCAATTGCCTTCAGAGTTCAGATGTCTCTCATAAATATACAGTCCACATATGGGTATATGTAAGGAAGCAGAATAAACATAGTATATCAAATCACAGCAATGAATTCAATAACATATACTCGTTCCACTCACAAATCTAGAGCCCTAGCACTGGCTCTGAGTGGATCATCGCATCTGGGAAATTTCCATAACTTCAAGGTAACCCACACCTTGTTGGAATGATGTCTCACCACAGGAATATGGTGTAGGAGAGAAAAGGTGGAAAAAGCTACTTGTGTAGATCCAGATATTAAATGGATATATCATGTATAACACCACCTACAGTGTTAGGGCTCTAGATTTGTGAGTGGAACGACTATGTTATTGAATTCAATGCTGTGATTTGATATACTGCACCATTATAGGTTTATTCTGCTTCCTTACATATACCCATATGTGGACTGTATATTTATGAGAGACATCCGAACTCTGAAGACAATTGAATTTGCGCCGACCAGATACGTATACAAAAAAAAGCACAAATGGTTACCTAACCCTAATTTCTAATCTAATCCTAATTTCTAGCTGATGAAGCCAGCATTGTGACTGGCGAAACGCTTTCTGTAGAACCCCCAATCCACCGGACATATTTCAACCATATTATACTGTTTTCATCTGTAATTACCTTACTACGTCTCCCACTATCCTCATTTGCCTGCCAGCGGAAACCCTGAAATCTATGTGAGTGTGAACCAGCAAGGATCCCCAGCCGTGCAGTCCTTTACCAAAGGAAAAAGAGGAAGAGGAGCACTGTAAAGAAGGGATGTTCGGCCACCTTTATTGGCTAACAACGTGAGACCATTGAGCTATATGTAGCTCTGGACCATGTAAGTGTAACTATTCTTACTTCCAACAGATACTTGTTTAATGACAGTTTGGACTATTTTCTTTGCCGTTTGTCTCTGTTTATATCTCGGAGGTTAAAGGGAACAAAGACCCCAGAAGGGATAAGGATCAACAAAGCATCTCCACCCAGTACTCGAGGACATAAAGACATTATGGACTTTTGAACATTTAAAGGCAATGTCATTTTTATTTGTCTTCTGAATCCCAGCGGAGACGGGTGCACAACACCATAACCAGATTACACCTAGCTTTCTATACACTTTTTTGTGCATTGTTACATTATACGTCCATTCACCCTCTCTCTGTCTGTATAGACATACCATCTGCTCAGACAGACACTGATATATGTCGATATAGCTCTTTTCTGTACCCTTTATCTGTACAGGTAAATTTTCCCTGACAGACCCTGGTGTATGTGATATATACAACCAACTTGATTAAATTTTCACGAGCAGCGCCAGATAGAGTTACTCCATTGAACAAAAACATTTTTGGCAATATAGCAAAGCATTGTCATTTTACTCTAATAGGCAGCAGCACGCTTACACATTCAATTCTAGACTAGTAGGAAGAGCGCCCACTGAGGGCAATATTCCATTTTCAGTTGTAATACTAATTTCTAGCCCAGACTATGGAAAACGATGCTCCCTTTCAGCCTGGAGTATCCAAAATTCTGGGCATCAAAATACAGCTGCGGCTCAGAGTCTTTATCAAGACGTGACTTTTTTACCACTTTCTTTTTTGATTCTGCTTTTTCTGCAATTTTCAATAGGCTATCAAAACGAGCTTTGGAACAAAAAAGAGGTGTGTGTGGTTATTTTGTTTTACATGGTCATGTTTGGTATCATTATAAAGGCTAGACTCTGATCTTTCCAAGGACACCTCCCTTGACCTTGTACAGTGTTACAGAGATGTAGGTTTACAAAGCCCCCTGTCTCTCCTCACTGAAGTGCCATGATTGGTGATGAAATAATGCTTTTTTCCCATCACCTCCACACTTGGTGGCACCGTGGGAAATGAGAAGGTGAGTTAGTGCAGCATCATTGTTCACTCAATATTGTAAATCATCATGTTGATGAATTAAATAGAAAAAAAAGGAAATATTTTTATTTTATTTGTTATATTTTTTGCATAAACCATGGTTGGCATAATTGAAAAAACATAATCTGACCTTTCCAATGATACCTTATATGTCTCTCTAGCCTGTAGGGCTCCAGAGATAAAGGTTTCTAAATTATTTTTTAACCTTTATTATTTTTTTTTACACAGCAAGGCATCTCCTAGTGGCAGGCACCTATAGGCACATGCCTACACTGCTGTTATGTCTCGACCCTGCCCCCTGGTGGTGAAGGGCCTCCATGTCTGTTTTTCCCTGTGGTGTGTTTTGCTGTGCTGTCTGGGGCTGATCTGGGGTTCTGATGTGATCTCCTGGTCTGGGGTCACATGGCCCAATCACACAGACGCATTCCCTATAAATATCCCAGCAGCACAGAGCCTCATTGATGGTTTGTGGAGTTCCATGGTGGTTCTGTCTAGTTCATGTTCCCTTTGTTGCTGCTAAGCATTTCTGTCTCATTGTATTCTAGTTTTGACCTCGGCTGTGTTTCCTGACGATCCTTTTCTGCTCACTCCTGGTATTCTTATATGCTGATCTGTTGCCATCCTTACCTGAATGACCATTCTTATATGTTTCATGTATTTTGTTTGTCCTAGTTTAGTATGGTCTCCGAGCCATTAAAAGGACCTCCTCAGTGCAGGATGTTTTGTCTGTTTTGTTAATCCCTTGCCCTTCTTATTCATTTTGATCTGTTAATTCTTTATGAGGGTTTTCTTAGAAGTATTCCCAGCATAGGGATCCCTTTAGTTTTCTCCTGTTCCATGTGTCACTGTCTGGTTCCTGTATCGTCCTGAAGTGGAGTTCAGTTAAGGTCCTGTTTCGCCAAGTCTGTCAATTTGACTGCCCTGCAGCCTGCATAATTAATTTACTGTCTACGAAGCATTGTGTTTCTGAGCGTGCTCTAAGTTCTCTGTCGGTCTTGAAACCTTCGGAGCTTAGTGGCAATTCAGTTGTTCTGCTGTACTCCCTGGCGTTGGAGTATCAGTCTGTGAATACAGAGTATTTTGTAACAATTAAGTCTGTATTTATTATTTGTCCTGTGTCTAGTCAGTAGCTCACCTGCCTTAAGGGCTTCACTCCCTGTTCCAAGCCAACACGATGGCCCAAGAGGTGGCCAACCGTTACAACTGCCTAATTATAGATCTGGCCCTGACTGCATTGAGGTGAGACTTGGAGCTTTGGAACCAGCATCTCTGATTTTTAAACGACGTAAGGTCAAGTGAGGTGTCATTGGAAAGGTAAGAATCTGACCTTTCCATCGATAACAAACATATAATGTGTAAAAATTAAAAAATTATATAAAAAAATTGCTTTTTTTTCTGGTCTAAAGGCAGAAGCATTATGTGCCTTTACTTATACTCAAACAATGCCACTGCACTATCTGGAGGTGTTGGCACAATGAGTTATAACACAATGGTTTATCTAAAACACAAGCTTTGCTGCAAGGAGAGAGGGGGTGTCTATGAACATCTGTATCTTCATTCTTTACACCCCCACTCATTCATTTAGGTGTCATTGGACAGTTAAGGCTAGGGTCAGACTGAGGCAGTGCGAACGCGCGTTCTGGCGCACATAATCACGGCCGCACTAGCAGCAGATGCCGGGCAATGACGGCCAATATACGAAGTACGGTCGCACAAAAGTCCGGCCGCGCAACGCAAGTGGAAAATGAACGCATTTTTTCGAGAACGTTAAACCGCTGGTACTGACGTACAGAGTGCGCTGCGTCCGCATAGCAGCGTGTGTGCGTGATTAGGAGATGTCAGACGCTGCTAGTGTGCGGCCAACATAACGTTCAAACAGCCGGATTTCACCCCATCGTCATGAAATACGTCCAGAATTGCGCATCGTCTGACCACTTAAGCGTATTCCGTGAAAAAATGCGTGCGCACGCATCGACGTACATTTTGACGGTGGCCGCAGAAAATGCGCTCATCTGTCCCTAGCCTTAGAGTCTGACCTTTCTAATGGTTGCTCTGGGCCGAAAAGGAGAATCATTTTCCATAGACCGCCTAACATGAATTTCTAAACCTTAGTAACCTGACCCTAGCCTTAATTTCTATTTGTTCTTGTTTTAGGGTTAACCCGTGCTTATATATTATGCTCTAATTTTGCTTCTTTTTAAGGCAACAGATTATGCCCCTTCTTTTAAAAGGAGTGCAGTGAGAAATGGTTTAGAATTTTTTTTAAAAAGTTTTTTTATTTAGCACCCCCCCAAAATATTTTTAAGTCGTTTTGCAATTTGGGGGGCACGGGGACACTCCACATTTCTGTGCTTACAGGCGCCTGAGATGTAAATCCAGCCCTGCACGCATTTGACCCCTTCAGGTCCACAATGTTGACTGCAGACTATCAGTGTCCCATTTTTTTTACAGGTCCACCCCATTTTTAATATGCACTATGTATGTCTCACAAAGCTCCACAGCAATAACTCTCACAGTAGTGTGTGCTGTGTATGAGTTTATTACAGAGCTCCACAATAACACACAGTAATGTGCATTGCGTATAAGTGTAACACAGAGCTCCGCAGCAATAATGTGCAGTCTGCACGAGTGTATCACAGTTCTCCACAGCAATAAAACTCAGTCCACATAACCACAATGTCATACATCCGCACATATAATCACACATACCCACACATCCACAGAGGGCCCGGATAGTCAGGAAGGCCTGGATTCTTTGAAGCCCTGGCAGATAGTGCACCCTGCCACACTGCAAAAACTGTTCAGAAATGGTCTGAGGAAGATGACAAAGATTTCAAGGTGTTATCGTAGCCTCCAAATTCCCCAGATCTCAATCCGAATAAGCAACTGTGGGATATGCTGGAACAACAAATTAGATGTTGGCCCCATATGGATCACAAGGAGGCCCCACCTCCCAACATGCAGGGCTTAAAGGATGTTGGTGCCAGATGTAACAGGTTATTTTCAGAGGTCTATGGAGTTCATGTATCTTGGAACGAGATTCTTTTGTTGTTTTCCGCTTTCCCCCGTTTTGCAGTCATCTCTATCCCAGCCTTGGGCCCCATTACATTCTTAAAGCAAAAACGCACGCAGAATGCGCGAATCGTTGAACGTTAACGCGCGTAAAACAACACTGGTATTACAATCCTCGTGCAATTTTTCATCCGTCAAAAAATAACGTGCGTAAAACGGACGTGCAAAAACGCACGCGCATTAACGTTGCATGCAGAAATCAGTGTGCGGACTGTTTTTTTTATGCGATTCAGCCGATCAGAAGAACCACAATTGTCTCACGTTAAGTTTTTGCACCTGTCAAAGTCAATCTGCGCATATATGCTGTATCAGAAAAAAATGCACACACAACTTCTCCGTTTTATTGTTTTGGTATGTGTAGAATGTGTAACTATACTTTGCTGCATATTTTTTTTTGGGCTGGTGTATTTGGTTTCGGCTAGGTTGTATAGAATTTGCCATTAACACCAGCTTTTAGGAGTTGCTAAAATTATGCGCGCAAAGGCTATGCGTTACAAACTGCGCATAGATTGTAATACCCTCCGTGTACCAGCGCACAAACGCATTTGCGCTCACAATGTTAAATATAGGATGCGCGAAGTACAGTAAGTTTGCGCAGGTTCACCCGCAGTAGACGTATATGCGCGTTTGTTGCGCTGACATTGTAATACGACGTTCTGCGCAAAGGGATTGCCCCTCGCGTTAATGCGTTTTTGCTCGCGCGCAAACGTTGGCGCAAAGAATGTAATAGGGCCCCTTGTGTTTTCTCAGCTTGCATTCCCTGCTCTCTATCTCTGAGTCAGGAGACATTGTTACAATGTTGCGGAGTTTGATCTTTCTGGTCTACTTGAGACTGATTTACACGGCAACATACCTATTCTTTGGCTTGAGAATAGATTAGTCCACTCTCCCTGTCTAACTCATTAGTGTGGCCCAGTTCCTTTTCCTTTGTAGCAGACCTCTCCTTCCTTATTTTCCACTGGGGGGGGGGCATTGTGAGATCCTGTAACTTTGGCAGAGGTATTCTGTTTTACCTTCCTCCAATTCCAAAGCATACTTGAGAGAAGCTCTCTCTACCCACTACACTACATTCAAGACACCTCTTATTTGCTGTTACTTTCGCAATAAAATACAGAAAAATTTAAAGGATTTTGTGTGCTTTCAAGAGAGGATGAGTTAAGCTATCTGACTTCAATCATATCCTACCTGTGACATTCACTTCTCGTATATGACACTGGGGTTCCAGAATACCATGCTTTGATGCAACAGAGGAGTTTAGGCAGCACGAGAGGGAACCACATGATTTTAGACAGGTGGTTAATGCCGTGGGTGATCAGTATATGCGTATTTGGTGTCCCACATAACGTTGTGCACATAAGGTGTATTCTGAAGCTAATTGATATTTTATTTGGTTCATGATTAACATGTTTGTGAGATTTGTAATGGGGCAATCAGTGCAAGCATCTGATTATATGGTGTTCCTTATTTTTGGTTTTTACTTTATATAATTGGTTTTGGTGTTCTTACTGAACTATTTTATTGTATGGTGGCCACCTTTAGGCAGACCTTTAGAATGGTGACCTAAAAAAGTCAGTGGAATTTAGGCTAGGGTCAGACTGAGGCAGTGCGAACGCGCGTGCAGCCGCACTTAATCACGGCCGCACTAGCAGCAGATGCCGGGCAATGACGGCCAATATACGAAGTACGGTCGCACAAAAGTCCGGCTGCGCAACGCAAGTGGAAAATGAACGCATTTTTTCGAGACGTGAAACCGCAGGTACTGACGTACAGAGTGCGCTGCGTCCGCTAGCGGCGTGTGTGCGTGATTAGGAGACGTCAGACGCTGCTAATGTCCGGCCAACATAACGTCCAGACACAAAAAGTGTTTTATTGATGATCCGTACAAAATCACGGACGAAAATGCGCATCGTATGACCACTATCACGTATTCTGTGAAAAAATGCGTCCATTCGTTCGAACGCACTTTTTCACAGACAACATAAAAATGCGTTAGTCTGACCCTAGCCTTAAAAATATATATAGATCTTACGTAGAGTATGTAAAGAAAGTTGAGAAGTCTCAGACACTGATATCACAGATGTTTAAAGCTAAAACCACAGTAGTTTATGCAAACAATAGTACTATAGTTGTTTGGGTAGGTGTTAAGGCTAGGGTCAGACTGAGGCAGTGCGAACGCGCGTTCTGGCGCACTTAATCACGGCCGTGCTAGCAGCAGATGCCGGGCAATGACGGCCAATATACGAAGTACGGTCGCACAAAAGTCCGGCTGCGCAATGCAAGTGGAAAATGAACGCATTTTTTCGAGAACGTTAAACCACTAGTACTGACGTACAGAGTGCGCTGCGTCCGCTAGCGGCGTGTGTGCGTGAATTGGAGACGTCAGACGCTGCTAATGTCCGGCCAACATAACGTCCAGATGCACAAAGTGTTTTATTGAAGATCCGTACAAAATCACGGATGACACTGCGCATCGTATGACCGCTATTGCGTATTCCGTGAAAAAATACGTCCATTCTTCGAACGCACATTTTCACGGACAACGTGAAAAATGCGTTAGTCTGACCCTAGCCTTATGCTTCAAACATCGACCTTGTCTGAAACAAAGTTTACTGCACTTATTTAAGCAAATTGACTAGTTGTTTGAGTAGAATTTCACTGTACTATCAGTTTATTTAAACTTCAGTGACATCATTTAGTAAAAAAAAAGGTGTGAACTAGGTTAGAATTAGGGTTTAGTTTCAGGGGTCGAGTCAAACAAACGCATGGGAACGGAGTTCCTCCACTATTTTTGCAGGAGGGATGGGGCTCCCATTTGGCCCATACTCCGTGAAACTTTTGTTCATTTGACCAATCAATGTTATCGTTGTTCAACTTCCCATTCCACTTCTCAATATAACCTACATGTATGGGGTGTACAGGGAGGGGTAGCACCTCTGGTGTAGGGCTGGTCGTGTCCTTTTAGGACAGCTCGTTCACCTTAGGTCCCCACCTGTCGCTCAGCTCTCTCCTGTGGCTCCTAGTAGCTGTAGCATGCACAGCGGCCACACCCCGGGCAACAGCTTTGACAGGCTGGCTAAACCAGGTAGAGAGTAGCCGTTGGGTCATCGACCTTCGGTGAGATAGGGACTTGTCTATCCCGAGCATGTGTAGACAGATTCCGGCGGATTGAATGGATGAACCTACTAGAATAGGTCAACGGTGATGAAAGCGGTCTCTGCAAGTGATGTGGTACGCTAAGAGCATGGCAAGACACGAAAGGCACCCTGGTCAACCACTGCGCCCAGCCCATCTCCAACTGTCTCGGCTATTGTCCTGCCATTGGAGCAAGATGGAATCTGGGAAGAGAGAGTGAGGCTGACTATGCGCACCTCTCCCTCACTAATCCAATTCACGAGCAAGTTTTGACATCTCACCCCCCCCAACTTCAAAGTCCTGTGGCGATGGGCGAGTGACAAAGCAGCAGGTGTAGATACACTGGGAGCTGTAGCCGCGGACCTGCACACAGGCGGCTCAGGTCTAATGGTCATTTTCTTGGTGACTGAAGCAACAGCAGGATTCGGCGTCTACCTGAGTGATTGCTCACCTCCGTAGCCAGAGGAAGGGGCTAGAAAAGGTGCCCTAAACATTGTTGCTTCACAGAAGCACATGGGCATCTGAATATCTTTGAAGACCCATACCAGACATTCATCCTAGAGCCTAGGTTAGGCTCATTAATATTTGAGTAGAATCATCACACCATCTATTTTCCACATATGGTGAATCAATATATTGCGCGATGACATCTCTTTTGTAGAGAGGCCTCATTCAAAAGCCACTTTTGGGAAGATTGAGAAGAAGTATTGAAGGACATGTAAAGTGATTTTTCGTATTTCCAGCCTTGCACTGGCGCTCCATTGACTGTCCAATTGTACCTTTCCAGAGTAGGCCTGCCATCAGTTTACACCCTGCTGATTAAAGCCCAGACACGCTGGGCAGGTCATGTTGCAAGGATGCCCGATCATCGCATCCCTAAACAGCTCCTCTACGGTGAGCTGTCTCAAGGGAAGCGGTCGCACGGGGGACAAAGGAAGCAATACAAAGATACACTGAAAGCCTCCTTCAAGTCCATGGATATTGATATCACCTCCTGGGAAATCTTGGCACAAGATCTTTCGACATGGCGCACGCTGATCCTCCAAGGCTGCCAGATATTTGAGGACAGAAGAGCAACCATAGCACAAGAGAAGCGAGCAATTCGCAAAGCCAGAACTGCAAATGTTGCAACAGGGGTACCCACACATGTCTGCTCGACGTGTGGCAGAACATTTCGTGCTCGAATAGGCCTCATCAGCCATCTGCGGACACATTGTGGACAACCCACAACCTGTTAGATGTCAAGGTCCTCATCGAATACGATGGACGAACATCATCATCACATATTTGAATATAGCGAGCGAAAGACACAGGCTGCAGTTGGAGACTACAGAAAAATCGGAATTGCTATTAAACCCTTATTAATCAACCTTTGTGACGAACTTGTCTGATCCTGTGGTGCATGTGGTGAGCAGAGGATTGCGGTCACAAGTGTGGCCCCGGGGGTGAAGACCCTCTGGAGTAGCGATGCTATCTTCTTTCTAACATGTGTATGATCTGCTTTCTTAACCTCTATGTTTATGATTACATACTACCCAAGTTGTTTGTATTATTCTAGGATACATTTACAAATGTAAATTCCACTGCTCTTCATATTTATACACCCTACATTTTACTTTCCTATATCTGGGGGTACTGTATTCATCATGCCTCCTATGTGGCAAAATTTGTTTTGAGCAAGTCACTTAATAACTACTACATAATGGGCCCTATTCAGTATTTTGTGCTAACATTGGGATTCTAACAGGGAAAACCTGCCCATACAGATTTCCCCATAGCGTCCCCATGTTACCGCAATATTTCTTGATTTAAATTTTTAATTTGAGGTCATAAAGTTTATTTTTTTATAAAGACCTTAGAGTGCTAGCTCTTCACTATCGCTTAAATAAATTTATGTATGTCCCTTATAGAAAAGGGTTCTCCAATCATAACATGATTTATCATTTTAATGTATCATCCCTTCTTCACACAACTGTGCAATATTTTGGTGCTATATAAAAGTATTACTGTTATTAATATAATATTGCTTATTTGTTACTTGGCGCTTTAGAAGATGACCATGTCTTCAGTGTGTGACACATGCATTCAGTGTGAGCATTCAATCCATACATTAAATTCCTATAATGCCTTGAATTTATAGACAACATAAACATAAGTCACTATGTACCTAATTTGTCTCTGTCATTTGCTTTGAACATGGAAATCCTAGCTATAAATAAAACTATTCCAGCATGCTCACATCATATCCATGACCAATAGTTTAGTTTTGTGAGATGATGCTGTGTCCAAAGGTTATAAGAGCATCACTTTACATCACATCCATGAATATCATCACATTGCATTGACAGTGTTTAAATTAGAAAATGCATGTAGCTGCAGGTATGTTATACACACTGACTTTATAATCTCAGCATTATCTACTTTGTATGGTATGATCTGTGGCACATACAAAGATCTTTCAGCTTCATTGAATTTCTACTGCGTAGAACAGAAAAAATCTCTGGGCTAAATTACATTCTTCACACAAACATTTGCGCCGGCGCAAAAACGCATTAACGTGAGGGGTAAAACCCTTTGCGCCGAATGCCGTATTACATCGTCAGCGCAACAAACGTGCGTAATCGTCTACCGCAGGTGAACCTGTGCGAACGCTGCACGAGTTTATTGTACTTTGCGCGTCCTATACTTAACATTGTGAGCGCAAATGCGTATGTGCGCTGGTATGCGGATGGTATTACAATCTATGCGCAGGAATGAACGCATAGTCTTTGCGCTCATAATTTTAGCAACTCCTAAAAGCTGGCGTTAATAGGAAATATGAACAACCTTGCCGAACCCAAATACACCAGCCCATAAAAAAAAAAATGAAAGTATAGTTACACATTCTACTCATACCAAACCAATAAAATGGAGAAATTGTGCGTGCATTTATTATTGCTGCAGCATATATGCTCAGATTGACTTTGGCAGGCGCAACAACATAACGTGAGACAACTGTGGTTTTTAATACTGATTGGCTGAATTGCTTGAAAAAAACAAGCGTTATTCTTCGACAGATGAAAAAAGGCGCGTGGATTGTAATTCCAGCGGTGATTTGCACGCGTCAACGTTTATTGCTTGGCGCACAAATTCACACGTTGCGCGTGCGCTTTTGCGTGAAGAATGTAATTTAGCCCTCTGTCTTTTAGCATATGTCAATTGTCCAAAAGTTTGGCTTAAAAGATGAAGGTTGGAAAAAATGACATTTTTTTATAAAGCATTTTACCAGGAAGGACACATTGATATTTCTCTCATTTTCAAGTATGCCCTGGGTTCAAGAACATTGGATTGTTACAGTAGGTACAGTGATACAAAGTAATAAAATGCAAGATATTAAAAACAAAACACAAATATGCAGATAAACAGAAAATTAATATGTAGGAAATATACTCACTACTTCACATGTTTACAGGTGCAGTCTGTATTGAAGTATTAAGCAAAGAGGTGATGTGGGTCGCTAGTTTCCAAAGTTTATGCCACGGGTCTCAAACTTTGGCCTCCCAGATGTCGAAGGCATACAATTCCAAGAATTCTTTGAATGAAATCGATGGCTATAGAAACATTGGAGGCAGTGGTGTATTTTGGCCTAGGCCAACAAGGCCTAGGGCGGCACTTTCCAGGGGGCGGCGGTCCGCACTGGTGGCCCCACCCCAAAAAAAAATAATTTTTTACTTTTGCAAAGTATTTTGCCAGGAAGGATACATTGGGATTTCACAAATTTTCAAGTATGTCCTGGGTAGGCAAGGCCTAGGCTTTCACTTTCCAGGGGGCAGCAAAAAAACTTACCACTAAATGGGTTACTCACAGAGCACCGAAATGACACCAACATTTTGGCGTTCTGTAGTTCCCTGCACTTCGGGGAATAAAATTTCCCCACCCTGCAGTGAATTCACCATTCACTGCAGGGTCCCCAAAGTGCATGGAGTCGACCGCTGAATCCTGCCACCGCAAAACCGTGGCCTGCTGTTTTCAAAAGAACTACTGAACGAAAATGTCTGGAATTTACATATAAGATCCTATGATTGATAATAAAAAGTTCTGTTACAGAAAATAGAAAAACCGCTATAAAAAAAAAAGGGGGGGAAATTTTGCTTTAAAATTGCTAAAAGGTACTAAAAAAAAAAAAAAAAAAAAAAAAAAAAAATCAATAAAGACTTTTTACTGCAGATTAAGATAATAAATGGTTTATTAGATATTGCATAAAAACAGGAAAATTTTTAACATTGAAACCTACGGGGTTCGCCTGAATAAACCTGCTGATTGAAACCACCGAACATCAGGGCATTTCACTGCCATTTCTCTGCTGTTTGGGGTTCTCTGAATAGATTAGCCATTACTTCTCTATGGGATTTGCAATGCCTTCAAACAGCACCGTACTTGCTGGCAGTTCGCCAAACTTGTGTGTGAGCATATCACAGAACAGTGGTGTACTTAGGGGAGTGGCAGAGGGTGGGCCGCCCCAGGGACCAGTGATTATTTGGGTGTCATTAGGGGGTACTAGGAGGTGCCACCGTCACTGTGTGTCAGCTTTGAGCTGTGTTCTCAAACAAGGACCCGCGGAGCAGAGCGTTTGCATACGGAACAAAATTCAATAGAATAAAAATCCCCCTCTCCTCCCTCCATAGCTCCTCCCCTGCCCCGCAGCAGCTCTAAGAGAGGGGAGGAGGATGTGATTTGTGTGCAGAGAGAGAAGATGACAGTAAATGGCAGGTAAAGGGGGGGGTTATCAGCAGAATATGAAGCCCTGTCTGCTTACTGCTGTTTAAAGTGGACCTTTCCTTAACCAGCACTGCAGTGATAGAAATTTGTCATTGAGCCGCCTGGCTCCTGGTGAGGCTGCGTGCGTGCAGGTCACGTGGTCCGGACAGTCAGGTGGTACTGAGTCTCCGTACCACCTGACTGGCTGAACCACGTGACACGCACGCAGCTGCCCGCCCTTTCGTTAACACGGACTCTCACTCTATTCTGGACTGAACACCCACCGGGAAGGGAATCAAAGCCACGGTGCACCCTCTGGCAGTGGCACCCCACTGCTGACAAGATGGCTCCACACACAGGCACAGCCGCGATCCTAATGTGGCCTGGACGGACCTCCTGCTGAGTCCGTACACAGTCCCTGCTGACTCTTCACACAGCCCTACCGCGGACGGAAGACGGTAAATATAGAATAAATAATTACTGTGTGCTCATAATCACTTGGTTTGCTGGGAGTCTTATTGCAGTGGATTCTGATGCACTCATACACACCGCACATTGCATTGCTGGGAATTTTATTGCTGTGGATTCCGATACGCTGACACACACCACACATTGCATTGCTGTGAGTTTTATTGCTGTGAATTTTGATACGCTGACACACACACACCGCACATTGCATTGCTGGGAGTTTTATTGCTGTGGATTCAGTGATACACACTGCATATTACTGTGAGTTTTATTGCCCTGGAGCTCTGGGATACGCTCATACACACTGCACATTACTGTGAGTTTTATTGCTGTGCAGTTCTGATATGCTCATACACAGTGCCCATTTCTGTGGCTTTTATTGCTGTGCAGCTCTGTGATACACTCATATGCAGTGCACGTTTCTGTGGATTTTATTGTTCAACCAATTAGAGTGGCTGTGATCCAGTATACTTGACATGCGTGGCTGTTCTTTGTAAAAATGCTTGAATTTAAACATTTCATAATTCTATTTATCTCAACAGATACATTTGAAATGGTATACAAAATATACAAGTAGGCACTTGGTATACACTTTTAATATAAAAAGAGAGGAAAAGGCGGAGCTCTAAGAGGAAAGGGTGGAGCTTAAAGAGGAAGGGTGGGATTAACCAGGAAGAGGTGTGCCCTTGACAGGAAGGGGTGCCTCAAATTTAAATTAGGGGGTGCACGAGTTTAGTCAGGCCTAGGGCAGCACAAAACCTAAATACACCACTGATTGGAGGTGTACATTAGTTTAGAAACATCTGAGAAGGGGATGGTGTTTGTGATCCCTGGTCTATACCATGGCATCCACAACATACTGTATTTTAGGATGTCACCAGATGAGTCATAAATCTAAAAGACTATAATGATACACGTTTCGTTGTCTCAGCTCTGGCAGCTTCCTCAGTCATTAGTGGAGATTAATCACTGAGGAAGCTGCTAGAGCTAAGGCAGTTAAACACGTATCATAGTCTTTTCATTATACCCTCTTTTTTCTTATTTTCGGCCTTGTGCTCGCTTTTACATTATTATTGGGATTTTATTGCACCAGTGCGTTTTATCATGCACTTTTATACCATTTGTTGTTTTTATCCCATTTTGAGAAAGTATTTTACCAGGAAGGATACATTCAGATTTCTCTCGTTTTCAAGTATGTCCTGGGTGGCGAGTATGTACCGTTAGGTATTCTACTTTTCTAGTCAATAAATTTCGACATTTATGCACAAGGCAATAGAGAGCCAGTACACTTGGGTCTTTTAAAAAAATAAGAAAATTTATTTAAACATAATAAGTGACCATGTTGACATTTCAGCTATTTGCTCTGACATTTCCAATGATACCAATCATGACCCTCTAGTTGCCACCGCTTGGGAGATGCAGGGGTCCAAAGGACTCCCCTATCTCCACTATAGTGAAATCTCTTGGCAGCTACGGGATTAACTACCAACTAATGTCATTGTGCCCATAAGCAATGACTTCAGTCGGTGGGGAGATGCCCAAGAGGCTTGTCTGACATCCAAGACAAGCCCCCTCCCTTTCTGGCACTTTCCCTGTTCTGCCGTTTATGACTACACACAATCGTGAGATCACACAAAGAATATATAATACATATCTTTCGAGTAGTTCTCCCCCAGCGTCTCCTCCCAATGGCGCCGATAACAAGGTATACAAAAAAACAGAATTGGGGAGTGTACTCTATAGAGAGATAAAGAGATATATCATTGTGCAATAAAACACTTTTCGGTGAGGTTAAACAAAGGCACCCCCCTTTAGATCGCACTTACAAAATATACAGAAATATAAGGCACATCAGTGGTTACCGCTCCCCTGGATAAGAACAGCCGGAAATAGTTACCCCGCCGTCACAGAAAAATGCATGCCAAGCTGGTTCCAGTTGCAGTAAACAGATATTTATTTAAAACAAGACATAAAAGCCAACGCGTTTCGTCCGTTGATAAAGCGGACTTCATCAGGGCAAAAGAAATAATGCAGGTACACATCATAAATAGATTTATATAGTGTCTGAAATCAGGAAACCTTGCGATCCGATGTTCAATTCAGTCCTTCGCATCCAGTTTTCCTAAATTTCATTTCCGGAAATGACATTGCGGGACAGTTCAACGACTGTAGCAAGATGCACAGAAACGGAAGTGAAGAGAAGAGCCTGCACATACTTCTGGAGGATGTAGTGTATCTGACGAAAAACTCCCAAACATCCTGAATGAGGTGCGCAGATACGGAAGTGGAAAACATCCGAACGGCGAAAGTTACGCTTATTTCTGGGTGATGTAGTCCATCTAGACAAAAATGTGTATCAGAAGCCGAGAAACTAATCTTAATGAAGTTAAATATTAAAGCCAAATAGCAATGAAAGGAAAGAAAACCAGGTAGAGAGACCGAGTGGACACACTAAATGTAGGTCTATAAACAACCCTTATTGTCCAGGTCTACATTAAGACCTCCCCTTTTCCAAGTACCCATCTTGTATATACACTCGGTCTCTCTTTTAGCTAAAACCTTAAGAAAGTCCCCCCCTCTCCAATCTTTAACAATCAAATCAATGCCTATACATTTGAAACCAGATAAATTAATCTGAGGACATTGATTACAATGAACAGGGACACCGTGATCACTATTTTTCTGTCTTATAGTACCAAGATGTTCTAAAATTCTGACTAAGTTCTCTAGTTGTCCTCCCTATGTATTGGACTCCATGTCTTGGACTCCACAGGGACATTCTAATAGGTAAATAACACCTTTATTCGAGCAGTTGATAAAGCACTTGATTTCATAGTCTTTATTAGCTTGTAAGCACCAATCGAGAAAAACTACGAGATTTAAAAGTAATCTCACTAATAAAGACTATGAAATCAAGCCCTTTATCAACTGTTCGAGTAAAGGTGTTAAATACCTATTAGAATGTCCCTGTGGAGTCCAATACATAGGGAGGACAACTAGAGAACTTAGAGTCAGAATTTTAGAACATCTTGGTAATAGAAGTCGGAAAAAGAGTGATCACAGTGTCCCTGTTCATTGTAATCAATGTCCTCAGTTTAATCTGGTTTCAATTGTATAGGGGAGACTTTCTTAAGGTTTTAGCTAAAAGAGAGACCGAGTGGATATACAAGATGGGTACTTGGAAAAGGGGAGGTCTTAATGTAGACCTGAACATTAAGGGCTGTTTATAGACCTACATTTAGTGTGTCCACTCGGTCTCTCTACCTGGTTTTCTTTCCTTTCATTGCTATGTAGCTTTAATGTTATGTTAACTTCATTAAGTTGAAAGAAGATTCGTCCGTAGATAAAGCAGACTTCATCAGGGCAAAAGAAATAATGCAGGTACACCTCATACAATACATTTATATAGTGTCCGAAATCCGGAAAACTTGCGATCCGATGTTCAATTCCGTCCTTCGCATCCGGTTTTCCTAATTTTAATTTCCAGAAATGACATTGCGGGACAGTTCAATGACTGTAGCAAGATGCGCAGAAACGGAAGTGAAGAGAAGAGCCTGCACATATTTCGGGGGGATGTAGTGTATCGGACGAAACTTTCTAAAGCTTGGATGAGCTGTTAGGGATGATTGCTCCAGCGACGGTGGGGACTGTTTAAAGCGGAGAGAGCCTGCGGACAGAGGTACTCAGGGTACAGCCGCTCTGTAACACTGGTGGCAGAGGTGGAATTTGCTTTCTCCAGTGAGCAGTTCAAACCACCACCGGGATTCAATATCCAGATGGCACGGCAGAAGCAAGCAGAAGATGGCAGTCACAGGAGCAACATACCAGGAGAGGTTGCGAGAGGTACAGGCAAACCATCGTGGACCTGTATCAAAGGAGTCTCGGCTGAACTGGGCTGATATAGCACGTTGACTACTCTGGCACGGTGTGCTGGACAGACAGCAGTGCTGTCAGAACAAGATCTTCCCCTCATCCCAAGAAAGGTACCTGAAGAGGTTAGAAGTGCGGGAGGCGTTTGTGAATAAGCAACACAACAATAGTTGGATGACTGATCTGGCTTGGCTGGTCTATGAAGAGACACGGCTAGAGGAGAGCTACAAAGCCCTCCGATGATATGTAGCCCAGATGAGAACATAGAGCGTGGACAATAACAAGGCTTTGGCTATGGCGGCCCGGGGCTTTTATTCGGGAAAATGTCCAGAGACCCAGATTTCGGAGATGACACAGAGTGGAGATGGGAAGAGATTGCAGAGTACAGAGAAAACCTGCTAAACCTGTCGTCTGGTGGATACAAGACAAGTTGGAGTAGTTAGTCATGAAGGAGTGGAAGCTGTAGAAATCGTACTGGCGACTGCTAGACCTCAGTCAGCTGGTAAGCCCGGTTCACCACGAGAAGCTCTGCACAGAAAAGCAGACAGAGGAGCTGACAATGGTGCAGAATGCCCCTGGCCTCTGTTTTCAGGCAGAAGAGGATTTTTGCCCTACAACAGTGGATGTGACTGTGATCTCCACTGATGTGACCAGAGGGACGGTTATGCCTATCGAGGGAGAATGGCCTTCCGACAGTGGGTGAGACTAAAGACCCCACTAGCAATGTACTGGGATGCGTGGCAGATGGCCCTCAGTGTGCTCCCAGCGAAGGATGGCTGAGGGAGCTTGAAGGCCTGGATTTGTCTGGGCCAACAATAGACTTGGGAGTTGTCAAGGAGATTGAAACCCTTCCCATGGCACTTTCAGGATGTGAGACAGTTGCCCCAGATCACCAAGTTATGGTGTCGCCAGAGCCTGTGAGCAGGAAGGACAGCTTGTTGGAGTTGGTGATTCCCAAGGGGAAAACTGTTCCCCCAGGTGACGTACTGGCATCAGAGCCTAGTGCGGCTGGCCCCTGCCCTCATTTGGATGGCCCGGATCTCTGGCGAGAGAACAGCCCCACACCACCCGCATTGCTCTACGCAGCCCCAGATGAGGAACCAGCAACGGAGTGTAGTGCCACTGTTCTCTGGAACCAACCACAGGGGGATAATTACAATGCAGCTGTGGAGGGGGCTGTTTTTTCATTTTCTGTGCCCCCTGGATACTGGGCAGCTGGCTCAGATACCCAACCCTCCCATTCTCTCCAGCAGCTGATTGCAATACCAGGAGATGGGGCAGCTGGCATTTCTCCCAAGTGGCAGGCACAATCTAAGGGAGCTGCTGGGGATGGCTCGGTGAGTAACTCTCTAGCACTTGTGTTTGACCCTGGCACTGGAGAGATGTCCCCAGGCAATGCTTCAGGAATGTTGACTCCTGTGTGGCGCCTGAGGGAATATGGGGAGGGGATTAATGCATCCGTGGTTGTGGACTGGACCACAAGGTCAATGAAAGGAAGCAAACTTTTTGGGACTTGGTTGCAGACTAACACACTCACAGATCCGTTTGGGATCTGGTGCCTGGTTAGTCTATTGGAAAGGGTGGGGGATATGTGACAGAAACCTCTGCCACCTTTTCAGTGACTTGTGTTTCAGGGGTCTGGGATTGGCTGGTGCGGGCACTCACAGCATTGCCCACACTACATATAGACTGTGTGCCCCTTGGAGAGGAGCGGATGCCAGCCTTATGCCCACAGACTATGGGTAATTATGGCAGAGAATGTTCATAGGGCATTTGGGCATTGCCATACAGTTTGTAATTTGGTTTAAATCTTATTTCTGTGTTGAACCAGAATAATGTAATTAGGTTTGTGTAATCTGGATTATGCAAGAATACTGCCTGTCTATTGTCTGTTATCAGTATATATAAGAATAGGTTGTAATCTGCTGTTTTTAAACTATTTCTTAATACCCTTTGTCTATATTCGTTAAGAAATGTTAAGTAGTGTTTAATGGGACTGTCTACCGAATGTAATTAGATTTCTCATTCCAGAGAGTCAATGTTTGTGCAAGTATGTGTATTAGTGTGATTAGGTCCCCTAGAAGAGGTTGTGATTTATATATATATATATATATATATATATATATTATATATTATATATATATTAATATATTACGCCTGTTGTTTGACCTCATAAATATCTGTGCTTGTTCTCTGATTAAAGAAGTCCTATTCTGACCAAACTTGAAGTCATGGCTCATGTTTTGGGTAGCAGCTATCAGTGATGATCCTTTTTGTCTAAATCAAATAAATTGTTCTTGTGAAAGATTATTTTCTATCATCACTTTTTGTATTTAGTGCGTAGTGCACATGCGTATAACTGTACCCCCACCAGAGATTGTTTATGGGGAGATAATAAACAGACCTGAAAAAAAAGGCGCAAGCACTTGATACATGTTATAATTGTATATGTTGGAGTTTTTAAATTAAGATCCATTAAAGATTTTTTTAATTTTTAATCTGTTGATCAACCTCTTCTTTCAGTGGAGGCTCCCACTGAATTTGACTCTTTTGGTTGTTTCAGGTTTGAATATCTGGGTTGAATCCCACAAATTGAGGTTGATCGTATTTCCCTCATTCAAGGAAGGTAGCTTTGCTTTCCTTTTTTTCTTGTACGAAGAAGCTGTATTCGTAGTTTATAAATCAAAGTCCCAACCAAAATCAATGGCCGATCGGGATTGGATAAAAGGTCTTTCTCACTTTTCCATCACTGCTTTAATTTAGGATAAGCAGCAAGTGGTGTAGATTTTGAGGTAACATGTTATCTATACTAAACGCAACTTTCTTGTTAACCATAAAAGGACAATACTTTAGATTTGATTGTAGAAAGGCTTCCATAATGAAGAGAATGTGGGGGTTAACTCCTACTGACTCCCAACCTATTTTCGGAGGAAGCATAGTGTGTTTGTTTAAGCCTAAAAACATACCGCTGTCATCTCCAGCCGATTACCAAACCACAGGTAGAAGTAGCCCACTGATGACTATTGCTGCACAAATAACCTGGTGCTCATGCAGCCAGTCAGATGCCTCTCATTGAAGAATCTTTGAAAGGCAATACAAGTTGGCAGGCCAGTTAAGTCATCCTCAGACTATATCCATGCCCAATAGAATGCCTACTTCGTTTTTGGTTCTTGTAGAACTTAATTCCCAAAAGGCTTTCGAGCAACCGCTGATTTAGAGGCATGTAGAGGGGAGTATATATAAATAATATACTGCACCAACCAAGGTTCCTATAGAACAGTGTTACCAACTCTGTAGTGGACAATGGAAGAGCAAGAAGGACTGGTCACACAAGGCTTTGCAACAGCAGGAACTTTCCTGGAGAAGCAGCAATGTTTCAGTCCTAATCCTAGGACCTTTCTCAAGCTACTCGAGAAAGGTCCTTGAAAAATGGCTTGAAAAAGTTCCTAGGAACAAAGTCAAAAAGCTGCTGTTTGTTCCATAAAACTCCTGCAAAGCCTCAGGTCACTGGTCCTTCTTGTTATAAGATTGACAGCTTTCACGGCCAAGGTGACACCTCCACATTGGCTGTCACATTGACCACAAATATTCTGGAAGAGAGAGGGACAAACTCCTGCTAGAATATCCCTAAATGGTTTAGCAAAGAACAGTTCTTTTACCATTTGTTATGCATAAGCTGTAAATTTCTCTGATACTACCAAGTTATTTTGCAAGTAGAATTCATTCAAATAATTCAATTATGTCATCAAGATTCTATTGACATTATACATCTGCCAATGTAGTGATTGTTTGTGTAGCTGTTTTTTTAATATTGTAGCTTACAGGCTAGGTCTATATGTATGATTTTTTTCCTGTGGTAAAAAATATGTGTAGGAGTTTGATGTATACACTTCACAGAACACCTGATTTTCTATTTATTATTTTAGAAACCTGAGCGGAAATAATGAGCTAAGTTTATATCAGGGTGGGGTTATAGCCCATGAGTACCATCATAATGAAGGGCTGTGAGGATTGCCTCCTGACAAAGTGCAGGATCAAAAGATGTCAGGTCACTCTGTCAGCACCATGAAAATGTTTCTGTGCAACCACTGACACAGGCAACCCTAGGGCAATCATAGCAATTGTGATCTAATAGAACAAAATTGTCAACTAGACTAATATTGTCAAATTTTTTGTATAAAGTCTGATTTATATTATTTGGAAGATTTATCAAATCTTGTGATTCATGAAAAAAAAATGCATTTCAATTGCAATAGCAAATCTATTCAAAGGAATGTTATCCTGTAAGCAGAGTGAGTGCCGCACAATCCTTATGCCACTAACTAATCTTGAAGCTTAATAGATAAATAGTAATAGTAAGTGTCCTTGGGCAAGACGCCTAACGGTACATACTCTCCACCCAGGACATACTTGAAAACGAGAGAAATCTCAATGTATCCTTCCTGGTAAAATACTTTCTCAAATAAAAAAAAAAATAATGTGATATATCACATTGACAAAGGCTACTTTGTTTCGCATAAGGAGAAATAGGAGTCCACCCTGCCAAGCACCCTTAAAACGTCAAACGTGTGACGACAAATCCCTGGTCAATGATATACAGATATAAACGGACAGCCGACCAATACAATTTACAGCCCCCTTCCTCCTGGGATGATCAGTTGAACCAGATCTGCTTTTTTTCCCCCTGCAAAATCATGACAAAACCAGATTGACTGTAATCTGATAACAAAACATCAGTTGCCACCTGGCACCAACTGCTTCCCTCATCTTGATGTCTAGACTATACAACAAACAAGCTCTACATCCACTGCTCTTCAAAATCTACCTCAAATATGTCTGGAAACTACAGGCACTGGTCATAATGGTGGACATCAGAGAAATATTTTTTTTCATTGCTTCCCTTTCCATTACCATAAGAAGGCGCAATATCCCAATACGAAAAATTAAAAAGGATTAAAACACACAATCAGTTACCTCACTACAATTACATAAAGGGGGTGTGTGTTTGATGGAAGTTAAGATGTCATGTAGTGAACCATTGTCTCATCCCCACCGTGTCATGGTATCACGAGAGTCAGGGACATACTGTTGAGTTCCCCCATTCTGCAGCCTATACAAAGTACAAAAGAAGCTCTCTCAACATAAAGCGAGAGAATGAAGACATCAGTAAGAAACAAAAGTGTGCGCATGGAAAACATGCTATATGTATTCTGATACTGTTCACCCTGCAGTGCAGCTAAATAATATATATGAATGCTATGCTCTCAGCAACATTTTCAAATCCGTTCCGTTTTCATTCTGAAGGAAATAGCTACAAACATAAGATAAACGTAAACATCTACCCCACTGTTTTAAATGTATAAATTTTAGTACAATAATGTCATTTTTGACAGTTTTTTTTTAATTCCAACTACAGTATATTCATTGTACTCTCCTCAAACATCTCTTAGCTCAACTGAATTTCTTAGTCCTACAATTTAAGTATACCCCTAAAGAACGAACGGATTTATACAGAATTCTGGTAAATGTGAATCACAAATTAGGTCATTCCTTGTTGTGTTTAAATCTGTGTTTATGTTTAACCCATTGTTCCCAATATCTAGACATAATATAGCAGTTAATTTATTTTTATGGATAGATGTGAATCGCAAATATACAGGGTTGTTCAGAGAAAGGTGAAAACCAGGAGAAGAGAACAATCTAAACCAAATAGCCGATTTGGAAAGTGAGATAAATGGGAGAATTTTTCTGGTTTGGCTATTTTGACCTAGAATTTTCACTTCTCCAGTCATTCTCCTGGTTTTCATCTCTCTCTGAATAACCCTGATAGTATTCTTTTGCCATATTAAATCATGACAAGAGAAGAAAATGGAAACGGATTTGAAAATATAGAAGTGGTAAACATGGAGGATTTTGATAAATATATATATACACACACGTATTTTATCTAGATGCCGGATCATAATATAAGCAGCATGTAAACAATGGTAATGGACCACTATTTCCTTTCTAGGTTAACAATTATTGAAATAAAAATAAAATCTGATACACGCACTGACCCCATGTTTATTGTTTTTTCATCAGCACTTGACACTTTATTCCTTAAGGGTCCTTGACATTTCACAAATAGTTAAAATTTTGTGAAAAAGACAAAATTATATACTTAAAAAAATATGTTTTGTATTCTATACATAGCTTTTTAATATTATAACTCTTATCACCCCTTATAAACAGACACAGATTAACTGCATTAAAGGTTCTAATGTATGCCAGCTTGTGCTTGCTTCGTGCTCAACTCATTTTTTCCATTGGCACCTCTCAGGCTCCGGCCTACTTAAACTCCCTCTGGCAACTAGTTGTTGAAAAGTAAAAAGGTATGATCGTCAGTACTTGCTGGATGCCTATATATAGACCTTAAAATACATTTCAAGAAGAATTAAATTTGAATAAGAAAATGAGAATTATTATAATTATTATACTTTATATATTGAACAAAATAATATGCCTGATAACTCTTTACTTATCCCACCAACTCGTGCAACATAAACGTTTCAGAAAATAATAAATAACAAAATAATCTGCACAAGAGTATATCACTTGACAATCTTTTTAAACAGAATCAGTCTGAGAAACATTGTACGTTCCCTTGGGACCTGTGTCTTTAACTTCTATTGTACTAAGTCTCAATCATATACATTCATTGGACCTCCTGATTGTGCACTAATTTGTGCCTTGTACAGCACTGCATAATCTGGCGATGATGTGATTATATATATATATAAATCACGAGTATAACAGTCTAATAAGGTATCACTATGTACTAACATTACATTTGAAAGACACGATTTCGAGAGGATTCTTCTCTTCTTCAGGTCTGGACTGGAGCTGGAGAGGAGTCCTCTCAAAAGCTTGTCTTTTAAATGTAATGTTTGTCCAATAAAAAAGCAGCACTGTTCACTACAGACTGCTATACTCGTGATTTTGGCATCTGGACTAACACGTCATATTTATATATATATATTACACACACAAACACACGGTATTGTATTAATATTCAGATCCTTGGTGTAAGAAATTGAAACGGTCTACAAAACATGAAACACCAAACAGGAAAATTTGGAGAACCTACCATATAGCACAAAAACACACACATTTATTCCCTTGTATAGACTTCTATTTTGACAGACATTTTTCAACAGAACGTGTAATGCAATTTAAAGTGAACATATTGAGAGGAAGACCCTGCTCAAACAAGGTTATTCGTGAGTTTTATAAGTCTATCAGGTCTATTCAACGAAGGTGAAACTCAGGAGAATTGGCAGAAGTGAAAAATCCAGGTCAAAATAGCCAAACCAGAAAAATACTCCCATTTATCACACTTTCCAAATCTGCTATTTGGTCTAGATTGTTCTCTTCTCCTGCCAATTCTCCGGAGTTTCACCTTTTAGTGAATAGACCTGTATGCAAATGAGACACAAATAGGGGTCTTATTCTAGAATAAAAGACAGGCCTTGATCAGCGGGAGGGATACTGAAGCTACAAATGCATATTTTCCATAGCAAGTCCTAAACAGTAAATTGACCTATACCACAAATCTAGACCATCGCAGCTCATCACAGTTTAATATCAGTTTTAGTTAGGTTTACTCTTCAGTGTCGGGTAAACCATTGCAATACTAATCAGAGCATTCCAGAAACATTCATTTGTTTGTCATCTTATACGAATCTAAGCATACAGTCACTGTTCTTATCCCAGTTTAGGAGATTTGAGAAGATAAAATCGACACTCGTGACTCTACCTCTATGCAAAGTTCCGAGTTCTGGTCCAGTAGCAAAATACAATCCCAGCGTTGAAGAGTCTACGGGAAGAGACGGGGTAGTGGGTCTTGCAAAGCAGAAAGAGAAGGCAGAGAGACCAAGTTAGAATTCCCTTTACTGATCGTTTCTTCCCTCCCCCTGCTTTGCTAATATCTCCAGTGTGATAGGGACAGCTGAGTGGACACAAGTCATTGCTATAAATATACCCAACAGCTTATGGTCTGGAGGGGGGTTGCAGCAGGGAGAAGTTATTTTGACAGGTTGCCGAGTGTGAAGCGACACAGGTTTTACAGAGTCTGATCTGGTTAAGAGTCAAAAAGAAAAATCAAAACAAACCTATTATACAGGATCAGTACGTATAGTCTCAGGAAGAGCTTCAACAACTTAATAAGCTCGCGCTGAAAGATAGAAAGGATGGAGGAGCCTCTAATAGAACAAAGTTAATAGTGTGCAAATATGCAGTACGAGAATCTGTATAGCAAGAATAGAGCACCTTTGAAATTACAGTGCAAGAAACTGGCGGTTTAATTTCTAAACAAAAAGAGTTTATTTGCAGAAAGGGGAGTTGATACATGGAATGTTGATGTAGAATTAAAGATAGAATCAATCTAGGTATGTGTGAATGTTAGCTCCTTAGGGAGCAGGGCCCTCTACCTCATGTGTCTGTCAATCTATGTCCGGTCCTGATTTATTGTAACCCCTGTAGAATGCTGCAGAACATGTTGGTGTGAAACAAATAAACGAGTAGTAATAAATAATACAAAGAATGTATGCAAAGCTAAATGCAGAAAACCAGTCTATGGTGAATTATCAGTCGGTATATACTAGATAGCGAAACACTATTTACTGGCGTACAAACAAAATCATTTTATTGAAGGAAATTAACATTTCATCTCTTCACAATAGCAAGCTGCACGTGAAACCTGTCAGTCTTCAATTTAACATACCAAAACAAATTAGCAATAACTAGATTCCTGGAATGGGTTTAACGGTCAATAAAGTAACTATGACATGGACAACAGTCAAGTCAAATAAACATGTATATATGCAATCAATACATTAATGCATTCAAATCTCCATCACAGGGTGACGGTCACTGTGGTAGTTATAGAAAATATTAGGATATTGTCCAATTTTGCACAGCTTAGTATTTAATTTATGTGCTAGTATTTTGATACTTGCATATGTTTGTTTTACACAAAACAATTTAACAAATTAGTAACAGTAACGTTTCAACATTTATACTAAATATCACAGTGCACTGGTCTAGCATATGCAATGGGAAAACATGGTGTTAAACGTATGTCTGGATCAGTACCACGTGAATTACAATCCATATTTACTAGAAAACTGATAACACTTAGTGCGCCCGTACTGACGTGCTTACCAGCGCAGCATTGTGACACTGCAACGGGGCCGGTTACACGCTTGTGCGCGAGCTTGAAATGCGTGCGCATCAAGCGTCCGTTATCAAAGCCTCCCCGTCGATACGCTAGGACACACGTTGACGGGGCTGCAAAGCGCATTGAATGTGCTCAGCGAGGTGGCCAGAGGGGCTTCGAGTGGACGGAACGTCCACGCTCACGGACGTTCATTCCACTCTCCAATGATGCTCGTCTGACCTTAGCCTTACTCACCATGTGAGATGTTAGAATTACGGTAGTTTTAAATGCAATGCAGTATTATTTTGGCATTCTGTAAGAAAAAGGGGTTATTCACTAGCCTCCAAATTACGCCAAAAATTTAACTTCACCAGTCGGTGCAATTTTGAGTCAATTCGTCAAATACAGGCGATTTGATAATGAAATACGGTGCAATTATGCGACACCGAAATTGTCCCATAGAACATTATCATGTCTGCTATTCACACAACGCCGAATTGTACCAAAATTGCGGCAAAATACCCTGATTTTCAGTGTTTCCATTTGACAAGTTTAAACAGACAAATCCCATAGGATTTAATGTAAAAACTTAATATCTTTGTTTAAAGATAGGGTTTTTACAAAAATGAATAAACTAATTTTTAAAGGCCTTTTTGTAGGTTTTAGACGACTTTTGTTCTAACCAACCTTTTTATTATTCTTTAAGCCATTTTATCATCCAAGCCTTTGTGTTTATATATTCTATGGGGTATTCCTGTAAAAAACAATAGTGCTGCATTATATATAAAAAAAAAAAGTAAAAATATATATTTTTATTAATATTTATTTATTTTTACCTATAGCCTGGTCATATTTAGTATCATTGAAAAGCCATGCCCTGGCCTTTCCAATGATACCAAACATGACCATCTGGTATGCACTGATTGGGAGATAAGGAATCCCCTGCCCAGCTAGGGTCCATGCGCAATGATGTCAGCAGACGAGGGGAGGCCTCACCAGAAGAAGGCCGTGATCCAGTGCTGATGCCAATTCGTCGGTAATCGGCGCAAATTGGTGGTTTTTGCAAACATCTGATCACTGTTTCAGCGAATCCAATTTCAGAAAAATATTGTGACCATTCCCTAAATAAGGAATTCACCTTATTTTCGGCGATGTGGGCTGATACACAAAGCACCGAAATTGCACACAATACCGGTACTTTGTGAATAAATCCTAGAATGTTAAAAAATATTCTAGTAAGAAATGCTTTAAATACAAATCCAGGAACTTCCAAAATCACACATATTTCTTGTGTGATGACTTTGTAATAATATGCATTCATATGGACATGGTGAATTTACAGATAAGTGAATTCCTCTTTGGAATGTCATAATGCAAATTTGAATCTTGTAGTATGTGTCTTGTTGTTAGGCAGAGGTGAAAACCATGGAGAGCATAGCTGCGAGACAACCAAATTTAGTGCAGGTCTTTGGGTTGTGCCTTGTGGGTTACCAGTAGCAGGGCCGGTGCAAGCTTTTTTGCCTAGTCAGGCGAAGGTCTGTTTTGGTGCCCCCCCCCGTCATGTCAAGCCAATCAGGATAGAGATGCATAATAATCTCTATCGTGAGTGTTCGGTGTCGTCACGCAGAGATTAAAGGATGCTTAAAGTTGGTCTTGCAAGGACAACCTTTAGCAGCGTTGTGAGTCACTGATTGGGGGGACAGCCACCAGTGCTGTCTTTATGGACTTATATAAACACTGTCTTTCTTCTGGAAAGGCAGTAGTTACATTTGTCAGACTGCAGGAACAACATATTTGGGTATATATTTGCGGCCCCAGCTCATGTATGGGTATATATTTGCGGCCCCCAGCTGCTCATATGGGTATATTTGCGGCCCCCTGCTCATGTATGGTATATATTTGCGGCCCCCAGCTCATGTATGGGTATATTTGCGGCCCCCAGCTGCTCATATGGGTATTATTTATGGTATAAATTTTCCCCCAGCGAGTCTCTTACCTCTCTGCTCAGCTGACTGTGTCTGACTGTGACAGTGTGCACAGCACTGCTCACTGCTGCCTGCTGACTTCTGCTGCCTCATCTTGGCACTGCAGGCCCCCCCATCGCCCGCTGGCGTTCTAGTTCTACTCAGTCCACACTCTCAGGCAGTCAGGGAGGGGAGTGAGACGAGAGACCAGACCACCAGGGACAATCAGGGACCAGACCAGGTAGTAGGTTTTTTAGTAGCAACAATTTTTTAGGCTTAGCTTAAGCTAGGCACCGCCACCGTCGCTCTCTGCGTCCCCCTCGTGTGACACGTGACGTCACGTCTCGAGGCGACTGGTGCGAGCGGCCGCTGGCGCTGGCCAGGCATGTGATGCACACGTGCACACGCACCTTTCCCGCTCGCCTGTGATTGGATTCGGGAAGCAAGGCCAGGCAGGGAACCACGTGGTGCTTGTTGTCCCCTCCCTCTCATTGCCCCCTTCCAATCCCAGGCAGGGGCGGATCCAGAGACTAGTCTCGGGAGGGGCACTTACAGAAAATAAGGTGTTTTAGCAGAGAGCCCGACTCACGAGAATTTACAGAGGGCCCGGCTCACAGGAGCTTACAATCTAGAGGAGCAGAGGGCCCGGCTCACAGGAGCTTACAATCTAGAGGAGCAGAGGGTCCGGCTCACAGGAGTTTACAATCTAGAGGAGCAGAGGGTCCGGCTCACAGGAGCTTACAATCTAGAGGAGCAGAGGGCCCGGCTCACAGGAGCTTACAATCTAGAGGAGCAGAGGGCACCCAGGAGCTTACAATCTAGAGGAGCAGAGGGCACCCAGGAGCTTACAATCTAGAGGAGCAGAGGACACCCAGGAGCTTACAATCTAGAGGAGCAGAGGGTACCCCGGATTTTACAATCTAGAGGAGCAGAGGGCACCCCGGATTTTACAATCTAGAGGAGCAGAGAGCCCCCAGCTCACACATGAATTTGCCCAGCTCATGGATTTGCCCCCAGGTCATGGATTTGCCCAGCTCATGGATTTGCCCCCAGGTCATGGATTTGCCCAGCACATGGATTTGCCCCCAGCTCATGGATTTGCCCCCAGGTCATGGATTTGCCCCCAGGTCATGGATTTGCCCCCAGGTCATGGATTTGCCCAGCACATGGATTTGCCCAGCTCATGGATTTGCCCCCAGGTCATGGATTTGCCCAGCTCATGTATTTGCCCAGCTCATGTATTTGCCCCCAGGTCATGGATTTGCCCAGCTGATGGATTTGCCCCCAGGTCATGGATTTGCCCCCAGGTCATGGATTTGCCCCCAGCTCTCACCTGGATTGTTGCCCCAGCTCCGGCAGGGGGTTGAGGGACCCAGATGCCGGGCAGCGCGGGAGCGCCTGCCCGATCTTGAAAAGTCCGTCCTGTGAAGTGGATGCGGCTGTGTGCGTGCGCAGCCGGTCACGCGGTCTGGCCAGTCAGGTGGTACTGAGACTCAGTACCACCTGATTAGCCAGACCACGTGACCGGCTGCGCACGCACACAGCCGCATCCACTTCACAGGACGGACTGTTCAAGACCGGGCAGGCGCTCTCGCGCTGCCCGGCATCTGGGTCCCTCAACCCCCGGGCCAAATCTCGGGGGTCGGTTACACCCCGGGCCGGCGCCCCTCACACTGGCAGGACGCCAGACAGTAAGGCGGCCGCCTGTGCCGCCTTACGTTAGCGCCGGCCCTGACCAGTAGGAAGGAGCCCCTGAATCAATTGACCACATCAGTGCCAGAGTGCATACTCACCCAGCTCACAGTGTCAGTTTGCTGAGGTGCTCTGGATGTCCTCTTCGCCATATCCCGGAAAGCACTCCTCGACCTACCACGCCCCCAGGATATTAGTGCTCGGTGACCTGGGAGGCCTGCCACCACTCTCAGATGATAAAGGGTTGGGCACATTCCTTTAATAAGTGCCTAGGAGATATACACTGAGCTTGAACATCTGAAGGGCTCCACCTATGGCGAGTCCGATTCTAGAAATAATATACAACTGATTTATGGTAAAACATTATGCTATGGGAGGGCGGTCTTTCTTATATTTTCCCTGCCTGAGGAACAGTATGCTGTATAAGTAAGGGACATACCATGCTTTCTGTAGGTCGGAGTCGAACACACCCCAGAGCCGGGTACACTTTAGGCTCTGTGGTTGATAAGTGTTCAATATTCACAACTAATATTCTTCTTTGGACTGTGCCCCCCTATGGATCAACAGGCTTAAATTATGATAATTTATTCACTGCAATGCTGCAGTTCCTCAGCTCTCCACTAGGCTGCATCACTAGCGTCACATCCCCACTCAACCTCCAATCCACCACGTGCTCCCCACTCACTTTGCATGCTGGGAGAGGCAGGGCTGAGATGCAGGTGCAGCTGCTCCTATGGGCCACTGGATGGAATGCTGGACACAAGAAAAAAAGGTAATGATTGTCAAATAAAAACATTTTTATTACGCTTGATGCCAGTGTCTTTATTTATGAGATTCCCCTGATCTGAGGTCTAGTTTATCTGTCTGGGGAAGAGGGACACAAAATTATTAATAGCAATCTGGTGGGAGCCGGTGTTAAGCTCACAGAGCTTGCATGAGGTACAGACCAGGGCAATATTGGCAGTATACAGGCACTCTAGGCAGGGTCTTGCCTGGGCGGTGCGGATGAGGACCCTGCTCCAGATCTTACAATCTAAGAGGAGAGGGGGCCCTGCTCAAGAGTTTACAATCTAAGAGGAGAAAGATTGTAAGCACTGGAGCAGGGTACTTTCCGCTCTTAGAGTGTAAGCTCTGGGGCAGGGTCCCCTCTCCTCTTAGATTGTGAACTGTGGAGCAGGGTCCCCTTTCCTCTTAGATTGTAATCTCTGGAGCAGGGTACTAAGAGGAAGGGGACCCTGCTCCACAGTTCACAATCTAAGAGGAGAGGGGACCCTGCTCCAGAGCTTACAATCTAAGAGGAGAGGGGACCCTGCTCCAGAGCTTACAATCTAAGAGGAGAGGGGACCCTGTTCCAGAGTTTACAATCTAAGAGGAGAGGGGACCCTGCTCCAGAGTTTACAATCTAAGAGAAAAGGGAACCCTGCTCCAGAGCTTAAAATCTAAGAGGAGAGGGGACCCTGCTCCAGAGTTTACAATCTAAGGAGAGGGGACCCTGCTCCAGAGTTTACAATCTAAGGAGAGGGGACCCTGCTCCAGAGTTTACAATCTAAGGAGAGGGGACCCTGCTCCAGAGTTTACAATCTAAGGAGAGGGGACCCTGCTCCAGAGTTTACAATCTAAGAGAAAAGGGAACCCTGCTCCAGAGCTTAAAGTCTAAGAGGAGAGGGGACCCTGCTCCAGAGCTTACAATCTGAGAGGGGACCCTGCTCCAGAGTTTACACTCTAAGAGGAGAGGAGGGGTGTGTGTGTGTGTGTGTGTGTGGTGTGTGTGTGTGTGTGTGTGTGTGTGTGTGTGTGTATGCAGGGAAGGTGAGTGTGTATAAATATATATATATGTGTGTAGGAAGGGGGGCTGGTGTGTGTACATATACAGTTGTGTTCAAAATTATTCAACCCCCAATGCTGTAAAGGGTTTTAGGGAATTTAGTGTACATTTGTAATTGTATTCAGAATGAAATCCTACAAGGACTTTTTAAAGAACCATATGCAACTAAAATGACATCAATTGGTTTTGTTATACAGTAGTAAATGTTTCTTTTGTGAATTCTTAATTGACACAATTATTCAACCCCTTAAAGACTACCACTCTGAAGAACAGAGGTTCATTCAAGTGTTTTCAATCAGGTATTGAAAACACCTGTGGATGTCACGGAGCAGCAATAAAGCATAATAAGCACCAATTAGGCAGCTTTAAAATGACTGTGATACTCAGCTCCTTCTAGACATTTACTGGTGTGGTTACAAACATGGTGTCAACAAGAGAATGGTCCAGGAAGACAAGAGAAGAGGTGATTACTCTTCACAGGAAGGGCAATGGCTATAAGAAGATTGCAAAGATGTTAAACATACCAAGAGAGACCATAGGAAGCATCATTCGCAAATTCAAGGCAAAGGGCACTGTTGAAACGCTACCTGGTCGTGGCAGAAAGAAGATGCTGACTTTGACTGCTGTGCGCTACCTGAAGCGTAGAGTGGAGAAAAGTCCCCGTGTGACTGCTGAGAAAAGATTTGTCAGATGTGGGTACTGAAGTTTCAGCTCAGACAATACGGCGCACACTGCGTAATGAAGGCCTCCATGCCAGAACTCCCAGGCGCACCCCCTTGCTGTCTCCAAAGAATAAGAAGAGTCGACTGCAGTATGCCAAAAGTCATGTGGACAAACCACAGAAGTTTTGGGATCGTGTTCCGTGGACTGATGAAACAAAATTAGAACTGTTTGGGCCCATGGATCAACGCTATGTTTGGAGGAGGAATAACAAGGCCTATGAAGAAAAGAACACCTTGCCTACTGTGAAGCATGGCGGGGGGTCAATCATGCTTTGGGCCGGTTTTGCTTCTGCAGGTACAGGGAAGCTTCAGCGTGTGCAAGGTACCATGAATTCTCTTCAGTACCAGGAGATATTGGATGACAATGTGATGCAGTCCGTTACAAACCTGAGGCTTGGGAGACGTTGGACCTTTCAACAGGACAATGATCCCAAGCATACTCCAAGTCCACTAGAGCATGGTTGCAGATTAAAGGCTGGAACATTTTGGAGTGGCCATCGCAGTCACCTGACTTAAATCCGATTGAGAACCTCTGGTGGGACTTAAAGAAAGCAGTTGCAGTGCGCAAGCCTAAGAATATGACTGAACTGGAGGCTTTTGCCCATGACGAATGGGCGAAGATACCCGTAGATCGCTGCAAGACACTTGTGTCAAGCTATGCTTCACGTTTAAAAGCTGTTATAACTGTAAAAGGATGTTGTACTAAGTACTAAGATTGAATGTCACTTGGGGGTTGAATAAAACTGATATTGATGTGAGCACAGAAAAGACATTCATGGTTATTTCATTATAAACGTTAGGTTATATTTGTCTGACCTACACGTGCTTCTTTGATTTAATTGTAAGCAAGATGATTGAATGATCAAAATCAATGTCAAACTGGCCAAAACTCTCAATTTCAGTGGGGGTTGAATAATTTTGAACACAACTGTATATATATACATATATATACATACATACATATATATACATACATACATATATATACATACATACATACAGTACTGAGCAAAAGTTTTAGGCAGGTGTGAAACAATGCTGTAAACAAAGAATGCTTTCAGAAATATAATTAATGATTGTTTATATTTGTCAATTTTCAACATGCAAAGTGAGCGAACAAAAGAAAAATATAAATCAAATCAATATTTGGTGTTACTACCTTTTGCCTTCAAACCAGCATCAATTCTCATAGGTACACTTGCACAAAGTCAGGGATTTTTTAGGATTATAGTCAGGTGTATGATCAACCAATTATACCAAACAGGTGCTAATGATCATAAATGTCACACGTAGGTTGAAACCCAGTCATGAACTGAAGCAGAAACAGAAACAGCTGTGTAGGAGGATTAAAACTGGGTGAGGAACAGCTTAACTCTGCTACCAAGGTGAGGTTGTGAAAGATCGTTTCATGTCATGGCAAGATTGAGCACAGCAACAAGACACAAGGTAGTTAAACTGCATCAACAAGGTCTCTCCCAAAGATTTCAAAGCAGACTGGGGTTTCAAGATGTGCTGTTCAAGCTCTTTTGAAGAAGCACAAACAAAACGGGAAATGTTGAGCATCGTAGACGCAGTGGTCAGCCAAGGAAACTTAGTGCAGCAGATGAAAGACACATCAAGTTTATTGCCCCTCGAAATCGGAAAATGTCCAGCAGTGCCATCCGCTCAGAACTGGCAGAAACCAGTGGGACCCAGGTACACCCATCTAATGTCCGGAGAAGTCTGGCCAGAAGTGGTCTTCATGGAAGAGTTGCAGCTAAAAAGCCATACCTCTGACATGGGAACAAGGCCAAGCGACTAAAGTATGCACGAAAACATAGGAACTGGGGTGCAGAACAATGGCAGCAGGTGCTCTGGACTGAGGAGTCAAAATTTTAAATATTTGGCTGTAGCAGAAGGCAGTTTGTTCATCAAAGGGCTGGAGAGCGGTACAATAATGAGTGTTTGCAGGCAACAGTGAAGCATGGTGGAGGTTCCTTGAATGTTTGGGGCTGCATTTCTGCAAATGTAGTTGGAGATTTGGTGAGGATTAATGTTGTTCTCAATGCTGAGAAACACAGGCAGATACTTATCCATCATGAAATACCATCAGGGAGGCGTATGATTGGCCCCAAATTTATTCTGCAGCAGGACAACGACCCCAAACATACAGCCAAAGTCATTAAGAACTATCTTCAGCGTAAAGAAGAACAAGTAGTACTGGAAGTGATGGCATGGCCCCCACAGAGCCCTGATCTCAACATCATCGAGTGTGTCTGGGATTACATGAAGAGACAGAAGGATGTGAGAAAGCCTACATCCACCGAAGATCTGTGCTTAGTTCTCCAAGATGTTTGGAACAACCTACCAGCCACTGGATAAGTGCAAGATAATGCACCTGGGACGTAAAAACCCAAGGGCTGAATATAGAATATTTGATACAGTCCTAACCTCAACATCTGAGGAAAGGGATTTAGGGGTTATTATTTCAGAGGATCTAAGGGTAAGTAGTCAATGTAATAGAGCAACAGGAAATGCTAGCAGAATGCTTGGTTGTGTAGGGAGAGGTATTAGCAGTAGGAAAAGGGAAGTGCTCATGCCACTGTACAGAGCACTGGTGAGACCTCACTTGGAGTACTGTGTGCAGTACTGGAGACCGTATCTCCAGAAGGATATAGACATCTTAGAGAGAGTTCAGAGAAGGGCTACTAAAATGGTGTACGGCTTGAAGGAGAAAAGTTACCAGGAAAGGCTTAATGATCTTAACATGTACAGCTTGGAAAAAAGACGAGACAGCGGAGATATGATAGAAACATTTAAATACGTAAAGGGAATCCACAAGGTAGAGGAAGGGAGTATATTTAAAAGGAAACAAAGTAGCAAAACAAGAGGACATAGTCTTAGATTAGAGGGGCAAAGGTTTAAAAGTAACATCAGGAAGCATTATTTTACTGAGAGGGTGGTGGATACATGGAACAGTCTTCCAGTTGAAGTGGTAGAGGCCAAAACAGTAATTGAATTTAAGCAGGCATGGGATAGGCATAAGGCTATCCTAAACAAAAGATAAATCCAGGTAAAGTATCCATGTAATTGGGCTGACTAGATGGGCCGAAAGGTTCTTATCTGCCGACATTTTTCTATGTTTCTATGTTTCTAAATTCCTTCAAAAACTGTGTGCAAGTGTACCTAGAAGAATTGCTGCTGTTTTGAAGGCAAAAGGGTGGTCATGCCAAATATTGATTTGATTTAGATTTCTCTTTTATTTATTCACTGCATTTTGTTCATTTATGAACATAAATGTGTAACACTTCCATTTGCGAAAGTATTCTTTGTTTACAGCATTTTTTTCACACCTGCCTAAAACATTTGCACAGTACGAATATATATATTTGGAGTGGGGGGCCTGGTGTGTGTGCCAGTATCTGTGGAGGGGGGTCATGGTTTGTGTATACAGAGCTGGCTCTGTGTATACAGAGATGGCCTTAAAAAAACACTTTCTTTAGTGCCTTGATCATGGGTGTGTGACTAGTGTGGTGCATTGAATAGCATTAACAGACTAGAAAATGCAACACTCAAAAGAATAAAGATGTAAGCGTCTGATCTATTAGACTTGCATCATGTTTCGCAGCCTCTGTATTACGCTTTTTTTTATAACTGTCCCCTTCATGACATGGTCAAAAAGGCAAAATATGGATGCCATTCAAATCCCCCCGGAAAAATTTCTGCGGACGCCCATGTAGAATATATATATATATATAATAACATGCCCCTGTGGCCTCGCTTATATAGGCAAGACCATAACGCCTTTGTGCGAAAGCATTAGGAATCATCGGTCCAATATACGCATAGCATATCGGGATGGTACATCGGACAAGCCTTTAGCGCGTCATTTTTTGGAATTGAATCATCCATTGAACTCATTAAAGTTCATGGCAATTGACCATATTCCAGTGCCACGAAGGGGAGGTGATCGGGGATTAATGCTGCTGCGCAAGGAAACCTTTTGGATCCATCAGTTACGGACAGTTTATCCGGATGGACTGAATGAAAAGATGACATATTCCATGTTTTGAGGTCTATTGACTTCTATGTATTCAGCAGTTTTTATCCATAGATGATCAAGCTGGGGCATATAGTCTGGGTGTAAATCGGCTATATGGGGCATCCCAGTGGGCAGTGCGCTGCAGGTTTTTGCTGATTGTCTATGCTCTCTAATATTAATATTTATCTTTTTCAGCCATAGGTAATACCTATAATGTAAACACCACGCTGTGAATCTGCAGGGGATATGTGACACATGTCCGTGTTCTCTTTTCACTGGGTGTAAGGAGCGGTATTTTTGCATCCTGGGTTTCCATGGTAATGTGATACGCGGTCATCCGGAGGAGACCGGGGTGACTATGCGCATTGAGCGGACAGAAACGCTGCGGTTTGAGGGAGGGGTAAGTACACTTTATCTATTGTGTGTATAAAAGTGTGTGTTTACATGGTAAAATGTTATGATTTTCTCCTGAGGAAAGCTCTAAACGAGGAGCTGAAACGTTGACGCTCGTCACAATTAAAAAGAAGTTAACAATCCTGGATTGCCGTTGCAATTTCTCTTCAAGTATCTATTCATTATTCACCGAGTGACAGGCACCGGGCACATTGGAATCAAAGTAAGCAGGAGTGCATAGCAGTGCTATATATATATATATATTTGTGGTGGAGGACAAAAACTGAGAAAAGGCCTCCACGCTAAAATGGCTATTTTTATTATTGCAGAAGCCGGGTGCCGGACAAAATCCATACAGGCAGGTTCCCTAATGCCAACATCCCGACGGCCAACTTCCAGACAGAACAAGTGCCGGACATACTAAATTCCCAACATGGCCAATGTCCAGACATCCATAATCCCAGTGGCTAACCCTAATACTAACACCCTAATCCTTAGAGAGTTTAGGGGGGTTAGGGCTAGGTTTGGGGGGGATTATGGCTAGGTTTAGGGGGATTATGGCTAGGTTTAGGGGGGTTAGGTTTAGGGGGTTAGGGCTAGGCTTAGGGGGTTATGGTTAGGGCTATGTTTAGGGCTAAATTTAGGGGTTAGGGCTAAATTTAGGGGTGTGGGGGTTAGGGGTGTGGGGGTTAGGGTTAGGTTTAGGGGGTTAGGGGGGTTAGGGAGTTGGGTTAGTGTTAGCCGCTGGGATTTTGGATGTCTAGAAGATGGCTGTCAGGGAGTTGTTTGTGTAGGGAAGTTGGCCGTCAGGGAGTTGGCCGTGTAGGGGAGTTGGCCGTGTAGGGGAGTTGGCCGTGTAGGGGAGTTGGCCGTGTAGGGGAGTTGGCCGTGTAGGGGAGTTGGCCGTGTAGGGGAGTTGGCCGTGTAGGGGAGTTGGCTGTGTAGGGAAGTTTGGCCGTGTAGGGAAGTTGGCTGTGTAGGGAAGTTGGCTGTCAGGGAGTTGTCTGTGTAGGGAAGTTGGCCGTGTAGGAAAGTTGGCAGTCAGGATTTTGGCATTAGGGAACCTGGTTGTAGGGATTTCGACCAAAACCCGCAGAAGCCATCTGCACATCACAGCAATTCAAAGAACTGCATCCCAGAGCCCTTGTGCTGCATTTCCATATGCAGCAAGGAACTCTGGGTAGGATATGCAAATGACCTCTGTCTCACTTTTATTGCATCCGGTGTCTGTTTTTAAACAGACCCCTTAAATCAATGCCATACCATACTATGGCTTTTTAAGCAGAGATCAGGTTTATGCAACTGGTCAAAGCCACTCCTAGGACAGCGTTGTTTCAGGTTTATTGGACCCTCGTCAGCTATGAGCTAGGCATGACCAGTTGCAGTGGATGCTTGGACATGTAGGGCAAATCAGTACTTACAACAGTTGTTACAACAGTTGTGGTGGAGGACAAAAAGTGAGAAAAAGCCTCCATGCTAAAATGGTTATTTTTATTATTGCAGAAGCCATCTGCACATCACAGCATTTCAAAGAACTGCAACCCAAAGAGTGTGCTGCACTCCCCATATGCAGCAAGGAACTCTTTGGCATGTCTCACCAGGAACAATTCCACTTTGGGATTAAAAACAAAACACAGAAAGGGGCAGCTGCAATAAAGACCTGGCTGGGGATACAACAAAATATTCAGATATGCTGTGCTTTTTAACCCAAAGTGGAATTGTTCCTGGTGAGGGTATAAATATAACCCATCAGTTTGTATCTTAGCTGATAAGCAGCATGAGTATACAGTATGTGGTTGCTAGATTTGTTAAGACACGTACACTGCTTTTGTATACTGTTTAGGTGCATTTTTACACGTTTCTCATTTGTTTTATACATTCTTATTTATTGCATAATTAGCGATATATCTTTGTTAGTGTGTTTGATAACACCATAGTTACCCATTGTATTTTATATGGAGTTCCATAAGCGCTTTATCCAGTTATGGTTTTTAGTTTCACTACTTATGGGAAGTAAGTTTTAATTGAAAAATCTTTATAGTTTAATTTGAAATAGAGATATACAAGCACCTTAATAAGTAGCACTTTAATCTTACTGCGTCACTGTAATCATTTTTAGATGTGTGTGTGTGTGTGTGTGTGTTTTATTACACCGTTGTTCGTTGTATTTTATTTGCACTTTATGATCTTTAGTTTCACTACTTATGGGAAATAATAATTGAGGACTGGTATGACTCCGCTTGAAATGTTGCGCCACAAGGATCATTAGATTTCTGTATTGTTCTAGACGATTTTTGTTTAGTTTTATTGTGTATTTTATATCCTTAACAGGAAGCATATATACACCTGTCACGCTGGGGGCACCTGGCACCCGCCAAGGTGAGGCCCTGGTTCACGGGAAAGCCCCATATGCAGACAACAGTTTACAGAACAACACTGAGTAACACAATATAAACCAGAGACCTCTGCACAGCGAATACCTCAACAGCCCTGCTCTGATAGCCAGCCCTGCTCGGATAGAAGAAATACCTAGAAGCCGTGCAGAGTCTAGACAAATCCAGATGGCAGGAGTCACAAACTGTACAGACAAGGATTAGACGCGAGAATAGTAACAATGCTAGCCAGGGGTCAGGAAGCCAGAACAAGAACGTAATCCAGAATGCAGGTATCAGAACCAGGATGGAAGTCATACAACCAAAAAGGTCAAAACCAGGGAATCTGTGTAACAAACAGAAAACCAAATCACAGTGAGGGAAACAAGAACTGAATACACAGGATAAACAGAAATAAATCAAGAACACAATATACAGTTGTGTTCAAAATTATTCAACCCCCACTGAAATTGAGTGTTTTGGCCAGTTTGACATTGATTTTGATCATTCAGTCATCTTGCTTACAATTAAATCAAAGAGGCACGTGTAGGTCAGACAAATATAACATAACATTTATAATGAAATAACCACAAATGTCTTTTCTGTGCTCACATAATTATCTGTTTTATTCAACCCCCAAGTGACATTCAATCTTAGTACTTATAACTGTAAAAGGATGTTGTACTAACAGCTTTTAAACGTGAAGCATAGCTTGACACAAGTGTCTTGCAGCGATCTACGGGTATCTTCGCCCATTCGTCATGGGCAAAAGCCTCCAGTTCAGTCACATTCTTAGGCTTGCGCACTGCAACAGTTCTAATTTCGTTTCATCAGTCCACAGAACACTATCCCAAAACTTCTGTGGTTTGTCCACATGACTTTTGGCATACTGCAGTCGACTCTTCTTATTCTTTGGAGACAGCAAGGGGGTGCGCCTGGGAGTTCTGGCATGGACGCCTTCATTACGCAGTGTGCGCCGTATTGTCTGAGCTGAAACTTCAGTACCCACATCTGACAAATCTTTTCTCAGTTCCTCAGCAGTCACACGGGGACTTTTCTCCACTCTACGCTTCAGGTAGTGCACAGCAGTCGAAGTCAGCATCTTCTTTCTGCCACGACCAGGTAGCGTTTCAACAGTGCCCTTTGCCTTGAATTTGCGAATGATGCTTCCTATGGTCTCTCTTGGTATGTTTAACATCTTTGCAATCTTCTTATAGCCATTACCCTTCCTGTGAAGAGTAATCACCTCTTCTCTTGTCTTCCTGGACCATTCTCTTGACTTCACCATGTTTGTAACCACAGCAGTAAATGTCTAGAAGGAGCTGAGTATCACAGTCATTTTAAAGCTGCCTATTTGGTGCTTATTATGCTTTACTGCTGCTCCGTGACATCCACAGGTGTTTTCAATACCTGATTGAAAACACTTGAATGAACCTCTGTTCTTCAGAGTGGTAGTCTTTAAGGGGTTGAATAATTGTGTCAATGAAGAATTCACAAAACAAACATTTACTACTGTATTACAAAACCAATTGATGTCATTTTAGTTGCATATGGTTCTTTAAAAAGTCCTTGTAGGATTTCCTTCTGAATACAATTACAAATGTACACTAAATTCCCTAAAACCCTTTACAGCATTGGGGGTTGATTAATTTTGAACACAACTGTAGCTGAGGAAACCGCTAGACAGACAGGGAAGACAAGACCAAAGTAATAACTAGAACAAGATATACAAACTAGGACTGGAAACAATGAAGCAGAGAGCTCTCAGAACACAGCAGACTGAATACTCAGGCAGACTGAAACATATGACAGAGCCATGGATAATGGGCTCATTGCATTAAATAGGGAGGAGATCAGCACACATCACGGGCAGGTGAGCTGATCAGACGAGAAGCAATTTTTTTTTTTTTTGAGAAAGGATTTTACCAGGAAGGATACATTGAAATTTCTCTCGTTTTCAAGTATGTCCTGGGTGGCGAGTATGTACCGTTAGGTGTCTTGCCCAAGGACACTTACTGGAGAGGTTGCTCGCTGGGATCGAACCCATGACTCCACAGCCTCTCTCCATGCAGAGCAGTGATGTTACCTCTACTCCACCCAGCTGCGACCCAGGCAATAGCAGCATAGGTCCAGGCCTGCACAGGCATCCTGAATACAGAGGGCAGGGGGACAGGGCTGGAACGAGGAAACGTGACAATACCATCACCTCTTGAATAGATAGAAAAATCTAGTGGAGGTGCTTCTTGTTTGTGTCTCTTATCTACATCTTATCTGGGTTCAAGAACACTTAAATATTCTTGAACCCAGGACATACTTGAAAACGAGAGAAATCTCAATGTATCCTTCCTGGTAAAATCCTTTATAAATAAATAAATCTAGGAACAGCACTGCTTGCCCCAATCGAGAGGGCCTAGAAAAGGTGGCCTATCCAAAGCTCGTCACCATTTCTCCTCAGTTGGCTAGTCGCTGTCAATGGGCATCTTCAAAGGCGGTTGAACAAGGAAAAAAGGTGCACAACTGCCTTGCAAGGTGTGCTAGGACTAAAAATTATATGTTGAAACATCAGGAACAAGCTCGATGTAGCAGACAGCAGTCGCCCTTAACGATGTTCCACTCTAGTCGCCCATGAACTTTCAAGGCTGAATATTGACATCACTGCTTTCATTGAGGTCCACCTCCCAGAGACAAGCAACCTTCAAGAGCCCAGTGCAGGATACACCCTCTATTGGTCAGGCAAGCCAAAGGCAGAGAGACACCTCTGTGGTGTGTGTTGTTTTTATGATAAAGATCTCCATTGCTTCTCAAGTTGAAAACCTGCCGTTAGGCCACACAGATCGTATCAATTCCATGTACCTTCCACTTCGTAACAAGCAGCATGCCATGCTATTCAGATTGTGAGCCCATGTCTACAAGCAGGTTCAGCTGAAAAGGACAAGTTCTACATTGATTTGCGCATTCTTGTACAGAACACCTCTATGGAAGACAACATCATCATCCTTGGTGATTTAAATGCCAGAAAAGGCAAGAATTCAGAAACCTGGAGATAAGTACTTGGCAAACATGGTGTTGAAAACTGCAATAATAATGGGCGCCTCTACTGCTAGAGTTTGATGTATGGCAAGAATTTGTCCTCAAAAACACAATTTTTCAGAAAATAAATAGCCTGAAGATATCTTGAATGCACCCCTGATCTAAGCATTGGCACCTTATAGACTACATTTTGGTGAGTGGAGAGACATAGGAGATGTCATACATACGCGAGTGATGCCTCATGCAGAGTGTCATACAGATCATCATCTTGTGTGATGCAAGTTAGGTCTCCACTTCAAACCTAAACTGAAGAGTGGTGTTGCTCGAAGAGGTTTCAGGTTGGTAATCTTCAGTCAGCCAAGGTGAATGGCAAATTTCAGGCAAGTTTTCAGTCGAGGCTCAGGGACTCCAGCTGTCTCACTAACCTCTATGCAGAACATCTGAAATCTTCCCTTCTAGAAACCTCTGGAAAGGTTTCAGGGTTCTCCACAAAGAAGAAAAAGACAAGTTTGATGAGAACAATCAAGAAATCCAAGAACTGCTGATGAAAAAGATCTGCTCACTAAGCAAACCTTGCACAGCCATCCTGTCCTGTTAAGAAAGCAGCATTTTGCCTTGTATGTAAAAGCCTACAGCGCAAGCTTTGAGAGGTGCAGAACAAGTGGTGAACAAACCTTGCAGTGGAAACTCAGCTTTGCGCAGTTGTGGGCGATTACAGAAGGTTTTATGAAGCTCTGAAAGCTGTGTATGGTCCTGTGCAACGTGTACAGAGTCCCTTGCCGCGAACTGCAGATTGTCAGAACATTTCCAGTCTCTCTTCAGTGCCAATAGCCTGGTCAATTTCACTGCACTCCATCACATCTCACAACAGCTAAAGAAAAAGGAGTTGAACAAGATCCCACTCTTTAAGAGACTGGTGAGGCCATAAAGAAGCTGGAAAGTGGCAAGGCAGGAGTTGATGGAATCCCACCTGAAATCTGGACGCATGGGGGCCCAGCATTACACACACAACTTGATGAGCTCTTTGCTGCTGAGCGCAAGCCAAGCTACCACAGGACCTCCATGATGCAGTTAGCCTTAGGGGGAAAAGTCTGACTGCTCGAACTATCAAGGGATAACTCTGCTCTCCAATGCAGGTAAAATTCTCGCAAACACACTTTTGAACAGACTGGTACCCACCATTGCATAACAACTTCTTGTACAGAGTCAATGTGGCTTCAAAGAAAAAAGGAGAACCACTGACAAGGTATTTGTCCTCAGACAACTCCAAGAGAAATGTCTGGATCAGAACAAGGGGTTGTACATGGCATTCGATGCTCTCAAAGCATTTGACACTGAGCAGAAATGGTTCGTGGCAAATCTTCGAATACCTAGGATGTCCCCCAAAGTTCAACATTGATTATTCAGTTACATGAAAATCAACGTGGTCAAGTCAGACAGGGTAACAATCCCTCAAACCCCTCTCCAATAGACAATGGTGTCAACAAGGCTGCATCCTCTCACCAACTCTCTTCACAATTTTCTTCAGTATGATGCTTCAGAAGGCCACTGCAGACAAGAATGGTGATTATGTTTGATATTGCACCGATGGCTGCCTATTCAATTTGAGGAGACTAAGGGCCCACACCAAAATGGCAGATCAACTAATCCATGAGTTGCTCTTTGCCGAAGATACTGCTCTTGTTCCCTATTCAGTGACAGCCATGCAGTGAAAGACCTACTTTGCAGAGGCTACTGAACTCTTTGGACAATAAGTCAGCCTGAAGACAGACATTCTCCATCAAGGAAAAAAGGTGTCATCTGCGCTCGTTTCTATGTGTTCCATGTACAACAAAACTGAGGTTTTTGTTTGTTTCAATGGCCATTGCAACGTAAGCTCACTCGCCACTTCACGGCACCTCTTTACAGAGTGAGTACCTAACAATTGTAACCAAAAGGCCGCTCTACTGAGCAGCTCCAAGCCCCTCCTGCTGCTTTTCAGCCAAGGAGAGGCAGAGATGGTGGGTTTTATTTATACACGCACCAAACACTTCCCATTTGGGATTAAAAACAAAAACATGGAAAGAGGAACAGCTGCAGAACGACGGACTGGTGTTACAAGCATGATATACATGAATACAGAAAAAATTGCTTTGCGCCCATACTCACCGGAGCGGCAGCAACTGCCAGGAGTAGGACATTCTCCATCAGCCTGCACCTCAGGAAGATTATCACTCCTGTATCACCATTGGCAAATCAGAGCTAAAGACAGTCCATCAGTTCGGCTACCTTGGGTGCATCAACTCCTCAGAAGCTAAGGTTGATAAAGATAGTGCCTTTGGTAGACTGTACAAGAGAGTCTGGAACAACAAGCACCTGAAGAGAGGCACAAAGTTCAGTGTATACAGAGTAAGCGTACTGACCACTCTCCTTTACGGCTCCAAGTCGTGGGTTACCTACCACAGCCACCCGCGACTCCTTTAGCGCTTCAACCAGTGCTGCCTCTGCACTATACTCAGCATCCACTGAAATTAATTTGTTACCAACACTGAAGTCCTCCAATGAGCAGATGTTAACAGCATAGAGGCAATGCTTTTGAAGACGCTGTGCTGGGCAGGGCACATTTAAAGGATGGAGGTTCATCACTTAACCAAGGTTGTGCTGTATGGCGAACTTTCCACTGGTCACTACAACAGAGGGTGCCAAAAGAGGTACAAGGACTCTCTGAAGAATCTCTATGTGCCTGCCACATAGACCATCGGCAATGGTCTGCTCTAGCCTCTGACCGTGAGAGACCTGGAGACGCACCATTCACCACACCGAAGGTTAAAGACAACCAAAACACGCCCAGCATTGAAACAAAGTATCAGAAAGTCAGATCACAGTGTTCTGGTTAAAGCTAGTTCCTGGGGAAGGATGATACAAGCCTTGACCGACAAATACATATAAAAGGAAACAGCCACCCCACATGGAGAAAAACGTTTTTTAAACAGGGGTTGTCCCTTGCAGCCCTTGTCCCTGACAATTCTCCCTCTTGACCGAAGGAACCGGCAAGCCCAGCCAGAGCCTCACAGGCCAGCTAGGGAGTGTCCTGGGGTACCTACGTCTCTAGGTCAGTTTGCCGGGAAAGTCTGTTGGCATTTCCATTCTGCTTACCCAGCCAGTACTGTACAGTAAAATTATAGGGCTACAGGGCCAAGCTCCAATGTAAAAGGCGTCCATTGTCCCCGGAGACCCTATTGAGCCAGACAAGCGGGTTGAGGTCCGTGAGCACGGTGAATGATAGTCCGTCTAAGTAAGGCTGTAACGTCTTCATACCAGCACTAAACACTCTTTCTCCACTGCTGCATAAGCCACCTCCCATGGCAGCAGTTTGCAGCTGATGTAGGCCACTGAGTGCTAACCACCATCGATACCCACTGGATTCAGGACTGCACCCCACCCGACCGTTGAAGCGTCTGTGTGAACAGAGAAGCGTTTAGAGGGGTCTGGGGCGGCCAGACAAGGAACAGATATTAGGGCTCGTTTTAACTACCTGAACCTTCACACACTCAGGGGACCATAGGACCTGTCTGAGAAGGCTTTTTTAAATAAGTCTGTCAGGGGCTTGGCCTGGGAGCTATAATCAGGGACAAAGTGTCGGTAGTAACTGGCTGTACCAAGAAAAGCCAAGACCTGGGTCTTAGGGGTTGCCTAGTTAGCCATGGCCTCTACCTTGGCAGGCTCCAGGAGCTGTCTCCCCCAGCACACCCTATGTCTGAGGTATTGAACCTAAGCCATCTCTATTGAACAGTTGCCAATTTAAGAGTTAGACCGCATCAAGGCTGCGGGGCTAACACGATACAGAGGTGGAACAGTTGTTCCTCCCAGGTAGCGATGTTGTCCAGGTATGCACAGGTATACTACCTATCTACCATTTCCTGGAAGGTAGCTGGCGCGTTCTTCATCCCGAAAGGCATGACCTTAAATGGGTACAGGCCAAAGGGGGTGATGAATGCTGACTTAGGAATGGAGTCCGGATCCAGCGAAAATTTTCCAGTATGCCTTGCAAAAATCAAGGGTGGTGAGAAAATTACCCCAGGCGATGCGGTCTAACAGCTCATCGACTCAAGACATGTGTCAGGGATCAGTACCTGTGTGTGTGCGCAAATAAACATTACCTGCATGTGTGCTACGCCTGAAAAGTGCTGCCCTCAACCACTTTCAGTGCTGGATTGGACTAACAGTGAAACACCAAACACACACCACCCCCCCTGTCAATAAAAGAGTCACTTCCCCCTATGCAACTTGGCTTTGCTTTGAGAGTCAAACCCTGATACTGTGCTGACCTGTCTTATGCTATACCGTGTACTAGACCACCTGCATTGCCCACTGACTGCCTTCTTGCTGCCAGCCACTAAACTACAGACCGTCTGACTACTCTCCATGGATTCCGCTCATGTACCGTGCTATGGATACTTTCCTGTATCAGCCTGCCTACTTCAAGGTACCATCAGCATATCCCTACGCTAAAGTGCAAACCCCCTGAACATGGGTCTCACCAAGGCACATGCCTGGTGCCAACCTGACAGCATGGAAGCATCAGTGGTCATACGGTCATTAAATTTGCAGTAGTCCATGTAAAAATGAGTCGTACTATCCCGCTTGAGAATGAGGACTACCGGGTAAGCCCAGGGGCTATGGGACAGCTCGATGACTCCCAGCTTGAGCATCTCCCTAATCTCTCTTACTGCCTAAGGTAGCGGATATGCCGTCTGTTTTAATGGTGGCAATACTGGGGTCTCCACACGGTGCACAGCCATGGTAGTGTACCCAGGGACCATGGAGAACATTTCCTGCCTCTGTCCAAGCAATTGCCTGACTTGCGCTTGTTGCTCTGTCTCGAGCTGCTCATCCAGCCAGACAGCCTCAGTCCCTGACTATCCAGCCACCCCAGCATGGGAATATTCTCTGAGTCCTCCATGGCTGGGTCACAGATGGCGATTACCTCCTTTGGCCTCTCCTGGTATGCCTTCAACATGTTCACATAGAAGGTCCACCAGACTTTTTCATCTGAACATTTGGTTACTAGGTAGATAGTGTCACAGAGCTGTTCCAGTACCCGGTACGGGCCTTGCCAAGCAGCATGCAACTTATCCTGCTTGGTTGGCTTAAGAGCAAGGACTTTCTGCCTTACCTCCAGGGTACAATCCCAGGTGGTATGGTCATACCACTGTTTTTGCCATCCCTGAGCAGACTGCAGGTGCTCCCGTACCCTGTCAGTGAGCTCCTTCAGCCGGTTCCTAAAAGTTAAACACGTAGCCTACTACCGGGGGTTCTTCAGTACCCACTACCCCTTCCCAATGTGCTGAACTAAATCTAATGGAACCTCATCCTCCTCCCATACAAAAACTCAAATGCGGAGAACCCAGTAGATTCCTGCAGCACATTACGGTAAGTGAACAGGAGGTGTGGTAGGTACTCCTCCTGTTCTCGGTGAGAGGATGCAAACAGCGTCCCGCTGAACCACTCACACAGACCATTCGTTTGGGGGTGGTATGGAGAGGTGTACTGTTGCTTTTCCCGCACAGCCTCCACAGCTGCCGAGTGAACTTGGCAGTAAACGGAGTCCCCTGATCAGAGATGATCTCCCAGGGGAAACCCACTCTGGCGAATACCAGCAGCAGTGCCCCCGCCACTGTCTCTGCATGCATATTCGTCATTACAGTAAGGATGCATCTCTTACCAGAGGGATGGGCCAGGGCAAAGGACCTACGAGGTCTACTGCAACATGGCTGAAAGGCTCAGCGATGATCGAAAGTGGGTACAAGGACACCTTTGATTTGTCGCCCCTCTTGCCTACCTGCTGACAGGTATCACAGGTGTGGCAGTACTGCCAGATGTCCCCAGTGACTCCAGGCCAAAATAACATTTGAGTTACATGGTGGTGGGTCTTGGTTACACCAGAGTGTCCTGCTAGCGGCACATCACGTCCTATGCGCTGGAGCTCGCCCCTATATGTCTGGGGAACTACTAATTGACGTTGGGGTATGGCATGGGGGCCCTTCCCTGCAGTCACCTGGTATAGCAACCCCCGCTCCCACTCTATGGGATCTCCCTCTAGTCTGGCAGGGTCAGAATTTGCTCTCTCCCGGTATGTGACTAGGGTTGGGTCGGGTTGCACCTCTTGTGCAAAGTCAGCTGGGGATGCCCAAGTAAGTATCGGTGGAGTCTGGGAAGGGGCGGTCAATAATTAACTGGATCCGGTCATAGAGAGTGTCCCCTGTCTGGTGAGCCTGTTGGCAGGTGGTGACTGGATAGGCCTCTGGGGACATTGCGGGCACAATGGTGGAGGACGGGTCCCAAATCAATCGCCAAGGAGAACCTCGGTGGGCAAGTTCTGCAGTATGCCCACCTCTACCTTGCGGGCACCTGGATCAGCGGATATATTAGGAAGGAACTGCTGGGGGAAGCAGGTTATATATACACACAGTGAAAGAAAATATTAATTAGGAAGGTTCATCGTAAAGGTTTACTGGAGAAATTTAAAGTCTAACGGTTATGCCCTAAACAAGTTGGGCTTGTGTGATAGGCAATCCGTCCCTAAATATGTGTCAGCATGCCATAGACGTGAGGGACAGCCCTACACGCATCTTTGCGTTGCGTGGCATCACTGCTGATGGCCAATTTCACAGCACTTCCAGATCACCCACTGTTTGCACTGCCCATTGAGGGCAAAAAATTCCAGCACCTGTCACTCAGAGTCAGTAGAAACCATGCTTTCTCATCAAGTGCAGCACAGTCATTCGGCGTCACTGTAGACTTGAGGTAGATGCAATTTGCGGTCACATATCCCAGATGGCATTGTGAAGTGAAGGATGTTCTCATCACTTGATTTCTTGTGGGTTAACTACCTTTCCCTAACTACATAAACTTTTTGTAGTGCTTGGTTGCATCATTTCTGATGCATATTTTAATAGCCACTATAAGCACAAAGGCATTGCATGTTTATTTTAGAATTTCTTTATGTCACATGATTAAAGAACCCGACATCCTACAATTCGCTGTTTATATTCTTTGAACGTCACTGCCCGTGCATAAGGACATCAGTGTACAGGGTAGGCCCCAGAGGCTAGGCTGACAACCAAGAGGTCTGGCGCCGATTGGCACGGATCATGGTACTAGCACCTAAGTGGTTAAAACAGGCATCGCTACAAAGGGCAGACTGACCTTTTTAGCAATACCTCTCAATTTTGTAACTTTTACTGATCGAGAGAGAGGGGCCCAAAGGACCCCACTCCCCTTCAGGCACTCTCCCGGCTCTGCCAGGGTGGCGCCTGAAAAAGGACTTCACCGCACGCCTGGTCGAGTCCCACGGGACAGTCTGACTTCAAGGAAGTTAGACTACCACGGGACTTTGACCCGAGCGACGAATCTCATCCTTCACTGCAGAAACCCTGTGACATCCTCTGCATGTAGTGAGGAATCCCCAGGACATCCATCACACATCACCCTCAGTGCAGGGATTAATGGCCACAGCGATATCATTGATCAAGGACAGAATCAGAATTGAATGATCCAGTGTGATCCACAGCAGAAAGGCCTGATCTTATGTTGCAATATCCTGACAGAACATTTCATACAAAGTACTTCATGCCAGGTTTTACAGTTGGCAAGATCCAGACCTGGCCTTTTTTGTAGCTCTACCCCTGGTTTGCCTTGGTCCTCCACTCATTCCCAGCAGTATGCATTCAGTCTGAGGAATACCCTTTACAAGGGAGACATGCCAAAGGTCCATATGCTTCAACATTGGATCTCCTTCCTAGGTGAAAAAGTAACAGAGTCCTGCTGTCCCTGATGTCTGAACACTGCTTTCCAAATCATGATCCTGTCTACCCTCCAAGTCTTGTTCCTACCAGTCTCCAGCCGGCTATCCTCATCTCCAGCTTGTTACACAGTAGCCAGTCTACTAATTTCGTGTCCGGTCTACTGTTGCTAACCTCCTGAGTTTCCAGTGCGATGCCCTCTGTACCCTTTCTCTGTCCTCTGTCCAGTCCAGCCTCGGCCTTCCAATATCCTTGTACAGACTGGTCGGCTTTATTCTTGTCCCCATTCACTCACTTCATGTGCATTCCTGTTTCTACCGAGTTGCCCCCTGTTATACCTCGGCTAAGGTTTCAGTTCCCTTTTGTATAACTGCATTCTAGGCTCACACCTTCACCCTTGTACAGATCCAACACTGTTCTATTAATCTACCAACCAGTCTTCTTGCCCCTTTAACCCTTATGCATCTAAAGTATCCATCTTTTCCCCTGCATTTATAGAAAGAATATTTCTAGGTTTACATCTCAACATCTCCATTCAGGTTTTATGGCATTTCATATTTTCTTCCCAAAGAACACTCCCTTCTCTCACGCAACCCTTCAAGTCTATGCTGTAGATTCGGTGTCATAGGCCTTTCAACAAGACATTTCTTTACACTGTTGTATTTAGTAAAAACGAAAGTAAGGAACGGCACCTGGCTTGCAAGAATGCCAACAAGTCGGCCAATTCACCACTGACCGGCAGATCAGCAAATGCCTGGTATGCCCAGTTTAGATCATCCGGTAATAGAGGGCTTAATCTAATTATAGCCTAAGCATTTCACAATATGTATTTGTATAAATGGTCATATTAGAATACTTAACTTTTGCTCAAGGGTTTCGCTGTAATTAATAGCGGACTTGATTCTGAAATTAAATCAAATTTTTTTTTTAAAACAGAGACACCACAGGACAATACACTGACTGAAGAAGGCTACCACAGCCGAAACGCGTCTTGGTATTTTTATGTCCCTTTTTATGGAATAAATGTATATTTTTTACTTTTAACCCTTCATTGGTGGTGTTTTGCTAATTCCAACCTGATACCTCATGGTTACAACACCACTCGATCTGCCAACAAGGAAAAGAGGTCCAGGGCACCTACCTAAGAGTGCCTAAGGCTATACTGACAGCCTGAGATTGAAAGGCTCCTTAATTGGTAAGTGCATTGTGTACTTACCGCTGTTTGGTTACCCTGCAGTATTCCACTATGGGAGCATTGTCTCCCATCTGTTCTTAACTTGTCTAGGATCTGCTACTTGGTAAAGAAGGGAAGTGCCACTCTCTACATGGCTATAGGCGATTAAACCTAGAGCCGGGAAACCTTTAGGCTCACTTAAATGTGAGTGGTACACTATATTGCCAAAAGTATTCGCTCACCCATCCATATGCGAGTCAAGGCAGGTGAGCAAATACTTTTGGCAACATCGGGTATATACCTCTACCAGTAATAATCTTTGCCCAATTTGTCATACGATCTCCTGCACCAAATATTTCTCTGTGTGCTTCTCCATTCTCTTTTATGAAATCAGGGATGTGACGAACTTTCCACCGGAATAAGAAGGAGCACCACAAACATTGGGACTTCTGAGTATTTTATCCTCCATTTTCACGGACTGCTATACGCACTATTGCACTCAATTGAAATATTGGACACTTTTTGTGCATGTCCATCGGATTAGCATTGGACATTTAATTTTTGCACTTTATTGATTTTGTTCTATAGGTTATCTACGTATCCTCTTATATGCACCATTGCACTTAGCCCTGCTGATTTTATTCTTTTAAGGCACCGCTGCACTTTACGGTTTTTCAAATACGTTAATGCGTTCGGATGCACTTTTTGACGGTTGCTGCAAATAATGCATTCGTTTGACCCTAGCCTTAATGGTCATATTAGAATACTTAACTTTTGCTCAAGGGTTTCACTGTAATTAATAGCGGACTTGCTTCTGAAATTAAATCAGAATTTATTTTATTTATTTGGCCTAGAAGAAATTTAGGCACACTAGCAAAGATTGTGACCACCGTATACCCATCCATTTCTAAAATTATTCTTTCAGGATAAGCAAAAACGGATTTTAAGAAATAACACAAGAATAATGCCGACACAAAAAGACATTTGAAAAATTATTTACATCTATGACTTTTTAATCGGATGGCTCGAGTGATACTTTATTACCATTCTACCGTCAAGCGCTTTCCTTTTGAAAGGAAAATAATCTGAATTCCGATAAATGTACTTTAGAAACTTGTGTAATTAAGACGCTGTTAACCTAAAAGCTTTTCTCAATTCAAAAGTTTAAAAGAAAAAATTCTGGTTATTTTAACCTCCTCTGACTCAGCCTTTATTACTTGCTCATCTTGTGCCTATACTCCTTATTCCCACTTGTATCATGAGCCCTTATAACAGGAAAAGCAAAGTTTTACTAAGAATTTTGTTTCATACAACAGAGAATATTATACTATTAACAGTAGCGTGGAGCCTCCTGAATTAAGTCGTGAATGGTCTTTACAATGCTTGGAAATGGTATTGGGAAATATAAACAAGTCAATAACATTTTAAATACACAACTTCTAGAAGTCCCAACAGCCATCATTAAATTTAACACACTTAAGGAATTGAATCAATGGTTCATGCTGTAGAAATGCATGAGAATATGATTTACTGGTAATCAATATACAGAATGTGTTATGTAAGATTTCAAATTGTATAAACAAATTTAGAGTTAACACATTACTAAACTATATATTAGTTATGGTGTCTATTCTGCATGCACAGGTTAATCTCCATAGATAACAATGCCCTCTCACTGCGTTCTTACTAAAGATTGCGATTATGACTGGTCAGTTGTTAAAAAGGTATTTTTTTATAAAACTATTGCATGTCGGTTTTAAATTAGTCTTTGAATTTTATATATTTAGCTTTGGGATTCATCGTCAGTATCAAGATATGTCATGGCTGGGCCTTATAACTTGACCTCAGCAGCACTGTGTTGGTTTGGAATGATGACTGAGCACAGACATTCCCGTCACGTCCCACACAGTGTTCCTTCATCGGCGCCCAGCAGTGTCTTCCTCGCTGCTCGGGCGCTGTATGAGAATGAAACCACAGGCTGCTGTGTAGCGAACCACATGCTCTCATGCTGCTTTTAAGTCATGAGGACGACTGGTGGGCTTTCATTTATTCCCTCCCAGAAACAAATCCACCATGGGATCAAAAGACAAAGTCACGGAACGGATATGCTGCAAAGATGACCTGGCTGGAAGTACAAATATACATAGTGCAAGAAGAGTGGGGTCACGCCTATTCCCCACTGGGGCGGCTACAACCACCAGCAACATCTATATGTACATGGTGGATTTGTTTGTGGGAGAGTATAAATAAAAGCCCAAAAGTCTTCTTCATGACTGAAAAGCAGCATGAGCGTTTGTGGTTCGCTACACAGCAGCCTATGGTTTCATTGGTTAGTACTCATCTTCACTAGAGGTGCCTTGACGTTGGCAGGTGAGTTTACACTACAATGGCCATTGCAGTAAACCAAAGCCTCTAATTACACAATATCACCTACGGTGTTAAATCTGAGGTTTTTCATTTTGGCAATATGGTTTGCAGTTATTGAACAGATTGTAATCACCAATATTATCCACACACAGTGCCAGATTATAAGTTTTGTAGGCATGATGAGGATATTGGTGTCACTTTGCCCAATCTTTCTAAAACCCTGTGATCCTCCTTTTCTCTCTTTCATCTCTCTCACCATTGTGTCTGTCCCATTTTTCTCAGTAGGCTCAGAATGATGCAGTGGAAGCATGAACTGTTGATATACACATACCCCTAGTGCTTTTCTAACTTCCATGTTCAACAAACATCAGGTGTAGAAACAAAGGAGTATCTTCACTTTACATCAGGGTTGTTCAACCTTGGCCCTCCAGATGTTTTGGAACTACATTTCGCCTAAGGCTCTGTCAACCTAAAGAGTGGCTGAGAATCATGGGAGATGCAGTTTCAAACAACTGGAGTGCAATGGTTGAAAACCTCTGCTTTCCATCACTACAAAATAGAATTCCACATTTATTCACAATTCATCAAGATTCTGCTTTGAAAATGTGGTTAATCAATGGGAATGGGAAAAAAAACCAACAATTTCTTGTGATATGTAGACACAAACACACTAGAGAAAAATTGTAAACTACACACATGGTGGTCTGGGTTCAATTGGCATTTATTTATGAAAAAAAATAAAACAGAAAAAAGCTGATAGTTCTACTTAAAATGAAATTGCCAGCACACCTTAAATAACCAACTATACAGATAAAGAAACAATTCTATGGAATGTCAGCAACATCAAGGAAATGCATGGATTTAATAAATAATATAAAATGAACTCTTGTTAAAATATAACTCTTATTTTATTCCTACATAACTACCTTCATTTACCAAAATACAGCCGAGTCCATAATGATTTGTTTCAAACAAAATAAACAAATATGCAAGAAGGTAAATTCCTTATTATGGGAAAGGGTGGGGGACAGTTTGTATTTATGACAGATGCAATATGTACATCATTACACAACAGGATGCCACAACATAAAGGATGTTTTTAAGGAGCACGGGATGGATGGGTGGAGGGGGAGCGGGGGGGGCGTAAGCTCTCAGCTAATCAGAATTCAGGAAGCAATGATACAGTGCATGGTCCCTCCTTCCATTAGCATGCAGCAGAACAAGTTTACCTTGTTCTATATAAAGAAGATATATAGGCTGGAACAACAAACTTTTCCAGTACAAAGTTGTATATGGATCATAAATACAGACAATACAGGTAATATCTAGTTTATTGATTGCTTCTCTGTCCTGGTTTGTTGAACCCTTGGAGTTTTTCTTGCTCTGGAGAAACACTAAAAATAGCTTGTTCTGTACTGATCAGCTAGTATGAGCATCCCCATTGCACTAGAAGCAGTCTTATTTGAGGCGCGGACTCAATCATGTTGAATGTCCTGTTGTCTCTTAGCTGCAGCCAAGGACCTTTGGCTGTAAAATTATTGGAAAACGGCTATGGTCGCCATCAAAAAATTGGAGAAAATTCCTAGGAATTTGTGCTTCAAAGTCTCCCTTGCACAGTTTTTTTTCTCCCCAAGTTAACTTCTTGTATTTTAAAACAAATGTATACAGCCAAACATAACAGAAGAATCAACAGGTGGAAACAAAAACAAAAAAAGTGTAATTGCACATTTATTTATTGTCAAAATACTCTGTATTGATTAAATAACTACTGTAAAATGTGAAATTAGGGTTTTTCTTTAACAAAACAAAAGCATAATGTGACTAGTCCAAATAGTGGATTAGCTGGTTGGAACCTTCCAATCATTTCCAGATTGATTTCCAAAATGTTTCTTTTTAATACTCTGGAATTACCAATCAATTTCCAAGAATACTTTTTCGCAGAGCAAGTACTAGACAATAACAGCATACTAATGTATAAATCAGACAGGCAGTGCTAGGAAAGGGTAGAGAGAACATCCCAAGATCTTAGATCTTCCTACATTGCCTTGAAGAAAGTGTCAATTTGCTGTAAATTGGAAACAATTTAGACAAAACCAACCTGTGCCATTCCCAAGAGTGCTCAATACCAGGATTATTGTTCAGGGTCTACACCATCCAAAACATAATTAGAATCATAGTTCACCCACCAACAAGAGGCTGATCAATTCTACAAAGTTATTGGGTTTCTAAATTTTGTTTGACATTTTTAAAATAGGTCTCATTCTCCCGAATTTACAAAATGGGAACAAATACCCCAAGTATTCCTATGAGTTATATGTAAATATCTTTAATAACCTGCAGCAAAATATTCATAAATGTCACACAATATAGATTTTTAAATTACAATATATGACATTGTCTCACATAAACAGATCCTGAACTGCCGAACATTTGAAATGCTATCAAAGCCGGTTCTTCTAAACGGGCATTATAAGCTAAATAGAATATGCACATTTTTTTCTGGTGAGTCCACCAAGTTGGTCAAAAGAAACCTAGTAGATTCTCCCGGAATAAAAGGTTGCAGTTTTATTAAATCTAATGTCAACATCCAATCTGTACATTCAAAGCAAGACCCAGTCTACTGAAAAAATGTACAGGCTGGTATTGGTCGTATATGAAGGAGAAAGCCTTTATTATAATAAAAAACATTTATTGCAAAAAAATAAATAAAAAAGCCTCTTCAGTAAGAATTCTCAATGATAATCCACCTATTCCTGCCCACCCTAGGTAGAGGTCAATGCAAACATGACAGCAAGCAGAGTGTCTTGCACTGTGATGAACAAGGCATTTTAAAGTTATTATTCCTGGTAAGTATTCTTGAGTGAAAATAAAAGAAAATACCTAGTTTCATTATAAAAAAGTCCCCTTCTTTCATGTCAGACAACCAACATTGTATAACACCAAGTACAAAGAAATCCAATAAAACATTTTGGGGATGAAAAGTGCCTGCAGCAGAATTATTCAATGCACAGTTTCCAAGTAAAAGGGCTTCATGATTTCCAAAGGGATTTTGCTGCATTATTTTCTATAAAGGGGAACTTCAGCTTAATTTATTAAGCAAGCTGGCCTTTCACAGATTTCACACTACAGCTTGATTATTGAGGATTGGCGTGTTGGTGATTTTTGAGGAATGAAGGTAAGGGTAATAAAACACTACTCTTTAATATTTGCATCATTCAAGCTAAATGTACATGCCATAAGCACGTTTAATCCCGTTTTCGCTGGTGACACATATATTCTCAACTCACAGTGGTCCTGAATTTAAAATGCAAGAACCGGCATATGAGGTTTAACGTAGATATCATTAAATATTCCTAAAACACCTTGGGCTTTATACCGACTCAGTCTCTAACCATTAATGGCTTCTTATTACCAGCTCTATTTTGAGATGCTATAATAGTAGCTTCACTTTTTATACTTGAGAGCAGTCAACACATACTGGCAGCAGCACTGCCACTGAGAGTCTCCTGGGGTCTGTAGACCTCCCTGGAAACCAGAAAGAGCATGTACACAATCTTGCAATGGTACATTCTACAACAGTGGTTCCAAACTGTGGTCCTCAAGTATCCCTAACAGGCCAGGTTTTTAAGGATTGCCTTGGGGAAACGCAGACTGAATCTTGCAATCACTGAGCAGCAAATCATATCACCTGTGCTGTGCTTCAGATATCTGGCAAACCTGACCTGTTGGGGGTACTTGAAGACCGTGGTTGGGAACAATTGTTCTACACCACTAAAGCAAAGTCACTTAACACAAGGTTTTGAAACTATTTTTTTTCCTTAAATACTGGCTCAAGACAAGAATAAGATCTTACAATTACTTATTCTATGGTTAACCGCAAATTAGCAATTCCTTTACAAAGTATGGGAAGCGTTCATTTACAGTAGGATGCTACAACAACTGAGTCCCACAGGGAGTTTATGGCTCAGCTGAAATAGGAAAGGAGGTGTTCAGTATAACTTCTCTAAGCATTGATTTTAACTGCTCACTTTTTTATAACAGCTTGGTCGGAATAAGGCCCCTTGATTGTTACAGGTTCTTTTAGGAACAAAGCTTGTGCATCACAGATCTGCAAGATCCTACTAAACTATTGGCCATGCTTATCAAAACATGCTTGGTATACATGATGAACGCAAATAAATAAACTTCATTTCAGTAGCACATACAAGTGAGCCCTTATAAAAAGGTGCCATAACAATCAGTTCAACCTGTGCATATGTGTTTATACATATATATTTAAGTTTTTCCTTTTTAAGCTTCTGCACGAAATCTTAAGGATGACTGCTTTGCAGCATAAGAAAAAATAATTACAAAAGCATATTGGGTTACAAAAACGCAAAGAGTTGAAGCTTGACGAATTCTGGTAAGGTCATCGTTTCTCATAGTCTTTTGCTGTCCGCCATCTCCATCCTGAGCATTGCCCATTTGTAAATTGGGTGGGTTGACATTAAAAAGCATGGTGGAATGGCCACATGATCAATCTAAGGTGTGTATATGCTGACTAAAGGCAATTATAAGGCTATGCTATGCTAGTTTACAGGTTACCACATTCTATGACAAACTGCAGATGAGGTCATCAAGACTGAAGAAAACCAAACCAATCATAAATTCAAGATGCGAATACACTTCATGTATGCATTGTGCTAGGATGTGTGGAGAACCACACATTTGTGGTTTTACCACACTTTGTAAATTTGGCCAAAGGACTTGTTCTAGACATTAATGCAACATTGAATGGCAAACAAATGGTTACAAAATGAAGCAGTAATTAAAGTCCCATCATGTGCTGGATCAAAAAAAAATGGTTCATCTTTGACTGCAACCTTCTAGAAATAATAGAATCTGCAAATAATTTCTACAGAAACAAGTTACCCTTATTATAGTAAAGATAACATTTTATTATTTTGAATGTTTACCTTTAAAGAATGCTTGTTTTTACACCACCTGTGGCAGTTTAGGATTATAAGTATGTATTTTTGGGTTGCAGGGAAGAGAAAGTTTTGATCAAAAATTATAGCTATTATACTTTCCTGGTAAATTTTCAAAAAAAATCTGCATTTCTAAAATGTATTAATGTGCTATTCAGATCTCTGAATGTAAAAATCAGAGGATCATGCATGGAAAAATGTGCATTACTCCCCTCCTCATATATCTGCAGTAGTATAGTTTTATTTACAGTTTGTTGGTTTTATCAGATTTGCCTATTTTTTATCTTTGTAAAAAATAAAATCTGAAACTGACATCATGCTACTTCTGATCTGAAAATTGAAAAGGTGTCCATCTCAGACCTCCAAGATCTTGTAAGAAAAAGATGTGGATGGAAGCTTCACATAGATAGAACAAAAATGAACAGTGCACTGTGAGTGCAATCTGTAACAAATTGACACTTAAAAAAATTCTTCCACAAGATGACCACAACGCATGAACATCTGCTCAAAATTCTCCATAAAAGGCCTCCAACAATTCCTTGCAATTAATATTATATTTTTTACTATGGGAAGGGAAATCTACACGATCTCAGGCTTTTTTGAGTATAAATATTTAAAGCAAACAACACAAAATATGCAAGCGTTTGCTAGTACAATATATAGATAAAAGGCTATTCCCTGTGTGAATTTTTGAACATGAAATGCAATGGTAACCAAGGTATTGGTCATAGGGCAATGGTTCCATGACAACAGCATTTGGCTACAAAAGGAGCTAATGCTGTGTATACATTTATAGGAAATGATGTATATGACATGGTTGAGAGGGATAATATGAGGATCTGATCTATAATGTATATTATTTATACCAGTAGGTTGTCTATAGAATTCTATGTTTAATAGTCAATCCTAGAGGATATAGCACTACTAAAAACACAATTTAAAAGAACATATTTAAAGGGTGTTTACATGGAATAAATACCATCACAAATCAGACCATTTGTTTATGAGGTTTGGGCATCCAAATTAAAAGAAATAGTTTACCATAAATTGCCAGGCGATTAAACATTATCTCAAAATGTCTCGGATAAATATCTTATTGCTGTGCAGTTTGCCTTCTGCAAATCAGTAAAGAGTAACAGTCATCGATCTCTGCCCGCCTTCAATATGGCTGTCAATGCTGATATGAAATCATAGTGCAAATTAAGGAAAAAAAAAAAAAAAAATTGGGAAAGGCAAAATCAGCTGCTCAATGTATCTGTGGAAAATTCATGCAGACACATAAGATTTTAATGTTTAGGTCAACTTTGTGTCAACGTTTCAAACGTTAGCACTCGCCATGGGGAAAAAAAATTCTTCCTGCTGTTTAATTTTAAAGAATTTAGCCCCAAAATTTACACAAATTTCATGAAATCTAAAATTACCTTCTAACGACGGTAGCTTAAATACATATAATGAAAGAAATCCATGGCTTTCTTAATATTGGAACGCCTGAATGGACAAATCATCAACTTTAAAATATAAATATTATCCATAAATTTTATGATTTCATGTTTTACAAATATTTAATGTCCCAGTTTCCGGTACGGAGAAGGACAGTACAATATCTTGTAACCATTTGTTTCAGCCATTTAATCCCTTCATAAACATCCCCAGCAGTTACTAAAGCACTATAATAATTACTACAGACAACAGCTTCAGTGTCACCATAAAAAAGTAACATCTTATGTTCACCCCAAATTCTGTGCCAGGTAACAATGAAAACATGTATTCCAAATTCACAGTAATTCAGTGATACTCAACCAATAGTATGGGTGATTTTTTCTTTTATCCATTTACTCTTTATCTGGTCACAAGTAAGATCTGATTTTTTATGTTGTGTGTTTTTCTTTTTAAATTCTCCCCATCCCATTTAACGACAATCTGATTGTAGGTGGTTGAGTACCACGAAAGGCAGCTAAATGGATGTAAAGGTTTTACAGAAGACCTTTCACAATATACATGCTATGCACACCACAGGATGCCAGATTGAATCCACTCTCCATCTCTTAGCCATTTCTTAAATAATATTTACAAGTACACTCGAAATTTCCGGTTAAATACAGGGAATACATTTCTACGAAGTCCTCGAGTCCATTGGCACTTTGCACTTCTTCGAATAGAAAAATTAAAATAAGGTGAGGACGCTGACAGCAAAGCGCAGCCATATCAATTTGGTGATACACAGTGTGGCCGTTTGTACAAGTTGCCATTTCCAGTGGGTATATGCTCCAATTTAGCACATCTGCTTGTATTAAGAAAGAACGCGAAGCAGACACATTGTCTTGTCCTGACATTGATTATGCAATGAGGATTCACAGTCTTTCGACAAATGTTCGTAGCTTTGTGAGCTTGTCGACTCCTATGGGGTAAGGACAGAACAAAAGTTCCAAACACAAGACACATGTAGAACAAAGACCTGAATGTGTGAATTAAAAAAAAAAAAATTAAGATAGAATCTATACAGCCGATGGATTGATACAGGGTCAAAGCACTGTGCGTACCGGTATTATCCAACATTTTCACACAATTTTTTTTTTTCCGTGTTCTCTAAAAAGTAAAATAAAAAGTGCAACTGACCTGAAACAGGGAAACAAAAAAAGTTGTCTTTATATTGACTGTAAACGTATCTGAAGAATGAGCCTGTAGAACAACTGTGCTAAACTTGCTGACTGGCTAATAGACCACTAGACAAAGCTACCATGCACTCTGGTTCACCAATATTTACTCTACATTTAAATTTCTATCTTCATACAAAGCAGGACAGTGGTAGCCACTATATTTGGTGAACACACAGAACTAGTTGGATATTCTTGGTATGAAGTTTCCATGAAGTATCTACATCTTGTTACCACAGGACAGACACAAGTCAGTAAATTGAAGTGCATAAAAGAACTCGTTACACTGCCAGAGAGACACAGTCAACAGTGCAAATAGGGAGAAGAGAAGGAGGTCTGGGGAGAATATATGGCAACACGAAGGAAAGCTACCATCTTGAGAACATTCTTAAAACGCGGCAACACCTTTAAAAACCATCCAGGGATATGTTGAATTTGAGCATTAAAAAAAATTAAACTTGAAAGTAACTACTGCAAAAACAAGAAAAACAAAACAAAAAATGTTATACACTTATTTGGCATATACCAAAGCATGCATATGCCAAAAGGAAAGCAAGGGGTATTTGTTTTCACTTCTTGCTTTTAGAACACTAAGAGGCAAGCCGTTTCATGGTAATCTGACACATTGAAACGATGAGCTATCACTAAATTTGGCAACTTTCAAAACTCCTATTTGTAAAAATTCAGCTCTTAATCCACTCAGATGGTGTGGCCTCTTCCAAGCATCAGGCGGTTTTCAGTAGACAATATGTGATGCAGGCTTCCGAAGCTGCATTTATGTACACCTTGCCATTTAGAGCCATACAGGTAACTAGTAAGAATGCTGTAGTCCTTCAGCAAGGTGATAGAAGTAGTTTCCCTAAGAACTCTTGGTCTTTTGTTGCCACCTAAAGGCCATTACTATTTCTGTGACTGAGTGGTGGTTTAGAAATCTCTACAACTGCAGATCGAGACTTGTTCAGAAATTTTGGAGCCCGACGTAACAGCCTCTGTGCCTCAGTGAATGCATCGGTCAACTCCTTCTTCCACTGTACAAATTCTGGGTCACTCTGAAAAATAAAGTATATGATTATATGAAGATTCTATGTGATATTGATGAATGTAATAAAGATGGTTATACTCCGACCCAATTTAGCACCAATATGTTAATGGACAGTGTGTGATATGCTGCCACTGATAGGGCTAATACAATTGTGATCCTTCAAGAAGTTGTAAAATGTGACAGTACAACAGAAAAAATATATACCACTATTGGAGCAATATATCCAAAGTGTTCACAACGTCAATCATAGGTTGTGGGTTGAAATACCGGTCCGGGTCCTAATACAGATGTCCTTCACAGGTCCTGGTATGGAACAAAGGCATCCTTTTATACGCGGGCAGGGGGGACGGTATGTTCAAAACAAACAGACAGGGGTTTAGGATAAAAAAAAAAAAATATATCAATTTATTCAAGATAAAACCAAAAGTAAAAACAGAAAAATATAATAAATAAAATAAATAAAAAGGAAAGACATTTTTGGGTTGTAAAGGAGGGTCTCCACCTAATATCCTGATATTCCTGAGACACGTTTCGCCTGGATAACACCTGGCTTCTTCAGACTGAAAAAGCCAGATGTTATCCAGGCGAAAAACGTCTCAGGAATATCGGGGTTTTAAGGGGAGATCCTCCTTTATCACTCAGAAATTAATTTCTTTTATTGATTTTTACGGTTTTTACATTTGTTTTTATCTTGAATAAATAGTATTTTTAATCCTAAACCCCTGTTTGTTCTGGACATACCATCCCCCCTGCCCCTGGATAAAAGGACGCCTTTGCTCCATACCAGTACCTGTGGAGGACATCTCTATCAGGATCTGGACTGTGAGAGAGGGGAAGGGGACACCCGTAATTAGGCACCAAGGCCTATCGTTCTGAGCTCACACGGAGAAGCTCTGGAAAGGGTAAGCGTACAATCCCTATCCTATCTTCATATTACATGGATATACTACCCTATGTATGCCCCCCTAGTCTCTCTATATAGGAACGGAAGCACTCCAAGAGATGGGGGGGCACCTCCGATATTGGTACACTGCTGATACTACCGAGCCAGTTAAACAGGCTCTGAACAAGGTGATTTTTGGAACCAATCTATTGATACTAGTTGATCTAGAACAGTCTTTTGAAACAATACTTGTACTAGGTGTTCTATCTTTTACATGACACCTACGATGGAATAAGAAATGATTATACAAGAAATATAAGTGTACATTTCAAATATACGGAACAACTGCACTATATTCTGATTAAGCACTCAACACTTCACCACAACCTATGAAGTTGTGAACACTCAGATTTTTTTCCTCTTTCAATGTAATTAAGAGGAATGGCATTTTGCTAAGAGTTATCTTTTAGATGGGACCGTTTTCAAGAACCTCAAAAGCTATCGCGCTCTAAAACTTCACTCAGATAATGGAATGTGATGGACATTACCAAGAATGATGAAAGAAACAAAATGCTCAGAATTCAGTGCACTAGTAGTTGGTACTAGAATTCAGTGTGTCAGGAAAAGCTTGAAACTTTCTGAACGTCAAAACATTATTGCCTTGATGCTCACTAAAATGAAGATGTAGTACAGTACGGTGTTTGATAGAGATCGGTGTAGCATGACACTACATAATATTTTTGGTCATGCTCAATAAGAGTATGCGGGGATAAGAACATTAAGAATTTATAGAAAGCACACACACATATCTATATCTCATGGATATGTCTGCACTTTCCCTCCTGGGGGTTAATGCCTTCACCTTAAAACAAAGTACAGGGGAGTGTTTTGTTTGATTTTTGCTACAGGTATCTCACCTAGTAATCGAGGGGATAAGTAGCTCCTGCTTGAGGAGAAGAAAGCGAGACACACACACACACACACACACGTTAGAGCTCTGAGGCTGGCGGTTGGCAAAGGTTTCTCATTTTTGTTAGTTCTGTCAAAGTGAGTGAGGGATACGTAATTGTTAGTAAGTGCTCAGACGAGTTAGGTTTTGTTTGTTTGCTGAACACTGCAGAAATAAACTTTAAACTACATGGAAAGACTGTGGGCAATATTACAAAGCTGGTGCTAACTTAACCAGAGCTGCTGTAAACTTCCCAGAGCCATTATAGCCTATGCAGGTTTTAAGTTTACAACTGTTCTGGTTAAGTTAGCACCAACATTGTAATACTGCCCTGTGTGTGCCATGCTTGCCCTAGAGGACCATGCCTCTCTACGGTGCCCTGTGATTGTGCTGGATCACAGTATATCTGTAAAATGTAATGCTTGCTACAAGCCCCACATTTTGGGTAAAGAAAGTCTGTAGGTACATAGTAGTGATTTTTACAAATCATTTGGATTTGCTTTAATTTGCTAACTTTATATTCTATCATTCCCATAATTTTACTACTGAAGGCAAGAAATAAAAATGCATTATGACAGTAATCTTACACCTAAGGCACACAAATATACACACACATTTTTTTTACCTCACACTGCAAGACAAATTGCTTTGCTCCTTTGATCCTCAGCAAGATGCATTTCTTGTCTTTAATCTGTGTGTCTTCTACAGAAACAATCTGCTCCATGGTCAACAGGTTTTGCTGCGATACAAAACAAATAGTAATCAATATGAGTGGCAATCCTCTGCATGGACTGCGATTGAAGGGTAGAAGGATGAGTTGCAAACACTCTGCACATCTAAGGGATAGAGAAACACACTGATCATATTGAAACTGCGTATCACTGAAAAAGGTAAAAAGAGATTATATACCCTGGAACTATGCAATCATTTCAACATTTACAACTTAAAAATTTCTAAATTGAACATATCCAGCTTCCATAGTTAGTTTACGGAAACAAAATTTGCTGCAAAAAGAAAAATGGTGATTTCATTCAGTGCTATATGAATATCCTGGAATCTAGAACAACTGTGCTGGAACAAGATATACATGTGCAATACTAAAAATTGTTACAAGATTTTTTTTTTATTCAAGATTTACTACGTAACCTCTAACACACTCACAATCAAACTATAGCATGACTGAAGGAGAAATGCTATAGTCAAGTAACTAATGCCTTACCAAGTGAAGTTTTTTTTTATAAATACGCCAGGCTTCCTAAATGAGAAACAACACCATCACAATAAATCAGTCAATGTTTGAATACGGTGGTGACAGGTGAAGGGGTGAGCAGGGATTGGTCACAGTATAATAGTCACTGGGAGTAATAGAGAGGATAGGCTGGCAAGAGTGGCTACTGAGGCAACACATCTAGATCAAGGATATGAATAAGACTACAGTGCAATTACTGATAATTACCAACTCTTCAAAGTCTTCTTGGAGAAAAATTGGTTGTGAGTTTTTAGATAGACTAAACTTTATTTCAATAAGAACTACTGTTCTAACGGATTAGCAAAATTGCCAATACTGAAAGAGGGTTCCATTCAAGTTCTACTCATTATGCCATATCAGTAGCTGCATGTGTTGCCACACTGATACACAAAATAACACCTCAAATATTGGTTAGACCCATTATGACAGCTTATCACAGCTGAAATTAGGAGTTTGTAGTTTTTCGTATTCCATGCAACTGGAATTGTATTTGTTTATGTATTAAGTCAGGGAAACAATCACTACAAGTAATCAAGGTAGGTATCATAAGATTTAGAGTGGTTGTTTCGTCATTATGAATTGACTGGCTTACACAACATATAATAAATGGGTATATTCAAATGGAGCTCTGGCAATGTCCTGTACCGCAGGGAACTGGTAAAGGCTTCTAAGCAAACACACTAGTACATATGCCACGTATTTGTAACTGCCATGACATTCAACAATGCACCCTAAACACCTATTACACTGAGGCAAAGGCCCTAGCTTGAAATGGAAAAACAATTCCTGGCACTGCCGTTCCAAATCGGGAAGGGAAGTTATACTGGTGCCAGAACCCTTTGGTTGACTCCTACACATTTTTTTTCTTAAGCTTACCCGTGATTCTCCTTCTCCCCTCCATTCAAGTCTGTTTGGAAAGAGGTAAAAGTAGCGTCGCTGCCACTGAGTGAGGAATGGGTTTCCCAATTTCAACATGTAGCCATGCATAATGCAATCTTTTCCTAGTGCGTAATCTGTTAGAGAGAGAAATTTCTTCAGCATTCCTATTGCATGATCTATAGATTTGAGTCATTAAGTGGTAATATATCTGTATACAATAGAAAGCATGCATGGCCATCATATACAAGCAAACCCACGTCAACATGACATGCGGGGACAACAATTCAACAATTATATGCAGTGGTTACAATGATTAGAAGTAAATTTCTTTAACTAGGATATAGCAAGCTCTCAATAAATAGTGTACATAAGAAAATTGAGGATAGCAATCAATACTTCTATGTGCGGACTGACAGATCAATAATATGTAAAAATCCATCCAATTGCACATATCAAGAGGGTCATATAAAATAGGTTATAATTTCAATACTGTAAGAATGCTTCAGTGGAACAAACTGACCCTCTGCTCAAGTAAGCAAGATGACAGATGGTGGAATGAAACTAATTTTTAAACTATTAATAAGGTAGAATAAAATGCAAACAATGTCAATTACCAAAAATATAATCAAATAGAGGTTTCAAAGCCGATGAGATAATAGCTATAATAAATATGTTTTAGTAGTCATGGGGTTTTTGTACGTAGAATATATGCATTGATAAGCCAACAGGCATTCCATTCTGTTCTTTTTCTCTGATTATTTACCATCTCCAACATGGGACAGGGCAAGGGGTTACGTGACTGCAATCAGCGGTTTGCATCCAAACTTTGACGTTGACTGTACGAGTGCACAGCTGGTGACTTGGACTAATACTAATCAATGATTACTGTCATCGATCATCTTTGCAGCAGCTGTGGTGATGTTAAATGCTCGTAGTCTTTGTTTAACAGATCTAGGAATACCAATTTTCACTGTGTGCTTAGAGCATCTTACCTTCTTCATGGCCTAGTTGCTTGTTTTTGGCTCTCTTCCGAGCCTCTATTTTATCTGTGTCGGCATTGACGGCTTCATAAACCGTTTCAGCCACTTCCTGCTGCCAGCGCTCCGATATGACCAACGGGAAATTTTTGTAAAGTTCTTGATCACTATCAAGGAGCTGGAGAGGAAACAAGTGTTACACTTAATGGGATCAATGAAATCCTTGCTGAATGTTACATATGCAAAAAGGACATAGCAACTCTGCTTTTTCATTAAATTGGCACATTTCTTGTAATAACTATAGGGTAATAGCCTGAAACAAAACAACCAGCTTGTTTTGTGGGATAACAAATGGTTAATTCCTCTAGTATAAACTCACTTTTGTTTAGTGCAGAATTGTCGTACATGAGAACAATTGTTACAAAACTATGATGTAACAGCAAAAATAAAGTTTACAAAATCAAGTGGCTTTAATAATAAGGGAGTTCTTCAAAGAGTGCCAAAATTGCAGACGTCAGCATTAAGTGCTGGTGTTTCACAATAGGATATGAACAGCAGCAGGAGAAGCGTCAAAATGAAGGTTGTCCTGTCACAGTTTGGAGTGTTTGCTGCTATTCGAACAATAGCGATATTCACCAGTGTTTGCAATTTTGGCAATCACCGGCACTCTTTGAATAACCCCCTAAAACCCTTATTACACAGCTGTACATCCATTGATGCAAATAATTTTACAGTTAGCCTACATAAAACAGGAGAGCGCTTAACTAGATTTACGAAAGGCGACTCAACTTTAAAACACTTCTACATATTTATTGAGCGTTACTTGGGTGTCCTCTACTCACAAGGGAAATACTTATTTGACAGACAAAGTACCTTAATGCCTTTTGTGTCCTCTTCATCAAATGACCCAATATCAAAAGCATCTGCTGCGTTAACCTCGCCACGAGGAGGAATCAGAGGTGGGGGGTACTGAAATGGCAAAAATAGAAGACATGAACGTATCCACTGTCTGAATTTACTCAGGGCAACTCGGGGATCTTTTAAATAGATACCGAGAGGAAAACAAACTTCTACTTTTCAGTTACGATCGTTAAAAGAAACCCAAGCAAAGGTTCCAACAAGCATTTGTACAATGGAGATCCAGTAACATGACGATTCTTGTTACCTTTTGTAAGTACACCTGCTGCCAGTCAATGCCTTTGAAGAACGGGTGCTCTTTAACTTCATGTGCACTGCAAGTAAAGCAAGAAATTCAAGGAATTATTTTGGACTACAGATTTTCACAGAAAACCAGTGTTAGTCTGTACAGTAATACCATGTGATAAAACCTAATCAGACATTCAAGATGCAGTTGGAGTTACGTCTGTAAACTTAAGGATTTTGGATATCCACGTTGACTGTGCGCTCATTGTCATGGATTTTCTGTTCAGATACACAATACTAAAAACAAAAATGAAGGTAGATATGAAGTCTATTCTGCAGAGTGCGCTAGAGTTTATCCATAGACAAGTGTTAGTATAATACAAACCTCTACCGCACACCATAAAGACATGAAGTCATTCCAATGTCAATGCTATAAGGTAAGTTAGCCAGTTCACTTCAAATTAACACTTCTGTCTTAAACGCAGATTTTCGACCAAATAGCAAAGGCTTGTCTAGGGATTTATGCAGATTTGCAGCCCTGTCCATGAAAATAAAAGGCTATTTTTTATTTTTTTTTAAAGTCAAATTCACTTGAATATGCCGTGCAATTTTGGGCACCGGTCTTAAAAAAAGATATTATAGCGCTAGAAAAAGTGCAGAGACGGGCAACTAAATTAATAAGGGGAATGGAAGGGTTAAGTTATGAGGCAAGACTAACAAGCTTAAACCTGTTTAGTTTAGAGAAACGGCGCCTTAGAGGGGATCTGATAAGCTTATATAAATATATACGGGGCCATTATCAACCATTGTCTGATAACCTATTCATTAACAGGACTATACATAGGACAAGGGGTCACCCATTTAGACTGGAAGAAAGAAAATTTAGCTTAAAGCATAGGAAGGGTTATTTTACAGTGAGAACAATAAAGCTGTGGAATTCTCTGCCTGTTGAGGTGGTTGGGTCAGAGTCTGTACAGACTTTTAAAAAACGACTGGATGACTTCCTGCAGACACAGAATATTAAGGGTTATAATATTTAATATGTGGGTAAAAGCTTCTTGATCCAAGGAGAAATCTGACTGCCATTCTGGGGTCAAGAAGGAATTTTTTCCCAGTATGTTGCATATTGGCAAGCATTCAGACTGGGTTTTTTGCCTTCTTTTGTATCAACAGCAGTAGGTTATGTGGGAGAGGCTGAACCCGATGGACGCATGTCTTTTTTCAGCCTATGTAACTATGTAACTTTAATTCAAGATCTCCGTCCACTATTTGTTTAACATTTACAGGGAAAAACTAATTTAGTATTGCCAATAGAACGCGGTCAGTTCATAACTTCATACAAAAGACTCAGTTTGCCTCCACTACAGTTTTTCCCTTGGATATACTTAGACACATCCTTTCCCTTCTGAAAAAGCAGACACTTCCTTCCCTCGATTCAAAGATCGCCTTATCATATTTCATATCAACACATTACATAAGCTCCCAAAATCTTTGTTTTCTGTGCTGGAACACCCCATACGTCATGTACCATTACATGGTTATAAGTTAGAAGAAAAGGGATTCAAGCCCACAAAGTCCAACCTGTCTTATTTTGCATGTGTCTGGGGATCCAGCAAAGAATTTGAGATATATTTCACTTGTGCCAAAAAAAAAAAAAAAAAAAAGAAGTACTTCTGGACTCAAAATCGACAAACATATTTCTCATTGGATCATGAAGCAGTCATAATGCAGACTAGAATATTCCTGAATAAAAGCTTTTCTCCATGCCATCAACCCAATCAAATAGAAGATATCTAAGCAGATAATTCCATTTGTTAACACCTATGTTTCAGTTAACTTAAGGCTAGGGTCAGACGAACGCATTTTTCACGTTGTCCGTGAAAAAGTGTGTTCGAACGAATGGACGTATTTTTTCACGGAATACGTGATAGCGGTCATACGATGCGCATTTTCGTACGTGATTTTGTACGGATCATCAATAAAACCCTTTTGCGTCTGGACGTTATGTTGGCCGGACGTGTGCAGCGTCTGACGTCTCCCAATCACGCAAACACGCTGCTATGCGGCCGCAGCGCACTCTGTACGTCAGTAGTAGCGGTTTGACGTTCTCGAAAAAATGCGTTCGTTGGCCACTTGCGTTGCACGGACTAACCTTCGTGCGGCCGTTCGTCGTATGTTCCCCGGCATTGGACGTCATTTGCTGCTAGCACGGCCGTGATTTCGTGCGGCTAAACGCACGTGAAAAATGCATTCGTCTGACCCTAGCCTAAAACCGCTTTTGATCTTCAGACAGGTATTCCTCACACAAGTGTCCTCAGTCAACCCCCTTTTCTCATATATTCACGGAGCCAAAACTGCTCGAGACCCAATAAAATGTTCCACTGCATTCCTATAGAGAGGTTATGATTTCCAAGAGCAAAAGAAGGACTGGGTACTCAGTCTCAAACAACAGCAGGTTTATTCTAAATTATTGGCAACGTTTTGGCTCTACACCAATCTTTTCTCAGGCTTCATCCTTCTTTGTTCTATATAGGGCCCTATTACATTCTTCACGCATTTGTTTTGCGTGCTCGCAAATGCGCATTTGTGCGAGTGTAAAACTATTTGCGCAGAACGTTGTACTTCAACGTTCGCGCAAACGATGCGCGTTATCCTTTAACGCGGATGGACTTGCGCGAGCGTGATGAACTGTGCGTGTCCTATACTTAACATTGTGAGCGCAAATGCGTTAGTATTACAAGTATTGCAATCTTCGCGCAACATTTAACGTTCAACGTTTGCGCGCATAATTTTAACGTCTTTGAAAAGCTGGTGGTAACTGCAAATCTGAACCATCTGGCCGAAACCAAATACACCAGTACCAAAAAAAAAATGTAAAAAAAAAAATACAGCACAGTATAGTTACACATTCTACACATATCCAAACAAACAAATTATGAATTCGTGCATTTTTTTTTATTGCTGCAGCATATACTCAGATTTATTTTGACAGGTGGAAAAACTTAAGTGAGTCAATTAAGGTTCTTAATTCTGATTGGCTGAAACCCATGAAAAAAAAAACAGTCCGCGCACTGATTTACATGCGCAACGATACTGCGCGCGTATTACACTTCATTTTGCGCGTCGTTTCTTCGAACGTTATTTTGACGGATGAGAAAATGCGCGAGGATTGCAATACCGCGTTAATTTTCGCGCGATAACGCATTTTGACGTGCGCAAAGAAAACTGCAATTGCGAGATGACTGTAATAGGGCCCATAATGTTTAACCGTGGACACTGCAGCTCTGTACTTCACCAGTCTGATTTCAAGGAGAAAGTAGACAATGTTTGCCTACAAGTAAAGGACTTTTCCCTTGATTGTTAAAGGTCTTGGAAATGAAATCTATTCAATGCCAAAATAATTCTACTTGGCACGCAGCCAGCATCGGCAAACTTGTATTCCCTGAATAATGTAGACACATACCTGCCTCCCTGACAGCCGAGTCTCTTGCTCACATCTCTCTGGAGAAGGCCTTCCAACAAAGACTTGAGCTCTGGTGTGAAGGAATCTGGCAGCTCCACGTTCTTCACATGGATTACGAAAGGAAAAAAAATAAATATGAAAACTAGTAAAGCACAGACACTTACAGAAAACACACAAACACAACACCTAAGAGTTTACAATGCATTGATATAGCTACCAATTTTTGGAGGAAAGGGTGACTTCCACTCCACTAAGCAGACAGATCTACTGACTGGCTGAAAACACTGAATAGAAAGGTCTAGGCACAACGTGCATGATCTTTTGACATTGACTTTCATGTCATTCAAGGCCAATATTATATAGAAAAGTAAAAAATTGTTACCATGGTGAGCGTCATCCGATCAATTTCATGCTTGTCTTTGGTTTTGTGCTGCCTGAATGGGCTGTGCCTGATGAGAGAGATTGACCACCAGTAAATACAACAGACATGACCAAAATGCTGGAAAATAAACCTTTACGCAATATATTTGGTGTATGGTTTAATCAACTCCATGTTTCGTGAATGTGCTTTATCTGAAGGGTACCCACTTTCTAACAACACATTGTTAAAAAACTGAACATAAAATCACATTACTCCGAGAAGAAGGGCATATTTTCCTTTATTCAGCCATCTGAGAATCTACATATGCTATGGAGACCCAGCAACTGATCAAATGTTACATATCGGAACTGTATGAAAGAAAATAGAGGACTTGCAGCACAGACACCAAGCTTACAAACATTAAGGCTAGGGTCAGACGAACGCATTTTCGCGTTGTCTGTGAAAAAGTGCGTTCGAACGAATGGACGCATTTTTTCACGGAGTACGCGATAGCGGTCATACGATGCACATTTGCGTTCGTGATTTTGTACGGATCATCAATAAAACACTTTTTGCATTTGGATGTTATGTTGGCCGGACATTAGCAGTGTCTGACATCTCAAAATCACGCAAACACGCCGCTATGCGCAGCGCACTCTGTACGACCGTACTAGCGGTTTGACGTTCGACAAAATGCGTTCGTTTGCCACTTGCGTTGCGCGGCTGGACTTTCGTGCGACCGTACTTCGTATATTGGCCGTCATTGCCCGTCATTTGCTGCTAGTTTGGCCGTAATTAAGTGCGCCAGAACGCACGTTTAAAGTGCGCTAGTCTGACCCTAGCCTTAGTTTTAAGTTGAGGTCAAGACAACACTCTGCACGCTAACGGTAGCGATCACCTGCGTGAGCAGTACCGTTAGCTGCAGTATTCAGGGCATATTACAATCCAAACGGGTTAAAAAACCTATTTGCGTTTGCGCTCCTCTGCATGAGGTTAGTGCACTTTGCGCTCCCTATACTTAACATGGGGAGTGCAAAGTGTTAATCAGCGCTGAATTACAATGTCCCAGCGCTGATTAACGCCTGGCTCTGGTCAACGAAAAGTTAATCAGAGCCAGGACCTGTTAATGGATTTCGCTGGTGCAGAATCGGTTAACACCAGCTTGAAAAATAATAAAAAACACATCATATACTCACCCTCTGTCCCGCGGTGAGGACCGCGGCTCTGGTCACCTCCTCCGGCCAGCGGGAGCAGGGAAAGACAGGAGGAAAAGGTCCCCCCTGTCTCTCCCTGTGTATCACTACGCCGACCGGCTGGATCTCGCGATACAAGATCCGGCCGGTCACGTGACCGGCAGAGAGGACCTCAATGGAGTCCTATGGACTCCAGCGAGTGGATGCTCGTGGCTGCGCTCAGCGCTGCCGCGAGTATCCAGATTTTTAACGCTCGATAACAATGCAGGCAGCATTGTTTGCGCCTGCATTATAATCTGGCATTAAAACGCGGATGCAAGGGGGGAAACTGCGGGCACAGTTTTTCCTTCCCTGAACCTGCGTTTTAACGCTAAGAGCGTAATAGGGGACAACGTGTATAGTTAATACACTACGATAATAGATTGGACTTAAAACGGCACATCAAAAATGCGGATACTTATTTGAAGGATGCCACTATGACTATACATCCACAGGAGAGATATCCAACTAGAACACCATTTATTAAAACGTATTTACTACTGAAGGTAAGGTTTGGTTTTGAGGAAATTTACATTGAAGATACAGTAGGACAGGGATCAGCAGTATCCTTGGTCATCCTGAGGTTTTAGAACTACATCTCTCTTGATGCTCGTCCACTCATTAGGTTGGTGGGACCTCATGGAAAATGCAGTTTCAAAATATATGGATGGCCAATGTTGCGTACCCTTGCTGTTGGCTTTATTTCTAATTGGTGGTCTTCATTCTCAGCAAAACAGTAAAGTATATTTATTCCAGTGCAATTACTACCGAGTAATAGACCAATGAAACTGCACCAAGCTTAAAATGTGTAAGGTTACACTAAAAGGGGTACATCACTTTACCATGATCCATAAGAAACTGCATTATAAACAGGATTACTAACAGCGATATTTATGAATTTAACATCATGCAGCATCTTTAGACTAATGATTAACTTGTGGAAGGGAACAGAATGTAGTTTCATAGCAGTATTTAGATTTTCTAGCACTAGAGGGCAGCATACAGCCGCCGGCTTCGCTTTATCATGAAGGACACAGACCAAGGTTATCTCACTGGCTACAGCAAATGCAATTGTGTGTCATAAAAATAGATGCGGTCAAGTATTTCATACAAGGATTAATCTTTCTTTCAATCACAATATAAAATTATATACAAGGTTTTTAATTTACTTCAACTAAACAGGTGCAACAGTAAACTCAAATTATGAAGGGGGTGCGATTTTGCATTGCCTGTTAACTATTGGGATATTCCATATTACTAAATAATCAATGTAATCCATGTAGATTAAGGTGTAAACCTGAAGTTATGAGAGGGGATTATTGGCATTATCCCTGGTCCCCACTGCCCTAGTCTTCGAGGCATCTGCATTTGGCACCCTTCCCACCTCTCCCTTCTCTTAACGGTCTTCCGCAATGCCTCTATAAACTGGTGGGCCCCTTTTCTATTATTACAGGCCCAACACAATGGTCAGTTTGGGCACACTTCAACCAAAATTCCCATTTTCATTCCTTCCCATCTTTGCGCTACGGCTTTTTGTCCCAACCGCAAATACTCGGTTTACCAGGCAGAATTTATGTTAACCCCGTAGCTGCATTGCCTTTGACAAGACTTCAAATGTCACTATAACCAGAATCTTACTGGTGATATTTAAAATCCTCTGACGTCTCTGTACCTCCTATACCCCTTTAATACAAGCAAAGTGTACAGCTAACACACACAACTACACATCTAGAGATTGGACCAATTCACATTTGAGTTTGGATCAAGAAATCCCGTGGTGGAATTTAATCTCCCAAAAAGAGAGAGGGGGAAGGAAGAGGGGGGGGAAGAGGGGGGGGAAGAGGGGGGGGAAGAGGGGGGGGAAGAGGGGGGGGAAGAGGGGGGGAAAAGAGGGGGGGGAAGAGGGGGGGGAAGAGGGGGGGGAAGAGGGGGGGAAAAGGGGAAGAGGGGGGAAGAGGGGGGGGAAGAGGGGGGAGAGGGGGGAAGAGGGGGGAGGGGGGAGAGGGGGGAAGAGGGGGGAGGGGGGAGAGAAGAAGGGAACCAGGGAAGAAAAGAGGGGAAGGGAAAGGAAAGGGAAAGAGAAAAGGGAAGGGAAAGATTAGAGGAAAGGGAAAGATTAGAGGAAAGGGAAAGGAAAGAGTAGAAAGGGAAGGGAAAGAGAGGAGAGGGAAAGGAAAGAGGAAAGGGAAGGGAAAGAGGAAAGGGAAGGGAAAGAGGAAAGGGAAGGGAAAGAGGAAAGGGAAGGGAAAGAGGAAAGGGAAGGGAAAGAGAGGAAAAGGAAGGATAGAAAATGAAAGGAAGGAAAAGGAAGTAAGGGAAGTGAAGGAAAGGAAGGGAGGGAAAGAAGTGAAGAAGAAAAAAACCTTCCTATTAAGATCCTAAAACCCCCTCTACTGCACTGTATTACACTTTGGCACAATACAAATAAACTATTAGTAGAAATTTACTTCCCAGGGAGGACCTTTGTTTTACGTATAGAAAACAGGTCTCAAATAATTTTGGTCTAGATTACAGATAAATGGATTTTCCTCTCTGACCTAAGGGAGAGTTAAGGTTAAACCGCTTTGCTACACTCACTCTATAAAATTTGTAGTATAAAAAGTTAGTAGCCAGCGCTTCAATTTATGAAAATTCCCGGCATCCACATATCCGCTTGCCAATATAATCCTCTGCCCTTTCAAAGATTAAATATCTGCTACAATAACTTACTGAAAGCTTTGCTAACAGCCCAGTCAGAGAAAACTAAAGCCCAAGTTTATATGTGGGTAACTGTAGATCAAATTTACAATCATATTGAAGTAGTGCTGTGTTAGGCACCGCATATGAAATTGAGACTTCTCTAGTAGAACCGGTGCTATCACGCAGTCTCAGAAGTTGGCATCAAATCTTAAACAACTAGTTTGCTTGAAATCATAAAAAGGACAATAAATATCTTGAGGACCAGATCCATTGCTGAAAAATCAAGGCTATGTACAGATTAGTCATGACATAACACCACACTCTTCATTTGTAAATGAGAACGCTTTGTGTCTGCTCCAATAATGAATATAATACATTGAAGGATTGCGGGAGATTTGTTAACAGATGAAAATGTCTGCACCCACACGGTCTGAGAAAATCCGGAACCTGTTCTGCAGAAATTACAAAATTTTTAACTGTACTTTGAAATTTTAAGAAGGCATTACAGAATTCTTAACATGAGACAAGTCGTTGTATTGTTGCGGAATTATATGTCGTGCGAACCTGCAACCCTGAAAATCCTCTCTTTAACTTGGAGAGCTCAGTCTTTGCCAAAGAACAGAGAGTTCTCCTCACACATGAAAAAGAAGATATTGATTCCTGAATAATTTCATCACAGAACAAAATCCCCACTTTGGGATTTTGAGGACTGGGATGGAAAAAAAGGAACAAACCATCTTGCGATGAAAAGGAAACAGGGGAAAAATAGACAACAAAATCTTAAACTACACACGGCTAACACCGAAAGAAAAATGATGCCCTGATTATTAAAAGGAACATTGTAGAAGGTTATCCACAATTACTTGATGAAAGAAGAATTCATGTACGACAGAAAGAAAATCTGCTACACCTGTAATATGAAATCATCTGCTGAGGGAAATCATGTTATTTATGGAGGCCATTATGTGTTTTTATACTGAACTAAGTGAAATATGATTACATGTTATATAGTGCACCAATTCTATGCAGATGTACATCAGCCATTGAAGGCAAACCTGAGATTGTATATGTACCTACTCTCATGTACATATGAAAATATAAAGGATATAGATTGTGATATTAAAAAAAAGTGATCAAAGACTATGTGTTTTAAGTCTATTGTTGAGGATCTTAAATATTTATCGTTCCAGACTAGAATTGCAAAACGCATCAATTGCTGCAGTGTACCTGAATGATTTCTTTTGCTTAATAACTTTCTAAATGAAATGTTACACATAAGACCAATCTCTGGGACCGAAAGACACTACATGGTGCCCTATATGAATCGATTAATCATTGCAATCATTATGGCTCAAGAACATCATGCATTAAAAAAATTGCAAAAAAAACTTCAGTCTTCCCGTGCAATGCCAACCTTCAATCCTCCAAAGACTACTTTGCTATGCCCACCTAGTGCCAAGAAATGACATGATTCGGATTTCAACCCGAAACTCTGAAAAAATTTAGACAGTATGGGAACTACAATAAAACAAAACGAGTCAAGTGAAAGTTCAATTCCCCCTGTACTAAACTGAAAACACATTAACACATTATTTGATGGTTTACTTTGTGAATTTGATGTATTTTTGAAAATATACTCTCATTTCAGATCTGAGGACTGCAACACAACCCACAAAAGTTGGGACAGGTGTAATTTAGGACGAATGGCAATGTGACAAGTTGAAAAAAGGAGATTTGAAACAGGTGAGGCAATCATAGGATATAAAGAGCATCCAAAAAAGGCCTAGACCATCAAGAGCAAGGATGGGTCGAGTCTCATCAATCTGCCAACAGATGTGACAGCGAATAATCCAGCACTTTCAGAACAACAATCCTCAAAGACACATCACAGGAATTTGGACATTTCGCCTTTTACAGTGCACAATAAAATAAAAACATTCAAGGAATCTATTCAGATCTAGGTGCGTAAACGGCAATGCCGAAAACCACTTCTAAATGTGCGTGATTTCCCATCCCTCAGACACCACTGTCTCAGAAACAGTCACGAGTCTGTAATGGATATCCGGACAAGGGGTTGGGAATACTTTGGTAAACCTTTGTCAGTCAACAACATTCGCCTCTGCATTCACCAATGAAGTTAAGGCTTTACTATGCGAAGCAGAAGCCATACCTTAACACTCCCAGAAGCACCCACAACTTCTCTGGGCTAAGTCTCATCTGAGCCAGACATTAGCAACAGTGGTATAGTTTTGTGGTTCGATGACTCAACATTTAAAATTTTTGGACAGAACAGATGCCGTGTTCTCTGGTCCGTAGAGGAAAAGGACAATCCAGGCTGATATTCGTGTCATGTCCAAAAGCGAACATCTGTCATGGTATGGGTGGGTGTGTCCTCGGTGCCCCTTGCATGGGTAACTTTTACATCTGTGAGGCACCATTAATACAGAAAGATATGTACACATTGTGGAGCAACATATGCTGCCATCCAGACGTCATCTTTTCCAGGGATGTCCCTGCATCTTCCAGCAGGACAACGGCCAAACCACATTCTGCCCAGATTTCAAGCGCATGGTTGCGTAAGGAAAGATAGCAGGTACTAGCATGGTCAGCATGTAGTGCTGACCGGTTTCCGATTGAGAATGCGTGGCGCATTTTGAAACGGACAATAAGGCAACAAAGGCCCTGTGCAGTTGCGCAGCTGAAGACATGCATGTAATGGATGAATGGGGAGAAATTACACTTGCTTAACTTAACCAACTGATGTCTTCAATGCCCAGACACTTAAGTGTTAAAAAGTAAAGGTGATGGGACAGTCACCCATTTACCATTGTGTAACACGTTTTGTGGCGTGTGTTGCAGTCGGATTTGAAATTTTTGAAAATATACATTTAATTTATTTATTTATAAAGGATTTTACCAGGAAGGATACATTGAGATTTCTCGCGTTTTCAAGTATGTCCAGGGTTCAAGAACATTGAAGTGTTACAGTTACAGAAATACAAAGTAATACAATGCAAGATATTGAAAAACAACACAAATATACAGATTAACAGAAAATAAATATGTAGGAAATATAGTCACTATGTTACATGTTTACAGGTGCATTCTGTATTGAGGTATGTTAATAGGGAGCTCTTGAGTGACTTTAGACTGGGGGAAGATTTGATGGTGTCTGGGAGTTTATTCCATAATTGTGGTGCTCTGTAGGAAAATGAGGACCGAGCCACTGTCTTTTTATATTGTGGTATTGCAAGTAAGGTGCTGGTCCTGGATCGGAGGTTATAGGATGAGGGAGCTGCTGGAGGAAGCAGTCTATTCAGGTAGGGTGGCAGCTTCCCAGAAATGCTCTTAAACACCAGGCTGGAAAGGTGAAGGGTGCGTTTAGATGCCAGCGATGGCCAGTTTAGCTCTTTTAACATGTCACAAAGGTGGGTCATGTAGTTACATTGTAACTTGTGTAGTTTAGGTGCTGTTCCAAACAGCATCGTTACAGTTTTGTCAGTATTTAAAAAAAGTTTGTTGTGTTTGATCCACTTTTCTACCTCTGAATTGTTCTTGCAGCACGGCCTCCAGCTGCGGGAGATTTGGTTTGCTGGTATAGATTACAGTGTCGTCTACATACATATGTACAGTTGAGGCTTTGCAGACGTTGGGCAGATCATTTATGAATATTGTGAATAGCAGGGGGCCTAGTATTGAGCCTTGGGGTACACCGCAAGTGACTGGGAGCGGGAGGGAGGAGCTGCCAGAAATTGACACATATTGTGATCGGTCGGATACATATGATTGAAACCAGGTTAGCGTGCGATCACCAATGCCAGAGTTTTTAAGTTTTTCTAACAAGATGCCATGGTCTACTGTGTCAAAGGCCTTTGCAAAATCAAGGAAGATGGCTCCAGTTAGGTTTCCTTGTTCCATCCCAGCTTGGATATCATTGCAGACTTTTAAAAGGGCAGTTGTAGTTGAGTGATTTGGACAAAAGCCGGATTGATCTGGGGGTTAAGTAGTTCCAATATTGATAATAATCACGTAATTGTGTGTAGACACATTTTTCCAAAATTTTTGACATTACAGGGAGCAACGATATCGGACGGTAGTTGGATACCAAAGTACTTCCAGCTGATGAAGCCGCTACTTGATGCGGCGAAACGCGTTCTGGAGGTGATTTTAATTGTATTTTAAATAAATTTTATTTTCTATCTCCAAATTTGTGTCCTGCTTTGCTGCATTCCTGGATTACTGGTGCTGCTTCCTGGATCATCATCGGTGGTTTTTCCTTTGGGTTTTTATTCCATCCTGACAAAAAAACCTATGGGCACATATCCATGAGCTATGTAAGCTCCCCAAAATGTGAGTACGACATCAACTATACTCAATACCGCAAACTGTGTCTGTGAATCTACACAAGGAGATTTTCTTTTTTCTCCTTTGCATAAAATTCTGGACAGAAAATTTGCTGCAAGGTGGGGGTCACCTGAGAAATTGAAGACAATTACCCACATGCTTGGACCCACTTAGAGCCAGTGTAACGGCTCTATATCTGTAAGTGGGATACCTCATATGCACTTACATAATTTGTTTAAAATCAAGGTCGCACTATTATCTGTTTTTTCTCATACGCATGTACGCGAGATTCCAGGACCCCAGAAAGCATTGTTTGCGCCGATCCAGGTCATTCATTTCATTACTGTCACCACTTTTATGGATAGGTACCACTCTCGCAGTCTTCCAGAGTTTGGGTATGTATCCAGTCGCCAGTGATTCATTTAGTAGGGTTGCGACAGGATTTGCAATTGCTGGCACACTGATTTTCAGCAGCATTGCTGGTATTTGATCATGTCCAGACTGGTATTTATTTTTTTGCATACGGAGAAGTTTAGTAACGACACTGACAGGCACTGGTCTAAAACTGAATTCCTGTCTGATACAAGGACTTTGCACAGTTGGAGGGGCCTGACCTGCATGAGGCCTCTCTGATTGGATGTCATTTCCTAGCTTGGCAATCAAAGTGGTGGCGCATCCAACAAAATAATCATTAAAGGCATTTGCTACATCTAGGGGGTGTTGCAGGGTTTGGTTGTTTACTTTGAGAGCAGCTGGCTGGGAGTGGACTGGGGTGCTTGTATGTTACTTATGGTTCTCTCCAAGTTTCTAGGGTTTGATATGTTATTGTTTAGATTTTCATTGAAGTAATGGGCTTTGGCCATGTTTGTTTGTTTTGTGCATTCATTCCGGCATTTTCGGTATTCGTAGTGATCGTTCATGGAACCAGTACTCTTGAAATTTGACCATAGTGAATCTCTAAGCTGGTACATTAGTGTAAAATCAGCTGTAACCCAGGGGAGATGGGTCCCTTTTACTCGCACTTTATGCAGCGGGGCAGGGGAATTCCAGACTTGCAGGAGCTCAGACTGAAAGTATTCAACTGCACAGTCTAGGTCTGGGATTAGGTTTAGCCTGTACCAGGGGAGTTGTTTGAGATCACTTAGGAAGGATTCAAGAATAAATTTCTTGAAAGACCTGGTGGTTATTACCTTTGGGGGAGATTTCATGGCCTTTATTTTGCGCACGCAGTACACTAGACAATGGTCACTAAAGCTATTAGAATACAGGAGGCAGGCGTTCTTGCTATCAGGAGATGAGGAGAGAATCCAGTCCAGCAAGGTATGGTTAGGGCTTTTCATATTAATGCGAGTGGGGGAGGAGTTTAATTGAGTTAGCTGCAAAGTTTAAAACAGTGAGCAGTGTTTATTGTTTTTAGGATTTAGCCAATCTGTATTAAAATCGCCGAGGACCAGCAGTTCACTTTTTTGGTTTTGGGCAAGTAGGTTATTAAGGATTTGAGATATGTCAGAGAGGGAGTGCACTGGAGAGCTTAGTGGACGATAGAATCCAGCAACAATGATTGATTTACTGAATGGGATCTCAATTATACCAGAGAGGAAATCAAAGGTGACAGGAGAGCTAGAAGTCTGTAAGGGGGTGAACTTTATGGACTCAACATAAATAATTCCCCCTCCTCTCTTTGCTCTGTCTTTTCTATAACATGAATACCCCTGTATTGATATGGCAGAGTCTGGTACTTTTGGGGTTAACCATGACTCTGTGAGCACAATGATTTTGGGTTTGAAATAGCAACACCAAGCCTGAAGCTCATCCAATTTAGGGAGTAAACTTCGGATGTTACAGTGCACAAATGAGAGGCCTTTTTTAGTGGGGAGACTAAAGGTTGTGTCACCTATAGGACCAGGGTTAGTTTCCACATCGTTTGCCCGGGAAAGTAGCAGGAGAAATAGGAATTTGGACAGAGTTTTCTTTTGGTAATGTGGTTGCAGAGTTTTAAATCTTTGTGTGGGGGTAGGAGGGCTGGATTTTAACACTCTCCACCAGCACTCAGCTGATAGGTTAAAAGAACTGAGCAGGCGAGCAGGCTGTGGTGTATTGGAACTGGTTTTCCATCCTGGGGCAATTGGAAAGGTGTATAGAAGGAGAGAGTAGTTTTATAGAGAAGGGATGATAAAGAAAAGAGAAGCAATAGTGGGATAAACATTATAGTGAAAGGTGTTGGAGGTGAGTAAACAGGAAATAGAGAGGTACAAGCGTAAATGGTGTAGGTTGCTGTGATATCACATGATCAATTAGTTGGGTATATATTAAATGAAAACCATGGGGTGGGTGGGTGAGGGGGGTGGGTGAGGGGTGGGTGGGTGAGATGAGGGGTGGGTGGGTGAGATGAGGGGTGGGTGGGTGAGAGAGGGGAGGGGTGGGTGAGTGAGGGGAGGGTGGGTGAGTGAGGGGAGGGGTGGGTGGGTGAGTGAGGGGAGGGGTGGGTGGGTGAGTGAGGGGAGGGGTGGGTGGGTGAGTGAGGGGAGGGGTGGGTGGGTGAGTGAGGGGAGGGGTGGGTGAGTGAGGGGAGGGGTGGGTGGGTGAGTGAGAGGGAGGGGTGGGTGGGTGGGTGGAGTGAGGGGAGGGGTGGGTGGGTGGTGGTGAGTGAGGGGAGGGGTGGGTGGGTGAGTGAGGGGAGGGTGGGTGGGTGGGTGAGTGAGGGGAGGGGTTGGGTGAGTGGGGGGAGGGGTGGGTGGGTGGTGAGTGAGGGGGTGGGTGGGTGGGTGGGTGAGTGAAGGGGTGGGTGGGTGGGGGGAGGTGAGGGGGAGGGGTGGGTGGGTGGGGGAGTGAGGGGTGGGTGGGTGGGGGAGTGAGGGGTGGGTGGGTGGGGATGTGAGGGAGGGGTGGGTGGGTGGGGAGGGGTGGGTGAGGGGAGGGAGGGGTGGGTGAGGGGGGGGAGGGGTGGGTGGGTGAGGGGTGGGTGGGTGAGGGGAGGGAGGGGTGGGTGGGTGAGGGGAGGGAGGGAGGGGTGGGTGGGGGAGGAGGGAGGGGAGGGTGGGTGAGGGGAGGGTGGGCGGAGAAAAGTCCAGCTGGAAGAGGGTAATGAGCTGCTCTCGGCAAGGGCCAGGTACCAACCCTGACTGAGTTTGGGGTGTGTGCTGAAAGAGAAATTAAGATTGCAAATAGCATCACATTGGGTTGAAGTTGTCCAGGAATTTAGGGGGGAGTTTGTAGGGGGCAATAAAAGTTAAGGTTCATTGAACAGGACATGGGGCAGAATAGCAGGCTTAGAGCAAATGGGGAGAAAATTTAGAAAAAGGGAGTGGAATGCAGAATTCAGATAGCATTACAACAATTCAAATATATATATAAAAGATACACTTGTGTGCTATACATACATATACAAAATATATATATATATATATATATATATATATCACACACATAAACACATATACAGTGATATTACAATGTAAACATAATATACATCAAAAGAAAATGCATTAGGCTATGTGAGACCCAGAATTGTAAGATCACCTTCAGTGAATGAAGTTAACAAAGTATACATTAATAATATGTTTTCAATATAGTGCAGGGGGAATCGAATTTTCATTTGACTTCCAAATCCCAAAGGCAACGGTTCCTCACATGACCAGACTGGGCCGGATAAGGCATATGGCCAAGGGAATAAGGGCTGCCTGAAGTCATGTGTGTACAAGTCATGAGCAATGCTGTGCAGAGCACTACCATATCCATCATTTTGAATGTATCAAGTTGTTTTGAAGGAGAGACCAGTGCTGTTGTAATCCTGCAATAGCGCAGTGTTTGGTCTTTTGATCTTCCCACCAGTTTGTACAGTTATCAAGCCTATTGATCAGGTCTTTATCAAATCTTGTGTGTATTTCTTCTGTACCCGAAATCGCCCACCCAGGCTTGCGTGAATGATTTTGACAAAATAGAGCAAGATTTTTAACTACATTATTTATGCTGCATGACTAGATTCTTTATTGACAGCTATCAAACTCCTTTCAGAAGAGACCAGACCGCAAGACTAATACTTGTGCTTCCATATCTCAAGGGATATTTAGCTCTTCACTTAAAAGCAATAAAACATTTACTTGACCAATAGAATAGAGTCCATACTCATTACCAAGGGAGAGCTTTCTACGCTTCAATGAGACATCTAAAGTAAATACTATTTTAGGACAGTGATGTCGAACCTATGGCATCTGTGCCACAAGGAACATGTAGAGTACTCTGTTGGCACACAAGCCATAAGTTCACCACATTTACTGCAGTGTACCACGGGCAAGTGCCACTGTAAGACAGTTCAATAAATTGCCGATCTTAGCAGTGTGATGCTTTTGTTCATAGTCTATTCTGCAACAAAGGCTGGTGTTGGGAGGAGTGGAGACATAGAAGAGGTGGCACAATGCAGGCACTTCTACATCAGTTTAGTTATTCCACCTTGTACCAGATCTCTTAATAGGTTATGGTTGAGTCATAGGTGTAATTGAAACTGCTGGCTCAGTGATTCAGGTATTGTTTACTATTATATAATTAGTTTAATACATATGGAGTTAGTGGGAGTTGTAGTTTTGGTTTTACCCTTTATTTTGTATATTTGTTATGCACTTTATAGCACCATATGTTCCCTGCTTTACTGAAGGCAGCAAAAGGTCAATCAATAAGATTCATGTGTTAATTATTTGTAAATTAATATTCACTTTGGAAAGTCTAAAGTGTACAGTTACAATTTCATATAGTGCTACAAAGACCTGCTAAGGGTCGAAACATTGTCTGCTTACTGGAGGAATAAAGTCAGTGTGAAAATGTATGCAGTGTTGGATTTAGTTGAATGGTCAGTGGGAACTGAGAGCTATAAAAGGTTTACTAGCTAGAATTCTACATGTTTATATGCCAAGTATGTGATTTGTTAATTTGAAGTGAAAACATTTTTGTTCAAAATTAAAATCTCAGTGTTGACACTTAAAGATAAGCACGTTGTTTTTATTTTGCAATTTGGGCACTTGGACTCAAAATGAGTTGCTAGCTTGTACGAAGACCACCCATTGCCATGTTTGACAGGATTGTGAGAAGTCTTTTCACAGATATCAGAATCTGCTTTATACATGAAATCATTTTATTGACAGAATTCTAGTTTAGAATGTCATGTCCTGACAAACGGCCCTAATTAATTCACAAAACGTTCTTTATAGAGCATAATATGTGTCGCACTCCTTCCTGGCGTTATGGAAGGAACGTATAATCTAGAAGTGATCACATTCTGACATAAATCTCCACTTTGGAAAAATGCCTGTGCTGAGAAGACACAATTGGATTACGATTGAATTGAGCATCAGAGCTTCAATCCATCAAAGCACAAAAGCCACATAATGTAAACCACTTCTACTCTTTGCACTGTAATTTTCATCTTCAGCTAGTGAGCACCACAGAGATATAACCTTTTGTACATTTAAAAAGACGTGTAATGTATTTTTATTTCAAGTTCCTTTTAAATCTCCCTGCTGGTGGAAATGTTATGCCCTCATATCTAATTATGTTTATATTGACATAAAACATTGGTATGAATTCTGTATGATCTCCAAGAGCACATTTTAGCCGAGGCAGCTATTTCTCCAAGGAAATTTGCTTCAAAGTATGGAAACGGTCTTTCGGATCCCAAGAACACTGGTATCTATGATGTGCTGAGAATTTTAATGACACTGTTAAACTACCGAATCCATAACCTGCAACAGAATTTATGATTTCTAAAAGCATTTTATTATATTCTTCCAACATTCGTTTTGCTGGAAGTCTTGCACTTACCATTGGTTCAGCCCTGATCAAAGAGAGAGGGTACAGCTGCTAGCACATTTATTTGACCTTACCTCAGGAACAGACTTGTGTTCATAAAAAACTTATGAACAGAAAAACAACAAACTGATCCTTTTCAAAGGGTTTATTTACCAAATATTAAGCAGAGTCAATGCATCTTTGTTATTAACATGCTGCACTTGGTCTTCGAGGTTATTCTCGAATAGAAAATTTGGCTAATACCATCAAATATGATTTTCTACAACAACCACCTCGAAACAATGAACCAAAATCACTTGAAATTGTTTCCATCTACACATTTTTAACTAGGCCACTGGCTAAATAATTGTCGGTGAAAAACAAGTCCATTGTGTTGAGCTGCCACTATTATATCAAACTTTTTAGGTTATGCGAAAGCAAAAATTCACAATAACCTAAATAAAAGTAATGGCCAAGATTTTCATACCTTAAAAACAAAAAGATTGGGCCTTTGAGAATAGGAACCTGTGTCAGGGGTGGGGAGGATTCAAATTTGAATTCATTCAATACCATTAAATCCATTTGTCTATGTGCTATTATATATGTTTTCCTTTACTTACCCTCTCAGAAGTTTGAAAAGCATACATCCTAGGGAGAACCAATCTGCACTGCTATCGTATGCTGTTCCTTTCTGTAAAACCTCTGGAGCCATGTACCCATGTGTACCTCTGCAAACACAATGGAAACATTATTTAACGTTTGATGTTTAAAACCTGTTAGACAAAATCTGAACATAAAAAGAAATTTCACAAGATTAGTTTTCACCTGTACTCGTTAAAAGTATTAATTTAACGTAAGATAAACAAAAAGGAGACAATCAGTATTTAAAAATAGGTAACATCTATATTTATATATACTTTTTTTGCAATAGACCATCTAAATTTGTTTCTACCCTTTCCCCGTGACTGAATAGGTTCCCAGTAACCCATATTTGCCTTGTGTAAATGGACTGTATTCTTTTCTTTTTATATAATTCTTTATTTTGATTTTCAAAGTGCCAGTAATAAGCAAACAACCGCCCGAAGGAGGCAAAATAAACATCATGCCAGCAGATACCAAACTTTTGTAAGAATGAACACAAATACACGAAACGAGAGACAGAATAAGAAAAAGTAAAAACAAAAATCAAGGAGGGGGAGGAGGGGGGAGGAGGAGGAGGGGGGGGATCCAATCACGGCCGTGACAAACTGTATTCTTAACTATAAAAACAAAACCATCTCAGCTGAAATCAAGAAACACCAAATTTGGTGACCCGCTGCACTTTCAGCCTTAGCTATACAAAGAGCACAATCTCATTTGCATATACAGTTAAGGTCCATATACCGGTATATATTTGGACACAGGCACAATTTTTTTTTTTCCCAAGGTATTTACCAAAACATATTCAAGCTATAGTTATATAATTGATAGGAGCTCAAAGTGCACACTCAGGTTTAAGAATTACAGCTCTTAAGAGTAGCCATCCCCCCTTTTTCAAGGGACCAAAAGTAATTGGACAATTGAATCAGAAGCGGTTTCATGGCCAGGTGTGGGCTACTCCATTATTTCTTCATCAATTAAGCAGGTAAAAGGTCTGGAGTTGATTCTAAGTGTGGTATTTGCATATGGAATCCAATGCTGTGAACCTACATCATGCATTCAAAGGAGCTGTCCATGCAAGTGAAACAGGTCATTGAAAGGCTTCCAAAACAAAACAAATCCATCAGAGAGATAGCAGCAACTCTAGGAGTGGCCAAATCACCAGTTTGGTACATTCTGAGGAGAGATACCGCACTGGTGAGCTCAGCCACATAAAAAGACCGGGACGTCCACGGAAGACAACAGTGGTGGATGATCACAAGATCCTCTCTATGGTAAAGAAAAACCCATTCACAACATCCAGACAAGTGCAGGACACTCTCCAGGAGGTGGGCGTATCGTTGTTAAAGTCTACAATTAAGAGAAAACTTCACGAGGAGCAAATACAGAGGGTTCACCACAAGGTGCAAACCATTCATAAGCCTGAAATATAGAAAAGTCAGATTAGACAAAAAACATCTAAAAAAGCCAGACTTGTTCTGGAAAAGCATTCTTTAGATGGATGAAACGAAGATTAATCTGTACCAGAATGACGGGAAGAAAAAAGTGTGGAGAAGGCTGGGAACAGCTCATGATCCAAAGCACACAACGTCATCAACATGTAAAACATGGTGGAGGCAGTGTGATGGCATGGCCATGCATGGCTTCCAGTGGCACGGAGTCATTTGTGTCTATTGATGATGTGACAGTAGCAGCCAGATGAATTCAGCAGTGTTTAGAGATATACTGTCAGCTGAATTTGGCTGAATCTGGGCTAAGTTGAATGGATGGTGCTTCACAGTACAGATGCAAACACACAGCAACCCAGGAGTTTTTGAAGGAAAAAAAGTGGGATATTCTGCGATGGCCGAGTCAATCACCTGATCTCAACCCAATTGAGCATGCATTTCACAAGCTTAAGGCAAAACTAAAGGCAAATAAAGAACAATGGATGACAGCTGTAGTTAGAGTGAGGCAAAGCATCAGAAAGGAGGAAACCAACAAGGTTATTCAGAGAAAGGTGAAACTCTAGAGAACTTTAAAGGATTCGACAAAATACAAAAATGAACATTTTATGATTATATTCATTTGTCCAATTACATTTGAGCCCCTGAAAATGGGGGGGGACCATGTATAAAAATGGGTGCAGTTCCTAAAATTTGTACTCGATATTTATGTTCAACCCCTTCAGCCTTCGCTGCTTAGCCATTTCACCTCTGGGTGCTGAGATAATGTTTACTAGTTTTGCTCATGTTTAAACGCAATTTGAAGTCACGTTTTATTGTACAACCCAGACAAATTATATATCCTTTTTTAGGGTAGACTCCGCAGATTCATAATATATCATTATAATATGTATACGTCGTGTCCTGCCAGAATGCTGTAAAAAAAAACGTGAATTTAATAAAATTTCAATCATCTACAGTGTGTAAAGTTATGTTTTCACATTGAATTATGTAAGATTTTGCAGTTATATATTGTATAGGGTACGCTTGTTAAAAATGAGAAACCGGTACTGTATGTATACCGCTTTGGAGAAAATACGCGATTTTAGCTAAAAGTGAAAAAAATCAATTTCTGTTGATACAGCATTATTGCGTCACATAATAAATTTAGAAGTGAACAGTAGTGCTGCATTAATGAAAAAAAAATATTAAATGTTGTTTTACACCAAACCTGGTCATATTTGGCATCATTGGAAAGGCCATGCTTTGGTCTTACCAATAATACCAGACATGACCCTCTAGCTGTCACTGATCGGGAGATAAGGAAGCCCTTTGAAACTCCTGAACTGACAACATCGCATCCAGAGCAATGCAGTCAATGGGTAGGGGGAGATTCTGGAGGCTTGGCTGACATCCAAGATGTCAGTCACCTCCGGTACAGGACCATGATCCAGCAATGATTGGCGCCGGATCACGATCCATCACCTATGGGGTTAAAGACAGGCAACACTGGGGGAGGTGTAGACTGCCCTTTCCAGCGGTGTCTGCCTTTCTTCCGTGGCTACTAGCGATGGGGAGAGAGGGGTCCTAAGGACCCCCCCTTCCCTTCCCTTCAGGCACTCTACCTGCTTTGGCAGGGGGGTGCCTGAAACAGACACCATCACGCCCGGTGCGATGACCTCAGTCCGCTGACCGGGGTCACAGAGGCGAGGCTAACTGCAAAGATGTCAGCCCGCACCTAGAGACCACAGCGATAAGCCGAAATACTTGCGAGCTGCAATGTGACCGTGTCCTCCGAAGCAAAGTAGTTAAAGCTGAAAGTCTGCACTTCAAATTTATTTGGATGGTTTCATTTTAATTTTATTCTGGTGGCATACAGAGCCAAAAGTATGAAAATTGTGTCCATATATATTTGGCCACAGGCACAACTGTATTTGCTGTACATTTGATATAAAGGTTAATGATACAGCATTCTGGGGAGAAAGGTGGCAGTTTATACCCCAAGACCATATACATCTTCGTATTCTCCATATGAAATTTTTTATTTCCATATTTTTGTAAATATACTGGTCTTTGTAGTTGTAAAATCCTTAAATCAGGGATTCCCAAAAAAATTTTGAAGCATGGGAAGCATATTTAACAGTTGTAGGATACATTAGCAATTGTGCCCATCGTTATTTTGAGAATGTTAAAAATTCAAATAATGTAAAATGTGCACATTTTTATTTTGTGTACACCTCAATTTAGCCTTTCCCTATATATTTCTGGGATGAAAGGTTCTAAACTCTCGATGTATCCTCTTATGCAGTTTTACATGGGGTCTGCATTATTAGCATAGAGATCCTGTTAATCCAGTAAATTGTCAGATAACCATGGAATTATTAGCAATGCCGCGTCCAAAAAATACCAATATAATGTAAAAATATATGTATTTGGCATAAGATCTGTGCATTGAAATTACAGTAGCATGTATCTTTGCTGAACAGGGATGTTCAGGGATTGTAATAACCTTAAATCTTTGTTAATGCAGTAAATTATCTATGTGCTTTCACTTTACCATGCTGTAAAGTTTGTTGAGCGTGAGGGTTGGCCCTGCTCCTTGAAGCGTTTTTTTTATAGAAATACAGGGTGACAGGCGTCTGATGTCAGAGAATGTCGTTTCTTTTTTGGGGGCACACTGATCTTGCAAAATATAGTAAATAAATTAGAACCAAATTAGGTTTTATAAATGATAAAAGGTTTTTCATTGTATTTCAATGCCAAATTGCATATCCAGGTTTGTGGTAGTCAAAATACTTGCTTTATAATGCTTTTTATTAGAAAGTGAGGTTGGACAGTTATCAAAAAAGACATTACGACAGAAAGGAGTATCCAAAATAGGCACTGTTCAAATATAAATATCTAAACAAAACAAAAAATAAAGGACTATGGTGTTTAATAAAGAAATTAAATGCTCATAGAATATAGTTACAGTTACAAGCATTTATAAAGCGCCAACAAGTTCTGTAGAGCTGTACAATGGGAGAGACAGAACAACAAATATGCATACACACTACTCACACAGAACAATAGGAGAGTTGGACCCCGCTCAAGAGCTTACAATCTAAGGCTAAAGTCCGGTGAACGCTGTCTGAGCGCACTGAGCGCATAACGGACGGACGTACAGTACGTACTGACGGAAGATATTGTAGACACCACACGGTCCGTTTTTTTTAACGGATGTAGAACAAAAAAGGGAAATATGGGAATCAAAATTAATTATAAATTAAATACAGGTACAGTCAGCCAGACCATAAAAACCTCAGAGCGTCAACGTTATGGACGTCGCAAATGCGCTGCGTCTGACGTCGCAGCATAACGCACACAGGCCGCTACTCGGACGTGGCGCACTCTGTGCGTCCGTCTTAGCGGTTTTACGTTCTTGCCTAACTTGTGTCTGTTTGCCACGTGCGTTGTGCATTGTGCGTGCGCAGTTCAGTGCGCACGTACTTCGTGTGTTAGTCGTAGTATAGAATCGTGATAACTAGAGACCGATGTTAAACTGTGCCGCGTCATGGACGTGATCACTTCGTTCGTCTGACGCGGGCCTAAGAGGAGAGGGGTGATACACATAGGCGAGGGTGAGTAGAGGGCATGAAGTATTGAGGCGCATGTGGGCTGTGTGGGAAGATGGAGCAGGAAATGAACCGTGAGGGATTATGGAATGAGCCGATAGGTTTTCAGAGACTTCTTAAATGACTGGAGAGATTAGGAGACTCTGAAGTTGCGGGGGAGGGAGTTCCATAGAAGGGGCAGCTCGGGAGAAGTCCTGAAGGCAAGAGTTGGGGGTCCGGGTATGAGGAACTGATAGCATCAGTTCATTGGCAGAGCGAAGTGGTTGGAACAGGATGTACTTGCTAGTAAGAGGAAATGTAGTCAGGGGTGCGGTAGAGAGAACTTTGTACGTGAGGTCTAGTATTTTACAGCAGATTCTAAAGGAAACAGGGAGCCAGTATAAAGATTGACAAAGGGGAGAGGTGTGAGAGGTGCGGGGTGTGAGGTGTGTGAGTCTGGCACGGGCGTTCACAACAGACTACAGAGGGAGAATCTGGGATCTCTTCAGGCCAGAGAGAAGGAGGTTGCAATAGTGGAACATAAAAAGAGCTTGGATGAGCATTTTAACAGAGTCCTGATTAAGAAAGGGACAGATGCGTGCAAGGTCTTTTAGGTGGAAGCAGCAAGATTTGGTTAGTGACTGAATGTGAGGAGTAAAGGATAGATCAGAGTCCAAGAGGTCTCCAAGGTAAGGAGTAAACCGGGTGAAAGGAAAAAAATTCCCACCAAAGCACAGGTTTTGCACAAGATAAATTCATTGTTGGCCTCCTCCACTTTACACTGCAAATAAACCATAATTTAATGCCAAGCTCCCCACGGTGCTACCTAAATGGAAATAACCAACCACTTCTAATTTGTAAAACAAAAGAAAAATGTAAATGAAAACTTACACATGCTGAGAGTTAACATTAAATTTCAGTTTTTTTGCAGCCTTACTTAATATCAATATACTTAACTAATATCAATATTAATATGATGGTTATGTAGAACTCATTTGAATGCATTTCATGTATTTAAGAAACCAATTCAATTGACTTGTCTCTCAATAATATGACAGATTATTATGTGACTGTATTGTGTGCAGATACGTGCATGTAGGAATCCTAGAATGTATTATTATGTAGAGATAGGGATGTTACAATGAAATAATAATCATCATTTATACAGCGCCAACAGTTTCTGCAGCGCTTTACAATGACCAAAGGGAACGAGATAAGATGGAAACTAGAAGTGTAGAGGGCTCTGCTCATAGGGCCATACAATCTAGAAGGATTGGGGTTGAATAAGAGGGGAGTTTTATTGGACAACCGTATCATTAGTGCCAGTGGTTCGGGAATGGTGGGGGTCATAGAAGCAGCTTCAATCATGTGTGTGTAGGTGAGCAGAGAGAGGAGTTGCATCAGTGATGCGGTATGCTAATCTGAAGAGATGGGTTTTGAGGGATTTCTTAAAGGCCAGAAGATTAGGGGAGAGTTTGATAGGGCGAAGCAAGTCCACAGGACCGGAGCGGCCCTTGAGAAGTCTTTGAGGAAAGAGTTGGCATCGCAGGTGGAGGACGTCTGCCGACTGTATTTGTCTAGACGGGGCGTACTTGCGCAAATAACAGACATGTAAGGGGGTTGTAGAGATACTGTGCGATTTGAACGTGAGCGTCAGTATTTTAAACTGTATCCTGAAACGTACAGTAAGCCAATGGAGGGATTGGCGGGGGGGGGGGGAAGGAGTTCACGAGGTGCACCTGGTGAGAAAATAACCCTGGCACCTGCATTCATTACAGATTGGAAAGGGGCAATACAAGCATTGGAGAGGCCAATGAGGAGGGCGCTGCAGAAATCAAGTTGTAAAATGACAAGCGCATGAACAAGCACCTTTGCACTATATTGAGTCCGAAAGGGGCGAACGCGGTTAAAGTTATTGAGTTGATAGTAACAGTATAAGGTCACTGTCTGGATGTGGGGAGAGAACATTTGGTCGGAATATATTTACTTGTAATTCCATTTACTTGTAGAGAGATAGGTGGCATTGGGTTTTTCTTGTAGGGAAGAACGACGAGAATTTTAGTTCTGGCAAGATTGAGTATAAGGAAGCAGGAAGACATCCAATGGAAATGGCAGAGAGACAGCCAGTGACTTGATCTAGGAGAGCGATCAGGGGAGGAGAGGTATATTTGATTGTCATCAGCGTATAGGCGGTACGGGAATCCAAACGAGCTGATCAGTTTGCTTGGATAAGCAGTGTAGATTGAAAAAAGAAGAGGGCCCAGTACTGAACCTTGGGACACCCCAACAGCGACAGGATGCCGGGAGAAGGTACTTCTAGAAAATGAGACTTTAAACAATCATTGGGACAGGTAGAAAGAGAACCATGAAGGAACAGTACCTTGAAGGCCTATATCACTAAGATTTTGAAGGAGGAGCGAGTGGTCAACTGTATCAAAGGTGGCAGAAAGTAGCACAAATTTGACTTAGTATTTGCAAGGTCACTGGTCAGTTTCGCATGAGCAGTTTCCGTCGAGTGCAGTGAGCGAAAGCCAAATTGCAAAGGGTCAAGGAGAGAGTGGGTGTTGATGTAATCAATCAGACGGGCATATGCAAGCTTTTCAAACAGCTTGGAGGCAAAAGGGTGCAGGGACACGGGGCGGTAGTTGGGTGCAGATTTTTTTTAGAATCGTGACTACCGTGGCATTTTTGAGGGGAGCAGGAAAGACCCCAGATGTTAAGGACAGATTAAAGGTGTGGGTGAAGGATGGTACAAGAGAAACGGAAAGTGTTTTGGTAAGATGTGAGGGAACGGGGTTGAGGGGGCAGGTAGTGAGTGAAATAAGATCATAATAACGTGAAGATCTATTGTTCAGTTGCAGAAGGGAACGAGTTAAATGTGTGAGGATAGACATGATTAACATCTTCCTGCATGGGAAGCTACAAAGCTGCTAAAATACAAAATATCCAGTCCAATTACAGTATTATATAGTCTGGTTCAAATATTTTATACAAGGACCTAATTCAAAGAATTTTTGAATATATACAGTAATTTGGTTAAGACCGATTAGGACCTGCCGGAGTGGGGGTACATTGATGTTGTGGCAGGTTTATGCAATGTGTGATTGTAGTTTGTAAACAAATCTCCTTGTGTTCCCATGTCAAGCATTTTTAAAATATAGGAAGTCATAATAAAGTGTAGTGTTCTGAATTCGCTTTTTAAAAAAATAATTCTGTTCTTTATGCCATTTAGGTAATCTGCCTTTACTTCCCTAACTAGTATAGCTTCCCTTTCATATTAACACTTTTCCACTAGTCACATCACATTTAGCTTCCAGCCTCTCTGGCCTTCTTAGCTTATTTTATTGCGTCAGCTCCTCTTATTGCATGTGGTGCTGTTCAGCCTCCACGTGATATTGTTTGGAAGCTCCCTGTGGTTTCTATTTTCAGCAAGTAAACTGTGCTACCAAGCGTTTTACTGTGACATACTCGACATAATGCTTTAAAATCTTTATTTTTTGCTTTCCTTAGTTCTTTTAATGCTTTGAATCGTTTTCTTTATAGCGTTATTGATAAGAAAATCATGCGCTCCTGTCAGCCGCCATCAGCCATAGTCTGTGGGGAGCCGCTAGTAAGGCTCATGGCAATGGAAGCCGCACAGCTTGGATGAATCACATTTGATTACTCATAATTATTACTACTATTTAAAGGTAGCGGTGATGGTTCCAAGGCAGGTCCAAGGGAAACCGGTTCCTTTATCACTGGTTTAATACTTCAATTGAGCGGAAATTAGAGAGCAATTTTACAGCACCCTCATCTAGAAGTCATACTTTGATAAACCAATTGCCAAGAACAATGAGTTGTCTTCAGTGTAAGCTCTTAGGTATTTCAGCGCTCGCTTCCACTGGTAAATTCATTAGCTTTTCAAGTGTGTAATTTTTATCTGAATCAGACCTCCACATCATACAGTATCGTTGGAATAATTTCCCTGTGATGGAAAGTGAAATCGGATCCTTAATACTAGTGTGGGAGTACAATCATTAACTCCATTTTCTGTCCAATTTTGTTTTATTTCAATTTGTACAAAAGGTGCATCAGCCGCCGATAAAGTACATTTGCAAAACTATACTAATTTACAGGCAGCCATTAATGTGGGATTCAGGAACAAGTTCGAAAATACGCACAAGAGAAAAAGAGACCATGTCAGCAAAGAAGATGCAATTAGCCTGCTTTGTCTATTACCTTTGTGAATTTTCACAGCCGCTTTATCCAGATTCATCCAAACTGAATATCATGTATGTATTAAAACATAATTCACATATCAACATATTCCACACTGCTATACAAAACAAACAGAAACCTAATAACTTTGACACATGGAGAATAAGAAAAAAGAACTGTGCTCAAGAGCTTACAATCAAAGAGGAGTGGGGTGACACACATAGGTGGGGACAAATTGCAGATTATGACAGAAACCAATACATGGTGACTGCAGGAAGATGGATCAGTAAGGGTACAATGGGGGTGTGACGGAGCGACTGTACCCTGAGTACCTCCATCCGCGGGCTCTCTTCCAATGTAACAGTCGCCGGAGCAATCTTACCTAACAGCTTCCCCAAACTTTAACTGCAGTTTAAAGAAGGAGGCTCACCGTTGGAAATCAAACAGCAGAATGAAGGTTTATTCACACAGCTACAGCTACCTTTGCATACAACCAACAGATAACATCACAGATCAAATATCTGCACAGGACCTTCAAACAATGGGACCTCCTGGGAGGAGAAGTGGGGGAGGGAGAAAGCAGGTAAAACAAAAGGAATGTCTTCTATTGGGGAGAATTACACTATACAGGGAATAACACAGACATCAGAAATCTTTGGTTTGCTGGCAGATGTTTAAAACCGTGAAAAGCAAAATATTTTTAATAGGTCCACCAGTTCCCCCAATAGTCTCTTTCACGGGTCTCTGGGCAGGAGGCTAGTCCACGCCCCCTCCAGATGCTCCAGTGACGGTAGGTTCCCTCACAGGGGGATAATGGAATGAAGTGATAGGACTCTCTAAAGTAATGTGTTTTTAGATACCTTATGAAAGACTGCAGGAACAGGGAGAGTCTAATGTTATGAAGGTTGAGTTCCATAGATAGGGGGCAGCTGAGGTAGAGTCCTGAAGGTGCAAGTAGGGGGTGTGGATAAGAGCAAATGATAACAGATCATTGGCAGAGAAACATGACCAGGATGGAACATACCTGCTAATAAAAGGGATGCAGGCAGAGGCACAGTTTTCTACGTAAGAACTTATATTTTTAAATGAATTGTAAAAAAATAAGGAGTCACAAGGGGGAGAGGAGTGAGAGGCACAGGATTTGAGATAGAAGTTGGGCAAAGGGTGTTCATTATATACCATAGAGAGATAATATGGGATCATTTTAGACCAACGAGGAGAGGGTTACAGTAGTCGAGATGGGAAAGAAGAGCTTGCATGAGCATTTTAGTCCTAGATTAGAAAAAGGTGTATGTGCGCAATGCATTTTTAATATTGAAAATGACAAGATTTGGTTAGTGAATACGTCATGAACAAAAATGAGAGATCAAAGTCACAGAGAACACCAAGACAGCAAGCCTGTGAAGTAGAAGTAATGGTGGCACAACTACAGTGAGAGAGTTTGAGAGATATGAAGAGAATCAGAAGAGAGCAGTGCCGCCAAGGCCAGGTTTGTGAGTGTGAGGAGTAAAAGCAGGTGGTTGACCATGTTAAAAGCAGAAGAAAGATCAAGAAGTTTAAGAAGGGTCTAGTGACATTTGTATTCAGCAGCAACTCAATCATTAGTCATTTTGCTCAGAAGCCAAACGGAGTGAAGAAAGGAGTTAGAATGGAGAAAACCAGTAAGCTGGGTATAGACATTCTTGAAGTTTGGAGGCAAAGGGAAGTAAAGAGATAGAGAAAGAAACAGTCAAGAGACCACTTCTTTAGCATAAATGTAATTAGAGCAGGTTTGAAGGAAGATGCAGTAGCACCCTTAAACTCATGTGTTCACTGGGTGCATCCTCCCCTTTCCCACTAGAATACAGAGGAGATGTCCAACTCGAAGCCCGCAGCTTCTCCCGCAGGCGGCTGACTTCCTGGATGGCAGCTCTGCCAGTGGGCTCTCCCTCTGCCCACTGATGTCACTGTGCATCAGTGCGATGACAGCACAAACTGGAGCTCCCCCGACCCAGCAGAGAATTCCCCATTTCATAGTTAATAGTTCATTTCTGTGACAAGTAGGGTATCAGTAAGGTTAGTCTTACATCTGAAAGGAAATATTTCGAGGAATTAAAATTTTACACAGAAAATTGGAATGACTTTGACATAATAAACTTGAAATGGAACTTCTTGTTCACGCAACAATGCTGTAAAGGCCATAATGATGTAGAGGACTTGATGGAACCCCTGCAGAGTAATTCATCTTCTAACAGGACAGGATTGTGAGTCTTAAGGTGACATTAGAACTAGAGCATTATCAGCAGCCACACGGACAAAATAATATACGATACCATTACTTACACACTCGCATGCGGCTTCTTCTTCGAGAAATCACAGGCAAGTCCCAAGTCGGATATTCTGACATGTCCATGTTCATCTAGTAAGATATTTGCTGGCTGGAAATAGAGTTGAAGTGTAAAATGTTAAGAAAAATTACTGAGCAACCTATGACTATTCTGCTGCTGTCCGTTTTGTGACATTGTATAAAATGCATTCAGAAAAATATTTAGACCCTAGAATTTTTTTTCACTTTTTCATGGAGCCTTATGCTGAATGGATTAAAAATGCCCTCCCCCAATCGATTAATCCATCAAAATAAGATTTACAACATTGTATATTTATTGAAAAGAAATGAGGTTTGAATAAAGTGTATGCACAAACATTGCTATATTTTGCTTGATCATTAGACGGAATAGCAGCATCAGACTATGAACACATGCTGCCAGTGTCATCTAAAAACAAATGTTAAGTCATTACAGATAGACCTTGATAAAGGAGGCAAAAAAAGTATATTAATATAAGCAACCACTTGCCTTTTGAGCTGAATGACAGCATCAAAAAAAATTCTGATGGGTATCTTGAACATCATGGAATAGTGGTGTGGTATACATGATGAACATCACAAAAAAAAACAGCATTCATGTAGATATGGCTTATAATATTAAGTAAAAATGTTTTTAAAAATAGTTGGCTTTGACAAACGTAATTCGGATGACCATTAAAGATGTTGAAGAGAGTCCAAGTTTTAAATGCCATCTTCAGCAACCACTTGAACGTCATTGATACAATTGATTCGAAAGGGGACTGTTTTTATATCTTTTGATCCAATAACAAATATAACCGCAAGCAAATAAATCTTGTCCAATACATTCCTGGGAGAGGAACACCGCAAGTGCTAAAGCTGGAAGCTCAAAGCAGGCACAATCAAGCCAAATGGGGGGGGGGGGCAGAGCTTGACCGTTGAACTTCACAGATCCAGTCTCAATTTAAACAGGATTTATTTATTTTCAATCACAAATTTATTTTGAGAACTAGGACACTAGAATTAAAAATAAAAAATGTTGACCACCTCCATAAGATCATGTTACCAAAGTAAGCTTTGTGTCTTAATGCCTTGCTGGGTATCCCACTGAATAATTTGGTTCCCAAGACACCTGTCAGCTTCAAACATATGGGACATACATAACATGAGCCCATTTGTTTCCATAGGAGGATAAGATTATCATAGTTAAACAATGGGATATGTTTTGCTTGTGTTTGTTATATTGATTTTCTTCATAACCTTGATACTTCCTTTACCTTGCTACTAAGAGTAGGGGGTCTCTGCCTTTTGACTCCCATGATCGCCATTTCAACAATAGTCAGAAGACATTTTTCGAAAATCAGTATGTTTATTTCGTCATGCGATTCCTCTATCCAGGTTTATAACCGCTCAATATCTCCTGTAGCAGAGAATAACTTAAATATATTTGATAGCAGGTGGAAACATTTCTATCAGATATTCCGAAACAACAAAACGTTTCTCTGTTCTGTGTGTTTCTCGTGCTTAACTAAAGATATACATGACCTCGATACATTATCCATTGGCTTTCTCCAATAGAAATTGAGGTCTAATTGGTAGGCATCGTTTGGGGATATTTTCCATCACAATCAAAGACCTCTCTCCGTATTCCACAATTTTTTCCCCACTTTCTTTCATTTAGCATCTATTCTGTTTTCAAATCCTCACTCCAGGAAGCAAAAGACAAACAGAAACCTAGACTTTACAATGTCCTATTGCTGCCAGCAGGGGTCACACTTTTCCTCACCCAGGATGGCAGACTGAGCTGTCCACTGCCAAATAGAAAAACATTTGTGTTGCATAATACAGCAGGTACAGAGAGATCACCCATTACAAGTCCACCCCCCCCCGTGCTTATATTCCACAAACACTAGCAAATGGGATATAAAAGGCCAGTAACTTCAGAAACCTATAACGCGCTCTGCATTGTAGAATATTTTTCACTAAGTGCGATCGTGCTGAAACACTGAAATTGGCATGATAATCACATGGACAGGACAGACAGTAAATTAGAGCTCTGCTGACAGATAATGTAACGACATAACCACTCCACCACAATAGAAATAATACAGATAAACAAAACTCTTGCTGCCTTTTAAATTCAAAAATTAAAAAGAAAGCATGCTTCATTTTCTTCTTTCTCAAGCGGCATTGAAACAGGTGCAGTAAATAGGCCAGTAAAACAAACGCCTAGAAAAACTGCAGACAAAATATATAAGGTGTACATAAACAGAAAACTATTGCTACGAGAAAATATATTAAGTGGGCATCTGTAGGCATAATCTCACATGTAATGTGTTATGAACAAAAACTATAAACCCAGGGACACAGAGCAAGACAGCCAGGTCAAGGCCTAGTTAAGCAGGCCAAGCCTGTGACAAGCAGGTCAAGGCCTAGAAAAACAGGCCGAGCCTGTGACAAGCAGGTCAAGGCCTAGAAAAACATGCCGAGCCTGTAACAAGCAGGTCAAGGCCTAGAAAAACAGGCCGAGACGGTGACAAGCAGGTCAAGGCCTAGAAAAACAGGCCGAGCTTGTGACAAGCAGGCCAAAACAGAAATAGGTAGATGGCAACAAAAGATAAGCGCACCATCACATTAGTTCTTAAGGGAAATAGAAAGTTACAGGATGCAGGAACATTAAACCAGAATTATTCCATTTAGTGACAACCAAAGGCAACACCTTAGCCTTTGTAAAACAGAAGAAACCCTGATGTGAGATTAAGGATTTTACAAGCATACGGTTTCAGTGGTAGAAGCAGACAAGACCTGGATTTCCTCTGAAATACCCTGAGGGAACTTTAGGCCTTCACCCTGGCATCAGAAACAGTCTGATTTTAAGAGGTTAGGACAGATTATTTCAGAGTGCAATGCAAACGTATTCCTCAAAGCCAGTGTGGGCAGCTTTGAGAATAAAGGCACGGGAAAGAAAACCAAGGCAAATAATGGCTTGGTTATGCTTTTTCGGAAATCTAAAACTAAAAAAGGACCATTGTTTTTTTTCCTTTCTAAAGATCACTTCGCTGTAAATGGTACCCTGATTCCGTTGTGGAGCAAAAGCTGATGGAACAGAGAACTGAAAAAGCTCAATTTCCTAAGAGTAGGTAACCTCAGCTGGATACAGAAAGGATTAAGAATGATATGTGATTTGAAACAGCATCTGGACAGGGTTAACCTTGCCTGCAGGTATTTAACAAGCAATTTCCCCATTAGTCCCAACAGCAATCTGTATGCGTGGATGTAACCGACCTAATATGCATTGTGACACAGCAGAAACATAAATACCACTGAGATATGTGTTCTTTATTTTTAGAAGACCTATCTTACACATTATAAGGTGGTGTACAACATACCAAACGAAAACATTTTAGGATGATCGAAGCAAGGCGTAAAAAGCCCTGTTGAGATGACCTTACAACGTAGATATAAATGTTCAGGCACAGAATGATAGCGGTGTTGGTCTATGTGGCCAAAAACCTCCCCTTCCAGTGCGACATATCCAAAGCTTAGAACATTCCCTATTATTAAAGTAAGGAAAACCCTATAAAAATCTATGGAAAAGTAGATCTCCAATAAAGCTCTAGTAGCTGGCTACACATCAGTAACGCAATATGATTAGAATTTGATAACCTTCGAAGAATGACATCAGCAAAGAGTTGTTCAAATGGAGTTCTGTGTTTACTTACACAGCTATAAATAGAAACTATAAAGTTTTATAGTCATCGGCCCTGCACACTATGGAGAAAGCAAACAGTTCCAAGAAACGAACTGTGTATAATCCATATGACAGAGGTCAGCTGTCAGAATTCTGGGAAATACGGCCAAGCAGCGTTTAGCAGGGCATGGCTGAAGTTTGTTGAAAAGGAATATTTGAGATTTTTAGTAAATGCAATGCAAAGGAGATAAATGTAAGCATTTATGTATATTTTATAAAAGCAGAATTATCGAACATTGCTCATTCCGCTCCTTCACCGTACATTGCTAAGATTTCTTCATAAAAAGACTAACTATCTCCAAGACTAAAGGGTCTATTCACAAAGTACCAAGATTGCATGCAATTTCGGTGCTTGTGTTTCACAGAATCTCGGGGATTCCATTTCACCATTCATTTTTAGGGAATGGTCACCGAATTTTGCCAAAATTGGTGTCGCTGGAGCAGTTTTAAGATAAGAAATCCAAAAAAGTAGTCTAAAAATACAAAAAGGTATTCTAGAAAGGGATTTTTTTTTTAAAAAAATGAAAATAAATTAGCTTAAAAATTGAAAAGATATTCCACTTATTGTATTAAAACCTATGGGATTCGCCTGTTTAAACCTGTCGAATATAGAAACCGAAAATCAGGGCAGGTCGACATACTTGAAAACGAGAGAAATCTCAATGTATCCTTCCTGGTAAAATACTTTATAAATAAATAAAATAAATAAATTTCAGTGCAATTCGGCATTCTGTGAATAAAAGACTTGATAGTCTTCTTTATGGCAATTTCGGTGCCGCCGAACTGTGGCAAATTGCACCTTATTTTGCTGATGATTTCCCAGTATTTCGTGAATAAACATATTGGCCCGAAATTGCACCGATTCGGGTCAATTCGGAGGTTATTGAATAACCTCTTAAAAGAAGTTCCACACACACATTTGTAAACCCTAAAAAATCCTTAAGCATTCAATATTACAAATGTTCATGTAGCAGCTGGAGCTCCATCTAGAAGGGGGAGCAAGTTAACTTACACCCCTAGCAGGTATGAGCCAAGACAGTCCACCCTCACCAGAACCCACCATGGAGAGGCAACGATGAGTGAGGGCACATGGAGCTCTATAAAACTGCTGCTGCTTCTACCAAATGTCATCCCAAGTAAGGGCCATATTACAATGTTGGTGCTAACTTAACCAGAGCTGTTGTAAACTTACCAGAGCCATTATAGCCTATGGAGGTTTTACGTTTACAACAGCTCTGGTTAAGTTAGCACCACCATTGTAATATGGCCCTAAGTGGGGGAAAAGCTGGAAGAGATGAAAGGTCTGGAGAGCAATGACCCTTATCCTGTTAAGTGGGATTTGAGGGTGTATATACCTGTATCTGTGTACCAGTGTCTGCCATGTGTGTAGGTCTGTGCCTTTATGTGCATGAGTGTCATTGTCTGCCTGCAGATTTTCCCGTAACATCCCCATGTTAGTGTGGTATTCCGGGGCAGGCACTAGCCGAGCACCTCGACTCAGAACACAGTGCTAACAAAAGTGATACTCACGGTAGTGCTTCCTCGCTGTTGCAAGTATCACCTCCTGGAGTCCAAAGAACTTAATAAATCCTGTGTTTTTTTCCTTTTTTTAGGTCCATTTGATTTACAGGTTCACACTACTGTATTTTATTAATTATTATTTCAGGCCCTATGCATTGATATTTTCTATACGAGTGTCCCAGGACTCTCAGAGGGAAGACCTAATGTACGCCTATAAGTAGTGCAGTGTTTCTTTGAATTGATAAATTGGGTGGCATCTGTTTAGTGGTCAGTTTTGTTTACCCAAATGTTCCTCTCCCTGGTTCGGTCATGTATGAAAGGTAGATTATGATAAAGTATTTAACATATTATGAAGACAGATGGCATGATAAAGCCGACGCTTACCTTCAAGTCTCTGTATACCACAAACCGGTTATGCATGTGCTCCAAACCCAGGATAATTTCAGCAGCATAAAACCTCATCTCCTTTTCTGAGAATACTCCATGCTGGGAGAGGTGGTAGTGCAAATCTCCACCTGAAAACAAATGGAAAAGAAAGTGAGACTTCTGCAATGTAAAGTCACATTCAGCGTGTGTGGGTCATAAACTTAAAAGTATGCTTGCTAATGCAAGGAGCCTCAATAACAAAATGGGGGAACTAGTGGCAATAGCATATACTAAGCATTTTGACATAATAGGTATAATAGAAACATGGTGGGATGAAATGCACGACTGGACTATAAATTTAAATGGTTACACATTGTTTAGGAGGGAGAAAACATAATAAAGTGGGAGTATGTGTGTATGTCAATCATGATTTAAAGCCGATTACTACACACCTGGTCAGCGATGAGGGAAATGTGGAATCTTTATGAGTAAATATCTGTTTGGGGAATAAACTGGGAAGTCAACTATTGGTTGGCATATGCTATAAACCACCTATTTTAAATAATGATGAATAAGAAAAACTGTTAGAGCACATCAGAGATTTTAAATACCCAGACATTAATTGTGATAGTGGGACTAGTAATTCAGCGCGGGGAATCCAGTTTATGAACCTGTTAAATGATACCTTCAAGTCGCAACTAGTGCAGGCACCAACTAGAAAGGATAACTGTCTGGATCTGGTTATAACAAACAATGTGGATCTTTTCTCTCATATTCAAGTAAGGGAGCAGTTGGGAAACAGTGACCACAATATGGGGTCTTTTGAAATAAACTCAAAAAAACACATTGATAGGGGGCATGCTAAAACATAATTTTAAAAAGGCCAACTTCATTAAAATAAGGGAAGCTCTGAATTTAATTGAATGGGAAAAACAGGATAAGTGGAATATCTTCAAACTAACAATAGAAAAAGTTCACATCCCAATATATTCCACTGGGTAATAAACATAAAAGAAACAGACTGAAACCAATATGGCTCCGTAAGAAGATAACCAAAGAAATGAAGATTACAAAGGCATTTAAACCGTGATGACTCTAGGAACAATATAAAGGGGGGGGGCACATAAGATACCACAGTCAAAACGGGGGGGGGGCACTAATAATTTTCGCCACTAAATCATACCACTGAAAAAACTAAATAAGTACACATAAACAAGATGCCATAAACTGAGTAATGTGATGCAATGCTACCCTTTTGTTGTAATAACCTGGTAAATAAATTCAATATTTTATTCACCTCAATTTGGCAGTTTTTGCCGACGTCCGATAACTGCTTCAGTGACTCAAATTTTTGCAAGTTATGGTGACTAGTCGCTGAATAGGGAATTCACCCTATTTTCGGCGAAATTGACTCCCCGAAATGTGACAAAAAGCAAAGAATCTAAAGATGAATAGACCCCTTTAGTTTCTAACTTCCATAATAACCCCTAAAATGCCATAAAACCAGGGAGATAAAATAAAAATAAACAGTGTGGCATGTAGCCTACCCATTAACCCCTAAAATGCCATTAGTTAAGAGAAACATTAAATGAATAGACTGTGGGGCATGTAGCCTACCCATTAACTCCTAAAATGCCAGTAATCAAGTGAAAATGAGAAGTATATACACTGCGAGGCATTTAGTCTACCCATTAACCCCTAAAATGCCAGTAATCAAGTTTAAACATGAAATGCATAAAATGTGAGACATGTAGCCTACCCATTAACTCCTTAAATGGCATTAATAAATGAAAAAATAAAATGTATACTGCGAGGAATGAAGTCTGCCCATTAACCCTTAATACACAACTAAACCAAGGCAGAAACGAAAGTAATACACAATGTAATATATAGTCTGACCCTTAACCCTCTCACTGCTGAGCCATTTCCACCCTTTGAAAAAAAAATCATTACATTTTTATTTTATTATTTAGGATTTTGTCTTTACACTGAATATGGTCATGTTGGGTATCATTGGAAAGGCCAGACTCTGCTCTTTCCATTGACAACTTAAAGCAAAGGGTCGGAGATACATAGGACCGAAGATGTAGTGGAAGCTGTATGCTGAATCCTGGTGGGGGGGCACATGATGGGGCAAGGAATAACCTAGGGGGGGCAATTGCCCTCCTGCCCCCTACAGACGCCTATGCATTTAAAACTGATAAATCTGAAGCATCCTATAAAGCATATAAGGCAGCCAATAAAGCATGTAAAAAGCAATTTAGATGGGGGTAAACTAGAAAATGAAAAAGAATTACCCAAAAGAGCAAGACTAACCCTAAAAGATTCTTTAGGTAAATAAATTCTACAAAACCCAAGAGTGAAAGTGTAGGTTCACTAAAATCTGAATCAGGGGTGTTATTAACTGAAGATAGAGATAAGGCAGAAATTTTCAAAGATTATTTTTCTTCAGTATTTATCAAAGAGAAACCTATAACAGGAGACATGCCTATCATTGATAAAATCTTAGTAGATACTCGAGTATAGCGCGGCCCAAATATAACACGATGGATAGAGATTTATTATGGAAATGAGAGAATACTCAAGACTCGAATAGAATGCGAGGAACAAAATTTTACTGTACCAGTAAACAATTAAAATCCTTTCAGGTTCTTTTAACACAGTCAGGGTACCCCTCGGGCAAGCGTGTTCTGCTCTAGAATGATTGCAGTTGTCACTAAGTATGAAGCCACCGGCCACCCGTCTTCTTTACTAGCGATTTAGATGGCCGGCGGAGGTGAGCGAGGTGAATGATTGGCTTAAACCGAGCGTGCCCTCCGGCTGAGATGGATCCCGCCTCTCCCAAATCCGGGAGTTCCTGAAGTGTTTGCAAGCATCAGGGAGCCCGCATTCACTTCAGTGAGACTACCGGAACTTCTATGAGATTTCGGATCCAGAGCAAGGCAATTTTTTTTATTATTTTTTATTTTTTTACACACAATGCAGATGTCTCGAATAGAATGCGACCCCTCCAATTTTAAGGTAAAATTTTGTCATCAAAATCTAGCGGTATACTCGAGTATCTACAGTAATAAAACATAACTGGCTGACTCAAAAGGTGTTGCCGCAACCAATCAGTGAATGGGAACAAAGTCAGAGGGCCAGATGGCATTCACCCACGAGTACTAAGGGAGCTATGTGTTGAAATAGGTAAACCTCTGTTTTTAATCTTTCGAGATTCTTTTCTTTCAGGAATTTTACCAGAGGATTAGAGATAAACTGATGTGGTCCCTATATTCAAGAATGCCTGAGCATTATAGGCCTGTGAGCTTAACATCTGTGGCTGGGAAAGTATTTGAAGGGTTACTAAGGGATAATATTCAGGAATTCATTGGGAGGTATAACATAAATAGCAAAAATCAGCATGGTCTTATGAAACACAGATCATGTCAGATTAACCCAATTGCATTCTATGAAGAAGTAGGTAGAAGTATAGATGGGGGGGGGGTCACAGTGGATGTGATTTAATTGGATTTTGCAAAAGCTTTCAACACAGTTCCACACAAGAGATTACGGTTTAAATTAAGAAAAACTGTTCTAAATGAAAGTTCTTGTTCTTGGATAGAACACTGGCTAAAAGATAGGGTAGAGAGAGTGGTCATAAAGGGTAAAATTTCAAGCTGGACGCCAGTGGTAAGTGGTCTCCCTCTGTGGTCTGTTATACCAATTATATTCAATTTATTTATAAATTATCTTGAAATAGGCTTCGAAAGGCATGTGTCAGTTTTTGCAGATGACACAAAACTAAGAAAAGTAATTCAATGTGAGCAGGATATTACTTCGCTGCAGAGGGATTTAGATAGATTGGGGGATTGGACACTAAAATGGCAGATGAAGTTTACTGTAGATAAATGCAAGGTAATGCAAGGGAATGAAGAACACACAGACAACTTATATCCTGAATGGTACAGAGTTAATCAAATTGAAATCAAAGCAGGAGAAGGATTTGGGAATACTCAGACTTCCAACTAAGTAACAATTCCCAATGTTAAACAGCAGTCGTCAAGACCAGCAAGGTATTGGCATGCATTAAATGGGGAATTAACTCCCGGGGTGAAACATTTATTTATAAAGGGGAAAAATTATGTTAAGACCGCACCTTGAATATGCCGTGCAATTTTGGACACCTGTTTTAAAACAGGATTTTATGGCGCTATAAAAAGTGCAGAGATGGGCAACTAAATTAATAAGGGAAATGGAAGATTTACATTATGAGGAAAGGCTCAGCTTAAACCTGTTTAGAGAAACGGCGCCTTAGAGGGGATCTGATAACTTTATATAAATATATACGGGGCCATTATAAACCATTGTCTGGAAACTTCTACAATAACCCCTTAGTGACCAGGCGGTTTTACAAAAATCCGTCCTTTAGTGCCTGCTGCTGTTTTTACGTTTCTGCGCTGTTAGTGTTTAGGTCAAATTTTCCTCTTACTCGTTTATGCAACCCACATATATTATACACAGTTTTTCCTGCCATTAAATGGACTAAAAAATACCATTATTTCCATCATATCCTATATTTACTATAAAAAAAAAGAAAAAAAAAAAAGGGAAAAAAACAAACCACACTTTTTTTTAATTTAATCCCCAAAAAAGACCTCTACTAAATAGTTTCAAAATTTTGTCCCGAGAATAGAAATACCCAATTTTTACTTTTTTGTTTTTAACCCTTTCACTACTGAGCCAGTTCACCTATGTGCGCTGAGCTTATTATGACAGTTTTATGCTCAGAATTTTTAGGTGCCAGCCTAGGTCCTATTTAATTAAACCTCCCCAAATATTTATTTTTTTTTTAAGAAAAGAACCCAATTTTTTTATTTATTATTATTATTATTATTATTATTTCTTTTTTACACCAAACCAGGTCATGTTTGGTATCATTGGAAAGGCCATGATCAGGTCCTTCCAATGATGTCAAAGGATCCCCCTATCTCCACTTGGCAGCTAGGGGGTTAACTGGCCCACTGACATCCTCACATATATGGTGAGGATGTCAGTGGGTGGAGGGTGACCCGGAGGCTTGGCTGACATCCAAGATGTCAGCCACCTCCAGGTTTGAATCGTATTCTGGCAGTGAAATTGTTAACTCTATACACCATTTAAAAGGGGAGACTCTCCCCTTTACAGCGGTGCAATTTATTTTCCCTAGCTTAAATGGTTGGGAAAATAGAGGGCTCCTGTTCGTCACTGCAGGCGCCGGTGGGAGCCTGCCGATGACATCACGCAGCATGGCCCCAAGGAAACAGTGGGGCAGGCTTCCACCCTGCCAGACACGCCATGGGAGCCGGCGAGGGTGGTAAGTATCGGCGGGAGGGAGGTTACTATGTACGTCCGCGGGTCAGCCTATGTAACTAATATTATAGCCTTCTTTCACATTTGAAAAAAGAAGACACCTTCAACACCATTTCCTTTACCCGCTTTCCCTTTGTTCTTGAGGACAAGGATTTCTTTTTTTTTGGAGAAAGGGTTTTACCAGGAAGGATACATTGAGATTTCTCTCGTTTTCAAGTATGTCCTGGGTGGCGAGTATGTACTGTTATGTGTCTTGCCCAAGGACACTTACTGGAGAGGTGCTCGTCGGGATCGAACCCATGACTCCACAGGCTCTCTCCACGCAGAGCAGTGATGTTACCTCTACTCCACCCAGCCGGTATTGAAGGAAAAACACACAGTGACATATACATGGGTTGCAGTAAATGGGTAAATATTATCAGGGTTATTCAAAGAGAATCGAAAAGTCACCGCACGTTCGGTGACTTTTCGTTCTCTTCAATTCAGTGCGATTTTGGCAACCCAGCGGTGTATTCAGCAAGCACCACAGGGTTGTCGTAGTACAGGGAAAAGCTGCCGAAAACTCACCGCAAAACCCAGGAGAATGCACACCGAAACACGCAAAAACATCTGGATTAACCCCGGCGAAGACGCCGAGAAACCCGAGCAGGTGCCGATCAGAGCGCAGAGCACCCGCCGGAAAAAAACCGACACCGCAGACGAAGGGACTGAAAAAAAAAACAAAAAAAAACCAGTACGCTTGAATGTTTGAAAAGTGAAACGCTGTTTGCAAAGAAACTACAGAACGAAAAAGTCTGAAATTTACATATAATATCCAATGAATGATAATAAAAAAGGGCTGTTACAGAAAAAAGAAAAAAACGTTTAAAATGTTTTTTTTAAAAAAGGAAAAACATTTTTGCAAAATAAATCCCGAAAAATGCTTATAAAGTTCCTAAAAAAAATAATCTATAAATAAGAGAGACTTTTTACTGCAGATTATAATAAACGGTTTACTATATATTGTATTAAAACGGGAATATTTTTAACATTGAAGCCTATAGAAATTCCTGAATAAACCTGTGGAATGAAACCACCGAACAGCAGGGTATTTCAGCAATTTTTCACTGCTGTTTTTTGTTCTCTGAATAGACAAAGCATTCCAGGGGCGTAACTACCAGGGGTGCAAAGGGTGCGACTGCACCCGGTCTTTGTCTCCAGGGGGGGCCCACACTCGCCTGCCTGGGGGCTTGCCTATAATATATAATTCTTCTTTTAATTTATTTTATACTTATTTGTGAGTTTGGAGCTCTGTGATACACTCATACACACCACATATTACTGTGAGTTTTGTTGCTGTAAACCTCTGTGATTTACACTGATACACACTGCACATTACTGAGTTTTATTGCTGTGGAGCTCTGTGGAGCTCTGTGCAAATTACATTAAAAATGGGATGGACTGAAGAGGTCAGTGAACCTGGAAAAAATGTAATACTGTCTGGAGTCAACATTGTGGACCAGGAGGGGGACCAATGCATGTTAGCGGGAGGGTGGGGCCGTCATGTTTCCTGCACCTGGGCCCTGAGATTTCTAGTTATGCCTCTGATTGCTTCTCTATGGGGATTTCCCTGCCCTCGAACAGGCAACAAACAGGCACCGTATGTGCAGGCAATTCGCCAACATCTCTGGATAGCCGAATGGCCAAGAAAGGTGACCGAACGCTTAATTTCAGCGTTCGGTTACCTTTCGCCAGCAATTCGGATCTCTTTGTATAACCCTGTATGTTCTCGTTCCACAGATTGATAGTAACTTTCTCATATGGTCAACAGATTATGCAGCATTTTTACACAAAATATCCCCTTCTTAATTCACAGGTTTATGAAATGGTCACACCAAATCTATAGATTTTATGACTTTTATTTACATTGATAAAAATGGAAATACGTTGTTCTAAACAGGTTATCAAGTTTGGTGCCTAGAGCTGGATTCCACTTCTGCTACACATGATTGCATATGACAGCGAGCCGCCTTATCTCCCTTCACGTTACAAGGAATAATATAGAACAATCTATTTACACAGTGTATTGGCACAATCACTGGAAAGGCTATTTTAAGTAACATGGCATCTCCACTCTGCAATATTTGTTTGTTTATGCTACTTAGTAGCTCTGGTTACATTGCACGCCAGTGATAATTACTGGTATCGGCACAGACAGTACTCTGAGCACCAGTGGTTAGCACAGATTGGGTTACTTAGTCTGTATTCTGCTTCTTTTCACCAAGGCAGTATTACATAGTGTTCATATAGACTTAAGTCAAAAGACCCTATTCCAGTGGGACTGTTTTAACCCTTTCACTACCAAGTGATTTTCAAAAAAAAAAAAACAACATTGTCAGAAACCAGTATTTTTGGCAAAATAATTTTAAATAAATTTTTAAGAGATTTTTGAACTTTTTCCCATTGTATGGGTTACTATAAACTATTTTTAGATGGCGACATTTACTGCCAAATTATTTTCTTCTATTTCTCCCTACATTGGCTGCTGAAAGCCTGATATTTCAGAGCTTTATGCAGCTGATTTTACAGTTTTAGCTCTTGCCCACAGGGCTATAACTTTGGGGGCACTTTCTGCAGCCCAAAAGCTAACAAAATTTGTTAGCAGCAAACGAATTTCATTTGCTTTTGCGCTGCAGATCAGCATATAGAGATATCTCGATATCGGGGCACCAAATAGTGCCTTTGAAGCCAGAGATATCTTAATATCAATAGTGAAGGAGTTAAATAACATGCAGGGTATTAACATTTGAAGCAAACTATTAAGAGTTATGTCAGGTATATTACACAGAAAGGAAAAATTTAAAATGGATGTCTGTAGCCATTTTTGTTTTGAAAGACAGTTTTTCTTTCTAGTTTCTCTAGGTTTAGAAATGAACAAGATTTTTTTACAGAGTTCATTCCTGGGTGAAGTCTTTTATATTTTTTTTTAAGAAGTGCCAGACATGAAGGAACCTAGAATGTTTGTGTGTGATAAGGCTAGAGTTAAGTGCTAAGACGTGTCATAATTAAATTTATTGGTCTGTCTTAAGTTTTTAAAACAAAAGATATTTTGTCTTTTGGGTATAGGAATAAGAGTTAATATCTCTAATATAGATTTAGATTCACAAAATATATGTTTATAATCAAGGTATATTTTATTATATTTACAGTAGAAAGTATATAATTGGTAAATAATAAAAATTACTAAAGAATAGATTCTGTTGAGTTAACCAAAAAAGAATTTAGCTGATAGGACTCTGAGTAAGTAATTTCAAAAGGGAGTAGTGATATAAATCAGATGGAGACACTGTGTCTAATGTTTAGTTGGGAGAAGAGAAGGTCTTTGTGTAGATTGAACTTTGACCCGAGATAAGATATTAAAAAGAAATGGTGGAATTAATTAAGAAGTGCAATACTGCCCTCTAGAGGATAGTAAATATAATAATTGATATAGCAATAATATTGCCAGTGACGTCAAATTGGCTATAATAAGCGGCAATGTTATTTGCAAGTCAGTCGGAGATTCCAGCATTCAGAGACTCACACCGCAATGCATTCAGACGTCCAGTACACATGACCCTCTGAGAGTAAGTCAGAGATTCCAGCATTCAGACTCACACTGCCATGCATTACACATGACCCTCTGAGAGTCCAAGATTCCAACACTCAGACTCACACCACGATGCAGGCAGATCCCAAGACATGAGGCAATCAAGATTCTCACCAAATCTCTAACTCACATGCATTGATTATCTGATATCGATAATCTTCACATATTCCCAAAACAAAGCATCACATAGAAAATTCCAAGACTTATCAACATCCAAATTGGACAGGTAAAGTATGAAAAAAAAAAAAGAATTAATGTAAATATATATATTTGTAGATATTCTTGCAACGTAGACTGAGATTTCTCAGATATTTGGGTTAGATCCAAATTCTAAGTATTTTCTATTCTGCAGATAGAAATATGAAGAAGTGGATAGAAGGATTTATTCCTAAAAGAAATGTTGTAAGATTGATACCAATATATATATTGAATTTGGAAATTACTGTGATTAAAATTAATAAGCAAGGAATTATATAACTACAAAATAAAAAGCAAAAGATTAGAAATTTAATTCTCGAGATTAGGGGAGGATTCACTAAATAAGTTTTTATTACTTATTAAATTAGCTCATCTTTTGTTGATCCATGTAGCATAGAGATATATATATATATCTATAAGAGTTGGCTGGTTAAACATTGTTTGCTGGGAAATGTATGTTGTATTAAGCAGAAATGTTTATTAACCATTTGTGTATTAGTTACTAACTGATAAGGTAAATGATATTAATCATATATGCAGTTACTAACCGGAGATACATATATTGTGAAGCTAGTTTTTATATGCTGATGGATTGTGGTTTATAAATTTTTGTTTATGATATGAGATTTGAAACTTTTTTGTATACGTAATAAATATATATATATTTTTATTCGATTATTGATTATTGTATTTTTCAAAGCAAAACACAGACAATTAAAAGAATTCAGGATAATTTAAGAAATATAAACGATTGATATTTGTGTCTCGTATGGATTTCTTATGAAATAATAATCCCTGATAAATTGGAGGCAACTGCCGAGGTAGGTCCAGTAAGTCCAATATAGACATATTGGAGGCTTGGCTGATAAGTCCAATATATAACGTGTTGTATTCACGTGCAGAGAATATATCCGACAGTTAACAGGTGCAGATCATCTTGTATAACAGGTTACTTTATAATTACTCTTGCAATATTTTGTATATTTTACGTTTAAAGCACATTTGTAGTAGTTACATAATCAGGGGTGTGGGAATTGTATTGCCCGACACCCGGGAAGATCCGGGCGCCGGGTGAGTAGCTTTTTTTGAGGTGCAGTCCGGCGGGCTAGAAGCCCACTGGACTGCGGACTAATTCCAGGGACACCCCCGATACCGGAAGACGGCATTGAGCCGGCATCCGAGGGGCTTGGGCGGCTGTTCGAATGCTCTATCGGCATTCGGACAGCCGCCCCTGGAGCTCTCCAGCATACTTACCTTCCCGGGAAAGTTTCCGCGCTTCCGCACGTTGAAGGACCCAGCCGCGATCACGTGGGAGTCCCACGTGATCGCGGCTGGGGGTCCTTCAACGAGCGCAGGCGCGAAGACTTTGTCGGTGCAGCTCGGGAAGGTAAGTATGCCGGAGAGCTCCAGGGGCGGCTGTCCGAATGCCGATAGAGCATTCGAACAGCCGCCCCATGTCTGATCTGGAGTCTGAGTTGCGGGGCAGTATCCATGAGAGCGTGGGGGCAGTATACCATGAGCTGGGGCATATATCCATGAGCTGGGGCATATATCCATGTGCTGGGGCATATATCCATGAGCTGGGGCATATATCCATGAGCTGGGGCATATATCCATGAGCTGGGGCATATATCCATGAGCTGGGGCATATATCCATGAGCTGGGGCATATATCCATGAGCTGGGGCATATATCCATGAGCTGGGGCAATATCCATGAGCTGGGGGCAATATCCATGAGCTGGGGGCAATATCCATGAGCTGGGGGCAATATCCATGAGCTGGGGCAATATCCATGAGCTGGGGCAATATCCATGAGCTGGGGGCAATATCCATGAGCTGGGGGCAATATCCATGAGCTGGGGGCAATATCCATGAGCTGGGGGCAATATCCATGAGCTGGGGGCAATATCCATGAGCTGGGGGCAATATCCATGAGCTGGGGGCAATATCTCTGTGCTGGGGCAATATCCATATATTTCGGGGGGGATATATACATGTGAGCTGGGGGCATTTTTATGAGGTCTGTTCTTATTGGAAAGTGGTCACATGACATAAAAGTATCGGTACTCGTACTTAAAAAAAGTGGTATCGGTGCATCCCTAATATATACATACACACAACAAAATAGTGTTTAAGTAAAGGTCTTTATTCATCACATGTATCTGACGCTGCCTCTATAGGCTGTTATGAATAAAGACCTCTAAACACTATTTTGTTGAAATTATCAGGACAAGTTGATCGTCCTGAGGGACAAGTAGATTGGACTACTACTTCGTCCGTTGGACAGTAGATTTTTTTTAAATTTCCACACCCCGATAATGAATGTCAAGTGACTTCTATTTGCTAGATTGTAAGCTCTATACACCGCTCATCTCTGGTACAAGTCTGTAATTTTTTAAAACTTAAATGTCCTATTTGTTGATTGTGATGCGCTACAGAAACTGGTGGATCTATATAAATTAAATAAAAGAAAGAAACCTCCCTGTGGGAAACCGCTAAGTGGCATCCCACATCTAGGATTGCACAACTTTCATACATGCAGCCAATAAGGTGCCTCAATACAGACATCAACATAACCATTAAAATGCACTTAACCCTTTCAATACCAAAAAGGTCTATACAGTTTTTGCATTGTAATCCAATGCAAATTAGCATTCAAGGACCCCAATTTGCATACCTTTTTATTGTAAGACTACTGTGCTCCATGGGGAGAATTAACGTTCTCCCAGATGTAACTCAGGTCTTCCTGTATTACTACAAAGAGCAGCCCCCACTCTCACTAACAAAATATTTCACAAAGTTTACTGCTTCATTAATACAGCCAGAGAGAGCAGAATACAGCTCTAGTGTCACTAACTGCTGTACCAGGATAGGATTCAGGGAGTTCTAAAGACTGAAAATACCTGTAAAGTACATATGCAAGATGTTGCTGTAATTTGCATATACAGGCATTAAGCCACATACAGATATTTTTATATTCTATTAGTACAACTCATATGTAAGGGGAAATTTTGAACTAGGAACGATTTACTAGACCTCAGAAAAAGAGAAAAGACCAACTTAAATGATTTTATGGATTAAAGATTTGACAAGCAGATGACCAAACATTTCATTGAAAGATGTATGCAGAATGTTAAATACAGGGTGCAATGGATTGCCTGGTCCTCCAGCAGCAAACAGATTAAAATGTCTTGGCTGTATTGCAACCTAAAAACATTGTATAGCAAACTGGAAATTAAAGGACACATATCGACGTTTATGATTTCCTGTGGAACGCCCAATTGTAAGTGTAGTGGGATTCTGCATCATTTAGAATTATTAAATTTCGTCAAAGGAAGGTTAATGAATGCAAGTCATTACGAAGCAAATGAAACAATCTCCTGGATTTCTCAGACCAAAAGAGCATTTATTTTCCTTATAATTACATAATGCCCTTCAAATTGCCTCCTTGACAAATGACTACTTTGATTAAATGTAGTCATTGTCTTTATGCTAGAGACAAGCTGTCTCCTCCTCTGCGTATGTCAAGGTTAAACCAAATTTGTAGAATTCATTCCTTTTAATAAAGGTTTCTGTACTTCTGAAGTAATGCAAGGTTTTTTTTTTATTGGGTTTACAGTCATTTCTCTGCCCCATAAAACAATATACAAATTAGCAAATGCCATTTATCATAATTTTCTCCCTCCACATAGGAGGAACATCACCATTTTTGTTTAGGAAACAGACAAAAAGAAAAGTCGGAATTTGGCAATTATGTAAAATTAAAAACTTTGAATAACCATTCATCCACTTTATTTAGCATTGTAGAATATGATGGTACCATATGAATACCAAGAACCCTAGAGTAATCTAGTGGTTTAAAGAGACACTAACATGGCAAAAACAATTAGCAATGTGATCAGTATATACAAGACTTGAGAGTGATTTACCATGTGGTGCTGACAACTATTTTTTTACCTTAATTTGAGGAACTCAACTAGAGCCATCCAAGGTAGAGAGGTTTTACTTCATATATGTATATATTCTCTATACCTTTTTAAAAATATACTGCATTGTGAGTTTCTAAGGACATGGTGAAAGACCAGCTGGTTTGCTGGTTCTATCAAAGCTCTGCATAAAATCATAAATCAGATTTTTGCTTGTAATATGGTACGTATGCATTCCTTCCCAATCGTACTATGGAGATTTCTTTTCTTTTCTGGGATTTGAGTCAATGTATGTTTGAAAATACATTAAAGAGACATTCTATACAACCTGACCACTTTAGCATTATAAAGTGGTCAGTCTGTGTGGAGTGCCCCTACCCCTCCTTCAGGACCGATCTGGAGAACACGCGGAAGAGTTTCCTCAGTCCCCCACACATGTAGCCAGGAAGCTGGGATTTTGGATTTCCCAGCTGCTGGTCACCAGGTCACTCACTAGTGACGTCAGCATTGCTGGCCTAATCCTCTCAGACCGATAGCGATAGCAGGCCTCCTGAAAGAGGCAGCCAATGGATCGGGTCTGTGTATGCTTGCACAGCTCCAATCCACCTTTCTGGGCAGGCTTTGCAGAACTTGCATACATAAAGTACGCAGGTTCCGAACCATGTGCAATTTATTTAGCGTGTACAATGCAATTTGCGTAGGAATGCAAATTGTGTAACTAGCTGCAAGGACTTCCAGATTTCGTAGGCCCTGAGCTAACAGGGACAATCTATGTGTGTGCCAAGAGAGAAAAGTAAGTATTAGCTAAATAAAAAGGGCAAATGGGATGAGAGGGGGTTAGCGTGTCTTGATTTTGTTTGGAACAAGACTTCTACTTGAGGGAGACTTTAGCAGAAGATGTACCATAGGGACAACCACAGATACCGTGCAGAGATGTATGTCATTTCATACCGTTCATCAGGTCCAATATGAAGCAAAGCTTGTCAGGAGTGTGGAAGGCGTATGTCATGCACACAATGAATGGACAGTCCTGAAAAGAGAGAAACCAAAAGATAACTGTTAGCACATTAACGGAAGATACAAAATAAACTTCGACGGATTCCAGTAAGTTTGTGTTATGAACATTCCCATTATACAGTATATAACCTCATGTACCTAAAAGACTAATTGTAAAAGTCAAACAGTTTTAATATACATATCACAGAGCAGACATTTTGACTGATCGAACAGACCACAAACTGAAATGTCCCAGTTTTTGAGATTTGGATTATAGAATTTCTCAACTGGCTTATTCATAAACATATATACATACATATATATATATATAGAAAAAGACAAATATGGAGAGCACTCAGCCCGTGATAAGGAATTTAATTGCCCAGGTGCTATCCTCAAGGATGAATATAGAAAAGCCAGGTATAGGAGCACACTGGGGTTTATGGAAAAATAACAAACTTTATTGAATAAAATCCAACGTTTCGGTTCCTAAGAACCTTTATCAAGGAATAAAAACCGGTTTAAATAAGGTTGGTTATTTTTCCATAAGCCCCAGTGTGCTCCTATAGTATGTGTGTGTATATATATTATATATATATATATATATATATAATATATAATCACATTTCCTTTGTTTCAAACCCTGAAAGTAAGTAGGTGAGAAATACTTTGTGATAGCATGCTTAATTTGATGCAACTGTCCTATATAAATCACTGCTCATTAACTTAAACCAGAATAGTTTCATTTAGATGCATTAAAATGATAGTTGTTAATGTGAGCATGTAGATTAAGGGATGGTAGCGCGTTAATTTCGTGTGTGATGCTCAGCGATTACAGCCTTGCTGGCTGTGGGTGTATCATTGAGGCCTATTTCAGTCTGCATGTGGAATACTTAAACGTGATGCAGCTTCCATTCTTTGCTCTGATATGGGATGAATTTTTCATCAGAAGATAAATGCGTCACCATGTACCAAGTGCGCCTGAATCTGTCAGATACAGCTGCTCTTTTTTGTTTGAAGTAGAGAACTCAAAATGCCTTAAACCAAGGGGAATTCTTTAATCTGCAAGATCCACCAGAAACCGTTGAAAATTTGTTTAATATATTTTTTCTTCATTCATTTTTGCCAATACCACAGGTAGTACACTTAAGGTACACATCAAGAGACAATATAAATCTACAAGTATGGTAGAATAAACCAGATGGGGATGGAGTAATCAGACATGTGGTATAAGTATTGTAATAAAAATACAACCATAAATAAAATTAAAGTATTCCAAATAATCTGATAATCTTTTACACATACACTAGATGACAATAAAAACATACATGGGAAGAATAGCAGACATGATCCAAAACTACTGCATTGTCTGTGCTAACCCATTCTTTAGAGGTTGCTGCAATGAGAGCTTTTCAGGGAAGCTACCACCCTACCTGAATAGGCTGCTTCCCCCAGCAGTTCCCTCATCCTATAACCTCCGATCCAGGTACAGCACCCTACTTGCAATACCACAATACAAAAAGCAAGTGGCTCGATCCCCATTTTCCTACAGAGCACCGCATTTCTGGAATAACCTCCCAAACGCCATCAAATCTTCCCCCAGTCTAAAGAAACTTAGATCTCTATTAACATCCCTCGATACAGAATGCACCTGTAAACATGTAATAGTGACTATTTCCTACGTATCTATGTTCTGTTAATCTGTATATTTGTGTGTTTTTCTAATATCTCGCATTTTATTACTTTGTATTTCTGTAATAATTCAATGTTCTTGAACCCAGGACATACTTGAAAACGAGAGAAATCTCGGTGCATCCTTTCCGGATAAAATACTTTCTAAATAAATAAATATACACATCTATAGCTGTACCCAAGGGCAAAATGTGAAGCAGAATAACACAAACTGGTTTCTGGCAGTAGTGGGGCCAAAACCATGTCATCCAGTACCAATTGGGTTCAATATGGCTGCTGCTTCAGAGACATCCATGGTCCAGCAGGAGAAAGCCCTAAGAGAGACGAGGTGATGTGCCAGGAGATAACTTGTCTTCAAATTCATAATGCTTTTTCTCCAAACCGGTATAGATTGTGTAATGTGTCGAAAACGAGAGACCATAAGCTTGAGAAGTGCAGCTCGTCTTGCCCCTGAGCACTGTCCAAATTGCTTTCACCTGACAGTTGCCAATTTAATTAAAAGGATGCTGTATATTCCAGCAGGGGCCCTTGACATGAGCAGACAAAATATTCTGTTGATCTTTATGTACTTGGTCCCTTTTGGTGACAATAACTCCGCAACTAGCCTCTTAAGTGAAACCGTTCCTTAGAGGCAACATCTGTTGCTTTGCCAGAATGGAGCGTTTATGCTCATTTTGAGTTGCAGAAAATACCATCTTTGATTTGATTTTGCAAGCTTTAAGTCTCACTATGAAGTACCGCTTTGTCTTGTGCAACTCCATCAAAAGCATATCAACTCCATAACTGTTGTCACTAGTGTGGAGAATCGTGTAGGAACCTGGAGCTGCTTGTTAACAAAGGTCAAGTCATCCTCAACACCAGGGAAAGAGAGGCCAGAAAACCTCTCTGCCTGAGGTAGTGACCTGCAAAGCTTCGAAATTCGGTAACGAATTGCTAGACTTATTCGATTACATTTTTCTTTTAATTGATCGTATTCTTATTCGGTTCTCTGGTCTCGAAGCTTGTCTGGCCGTGTTCCGCACCCCCAGCAGAGCAGCGTGCCTCCCAGACACACAACACGCAGCTGGGAACGGCACGCTGCTAGACACCGCCCCCTCCAGGAAGACTGACATGCGAGAGTGACGTCTCACTGTCATGTGGTGCACAGAGGAGGCGGAGGACGACAGGCGAGGTGGAAGCTGCAGGCAATGCGAAGAGGTGTTCAGTCGGGACAGAGGAGCGAGCAGCAGGCAAGCCTGAGCCAAGTTGGTGATGGTGAGTATAACTACCCTGTCACTATTATATTGTGCTTCTTTTGCAAGATGGTGAAGCCAGGTGATTTAATGGATCATTGATTCATCATCACCAAAAGAATATAGCCGCCGGGGGAGATTAAAAGTAAAAACTGGCCATATTAATTATATGCTGCTCTCTGTGTAGGGAGATAATTATAATGGGCGCCTTGCTCCTTTAAGGGAGATAATTTTAATGAGATCCTACATTATAATGGGGGCCTGCTCTGTGTGGGAGGTAGTAAAGTCTAATGGGGGCCTGCTCTGTGTGGGAGATAATAAATAAGGAAAGCTGCACTCCGTGATTTGATTCCAACCTTAACAGCCGATTCAAGCGAACATTTCTGATTCGCAGGGCCCTAGCCTGAGGTGCCATCTTAAGCGATCCACTAACATACTGGAAGATTTAATCTATAAGAGTTATTCTGCATTCCTCAGAATTTTATTTCTTGAAATGTAGTTCAATAGTTTTGTTCCAAAATCTTATATATATGCCAAAGGCCAAAATAATAGAAAATCACTGATAAACTGGCTTACAGCTACTAGAAACCAAGTGACAGCTTCTTTGCCAGTTCGCTCTACACCAAAGAAATGTAATCACAATAATCTAAGCAATAGAATGACATATACAGGAATAATGTGAAAAATGTATGTGGTTATAGAATGGCTTGGCATCACCTCTACTGTAGAGCTTTAGAGCTCTTCTTTTATTAAAAAGATGACAAAGAGGACGCAGCCCATCATGCAATTACGTCCTCCTTTTGTAAAACAGAAAAGCAAAGCCATATAAAGAACTCTCGATGTACTGTGCCGCATATCTCGATTTCTTTAAGATGATAATCACAGCTGCAGAAGACATTCCATCGAGACAAAAAAATTGCAGGAATACATTTTAAATATGCTCAGTCTGAGCTACAGATCATGCAAAGTCAAACAAGGAAGAACACCACCCAGAGGTGTATTCAGTAAATGCCAGAGGTTGCTGGAGGTGGAAACACTGGCGATAATCACCAGTGTTGCAAAAGCACAGTTGAATTGAAAGAGGGACCGGACACGCTTCACTTGTGTAGTGCTGCATTAGAAGTAGACAACTTTTTTTCCCCCCGATCTATACAGAAAATATTTTTTCAGAAACCATGGCCATGTTGGAACATTATAAAGTCCATGCTCAGACCTTTCCAACAAGGCCCCCCGACCCTCTAGTGTCTATGGTTATGGCGATACAGGGGTCCAAAGGAGAAGTTCCATTTCTGACGTCATCATGCCCATGCGACACAACAATGACTGGGCCTGGGGCAGATGCCCCTTTTGGCCCACATTAAAGATGGCTTTAGATTAACAGTAAAGTTATTCTCCTTTCTACTCCACAAAAACCCAATCCTGCTAGCAGAGGATAACAAATACAATGCAAAAATTTAAGAAGAAAAAAACCTGCCTCCTGCTTTCTTAACTAAAGCTATCTCTCAAACACCCTCTGATAAAATGATTCTAAAAGCCAATATTAACACTTTCTTTCAAAATGTTTATTGGCTTACAGTCTCACTTATCCCTAGAAGTCCTGTACACATTTCGTTCCTTAATGGAAGTCTCTGAGCATTGCTCTACAGATGGGAACCATTTACTCAGCAAAGATACAGAATGTTTAACATGTTTTTTCCCCCTAAACATTAAGAAACAATAAAGGCCAGTGTCAGACAAGCATTTTGAAGAGCGGAAGGAACGTCTGTGAGAGTGCACCTTCCTTCCACTCGATGCCCGTCTGGCCACCTCGCTGAGCTCCGTCAGTGCGCTCAGCGCTGCAAGGCTTGATCCTCCTATGGAGGATAGCGCTTTGCAACTCTGTCAACTCGCGTCCTAGCGGTTTGACGGAGAGGCCTGCTGCACGGACCCAGGCTGCTGTTGCGCGCGCAATTCATGCACGCACAGCAGCGTCTGGCCGGCCCTGTCGCAACGCTGCAACGGATGCCGGAAGCCACGTCAGTACGGGTGCACCTAGTGTGCTCGTCCGACACTGGCCTAAAATGGCAAACAGCAATATTATGTGCCTACCTTTATACTATGTATTCCACTTTTATTTATTTGTCTTTTTTTTTTTTTGCAAGAGCTTATCACAACTGTGAAACAAAGTAAAACCCACTGTGTTCCTCTTGTCATTACAGTATGAGCAATTACCAATTCAAAGCCACTTCCGTGGGATGTTTGATAAATAAGACAATGCAATATCATAGATAATTATCTTGAACAAAAGGTCGGTAGAATTAACGAGCATACAAGCCACCCGCTGACTGAAGTTATTATCCTATGGGTCGTGCATAAAATTATAATGCGCCAAGTAAGCAACACCTCTGCTTTCAAAACGAAGAGGAAATCATTGTTGAGGGAATATAAGCGGCAAACACACATAAAATATATATATATATTTATTATGTATCAAACTGCAACTGGTCATGCCTAGCTCCTGCTGAAGAGGGTACAAAAAACCCGAAACAGCTGTCCAGGAGTGGCTTTGACCAATTGCATATACCTGATCTCTGCTAAGAAAAAAAAAAGCCATCTAGTATGGCATGGCATTGATTGGAAGGTTCTGTGTGAAAACAGACCCAGGATACAAAAAAAAATAATTAGAAGTAGCAGATGTCATTTACATTTCTTACCCAGAGTTCTGTGCTGCATATGGGGAATGTAGCACGAACTCTATGATGCAGTGCTTTGAATTGCTGGGATGTGTAAATGGGCTCTGCATTAATAAACAGATCGATCGATCTATCATTACAAGGAGGGTAGTTCTCAACCTTTACTAAGCACTCAGTGTGGGTACATCAAGACAAGCAGTTTTTTTTAGCGTTTGCATCTCAATATCACGCGAAAACGGGGACGCAAAGGAGAAACCTGCAGGTGCAGGTTTCTCCTTTGCGTCCCCGTTTTCGCGTGATATTACGATGCAAACGCTAAAAAACCTGCTTGCATCGTAATCGGACACTAAGCGCTGCCACGAGCATCCCCTCCATGGAGTCCATAGGAACCCATTTAGGCAGACGCTGCCAGTCACATGACCTGCCGGATCTCCTCTCGCGAGATCCGGCAGGTCAGTGTAGTGATCCGCAGAGAGAGACTGGGGGACTTTTTCCCCCAGTCTCTCCTTGCTCACGGCGGACAGAAAAGGCGGTTGGAGCCGCCGTTCCCGCCGTAGGATGGAAGGTGACTATCAGATTAAATTGGGTAGATTTTTGGCTGGTGCTGACGGATCCTGTAGCAGCAGAATCCGTTAACCACAGCCAGGACCTGGTGCTGTCGGGTTAACCGCAGCCAGGACCTGGTGCTGTCGGGTTAACCGCAGCCAGACGGTAACTAACACTTTGCGCTCCCCATGTTACGCATAGGGAGTGCAAAGTACAGTAGCCTCATGCTGAAAAGCGCAAGATCCAAATTGCCAATGGGTTTTTTAACCTGTTAGCGTTTGGATTGTAATATGGTGTGACCGCAGTAGGGCCACCAGGGCCAACGTTAACGCTCACACATGTGAGCACTAACGTCAGCGTCAAGAACGTAATAATGCCCAAGAGGTTTTACCAGATTTATCCCTTAGTGACCGGGCGGTTTTACACAAATCCGTCTTTTAGTGACCGCTGCTGTTTTTACGTTTCTGCGCTGTTAGTGTTTAGGTCAAATTTTCCTCTTACTCGTTTATTCAACCCACACATATTATACACCCTTTTTCCCGCCATTAAATGGACTTTCCATTAATTCCATCATATCGAATAATTTACTATAAAAAAAATATGAAATATTTTAAACCAAACCTGGTCATGTTTGGTATCATTGGAAAGGCCATAATCAGGCCTTTCAAATGATGCCATGGATCGGGAGATATGGGGATCCTTAGGATCCCCTCATCTCTACATGGCAGCTAGATGGTTAACTGGCCCACTGACATCCTCACACATATGGTGAGGTTGTCAGTGGGTGGGGAGGGACCTGGAGGCTTGGCTGACATCCAAGTTGTCAGCCCCCCTCCAGGTTCGAATCGCATTTTGGCGCCGAAACGTGATCTGGCGGCGAAACAGTTAATGCTATACACCGCTGAAAAGGGGAGACTCTCCCCTTTTCAGCGGTGTAAAAAGCATCTCCCTAGCTGCAATGGTTGGGGAGATAGAGTGCTCCAAAGGAGCCCCCCTCCCCTCCATTGCTTTGCATGGGGACCTCTCCTGATGACGTCACCACGCAGCGTGGCGACGTCATCAGCCTCGCCTGCCCATGTAAATCACATGGGCAGGCTTCCTCCCTGCCAGATCGCTGAGGGATACAGCGAGGGGAGTATCGGGCGGGAGGGGGATTAGGCGCCGCTGACGTACCCTGTACGTCCGCGGGTCTAAGGGAGACCCGAGGACAGGACGTACAGGGAACGTCAGCGGTCCTTAAGGGGTTAAAAGCTCACAATTCTTACTCCCTTCAGGATCACAGCAGTTAACACATTAAAGATTTTTAACCCTAAGCTCCTACTGAGGACCAAGTTCTTCCTGGAGCTCCCTACAGTGCACAGGTGCTCCACCCACAGGTTCTATTTAACCTTACACAGCAGGGAGCTCCAGGAAGGACTTGGTCCTCAGTAGGGGAGTTTATCCCTTAAGAGCAGTCATTAGGTTGGCATGATAGGACCTGCCAAGGGTGGAATACATTGACGCTGTTGACAGGCTTAAGCAATTTATGGCCATTCATTGTGAACTAAATTTCCACCATTTTTAACAGAGCATAAGGTTAAAAATCTTTAACTCCTTCGCTGCGGAGCCATTTCACACCTGTGTGCTGAGCTCATTTTTACCGGTTTCGCTCATCATGTTTAAACGCGATTTGAAGCCACTTTTTTTTATACAACCCAGACATATATATTGTTCTTTCCGGCAGACTCGGCAGAGTCATAATATATCATTATTATAATATACAGACAGGACATGACGTATACATATAACAAAAAATGCAATAAAATTTAAATTTCAATCATCTACAGTGTGTAAAGTGTTTTTTTTTCACATTTTATCATGCGAGCCTTTGCGGTTATATTTTCTATGGGGTGCGCTTGTTAAAAAAATTAGAAATGGGGACTCGTTACAATTTTTGGAGGGAAATGTGATTTTTAGCAAACGCCCCCCATAGAAAATATTGTTAGTGCAGCATTATTGTTCACATTATAATTGAAATGGGAACAATATTGCTGAAATAACAAAACAATTTTTTTTAAATTTGTTTTACACTTCACATGGCCATGTTTGATATCATTGGAAAGGCCATGCTCTGGTCGTGCCAACGATACCAAACGTTAACCCCTAGCTGCCACAGATTGGGAGTTTAGGGGGTTCCAATGAACCCCCTACCTCCACCATAGGCGCCTATCTCCACCTGTAGACGCCGAATCGCGATCCAGCCCCCAAGGGGTTAAAGAGCCACCGCTTGGAAGGGCAGGCTTTGCCCTTCCAAGCGGTGGCTGCCTTTTTTTCCTGTCCCGTATGGTTGGGGAGAAAGGAAGGACCTCCCCTCGGTCCCGGAGGCTGGGATGTCAGCGCCCCGGGGGGCCGCAGCGATCGGCCGGAATCCCGGCCGATCGTGTCTGCAAAGGGAGGACGCGCTCAGTGCATCCTCCGCATCGAAGTGGTTAATGGGTTAAGAACTGCTGTGATCCTGAAGGGGGTAAGAATTGTTATGAGCTTTTAAAAGGTTAAATCTGGTAAAACCTCTAATGTTTTTATGTATTAAGCTGCTGTTGCTGTTCCTTTTTAATTCTTTTGGTGTGCTCTCCTCTTGGAGACACACACACTATACACTTAGCAATTCTTTGAGAAACACTGTCCTAGAGAAAATACGTTAAATGATTGTTTTTCATTTTAATATGCTTTCTATGCATTTGACTTGGAGACTTGCATTGAGTTATTTAGCCACCAGAAAGAGGTTTTAATTAAATTAAAATCTTTCGCACCTTAGAGGTTTTCCTTCTTTTTGGTGGGTGGGCTTATAACTATAATGGCCATTTTTGAAAACCAGAAACCGTTTATATTGCACGTGAGCAGGGGGAATTCAAAGTGCAAATTACATTTTGTGGTACATGCTATATAAGAAATGTTGTCTGAAAACCAACAGGAACAGAGCACAGGAGTGATTTTCTATGCTACATTAAGAAGGAAAAAAAAAAAGGTAAATAGAAATTGAAATTGCCAAACCAAGGGCTGTCATCCAACCAAGAGGTAAACTTTGCAACACCATGGGCCATACTTGAAAACGAGAGAAATCTCAATGTATCCTTCCTGGTAAGATACTTTGCAAATAAATATTACATTCCTTGCGCAAAAACACTCGCGCAGCGCAATTTTTTTTGCGCGCAGCGTTAAACGTTAACGCACGTAAATTAACGCTGGTATTACAATCCGAGCGCATTTTTTTCATCTGTCCGAAAAGATCGCGCAAAAACGCACGCAAATTAATGCTGCGTGCAGAAATCGATGGGCAGACTTTTTTCACGCTATTCAGCCCATCAGAATTAAGAACCACCATTGTCGCCCGTTCAGTTTATGCGCCTGCCAAAATTAATCTGAGAATATATGCTGCAGCAATAATAAAAACACGCACAATCCCTCCATTTAATTGTTTGGGCATGTGTAGAATGTAACTATGCTATATTTTTTATTTCATCTGGTGTATTTGGTTTTCGGCCAGAACATTCAGATTTGCAGTTACCACCAGCTATTAAAAGACGTTAAAATTATGAGCGCAAACGTTGTTCATAAAAATTTGTGCATCGATTGTAATACTATCTGCGTACCAGCGTACGAACGCATTTGCGCTCATAATGTTACGTATGGTACGGGATGCGCGCACTAACTTTTCGCTCGCGCAGGGTAACTCGCGCTAGACGTTAACGCGCATTTTGTGTGTGCGAACGTCGTAATACGATGTTCAGCGCAAAGGGTTTTTCCCCTGGCGTTAATGCGTTTTTGTGCACGCACAAAATTGTGCGCGAACAGTGTAATAGGGCCCCATGACATTGAAGACTTGGGTAAATTTCAAACAGCCCTGGTCAAGCTTACAACAGATATGGATAGGTTTACATCAGGTTTGGAATAGCGCACCTGGTGACCAATTAATGAAATGAGAGGAGATTGGGGATATGGGTTAGAGAGACTTTGACTTCTAGAAAGCACTCCAGCATTTGCTCTTCACAAAAAGCATCTGTTGATGTGAACCATGACGCGCACTAAATAACTGTCTGAACATCTGCAAACAAGGAGTGCATAAGGCTGGAATGATTACAAACGTAATCCTTTGAGTGCAGATATTCATCTGTCGACTGTTAGTCTATAATAGAGAAGATTTAGTATGGTGGACACTCCCCCTAGAAGTGGCCATCCAGCCAAGATGACTTGAAGGACAAAAAAAGAACCTTAGTGTGGCAACTACAGATTTGAAATCATTGGAACTGGTTAACATCTCTTTACATCATTTTACTATATGAAAACCATTTAACAGAAATGATGTGGCAGAACACCATGAAGAAAGCCACTGCTTTCCAGACAAAACATTGCTGAGTGCCTGAGGCTTCACAATGCTACTGGGAAAAAGTTTTGTGGACCAATGATACCAAGGTTGAGTTGTTTGGGAAGAACACGGAGCACTGTGTATGGTGTAAAATGGGTTCTGCATGTCAACATGAAAACATCATCCCAACAATGGATAAATCCAATAGCATCATGATTTGCAGCCAATTTGCCTCTTCAGGGCCATGCCCATTTGCCAGCAACAAGGGAATTTTTTTTATTCCCAATGTGTCAATATATCCTACAGGATAATATCAGGGTGAAGTTGGACGATGCAAGGACAACGGTCCTAAACATTGAAGTAAATCCACTACAGAACGGTTCCACCCTTTGAAGTAGTACTGTCAGAGCACAGACTTTAACCCCATAGAGATGCTGTGACGTTACATCAGGAAAGCTGTTCACAACAGACAACCAAGGAATATGGCTGATCTGAACAAGTTCTTAAGGAAGAGTGGTAAAACATATTCCTCCTGAATTCTGGATCAACCAACTATTAAATCCAAATGTTCACTTTTTCCTAAGCTCTCTGAATCTCTAATAGAATAAAAGATTATATTTTTTGTATTGTTAACTTGAGCGCATTCTGTTTGTCCATACTTGTGACTTCGATTAAGAGAAGATTAAATGTTGACCACTCATTGAGAAAACCCAACTCATTCCAAAGGGATCACATGCTTTTTTTTATATCATGGTTTATTCATTATTCACAGTTGCTAAAACAGCACATTTAAAATGAATCTAGATATACTTCTAAGTGAAGTCTTCAAAGTGAGCACTTAGAGGAGATCTTCTGAAGATACTCTGGAGGTAGTCTGAGGTTAGACAGGAGGTAGAAAACCTACAAAAAGGTAAGATTTGCTGGTTTTAAATCCATTCTTTTATAATGGCAGGCTTGGTCCAGTGTAAGAGCTGTCATGCATTTGTTTTTAGATCCAATTTTTGGAGGTTTGGAGTGTGCCTGATATGTAGGCAGCGCTCTTTATTGCAGCAGGAAATTGCCTGTTTGAAGTCTGAGATTTGTAAATTATCTGTTAGAGAAACTCAGGCTATGACTGTTACTAAGCCACTGCCACAGAGGCCTCCTAGGAGCGGCAGATGGACTACTGTAGGATCTGGTAGACTTAGAGTTGTGGATAGAAGGCATGTCCCACAATCTGTGGCTCTTCTTAATTCTTTTGAGGCACTTTCAGAGTGTAGTGGTAAGACGGATGCAGGCTCAGACACCATAGTTGAGGAACCACCATCCACTATGCCTAAGGTATGCAGCACTGCAACCAAGGACAAAAATTAAAAGGTGGGACTTGATAGAAGGCAATTGTTGCTGGGTGATTCTATCATAAGAGGTGTTGAGCTGGAGAGTAGTGGTTTGGTGAGATGTCTTCCTGGGGCTACTGCTCGTAGAGACAAGAGACGTATTCTCAATATTGTCAAACAAGCAAAGCAACAAGGGGAAGTGGACGTTCTAGTCCATCTAGGGACAAATGACTTGGCTAGCAATGAGGTTTCTGAGATTAAGGAAGATTTTTGTGTTCTTGGAGGTGAAATACAGCAGATTGCGTCCACTGTGTCATTCTCTGAAGTTTTGCCTGTGCATAACATTCAAGATAGGCAGATGCGCAATAGGGAATTCAATTTGTGGCTTCGGGAATGGTGTCGGGAGCAAGGATTTGGCTTTGTGTCCCATGATAGCTCTAATTGGAGCAGAAAGGAACTGTATAAAAAAGATGGTTTGCATCTTACTCATAGGGGAACATATGTTCTCAGTGAGAAGTTCAAAGGTTTCGCAAAGAAATATTTAAACTAGGAGGGGGGGACAAAAGGGTAAAAAACAATCTGCCCGATTGTCCCCCAAAACTAAATCGGAGGGTGCAAGCAACATGCGATGTAAAAAATGACAAGCTCAGAGTCGTGTCTACAAATGCTCGCAGTTTAGTCAATAAAATCAATGAACTAGAGGCAATGATGGCAGCTGAAAAAGTAGATTTCGTGGCGGTTACTGAGACATGGTTCAGTGAGAAAAATAACTGGGACATAACAATACCGGGGTACTCTTTATATAGAAAAGACAGAGAAGGTAGGAAAGGAGGAGGAGTGGCCCTGTATGTGAAAAACAACATAAAAACGAACCAAATAAAAGTGAGCGAGGTGAACATAGAGTCAGTTTGGGTTACGCTAACATTTGGTAATCCTACAGTAGCTCGTGTAGGTGTGATCTATAGACCCCCTGGACAAGCAGAAGAACTAGATAATCTGCTGGTTGAGGAAATAGCCAAAATGGCAATGAAGGGGGAAGTTATTATCATGGGGGACTTTAATCTTCCGGATGTGAACTGGAAAACCAAAACAGCTGGGTGCACCAGGAGTACAAATATTCTAAACTCCATACTGGGATTATCTCTAACACAAGTAGTTGAGGAGCCGACCCGTAAAGAGGCCATATTGGATTTAATACTCACAAATGGAGGTTTGGTATCGGACGTTGTTGTAGGTGAAAATTTGGGATCTAGTGATCACCAGTCAGTATGGTTTAATATAACAACAGGGATGGAACCGCACCACACAAGAACGAAAGTTTTAGACTTTAAAAAAACAGATTTTTCTAAAATGAGATTTTGTGTGAAGGAGTCATTATCAGACTGGAGGAGTTTAAAGGGAGTTCAGGAGAAATGGGATTATTTAAAAGGAAGCATTATTGAAGGCCACAGGAAATTGCATTCGGCTGGTTAGCAAAAACAAAAAAGGGAAGAAACCACTGTGGTACTCTGCAGAAGTGGCCAAAATAGTGAAGAACAAAAAGATAGCATTCAATAATTATAAAAAAACTCAGAGTGAAGAAGATAGGCAAACCTATAAAATTAGGCAGAAAGAGGCAAAGCAATTTATAAGAGCTTCCAAAGCACACGCAGAAGAGAAAATAGCTCAGTCAGTAAAAAAGGGGGACAAAACATTTTTTAGATACATAAACGAGAAAAGAAAAGTAAAACAAGGATTAGTTAGATTAAAAACAAAGGAAGGAAGGTATGTAGAAGAGGATAAAAGTCTCACTGACTGCCTCAATGAATATTTTTGTTCAGTCTTTGCAGAAGAAAAGGAAGGAAAGGGACCTCAGTTAGGAGAGAACACTAAAGAGACATTTACATATCAGTTTACAGAGGAGGAGGTTCTACAGCAGCTGTCTAAAGTAAAGACAAATAAGTCAATGGGGCCTGATGGGATCCACCCTAAATTATTAAAAGAGCTCAGTGATGTAATAGCAAAACCGTTAACAAGGATTGGTTAAATAAATCTGTTAATGGGAGTCGTCCCAGAAGACTGGAAATTAGCAAATGTTGTGCCCATTTACAAGAAGGGTAGTAGGGAGGAATCGGGGAACTATAGGCCAGTTAGTCTTACGTCAGTAGTGGGGAAATTAATGGAAACCATGTTAAAGGAAAGGATTGTTGAACATCTAAAAACACATAGATTACAGGATCAGAAACAACATGGGTTTACCTCAGGGAGATCATGCCAAACTAATCTTATTGATTTTTTTGATTGGGTAACAAAAATAATAGACACAGGTGGTGCAGTAGACATTGCTTATTTAGATTTCAGTAAGGCTTTTGATACTGTGCCGCATAGAAGGCTTATCAATAAATTGCAATCTTTGAGCTTGGATTCCAATATTGTTGACTGGATTAGGCAGTGGCTGAGTGACAGACAACAGAGGGTTGTGGTAAATGGAGTTTATTCGGCGCAAGGTCTTGTTACCAGTGGGGTACCTCAGGGGTCAGTACTTGGACCCATTCTCTTTAATATTTTTATTAGTGATATTGCAGAAGGTATTAATGGAAAAGTATGTCTTTTTGCTGATGACACAAAGATTTGCAACAGGGTTGACGTTCCTGGAGGGATCAGCCAAATGACAAATGATTTAGGTAAACTAAAAAAATGGTCGGAGTTGTGGCAATTGAGTTTTAATGTGGATAAGTGCAAGATAATGCACCTGGGATGTAAAAACCCAAGGGCTGAATATAGAATATTTGATACAGTCCTAACCTCAACATCTGAGGAAAGGGATTTAGGGGTTATTATTTCAGAGGATCTAAGGGTAAGTAGTCAATGTAATAGAGCAGCAGGAAATGCTAGCAGAATGCTTGGTTGTGTAGGGAGAGGTATTAGCAGTAGGAAAAGGGAAGTGCTCATGCCACTGTACAGAGCACTGGTGAGACCTCACTTGGAGTACTGTGTGCAGTACTGGAGACCGTATCTCCAGAAGGATATAGACATCTTAGAGAGAGTTCAGAGAAGGGCTACTAAAATGGTGTACGGCTTGAAGGAGAAAAGTTACCAGGAAAGGCTTAATGATCTTAACATGTACAGCTTGGAAAAAAGACGAGACAGAGGAGATATGATAGAAACATTTAAATACGTAAAGGGAATCCACAAGGTAGAGGAAGGGAGTATATTTAAAAGGAAACAAAATAGCAAAACAAGAGGACATAGTCTTAGATTAGAGGGGCAAAGGTTTAAAAGTAACATCAGGAAGCATTATTTTACTGAGAGGGTGGTGGATACATGGAACAGTCTTCCAGTAGAAGTGGTAGAGGCCAAAACAGTAATTGAATTTAAGCAAGCATGGGATAGGCATAAGGCTATCCTAAACAAAAGATAAATCCAGGTAAAGTATCCATGTAATTGGGCAGACTAGATGGGCCGAAAGGTTCTTATCTGCCAACATTTTTCTATGTTTCTAGGTTTCTATTAAAAGAAGTCTAGCACCGATGTACTTCCTAACATTCTGGGTAGTAAAATATTATTTAGTTTAAAGCTGTGGTTGCCAAGTCTCCGTGGAGTGCACTTTCTCAGAAGTTGACCAGTCATTGAGCGCCATGTACAATATGTCAAATTATATTGTTAGGTCTTTACACAGATTTTGTTTTCCTGTTATAAGGCTTTATGCTGAATGCTGAGATTTTTATAATGTTAGTCATGTAATAAAAGAAAATTTTACAAAATTGTTTAACAGGGGACTTCTGGGAGGCGGGCCGAGTGAATGGCCGCTTTTACTTCGAGCTCTGTCTAGAGATCCTATCAAATCCGCTGGCGCCTGGATTTTCGGCGCTTTTTGGTGATCTACCTCGGACAGGAGTTTGTTTTATTTGCTGCTGCACTGCCCCTACTTTGGTTCCGGTTGGTCCCGGAGATGCAGCATTCTTTCTAATCCCCGGAGTCACTAGGCGACAACTCGGCCGATCATCCTGGGCTATAACAGACTGGGCCTGTGGAACACAAGTGTTTCCTTCGAAGGACTTCGGATGGTGGGGCTGGCCCAAGCAAGCAGTCGCGTCACGTCCCCGTCACGAGGAAGTCTGCTCTTCTGCTTGCGGGGTGAGAGTCCCTACCTCCAGGTGTCAGGAGTGCAGGAACGACATGGACGGTCGCCATCTTACCGGAGCCGCGTGGTCGCACCCCGGCCTGACTGCGAGCTCTCCCAGAGTGAGACTGTCGCTGCCTCCAGAGCTGGGTGCAACACGAGCGGCCTAGACGAGCTGGTAAAGATCTCCCCTCTAATCTTTCAGTCCCGGGAACCCCCGGGGCGCCCGTTTTCGACTGAGTATTAGACATTGGGATTGCTTAAGGCCCTCTCCTCTACTGCCACCCCAAATAAAGGAGCCTGTCATATATGCTGTACGGGGGGGTCATTTTTCTTCCCTATCCGCATAGAGCAGCGTTTCACCACCCTCTGGCTCCTTGCCCTCGGACTGTGGGGACGTATTTTCCTGAGTCCCGGGACCCCCAGGGTGCCCCCAATACACTTATTCCTTCCCAACGGGCATATTCCTACCTGGCCGGGATGACTCCCTGGACAGCACGCTCTCGCCCGCTATCTGGACTCACGCCAATTTGTTTTTAGCGAGGCATCTCAATTTTTTCAAGTCCCTGGAACCCCATGGTCGACTCTACGTGTATTGCTACCCTCGTCAATTTTTCTTAGTCCCCTCAAGTTAGGGGGAGACCCGCTGTCAATTTCTTATCATAATTTACCGAGTCAACGGAATATTCCGATTGCTCCCTAGACCCCATGTGGTACTGAGGTACGTTTCCCCTTTTGTGTCCTCTGAGGAATTACCCGCCATGGAAAAAGGTCTCCAGTAAAAAAACATGGACAAATCCGTGTCAAAAGTCGCTTCAAAACAATCCCAACGGTCAATCCCTCAGTCCTCGCCCTGTTGTCCTCCTGGACCCCCGACTGGACCTATCGCAATCCGCACAAACAGCCTCTCCCATCTTATGGCGACATCCACCAGGACTCCTGAGTCAGCGTGGCGGACATTTCAGCGGTATTGTCCCTCTTGCTGGATGAAAAACTTGGATGGCTTTCCACGACCATTGAAACCGTTCTGTCGCAGTTGACATCTCAAGCTCACCGTATAACCGAAGTAGAGGAACGGGTCTCAACCCTGGATCATGACTTCCATGCACTGAAGGCCCAACTAGACACACAACAATCGATTATTCATACTCTAACAGAAAAGTTGGACGACTTGGAGAACCAAAGACGTCGCAACAATTTACGAGTGATTGGCCTTCCGGAGTCAGTGACGGGTCGGGTCTTGCAGGATTGGGCTTCCAACTGGTTACCTACTCTACTGGGATTTGATGCCCCTAACCTACCCTTGGCTGTAGAGCGTGTCCACAGAGTGGGCCCTGATTTAAACCCACAATCAGGACGCCCCAGCATTGTTATTATGAGACTTAATTTTGTCAACAAATCTAAGCTTTTGCAAGCCTTCCACAGAGCCGACTCCTTGGATTATCGTGGAGCCCCCCCCTTAGACTAAGATTTCTCGGCTTCTGTGTCACTGAAACGGGGAGTGTTTTCGTCCCTATGCTCAGAAGGCGAGAGACATACATTTTTCACTGTTGTATCCAGCGCGCCTGAGAATGAATTTCAATGGAGCAACTAACTATTTTGATTCCACTGCCTATGCAAGCCCCCTGAGAGGTCACCTTCACCTCTTCCTCCGCGCGCAACATCAACTAGATTTCGCAAAGGGAAGCCTTGAAATTCCTCCTGCTGGACTTATCACCTGTTTTCTTCGCACTATGGCATGGTTATGGTTCGTTACTACGCAACATTGGTTTTTGTTCTTCCAAGGCAAAATTGGTGGGGTTGGGTGGCTGGTGGCTCGAGGATGTCAGCCCGCACCGGGGGGGCCAGCGATCGGCCGGAACCCGGCCGAACGCTGACCCCAATGGGAGGGGCGCGCTCAGCGCGTCCTCCGCACAGCAGCGGTAATGCGGAGGACGCGCTCAGCGCGTCCTCCGCATTGAAGTGGTTAATATACCTCAATAAGGAATGCACCTGTAAACATGTAACATTGTGACTATATTTCCTACATATTTATTTTGTGTTAATCTGTATATTTGTTTTGTGTTAATTTCTTGCATTTTGCTACTTTGTATTTCTGTAACCATGTTCTTGAACCCAGGACATACTTGAAAACGAGAGAAATCTCAATGTATCCTTCCTGGTAAAATACTTTATAAATAAATGTGAAAACGAAGGCTGTCCTAAAATCTGAACTACTTCAGTAGCTATATATTGGTTCTGGTCGTTGCATTTTGACAGTTTCTTAAATGACCTGTGGGGTTAGCTTTCGACTAGCGTAAAATGTAACCTTTAAAGACTTTAAATTAGCCGATACCAAACCCTCTGTTTTAAAAGTCAGATAATATTTTGAACCACATCAATTATTCAGAGGCAGCTCAGATCTTTCATTTGTGTGAAGAGGCGTTTTACCCCCAGCAGTATGAAAAGACATGAAGCATGCTAGAAGTAACCATTTAAAAAGTGTTTGCTTAATAAGCTGAACATCTGTCATGGTCTATCTGAACAATGGAGAGTATTACAGCGAGAAGGTATATTACAGCAAGAAGGCTTTGTCTTTGCTCATTTGTTGACTTTGACACTTTCACCAGTTTGTATTCTGAACATTTACCATGTAATTAGAAATTTTGCTTGAAACATACGTATTTTTGTGAGGAAAAAAATAAATAAATCAGCCTTATAGTCACAACTTGTTAGAGGCCATAAATAGCAACAAACACTAAGGGATCTATTTGACGCAAGGTCTATCTTGCTTTGTTAGGACGGAATTAAATCTAGGAGTCTTTTCCATCTTTAAATTGTGTGTGATTAAAAGAAAAAAAAAAATTGCACAGGTCATACTGCTTGACAACTAAATGGTGGTAACAGTTGCTGGTTTTTGTCACCAGTGACCATGATCTGCTAACACCTTGTTGCCCATTACGCATCTGTGAAATAAGATGGAAAAACAGAGGCACACTAGTCGTCATTGAAACCACTTTGTTCATGTGGCCAGAAAAGCATAATTTTCTGAAATTTGACATCCTGATATTATACCATCAGTGTGATTCCAGTGCTTTGGTTTTTGTTTTTTAGAAATGTATGCAATTGCCACACAATTTAAAAACCGGTGGATTAGAAAGGGAAAGAAATGAGGTTTCCGATATCGGGGGGGGGGGGGGATTACGTTGTATACCATACTACTGATCTGCCATTACGGCAGTACGTATGGAAACCTTTTTTATTGGACTAAAATATATACACACACACACACAATTATTTTCCAGGTTGAAGTATCAGAATTCTGTGGCTGCAATGTGGCATGTAAGCCAGAGTCATAAAGTGGAAACATTTTGCAATGCTGTATTGGATAGTCACATCCTTTACTGACTGCATTTTTTTCACAATACAGAAATCATTCAATCTGAAAGAAGCTCCAAAAAAGTCTAGTGTAATTATGTTGACAGCAGAGTGTGTAAATGTGCTTTCTGGAGATAAAGATTTTGAAATTAACCATTACTAGGGACTGGCAGGCACGAACAAATCACTCACAGAAAATTACTCAGAAAAAATATATATTCAGTATATAAAATTAGGAGATGAGGCAGATAAAAATTGTAATACTTCACTGAGCAGCAGACGTTGTATAAAAAGACAATACTTAATTGTTTTCGCTGTAATATTCATGCTTCACTAAATAACAACTGCATACAATTAGAACAGCACAAATAACATCTGTTGGATGCAGTTCTTCAACTAGAAGGGAATGAAGCTTCCTCGTGGCTGATGTCTGCATCCCTCCTACAGAGGAATAAGAGAGTGGCTGACACTGGATGGAGAGTGTTCTCTCTAAACCAGGTTATGAGGGGCACCAGTAGCATTTGGACAGCTTTAAATAGCGTGTGCTTCCCGTGGAACCCTGTTGATTATGCTTTGAAGGCAGAGTGTTTTGAACAACAAACTTGGCATCCTTTTACACAGAACAGCGCCAACCTTTCTGCCAATACACTTTGTAACCATAGAGACGGCAGACGGTTTAAGACGTGCCTGATGCAGTTATTGTTCTTGGGATGTTTAGTGTCTTGCAAAGAGTCCTTCAAAGGCATTTTCAACAATTACTTGACAATATTAAATCTGCATGCAAAGGGACAACAGCATGGTCCTAAACTAATAGTACAACAGAAGCGACCATCACATTCATTGTAGGCACTCTGTAACAAATCAAAACACTTACCCCTGTGCTGACCAGGGATAACATGATTCTTTCGTTTAAGGCTAACGTCTCCCCTTGCTTCATCTTGATCCTCTTCTTGTCTAAACATTTCATTGCATACCTACAAGACATAGGACCGTAAAGTATGATTGGCCAGTATAAGCCTCTGTAAATGTGTACAATCTTTCGGCTTTGTTGTAGGAAAAAGAAACTAGTAAGGGGATTCCCCCATCAAATATAAAACATTAAACAGAAAAATAAGTTACAAAACCTGATAAGTAGTTTTATTCATACATGATGTTTGCCATTTTTACCCCTAATGAAAGGGGAGGGGTGGATTATTTGAACTTTATACTATAGAGTAGGGCTGGGAGATATCCGAAATTTCACCCGCTTTAACCCCTCAATGCCGTACCAGTACGTCCTGCATTAGGCAGGTTTTAACGCCGCAGGACATAACAGTACGTCCCCAGCGTCTGCAGCCCCCCTCCGGCCGATACTCACCTCCTCCGGCGGTTCCCTCGCTGATCTGACTTCAGCTTAGTCAGATCGGCGGTTTTGGCTCCTCCCGGCGCGATGACATCAGTTTCAGGCGTCCCCTGCTCCGGTGGGGGGGGATCATTTGGATCCCTCTATCTCCCCATCGCTGGGGGCTAGCAGTAAATGGCTGGCATCCCTGAAAAGGTCACAGCCTGGCCTTTCCAGGGACGTATGGCATTAACCCCTTAGTGGTAGGCCATGATCCAGAACCAATCGGTTCCAGATCCCAGCCTTTTTCCGGTGGGGGCCGCCATCTTGGATGGCAGCCCCACCTCCGGGACTCCCCAAGTCCACTGACGTCATCGGGCGTGGCACAATGACGTCAGTTAACCAGGGAACCCCTAGCTGCCAAGGAATTTCCTAAGGAAATCCCATGGTGGAGATGGGGGGGTTATTTGAACCCCTTTATCTCCTGATCAGTGACAGCTAGGGGGTCATGTTACAAGTAAATTTAAAGTGTAAAAAAAAAAAAAAAAAAGAAAAACGTGTTTTTTTTAATGCAGCACTATTGTTCACATTTCAATTATAATAATAACAATGATGCTTCACTAATGATTTTTTTTTGGGGGGGGGGAGGGTTAGCTAAAATCACGTAATTTCTCCCAAAAAAAAAAAATTAAAAAATGGGTTCCCCGTTCAAATTTTTTTTAACAAGTCTACCCCATAGAATATAATCGCAAAGACTCGGGTAATAAAATGCAAAAACAAAAACTTTACACACTGTGGATGATTGAAATTTTATTGAAAATTCTAATTTTTTTTACATTTTTTGTTATAGCATTCTGGCAGGGCATGACGTATACATATAATAAGGATATATTATTTAGCTGCCGAGTCTGCCAGAAAGAACGATATATAATTTGTCTCGGTGGTATAATAATACGTGACTTAAAACCGCATTTAAAAATGGTCAAAATGAGCTCAGCAAACTTCTACTTCTGAAACTGCGCCGAAGTTGTAAAATTGCTCCCGTTCTTAAGGTGTTAAATCGTGGTCGACCTCTATTTTACGCTTGGGAAAAATGTAGGACTCTGGATTTGCTAATTGACATCTGTCATAATACAAGTATCAGCAGAGCAGAGAAGACAAGTTTAGCAAGTGCCTCCCCGAACCCGTCAGCTCTGCCAATACTCGGACAGAGTGTCAGTCAAGTAACAAATCCAGAGTCCTCTATTTCACAGGGAGTAAAATCGTGGTCAGCCGCAATTCAGTCAGGCGAAATTGCAGATATCTCCCAGCCTGACTGACTAAAGAGGTATAGAGTTAGAAGGGTGCATGTCAAAATTAGGTTAGGAATGCATGCAATACTCACATTTTACCAGTGTCCGCTTTTCGACAGCCATAAACTTCTCCAAATCCACCTCGTCCAATTATTCGATGAACACTGAAGTCATTCATTGTCAACTGAGAACAACAAGAAACATCTGAAAAAGCTAGAATAGCAAATAATATGCTTCTCAACACCACATTGACCAGTAGCATCCAAGTCAACTTTCCTCATGCATGCAGTGTTGTGTAACGTAACAAACGTTTTGAAAACTATTTCTATACTTACATGGATATTTAGTTCAACATTCTTCCACTGGCAAAATCTAGTAAACCTATCACTGTAGGGAGAGGAGAAAAAAAAAATCATTGAAGAGAAAAGCTTCCATGTGAATTATACACAGATATTTCCGTTTATGATACAGTCAAACAGCAAAGAAGAATTAAGCATATCACAGAGATTCTGCACATACCAGTCGGAGCAAAGACCTGCTTTCACTCAACTTACGTAGACATTAAACAGTTTGTGCTTGTATGCAACTGTAGTCATGGTTGGATTAGGAGTGAGAGAGACAGGTTAGCTGGAGGACAGTCTCCTTCCTGCTTATTGTTACTCTGAGACGGACCCATCACATACCATCAACAGTGTTAAAGTGTCTTCCAGACCAAAAACAGGGCACATCGTTTATAGTAAATTCTGTAGAATTATCAGCCAACACCAATTCTTTCAGTGGGAGAAGATGTAGGAAACAATCAACACCAGTGATGTATATATTTCCACAAGCCAGTGGTATAGCTAGAATTGCAAATTCTACTCAGGTATTACGGCTATATATTTACAAACTGCCTATTAAAAAGTACCAAAGATAAACTTACAGGGTTATTCAGATAGCGCAGTGGCGTAGCGTGGGGGCCGAATCCGGAAGAGAGAATTCGGAAAAGAGTACTGTCACGTGACGCTGGTGACGCAGTGCGCCGGCGCCATGCTTCTTATCACTTGGGCGGGACAGTGCAGGAGGCTCCACACTGAAGCGGGACCAGTGCGTGGCTGCGTACTCGCAGATCGAGAGGAGGGAGTGCTGCCTGCTGTGACACAGCGAGAGAGAGGAGACGACGAGGAGTCACGAGTGACGGTGAGGCTGAGCTGGTCCATCTGATCAGTTTCCTGTCCTGAATGTTTGTGTGTGTGCCAGGCATGTACTGGCCATCGGGACTACCGGGAGGATCCCGGTGAGCCGATGGCTCAGTGGGCCACCGTTTTCCCAACCAGAAGCTCCGGTATCGGACTCTCAAAGTCCGAATCCGGAGCTTGTCTGGCCGTGATTCGCAGCCCCAGCACTGCAGCATGTCTCCCAGACACATAACACGCATCTGGGAATGTCAAGCTGCCAGGCACCGCCCCTTCCCGGAAGCTGCAAGACTGACATCTCATCACATGACACGTAGAGGAGGCCGACAAGCATTGAGGAGTTCGAGTGGGAGTCAGGACAGAGGCAAGCTAGCCTGAGCCAAATTGAATGGTGAGTATAAAAAGCTGTGTCTCTCCTTTATTGCTTCTGTTCTTTTGCAGGAAGGGATCATAGAAGATAAGAATCAATGGCCTGCAGAAAGAGAGCTAGGGAGGGGGGGCTGCTGCTGCTGGGCATGTTATATAAATTATAGGGGTGCTGCTGCTGGACAGGTTATATAAATTATAGGGGTGCTGCTGCTGGACAGGTTATATAAATTATAGGGGTGCTGCTGCTGGACATGTTATATAAATTATAGGGGTGCTGCTGCTGCTGGACATGTTATATAAATTATAGGGGCGCTGCTGCTGGACATGTTATATAAATTATAGGGGGGCTGCTGCTGCTGGACATGTTATATAAATTATAGGGGGGCTGCTGCTGGACATGTTATATAAATTATAGGGGTGCTGCTGCTGCTGGACATGTTATATAAATTATAGGGGTGCTGCTGCTGCTGCTGGACATGTTATATAAATTATAGGGGTGCTGCTGCTGCTGGACATGTTATATAAATTATAGGGGGGCTGCTGCTGCTGGACATGTTATATAAATTATACATCAAGCAGCTGCAGTATGTTTTTTTTGTGCCATAGTCCACATGTTTACCCTTCCTGTTCCTCTAGTCTTTTTTGCCTGTTCCACTAAAATCTGTGTCAACTGCCTTTGAACACCATTGACAAAGGAGGGATTGCATTTTCTGTTTAACAGAGTTCACATATCACAGTTAAGATACAATACATGTGACTTGTGGGGTGAGGCAGGGCTTGACAAATTTGCTTTGAATCTAGGAGCCAACGTTTCGGTGAGGATTCGCTTTTATCAAGGTATACCTTGATAAGGGCGAATCCTCGCCGAAACGTTGGGAACCTGCCTCTGCATCTGGGAGTTGGTTTGTTCTGACCCAAATTATGATTTTAGCTGCTTCTATTTATTTATCTCTTTGTTACCTGGTGCTTTTTGCTGTTAGGTATTTTTTGTGTATGTGGTCTTTAGGCTACTTGTTTTGAGCCTAGAAGTGTAGAGCGTTGCTTCCAATATCAGTTTGGCCGTATATATGTGTGTGTGTGTGTGTGTGTGTGTGTGTGTGTGTGTGTGTGTGTGTGTGTATGTATGTAGTTTGGTTATTTTCTTTGCTAAGTTGTCTGTTGGACACCCTATTTAACACACACACACACACACACACACACACACACACACCTGGATATATTTACATTAAATGTAGGAGACAGGAAGAAAACATTGAAGCCAACAAGATGTTCTTAGATTGGTGTAAAATAAACTGGAAATTTAGGAGCCAGGAGTAAATTTCTAGGAGCCAGTGGCTACCTGGCTTTGTTAAGCCCTGGGGCTATGGGGTTCAATGCTCTAATGGTGGATGGGAATCTGGGCATGCTAACGTGTCCACAGGTTGGGGGGGCGCACAATTCTTGGCTGGCCCCAGGTGCTGACAACCCACGCTACGCCACTGAGAGAGCGTGAAAAGCAGGAGAATGACTGGTCAAAATAGCCAAACCAGAAAAATTCTGCCTTTCATCTCGCTTTCCAAATCGGCTATTTTAACCTAGAATTTTTCATTCTCCAGTCATTCTCCTGCTTTTCACGCTCTGAATAACCCTGTATGTGATCTTATATGTTGAAAACAGGGGGGGGGGGAGGAAACTGAGGGTTTAAACATTAACACCTCCTGTCCCCTCCACACCCCTCCCCTTTTAACCCTTTAGTTCCTTTAAAAAACTCATCTAAATCCATTGCTAGTCTTCCTTTGACCTCTGCAGGATATGATGTGCTTCCAGTCCAGAATGTCACGTGACCTCAGGGGGCAGGGCACACCAGCCAATACAGTGGCTCTCAATGCGGGAGGGTTTTGAGATCATTGGATAAGACTAGTTCCCAAAGAGCTTCTGGAGATGAGTTTCTGGACAGGACTAAGCCCCTGCATTTGTATGGCTGACTCAGGAATAAATATGTTCCATTATTGATTTCCTGTTGTTGCCAACTGTGTGGATTGGTGATTGAGTGGGGATGCGGATTTGGGTTGTCATGCATCTGCATACAGGGCGAAGCTCAATCCCTTAAAAACTGCACCACTACCATAAAAGCCCGTCACTTAAAGTGCACCTTCAATTCAAACCTACTTAGGGGTGTAATCTTGGTAATACCATTGGCATGAAATTGGCACAGCAGTCTGAGCTGCCAATGTTTATCTGTCAGCTGAGCTTAAAAGAGGCCACCCTATTGGTGACAGGCGATGGAAGCCCCCAGCAGGTGAGTATGAGAGGTGTACTTTTATATTCAGTGAAGGTACATAAAACTATATAAAAGATGTAAATACCTTTCTATAAACTTCTGAAAGATCTTCCCCCGAAGACTGTCACATATTTCTTCTATGTACGGCTGAAAAATACAAAGAAACATGAAACGTAAGGACAAAAAAAATATATCTATTTTTGCTGTATTTTAGGATGCGAACAGAGCAAGAAACAAGCAAAGGTTTCCAAATGTCAGAAAAAACAAATACAGAAAACATTTATAAAACCAGTCAAATGAATTACTTCTGCTTTATTACATTCACATTACTGATATTTTGGTTTAAAGTATTTAAGGTTTGAAGCTTTGCATGATATCCATGTGCAGGTAGTCCATTTTTCTCCATTTAAAGTGCACTACAAGTTTGCTGTATGTACATCAGCATTTTCTTCCTGACATCCATCTCTAATTTAAGAATAATAAAAAAGGAACATTTCCTCTTTTTAAGTTTCCCCATCTCCCATGTAACAATGCCATGTTGTAGGGGCTGTGAGCAGAGACCATCCTTATACAGGGCAACCCTTTGGACAATCAGTGTGCAGGTAGAGCAGAGTGACCAGCAGAGCAGCACATTGAGTGGAGGACTGTTCTGCAAGACAACCTATATAAATGAAAAAAGGAAGATATTCCTATTCAAAATGTTCTGGTCCCACATGAACCTATGACATGCTGCCCCTCCCTCCTACAGCATGTCATAGGTTCATGAGGGACCAGAATATTTTGAATGGAAATATCTTCCTTTTTTCACTTCTATAGGTAAGCAAATAAAATACTGATCTATAAAAAGGGAGGGATTCAAATGTGCCAAACTTATCCCAATAACAGGTGCACTTTAAAACCAACAACCAGGTGTAGGACCAGTGTAGCATACATGTATGCACACACTTGATTTTTTTATTATTATTATTTTTTAGAGTGACTGTGCTTATTTAATTATGCCGTTATGCTATGATCTACGATCTAGGATTGTCGCCAATGCTGCACAAGTCGCGGTCTTAAGGGGTCAAGACTTAAAAGAAAAAAACATTCACAATATCTAGCAACAGTGTATTTTGTAAAACGACACATTTTCCATTCTGTACTCCTAAGGGCTTCCAAGGTATCCAGCATTCATCCATGACGTCATTCAAGCTGCTTCACGTCTCCACTCCTGCTGTTTTTATTGGCTCCTGCATTTTATGAATTATTACCAGGCTGATTACTTTTCCCTTTAATGCCTTCCCTCCATTTTTGATAGTACCAAAAACTTCTGTTTTACCACCATGCTTCCTCCTCCACCTCGCATGTCATTAACTGCTTGCATACAGACCCCCTCTCCTAAAAGTTCTGCCTCTTCCTTCCTACAGCTCAAGACACACCGCCACCACCACTCCAGACTCTGCAGTGCCATCCGCCCTCCCACCCAGTCCTAGGCCCAAACGCATTCATTCCCCTCCACCTGCTGCCACTTTATTCTAAAATCAACCTGTAGCTTGCTATTTTCTCTCTAGCCACCAGATCCACACTCCCCAGCTCCCCTTCGGTTTCACTTACCCCTGTCCTTTAGATTGTAAGCTCACGGGATGTCTGGCTGAGCATTTGTGTAAAGCGCTGTATCAGTAGGGCAATTATCCTAAGGGCAGGACCATCTGTTCCTTAGGTGTTTTAGTATGTCTCATGTCTGCACTCCCCCATTGTACAGCGCTGCGGATATGCTAGCGCTTTATAAATACAGAATAATAATAATAATTAAATCGCAAGAACATAAGTATCGCTCGCATGATATTTTAAAATATTTGTCCAGAAATTCTACACATACGTTATCTGGGATAGTGAGAAGGTTCCTGTAGAACACCACCAGTTATTTATTTATAAAGTATTTTACCAGGAAGGATACATTGAGATTCCTCTCGTTTTCAAGTATGTCCTGGATTCAAGAACTTTGAAATTTTACAGTCGTTACAGAAATACAAAGTAATAAATGCAAGATATTTAAAACAAAACACATTTCTTTTCTGTGTTAATCTGTATATTTGTAAGTTATTAGGGTCCTGACCTGGTCCCCGAACAAATAATTTCCAAACCCAACAACTTTAGACTTTGTAAATATACAACAATAGCAAAGTAATAAATCTAGTCTAGAATAAAAAGCAGCGAAATCAGGTGTGTCTAAATGCTTGACAAATTCTTTAGATATTTTTAGGATCCAGCTAAGGTTTTGTGTATGTAGATAGGTGAGCCAGACGAAAAATTCTAGGGGTCCATATACAAGTTGCTTCTGGATTGTCAAGCCTTGATCTAACATGCTTTGAACGAGATTTTCCTATATAGTATTAATTGAACGTACGTCTTCTCTAAAGCAGGGATGTATGAGGAAAACTGTACAGAGTAATAAGGTTTAACATTTTTTCTGTTATATACACAGAGCTGATTTAGAGATAATAACGTATGAATAAAACAGCAGCTGTGTTTGACATTACAGAATCCCAGATGACTGCCTACACTGTTCATGCACCTTACTGAAGAGTGTAAACGAGAGAGGTATTTGGTTTATCAAAAGAACGCCACCGTGAGCTACTGTAAACTAAAGTGCATGAAAACCTAGAAAAAGAACAATGATGTCATGGTGCCGTGGGATCCCGGAAAGAGGATTTTCCAAGGTAGAGTTTCTGTAAATATTCAGAAATACGATCACCCATACTGAAACAAAGTGTACATTACAGATAAACCCCCAACACCACCAAAAAAAAAAGTATTTCTATGGTTATCAAATAGAGGTGAAGAATAACAACCCATTAATACATAAAGTATCAATCAGTACAGAGCTAAAGGGGATCCATATCTTCCCCTGCCCCCTCTCCCCAAATGTTATTTGGCAATGCTCTTAAGTGCTTGGACAAACAAGTGTCACCTATAACAGTCCAGAAGCACATAATAGCCTATAAACAGAAGGCCTCACTATAAAAAGAGACAAAATTATTGTGATCATAATCACATTAATAAAATACAATTTGCTATTTATATTGTCAAAATCCCCAGGGAAAACAAAACTGAAGAGATTGAAAGACCAGCGCGTTCAGTTCCTCAGCAGCTGCTGAGCTGCTTCATTGAAGCAGTTCAGTTTGCTGCAGCAGTCTCACTGAACGCTTTGGCCGTGAATATTGAAGCGAAAGGGCTGAGGATTGCTTAATGAAAAGGTGCCGTTTCTGCAATATCCACTTTTGTCCATTTTATTACCACTTTAATGTTAGTGTTCCCATGTTCCAATAAATATTTGCTGTTTTGCTCCACCAAACCTTCAAACTGAACATTTCCTTATTGGATTATTTGCTCCGTGGAGGCGGCCATCTTTCCCACGTCACACTCCGCTACTCTGCAGCACCTCTCTACTTAGCTGCAAGTGGTAAGTTAGTGCTGAGCGCTGAACTGCAGCACAGCGTTCAGTGCCAAGTTGCTAACTTAGCAATTGCAGCGGCGGAGGAACTGAACGCGCCTTTGGTAACATGGGAGGATTCACGTATCTCTGCTCCAAAATACATTTTGGTTGCCGCTGCCTATTTAACTGGTTATTCGAGTGTAGCGCTGTGTTAAAATCTTGCTGCTGGCAGTACCTATTTTTGGCCACAAGATGGAGACAATCGCGATTAGAGACACTGGACATTGGGACTACATTTCCCGGCGTGCTTTGCAAAGAGACAGGAAGTGGGTGGGACACAGGACGCTTACATCCCGAACCTCGTGGAGAACGCGCCAGAGCGCGCGAGGAAACGAGAGAGAGCAGACGCAGTGCAAGACATCGCTAGAGGGCCTAGGCCAGAGCGCGAGTGAGACCTGTCAGTTCTTTTATCGGGTCATTCAGCCTAAGGAGAAGGAGACCTCCAAGTTCCAGGGATTGCTGCAGATCAAAGAAACCGAAGACCTCGAGTGAGGAGTTGCCGCGAGTTGATCGGATACGGAGAGCAGGCGGTGAGCTGAACAAGTCGTGGACAAGCTACGGAAAGTCAGACAACGGATCCGGCCGCAAGTATCCCCAGTCAATATCGAGCGGAGAGACGTCCTGGGTCAGCGGAGCCTAAAGCAACCGGTGGATGGGTGAGAGGCCTCCAAGGCTGTATGTAAATAAGGAACACGCTGCTGTTTTCTCTTTAAAGTCCACAGGGCCCCAACTGACTAGTCGAAGACATTCCTTAAGTAAATTCACTGGCCAGTTGAACAGTACCCGGGTACCACACACACACACACACACACCTTTTACATTCCGGGACTTAAACCTGTGCAGGACTCATTCTGTTACGAATCGGAACGGGAGTTAAAGATACGTTCCGAATATATTTTTCTCTTTTCCACTGCGCGTTTATCGAAATACGAAGAGATTGTGTTTTGGGTTTTGCTACGTGTCCCTTTTTTTCCCAAATTTTCGGGCAATTGCATTTCTTTTCTGTTCGGTTGCGAATATAATATTTTTCCGAAATACGAAGCCTCGTGTTTCGTTTCTTTCCCGCTACGCGTTTTTACCGCGATACGATAATACTGTAATAATACCTGGGAATACCGTGTCTCAACGTCTGCTTACTATTTTAGTAAACTATTTAAATTATAAAAACTCACAACGGTGTTGGAGTATATTTATTCCCTAGTGTGGGGAGATTGACCCGTGGTTCATTTTCAGCGGCTCCTCCGGGAGTGAGCGCTACACGAGCAAACACAGAAGCCATCGATATTTATCTGACAAGATTATTTTTTCCGCTCTTATGGAGAGTCCTATTACGCTTGAATTGGATTAGTGAATCTGGCAAAATCTGTTGTTTTGTTAAAACCTGCAACTACTGCAGGATTTCAAACTCAGGCCCCCATATGTTGATTTCCTACAATTCCCAGAATTGTTTTTAATAGAGTGCTAGAGGATCATTGGAGTTGTAGTTCAGAAACATCCCAGGGGCCAGAGTTGAGATTCCAACACTAGTGAGTCACTGTCTGGGTATACAGAAAGGAAAGCGAGATCTGTACCTCGAACATCATGTGAAGTATTCAGATCACTGACAAATGCCTTTTCAGTCATGACATACCCGCTCCCAATTCAAACCATTTGTATTCTTCATTCTAACTACCATCATGGTACCAGTAGCTGCTTATAAAGGATCTATACAAATCATTTGATCAAAGCCAAAAAGATTGTTATTTTATTCTGTCCATTTCTTCTCTTTTCGGTTATTATATTAATACATTTGGTTTGCTGGTGATACATAAACTCTAAATGCATAAGATATGCAAAGCACATTCAGTGACTCACTGAGAAACCCCTATGTTGTGTGTGTGGTTTCAACGCTGAATAATGAATGTAATGACATTTCAAGAGTGGGAACATCTGTTTTTCCTTTGAATCACAAAGAAATGTGAAATATATATACATTTCGATTATGTAGAGATAATTTCACTGTCAAACATTACTGAGAAGCTTGTCCTGTGGTCCAGTGCAACTGCGCAAAGTAAACACTTGAGCCACGTGCTCGAGGTAGGGTTCCTGAGTCAATTAGGGCTCAAGTTTGTAGAAAGCCAGCATTATCGGTGTCACTGCAAAGTAAACAGCTCTCTCTGGTTCAGAAAGCAGCTGAAAGCTTAAACTGTTTATATTAATCTGTGGATTGATCAGGCCTGCTAGGGCCAGCTCATTAGAGATTAACACCTAGTAGCAGGTCACGGTTTGCAAGACATAGGTCAGTGTCTTCCTGATAGTTATCCTTCCCATCTCATTCCCAATGAACATCTCTAAAGGGGCATTGCGCCGCATCTTTGGCATTGAACCATGGATAACATTTTATAGAACATCTGGCAGCTGCAGGGATATTCTTCCTTAAAAAGGCTTATACTGGAGAAAAAACACATATACAAAAAAAATAAAATTACCTACAACTTGAAGGATAAGTGCCTACAAAGCTATAATGTGGGGATTTCCTAAAGGATATGTTAGGCCATGTTTCCCATCCCAACCCGGTCTTTAGGACCTGAAAACAGGCCAGATTTGCAATATATCAGCAGAACAACAAAGGTGATGTGATTTGCTGCTCAGAAATTGAAGTATTCAGTTTGTATTTCAAAGGTAATCCTTAAAACCTGACCTGTCAGTTCCTCCCAGAGGAACAGGTTGGGAAACACTGTTAGGCTACATATTAATTCAAGTCTTTCAAATGGCTTTATGGAGACCGAGTTACGGTAGCCTATAAAATAATTTCTCGTTATTTTTCTTAACTGATATCCATTTTCACTGTAAAAGTGCTTTTCCAGACAGTTTTCAAAGATCCATCGTTACGGAGGTATTGTCAAGGTAATGAAGAATAAAACATTAACAGGATAGGTGTGCCTCCATTAAGCAGTAGCAGATCTGCATCCAAGACATAACAGATTAAAGAAGACTAGTCTCGACGCCTTGTGTCGGATAAAAATGTATTTTTGAAAACAGAAGCAACAGTCAAGGAAGAAGGGGAGCAAAAACAAATCTACAATTGAAATACAGTTTATAGTTGCCCAGTTATTTTAAGGGGAATGGAAGGGTTACGTTATGAGGAAAGACTAACAAGCTTAAACCTGTTTAGTTTAGAGAAACGTCGCCTTAGAGGGGATCTGATAACTTTATATAAATATATATACGGGGCCATTATAAACCATTGTCTGGAGACCTATTCATTAACAGGACTATACACAGGACACGGGGTCACCCATTTAGACTGGATGAAAGAAAATTCAGCCTAAAGCATAGGAAGGGTTATTTTACGGTGAGAATAATAAAGCTGTGGAATTCTCTGCCTGTTGAGGTGATTGGGTCAGAGCGTGTAGAGACTTTTAAACAACAGCTGGAGGACTTCCTGCAGACACAGAATATTAAGGGTTATAATATTTAATATGTGGGTAAAAGCTTCTTGATCCAAGGAGAAATCTGACTGCCATTCTGGGGTCAAGAAGGAATTTTTTCCCAGTGTGTTGCATATTGGCGAGCGATTCAGACTACGTTTATTGCCTTCTTTTGGATCAACAGCAGTAGGTGTTGAGGTGTGAAAGGCTGAACCCAATGGACGCACGTCTATTTTCAGCCTATGTAACTATGTAATTATGGGTTAAACCCGAACGCTAAAATAGTTTTAGTACAAGGTACCTCAATGATGGTGCTACTGCCAGGTTTCAAAGTCTATATGTTATATAAGGTAGATGAATGGAGACCAGGATACTTCCTGTACCACAGTGAGTGCATTGTTAAGAAGGATCTACTCATCAGGTTGCCATTGATATTATTGAGCCGTCTTTGTTGCCCCCCCCCCAGTCTTTACCACAGCTGGTACGGAAGGGACAAACTCCTTCATGAAGACATGAAACATTATGCTCAAATTGATTTATTTTCTTATCAGATATACAGAGGCTCCATCACAAGGCTCGTTTCCACAAGAAAGATCTCAGATGGAAAATGCTATCAGCCATCACAAAGGGATTATTGCGTGGAATGAGTGGTTCAGTGGGTATATTCCCATTAATGTAAAAGATGCTCTGGATGTTTTACTGTTGCTGCATATTGATGTGAAGAGCCCATTTACATTTACTACACCTACGCTTTCCTTCAGGAGCATTAACTGCTCAGGATATATGCATTTACTTATTGCATCTACAGCTCAAATTATGACACACGGATCAGCAGAATAAGGCTTTCTAAATATTCACCATTGACTAGTGTTTCCAATATGAAAGAGATCAGGGCTGACATGCCGTGTGCCAGATTGATAACTCCTTATAAACTCAGGCCTTTCCCCCATGCAGCCAATGACGCGTCAGCTGTGTAGGCAGGCCAGAGGGGCCCTCCGCAGCAGCCGGCAAGCGGGGTGTACTAGTACCTGCTGCCGGGCACAACTCACCCAGCGGTAAGAGTTAAGTTGTTAAGAGAAAGTCTCCATCTTTTGCTTTAGTCCATAATTTGCTTGGTTTGAAACCGTGAACGGAATCTTGTATAGATGTGTTAAGTGGGAATTCTTTGTAGGAGATCGTAGACTGTACTGTAGGAACGTGCAAAGAGTAGTCAGATTCACAGCAGAGTAACAAAAAGAAAAAGGCAAATATGTGCCAAGCTCTCAGCTTGTTAAAAGGGAATGTCTCAAATTCGCTCACGATGGTCACGTAGAATGCAGACTCGAGATTGACACTTACTACTGTAGTGTTTATTGGGATCAGCTGGAAAATAAATAGGCTAAGCAAGTCAATTAACTGCAACCAGCAACAAAGCGCAGCTAGAAAATGTCTTTGGAAAGTATTTCCCGTAAGTAAATGTGTTCTGAAATTAATCATACTCTAAACCAATGTTTCCACAACCCTGTCCTCAGGGAGCACTAACAGGCCAGGTGTGCCTTATATTCTGGAACCCCAGAGTCATATGCAAGAAGTGAATGTCACATGCGGTCATATGACTGACGTCAGATTGTATGCTTTCAATAGAGGATGAGTTAAGCAAAGTCTTTTATATTTTCTTCACTTTATTGGGAAAGTAACAGCAAATAAAAGGTGTCTTGTGGGCGAGAGGGCTTCTCCTGGTTTGCTTTGTTATGGCGTGGGAGGTAAAACAGGAGGTTTACTCACATATGCCTCTATGGTTAGACTGAAAAGGAAAAGAAGCTTGCGAAAAAGGAAATGGGGCTGGGCCAAACTAACTATGCGAGTTAGACAGGGAGAGTGGACTAATCCAGGGCTCAAAATTTCCACTTGCCTACTCACATTTGGCGAGTAGAAAAAAGGGAGGGCGAGTGAAAATGTACACACAGTCAGTACAATAAATTATTTTGTGCTGCGTATTCCAGCGGTGCCACCGTGTAGCCCCCCCTTCCCCAGGCTGCACAGTTGCAGGGATCAGCTCCCTAACCTGACCCAGCTCGTCTCTGTCACTGGCAGGGGGTGGAGAGGAGCTTCCCTGCCTCCTCGTTCTGCTCACACTGGGCTCTGATGACTGGGTATACATGTATCTGGGGTCTGATGACTGGGTATGTTATGTTTGTAACTTTATTCTAAATAAAACCTTTAACCGTGTAATTTCATAAGATAATTTAAGGGGTTGTGTTTAGGGACAGCGTTAAGGGATGGGTAGGGGTTAGATGGAGCAACTGGTGGCGAGTAACTCTTATGGCCTGGTTAGTAGCTTGGGACTTGAAATTTTGAGCCCTGGACTAATCCATTCTTAAGTAAAGCATAGGGGGAAACAAATGAACCCTGAGATACACTGCAAGCGCAGCGAAGCAAAGTGAAGCTATGCTTTTGACCCCACTTCGCAGCCAGTCTACAATGGATTCCATTTGCTTCTGGCCACACTGGACAGGGATCCAATACTAGATCAAACTAGAGAAATGTTGAAGTTCTTCTCATCAAGTGAAGCAAAGCACATTTCATAGAAGAAAGAAAAAAAGGTTGATTTTAAATTACAATGTACATGTCGAACCTTCTTTATTTTCACAAAGCGTAGATCATACAGGCAAGGTCTTTATCAGCCACCCGACCACACTGATACCTTATATACAGTATGTATACAGCCAGACCCCTGACCAGACCTTGTATGTGTATACATCCAGAGTGTGTACGTGTGTATACAGACATACCTCAGATGTATACTCCCCCCCCCACTACGCAATCCAATGGGGCTCCCGCAGTTGGCGGGGAGGGGATGGGGGCTCCCGGCAGCACCTGGCCCAGGGTCATGCTGCGGAGCAGCTCTCCTCTCCCCATGCAGCTGCTGGGCTGAGGCAGAGAAATAGCTAAATGGCATTGATGAGCATGCATGCGTACTGGCGCTGGTGGGAGGGATCTACAGCACACGGCACATGCCGCCCCTAGAGAAAGTTGGATTTTTGCATCTCCCGCCGCTCAGCAGGACACACTGAGCATGTCTCAACGTGCGTCTCTACCTACAGGTGCTTCGTGCTCAGGGTGTCTCCGGCTGGAGGAATCTGGTACCCTGATACCAATGTAGCCCCTTGTATTTTTATGGAACCTTTATCAGCGGGACTACGTTTTCTAGCATCATAAAGACCGTTACCTGTGCCCCGGGATACAGGGCTAACACGAGGTCCTTGCATGTGACCTACTCAGCCAATGGGAAAGCAATGAACACGTGACTTGTGTGACCAATAAAACTGTGTGAATGGTGGATCTAGAGAGGGCACGAGGAGACACGTGCCTGAGGAGATGGACGCTGCAGAGCCTGCAGTATGTAAGGTCTGGCAGCGGAAACCAAGGTGGGCCTGGCAGCGGGAGGCTGGCCGGGACGTTGCAAGCGAGTGTGCAGATTGTTTAAGTGGAAACAGACCGGAGCAGTGCCGTGAGCGTGCGAATCCGAGGAAGCGCTGCAGAAGTAGGCCAAGACCACCTAGTAGTTTGGCGCCATCGCATTACCGAAGTGGGCTGTAGCCGCCAAGCAGTTTGGAGCAAAAGCTGTGATCAAAGCAGCCAGGCAGTTCGTGGTACAGGGACAGCAGTCTGTTAAAGCGGAGAGCTGACGGATCCTGGCGGTTCCTCCTGAGGCCTTGTGTGGCTGAATATTTTGGTAACCAGTACCCTCTACCCCTATCCGCTGACAGGGCACTCTTTCCTTCTACACTATTCAAGCTACCAAGCCAGCAAACAGATTCACTTGCAACCTTCTTGGGAGTGTCTGCTGGTATCGCATGTGTTATTCCATCTGAGGGCCGCAACGTTCATGTGCACCAACTAGATCCGCCAACTGCTAGGGCGAAGAGGAGGGTGGGATACAGGTTGTTTGGGAAGGAGTTGGGTCTGGTTAGAGTGTATTTGTGTGTTAGCTAGCCACTGTAATGCCTGTCTTTAATTGTCTTGTCGCTATTTTGAATACAGAGAAAGTGATTTATGTCCACATGCATGAAGCTGTTGTTGTTGGAGTGCTCTCTCCGATATATATACACAGTGCTTTTTTTCTGGAAATATAGGTGATGTACTCTCACGCCCGGGGAAAAACTGATTATTATGACTATTTTCATGTCCTCAAACAATTGTTGTAGTTCACTTAAAAGGAAGACACTATAAAAGGAAACCATATGTTTTAATGCTGTGTTCATTTAAATGAACTGCAACTATTGTTGTAACCCTATGGGGGTTATCCACTATGTGCATCTGTTGCAAGAAAAGTCTGTATTGCAGGGCAGTTAGCTGTTTTTTTTGGGGTTTTTTTTGCAACGATGGCACTGAGTGGATAATCCCCTAGAATTTGTGAGTACCACAGCAATGATACTCAGTTTTGCTGAGTATGTATGAACTCCACAGCAATGAAACTCACAGTAATGTGCAGTGTGTATGAGCTCCACAGCAATGAAACTCACTACCTCCTTACAGTGCCAGCTCCTCTGAGCACACTGCTTGCCTGACAATCCGCAGCTCTGGCAGATGTGTGTAAACACAAGAGCAGCCCCCCCTTGTCACTTACTGGGGGAGGGAGGGGGTTATCAGTCCCTACATACACTCCTGACAAACAGAAGCATTCAGGAGCAACATGAGCTGCCAAGCGCTTCCGATTCTCTGCCTGCCACTGTAGGAGGAGGGAGGAGCATCATGCGCTCTCCTGTTAGTTCTGGCTGGGGGTGAGGTGCCGGTACTGAGCGCAGTTGCCATGGAAAAGAATCACCTCTCGCGAGTAGATGACTATACAATGGGGATGTGTACAAAAGCATGGCAACACCTGCATAAATTCAAATGCAGATTGTCATGCAATTTAAATATCATTTACAGTTAGACATTTTTACAGAGCCAGCCTGAACCCCACCGTAACAAAGCAAATTGAACAACAAATGCTTATGCCGGCTATTGAGATGTAGTGTATGATGCAGTATATGCATCGCTGGAGTCTAAACACACCCTTCACCTTTCCAACCTGGTGTTTAAGAGCTTTTCTGGGAAGCTGCCACCCTATCTGAATAGACGGCTTCCCCCAGCAGCTCCCTCATCCTATAACCTCCGATCCAGGACCAGCACCTTACTTGCAATACCACAGTACAAAAAGACAGTGGCTTGGTCCTCAATTTCCTACAGAGCACCACAGTTATGGAATAACCTCCCAGACGCCGTCAAATCTTCCCCCAGTCTAAAGTCCCTTAAGAGCTCCCTATTAACATACCTCAATGCGGAATGCACTTGTAAACATGTAACATAATGACTATTTCCTACATATTTATTTTCTGTTAATCTGTATATTTGTGTTGTTTTTTTTATATCTTACAGTTGTTACAGAAATACAAACTAATAAAATGCAACATTTTAATGTTCTTGAACCCAGGACGTACTTGAAAACGAGAGAAATCTCAATGTACCCTTCCTGGTAAAATCCTTTATAAATAAATAAAATTTCGTAGCGCTTTACACTGGGGGAGCACAAACCTGAGATGTAAACAAATGAGGAAAAGACAACCCTGCCCATAGGATAGCTGTCCAGGTAATACAGCACTTTACGAGATCGAACATACCGAATGAGTAGCCGTGTTGTAGAATGGTGAACACTCCATTGTTTGGTGAACTCTAGTGTCACATGCGCATGGTATACTAGTTTTAATTTACATATTAATCATTTCTTTATTATAAATAAATAGAAGTAAAGAATATACATTTAGAACACAACAGATATTTTTTTTTTATTTTTTTTTAAAAAAGGAGTGCATTTATAATCTGAAAGGGCCAAGTGTAAACCCTAAAAGCTACTACAACCAAGTATAAAAACCATGCCTTCTTGGTAATTTTATAAAATCCGTAACGTTAATCAAAATACTATACCATAAAGGGCATATTCTTCTGTACTTTCCTTGGAGGTCGAAGGAGACGAGAAAGAGTGAAGAACTGTCCAAGAGATTCATAAGCACTTTCCACCAAACCAGATATCATTTCAAGATCCATTTTTGTGAGAGGAATGGTATATCCGCTTTCATTTGTATTTGACAAAAAAATACTACATTCTTGTTTGTCTACTTTTTACCATGGTAGGTTTTACAAGGACACATATGGACTTTCATGATAGTAGGAAACTAACCTTAATATGTGAGACATTATACCTAAATTGGAAGTATGATGGGAATTTGTTTTGAAGGAAAAATCTATATTTTTCTTGTCTGTGTATAGCACGGGGCAAATTCTTACTATAAATAGGATAAAAGGAGACAAGCTGAATGCACTGAACGTGCAAGGGACATGAGCAGGTCTATCTGAAACAGAGCAAGACAGAATAGCTTTTTGTTTATCTAGGTCAGTCATTTTCATTCCTTTTTTATCTTGTGAAATACAGACCAGGCTCTGGAATTGTCAAGGTGCAATATCCGTTCCTAAAAAGCAGTGGCGTCACTAGGGTTGGTGTCACCTGGTGCGGTAACTTATGGTGTCACCCCCCCCGAGTTTTACAGATTTTTTTTAACTACTCTTACTCATAAATCAGTACTCCCATATAAACACTGAATGCTCATGCACAGCGCACATTACTGTGAGGTTTATTGCTGTGGAGCTCTCGCATATGTACACACACAAATTTTGGCGAACTGCCAGCAAGTACAGTGCCTGTTCGAAGGCAGTGAAAGTGAAGGCACACATGGATATATATTGCCCCCAGCAGCTCTGGATATATTACCCCCAGCTCACATATGGATATATTACCCCCAGCTCCCAATTCTATATTGCCCCCAGCAGCTCACCCATGGATATATATTGCCCCCAGCAGCTCAAACATGGATATATATTGCCCCAGTAGCTCACACATTAATATATATTGCCCACAGTAGCTCACACATTGATATGTATTGCCCACAGTAGCTCACACATTGATATGTATTGCCCCAGCTCACACATGGATATATAGTACCCCAGCACACACATGGATGTATAGCGCCCAGCTCACACATGGATGTATAGCGCCCAGCTCACACATGGATGTATAGCGCCCAGCTCACACATGGATGTATAGTGCCCCTGCTCACACATGGATGTATATTGCCCCTGCTCACAGATGGATGTATAGTGCACAGCTCACACATGGATTTATATTGCCCAGCTCACACATGGATTTATATTGCCCAGCTCACACATGGATTTATATTGCCCAGCTGAAACATGGATATATATTGCCCCAGTAGCTCACACATTAATATGTATTGCCCACAGTAGCTCACACATTGATATGTATTGCCCCAGCTCACACATGGATATATAGCGCCCCAGCTCACACATGGATATATAGCACCCCAGCACACACGGATATATAGCACCCCAGCACACACATGGATGTATAGCGCCCAGCTCACACATGGATGTATAGCGCCCAGCTCACACATGGATGTATAGCGCCCAGCTCACACATGGATGTATAGCGCCCAGCTCACACATGGATGTATAGCGCCCAGCTCACACATGGATGTATAGCGCCCAGCTCACACATGGATGTATAGCGCCCAGCTCACACATGGATGTATAGCGCCCAGCTCACACATGGATGTATAGTGCCCCTGCTCACACATGGATGTATATTGCCCCTGCTCACAGATGGATGTATAGTGCCCAGCTCACACATGGATTTATATTGCCCAGCTCACACATGGATTTATATTGCCCAGCTCACACATGGATTTATATTGCCCAGCTCACACATGGATATATTTCAATTTGCCCCAGCAGCTCACCCAATTCAGGACTCGAGTCGGGAGGCAGGTGCGGCTGAAAAAAAAGGCGCCAGTGAGCTGTAGGGTGGGCTGCCGCTGATGACTCACTCGGCAGAGACGTCAACGTCAGCCCATCAGACAGCCGGCGCGCCGCTCCCTCTGGCGTGTGACGTCAGAGGGGGTGCGATCAGCCGCCATGTGATGCCCTTAGGGTGACACCCGCGACTTTGTTTTTGAACCGGCCGCTGGCCGCCGCACTGCAGGTTACTAACTTTGGTCCACTTGTATGTAGTATTAAGGTTATTAACATTCTAGTCAATAAACCCGCCTACTACTTAATTGCTCCACTTATTGTGCAACTGGGCACCAGTGTGTCATGGCACAGTTTAAATTCACCGATTTGGGTTTTACAGCATATTTCTAGTTCCAAGCAAAGCACGTTGGGCAACTACCAATTATTGAATATTAAAAACAAACCATGTGGGTCTCAAAAACCATTTTAAAAAAACAGTAGCATTGTTAAACGTCAGAAGGCAAAATGCATAACTCAAGTCAGACAAATTTCTGTTTACGTACTTCATAAGTGAATGGATGTTATGGTTTTGCCAAGGTGAATATCAAATACATCTTGGGGTTTCTGGTCTCTCCTAAATCCGCTTTTAGATAATCCCTTGACCACTCTAGGGCAGTATTACAATGTTGGTGCTAACTTAACCAGAGCGGTTGTAAACGTAAACCCTCCATAGGCTATAATGGCTCTGGGAAGTTTACAACAGCTCTGGTTAAGTTAGCACCAACTATGTAATATGGCCCTAGGTGTTTAAGATCATCGCTTAATTTAATATGGGGAGAGGAATGGCACCTTTTCAGTATTTTTTTTTTTTTATTAAAGACAGAAGCAACATATAAATTATTTGTCATAGAAATGTTCTCTTTGCTCTATAGTTCCTCATTTTTATTATTTCTTTGTTGAGGATATTGATCCAGACTGGAGTTGAAGCAATCTGTTACAAACCATTCAGTCACATACAGCAAGTGAGAACGTTAAATTGGTAAGTGCAATAGCTGTTCAAACCTCGGCATTGTATGTTTGATTCACGGCAAGTCAACCTCCCCATTAATCTTTCCAAGGTTGATATAAGACGTTCAAAATAGATTTAGCTCGGACGAAGCTGGTCTTCACACAAACTAAACACGTGTCAGCCATTGTTTTGTTAAATAAATGTAATGTCTTTAGTCACAGGGCAAGCTAAGAAATCGTACAAGTGGCAAGGGCGAATTTAGCAAGTTGGCAATATGCTGTAACTGGATTGTCTGGCAAGACTATAGCTTTTTGTGTGCGTTTTGGTGTGCACAGGAATATGGTGGCCCGGTAATGGTACTCGTTAGGAAACCCAATTGTGCTTATAGGGAGGCAGATAATTTCTCTGAACAAGTTGTGATTCTATGCTAAACAGAGTGGTTGAATATGGATAGGTTAGAGGTGACTCCCCCCAATTAACAATAGTTTAAAGCAATGAATAAACTGGAAACTTGGCAAGTACAAAGCAATAATTGAAATAGAGGTGATTTTTTTTCTGCCACTATATATAGCCCAAGTAACCATCTACAATCAAGTGAATAAAGCTGCTCTTAAGCTGCCCGTAATATATTGATTGCCTTGATTCTGTTGTGGTTTTAACACGTCTTGAGATTGATATAATAAAGTTTTAATTTTAACCAAATCCCATACTGTTGGAGTGTTCTACACATTGAGGGAACCACTGATTGTCTGAATAAAAAGACGTCCCATTATGTTAGGGGATGCCAACCTCCAGTAAGCCAGTGATCTGGTTAAATGATAAGAACCTAAGGTGGTCTTTGGAAAGAAAATCACAATGTAATAGAGTATAATTATATAAAACCTTTGTTCCCATTATCAGTCTTGCACAAAATCTCCCTTTGTCAAAAAAAAGAAAAAAAAATCTAATGAAAGATTAAATTAAAATGTGCACAGTGTGTGCTCATGATCTTATGGGAAAGAAATATCAGGAATAAGAAGGAAATTATCTATTTCAAGAAGCCACTTGTGATGCTGGCGTAGACACGTACCTGAAATAGCAAAGGTGGCACTTGTTTCTTTGCCAGGTGGGCTTGAACATGATCTACAGCTTGCTTAGAAAACGGCTATGAGGGCAAAAAGAAATATATTAAAATTAAGAACGAGATGGAGATATATATATACACACATATACATACATACACGCACATATATATATACATACATACATACATACTCGCACATGAAATAATATCGTGGACAGGAGAATCATTTTAATATCACCCAGAATAAATTGTGGTTCATATTAATCTAAAAGTCATGGCAAAGGTCTGTTTAGATAACATATAGAGCATGAGACAAGCAGCCATCAGATGTGTAAAAGATGTATAGAAATAAATATGACAGTGGTACTTCCCGGCCCCATGCGCTACATTTTTTGTTCTCACCTATGCATGTTCTACCTAACAAACTAATGGATTTCTCCCAGTCATTCATTTGGTCTAATCTACACTTCTTTCATCAGATAACGGCCTTCTTCAGTAGCTCACCCTCTATATAGTACATCCCAGATTCCTTCACAAGGACAAATTCCCATTTCTTTATCCAGACCAAATTCTCTCAAATCTCCTAAGGTTTCATCTGTTCTCAATTCCAAATCCTTCCAGTTTGCACCCACTAAATTGGATATGATGGTCAATAAGTTAAAGGATTGAACTATTGAATTGCTATATTATATATTCTAAACTAATGCGCCTAGACCTTACTGCCAACCCAGACATTGCCGATAAACCACCTTCCAGCTCAGTGTTACTACCAGCTTTAAAATGTAAGAGCTAACCCACATTTTTTGGGTAATCGGTTTAAATGAGCTAAACCATGTGCAGTTAACTTTAGAATTTGTAACGGTAATGCTCCATTTGGCCACCACATTGTTGTAATCCTCATAAAAACAGTAAGTGAATATGCATAATAATCACATAATTAACAACTATGATGGCGCTTCCAAACAATCCATATTAAAGTTAGCATACTAACATGAGAGCTTAAAAGAATAAAAATACGATTGCCATAGTTTAGAACTTAATATTCTTTTTGTGTAAACTGAATATAGTATTGCGGAATTAAGATGTAAAGAAAAAAGTTACATGAAAACACACAAAGTAATAAACCACAACTTTGCAACACACATTGAACCTTACAGGCAACATAAAGTTGGAATATTTTAGCTGCTTAAAGAATATGACTTCCAAATTTGGATTATCAAAAAAATATTTAAGAAAGATATCTAAAGCAGAGAAGAATTGGAATGGTCTTAGAAAGAAAATGAGATTTTAGAAAGAACATCAGGGTTATTCAGAGAGCGGTGAAAACCAGGAGAACCTGTAGGAGGAGAGAACAATCTAGACCAAATGGCCAATTTGGAAAGTGAGATAAAAGGGAGAATTGTTCTGATTTGACTATTTTGACCTAAAATTTTCACTTCTCCAGTCATTCTCCTGAGTTTCACCTTTCTTTGAATAGACCTGCATGTCCACAGAGACCTAACACATGTTTATACAAAATAAGGAGCAAACTCCCTTTATCAGATAGAAAAGGTTCAGTAGGGTATGGTTATAACAAAGAAGCCGTAAAGCCTCTATCAATGTGATTAAATCCCAAGGGCAGTCAGCAAAATGAAGAGCTGATTCTATCTGACCATTTATTATACGAAGCAATTTGTTAGTGACAACACAATTTTGTTATACATTCCCTAGAGCAAACATGCTCACAGTTTATAGCACACAGAGGGCAAAAGGGACTAACTCAAACCGGCAGTGCATCGCTCTGGATCTGTAAATTATTTTTGGTCTAGCACAAAATCATTAGAGTCGGCCAATCCATTCATAGATCGGTAGTTTAATCTACTGATATGTTCTTCTATTCGATGAATTAGAAGAGTCTTGTATTCATGAGGTGAGTGACTATTGTATGTGTATCCTTGCCCAGGAACATTCCAAGTTCCTTTGAGTGACAGTTTAATGTATCTGCCTTGAATGTTTACTTTTCCCAAAGTTGTAAAAGTGGTGTATTTAGCTGGGAAATACCACTGGCATTCCTTAAGGAGTGGAGTATAACCGGTGGAAAGAAATGGATGTTCCTACCAAAGGATCCGTGTTTACAACTTTGTTCTACTACTGGACTTTTTCTAGACCTTACAAATTCAACACATCCACACCAGAGTTTTATGGAGAAGATGATCTGACAGCTCTACGCCATCTTGACACATAATATGTGCAACAAATGTTTTATAAGCCTGGAAGGGGCATTGAGCGGCTTTCAATATGTAATCAGGTGAGTAATTCGTGGGCCAAGGAGTTGCACTCTAGACAGCCATATCAACATTTACAGAAACACACCCAATCAGTATCCGATTTTGTTAATATGGAATTGACAAAAAAATATGGTAATAAGGAAGAACAATTAGATTTTTCTAAGGCCTGGGTCAGACAAGCGTCTTTGGAGAGCGAAAGGAACATACATGAGAGTGGATGTTCCTTCCACTCAAAGCCCGTCTGGCCACATCGCTGAGCGCATTGAGTGTGCTCAGCGCTGCAAGGTTCGATCCTCCTATGGAGGATCATGCTTTGCAGCCCCATCAATGTGCTTCTAGCGTTTTGTAAGAAAATACATTTGCAATGTGGACATATGAATACATAACTGTAAGTAGCAGACTTTAACACCAATTAAACTAATGATACTCATAATCATGGGTGTTCACAGATATTACAACATTTGTCGGAAGTCAATTTAAATAATTTGCATACACTAATAAATACGGCCAAGCTTTCAGAAGGAAAACCATATGTGTGTCAGGGACGTCAAATGTTCATAAATGAATGGCTTGCTGTCAGAGATACAGACTCTTCGAGTTCCAAGAAAGTGTTCAAGCTTCATCCTCATAGTATTTCAAGATACTACTTCAGAATAATGTAAAATATATATTATATGAACTTTTCCTGCTGAAACAGAAAACCGAGTTCTTCACTGTGCCAAATTGATTTTGTATTTTGCTGCTACAGGAATAACCGAGTGCTTTCCATTTAGAAATTCTAGAAGGCTGAAAAGAAAGCTTTAAGAAAATTCTGACTGAAAGATGTTGGGATGAAAGAGAATACTTACATGAGAACAAGATAGTAGCTCTTTCATTATATATGTGTCATAAATCTGTCGACTTCTACAGAGGCGGTCCTCCTCAGAATCCAGCTTCTCGTATTCTTTTATCTGAAATGGAAGGCAGTTTGATCAGAGATACATTTGGCCAGTGACATTTTTCCTTTTTGTCATTTATTTTTGTATCACGATTTTGCTATATTTATTAATTCTTATCTACAGATATTGACAGATTTTATACAGGGTTGAAGTGCACAAATACATTTACTAGAAACTGCAGATGAAAGAGATTCCAGAGACATCATTACCAAAGACCATTATGAAAAACTGGATATTCAGCAGGCAATAGCTGACAAATGGGATGTGACAGATCTCAGTATCCCGATAGGTCACATCTGTCATTGCCGCTTCCTTGCAGGACCCCCCTGTTCTACCCAGCCAGACTCTGTGCCTTTCTCCAGTCCTCAGACAAAGCTCAAAGACCGGGACGTAGAGAGCCTGCTAGCATCCCCCCGAAATAAGACAAGGCTGTAGATCTGGGGTCTTTCACGGCCAGAATGGAAATCTTAATTGGGGACAGGCACACAAACTGCTAAGGTCAAATATATGGGTCGTTTACCTACACAAAACCTCGCCTAGGAAATGTTTTGAGAATTTCTCAGGTTTAAGGCTAGGGTCAGACTGAGGCAGTGCGAACGCGCGTTCTGGCGCACTTAATCACGGCCGTGCTAGCAGCAGATGCCGGGCAATGACGGCCAATATACGAAGTACGGTCGCACAAAAGTCGGCTGCGCAACGCAAGTGGAAAATGAACGCATTTTTTCGAGAACGTGAAACCGCAGTACTGACTACAGAGTGCGCTGCGCCCGCTAAGGGCGTGTTGCGTGATTAGGAGACGTCAGACGCTGCACACGTCCGGCCAACATAACGTCCAGATGCAAAAGTGTTTTATTGATGATCCGTACAAAATCACGCACGAAAATGCATAGTATGACCACTATCACGTATTCTGTGAAAAAATACGTCCATTGTTCGAACGCACTTTTCACAGACAACATAAACAATGCGTTCGTCTGACCTAGCCTTAGTCCCTTTTGCTTCTTGGAATGTGAAACATAATTAGATTAGGTACAGACAGTGAAATGCACATTGCATAACATTTCTAAATGAGGCAGGACAATAGGCAATCATGATAGACAAACAGAGTTTAAAACAGATAACAGGGCAGTGTTTGCCTGATGAAGAAGATTAACAACTCAAATACACAGCAGATAAAACATGGACCATACAATAGACCGATAACATTATTCATGCATAACTCCGATTGCATACACACCCTGCACCCCAAGTCCAAATGACGCAAGTCACAGGGGGGTAATCGCCCCCTGGGCCACAAGCATACAGGATTTGTGGGCCACCGCTTCCCAACTTCATTCTCCTGTTGGATAATTGCAGCATGAGGTGCGTTGAACCGTGTACACATACACACACACAGGGCTAAATTACAATCCTAGTGTTAAAACACGGGCGCAAGGGAGGAAAAACTGGGCCCGCGTTTTAACGCTGGATTACAATGCAGGCGCAAAAAATGCTGCCTGCATTGTTACTGCGCATAACCCCCAGGATGCTCACGGCAGCGCTGAGCGCAGCCGCCAGCCGCGAGCATCCCCTCGATGGAGTCCATAGGACTCCATTGAGTTTCCCCCTGCCAGTCACATGACCAGCCGGTCGGCGTAGTGATACGCAGGGAAAGACTGGGGGGACTTTTTCCCCCAGTCTTTCCCTGCTCCCGCCGGACGGAGGAGGTGGTTGGAGCCGCAGTCCTCGTCGCGGGACAGGAGGGGAGTATATGATTAATTTTTATTTTTTTTGGGCTGGTGTTGATTCTATGGAAGCGGAATCCGTTAACACCAAGTCCTGGCTCTGGTTACATTTTTGCTAACCACAGCCAGACGATTAACAGTTTGCGCTCCCCATGTTAAGTATAGGGAGCACAAATTACAGTAACCTCACGCTGAAAAGCGCAAGGTACCAAACGCAAACGGGTTACTTAACCCGTTTGCGTTTGGATTGTAATATGCGGTAAACACCGGAGCAAACGTTAACGCTCACGCAAGTGAGGGTTAACGTTTGCGTTAAGAGTGTAATGTGGCCCCAGGAGAGCATCTTCCATAGAGTTAAATTTCTCGTTTATTGGGGAGCTAAAAGCAGGCACTAGAAGTTACAATAATGTTTATAGAAAGAATATTTCATTGAATTGTTGTTTGTTGCCATGGGTTGCTTCCCTAGTACACGTTATGATCTATTATAAGACAATAAAAACTTAATGTGTACATAGACGTGAATTGTGAGATAATATAATCAACAATCAGATGCATAGGTTATCTGTAATATTATTATGGATTATGTAACCTTGAATAAACGTGCATTGTATATTTGATTTCAGCAATGCATCTGGGGTTTAGTATTTTGTTAAAATTGTCTGTGTATTTAAGCCCCATGAAAAAACCTTGACAGTCCATGAAGACCTGGGTCCTGTTATTTTATTAATTGAACAGTGTTTCTGCAATGCCATTATGAGGTCACTCCACCAACGTCAAAAAGAGGTTTTGGGGAAAATGGAAAGAGGTTATGGTAGAATGAAGCAGGGTGTCAAAGACATTGCTGCAAAGTTTATGAGATTAGCAGTTGAAAGAAGGGACACGGGAGCCTCGATTTACCAGGAATGTGAAAGTTTGCATTCCAAAAAGTAGAAATAATTTGCCATTCTATTTTTATGCCTTCCATGAAAAGTCTGAAGAACATTTACAGTATATTAAACACGAAGGGAAAAACCAAACAGACTCAATGGGCCAATTTAGCTATTCCAAAGCTGCTTATACTAACTTAAAGCCAACCATACAGTAATAGTAGCCAGGCACAATATTCTATCCAGATATTATAGAAACGTCAGAAAATCTGTCAGCAACCTAGCTTCGGGGTTTGTCCAGCCCCGAACGAAGCCTCGAAAATGCTTCATGGATAGTACATAGTGTGTCCCTTCTTCCTTGAAGAAAACAGGTCACATTGAGATAATATAGCAACCTAGACAGTTACATACAGGCAAGATTGTTTATCCGATGTTAACTTCATATGCAAAGCGATTATATAATACATCCGTGCGCAAAATACATTTTAAGGTGACACGGTCATGAGTCATACAACTTGCCATCACTTTAAATAGGATTAAATTCGATCTGTACATTGTTCTGCCCAATGTTTTAATTCCGTAGCATATATGCTTCCACCCACACCCATTACTCATATTGGCATAGAGCTGTGCACTGGTGAGTATGCCAACGTGTGGTGATCGGTTTGACCAAGAAAGGAAGTTCAGCTTTTTGTGGCCTTTTCACAGCTGATGTGCCAAGGTCAACACAGGATACAATGGAACACTGCGGTATTCAAATAATACTCCATGCACATTAACGCTTAGTACTAAATATCCAACAGCTGTGGCTCTTACATTTCAATCTAAACCTATTACATAGAGAAGGCCCAGGAACTACAATTAACACTAGTGTATAAGCTACATTGTAACAACTTGGGTTGCCATTTCTACTGTTTGCAATAATGACAAATTACGAAAGTAGATTAATTTACTTATCAATTTTCACTTTTGCACATGGGAGGTTTCTAGACCAAGCGTTGTTTAATAAACTTCAGGCGACACATTAAAGTGGACGCCTCTCATTTCCCAAGGTTGAGAAGAATGCATACTGACTTATTGAATGGTCCAGATGGAGAAAGGGCATCTTGTAGACCTCCAAGACTAAACAAGCAGCTTACATGTCACTACTTGGGGAATTACATAGATGAAAAATTTTAAAAAAGTCAGTGGAAACAATTGCCATTTTCTCTGACTTTCCCCAATTAAAAGACACAAACTAACCAAAACAATGTTTATACTAACATACCAAAAGAATCAGAGTGTAAAAGTAACTCTAGGGCATTCCCCTTCTCCCATGCTATTTTTAGTTCAACATTTCAAGAAATAAAGTAAACTGTGTTACAAAACACTATCCCTTTCACAGGGCTATGGATAGAATGGTGTGCTTCTTACTAGACTCGCACAAATGTGATAAATGAAGTTTTCATGTATGGCAGTTCCAAACCATTTTAAGCCAGCCATGTAATTAATTTTACCTGGTCTTTGTAGTGTATATTTGTGTAAGAAAATATAGCATCCACGTCCATGAGAAGGCGCATCTTTTTTTGCATGCTGGTTGCCATCACCCCTCAATTACAACTATGCTGTAGTTGTCATCTCCACTGCACTGGTGCCAGGGACGTGCAGTAAGGGGCGGCAGGTGAGGCAGGGCCTCCCCTGCCATAATTCCATTAAGTGGGGACTGTTAATTTTTAAAATAAAACCCGCTATAGAGAAAAAAAAATTCACATTGTCTCTGCTCCTTCGCTTTTTTTTTTTTTGGTCGCCGGCTGTGTGTGAATCATCACACGGCAGCCTGCTCTGAGTCTATGCAAATTGTGTAGCTCAAGATGGCTAATAGATTCATTGAATTCTGCAGGGTGCGTCTGGCGCTGTCTACTTCCTGAATCTATGCTCTTCAGTGCCTCAGAGAGGCACTGAGAGCAATTGAATTGCTTGGATCAATGGGAAAGCACCAATGATCAAGCAATTCAAAAAAATGCCTCCATAGGATGCAGGCCTCCCATGCTTTTACAGGACAGTCATGTGACTGTCCTCTTCAGTCATGGGGGCGTGCCACGGGGCTGTGTGCCTGGAGGTACTTCCTGGAGAGCAGCAAAAGATCCTGGGGAGCACCGACAGCAGCCTGATCCTGGGGAGCACCGACAGCAGCCTGATCCTGGGGAGCACCGACAGCAGCCTGATCCTGGGGAGCACCGACAGCAACCTGTTCCTGGGGAGCACTGACAGCAACCAGATCCTGGGGAGCACTGAAACGGAACCTACGCAACCCGTGTATATCTGGCTGTGATACTAGTTAGTGCCTTACCAGCCACTGACCTCACCTCAAGTCACCGACTGGTACATTATTTGCCATCTCATGTTATCTTATTGCCTACAAGAATTTAAAATGTCAGTTCTGAATGCTGTATATGCAATTTGCACTACTTGACATACGGTAGAAGCTGCACAATCTGAAAGGTTTATAACAGTCCTAACCTCAACATCTGAGGAAAGTGATTTAGGGGTTATTATTGCAGAGGATCTAAGGGTAAGTAGTCAATGTAATAGAGCAGCAGGAAATGCTGGCAGAATGCTTGGTTGTGTAGGGAGAGGTATTAGTAGTAGGAAAAGGGAAGTGCTCATGCCACTGTACAGAGCACTGGTGAGACCTCACTTGGAATACTGTGTGCAGTACTGGAGACCGTATCTCCAGAAGGATATAGACATCTTAGAGAGAGTTCAGAGAAGGGCTACTAAAATGGTGTACGGCTTGAAGGAGAAAAGTTACCAGGAAAGGCTTAATGATCTTAACATGTACAGCTTGGAAAAAAGACAAGACAGAGGAGATATGATAGAAACATTTAAATACGTAAAGGGAATCCACAAGGTAGAGGAAGGAAGTATATTTAAAAGGAAACAAAGTAGCAAAACGAGAGGACATAGTCTTAGATTAGAGGGGCAAAGGTTTAAAAGTAACATCAGGAAGCATTATTTTACTGAGAGGGTGGAACAGCCTTCCAGTTGAAGTGGTAGAGGCCAAACCCGTGATTGAATTTAAGCAGGCATGGGATAGGCATAAGGCTATCCTAAACAAAAGATAAATCCAGGTAAAGTATCCATGTAATTGGGGATAGATGGGCCGAAAGAAACATAGAAAATGTCGGGAGATAAGAACCTAAGTGTTGTTCTTGATTTTTGCTGCAGAAAGGGAGTGAAATCTATTTCACAGTCGCACATCCTTTCAGCACATGCAACAGATCGTACATCTGCGTTACATTTTCTAAAGAAAGATAACAATAGTATAATATTCAGTCACTGATAGATAAGTTATTGGTTTGACAGGAGTGGCGCGTGCCAAGTTTGTATCAAAATAGAGGTTATTATTTAGAATAAAATAAGCTCACTGGTGCTTACAGAAGCAGAGATGATGCAGAGTGACACTTGCCATAAAAGGACACGAGCATAACAACTCAGCATATGCAGAAGTAATTGTGTTTTGTATGTATTAACTCCATTGATGCCACATGGGCCTTGGTACGCAATGCTGTATGGCTTATCCCCGGTTGAGCAGGCATCCAGCGAGTTAAGAGGCTGATGCATGCATAGAAGTCCTTTTTTTACCATGGCAACAGATTGCAAAGACAGATGAAATCAACCCGGCCTGTTTCACAGCGTACTGTACCCAAGGCTTCTTGCTGCTGCTGCAATCTAATAAGCGAGAGGAAAGCCCTGTGTTCATCGGAGCCGTCAAGAAAAGGTGGATTTCCCCAAACATGGGTGAGTAAACAAAATTATTATGCAGGAATAAAAACATCTTTTTGGACCGCCATCGTATCTCCAAAGGAGGATTACCATTTACCAAGAGAAAATGGTTACATTTTAATGTAACCAAGGAAGCAGAAACTTTGTAGGTATTCTCGAAGACCTCAAATGTCTTGATACGTAGGAGAAGCCTTTCAGTTTGAGTAAATGTGACCATCTGATGATACAACATGGTGAGAGTACTCATGATCAATGTCATCAAAAAAAGAACGCCAATAACTTATACTTGAATTCACAACACTTTAGTCATTGGGTATTTCGTCTTTACACGCACGTTCTTCTCTATTAATCAAGTAATGAGGGCTGCCTAGATCCTAAATGAACGAAAAGGACTGTGGACTGGAACCGGAAGTCCCAGTGGACACCATAATAGAAGGTCTGTACAGCGGTGTCCCGAGGGGGGGGCGGGGTGCGGCCCTCACCGGGTGACACCACCCCCTAGGGTGACACCCTAAAAAAAAAAAAAAAAAAAAAGTATTTTACCAGGAAGGATACATTGAGATTTATCTCATTTTCAAGTATGTCCTGGGTAGGCAAGACCTTGGCTGGCACTTTCCAGGGGGCAGAAAAAAAAACACTACTAAAAGGGGTTATTCACAGAGCACCGAAATGACGCTGACATTTCTGTGTTCTGTTGTTCCCCACAGTTCGGGGAATCAAATCTCCCCACCCTGCGGTGAATTCACTATTCACTGCAGGGTCCCGGAAGTGCTGGGAATCGATTGCCGAATGCCACCGCAAACCCGTCAGATAGCTGCCGCAAACATGTTCGACAGCCACCAAACACAGCCTACAAGCTGCTGGACACAGCGCTGACCAACTGCAATAAAATGTATGGTTGCACCGATACCGATACTAGTATCTTTACCGGGTACTACAGGAGTACTTGGTACTAGTGCAGTACCCCCGATATTTCCCCCCTATACCAGAAGCCGGCATTGAGCCGGCATCCGAGGGGCTGGGGCGACTGTCCGAATGCTCTATTGGCATTCGGACAGGCTCCTGCAGCTGCTCACCGCGTTCATACTTACCTTCCTGAGCAACGCCGGGAAAGTCTTCGCACATGCGCTCGTTGGAAGGCCCCCAGCCGCGATTACGTGGTCGCGGCTGGGGGCCTTCCAACGAGCGCACACGCGGAAACTTTCCCGGCGTTGCTCAGGAAGGTAAGTATGAACACAGTGAACAGCTGCAGGGCCTGTCCGAATGCCGATAGAGCATTCGGACAGGCACCTGGCACTCACTGTGTTCATACTTACCTTCCTGAGCGACGCCGGGAAAGTTTCAGCGCGTGCACTCGTTTGAAGGCCCCCAGCCGCGATCACGTGGGACACACGTGATTGCGGCTGGGGGCCTTCCAACGAGCGCACGCGCGAAGACTTTCCCGGCGTCGTTCAGGAAGGTAAGTATAATCGCAGAGAGTGCCAGGTGAGCTGGGGGGCATTATCCACGAGCTGGGGGGCATTATCCACGAGCTGGGGGGCATTATCCACGAGCTGGGGGGGCCAATCCATGAGCTGGGGGGGCCAATCAATGAGCTGGGGGGCAAATCCATGAGCTGGGGGGGCCAATCCATGAGCTGGGGGGCAAATCCATGAGCTGGGGGGGCCAATCCATGAGCTGGGGGGGGCAAATCCTTGAGCTGGGGGGCAAATCCATGAGCTGGGGGGTATTATCCATGAGCTGGGGGGCAAATCCATGAGCTGGAGGGGCATTATCCATGACCTGGGGGGCATTATCCATGAGCTGGGGGGGCATTATCCATGAGACCTGGGGGCATATCCATGTGAGCTGGGGCATTTTTATAGGAGGTCTGTTCTTATTGGAAAGATCATAAAATAAAAGTATCGGTACTCGGTCTTAAAAAAGTGGTATCGGTGCATCCCTAATAAAAAGCCATCAAGCCGCCGGACGTGTAAAAAAATAAAATAAAAAACAATTGACAGTGTCAAATTTGAAACGCTGTTTTGAAAAAAACTACTAAACGAAAAATGTCTGGAATGAACATATATGATCCTATGAATGATAATAAAAAGGTCTGTTACAGAAAAGAATCTATTTTTTTTAAAAGATTGCTGAAAAAAAGTGTGAAAAAATGCCTTAAAAGATACAACAAAAAAAAACCATCAAATAGTACCTTTTTGCTGCTGATTAAAATAATAAACTGTTTATTAGATAGTGAATTAAAATGGGAATATTTTTAACATTGAAACCTATGGGATTCGCCTGAATAAACCTGCCGAATGATAACACCGAGCAGCAGGGCATTTCACTGACATTTCTCTGCTGTCTCGTGTCTCTGAATAGATTAACTTTTGCTTCTCTATGGGAATTTCACTGCCGCCGAACAGATACCGTATTTGCTGGCAATTCGCCAAAAACTTTGTGTGTCAGCATATCACAGAGCTCCACATCAATAAACCTCACAGTAATGTGCGCTGTGTATGAGCATTCAGTGTTATATGGGAGTTTTGATTTATGAGTAGGTGCAATTAAAAAAATATTTTTTGTAAAACTTGGGGGGGGGGGTGACATCATGAGTTACCGCACCAGGTGACACCAACCGTAGGGACGCCACTGGGACTGTACAGCACTAGGTGTCAGATGTCATAGGGTGGCTTTGAACAAGATACATTTTGTTATCACCTAGTTTCAAACATACGAGTTGAAAACCGGATCCTAAAGATGAACTGGTAAAAGAAAACACAAGCTTATTAAATATAGGAAGTACTGTGTGACTTTGCTTCAATGGACCATTAACAACAAAAACTAAAGCCTTGATTGAAGGCCTAGTACATGTCAATGGGACAGCAATGCGGTTACAGAATTAGAGTAGTAACAGAGAGCGTTGTGGCTGTCAGGGGCATCTCTGGACATTGGTTTTGTATGAAATCTTATTGATGAAACAGAGCAACAAAGTACAGAGATGCCAAGCACCAGAAGCATTCATCTCGTCCAGGTTCTTTTTCAATCTAAAAGGCAAAATTATATAATTATGCAATTTCTACTGTTTGAGGATTACTAGGCATGAACTCAAAAACACGAAAATTATTTGGTACATGACACGGTCAATTACAGGTTTTCACTTTTGTAATGTCCAATTTCATGCATTAATTAACTGCTATACATTGTTAATTTTTCCATAGCTGACAAAGTGTTTTTACTTTTCATACAGTAAAAAGTGTTATTTAAGGTCATAGTCTTGTATTGTTTTGGGGGGAGTAATTATTTTTATTTAACCTATTAAGGCCGCGGCCCATCCTGATGTCAGGTGGACTTAAACAATGCACTGCAGTATAGCACACCCCGCAATGTTCTGATCATCCTTCGGCCTGCGTCTCTTCCCAAGTGGCCAATCAAAGTCATTGGCTGTAGTGGGACTGCCCGAGTTCAGGCAGGCGCAAGACCAGAAAGCCACCAGGATGACATAGTATACCAAGCAGCACTAGGGGGCTAATACATGTATATATATTTAATTATGTAAAACCGCATTAGTTTTTAGTTTTTGCAGAAAAAAAAAAGCTATGCAATTTGTTCAGTTTTCCTGCGTTATCACATGAAGCCCGATACGGACATTAACCAGCTTGCAATGCAAAGAGTAAAACGTAAATAAACTACTCGTTCATTAATATGTACAGTGAAGCATGAGGGGAGGGAATTGCCCAAGTAAATTCTTTCAGTATATGGAGAGGAGCATGTTTGATCCAAATTCTGGGAAAATATCCGCAGTAGTACTTGCCATTATTTTGCAAGAGTTTCTTCCTGAGAAATGTTGGTTGAGGACACTACAGGGACAAGTTTAATAGCGCCAAATGCTCGGAGCTGTAAACTTTAGAAGAACCATGGCATGATGTACCAGAGGGAATTTGATAATTGATTTTATTACGGTCAGTCTATGACAAGAAAACATGTTCCTTACTCTAATTCTTCTAGTGTTCAAGTTTAGGATTTTCTGTAAATAAAAAAACAAAACCCATTTATTTTTTAGACGATTAATGAGTGGATGGAACATGTGTGCTTTACAGTGGCGCTGTCTCCTACTTGGAAAACAAGATTTTCAGTAACTTTTGTCCAGTGCATATAGCGGGATTGCCACCTGGCATTTGAGGTTAACCAGACAGTGCGGGTATTTTCTGCCAGCATCCTGCAACGGTGAAGTACGCAGCGTTGAGACAGCCACTGGGTCCATTCAGCAGAGCGGATACCCTTCATCTCTGGTGGGCTGGGAGGGAGAGAATTACTGAGAGAGAGAGAACTAAATATTGACCACCCGAAATCTCGGATCGATTCGATGATTCGGATCATTCGGCGATGTGCAATTCGTTTCGTTCCGAATAGAAATTCGGACGAAATTCACCATTTTCGTGTTTCGGGAGCATTTCCGAAAACGAAATATTGACCACCCGCAATCTCGGATCGATTCGATGATTCGGATCATTCGGCCATTCGGCTCATTCGAATCAGTTGGTTTTTTGCTCTTTTTTAGAAGTTATTTCATTTTTTGTTGGTTATTTAAGAATGGGAAGTAGATTACTACCAATAGAATGTAAGTTTCTTTACTTAATTATTCTTTTAGGATTTTTTTTTGTAATTTTTTGGGTGAAATTTTAGGTTTTCTAACCTTTTTTTTTTTTTAAAGAAACAAGGCTTTTTAACCCATAGTTTTCAATGCAACATTTGAATCCACACACTAATTAATGCAGCACATGAATCCGCACACTGTCAGGCAGCACCTCTCTGGAGAACGATTCATTTTTTGATCAGTTAATTATAACTCTTAATTATAAAACTAATTAATTAATGCAGCATATGAATCCACACACTGCTGGGAAGTTCCTGACAGTGTATGAATCCACACACTGCTGGGAAGTTCCCGGCAGTGTACAGATTCACATGCTGCATTAATTATACTGCAGAGGCGCTGCCCAGCAGTGTGCGGATTCATATGCTGCATTGAAACCTCTGGGTTAAAAAGCCTGGTTTCTTTAAAAAAACAGGCTTTAGGAAACCTAAAATTTCACCAAAAAAATCCTAAAAGAATAATTAAGTAAAGAAACTTACATTCTATTGCTAGTAATCTACTTCCCATTCTTAAATGAGCAATAAAAAAAAACGAAATAACTCATAAAAAGGTGAGAAACCAACGGATTTGAATCATCCGAAATGAGCCGAATCGAAATGATCTGAAACTAAAGAAAAACTGTCCGAAATGGAAAAAAACAACCGAAAAAAAAAAAGTCATGCACAACCCTCATGAGCGGTGTTTCCCAACACACACCACATAGTGATCCTCATACTAAACTCTGGCGCTCAGTGAATCAGCAATAACCTCGGCCAAGCATTTCCAGTAGCTGCGGATTAAACACAAAGTTCCAGAGGAATTTGGATCTGTCATCCTTATAGAACTGCTTTAGCTCAGTCATAGTCTTAGCATTTCTGGTGTGAAAGCTCTAAAGATCATTCCACAGCATCTCTATGGTGGTTCTGAGCTCTTATTGAACCACTCCAAATGGAGTATTTTCATTTTTACAGCCATTCTGGAATGGATTTACTTCAAAATTTTGTATTTTGTAATTTGAGCTTCAGCTGGCGCACAGCCACCTTGATATTATCCTGTAAAATAGCTTAATAAACTGGGGAATTAATGTTTCCCCTTGATGGCAGGTGATCAGGCCTCCAAGAATGATTCTCCTTCCACCATACTCAACCATTGGAATGGCATTTTCATGTTGGTATGCAGTGCTCTTTTTACACCATACATAGTGCTGCATGATCTTCTCAAACAACTCAACCTTGCCTTCATCAGGTCAACAAACAAACATTTTTTCCAGTAGTGTTGTGGAGTGCCAAGATGGTCTTTGGCAGAACTCAGACATGCAGTAATGTTTTTGGAAAGTTGCTTCTTTCTTCGTGGTGCACTGCCATGGGCACAAAGCTTGTTAAATATTTTCCGCATAGTAGATTTCGGCACAGATATTAACCCGTTCCAATGATTATGTTTTTTCACGTCTTTAGCTGTCACTCTACAGTTTTTTTGTTTCTCTGAGAGATGTGTGGCATGCCCGTTGAGTCATCTTGGCTGGATGGCCACTTCAATAAAGCGTAGCCATAGTACTAAATAGACAAATTGTAAATGGAGGCCAACAGTAGACAGTTGAATATCTTCGCTCTTTGAGATAACATTTTCCAGCTTTATGCAACACAACATTTGTTGATCACTGGTCTTCTGATAGCTCTATATTAAGAGTCCTGGTTTGCATCAACAGATACATTTTTGTGACAAGTAAAATCAAAATATTTGAGTGCTTTTTACAAGTCAGAGACTCTATCCCACACCTCCAATCTAGTTTAGCCAACGCCAGGATTTGTAATTTCTAACTAATTTGCTTTTGTTGAAGTCATTAGCCAAGTACTCCACATACTTTCATTCTTTTTCCAAACGATCCAGCAAATACTTAAGATATATTTAACATGTATATTAACAATAAAAAAACGGTGTTGTTGGCAAGTAACATTGTGTTTGTAGGATTACTGTAGATTTTAAATCAAACCATATTAGAGGGCCAAATTATACTTCATGAATTCATTTCTATGAGTTTCAAATACCTTTTCTTGCAATGTATTTTAATCAACTGTCTGGCTCCCTTGCCAAGTTACAGAATAAATGTATATGCTCACCTCTTCATAAAACTTGAGCTGAGGAACACCTTCATCAATTTCATTCGTGCAATAGTCTTTGAAAAGCAGGAATCCTGGAACAAAGATAGAATTGGGTTAATTGAGTGGCTTTACGTTTACGAAAACACAGATTAGAGACCGAGCTTGTTCCCTCAAGTGAATAAGTTGCTACTTCTGATTGCAATGTGCCAGCCCCAGCAAACAGCTGTTCTGCCCTTGGAGAGGTCCATGATTTCCCAGGAGTGTGACTGTGAATGTGTGCAGTGTCTACACCAATTTACAGTAAGAGACCGGGTGAGCAATTTCTATCAGTTCATCGTTTCAGTGTGCATCACAAAAGAAAGGTTTATTGCCATGCGACATGTACAAAAGACCATATTTATAAAGGTGTAACAGTCTGATTTGCATATGGAGCAGTTGTCTCTGTAATGGCACAAGCAAGCTAAAACCTTGTGAGACCTGAGCCGGCCCCACCGTAGAGCAGGCTACTAGAGCTGTTGCTCGTCCTCAGGACCCTCACAAACCTTTCTTTTCCTCACTTTTCATTTACAAGGTAATCCAGACGTGGACCCCTTGCTTGATGTGCCTAGAGGGGTGTCAGCTATACCCTTCTGACGAGGCCTAACAAGGCCTAAATGATCGTCGGGGGTTGTTGCACCTCTCATGCAGAGATGAAGTCCTTGGCATTCAGTACTGTCCACCCTTTCTAGTGATTACAGGGATGAATGCTCCACTTGCAAATCAGACTGCAATGACACAAGCAAGCTAAAACCTTGTGAGACCTGAGCGGGCCCCCACCATAGAGCAGGCCACTAGTGCTGTTGGTCGTCCTCAGGACCTTCACAAACCTCTCTTTTCCTTACTATTTATAAAGATATACCGTATATAAAATGAGGAATAAGAGTATGCAAGAGTAACCTTAAATTAAAAGGTTAAAAAGTATAACAGCAGAATATTAACAATTGTTTGTACCCATGATGCACAGCAACACTTCAACAAATTGACATGGTAGATTTTCTGGTTTAGGATTTACTGCAATGAAATAGCTCTATGCAGATCTGCAAACTCATGTTTAATTTACTATCTTTCTTCAGAAGAATTCATCCTCCAGGATCTAACCATGAAGATTTAAAAAAAAAAAAAAACAGCATCTGTTAGACAAAATAGGTCAATAAGTTATCGGTGGAACATACTGTAAAAACTTAAATGTAATGAATGCAAAGGGGTCTTTAAGAAACTAGATCACACCAGTGAAGTAGAGAGTATCTAAAATTAGGATCTTCTATTTAGAAAACAAGATAGTGTTTTTTATCCACAGTGTACAGGGAATTTGCGCAGGGTTTACTGTGAGCTGGATGTTTAGACCGAAACTTGCATGGATACAAAACTACTGCTATAGGTTCTTGGAAGCACCTGTGCTCGGAAGAAAATAAGTCAAAATATATCATTTAAATGGCAAAAATCGAGATCTAAGAGACGCATTGAGAATGGCCAAACCTCGACTTCTCATCCTGTGGATAGTTACCACCAAAGTGTTTATTATCGTATACATTTCAGAATTGCATAGCTTCTAAACATCTGGAGGGCCAAAGTTGCTGACCACACGACCTACTTTTCCCATGAGGCTCTGTCAATCTACTAAACTCCAAAAGATGGAGGGCCAAAAATGCTGACCAATGACATATATCCTACTAACAATGGCATCCCACAACAAAAACCAAGGGAAAACTGAAATCAAGCCAAAAAGCACAGTGACCAGAACTACTTTTCTTGTAGAATCAAAAATGTACATACAACGAAGAAACAAAATTAATTGGTGGAGAGAGGGCTAGACCCAATTTGTTTCATACAGAGCAGTGCACTAAATTAGAGGCTGTGATCCCAGGACTTGAAATTTCACATGTTTGTCCCTGTAAAAGCCAGTCCTAGAATTCATTTTTGCAATTGCACCGTGTCACTTGCATAGTGTATGCGCCTCAGAGCTGGCGATACTAACAGTAAGACAGTACAGCTTCTTGTTTAAATGGCTGCCGCACAGACATACTGTACTACAGTCACAACCAAAACACCACCCAGTGCACGAGACCGTGTCAAGCAATTGAATTTGGGATGTCAGCAATGCAGTAGCCATTCATAATAATAATACTACAGGTTTCCAGTGAAGTGGCATAATGCTCATAAGGGCCAAAAAGCAGAAAAATGGTCAGTTAAATTGTAAAATGAAAAAGGTAAAAGAACCCACAGATTTACTTGTTTTTTTCATACACTCAATCTGTTAAAACAGCAATAAACTACTGGAGTCCTGCAATTTAATCATATGAGTCTGTAAAGGAATAAGATGGATGCACAATGAAGTACACAAAAATAGTTATCCCTGAACTGTTCTAAAATTTTAATGACATCCATTTAATCGAAATCGTAATATTCTTTTGGATGAACATTTGCTAAAATGTTATCTGTTCAGGCAAAGCATCCATGACATGGAGGGGAGTACTTATAGTACATATAGTTATAAAACGTCCGGGTTGTCATGGGTGTGCTATACAACATTTTCAATGTTTTAGGTTTTTTGCCATTTGGTGTTCTTGGGAGTATCATTCGACAGATATGCTTGGCGTTTCCCCTCTGGTCGCCATGTTGGACAAAAGCCAGGAAGAATGTTGGGATTTCCTGTAGTCTGTTCAGTTTTATAAACAATCGCTAATCCTGAATAAAATAAAAAATGTAAAAAAGAGTGGGGTGCCTCATCTTGTGTATACATTGTTCTAGTTAATTTTTAACGGCAGTAGAACACAGCACAGCCCTTTAGCCAATTAGGACTTCATTCACGAAAAGAACATGGATTCTGAGACCGTTTGTCAACAAAACTTAACGATTCTAACTTTTCCTTGAATAAAATAAATTAGCTGCCAAATTCTTTCCATGAGGGATGAAACTCTTGGATCACAAGATTATCACAAGAGATGGGCAAAACATGAGAAATCCAATGTATAACTGGGATCATGAAGGATTCGCAATCTGACATGTTGGCATTCATACAGCAGCAAAATGCACTACTTTGTGATGAAGGCATATGAAGAACATTTAAAGTGAACCAGTCACAGTTCACAACTGTGTGTGCGTCATTGGGGAATTTTACATTGTGCATGAAAATTAGCATATACCGTATTTTTCGCTCCATAAGACGCACCTGACCATAAGACGCACCTAGTTTTTAGAGGAGGAAAACAGGAAAATAAATATTCTGAAATCAAATAGTGTAATAATGGATATACTGCCCCAGCTCATGGATACTGCCCCCAGCTCATGGATACTATCCCCCAGCTCATGGATACTGCCCCAGCTCATGGATACTGTCCCCCAGCTCATGGATACTGTCCCCCAGCTCATGGATATTGTCCCCCAGCTCATGGATATGCCCCAGCACATGGATACTGTCCCCCAGCTTATGGATATGCCCCAGCACATGGATACTGTCCCCCAGCACATGGATACTGTCCCCCAGCACATGGATATGCCCCAGCACATGGATACTGTCCCCCAGCTCATGGATACTGTCCCCCAGCTCATGGATACTGTCCCCCAGCTCATGGATACTGTCCCCCAGCTCATGGATACTGTCCCCCAGCTCATGGATAATGCCCCAGCTCATGGATATTTGCCCCAGCTCGCTCATGGATATTTGCCCCAGCTCGCTCATGGATGTGCCCCAGCTCGCTCATGGATGTGCCCCAGCTCGCTCATGGATATGCCCCAGCTCACCTGTCGCCGCCGCGTTAGGCTCCCTCTGAGCGTGCGTCTGGCGGCAGGAAGCTTGGGCACTCGCCTGGGGGAGCCACGTGACCGCGATATCGCGGTCACGTGGCTCCCCCAGGCGAGTGCCCAAGCTTCCTGCCGCCGGACGCACGCTCAGAGGGAGCCTAACGCGGCGGCGACAGGTGAGCTGACTCATATCCCTCCAGTGGGTGCGCATTCGCTCCATAAGACGCACCCACTTTTCCCCCCACTTTTTGGGGGGAGAAAAGTGCGTCTTATGGAGCGAAAAATACGGTATATTTGTGACTTTTTATAGGGTTTTTTGTACTTGACAGTTAACACAAATTTGATTGCCACTGATATTAGATCGTGAAGTAACTTTGTGTTGCCAATACAAAATATGGTTTTGGATGTTAGAGATTGGCTCTAACGTTAGATCTAATGGATGTTCGCCAGAGAAAACCATAAAGTGTAACCTACCCAAAAATCACATAGAAACAGTCTCAAATCATATAAAATAACCAACGGTGATGTACAGTTGTGTTCAAAATTATTCAACCCCCAATGCTGTGAAGGGTTTTAGTGTACATTTGTAATTGTATTCAGAATGAAATCCTACAAGGACTTTTTAAAGAACCATATGCAACTAAAATGACATCAATTGGTTTTGTAATACAGTAGTAAATGTTCATTGACACAATTATTCAACCCCTTAGAGACTACCACTCTGAAGAACAGAGGTTCATTCAAGTGTTTTCAATCAGGTATTGAAAACACCTGTGGATGTCACGGAGCAGCAATAAAGCATAATAAGCACCAATTAGGCAGCTTTAAAATGACTGTGATACTCAGCTCCTTCTAGACATTTACTGGTGTGGTTACAAACATGGTGAAGTCAAGAGAATGGTCCAGGAAGACAAGAGAAGAGGTGATTACTCTTCACAGGAAGGGCAATGGCTATAAGAAGATTGCAAAGATGTTAAACATAGCAAGAGAGACCATAGGAAGCATCATTCGCAAATTCAAGGCAAAGGGCACTGTTGAAACGCTACCTGGTCATGGCAGAAAGAAGATGCTGACTTCGACTGCTGTGCGCTACCTGAAGCGTAGAGTGGAGAAAGTTCCTCAGCAGTCACACGGGGACTTGAGAAAAGATTTGTCAGATGTGGGTACTGAAGTTTCAGCTCAGACAATACGGCACACTGCGTAATGAAGGCCTCCATGCCAGAACTCCCAGGCGCACCCCCTTGCTGTCTCCAAAGAATAAGAACAGTCGACTGCAGTATGCCAAAAGTCATGTTGACAAACCACAGAAGTTTTGGGATAGTGTTCTGTGGACTGATGAAACAAAATTAGAACTGTTTGGGCCCATGGATCAACGCTATGTTTGGAGGAGGACGAACAAGGCCTATGAAGAAAAGAACACCTTGCCTACTGTGAAGCATGGCGGGGGGTCAGTCATGCTTTGGGGCTGTTTTGCTTCTGCAGGTACAGGGCAGCTTCAGCGTGTGCAAGGTACCATGAATTCTCTTCAGTACCAGGAGATATTGGATGACAATGTGATGCAGTCCGTCACAAACCTGAGGCTTGGGAGACGTTGGACCTTTCAACAGGACACTGATCCCAAGCATACCTCCAAGTCCACTAGAGCATGGTTGCAGATTAAAGGCTGGAACATTTTGGAGTGGCCATCGCCGTCACCTGACTTAAATCCGATTGAGAACCTCTGGTGGGACTTAAAGAAAGCAGTTGCAGTGCGCAAGCCTAAGAATGTGACTGAACTGGAGGCTTTTGCCCATGACGAATGGGCGAAGATACCCGTAGATCGCTGCAAGACACTTGTGTCAAGCTATGCTTCACGTTTAAAAGCTGTTATAACTGTAAAAGGATGTTGTTCCAAGTACTAAGATTGAATGTCACTTGGGGGTTGAATAAAACTGATAATGATGTGAGCACAGAAAAGACATTTGTGGTTATTTCATTATAAATGTTATGTTATATTTGTCTGACCTACACGTGCCTCTTTGATTTAATTGTAAGCAAAATGACTGATCAAAATCAATGTCAAACTGGCCAAAACACTCAATTTCAGTGGGGGTTGAATAATTTTGAACACAACTGTATTTGGTACAATAGCATGAACACAAAAGTAACACTAATCAATCAGAAGTAATGCATGTGAAACTGCTGTTTGGATGCACTTCTTTTATGTGGATCATCAAGACCATTACGCTGCAGGCACCAGCAGTGTTTTTTTAAAAAATTTGAGAAAAGGATTTTACCAGGAAGGATACATTGAGATTTCTCTCGTTTTCAAGTATGTCCTGGGTGGCGAGTATGTACTGTTAGGTGTCCTGCCAAGGACACTTACTGGAGAGGTTGCTCGCTGGGATTGAACCCATGACTCCACAGGTTCTCTCCATGCAGAGCAGTGATGTTACCTCTACTCCACCCAGCCGGTATCATGTGTCTGTCCAATCTGCCTTGATAAGTTCTCTCCAACACCTTTACATCCTTATGGAACCTTTCCCCTTGTTTCTCATTAAAATTAAGATTATACAGAAATGTAAGAGGCGACGGAGAGTTTACTATTTATTAGGGATGCACCGATACCGATACTAGTATCGGTATCGGGGCCGATATTGCCGTTTGCACGAGTACTTGTTACTCGTGCAAACGGCCCGATACATCCCGCCGATACCGGAAGCCGGCGCTGGGCCGGCTTGCCGGTATCCGCGGGGCTGGGGAAGCTGGCCGCGTGCATGAAAAGCACGCGGCCAGCGTTCCCCTCCGGCGCGCCAAATACTCACCCTTCCTGAAGGTCCGGTCGCTGGGCAGTGATGCGTTCCCGCGGCCACTGGGCGCTCCTGTGACGCTGCCTCTCGGCTGGAGGCAGCGTCACAGATGCGCCCGGCGGCCACGTGACCGCATCACTGCCCAGAGACCGGAACTTCAGGAAGGGTGAGTATTTGGCGCGCCGGAGGGGAACGCTGGCCGCGTGCTTTACATGCACACGGCCAGCTTCCCCAGCGTTCGAGCGGGGGGTAAATCGATGAGAGCTGCGGGCAAATCCATGAGACCTGGGGGCCAAATCCATGAGACCTGGGGGCAAATCCATGAGACCTGGGGGCAAATCCATGAGACCTGGGGGCAAATCCATGAGACCTGGGGGCCAATCCATGAGACCTGGGGGCCAATCCATGAGACCTGGGGGCAAATCCATGAGACCTGGGGGCAAATCCATGAGACCTGGGGGCAAATCCATGAGACCTGGGGGACAAATCCATGTGAGCTGGGGGACAAATCCATGTGAGCTGGGGGCAAATCCATGAGACCTGGGGGACATCCATGTGAGCTGGGGCAAACCCATGTGAGCTGGGGGCAAACCCATGTGAGCTGGGGGCAAACCCATGTGAGCTGGGGGCAAACCCATGTGAGCTGGGGGCAAACCCATGTGAGCTGGGGGCAAACCCATGTGAGCTGGGGGCAAATCCATGTGAGCTGGGGGCAAATCCATGAGACCTGGGGCAAATCCATGAGAGCTGGGGGCAAACCCATGTGAGCTGGGGGCAAACCCATGTGAGCTGGGGGCAAATCCATGAGACCTGGGGGCAAATCCATGAGACCTGGGGGCAAATCCATGAGACCTGGGGCAAATCCATGTGAGATGCGGTCAATCTCATAAATTTTTATATGAGGTCTGTTCCTGTTGGAAAGCGTCACATGATATTAAATAAAAGTATCGGTACTCGGTATCGGTGAGTACTTTTAAAAAGTATCGGTACTCGTACTCGGTCTTAAAAAAGTGGTATCGGTGCATCCCTACTATTTATTTATTTATTTAATTTATTTATTTATAAAGGATTTTACCAGGACGGATACATGGAGATTTCTCTTGTTTTCAAGTATGTCCTGGGTTCAAGAACATTGAGTGGTTACAGAAATACAAAATAATAAAATGCAAGATAAGAACACAAAACCAAATGTAGCGCTGCTTTAATATTTTGCTTGCTGCATTTACTTGTTGTGGCCACCAGAGGGAGACAGGGGCAATATGGACTATGCTGGACACAAACGGAACTACAATTTCCATTGTGCTTTGTGGTGGAGACAGGAAGTGGGTGGGAGAGAAAGGAAGGACATCCGCAGCCTCGTGCAAGGGATAGCCAGAGTGAGCCGAGCGGCGGAAGGTGGAAGACGCACGTGAGACTGCCAGAGATTGTGACCAGGCCGGAGAGCAGGCGCTGCCTCGCGGGTGCTGGGGATCGGGACAGTGACTTGCCAGAGACTTCCCTACGCACCGCTGAGAGGTTTTGCAGAGGCACAAAGTTCCGGTTGGACCCCGAGTAAGGAGACCGCGATGATCCATTGGGAGTGCAGGCGGTAGGCCGTAGTTTCTCATTGCGGAGATCGGACAAGCAAGGGAAGCGGATCCGGTGGCACAGAGTCCCAGTGCAAAAGCAGAGAGACATCCTTGATCGGGCAGCGTAACAGATTGTCTAACGGATGGGTGAGAGGCCTTCCAGGCCACAGTTCCAAGTATAACAAAGCACGCTGCATTATTGTCTAAATCTACAGGGCCCCAACTTGACTAGTCGAAGATTTGCTCATCCATTCACTGGCCAGTTGAATACAGTACCCGGGTACCTGAGATCATACACACACACACACCTTTTTGAGACATTACTTTCACGGGACTTACACTCCAGAATCGAAGGGGTTAAAAACTTTCCTTTTTGCCGCCGCGTGTTTTTCCCGCATTACGAAGTCCTGTCGTTCATATACCGTGTTTACATTATATATGCCGCTTTATTGGGATCAGTAAAGTATATAATCTATAAAATCCACAACAGTGCTGGTGTATATTTATTCCCTAGTGCGGTGAGACTAACCCGAGGTTAATTCAGCGGCTCCTCAGGGAGTGAGTGCTTCACAAATATACAGATTAACAGAAAGATAAATATCCTCTTATTAGTATCCAATTATGTCAGCAAGCATGTTTTGCTCCAAGTCTTCATAATTACCTGGTTTGTTGTTACCCAAAAAGTTCTTGACTATCAAGACAAACCTGCAACAGGCAGAAGCTTCAGTGTCATTCATAAATGTTGTGATAATCAAAATTGCTGAGTTTAGAAGTTTGAGGACCATCAAAAGAGTAAGTTTTTCTTTTAGTTTTTCGAAACTCAGTCCAAGGAAAAATCTACAAATGATTTTGATGCATTCACCATCTCTGTCCAACGTCTTAAATGGCTTTGTCAGTCCAAGCTTTACAAAGAGTGGTGGAAGAATGGTTTTTCGACCATCAACCATTAGCTCATTAATGATAAACCTACAATTACGTTTCCTTTTGTAGACCATGTCACTTTCTCTCCAACGATCTTTTGTATTGATCTACTAGTACTCCTGCCAGTACTACCGTCGTACTTTGTGTATCCATATTGCTGCCTAAGCAAGAAGTTCACCATTTTTAGATCAACAAAAATAGGGACCTGGTGCACATTGTTAGAGTAAAAACACCTTGATGCATAGGTCAGCAGCCACAGGTATTTGTTTAAATATAAATTCAGAATTCAAAAGTAATCCATTATCTCAAAACTCAGCCAATACAAAAAAAAAAAAAAAATGATGTCATTTTTGGATTCAGAGTTAAAAAATCTTTAAAACAATGCAAATAAATAGTTTAAAAGGTTTAAAAGGGATACTCTAGGCAACATGACCACCTAAGCTTTTTTAGGTGGTCATGATGATCTAAGTATGCCCTTTTCCTCCGCTGCCCCCTCCAGCTGAGAGATGCGGAGGACTTTACTCCGCCCTCCCAGCTGTCAGTCAGCAGAACGGGATTTGTATTTCCCGCTTCTGCCGACTATTGCCGAGTAGGAGGCGTCATCATGCTTTCAGCGCGATGACGTCTCCAACTCGCCACAGTAGCTGGCGGCAGTGGCTGAGATTAGTGTTGCGCGCATCCTCTTGCACGCAACACTAATCGAAGAAGAAGATGGAGCCTGGAGGAAGCCTGCTGATTGGCTGGTTTACGTGAGAGGCGCGCATGCGCGCTTCTCACGTAAACCATTAGCCAAGTTGAAGATTTCTCCCAACGGGAGCGGAAGAGGAGGGAGGGGAGTATAAAATAAAAAAACCGCCGTTGAAAACAAGTGGTTTTTAGGGTAAGTATTACATTGAAAAGAAAAAAAAAAATACTGAATAACTAGGTAGAGCAATAGGTATAATATAATTTAAAGAAAGGGGGGGGGGTGATTTTTAGCCTAGAGTGTTCCTTTAAGTGTTTTTTGTAGACCAATGGTAGTATTCAAGGTTAAAGAAATGTAGACACTCCTAGTGAAATCATTTTTTACGCTATACATACTGGACATCGTCTGCTCCAAGAAGAGATGAGAGAGTCAAAGAACCATAGAAGAGCAGAGAACATATACGGATCACTAGTAGAGTGGAAAGGGAAAGATAGGCGATGTATTTGCTGACTTGTTCGTATACGAACATGAGCACAATTTCGGAGACCTTGATGTGTGTGTGTGTAATAAAATTGAAAAAAAGATTTAGGAAAACAGGATAATTATTAGATCTAAGAAAGCGAGAGAGCGGGTTAAGGAAGCATACCTGTCAGCAGTATTTATTACAATTATTGTAAAGGTCGATCTTGGCACATGCGAGATGAATGACAAGTGAGATGCAAGAATTGAGGAAGAAGACGAGTGCAAAGATGAGAGCTTTAGTTGCACCTTGTTATAGAAAGCAGTAAATATTTGAGAGCTGGAAATGACAGCACAAGATCAACTATGAGAAACTAGAGAAGGTTTGGGACAAAAAATAAACAAAACAAAAAAACATAGCAACCAGCCTGAGGGAACCGCTAGTTGCGGAAACCAAGTGAGATTTAATTAGTGACCAGGGATGTTGATAAAGATAAGCGACAACTAATGACCATCCCAATGGTGAAAACAGATCACACGAGGAGAGGCAGACCAGGCTTTAATACAAATAATAGGTAACAATGGAAATCTACCGTTTCCCAAAAACAATTCGTATCAGAAAGGCTGACACCATAGTCTCCGCCATCAAATTGCCAATTGGAATCAATTCCCATACGAATATTTTTAGTTGACGATTTAAAGTCCCCCTATGTATTCTACAAATAAATGTAAAACTTTTCTATGCCCTATCAACGGTGTTATTTTTAAGGCACTCTTTAAAAAGGTACTGCTATTTTAATACAATAACCTGCATTGAACCTTTGGACCCATCAGGTTATCCTGCATACACAACGAATTCATTCAGAAGGACAGTGAATAAAAACGCAACCTTGCGGTCATCTACAACTTATGGAATCAAAGGAATCCCAGGTGAACCGCCTTCATTTGGAAATGGTATTTACGGTTTCACATGCTGTAGTAAAATAAACATGGCGGATTTGGCATCCCTGCTCTAGATACAATAACAATGCCACTGTGTGGACACCAGTAGATATGAGAAGGTGGAAAAAAGATTGTTCAAAACCTATGACTTTTTTTGTCTGTGTCCCCCCCTCCCCCCCGATGAATTTTGCACCATATGAGAATTTTTCCAGGAAACCTTTTTAAACAGTCTTTTTTGCCGCGTTGTATCCTGCAGCATCCACAAGAGTGCGTTTTTGAAGTATACCAGATATAACGGTTTCCTGGATTCTTTGATACATGCCGAGCTCTACGTGCAAGTCCACATGCTCATTTTTGTATCCATTAGCTGCCTGGCTACTATGAATACACATAAATATAAAAACGCACTGAACAAGGATAGTCACAGAACGCCAGGCAAAAAAAAACAAAAAAAAAAAACACTTTTGATGAGAAGTGACCATAAAAGTGAATTTTATTCATAGTTGTAGATAAGTGTGTTAGTTTGGAAGATTTGATGAACCAATTGACAAAAGGAGAATAAAAAAAAAAAAGGAAAAAAGACTAACTACAGCTACCATACAGTACAGTATTACATGTAGAAGCATTTGGCAGCTCTTTTGCCTGGACATTTACATAAAGCTGAAATATGCATCCAATAATTTTTTCTTACTGTCAGTCTAACCAGACTGTGTGATGTTTAGCTGAACATATTTGAAGGTTTTGAACGTTTGATGGTTTTTCATCTTCAAAAAGCAATACAAGGTTTCACCGCAGAAATTAGCAATCCGTATACCAAGAGAAGCAAAGAGGAATGAGAATTCAAACTAATCACTACGCAAAAAGAACACTGAATGTGTAGCTTTAACCCCTTAGTGACCGGGCGGTTTTACACAAATCCGTCTTTTAGTGACCGCTGCTGTTTTAACGTTTCTGCGCTGTTAGTGTTTAGGTCAAATTTTCCTCTTACTCGTTTATTCGACCCACACATATTATACACCCTTTTTCCCGCCATTAAATGGACTTTCTAGAAATACCATTATTTCCATCATATCGAATAATTTACTATAAAAAAAAATATGAAATATGAGGAAAAAATGGTAAAAAAAACAAATTTTTTCGTAATTTAATCCCCAAAATCTACAACCACCCAAAAAGACCCCGGCTAAATAGGTTCAAAATTTTGTCCCGAGAATAGAAAATACCCAATTTTTACATGCGTTTGCTTTTTAACTCCTTCACTGCTGAGACAGTTCACCTATGTGTGCTGCGCTCATTCTGACCATTTTCTGCTAATTATTTTTAGATGACAGCCTAGGTCCTATTTAATTAAACTCCCCCCAGACAAAAAAACTTTTGAAAAAAAAAAAACATTTTTTTATTTTATTTAATTATTTTTTTTTTTTTTATTTAATTTTTTTTTTACATTTTTTTTTAAAACCAAACCTGGTCATGTTTGGTATCATTTGAAAGGCCATAATCAGGCCTTTCAAATGATGGCAAATATGACCATCTAGCTGCCATGGATCGGGAGATAAAGGGATCCTTAGGATCCCCTTATCTCTACATGGCAGCTAGAGGGTTAACTGGCCCACTGACATCCTCACACATATGGTGAGGTTGTCAGTGGGTGGGGGGGGCCTGGAGGCTTGGCTGACATCCAAGATGTCAGCCCCCTCCAGGTTTGAATCACGTTTTGGCGCCAATTGGTGCCGCAACGTGATCCGGCGGCGAAACAGTTAATGCCATACACCGCTGGAAAGGGGAGGCTCTCCCCTCTACAGCGGTGCAAACGGCATCTCCCTAGCTTCAATGGTTGGTGAGATAGAGGGCTCCGAAGGAGCCCCCCCCCTCCCCTCCATTGAAACACATGGGGGCACCTTCTGATGACGTCACCACGCAGCGTGGTGACGTCATCAGCCTCGCCTGCCCATGTAAATCACATGGGCAGGCTTCCTCCCTGCCAGATCGCCGTGGGATCCGACGAGGGAGGTGAGTATCGGGCGGGAGGGGGATTTGGCGCCGCTGACGTACCCTGTACGTCCGCGGGTCTAAGGGAGACCCGAGGACAGGACGTACAGGGTACATCAGGGGTCATTAAGGGGTTAATCAGATGCATGACTATATACTGTAATTTGGGATATATCAAGAGTAGAAAAGAAAAAACACTTCCAGGCGCACCTTACTAAAATTTCCACTTTTTTTAAAACCAAAAATGGCCAATGTGCAAACATCAAATGAATTAATATTTAAACAAAACAGTGGTTATATTATGATAAATGTGTATAACTTAAGGAATACTTATATTTCAGTGGTGTTTCTTTTTTTTCCCTTCTCTCAGTATGGGGTCCTGCGATGTAGCTGTTCGGTATCCCAAGAGAAAAGGAGGGGGGAGGGTATTTCTCCACTTGATGTAAAAAAAGGCAGAGCGGCAGATAATTCAATTAAAATGCATTTATTAATCAATAAAAAGGTAGACCTTCAACTATAAAATCAATTGTTAAAATACTAATTAAGTAGGATCAACAAAAACGCGCTTTCACCAATAGGCTTCATCAGTTGTTACAACAGCTGAGCAGCACATTAAGGCAGAGCATATAAGTGGCAACAAAAGGAGGACTCTTTTTGGACTTTTTGGACTTCTTGCACAGACTGATCATTCAGAAAGGATAACAACTGATGAAGCCTATTGGTGAAAGCGCATTTTTGTTGATCCTACTTAATTAGTATTTTAACAATTGATTTTATAGTTGAAGGTCTACCTTTTTATTGATTAATAAATGCATTTTAATTGAATTATCTGCCGCTCTGCCTTTTTTTACATCAAGTGGAGAAATACCCTCCCCCCTCCTTTTCTCTTGGGATACCGAACAGCTACATCGCAGGACCCCATACTGAGAGAAGGGAAAAAAAAAGAAACACCACTGAAATATAAGTATTCCTTAAGTTATACACATTTATCATAATATAACCACTGTTTTGTTTAAATATTAATTCATTTGATGTTTGCACATTGGCCATTTTTGGTTTTAAAAAAAGTGGAAATTTTAGTAAGGTGCGCCTGGAAGTGTTTTTTCTTTTCTATTATATTTGTGTTTTTGAGGTTGTAAACACATATCTTCTAGCTAGCAGCACTGACCTATATTGAGCACGCCTTAATAATCTCACAACCACTAAGAAAAGCGCCAGATTCACGCCGTCTTTTACTTCTAATATATCAAGAGTAGGAAGAGGTGGGACAAACCAACAATCTCAAGGTGTTGCAAGATTTCCTTAAAATACAGTGGATAGAAAAAGTCTACACACCCCTGTTAAAATGTCAGATTTCTGTGATGAAAGAAAAAAAAAAAAAAAAAAAAAAAGACAAATCATTTCGGAACTTTTTCCACCTTTTAATGTGACCTATAAACTGTACAACTCAACTGAAAAACAAAGTGAAATCTCTTAGGTGGAGGGAAGTAAAAATAAAATAATATGGTTGTATAAGTGTGCACACCCTCTTATAACTGGGGATGTAGCCGTGTTCAGAATGAAGCAATCACACTCAAAATCATGTTTAGTAGTCAGTATACACCTGCCATCGTTTAACCCCTTCACTGCTGAGCCATTTCACCTCTGTGTGCGGAAATAATTTTTACCATTTTTGCTCATCATGTTTAACCACTTCGATGCGGAGGACGCGCTCAGCGCGTCCTCCGCATGGCTGCTGCTGTGCTGAGGACGCGCTGAGCGCGTCCTCATTTTGGGGTCAGCGTTCGGCCGAGTTCCGGCCGATCGCTGGCCCCCCCGGTGCGGGCTGACATCCTCGATGTCAGCCCAGCATGCGGAACCGCCGCCGGTGATATTCGGTGTCATCGCGGCAGCGCGATGACACCTAATTCAGGCGCCCCCCCCCGCATGTGCGGAGGAGGCGCCTGAAAGGGAGGGGGGGAGGGGGGGGGGAAGGTCCTTCGGACCTCTCTCCCTCCCGATCGGCGGCGTTGCGGGGGTTAACCCAGGCACCATTTGGAAGGGCACAGCCTGCCCTTCCAAATGGTACCTGGCATTAACCCCTGGGGAGCTGGATCGCGAATCGGCGCTGAAAAGCGCCGGTTCGTGATCCTTTCCCGGAGCTGGATAACGCCAGTCCTGGAGTTAACCCCTAACTGCCACCAACGGTGGAGATAGGGAGTTCCAATGAACTCCCTATCTCCCGATCCGTGGCAGCTAGGGGTTAACGTTTGGTATTGTTGGATCGGCCAGAGCATGGCTGTTCCAACGATACCAAACACGAAAGTGAAAAAAATTTGTAAAAAAAAATAAATAATTAAAATAAAAATAAAAAAATTATTAAAAAAAAAAAATAATTTTTTCTTTTTTTTGGTTTGTTAATGCAGCAATATTGTTCCCATTTCAATTATAATGTGAACAATGATGCTGCACTAACGATTTTTGTATGCGGTGCGTTTGTTAAAAATCGTGTAATTTTCCCCAAAAAAAAATGTAACGAGACCCCATCTCTAATTTTTTGAACAAGCGCACCACATACAAAATATAACCGCAATTGCTCGCATGTTAAAATGTGGAAAAAAACACTTTACACGCTGTAAATTATTGAAAATTCATATTTTATTGCATTTTTTGTTATAATATACAGACAGGTCATGACGTATACATATAATAATGACATATTAATCTGCCGAGTCTGACGGAAAGAACAATATATAATATGTCTGGGTCATATACTAAAATAAGCCTTCAAAACACGTTTAAACATGATGAGCAAAACCGGTAAAAATGACCTCAGCACAGAGGCGGGAAAAGCCTCAGCAGCGAAAGGGTTAAACGCGATTTGAAGTCATGTTTTATTGTAGGACCCAGACAAATTATATATCCTTTATTTCGACAGACTCAGCAGATCATATATCATTATTACATGTATATATTAACATTTTATAATCCGGGCCTTTGCGGGTATATATTCTATGGGGTACGCTTGTTAATTTCTCAGAAAGAAAAAAAAGTATGTCATTTTTAGCAAAAACCCCAAAAAATAAAAATCATTTGTGCAGCATCTTTGTTCAAATTATAGTTGAAATGGGAACAATGTCACTGCACTAAATAAAAAAAACTTGAATTTCTTATTTAGGTAAAATCCTTTATAAATAAATTTATATATATTTTTTAACCTCTAGCTGCCACGGATCAGGAGATATGGGGGTCCAAATGATCCCTGTATCTCCACCGTAGGCTTTCCATAGAATTAACACCTAGCTACCAAGGGGTTTCCCTAACACTGACATCATCGCGCCATGAGGTCAGTGGGCGAGGAGTGGCCCCAGAGGCTTGGCTGACTTCCTGGATGTCGCTGACATCTTGGATAAGTCTGTTCGGCGCTGGATCGTGGACCGGCACCTCAGGGGATAAAGACAGGTATCGCTTGAAAGAACAGCCTGTGCCCTTTCGAGCGATGCCTGTCTTTGACTTTAACCTCCTCCCAATGGGGAGGGAGAGGGGTCTGAATGACCCCCTCCTTTAAGGGGTTCATTCAGGCAGCCTGAAAATGACATTGCGCAGGATTTAAAAGCGGCGACTGACTTCGGAGGAGAGTGGTGAGTATGGGGACGAGAGACCGCTTAGCAGAAGACGTGGGGGGGGGGAACGCCCTCCGCATATAGCAGGAGACTCCCATGATGTTCCCCACACGTCTTCCACAGTGAAGGGGTTAAAGGGTCTCTGCTTAACCCCAAATAAAAGTTCAGCTTTTCTAGTAGGTCTTTCCTGACATTTTCTTATTCGCATCCTACAGCAAAAGCCATGGTTTCCAAAGCATCAGAGGGATCTCATTGTTAAAAGTTATCAGTCAGGAGAAGGTACAAAAGAATTTCCAAGGCCTTAGATAAACCATGGAACACAGTGAAGACCATCATCATAAAGTAAAGAAAATATGGCATTACAGTGACATTACCAAGAACTGGACGTCCCTCCAAATGTGACGAAAAGAGAAGAAAACTGGTAAGGGAGGCAGCCAGAGGCCTACAGCAACATTAATTAAAGGAGCTGCAGGAATATCTGGCAGATACTGGGTGTGTGGTACAGGTGACAATAATCTCCCATATTCTTCATACGTCTGGGCTACAGTGTAGAGTGGAAAGACAGGAGCCTTTTATTATTACGAAGAAAAACATCAAGCCCAGCTAAATTTTGCAAAAACACATCTGAAGTCCCCCAATACATGTGGGAAAATATGTTATGGTCTGATGAAACCAGGATTGAAGCTTTTGGCCATAATTGCAGAAGATAAGTTTGACGCAGAAACAACACTGCACATCACCAAAAGAACGCCATACCTACTGTGAAGCATGGTGGTGGCAGCATCATGCCAAGGGGCTGTTTTCTTCAGCTGGAACTGGGGCCTTAATCAAGGTAGAGGGAATTCTGAACAGTTCCAAATACCAGTCAATATTGGCACAAAACCTTCAGGCTTCTGCAAAGCTGAACATGAAGAAAGAACTTCATTTTTCAGCAACACCCCAAAGCATACATCCAAATCAACAAAGGAAAGGCTTCACCAGAAGAGGATTAACATTTTGGAAAGGCCCAGCCAGAGCCCAGACCTGAATCCTATCGAAAATCAGTGGGGTGATCTGAAGAGGGCTGTGCATAGGAGATGCCCTTGCAATCTGACACATTTGGAGTGTTTCTGCAAAGAAGAGTGGGCAAATATTGCCAAGTCAAGATGTGCCATATGCGGATAGACACAGACCCAAAAAGAATAGAAACATAGAAAAATGTCGGCAGATAAGAACCTTTCGGCCCATCTAGTCAGCCCAATTACATGGATACTTTACCTGCATTTATCTTTTGTTTAGGATAGCCTTATGCCTATCCCATGCCTGCTTAAATTCAATTACTGTTTTGGCCTCTACCACTTCAACTGGAAGGCTGTTCCATGTATCCACCACCCTCTCAGTAAAATAATGCTTCCTGATGTTACTTTTAAACCTTTGCCCCTCTAAGACTATGTCCTCTTGTTTTGCTATTTTGTTTCCTTTTAAATATACTCCCTTCCTCTACCTTGTGGATTCCCTTTACGTATTTAAATGTTTCTATCATATCTCCTCTGTCTCGTCTTTTTTCCAAGCTGTACATGTTAAGATCATTAAGCCTTTCCTGGTAACTTTTCTCCTTCAAGCCGTACACCATTTTAGTAGCCCTTCTCTGAACTCTCTCTAAGATGTCTATATCCTTCTGGAGATACGGTCTCCAGTACTGCACACAGTACTCCAAGTGAGGTCTCACCAGTGCTCTGTACAGTGGCATGAGCACTTCCCTTTTACTACTGATAATACCTCTCCCTACACAACCAAGCATTCTGCTAGCATTTCCTGCTGCTCTATTACATTGACTACTTACCTTTAGATCCTCTGCAATAATAACCCCTAAATACCTTTCCTCAGATGTTGAGGTTAGGACTGTATCAAATATTCTATATTCAGCCCTTGGGTTTTTTACGTCCCAGGTGCATTATCTTGCACTTATCCACATTAAAACTCAATTGCCACAGCTCCGACCATTTTTTTAGTTTACCTAAATCATTTGTCATTTGGCTGATCCCTCCAGGAACGTCAACCCTGTTGCAAATCTTTGTGTCATCAGCAAAAAGACATACTTTTCCATTAATACCTTCTGCAATATCACTAATAAAAATATTAAATAGAATGGGTCCAAGTACTGACCCCTGAGGTACCCCACTGGTAACAAGACCTTGCGCCGAATAAACTCCATTTACCACAACCCTCTGTTGCCTGTCACTCAGCCACTGCCTAATCCATTCAACAATATTGGAATCCAAGCTCAAAGATTGCAATTTATTGATAAGCCTTCTATGCGGAACAGTATCAAAAGCCTTACTGAAATCTAAATAAGCAATGTCTACTGCACCACCTGTGTCTATTATTTTTGTTACCCAATCAAAAAAATCAATAAGATTAGTTATTGAGTGCTGGAATACAATCAAAAGGGGTTTCAACAAAGTATTAGTTTAAGGGTGTGCACACTTATGCAACCATATTATTTTAGTTTTTTATTTTTACTTCCCTCCACCTAAAAGATTTCAGTTTATTTTTCAATTGAGTTGTACAGTTTATACGTCACATTAAAAAGCTGGAAAAAGTCCTGAAAGGATTGGTCTTTGTCTCATTTTTTTAACATCACAGAAATCTGACATTTTATCAGGGGTGTGTAGACTTTTTCTATTCACTGTATATATAAATCAATGTTTTTTTTTTAATCATACCCGTAAAATCTACGATTTTAGGTTTTGAAGATTACAATGGTACTATATTGTAACATTTAAATCGCCCCAGGAGGGGGTTTATTTACCAAGTAACCAATCTAACCACATAGATTTCACGACGCATGGAGTATTGGGTCCAATCAAGCTCCTCATTTTTGTTCAAGAAAACCAGTAAATCCCAGTGATTCCCATCAAACTGAAGTGTTTCTCATTATGGTCCTGGAAAATTGGCAGCACAAGTTCACTATATTTAGTACCAGTGGCAAGGGAGTTTTATTAGCATTCAATCTCCCATCTACTGATTTCCAGCACACCAGATGTTTATCATTTTTTAACGTCATTTCAGAGGGAATGTGGAGTACTTTTGTAAGAAAGTACATTTTACAATAAGAGTAAAAAATTAAAAAATGTTGTAAAGTGCAGTACTGGAAATATGCCCACAGAATACACAAGATTTATTTCAAGGTACACATGGCATTACAAAACAAGGACGCAAAGGCCAGCTACTGAGTAACAGAGCCTCACATATACATGTTCAAATACATTACAGGATCAATAATTCTGTACATTTATCATTTATGTAAATAAATGGATATTTAAAGGGGAAGGGGAATTTTTTTTAATTTTTTTTTATAGGAGTTAATCAAAGTGAATGAAGTCTGATGTTCTGTAACAAAGCTTGATAAATCTAGAGACCAAGTAGCTTTGAGCTCTTCTAATTTTACCACTAGCTTCTTAAAGAAGCCCTGTACTTCCCAGGAACACATTGCTTCTGAAATTCCATCAGGGTATAGATATCACAAGATCAATCCCTTGTTATCTCCATTTGTACTCCCCTTGATCCAGCAAAAGAATGGCGCCATGTTTTGCTCTCCATGGGCTGAGCCGACTGGGAGTGGCGTTTGTGCAGCAATGTGCATTTGCATTCAGCTTTGATGTCAGCATGCTGACAGTCGGTGTGCATAGACCGAGCGAGGGGCTGTCCTGTAGGACTGCTTTCTGCTCATCGCTGTACCTCCCTCTTGGTATGCCACAATCACACGAGTGACAGAAAAACTGAAAAACTTTTTTTCTTCAATATTAAGGGACATTAAAAAATGCAGATATGTGTAAACAGAAGTGATTCCCTTTCAAATGAGACTAACTAGTATTGGGCGTGACAGGGGCACTTTAATGTATAGGTTTTGCACATCGATTGCATAGGTCTATAAAGAGAATTATGCCTGGCTCCTGCACCACTGGATGACATTTCAAAAGGAGATTGCCTTTCATTAACATGAAGGGCCAAAATAATAGAACTGTATCGTTAAGTCAATGAGAATGTTTGATCAGAAAACAGACTCCAAAAACCTATGGAAGGGGATTGATAAGAATGACCTCATGAGTTATGATGATCTCCATATTAGATTCTAAACACAATCTAATGATAACCCTTTTACTGCCCAAAACACATTCACACAATTTGCATTGAAATACAAGAAACAATAAATTTGTATAAAAAGCCCAATTTACATGCTCTTTATGTAAGATCAATGTTCTCTTTGGCATGAGATTTGGCATCAAGACCTCAGTCCTGTCAACCTGCTGTAACGCCTGTACAAGGAGCAGGCCCAACCCCACACTGACAAAAAGCTCAACAAACTTTTCTGCTGCATTACAAGAGCCAGGGAGAGAGCAGAAAACATGGAGCGCTCTGGAGTCACTCTATGCTATGTATGCAAGGATACGATTCAGGGGTTACAATTTCTGATACTCCCTGTACATTGCAGATACAAAATGTTACTGGTCATACAGATCTTATCTTTATAGTCCATCAGTGTTTTGATGAAGCTGCATTGCTAATAAACTCATTATGATCCATAAAAATCCCCAAAAGCAGGATATCTGAAAGTATTTTATCACATTATTTGGCGCAAAGGTTAATTCTACCTGTACGCTATTAATGCAGAATCCATTTGTAGTGGAGCACAAGCAGGGGTCAAGTCCTGGGAAAAAAAGTGAGGGAACTCACCCACGAATTCCACAACCCCCATTACCTGAAGAAAATATATATCACGAGTATAGCAGTGCGAGCCGGTGATACCATTTTTATTGGGTTAACTTTACATTTAAAAGACAAGCTTTCAAGAGTGTAAACTGGAAACTATACTGATCAGTGAAAGGTATCATTACGTACAGGTATACTCGTGATTGTGGCAACTGGACTAACGAGAGATTATATATATATATATATATATATATATATATATATATATATATATATATATATATAATATATATATATATATATATAATATATATATATATATATATATATCTCCAGGCACAGACCCCCAGAATAACATACACAGCACTGAGCCCCCAGAATAACATACACAACACTGAACCCCCAGAATAACATACACAACACTGAACCCCCAGAATAACATACACAGCACTGAGCCCCCAGAATAACATACACAGCACTGAGCCCCCAGAATAACATACACAGCACTGAACCCCAAGAATAATATACACAGCACTGAGCCCCCAGAATAACATACACAGCACTGAACCCCAAGAATAATATACACAACATTGTGCCCCCAGAATAACATACACAGCACTGAACCCCCAGAATAACATACACAGCACTGAGCCCCCAGAATAATATACACAGCACTGAGCCCCCAGAATAATATACACAGCACTGAGCCCCCAGAATAACATACACAACACTGAGCCCCCAGAATAACATACACAACACTGAACCCCCAGAATAACATACACAACACTGAACCCCCAGAATAACATACACAACACTGAACCCCCAGAATAACATACACAGCACTGAGCCCCCAGAATAATATACACAGCACTGAGCCCCCAGAATAATATACACAGCACTGAACCCCAAGAATAATATACACAGCACTGAGCCCCCAGAATAACATACACAGCACTGAACCCCAAGAATAATATACACAGCACTGGTTATATGGATATATTTTCCCCAGTTCACATGGATATAATTGCCCCCAGCTCATATGGATAATGCCCCCCCAGCTCTCATGGATAATGCCCCCCGGTCTCATGGATAATGCCCCCAGCTCTCATGGATAATGCCCCCAGCTCTCATGGATAATGCCCCCAGCTCTCATGGATATTGCCCCAGCTCTCATGGATAATGCCCCAGCTCTCATGGATAATGCCCCAGCTCTCATGGATATTGCCCCAGCTCTCATGGATATTGCCCCAGCTCTCATGGATATTGCCCCAGGTCTCATGGATATTGCCCCAGGTCTCATGGATAATGCCCCAGCTCTCATGGATATTGCCCCCAGCTCTCATGGATATTGCCCCCAGCTCTCATGGATATTGCCCCCAGCTCTCATGGATATTGCCCCAGGTCTCATGGATATAATTGCCCCAGGTCTCATGGATATAATTGCCCCAGCTCTCATGGACAATGCCCCAGCTCTCATGGATAATGCCCCAGCTCTCATGGATATTGCCCCAGCTCTCATGGATAATGCCCCAGCTCTCATGGATAATGCCCCAGCTCTCATGGATAATGCCCCAGCTCTCATGGATAATGCCCCAGCTCTCATGGATATTGCCCCAGCTCTCATGGATATTGCCCCAGCTCTCATGGATATTGCCCCAGCTCTCATGGATATTGCCCCAGCTCTCATGGATAATGCCCCAGGTCTCATGGATATTGCCCCAGCTCTCATGGATATTGCCCCAGCTCTCATGGATATTGCCCCAGCTCTCATGGATATTGCCCCAGCTCTCATGGATAATGCCCCAGCTCTCATGGATAATGCCCCAGCTCTCATGGATATTGCCCCAGGTCTCATGGACATTGCCCCCTGGTCTCATGGATAATGCCCCAGCTCTCATGGATAATGCCCCCAGCTCTCATGGATATTGCCCCAGCTCTCATGGATATTGCCCCAGGTCTCATGGATATTGCCCCAGGTCTCATGGATATTGCCCCAGCTCTCATGGATAATGCCCCAGCTCTCATGGATAATGCCCCCAGCTCTCATGGATATTGCCCCAGCTCTCATGGATATTGCCCCAGCTCTCATGGATATTGCCCCAGGTCTCATGGATATTGCCCCCCCCAGGTCTCAGGGATACTGCCCCCAGCCCAGCTCACCTTTGCTGCTGCTGCTCCTCTGCCAGCGGCCGCGTGCTTCCTGCTTCAGTGGCCGCTGATAGGAAGTGCAGCCGCTCCCCTGGGATATATGAAACAGCTGGCCCTTGTAACAGGAAGCACGCCGGCCGCCGGCAATGTGCGGCGTTCGGGCTCTGGCCACAGCGGGAACGCTGCGTTCCCGCAGCGTTCCCGCTGTGGGAAAAGTGCGGGAACGCCGTTCCTGCTCGACTCGAGCCCTGAGCACAAGGGACATCTAGCGTTAAGGACCTTTCGTCTCACCAAGATTTTCATAAGGCCCCGTTCACACCTGGGCGTTTTACAGCGTGTTCCTGTGCGCTGTAAAACGCCCAAACACGGAAATCCCATGATTTCCTATGGGGCCCGTTCACACCTGGGCATTTTACAGCATGTAGGAACGCGCTGTAAAACGTCCTACGCCCAAAGTAGTACAGGAGCTTCTTTGGGGCGTATTGCAGCACATTCGCAACCATAGACTGCAGCGTGAACGCGCTGCAATGCGTTTTTTTTTACGTTTGCGCCATACGCGTGTCAAAAACGTGCGATTCACGTCTTCCTATCTGAATCTCCCCCTACTCAAATACTTGCTTGAAAATGGCTCGCAAATAATCATATCGTCGAGAATCCAGCTCTGGTTTTGGAAACATTTTACACGACTGTCTTCTAGCTTCTGGGATTGGTGTGGCTCTGGCTTTCCCCAGATTTAAATAGCTCTGTTTGCAAAAGGTTTAGCAAGTTTTGTTTATGAAGTTTTAGAATGATTTTATGAAGTAGCTTTTATTTCACACTTTCCTTTAATAAGAGGGCAGCTCTTCATTTACACTACACGGATTTTGCTAAGCTAATGTTAATACACAGCAAGGGATCTTTTGTTTCAGAAGCTGCGAGTACAGCAGGGTCACAGTAACCATTTGTAAAAATAAATCCATATTTATTTTATTTATAAAGGATTTTACCAGGAAGGATACATTGAGATTTCTCTCGTTTTCAAGTATGTCCTGGGTTCAAGAGCATTGAAATTTTACAGTCGTTACATATAATCAGAGTCCTGTGTTACAACTAAAATAACAAAACCTTTAAGAGCACAGGCAGGTGGGACTCTGTTTTTGATATATTTAAAGCCTGTAAATGAGGAAAAAGCCTGATACGCATGCGATTACCATACTTTTAAAGGTAATGGTTCAGTATTGTAGTGAGACCTTTAAACTGAACTTTTTTTCAGCCAGTATGCACCAGTACCGGCTGGCACCTACTTATTTTTCAGATGTCCATATGATTAGTTGATAGGAGCCTTCTATTACCCCCTTTTTCATGTTTATGCACTTTCCTTTTAGTTACTGGAACTTTGTTATTGACACTAGCCTGCTAGCATTGTTTATAGTCTATGACACTTTTAGGAGATTGAGACCATAGGATTGATACCATAGGGATGCTCTCCGGAAAATGTGTTGCATTTTGCACCTTTGTGTTTCTCCTTTGCAGGTAGTGGCCATTTGGCATTAGGTTGCCATGGTGATGGGTGGGGCACAGGGAATCGCCGGCGCACTGACGTCACTCTAGTGAGACGGCGCCTGTCTGGCATTGGGAGGGGACAGCACTCGTAATTGGTGAGTATGGTGTTTGTTATTTAAGTGTTTTTGTATGGTTTCTACTGTATCCTGATGACAGTCTGCGGATAGCGGACTGAAACGATCTTTTAATCAATAAAATTTATCACTGCACGAGAGTGCTGCCGATATTATATTGTATATGGAATTATATACATACATACATACACACACACAGAAATATATCAGATTTCAGGGTGTTAGTTTTAATGCAGATGATCAGTGATAATTGGGGGACAGAGCTTTGAGAGTTACAGCACTTCTATTTTTAGGACTTGACCTCTGATTTGCAAATATTGGTTTTGCTTATAAACACACATACACAACTAGGCTACTTCCGCCTCAATTTCTTTCAATTTCATTGAAGCTTGTGCAGAAAGCACCTCTATGAAAAGAACAGAGACAGAGCAGGGGAATCCTCCTGCAGGTAGTCCTCCTCCTCCTTTGATGGCCAAATTAAGCATGTGGATATATAGAATATACCCAGCATGTGTCCAGCCTGTAGATAGTTAAGAGATGACATAAGATGCCTAAATGGTGCAGCATCTATGCATGTTCATCACAACAGCAGAGGTATACACACGGGTGTCACGCATCAAAACAATCACCGATATCTGATCAGATATAGAAACATAGAAAAATGTCGGCAGATAAGAACCTTTCGGCCCATCTAGTCTGCCCAATTACATGGATACTTAACCTGTATGTAATATATGTAATATGTATGTCTTAATGACACATTGCACCAAAAAGTGGATTTTTAAAAGCAAGATATATTCTATTTGTCTATAGAGTTTCATTTGTTGCCCTTTAAACATTTTTTTTTAACAATTTTTTTTTATTATTGGACAGTCTGTCCAATAATAAAAAAAAATTGTTAAAAAAAAATGCAGGATTTATTTCCGATTTTACTCTCCTTTTCTCCCTTGGCGTGAGCGGCTTTTTCTTTTTGGCTCAGGGATTCCAAAACCCATAAGTCCCTGAAGCGTCTCTGTGCAATTTCTGCTCCTACACAACTTTCACAGCTTAGGAAACGCAAATTGCGTTCTGCAAGGGGACTTGCGCACTTTACGTACTCAAGTTCCGTAGCACCTGCAGAACGATGGATCAGAGTTGCGTGCGTGCCCAGATCCAATCCATTAGCTGCCTCTGAGAAGACGCATTACAGCGATTGGTCTCAGATGATAACGTTGACACACCCTCTGCTGCGTGCTGACATCACTAGTCACCAATCTTGCAAACGGCAACTCACAAATTTAAAAAATACTGGCTGCTGATAACAATAGGTGATATGGAAGAAACTCCTCCTCTTGACTCGGTGATCTCGAGATTGGAGCTGGGGAGGGGGGGGGGGTGGGGAAGGGGGCACACCTCACATCCTGACCACTTTAAAACTATAAGGTGGTTAGGATGACTAGATTGTTCGTTAAATAGGACACTCCAGGCACTATGACCAATTAATGCCACCCCCAACCCCCATGAGGGTCTTATTCAGCCCTCTGAGTGGAGGATATTAGCTCTGCCCACACAGCAGAAAACAGGGAGCAATGATCTTTATTTTTGAGTAGGATATGGAAGGGATCTTTCTTAACCCATTTCCATCAAATGGCTCTTAACCCTTTCACTGCTGAGGATGTGTGGGGAACGTTCTCATTGATCCTAAGGAAAGAAAGGGGTGGAGATAGGGGGTTCCTTTGAACCCCAAAATCTCCCGACTCTTGGCAGCTAGCAGGGTCATGTTTGGTAGCATTAGAAAAGGCCAGAGCATGGCCTTTCCAATGATATCAAACATGACCATGTTTAAAGTAAAGAAAAACTTAATAAAAATAATAGTACAAAAAAGAAAAACTGAGAGGCTATGGGTTGGCTGGATGTTAGGTTTCCTTGTGGTCACATGACAGCTGCTGCTAGACAAAAGGCCAGCATAGGACTACCAGATTGATTATGTTTTCCTGGGCACATTAATATTTCATGAGGGAGAGAGCACACAATGAAAAGTGCTGCCCTGTAACATGAATAAGTCATACACTACAGGAAGGAAATCAAGACAGGCCACCTGGTTTTCCATTTTGATTTCTTTCAGCATATGGATTCTGCTGCAGGGTTGCACTCTTCATGCACTGCCCATCAGCAATCAGCATGAATAAATTATATAGGTGTCCAGGAAAATATGGCTGGTCTGGCAACACTATGCCAGCAGCTGGTAACATCTGATCCAGCACTGAGAGAGCCCAGCGCTGACACAAAGGTATAACTCACTAGATGGGTATTGTGTAACGGTCCTGTGCCTCTCTCCATATTATAAACCTAGTGTATCTGGTTAATAAATCTAGGCTGGTAAAATTTTCATTTTAGAAATTGAAGCAATTTACTAATTTTAATAAGCTGCCTCCCCTATTGTCAACAGACCTCGGCTTGTGATCCCATCTTGTTCACAGCAGGTGAGATTTGTGTTACTGATTTTAGGGCCTTAGGAGTGATGGGATTGAACTCGTAAAACAGAACGGGTCAGGAAACCACTTGATGTGCAAGGTAAACAAGATAAATAAGATAAATAAAAACGTTAGCATGTAACATGTAATTATTTGGCAAACCTTTACAAAGAACCCTGGTGCTATCATAAGCACATAGACCATATTTAAGACACAGTTAAACACTACTAGAAGATCCCTTTAAACAAAGTACAGAAGTATACTGCCGATATACTATTAAAACCGCTTGAAACCGTGCATGGCTTACAATGCACAATACATTTCTGTTTATGATACAACAAATGTTTGGTTTCAACATGAACCAGAAAACCGTTGAAACAAAGTGGGTCATTATTTGTCACATTCCCTGACTTCACAGAGTACTTGTGCCTTTTCTACGTAGAATCAGATTTGTGCGCAGCTTCCCCTGTCACTTTTTGGAGTTTAGTTTTGCGAAATGCCGATGTTTGTTGACGCTACAATGCTTTGAATATTTACAGGCGTTTGTAACGCCGGCACTTTGTGTGAGTGTATCGCAGAACTATGAAATGCAGTCATATTCAAGTAACATGGTACAATGTATCAGCTCTAAAAATGCTTTAGGAGTGTGTGATGTGTATTATAGGTTTTAAAGGGTTGATTTGATTTTTTTTCATAATATGGGTGCCTAAGGCTAGGATCAGACGAAAGCATTTTTCCCCGCGAACGTGAAAAAGTGCGTCCAAACGCATAGACGTATTTTTTCACGGAATGCGCAAAAACGGTCAGACGACGCACATTGTCGGGCGTGATTTTGTACGGATCGTCAATAAAACTCTTTTTGCGTCTGGACGTTATGTAGGCTGGACATTATCAGTGTGACATCTCCTAATCACGCCGCTATGCCGCAGCTGCGCACTCAGTACGTCAGTACTAGCGGTTCTGCGTTCTCAAAAAATGCGTTCAAATTCCACTTGCGTTGCACGGCCGGACGTTTGTGCGGCCGTACATCGTATATTGGCCGTCATTGCCTGTCATCTGCTGCTAGTGCGGCCGTAATTATGTGCGCCAGAAAGCACGTTAAAAGTCTGACCCTAGCCTTATAGTTGAGCTTTCCCCAAGGGTTCGCTGAACTTAAACCCACATATGCCCTCTGGGTCTGGCATACAGGGTTGTAGGCAGAGGTGGGTGTAACAGCACAATCAAGGATAAATAAACCTTAGCCATATGCCCCCTCCAAAAAAATAAAAGGATATAAGGGTGTGCAAGCTGGATGACTGGCCCATTTGTCTACACCCCATCAACATTTTGGGTGTTCCTTATCAGAATAATAAAGTGCATTGTTTACAGTTTGTAAGTAAACATGTTCTGTGTGAGCAGACCCTGATAGATAGATATGTCCAGTGGATACCTATGGACACTATTATTTTTTAATGCAACCAACAAGGGTCATCCTGTACAAATTCACGGGAACATTTCCTCTAATTCTCAAATATGAAGAAACTGAAGAGTTATGTGTAATATTAAAGAAAGAAAAAAACCATTAATTAATAGCATTTGCATAGCCGCTATCCAACTCCTCATGAAAGGATGTGTCAGGCATACACAAATCCAGTCATGCTCAGTTAAGAAGACTTCTTTTTTGGGCAACAACAGAGAAGCTGCAGACAAGAAGTCACAGTAGCACTGAGATGCTATGTATTGGCACAGGCTTTGATGAATGTAGTCAAATAAGAGAGTCTGGCATTTACCCAGCAACTGGCACACAACCAGGGATAGAACAAAGTCTATTGTTGATGAGAGGGCAGTGTAAACAAAGCGGGGAGGGAGGAAGGAACTGATGCCAATAATCACCACTGCGATACCAAGCATGTCCACCACCTCCTGACAGCCTTCAAATAATCTATTAAAGGGGTAATGGATCCTCGGCATTGTACTGGATAGGATTTGCTTTCTGTACAGGTTATTTTCATGATTATCCTTAATGTCTGTGTCATTTAAACCCCCAGTTTACCAAAACTAAAACAGACAAGAGGAGCAGTGGGCCCTGCTCAGATGAGCTTACAATCTAGGGGCTATATTACAAAGTTGCTGCTAACTTAACCAGAGCTGTTGTAAACGTCCCAGAGCCAATATAGTCTATGGAGGTTTTAAGTTTACAACAGCTCTGGTTAAGTTAGCACCACCATTGTAACATGGCCCTAGAAGGGGTAAAGAGAAGAGAACAAAAAGGAGCAATAACGTATTAGTGGCCAACATCACCCAATCAGATCACTAGAGTTCATATAAGAAGAATAATAAAAAATGTTTGAGGGAATCCTAGTAAAATATGGTCTAAATATTGTATCATGAGGTCCAACATGCAATGACAGAGGCTTACATTTAGGCCGGGGTCAGACGATCGTTTTGAAGAGCGGAAGGAATGTCCATGAGAGTGGACGTTCCTTCCACTCAACGCCCGTCTGGCCGCCTCACTGAGCGCATAGAGTGGGCTCAGCGTAGCAAGGCACCGCAAATCGTGCACACGCAACAGCGTGTGGCTGGCTCCGTCACAGGGTCACAACGCTGCGTCGGACACCGGGTAGGCACATCAGTATAGGCACACCTAGTACAGCCTTAATCCTGCAGCTAAAAGCTACAAAACCAAGGTCGGTTTGAGAGTGCTGGAGTTGCAAACCCATGGATTTCCCACCCACCCATCCATCCATGAGAACCAAAAAGACGTGTTATTCTAAAACATGAAATTATATTCAAAAGCTGCGGCACTGAAAAAAGTTGTGTTTTTTAATTCTACATGCGACTGTTCAATCTCTTGCTCCAAAAGTGTCTCAAAAAGAAAAAAAAAAAGAAGCTGCTTCAGTGCCTGTGGGGTGTCAATATGCTTTATAGACATATATCAAAGACAGACAAGTAAGCTAGTTTCCCATTAAGGCCCTTAACAGACGTACGCAGTGATCACGTCAGTGTTGTCGCACAGTTTAACGTCCGTCGTAGCATACAATCATGATCATTAGAGACCCACACACGAAGTACGTGCGCACCGAACTGCACGCACACACACAACGCACATGGGAAACAGACGCAAGTTAGGCAAGAACGTAAAACCGCTACCACGGACGCGCAGAGTGCGCCACGTCCGTGCAGCGTTCTGTATGAGTGAGATGCCAGACGCAACGCATTTGCGACGTCCAGCACCTTGACGCACAAAATGCCTTTTCAAATTTATATCATTTTTCATAATTTTATTTCCCATAGTTCTTTTTTTCACCGTCTGTCAAGAAAAACAGATCGTGTGGTGTCTACAGTATCTTCCGTTAGTACGTCCGTCCGTTATGCATGCAGAGTGCGCTCAGACTGCGTTCGTCTGACTCTAGCCTAAACTGTCGTGCAATATTTAGTGGGCATTATCATGCAGCGCTGGTGAACTAGAAGCACAGGAGATGGCTCTGACTCGCTGATTTACTGTATAGTACAATCCGAGCTAATATAAATTGCATAGTGCAGTGTCATCGCCACGTACAATTTTGAAGAAATTAGAGAATGCCAAAATGTTGGCACATTTACCATTAATGCATCACAACCTCCCACTCTTATTTGGTGGTATAATTATTTGATTTTCTTCCTTCCCCTCATTGCGGCAATTTGGCCAAAAAGCTAATTGCCAAACAGGGAGCTGGCTCTTGGAAAACATTTACTTAAGTTCTAGTAATTTTTTTTATATATATCTAATGATAAACAACGTATGAAAATGTGTCTGGGGTCACAGCACCGGGAAAGCTGTAAGAAATATATCCATGTCCTTCAACTGTATTTATAGCTGTGGCATCAGATTTAGATACATTTAAGGAAAGCAAAAGTGTGCATAACATACGTATTCAACTATTTGTTATACAGTTTGAGATCATGATCCAGTTATTGTCAGTTCAAAGCATAGTAAGTTTAAAACTCTTTTGAGTTTAGGCTGTCACCTAGGAATTGTGTTGTTCTCACCAAAACCTCTCTAGCAATCAGGTTACAAAAAAATATCATTGATTGGCTGATGAAAGCAAAAGATCATGAAATTTCATAGAAAGAAGTCGTGGGGAGTGATATCTGGTGAACGAGGTTGCCAGGGAATTGGGCCACACCTTCCAATCCACCGGTCTGGAAAGGTTTCATTTAGGAACCCACGAACATGCAGTCACCAATGTGGTGATGCACCATCTTGCTGGAAAACAATGGTTGGTTGAAGGTCATGTAGTTGTGGTGCCACGTATTCAGTCAAAAGGTCAAAGTAAATACAGTAAATTATGTCTCGAAGAAAACTGACTTCTTTCTATGGTGTTAAAGATATCATGTATGGAACAAACATATGGGACCTCACTAATCTAAAGCAGAGGATCACTGATGCCATTGCCACCATTGATAAGGGTATGCTACAGCGAACACGGCAAGTAAATCGAGTACCGTCATTATGTGCTTCGTGCACCTAATGCTGCCCATATAGAGGTGTATTAAATGAGTCAAAAAAAATTAAATATATACGTCTCATTTTGTAATAATTTTCACTGATCTGGCTATGTGCCTTTGTAATAAATTTTTGAAATTGTAAAGAGACTTTATGGACACCCTGTATATATTATTTTTTTAACTATTTTAGCTCCTCAAGTACCAATAAAAAGGTACTTACGTTGCATTTTCCCTTAACCCCTTAGTGACCGGGCGGTTTTACACAAATCCGTCCTTTAGTGACCGCTGCTGTTTTTACGTTTCTGCGCTGTTAGTGTTTAGGTCAAATTTTCCTCTTACTCGTTTATTCAACCCACACATATTATACACCGTTTTTCCCGCCATTAAATGGACTTTCTAAAAATACCAATATTTCCATCATATCCAATAACTTACTATAAAAAAAAAAAAATATATATGAAATGTGATAAAAAAAAATGGTAAATACACACTTTTTCGGAATTTAATCCCCAAAATCTACAGCCACCAAAAAAAAAAAAAAAAAAAAAACCCCGGCTAAATAGTTTCAGAATTTTGTCCCGAGAATATAAATACCCAATTTTTACATGTTTTTTCTTTTTAACCCCTTCACTGCTGAGCCAGTTCACCTATGTGCGCTGAGCTCATTCTGTTTTATGCCAATTATTTTTAGATGACAGCCTAGGTACTAATTAACTAAACCCCCCCCAAGACAAATAATAAAATAAAAAATATTTATTATATTTTTAATTATTTATTTTTTAAAGTTTTATTTTTACACCAAACCTGGTCATGCTTGGTATCATTGGAAAGGCCATGATCAGGCCCTGATATGACCCTCTCACTGTCACGGATCGGGAGATAAAGGGATCCAAAGGATCCCCCCCTATCTCCACATGGCAGCTAGTGGGTTAACTGGCCCACTGACATACTCACACATATGGTGAGGGTGTCGGTGGGTGGGGGGGTGACCTGGAGGCTTGAATCACAATTCGGCGCAAATTTGCACCAAATCGCGATCCGGCAGTGAAACCATTAATGCAGTACACCGCTGAAAAGGGGAGACTATCCCCTTTCCAGCAGTGCAACTTGCATCTCTCTATCTTCAATGGTTGGGGAGATAGAGGGCTCCGAAGGAGCCCCCCTCCCCTCCTGTGATTTCAATGGGGGCGCCTGCTGATGACATCACCAAGCAGCGTGGTGACATCATCGTGCTCGCCAGCCCATGTAAATCATGAGGGCAGGCTTCCTCCCTGCCAGATCTGCGAGGGATCCAGCGAGGGAGGTAAGTATCGGGCGGAAGGGGGGTTAGGGGTCGCTGACGTACTATGTACGTCCGCGGGTCTAAGGGAGACCCGTGGGCAGGAGGTACATACTACCTCAGCGGTCCTTAAGGGGTTAATCTTGCCAAAACCATGGTGAACACCGGTAGGCTGGTGATGGAACTGAGGGAAAACGGTGCCACACAGTCAAACCATGTGAACCGGCAAGTTTTCTATGATTGTTGAATCTGGCTGGGAAAATCTTTGAAATTGTAATAGTTTCTTGCAATATAGCTTGTATAATACCTAGAAAAAAAAATTCTGATAAGATCACGGGATGCGTTCTACATTTGCAAGACTGCATGTGCCATCTTCCCCTTTTGGTTCTTAAATTTGTTTATCGGTTCTTTCTGTTCTAGTTCCTCATTTTAGATGACAAGCTGCTGCAGAAAATTTAGACCAGAGATGGTGCAGCGCCACACAATATGTATCCACCACCACGGCACCCCAGATAGCCAATAACAGGATATAGTGGTTTCCTCTATACCAATACACACAGAAAGTAAAATATATAACTTGAATGGGCACAAACAATGCTTTCTGGGGTCCTGGGATCTCGCATATATATATAGGAGAAAATAAACAATGATAGTATAATATCGTCAATTACAGATATAGTTATAATGATGCAATGATCTCCCACTCACAAGTGTAGAGCCTTATCTCTGGCTCTAAGTGGGTCCAGGCATATGGGTATATTGTCTTCCAACTTCTCAGGTGACCCCACCTTATTTCAGGATATTTTGTCCAGGATCGTGTAATAAAAGACAGAAAAGAGAAAAACTCCTTGCGCAGATCTGTGAGAACTACAGCGTGATATACTTGAGATTTGTGCTCACATTTTTTCTCCAGAATAAGCACCCATGGGTTTTTTTGGTTGTAAGGAAACCCACCCAAGATCCAAAAGATGGCACGGCTTCAACAGGAACAAAGTTGCAGAAAATAAAATTTATATTTAAAACAATTTAAAACAGCTCCAGAACGCGTTTCGCCGCATACAATCGCGGCTTCATCAGCTGGTCATTTTCTGCAACTTTGTTCCTGTTGAAGCCGTGCCATCTTTTGGATCTTGGGTGGTTTTCTTTTGGGTTTCCTTACAACCAAAAAAAACCCATGGGCACTTATTCTGGAGAAAAAATGTGAGTACAAATCTCAAGTATATCACGCTGTAGTTCTCACAGATCTGCGCAAGGAGTTTTTCTCTTTTCTGTCTTTTATTACACGATCCTGGACAAAATATCCTGAAATAAGGTGGGGTCACCTGAGAAGTTGGAAGACAATATATACCCATATGCCTGGACCCACTTAGAGCCAGTGATAAGGCTCTACACTTGTGAGTGGGAGATCATTGCATCATTATAACTATATCTGTAATTGACGATATTATACTATCATTGTTTATTTTCTCCTATATATATGCGAGATCCCAGGACCCCAGAAAGCATTGTTTGTGCCGATTCAGGTTATATATTTTACTTGCTGCAGAAAATGTTTATGTTCTGGAAAGAGAATAACAGCAGAAACTGAATGTGCTCAGGTATAGGTGTTCGTAGGGTGCTGCTAGGGACTCCCACTTACTGCCTCATATATTATACTTGCCTCAAATATATATATTTGGGCATACCTACAAAAATCTGACAATATTCTGCATTTCACTGTTCAATAAAAACTATAACGAAGCCTCCAGATCACCTTTTAAAATTTAGATATCGGTGTCTAGATCAGATCATGACTGCAGCAAAACGGACACGACTTTAAAGGGCTTGGCAAAGCATACACAAATTAAAGAAAAGGGTTGGGGTTAAGAAAAAAAAATTGCAAATAGGACATTTCCAGAAGTGTACAAATGTATTATTGTGTACGTATCTGTGTGTGGGGGGGGAATAGTTGCAATTATCTATGCATGCACACATAAAGATATGCAAGACAATTCACTACCAGAACTACAAAACTAGAATACACTTGCATGGTTTCCCTGCAGGATGAAAAGCCAGAGCAGTAGATTGCTCTGTCAAGAGTTGCATGCAGGCCCGAACTATGACAAAATAAACGCCTGGGCATTTTGGACTGAGCAGCCCACTTTTGTTTTTCTACACAGCGCACATTACTGTGAGTGTTATTGCTTTGGAGCTCTGTGATAAGCTCATACACACGGCATATTACTGAGGAGCTCTGTGGCACCATCATGCACCCCGCACTTTACTGTGGAGCTCTGTGGCACCCCTGTAAGCACTGCACATTATTGTGGAGCTCTGTGATACCTTCATAAACACTGCACATTATGGGGGTGTCACTGAGATCCACAGTAATGTGCAGTGTTTATGAGGGTGTCACAGAGCTCCACAGTAAACACTGCACATTACTGTGGAGCTCTTTGATACCTTCGTACCTCACCACACATTACTGTGGAGCTGTGGCCCCTCTGATTAGGTCACAGGGCGCACCGCTTGACATCTGCCACCCTATGCCCTGGTGCAGACGTCATGTGGCGCGCCCCGTGAGGTAATTAGAGGGGGCCGACCGGCAATCGGCCTCTGCTGATGAGGTCACAGGTTACACCACGTGACATCAGCATTGGCCAACGGCTGGCAGGCTCCCTGTGATTAGGTCGCTAGCCACCATCTTCAGTCGGCCCAGGCTGCTTCGCCAGGTGGCCGAACAGTCGGCCAGTCCGGGCCTGGCTGTATGCGTGCATGTTAGAGTGGCCAGATTGTGTCGATGAAAACATGGCCAAAGTACTATTAAAAGCAGAAGAACAGTACAGGTAAGGAAGTGCCCCGCAACATGTGTAACATATGTTTCTGGAGAAAAATTATTTTCCTAATCAGGATTGGTCACCTGGGATTCCTTTTAGATTTACCTGCAGCATATAGATTGTACATACTGCAGGGTTGCCTTTTTTCATGTATTGCCATCAGCATGAATAAATTATGTGAATCCAAGAAAACATGGCCAATCTAGTGATATCAACACTGTATATCTTAACATGGATGCACTCAGGCTACAAGCAATCTCTAGCTTTGCAGAACAGATGTCATGGCTCAATGCTTGGCCATGCTATGCCTACTGTATGTGACCGTTACACAGTATACAGTAACTAACATTATGATATTTTTAGGAGATTCCATTACCCTACCCTACATGCAAAATAGTTTTCTTTAAAACAAAAACAAAGTAAAAACCCCTTTTGAAATAATCACAAGCTAGATATTTGACCATTCCTAGTAATATTTCTCCTGTATGCGAGAAAAATAGTAATTCTTTTTTCATACAGGTTATTCTTGCAAATCCTACATTTGAAACATTACCATTGCATATATTTACATAACATAAAAATATACGGATCTGTGGACAAAAGTGTATTAACAAAACGTTCTGCAAAGTCCAGTGTTTCAAAATACCATTAGAATTGGTTTCATCTGAAAATCCGTGGCTTCAGACTAAATATTCATGCACAAAAATGCCGATGTGCAGCTTTAACTTCTGATCCAAAAGACAGAAAAACAATTAGATGACCAAAAACAAGGTAGCTCTGAGGAAATGAAATACATTAGCCAAACCATATGGATGAATGTTTCATCATCCTGCACAAATGTGCACAAAGCTGTTGTCTAAAATACGCTAGGGATGACTAATTGCTTATTTTTTTTCTTTTATAGATGGAGACGCAAGGGACAGAATACCCAGGGATATGGGCATCAGATCACCCAGGAAAGGTTATAGAATTGATTTATAAAGCACTAGAGAGTAAGGAGCAAAGTAATGGAATAAATATGAATTTTATTTTTATTCTCTTTATTTTTTTAAGAGATCGGTTGCAAAATCCTAACCCCAACCATTCTGAATAGCCAAGCAGTTTCGGATAGGACTGCCATGTTTATCCATTTTCATAGATTAATCCAATATGTGTAATACAGCTGACGTGACACGAAGTGAAAAACGTGTTACATCTTCACACGAGGCAATGACACCACTCTTTATTATATTGACTACAGTATTCATTGCATGCATTACATAAATAGTAAGTAAGACACAACCTTGTAATTAATTTTTTCTATCTGCAATTTGGTTAGCACTAAACCGATTTAAGGACGATATGGAGAAGCTGAAAAATACTTCTGTGTCTATGGATTCCCGGTGAAAAACGAATCGGTCAAACAAGTTCTTTGTGCAATATCTCAAACAGTGGATATTGCACAATCAAAAGGATCAATCTCATAGCTTCCTATTTTTTCCTTGGCCTAGAGCTATCTACTAATGCAATGCTCGTTGCTATTTTGCTCACCATAAAATTTGGAATAGTTGACTTTTCAACTCAGGAGTGTGGAACTGGTAAGGCCGGGGTCAGACGAGAGGTTTTAAGAGCAGAAGGAACATCCATGAGAGTGGACATTCCTTCCACTCGGACGTCTGTCTGGCCACCTCGCTGAGCGCAGTTAGTGTGCTCAGCGCTGCAAGGCTCAATCCTCCTATGGAGGATCGCGCTTTGCAGCCCCAAACGCGCGTCGCAGCGTTTTGATGGGGAAGCTTTCAACGTGGCAGCTGTAGCGCGCACAATTTGTGCTCACGCGCTACAGCGTGTGACTGGCCCTAAAGCATCACAACACTGCAACGGATGCCAGGAGGCACGTCAGTAAGGGCGCACTCAGTGCACTCGTTTGACCCCGGCCTAAACTGAATGTAAGAACATGTTAAAACAGCATGTGTGGCCTCAACACTATTTCAAGTCAATTACTGTTCAAAGTGTGGCTGATACATTGGTCAGTTTGATAGTTCAATGGTGAATTGTTCACACTGGGGGAGATTAATGTAAGGTTAGGGACAGCAACCTTGGCCCTCCAGATGTTTTGGAACTACATTTCCTATGAGGTGCAGCCAATCTAATGAGTACTTGAGCATCAAGAGAGATGTAGTTTCAAAATATTGGGGGGACGGATGGACAAGGTTGCCAACTCTTGATGTTGGTAAATAATTCTACAACAGCCAAACATGCTAACATACACCTTGCTCAGCGAGTAGTTTAACGGTCGCGGTAGCATTGTATTAATTATGTGCACTTTTCACCCATTCCAAATAGCCCACTGAATGCACTCAAGGAAAACAGAAAAAATACATATATACACACACATTTATATCTAAAGATTATCTTTATGCATTGTAGGAAACCTGGTTTTATTTATGAAAACAAAATTATAGAGAACATTGCAATACACGCAAAAGGCCCCACTTGAAAATGTCAATGAAATCCTTAGACACGCAAGGCAGAGGTCTGACATCCATGTCACATACAAAATATATTCTTGTAGATCTGCTGGGAGGGGTGTAGTCAGGGCCTTAACAGCCAGGGACAGCTGCTGCCAGGGTCCCAGATGTCCTTCCTGCTCCTGAGTATATTAATAAGTGGCCTGGATACAATGCCTCCTGTACTCTAGAATTGTCTCCTGGAAACAGACAATACATTTACTGTCCTCGAAGCAAAGTATACTGTACCTTGTGCGGAACTCCCCCTCTATTAGGCGCAGCACCAGGAGATCGGCAGAGATGCGCTCTTTTTCTTTGTAGCGCAGTCCATGCTCATTCTCCAAATTTGTTTGACAGCTCTAGTACTTAATATTAAGCACAAAAGTGCTTAAAACCTCCAAAGCCCAACAATGTTAAAACATATGTGGAACGGCAAGGTTCTTCTGTAACTGGAGATAAGGGAGTATAAGAGCCGAAGACACTTGTGCAATATATATATTTTTACTCTATTTCCCAGAATCTCGCAATAGAGCAACTACATGGTTGCCAAGTGTAATGTAAACACAGACCGATTGAAAAAGAAGATTAGCTACTGCTCCCTGGATGCTGATGTAAAAGTTCACATTGTATTAATCTCCCTGGCGGTCTGTTTTTTTTACATTTGCATGTCAAAAAGCAGTCTATGTTTATTTCCCCCCAGCGGCATCTCGAGTGTGGCTCGGGGTTAAATTCCTATGTTGGAAGTGGTAACCCCGAGCAACACTCGGGATGCCGCTGGATACATCACCTGTCCTTGCGCTCCCTCGATGTCCCCGCAGCCTCCTCTGGCGATCGTGACCCTCATACTTCCTGGTTCCTTCCTTGGAAGTAGGAGGTCGCGATCGCCAGAGGAGACTGCGGTGATCAGCGAGGGGAGTCTCGGGGTTACCGCTCTCAGTGGTGAAATTTAACCCAGAGACACTCGGAAACACCGTCAGGCAGGTTAACGGACAAACCACGAACAAGCAAAGATATTTTATAGAAAGTCTGCAAAAAATAATATTTGTAACTACCGTAAGTATTTTGTATATGTCAGTGAATTTGCGTGGGGGGGGGGGGAATACAAAAGATCACTTTTTATTATTTAAACACAGCAAGGTAGGTCGATTCAAGGTAAATCATGAAGTCTAAAATTTATTTAGGGATGTGTATAGTCATTTCTCATTATTTTTACATCCTCTCAAGTGTATTCCCATAAAATCATAGAGCAATTCATAGTAAAAGGTCTCTCTACACCTCTGATATCCCAACCCTGGTCCTTGGGGGCCAATTAACAGGCCAGGTTTTCAGGATCTGAAGCACAGCACGGGTGATATGATTTGCTTCTCTGTGATTGCAGGATTCAGTCTGTATTTGCCCCAAGGTGATCTGCAAAACCTGGCTTGTATGCCCCCTAAGGAGAACATTTGTTGAAGACATACATTTGAGTCAGCCATGGCAGGCACTCCATTAAAAGAAAGGAATGTACCGGCACACCTTTCTATAACCTTCAAATGTATAATTCTCTTAGCACTATCAATCGCTCATTCCTAATTAAGAAATAAACAAGCCTGTCATCTAAAACTATTATTATCCAGTCATGTTTTTACCGGTCCTTGCCTATTGATCATGGCCGAGCCATGTCCTCTGATTTGAAGCAATGTCCCAGTGGCCAGGGCCACCTGTAGACTATAGGGAAGGTACAAACAAAATCTTTCCCAAAAACTGGCCCTCTAAGGCTAATGTCAGACGAACGCAGTGATCACGTCCGTGTTGCCGCACAGTTTAACGTCTGTCGTAGCATAGAATCATGATCAATAGAGACCCACACACTAAGTACGTGTGCACCGAAATGCGCATGCACAAAACGCACGTGTTAAACGGACGCAAGTTAGGCAAGAACGTAAAACCGCTACCACGGACGCGCAGAGTGAGCCACGTCCATGTAGCATTCTGTGTGAGTGATAAGGAGATGTCAGATGCAGCGCATTTGCGACGTCCAGCACCTTGACGCACAAAATGTCTTTTCATATCCTTTTCAAATTTTTATCATTTCTCATTAATTTTATTTCCCATAGTTTTTTTTCTACACGTCCGTCAAAAAAACACGGACCGTGTGGTGTCTACAGTATCTTCCGTCAGTACGTCTGTCCGTTATGCACGCGCGCAGACTGCGTTCGTCTGACACTAGCCTAAGTGGAGATCTGAGGGTTTTTTGCAGAAGAAAACAAAATGCAATTCCAAAATGGCCAGCTCAACCTTGAAAGACTGACATATCACTATCTAGGAATGATAGCATAAGGACTATAGATTAGAGAGAGCGAAGCAACTTTTGGGAATATTTGACTGAAAGAGGGGATAAGCAGATTTAAGACTACAGCTAAACCATGATTATTTAGATTGATGAAACCTGAGGATACAAGGAGCAGACATTCTGCAAATTCGTTGTAAAATCACAGATAAATGTAGAATTCAAGAGCACTTTTACTAGAAAACCAAAAAGGGTACATGATACATTAATGCCATGTGTTAACTCAGAAACCATCAGAGAGAAAAAACAGCTGTAGAAGAAGTATGCTCTTAACCCAAAATGGATAGCCATGGGAAAAAACTTTGTCAGGAAGCAAAAAATGGTCAAACCACAGATCTACAAAATTAGAAAGGCTGCACGCAACTTTGAGAATCCCAACGTTTTCATATGACAACGAATTGAAAAGTAGAGCAGCACTGTCCCAAAAAGAGCTAGTGTCTAGTAATGGGGGAAAAAAGGACAATTGGGCGTCATCATGAACATGGAGATGCAGCCTCTAACACAGTGCTTCCCAAGCCAGTGCTCAGAACCCACCAATAGGCCAGGTTCGCCAGATACCCAAAGCAAAACACAAGTGTTATGATTTGCTGCTCAGTGACTGCATTATGCAGTCGGGGAGGAGAAGTCACACACCACCAGGCTGGAGAAAGGCTTGCGACAAGCCTACACACTGGCGTTCTATATGCCGCCAATATACCTGCCCGTCCAGTTAGGTTTTAAAAGCATATGACAGCATTACCCGTAAACATGCATTCGACCTTAATTACATGGGTGGCATGAAGATGGCTGCTCCCATAGTGCAAGATAAAAACCGGAGATGCCGACAAGAGTGTTTTGTGGAATTTATCATTCCAGTGTTCAAATGGACACAGGACAAATTACTAATCTCTATTGAATTCCTCGAGGAGAAAAAATAAATGGCTAAAACAGAACCATTATCTAGCTTCCACCATGGTCATAGTGTGAAGTAAGGCAGTTAAACTTTTCCAGGTCTACAGAGAAATTAACTGTATATATAAGATGCCGGTCTAGACTAGACACTGAAGACATGGTGGTATTCTTGAACATCGATACCCATACAGGGGTATCGAGCAGCCAATCTATAGATAAAAGGCACTTTTTCTGGTCAATTTTTTTTTTTTTGAGAAAGTATTTTGCCAGGAATGATACTTTGAGATTTCTCTCGTTTTCAAGTATGTCCTGGGTGGCGAGTATGTACCGTCGGGTGTCTTGCCCAAGGACACTTACTGGAGAGGTGCTCTTGCTGGGATTCAAAGACTTTAACCATAAAGGAGGTTCCAGTTTGGAGAACCATGAACATCTTAAAGAGAAGGTGGTAGAGTGTGGTGGGAGGGGGAGACGGTAACGTCAAGCACACATTTTGAAGGATAACAGCTTTATGTTCAAAGCTCTGCATTCTAGATCCCATCTGCCACATTTCACACAAGAGCATATCTTCTCCCCCTTATTTCTCCACCCCCTTGTTGCCTTAGAAGCGGGGATTCTCAGAAGTTATATTTAACTGCTACAATCCATTTAAAAAGGGATGGAGATTTTTTTTCTTCACCTTTGCCTTGTTTATTTAAGGTATAAACGTATATATGGGTAACAAGTTGTTTAACCCTTTAGTTCTCCAACCATCCTGTGGATCACAGCATTGGATTGTAGAGATGTCTGTTAAATACTAGCAAATCAACACCTTTGTTTTATTTGCTGACGATATCAGACCAAAAACAATTGTCGGTTAACAGTACAATAAAACAATCAAAGTTATTCTGAGGATCTCAGAATTTACATTCTTGTATACATTTGGTTAACATTTGGGCTTCTCTGACATATTTTTGGTTGAAAATCATGTAAACCACAAGTTTACATGCTCTGTCCTCCAAACTAAAAGTGAATCAGTAGTTTTACACTGAGCCTCGCACTGAAGGTGTCCAGTTAATGTATAAGGCACTGGTAAACCAATATGGAACAATCCGGTATCTCAAAACTCCACTCCAGGCACCTTAAAAATAAAGGTTTGCTTATCCTTAGCATATTTGTACATTGAAATTGTCACATTTCAGTTTCTAAAACACACAGACCTCTGTATTCAAAGAAAGCCAATTATCAGGCCTGTATGTTTTGACAGAAAAGATTTTGTTTAAGTAATACTTTTTGATCTCTTTTAGAGCCAACACAACATTTTTCAGAGACTGTTGTGCTACTGGAGCGAGATATAGGCTGGTTCATGTCATGCTGTGGATAACCTTGCTTTTTAGTAACACCAAAAACACTACAGCCCCCAACACCTGATTAGCGGCCGTGTAGTAATTGGCTGAAGGAACAAAGTGTTTTATTAACAGATTGCTGATTGTGACACAAAATACAGCCAACCCTCATTACTTGCGGCCAACGCGTTTCTTACTGAAAATAAGAGAAAAAACATTGAATAATTGAAACCCCATCTAAATGAATACCTGCCGAGTGGCAAAGCAGAAAAGTGCAGTCACCAACTCCAGCGGCTCTGTTCAGGCATTGGACACCCAGAGAGTGTGTAGCCGAATACCCTGCCCCTCCTACACAGAGAAACTCTGGCTTCTACTCCCCCTTTTATTTTACGCCTTTCTTCAAAGTTCCCGGAATCCCACCACCACCACACTTTTCTCTAAAATGTCAGTCTTCAACCTCCTGCTTCGGCTTTTGCTTTCCTCTTATATCTCCACTCGAGCCAAACTGTAATTTGAATTCTGAGCAGACAGGTCTTCTGGTGCATCTGCACATCAGCAAAATGCAAAGCCGGAGACCACAAATAAGGGTCTGCTGTATTACGGATATTTGGCCAAACTGGACCATTTACTAATACCAAATTAAAGGCAGATCCCAAAAATTTGACTTTGCAATCACTGCCCACTGTGCAAAACCGCAATACTCTCCGGGTAAAAGCCTGCTATATTTATACCCAATGTAGGACCCAGCAACATGTTTATAGAAGAAGTCAAGGTTTTGCATAGAGGCCATGAAAACTTTTGGAGAGGTAAAATTCTATGAGCCCTACAGAACGTCACTGGCGCCTGGACATTGCCCATAGTCTATACACAAACGTCAGACGTTTGTACCTGCTGTATAAGGAAATGGGAAAATCTAGCAATGAGAGTTGGTGGGGGTGGATGTGAGGTTGTTTTGAAAGCCATGCAAAGCTTTACTGCACCACAGGATGACAAATTAGTACCTACACGACAGATCATATGTAACGCTGGGCTATACAGGAGCACAAGATCTGATAAATTGTTGTGTTCATGCATTCCAACAATATCTGCATTAAGCTTACAAGAAATCTATCATCTCAATGCTGCTAAATTAGATAAACAGAGCTTTAAAGCTGTGCAGTCTACATTTCTGGTCTGCCAAATAAGCAAAACTTTCCATAAAAGTCTACTCTGACAAGTGATTTCTTGGAAACCGCTTTTTAAGAAGTCAGCGTTTCCATAGCTTTGCATTGTAGTTTCACAGAACATTGAAGGTTGCCAGTTCTAGAGCATCATATAACTGTTAGTGTGCCACAGAGTGTTCCTCCTGAGATTTACCAAGGATATATCCATGGCAGGGATGCTCAACCTTTGCCTTCCAAAAGGTTTCAGAAATACATCTCCCATGGTACTCATCCACGCATTATGGCAATAGAACCTTGTGGGAAATGGAAGCAAAGACAAGATTTATGACCGTATTGAAAACGAGCCACAACATTAGTGGCATATCTCCACTGAGGTCTCACGAGGTCTACGGTGACATTACAGAGAAGACTATACCTTATGCCAGACCTCAAAATTTCCACTCGCCTGCTCGCATTTGGCGAGCTGAAATTATCTGAGGGCGAGTGGGGCAGACTGACCCGTGCTGAGGCCAGGTTCAGTGGGCCGACGCCTTAATTCACAGCTCCGGTATCGGACTCTTGGAGTCCGAATCCAGAGCAGTTTATCTGATCGGTGATCCGTGAGGTTCGCGTTTTCGGGTCACTTGCCCACGCATGTGATGCATCGCACACTCGCAGCGTAAGTGCTGTGAGTCTATGATGCATCACATAGAAGAGGGTCAGGTGACGTGCGGGAGGGGGTGGCACCACTGCAGTGTGCCGGTCCCAGACTCGTGTTATGAGTGTGGGATGCACGCTGCAGCCAGGGGTGGATCCAGGGGGGAGAAAAAAAATCACCGCCGGCGTTCTTCAGCTGTCCTGAGGAGGCGAGCGGCTGTTGACATGCAGCTTGGCTGCTCACCTGGGATGAGAACCACCTGACCGGCTGCACAGCTGGTCAGGTGGTTCCCGGAGAGCGACTAAGCTGCATATCAGTGGCCGCTCGCCTCCTCGGGACAGCTGAAGCTGGGGTCAGACGAGCGTAGTGTTCACGTCCGTGATTGCGCCTAAAAGTACGTCCGTGATAGCATGACAGAAAGCCCATCGGAGTCCATTACACAAAGTACGTCAGCACTGAACTGCGGACGCACAACGGCCGCGGCCCACGGATGCAAGGCAGGCAAGAACGTACAACTCCTAGAACGGCCGCACAAAGTGCGCTGCGTCCGCAACGTCCACATAGCTTTGTGTGTGAGTGATGGAACGTGGTCAGACGGACTGCATTTATACGTCCAGCATTTTTGGTTTTGCTTTTTATTTTATTTTCTCTCCTACATCCGTCAAAATATACGTCAGTGATAAATGGACTGTGTGGCCACTACTGCGTCTTCCGTACTGACGTACGTCCGTGTGCACGGACGTACAGTCCGTAGAAATCACGCTCGTCTGACCCTAGCCTGAAGAACGCCGGTGGGCGGAGGCGAGAGCTGGGGGCAAATATACCCACGTGTGAGCTAAGGGGCAAATATACCCATGTGTGAGCTGGAGGCAATATAGCCATGTGTGAGCTGGGGGCAAATATATATATCCATGTGAGCTGCCTGGGGGCATTATATATATCTGTGTGAGTTGGGGGCCAATATATATATATATCCGTGTGAGCTGGGGGCAATATATCCATGTGAGCTGGGGGCAAATATATCTGCCTGTCACTGCGAACCCAACACCAGCTCTTGGCCAAAACTGGTAGAATGCCACCCCCCCCCCCCCGAAACCTGTGTCTGGATCCGCCTCTGGCTGCTGCACCGATATGATCCAGGCAGAAGAGGCGATCGACTCTCCAGTGGACAGCGGAGCCAGCCAGTGTCCAGACTGAGCCTCTGCTGCGCTGTCCTCCTTCCCAATCTGCTGCCTTGGTAAGTGACTGCTTGGGGGCGGGGGGAGAGCAGAGGAGAGGAAGAGAATGAGAGAGGGGATAAAGAGGAAGAGTGAGAGGGGGTAAAGAGAGAGAGGGCGTAAAGAGAAAGAGAGGGGGTAAAGAGGGGTCAAAAAGTGAGAGGGGGTAAAAAGAATGAGGGTGTGTGTACAATGGCAGTGGAGCTCTGTGATACGCTCATACACACGGCACATTACTGTGAGTTTTATTACTGTGGAGCTCTGTGATACACGCATACAGGACACATTATTTTCCTTTATATTTACAGAGCTTTGTTAAATTATTATTTAATTATCATTAATACTATAAGAGGGTTTATTTAGGGGTGGAGTTAAGGGTAGGGGTTGGTTGGGGCAACTAGTGGCGAGTAACTCTTAAGGCCTGGCTAGTAGCTCGGGACCTGAAATTTTGAGCCCTGCCTTATGCAAATTAGAAGTGTCACCGAAACTGCGGCGAACAGAACTGAAATGCCAAGGAAGTCTCCTCTGCACGAGAGATACAGCAACCCCAGACGACAGTGTCGGCCTTGTTTAGCCTTGACAGGAGGATCTAGCCAACATCTCTCTAGGCACTTTGAGAAGGCCCACATTTGTATTACTGTGGGAGATGCAGGGGTCAAGTCCTAGAAAGTAAGTGTGGGAACTCACGATTCCTCTCCCCCAATTAGCAATTATAATCTGAAACGTAACACAAATGCACCCTCAAAATCGCATATATTTATGTAGATATATGTAGATTCTGGCAAAAATACATGATAAATCAAATATTTATTGTGACTTAACGGGGAATGATTGATCAGCTGAATTCATGCTTTATAGTATACAGGACCAATGGAAACCGAGTTCGCTCTGCAAAAATAGTGGAGGAACTGCGTTCACACTCGTTTCCTGTGGACTTTACCCCTAGAGAGATTTAGTTCCAAAACATCGGAGGGCCAAGGTTGAGTACCCCTGATCTATGGGGTTTACAATCGGCATCTGATCACCCTGTGGCCACAAAGAGAAGTGGTGCAGGGAAAGAAAAGTTGTGATTTTGAAAATGTAGTGTGAAAATGTAGGGATTTTTCATCCAAAAATGTGTCAAATTGCTCAAGTTTTTCGGTGCAATTTGCCAAACGTCTGTCAATTTTCTGATACAAGTAGGGTGCAAATTAACACTAGTGTAAGTTTTATAGTTAGTGTTAGAATTGGGGTTAAGATGGTGAGGTGTTCCTGTATCACTCGTGCAGATGAGACTTCTTAGACATTTCAGTTCTGACCACCCTCTAGGTTGGAAGCACGCCGATTTGAATATGGTAGTTGGTGTTCTCATAAAAATGTGTTTGTTAAACTTGTATGAAAGCACATTTCATTTTTATCATGTTAAACTCACATTAGAGGCAGAAATAATGTTCTGCCCATCCAGCACCCTTACTCGCAAGAAGCAAACGTCTTTATTAGCATTTACAGAGTGGAAAATTTGGGAAAATGTTACAGTGACAGAAAATATGCCACTGGCTACTAAGCAAGCCTTTATGTATTTAGCATTGCCACTGCTAATCCATCACCATGACCTGTGACCAATAACGCTGCCTGCTCTGTACAGCAGCACGCAGAAAATTTATCGAGTGTTGAAATATGAAGTTTGTATTCCAGAACTCAAACTTTCTCGGAAACAAAGCAGTCTTTTAGGTCAATGAATACCGCCTTTCCACTTTCTATATTTACATTAAACAGATTAATAAACATAGAAATAAATGTCCTTTCATTTGTTACCAGACCTACTTGTTTTATATGGAGTATTTATCTTTTTGGTCACTGCAAAGCTTCTTGGATCACACCCAGTGTCTTGCCATAATTTTGTCCCAATAGGAGTATTCAATTATGTGATAGAACCACTCCTGCACTCCTAGTTTAGCCAAACAAACTTTTTTGCCCGATTCTCCGCTCCACAAGTAGTCACACTCCACGGTCTTCTAAAACACAATCCTTTATTCAGGTCATTAAATGTGATTGCACTTTAGAAGACCTTGGAGTGCTTGCTACTTGTGCAGAGTTGTATATATTTTTATATAGCTCTTTATTACTCCATTAACCCCCCTGATGGTATTCCCGAGTGTGGTTCGAGGATAAATCTCACTGCTGAAAGCAGTAACCCCGAGCCACACTAAGGCTGCATACACCCCTTTACACACAGGATGGTACAGCGCCACACAACATGTATCCACCACCACGGCACCCCAGATAGCCAAAATTCAGGATATAGTGGTTTCCCCTAAACCAATGTACATAGAATGCAAAGTATATAACCTGAATTGGCGCATATGCTTTCTGGGATCCTGGAGCCCCTCGTGTATATGGAAGAAATAATAAACAATAATAGTGCAATACAGCAAATATTATTTTAGAGCTATTAGATGGTGCTAGGATTATCCCACTCACAAGTGTAGAGTCTAGTCACTGGCTCTGAGTGGGTCCAGGCCTGCGGGTATATGGTCTTCAAATGCTTCTCAGGTGACCCCCACCTTGTAAAAAGTGCTTTATCCGGGATCATGTAATAAAGAGAAGGAAGACAAAGAACTCCTTCTGCAGATCTGCAAAGGTTCTCACTATGGTGTTCCAGAGATTTTGTACACACATTTCGTTCTGTGGGTACACGCTCATGGGTTAATTCTGGTGAAGGGAAACCCAAAGGAAAACCATCATGAATCCAAAGAATGGACACAGCAGCAACAGGAACAGGGATAATAAAAAGAAAATTTATTTAAAATATAAAAACATGCTCCAGAACGCGTTTCGCCGCATGTAGTAGCGGCTTCATCAGCTGGACCAGCCTGAGGAGAATGCGATCGTGGCGTTTTGCTTCCTGGTTCCCTTCTTGCGAGAAGGGAACCAGGAAGTATGTTGTCGCGATCGTCCGGAGGTGACAGCGAGGGAGCACGGGTACAGGTAACGTATGCTGCCCGAGCGTGGCTCGGGGTTACTGCTTTCAGCAATGCATTTAACCTGGAGCCACACTCTATATACCACCAGGGGGGCCAAATAAATTGTAACGATTCTGACATAGAAAATATGTCAGAATCCTAACGCCAGGGAGGTTAATGCGATCATTAGTTGACAAGAATAGGAGCTGTCACGATGGGATACATTGATGCTGTGACAGGCTTAAGCAATTTTAGGCCGGGTGCACACTAGGACACACTTTATGACGGAAGAGATTGGTAGACGCCAGACGATGCGTTAATTTTGACGCACGTCGTAAAAACTGAATTTGTGCGCAGGCGCTCATTTAATGTCCATGACGCGGCCAACGTCGTCTGTACGGCGTAAATCCTAGCGCAAAAGCCTTGGTGTTCCCATGACGGATGTCTTCAGCGCGCGTTAAGCGTTACGCGCGTACTACGTGTGTTCTCTATCCGCGTAATTATATGCTACAACGGACATCATAAAGAACGTCATAACTCACGCTAGTGCACAGAAGAAAACGCTAGTGTGCACCTGGCCTAAGTAAATTGGTAAAATACTTTCTCAAATAAAATAAAAAATTATGCAGTCTAGCATCTCATTTGCATTAATAACATATATGGCAAACTATGATGCAGGTTAAAAGATGTTCTGAAATGCAATAGCATAAAAAAACCCGAAAAAAACGAAAAAAAAAAAAAAACACGGGGTAAGGGGGACCTCCCTAAACACAAATCTTATTCAAATTATTAATGCATTAGACCATTACAAACAGCAGAGATACTGCATAGCTGAAGCTGGATTTGAACAGCTGAAAGGACTGCTCTATTTCCAAGATGTGAAAAATAAATAAAATTTATTTATATATGAAAACAACAGAAAGGGTTACAGAAGCCCCAGGACTATTAATGAAGACTGATGACTATATGGGCTAATTTTACACATAAATAAGGAATGCTGAGGTTTTTCTAACAATGTTTTTTCGAAAAACAGAAGCCTGGGCCTGGGAAGGCATATATCCTGAACGATAAATGCCCCTCCCTTCCTCGAGCAAAATCATCAGATGGTAGAAGCAGGAACAATGCCGAACCAGCAGCCTTTTCTCTCCTTGTGAGAGCTAGAACACTTCTTTGAAATTCTGCGCACAGAAACACTGCATGTCAGCTGAATACCAAATGTGTTTTCATGTTTAGCGCAGATGGGCCGCCAGTAAGTTGTAAAAAAGCAGAGACTATTCATATTATCCATAGCCTAGATTCCGTGCGTGTTTTCTAGACTTTTATCCCTTAGAGAGGCACAAAAAAAAAAAAAAAGCGCAAAATCTAAAAATAAGTCCTGTAGCACGGCCCAGTCCCCTCAGATCTTTCCTCCACTCAAGAGGTTTGAGAACATTTATTTACAAACAACCAATTGACTACTAACTGGGAACAGGTCTTTCATTTATTTCCTGTAAGGGATTAAAAGGATATATTAATGCTATGATTCATCGTTTACAATTTCTACTTCAATATTATTGATCAACAGATGACCGGTACAGCTACGGTATAATTAACCACCATGCCGCATTACCAGTCAGCTTGCACTTTTAAAGCCATGTGTTAACATGGGTTACCACTCACCATCTGAGCACAAGATCTGGAGGTCTGCATTTTTTATACTTTGTATATGACTCAATGGAATATCAGCCGCTAGGTTCTAGAGAATAAGACAACATTGAAACAGAGTTGATAAAATCAAAAGCCTGTTGGAGCTTCAGACCAGCTGCAGTAAAATTGACCAAGGGAAAAGAAAGCACAATAGACCCCCCCCCCCCAACTAGAGATAAAAGGAGAGGCCAAACGGGGTGAAACTGGGATTTATCTTTGAATATAAAAGATAAAAGGGGCAAAAACCAAGTCCCTAAAAATTGGACACAGGTTAAAGCCCCAGTCTAAACCCACTTAGGAACATATGAATTGCCCTTTCCTTTAGTATCATTAAAAAAAGGGTACATACACAGTTACAAGTTTTTATAAATCGCTAACAAATTCTGTAGAGCTGTACAATGGGTGAGACAGAATAACAAATATACAAGTTAAGCACACAGAACAGTAGGAGAGAGGACCCTGCTTGAGAACTTACAATCTAAGGAGAGGGGTCACACAGTAGGTGAGTGTAAATCGAGAACATGAAGAAACAGGGCACATGTGGGCTGGGTGGGAGGATGGCGTGAGAAATGAACAGGGGGGGGGGATCATGGATTGAGCTGATAAGCTTCTCTAAAGTAATGTGTTTTCAGAGATTTCTCGAAGGACTGGAGAGGCGGGGAGAGTTTGATGTCGCAGCGAAGGGTGTTCCATAGAAAGGGGGCAGCTCGGGAGAAGTCCTGAAGGCGAGAGTTAGGAGTGTGGGTACGAGGAGACAATAACTTTGGATCATTGGCAGAGCGAAGTGGTCGGGATGGGATGTACCTGCCAAAAAGGGAGGGGATATAAACAGGGGCACGGTTAGGGAGAGCTTTGTAGGTGAGCACTAGTATTTTGAATTGAATTCTAAAGGAAACCGAGCGCCATTGTAGAAATTGACAGGAGCGAGGTGTGAGAGGTGCGGGTGGTAAGGAGGATGAGCCTGGCACAGGTGTTCATTAAAGACTGTAGAGGGAGAATCTGGAATCTCTTACAACCATAGATAAGGAGATTACAGTAGTCAAGGCGGGAAATAATAAGAACTTGGATGAGTGTTTTAGCAGAGTTTTGATTAAGAAATGGGTGAAATGCATGCAATTTGTTTTAGGTAGAAGTAGTAGGATTTGGTTAGCGACTGAATGTGAGGAGAGAATACATCAAAGTCTAAAAGGACACCGAGGCAACGAGCCTGTGAAGTGGGAGTAATAGTGGCACCATTCAGCTGAAAGAAAATGGGTGCAGGGATGTTAGTATTAGAAGGGGGGACACGAGAAGTTCAGTTTTAGAGTGGCTAAGCTTTAAGAAACGTGACGTCATCCAGTCTGAGACAGCTTACAGGCAGGCAGTAACCAGGTCCAACACAGAAGGAGAGTGATCGGGAGAGGTTAGATTTGGGTGTTGTCAGCATAGAGAGGATATTGGAAACCATAGGACGAGATGAGGTTGCTAAGGGAGGCGGTATAGATCGAGAAAGGTAAGGGACCCAGAACAGAGCCTTGAGGTACCCCAATAGAGAGGAGTTGGGGGGGAGGCACCAGCAGAGACACTGAAGGAGCAAAGGGAGATAAAAATAGAACCAGGAGAGCGTGGTGTTGCCGAGGCCAAGTTGACTGAGCATGAGTAGCAGGAAGATGTGGTCAACAGTGTCATATGCAGGAGAAAGGTCAAGAAGAATAAGCAGGGAGTAGTGACCTTTGGTTGTAGCAGCAACTAAAATCAGTCACCTTGGTCAGAGCTGTCTCAGTGGAGTGAGTTATTGAGAAACCAGAGAGCTGGTTATAGACTAGGCGTTCAAAGATTTTAGAGGCAAAGGGGAGCAACATACACTACTAAGAGTAACAAGGGATTTATATCCCTATAAAAAGGGGGATTCTGCTTTACACAATACCTTGCTGTGGTTAGAAGGTAGCTCTTGTAAACACTGAAAATTGAGGAGGAAAAGGAATCTGAAATGTGCAATCAACATCTGCTCTTACAATGCCTTAATCTGGAGCTTTCATTGAGAGTACATCACTAGTGTATTTTGGCCTAGGCCAACAAGGCCCAGGCCTAGGGCGGCACTTTCCAGGGGGCGGCGGCCCGCTGGGTGGCCCCACCCCTTAAAATTTTTTTTTATTTTTTTTTATTTTTTTTTACTTTTGCAAACTATTTTACCAGGAAGGAAACATTGAGATGTCACTAATTTTCAAGTATGTCCTGGGTAGGCAAGGCCTAGGCTTTCACTTTCCAGGGGGCAACAAAAAACCTCACCACTAATTGGGTTACTCACAGAGCACCGAAATGACGCCAACATTTTGGTGTTCTGTAGTTCCCTGCACTTCGGGGAATAAAATTTCCCAACCCTGCAGTGAATTCACCATTCACCGCAGGGTCCCCAAAGTGCATGGAGTCGGCCGCTGTATGCTGCCACCGCAAACCTATGGCCTGCTGTTTTCAAAAGAACTACTGAAGGAAAATGTCTGGAATTTACATATAAGATCCTATGATTGATAATAAAAAGTTCTGTTACAGAAAAAGGAGAACCGCTATTAAAAAAAAGGGGGGGGAATTTAGCCCAAAAAATTCTGAAAAATCACTAAAAAGGTACAAAAAAAACCCAATAAATAAATAAACACTTTTTACTGCAGATTAAAATAATAAATGGTTTATTAGATATTGCATAAAAAACGGGAATATTTTTAACATTGAAACCTATGGGGTTCACCTGAATAAACCTGCTGATTGAAACCACCGAACATCAGGGCATTTCACTGACATTTCTCTGCTGTTTGGTGTTCTCTGAATAGATTAACCATTACTTCTCTATGGGGATTTGCACTGCCTTCAAACAGCACCGTACTTGCTGGCAGTTCGCCAAACTTGTGTGTGAGCATATCACCAGAGCAGTGGTGTACTTAGAGTGGCGGAGGGTGGGCCGCCCCAGGTACCAGTGATTATTGGGGTGTCATTAGGGGGTCCTAGGAGGTGCCACAGTCACTGTGTGTCAGCTTTGAGCTGTGTTCTCAAACAACGAGCAGCGGAGCATGGCGTTTGCATACGGAATAAAATAGAATAGAATAAAAATCCCCTCTCCTCCCTCCATAGCTCCTCCCCTGCCCCGCAGCAGCTCTAGGAGAGGGGAGGGGGATGTGATTTGTGTCCAGAGAGAGAAGATGACAGTAAACGGCAGGTAAAGGGGGGGGGGGTTTCAGCAGAATATGAAGCCCTGTCTGCTTACTGCTGTTTAAAGTGGACCTTTCCTTAACCAGCACTGCAGTGATAGAAATTTGTCATTGAGCTGCCTGGCTCCTGGTGAGGCTGCTTGCGTGCAGGTCACACTCGGTCCGGCCAGTCAGGTGGTACTGAGTCTCAGTACCACCTGACTGGCTGAACCACGTGACACGCATGCACGCAGCTGCCCGCCCTTTCATTAACATGGACTGTCACTCTATTCTGGACTGAACACCCACCAGGAAGGGAATCAAAGCCACGGTGCACCCTCTGGCAGTGGCACCCCACTGTTGACAAGATGGCTCCACGCACAGGCACAGTCGTGATCCTAACGTGGCCTGGAGGGACCTCCTGCTGAGTCTGTACACAGTCCCTGCTGACTCTGCACACAGCCCTACTGCAGACAGAGGCCGGTAAATGTAGAATAAATAATTGCTGTGTGCTCATACACACTCGGTTTGCTGGGAGTTTTATTGCAGTGGATACTGATGCACTCATACACACCACACATTGCATTGCTGGGAGTTTTATTGCAGTGGATTCTGATGCACTCATACACACCGCACATTGCATTGCTGGGAGTTTTATTGCTGTGGATTCTGATACTCTGACACACACCGCACATTGCATTGCTGGGAGTTTTATTGCTGTGGATTCTGTGATACACACTGCATATTACTGTGAGTTTTATTGCCCTGGAGCTCTGGGATACGCTCATACACATTGCACATTACTGTGAGTTTTATTGCTGTGCAGTTCTGTGATATGCTCATACACACTGCACATTTCTGTGGTTTTATTGCTTTGCAGCTGATATGCTCATACACAGTGCCATTTCTGTGGGTTTTATTGCTATGCAGCTCTGTGATACGCTCATATGCAGTGCACGTTTCTGTGGATTTTATTGTTCCACCAATTAGAGCGGCTGTGATCCCGTTTACTTGACATGCGTGGCTGTTCTTTGTAAAAATACTTGAATTTAAACATTTCATAATTTTCTTTATCTCAATAGATACATTTGAAATGGTATACAAAATATACAAGTAGGCACTTGGTATCCACTTTTAATATAAAGAGAGGAAAAGGCGGAGCTCTAAGAGGAAAAGGTGGAGCTTAAAGAGGAAGGGTGGGGATTAACCAGGAAGAGGTGTGCCCTTGACAGGAAGGGGTGCGTCAAATTTAAATTAGGGGGTGCACGAGTTTAGTCAGGCCTAGGGCAGCACAAAACCTAAATACACCACTGGAGTACATACAGGGTTATTCAAAGAGAATCGAAAAGTCACCGTACGGTGACTTTTTGTTCGCTTCAATTCGGCACGATTTGACGGTCCTATTTCGGCGACCCTGCGGTGTATTCAGCAAGCACCACAGGGCTGTCGTAGTGCAGGAAAAACCCGCTGCAAACCCATGCCAACCCGCCGCACACTCAACGCAAAACCTGCCGAACACTCACTAAAACCCACATAACAGCTGGATTAACCCCGCCGAACACGCCGGAGAAATCCGAGCAGCTGCCGGAAAAAGTCGACACCACAGACAAATTAAGTGGGGGAAAAAACAAAAGCAGTTTGTTTGAAAAGTGAAACGCTGTTTGCAAAGAAACTACCGAACGAAAAGGTCGAAAATGTACATATAAGATCCAATGAATGGTCATAAAAAGGGCTGTTACAATAAAAGAAAAAACGATTTAAAATATTTATTTTTTTCGCAATAAAACACCAAAAAATGCCTAAGAGATCCTAAAAAAAAACCTATTAAATAAAAGAGACTTTATACTTCAGAATATTATAATCAATGGTTTATTAGATATTGAATTAAAAACGGGAATATTTTTAACTTTGAAGCCTATGGGATTCGCCTGAATAGATCTGCAGCATGAAACCAACGAACAGCAGGGCAATTCGGCAACTTTTTGCTGCTGGTTTCTGTTCTCTGAATAGACGAAGCATTGCTTCACTATGGGGGTTTCACGGCCCTCGAACAGGCACTATATGTGCAGGCAATTCGCCAACATTTGGCGAACTGCTTGCTCTCTGGATAGCCGAATGGCCAAGAAAAGTAACCGTACGCCGAATTTCACTGTTCGGTTACCTTTCGGCCACAATTCAGATCTCTTTGAATAACCCTGATAGTCTTTGTAAGGTTCAATAATACAGATTCTATAAAAAATATTCTTGTTCATGTCCTAAAGGGGTTATTCAAAAAAACAGTTTTTTGAACTTACGATAGTCTAACCTCAACTATGGCAGAGCACGTAGAGTCAAAAAAATGTTTATCATAGTTTGTATGGGAGGTCTATAGGGATCACCTCTTTAATATCGATAAAGTATATTTGCCAGTTTTCCAAAACTGCAGTGAAACAATGGTACATTGAAAATATCAGCAGTTTAATCTTTACGGTAAAAGAACGGATGTATTGTTCACAGTAGTTAATCATTGTTTGCCAGACTTCAACTGCTGGTGTTGGACATTTCATCTAAAGTTCACTGTAGTAACGGCATCCGTGCCTAGGAAAATATTGAAGTGTAAAACACACTGAAATCCTAGATCTACACGTTCCTGAGGAGGCCCAAAGTAGGCCAAATAATCACTGAGGATTTCTGTATCGCCCATACACAAGAGACTTGCCTGACACCGACTCAGGAATGCACATTATGATGGGAGCAGTCTAACATGAGCGTGGATAGGACTCCTCTATGTTGGCACAAGTGGGAGAAAACTTTCATAAGACCCGAGAAGGGACCCGCAGAATGGAAAGCTATGGAATTATTAAGCAAATTTGTCCATTCTCATGTGCTCATTTACAGTATGGTTTGGAAGAGTCACAACTATGGAACAAAACTTGACCATAGAATGGGTCATCATTTGCATTCAAAGTTTTCGTTTTGGGCTAAAGGTCACAGACAGACCAGCGGAAATAAAGGATTTTACCAGGAAGGATACATTGAGATTTCTCTCGTTTTCAAGTATGTCCAAATGGCCTCGCAAGGCAAAAAAGTATACAAGAGACACATAAAACAGAAGAGAGGGGGGTCTTAAAAGTCGACAGGTAGACTGATCCAGCAAAAAACCAAGAGCATCCGGGTTCAAAAGGGAGGGCACCAGGAGATTAAAAAAAAAAAAAGTGGGGGGGAGGCAGGGCCGGCCCAAGACAGGCAGGTTGGCAAGATTGTAAGCAGAGGTCAGGCTGTCAGTGCCCAGCATACAGATACACCGAAGGTAGGCTGCCAGTACCCAATATTTTCAAAACTAGAGAGGGCAGGCTGGCAGTGCCATGTGCCCAGTATATAGGGATACAGAGGGCAGGCTGGCAGTGCCGTTTGCCCAGTATATGGGAATACAGAGGACATGTGCCATGTTCCCAGTATATAGGAATAGAGGGCAGGCTGGAAGTGCCATGTGCCCAGTATATAGGGATAGAGGGCAGGCTGGCAGTGCCATGTGCCCAGTATATAAGTATACAGAGGGCAGGCTGGCAGTGCCATGTGCCCAGTATATAAGTATACAGAGGGCAGGCTGGCAGTGCCACGTTTACATTATATAGTGATACAGAGGGCAGCTGGCAGTGCCATGTGCACAATGTTTATACATTTAGAGGGCAGGCTGACAGTGTCCTGAGCCCAGTATATAAGCATACAGAGGGCAGGTTCTTTGGGCCACATACATTTTTTTTATTAATGGGATTTCGTTATCTTTACAAGTGCTTTGAGTTCTGGGAGTCAGAGTGGGCTCTGTGCTGTCAAAACACACTCTGAGCTCTGCCTGAGAGTGATAGTGTGAGTTGGCTCTGTATGTTATGAATTATCTTTATATGTTTCGAATTATCTTTATATGTTTCATACAGAGCTCAGCCTGGCAGTGATAGTAGTGTCAGTATCAGTGTGCTGTGTGTGGAGAAATAGATGGAACATGTCCTTGATATCTAGCTTTTTCCCTGCTCCCCTGGGCTCACAGTCTTACATCCTAGGGGTTCCGCATTGAGTAAATACAAGCACCTTACGCCCCTGCCTGCAGCTCACAGCATTCAGACCAGTTTCACTACTTGCTGCCTGGTGTTAATGAGAACAGCACAACCCTATGTGTGCACCACATGTACCCACTGGTGTATCTTGGCCTAGGCCAACAAGGCCCAGGCCTAGGGCGGCACTTTCCAGGGGGCGGCGGCCCGCTGGGTGGCCCCACCCCTAAAAAAAAATACATAAAAAAAAAAATTTTTTTTTTTTTTTTTACTTTTGCAAACTATTTTACCAGGAAGGAAACATTGAGATGTCACTAATTTTCAAGTATGTCCTGGGTAGGCAAGGCCTAGGCTTTCACTTTCCAGGGGGCAACAAAAAACCTCACCACTAATTGGGTTACTCACAGAGCACCGAAATGACGCCAACATTTTGGTGTTCTGTAGTTCCCTGCACTTCGGGGAATAAAATTTCCCAACCCTGCAGTGAATTCACCATTCACCGCAGGGTCCCCAAAGTGCATGGAGTCGGCCGCTGTATGCTGCCACCGCAAACCTATGGCCTGCTGTTTTCAAAAGAACTACTGAAGGAAAATGTCTGGAATTTACATATAAGATCCTATGATTGATAATAAAAAGTTCTGTTACAGAAAAAGGAGAACCGCTATTAAAAAAAGGGGGGGAATTTAGCCCAAAAAATTCTGAAAAATCACTAAAAGGTACAAAAAAAAATCAATAAATAAATAAAGACTTTTTACTGCAGATTAAAATAATAAATGGTTTATTAGATATTGCATAAAAAACGGGAATATTTTTAACATTGAAACCTATGGGGTTCGCCTGAATAAACCTGCTGATTGAAACCACCGAACATCAGGGCATTTCACTGACATTTCTCTGCTGTTTGGTGTTCTCTGAATAGATTAACCATTACTTCTCTATGGGGATTTGCACTGCCTTCAAACAGCACCGTACTTGCTGGCAGTTCGCCAAACTTGTGTGTGAGCATATCACCAGAGCAGTGGTGTACTTAGAGGAGTGGCGGAGGGCGGGCCGCCCCAGGTACCAGTGATTATTGGGGTGTCATTAGGGGGTACTAGGAGGTGCCACTGTCACTGTGTGTCAGCTTTGAGCTGTGTTCTCAAACAACGATCAGCGGAGCATGGCGTTTGCATACGGAATAAAATCGAATAGAATAAAAATCCCCCTCTCCTCCCTCCATAGCTCCTCCCCTGCCCCGCAGCAGCTCTAGGAGAGGGGAGGGGGATGTGATTTGTGTCCAGAGAGAGAAGATGACAGTAAACGGCAGGTAAAGGGGGGGGTTTCAGCAGAATATGAAGCCCTGTCTGCTTACTGCTGTTTAAAGTGGACCTTTCCTTAACCAGCACTGCAGTGATAGAAATTTGTCATTGAGCTGCCTGGCTCCTGGTGAGGCTGCTTGCGTGCAGGTCACACTCGGTCCGGCCAGTCAGGTGGTACTGAGTCTCAGTACCACCTGACTGGCTGAACCACGTGACACGCATGCACGCAGCTGCCCGCCCTTTCGTTAACATGGACTGTCACTCTATTCTGGACTGAACACCCATCGGGAAGAGAATCAAAGCCACGGTGCACCCTCTGGCAGTGGCACCCCACTGCTGACAAGATGGCTCCACGCACAGGCACAGCCGTGATCCTAACGTGGCCTGGAGGGACCTCCTGCTGAGTCTGTACACAGTACCTGCTGACTCTGCACACAGCCCTACCGCGGACAGAGGCCGGTAAATATAGAATAAATCATTGCTGTGTGCTCATATACACTCGGTTTGCTGGGAGTTTTATTGCAGTGGATTCTGATGCACTCATACACACCGCACATTGCATTGCTGGGAGTTTTATTGCTGTGGATTCTGATACGCTAACACACAACACACATTGCATTGCTGGGAGTTTTATTGCAGTGGATTCTGATGCACTCATACACACCGCACATTGCATTGCTGGGAGTTTTATTGCTGTGGATTCTGATACGCTGACACACAACACACATTGCATTGCTGGGAGTTTTATTGCAGTGGATTCTGATGCAATCATACACACCGCACATTGCATTGCTGGGAGTTTTATTGCTGTGGATTCTGATACGCTGACACACACCACACATTGCATTGCTGGGATTTTTATTGCAGTGGATTCTGATGCACTCATACACACCGCACATTGCATTGCTGGGAGTTTTATTGCTGTGGATTCTGATACGCTGACACACAACACACATTGCATTGCTGGGAGTTTTATTGCAGTGGATTCTGATGCAATCATACACACCGCACATTGCATTGCTGGGAGTTTTATTGCTGTGGATTCTGATACGCTGACACACACCACACATTGCATTGCTGGGAGTTTTATTGCAGTGGATTCTGATGCACTCATACACACCGCACATTGCATTGCTGGGAGTTTTATTGCTGTGGATTCTGATACGCTGACACACAACACACATTGCATTGCTGGGAGTTTTATTGCAGTGGATTCTGATGCAATCATACACACTGCACATTGCATTGCTGGGAGTTTTATTGCTGTGGATTCTGATACGCTGACACACACCACACATTGCATTGCTGGGAGTTTTATTGCAGTGGATTCTGATGCACTCATACACACCGCACATTGCATTGCTGGGAGTTTTATTGCTGTGAATTCTGATGCACTCATACACACCGCACATTGCATTGCTGGGAGTTTTATTGCTGTGGATTCTGTGATACACACTGCATATTACTGTGAGTTTTATTGCCCTGGAGCTCTGGGATACGCTCATACACACTGCACATTACTGTGAGTTTTATTGCTGTGCAGTTCTGTGATATGCTCATACACACTGCACATTTCTGTGGGTTTTATTGCTTTGCAGCTCTGATATGCTCATACACAGGGCCCATTTCTGTGGGTTTTATTGCTGTGCAGCTCTGTGATACGCTCATATGCAGTGCACGTTTCTGTGGATTTTATTGTTCCACCAATTAGAGCGGCTGTGATCCCGTTTACTTGACATGCGTGGCTGTTCTTTGTAAAAATACTTAAAGAAAATTATGAAATGTTTAAATTCATCTCAATAGATACATTTGAAATGGTATACAAAATATACAAGTAGGCACTTGGTATCCACTTTTAATATAAAGAGAGGAAAAGGCGGAGCTCTAAGAGGAAAAGGTGGAGCTTAAAGAGGAAGGGTGGGGATTAACCAGGAAGAGGTGTGCCCTTGACAGGAAGGGGTGCGTCAAATTTAAATTAGGGGTGCACGAGTTTAGTCAGGCCTAGGGCAGCACAAAACCTAAATACACCACTGCATGTACCTGTGAGGTTTGTTTGTTTTTATAGCATATGGACTTTCTTTTCTTCCAATATCTCCACAACTGTGCTTGCTCTATAGATGCCATTTGGCCCATGCTCTGGGAGATTTAACCCCTGGACTGCACACTCCTAGAGAGCAGATAGCACTGCAGTGAGTGCCCTGCAGGGGCTGATACCTTTCCTTTGTAGCAGTAGGAGGAGGAGACTCAGTCAGACGCTAAAGCAGCATGGGACTTCCACATGCTGCCCTCACTCAGGTAGCCACACCCACAAGGATGGGGGGAGGTGATGAACTGCTGGCACCTTCCCTAATTATGTGAACAACTTTTCTATGATAAAGCCAGTTTCCTAATGTGTAGCAATTGGCCACTATACTGGCCCTAAGGCCACCCAGCCTAGGGTAAATTGCACACCAGTCCGCCATGAATTTAAACAGGCTGCTCATTCCCCCACATTGCCCTCCTACCTGCTCTTTCTCTCTGTGCAGGCAGCCGGTGCACTGGGGACTCTAATGGAGGCACGATGCCAGTACACACACACACACGCTGGGGCGGTCTGGAGGAGAGACGAGCTGCTGAATGAGATCCGGCCCGCCCACACGCACCTTAATCTGTCTCCTCCTGCTCTGCACTAAAAAAATAGTGCAGCAGCTCAGCGGCAAAAATATGCCGCTCTACCACAATTTGCTGCTCGGAGCAGGTGCTCCAAACTGCTCCATGGTCGGGCCGGCCCTGGGAGAGAGGGACTGCCAAGTAAGTCGTGGCATTCCCGGCTCGCCCTGTTACCCAAAGGAAACCGATGGCCATGGAAGGGGCCACAAGGCTGGGAGATCTGGGGCCAAGAGGAGGGCCAGTTTCATTCACATCATTTGACTTTAATACAATGAATACACATTCTAAGAAACCATCTCGTGACTCAAACTGCAAAATATATGATACTTACGCCTTCTAATTAGCATTTTGTAAGATGGCAAATACAAGTTTAAAGAAACACTTCATGTACATTAAGAGAGACATTTTTGATTTTTGAGACAAGCATTTTCCTAATTTAAATGTTCTTCACCATCTGGGATATATTCCTATCTAAATGAACAGTCTGCAGACTTCTCTACAGACCTAAATTTGTGTGCTTTATTTACAACCCAAATCACTATGCCTTAGATGGCCCTGAAAGATCAACCCCGAATCAGTGGATCAGTCTTATTCACTTTTCTGGCAAAGTCCCATCAGGCGATTGATATACCATTAGCTACTACGTCCCTCAAAAACCAGGTGCCACCATGTTCATCCTCCACTGAAGACACACTTTGAGCACTGAAGAGACATCAATGTGCTTTTCGATGACCCTCAAACTGGCGCAAGTAGAGGGTTGTCCACCAGTATTGGCTTTACAAAAAATTCTTGGAGTTTCAGCAAATTTGTGAAGAAATAACATGATATAAAGGTAATGGAGAAAACAAAAATGCTAGAACATATCTAGTGACAGATTCCCCGTCATGACAGGTGCAAGGTCAAATCTAAATAAGGGTCCAGGCAAAATGAATGTAACCTTTTGCCCCAAAGATAATTTATTTTTTTACATTGAAAAATAGAACCGTATTAACATGATTAACCATCTAATCGATGCAATATTTTTTAGTATTCTGTTATAATAGAGATCAGACAGTAAAAGCTGACAGGATCCATTACAGGTTTTTTGCATGATCATTTTTTTGTGTTTCCTCCAATACAGTCTACACATACATTTATGTAAAACTTCAGTTAACAATCTCTTTAACTGTCAGTCTCCTGCAAAATCTAATGATGATTTGAACAGGACGTCTGATCGTTACACAAAGCTCCAGTGGCAGATAATAGAACAAATAGCCTGCTCCTCTATACCCATCAGCTTGGTATTAATAATTGTAGATTGCAACGGGTTGGGATGTGTGGCAGTTGTGTGAAAAGAATAAAATCAATAGCATTAATTTAAGTCAATGTCACCACGTTGTCAATGAGGACGTCAACCCGTACATAAGAATTCAGGAGGAGAAAAGGAATGAGGTGTCAGCGCCAGTGAGCCCAGAGATGTATGTCACAAATTCGTAGCTGTTAATGAGTCGGTATATTAAGACACAACACACGAGCACAAAAACAAGAGGAAGCGATCAGAACCCAAACCTACAGCAAGATGGCAAATTGCAAATAAAAATTGCTGACTTCATATTCTTTGGAATGAGTTTCAATGCCATTAGCTGCAAATTCAGCAATTACACACACAGTAATCCTGTACAAACATAATATAAATGTTAAAAGAACTGAACATCGCTGGAATCTAGACGCACTCTTCACCTTTCCAACCTGGTGTTTAAGAGCTTTTCTGGGAAGCTACCACCCTACCTGAATAGGCTGCTTCCCTTAGCAGTTCCCTCATCCCATAACCTCCGATCCAGGACCAGCACCTTACTTGCAATACCACAGTACAAAAAGACAGTGGCTCGATCCTCATTTTCCTACAGAGCACCGCAATTATGAAATAACCTCCCAGACACCATCAAATATTCCCCCCGTCCAAAGTCACTCAAGAGCTCCCTATTAACATACCTCGATACGGAATGCACCTGTAAACATAGAAAATAAATATGTAGGAAATAGTCATTATGTTACGTTAATCTGTATATTTGTTTTGTGTTAATTTCTTACATTTTACTACTTTGCATTTCTGTAACAACTCAATGTTCTTGAACCCAGGACATACTTGAAAACGAGAGAAATCTCAATGTATCCTTCCTGGTAAAATCCTTTAAAACAAAATAAATAAATAAATCCTTTATAATTTATAGATAAAAGGGATACTAAAACGGTTCTCAAAACGAAATACATTTTATTCCAACTACATCAAGGTTCTCTTTGAGAAGAAGACTTTAAAATTAGGTTTATTTTGGAGGGGGGGGGTTTATGTTTGGCATTTATTTGTACGTTGATATCCAGCAGTTTCTGGGGCAGCAGGAGATGTAGGGTTAACTATTTGTATGTGGAAACATAAGAAAAAATTGTTGTTACAACTGCTAACATTTATTTTAGAAGACTTGATTTCTTAAGGGGAACCTTAAAAACCACCAATCGTCCACGTTAAAAGGAAAACACACTGACTGCAATATAGAATTGTATGTAACCTGCACACACGGAGTTTAGCACGCTCGTCTTGGAGATCAAATTTTAGCAAGTTAACGATTTTTTTGATATTTAATTTTACACAATCCAATAAGCACACAGTTGGTGCGTTTACAATTCATGAGTATGGGAAAAGGACGACACAATAGATTACTTGGTGGGTTGTATTTTAAGAGCTACTGTATATACACTCTCCTGGTTCCAAGAAAGTCCACCGTTGTGATCAGTAACACAGTCAAAATGTTAGCCAGCTGTATGCTGCCCACATGAACATAAATGTGATGCTGACCAGTTGCTGATGTCTCCTCTGGTTACACTTGCTGATCATTTAAAGGTTAAATACAGTAAGCATTGGATTATATCTCCAGTAAATGGGTCACGTGGTTGAGGGTGATGGAAACCAGGCTATGACAAGACAGCATAGTTTCTATCAGAAGGCTTTCCCTTTTAGGGTCGTGAAAAAAATCTTATAAGCTTGCAAGTCAAGAAGGGCAATGTCTTTTTAAATGGACTGCTTCACTATGAAAAGCAAGCAGAATGGTTTGTAAATGAGATGCCTAAGCAAGAACTGGAGCTCGTAAGTGCTGCCACTCAACAGTATGTAAATGGATTTTAATGGGTAATGCGTGTGCAGTGCTAGGGTGATAAGAGCATAGTATTTGCCCATGCCGTCATTATCAAATGCAGTCAAATAACGGACCACTGTTCAAGGGAACCTGGTCTACGAGGCTTGGCAAAACGCTTGACAGCTTCTTGGACGTATCCAACACTCCTAGCTCCACTCCTTTCAATAATTGACCTGCTGCCTTTAAGCCCTTCTTTGGATAAGGTACAGTAACAGCCACATCAAGTACACATACATAAAAAAATACAATAAACTGCAGAAATACAAAAAACATTGGTAGAGATAAAACAAAAAAAAGTATATTTTTTCCCAGAAAATGAGGGTTATTATAAAACAATAAATCAAATCAGTGAAGAATTTAAAGTTTCATGAGGAGTTGGAAAATGAGGAGTTCCTGTTTAGATGATCGGCCAACATGGACCACGTACTGTATATGCAGTTTTATTAGATATTTAGGATACCATATACTTTGCGATTATAAATATATAATCTCAGTCACTTCATGCACCATAACTACATATGTTCACTGGAATAAGTTCAGGTTCAAGGAAAACCTTGCGTTATGGCAGCAAACAAGGAGAGCTATAGGTTTACATCTCCAAGATTACAGGCTTGCCCAGCGAAGATTGAAAGCCAATGCTGGTTGAGAGATTTAGGGGTTGCAGAAGACCCTGGGAATTTCCAATAATAATAAGACTTCCAGAGGCAATTACTGGAACTGCTTTAATGCTGGAACATCATAATACTTTAACCCCTTAGTGACCGGGCGGTTTTACACAAATCTGTCCTTTAGTGACCGCTGCTGTTTTTACGTTTCTGCGCTGTTAGTGTTTAGGACAAATTTTCCTCTTACTCGTTTATGGAACCCACACATATTTTACACTGTTTTTCTCGTCATTAAATGGACTTTATAAAGATACCATTTTTTTCATCATTTCATATAATTTACTATAAAAAAACATTGTGAAATATGACAAAAAAAAATTGAAAAAACACCACTTTTTCAAACTTTGACCCCCAAAATTTCTTATGTATCAACAACCGTCAAAAAATTTTAATTCCTTAGTAGTTTCTAAATTTAGTTCTGAGTTTAGCAATACCCAATGTTTACATATTCCTCGCTTTTTTCCTTATTTTATGCAACAATAAGTGCAAGTAGCACTTTGCCATTTCCAAAGAGTTTATTTTCAAAACTAGTGATAGTGACATTGTAACACTGATATCTGTCACTAATTCCTGAATAACCCTCCACATATACATATTTTTTTAAAGTACACAAATCAAGGTATTAAACTTGGGGTATTTTGACTCTTTCCATGCAAACCAGTTTACCACAAGTCTATGCCAAAGTTTGAGAAAAAAAAAAGTTTTGGTGATTTTTTTTTTTTAACGCAATTTAAGAATACATGTACTGTGAACTTTAAGGTTTACTGCCAAAAAACCCCCCAAAATATGTTCAGCAACCTCTTCTGAGTAAATTTATACCACCCATATATAGATTTGTTCTGTTGTTTTTGGGGTGCTACGCCAATCGTTTGACATGTGCTTGTCACTTTTCTAATTTGACATACAGTATCTTCTTTGCCCATCTTCTTTTTAGGGGCCTTTTTACATACCTCAATTTTATTAACGTGCATATATTTGGTAAGCTAACACCCCAAAGTATTGTAAATGGAGTGTTTTTATGCCATGGATGCAACCGTTTGCTCCAAACAAATTGGATACTGTTTGGTGGTCATTTTTCATTTTCACACCCACATCAGTTTTGGACTGTGATTTAGGAGACTATCAGGGTTATCCAAAGAGATTCGAATTGCTTGAGAAAGGTAACCGAACGCTGAAAATCAGGGTTCGGTTACCTTTCCTGGCCATTCGGCTATCCAGAGAGCAGGCAATTCGCCAAATCCTGTCGAATTGCCTGCACATACGGTGCCTGTTCGGTCCCTGTTCGAGGGCAGTGAAATCCCCATCAAAAAGCACTGCTTCGGCTATTCAGAGAACACAAACCAGCAGTGAAAGGTTCCCCTAATGTCCTGCCATTCGGTGGTTTAATTCGGCAAATTTATTCAGGAGAATCCCATAGACTTCAATGTTAAAAATATTCCCGTTTTAATTCAATATCTAATAAACCGTTCATTATAAAATTCTGCAGCAAAAAGTCTCTTTATTTATAGATTTTTTAGGATACTTTAAGCATTTTTCTGAATTTTAAAAAAAAAAATTAAAAGTCCGATTTTTTTTTGATTTTTTTTTCAGTTTGCTTATTTTTTTTGTAACAGCCCTCTTTATTATCATTCCCTGGACCTCCTGTGAAAATTTCAGACATTTTCGCTCAGTAGTTTCTTTGCAAACAGCGTTTCATTTTCCCAGATTCATACAAATGGTTTTTCTAATTTATTCACTGCCTCCTCTACGTCACAGCTGCTTCGGCTCTGTGTGATTCGGCTCCTGTTCGGCTCCTCTTCGAAGGTTAATCCAGATGTTTTTGCTTGTTTTCAGCATGCATTCGGTTAGTTTTCGTCAGGTGTTCGGCAGCTTTTCCCTGCAATTCGGGGACCCTGTGGTGTTTGCTGAATACACCGCAGGGTCACCGAAATGCAATCGGCAAAAGGAACCGAATTGAAGAGAACGAAAAGTCACCGAACGTGCGGTGACTTTTCGAATCTCTTTGGATAACCCTGACTGTTTGTTACTGCATGAAAACTCTCCAGGTTGTTTTCTGCAAGGTCTCCTGAGTACACCCATGCCCCCCATGCATAGGTTTGCCAGGATTTTGGGAAGGTTCAAATACAATTTTTATGACTTTGTCATTGGAGTTGAAATTGAGATTATTTCTTCAGCTAGGCCTAGCTTTGGTTTTGGGTCTACCGCATACCCCAGTTTGAATTATTGCCAGAAAATTGTTTATATTTGTTATGTTGACACCCCAAGGTATTGCATATGGAGTGCTTTGATGCCATGGATGCAACGGTTTTAGCCCAAAACATTTGAGAAGGTGTGTGGCGGTAATTTTTCAATTTTCAGATTTTTACGCCCACAGTAGTTTTGGACTGTGATTTAGGAGACACTGTTTGTTACTGCATGAAAACTCTCCAGGTTGTTTTCTGCAAGGTCTCCTGAGTATACCCATGCCCCCCCATGCATAGGTGTTTAAAGATTTTGGCAAAATACAGCACCAATTGTAGAACATAAAAATGTACGAATAAAATGTAAAAGTCTGGTGCAGTAAAAGAAAAAAAACTAAACTGAACTAACTAACTGGAGTGTGAGAAAAAATAGAAAGGAAAAAAAAAAAAAATCACAGATCACGCACAGTGTGATATAGCTTGAAACAGTCCCCAAGACACAGACCGGGTTGTCCAGGGCATTCTGGGCAGTAAAATATTGTGTCTCTCCTCTGCCCCCTCTTGAAACACACCCTGCATCTTTTTTGGGGTTTCTGTTTGCCCTCAGTAGGGGGGATTTTATAAATAAAATGCGTAGCCCCAACTCTGTCCCCCATCACCGCCCGGGGAGCAGGTGCATCCTGGTACAAAAACCCCGAAATGACCTGGAGCTGAAACTGTAAAAAGGACAGCGTCACTCCGGGGTTTGCCTTTTTGCAGAGCAAAAAGGCATTGTGGGTTGCAATTTGCATCAGGTAAATTGCAACCTTTTTGTACCAGGCCCTTGACTTCTGCATAATCTGGTAGGGCTGGAGCATCTGATCTGCCAGATCAACCCCACCCATATGCCGGTTATAGTCTTTGATGCACACTGGCTTCCTGATGCGCTCAGCTCTGCCACGTACAGAGACCTCCACAGACCTCTCAGTGTGGATGGAAGGTATACATCCTTCTTGTCTCAGTACTTGACCGCCAACAGCTCCTCTTGGCGCAGAGCTGAGGGCTCCCCCCTTTTTAGCCGGGTGCGGACAAGCTGTGCTGGGAAACCTACGCGGTTCTTGCGAACAGTACTGCATGCTGCTGTATCAAAACAATACAGCAGCTTGAACAAAGGGACACTCGTATAAAAATTATCAAGATACAAGTGGTACCCTTTGTTCATCAGGGGAAAAAGTAGGTCCCACACAATCTTGCCACTGGTTCCCATGTGTTCTGGGCAACCTGGAGGGTCAAGGCTACTATCCTTTCCCTCGTACACCCGGAAGGCCTGAGTATACCCACTCTTGCTGTCACAGAGCTTATACACCTTCACTCCATACCTGGAGCGTTTGGAAGGAATATACTGCTTGAATCCCAGCCTTCCCTTGTATTTCATTAGGGATTCATCCACGCAGATTCCTTCAGGTGTATAAGCCTCTGCAAACCTGGCGGCGAAGTGGGTAATCAGGGGGCGGATTTTATACAGCCTGTCAAACTGGGGATGCTCTCTAGGAGGGCACAGGCTGTTGTCACTGAAGTGCATGAAACGCAAAATGTTTTCATACCTTCTACGTGACATTGATTGGGGGTAAATGGGGGTAGAGCAGATGGGGCTACTGCTCCAGTAGGAGCGAATTGAGGGCTTCTTTATGATGCCCATCAGCATAGTAAGCATTTCAGAAATTCTGGCACATCTAGCGGGGTCCATTGCTGCCTTGCCAAGTAGGAGTCTGGCTTCGCAGCACAATGCTGATGGGCATACAGATTTGATTGGGCCACGATGTGGCCCAACAAATCATCCCCCATAAACACCTGCAAAAACTGTGTGGCGGTAAATCCTGCAACATCAATATTGATGCCAGGATTTGCCGTGAAAGGAGGGATATCTGGCCTCTGGCGATGAGGCACTACCCACTCCTCAGCTGGAGCTGTGCGTCTCCTGCTGGCAGGTGGTGACCCAGGATCTGCATCAGAAACATCACTAGATACATCAGCCAGCGTAGATGATGTATCTAGCGACGTCTCTGAGCAGTTAGCGGGGTCGAAATCAGGGTCTGAGTCTGACGCAGATGCCTCAGATTCTGACGCCAGGATGGCATATGCCTCCTCGGCGCTGTACACCCTCTCAGACATTATATATAATAGATTATAAAATTTTATAATTATTATATATATAAGCGGATTAGTGGTTCTTAGAAGAACCGTTGGGTTTCACAAGAAAATACAAATAAACACCTATATCTCTAAATCACTCTAAACCTGCCTCAATTCTTCTAAATCTCCCTAAATTCTCTCTAAATCTGCCTCAATTTTTCTAATCTCACTCAATCTACCTAAAATCTCTAACCTGTCAAATCTGATCTCTCTCTCTCGCTCACCAAAACACAAGTGAGGAGAGGGAGGGAGAATCACAGAGGTCAGAGCCAATATTTACAAAATATTGACCTGACCTGACAAATTAGAAATTTTATTTTGATTTTTTCTTACTTCTGATTGGATGTTGCTAGCCTGCCTCTCTGATGAGGCAGGCTAGGAACATCCCACTCAGAAGGGCAGCGCCATCTTGGCTGTCACATTTATTTTATTTTATTCATTTATTTATTTATTTTTACACTTTTTTTACACTTTTTTTTACTCTGCTGGGTGCCTTGATCCCTCGAGGCACCCAGCAGAGCACCTGATCACTCATGTGATCTTTTTTGTACTGAGTACCACGATACCTCGTGGCACTCAGTACTTCCTGCCGCTACCGGAAGTGATCGCTCGGGGGGAGCGATCACTGTGCGGACCGGCGGCAGGTAAGCATATTGCAGGGATGCCTCGATGTCGAGGCATCCCTGCAATATACACAGAGCAGCTGGAAGCGATACCGATCGCTTCCAGCGCTCTCTAGAAGTGCCGGGCACCTCTCCGGTAAAACCGGATGTGTTGATCGCTCCCGGGGAGCGATCACAAGGTGCCCCGGCACTTCTGTCCGCCATTGCACGGATGCCTGGACTCCCAGGCAGCGTGCAATGGCCCTGGAGCTGCTGGAAGTGATCCGATCGCTTCCAGCGCTCTCTAGAAGTGCCGGGCACCTCTCCGGTAAAACCGGATGTTGATCGCTCCCGGGGAGCGATCACAAGGTGCCCCGGCACTTGCAACCGCCATTGCATGGATGCCTGGACTCCCAGGCATCCTGCAATGGCGTTTGAGCTGCTGGAAGCGATCCGATCGCTTCCAGCGCTCAAAACACCGCAGGACGTACCATGTACGTCAGCGGGTCTAAAAGAGACCCGCGGCCATGACGTACATGGTACGTCCAAGGTCCCTAAGGGGTTAAGGAAGGGGCTTATACGGTAACTAGATTGATGCATTCATGCCTGCATTATTATCAATTTACACAAAGCACTACGGATAAAACAAATATAAAAACCTTAGAGTTCAGCAGAAAACTGAATTTTTAGCACATTGGAAAAACAGCTATTCTTTATAAAAACACAAATTACAGGTTTGATATCCAAAGGCAGCTCTTCTAAAATTGTAGCTATCAACAGCAAAGGGAAAAAAACACAAGAGGTCCTTTGTTGAGAATCCCAAATACTATTCTTTCTTTCCATAAGCAGCTGAAGCATGAATATTTTTTTTTAAATTGGCTTTTACATTGAGATTAATTATGAAGTACCCTTGCTCTCATCAGCGATATCCCATGGGGCGCGCATAACCACTGGTTGAGAGCCTAAATTCATTATGTAATAGATGGTGTTTTGTACAAAATGTGATTGCACTCTTCTTACAGAATTTTGGATGGAAGAGATTGCTCTGGAGGTACTAGGCAAATATTGTTACACTGTATATCAGCAGTGGGTCTCTTCAGGGATGACCCCGTCCCATATCCATGCGTCTTCTGAGAAATCTCACATGTGGATAGAGAACAAACACAAATGGACCATAGCGTAAATCAGCCTGGTATGAATAAGCATATCGATCTGAAAGAGCCAAACTCACGTGATATTGAGCCTGTGAAATAAACACTGGCTCCGTACTCGCACTTCTGGTGTAAATAGGGTACACCCACCCCCTTTTTATTCCTCAGTCACCAAAAAATGGAGGATTTCCTTCTTATGAAGTAAAAAAAGTTTAATTGCATAAAAAAAGTAACCAAAACGCGTTTCGCTGTCACAACAGCTTCATCAGTTGGTCATATCTACATAGATCTAAACAGACTATATATAAAATATTCGTACCCCCAGCAATCAGGTGCCATCAATTTGGTTAATCACCACAATATTTCACACATGGGATCGGTGTTCACTTCCGTCGCTCCCTGTTGCTTATTGATCGAACCCCCGGCGGGACGGGCGCTCGTGCGCATGCGCGTCGTTGTTTGATTCGGACTTCCTTCTTCCTGTTCATCGGCACCGCCGCTCCTCTGCGATCATGAGCGCCATCTTTGAAAATCCAATGCCCTCACTGTGTCCCATCTCAGAGTCCGGCTATTACAGCCATATAATCAAAATACCGGAAAAAACGGCGACATATCCATCTGTAACGAATGATAAAATACAGATACCCATACAGAGGGAAAACGTACCCCCATATGGGACCACAATTACTATCTAAAATACCACATGAATCACAAAAAAAAGGTACATATACCGGGGGAAAAAGGATATATATAAAAAAGGGATAAAAACAAAATATAGAAAAGAAAAAAATAAACAAATATAAAGTATTAAAGGTAAATCAATAAAACGAATAGTGAGAACAGGTAGTGACAAAAATAAATAGAATCATAAAGAAAAATTTATAAAAAAAAATGTTTTTATAAAAAATCTATGAAAAAAAATCTATAAAAAATGACGTAGCTCAAAGTCATTATTAAGACCATAGGGAGCTAGAGTGCCGTACTCATAAATATACCTCATTTCCTCTTTGGCTAGGATAAGATCTAAATTACCTCCCCTCCAACTCTTCCTCACTTTTTTAAGGACACAAAATTCTAAACCAGCAGGATTCTGCATATGCTGTTCTTTAAAATGTAGTGAGAGGTTGTGCATTTCATATCCCCTTCTAATGTTGCGGAGGTGCTCCCCCACACGTGTAGCTAGCGGTCTAGATGTCCTTCCAATATAATGGAGTCCACACGGACACGTCAAACAGTATATTACATATTTAGATGCACAATTATATACCCCTTTAATTGTAATGGTCTTATCTTTTACCGTGATCTCATGGATCTTTCGCTGGCCTTGATGGTTCTTGCACCCTAAACATTTTCCGCACTTGTAGAAACCTTCTTTTACCCCCAATATATGGGGCGACTTCCCTTTTTTACTCCTAAATGCACTATTTACAAGTTGATCCTTCAAGTTGCTGGCTCCTCGACATATGAATTTCGGCTCAATTGGGATGATCTCCCGTAGTATGGGGTCTTGCCGCAAGACCTCCCAATAATTACGGATAATCCCCCTAATCCCTCTATTGCCTGTGCTGTAGTCAAAAATGAAGGGGACCTGGTTAGAGGGCAACTCAACTGATTTACTTCTAGACTTATATTCTAATAGGGTACCCCTATCCACCATCTGGACTTCTCCTATAATCTCCTCCATCTTATCGGGGTCATACCCCTTATCTACAAATTCGGCAGATAATTTAACGGCCTGGCGCTTATAATCGATAATATCCGTGCAATTACGTCTAACCCTCAACATCTGGCCTCGGGGGACTCCCCTCAACCAACATGGGAGATGCCCACTCCTGATGTCAATAAAACTATTGACATCAGTCTTCTTAAAAAAGGTACGGGTTCTAAGCTCACCTTCTTTAACAAATACCTCTAAATCAAGAAAATTGACTTGGCTCTTACTCCAAACATTAGTCAACTTAATGCCCCAGTCATTACTATTCAAATAATCAAGATATTCCATAAGGCCATTCTCCGTGCCTTGCCAAACCATTAGCACATCGTCGATGTATCTTTTATAGAGGACGAGGTTCTGCGCCCAGCCACGCGAACCATAGATCCACCGGGATTCCCAGTAGGTCATAAAAAGGTTGGCGTAGCTGGGCGCGAACCTCGCCCCCATAGCTGTTCCTTCTTCTGCATAAAAACTTTCTCATCAAATGAAAAGTAATTGTTTTCCAACACTAATGCGATCCCCTCTACAATATACTCAATCTGTTGTAAATTGAACCCTCCAGACTCTCTAAGCAAATGAGTTACTGCTTCGCATCCCCTATTGTGGGGATGATCGTATAAAGAGCCTCAACATCGCAGGTAACAAGCCAATATTCGGGCTGCCATTTTATTTTCTCCAGTTCCTGGAGGACATTAATGCTATCCTTCAGGTGAGATGGACTAGTAGTCACTATGGGTTGCAGTAGATGGTCCAAATATTCAGACACCCTGCTAGAGACACTATCAATGCCCGCTATAATGGGCCTTCCAGGGGGATGTGTGGCATTCTTATGCAATTTTGGAAGCCAATAGAACACAGGGACACGCGGATGCACAACCCGAAGATACTCATATTCCTGTTCATTCAGGATGCCTTCATCCCTACCCCTCTTCAAAAATACCTCGAATTTACTAGCAATCTCCTTCGTAGGATCTCCTTTCAAGACCTCGTATGTTCCTATATCACCCATATACGTTCAGCTTCCTTAACATAGTAATCCTTAGAAAGGATCACCACTCCACCCCCCTTATCTGCTGGTTTCACAACTATACTATCATCATTTTGTAAATCTTCCAAGGCCTCTTTCTCCTGTTTGGTCAAATTGCTATTGGTGCGATTGCACTTCTTTTCCAATTTATCAAGATCTTTAAGGACCATGGTCTCAAACGTAGTTATTTCACGTGATAGCATGTGTTTGGATAAAAAGTGGACTTAGTTTTTAATGCTGTATGCACAAAGTTTAGATCCTCACTCGCCTCTTTTTCTACCGCCGTTTTATGGAAATATTTTTTCAAAGCCAGTTTCCGCTTAAATTTCTGAAGGTCCACATATACCTCGAATTTATTAAGTTTCTTAGTCGGGGCATATTTAAGGCTTTTTGCAAATACATATTGATAGGTTATTACAAAAACTGAAAATTAAATGGGAAATATCCACATTGGAAAAATACATTAAAGAAAAATTACCCCTAGGGGATTGAGGTTCGATAAAGACCCACTTTTGATAGACATGTTATACCATTTATGGAAAGGTGGAATAAGGAATTGGAAAACTTTTCCCTTAGGCTTATGGGCCTTATTGTGGAGAGGAGAAAGGAAAACCTCATAGAGATTAATGGGGAGGTTAATGGTCTACAGCAGCAATTGAGTAATTGCTCGAGTAGTGAGGAGTTGGAAACCTTCTCAGGGGCCTTGGCTAAGACCCTGGAGAAAGTAGAAAAGGAAACAGTGGCTATTAAAGTAAGGAAATATAGGAGAGACATTCAGGACTATGAATCTGGGAATGTTAGAAAACAAAAAGGAACGGGACGACCCAAAGGCGGCGGAGTGGAATTTAAGGGAGGCATTAGGTCCCCTGCCTTTGGGAAAAATAGATCAACCCATTACAACACCCCCCGTGTTAAAGAAGTATACACCCCTAGACCTTCTAAACCATGGAATGGATACCCTAATGCCGCCCCATATGGCAGATACCAAACTCAAGGTTATCGTCAAGGGGAATGGAGACAGCCTTTACCATATAGGGGAGGGAATAGAAATAGGATACATTCTGTAAGGAATGGTCAGAATCAGCAATATGGATGGGAAACTGTCCACAATAGAAGGGGTGGAAGATTTGTGGGTAAAAGGGATTTGGGATTGACTAGACCATCATCCCCCCATTACCAACCTCCTCATGTTCCACTGAGAAATAGGTTTGAACCTCTGACCCTGTCTCGGGAGGAGGAGGTTTTTCACTCAGGGTCCCCACATGTAAAGCAAAAAGAAGGGTACCCACCACCAGATCGGGATCTGAACTGGGGGGAAACCCAGTAAGAGGAAAAAGAAGGCTCTCCGTAGACGAGGAAGAAGAGCGGGGAAATTGGTACAAGGAAAAAAGGGAAAGGAGGTGAAAATGGATGGCATCTTCAACCTTAGTGCCAAGGTTCTTACCCGCCATCATGTCAAACTCCTGCAAAAAGGCCTTAAATATGCCCCGACTAAGAAACTTAATAAATTCGAGGTATATGTGGACCTTCAGAAATTTAAGCGGAAACTGGCTTTGAAAAAATATTTCCATAAAACGGCGGTAGAAAAAGAGGCGAGTGAGGATCTAAACTTTGTGCATACAGCATTAAAAACTAAGTCCACTTTTTATCCCAAACACATGCTATCACGTGAAATAACTACGTTTGAGACCATGGTCCTTAAAGATCTTGATAAATTGGAAAAGAAGTGCAATCGCACCAATAGCAATTTGACCAAACAGGAGAAAGAGGCCTTGGAAGATTTACAAAATGATGATAGTATAGTTGTGAAACCAGCAGATAAGGGGGGTGGAGTGGTGATCCTTTCTAAGGATTACTATGTTAAGGAAGCTGAACGTATATTGGGTGATATAGGAACATACGAGGTCTTGAAAGGAGATCCTACGAAGGAGATTGCTAGTAAATTCGAGGTATTTTTGAAGAGGGGTAGGGATGAAGGCATCCTGAATGAACAGGAATATGAGTATCTTCGGGTTGTGCATCCGCGTGTCCCTGTGTTCTATTGGCTTCCAAAATTGCATAAGAATGCCACACATCCCCCTGGAAGGCCCATTATAGCGGGCATTGATAGTGTCTCTAGCAGGGTGTCTGAATATTTGGACCATCTACTGCAACCCATAGTGACTACTAGTCCATCTCACCTGAAGGATAGCATTAATGTCCTCCAGGAACTGGAGAAAATAAAATGGCAGCCCGAATATTGGCTTGTTACCTGCGATGTTGAGGCTCTTTATACGATCATCCCCCACAATAGGGGATGCGAAGCAGTAACTCATTTGCTTAGAGAGTCTGGAGGGTTCAATTTACAACAGATTGAGTATATTGTAGAGGGGATCGCATTAGTGTTGGAAAACAATTACTTTTCATTTGATGAGAAAGTTTTTATGCAGAAGAAGGGAACAGCTATGGGGGCGAGGTTCGCGCCCAGCTACGCCAACCTTTTTATGACCTACTGGGAATCCCGGTGGATCTATGGTTCGCGTGGCTGGGCGCAGAACCTCGTCCTCTATAAAAGATACATCGACGATGTGCTAATGGTTTGGCAAGGCACGGAGAATGGCCTTATGGAATATCTTGATTATTTGAATAGTAATGACTGGGGCATTAAGTTGACTAATGTTTGGAGTAAGAGCCAAGTCAATTTTCTTGATTTAGAGGTATTTGTTAAAGAAGGTGAGCTTAGAACCCGTACCTTTTTTAAGAAGACTGATGTCAATAGTTTTATTGACATCAGGAGTGGGCATCTCCCATGTTGGTTGAGGGGAGTCCCCCGAGGCCAGATGTTGAGGGTTAGACGTAATTGCACGGATATTATCGATTATAAGCGCCAGGCCGTTAAATTATCTGCCGAATTTGTAGATAAGGGGTATGACCCCGATAAGATGGAGGAGATTATAGGAGAAGTCCAGATGGTGGATAGGGGTACCCTATTAGAATATAAGTCTAGAAGTAAATCAGTTGAGTTGCCCTCTAACCAGGTCCCCTTCATTTTTGACTACAGCACAGGCAATAGAGGGATTAGGGGGATTATCCGTAATTATTGGGAGGTCTTGCGGCAAGACCCCATACTACGGGAGATCATCCCAATTGAGCCGAAATTCATATGTCGAGGAGCCAGCAACTTGAAGGATCAACTTGTAAATAGTGCATTTAGGAGTAAAAAAGGGAAGTCGCCCCATATATTGGGGGTAAAAGAAGGTTTCTACAAGTGCGGAAAATGTTTAGGGTGCAAGAACCATCAAGGCCAGCGAAAGATCCATGAGATCACGGTAAAAGATAAGACCATTACAATTAAAGGGGTATATAATTGTGCATCTAAATATGTAATATACTGTTTGACGTGTCCGTGTGGACTCCATTATATTGGAAGGACATCTAGACCGCTAGCTACACGTGTGGGGGAGCACCTCCGCAACATTAGAAGGGGATATGAAATGCACAACCTCTCACTACATTTTAAAGAACAGCATATGCAGAATCCTGCTGGTTTAGAATTTTGTGTCCTTAAAAAAGTGAGGAAGAGTTGGAGGGGAGGTAATTTAGATCTTATCCTAGCCAAAGAGGAAATGAGGTATATTTATGAGTACGGCACTCTAGCTCCCTATGGTCTTAATAATGACTTTGAGCTACGTCATTTTTTATAGATTTTTTTTCATAGATTTTTTATAAAAACATTTTTTTATAAATTTTTCTTTATGATTCTATTTATTTTTGTCACTACCTGTTCTCACTATTCGTTTTATTGATTTACCTTTAATACTTTATATTTGTTTATTTTTTTCTTTTCTATATTTTGTTTTTATCCCTTTTTTATATATATCCTTTTTCCCCCGGTATATGTACCTTTTTTTTTGTGATTCATGTGGTATTTTAGATAGTAATTGTGGTCCCATATGGGGGTACGTTTTCCCTCTGTATGGGTATCTGTATTTTATCATTCGTTACAGATGGATATGTCGCCGTTTTTTCCGGTATTTTGATTATATGGCTGTAATAGCCGGACTCTGAGATGGGACACAGTGAGGGCATTGGATTTTCAAAGATGGCGCTCATGATCGCAGAGGAGGCGGCGTGCCGATGAACAGGAAGAAGGAAGTCCGAATCAAACAACGACGCGCATGCGCACGAGCGCCCGTCCCGCCGGGGGTTCGATCAATAAGCAACAGGGAGCGACGGAAGTGAACACCGATCCCATGTGTGAAATTATTGTGGTGATTAACCAAATTGATGGCACCTGATTGCTGGGGGTACGAATATTTTATATATAGTCTGTTTAGATCTATGTAGATATGACCAACTGATGAAGCTGTTGTGACAGCGAAACGCGTTTTGGTTACTTTTTTTATGCAATTAAACTTTTTTTACTTCATAAGAAGGAAATCCTCCATTTTTTGGTGACTGAGGAATAAAAAGGGGGTGGGTGTACCCTATTTACACCAGAAGTGCGAGTACGGAGCCAGTGTTTATTTCACAGGCTCAATATCACGTGAGTTTGGCTCTTTCAGATCGATATGCTTATTCATACCAGGCTGATTTACGCTATGGTCCATTTGTGTTTGTTCTCTATCCACATGTGAGATTTCTCAGAAGACGCATGGATATGGGACGGGGTCATCCCTGAAGAGACCCACTGCTGATATACAGAGCCTTGAATTATATAGGCTCTGATCCATGTGAGTGGGCTATTGCTATATACGATATTGTATTTTAGCTGTACTGTGTTGCGCTATTGTGCCATTTTTTCTATTTTTTACATGTCATCGGGAATGCCCACATCTCTGTCATCCTGCTATTGGTAAAACTTGTTAAGTTTATTTCCATCTGCACTGTTTTGTGGTTGTGGACCTCATTTGTTCTTCGCCGTATATGACCATATACAAGCGCTGTCCTTTTTTCGTGTGCATCTAGATTTCTATATTGGGTGTGTGTAGGAAACACCCTATCTGGACTAAGCTGCTGTATCTGTTCGTATTGGCGAGGTGCCACTATTTCCATCTTGGCGCCCCTTTTTTCTTGTCTTAAATATTGTTACACGTCTAATGTGCATGCTATACTTTTTTCGTACTTCCCTTTTACCTCTGAAGTAGCTTCTGCAGCTTAAAACGTAAGATGGGCTGCTTTTGGTGGACTCGCCCTAGAGTCACGTGTGGAGAAATACAGTTTGCAACAGAAATTTTTTTTAAAAATATTGGTTAACTGCACTTTCTTTAGGGACACTTGCATTGAGAGCGAGAGATAGCGGCTGGTGCATCCTGTAGCAATCACTGTCATCCAGGAATAGCAAAGAGGTAGGTCATGGTGCAAGAGAAAAGTTAGAAGAATTGCGTTGGGTGTGTGTGTGTGTGTGTGGGGGGGGATGTTTCTGACCTATTTTTTCAAAAAAGTCAAGAGAGCTCAACAAGCAGTCAATGTGACATTTTATGGCAACTGTTACATGGTAAACTTATTATCCTCCCAATAACATAGGTTTAAAGTGATTCTCTAGGGTTAAGACAGGGCAGGTGGATCAATAGGTGTAAACAATATCCCGACCCTTCCACACCCACCTGCCACTTAAATACATTAGAGATAACACTGTTTTTCAAAGTCACCAAGATCTATAGATCTGCAGCTGAGCAGGACAAAAGCAAATAAAATTTAGTCCAAACAAATTACATTTGTTATTTAAAAGCAGTTGGGAATATGTATTACAGACATTTCCTCAGTTGATAATACATGAGCTGCAGTTACTCCATTTGGCCAGTAGATGCCTGTCAAATAGGTTACTATAGGGTCTGACCACTCAATGTAACTTGGTCACAGTGACCTCAGTGCCTAGAGTGTCCTTAATAAACAAAAGAATCAGTGGCGTTGATGTCAACACAGCAGCTTAATGAATTGTTGCCATAGCTTGCATAACAGGGGAGGCCAATACTTCTGCCATGTATTGTTTAGGAGGCAGGGACCTATGAATATGGACAAGTATTTTTATTGCGGCAGTGGGACTGAGACATTGTTAAAGGGTGATGGCTTACGTGGAGAATGCTAAAGTCTAAGGATAATGACCTGCTACTGTGGATTCAGGATTGCTTTCGGCCTTTGAAACAAATCATTAGCTGGCCCCAACTGTGATGATAGAAACTACCATTTAATAAATTGAGAATAGATCGTTTGCTCCTGCTGTCCTTCTGAATGCCTACAAATTTGACAAAACATTTTGGGTACAATTGTTATCTTTCCAAGGCCAGAATCTGAACCAGCGCATCGAACCCTTAAGATTTGATAAAACAAATCCCGAATGACATTTTACAGAAAATGCACTTATTCCAACTTCAGAAATTCGATATAGCAATGGTTATAGAGCAGGCACGTGTAACAGATCATGATTAGATCAAAAGGATACAGAGTATTAGGAAGGCCAAATTGGAGCCACTGCCTGAATCCTGTTTGCTAATGAGCAAGAAGGAAAAGTAAAGAAATCTGATCATAACCAGAATGTGTTTACTGGGATTAACTTTGCGGTCACACGCAAGACACACACAGAAACGAGAAACGAAGGAAAATCATTTTATGAGAAAAGAAACATTTTACCTTAAGAGACTGACTCCTAATAATCACAAGAATTCTGAGTGTCTTCTGGTAGGATTAAACAACCACGTATATTTAACATACTGCGGTACGTCTAGATCAAATGTCAGAGTTCGTGTTTTACACAGACCTATACACATGCCTCTACTAGATCCATGCAGCTGGTGTGGTAGAACTTAGCACTTGTGCGCTCAAATGTTGACATTTCTTTCGTGTCCTCAATAAGATAATGTGTGCAAGGACACAAAGAAATTAAGTGTTTGTGCCTTGTACACAAAAACGCATGCATAAGGACTTGTAATCTATAAACTAGAGAAAGTAACATGAATCACAGACATTCATAGCCTAGACTCATTAGACGCATTTTATAAAAGTTACCCAACATTAGGAGATAGAACGGCACAGGAGGTTGATCTAGACTAGAGGACATGTCATTGGCGATTCACAAAACTGCTAGCTCTGTTCAGAAAAGGGGTATACCTGTCCTCCAAGAATGTGTCCAATGATGCGAGACTCAAAAGGGACACTACATATGCTATAACTAGATTACCTGTGTATTACAAATAAAACACATTCCACTCCCGTTTCCATTTTTTAGATTTTCCCCATGATGCAACATACTGAAATCTGTGCAAAAGTTCTACTTTGTGACTGTGCTTTATATATATAATCTACAGTACTAGACTGTTAAAAGGTGGCAAGAGGTCTATTGTGTTCTCCAGGCTACCTGAAATAAAAGATGGCAGCTGAATGAGATAAGACAGGGAGCTTTAAAGACTTCTAATCTACCCCGGGTGATGTCCTTTGACTACAAACCCCACACAAATCAATGATTTGAGTAGGTGAGCGACCCATTCACTCCATTCTATGGTCAATGCCATGAAGTGAGGAGCAAGTGATTTAAAGATACTGGTGGGGGCAGCACAAAAGATCACACAATGGATGCACCCAACGACACAGTAAAATATTAGGTTAACTAAACCAAGAAAAACAAAACACCTGTAAAAGGTATCAGCGACATAAAATAAGAACATTCATATTTTGGTGGTAGTGGCACTTTAATTACTAAGAACGTATATTTGACATTTATTTTGTATCCAGCAAGGGTAAGCAGTCTTTGAGCAAGTGTCATCAGCGGGTACTCTTGGAAATACATTTCCCCTACTATTTATGCAGGAGGAAATGGTTCCCATTTGCCCCACACTCGGAACATTTTATGGATTTCATTTTTATATTGCTTTACAGGCTGTGTTCTATAGAATCATTTTGACGACCTTATAAATCTTAAAACCCCACCTTTCCAATACAATAAGCAAGATGACGACCCTTGCTTTTGGTAGTCAAAAATATATAATTTTTACTCCTGCCTGTTATCTAGTACTTTCCATTCTTTTCAGAACAATAAAACGGACACCGTAGGCAAATATACCACTTCCCTAGCTATCATTTCATACTTCTGTAATTGTTGCAAATATACTGTGCCAAACAAAAATGACTGAATATTCACATTAATGGAAAAAAACTACTGTGCTTGAGAGACTTAAAAGTATATTGGGTATACACCATCAAGTAACTAGATGTTGATTTTACTAGAAACATTTACAGGAAATGCTTACGATATGTTACTGAAGACCAGTTCTTCAATCTTCAAGGTGGATTCCAAAAATAGACCAATTAAATGTGAAATATTCCACAATTACCAGTGTGACTGCACTCAAGACATGAGATCCCACCTTGTCGCCGTAAAGCAGTATAGAGGTCATCCATGGCCTCAACCACAAGCTACGTTGGTCTTGCACACTAATTTATCCCATTTTAAATACCTCCCATTTTTCATCTATAAAGCTTCCACATGCTAGGATTTCTTTACCATGTCCACAGGAAGATATGTTGCCAACATTTCCAGGAGGAAGCGCTACAACAACAAAGCTAACAGAACATACTGGACAAAGACGACCTCTATTTGGAGAGGTATTGGTCCAGCTTTATTATTTTGGTCGTACAGCTTCCAGTTCTTTTGCAATTCTCTGACAGCTCAACTCTTAGAATTTATTCACCAAGAATAAAGATTTCTGCTACAGGTTGCTCACTGCTCTGTGTTAAAAGGAAGCACAAGATCCCTGGCTTCAATTCAGAACTACAAAAAAACCCACTAAGCACATACTTCTATCAGAGTCTGAAAATAAAATGACAATACACTGCGTTTAAAGGCTGACCACCACCCTAAAGTCTAACTCATTAATTTTAGAACAGTGACCTCTTAAAAAAGCAACAAAAATCTGTACATTCATGGCAAGGGAAACCTCTGTATAACTGTCAACATCTCACATCTGCCTTTATTCACCACAAATGCCAATAAAATTTACACTGGTGTGCATTTAATCCTAAACTCACCTCCTATATAGATTTTATTTTTGTTTTCTGTGTAGCAACAGCTGAAATAGACCTATCAAAAGATCCGTTTGAAGACAATATATTTACACCTATATGTCGTTTTATCAACCAGATTTTAATCTCGTGTGATAATGTCCACACATTGCCCATTAGGACACTAGTTAATTCATAAACCTTTTCCTTCATGCACCGTGAAACATTGAGCGCTATGGGGGGGGGGACACAAAATCCATTCTATTTTGTGTGTGTGCATCCAGCCATCTTGGATGTAATACGCAATTTTAAACATTGACTTAAAATAGGAGATATTTCAAGCAGTAACAATAAAAGTTACGCTTTATAAATAATTCTGTTTACTTTCACTTGTTCGCAGGTAGAAAACGTGGTCCAGTTGGTCCAGCGCATTCATATTTCAAGCAGTAACTTATTAACCTTTCTATAGCTTACATGAAAACCATTTAATCTGATGGGGACATGTGTGTAAAGTGATTTATGGAAAGGTATTAGAAGTCGTGACACTCAACTTGCCACACACAACATTTTAAGCAAGAAAAAGATGAGACAACTACATTGTGCCAAGATGAAAATAACCAGATACATTTAAATGGTAATTCAAGGTTCCTGGCAAAAATACACAGATGTCTTTTATACAAAGACTCTCACCATGTAATTTTTGCATGGCAGGTGCACATTGTACACAGGATCATTTAAAACTGCTGCCCAAGACAAATGATGATTGGAAAGCAGTCCGAGTACACCGATTTGTCATCCAGTAAATACAACTACTGTGCTTTTTTTGGCAACCAATAATTAGTAATAGTATTCCTGTAATCATCGGCTAACTACTACCCATTGTACTTTATGTAGAGGTTATTAATATTTAGTATTTAGGAGTCAAGCCATAAAGCACTCTGTAGGTTTAATTATTGCCCCACCCCCCCCAAAAAGAAAGTTTTTATATTTATAATTCTATCTGAAAATGACAGTAAAGAAAGATGGCAATGCAAATATGAAACAAGGAACCAGTGAAATAAGGCAATTTGAAAGTATATGCGGTCCTATGAGCAGATACTGTATATTTATCTGAAAGAATGGTAGACGGATGACATGGAATCTATTCCTACTCCTGGTGTAAACTTAATCAGAGTGGTTTTAAATTTTCCAGAGTCACTAAAGTCTAGGCAGAGCTTTCCAAAGTTTTCGTGTTGGTGACAGAGTTTAAGTGCCATGTCAGACGAGCGCACCATGTGCGCCCATACGGATGTGCCTCCTAGCATCCATCGCAGCATTGTGACGCTTTGACGGGGCCGGCCACACGCTGTAGCGCGCGCAGAAATTGCACTCTACAGCAGGAGTTCTACGTCCGTTCAGAAAGCCTCCCTGACGAGGCACTACAACGTGCGTTCGACGGGGCTGCAAAGCACGATCCTCCATCGAGCCTTGCAGCACTGAGCACATTAACTGCGCTTAGCGAGGTGGCCAGACGTGTGCTAGAGTGGAAGGAACGTCCAAATCTCAGATATTCCTTCTGCTCTTAAAAACGCTCGTCTGACCCCCAGCCTTACTGGCACACAGTTTAAACGAACTCGTTCTAAAATTAAAAAAGCAACCCGATACAAATATGCATTGTAACAACGAAATCCATGGGGACAACACATCTTCTGAAACCTTTTCATTTATTTTTTTATAAGTATATAAGTATAGGATTTGTAATTATTATCACTGTAATTATTATTATTTTTTTTTATTTAAAAAGGTTTATTTTGTAACAAGGTCAGCTGTAGAATATACAGAAAGTGGCCATGCAAGGCCATAACTAGACATCTGCAGGGGCACGTCAGAGGTAAGACAAAAACAATAGTCAAAATGGGGTCAGCAGTACAACCACTTAGGAAAAGAAATAAAAAGAATGAAGGGAAGGGGACGCGAACTACACCAACCGCATGCCAGCAATGGTGTAAGGAGAGAGAGAGGGAGAGAAAGAAAAGAAAAAGGGGGGGTAGTGAAAAACAAAATAAATTTGATAGAGGGGGAACGGCAACTGCCTGTATTGTGACTTTCCCGGCTCACTCAGGGGGGAGGCCGTGGAAGGGTATTGTCATGAGGCCCAGGAGCCCGAGGGCCAAGTATGGCAACCAGAGCCATGGTAGGTGCCATAGTTGCGCACCTCTGGACATCCCGACATGTGCTAAAAAAAATAAAAAAAAAAGAAGTGGGGAGAGAGAAAGAAACACTATCGCTGGCATGGCAGAGGCCCATAAAAGGAGCAAGGTGACATCAGTGTGAAACATAAGGACTCGTGGCAAAGTCTCAAATGTATCCCCAGCCAGGGAATGACAGCGGGGAAAAAATAAAATAAAATGGTGGTTGAAGCGTCTCTGAATCAAAGAAAGGGGAGGGAAGGGTCGGGGAGAACTCGCTGGGCCAAATATCAGAATCAAAAAGAAATGTCAGCGGTATAACTCAGCTTGCGAAAGGACAAACAAAACTGGGGAAATAAAAAGTCTTCTACTGGTGGGGGCGAAATACTTCAGAAAAACAGCGAGGGGGGCAGATGTAGGGGGCAACAGAAAAGACACGCAAAAATGCACCAGGAGCCTCTTCAACCCGTGTCAAAATGCGACCGAAAGTGTGGGACAAGCTGGTGCGTCCGGCCACCGCAAGCCCGCATCCCCTGTGCTGATCTCCAAGTCCCTGCAGGGACCGAGCCATCGCTCGTCCTCCTCCACCGATCTCTCGGGACTTCACTGCCAGCAGCGGGGGTAACATCCTTAGGCATTTCGGGGATCCCAGCCACAGCCACCCTCACCATAGGTATCAGCGTATTCCAAGCAGGGCGGAACTCCTCCGGATCGGGGAGATCCCCCTCTCGTTCTGCCAGCAAGGACATCTCCGCTGGGGGTGCCGCCGGGTCTCCAGATCCACCTCCCGACATCCACGGAGCACCCCCATTAGCCGACGCCAGGAGCCTCTCGTCAGCGGGCTCCCCTCATCCTCAGGCAGCGGCCGCAGACAGTGCCTCAAAAACAGCCTCCATATCTCTAGGTGTAGGAGGGTAAGTCCGCCGACGCCGCTCCACATCTTCCTCCATCTGCTCCGCCACGGGGACAGCCGCCTCGGTCAGAGAACGGGGGCCCTCCACTCTCCGACCCCGCAGCCTGGGACGCCGTGGAGAGAAGTATGGGAGACAAGGGGTAGGCCCGACAAGCCGAAATAGGCCTCAAGATGGCCGCCGCTAGCTCGTGGTTGCCAGGTAGAAGGGTCTCCAACTCTGCTGTGCTCTGGGGGAGGGGGGCTGATCAGGCCCCAGAGCTCACCTCCTAATGCCCGGCCATGCAGGGACTCCCAGAAGGGGGTAAATATGTGGCGGAATTCAGGGAAAATCTGCCCCCACAGCAACAGCACCCGGAGCTCCGTTGAAGCACGTCTGCTCCCATACACAGCCGGACACGCCCCATCACTGTAATTATTAATTGATTATTAATACGCTGTCCCTCCTTCTGCGCACATTCTTTTCCATGGTCTTCCTCTATCCCCTTTCATCCTCTTTCTCCCCCCTTCTTGCCATGTAAATTCTCTCCCTTCCAAGTCCATTTCCCCCCCACCCCATGCTTCCTTTCCATGGATTTCTTTGAGCCAACAACAAGGGGGCTTTGCTTCCATCCACGGCAGCACGGAGAGCTGGAAGTGACATTATAGGATCACTTCCGCACAACACTACCAGAGTAAAGGCGACTGGCAGAGTGTATGTAGGGTCATAGTGCCTCCCAAAGTGACGGAGGAGGTATGGGCGGATAAGCGATGGTCCACATCAATGCATCACGGCATTGATTATTTGCCCTACTCCCCAGCGTGACGACACACCAGAAGCCTGCTGCCAACACACTGTTGCGGCACACCATTTGGAAACCTCTGGTCTAGGGAGCTGGTAAGTTTTACAACAGATCTGATTGCGTTTACACCAGGGCTGGAATAGAGTACCATGTGTGTCGAAAACAAACAGTGGCATTCTCAGTTTAGCAACACAGAGCAAGACCATTCGATTCACCTGAGCCAATTTTTACCTACAAGGCACCTAGCTTGATAAAGGAACCATTGCCAGCCTGAACCAAGCCACACCTGTTTGAAGGAGTCAATTACCTTTTAATATTTATTTTATTATGTTTGGTGCCATAAGAAAAACTATTCACACTTATTGTGATGTCAAATGTAGTAATGAATGGTGTGTAAACTAGACAGAAAGTTGTCTGGTTTAACAGCACAATCCAGCTGGTTTTCTGAAGGAGGTTCAATGTGTAGTCAGGCACAGCACACTGCTAAAGCCAAGCAAACTTGTAATTGTCTAGAATTATGTTGTTAGGCTACAAGGGCAAAAACAAGCCAAGCTGTTATAATGCTGCTCTGTTTATGACACACACATTTTGACAAACCGAAGCAAAAATAATCCAACAAGACCTTAAATTGATGAGAATGCAGAAAAACTAGAACGTCATATGACTGTGGTACTCAACAACATATTGGGGAAATATATATAAAAGACAAAAAAAAAAAGCATCAGGATGTGCTGAAACTTGGACTACTATCCAAATAAAATCTTTCTCACCGATTAGGGAACCAAAATTCAGAAATAAGTCTGAAAACAGAAAAAAATATATACATTACATTCTAGAGTGAAGGTATTGCTAAAACGGTCATTAACCTGTTATTTGTACCATAGTGAGAAAATTGAACAGAACTGGTCATTATTTTAAAACATTTTGTTCCTTGCCTTTGCTTTGGGCAGGCTTGGAGAAATTCTCGTTCAACAAGTTTAACTGTATGTTTAAATCAAGAATGTCAGGGCTGGATTTCCAGCCTACACCTGAGACCGCGTTCCAACACGAATAGCATTCATGCACCCGCCTTGTTTTCGCTTTACAAAATATAAAAAGATAGAATTCCCGACTTTTTGGTAAATTTTAGGGATTACCTGCTATTTGACTAGCACCTGCGCGCACACAAAAAAAACAACATGAAGGTATTTGTTTTGCATTTAGAATACATGAAAAATATATTTCACCCATAAAAACACTTCCTATTCCAAGGTAGGTGCAAACTTAACCAGAGCTGTTGTAAACTTAACAACTCTATAGACAATAATTACTGTTAAGTTTACAACAGCTCTGGTTAAGTTTGCACCAACCTTGGAATAGGACTCCAAGGTTTTCACTGGGGAGAATCTAAATTCTCACTTCTAACTAAATCTTGTCACGTTGTTTGACTGCAAAGTGCAGCTGCCAACCTCACTCTTAAATAAAAAAATAAAAAGTTCAAACTCGATTGCTGCATTGCAACAGCTGGAGAAAGGCCAGACCTGAGGGAGAGCTCTGGGGTCATTTACTGCTGTACAGGGATAAAAGCTCAGATCTGTTGAAAATCCTTGTCTAGTACACATAAAAGGTAAATTAGTAACTGTACCTTGTATAGGCGCGGTCACCAGCCAGGAAATTTGAATTTCCCAGCTGCCAGTTACTAGTGATGTCAGCACGCAGGGAGTGTCATTTTGCCCATTTTAACCTCCCTGGCGGTCTAATTTTTTCTAAATTTTGTGTCTAAAAGGGTCTCAATTTTTTTTTTAAAGGAAACGTGTTTTTGTACATAGTTAGCCTGTAATAATTAGGAATCACTCACTGAAATCCGTGAAGTCAAGAGTTCTTACTCTAAGGTAAAATCCTTTATAAATAAGTTAATTAATTTAAAAAAAACTGTAAATACACGGAGTCCGATAAAGTTTGAAACACGACATAATAATTTATTATCCCAAAAATAATTATCCAAAATAATGCAAATAAATGATGTACAATAAAATACAACAAAAAACACTGAAATCTGTCTGAGAACAAGGGTGAGACGAGGTATGGTCTATTTCTTATCCTGTACTGCCACCTAGTGGCCGTTCATAAACTTTACATTTGTATTCAGTGAGTATTATGAATGAAGTTTGCTGCGTCCAGCCCCCCTGCATCATGTGACTCGCAGGGAGCCAACCAGGAAGCAGCTCGCTGCGATCACACTGCAGGGACAGCGAGGGAGCCAGGAGGAGGTGAGTATGTATGCAGCCCGAGTGTGGCTCGGGGTTACTGTTCGTGGTAGTGAAATTTAACCCCGAGTCACACTTGGGAATACCGCCAGGGAGGTTAAGAAACAATATAAAATAATATTAAACCACCAAATATGCATGGCATTTCATTACTGCAAGGCATGGGTCTGACAACTATTCTGTCTTCATGCAACCCATTAAACGAAGGTACTGTGTTTTTGTATTTAAACACTGTATGAATATAGCATCAGTAACACTGATTTCTGATAATTGGTGAGCACTTCTTCACTTTGTTGCAAGACTGCAACAATATTCTTGCCATGAAGACACCTGCACCATGCACGTGTGACACCCTGTATGTTCTACAATCTAGATCATATGCCAGACATTTTCACAAGTTTTAAGTAGAAATCTACCAGTGCACTACAGCAAACGTGGTAGCCAAACATTGCAATAACCCAAAACAATATTTAAAGAATATGACATGAATGTTTTAGATCCATAAGTTGCAGAAAAAGACAGGACTGTATTATCAGAATAGTCATGTGACATGCCATAGGTCATCCCATCTGCCAGGCACATGAACTATGACCTGACCTATGTGATCAAGCATAACAAAACACTTTAAATGCTGTAAATAAAAGCTCAAATTAAGTGAGTGACACAGAAATCAAATAGCAGACAGATCATGTGACCTATGACAGAAGTGGCAATTTGAAAGGGAGGAAGTAAGGCAAAGGAATCACATTAAAAAAAAGTGCAGCACCAGTCCAGCGTTCTGTGCAGGAGGTGCTTGTGTAAGGGTATGCAAGTTATGTGTGATACACAATTTGCATTGCATATGCTAACCAAATTGTGCAAGAGCTGCAAGGATTACCACGTTTTAGAACCCCCTAAGCCAAAAGAGGTGAAGCACAAGCAGTTGTCAGCAGAATCTGACAAATTATTTTAGAAAGGGAAATAGTACATTTCACATCTGTAGCACAACAGAGCTTGATAGTAGATTATATTAATGCTTTGTCTATTCTGTCACCAAAAATGGCAACAAGACCATGTTACCTATGACATATATGCCATTGAAAAGAAGATATGCTCTAGATTCGTAATTTCATGAATGTGGTCAAGCAGCATGGTTTTCTCAGGTAATTTGGTTTAACTGCAATATTGAAAATAGTGCTAAAATGTCACAGACCCATTAGTAGCCCTACTGTTTGTATGATGGACTTGTTCATTGTTGGCTCGTTTACCAAAATTGTTAAAAAGTGTGCAAATTTCCACATCATTCATAAAGTTTCAGGGAAGAAACCCAATATGGCGGTTGAAACGAGTGACCAAGCAGCATTTCCTGAACATCATCAAATCTAAGTTAAAATACTCAAGTTTCAGATTTGTAGCATAAGTGGTTCTGAAAAAGATTCTTGAAATAAGCAGGAAACTTGTCGCCAAAACCAATGTGGTGGCATAGTCACGTGACTTAAGATTCTATCCAAGCGCCATACCAAGACTTTTGTACAACTGGGTAAATGTTGTAGATTATTTTAATAATCTGCTGAATCATGTAATTGGTTGTCCAGAAACTTTGTTATTTAACCATTAAAAAATGGCAAGACAAAAGAAACTGGTATATTACAGTCAAAAGTGTACACATGCACTGTATCTTCATTCCCACATAACCCAGAGGCAAGAAGAAAGTACATCTGAAGAGACATTTCGGTTTTCTTTTTCCCATTATGTCGTCAATGACATTAGTGAGCAACACAAAATGCTGCCATAAATCAGGACTCCAATATGAAAGACCTTTATCAAAGCCATTAACCGAAGGCTTGGTAAAGTGGACATACACACTGTATATCACATATGTCATTTTCCATACACACATGCCTGATGGATAGTATAGCAGAACTGAAATAAGTAGGTCAGATCTCCATCATAATTTAATGGTCCAAAAATATTCAATGTATTTATAGTAAGGGGTGTTTTTAGAGTACTCCCTGTTCCACAGCAGCACATTTACCTCAATTTAAAATAAAGATCACTCTTCTTCCAACCTGCTTTTAGGCATATTAAAAACCTATGCAATTTAAAACTTAAAGCAAACCTATCATGGCCAGGTTCACGTAGAAGTCAGACCTGCCAACTTTGGCAGGTCCAAGATCAGGAGGGTTCGGGCATGGCCGCCAGAGGACGTGGTTATGATGAAATTTGCATTACTGACCAGACCCCGGCCCCAAAAGAGAGGGGTGTTGTCCTTGGCACTATGACAAAAACAATACCGTAATACCTATAAGCGTCATAGAAGGGAGATGTACATAATGTGATTAGTGCTAGCGCAACTTCAAGAGAAAATATATATATTTCATTCCTTTTAAAGTTCCTGTCCACTGAGGAATACTCTGAAGATCTCCAATGACAAAAAAAGAAAGAAAACCATATACCCATATACAATATTGTTTTATATGTGAAAAGGGGTAACACCACATATCTTCGGTGCTATGCATTCACGTTATTCAGAGCCTTAATATCCCGGCTCTGGCTGTAAGCGCAGTCAGCTATAGGGGACACAATCCTATTTAGTTCTAAGGACACAGTGTCCTCAAAATCAGGAGGATGTGGAGAAGGCGCTCCCATAGTGCAGCTAGTCATCACACCATATGTAAATAGTAATGAAATCTATTCACCGATGGTGGACCATCTCATAATTTTGGTTCAGCAATGACAGTGTGTGACACCTGTATATAAGTCAGTGTCAGACCATGCTGGATCCTGTCAAGGAGTGTTCTTTTTTTTGGTTGTTCCCATATTCAATGAAAGAGAGACTGGCATGTATCTTTATATATGCAGTATGGACTTAATAAATTCATTGTACAAACTATGTGCACCTCCATGACTAGCAGCCTGACTGAGCATCCAATCCGTGACGCTTCTACATTAGCATTCGTGTGGAGGACTCACAAAGCCCTGTTTTTAAGGTCCATGAGCGCCATTAAAGAGGTGAACCTTAGCCCTCCAGAAAACCAGGTGTTAGTCTAGAGCAGACGGGTGATCGCAAGGTCAAATCTTGTGACTTGGGAGATGTGCATAATGGAGTTTTTTGTAAAATTATATTCGGCTACGTAAAAAAGAAAAAGAAAAAAAACAACACAAACCAAACTATTTTGGATGGATTTCACAGACACACACACACTGACCATTCTTTAAGTGATGTGCCTGCATAGAAATCCAAAGCAATTAATAGAACAAAATTCCAGTAGTATCCACATTTAGTCCTATCCTTTATTAGGCGTGCATAAGCCCAACTTGCTCACCAAATTCTGTAGAATGAACAGCTTTAGAACATATTTTTTGCTTCGAAATACTGAGATGACTTCACAGTGGAGCCTCGCCCATAACAGATGATGGTAACCTCCCTGTACATAGGCAACATTAGACATGTGATTATGTAGAATTTGAAGGTAAATAACACCAGTGCCACGCTCTGTGTGCTCACCGGTCACAAAGCCTAGAATCCACGTGACATCTTTATTCTTTTGACAGATAGTATTAGGTCTGTGGTTATTGCTGTCTTTCTATTTATAGATGTAGCTCTCCTGCTTACTTTTGCTCAGCCATTTCTAAAGTCCATAATGTTTGCACAGAGAAAAAAAACAAAAAACTACAAGACCCTTTGAAGAACAAAGAAAAAGGCATTTACAAAGCTGAGCTCCAGTGTAAATGTATAAGCCGTTAATGATGCAGACATTTTAGTCATACAACCACCATCACTGAAAGAGATAACATGTCAAAAAACTGTATTTTATCGAAGAATGGAAGAAATGATCATTACATGCAGATACCTACTGGTTTGGAAATGAAGTACTATCATATCACAATATCAGATGCATTACAAGGCAAACACCCGATCTATGCTGAAATACAAATGGACACCTGTTTAAAATTAGTGTAGACCAGCTATACTCTAGTGTTGAAGGAACAGCATAAATTAAAAAAGGTGGTTGACAGTCAAAAATATGCGCATGGTCATACTTTCTGCAATGTGGCATTAAACGCCACAGAGTTCCAAAAGCAGGTACCAGCTGGGTGGAGTAGAGGTAACATCACGGCTTTATAACGTGGAGACACAGGTTCGATACTGGCAAGAGCACCTCTCCAGTAAGTGTCCTTGGGCAAGACACCTAACGGTACATACTCGCCACCCAGGACATACTTGAAAACGAGAGAAATCTCAATGTATCCTTCCTGGTAAAATCCTTTCTCAAAAAAAAAAAAAAAAGTGAACCTGAACTCAACATGTGCAGTTTTGTGATATACCATCAGGGGGTGGATATCGCATTGGTCATAAAGATCAATATGAAGTCTAGTCCTTTGAGAGTTATCACTAGCCACAACCTACTTAGATCTCAGGGTGCACCGTTTACTGACAGTCATCCAGAAGTGAGTGGTGACAAACCTTTGACAGCAAGGGACTACAAAATTTTCCATATTTGTGATAGCTAAAACTACACAAACACATCTGTAGGGAGTGATTCCCTATCAAATTGGTTCAACTTGCATTAGGAATAACCATTGTACTTCTAGCCTGGCAAGTGACAAGAATGAGCATGCAGGTTTGCATCTTTCACAAATCTAGTTAGTATTTGTCACATACCCCAGGATTGCAGGGTTGTGGTCCTGTTTGGGAAAGGGTGTTCGGGGATTTGTTATGCAAGAATAATGATATGGTCTGTCTATCGTTGTGGTCTATGAATCTGTTGCTATCTGCTGATAGCCTTTTCCTGCATCCCCTCTCAGGAATGTGTTAATATCTTTTGGATGTTTGAGTGATCTCAAATCTGCTTTGCAGGTAAACACTGCCCCATTATCGGATTTTTTTTTAGACTGTAATCCTCGTTACCATCCATGGCTGCCATTGTCCTGTCTGGTCTAGGAATGTTGAGCAATGTTTATCTGTCCTAGTCGCATTATGTCCCAAATGCCATGAAGCAGAAGGAGCAATAACATCAGAACTTAAGAACATGGGAAACTCACAACATTTTCCAGGGGAAGTCTTGTGAATGTAAATGACCCATGTTTGACTGCATAAATATCTGTGCCTATCCCCAAAATAACCAGTTCTAATTTTTTTGATCCTACATGCAGTCTCGACTCATCATGGTGTGGATAGCAGCTATATACAGTTGCTGATCTCAGTTGCAGCAATTATCACCAACATCGCAGCACAACACAACATAACAAAGCAGTCATCGTATTCGAAAAGGGTCGATATGGTTCGCCTGATAGCTACGGAAAAGAAAACCTTTAAACAGAGGGATTTGAGTTGAGTTAAGATCTCTGTTACAGTAATACAGCCAAATTATTGGACTTGCTTGGTTATCTTGTAAAGCGCTACGGAATTTGTGGCAGTATATAAATAAAGGATAATAAAAAATACTGGTGTTTGACATTGTTACAACAGTTGCAAACTTCAGTGTTCCACAGAAAGGAATTTACACAACAACAGGAGAACAAAGGCATATAGTTCCTGTTCTATGAACACATCTAGACTGTGCATATAAAAAAATAATAAAAGATGGTAATAAACATCCCATATTTGAGGCCCTCCTATCACAGGGAGAAATCATGTCCATGCACTATACCCATGTTGCCAGTTAGTGGCAGCTGTCATGGTCTGCTGGGGTTACCTCTTAAGGAAACACTGGCCTATTGTGCAATGCAGCAGACCTTGCCTGCAGATGGGCTATAACACAATTAAACATATGCATGGCAAAAAAAATAATTAAATTCCATTTCAGATGTTTCTGGATCCAAATAAATTGGATTCAGAAATTTTTAGTTAGAACCAACCTGAAAATAACTATCGATTCAGATTCGGAAAATAGGGTTAGGTAGGGGACAAGTCCAACAAACTTAAGGGTGGAAACTCTTCAATTTTCCTCTACAAATACACTTTGGAGATGTAGTGTATGCAGCAGCCCCGCAAACGCACCTTCAGAAACTTACTACATTGTATAACTCATTCTGCCGCTTTGCATTACAATGTAACTACATGACCCACCATTGTGACATGTTAAAAGAGCTAAACTGGCCGTCGCTGGAGTCTAAACGCACCCTTCACCTTTCCAACCTGGTGTTTAAGAGCTTTTCTGGGAAGCTGCCACCCTACCTGAATAGGCTGCTTCCCCTAGCAGTTCCCTCATCCCATAACCTCCGATCCGGGACCTGAACCTTACTTGAAATACCACAATACAAAAAGAAAGTGGCTCGCTCCTCATTTTCCTACAGAGCACCGCAATTAGGAAATAACCTCCCTGACACCATCAAATCTTCCCCCAGTCTTAAGTCACTCAAGAGCTCTCTATTAACATACCTCAATGCGGAATGCACCTTTAAAACATGTAACATAATGACTATTTCCTACATATTTATTTTCTGTTAATATGTATATTTGTGTTGTTTTTTTTAAATTATCTTACAGAAATACAAAGTAATACAATGCAACGACTAACATTTCAATGTTTTTGAACACAGGACATACTCGAAAACGAGAGAAATCTCAATGTATCCTTCCTGGTAAAATCCTTTATAAATAAATCTTGACACACAGATTAATAAAACTATAGTCAGGCTGTGCTTTATGGATTCATAATATTTCTCATTAATATTATATTTACTGTGGTTCATAAGTCAAGATAAAACGGAAGCAAAGAAATCTAAAGCTTTACAGTGTGTGGGCCAAAAAAGAAACTGTTCTCCTTGCTAGAATGGAGGAAATACATTCCCACACATTCCTGCTTGACTTTACCCCTTGGATTAAGGCTAGGTTTACTGTTCCTGCTTGTTTAATGACTAGAATTACGATTTGTGCTAGATTTGTAGGAAGAGGTTAATCAGGTCTATCCTCACACATTGAACTAGTTCCCTTCTGTGACTGAGCAAGAGGTCTTACGTTATTCTCACGTTATTACGATCCGCTCATCCCACTACCTGCCCCCTCGACCTTGTTCCTTGCATTTTACCAAAACACTTTCCGTTTCTCTTGTACTGTCCTTCACCCATACCTTTAAAATCAGTCCTTAACCTCTGGGGTCTTTCTTGCTCCCTTCAAACAAGCCACAGTAGTTCCTATCCTGAAAAAGCTATCTCTGGACCCTACTGCTCCCTCCAACTACCGCCTCGTGTCCCTGCTCCCTTTTGCCTCTAAACTCTTTGAAAAGCTTCTGTATGCCCGTCTGACTACCTCAACACCCATGCTCTCCTTGACCCTCTGCAATCTGGCTTTCACTCACTGCACTCAACAGAAACTGCTCTTGCAAAATTGAGAAATGACCTTGCAACTGTTAAATCTAATAGGCATTACTCTCTGCTGATCTTTCTTGAACACTCTGCCTCCTTTGATACAGTTGACCACTTGCTCCTCCTTCACACTCTTGATATAGGCCTTTAAGGTACGATTTATTTCATGATTCTCTACCTACCTGTCCCAATGATCATTTAGGGTCTCATTTCCTGGATGTACCTCCTCCCGGCAGCCTGTCTGTTGGGGTGCCCCAAGGTTCAGTACTGGGCACTCTTTTTTTGATCTACACTGCACCTCTAGTGAAGCTGATGAGCTCCTTTGGATTACAGTACCACCTACAGTATATGCTGATGACACTCAAATATTCCTCTCCTCCCCTGATCGCTCTCCTGGATTGGGTCACTTACTGTATCTCTATCTTGAATTGGAGGTCTTCCCACTTCCTTAAACTCAATTTTGCCAAAACTGAAATTCTCATTCCTCCCTCTTAGGCTAGGGTCAGACGAAAGCATTTTTCCCCGCGAACGTGAAAAAGTACGTCCGAACGCATCGACGTATTTTTTCACGGAATGCGCAAAAACGGTCAGACGACGCGCATTTTCGGGCGTGATTTTGTACGGATCGTCAATAAAACTCTTTTTGCGTCTGGACGTTATGTAGGCCGGACATTAGCAGCGTCTGACATCTCCTAATCACGCAAACACGCCGCTATGCCGCAGCTGCGCACTCAGTACGTCAGTACTAGCAGTTCAGCGTTCTCAGAAAAATGCGTTCAAATTCCACTTGCGTTGCACGGCCGGACTTTTGTGCGGCCGTACATCGTATATTGGCCGTCATTGCGCATCATCTGCTGCTAGTGCGGCCGTAATTATGTGCGCCAGAACGCACGTTAAAAGTGCGCTGGTCTGACCCCAGCCTAAGAAAAACCCAATGCCACCCATTGCTCTACGAGTAAATGGAACGCTCATTAGCCTGACACCTCAAGCTCGCTGCCTTGGAGTCAATTTTGATTCTGACCCAATGTTCTTTCCCCACATCCAGACCGTGACCAAATCCTGTTACTACCAACTCAAGAACAGTAGAGCGGCCTTTTGGTACAATTGTTAGGTACTCACTCTGTAAAGAGGTGCCGTGAAGTGGCGAGTGAGCTTACGTTGCAATGGCCATTGAAACAAACAAAAACCTCAGTTTTGTTGTACATGGAACACATAGAAACGAGCGCAGAGGACACCTTTTTTCCAACTCAAGAACATTGCCCGTGTCCGCCCACTTCTGATGCAAGATACCGCGAAGGTGCTGGTTCATGCGATTGTCATTTCACAACTTGATTACTGCAGCTAGCTCCTTATTAGCCTCCCCAATGCCTGTATTGCCCCTTTGCAATCTGTAATGAATGCAGGTGCCAGGCTTATCTTTCTCAGATGCACCTCACGTATACCTCCCACCTCTGCCAGTCCCTCCATTGGCTTCCTGTACATTACAGAATACAGTTTAAAATACTAATGCTCACGTTCAAATCACTTAATAATGCGAACCCTCCTTACAGGTCTTTGTTACTCCACAAGCACGTCTCATCTAGACAACTCCGATCAACTGACGATCTCCGCCTGTCCTCTGTCTACACCCGCGCTGCCAATTCTAGCCTCAAAGACATTGCAAGGGCCGCTCCAGTCCTGTGGAATGACTAATCTCTATCAAATTCACCCCTAGTCTTCAAGACTTCAAGAAATTCCTCGAAACCCATCTCTCCAGATACGGTTGTCAAATAAAACTCCCCTCTTATTCAATCCCAATCCTTCTAGAATGTAAGCTCCTATGAGCAGGGCCCTATACACTTCTAGTTTACATCCTATGTCCGTTTATCTGTATCTCGCTTCCTTTGTTGGTGCTATATAAAATGATAATTTACAATTAGATCAATTGTATTGCACAGCTAGAGCAATTGCTTTTAGAAATCTGAATTGATCCCATTATATTTGTATCATTTTGGATTAATTCATAAAATCACAGATATTAGGACAAATTTTCTAAACTGAATGGCTCAAGTCTGCTAATGATACAGATGTGAAGGGTAGCAGCAACTCTAGGTTTTAAGACTAGGACCCATAGTTGTACAGTTCCAGCTACGCATACCCATATCACGAGCCGCGTTCAATACCTCAGCAGCTGCTTAATTGATGCAGCGCAGCAATTCAGTTTGCTGCAGCTGTGTCATTGAACACTTTGGATGCGAATTTCAAAGCAAAAATGGCCAACGATGCCCCCAGCTCACACACACACATGGGTATATAGTGCTGCTGGCTTCAAATTAATTTTTAGCAGAGCTGAGCGCCTCTGCATAGGGGAAAAACATATCAGGGGGGCTATAAATTTGGCTATTACAGTTCCATTTCTTTTTATATTTTATGTTACCACTTAAATATTTGGTGCTTTGGTCAACAAACACCTTGAAATGGACATTGCCGTACTGGATAATAACTTGCTCCATGGCGGCAGCCATCTTTACTACGTCACACTCACCTACTCCAGCATCTCTGAGTCGCTGCAAGTGCTAAATTAGCAGGGCTGAGCGGCAGAACGGCGTTCAGTGGCAAGTTGCTAACTTAGCACTTGCAGCGGTTGAGGTATTGAACGCGGCTCTGATGTTCGAATGACGTGCCACCTGGGCTGCATATCAAGTAGTTCCACAAGCTCTGTTTCCAATGTAGCAAAATTCCTAGTTTCTTGTTACAGGCCTTGAAAACACGTGGGACATTTTCCTTCAAGAGCACTAAATCTTATGGTTAATTGTTCAGCAACTCAATTTTGTTATAATGGGATGGTAAGGGGAGTGAAATAGTGGGATCTAGGCAAGCAGGCACCTTCCACCACATTATTATTCATAAAGTTCTATACATTAACGGCAGTATCCGTTTCTATTTCAATAATGAATTCCTTTAATAAAAAAAAAGAAAAAAAAAAGACATTGCGGCTACATTTTTAATTTGAAGTTTAAACTACAAAATATATTTTAGATAAAAAGTCTTATTTGTATCTGCTCCTTTGGTATGAAATCTTTAAGCCAGCCATGTTCCACAGAAATACTTTAAGAGAAAATACAATTTCTCCATTACAGAAGCTGCTCTAGTTTTGTCTAAAAGAATATCATCAAAGTGACAGAATCAGCGGAAACTGTTTATGGAAGAATGAAGATCTGACTGCTTTATAAAGCATTTCAAATCAATTTCTTAGCAATCAGGCTGCTGAAGGCCATCAGTGTTGTATTTTTTTGTTCTCACTGTTGCCTTTTACAGGGTGAATGGACAGATTAAAGTACTGCATGAATTTAGGGCTAGATTCAGAGCCAGATGTAAACTTAACCAAGGCGCTGGTCAATGAAGCAAAACCATAAACGTCTATGGAAACGTTAAATTTATCAGATTTGGCAGAGATTACACCTGACTTTGAATAGAACCCATTTTCTTTTAAGGAGTTATTCCCCAAGCACGCCCCACACTATGATAAACTTTGTAATCCACAGAAGCCAATGCTGTTGCAATCGTTACTCCTTTTATGTAAGAGTCCCAGTGGCAATGAACGGCTATTCTCCATTCAGCATAGACAAGATCGCTTGCACTGTGAAGGCTTTAACCCCATAAGGACCACTGCCGTACATAGTACGCCCTTGGTCCTTAAAGGGAAACTTTCCCCAGGGCGTACCATGTCCGTCATGGTCCTTTAACTCCTCCCTCCCTATACTAACCTCTCTGGCCGGGGTCCCATGTCTTACTGGGTTCCTAGAAGCCAGCACAATGGCTTTATGGTCCCAAGCTGTCGCAATGATGTCATTTTCAGGCGAGCCCCGTTGCCTGCAGGGGGGCACCTGAAATGGGGGGGGGTAGGTCCTTTGGGCCACTATCTCCACAACCGCTGCAGCTAGGAAAAAAAAGAGCTATCAAGCGATACCCCTCGGATTGCTGCTGCTCCCCTGAAATCCCCCCCAAACAAGTACCCTTGCTCTGTATGATTGCAGTTAGTTATTTATAAGGCGCCACTAAGTTCCTTAGCGCTGTACAGTGGGAGAGACAGAGTAACCAATTATACATAGAACTTTTTCAGAGAGGCCCCTGCTCAAGAGCTTACACTCCGAGGACCTGATGGAGACCATGGAAAACTGCGGTGCCGGGATGTTTGGGTAGGCGAAGATGTTAACTGTTCGTATCTGATTCTGTACCACATAAAAAGAGGCTGTGTGAAATGGCCAGTGCGTCTGCTTAACCCAATATGACCAGTGTCATGTGCTTTATTGGGAGAAATTAAGAACCGACATTGATTCAGCGCTGCAAGCTGAGGGGTGAATCAGGGAACTGGCGGAGGAGAACAAATCACAGCGGCTGAGGAAAAATATTTGACCTGGGCGCTCGTAACACCAATATTACCGGCTGGGTTGAGTAGAGGTAACATCACTGCTCTGCGTGGAGAGAGACTGGAGAGACAGGTTCGATCCCAGCAAGAGCACCTCTCCAGTAAGTGTCCTTGGCAAGACACCTAACAGTACATACTCGCCGCCCAGGACATACTTGAAAACAAGAGAAATCTCAATGTATGCTTCCTGGTAAAATCCTTTCTCAATTTTTTTATTTTTTTAAAAATCTACAGATAATAATTGAGATGTAATCAAAACTAATCACAAAACCCATCAGACCAGTCATGAATATAAAGGAGATTCATTGTATATAATGGGTATTGCAATTGATGAAAGTGCAACCTTTGAATGCTTGAAATTCTCAGTTTTTTTTTTATTTAACCCCCTAACAGTTTTCCCGAGTGTGGCTCGGGGTTAACTTTTTGTAGTGAAAGCGGTATCCTGAGCCACACTCGGGCTGGATACTTACATGTCCTGCACTCCCCTCGCTGATCCCCGCAGTCTCCTCCAGCCGCTTGCGACGTCACACTGTCTGGATCTCTTCTTGCAAGGAGTGAACCAGGAAGTGTGATGTCGCGATTGGCTGCAGTGTGACTGCGGGGACTACGAGTGAGAACAGGGACATGTAAGTATCAGCCCGAGTGTGGCTCGGGGGTTACAGCTTTCAGTATTGAAAGTTAACCCCCGAGCCACACTAATACCGCTAGGGGGCCAGATTATTTGTACCGATTCTGACATATAACCCATCACGGGGTATCAGAAGAGATGTAGTATTGCATCCATCTTCAGAGGTCATATCTGATGGCTTAGCTTATAAAACTCAGTCACTGATTTAAAAAACAAAACTAAAAAAAAAAACATTTGTACGCCAAGCTTAAGTACACTTCAGGAAGCAAGTACATTTTTAAGTAATCTGCATTAGTGAGATGGATATTTTGCATTAGGTCATGCCATTATGGATATATGATCTTTGCAGTGTCTAAAGAAGGTATCTCAAACTCTACCCTCAAGATGTTGATGGCTTATAACAGAGATGGTAAACCTAGGCACTCCAGATGTTTCAGAACTTCATATCCCATAATGCTTGGTCACACAAAGCTGGCTGAGAATCATGGAACATTTATTTCAGATACATCTGGGGTACAAAGTTTTTCCAACCTTGGCCTAGGATTCACAGAATTCTTTGAATGCAATAATGTACAGAGAATCAAGGGAGTTGTAGTTCAACAACATCCTGATGGCGGGAGGCCCAAGTTTGAGATCCATGGTCTCCCAAGAGATATCAAATTCCAGAGCAAGCAAGGAACAGCTGCACATGCTTTCACAGACAACAAGCAGTAGCCTACTGTTTGGTAGTCAGAAGAAAGCAAACAACTATCTGTATTGGTAAACAATATACTACCGCATTACTGTTACTTATGTCAAAACACTTGGCAAGTCAGGATTGCGGACATCTTACCGAATACCCACTTGGCAGAAATATTTTGCCAGCTAATGGGACCTGTTCAAGATTGTATGCATTCTGTAATGTACACAGTATCTAGGTGTAAGATGCTAGCAGTGTCGCATGCACTGAGAGTCACAGGGATTGTGTACAGGAACATCTGCACAGAATATGGGCTGGACCTGCCCAGGTCCAGATGTGGTTTTCTTTTTAATTTGCAATGTTGGAAAAAATTACAAGGTTTTTGCTTTGTCATTGTGAGATTTTTATTTTACATCAAATAAAAACCACAAAGGGGTCTGAATCCTTTGTACACACATTTCTATACAAAATTCGCACACCAACAATATCATGTAAAAGAAGTAAAAATTAGAATGTATAAAACCACAAAATAAAGTTTTAGAGTGTGTGTTTGTTTAAATGGATAGTTCCATGGATAGTCAACAAAAATCCTTATACAATGATACATGGTTGCCATGGAGTCCATTACCACAGCTTGTTTATAATAAAAGTAATGAAACTCCATCGAGTGAGCCAACAGAATGAACAAATAGCCTACAAACAACAGCACGCGAACAATAAACCAGCAAGGTGGTGAGAAGCATTATTTACCAAGGTCATACTGTTGATCAAGTACAATCCCCCAGCATCTCTGAGAGTTTGAAAATGCTTCAAAGCACGTCTCACTACAAAACATAGCCATGCTCTGCTTAGAGACAAGCCGGGTGGCGTTTTAAATAGCTAACGAACAGGAAATCGTTCCATTACAAAATATTAATGCACAATTACCGGTTGCCTGATATGTTGCCATGACATTCATTCTTTCTATGGTGGCAAGACACAAAACTAATTCTCTGGGGAACAAAACTGATGGAGAGATGAGGTTAGGCTACATATGTAAAGGAGGCAGTATTGCAGAAAGAATATTACCGCCAATGCTCTAGCTGAAAAATACACCATTTAAATCCCCCCCCGGCAAAGCCAGTCCCCCATACACCCCCCCTCAGAGCCCAGGTCAGCCCAAATAAAAATAATTTACATCATCCAAATTTTATAACAATTGTATCTCATGAAGTCTGTTTATATATGAATTTTTTAAACAGAATTGGTCAGTATTTGGCCATGGAGATGTTGAAACCTGGGAGGTAGCTCCAATGCCCTGACAGAATGAGAATACAAATTACAATAGGGATAACAGCTCAATAACAGCTGGAGAGCGTAAATGGACAAGATCCATAAACCTGCTGTTTCCACATCGCTTTGTTACCATGTAACTAGGACAGAACTTAAAGTATTACAGCAACAGCCAACCAATCCAAGGGATCTCATCTACACCTCAGGCTTATCACCAACAGCAATCACACCAGCTGGCACCATCGATCAAGTCAATCAGGGCAGGTTAAATATTAATACAAATGTAAAGCTCCGTAAAGTGACAAAACCCCACAATGCACCCTATTACTGTTAAACAAGGATAAGTCTGTGCTTTGTTCCACTGCGCAGCTTTTTTTTATTATTCTTTTTATTTTTCTCCTCCGTGCCCGATTAGACAAGAAGCAAAATGATAATATTTGAAGGGCCTGGAGTAATGATATGTTTGGTATCCATGTTCAGAACATAGAAACCACTGTGTTAAGGGGCCTGGACAGTCCTGCACGACACAGAAAGCAGGAAATTACTTACTGTAGTTATATTGAGTTACGGTTTTTCCAAGCAGTGCCGAGACAATATAAATATATACTGCAGGACATTCCTTCAAGGAACGTGAATTACAAAACATAAATCGAACAGACTTTAAAAAGAAAAAACCTGAGAAGCAATAGAGAGGTATTTTTCTATACAAGAAGGTTTCTCAAAAGCGCTTGTTCTTCCCTAAAGGTTTATTTTCCTTCTCAATTCCCAACTAAAACCAGCATAAACGTAAAAAAAAGCACCAGTTCTAAAATCTCCTCAGCCATGTATTATCACTTATCACAACATAAGCAAAGACATTTGGTGCTTTGATGGATTTTGAAAAACTGTAGAAGATCTCTAAATTCCTAATACTGTATATACCCACAAATACTAATTGTGAATCTGAAGCAGGATGAGAGGGTTTACCCCAGCTGGGTCCTAATAGGTACCAGAATAGTGACCAACAAGCAACCTCACACATATAGTTAGAATGTAGATATTTACAGTGGTTCCAGTGTAAAAGCATCTTTTAATAAGCACATCGAAATTTCTCTATTCTGCAACGTCACTGAAACTTCAGACAACAAATCTATAACTGAGAATTCATGAGATCCTGAGTACTGGCAAAAAAAAAAGGTTGAGAAACTAGAAATTAGCCCTTAGTCACCGGGCGGTTTTACGAAAGTCTGTCCGAAAGTGCCCGCTGCTGTTCCTACGTTTCTGCGCTGTTTGCGTTTAGGTCAAACTTCCTCTTACTCGTTTATGCAACCCACACATATTACTGTATATACGGCTTTTCCCCCCATTAAATGGACTTTCTAAAAGATACCATTATTTCCATCATATCGTATAATTTACTATTAAAAAAAATAAAAAAAATTGAAAAAAAACACACTTTTCTAAACTTAATCCCCAAAATCCACAGCCGCAAAAAAAAAAAAAAAAAAAAAAAAAAAAGACCCTGGTTAAATGGTTTAAAAATTTTGTTCTGAGATTAGAAATACCCAATTTTTACGCTTTCTTTTTTTTACCCCTTCACTGCTGAGCCATTTCACCTAATTTTGACCCTTTTATGCTCATCATTTTTAAATGCCAGCTTAAGTCCTATTTTAATAAAATCCCGAGAAAACTATATATATTAACCCCTTAATGACTGCTGACGTACCATGTACGTCCTGCCCACGGTTCTCCCTTCGACCCACGGACGTACATAGTACGTCAGCAGCTCCTAACCTCCCTTCCGCCCGATACTTACCTCCCTCGCTGGCTCCAACAGAGTTCTGGCAGGGAGGAAGCCTGCCCCTCTGCTTTAGAGGGGCTGGCGAGCACGATGATGTCACCACGCTGCGTGGTGACGTCGTCGGCAGGCGCCCCCGGCACCTGCATTGAAAACCAGGAAGTGGAGGGCGGGCTCCTTTGGAGCCCTCTATCTCTCCAACCATGGCACCTAGAAACATACTTTTTACACCGCTGAAAAGGGGAGCTTCTCCCCTTTTCAACGGTGTATAAAAGTTAAGTTTCGCTGCCGGACCGCGACTCGGCGCAGAGTCGCGATTTAAACATGGAGGTGCCTGACATCTTGGATGTCAGCCAGGCCTCCTGTCACCCCCCAACCACTGACATCCCTGTCATATGTGTGAGGATATAAGTGGGCCAGTTAAGGGGATCCAAAGGATCCCCCTATCTCCTGATCCGTGGCAACTAGAGGGTCATGGCCTTTCCGGTGATACCAAACCCGACTAGGTTTGGTGTAAAAAAAAAAAAGTAAAAAAAAGGTAATTTTATGTTTTTTTAAAGAAAAAAAAAATTGTTGGGGGGGGGGGGGTTTAGTTAAATAGGACCTAGGCTGTCATCTAAAAATAATGAGCATAAAACAGTCAGAATGAGCTCAGTGCACATAGGTGAACTGGCTCAGCAGTGAAGGGGTTAAAAAAAAAACATGTAAAATTTGGGTATTACTATTCTCGGGATAAAATTTTGAAACTATTTAGCTGGGGAGTTTCTTGGCGGTTGTAGATTTTGGGGATTAAATTATGAAAAGGTGTGTTTTTACCATTTTTTCATCATATTTCATATTATTTTTATAGTAAATTATTTCGATATGATAGAATTAATGGTATTTTTAGAAAGTCCATTTAATAGCGGGAAAAACGGTGTATAATATATGAGTGGGTTGCATAAACGAGTAAGAGGAAAATTTGACCTAAACACGAACAGCGCAGAAACGCAAAACCAGCAGCGGTCACTAAAAGGACGGATTTGTGTAAAACTGCCCGGTCACTAAGGGGTTAAAAACAAAAACACCAAACCTAGTCATGTTTAGTATCATTGGAAAGGCCATGATCGTGGCCTTTCCAATTATATCAAACATGACCCTCTAAGCTGGCAGCTGGGGGGGGGGGGGTTAACTGGCCCACTGTCGTCATCGCTCATATGGAGACGTCAATGGGTGGGGGTGACCCGGAGGCTTGGCTGACATCCAAGATCCGGCAATGGAGGGGTTAAAGACCGGTACTGCTGAAAAGTGAAGACTCTCCCCTTTCCAACAGTACTTTTGTGGGGGGTTTTTGTATGTGGAGTGGTTTGGGAGGGAGAGGGCTCGAAACGAAACGCCCCTACCCTTTCAAATCTTTCTCTCCAGGCACCAGGGGGCACCTGGCGATGACGTCATCACGCATGTTGATGACATCATACGTAGATGTCAAGCACGTGATGTCATCATGCACTTTGATGACATCATCACGACTGCCGGGCCCCCTGAAAAGGCGGGATAGACTTCCAGCCTGCCAAACCGCTGCGGGAGCCCAGAGTATAGGGAGGGAGGTTAGTAGACCGTGACGTATAGCATGTCCGCAGTCGTTAAGGGGATTTCCCCACAAGATGTACTATGTACGTCAGCGGTCGGTAAGGTGGCAAATACAATTGCAACATTAACATTTAAATGGTATTAGGGAAATAAAATAACAGGTCAGTTTACATTACATCTTTGAAAAGTACAGTAGATTGTGGAAATGGTGACCAATAGCATACTCAGAATTACAGTTTCCCTGGACAAATATAGATATACACACACTTTTATCATTTACACATCACAGCAACTCTAAGAACTGCATCACAGAGCTCATGTGCTACACTCCCCATATGCAGTACAGAACTCTGGGTAAGACATGCAAAGGATGTTAATATATAATCTCTGCATAGTGGATTCAATTAAAGAAAATAAAAAAAAAAAAAATCACTTGGCACCGGCAATTTGAGTTAGGAGAAAGTTGTATTAAAAACAATCTCCCATATTTATGTGAAAAGTGGCGTTCTCTCTGTTTCTATAATTACAATCTTGGAATGCCTCCTCCTCCCTGAATAATGGCAGCCAGGGGAAAATGTGGAGAGCATCTTGTGGCTATTTTGAAAACTTGCTCTGCTGCAGGCCATGTTTTGCCAAGGATGTTTGCTCCTAGAAGGGATATCAATTACCATAGGGTGGGATAATGATTGCCCTACCACCTCCCACATTACGATGTTGAATATTTGTATCTGTGTAAACAATTTAAAAAAATACTAATGCTAATATTCAATAGAAACAGGAGCCATCCCATAAGACGATTCCACAAAACAAGCATCTATGCACATTTGATTTAAACATTCATATTTGTATATAAACGTAAGAATATATTTACAAAATAGTGCACAGCTTACGGTCACATAAAAATAAACAAAACATGACACTAGAGTCTATGGCTTACTATGCAAATAACTCTCTGCAATAAATAGATTTTTCAAGAATTAGAATTTTAAAAACCAGACGCCCTACTCTGATCTCACAGGAGTATTTTCACAGAATCTAGAAGCCAGCTTTTGGTTGCTTAAATAGTGTGTAGCGCTGGGTTTAAATCCCCTGCCGTGTAGTACTTGTTTTTGGCCACCGGAGGGAGACAAGCACAATGTGAGACGCTGAACATTGGGACTACATTTCCCGGCATGCTTTGCGGGCTGACACAGGAAGTGGGTGGGACACAGACGCTGACATCCTGAGCCTCGTGGAGAGAGCTGGCAGAGCGCGCCAGGGAGTGAGAGAAGCAAGACACAGTGCTGCAGAACGTGACAGTGACCAGGCCGGAGCGCAGCTGGGGCCTGACAGAGATAAAGACCGGGTTATTCAGCCTTACAAGAGGAAGACCCAGTGATTCACCAGAATACCCACGCTGATATCGAGTGAGCTGGAAGACCCCGAGTTAGGAGCACCGCAGATTGATCGGACAGGGAGTGCAGGCGGTGAGCAGGACATCTTGCGGCAGCTACAGAAAAGCAAGACAGCGGATCCGGTAACCCATAAAATCCCAGTCAAAATCGAGCAGAGAGACGTCCTGGGTCGAGCAGAGCACCAAGTATCGGGCGGATGGGTGAGAGGCCTTCCAGGCCATTGTGAAAATAGAAAGCACGCTGCTGTTTGTTTCAAAACCCACAGGGCCCCAACTTGACTAGTCGAAGATACCTCATAAATAACTCACTGGCCAGTTGAATATTGTACCCGGGTACCATCACACACACACACACACCTACATCCTTGGGACATAACCTGTACGGGACTCACTCCCCAACCACAAAGGGGGTTACAGATATATTTTTCCTTCTTTTCCGCTACGCGTTTCTCGAATTACGAAGCCTTGTATTTTCTTTTCCGCTGCGCGTTTCTCGAATTACGAAGCCTTGTATTTTCTTTTCCGCTGCGCATTTCCCGCATTACGAAGTACTGTAAATATATCTACGTATACCGTGTTATTCATTATATGCCATTTATTCTAGTAAACTATATAATTTATAAAATCCACGACGGTGCTGGAGTATATTTATTCCCTAGTGCGGGGAGACTGACCCGAGGTGCATGGATTATTCTGTAGTCATCTAGTCTGGGATAAACGAAGAAATATTTTAAAAAAAATGTCTCCATAAATAACATAACATTGACTGCTCTCTTCCTCGAATCATAAATTTCATCATTAAACTTTTAAACATAACTGCTCGTTTCTGAGACCTGCAATTATAAATACAATAGTATATGACTAACACTGTATCTAAGGCCCATCTGGGACCGATTCCAAAACAAATAAATTGGCATGCTCGTTCTTGTCCACAATTTGCTTGAAATCTGTAATACCAGGCAGCTACAAGAAAGAATAAAATATGAGCAGGGCCCTCAACACCTCTCGTTTCCATCATATGTCCGTTTATCTCGCTCCCTTTGGTTATTGTAAGTCGCTGCGGAAACTGTTGGCGCTATATAAATGATAATAATATCCAACTTGAGGCTTTCCTTAACTACATGGTGCCCACCTCGTAATCCAAATGATACAGTAGAAACTTGAACCAAGTTATTAATTAAGGAACATCTAAAAGAATTACAGTTCACCAACCAGCTTGGCAACGTCACAAAAGTGTTATTGTTATCACCAATACAGACTTGTCACACGTGCAGCTGTGGAAAAACACAGATAAACTGAGTAACTGCCAACACGCATATTCTAATGATACAAGTGATGGTCTGTTATCATTCAGTGGTGTTTCTGTCATTTTACAGACGTCCACACATCGTCATGACATTTCGAAAAGTAAGATTTAAAATAAACATCAACTTAATTCAAGGGAAGGTAGACTCAGAACTTGCAATACCATCTCCTGTGAAAAAGAGAAGTTCTAATTCAAAGAAAGTTTGACTTCAGCCAAGGAACACACCATATCTGACCCGAACGACAACAAAAGGATTTAAATTAAGACACTGACCAAGAGTGTTGAAAGGCATAGGAGGGACTATAGAGCATACAATACACTGGTCATCTGGAAATTGTGAAGACCATTGCAATGATCTTTTTCTTGACCCATATCAATAGCAATATGGACTCTCCACACTTTGAGATGTGGAAAACACTCAAAAACAGAATTATTGATAAAAGCATGCGACAAGTGAAATGCATCCTCAAATGTACACATTTCCACGACAATTTCTAATAATCAAATCCCACTGAAATACACAAAGCAGGTTTTTCAGAATGCAATGGTTTCCCATGTGAGACCTGAAGTAACACATGGTGGTTTTAAATGAAGGCACAAAGAAGAATATTAAAATGTCTGGAGCTGGTCAAAAGTTGTTAACACACAATTCTTAGTCCACTTTGCAATGGCGATTCTTCAATCATGGACCAGTGAAAAACACCTGTCTCCCCTTATCCATTTCTAGTGTTGTCATTTTACAAAAATACATTTATAAAAGTATACATTGGGGAAAAAAAATGCGTCCTAGAAACAGGCAACCATTTAAATCGCGGAAAAGTCAACTGGTTTATATTCCTTGGAGCAGGGAAGAAATAGAAGTGAGAATTAGCCAAATACTATAGACAAGGATCCCACAAACATCCTTGTCATTGTGTTGACGGTCATTAAACACAAGCATGGTTTCACAGGGAGGAAGACAATTAGCCTTGTGATCTGGGGTTGTAAATGACCCATCTCAAAGAAGGTCACAAGTAAAACCAGTCTCCTTATGTAATATAATTGAAGGCCACAATCATGAGTTTTTCAATAGGACAGAAAGAGAGGGGGGGTTGATTTGATACGTGGACGTTCAGGTCATTTTGCAAACAATGTCACTCACCTATTTTCTGGTTGAATATCTTATCGAAGGTCAGTTCACCTCTCTCCTCCAGATATTTCTGCATCACACTTCGAATGCTGAAAATGAAACATTGAGAAGTATTAGAAAACATGCGCATGCATGCAGCAAAATAAACCATACATACATATACACATACATACACACACACACCTGTATACAAACATCAATTTAAGATTCTGACACCTGATGAGACATGATTTAAACATTCTCTATAAGTGCACATTCTGAAGGCAAGATAGCAATTATGTGGAAGAACAACTTTATACATTATCTCATCCCACACTGACGACTGAAGACATTTAGAAAAAAAATTCTGAACAGCCGAAAATCACTCAATAATAGAAACGAGTCAAGAATTGTACAAAGAGCTTGAAATGAAAGGCATTATTTCAGATAATGCTTTATTCACCAAAGACAAATATTAATTGCCTAGTGTGTTATTGAATTTTTACAGCATCGCCTGGAATGTGAAGAAATGTATGGATTTACTAATTTGTCGAAAATACAGGTCAGTCTCGTCTACAACATATATTACAATAGTCTGTAGTTTAAACAGAGGATATAATATGCCTCATCAAACTGAATAATTCTATTATGCAAGCCTTGGGTATCTGATTATTATTTTTTTTTTGCATGGTACAAATGTTATGAAAGTCAGAACAAGACTTCAAAAATTAGGGGTTTTTTGCTAGAGGATAAACTGAATGACAATGAAAACATTGAGCAGAAAAAGGGAAATATAAGGGGTTTAAAAAGAATTAAAACACAAACATTTCTTCTAGAATAAAAGCTTGCCAGCTAATTTCCATCGGATGCAAACACCAACCCCTATAATATCTAGATATATGTATATAAATATATATACTGGTTTGATCCCTTGACAGACTAGCTGGTTTCTAAGGATTTCATAACCAGGTTTGACATTTTTAGGTCTCTTATCAAAAACAATCCATGTATCTGCCACTGCTTATAAATGAAATGCAGCCAGTAGAAGACACTGTGCTAGTTATCGTAAGAGACCAGATAAGACAGAGTGAAGCAGAATAGTCTTTCAAATATTAGAATTAAAAAAAACACTTTTTAAATCTTGTATTTGAAAGAGAAATCTGCTTATTTTTTCTCCAAAATCGATGCAATTTATTATAACCTACATACATATGCTCGTATAGAGGATAAAGATGTTGGTGTTCTATTTGAAACATTTAATAATACAGTGGTTCCCAACTCTGGTCCTCAAGTACCCCTAGCAAGCCAGGTTTTACAGATTACTTTGGGAAATCCATCCCGAATCACCAAGCAGCTGATCATATCCCCAGTGTTGTTGTTTAGTTATCTGGTAAACTTGGGCTGTTGGAGTACCCCCGGAGGACAAGGTTGGGAACAACTGCAACACCACATCTTCCTGTTGTAATGGATTACAGTTTATAAACAAAAATCTAAAACCAAATTAAGTGTTTGTCTCTTCCAGACTAATGCAAAATACTCCATCTCTCAATAAAGGTCAATGCATGACTATATCAATACAAAGCAAACATACTTGTGTAAAATAATTTAGCAGTGTAGGGGCCAATAGGTTACAGTTACAAGTACTTATACAAAGCCAACAGATTCCGTAACGCTTTACAATGGGGGAAGCACGAACAGGTGACGTAATAAATAGTAAAACATAAGGAACAGATGGCCTTGCCTGTAGGATAATTGTCCTGCTAAAACAGCACATCATACAAGTGCTCAGCCAGACATCCCGTGAGCTTACAATCTAAGAGGTAAGTGAAACAAAAGGGAGCAGAGGGAGTGTGGAGATAATTACCAGAGAGAGTATGGCAGACACTGCATGATAATAGACCAAAAGCTTGGACATGACAAGGTTATAACCGAGAGAGGTGAAGCTGCAGGAAAAGGAGCATCTATAAATGGGATAGAGGCTGCGTGGATTGATGAGGCTGGGTGGATTGATGAGGCTGGGCGGGTAAGGCGGGACGGCAGAGATGAGGCTGAGGGTGAATGGGCATGTGGTTAAGAAAATACAGAGTTTACAGAGAAGGTCATTGCATGAAGGAATTTACGACGGGGAGGAGCAGAACGGAGGAAAAAAACAGAATTAAAACAGTGTTTAATTCTGGAGGGAAAGGAGAAAAATGGAGGGAAAGGAGGAGGAAAAAAACCCACAAAAATACATAAACTAGCAGTCCAAGAAAATATTATTGGAGCAGTAAAAATGTGGCAAAAATTGCTTGAAGAAAACCTTGCTTGTTACAGAAGGGAAGATTGGGGTGGCTTCTGGCTTTGCTGTTGCTTTCAGAGATTAGGCTGAGGGTGAATGGGTAAAATACTCTGAGCTGTTGTCCATTTGTCCCATGGATAAGAGGTTGTTTGAAGATGTTTAGAAGCTCTTGAGCAGGGTCCTCTCTCCTACTTGTGTGTTTAATGTATGTATATTTGTTATTCTGCCTCCCATTGTACAGCGCTACAGAACTTGTTAGCGCTTCATAAAAACTTGTACCGGTAACAACGGAGGCAAGCACATATTACATTTACCTCCCTTACAAGCACTTTTCTGCATTGTACATTTGAGCACACTCCTGCACAGGTGAGACAAAACACCATTAACATGTTTGTACACATATGACCGCCTTCATTTATATAGCATTTTCTTCACCACTCTAGTGAACCAGACCAATACAACTAAAGAACAGTATTTTTTCAAAAGATAATATTTTTTCCAGACAGAGCTGTCACAATGACACAAGCTTTATGTAAAACGACTGTCTTATCAACATACCGGGGCCTCTGAGCAGGCCAAATTGTGACCACTAAACAAGTTTCCATAGTGCTAAAAACAGACACTTCCTGGAGCCTGAAACAAAACTGACCATCTGTGGGGTAGCCCCAGTGCGGAGGTACCTCAGAACATTCTTCATGTATAAAATATATAATTATATATACACACACACACTGCATACAATGTTTGGCTGTCCCCGCTCACCCGTCTTATTTGCCCTGTGCATCAAACCACTTTTCTATTGAATTCTGTCCCATCGTTACACTAAATGATGCATCACACAAATATTTAACCATCTGTTCTCTGGTGTTGTACTGCACACATTCTAATATCCATCTGTGTCCCTAACATGTGTGAGAACATGGAAGCCTTCTTATCCTTATCAAAAAATAAAAAATAAAATAGAAGCTAATGTGAAACACTGAATACCAAAACACAGCCAGCTTCCAGGCCCAAATGCAAGATTTCACCTTCCTCTGGTCTGCAAACTTCTTTACATATACAGTGTTCAGTTAATTCCAGACAGACAATTCCTAGAAGATGTTAAATTACAGCCAGTTTTGTATTTGTTCCACCACATGCTCTCCCGTATCAGATTTAAACACCTGGACTCCATTTACTCCTTAAATATGATCATACTACAGAAGCTCCTCAGTTTATTCCACTCAATCTTCATTCTGAATGACCTCAGAAAGCTACGATAATTCCAGGGTGAAAGGTTCATTCATCTGGCACCACAAACCAATGTTTGTGGGTTCTCTAGGTCTCAGCTTTACCAAACCAAGGGTTCTGGTCTCCAATAACCTCTAGTTTTTGAGGGCCACATAGCTAGTTGAACCTGCCCAGCTGAAGAGCGTGAGTGTGTGTTTTAGAAACAGAAATTTTTTAAAGTGCTTATGTATGCAGGCTCATCCTCTGGTTGCCGGCATGGGTTGAGCTTTGATTACACTCATTACAAGTTTTAGCACTCTTAATGGAGAATTAGATCTGCTTTGGCAACAAAGACTCAACGGCGAAGGCTTCTCTTCCAAAAGGAGATCTCCGTACTCACATATATTTTAATGCAATGACTCTGGTGGGTTGCTCAGGGGGTGCATAAAATCATTCCATTGGTGGATCTTTGAGAAACTCACTAGGGGTCAAAAGATTTCATTTGTTCCTCTTGAACCATTGGAAAATACCAGACTTTAGACTTGCCTTCATTATTAATTTGCCAAACAAGTTTTAATACACACCTATGACTGTGGGTCTCATTCTACTCCACTCTATCCTTCATTCCACCCCATCACATCACATCCCACACTACATGTTCTTTTCATGAGGTTTAAGAAACTCCCCTACAGAGCAATTCATCCCAAGAATAGAATGGGTTACAATGCAGCGCCCATCCCAATAATTCCTAAAAAATGGTTTAATACATACATTTAAAAATTGCAAATAACTAAATATTGGTCAGAATACTTAATGCAATTGCCAAGAGAAATATTGTTTGCATATTCCTTGCTTGCTCAATGGTCTGCGATTGGTAGGGAACAAAAATGATATAAGGCCGTTTACACCAGTATGATACATATTTTTAATAAATCCCAGTGCAAACAGTGGAGGGAGTGGGACACTCTTGCAATAAATTATGTTACCTGGAAAGAGTATGGTGCAGAGAGTCCCAGTCTGTTTACATGCATGTCAAAACTACAGCAAATACAAAATCACGATAAACCCAACTGACCTCTGATGTAAGTCACATATGTTTTTTTTTCTATTCTGAGTATTTGTACATGTACCAAGGGTTTCTAGGAGATTTAGCTCAGATTTACGAAGCAGTAAACTGATACTTCCATCTCGTGGAAGCTCTGCTATATTCATAAGTCATGTTGTGCAACTGCTGCAGAAATGCTTATAGGACCAAGTCATAAAATAAATAACTATATGTACACATTATCATGGACCAGGATTCCTTATTTGTTTTCTCCCTATGTTTTACTTAAGATGGATTAGTCCACTCTCCCTGTCTAACTCTCAGTTTGGTCCAACCCCATTTCCTGCTCCTGCCATTTGCTGTTAATTTTCCAATAAAGTGAAGAGAATATAAAGGGCTTTGTTTGCTTTCAAAAGGAGAGGAGTTATCATATTCTGCATGTGACATACACGTCTTGCATATGACCCTGGGGTTCCAATATACAGTGTATCCATAAAGTTGATACACAATATCTTTAACATAACCCCATAGAAAGAAGTTGTTTTTCTTCGGCGAGACATCAATTACTGCAAATGTTTACCTTTTCTTTTGACTGAATACGTGGCACCACAACTACATGACCTTCAACCAAGCATAATTTTCCAGCAAAATGGTGCACCACCACATTGGGGACTGCATGTTCGTGGGTTCCTAAATGAACCATTTCCAGACCTGTGGATTGGAAGGGGTGGCCCAATTCCCTGGCAACCTCGTTCACCAGATATCACTCCCCACGACTTCTTTCTATGGGGTTATGTTAAAGATATCGTGTATCGAACAAAGGTACGGGACATCACTAATCTAAAGCAGAGGATCACTGATGCCATTGCCACCATTGATGAGGGTATGCTACAGCGAACATGGAAAGAAATCGAGTACCATCTTGATGTGCTTCGTGCAACTAATGGTGCCCATACAGAGGTGTATTAAATGAGGCAAAAAAAACTTAAATATATACGTCTCAATTTGTAATAATTTTCACTTATCTCTCTTTAAGTACCTATATATCCAATTTCAAATATTGGCAGGAGACCGATTGGTACCACGTGAGCTAGATAGATATATATACACACACACACACGTGAGCTGGGCACTAATATATATATATATATATTGCCCCCAGCTCACGTGGTCCCAATCGGTCTCCGGCTGTCTGCAGTGCCAGGCCCTTCCGAGTGCTTCTCTCTGTGCGAACGGCCGCCGACATCAAGGTCTGCCGCTCGCCTGCGTGCAAACCACGCACAAGCTGCGCGCTCGCAAGATCTCGGAAGATAACTCTGATCTCGCGAGATCGCAGCTCTGGTGGTTCCCAGGCGAGCGGCCGAGCTTGATGCTGGCGGCCGTTCGCACAGTAAGAAGCACATGGCAATACTTTGGGGGGGGCAGTTGCCCCCCTGGATCCGCCCCTGCTCACGACCTGGAAAATTGCTCAATTATAGTCATTTTTTAAAAGGGTAGCTGAAAATAAAGGAGTAGCTTTCCAGTATAATCAGCCAAATGGGACTTGTGCTCCCCCTGATAAAAGAGTGGGAGAACTGCATTCTCACTCAAGTTCATCCGCGTGCATATGGTCATCCAGCTAGACAGAGTCATTTACTGGTCTCAAGTGTATCTCACTATGGAAGCTACAAACACAAAGATCAGCAATGATTGCCAATGGGATACTAAAAGCAGGCCTTCTTTAATGTATATGTAAAAAAAAAAAAGAGTGCGGTAGAGTTAAAATGGATTTTAACCAGCACATGTAACAATAGTTTTTTTGGTATCTTACATTACCAACTTCTTCAAATAATGCATGTTAGATTCTGCTAATTGCTTGCATGGCAAACCAGCTCATTATGCAGAGATTAAGCATTTTCTTCTTCACACTTCCCCTGAAATAATTTGACATGTTTTCATAGGGAAAAAAAAGGAGGTCATAACACAATCGCTGTAACTAGAGCACAATCACGGCTAAACACTACCAGCAAGATCGCGGTGACCTCTTCTCAGCTGATGTATTTTCTCTGTATCCACACTTAATTAATTTCAGCCTTATGTAAACAGGCTTGTAATGGATTGGACAAACATTCCAGGTAAAGAAGTATATGATGTCTAAAAGCTCCTGGAAGACAGCAGACAAAAGTAAATCTACCCTATGTTCCACAGCCCTCTTCCTATTATAAAGCATATAGAATCACAGGAAAAATGCATTATTGCTGGACTTAATGTTCATTATGTGCTTGCAGCTCTTATTTTGCTCTGACATCAAGATAAAACTTAGCATTTTACATGCTTATTAGGCGGATAATTGTAAAATCTGTTTATATTATGAAGGAAGTCTATAGACACGTGGTTTGGTGTTTTGTATGTATTAAAGTGGATATTAACACTATAGAAGAAACAAATGTTTCACAGCTCAAAATGTGGGGCATACAGCAGGAACTTTGTAATCTGCTTTTGTGGGGACTGATATACACACACACACACAGGCCCGGACTGGCCATCTGGCATTCCCTCGGTAGGCTGAGACAGCTGGTGGCTCTCGAGGTATACAACGGTCTACGTTCTCGCGCCACTCGAGGAGATATATATATATATTTATTATCAAATCCCCAGTCATAGACTGGGATTCAGACCCCATGCAGCCAACGTGCAGCACACATCATTGGCTGCAGGGGGACGGCCTGAGTTATAGCCGTCTCTTTGCAGCCAATGACATGTGGCGCACCAGCTGCAGGGAGGGGCCGAGGCAGTTCATTGAAGACAGAGGGGCGTACCTGTATGCATCTTCAAGGCCCACCTGCCGCAATGACAGTATAGAATGCCCTGCGGCAGAAAGGTGTTCTAATGCCCACGGCCTATTTTTTGTCCAAGTCCGGGCCAGTATAGAACTACTCATGTGGGATCAGAGTGCCAATTGTAAATATGACCTACTGAAAACTAAATATCCGTACGGTGGAGGGACTGACATCTGCTCAGGTTTTTTAGATTAGGTGAAGAAAAAAGCAAAACCTTTCTTCCCCCCACCCCCGAATGCTGGGCTGCTCCTTCTGAAATGCAGAAGTCCCTGCAGGTTCTTACGCAAATTATGCAGAACGATAGATTGGTGCTGCACATGTACGTCTACCTGAATTTGCACTGCTGCAGGTGTTCAGAGACAGGATAATGTGAACACACTGGTGTTACACGAAAGAAAGACTTGAAGAGTTACAGTAGGAGCTTCACTGTGAATGTTTGGATTTTTCTTTTATGAAATGTCACCACTAGATGTTGTTGCAATAATGCAGTGTTTCCCAAACCTGTCCTCAGGACCCTCCACCTTGCCAGGTTTCTGTAGCACAACACAGGTGTTAGGATTTGCTGCTCCGTGATTGCAGGATTCAGTCTGCTTTTCCCCAAGGTGATCTGCAAAATCTGGCCTGGTTGAGGGTCCCGAGGACAGGTTTGGGAAACACTGCAATAATGGATGGCTTTCACCAGTGTTAACTCTGCAAACACCAGCACTCTATGAATAACCCTCCTTGGAACATTCGGAATAATAAGAGTACTTATTGTACATAACTCTAAAACACGGTCCCATGTGACCCAACAAAACGTACCTCAGAATAGGCAAACCAAGATGATCATAGTTTCCTTTCCATGTTCTAAGGAATTACAGCATGCTATATACACGAGATCTCAGAAGAGTCACGCATCCAAATCAGTAAGAGGTCTTTGTTCCCTAAAACATTCATTTTACCCAGGACCACCCATTATGCATTAAGAATGTAGACTTTCATATCAGGATGCAAGATAGGAACTGAAATCCACCCGAATGACTATAGTGCACTGGTTGTCAAACCGCCATGACACATTTGAGGGTACCCATCAGCAAAATCCACAATCATAACACCTGTAAATTAAAAAGTATCCGTGTAAAGACACAATGAACAGGATTGATGCAATTGTTCTCCACAAAGGAAAGTATGCAATTAAAAAAAATAAAAATCACAAAGTAAATAAATTGAATAGGGCCCTTTTTTCCCCCCTTCCCCCAACATCACTGCATTCACCATGCATTGCATAATGGGATGGCAGGTCCATAATCAAAAAACCCAGACCCTCAATATATATATATATAACCCCAGCAACGCTCTCCACTAAATCAGAACGTCTCTGTGAACGCCATGGTGTCTTGTGGCATGCAGGGTCCCTGCTAATAGGCGCCAAGAATGTATTCATCTAAAAGCCCAAGCATGGTTCTCTGCTTAACAATTAACCAAGCATGATAGGTACAGGAAACAAGTGAAACTGAAACTCAGCATGTATATTGGCAGATACTGAAACTAGTCTTATACCCTAACCCACAGAGCTCTAGGTTTTGCTTGGTACAGACCTATTAGTTCACAGGCCGGTTAAAACCCATTCTATAGAACCCCACACACATGCATATAAGAAATTAAAACTTTATTATATCCATTTACATACATATTATGAATGCATTGTATGTATGAAAAAAAAAAAGACAGCCAGTTACTATAACATGAGAGAAACTGAAATCTGCAACTTCTATTTCGACTAAAACATCAGGTGAAGGATGGTATGGCTTATGCCAACTGCCACAGACATTGGCAGATTTGAAACAGATATATACAGTGGATAGAAAAAGTCCACACAAACACCTGTTAAAATGTCAGGTTTCTGTGATGTAAACAAATGAGACAAAAATAAATCATTTCGGAACTTCTTCCACCTTTAATGTGACCTATAAACTGTACAACTCAATTGAAAAAAAATCAAACAAATCTTTTAGGTGGAGGGAAGTAAAAATAAAATAATATGGTTGTATAAGTGTGCACACCCTCTTATAACTGGGGATGTAGCCATGTTCAGAATGAAGCAATCACACTCAAAATCTTGTTAAATAGGAGTCAGTACACACCTGCCATCATTAACCCCTTAGTGACTGGGCGGTTTTACACAAATCCGTCCTTAAGGCCCCGTTCACACTGTGCGATTTGAAAATCGCGCGCCTTTCCGCACAATTTTCATATTCGCAACATGGTGCGATAATGTCACGCGACATCACTGTTTTGTGCGATTTTTGCAAAGCACCACCAATACAAATCGCAAAATCGCAGAAAGCAAATCGCAAAAAAAAGGGTCATGTACCAGCGACAGGCTTCTGCGACGCGCGACAAGATGTGAACAGCTCCATTGAAATGCATTGGAGAAGCTACACAGCGCGACGTCGCAGCGAAATCCGCGAGATAAATCGCACAGTGTGAACGGGGGCCTTAGTGCCCGCTGCTGTTATTAAGTTTCTGCGCTGTTAGTGTTTAGGTCAAATTTTCCTCTTACTCGTTTATTCAACCCACACATATTATACACCCTTTTTCCCGCCATTAAATGGGCTAAAATTACCATTATTTCCATCATATCGAATAATTTGCCATAAAAAAAAGAAATTTGATGAAAAAAAAAAAGGAAAAACACACTTTTTCGTAATTTAATCCCCAAAAATCTACAACCATCAAAAAAGACTAAATAGTTTTAGAATTTTGTGCCGAGAATAGAAATACCCAATTTATACATGTTTTTGCTTTTTAACCCCTTCACTGCTGAGCCAGTTCACCTATGTGCGCTGTGCTCATTCTGACCGTTTTGTGCTAATTATTTTTAGATGACAGCCTAGGTCCTATTTAACTAACCCCCCCCCCAGACATAAGATTTTGTTTAATTAATTTTTTTGTTTTTTTAACCAAACCTGGTCATGTATGGTATCATTGGAAAGGCCATGATCAGGCCTTTCCAATGATGTCAAATATGAGCTAGCTGCCACGGATCGGGAGATAGGGGGATAATTTGGATCCCCTTATCTCCACATGGGAGCTAGAGGATTAACTGGCCCACTGACATCCTCACACATATGGGGAGGTTGCAAATGGGTGGGGGGGGACCTGGAGGCTTGGTTGACATCCAAGACCTCAGCCTCCTCCAGGTTAGAATCGCGTTTTGGCGCCAAATCGCGATCCAGCAGCGAAAATGATAATGCTATACACCCCTGAAAAGGGGAGTATGTTGCATGGTTGGGGAGATAGAGGGCTCCAAATGGAGCCCCTCTTCCTGAATTTCCACTACCAGCGCCTGCCAATGACGTCATCACATCCGCCGGCCCCCAGGAAATGGCGAGGCAAGCTTCCAGCTTGCCATAGACGCCGAGGGAACGAGCAAGGGAGGTGAGTATCGCAGGGAGGGAGGTTAGACGCCCGTTGGCGTACTATGTACGTCCGCGGGTCTAAGGGAGACCCGTGGGCAGGACGTACATAGTAAGTCAGAGGTCGGGAAAGGTTAAAGTCCCTCTAATTAACCCCAATTAAAGTTCAGCTGTTCTAGTAGGTCTTTTCTGACATTTAGCCTCCAAAGCATCAGAGGGATCTTATTGTTAAAAGGTATCAGGACTCTGAAGGTACAAAAAGAATTTCCAGGACATTAGATATACCACGGAACACAGTTTAGACCGTCATCATCAAGTGGAGAAACTATGGTGCAACAGTGACATTACCAAGAAATGGACGTCCCTCCAAATTTGATGAAAAGCGAAGAAAAGTAGTCAGGGAGGCGGCTAGGAGGTGTACAGCAACATTAAAGGAGCTGCAGGAATATCTGGGAAGTATTGGCTGTGTGTAAGGTACCAGCGTGACAGGTAAGATTCCGAACCCAGGATGCAGTGACACACGGAGACCAGGTTAGGGAAAACAGGGGTTTATTGTAGGATTCAGATAAATAATAAGTCCAGGTTATGTAGGATGCAGGGCAGAACTTAAAGATGAAAGAGACCAACTGGAATATGGAATCTTGGTGGATACGAGGGGATGCAGGAAACAATACAAGAAGACACAGAGGGCAGACACACGGAGGAGACTTACTGGGGATACGAGACAGGACAGGAAAAGGGCTGGATGGTTTCTTGAATAGCTGAGGAATCAGGAGACAGTTGATCAGCGGGAAACCAGGATGCAGGGATCTAGGATGAAGTCTCTGGATGGCTCGGGAGACTTGATGCAGATGGGAAGCACAGGATAGATTCTGGATCAGTGTGCTTGGCTTGCTGGCTCAGGAACCATAATGCAGAAGCATTGTCTTCTGGGTGCTCCACCCTTAAATAGGGATTAGTCTCTGTGTAGATTAGAGGCACCTGTTATGCCTGCAGTCTGAGAGCAGGGTGGGACATAGGATACGCCGTCTTGTGGAAGTGCTGCCCTGCATTCAGGACAACGCAGCACCAGGTTTGCCTTTCTTCCTTTTACGGCGGGCTTTACGTGGGGTGCTGGGGGGCTCCAGACAGGGGTCCTGACACTGTGTGGTACATACGAAGACTACGGGAGATTGTTGTCACATGTCTGGGCTACGGGGGAGAATGCAAGACTGAAGGCTTTTCTTACAAAGAAAAACATCCAAGCCCAGCTAAATCTGAGAAAAAGAGAAAAAAAAAAAAAAAAAAAACACATCTGAAGTCTCCCAACACATGTGGGAAAGTGTGTTATGGTCTAATGAAACCAAAAAGATTGAACTTTTTGGCCACAATTCCAAAACATATGTTTGCCGCAAAAACAAACACTGCACATCACCAGAAGAACACCATACCCACAGTGAAGCATGGAGGAGGCAGCATCATGATTTGGGGCCGTTTATCTTCAGCTGGAACTGGGGCCTTAATCAAGCTAGAGGGTATTCTGAATAGTTCCAAATACCAGTCAATATTGGCCCAAAACCTTCAAACTTCTGCTACAAAGCTGAACATGAAGAGGAACTTCATCTTACAGCATGACGACCCAAAGCATACATCCAAAATCAACAAAGGAAAGGCTTCACCAGAAGATATTAAAGTTTTGGAAAGGCCCAGCCAGAGCCCAGACCTGAATCCTATCGAAAATCAGTGGGGTGATCTGAAGAGGGCTGTGCATAGGAGATGCCCTTGCAATCTGACACATTTGGAGTGTTTCTGCGAAGAAGAGTGGGCAAATATTGCCAAGTCAAGATGTGCCATGCGGATAGACACAGACCCAAAAAGAAGGAGTGCTGGAATAAAATCAAAAAGGTGCTTCAATAAAGTATTAGTTTAAGGGTGTGCACACTTATGCAACCATATTGTTTTTTATTTTTACTTCCCTCTATCTAAAAGATTTCAGTTTATTTTTCAAATGAGTTGTACAGTTTATAGGGCACATTAAAAAGGTGGAAAAAGTCCTGAAAGGATTCATCTTTGTTTCATTTTTTTACATAACAGAAATCTGACATGTTTTCAGGGGTGTGTAGACTTTTTTTTATCCACTATGAGAGGATATAGATCCACATGTTGCAGTGTTCACCAAATGTTATGATCACAGAAACTGCTCATTTCACACAATGTAATAAATGTTGCAAAGATCACGTTTCAACATTTATACAATAAACACCCCAGTTGGTCAACACAGAAGTGGAAAATATTCCTGCCAACAACTAGACATGTGCAATTATATTCGTAACGAATCGCAATTCGTCCAAAATTCCATTATTTCATTTTTCGGAAGTAAATTCCGATTGGCAGCTTGCGATTTGTGCACAGACATCCAGCAGGCGCATCCTTGTCTATTTTATGTATCAGTTTTACCCATCAGTAGACCCTCTAACTTTTACTGCGTGGGCTATCCTTCCTATCCTATTATCACAGACCCTTGAAGGCCTTTTTCATTATTATTTTGATTGCCTTTTTTGTTTTTCTTTCACAGCCAGTAACCAATTTTGATAATGGGATGCAGCATGACTTCGGGCAGTGTTTCCCAACCGCGGTCATCAAGTACCCCCAATAGGCCAGGTTTTGAGGATTACCTTGGGGAAATGCAGACTGAATCCTACAAATCACTGAGCAGCAAATCATATCACCTGTGCTTCATCTATCTGGAAAATCTGGCCTGTTATGGGTCCTTGGGGCATTGCTGATCCGAGTCGGAGGACAATCGGCACCAAATCCAAACAAAATAACGACTCACTAGTCGTCCGAAATAAAACCGACTCGAAATACGAATTCCGTTAACAAACTTAACGAATGCATTTGAAACAAATTGTTTCGTTGTGCACGTCTAACAACATCTTCTACGCCTGTTCAAATCAGCGTTTCATTCTTAGACCAGTATTTTCAAACCCTTTTCTCGCACGTACTTCTAAGCAGAGTGTCAGGCGAAAGTACTAGGTGCGCCCATACGGACGTGGCTTCCAGCGCAGCGTTGTGACACTGCGACGGGGCCGGCCACACGCTGTTGCGCGCGCACGAATTGCGCGTGCAACAGCGACCTTGCTGCAGAAGTCTAGAAAGCCTCTTCGTTAAAGCACTAGGACACGCGCTGACGGAGCTGTAAAATACGATCCTCCATAGGAGGATCGACCCTTGCAGCGCTGAGCGCACTAACTGTGCTCAGCGAGGTGGCCAGACAGGCGTTGAGTGGAAGGAACATCCACTCTGACGTTCCTTCCGCTCTCCAATGACGCTCGTCTGACCCCAACCTAACAGGCCAGGATTGCCAGGTATCTGAAGCATAGCACAGGTGATAGGATTTGCTGCTCAATGATTGCAGTAGTCGGTCTACATTTCCAAGGTAATCCTTAAAAGCTGGCCCATTAGAGGTACTTTTGTGTCAGAAGAATATGCACACTCATTACGTTGAATAACTGCTGAAATAAAATGGACTGGTAGTGTATGCCGAAAACAAATGACTGCCATATGAGGGTTGAAAAATCTGAATTGAAAAACAGATGCTTAATATTCCCAAAAGATGAGGAACAGCAATGTTGTTGGGTACATTCACACCTACCCAAAGAGTTTAAAAGTGAAAATTGGAGTTTAGGTCAAGGGAAAAACCGGTCAATGTGGGTTGCCATGAAGGGTTGGGTCTACCTCGTCGCCTCCAAAGATTGAGAGAAATCGAAGGATATACAACAGATATCTAGTCAGGAGTCCTTTAATCAGAAGAAAGTATGTTTTGAAATCATAGTAAAAGGCAAAGAATTCTACAATGTGTGAAGACCAAAATCAATTTTGGTATACCAAATGCAACAAACCACACGGGCTCTGTCATCAAAAGACTACGCTTCAGAACAGAATGGTCGAAGCAGACATCTGATGGGCCATGTTCTATTCTGACCTTCAACTTGTCTTTGTGAATTCTAAAACAGATTTCACGGAAGTAGTCAACTTCAGGAAAGAACGCTGAAAAACAAGCCAGTATTTCTGGTAAATCAGAATCAAGATTTACCTTCAGTTTAAAACTTAATCTTTGTAGATTCTCAATCCCATTAATTCGTAAGGGCCGAACTGAAAAGAATACATTTCTATCTAGCTCATTTTAATAAAAGTTGGCCAACATCTTAAACCCAGAATTCAACGTACCCATGAAACGATCTTTTTATTTCACATGATAGGAGGATCACTTCTCTTCAACATCAATTTTCTTAGGATAACACACTAACCGTAAGCAACACAGAAACACACACACACACACATTTTACATGATACATATAAGCACCTGTAGCTTTCGGATTTGTCTTGCAAACGCATAGATTCAATTCAGCGTTCCTTAAAGTTGTCTGAGGTCCTATGCTTCTGTGCTTTCACACATTAGTTGATGAAAACAGCATACCTTGCAACAAATCTAAAATCCAGGATTTTTGCTAATTTTTCTTCAGTCAAATTGATTCATTTCTGATAATTGAACAATTTTAAAAGTACTCTTTAGGAATCATTTACAAAACCATTAAGAGAAAGGTGAGAAAAGGTATGTGGGACAGAAGGAGCAGCTCAGTACACAAAAGCATTTGGGTTGTATTTGATATGAAGAAAAAATAAAGGCTGTAAAATTGACACCATTTCACTCAAATTGCCAAAGTTTGATCCAAGAGTAAATTAATTGCCTTTACATCATTAAAGAAACATTCAGATTGTTTGCCCTAAACATTACATGGCAACGCACTCAGGCGTATCTAGAAACCTCAGGGCCCAGGTGCAGGAACCATGACGTCCCTCCCCCCCCAGGTGTAGCGCTGTGTTTAAATCCTTGTCGTGGCAGTACCTATTTTTGGCCACCGGAGGGAGACAAGCATGATGAGAGACACTGAACTTTGCATTGAGACTACATTTCCCGGCATGCTTTGCGGGCGGACACAGGAAGTGGGTGGGACAGACAGCGTTACATCCTGAGCCTCGTGGAGATAGCTGGCAGAGCGCGCCAGGGAGAGTGAGTGAGACAAGACGCAGTGCTGCAGAACGCAAGAGTGACTAGGCCGGAGCGCAGGTGCGGCCTATCAGAGTTCCAGATCGGGTTGTTCAGCCTTAGGAGAGGGAGACCCAGCGATCCACCATCTTCTCCAAGCTGCTATTAAGGAAGCCGGAGGACCCCGAGTTAGGCGTACCGCTGGTCGATCGGATTGGGAGAGCAGGTGGTAAGCTGGACAAGTCACGGCCAGAGCAGAGAGAGTCAGACAATGGATCCAGTAGCCGGCACCCCAGTCAAAATCGAGCGGAGAGACGTCCTGGGTCAGCGGAGCCTTAAGAATCTGGCGGATGGGTGAGAGGCCTCCAAGGCCGTTTGTGATTAACGAAAGCACGCTGCTGTTGTTTCTAAAACCCACAGGGCCCCAACTTGACTAGTCGAAGACACCGTTTAAGCAATTCACTGGCCAGTTGAATAGTACCCGGGTACCACAATACACACACACATTTACATTCCGGGACTTAACCTGTGCGGGACTTACTTCCTAATTTCCGAAAGGGATTAAAGATTCGTTCTCATTTCTTTTTCCGATACGCGTTTCTCGAATTACGAAGCATTGTATTTTTTTCTGATTCCGCTGCGCGTCTCTCGAATTTCTAAGCATTATATTTTTCTGTTCCGATGCACGTTTTCCCAAAATACGAAGCCTCGTACTTTTTTTCCGCTGCGCGTTTCCCGAAATACGAAATACTGTAAATATATCTACGAACACCGTATTATCTATTATATGCCATTCATTTTAGTAAACTATATAATTTATAAAATCCACAACGGTGCCGAGTATATTTATTCCCTAGTGCGGGGAGACTGACCCGTGGTTCAATTTCAGCGGCTCCTCCGGGGAGGGAGCGCTACACGGGCAAAAACATAATTTTGTCCCCCTCCTGTCAACATGCATTGGTCCCCTCCAGGTCCACAATGTTGACTCCAGACAGTGTCCCATTTTTTCCAGGTTCACTATATTCAGTCCAACCCAATTTTTATGTAATGTGCACTATGTGCATCTCAGAGCTCCACAGCAATATCTCTCCCGGTAATGTGTGGTGTGTATGAACATTTCCCAGAGCTCCACAGCAATAAAACTCACAGTAATGTGCAGTATGTATCAGTGTAAAACACAAGTTTAGAGCAACAAAATGCAGTAATATGTGGTGTGTATGAGTATCACAGAGCTCCAAAGTAAAACTCACAACCAAGTATAAAATAAAGAAAAACAAAAAAAAATATATATAATTTATTTTACAGGCAGCCCCCAGGGAGGCGAGCGTGGGCCCCCCAGGACTCAAGGGCCCAGGTGCAGTGACACCCTCTGCACCCCTGATAGTTATGCCCCTGAACTCCAATAGATTCTCATTGGTTACATCCTCTGAATTAAATGGGTTTGCATCAGGGGAGAGAACAATATAGTTAGAGCAGTTAGAATGACTGCCACGTAGAGCGACAGCTTTGAATTGGTCAATGTTGACGTGCTACTCTAAAATCGGAAATACTATCTAGCTCCAGATACGGAAGTGATGAACTGTGCCATGTTAAATACCAAGGTGGTCAAAACACAAGTATTCCAATCAAGGTTGTCAAACTTACCAGCGAAATTCAAATTTAAGTCTAAAAAGTTAATATTTTTAAATCCCAAACAGGGGACAGATCACTAAACAATGCTTAAATATTTGTGTGTGGACTAGTTCAAATGGTTAATAAAAATACAATCTAAAACAGTTTAATTTAAATACTCCAAGACCCTGAAGTTACCCTTTTTTTATGGCTTGCAGCCAATCTATAAAAATAGATAAATAAAATAAAACACATTTGTGAACAAACATATGTCCGTGTGGTCAACAATGCAAGGAAAACATGCAAGCAAGTGTGCAGAATTTAGAAACGAATACAGGAAAGTAAAACCTTAACCGCTCTTGAATTTGTTATCCTCGAAATGAGGAAGAAAGGGTTCAGAGTGAGTGATATAGGCAATAAAACACTGAGAAAGAGCTTTGTTAATGTTGGGACAAAGTATTCCGTGGATGATGATTCACTACGAATGTATTGCGAAATTCAAAACCAGAAGTGAGTGAAGGTCAACTTGAAGATATTTGGGTCAATAAAGTAACATGAAAAAGAGAGGGCCCTATTCCATAGTTGGTGCTACCATATCCAGAGCTGTTGTAAACTTAACTCCATAGACTAGAATGGCTCTGGTAAATTTACAACAGCTCTGGTTAACATCAATTTTGGAATATTGCTCAGAATATTTTTAATTTATCCCTCAGCCATCTGTCAGCTAGTGGTTGTCTAAAATTGATATTGTCGACTACAGCTAACGAACATGGTCAACAATTATCTCTTCCCTCTGCTGCCCTGAACAAGCATCAAGGTATCAACCATTCAAAATGGCGTACAACATTATACCCAAGCTGTCACAATCTTGCAATTGTGTTTTTAGGTCTATCTTTTTTACTTTTTTTTTTTTAAGTCCCTGACTAGTCAGGTTTTAAATCTCCCCCCATTTCTTTTAGAAAAAAATCTGTTCTTCCCTCCTCCCACATTGTAAATGGTGGCCATCTGTGCATTGTCACCAACCTCATTCTATTTCAACAGCATATTTCCCTCCATATATTCCCTCTGCTGCCCCACCCACCCAGGGCCGGTCAATAATTTCAGCTTGCTTTTCCAGCTGTCTCCACTTCTCTCAACAAGCCCAAACTTCTGGTCCTTTTCATGCAATCCCTACGATATTCTTCTGGCCACCAGTTTCACCTTCCCTCTGCTCCCATTTGTTTCAGTTACCCCAGTCCCTTAGCGTGTAAGCTTGTGGGATGTCTGCCTGAGCACTTGGTTTAAAGTGCTGTATTACCTGGACAGTTATCCTACAACCAGGGTTGTATTTCCTCTTGTATCATGCAAGTCTGCTGTTTGTGCTTCCCCATTGTAAAGTGCTACGGAATGTGTTGGTGCTGTATAAGTACTTTTAACTGCATCTTTGTAATTCTGTAACAACAATTCAATGTTCTTGAACCCAGGACATACTTGAAAACGAGAGAAATCTCAATGTATCCTTCCTGGTAAAATGCTTTATAAATAAAATAAAAGTTTGGAGTGAATGCAAGAAGGCTTTCTGACTTGTCTGAACATTGGATGGAATAGTAACAAATCTATTGTGTCTGCAAATTGAATACTGCAATCTGTGTTCACATTGATCATTGCGTGGTCTCCAGCAATGTTTGCAACATGCCATCTCTTAATAGTAAAGAATAATCTCCACTAAGTAGACAATGAAGGTCAATTTAATACATGGCTCCCTTCAATTTCTATAAATCTTTGAATGTGGGAGCATTTGGACCGAACACCTGCATGCCATTACGCAATCTTTAGAAATACCTGTCTGTAATGTCAAGGTCTGTAATGATTGAGTGGATTAAGGGTGGCCCTAAAGGAAGATCCTTTCCATGAAGCCTAACCAACCTTTCAGACTAGCAAACATGTTACATTTATAAACCGCCAAAAAATATTCTGCAACGCTGTACAAGGGGTAGGACTAAACGAACAGAAAATTAGCAAATAGTTTGTCACACAGAACAAAGTAAAAAAAAAAAAAAAAAAAAAAAGGACCCTGCTCAAGATCATACAATCTAAGAAGAGTGGGGTGACACCCGTAGGTGTGGGTAAACCGTTTGAGAAGTAATGGGATGCAAAGGGGCGGTGTGGGATTTAGATCAGGAAAGGTGCAATGAGGGAAAATGGACTGAACCTATAGCCTTCTCGAAAGAGGTTTTGAAAGACTGGAGTCACAGGGACAGTAGAATGTTAGGAGAGTTCCATAAAAAAAAAAGGGGCAGTTAGGGAAAGTCCTGAACGTGAGTGGTGCGGGTACAAGGAGAGGACAACAACAGATTATTGACAGAGAGAAGCTACCGGGACAGAACGTACCTTCTAATAAGAAAGGAGATGTATGCAAGAACCAGTATTGGAATGGAGTTTTAAAAGAAACAGGAATCAAGTGTAGAGACTTTGTTGTTTGGCATAATAAAAAATAATGCATAATAATACAAAACCATAAACAGTGGTTGTCCTTTCAGGAAAACAAAAAGCAAAACCTTTTCTTGATAAAAGATCTCCCCCCTTCTATTTTGCCTTAGAAAAATGCAGCTTGATACCATGCTCTTTTCTTTTCCTAGTTCTCATTTGTGTGAGATATGAGATTTAAAAGTCTGCTAGAAGGCTCTGTTAGCAGGTGTGCGAATCGCAGGGAAACAGCGCTGTCAGTCTAATAAATACAATGTGCTTACTAAACCGTCTAAAAAAATTTTTTTTTTTTTTAAAAAAACTTTCTGAAGCAACTTCACAAAACACAGTAAGGGCTGGACAAATAACAGAATATTGCCGCATAAGGAAACTTTACATCAGCACAAATGAACAAAAATGTCAATTGCAACAACTGCAGGTTATGTTCCTCAAATTGATGTTTCAGTTTGGTTAATACCACAGAATATTCGCCTTCTTGGTATAATGTTCTCTGTATAGTATAGGATTGGAGAGCTAGCGCAGAAAATACAGTTGTAGATTAGTCTTACTGCAATTATTTTGTTGATCACCCAACCTGAAACACTTTAAATATGCTTTTCTCTCTCTCTGGTGCCAAAAGCTAGGCCACGCAGATTGCTGAAACCTACAGAGTACCTCACAACAGAAAAACCGTCATTTTTCTTCCCACACCTAAGTCAAGGAGTAAAAATAGAAACTGGTAGAAAAGGTGCGGCCTCAAACTAGCAGAGATGTTGAGAGAATAATCCTCACCAACACAAATCGTCAGAAACAGAAGAGTGGAGTGAACTTTAATGCACAAAAATACAGAAAAGGGCTTGTTAGAAGATTAAAGAAATATAAGTATTTATAACTTATGGAAAATCTTACAAGTTTACAAAAATTATTAAAAATAGATGCCCACTTTCAGGTTCTTTGTTTTGTTTTTAGTACATGTATACAGCAAGCCAGGGAGTACATACATTATCCAAATTACTTGTGCTAGTTACCTCTTGCATACCAATTTTTCTGGACACTTTTTAAAAGGTTTTACCAGGAAGAAAGACATTGAAATTATTCTCATTTTCTAAAAGGTCCTAGAATGGACCATCAAACAATAGGAGATACAAGCATTTATAAAGCGCCAAAATGTCGTAACTGTAACGGAGTTACAATTAAACAAGAGGGAAGAAAATACGTCTATAAAGAGACATAGTTTGTGCAGGTTTGAATTGCTTTTCAGAGATCTCCGGCTACTGGAGGATTTATTTGGTTTATTCAACAGTTTTTGTGCTCTGAATAATTTCTTTTTCTCTCTAGAATAGAGAATTATGTAGAATTGCTCTATACCAAGTTGGAAAAAGCTCAGTAAAAATAACTGACGGTTGAGTAGTAAAGAGGCATTAACTCTCTAAATAAAATAATGAAAAAAACTGCTGGCTAAATCCAAATGGTTTGTTTAGAAACCACATTTAACTCTGTTATTACTCTAACTTTGAATCAGAATTTTGTGGATAAAAGCCTCTATTGTTTTAAAAATATATGCTACATTTGAACCATGGTAAGTCACATACAGCAGATACCACAGGACAAAATAAGAGCAAAAGACTATAAATGGCCAAGATTACCAAACACTAAAATTAGCATCTTCAAGGTTTGTATAGATGCCTTGATCCTATAAAGATCACAAATTGCTTGGCTACTGTCAGGTGAACTTTTCTATCTATATAATGAACACCACATAGTTTTCCTCATAACCCTCCCCCCCCCATGTGTTTGGATTTAAATCGAATAATCAAATTATATAGATAATTATAAACTTACAAAATTGCAGTTAATAAACATTTTTTCATCCAAGCAAGCATTTGTTCTCCAATTTAAATACACTCGATGCAATATTATTTTTGTCCTCACATGGCTCTAAATCAGGATCTCGAAATCTGGACCCCCCCGATGTTTCAGAACTACACCTTCCATGATTCTCTGGCCATCTATTGCTATGAATTTTAAGAATTGTAATCCATCAACATCTGTGTGGGCAGAGTTCGAGATCCCTGTTCTGAAATGTTCAATAGTATGAATTCTGTGCAAGATCAAATCTGAGTAAAAGGAGCGGGGGTGGACTTCAAATTCTATCTCCGTCTTTTTGAACCAGCCCCTTTTAGGCTGGCGGCACACGAGCAGATTTTTTGCTTCCGTCTCTGCGCTCAATTTGACGTCCGTGGTAGCTTTTTACTGGAGTCAATGAAGAACACCGCACGATGAATCTGCGCACTTGTTCACGCATGGCCTTTGCGTATTGCTATGGACGTGAAAAAGCTAGGCGTCCCGCAGGAACTAAGTGCTGCTTCCCGTGTGTGTGAATATTTACGCAAAAGCGAGGCCGGCACACTGAAGCATCTGCAAATCTTCTGATCCACATTTAGAACTTATGATCGTATAATCATATATCTCCGGTCAAACTGTACGTCCGTTACGGACGCACTGTACGCAGTACCTGTTCGCTCGTGTGCTGCCAGCCTAAATCCTACAAACCTTAAACACCTTATCCCACGTAGGGACCAGAGACTCAGTTTATTCTACGACATTAAGCAGTGATACAAGCAGAGTTTTGACCATGTTATTTATTATTATTTATAAAGGATTTTACCAGGAAGGATACATTGAGATTTCTCTCATTTTCAAGTATGTCCTGGGTTCAAGAACATGTGCTATGCAAGTGATAACTTTGTAGGTCTTTTCATGTTGCACATCTATTTCACAGCAGGTTTTGGATTTTAAAAAAATCTGATAGATCCAGGCAGCGGTTAAAAAAAATAAAAAAATAAAAATTGCCCTAATCTTTACAATTCTTAATGCAGACCCTTCCTGGAGGGCCAGAAATCACACCATTCATCAATTGCACAAATACTGGTGACATGCTCATTTCACAACAATGCCTTATATATAGACCACCTGGGTCAAAATTATGTTTTAGACATTTCTGTGAATCTTTCAAAAGTAACGTTGTCCAGAATGACCTCAGGCCTTCGCTCTAAAAGTTAAAGAACATCAGTCATGTATTAAGTACATGAACATGTGTGGGGGCAGCAAACATAACGTAAGGGTGTTGTGTGCGAGTGCTGCTAGTCCAGTAAAGGGGTGCAACCCGTTTTATAGTCATAAAGGATTATAGTCAGTCATGATCAGTAATACACCAACACAACAGATAACACTACATGTGAACACAAATGAAGACTGGACCTTCATGTAACTACTGTACTGCAAACTGTAATTTTAAGTGAAGATTCTTTCAAGGGCTGTCTTCTCTATTGTTTACAACATTTAAATTGTCCTGTGTGAATGTCTTTCCATTTTCCGCTGTCCACAATACGATGAGATTCCAAACAATAGGGTTACAAATTATCAGAGAGCTTTTATCCATAATCACTAATCTCATGATTGTCCTTCTCATAACCTGACATACTTGGTGTAACATTAACATTCGATACTTTTATCTCTAAGAGCTTCCAACAACAACTGCAGCCTTAGTAAAAGATCGAAAACTTCATTTAATGAAATTTCAAAAGGATACCGTCCCTCGTTTCAAGGTCACAATCGTGTCAGCAGGAAAATTGGCATTTGTAGGAGGTAGGCCTTTATTTTTTTATTTCATTATTGCAATTTTATCCTTTAGTTATACTGAAGCACAGAGAGTGGGGACATTTTTGTAGCTTTAGCCCCCATCTGTACATTTTACAGTTGTTGCACTGGAATGCCCCACAACACATAAGGCTAGGGTCAGACTAACGCATTTTTCACGTTGTCCGTGAAAATGTGCGTTCGAAGAATGGACGTATTTTTTCACGGAATACGCAATAGCGGTCATACTATGCGCAGTTTCATCCGTGATTTTGTACGGATCATCAATAAAACACTTCTTGCATCTGGACGTTATGTTGGCTGGACATTAGCAGCGTCTGACGTCTCCTAATCACGCACACACGCCGCTAGCGGACGCAGCGCACTCTGTACGTCAGTACTAGTGGTTTAACGTTCTCGAAAAAATGCGTTCATTTTCCACTTGCGTTGCGCAGCCGGACTTTTGTGCGACCGTACTTCGTATATTGGCCATCATTGCCCGGCATCTGCTGCTAGCACGGCCGTGATTAAGTGCGCCAGAACGCGCGTTCGCACTGCCTCAGTCTGACCCTAGCCTAAAACGTCACCTTTAACATAGTATTAATACTATGTGAACAAAATAGTTTAAAGCTGTAAACAAGTGGCTGTGAGGAAGACGTCCCCACTCCAGGTTAATTAGCCTGGACATAAAGAAGGTCTCCCACTGGGAGGACGATTTCCTGTTAAATATAGATACCTCGAGGAAGGAAAACAAGGTAAGCATGTTTGCCTGTCTAAGTGAAGACAAGCAAAATGTTAAATAAAGCACAAGAGTTCATAAGCCCCCAAATCTTTTCCAGTAGACGTTCTCATTCATGCTATGGAGGTGGACGTTGTATTAAAGTTTTAAGAGGACTCGCCAACTAAACACGAAAGTGTTAACTTATAGACAGGCATCTGTGCATACTAAACACCATACTAGTGAAAAGAGGAAAAAAAAGTGAAGACTTTATTTCCCTCCCCCAAAATACCACAAAGGCCTAGAAAGCAGGGGTGCCACTATATCCCTAAATGTCCCACTATGCTTAAGTTGTCCTCAATTGCTATGCATTGCTTGTATTCAGGAGGGCAGCAGATGTAAAACATTTCAATCACTTGTAACCAATTACGACCTTTGATACTTTTACGCATGTTTGATAAGCAAAAAACAATTCATACAACATTCCCAAGTTGCACCAATCTGTTCAATAAATGCACATTTTATTGCCTGTCTGTGACTGTGAGAAGAGTAATTCATACAACTGGTCAAGTCCTGAAAATTTACCATAGAATCCAGTTGTGAAGGCCAATAGAAGCATGGCTAGGCAAAGCATAGCCTCAAATGGATGGGTGGAAATCTTAAGAGCGTGTGGCTTCACTGGCAAGTGGCAATGATATGATTAAACATAAAAGTGCCAATTCTTTCCATGCAGCTTCAATAGAGGAGACATAATTAGTAAAAGATTAACTGTGTGGTTGAAACACAGGGCCGGATTAACATAGGGGCCGATTGTGTAGCAGCTCCAGGCCCATGTACCAGAATAGGCCCAGAGAAAGGATAACGATCAGGGTTATTCAAAGCGAACTGTAAAGTCACCGCACATTTGGTGACTTTTCGTTCTCTTCATTTCGGTACGATTTGGCGATCCCATGTCGGCGAACCTGCGGGGTATTCAGCAAGCACCACAGGGCCGTCGTATTGCAGGGAAAAGCCACCGCAAACCTGCCGAACACTCACCGCAAAATGAGGGCGAACGCATACCAAAACCCGCAAAAACATCTGGATTAACCCGCCGAAGATGCCGGAGAAACCCGAGCAGTAGATCACAGCGCAGAGCAGCCGCCGGAAAAACCCGACACGCAGACGTAGGAGGTGAAGAAAAAAAAAAAGAACAGTATGCTTGAAAAGTGAGAGACTGTTTGCAAGGAAGCTGCCGAGCGAAAATGTCTGAAATTTACATATGAGGTCCAATGAATGATAATAAAAAGGGCTGTTACAGAAAAAAGAAAAAAACTATTTAAAAGAGGATAAAAGGGTTTGCAAAAAAAAGCACAAAAAATGCCTAAAAAAGGTCCTAAAAGTTTTTTTTTTAAAAAAAAAAAGACTTTTTACCGCAGAATATCATAATGAACGGTTTATTAGATCTTGGATTAAAACGGGAATATTTTTAACATTGAAGCCTATGGGATTCGCCTGAATAAACCTGCCGAATGAAACCACCGAATGGCAGGGCAATTCATCAACTTTTCACTGCTGGGTTTTGCTCTCTGTATAGCCGAAGCATTTCTTCTCTATGGGGATTTCACTGCCCTCGAACAGGCACTGTATGTGCAGGCAATTCGCCAGGATTTGGCGAATTGCCTGCTCTCTGGATAGCCAAATGGCCAGGAAAGGTAACCGTACGCTGAATTTCAGCGTTCGGTTACCTTTCTCCAGCAATTCAGAGCTCTTTGAATAACCCTATATGTCTGCATTGATGGGCAGTTGGACTCACATCTCCAACTCCATAGCAGCTACAGGGCATGGCCTTTCCAAACATGACCAGGTTTTAGGTAACAAAAATATTTATTTTTTCTTTTTCTTTCTAGCACAGCAATATTTTTAACTTTTCAATTATAAAGTGGACAATGATGCTGCACTAACTCACCATCTCATTTCACCAACAAGTGTGGAGGTGATGTAACAATTCGTAATAACGGATTGTGCCATCAAAAACCTAAACTGCTGCACTGCCATGTAAACTCTAACAGAACAGAAAACAAAAAAACAATTTTATTTACTAATTTTTAGTTCCAAAATGATGGTATTATCCATTTGTCAAGCGCAAAATGAGCAATACCACTGCCATTACTCACCTTCTCATTTCCCATGCTGGGATCAGAGTCAGTGTTTCATACATGGTCATATTATTCATAAAACACCCTTCTCCAAAACGCAAGGGAATTTTTTTTTGGCATAAATTGTAGATTTTCTCAGAAAAATGCAGCAACAGGTTCCGATTTCAATTTTTTTTTTTTTAAACAAGAGTTCCCTATAGAATATAGAACCACAAAAGGTTTGGATGATAAAATGAGAAAAAATAAATTTTACACGCTGTAAAAGTTTGAAATCTGAATGGAATTTCCTCACACAGTAACTGCCTGGCTAGATACACCCATATCTGCAATATTAAATAACCTAAATATGTTTTCATTGCACTAAATTCCAAGAAAAGACCACCAAAATATTCAGCTCCAGGCCCATCGAGATATTAAGCCGGCCCTGTTGAAACAGCATTAGAGAATATTGATAGACTAACTTTAACGGCTAGATGGGCCGAAAGAAAAATTTCGGCAGATAAGAACCTATGTTTCTATGTTTCTATGTTTAAATTTAGGATTGCGTGGGCAGGCTGGATGTATCAGAAAGGTTCGGACAATCCACTCTTCTTGGCAACAACAAACTGAAGACATGGTCATGATCTCCAGAAGAAAGCTTGTAATAAAATATGTCCTTAGTCATTTGCTAGCTTGTTTCCCTTAATAAGGATTCTGGACTTTGATACAGGGCTGGACTGGGACCAAAAACCAGCCCTGGACTTCATCCAGACCAACCCACTTTAATTATGCAAACACGCACAAAAATTGTATATGAACCAACCGGATCGCTCAACCAAATCACTCTACAGATACCAGAGTAGCTGCAGAGCGATTGGGTAAAGCATTGCAGTGGCACGGAGGTTGAGTGAGCAATGTGTTTTAGGATGAGGCGGATGCACAGTGGGTTTCACAGGCATGGTGTCTCCTATATGAGCTTTTTTTTTTATTATTTTTATAGAGTATTTTACCAGGAAGGATACATTGTGATTTCTCTAGTTTTCAAGTATGTCCTGGGTGGCGAGTACGTACCGTTAGGGGTCTTGCCCAAGGACACTTACTGGAGAGGTTGCTCGCTGGGATCGAACCCATGACTCCACAGCCTCTCTCCACGCAGTGATGTTACCTCTACTCCACCCAGCTGGTGTTTCACAGATGAAGTTCTCATCCATTAAGGGAAGGGCGAGCCGCACGGTGTACCAGCATACACACTGGCCCACTGAGCCATCGGCCCACCGTGAATCTCCCTGTAGTCCCTATGGCCAGTACATGCCTGCTTTGACACATTATTGCTATCACTCATTGGTAGATCCGAGGCATCATGATAAAGATAGCAGTGCCACCCATAGAAAGGATGGTAGAAGACCGAGCTCTGGAAACATTAGCATGGAGTGCATTATGGTCAGGTTTAATAAAGCACAGTATTTAAGATGCGGATTATGGCTAGACTAATCTAAGAAAAAAGGTCAAAGTAGCACAACACACTTAACATTTATTTGAAGCTCTGCACCCCCCCCCCCACCCACTCTTGTAAGATTGTGTGCTTTTAGAGACTGGGCTGTCCAATTAAAGACTGAAACGGCAGGATGTGAACACATCACAGCATTTCCTTCCTTGCAAGGCATGAATATAGAACCATTGTGTTTCTCTTTGCTTCTGCAAAAATCCTGTACAGTTTGCTTCGTACATTTGCACAATAACAAAAGGAAAGCACAACGCAGTCACATTCAGCAACATAGTTGTTAATGTTTATATAGCCTGACAAGCAAACAAAATCCACAAACACCAAACCCAACGCCATAAAAAAATGGGACACAAATTAAGGCTGGGGTCAGACCAGCGCACTTTTAACGTGCGTTCTGGCGCACTTAATTACGGCCGCAGTAGCAGCAAATGACGGGCAATGACAGCCAATATACGAAGTACGGCCGCACAAAAGTCCGGCTGCGCAACGCAAGTGGAAAATGAACGCATTATTTCGGGAACGCAGAACCGCTAGTACTGACGTACAGAGTGCGCTGCGCCCGCTAGCGGCATGTGTGCGTGATTAGGAGACGTCAGACGCAGCTCATGTCCGGCCAACATAACGTCCAGACACCCAAAGTTCCCTGATTTGGATCCGTAAAAAATCCCGCACAAAAATTGCGCATCGTATGACCCTTTTCGCGCATTCCGTGAAAAAATCCGTCAATGCATTCGGACGCACTTTTTGACGTTCGCGTGTAAAACTGCTTTCGTTTGACCCTAGCCTAATGGTTAAAGTATTGGCTAAATTGTTGTCATTACACATGCCAATACTCGCGATGCGAGCTTCGGCCTTTCAGGTAGTTCCAATGTACCTATCGTACGGTTCCCGTAAATGATGATGCAGGGTCCATAGGACCCCTCACTCCTCACAGCTTTTAGCATATAGCATTGTGCTATGATCCCCACACTTGCGCCTTGGCGTGGGAAATTAGGGGAGTTATAAAGCTTACCAATGTTGCTGCACAAAGTATGAAAATAAAAAAATAAAAACAAGTCTTTTTGTTCGAAGTTTTTGTTTTTTTAGCACAATAAATGGTCATGTATCATTTGAAAGGCCAGACCCTGACCGGTCCAGTGACACCTCACTTATCCTTGTGGGTTGTAAGAATAGATATACAGGGATCCAAAAGGACACTTGTCTCACCTCACAGCTTGTGTTTTTGATGGAACAGTTCGTAATAAAACACTTCATCATTGCCTTTACACTTTGTCTCAGCGTTGGAAATGAGAAGGTAATTACAACACCATTGTTTACTTTATAAAAGTACACAATGTGAGGTTTTAGAAAAAAAATTAAATTGTTATTTTTATTATCTTTATCTTCCCTTTACAGACTACATGGTCATGTTGATAATCACTGGACAGTCCAGAAAGTCCATTGAAAAGGTTTTTGTAGACCCCTGTATCTCCAGATTCCCAAGTCCTAGGACCTTATAGGACTTGGAAATCCAGAGCTGTATGGGGTCTGAAAACCCCTGCATCTACTGTAATGGGATTCACCTGCCGAGCAGAGGGATTGTGTGTCTGGGGACGGAATCCCCAGGACGCTGCACTCATGTCTATGCGCTGCTGACCCGTGGGGCAGATTTAAACATGGGGCCAGGTGCATTGCACACCTCACTCCAGGGAAGAGCCAGCCCTTCTTAACCCCTTGCCACCCTGGTACGTGCTATGCCATCCTCGCAGCGAGAGGACTTTGAAGACGCAGGACATACGTGTAGCACCCCGCTCTCTTCAATGGGTCGCTTCAGCCCCCACGCACGCGGCTGGCTGCAGAGAGACTGCCTGAACTCAGGCTGTCCCCCTGCAGCCAATGACGCACGTCAGCTGCAGGGTGGGCCAAAATTAGTGACTGGCAAGGCGTACCTGTAAACCTCGCTGGCGTTAAAATCCACCTCTGACAGGTGGTTCCCGCTTGTCATGAAGGGGTTAACTGCCAGCAGAGCCTGGTATCTAGGAAAAATGTATTCTTGCTGTAGCACCGACCATCCACCCTGTAGTATGCCCAGCAAATGTAGAAATTGTCCAGCAGCCCCACCACTACTGGAGAAAAATATTTTAGTGTGATCGAACATACAATTTAAAATGATTAGACTCCCATCAACCCACACTGTGCAAATATTCCCCAACTAGCCCAAAGGCTACGATACAAAATTAATTCAGAGAAAAACAATTCACCAAGAATCAAGCACAATAACGTCTGGTGAAAATCCCTAGAAAACTGAAATCACGTTAAAGCACAGCCGTCTATGAACCAGAATTAGAATGATCTAATGAACCTGCTGCTGCCCCAGCCCTGAAACATCAGTCTTTGACAGACCTATCTATAATGGAAACATCCAACAGAGGGGGAACAAGCTCTGATACGCATTTACAGCTGGGATACCTTTAATAGAAATGTGTGCCTTGCCAAATTATGCTACATGGTTTCATAGGCTGAAAAAAGATCAAGTTCAGCATTTCACACATTAGTTTCTGCTTTTGATGCAAAAAGCGCCCAAAAAGATAAATAAAAAGTCTGAAACCCTTTCCAATAAAACAAATGGGAAAAATACATTTCCTTCTTGACCCCAGAATGGCAGTCAGATTTCTCCTGGGCTCAAGCATCTCACATGTTCAATTTAGCACCCTTGCAGCCGGAAGCTCATGGCTTAGGCGGTACCTCAACACCGTGGGGGGGGGGGCATAGCACTTCCCGCTGGTGCCCTCCTACATTGCGCACGAGTTAGGCTAGGGTCAGACGAACGCATTTTTCACGTCGTCCGTGAAAAAGTTCGGTCGAACGAACGTACGTATTTTCCCCCGGAATACGCGATAGCGGTCATACGATGCGCCTTTTCGTCCGTGATTTTGTACGGATCATCAATAAAACACTTTGAGTCTGGACGTTATGTTGGCCGGACATTAGCAGCGTCTGACGTCTCCTAATCACGCACACACGCCGCTATGCGGCCGCAGCGCACTCTGTACGTCAGTAGTAGCGGTTTGACGTTCTCGAAAAAATGCGTTCGTTGGCCACTTGCGTTGCGCGGACGAACTTTCGTGCGGCCGTTCGTCGTATGTTCCCCGGCATTGGACGTCATTTGCTGCTAGTACGGCCGTGATTTCGTGCGGCTAAACGCACGTTAAAACTGCTTTCGTCTGACCTTAGCCTTAATCGCATCATTAAATGCCGTGGGACAGCTGTCCCACATCAGCCAATGACGCGAATGGTGCACACACAAGGTAGGCAGGCCAATCGCATCTATGGACAGACTGTGGCGCGTGCTATCCTGGCACGCGGCATTCAGGCCCAGCTGCCGCTGTGACTGCATAGTACGCCCCGCATTGTTAAAGGGTTAATAACCCTAAAGATAACCCATTTCTCCTGGGCTCAAGCATCTCACATGTTCAATTTAGCACCCTTGCAGCCGGAAGCTCATGGCTTAGGCGGTACCTCAACACCGTGGGGGGGGGGGCATAGCACTTCCCGCTGGTGCCCTCCTACATTGCGCACGAGTTAATCGCATCATTAAATGCCGTGGGACAGCTGTCCCACATCAGCCAATGACGCGAATGGTGCACACACAAGGTAGGCAGGCCAATCGCATCTATGGACAGACTGTGGCGCGTGCTATCCTGGCACGCGGCATTCAGGCCCAGCTGCCGCTGTGACTGCATAGTACGCCCCGCATTGTTAAAGGGTTAATAACCCTAAAGATCACGCTTTGCCAGAAGCCATCATTTAAAAATCTATACACCGACTGACCCAACCAGATTTCTCCTGGTCTTTATTGTTCACGGTCTCTGAACACGTATTGTAGGTACAACAACATTTACTTGCCAGTACAGCGCACAATAAGGCCCACATAAGTTGGACCCATTATTTGTTAATGGGAGCTCTGGACTGGGGCCCGCACAGATGTTTCTAAACTACAACTCCCATGATTCCGGCCTTATATTGCATCAAAGGAATTCTGGGAATTGTAGGCAACCACATCGGGGAGGGGGCATGAGTTTGACAGCCCTGTTCTAGGTGGTTAATTCCCTGGTTCTTATAGCTCTGGATCAACATTAATTTCCAGATAATGTCACGAGTCCCTATGCGCAGTATTAGATCTACCCCTCCGATCCTTAGGTCGTCGGCAAAGCTAACTATATTCAGGGAACAGAATGACATGTACCCAGCAAGAGGTAACATACCAAAATACAATGAGATACTTGGTTGGGATAACAGAGGTCTTCCTACCAGGAGAGGTAGTCCGCTGTATGCCAATATCGGTACACAGTGGGTTTGTCAGGAATAGCCAGGGTCAAATACACAGAGTAGCCAATAATATAGAAAGCACTGAGGGATATGAGAACTACGTCAGGGCAAGGAGTCTGTCTGTGCAGCCTGGTTTTAAACTTGGAGTCGCCGTGTCATCACGCCGCAACCCTGCCACCCACATGACCACCACGGGCGTGCATATCACTCGGCGCCCGGCCAGCGAGGACCGCGCCCGACCTTCAACGTGGGGCGTGACAGATAGAAGACTTAGAACAGCCCTAAATTCTAACGTCTGCGGATTATGTCCAATTTTCAAAAGTCTCATTAGTAGAGATTTACAAACCTATCAGCACTTAACACATAAGAGCACCTTTGTTTGGTAACCATATTTTAGGAATAGTATTCTGGATAAGATTTGTTATACATGCTGTAATATATATGTTTTTACACTTCCATCTTTGTTGCCCACTTTTCCCTTCAGTCATACCCTACACGTCTGTTTCTCGTACACCATCAACGTAAATGCTTCGATTACAAGGTAACCATCGCCACAAATATACAGGGTGTCCATAAAGTCGCTTTAAAATTTCAAAAATTACAAAAAGGCAACTTAAAAGACAAGTGAAAATTATTACAAAAGGAGACGTATGTAAAGTTTATTTTGCCTTATTTAATACACCTCTATATGGGCACTATTCGTTGCATGAAACACATCAAGATGGTACTTGATTTCTTGCCATGTTCGCTGTAGCATACCCTCATCAATGGTGGCAATGGCTATTTTGACCTAGCAGGTCTATTCACTAAAAAGGGTGAAATCAGGAGAATTGGCTTTAGTGAAACCAGAAGAATTCTCACATTCATCTCCCTTTCCAAATCTGCCATTTGGTCTAGATTGTTCTCTTCTACCAATTCTATAGACTTCACCCTTTAGTGAATAGACCTGATAGAGTGTGTCTGCTGCTTTACCTGATCACCCTTTAACCTGCCATATATATGGGCTGAAGCGTTTACCCCCTCACTGTCTCAACCAGTTTCATAACACCGAGGGAAGGGGTCTAGAGGGGTTGATATTTAACCCCTCTCTCCTCCCTCCTTTTTATCTCTATAGTATTCCATAAAATGTCAACTATGGGGAGGGGTAGGGATCACCCAATGAACGGAACGGGTCACCTGTTCAGGGTGAGCCAAGTGGCCCTTCCACAGTGGTGCATCGGAAAGGCCAACTGTACCTCTAAAATTGGAGGGCTGTTCTTTACCCCTAGAAGGTTGTCAAGTGATCTTGTACTGGACTATGTTCTGGGGACTAGACAATGTGATCACTCACAATGTGCAGAAACGTTGCTCTTACAAGAGCCTCCAATCAGAGTGCACAGACCTGAGCTTCAGGGATCACAATCGGGCATTCAGTCTCCCTGCAATCATGTGACATTCCACTGTTCACAGCAAGCATGTCACATCCGATGGATTGGAGAGGCCCCACAGCGCTGGGTTCAAGAGAAGTGTTAGAAAACGTGTTAAACCGGAAGCAGGAGGAGGCCAGGAGTGGTTAATGTTGAACTTCACCATTGTATCACCATCATTTTAAAAATAGGTTGTCCCTTTAATTTTTTCACTGGAACTTTGTTCTTAAGAATTTAGGTAGAATATCACTCCTTACAGACCGCACAGTAGCAGGTGCAGAGTGCGCCTGAATTAGCCCCTTGTCAGTGGCACAGAAGTACCAGGGTCGCAGCGGTCACACTTGCGACCGGGCCCTGGCATTCCGCCACTGGAGGGGGGCCCAAGCAGCCACAGACGGCTCTTAAATTCGCCTGCAGATTCCGGCAATCAGTGCTGGAATCTGGGAGCAGCGCCGCCAGCATGCAGCTTGGCCGCTCGTCTGGAATGGGAACCACCTGACCAGCGCCCGAGATCGCGGAGTTCACGTGAACTCCGCGATCTCGTGAGAACGTGGCTGCGCTGGTCAGGTGGTTCCCAGCGTGCGGCAAAGCTGCATTCTGGTGGCCGCTCGTAGGGACAAGAACGGCTGCAGACAGGAGGTGAGAGCAATATATATCCACGTGAGCTGGGGGCCATACTATATTTTTTATATTGCAGGGAAAAAAAAAAGTAAAAAATGTATATCTTTGGGGGGGGGGGGCCTTCATGGATTCTTGCACCAGGGCCCTCAGGTTTCTAGTTATGCCACTGCCCCTTGTCCTACATGGCGGCATCCCAGAAATACACACTGCCTCCTTTCCACATAATTAATGTGTACAAGTTTCTGATACATAATGCAATCTTTTGGATAACGAAGGCTGCATGCAGCACAACAACTTTGATAAAAGCACAGTACAAAAACTGAACTAAAAAAAAAAAAAAAACCCCACTCTCCCTGGATGTGCAGTCTGGGTGAAGTATTTGACAGGCATTCAGCAGAGCATCTCTTTCACCCTTTAAATGAACGCTCTGCAGTAGGATGCCGAGACGTTAGCATCTTGGGATACTGTAACAAATCGCACTAGACATTACGCACACCTGGAAATTCGGTGACATGTAAGGCTGGGGTCAGACGAACGTAGTGTTAACGTCCGTGTTGCCGCACATAAGTACGTCCGTGATAGCATACAATTGTGTTAAATGGAGCCCCACACACGAAGTACGTCCGCACAGAAGTGCGGGGGCTGACGGACGCTGCAAACGGACGCAGGTTAGGCAAGAACGTAATACTGCTAGAACGGACGTGCGGAGTGCGCCACGTCCACAACGTCTGCATAGCTTTGTGTGTGAGTGATGGAGCATGGTCAGACGGACTGCATTTATACGTCCAGCATTTTTGACGGACAGAATGTTTTTTCATTTTAATTTATTTTTCCCTCCTACATCCGTCAAAAATAACTTCAGTGAAAAAACTGACTGTGTGACCACTACTGCGTCATCCGTACTGACGATGTCCGTACTGCACGCACGTACAGTCCGTAGAAATCACGCTCGTCTGACCCTAGCCTAAACTGCAGTGATATAAACGGAGAAAAAGAAAAATGGCAAGACATTTTTGTAATCACAGTAATTGTGTATTTTTTTTTTCTTTTTTAAACAATGCTTGGCAAGCATGAAACGCTACTGGAATACAGGTGATTTGTCTTGGAAGCCAGACAAATCCCCTATTAAACACAACATTAAATAACCCCATAAGCCATTTATGATAACTTTTTTTTTTGTTTCTGTGTTTTTTTAAAGGGATACGACTTCATGTCAAAACATAAAATCACACAGTATCCTGTGCATCATCCAACATCACCTTCCCAACTCTTCCCAACACCCCGCTACAAATACATAGATCAAAAGTGAACACAATTACAAAGGATTTTAAATTAATTTGATTGCAAAGGATTTGTAAGTTTAACAATCTTGAAAAATGGCAAAAGATTTTAAAACATAGAATTCCTGCTCTAAAAGGATACCGTAAAGCACGGAGCTCAAATTCCCTCCCAGAGGTTTATTGCTAACAATTTCCAGAATTCTTTGAATAAAGCAAATGACCAGAGAATCATGGGGAGGTGTAACCAAAACATCAGTGAGGCCAGAGTTTGAGATCCCTGCTTTAGAGGGCTTAGTGTATCCCTTTACTCAATGTAACATGTACCTCAACCCTCTTCCCCTCCAAGTGGGTAAGAGGTTTTGGAGGGCTACTTCAGCCCTCAAAGTGGAGCTCAGTGAGCATCAATCTCGGTTACCCATGGATCAGGACTCCCAGAACCAAACTCCATGCAAAGTATTTCAATGTACCAAGCATCAACAGCCATTACAGGTACAGGTATGTATCCAGCCCGAATGTGGCTTGGGGTTACCGCTTTCAGCATTGAAAGTTAACCCTGAGCCACACTCTAATACCACTAGGGGGATTTAAAAAAAAAAAAAAATATTGTACAGTTTCTACATATAAAATGTGTCAGAATCGTAACGCCAGAGAGGTTAAACTCGCTTGGATGTACAACCTCCAAGATGGCACAACTGCGGCAGCATGACACATCCGGAGGATTGCCAGAACCTAGAGCTGACTGGCTGTAAGGGGGCTATTGTTTAACCGCCTCCGTATTCCCCCTCATGCAGTCGAGACCAAAAAGTGCATGGATGGATAGAAGCCCAGGCCAGCTATAAATTGCACTTAAAAAAATATATGCATAGATTGTGATCACACTCGGCTCACCATGATCAATTATATGGCCATTCTACAGCCTGCAACAATCATTTAAGCAATATGGTTTTACAGTCAAATGTCATGATCCAAAAGCTGTACACAAAAGTTATTTTTTAACATTTATAAGTTTAAAAGATATTTTTAATTTCATATTCCTGTCAGGTTCTCTAAAATCTTCAATATTTACTTAGATTTCTGGAGTGTGATTGGTCACTCAAAACACAAAGAAAGACAGATGGTGTGGAGTAAGCATAATTTCCACACCACAAAACTGCTGTTACAACACAAGTTCTCTTTCTTAAGAAAAAGAGGAACATGCAAGAAAAAAATAAATTGTAATTTGCCCAATACCAATTATTTTAGGGGGAGGGGCAGAAAAACAAGCAATGTTGCCTAGAGCAGGGTTTCCTGACCCTGTCCTCAGGAAGCACTAACAGGCCAGGTTTGCCAGATATCTGAAGCACAGCACAGGTGATATTTATTTATTTATTTGCAAAGTATTTTACCAGGAAGGATACATTGAGATTTCTCTCATTTTCATGATTTGCTGCTCAGTGATTGCGGGATTCACGCTGCATTTCCGCAAACTAATACTGAAAATCTGGCCTAGTCGGTTGAGAACCATTGGCCTAGAGAACAAGATACAGGTCTATTAAATCTGCATTCTTCAAATACATACAATAAACCAGACAGAAACCTAGCTTACAGGCAAAGAGTAATTCCAGAGTCAATGAAGTTTGCATTGTTTGAATCTCTAAAAGAAGACAAACAGGTTGACGAGACACAAGGATTCAATTACAAGAAAGTTTTATTATTCGTTTATCACCAATGTTTAAAGGAACAAACTAGATAGGAAGCAGGAGAGGTCCAACGTCCACCAGGATGTAACTAAAAATAGCTAATTGCGTTGTAGGTGAAAGGAACAGTGATACAATCGAGGAATTAAAAACACTACTCAGACTACTACTCCAAACAGCAGGCAGTACATACAGAAACTCGCTTCAAGTACATTTGCCAAATTTTAGTTTGATCATTAAATAACAGATGTCCAGCTTCCAACTACTATTCAAATGATAAATTTAAACTCTATGCATGCAGGCCATTTTCAGAAGCTAGGTGGAATGTACATTGTGACAACCTGCCGGCCCCCAGAAGAGTAAGTAGCACAGCATTCTCCAAGCTCCTTACACACCAGAATTTGTTAAACATTTGCAATGTCTTTGGAGAGACTTCGCACAAGGATTTCTCCTTGTACGGCTGATTTCCTATACTACAAGTTCATATTGTTACACTCTTACAGTCGCAGTCGATTCCATGCCACACCTATTGCATGACCTCAGCTCAAGCTTCTCCAATGACTCAAATGGCCCTTTTCACACATTCAAGTTATGTATCCCAGCTCCACACATCCTCAGTATTGTCAACCTTGCAGTCTATTAAAAACAGACTAGAAATCTCACTACCTTCCCCAGCCTTTCAACATTTTGCCCAGCCCTCCAGTTTATGAATAGGAGGTCTCTGCCCTACCACGTGTAGCATCCCCCCCCCCCTCGCACCCCATTCCTTCTATGCCAGTTATTCCACCTTTGACTCGGTTTTCCAACCTCTCTATGCCAGCTTCATCAACTCTGCCTTAAAACATGTATCAATTACGCTTATAGTATAAGATGAAAAAAAAAAAGAAGTTCACACCAAACCCACTTCTGCTTCCAACCATCACCCAATCTCTCATACTTCCCTTTCTATCAAAGCTTCAAGAACATCGGATCTATACCCAGCTTACCAATTTACGCACTTCTAAATCCTTACTTGACCCTCCATCTGACTGCCGTTCGCACCTTACCAAGATTGCTCTAACCAAAGGGACTTTAGTTGCTGTAGAAATCCTACTTTTCTTTCTGCAAATTGACACAGTTGACTATACACACTCAACCTTGTCTCCATAGCACTGCTCTCCTGGCTCTCTAAGACCCCGTTCACACAGTGCGATTTGAAAATCGAGCGATTTTCATATTCGCGACATGGTGCGATAATGTCGCACAACATTGCTGTTTTGCAAAGCACCACCATATACAAAAACGCAGATAGCAAATCGCAAAAAAAGGGTCATGTACCAGCGACATGCTTCTGCGACATGCGAACCACTGATCTAATGCCATACATCACGGATCTATGCGCTCTTCAATCTATACAACCTATTGGTGATCCAGTTTCCTTATTTGACTTTCATTATGGAGGTCTATATAAATAACTAACTCTCCTCTGATCCCTCTCACCACATTAGATGATGGCACTGCCTATATGTCTTTTCTAAATGGAGGTCTTGGGGGACGACAACGAAAATACACTGCTCAAAACCCAAATCTATATGTCCATAAATCTAACCCTGTAACTGTTCAGATTGTTTAGCCGCTCTGCTACACATACTGCCTTTGTTTTTCACTTTAAATATACAGCAAGAAACAGGAACTCCACGTATGCTTCAGTTTATTAGGAAACCTGCAACATGTCGGCCATGAAATTGCCTTTATCAAGCCCCTTGAGAAAGGCCTCGTTAAGGCTGAAGCTTTAATAAAACACCTTTTGCAACCTATATGGAGTGCCTGGACCCGCTTTCTTGAGGTAGGATTTCCGGGAGTCTAGTGGGTGCTCATGGAATCCAGACCATGCCCAGATTGGCTAGTTTTGTTTGACTTTATTCCCCACAAAGTCAATAATCAAATCCGGTTGCTGTCAATTAGAAAATATTGAACACATCGATCGCTTTCTGCCTCTATTAAACCTCTATTAAAATACTCAATCATGCCCCAATTTCCCACAATGCATATTGTAAACCGCTTTTCATTCAACTCCTTTACCAATCCTCACATTGGCTATTACTTTTAGAATTCAATTCAAAATGCAAGTCTCTTGTACAATGGTCTCCAAAATCTTGCAAATGCATACATCTATTCTTGCAGTAGCAGGTATATTCCATGACAGTCGCTCTGCTTTGCCAATGAACTGAAATAATCATCTCATACTTCCCCCTCACCTTCAAGACTTCACAAGCTGTCCCCTACTAAATGGGACTCAGACTAACGCAGTCCAAGCGAACTCTGCGCGCGTGCATAACGGACAGACATACTGTAGACACCACACGGTCCGTTTTTTTTGACGGGCGTAGAAAAGAAAAAAAAAAAGAACTATGGGGGAAAAAAAAATGATAAAAATTGGAAAATTATATGAAAAGCCATTTTATGCGTCAAGGTGCTGGACGTCGCAAATGCTGTTGCGTCTGACATCTCACTCACACAGAACGCTACGCAGACGTGGCGCACTCTGCGCATCCGTCTAGCGGTTTCACTTTCTTGCCCAACTTGCGTCCGTTTGCCACGTGCGTGCGCAGTTCGTTGCGCGCGTACTTCGTGTGTGGGTCTCTATTGCTCAAGATTCTATGCTACAATGGACGTTAAACTGTGCGGCAACACGGATGTGATCACGGCTTTCGTCTGACGCCGGCCTTAGACGTCGATGTCCTCCATTTTTTAAAAAAAAAAGTCTAAAAACACACCACTTTAGAGATGCCTATTTGCTCACATCATAATGTCTCTGCTTATTAGAACCATACAGGTACACTTATCAGGGCTCAAGTCTGGGGGGGGGGGGGGAGTGAGGGAACTCACCCAATAATTACACTACCAAAAAAAAGATAATGCATGTACATATACGGCTCCTTTCTCAGACGACAACAACAAAAATAAAAACGACAAGGTGCATGTGTGTCACATCTTGGCAACGTCACACTGTCAATTACCATTGACATGTCAGTGTGACGTTGCTTGTGCATTTTGTGGTGTGGCATGTATCTGTATTGTGTTATTTTGGCAGTAAACAGCCAATTTCCCACCAGCAGAAGGGATGTACATGCACTGGCAGTGACAAAGGTCTCGCTCAGTTACAACTTGATCAAATGATGGAACACTGGTAATAGGGCGTTGCAATGGGTTAATAGCTCGCACAACAATTGCTCTCGTGGGTCTATTAGCAGCTGAGCTGGATACTTTAATGTCATGTGACCACTTTTCAATAAATAATTTTGTATTTTGCCAAAAGCCTGTCCAGTTTATGTTAATATTGAAATGTATGGCCAGACACCCCATTTACCCATTACACACAGACCTCAGAGATTATATACACAAACACAAGCTTGACAAATTTGCTTTGAATCTAGGAGCCAGCTACAAAAGTTAGGAGCCAATGTTTCGGCGAGGATTTGCCTTTATCAAGGTATACCTTGATAAAGACAAATCCTCACAGAAACGTTGGGAACCTTGACTTTGCATCTGGGAGTTGGTTTGTACTGACCCAAATTATGATTTTAGCGGCTTCTATTTATTTATCACTTTGTTACCTGGTGCTTTTTGCTGTTCAATATTTTTTGTGCATGTGGTCTTTTGGCTACTTTTTTGAGCCTAGAAGTGTAGACCGTTGCTTCTAATATCAGTTTGGCCGCTCAGAGATATATAAACAAACCAGAGAGAGCACTCAAATCAGCACACTCAAAAACCATAAACACCAGCTTCTTGCATCCATTCATGCCCCACGTGTTAATATATATATATATATATGTTAACGTCTGTACATTGTGATATTGTTTTATTTATTTTCTTTACTCTGTTGGTTATTGGACACCCTATTTACCCACTGCAGACACACACAAACACAACAGACCTCATATATAAATACATACACCAGGGCTGGATATATTTACATTAAATGTAGGAGACATGAAGTAAACTGATATTTTTAGATGCCAAAGACTGCTTTTAGATTGGTGTAAAATAAACTGGAAATTTAGGAGCCAGGAGTAAAATTCTAGGAGCCAGTGGCTACCAGGTTCCTGGCTTTGTCAAATTTACACACAGAATCGTGTATAATCCAGCACAGACCCCAGAATTATGCAGATGAGGCAGACCCACAATTCTATATATCCAGCAATCAGTCCCAGGGAGGCTGCTCAGAGAGGTGACTGTAGGGTTTTGCGCCACCGTTGGGACGGATCCCCTTTGGGAGATGAGCCGGACGCCGCGCTGGCCGAGGAATATAAGACGGCCATGGGGCAGCAGAACATGCAGAGACAGTCCCTCTCCATCTTTCATTTTCTCACTTGGGGTCCTCCTGGCTCAGGTTGCGCTGTGTGTGACCTCACACACAGCGCGCACGTGCCTGCGGTCGGCAGACGGGCACGTGACTAACACTGGTCAATTACACGCAGAGGCGTATAATGTGTGTGTGTATCGGCCGCGATCACACTCCTCCAGCGTAATTGCCCAGCAGTGACAAGGTGCGTTCCCGAACCGGGATAAGTGCAGGAACGTCATTCCACCACGTACCTGCAGGACTCGAGCCCTGCTTCCCATACTGCCTCCATGCAACGCATTATTTCTCATATCAAAATCTCAAAACACCGTCACATATGTGTTTTACCCCACGTTTTCGATCAAAAACCCGCTCGAGCAGGGTCCTCCTAACTATTGTTCTAGGAGCGTGTCTAAATTTGCTTTGTAAAATTTCTTTTACATCTGCCCCATTCCTTTTAGCGCATTGCAGAATGTTGGCACTTTAATTATATTAAGCCATTTGCGACCGAACATATCTTCTGTATTGGTGGCCTACGATGAAGAATCTTCATAGGAATAAAATAAAATAAAAATGCATACATTGATATATCAGTGTAGGTATTCTGTAAATTATCCACTCATTTCCTCATGCGGTCTGCCTTTTTATGTGCATAATTAAAAGGTTGTTTATATGGAAATGTGTTTGAATGCTTAACAACAGACCAAGGATGTAGCATTTGCATAGTTCTCTAGTCACATAAAGACAATTTCTTTGGCCATACATTCTTTATTCGGTGTGACCTGATGCTCTTTGAAACAATTAGGCATTCATTGATATTTAAATTAGCCCCATGCTATGATAGGTAGGGCAGGAAGACATTAATCAACATGAAAGTTTTGAAGGTACAATCAAGGTAAACAAAGACCTAGGGCTTTATTTTGGCTTAGCCAGCAATGGCAAAAATTGCCGCAAGTCATTAATCATAAGTTTTTTCTCCATGCGTTTCTCTATGGGTTTTAAGTAATTTTGCTGAAGCCTGATCATTTTTAGTAAAGTCTGCAAAGTATAGGGACATATAGCAAGGGAAGTTTGCAGCTTGGCTGGAATAGGATCACAAAACCTAAGATTCATGAGTGAGCTGTTAAATATTATGGCTCATGTGGAATAGGTTTTTGTTAAGGCTAGGGACAGATGAGCGCATTTTCTGCGGCCACCGTCAAAATGTACGTCGATGCGTGCGCACGCATTTTTTCACAGAATACGCTTAAGTGGTCAGACGATGCGCAATTCTGGACGTATTTCATGACGATGGGGTAAAAAGAAGTCTAGGGAAATCCGGCTGTTTGAACGTTATGTTGGCCGCACACTAGCAGCGTCTGACATCTCCTAATCACGCACACACGCTGCTATGCGGCCGCAGCGCACTCTGTACGTCAGTACCAGCGGTTTAACGTTCTCGAAAAAATGCGTTCATTTTCCACTTGCGTTGCGCGGCCGGACTTTTGTGCGACCGTACTTCGTATATTGGCCGTCATTGCCCGTCATCTGCTGCTAGTGCGGCCGTGATTATGTGCGCCAGAACGCGCGTTCGCACTGCCTCAGTCTGACCCTAGCCTAAGAGCAGAAATTACACATAGCCTTTAAAAGCCCAGCAAGAGCACCTCTCCGGTAAGTGTCCTTGGGCAAGTCCCCTAACGGTACATACTCGCCACCCAGGACATACTTGAAAACAAGAGAAATCTCATTGTATCCTTCCTCGTAAAATATCTTCTTAAAAAAAAAAAGCTTAAATATAAAGGTTGTGTTGTTGTTGAGATATATATATCTCTATATCAACAGTAGCAGGTGTGGACATGTGCACATTCTCATGTAAAAAGGACTATGGAACCAACGGTCAAGTCGAGAGGGAGGGGGGGGGGGATGTGTGGGAATGCAGTGCCTTTACTATTTTTTGCAGAGGGAACCAAGTTCCCATTGGTCCCACAAACAAAGCATGTATACAGGTGTTCAATCATAGGTGTCAGTTTTGAGTCACCGTAAATACAGGAATATATAGAATATATAAATGCGATAGGCCGTGTTAGTCCAGATGCGAAAATCACAGGTACAGCAGTACGTAGCGATACCTCTTATATAAAAAAAGGGTATCCCTACGTACTGCTATACTTGTGAGATATAGATATATACACACATCATATTTTTTTTTAAGAGTAAGATGATAATAATGTCTAATTGGGGACAGAAGTACTGGCGAGTTCCCACACTTTTTATTCTTTTTTTAAAAGACTTGACTCAAATATGGGACGTTGTGTATTTTAGAGACTCCCTTCAAGTACAGCAGATTCTGGGAAGCATAAAGGAAAAAAAAAAGAAAAGCTGTCTATTCTTTACCATTTGTATAACATTTGAGTTGATGCATACACAAATCCTACAGCTAATAATGTTTAGGCGATTTATTTACTTTTCCTTGGAACTGGACAGAGACACATGCAAGTCGTAGACCAGAGGAGGAGGAAGGGAAAAATGTTGAAACTGGATTCTTCTCCACCTCACGCTCACAGCATCTTCAGACCATTACATGGCAATTGTCTGGCACGGTAATGTTCAGGATGAACAAAAACAGGCAGCCAACAATGAAAAGCTGTGGAGCACTTATATAATCTGATGTTTTGACTTGAAACAAGAATAAAAAGGTGAACAAATTGAAAGGAACACAAGAGAGCCACAGAAATAACCATATAATCACGTTCTTACCGTAACTATGGGGGTACTGCTGCTAGCTCTTAAGAAAAAAGTCAGGTACTATAGAGTGAGCCAATCTAAATTATCTTGGCATAAACCGTGGAAAGAAAACAAAAAGTTAATTCTTGCCACTCATACAACGGTGTTTCCCATGATCAGCTTTGAGAAGCTAAATATACAGGGATGTTGCAAAGTAAAACAGAAGGCATTGTGTCTGGGGCTGCCATCTTTAACCCCTTAGTGACCGGGCGGTTTTACACAAATCCGTCCTTTAGTGACCGCTGCTGTTTTTGCGTTTCTGCGCTGTTAGGGTTTAGGTCAAATTTTCCTCTTACTCGTTTATTCAACTCACACATATTATACACCCTTTTTCCCGCCATTAAATGGACTTTCTAGAAATACCATTATTTCCATCATATCCAATAATTTACTATAAAAAAAATATGAAATATGATGAAAAAAATGGTAAAAACACACTTTTTCGTAATTTAATCCCCTAAAGCTACAACCACCAATAAAGACCCCGGCTAAATAGTTTCCAAATTTTATCCCGAGAATAGAAATACCCAATTTTTACATGTTTTTACCTTTTAACCCTTTCACTGCTGAGCCAGTTCACCTATGTGCGCTGCGCTCATTCTGACCATTTTGTGCTAATTATTTTGAGATGTCAGCCTAGGTCCTATTTAATTAAACCCCCCCCCAGACAAAAAATTAAAAAAAAAAAAAAAAACTTTTATTTTATTTAATTTTTTTTTTATTTTTTTTAAACCAAACCTGGTCATGTTTGGTATCATTTGAAAGGCCATGATCAGGCCTTTCAAATGATGTCAAATATGACCATCTAGCTGCCATGGATCGGGAGATAAAGGGATCCTTAGGATCCCCTTATCTCTACATGGCAGCTAGATGGTTAACTGGCCCACTGACATCCTCACACATATGGTGAGGTTGTCAGTGGGTGGGGGTGGACCTGGAGGCTAGGCTGACATCCAAGATGTCAGCCCCCCTCCAGGTTCGAATCGCGTTTTGGCGCCAATTGGCGCCGCAACGTGATCCGGCGGCGAAACGGTTAATGCCATACACCGCTGGAAAGGGGAGGCTCTCCCCTCTCCAGCGGTGCAAACGGCATCTCCCTAGCTTCAATGGTTGGGGAGATAGAGAGCTCCGAAGGAGCCCCCCCTCCCCTCCATTGAAACACATGGGGGCACCTTCTGATGACGTCACCACGCAGCGTGGCGACGTCATCAGCCTCGCCTGCCCATGTAAATCACATGGGCAAGGCTTCCTCCCTGTCACATCGCCGTGGGATCCGACGAGGGAGGTGAGTATCGGGCGGGAGGGGGATTTGGCGCCGCTGACGTACCCTGTACGTCATCGGGTCTAAGGGAGACCCGAACACAGGACGTACAGGGTACGTCAGCGGTCGGGAAGGGGTTAACCAAACGATTTTCTGGACATTTTTTTTTTTTTTTTTTTTTAACATATTGTTCTGGACACTTTTCTTAACCCCTTTCACGAAGGGCAAACGACGCCTGTCAGGCAAGGGTTAACGATGGCAAGGCATACAGGTATGCCTTGCCACCAGGTGTCGCCACGGGCCTCTAATTTGGCCCGCCCACGCACCGCACATCATTGGCTTCAGGGGGATGACCTGAGTTCAGGCAGTCTCTCTGCAGCCAATGACGTGCAGTAGCTGCAGGAAGGGGCCAAGGCGGCCCATTGAAGAAAGTGGAGTTTACCTGTACGCCCTGCGTCTTCAAGGCCCACCCACTGCATGGACTCAATAGAACGTTATAGAGATACTACAGGGCAAAAAACAGGAGGAGAGGTGGAAAGCAGATGGGTTAAATCCTTTAGGCTAGGGTCAGACGAACGCATTTTTCACGTCTACCAACAAAAAGTGCATTGATGCGTCCGAACGCATTTTTTCACAGAAGACGCGATAGCGGTCATACGATGCGCAATGTCGGCCGTATTTTTTACGGATCCAAACCAGGAAACTTTGGGTATCTGGACGTTATGTTGGCCGGACATGAGCAGCGTCTACCGTCTCCTAATCACGCACAGACGCCGCTATGCGGACGCAGCGCACTCTGTGCATCAGTACTAGCGGTTCGACGTTCTTGCAAAAATGCGTTAGTTTGCCGCTTGCGTTGCGCGGCCAAACTTTCGTGCGGCCGTACTTCGTGTGTGGGCCTGCGTTGGACGTCATTTGCTGCTACCACGGCCGTAATAAAGTGCGGCTAAACGCACATTCGCACTGCGTTTGTCTGACCCCAGCCTTGGAAGTCTCACCAAAATCCAGCAACCCTGCAGGATATTACATACTTCCAGCTCAGCTTATCATGTGACTGAGGGGGGGGGCTAAATGCTTCTGCCAATACAGTGGTTCTTGATGCAGGAAGGCTTGGATACCATTGGATCGGGTTGGTATTTTCCATTATGGAAAACCCGATTGTCTTTTTCTTCTGGGTCTGCGCAGAAACAATCACTTGGGATAAAATGACCAGACCATCAGCACACGAGTAGCTATAAAGCCAGAAATTCAGGAACGCTGTATCATACATAACAGGGCCCCCTTTAAAAGTAAATTTCTTACACACAAGGAAAGTTACCAACATCCTGCCATGTAACAATTCCTGAGGAGCAAAGACCATACCTACTTATATGTCACAATGTAACACTCTAGAGTGCCAAATGGAGCTTAAATCCAAAGAAAAACGCTGTGTTAAATTCCCCAGTGATACAAAAAGGAGAAAAATAGTATTCATAATGGAAATATCACAGAAAGGATCCCACTGCCGTGAGAGGTATCGAATACAAAAGAACAAGTCTTTTATTAATGTAATAGTTTTACCGAAGCACTGGATATGGGGTATGAATGCAGAGTCTTTGTATATGAAATCCAAACAGAAAAAGGTTGGCAATTTGTCCAGTTGCTATATGAAGGCAAAAGAATGGTCTGAATTTCTATCTGAAATTAGATTTATTACATTTTCAGCACCGCATGGTCTTTAGCCCCTTATTTCCCATTACATTGCAACCTACAAAGCCAAACAAAATGCAACAAGAAAAAAAAAAAAAACACACAACATCCGGCTCTCTGCTTTATTATAAAACAGATATAAGAACCTTCACTTTATGTACTGTGATCTATACCAGCAAACCAAATCTCCCGCAGCTGGAGGCCGTGCTGCAAGAACAATTCACAGAGGTAGAAAAGTGGATCAAAAACAACAAACTTTTTTTAAATACTGACAAAACTGTAACAATGCTCTTTGGAACAGCACCTAAACTACACAAATTGCTAAATCCCCATCTATGTGTTGGGACAAAATCAAATGGCATGCTGACCAGTCACTTCTCTCAAATATCTAGGTATGTGCTTGGACCCTAATCTATCCTTTGGCCCCCACATCGAAAAACTCTCATCTAAACTTTACCCCAAACTAGGTGCCCTGTACAGAAACAAATCCTGCCTGAGTCCCGCGGTAAGAAAGCAGATTGTACAGCAAATGCTTATGCCGGCTATTGATTACGGAGATGTAGTGTATGCAGCCGCCCCGCAAACACACCTTCATAAACTTACTACATTGTATAACTCATTCTGCCGCTTTGCGCTACAATGTAACTACATGACCCACCATTGTGACATGTTAAAAGAGCTAAACTGGCCATCGCTGGAATCCAGACGCACCCTTCACCTTTCCAGTCTGGTGTTTAGGAGCATCTCTGGGAAGCTGCCACCCTACCTGAATAGACTGCTTCCCCCAGCAGCTCCCTCATCCTATAACCTCCGATCCAGCCAGGACCAGCACCTTACTTGCTATACCAAAATACAAAAAGACAGTGGCTCGGTCCTCATTTTCCTACAGAGCACCACAATTATGGAATAACCTCCCAGACACCATCAAATCTTCCCCCAGTCTTAAGTCACTCAAAAGCTCCTTACTAATATACCTCAATACAGAATGCACCTGTAAACATGTAACATAATGACTATTTTTCTACATATTTATTTTCTGTTAATCTGTATATTTGTGTTTTTTTTAATATCTTGCATTGTATTACTTTGTATTTCTGTAACTGTAACACTTCAATGTTCTTGAACCCAGGACATACTTGAAAACGAGAGAAATCTCAATGTATCCTTCCTGGTAAAATCCTTTATAAATAAATAAATAAATGTAGAAAGAATATATAAAATCATAGGGTAATATCCTACGCCAAGAACGAATGCGCATTACGATAGACCACTCACATAAGCACCATGAATAACCTCAATTCAGGGTGGCTGAAAACATTCTGATCTGACGGCAGAAGACCGAGACCATGCAATGCGAATGACAAAAATAGTACAGATCATAGATCTATAAAAATAAAACTAATTTATTGCACTCAAAAAAAAATAGTGCTAAAACAACACAGCATAAAATGGAGAGGTCAGCCCAAACCATGGAAGGATATGGTAAGGTATCGTCCTAATCCAGTTCCAAATGGCATAAAGGGTCAACAGTCCAGTGCTCAACACGTTTTGTCCCAATGGGGACTTCATCAGGAGAAGAAATGTTCCATGACCCACCAGTATCATGGGGTGTCTGTTATATAGTACCCTTAATTGGGGAAAATTGTCCAAAGACGCTGTCTGATTGCCCTCCAGGTGTGATCAGCGCCACGCCATGCTGGATCCCACCGCACATGCATCGGCATCCTCCATCCACTCGCTGCAACATAATCTCAGTCTGGCGCTCCGAAATGACGTCACTTATCCTCGGCAATCTCTCAAAGGATCCACGTCACATTAGGAAAGAACCGCACGAAAGGCTGCTAGTTCCAGTCCTCAACGTGAGTTAAGCCTGCATTGACCTTGCCTGAATGTACCAAACGTAGTCTTAAATAAGGACGAAAACCTGGCAGTTTCTATGGAAACCACCCTTGGCCTCATATCGGTACACACATTCATAGTAGAAAGACAAAAACACTAGGGATGCACCGATACGGTACTAGTATCGGTGCTGATACTACCGTTTGCACGAGTATTTGGTACGCGTGCAAATGGCCCGATATCCCCCCCCCCCATACCGGAAGCCAGTGCTGGGCCAGCTTGCCGGTATCCGCGGGGCTGGGGAAGCTGGCCGCGTGCATGAAAAGCACACGGCCAGCGTTCCCCTTGGCAGCTGCAATACTCACCCGCTTCCGGAGGTCCAGGTCGCGCTGCTGTGGCGTGATCACGTGGCCGCCAGCGCTTCTGTGACGCTGCCTCCAGCCGAGAGGCTGCTGGAGGCAGCGTCAGAGAAGCGCCAGTGGCCACGTGATCGCGCCACAGCAGCGCGACCAGGACCTCCGGAAGCTGGTGAGTATTGCAGCTGCGAGAGGGGAACACTGGCCGCGTGCTTTTCATGCACGCGGCCAGCGTTCGATGGGGGCATATCCATGAGAGCTGGGGGAATATATCCGGGCAATATATCCATGAGAGCAAATCCATGAGAGCTGGGGGCAATATATATTCTCAGGGGGGATATATACATGTGAGCTGGGGGCATTTTTATATGGGGGTCTGTTCTTATTGAAAAGCGGTCACATGACATAAAATAAAAGTATCGGTACTCGGTATCAGGGAGTACTTTTTAAAAAGTATCGGTACTCGGTCTTAAGTGGTATCGGTGCATCCCTAAAAAACACATAACATAAAACTGCTGCATGCATGCAGATCCAGAAAATTTGCAAAGATTTGAAAACGCACTAATCGAATGCCCAAAGAACCATAAAATAATGGTGAGAATAAAAGAGATACACCCACCACTCCTAAGAGAACCCCAGAGGGCAAATGAAGACATCCAGGCCCGGTGTTGATTTAATAAAATAAAATCAAAAAGGGGGGCACTTTGGAATAAAAAGGGAAACAGAAAAAGATCGATAGTAATAAAAATCTAGAATTTAAAAAAAAAATTCAAAGAAAAAAAATTTAAAAACAAAAATCACGAAAATATATTAATGTTAATTTTACTTCAAAACAGCAGGCCAATTCAAGGTCTATATTCATTCCTCCTAGTTGTAATGTCCTTAATTTGTGAATACAATAGGTTTCCCTCCTAGACAATAAAATAGACCCGTCCCCTCAATCTCGCTGAACTGGAATACCAATAAATAAAAATTCCCTAATATCAAATGATGTACATGAATTACAATGAACGGGAAGTGAATGGGTTTGGATATTCTTACCTAGGTGTTGCAAAATCCTGCATTTCAATTTCCTAATTGTGCGACCCACATATGATTTTTCACAAGGGCACTGCAGGAGATAGTCCATGAGAAATATTACATGTAACTTGTGATTTGATCTGAAAACATTCCCTTGTTATTAGACTATAAAGCTGCGTGATATTTGAAGGAATATGCCTACATGTCTTACAGTCCCTACATGTTCTAAAGCCATTGACTGTCACCTTCTCAGTGGTTGGAATGAATGGAATACTGGGGGCTAGTTGGTTCTTGAGATTAGTAGCTTTCCTAAAATCAAGTGAAAGTCTGGCCTATTCTCCACCAAGATCCAATTTTGGGGAGTATGCTACCTGACAATGTTTCTGCACAATCTTACCAATTTGGCTGTATTGGGAATTATAATCCATGATAAAAGAATAAACCAAACCTTTTCATGATGGCATCACAATTTTTTTTATACAGTTTGTGGTAAGCCTAGCAAATTTCTAGTTTAAATCATAACTAGGGAATGTCCTGATCTGCCCCCTAGGGAGGGCACTGATCTCTGCATTTTTTGAGACAATCTCATCTACGTTTCCGACTCCCTGCATACTCCCAGCTGACACAGCTGGGAGGAGCACACATTATATTGACAGTTTATTGGTGGAATGCTGACATGTGACCATAGAAGCCCTTCCCACAAAAACACATGACAATGGATCCTCCGCCTTCTCACCATGGTACGCTCATAACTCACCCACCCACCTCCTACTATGGCTATATGTTTCTCTATAGAGACTGATCAACCTGTCCAGATGCAGATCATATGGCATTGGCTGATCCTGAATACCACAAGACTTATCATGGACTCAAAAAAATAAAAATATTGCAAATCGGGACATCCCTATATGTAACCTGAATAGAACTTAGAAAACTATTGTACCCACAGAGGTTACACGGTTCTAGAATAAGGAGTGTGATTCCAGCATCCACTGTTGAAGCCATGTTTTTTTTACCCAAAAATAGTATAAAGAGAAAAGAAAAAGAAAAAAAAAAAAAAACTCCAATGTCATACACTGTTATCTTCCACAACAGAAGCTACAGTGTCTCCACACATTAAGTATCCGCTACGAAATCTGCAGGAACGCACATTGTAACATGTTGCAGTTTAGTATAATGTTCAAAGGGATGCAAATCTTTATATAAATAATTTCAAACAGTTATGCAAATACATCCAGTAAAGGAGATCCTCAGTCAAATCATGATCTAGTCAGTTACACGTGTTTTGTTTTTTTTAATCCCATCAACGAAAGGGGTTTATAATAATAAAAAAAAGGCATAATTCCATATCTACAATATGCAGTATCAGTCCGTGTAGAATATGTCAACACACACTAGAGTAGAGGTCAGCAACCATGGGCCCCCAAATGTTTTTGAACTACATCACTCCTGATGCTCAGCTTCTAGGGTTGGGCAGAGGATCATGGGAAATCTTAATTCCCAAACATTTGGAGGGCAAAGGATGCCGAAGTACTGCCCTAGGGAGAAGGGAAAGAGAAGCAAAGGGGCAAAAAAACAAAAAAAATAATGACACTGTCCAAAAGTTATACATACTATCTTTACCTTAAATGGCCATGCTAGCTACAGTGTATTTATAGTACAGGGACTTTTCTTACAAAGATATAAAATGCACAGGTTTGTTTATATACTGGAAGCGCAGGTTGTTGTTTGTAATTAAGACCCAACACCTGTTCCAAGTCTCATAAATTATTGCAGATTCAGGAGTGTAGATTTGAAGAGAAAAAAAAAAAATTGGAAATGGCACAGTATATAGAATAATAAAAAAAAATGATAATTTTCCATGTAACAATTTTGCCAGTTTGTCTATAGATGAACTTTTCACTTGCACGTTCCATTTATCAAAATGTTGCAAATAAAAAAAATAAAAAAAAAGAAGAAAATACCCCTGAAAACACAATAGCTGTCAAAACTGCTGATAAGAGTGACTCATAGGCCTCCCACAGCAGCTAAACCACAGGCCAAGGAGGAACAGGAGGCCGGTAATGGATGAGGAAGCATAGAGGGAACAAAAGCAAGCAGTATGGTGTTGGTGAAAGGAAAGAAATTAGCAACATTACATTTTCAGCAGAATTTTACAAGCTTGTAAACTTAAGACACATGAAGCAGTAAAAAGGAAAAGGTATTTGAACACCTAAAGCAATGTTTATTGTAACACAGTGTAGAATTAGCTTCCCAACTACAGAAGACTAAAAGTCGTGTCGAGAAAAAGAAAAAAAAATATATCAAGAAGCACCATGCTCCAATTTCCTTCCATGAATGGGTTTAAAACCTACACTTGACAAATTCAGTAGGCAGGTAGTCCGGGCCTCCCATTATTTCACTAATGGCTATTAAATCTCTTCTTAGGTCAGGGATCAGCAACATTAGCCCTCTGGATGTTTTAAAACTACGCCCATGATGATCTCCCAAATATCTGGAGGGCCAAGGTTGCTGAAACCAGCCTTAGAAGCGATAGATTTGTGCACATAACTTTTCATAGACCACAAGAATGTGTAGTTGGCCACTAGTTCTTCTTACAGACTCCCAGTATTAAACACTTTTAAGCTCCAGCTTGACATGGGATGGCAATCTAGGCATTGCACCAGAATTGATCAGCTCAGTACTGGTCACTAAGATGACATTTTTGTTTGCTATTTGCGACTACACCTTTAGCTGTACGGAGTAACGCCTTACGCTATACCACTAAAATTGCATGGATCAAGATTCCAAGTGCCTAGGTCTGTCCTGGCAAATATCTCAAATGGTCCACTATCTTACACAGATTGAGACTTCCAACAGGCTGCTTCGGCCCCTAGATTTCAAGTTCTAGCTTGTAAAGGAAGAATTCAAATACAACATTTTGGAAGTGGCAGAACTAAGCAACCGTGTTCCTACACTGAACTCGAAACGCCCCCACCCCCTCTATTTGCAACTGTGACAATTTCTCATTCCGCACTTACATACGTTGGCCCCTACGGATTGGGCCAACTCCATTAAAAAGGCTTTCCTACTTGTTGCAAATAGGTCACTTGTTGCAAACGCCCTCTACCTCTCATAGCTATGCCCTTTTACAAGCGTCTATCCCCACCAGTCACCCCTGGAAAACGATTACCAAATAGCTCTGTTTTCTGAACCCTTACTCAAGACCTACATCACATCCACAAATCAATTCCCAAAAAATTAATCACCCTCAACAAATTAAATCGGGAAATGTTTTATAAAATGCAAGCGTATATGGCGCCCATTTGAATGCCAATGCCCAGTTTCTGATACCCGCTGTCTTACAGGTCAGCAACTCTCTACGGATTTGTGACACCTCCTATAGGTCTTGCGCTTTCATTTAATGGTTTCAGGACTCAGTCCAACGGTTTGGCTCTTCAGTCTTGCGATTCCCAACAATGCTGCATGGGCTATTTTTAATTCTCGTCCAGCCACCCCTACACAACCCATTTTCAAACCACACAGATTTTGGCTAGGCTTGTTGGCTGCCAGAGGCAAAAAAAGCCACATTGCCGCAATGGATATCTCCCACATCTCCTTCATGTCACATTGTTTACGACAGGATTTATTCTATAATTTTTAAACGATTGGGTAGAGGCCACTCTATATCAGGAAGACTAAACCAAAGAGGTTTTAATTAACTGGTCCCCCTTATCTGGGTGTTACCAACTGATACTCGTGTCGGTGAAATCTACATTTCTTTATTTACCTTTGTATGCCATGTAGATGCTACAAGGAACCTCGCCGAACCTCCAGAACCTGCCCTCACTCAATTCCTAAATCTATGCCAATTTTCTTCTGGGACATTTGGTCTGGCCATTTTTTATAGGCACTACGTCCATGCTGTTCTATTTCATTACGTTAGTCAGGTTGACACCCCCCTTTTCGGCTAGGGTCAGTCGAAAGCAGTTTTAACGTGCGTTTAGACGCACGAAATCACGGCCGTGCTAGCAGCAAATGACGTCCAATGCCGGGGAACACACGAAGTACGGCCGCACGAAAGTTCGTCCGCGCAACGCAAGTGGCAAACGGACGCATTTTTTCTAGAACGTCAAACCGCTAGTACGGACGTACAGAGTGCGCTGCGTCCGCTAGAGGCGTGTGTGCGTGATTGGGAGACGTCAGACGCTGCTAATGTCCGGCCAACATGACGTCCAGACACAAAAAGTGTTTTATTGATGATCCGTACAAAATCACAGACGAAAAGGCGCATCGTATGACCGCTATCGCGTATTCTGTGAAAAAAATGCGTCCATTTGTTCGAACGCACTTTTTCACAGACAACGCGAAAAATGTGTTAGTCTGACCCTAGCCTTCATGTGGTGTTGACATATTCTAGATTGCGGCTCCAGTCTAACCGCTGTTACTACTCTGTAAAGTGTATAGTATACGTTTCATTGTTTGATATGTGATGCTGTACTTTTATTTGTTCTGTGCCTGATTCATTAACTTGATTTTTTTTTTAAAACATTACATTTTAGGTAGTATGTCCACCATATCCCTACACAACCTTTTATTCGTTCAGTTGTAATACCAATTTTGCAGACACTTGTGAATTTCAGCAAAGGAAGTCCCAATAAAATTTCTCTGAAACAATACCCTGCATAAAACACTTCCTACCAAAGAATACAAGCATTTGAAACTTGGTTGGTGCTGATAAAATAGCTGAGCTCTGTGCCAGTTAGGCAGAGCGGTGCTTTGACACTTAAAATGTCCATGTTGTATTTAGGGGATACACACACACACTTTGGACAGAAGCCCTTAAACATTGTAAGAGTTTGGATCTTATAGTAACTTCTCCATCCTAACTATTTACACAGTGAACGTGCCTGTTTTATGCTTTGACAAAACAGGAAAATGTTGAGAATTAATCATTTTGCTGTTTACCAAACAGAATGTAATTTTCTTTGGATATGTACACTCTCAACACACATGCACTTCGCTCAGTGCCTCACATTACCCAATGCTCTAACCCAAGTTCTGCTTTTCACAGATATAAGATGTGCTACAATGGCTCTAATGCTTCGCTTTGTCTGCAGTGGGAGTACAAGGTTGGTCGACCACTGGATGCATAGTGTACACCAGATCACACGACCAAGTCTAATCTACTGGAGGAGACTGTACTTTAAAATTTAACCCCTGCATGAACAGGTCTCAGAGCAACAGAACCTACCATAAACTATGTTTTACAGTTACAGGCATTTATAAAACGCCAACAAGTTCCCTAGCGCTGTACAATTGGAGAGACAGAATAACAAATATACAGCATCTCACAGAAGGGAGTACACCCCTCACATTCTAGTAAATAATTTTATTATACCTTTTCAAGTGGCAACACTGAAGAAATGACACTTTGCTAAAACGTAAAGTGTACAGCTTGTATAACGGTGTAAATTTGCTTCCCCTCAAAATAACTCACACAGCCATTATTGACTAAACTGCTGCCAACAAAAGTGAGTAGACGCCCAAGTGAAAATGCCCAAATTGGGCCCAAAGTGTCACTCATTATTTAGTGTGGCCATCTTTATTTTCCAGAATTACCTTAACCCTCTTCGGCATGGAGTTCACCAGAGCTTCACAGGTTGCCATTGGGATGCTCTTCCACTCCTCCGTGATGACATCATGGAGCTGGTGGATGGTAGAGACCTTGCGCTCCTCCACCTTCCGTTTGAGGATGCACCACAGATGCTCAATAGGGTGTAGGTCTGGAGACATGCTTAGCCAGTCCATCACCTTTAGGCTAGGGTCAGACGAGCGTGACTTCTACGGACTGTATGTCCGTGCACACGGACGTACGTCAGTACAGAAGACGCAGTAGTGGCCACAGAGTCCGTTTATTCACTGACGTATATTTTGACGGATGTAGGAGGGAAAATAAAATAAAAAGCAAAACCATTTTGTCCGTGAAAAATGCTGGACGTATAAATGCAGTCCGTCTGACCACGTTCCATCACTCACACACAAAGCTATGCAGACGTTGCGGACGCAGCGCACTTTGTGCGGCCGTCCTAGTGGTTGTACGTTCTTGCCTGCCTTGCGTCCGTGGCCGTTGTGCGTCCGCAGTTCAGTACAGACGTACTTGATGTAACGAGCTCCGATGGGCTGTCATTCTATCACGGACGTACTTTTAGGCGCAATCACAGACGTGAACACTACGCCCGTCTGACACCAGCCATACCCTCAGCTTCTTTAGCATGGCAGTGGTCGTCTTGGAGGTGTGTTTGGGGTCGTTATGTTGGAATACTGCCCTGTGGCCCAGTCTCCGAAGGGAGAGGATTATGCTCGGCTTCAGTATGTCAAAGTACATGTTTGCATTCATTTTTCCTTCAAACGAACTGTAGTGCACCAGTGCCGGCAGCACTCATGCAGCCCCAGACCATGACACTCCCACCACCAGGCTTGATTGTAGGCAAGACACTTGTCTTTGTACTCCTCACCTGGTTGCTGTCACACACGCTTGACATCTGAACCAAATAAGTTTATCTTGGTCTCATCAGGCCACAGTACATGTTTCCAGTAATCCATGTCCTTTGCTTGCTTGTCTTCAGCAAACGGTTTGCGGGCTTTCTTGTGCATCATCTTTAGGAGAGGCTTCCTTCTGGGACGACAGCTATGCAGACTAATTTGATGCAGTGTGTGGCATATGGTCTGAGCACTGAGAGGCTGACCCCCCCCCCACCCCTTCAACCTCTGCAGCAATGCTGGCAGCACTCATACATCTATTTCCCCAAAGACAACCTCCGGATATGACGCGTGCACGTGTACTCAACTTCTTTGGTCAACCATGTCGAGGCCTGTTCCGAGTGGAACTTGTCCTGTTAAACTGCTGAATGGTCTTGGCCACCATGCTGCAGCTCCATTTTAGGGTCTTGGCAATCTTCTTATAGCATAGGCCATCTTTATGTAGAGCAACAATTCTTTTTTTTTTTTTTTTAAGATCCTGATAGAGTTTGCCATGACGAGTCACATGACCCCAGGGAGGGAAAATTAATAATTGGGCACAATTTGGACATTTTTCTCTTAGGGGCACTTTTTTCCACTTTTGTTGTCTGTGGTATAGAAATTAATGGATGTGTGTGGAGCTATTTGAGACGACAGAAAATTGACACAGTTATACAAGCTGTACACTCACTACTTTACATTGTAGCCAAGGGTCATTTCTTCAGTGTTGCCACATGAAAAGGTATAATAAAATATTCACAAAAATGTGAGGGGTGTGCTCACTTCTGAGAGATACTGTACATGCAAGCTAAACTCACAGAACAGTAGGAGAGAGAACACCCTGTTAAAGCCTCTTCGATTGTACGCTCTAACTTATTTGTGTACATAGTATATATCTGTGGGTGTGTTGAGTATAGTGGCAACTGGCCCAGGCAACATGACAAAACAGAAAATACCATTCGAATTGAAGCAGTTGAAATCCTGCTGAAGTTGTATGAACGTAGTTGGATACCATTGACGCTTTCCAACCTTTCCTGTGTGTGTGTGGGGGGGGGGGGGGAGGAATTAGTCAGACCTATACAGCGGGCTATGCACGACCAGTTAGGCTAATGTCAGACTAACGCATTCTGAGCACACTGTGCTCCATGCACAACTGACTTACGTTCTGGCTGATGATACTGTAGACACCACCTAGTCCGTTTTTTTTTTTTTGACTGATGGAGATGGGAAATTAAATATGTGAAATTAAAATAAATTGATACATGATATGAAAAACCATTTTGTCTGACAAAAATGCAGTCAGTCTGACTACGTTCCATCACTCACTCACAAAGCTACGCGGACGTGGCGTCAGTCCTAGCGGTTTGACATTCTTGCCTAAATTGCGTCCGGTGCCACGTGCGTTCGCACTTCGCGTGTGGGGGTGGGGGTGGGGGGGGGGTGTCTTGATTATAATTTTATGCTACGACGGACGGGATCACTGCGTTCGTCTGACACGGGCCTGAGTCGAACGGTATAAATGATGCCCCTTCTCACACCCCAACTACCAAAAGGTGCAGTAAATTTCATGACTGTATAGTTAGTGTTTCTTTGTTCCTTGTTCTTGAATTTTACAAATTCAACACGTCCCACATTATTTACATTGTGTTCTTCCCGAATTTACCTGCTTACACCACAGATACCATGACTCCTACAGTTAGTATTCTTAATGCTTTTTGTTTTTTCTTCTAATATTCCCGATCTACATAGGCTTCATTTTCCCTAGAGTTGCCACCATATCTTATTCCCCTTGCAGGGAATTGGTCATGACAACAGATTAACATAGAAAGAGATAATTAATCGCAGGTCATAAAACCACTTTTTGGGACAAATGCCCACCACATATGAAGACTGGAACACACACGCACACACCCTTGCAGTACAAGCAAGAATGACCAGATGGATGCTGACATAACAGGGTGAAGGAACCACAAGAAAAGAATTTGTAGCCCCTCAATACGTGGAAAATATATTATCTCGAACTCTGGCCCCCCCAGATGTTTCTGAACTCCCCCCACCATATGATTCTCTGGCCATCTATTGCAAAGAATTGTAGGCAAGAAACATCTGGGGGGGACAGAGATGGATATCTATTGCAAGGATCTCAAATAGTGTAGATTTGGTAAACCACGTTAGTCCAGACGCCAAAATCACCAGAGTATAGCAGTCGTAGGGATACCTTTTTTATTTGACTAATATTTTAGACACATACGCCATCAAGTACTTGTATTTAAATCTGTTTGCACAAAACCTCAGTTTCGCCTGCATTTTGTAACTGTGTGTGTGCTTTTATTTAATTCCAAACCCATCAAGTAATGAAGTGGTTAATAATCTCCACTCACCATGCACTGCTTCCTGGCCATTTCCCATAGGCTGTTCTCAGCAGCAATTAAATGCAGGTCACCAAGTAGCTAGCTGAGTGCATTGACATCATAGCCACTGCCTACTGAGGATTCCTCTCCCCTCAGACATCTTTTATTTAATATGCTGAGAATTAACGCTGCCCTGTACGGCTGGCAACAGCAAATAGTGGAATACGGAAGAAATAAAAAGCATCCAGAAAAAAAAATGTGGACGCTTGTCCATTAAAATCTGAAATGTGAGGTGTAAGGGGGCTTCTATATGCCATGTGAGAAATTCAGTCATTTACTTGGGAATGTGCATACCAAGTAGTCGCACAACCACAACTTAATTTGGACTAAAGTCATAAGTATTTATTTTTGTGAGGGCCACACCCGAAAACAGTTTTTCTGCCTCACTTGGAAGCGCAACCACATGGCTAATTGAAAGCACACTGGCATTATATACAGAGCAATGGCAATTAATGTGCTATAGACATGGACCCATTCCTCTGTAAACCTTTAAAACCGTTAATCACTGGCCACCAGAGCACCCTTAGCATTATGATTTACTAGAAAAACAAATCTAAAAAAAGGATCAAAACACTATTATGCATCTCCTTAACATGGAAACCCAAATGTACTCTATTCATAGGCCAGTAGTAAACAAAAAAAAATTCCAAAAGAAAGCTGAATGGCAGACAAGAACAAATGAACGTGAAACCCAAGTAAATGAGTAACAGACAAGCACATTTTGAATGCTTTTCTCAAATTTGAACCAAATTCTGTTTAGGCAAAAAGAGAAATATGGGTAACAGACACAATGGCTAAGATAGTAAATAAGCCCCGTCGCTGAAAGCACCCAGATGTAGTTAACTACACCAGATATCAACGAGAGGAAAAAAAGACGGATGCTCAGCGCTCACAAAACATATACACATACATATACATATACATATATATAAAATATTCGTACATACATAAACAGTAGATGTTCTGTGAATGTGACGGTTCGGATATCTAGAGTACAGAATCGTCCGTAGGATAGTCCATAGAATATTCCTAGGAGAAAAAAGGAGTATACAATAGTGAAGTCCAGCAATCACAAAAATGTTTTAGAAAAGAAGGGATAGAACCCACTCACACTTTCCTGAGACTCACTAGACTCGATGACTTTGCCTGCGGGTGTTTCAATTGGCTCACCCAATAGCCCTCCACGATACACTGACCAGACTGCTCTGATGTTCTTGGGAGTCCCAAGTGGTTCACAGGTCTGGAGAGGAGCTCTTGCAGGGACCAAACCTGTGTCTCCACAGTTATAGAGCAGTGATGTTACCTCTACTCCATCCAGCCAGCCAGTATTTCTATATAAAGAACCACTTGGGACTCCCAAGAATATCGGAGCAGTCTGGTCAGTGTATCGTGGAGGGCTATTGGGTGAGCCAATTGAAACACCCGCAGGCAAAGTCATCGAGTCTAGTGAGTCTCAGGAAAGTGTGAGTGGGTTCTATCCCTTCTTTTCTAAAACATTTTTGTGATTGCTGGACTTCACTATTGTATACTCCTTTTTTTCTCCTAGGAATATTCCATGGACTATCCTACGGACGATTCTGTACTCTAGATATCCGAACCGTCACATTCACAGAACATCTACCGATGTGTAATATATATTTTTACACAATTTATTTACATTTGTCAGCACGTGAGCGCTGAGCATCCGTCTTTTTTCCGCTGTTAAATTCTGTTTAGGATTAGCAATTTGCTTGCGACTTCTTTTTACTTTCAAATCTAATAAGCAATCCCCAATACCAGTGGCCTGATGCATCCAAAAAAGATTGAGAAACAAAAAACAGTCTATTTCACCCCGTAGAATACAAGATAGTATAAAAAAAAATAAAAAAATTTGCAGACTAGAAGAACACATTAGGACACCCCCGTGAGGCACAACTATCCATTGATCGAAACAAACCTTTGACCAGTAAGCAAGGCATTACTAAAATGTAGCTTGAGCACGATTAAAAATTTGAGCTGAAGATATCACTGGCCTCGCAGGCAGATAGAACAGCCAACATTAAGTGCCAGAGTCGTTTCTTATTCACCTTTTACTAGCCATGAATATCAATGAAGTGGTCAATATAGTGATGGGCCGAACACCCCCGTATTTGAACATTTGAAAAAGTTTGACCTCGAACGTTTGAATTTTAGAGTGCCCTCCAAGACGGCATATATGCCATGTATGGGGGTCTGGGTAGTGCCCTGGGGGACAGGAAACAAGGACAAAATGTTAAGAAAAAAAAAAAGTTTTTAAAGGAACAGTGATTTTTCCATGACATAAAGGTTAAGAATAAAAACGAAAAATTCCTTCAAATAGCGTGCCTAGGAGGTCCCCATAACCTGCCCGTGAAGTGGCAGGAGACGTTTAAGGACACGCAGAACAAGTTTAGTGATTTGGCTAAATTATGGTGAAACTTAGGTGCATTAAAATTGGACCTTTGGTGCCAGCTAGTGCCTTCACACCATAACCCCTCTGAGGTATTGTGGAAGAGTGCAGTGGTGGAGGTTTTGGGAATGCAGAAGAGATCCCCGATCTATTCAGTTACATCAGCATCTGGGGAGTGATAGCTGCTGATCCAGGACTGATTCATTTTATAAATGTCAGCCGGTCTACAGAGTCAGTGACAGACGCACTCTTTTGTCTGTGACAAAACCTCCAGCAGCACTGAACGCACGCTGGATGAAGGGCAACCTAGTAGCTGCATAGCATATTGGCTAAATTCTGGCCAGTGAACCAATCTCAACACCCAGTAAGCCAGTGGATCATCTGCTGTAAAGGTATCCAGGTCTGCCCTTGCCCCTAGGTAGTCCTGCACCATATGGTGAATACGCTGGCAATGGGTGCCTACATTTGACATCCCTGGGCGTCGTGGACTAAAAAAAAATTGCAAAAGGCACCAGTCAAGCGGCCCCCTTCACTTCTCTTCATCTGATCAACCGCAGCCTCAGAAGCACCTGTGTCATCACTTGGTAACCTACCAGTGCCTGGAAAGGTGTTACACAAGTGTCGCTTTAGAGCGTCCTCAAGACACAGATTCAAATTCCCAGAACTCTGGTATAACTCAGTGATACACCCTGATATGCAACAATCTCCTCTCTGATTCACTCCTGCAACAAACACACGCTGAGGCTGCGGTGAAGCCTTATATAGTGTGCTGCGGGACTTAAATCTGTGAGCCCATGATTGAGCCCTGATTGGAACAGTCTTGCACCTAACCTGTGGTCAGGTGCAAGGCTGTAGCCAATTACAAGCTTCAGGCCAGTGGAAAAGTGCATTCTGGTCCATTGTGGGCGAACACACGACGAACACGCGGAAATGTTTGCTGTTCGACGAACGGTCAAATGGTCAATGTTCGATGCAAACTCATGTTCGCATCGAACTGCCAGCCCATCCCTAGTCATCAATATCATTTTGGCAAAATAGAAAAGGTGTGTCATCTTAAAAATGGTATGGTGTTCAAGGGTGTCGGGACAAAAGATGGGGAAAAAAGGTCACATCTTTGCAAAAACCACCACAGGAGTCAATTGTTAGAAACTACAAATAAAAGGGACACAACCACTTACATAAGTTGTAAGTAAATGACTTGTGCATTACAAACAAAACCACCTGCTGCGGTTTTCAGCTTTGAAGTAAATAGAAGTCCTGTTTCTTTGTCAATTTACATTGGGGGGGGGTTCCTATAATGTAACATTTACCAAAATCTTTACTGCTGTGGTTTATTGTTTACAGCAGGGGTTCTCAACCCTTGTTACCTCCGGCTGACCATGTTTGCCACCCACAAAAGGTTTCTCCGCTGCGACCATGCTCTCGCAAGAACTTGCAGGGTTTGCAAGATCGTAACCCCAGCGGAGCAAACATTGACGGCAGCAAACCTGGCCTGGCAGAATGGCATAAATGCATTCTGCCAGCCCCTACCCCAGTGTCTGTATATGAGGTGTGGAATGTGAATAAATAAATATAGATATAATCACACACGTATCTGAAGTCTGAGGTGTCTGGGTATACATGTATACACAGCAGAGGCAATACGGTCTCTTCACTCTCCTCCTCCCTCTCCACTCTGACCCCACCCTCTCTGTTAGGGATTAATTAGCTGTTAAAACACACAAAATTACTTTTGAGAAAGGGATACTCAGGAGTTTCTTTTACAACTCAAGGGATACTTCTCCAGGTGAGTTGGTGACTAACCCATAGACGGTGTTCTGTGGCCAAAGCCACACAGCAAGTGAGGTAAATGTGTGTGTGTAGGGAGGGGGGTGGCGCATCAAAAGCGTCACAAAAAAAATGGATGCATCCAGTGACAGTAAAATATTTTCTTAGTTAAACAAGCACATGCAAGATATCAGTATCATAAAACAAATTAAGAACATTTCATTTTTTGGTGCAAGTGGCCGTTTGAAAAGAGAAAATACACACACACACGCAGTACAGAATACATGACAAACACATCTGAAGAAGTTAAAATACCTAACTTTGGTTTCAAATGTTGGGGTCAAGTTAAAAGAGAATTGTATATAAAAAAAATATCGGCACATAACCTACTTCACCCCATGAAATTAGTGGACAGGTTTATAGTCCACTTCTTTGTTGAAAGCACTGCTTGGAATTTATGGCAATTAGAATGTATGTGTGCTAAAAGACCGAAAAACAGGGGGGGGGGGGAATTCACTAAAATAAAAAGGTGTGTTTGGATCTATTGAGCTGGGATTATTGCATTTTGCCTCTAATAAAATTATAATTTTCATTCTACTCCATCAATAGACATCTGAGAGAGTTCAGAGAAGGGCTACTAAAATGGTGTACGGTTTGAAGGAGAAAAGTTATCAGGAAAGGCTTAATGATCTTAACATGTACAGCTTGGAAAAAAGACGAGACAGAGGAGATATGATAGAAACATTTAAATACGTAAAGGGAATCCACAAGGTAGAGGAAGGGAGTATATTTAAAAGGAAACAAAATAGCAAAACAAGAGGACATAGTCTTAGATTAGAGGGGCAAAGGTTTAAAAGTAACATCAGGAAGCATTATTTTACTGAGCGGGTGGTGGATACATGGAACATTCTTCCAGTAGAAGTGGTAGAGGCCAAAACAGTAATTGAATTTAAGCAGGCATGGGATAGGCATAAGGCTATCCTAAACAAAAGATAAATCCAGGTAAAGTATCCATGTAATTGGGCAGACTAGATGGGCCGAAAGGTTCTTATCTGCCGACATTTTCTATGTTTCTAATAGAGACCATAATCCAGTTGCTTTTCTTCAGAGCTAGGTTTTGAAATGATATTTGCAAACAGTATTAAAGTGCACGTCATGCTCACCTGCTGGGCATCGCCATTGTCCGTATCCTATTGGGTGGCTTTCTGGGAACTCACCCAATGGGGAATATTGACTGCCCTGATTATTGTGCCAATGCTATCTACCAATGCTTGTTGCAGTTCCAAGATGAGTTTTTCAATTGAACTGCATATCTAAATTCTTACATATCATAGCTTTAACAACATTTTACAAAACCCACCTTGTCATCCCATATATTGCACAACGGCCCTTTAAAATGAGTGTTTACAATCCAGGCACCCGGAATTGAAAACTACCAGGCTTCCATAGCTTGCTTGACGTTTCAGAGTGAATGCTATGTCACTCCTAGAAAATATGTTATTTAGAGCATACATATAAACAGGAGCTATGGGCATGAGCAAACTGTCTCAAATCATTGAGTCCATGGGGAGTACAAAAATGGCACCTCACCTCTAAGCAAACCCTTAAAATACACTGAACGGGAATGTTACACATACTGCAGCGAAGAACATAAAGAATATTAACAGCAGACATCACTGCAAGATGCAGACATTACGTGCTCAACCAGCTGCCTTTAAACCCTGCCTCTTCATCCTGTTACACATGGCCTCTTCCTCCCACCAGGCAGCATCTGTTGAAGTGCGTGATGAAGAAACACAGATCCCAGATATTCATTATGATCCCTGCCATGTCACCAGGTATGAGCAGTGTGTTATGCATATTTAGGTTGGAAAACGGGATCAAACTGTGGAAAGATGTACTACATGCAATATGAGCGTCATGTGGTTGATGTATGTGTTAAGGATTTGTTGTGGCTGCTGTAATGTGCATGGTTTATCATGCCAGTGCAATATGCATGTGGTTTTTGTGCAAGACTGGCACTAGACCAGTGTTCTGGGTCACAGGTTCTGCTTGTTAAAGGAAAGTGCTCCCCTGCAGTATGTAGCAAGTGTACGGTGCCAGAAGGATATCAGTTTACTAACGAACACAATGGGACTTACCGCCTACAGCAGGGGCCAGCAACCTTGGCCCTCCAGATGTTTTGGAAATAACCCCCCCCCCCATGAGGCTCAACCTAAATGAGTATCTCAGCATTATGGAACAGGTAGTTTCAAACACCATGTGGGCCAAGGTTGCCCATCCCTGTCCTACAGCATATGCACGGTGCATACGGCAAGGGAACACTTATGGACCTTTTAATACCAGCTAAAACGTAGCAAATCTGGCAACCCTAAATGACAATGAATGTTACATGGGAGTAGCCACACAAGTATGTGAGAAATGTGCACAAATTGTGATATGCGACGTAAAACATACAAACTGTATTGCACTAAAAATTACAATTCAGGTTTAGTTCCTCTTTATTTGTAAAGAATAGAGAATCCTATAAAATTAGAGATATATATATATATATATCTCACCTGCAAAACACAAAATAAACAGATACGTCTGCAGCTTCTACATCACTAATTTACAAATGATCCTGATTCCATATTACACTTTCTTGGGTCCTAGATACTTGACTGTTCGAATGTAGCAAGGAGCAGAAATGCAACACCAGCAGAAACACAATTAGAATTGGCATTTGTAGTTGCCAATTCCCATGCAATCAGGCATGCCAGATTATTTTAGTAAGTATTGCTTCATACGGTTACTTTCCTAAAAATCTACATAGAAATATATATATATATTAGCAATGCATTGTTATTTACAGCAAATTTTTAAGCACATCCATTATAAGCGAACTACAAAAGAAATAACGGCAATCTTTAAAAGTATGCGCTCTATTATTAACAGTCACACAAATTGTGTAACTGTCTAAGGCCCCATTCACACTGTGCGATTTGAAAATCGCGCGACTTTCCGCGCGATTTTCATATTCGTGACATGCTGCGATAATGTCACGCGACACGGTTTTGTGCGATTTTTGCAAAGCACCACCAATACAAAATCGCAGATAGCACAAAAAGGGTCATGTACCTGCGACATCGCGCGGCAAGATGTAAACAGCTCCATTGAAATGCATTGGAGAAGCTACACAGCGCGACGTTGCGGCAAAATCCGCACGATAAATCGCAGTGTGAACAGGGCCTAATAGTTGAGAAATCAGTAACTACTTAGAACTTCCAGAAAAATCTAATACAAGGAATGTGTTTGTTGTAACAAGGTGTAAACTGTCAAAAATGTTAAAGTTAGTTACTTTGTTACTTGTTGAAGTAGTAGGTAGTTGAACCATACACTACTATTTTCATGGACATTGAGGTTTTGAGCATTTAGCAGGTACTGTGTTGACAAAGTACAACCTTGACTGAACATCGAAAAAAACTTAAATCCAAACACAAGCCTAACCAAACGTTAGGATTATTCCACTGAATTCTGAAAATTGGGAGTGCAGAGATAGGGAACTTCCATTATAACCTCTTACTCTAGGAAGGTAAAAGCTGTTCTACACCTTTTAAAAGAGCCAATCCTTGCATATCACACTTGCCTACAGGTGCAGCAATCTGAGGTGTAATCAGAGCTCCCGATGTTCTGTCAGATGAGATCAAAAGAGTTGGCTTATAGGACACAGATTATGGTGTTCCCAACCTGCTTTTTTTCCATTTTCAGATCTGTTTTTCTTAACTGCGCAAGTATACATCGTCGCCTAGCTGGGATAAATCGTCCGAGCGGTCTAGGCATGCTCCTGTGCACATGAGAGAGAGGGGATACTTCGGTGTAGCACAGGAAATCACAGGAGCAGGACACCATGACACCTGGACTAATTCCCTTTACTCCTACACACAGATTCAGTTGCACATGTGTCATCTTTATAAAAAGGCTTTAGAAAGTAATAACGTATTGCGAAAAAGTAAATGTAACTCATGTGTTTTATATGGTTCCATTTATGACCAGCGAATGGATCCAAGGAAACCAAGTGACAGCTTTGAATGATAAACGAAGCTACTCCTAACATGTATATTTTTTCCAGAATTTCCTAGGTTTCTTAAAATTAAAATCTCAGAGAGGAGCCTCCTTGAAAACATTAAAGGAACACTCAAAAAAAAAAAAAATCACCCCCCCTTTTTGTATCCTAACCTATCCCCTTAATAAAACCTTCGTTTTTATTTTTTTTATTGTAACTGTAGTACTTACCCTAAAATCCTCTTCTTTCCAGCGGCGTTTTTTTTTTTATTCTCACCTCCCTCCTCTTCCGCTCCCGTCCTCCTTCTTGGCTTCTGGTTTACGTGAGAAGCGCGCCTCTCACATAAGCCAGCCAATCAGCAGGCTTCCTCCCGGCTCCCTCTGAGGATTAGTGTTGCGCCCAAGAGGATGCGCACAACACTAACCCTGAGAGGGAGCCGCCAGCTTCTGCGGTGAGTTGGAGACGTCATCGCGCTGAAAGCACGATGACGTCTCCTACTCGGCAAAAGTTGGCAGTAGCGGGAAATCTGATTCCCGCTCTGCTGACTAACAGCTGGGAGGGCGGAGTAAACTTCTCCGCCTCTCTCAGCATTTTCAACTGATCGGCTGAGCGGAGGGAGGGGAGACAGAGGGCGGCATACTCCGGGCATCATGACCACCTAAAATAGCTTAGGTGGTCATGTTGCTTAGAGTTTCCCTTTAATGGCTCCTATGAGACTTGTTTGGAGAGGAGGAGACAAAAATAGCAAATTCATGCTTTGCATCAATTGCACTGGATGTGCATTTTCAGACAGCACTTGCAGTGACTCGTAACAGTTTAAAAATCCTACTATGACAAGCGTGACAGACACACCTAAGAAAAAAAATGACGACAAATGTTTATAGAATGCTTATTTTTAGACTCCAAGTAAAACCTTGAAAACAGAAAATTGGGTGAAATTAGCACAGCAGTATCAACACTGGGGGGGGGGGTGGAATGATTTTATAGTCAGTGGCCATAACTAGTCTCAATACACAGCTATTCCAATTTATGCAAACCATTGTTTGTACTGATCATACATTAAAAGAACAAAATAAAAGCAAACTATACTCCCATTCCTGGCAAGTTGGTATTTGCAGCACCTGCAGACCACCACCAGGACAGGAAAAAACTAAACTGAGAATTTAAAGAATAAGCAGATGGTAAGTGGCTGAATAAACCATTTTTTTCTTCAGCGAAGATGAATGGGAAAAGCCAAAGATGGAAGATGCATGAAGGCTTACAGTATCTAATTCTCTGAACAAGAAGCTGTAGACAGATTCGTGGAGCAGTCTGGGTACACACATGAAGCCAGTAGCTTAGGTTAGGCTAGGGTCAGACGAACGCATTTTTTCGCATTGTCCGTGAGAAAGTGCGTTCGAACAAAGGGACGTATTTTTTCACGGAATACGCGATAGCGTTCATACGATGCGCATTGTCGGCCGTGATTTTGTACGGATCATCAATAAAACCCTTTGTGTCTGGACGTTATGTAGGCCGGACATTAGCAGCGTCTGACATCTCCTAATCACGCCGCTAGCGGACGCAGCGCACTCTGTACATCAGTAATAGCGGTTTCACGTTCTTGAAAAAATGCATTTGTTTGCCGCTTGCGTTGCCCGGCCGAACTTTCGTGCAGCTGTACTTCATATATTGCCCGTCATTTGCTGCTACTACGGCCGTGATAAAGTGCGGCTGCACGCGCGTTCGCCTGACCCCAGCCTTACTTTGCAGACCTGTAGTGGGAGTGAAGAACATGTATGGCATATGCACAACATTTAAGGGTACTCTAGCCACCGTGACCAAAGTGAGGGAGTGGAGGTGTACAGGCAGATTTTAATCAGCCTCCCAAAGCAGAGGGGCTTCCCTCTACCTGGAAGTGGAGCTGGGCAATTCCTAACTTGGCACAATTAAATCAAGGTTGAGCTTGACCTCGCATTTACTTTTGCAGGAAAAACAAACAAAAAGGATCTGTATTTTTTTTTAGAATTGACAGAGCATCCATCCAAGCATCAAAAGACAAAAGCTTTGCCCTGCTGATTACTCTGTAAATAAAAGTATCCAGTTCCCTCGGTATCTGGAAATCATAAATCCGGTACTACCTAGAAGGCTATCAATCAGCTCACCCGCATACAACCTTCCTAGGCTATAATCCAGACTGCGCAGCAGATCGGCCAATGTATTTGCTTTAAGACTAGCGTCAGACGAATGAACGCAGTGATCACGTCTGTGTTGCCACACAGTTTAACGTCCGTGGTAGCATAGAATCATGACCAATAGAGACCCACACACGAAGTATGTGCGCACGCACCACACAGGTGGCAACGGACGGCATTTAGGCCTCAACGTAAAAGCGCAGCGACGGATGCCCGAGTGTGCCACGTCCGCGTAGCGGTGACGTCAAACACAGCGCATTTGCAACGTCCATCACGTTGACGCTCAGTACCTGTCATTTAATTATAATTAATTTTGATTCCCAGGTTTCCCTTTTTTGTTCTACATCTGTTCAAAATAAAAAAAATAAAAAAAAAAAAAAAAAGACCATGTAGTGTCTACAGTATCTTCTGTCAGTACGTCCGTCCGTCCATCATGCACGCAGAGTGCGCTCAGGCTAATGTCAGACGAACGCAGTCTAAGAGGCAGTCTACTGGCTGAGCACTCCGTGCAGCTCACAGCGTATGTAGCTATTCTTAAAGAGCACCATGATAGTATAATAATACATTTCCAATGACAAGGTCTAACAGTGATCGGCAAGATTAAAGACCTTTGGTTTTCTCCCATAATTTCAATTTAGAGTACAACTTTAAGAGCTTTATGGGCACAGGCATAAACCCATGACCAAGAGCTCTGAAAATATTTGTGGCAGAGACCTATGTGCATCATAATCTATGCAATGTGCATACATTGATACAGGACTAGGAGTTTCTCTTTAAAAAGGAGCAGTCAGGCAAAATATTGTATTCCTTTATCTGTCGTGCAAATCACGATTTCCTTCATTGCCAAGGAATTTTGAGTTTCAAAAAGAACATCCACTCATCACAATGCATCCTTTGACGTCATTAAGCAAATGAATGAACCTGCAGTCTTAAGAACCGATAATAAACCAGTGTTTCCCAAACCTGTCCTTAGGACCCTCCGCCTCGCCAGGTTTGCCAGATATGTGAAGCACAGGTGATAGGATTTGCTGCTCAGTGATTGCAGGATTCAGTCTGCTTTTCCCCAAGGTGATCTACAAAGCCTGGCCTGGTTGAGGGTCCAGAGGACAGGTTTGGGAAACACTGTACTAAAACTTCACTCGTGTAGAGTAGTTATTATTGGAAAAGTTAGAAACAGATTAAAACAAGCATAAACAGTCAAAAAAGCCAGAAAACCAAGGGTGCCAAACACAAGTGACGAAATCTGAGTGAAGCGGAAGACAAAAGAGTCATACCAAAAGGAACAAAAACAACCACCAACTGTCCCCGCTATGCTTTATCAATTGTTTTGTCCAGTGAACACCCTTCACCTCATTCTCCCTTTCTAGAGAGAGAAAAAGAAAGTCATTGGGTGAGCGAGCACCAGTTGCCAGCAATTAGTATTAAATATTTGAAAATTGGGAGGGATTGCTTTCCCCAGCTGGAATAATGAGGAGGTGAAGTAGAATAGCCAAAGGAGAATAGAGAGGTCCATGGCTCAAAATGCCCAACATCAATGATACTTCACACTTTAAAACATCCAAGACATATATACCCATCACTATGCCTGGAAAATACTATTCCCAGACCTGCCAAGTCACACAGTTTTACCCTCAGACCTCCAAATCACCCAGCAGGCCTAGGCTGTCGTCTGCTTTTCAGTAAGACCGGGCAAAATGCACCGTGAGCACTAGTGATGCTTAAATAGTCAAACTCGGGCTTTGTAAGCCCATACAGGAGGGTGATTGCAGCACTTATGAGCTGCCATGATAGCTGCTTGGCCAGGCAGTCAGTCGCCCCGTTTTGCTGGTATGTCATGCACTTTTGGTGATGGGGCTGTCAGCAACAGAAATTGGTCTGAAATTGGGAGGTGTGGTTGAAAAGTTGACGGGACTGCTTTTCCTTTACTTCAAATTCAGGGTTTGCTTTTGGATAGTTATATCTATAGATCCACATGAAGAATGTGTCTGCTCTAAAGCATCTTTCAGGACACCATCCACACTTTTTGGGTTTTGTACTTATTTTGTCCATGATAAAGAACATGAACGACAATGTGCGATTATAGTTTTATAAAAACAATGTAAATGGGCACAAACCTCCAAGACCAAAATCTATTTAAGTATGGGAGATACAGCATTGCCACTTTGCTCCTCAAGTTTAGAATTCTACCAGGCACTTGACTTCACTATAGTCAACAATCCAATTTAAAAAAAACCACTTATTACATCTAAGCAAGTAAGAGAGAATGAAGTGTGAAAGTTTGCATATTAAATTTTGAAACAAATTAAGCACATGCATATAAAATTTTAACAAAAGTAATTGACGGCGAATGAAAGTGGGTCACCCCTCGTAATCATGAGTGAATCTGGAAACTGACATTTCCATTTGCTGGCTTCCAGAAAACAAATTATCATGATGTATAGAAGCGATTTAGAAACACAAACAAACCTGCACCAGAAGAAAAGAGATTCGAAAATTTTCAAATTTATGTCTGAATTATTAGCAATATAAAAATTCTAGCGTTTGTTTCATTATAAATTTTACTAATAAAACAGAGCTGTCACAAATCTCTTTTTAATGTGAGGTCTTTTTCGCTGGTTTCTGTACCAGTTATGAAATTGGATTTATATTTTTAATGGAAAATTAAGACATGGAGATGACGGTCAAGAGCTGTGAAAATTTAAAAAGAAAAAAAAACAAAAAAACAGCAATTAGTGTTTCACATTGGTTAAGTATGTATTTTAATGCTCAAAATTATTGTAATCCTGTTTTAGTTAATTAGGCTGCGGTCACCCGAGTGCACTGAGTACGTCCTTGTGACTGTACTTCCTTGCGTCCATCGCAGCTTTGACGGATTAACAGGGCGGGCCACACGGGGTAGCACTCACACAAATTGCGTGCTACCACTGGATGTGATTTCAGCCTCCGTCAAAATAGCTACAACGGACGCTGACGGGGCTACAAAGCAAGATCCTCCATTGGAGGATCGCGCCTTGCAGCACTGAGCTCAGTGAGGTGGCCACACGGGCGTCAGAGTGGAAGGAATGTCCACTCTCACAGCCGTTCCTTCCTCTCTGGAAAACGCTTATGTGCCTGCAGCCTTAAAGGGATACTCTAGGCAACATGACCACTTAAGCTTTTTTAGGTGGTCAATGCGCCTGAGTATGGCCTTGTCTGTCTCCCCTCCCTCCGCTCAGCCGATCGGCTGAAACAGCTGAAAACAGCTGAGCGACGCAGAGAACTTTACTCTGCCCTCCCAGCTGTCAGTCAGCAGAGCGGGATTCATATTTCCCGCTTCTGCCGACTATTGCCATCGCGCTTTCAGCGCGATGACGTCTCCAACTCGCCGCAGTAGCTGGCGGGAGCGAGCCGCCAGCATAGTCTGCGGCTGGGATTAGTGTTGCGCGCATCCTCTTGCGTGTAACACTAATCGAAGAAGAAGAGGAAGCCTGCTGATTGGCTGGCTTACGTGAGAGGCGCGCATGCGCCTCTCACGTAAACCATTAGCCAAATTCATAATTTTCTGGACGGGAGCGGAAGAGGAGGGAGGGGAGTATATAAAAATAAAATAAAAAAAAAATTTTAAAAAGACGCCGTTGGAAACAAGTGGATTTTAGGGTAAGTATTACAGAAAAAAAAAAAAAAAAAATCCTACCTATTTATTGAGGGAATAGGTATAGTTTAATGTAAAAAACGGGGGGGGAAATTTTTGATTAGAGTGTTCCTTTAATACTACAATGTGAGCTTATGTATTAAATGTATCTTTGCCGTAAAGCTTGTGGTTCAGAATACAAACCTAAAAGGAAAATAATTCAGACAGTGACAAATGCTGCACCATAAATACCGTTTATTTCCTGTTTGAGAATATCAAAGTCCCACAGCTATTTCCTAACATATGCTTTTATTTTCAAGACCTGCAAGCACTACATAATATGAAAAATATTGCTAACAATGACAAGCATGCTGCTACAGAATGGCATAGAGAAGGACTACAGGTGACCTAAATAATCTTTAAACAACTGAAGGTCACTAGGCCCAACGTGACCACCGAGGCAGCATTTTATTTATTAAAACACATCGGTCATACTTCCCTTCAGGGCTGCCATCATTGTGATATTAGCACATTAATCTGAGGTCCAATCAGAGCTGCCGTTGTTTACCTGTCAAGTAGTATCAGAAAAGCCATCCTATAGGAGGCAAGAAATGGTGGCAACCAGCAGTAAGCATGATGGCTGCACTTATAAAAAAAAAAGCACCAAATCATGATGATACGTGAAGGCTTTATTCTTGGTCAGTAAATAATCACATCCGTTAGAAGCGACCACCTATTGTATTGGATTGTTGGGCAATTTTAAAATGAAAAGCGGGATTAGAGATTGATGGCTACTGTGGCTTATTGACCCTTGCCAACCGTACCCTAACCAAATTCATACAGTTCCATTAACACCAGTAGCTGTATTGTATTATACCATTAATATTAAAGATGTCAGACACTGAGGGTTTTTAAATGTATGTGGCAGCCTACAACACGGAATACAGCATCATCTGTAATGAAGCACAGAATTAAAAATGTCAGAACAAATAATAAAACACAACACCAGAATAGAGACCACTAGGACCTCATGTCTGCATAATGTATAAATAAAACCGTAAATCTTTACATTTGAAATGCTAAAAAGGAGTAGATCCTTCAGAGCACTCCACAGTTGCCTATGTCATTACTGATAACATTGGACAAAAGTATTTGATGTGTAACGGATTGAATTGGCTATGAAAGAGGACTCTTATATTCCAAATAGAAATGCTGATGTCCACGTTTTCCCACCGCTAAGTATGTAATTTTGCAATAATACAAAAAGATCTTGGTTTATACGTCTGAGACCACCTGCAGGTGCTCCAACTAAATTAAATCTCTCAGAATATTAGGTCGTACTGTACCAACTTAATATTGATAAACCCTCTTCTGCCGAAGGTGTGCAGGACTTAGATCATGTAAGTGTGGGGCGTAACTAATAACTGTCCCAGTGTATTTACACTGCATGTGCATTATTGGGCAAGTCGATCTATAATGCTTTTCCAATGAATACACGGAACAGTACAGAACGCCGCCAGCTTCCGTGTAAGCTAGAGAAGCAGCAAATATTGATTGTGAATGTTCATGAAACTCTTAAACATCTGCTTGATGAGGGGGTTATGGAGTGCTAGCATGAATACACTGTACTATATTGTCTCCGTCATACTACACTCGCAGTATAAATAGATTGAGGATGTAACTGGTAACTGCCCCATATGTGTAGGATATACATGTTAGCTCCAGCACACCTTCAGCAGATGGTTTGCTCTCCAGTTTGGCTTTTGGGTGGTTTTGTCAGAACAAACTAATATTCAGAGATATTATTTTACCTGCAGCACCTCCGGGTGGTCTCACAAGTATAAAATGTGTGTATTATTACACAGCTAAGGCTAAAGTCAGACGACCGCAGTCTGAGTGCACTCTGCGTGCGCGCCCAATGGACGGACATACTGACGGAAGATACTGTAGACACCACACGGTCCGTTTTTGTTGATAGAAAAAAAGATAAGGAATTATGGGAAACAAAATATGAAAAATGCAAAAAATTTGAAAAGGATATGAAAAGCCATTGTGTGCATCAAGGTGCTGGACGTCGCAAATGCGCTGCGTCTGACATCTCATCATTCACACAGAATGCTACTCTGCACGTCCATTCTAGCGGTTTTACGTTCTTGCCTAACTTGCATCCGTTTGCCGCGTCCGTTTGCCACGTGCGTTGTGCGTGCGCAGTTCGGTGCGCACGTACTTCATGTGTGGGTCTCTTGAGCATTATTCTATGCTACGACAGACATTAAACTGTGCGGCAACATGGACGTGATCACTGCATTCATCTGACACGGGCCTAAATACTTACAGGTTCCTTCATCTAATTCACACCATTACAGCTTGACCAATTCTATCTTCATATTGGGTTTAATAATATTCATCTATGAGTCCAATACTCCTTTTTAGCTTTTGAATTATAATAAAGATGGTCTACTTTATATATTGTGCAAAAAGTGAGATCCTCTTGTTCCTTATTCAGGGTTTTAAGGCTCTGTAGGGTTACCCCTTTAGCATGACGTATTAGCCTGAATACACTCTGAAATAGATACGCTTGGGATATTACCATTGTCAATTTAAAAATTAAGCGGCATACAGTACAATGCAAGGAGTATGAAAAGGTACCTCAAAACTGAAAGTTCTCCCAAAACATCTATAACAAATCTGATTATTGTGCTGCACAAAAGTGTGAGAAAAGGGTTCAATATATTACAGGTACTGCAACATGTGCATGCGCGACTGCATGATACTACAGTATCACTAGCAGATTGTAGGGTTGTGGGGGGGGGGGTCCTTCTGGGACAGGACGTCAAATAGAATGCTCACCTTGATAAAAAGCACAATTTAAAAAAATAAAGTAGGCTTTTCATCTTGGGCAACACCAAAACGTGTTCAATCACTGAAAGCAATCACAATATATACAAATTCAAGCCTAACCATTCTCTAACCCACAGACACCATTTCAAAAGGTCTCATAAAAAAGGGTCTAAATTCTACTTGCAGCACAAGTATTTATTTTAAACTCTTTTTTAAAGGAAGAATAAAAATTAGAACAGTGTCACATGATGTCTATTAACTGGTTAGGACTAGTGCATCCATCATAAAAGAAAGATAGTACAATTATAACCTGAATACGATCAATAACATCACCATAACAGCAAAACTCACCAACATGGAGTGTTACTTAAAAGCTTAAGCATCAGGACTGCAATATTGACTTTGTGTATGAACTAATAACAGTTCTGCCCATTAGAAATACCTGTATGAAGACTGATACAGTAATTGACCATGTAAACATGGAACATAAAGGTTGGTTGTTTGGTATATGACACAAACTCTACATGAGCAGTGATAAGAGGTATGCAGCACAATACAAACATGGTAGATCAATGCAATGAGGCCACTCTTTGGTTTATACCTACATCCAACACGTAGATTTAAATAACTTTAAGATTATTTGCAAAGAAAAACACTCACTACAGTGATGGCAACATCGGCACACCAGATGTAAGTAAACTACATTTCCCATTACCCTAAACCAGCCTTTTGTGTGACCAAGCATCATGGGACATGTAGTACAAGAGCACCTGGGTGCCAAGGTTCACCATCACTGCACTAAAACAAAAACATTTTTACACACAAAAGGAAGATTTGTACGACCAGTGTAATAATACAGAAATAAAAATGTATTCTTTGCAGACTCTGAAGTGTAAAATTGGGCGAATATAGAATATTTCTAAAGACGTTTTATACCAGAACAGAATTGGACACAGTGATAGAGAGTGAGACTACATACTGCTCATCTGTGGTAACTATTGTGGTGTTGGGTCATAAAAGACCTGACACCTGGGCCTACTGGCCTAGTCATAAATCAAGACCTCCACAGACACCAACATAATATTCCCAGTAGTAACATATACACAAACACAGAGAGAAAGGCCTGGTTAGAGGAAATACATTTTCCTATATGTGGATCATCACTATAAATACATGTATTAAAAGAAATTCCCACAAGGCAGGATATATAGTTTCAATTAAATAGATTAAAAACTATATTATTACACACCAGGCAGAACTAAATGTTCATTCCACTTGTAACAGGAAGTGGTGAAACACCTAGCAGGGACCACACAGCTTTACATTTCCCACAACCCCACAGTGTAGCGTATTCTAGCATTTTAAGTGAATATATCTACAAATGAGCATTAGAGTAACACACACACACCAAGCTTCTCCAGTTCATTTTAATGGGGATTTACAGGGCAAACACTTGTCATACATTATCACCAATGCCAAGGAAAGGTCTAGGATTGGCTGAGACATATCAGCTACTTCCTGGTTGATGTAGGGAGCACAGGAATGATAAGGGCCCAAGAATGCACTACAAAAATTATGGGAATTTACATGTTAAATTAAATTTCTATGAAAACAAATTGAAAATTTTAAAATATGGACTAGTAAGCTACTCCAATTCTTGAGCGTCTAACACTTCCAAGAACGCATAAGCCCTTCACAAATGATTATTATGGAGTGTACATAAATAAATGGTTTACCTGGGCTCAGGTAGCATTATCTTCTTACTAGCCCGGGCTGCCGGCGTAGATTTGCTCTTCTCCATTGCCATCAGATAGCTGACATCAGCCAACACAGCCTCCAGGTCCGCCATGATTCAGAAAATTATAATTTCAGTTCCACTCTGGGAAAAAAAGTGAAGGCCAACGAAAAAAAACAAAACAAGGCCCAAAATAAACCCTAAGAAGGATGGCAAAAAATAAAATAAACCTACCCTTCCTTTCACACAGCAGCACAAATTTTTAAAAAAAATTAATGTGGGATTTGCCACAAAAATACAAAATAACTTCAAAAATTAAACAGAAGCAATTCCGTTAAGATAGGACGGTCCCACAAATCACTTGAGTAAAGGGATTTGAATCGTACGTGTAGAAAGCATATTTGGCTCGTTTGCTGCAATAAACACACTAGATGAAAAATAAAATAAGAACAACACAGGGTGGTGTTTTAAATAGTTTTTTGGAGTACTGTAGCTTCTTTGTAGGTTTCCACTCTGCACATTACACACCTATATGTAGGTACTGTAGGAATGACAAATACCACAATCTTTCCTGAATGGGGCCTCCTTGGTGTTAAAATTAAAAAAAAAAAGTATATAAACAAACATTAAAAAAATATATATTATATTGAAAGAATGTTCTTGGCCAGAGATGATCTGCAAGGATAACCAGAATACAAATGGAGGTCTTAATTTTTTTAACTGAAATATGGATTGGGGGGGGGGGGGTTTAAGAATCCAATCTTTAAATCCACCACATACAAGAAAAAAAAAAACTGTTAATACATAATGAGCTGTCTCATTTCAGTTTATTTATTGTGTGGTGGGCTACAATCCCAGTCTGGATTAGAATACTGGATTCAATCCCTGCAGGATTATTTCCCCCCCTATAATGTTTTTTTTCCCTTTTTGCTACTGAGAGAGAGCTCTAAATCTCTTAAAGGAATGGATCTAGCATTGCTTAAGGAGGAGAAATAAAATAAAATAAAATCAGGCAGTTCTGCATGTAAAATGCAGCCTCAGTCCTCTCTCCAACATGTTGCAGATCCTATGGTACACAGTGGGGCTGGGGACACATCCAGGCTGGCTGTGTAATATCACGGTGTTTCAGTCCAAGGAAAGAGAGGGAGGGGAGAAAAAAAAAAAAGGGGGAGAAAAAGCCTCTTTTTTGCAGCCTTTGCGTGTTCTAAATCCCAAGGAAAATGGCTTCCAGATAGTGGTCACCCTGCATGAAGTGTGGAACGCACTGATACATTGAAACTGAATAGAAAAACACACACAATACAGCATGCGGGCTCAAAACAAAGCAAGGCGGAATTAAAAAATATATAGTAAAACAGGTCAGTCCAATAGAAACCAGGTTCTCTCTGCAACAAAACAGCAGCAGCAGCAGCAGCTCAGTAAAACGTGCTTCCTCAAATCCTCCTCCACCGAAATTCACAGAAAACCATTGTTGCCAATGTAGCTCTGCTCATCGAGCTGCCTTTCTGTTATATAGAGCATTGGTAAAATAAGGGGGGAGGGGGGTTATCCTGCAGGAGAGCAACCACAGACACCCATTTATAAAAAGAAGGGAAAAATAAAACAGAATAGTATAATCCTTCAGCAAGCAGCCCTGCAGACCCAATATCCGCTTTCCTGTGCAGGCTTGTTGTAGCTATAACAGCTGTGTGTGTGTCTTTCTAATGAGATCTCCAGCACCAGGTCCACAGGATGGAGAAGGCTCCCCCCCCAACTCTGTCTCCAGATAATGTCTTCAGGTTGAAGGTGGGGGGGTGATGGGCTTTTATTCCTCCTTTCTAACGTGCACAGATCTTTTTCTCGTTCCTCCTTCCCCCGGGTTGCTGACAGCCTCCTGCCTGCCTGTGTGTGTGTGAGGCTGTGTTAGCATGAGCAGAGGGAGCTGTGCTGCTGCTTCTTACTTCCTCTCCTGTGAGGGCGCCTGTATGTGCGAGACGCAGAGAGCGGCCACAGACACCCAGAAAGCCCGGCACTGGAACCAGCAGCTCACTGGATCCGGAGCACACTCAGGCACAGCCTGGAACGCAGAGGAAGAACACACACTGAATGCATCTTCACACACCAAATAGCAGGCTGAGAATGGGCACACTGTGTGTCACTGCTTTATACAGGCTGAGATTGGGCACACTGTGTGTCACTGCTTTATACAGGCTGAGATTGGGCACACTGTGTGTCACTGCTTTATACAGGCTGAGATAGGGCACACTGTGTGTCACTGCTTTATACAGGCTGAGATTGGACACACTGTGTGTCACTGCTTTATACAGGCTGAGATTGGGCACACTGTGTGTCACTGCTTTATACAGGCTGAGATTGGGCACACTGTGTGTCACTGCTTTATACAGGCTGAGATTGGGCACACTGTGTGTCACTGCTTTATACAGGCTGAGATTGGACACACTTGGACACACTGTGTGTCACTGCTTTATACAGGCTGAGATTGGGCACACTGTGTCACTGCTTTATACAGGCTGAGATTGGGCACACTGTGTATCACTGCTTTATACAGGCTGAGATAGGACACACTGTGTGTCACTGCTTTATACAGGCTGAGATTGGGCACACTGTGTATCACTGCTTTATACAGGCTGAGATAGGACACACTGTGTGTCACTGCCTACAGGCTGAGATTGGGCACACTGTGTGTCACTGCTTTATACAGGCTGAGATTGGGCACACTGTGTGTCACTGCTTTATACAGGCTGAGATTGGGCACACTGTGTGTCACTGCTTTATACAGGCTGAGATAGGGCACACTGTGTGTCACTGCTTTATACAGGCTGAGATTGGACACACTGTGTGTCACTGCTTTATACAGGCTGAGATTGGGCACACTGTGTGTCACTGCTTTATACAGGCTGAGATTGGGCACACTGTGTGTCACTGCTTTATACAGGCTGAGATTGGGCACACTGTGTGTCACTGCTTTATACAGGCTGAGATTGGACACACTTGGACACACTGTGTGTCACTGCTTTATACAGGCTGAGATTGGGCACACTGTGTGTCACTGCTTTATACAGGCTGAGATTGGGCACACTGTGTATCACTGCTTTATACAGGCTGAGATAGGACACACTGTGTGTCACTGCTTTATACAGGCTGAGATTGGGCACACTGTGTATCACTGCTTTATACAGGCTGAGATAGGACACACTGTGTGTCACTGCCTTATACAGGCTGAGATTGGGCACACTGTGTGTCACTGCTTTATACAGGCTGAGATAGGACACACTGTGTGTCACTGCTTTATACAGGCTGAGATTGGGCACACTGTGTATCACTGCTTTATACAGGCAGAGATTGGGCACACTGTGTGTCACTGCTTTATACAGGCTGAGATTGGGCACACTGTGTGTCACTGCTTTATACAGGCTGAGATTGGGCACACTGTGTGTCACTGCTTTATACAGGCTGAGATAGGGCACACTGTGTGTCACTGCTTTATACAGGCTGAGATTGGACACACTGTGTGTCACTGCTTTATACAGGCTGAGATTGGGCACACTGTGTGTCACTGCTTTATACAGGCTGAGATTGGGCACACTGTGTGTCACTGCTTTATACAGGCTGAGATTGGGCACACTGTGTGTCACTGCTTTATACAGGCTGAGATTGGACACACTTGGACACACTGTGTGTCACTGCTTTATACAGGCTGAGATTGGGCACACTGTGTGTCACTGCTTTATACAGGCTGAGATTGGGCACACTGTGTATCACTGCTTTATACAGGCTGAGATAGGACACACTGTGTGTCACTGCTTTATACAGGCTGAGATTGGGCACACTGTGTATCACTGCTTTATACAGGCTGAGATAGGACACACTGTGTGTCACTGCCTTATACAGGCTGAGATTGGGCACACTGTGTGTCACTGCTTTATACAGGCTGAGATTGGGCACACTGTGTGTCACTGCTTTATACAGGCTGAGATTGGGCACACTGTGTGTCACTGCTTTATACAGGCTGAGATAGGGCACACTGTGTGTCACTGCTTTATACAGGCTGAGATTGGACACACTGTGTGTCACTGCTTTATACAGGCTGAGATTGGGCACACTGTGTGTCACTGCTTTATACAGGCTGAGATTGGGCACACTGTGTGTCACTGCTTTATACAGGCTGAGATTGGGCACACTGTGTGTCACTGCTTTATACAGGCTGAGATTGGACACACTTGGACACACTGTGTGTCACTGCTTTATACAGGCTGAGATTGGGCACACTGTGTGTCACTGCTTTATACAGGCTGAGATTGGGCACACTGTGTATCACTGCTTTATACAGGCTGAGATAGGACACACTGTGTGTCACTGCTTTATACAGGCTGAGATTGGGCACACTGTGTATCACTGCTTTATACAGGCTGAGATAGGACACACTGTGTGTCACTGCCTTATACAGGCTGAGATTGGGCACACTGTGTGTCACTGCTTTATACAGGCTGAGATAGGACACACTGTGTGTCACTGCTTTATACAGGCTGAGATTGGGCACACTGTGTATCACTGCTTTATACAGGCTGAGATTGGGCACACTGTGTGTCACTGCTTTATACAGGCTGAGATTGGGCACACTGTGTGTCACTGCTTTATACAGGCTGAGATTGGACACACTGTGTGTCACTGCTTTATACAGGCTGAGATTGGACACACTGTGTGTCACTGCTTTATACAGGCTGAGATTGGACACACTGTGTGTCACTGCTTTATACAGGCTGAGATTGGACACACTGTGTGTCACTGCTTTATACAGGCTGAGATTGAACACACTGTATGTCACTGCTTTATACAGGCTGAGATTGGACACACTGTGTGTCACTGCTTTATACAGGCTGAGATTGGGCACACTGTGTGTCACTGCTTTATCCAGGCTGAGATTGGGCACACTGTGTGTCACTGCTTTATACAGGCTGAGATCGGGCACACTGTGTATCACTGCTTTATACAGGCTGAGATAGGACACACTGTGTGTCACTGCTTTATACAGGCTGAGATTGGGCACACTGTGTATCACTGCTTTATACAGGCTGAGATAGGACACACTGTGTGTCACTGCTTTATACAGGCTGAGATTGGGCACACTGTGTGTCACTGCTTTATACAGGCTGAGATAGGACACACTGTGTGTCACTGCTTTATACAGGCTGAGATTGGGCACACTGTGTCACTGCTTTATACAGGCTGAGATTGGGCACACTGTGTGTCACTGCTTTATACAGGCTGAGATTGGGCACACTGTGTGTCACTGCTTTATACAGGCTGAGATTGGACACACTGTGTGTCACTGCTTTATACAGGCTGAGATTGGACACACTGTGTGTCACTGCTTTATACAGGCTGAGATTGGACACACTGTGTGTCACTGCTTTATACAGGCTGAGATTGGGCACACTGTGTGTCACTGCTTCATGCTTTAGGCTGAGATTGGGCACACTGTGTGTCACTGCTTTATACAGGCTGAGATCGGGCACACTGTGTATCACTGCTTTATACAGGCTGAGATAGGACACACTGTGTGTCACTGCTTTATACAGGCTGAGATTGGGCACACTGTGTGTCACTGCTTTATACAGGCTGAGATAGGACACACTGTGTGTCACTGCTTTATACAGGCTGAGATTGGGCACACTGTGTGTCACTGCTTTATACAGGCTGAGAATGGGCACACTGTGTGTCACTGCTTTATACAGGCTGAGATTGGGCACACTGTGTGTCACTGCTTTATACAGGCTGAGATTGGGCACACTGTGTGTCACTGCTTTATACAGGCTGAGATAGGGCACACTGTGTGTCACTGCTTTATACAGGCTGAGATTGGACACACTGTGTGTCACTGCTTTATACAGGCTGAGATTGGGCACACTGTGTGTCACTGCTTTATACAGGCTGAGATTGGGCACACTGTGTGTCACTGCTTTATACAGGCTGAGATTGGGCACACTGTGTGTCACTGCTTTATACAGGCTGAGATTGGACACACTTGGACACACTGTGTGTCACTGCTTTATACAGGCTGAGATTGGGCACACTGTGTGTCACTGCTTTATACAGGCTGAGATTGGGCACACTGTGTATCACTGCTTTATACAGGCTGAGATAGGACACACTGTGTGTCACTGCTTTATACAGGCTGAGATTGGGCACACTGTGTATCACTGCTTTATACAGGCTGAGATAGGACACACTGTGTGTCACTGCCTTATACAGGCTGAGATGGGCACACTGTGTGTCACTGCTTTATACAGGCTGAGATTGGGCACACTGTGTGTCACTGCTTTATACAGGCTGAGATTGGGCACACTGTGTGTCACTGCTTTATACAGGCTGAGATAGGCACACTGTGTGTCACTGCTTTATACAGGCTGAGATTGGACACACTGTGTGTCACTGCTTTATACAGGCTGAGATTGGGCACACTGTGTGTCACTGCTTTATACAGGCTGAGATTGGGCACACTGTGTGTCACTGCTTTATACAGGCTGAGATTGGGCACACTGTGTGTCACTGCTTTATACAGGCTGAGATTGGACACACTTGGACACACTGTGTGTCACTGCTTTATACAGGCTGAGATTGGGCACACTGTGTGTCACTGCTTTATACAGGCTGAGATTGGGCACACTGTGTATCACTGCTTTATACAGGCTGAGATAGGACACACTGTGTGTCACTGCTTTATACAGGCTGAGATTGGGCACACTGTGTATCACTGCTTTATACAGGCTGAGATAGGACACACTGTGTGTCACTGCCTTATACAGGCTGAGATTGGGCACACTGTGTGTCACTGCTTTATACAGGCTGAGATAGGACACACTGTGTGTCACTGCTTTATACAGGCTGAGATTGGGCACACTGTGTATCACTGCTTTATACAGGCTGAGATTGGGCACACTGTGTGTCACTGCTTTATACAGGCTGAGATTGGGCACACTGTGTGTCACTGCTTTATACAGGCTGAGATTGGACACACTGTGTGTCACTGCTTTATACAGGCTGAGATTGGACACACTGTGTGTCACTGCTTTATACAGGCTGAGATTGGACACACTGTGTGTCACTGCTTTATACAGGCTGAGATTGGACACACTGTGTGTCACTGCTTTATACAGGCTGAGATTGAACACACTGTATGTCACTGCTTTATACAGGCTGAGATTGGACACACTGTGTGTCACTGCTTTATACAGGCTGAGATTGGGCACACTGTGTGTCACTGCTTTATACAGGCTGAGATTGGGCACACTGTGTGTCACTGCTTTATACAGGCTGAGATCGGGCACACTGTGTATCACTGCTTTATACAGGCTGAGATAGGACACACTGTGTGTCACTGCTTTATACAGGCTGAGATTGGGCACACTGTGTATCACTGCTTTATACAGGCTGAGATAGGACACACTGTGTGTCACTGCTTTATACAGGCTGAGATTGGGCACACTGTGTGTCACTGCTTTATACAGGCTGAGATAGGACACACTGTGTGTCACTGCTTTATACAGGCTGAGATTGGGCACACTGTGTCACTGCTTTATACAGGCTGAGATTGGGCACACTGTGTGTCACTGCTTTATACAGGCTGAGATTGGGCACACTGTGTGTCACTGCTTTATACAGGCTGAGATTGGACACACTGTGTGTCACTGCTTTATACAGGCTGAGATTGGACACACTGTGTGTCACTGCTTTATACAGGCTGAGATTGGACACACTGTGTGTCACTGCTTTATACAGGCTGAGATTGGGCACACTGTGTGTCACTGCTTTATCCAGGCTGAGATTGGGCACACTGTGTGTCACTGCTTTATACAGGCTGAGATCGGGCACACTGTGTATCACTGCTTTATACAGGCTGAGATAGGACACACTGTGTGTCACTGCTTTATACAGGCTGAGATTGGGCACACTGTGTATCACTGCTTTATACAGGCTGAGATAGGACACACTGTGTGTCACTGCTTTATACAGGCTGAGATTGGGCACACTGTGTGTCACTGCTTTATACAGGCTGAGATAGGACACACTGTGTGTCACTGCTTTATACAGGCTGAGATTGGGCACACTGTGTGTCACTGCTTTATACAGGCTGAGATTGGGCACACTGTGTGTCACTGCTTTATACAGGCTGAGATTGGGCACACTGTGTGTCACTGCTTTATACAGGCTGAGAGGACACACTGTGTGTCACTGCTTTATACAGGCTGAGATTGGACACACTGTGTGTCACTGCTTTATACAGGCTGAGATTGGACACACTGTGTGTCACTGCTTTATACAGGCTGAGATTGGCACACTGTGTGTCACTGCTTTATACAGGCTGAGATTGAACACACTGTATGTCACTGCTTTATACAGGCTGAGATTGGACACACTGTGTGTCACTGCTTTATACAGGCTGAGATTGGGCACACTGTGTGTCACTGCTTTATCCAGGCTGAGATTGGGCACACTGTGTGTCACTGCTTATACAGGCTGAGATGGACACACTGTGTGTCACTGCTTTATACAGGCTGAGATTGGGCACACTGTGTGTCACTGCTTTATACAGGCTGAGATTGGGCACACTGTGTGTCACTGCTTTATACAGGCTGAGATTGGACACACTTGGACACACTGTGTGTCACTGCTTTATACAGGCTGAGATTGGGCACACTGTGTGTCACTGCTTTATACAGGCTGAGATTGGGCACACTGTGTATCACTGCTTTATACAGGCTGAGATAGGACACACTGTGTGTCACTGCTTTATACAGGCTGAGATAGGACACACTGTGTGTCACTGCTTTATACAGGCTGAGATTGGGCACACTGTGTGTCACTGCTTTATACAGGCTGAGATCGGGCACACTGTGTCACTGCTTTATACAGGCTGAGATTGGGCACACTGTGTGTCACTGCTTTATACAGGCTGAGATTGGGCACACTAATGTATCACTGCTTATACAGGCTGAGATTGGACACACTGTGTGTCACTGCTTTATCCAGGCTGAGATTGGACACACTATGTGTCACTGCTTTATACAGGCTGAGATGGGGCACACTGTGTGTCACTGCTTTATACAGGCTGAGATGGGGCACACTGTGTGTCACTGCTTTATACAGGCTGAGATGGGGCACACTGTGTGTCACTGCTTTATACAGGCTGAGATTGGGCACACTGTGTGTCACTGCTTTATCCAGGCTGAGATTGGGCACACTGTTTGTCACTGCTTTATCCAGGCTGAGATTGGGCACACTGTGTCACTGCTTTATACAGGCTGAGAATGGGCACACTGTGTGTCACTGCTTTATACAGGCTGAGATGGGGCACACTGTGTGTCACTGCTTTATACAGGCTGAGATTGGGCACACTGTGTGTCACTGCTTTATACAGGCTGAGAGGGCACACTGTGTGTCACTGCTTTATACAGGCTGAGATGGGGCACACTGTGTGTCACTGCTTTATACAGGCTGAGATCGGGCACACTGTGTGTCACTGCTTTACAGGCTGAGATCGGGCACACTGTGTATCACTGCTTATACAGGCTGAGATTGGGCACACTGTGTATCACTGCTTTATACAGGCTGAGATTGGCACACTGTGTGTCACTGTTTTATCCAGGCTGAGATTGGGCACACTGTGTATCACTGCTTTATCTAGGCTGAGATTGGGCACACTGTGTCACTGCTTTATCCAGGCTGAGATTGGGCACACTGTGTGTCACTGCTTATACAGGCTGAGATTGGGCACACTGTGTGTCACTGTTTTATCCAGGCTGAGATTGGACACACTGTGTCACTGCTTTATCTAGGCTGAGATTGGGCACACTGTGTCACTGCTTTATACAGGCTGAGAATGGCACACTGTGTGTCACTGCTTTTACAGGCTGAGATTGGCACACTGTGTGTCACTGCTTTACAGGCTGAGATTGGCACACTGTGTCACTGCTTTATACAGGCTGAGAATGGGCACACGTGTGTCACTGCTTTATACAGGCTGAGATGGGGCACACTGTGTGTCACTGCTTTATACAGGCTGAGATCGGGCACACTGTGTGTCACTGCTTTATACAGGCTGAGATCGGGCACACTGTGTATCACTGCTTTATACAGGCTGAGATTGGGCACACTGTGTGTCACTGCTTTATACAGGCTGAGATTGGGCACACTGTGTGTCACTGCTTTATACAGGCTGAGATTGGGCACACTGTGTATCACTGCTTTATACAGGCTGAGATTGGGCACACTGTGTGTCACTGCTTTATACAGGCTGAGATCGGGCACACTGTGTCACTGCTTTATACAGGCTGAGATTGAACACACTGTATGTCACTGCTTTATACAGGCTGAGATTGGACACACTGTGTGTCACTGCTTTATACAGGCTGAGATTGGGCACACTGTGTGTCACTGCTTTATCCAGGCTGAGATTGGGCACACTGTGTGTCACTGCTTTATACAGGCTGAGATTGGACACACTGTGTGTCACTGCTTTATACAGGCTGAGATTGGGCACACTGTGTGTCACTGCTTTATACAGGCTGAGATTGGGCACACTGTGTATCACTGCTTTATACAGGCTGAGATAGGACACACTGTGTGTCACTGCTTTATACAGGCTGAGATTGGGCACACTGTGTATCACTGCTTTATACAGGCTGAGATAAGACACACTGTGTGTCACTGCTTTATACAGGCTGAGATTGGGCACACTGTGTGTCACTGCTTTATACAGGCTGAGATAGGACACACTGTGTGTCACTGCTTTATACAGGCTGAGATTGGGCACACTGTGTCACTGCTTTATACAGGCTGAGATTGGGCACACTGTGTGTCACTGCTTTATACAGGCTGAGATTGGGCACACTAATGTATCACTGCTTTATACAGGCTGAGATTGGACACACTGTGTGTCACTGCTTTATCCAGGCTGAGATTGGACACACTATGTGTCACTGCTTTATACAGGCTGAGATGGGGCACACTGTGTGTCACTGCTTTATACAGGCTGAGATGGGGCACACTGTGTGTCACTGCTTTATAGAGGCTGAGATGGGGCACACTGTGTGTCACTGCTTTATACAGGCTGAGATTGGGCACACTGTGTGTCACTGCTTTATCCAGGCTGAGATTGGGCACACTGTTTGTCACTGCTTTATCCAGGCTGAGATTGGGCACACTGTGTGTCACTGCTTTATACAGGCTGAGATTGGGCACACTGTGTGTCACTGTTTTATCCAGGCTGAGATTGGGCACACTGTGTCACTGCTTTATCTAGGCTGAGATTGGGCACACTGTGTCACTGCTTTATCCAGGCTGAGATTGGGCACACTGTGTGTCACTGCTTTATACAGGCTGAGATTGGGCACACTGTGTGTCACTGTTTTATCCAGGCTGAGATTGGGCACACTGTGTCACTGCTTTATCTAGGCTGAGATTGGGCACACTGTGTGTCACTGCTTTATACAGGCTGAGATGGGGCACACTGTGTGTCACTGCTTTATACAGGCTGAGATTGGGCACACTGTGTCACTGCTTTATACAGGCTGAGAATGGGCACACTGTGTGTCACTGCTTTATACAGGCTGAGATGGGGCACACTGTGTGTCACTGCTTTATACAGGCTGAGATCGGGCACACTGTGTGTCACTGCTTTATACAGGCTGAGATCGGGCACACTGTGTATCACTGCTTTATACAGGCTGAGATTGGGCACACTGTGTATCACTGCTTTATACAGGCTGAGATTGGGCACACTGTGTGTCACTGCTTTATACAGGCTGAGATCGGGCACACTGTGTCACTGCTTTATACAGGCTGAGATTGGGCACACTGTGTGTCACTGTTTTATCCAGGCTGAGATTGGGCACACTGTGTATCACTGCTTTATCCAGGCTGAGATTGGGCACACTGTGTATCACTGCTTTATACAGGCTGAGATGGGGCACACTGTGTATCACTACATTGAACAACATTTTCATAAACCAGTACAGGAGGAAACAAAGGTCCTATTCCTGTAGGAATTTATAATCTAGAAGGGTTGGGGGTGAAAACAGGAGGAGAGGACTGCAAGGTGAGAGTGATGGACTGCAAGGTGAGAGTGATGGACTGGTTGTATCAGTGAGTCGGGTGGTAGGCTTTCCTAAATAGGAATGTCTTTAGGGAAAAGTCTGACAATATGAGGGAGAGCATTCCAAAAAATGGGGGCTGCGCGTGAGAAATCTTGCAGTCTATCATGGGAAGAGGTGATGCGAGGATAAGCTAGATGCAGGTCACTGTTTGGTGGAGTGTATTTGGTGATTAGTGGGGAGCAGGGAGGCCAACTAGAAGTTTATTATAATAAAGAGGGATCAGGCCTTTCCAATGATATCAAACATGACCAGGTTTTAAGTAAAGTAAATATTTATTATTTTATTTTTATTTCCAACAGTAATATTTTACACTCAATTATAAAGTAAACAATGATGCTGCACTAACTAACCATCACATTTCTCATGTCACCAACAAGTGTGGAGGTGATAGTGATGGCAGGGCCGGTGCTAGGCTGTTTTGCGCCCTAGGCCAGACCAGATGAAATGCTGCCCCCCCCCCCGGAAAAAAACAAACAAACACGTGACATGTATGTAGGAGATGTGTGAGCGTATCAGAGTGCCACAGCAATAAAACTCACATTAACGCGTGGTGTGTTTGAGCGTATCACATAGGTCCACATACCCCGACCCAATGTCACACACATCCACTCCACCCACAGTGTCACACACACATAAACTTACCCTCACAGCCCTGGTTGAGGCCTTGCTGAAAAGCTTGGTCTTGCAGGCTCCCGGGCCTGGTCTCGCAGGCTCCCGGGCCTGGTCTCCCAGGCTCCCGGACCTAATCTCCCAGGCTCCCGGGCCTAATCTCCCAGGCACCCGGGCATGTTCTCCCTGGCCTGGGTTTGCAGGGAGGCCAACTAGAAGTTTATTACAATAGTCAAATCGAGAGATTACAAGGGCGTGGATTGACTTGCTTTGTGTTGTCAGCGGTAAGAAATGGCTGAATTCTGGAAATATTACGTAGTTGGTAGCGGCAGGAAGAGGAAAGCGATTGAATGTGGGGGATGAAGGAAAGAGCCGAGTCAGGTGTAACTCCGAGACAGCGAACCTGGTTTGATGGGGGGGATAGCGATACCCTCGACCACGACAGAGAAGTCAGGAGGTGGGGAGGCGTTAGAGGGAGGAATTAGTAGGAGCTCAGTCTTGGACATGTAGCGCTCACTCCCGGAGGAGCCGCTGAATTTGAACCTCGGGTCAGTCTCCCCGCACTAGGGAATAAATATACTCCAGCACCGTCGTGGATTTTATAAATTATATAGTTTACTGAATAAACTGGCATATAATGAGTAACACGGTATACGTATATATATTTACAGTACTTCGTAATGCGGGAAACCCGCAGCGGAAAAGAAATACAATACTTCGTAATGCGAGAAACGCGCAGCGGAAAAGGAAAAAAGTATTTTTTTTTTTGTATTTCAAAATTTTATTTTGCAATAAACGAAGGGTCATAGACTGACCAGCCAGGTGGCCTCACAGGGCCAGATAAGACATGCTCAGAGAAATCACATAAAACATAAAAAGGGGATCTCAAAAGAAACTGCAGAATATCAAAAATTGTGGGAGGGGATACAATAACAGGGGGGGATGTATAAACTCGTCAGGAGGGTCGATCCAGCAAGAGCAAAACAGAGCGATGGAGTTCGCTGGGGGGGCACCAGGAAAACAAAAAGAAGAAAAAAAAAAAAAAAAAAGGAGAGGGGGAAAGGGTAGTGAGGGACTGCCAAATATATTGTGGTATTCCTGGCTCACCCCGGCAACCTTGAAGGAACTGAGGGCCATGGAAGAGGCCACTTGGCCGGGAGACCTGGGGCCAAAAGGGTGGACAGAGCCTAGGTAGTCACCCTAGTGGCTCGCCCAGGCTGCTTCCCAATGTCCTACACAAAAAAAAAAAAAAAATAAGAAGAGGGGGCTTAAGTCCCAGTGCTCCAAACGAACACCAGACGAACACCACTATACCCAAAAATTCAGCAGGCATGACCATAAAATCAGTCAGGAGAACATAAAAAGGGGGGGAACAAAAAGGAAGAGGATAGGAACAGATAGCAGACATGAATAAGGGGGGGTTAATTCACAGACATCAGTGAGGGGGTGTCATCAGGGGGGGTAGACCATCAGCATCAAATGGGGGGGGTCTCGTCAAAAGAAAAGCGTTAGCCGATCCATCCGAAGTCCAGCATATAGGCCTTAGCCAGTGTCACGAAACTCGAGGGGGACCAAAGAGTCAGCCCATTTAGGCCCAGCGATCGGGAAACTAAGGCACAACATTTCCCTGCACCCTCCACTAGCTCCGCAGGGGAAGAAAATCCCACAGCACTCCGCTCCAAGTGTAAGGGAAAAGATCCTCTGCATCACCATCTCCCCTGATGTCACGTTAGGGTGCCAGACCTCCGCAGCAGAAAGGCCCAAATTTCCAAGAGACACCGCAGTCTCGGCAATCAGTGTCTCAGCTGGCCGCCCGACTGCTGCGGCATGCAACTTATCATCCTCCACCAGCAGCCTGGAGTCCTGCATTGTCCCGGCGCTCCCGGGGCACCGCTCTCCATCCTCCTCTGCGGCAGAGCAGCCAGCTGCCAGGGCCACGGTCGACGTATCTTCTGGCCAGTCTGCGACAGCTCGACACGAGGCCGCCTCCAACCGGGAGCTCACCTCCACAACCGCAGCTCTCACCTCCTGGAAATCCGCCTTCCACAGCGTGCGGAACTCCGCTATGAGGCGCCAGACCTCCCCCCTCGTAAGCGGGCACAAGTCATCAGGACGCTCGATAACAGCCGTCACCGCAGAAGAGGAAGCAGGCTCCACTAAGGCTTCGACATCCCGCTGGTGGGGGCCCTCCACCAAGCAGGACCCTCTGCCAATCCACTCCGCCATCAGGTCACTCCTCAAATCAGGTAAGATTACCCCAGGGGGAGAGTCGGCGACTCCCGCACAGGCTTCCAAGATGGCCACCTCCGGCTAGGCCGCAAATATCTTCAGTGTGCTCAAACTCCACCGCAAACGGTAGATTGAGGGTTGCCTCGGGCCATAAATGATGCTCCAGCACAGCAGGAATTAAAATGACCCAGGCAACAGCTCTCCTGGACGGTGGGACGTGTATAATATTGCCAGAAAGGCCAGGTCTTCAGAGAGCTCCGCAGAAACACGTCCACACTCATCCACTCACAGCTCCGCCCCCCGAAAAAAGTATTTTTAACCCCCTTAGTGGTTGGAGTGTGAGTCCCGTACAGGTTATGTCCCAAGGAATGTATGTGTGTATTGGTACCCGGGTACAATATTCAACTGGCCAGTGAATTATTTATGAGGTATCTTCGACTAGTCACGTTGGGGTCCTGTGGGTTTTGAACAAACTGCAGCGTGCTTTAGTATTTTACAGCGGCCTGGAATGCCTCTCACCCATCCGCCAGATACTCTGTGCTCCGCTCGACCCAGGATGTCTCTCCGCTCGATTTTGACTGGGATTCTCTGTGTCACCGGATCCGCTGTCTTGCTTGTCTGTATCTGCCACAAGGTGTCCAGCTCACCGCCTGCACTCCCTGTTAGATCGTCTGCGGTTCTCCTAACTCGGGGTCCTTCAGCTTACTCTGTATCAGCGTGGGTTACTAGCGGTGGATCAATGGGTCTTCGTGTAATAAGAAGGGAAAAACCCGATCTCCAGCTCTGCTAGGCCGCACCTGCACTCTGGCCTGTTCGTGATTACTCTCTGTTACACTTGCATCTTGCTCCTCTCACTCCTCTGCGTGCTCTGCCAGCTCTTTCCACGAGGCTGCGGATTTCAGTGTCTCTCTCCCACCCACTTCCTGTTCCCACCCGCAAAGCATGCTGGAAAATGTAGTCCCAATGTTCAGTGTTTTACATCTCGCTTGTCTCCCTCCGGTGGCCAAAAACAAGTACTACAACGACAGGGGATTTAAACCCAGCGCTACACTCTCCCCCTCCTAGAACTCTTGGGTCTCTCCAAGGAGGTACAACAGTTGCATTACATTCCAACACATATTAGGCAACATATACAGGCTCAGCAGCAAGCATACAATGGGTTAGATACACTTCCTCAAGTTGACTCATGCTTTGGACTACCTCAGCTAACATAGCAGACACTTCGGGCAACCTTCGCACTGTGGTGACGGCCTCTTCAGTGCTATGTCCTGGTGAGTCGTAGGTGAGTCTCTGGGGCGGTCAAACAGAGCGTTTTGGTTCTGGCTCAATCAGTTCCTCTTCAGGTGGAAGTACTATAGGCGCGGGCTCAGTTCTTCTTTCTACCACTGGAGCAGACATCTCTTCGGAGTATGATCCTTCCAGTGAAGGCATAGAACTGTAGTCATAAGATTCGACTTTAGGAACTACAGGGTTTTCAATAGTCTCGGGGACTTCTAACTGAAATTCAGGAGCCTCAGGCCTCAAATTACTTTCCCACCGTTCAGGAACCGAGATAACCTCTTCAGGCTCCGGTGAGCGCATCCAGTCCAGACAAAAACTTTCTTCCTCACTGTCCCTTTCGCTCTCTTCGATAGCCCGGGTCTGCTGAGACCGAGTAACGGGAGGCAAACGTGGAGCAGGCGGATTCGGCAGAGAAAGTTCGTCCCCAACTGGTATCCTCACAGCCTCTCTCAAAGGTAATAAATGATTCCGGTGCCAGTTCTTAAGAGGCCCAGCCTTTCCATCAGGCCAGATTTGATACACCGGCAGTTGCTTGCAGACAATGTAGACCTGAGAACTCCATCTATCCGCTAACATGTGTCTTGCAGCAGCAACCAAGTTCTTCAACAAAACCCTATCACCGGGTTGTAGATCCTGTATCCGAACTTTCAAGTCATAGTTCCGTTTATTCCTTTGTTCCCTGTTTCCTGAGGTCAAATGGGCCTGTTCAAACGCAGAGGCCAGATTCTTTCAAAGTCTATCCACGTAATTTCTATGGGAAGCTACCGACGTCTGGTCCAGAGATAGCCCAAACGCCAAATCAACCGGCAGTCGAGCTTCTCTTCCGAACATAAGACGGTACAGTGAGTATCCAGTAGCGTCACTCTCCGTACTGTTATATGCATGTACTAGCGTAGCTATGTGATGACTCCAGCTCTGCTTCTCTGTGTTTGACAGCGTCCCCAGCATATTTAGCAGTGTGCGATTGAACCTTTCGGGCTGAGCATCACCTTGAGGGTGATATGGTGTAGTTCGGGTCTTTGGGATTCCCAGTAGTTCCAGTAATTGCCCAACAAGCCGGCTTTCAAAGTCTCTACCCTGATCAGAGTGTATTCTGCTTGGTAGTGTCACGGATCCCCCTGATTACCAAAAGTGTGGTCCCTTTACGCAGACCGCTCTCTACCCTTCCGATCCTTGAATGGTCGGTGATACTAAACAGACAAATAACCAGACAATATATAAACAAGGGGTAGCACCAGACAGGGGTATGGAATAGAGTATCGTCACGAATCTTTCTGACTACTAAGATATAAATCTCTTTATGCAGCTCCCTTTCTACTCTTCCGATCCTTGAATGGTCGGCAAAGCTATAAAGGCAACGAAACAGGTAACAGACAAAGAAAGGGAAATACCAGACAGGGGTACAGACCAGATCACAAGTCCTCCCTAGGACTTTAGTAATAGCAGAGGTAGTCTGATGCGTGCTTAGGGTGCCACACAGACTGACCTCGGTACCAACGTTAAGGCAGAACCTAGAACAGAGTAAATGCCAATGCCAGGAGTCATACACAGAGGGTTCGTTTGCCAATGCCAAGGGTCATACACAGGAGGGTTCGTTTGCCAATGCCAAGGGTCATACACAGGAGGGTTCGTTTGCCAATGCAAGGGTCATACACAGGAGGGTTCGTTTGCCAATGCCAAGGGTCATACACAGGAGGGTTCGTTTGCCAATGCCAAGGGTTATACACAAGAGGGTTCGTTTGCCAATGCCAAGGGTTATACACAAGAGGGTTCGTTTGCCAATGCCAAGGGTCATACACAGGATTAACACAGGAGATAGCCAAAATGACACAAGCTCTGCGGGAGGTGAATACCACGTCAGGGCACCGGTGTATGGGAGAGACTGGGTTTTAAACCCGGCGGGTCCGCGTCACAGCGCCAGGCCCCGCCCCTTGGCGTCCCACGTGAGCGGGCCCGGAAGCGCTTACATTCGGCGCCTGGCCAGCGAGCAGCGAGGAAGCTGCTGCCAGGCGCCGCATCCCCTGGGTCCCGTGACAGAACCCCCCCCTCCAGGGGCGGCCACTGGACGACCCCCAGGGGCACGGGGTGTGCCAAATAGAAGGCCTTCACTAGCCTAGGAGCATGGACCTCTGCAGCCGGAATCCAAGAACGATCCTCCGGACCGTAACCCACCCAATCGACCAAATACTGCAAGGACCCCCTAGACAGCCTGGCACCCAGAATGGCCTTAACTTCGAATTCCTCCTCCCTCCACAGAGACAGGAGGCGGTGGAGCATGGACTTTGGTGTACCGGTTACATAACAGCGGCTTCAGAAGGTTTACATGGAACACATTGTGTATTTTAAAATGGGGGGGTAACGCCAAAGCATAGGAGACAGGGTTGAGTCGCCGTAGAATCTTATAGGGGCCGATATACCTAGGAGCCAACTTCATGGAAGGCACTAAGAGCTTGATATTACGTGAAGACAGCCAAACCCTGTCCCCAACTTGATACACGGGTGCCTGCCTCCTGTGTCTGTCGGCCTTAGTTTTCTGGATGGCACTACTTTCCTCCAGTGCCCGTCTCACTCTCCCCAAGTCTCTTTCAATGATGCCAGTTGTTTATCTAAAGCAGGAATCGTGGTATCAGGAAACGTGGCGGGGAGCACGGGAGGATCAAAGCCATAAACAGTGAAGAAAGGAGAATGACCTGTGGATTCACTTACTGCGCTGTTAATAGCATATTCTGCCCACGGTAACAGATCTGACCAGTTATCTTGTTGTTCTGAGATGAAGCACCTGAGATATTTCTCTACGTTTTGGTTTGCTCGTTCTGCTGCTCCATTGGTCTGGGGGTGATAGGCCGAAGAGAAAGAGAGGTCTATTCCCACGTTCTTACAAAACCCTCTCCAGAATCCGGAGATGAATTGGGTCCCCCTATCAGAGACTATCTCCCGAGGGACACCGTGAATGCGGACCACATTGGCAATGAATATGGGCACCAGTTCAGCTGCCGAAGGTAGTTTCTGAAGAGGAACATAGTGACCCATCTTGGAAAATCGATCTATGATCGTAAGTATCACTGTATTCCCTCTTGACTCAGGTACTCTACTATAAAATCCATGGCTACATGTGACCAGGGTCGTTCGGGGATCGGCAAAGGCTGGAGTAAGCCAATGGTGCTGTTTTGGGACTTTTCTGCCTTGTGCACACTTCGCACACGGCAATGTAATCTTTGACGTCTCGGCGCAACGTGGGCCACCAGAGGAGTTTACTGATACTAGACACAGTCTTGGTGATACCCATATGCCCGGAAGTTTTATTGTCATGATAGATGTTGAGTACCTCTTCTCTTTCGTTCTCAGGTACAAAGAGTTTCGCAGGAGGTTTTCCCCCAGGAGCTGCACCCTGGACGGTCTGCAACCTTTTCATTAGAGGAGACGAAACACTAATCGTGGTAGCGGCTATAATCCTCTCCTGGGGTACAATGGGATGCTGATCTTGGATATTATGTTCATAAGACTCATACTGTCTCGACAATGCGTCTGCTTTAATGTTTCTGGACCCAGGTCTATAGGTAAGTACGTAATTAAAACTTGAAAGAAACAATGACCATCTCGCTTGTCTGGAGTTTAAACGTTTGGCATCTCCAATGTACGTGAGATTCTTATGGTCGGTTATGATAACAACGGGGTCCTTAGACCCTTCTAATAAGTATCTCCATTCGGCCAAGGCCGCGATGACTGCTAACAATTCTCTATTTCCAATGTCATAGTTCTTCTCTGCCGGGGACAACTTTCGAGAATAGAAGCCGCATGGATGCAAGGGTTTGTCAGGAGCCTCCCTTTGGGACAAGACTGCACCAAGACCTAGTTCGGAGGCGTCAACTTCTAATTGGAAAGGCAGAGCCGGATCTGGATGCCGGAGAACAGGAGCAGTAGTAAAGGCTTGCTTAAGTGTCTCAAAGGCTTGAGTGGCTTGAGGTGTCCATTTCTGATTTCCCACCCCTTTCTTTGTCATAGCCGTGAGAGGGCCACCAAGGCCGAAAAATCTTTAATGAACCTTCTGTAATAGTTCGTGAACCCCAGAAACCTCTGAATGGCTTTAAGTCCTTGGGGTAAAGGCCAGTCAAGAATAGCTGAGAGCTTCTTAGGATCCATTTGAAACCCCCCAGGAGTTATATATAACCAAGGAATTGCACAGTTACTATGTCGAATAGACATTTTTCTAGCTTACAGTACAATCCAGCCTTCAATAGTTTTTTCAACACTTGTTTTACATGGACATGATGAGTGTCCATATCAGGAGAGTATATCAGGATATCATCCAGATACACTATGACGAATTCTTGCAGAAATTCCCTTAGAGTGTCATTTATAAGGTCCTGAAAGACGGCGGGCGCATTACACAACCCAAAAGGCATCACCAGGTATTCGTAATGCCCGCTACGTGTATTAAAAGCCGTTTTCCATTCGTCTCCCTTCTTAACCCTGACCAGGTTGTACGCTCCGCGTAAATCAAGCTTAGTATAGACACGAGCCCCTTTTAATCGGTCAAACAATTCTGTTATGAGGGGTATGGGATATGCGTTTCTTATAGTGATCCTATTCAAACCCCTATAGTCGATGCAAGGTCGCAGATCTCCCTTCTTTTGGAGACAAAAAAGAAACCTGCTCCTGCTGGGGAGGAGGACCGTCTAATGATCCTCGTTCCAGATTCTCCCTTATATATTCCTCCATAATGTCGTTCTCCCTTTGCGACAAAGGGTATACGTGACCCCTAGGAGGCATCGTACCGGGGAGCAAGTCAATGGCACAGTCATATGGACGATGTGGTGGTAGAACCTCAGTCCTGGCTTTAGAGAACACCTCCTTTAATGCCCGGTAACATTCAGGGACCTCTGTGGACAAAGGAGGGGCTGTGGCAATATTGAGGCTACCAATCACATTAACTGTGCCTAGGCACTTAGACTGACAACTTTGACCCCAACATTTTATGTCTCTCTGGACCCAATCGACTACTGGGTTGTGCTCTGTTAGCCATGGAAACCCAAGGACGACAGGACATGAGGGTGATTCAATGATTTGAAATCTTATAGTCTCCTGGTGCAAAACTCCTATTTTCATACATACATCGACTGTGTCGTGAGTGATATGAGGACATGCCAGAGGGTTACCATCTATGGCCTCCACCCTTAGAGGCCTTTCCCTGAGAACCAGTGGTATGAGGTTTTTGGCAGCAAAATTCTTATCCATAAAATTGCCTGAGGCCCCAGAGTCCAAAAACGCCTCAGTCTTGAGGTGAACCCCCTCCAGGCTAGGGAGACCGGTAACAGAATCCTGGATTTTTTTTTTTCATTATCCACAAAGGAGGCACACAGAGAACCGACAACCTGGGTGTCTCCTGTTCTGAATCCCACTCTGCTATGTTCAACCCTGCCAACCCTGGGTCTCTGAGGACAGCGAAGGCGGAAGTGATCTGCCCCTGCACAATAAAAGCAGAGCCCCTTTTCTTTTCTGTGAGCTTTTTCTGCTTCTGAAATACCTGTCCTCCCTATTTGCATGGGTTCAACGACCGGTAAATCAGTTTTTTCATTCTCCGAACCACCTGATGTACTGGAGTGTCTGGGTAACGAGGGTAAAGGAGGCAAGACCCTTCTGGGTCTATCTCTGGTGTGTCTCCTTTCCCTGATTTGATCGTCCATGGCTATACAGAAATCTATCAGGTGTTCCAGACTTTCTGGTAATTTTAAAGGAGCCAGTTCAAACATAAAAGCCTCGTTCAAGCCTTCGGTAAAGGCTAAGGTTAAAACGTCGTTCGGCCAAAGTACTTCAGAAACCAAAGTCTTAAACTCTATGGCATAATCGGCGACCCTCTTATTACCTTGTTTGATATGAAACAAGGACCTACCCGCATTGGTAGCCCTTCTAGAGGGATCAAAGGTACGTTTTAACTCAGAGGTAAAACCCTCATAGTCATAAATGATGGGTTTTTTATTTTCCCACAACGGCGTAGCCCACAATAAAGCTTTTTCTGTTAAATGATTAATCAGATATCCTACTTTAGCTTTATCAGACATACAAGAACCTGGATTGTTCTCAAACAGAATCTCGAGTTGAGTCAAAAACCCCCGACATAGGCTTGGTGTACCATCATAGCGTAGGGGTGCCTTCATACTAAGCCTATGTCCTTCAGGGGAGACCGGACTGACCCTAGGTAACACTGGATCTGGAGGGTTTGTGGTACCTGTATTGGACCGATTTAGCAGGGTTTGCAGAGCGAGAGAAATCTGGTCCATTCTATGGTCCTGTTCCTCTTGTCTGGCTGCGATACGTGCCAGCTGGTTAGAGAGGTCTGCGGGATCCATTGGCCCTGACGTAATGTCACGGATCCCCTGATTACCAAAAGTGTGGTCCCTTTACGCAGACCGCTCTCTACCCTTCCGATCCTTGAATGGTCGGTGATACTAAACAGACAAATAACCAGACAATATATAAACAAGGGGTAGCACCAGACAGGGGTATGGAATAGAGTATCGTCACGAATCTTTCTGACTACTAAGATATAAATCTCTTTATGCAGCTCCCTTTCTACTCTTCCGATCCTTGAATGGTCGGCAAAGCTATAAAGGCAACGAAACAGGTAACAGACAAAGAAAGGGAAATACCAGACAGGGGTACAGACCAGATCACAAGTCCTCCCTAGGACTTTAGTAATAGCAGAGGTAGTCTGATGCGTGCTTAGGGTGCCACACAGACTGACCTCGGTACCAACGTTAAGGGCAGAACCTAGAACAGAGTAAATGCCAATGCCAGGAGTCATACACAGGAGGGTTCGTTTGCCAATGCCAAGGGTCATACACAGGAGGGTTCGTTTGCCAATGCCAAGGGTCATACACAGGAGGGTTCGTTTGCCAATGCCAAGGGTCATACACAGGAGGGTTCGTTTGCCAATGCCAAGGGTCATACACAGGAGGGTTCGTTTGCCAATGCCAAGGGTTATACACAAGAGGGTTCGTTTGCCAATGCCAAGGGTTATACACAAGAGGGTTCGTTTGCCAATGCCAAGGGTCATACACAGGATTAACACAGGAGATAGCCAAAATGACACAAGAGCTCTGCGGGAGGTGAATACCACGTCAGGGCACCGGTGTATGGGAGAGACTGGGTTTTAAACCCGGCGGGTCCGCGTCACAGCGCCAGGCCCCGCCCCTTGGCGTCCCACGTGAGCGGGCCCGGAAGCGCTTACATTCGGCGCCTGGCCAGCGAGCAGCGAGGAAGCTGCTGCCAGGCGCCGCATCCCCTGGGTCCCCGTGACAGGTAGGCTGTAGTGAACAAAGAACTTTTCCATCAGAACCTTCGCCACTGTCGGAGCGCGTTGGTCTTTTGTAGAAAAAGGCTTGGGCGTAACGTGTGAAGTGATCAGTCACTATTAGAATATTTCCCTGCCCACTAGCATCCGGCTCTAAGCACAGGAAGTCAATACACACCAAATCCATGGGTCCTTGACTTTGCAGATGGCTCATTGGAGCGGTTCGGGTTGGTAGGGTCTTCCTTTGAATACACCTCAGACATGAATGGCAGTAACTTTCCACTTCAGCTCTCATGCAAGGCCAATAGAACCTGTCTCGCACCAGCTTAAAAGTCCTTTCTGCGCCCAAATGTCCATGCTCATCATGTAGTGATCGCGGTACACTCTCCCTATGTTTAGTGGGAAGGGACAACTGTTGGGTCTCTTCAGCATTGGTTGAGGGGCCCCTTCGGTAGACCACCCCATCCAACATCTTCAACCGTTCCCACTCTTTGTAGACCAATCTGGCTCCATCTGGGGAATTGGTCAGCAGAATTTCCCGCTGGTTCGCAGTTAGGGCCTTTATGGTTAACGCAATTAAAGGGTCTCTAGCCTGATCAGCTTTCAGATCCTGTTTTGAAAAGGTAGGCAGACTTTCATCCCTCAACTGCGTAGGGTTGCAGTAGAACTCCGGAACGGCCGCAGCCATGACTCCTATGGCCTCCGCTTCAATCCCTCCCTTGACCCGGCGCTCTGCTCCTTGACACAAAGCTTGTACCCCATCTGGAGTTAACTGAGTCCATTCTGTAGTGTAGGGTCTTCTCGACAAAGCATCAGCCTCTCGATTATTCACCCCAGGGTGATATTTCAGGCTGAACCGAAACCCTGACAGAGCCGCCAACCACCGACGTCCCGTTGCGTCCAGTTTTGCAGTAGTAAGGACGTAGGTAAGAGGATTGTTATCCGTCTTTATCACAAATTCGGCCCCATACAGATAGTCCTTTAGCTTGTCTACCACTGCCCACTTTAAGGCTAGGAACTCCAACTTGTGGGTAGGATAGTTCTTTTCTGAAGGCGTAAGGCTCCGGCTCACATACGCTACAGGCCTCAGCAATCCACCATACTCTTGATACAGGACTCCTCCTAGACCTTCTCTGCTGGCATCCACATGTAGCTCGTACGGCTTGTGAGGGTCCGCATAGGCCAAGACAGGAGCTCGAGTTAAACTCTCTTTCAGCTTCGTAAAAGCACCTTCGCATTGACTGGTCCATTCTCCCTGGATGGACTCTCGAGCTTTCCTTGGCCCTGGAGCTGACGGATTTCGGTCAGAGACCTTGTGGCCTTCTTCTGTGCTCTCCTTCTGTAGGAGCTTGTTCAGTGGTTGAACTATTTTTGCGGATCCTCCTACAAATCTTCGATAATAAGAGCAGAACCCCAAGAAAGATCTAAGTTCAGTAACGTTTCGGGGTCTAGGCCAAGAAGCCACGGCCTCCAACTTCCGAGGATCTGTCGAAACGCCTTCTGCTGAGACCACATGTCCCAGATACGTAACAGATGGTAAACAGAATTGACATTTCTCCAGAGATAGTTTCAATCCCTCTTCATGGAGCCTCTTCAAGACCTTCTCCAAACGTTGCTCATGTTCTTCCAGAGTCTTCCCGAACACAATTATGTCATCCAGGTACACTAACACTTCGATCAGATTCATGTCCCCGACTGTCTTCTCCATTAACCGTTGGAACGTGGCTGGAGCCCCCGTAAGGCCTTGAGGCATTCTGTTGAATTCGAAGAACCCCAATGGGCAGATGAACGCAGTCTTCTCTTTGTCTTCAGGATGCATTGGTATCTGGTGATACCCACTTCGCAGGTCTAGTACACTAAACCATTTTGCTCCAGACAAACACTGTAAGGCATCTTCTATCCGAGGAGTAGCATATTGATCTGGGATGGTTCTCCGATTCAGCGTGCGATAGTCTATGCATAGGCGGACAGAACCATTCTTCTTCCGGACCATCACTATTGGAGATGCGTATGGGCTCCTGGACTCTTGGATCACCTTGGTTCTTTGCAGTTCATTCAGCTGTTCTCGTAGATCATCCAAGTCTCCCAGCGGAACTCATCTTGACCTGTCACGAAACGGCTTGTCCTCTTGTTATCGAATGCAGTGCTCAGTACTTTTAGCTAGGCCTACGTCGAACTCATCTTTCGAGAACAAGTCTCTCCACTTTAGAACTTGGGACTGAAGACGTTTCTTCCATTCAGGTGAAATGGAAGCGTCCTTGGGGTAGAACCTTTCATCTGGAATCTCTTTATCCACTCCCCCTCCTAAATCGGTAGGAGAGAGGGGCGTAGCGGACGCTACTTGCCCGATAGGCATTCGTGCTTTAAGGACTACTGGAGAATCAGACACATTGCACACGCTGACTGAGACTCTTCCTCGTGTTCTTTTCAAAGCTTTAGTGGAGATTATTTCAGGGATTGCTTCTACTCCGGCTTCACTCCCATGATTAAAATCGGTTTCCAGTACCACATAGGGCCCTGGTTGCGATCCGTTCAACTTGACTGAAGCCCGGAAGCTCGCTACTTCTCCCGATTGCAGAACCTTTTCTGTTCCTAATAATCTCCATAGGCGCCCCACTTCGGCAGGTGCCTTCTGTTCTTCGACCATTCTCTGATAGACTGGACGTAACATTGGGTGTACTCCTTCAGTAGAACCTTCTTCCAATACGATAGGTGTCAGGAGACGTCGCACCAAATCAGTATTCGTCCCCACTATCATGGAACTCCTGTTTGCCCCTGAAGGCCGAGGACACACAATGGCCAATGCATCACAACCTCCGGACTGTCCGATGACTTCTTTGACAGCCCTCTCTGTGGATTTAAAAGCGATCGGATGCTCTTGTTCGTCCATGTCGGATCCATAGGTGTCCAACGAGTCACTTTCAGGCTGCAAACATTCGTTATGCCTCACAGGTTGCGCGTAAGCTCTTTCTCCTCTCCTGAAGGATTTTTCTTCTAGCAAAGCCTCCTCCTCTCTGACAGCTTGGATCAGTTCCAGGTACTTCAGTTCTCGACTACCTTCCCTGCTTCTTAGCTGCAGCATCACTGGATCTAGAGGTTGAGCGCCCCTCAGGATCTGCTGTATTTGGATCTTATCTACTTCGGCCGGTTCGGCCCCTTTCTCGAGGAGTATCTGGTGCAGAATCTTATCTAGGCGCCTCATATATTCGGTCATTCTCTCACCTTTCCGCTGGTAGGTGTGTTCATACTGATATACGAGCTCTGCGGCCTTTTCCGTTCGCCCAAAAACGTCCTCGAGAACATTTAGATAATCTAAAGCAGTGCAGTCTTTCTTACTCAATTTTAGGTTTCTTACAGCCTCTGACGCAGGTCCCTTTAAGCTCTCAGTAATCCTTTGCTTTTTCTGTGCTTCAGGGACGTCCCACTCATCCAGAGCCTGCATCGCCTGTTCCACCCATTCTTCAAAGGTTTCTTCTCCCGCCGGAATTGGTACGTTTCCTGTAAAATTTCTCAACCGTCGATAACCAAAGTTAGTGTGCGGAGGGCTTGTTCTTTGACATTTAGCCAGCAAATCTCCAATAGCCACTATAAATTCAGGCCCGATCATGGCCAACAGACTGGGTGCGGGAACACTCACGGATTCGCCATGTGGCGCACTTGGCTGAATCAGTTGGACTTCCACCTCATCGGTCAGCTTCACGCTCGCGCCCTGAAAACACATTGGAACACCCTTTCTCCATTCAATAAGAACATACGTGTGAGAGGTATCTGGGTTCTCTTTAATGTCCAGGATTAACCCCCGATGATCTGGTGTCAGCGCGGCCACGGCCTGGCGAATCTGATCTTCGGCCCAAGTGTCTGCAGGAATATCCACGACTATACACAATTCTAACTGACTACTGTGCTCCTCACACCATTTGGCAGCAGTGTCTGGATCCATATTTAACCCTTTAAATGCGGTTTTTCCAGAGACTGGATCCCGGAAACGAGCCCCCACATGTAGCGCTCACTCCCGGAGGAGCTGCTGAATTTGAACCTCGGGTCAGTCTCCCCGCACTAGGGAATAAATATACTCCAGCACCGTCGTGGATTTTATAAATTATATAGTTTACTGAATAAACTGGCATATAATGAGTAACACGGTATACGTATATATATTTACAGTACTTCGTAATGCGGGAAACGCGCAGCGGAAAAGAAATACAATACTTCGTAATGCGAGAAACGAGCAGCGGAAAAGGAAAAAAGTATTTTTAACCCCCTTAGTGGTTGGAGTGTGAGTCCCGTACAGGTTATGTCCCAAGGAATGTATGTGTATGTGTGTATTGGTACCCGGGTACAATATTCAACTGGCCAGTGAATTATTTATGAGGTATCTTCGACTAGTCACGTTGGGGCCCTGTGGGTTTTGAGCAAACTGCAGCGTGCTTTAGTATTTTACAGCGGCCTGGAAGGCCTCTCACCCATCCGCCAGATACTCTGTGCTCCGCTCGACCCAGGACGTCTCTCTGCTCGATTTTGACTGGGATTCTCTGTGTCACCGGATCCGCTGTCTTGCTTGTCTGTATCTGCCACAAGATGTCCAGCTCACCGCCTGCACTCCCTGTTAGATTGTCTGCGGTTCTCCTAACTCGGGGTCCTTCAGCTTACTCTGTATCAGCGTGGGTTACTAGCGGTGGATCACTGGGTCTTCGTGTAATAAGAAGGGAAAAACCCGATCTCCAGCTCTGCTAGGCCGCACCTGCGCTCTGGCCTGGTCGTGATTACTCTCTGTTACACTTGCGTCTTGCTCCTCTCACTCCTCTGCCAGCTCTTTCCACGAGGCTGCGGATATCCGTGTCTCTCTCCCACCCACTTCCTGTTCCCGCCCGCAAAGCATGCTGGAAAATGTAGTCCCAATGTTCAGTGTCTTACATCGCGCTTGTCTCCCTCCGGTGGCCAAAAACAAGTACTACAATGACAGGGGATTTAAACCCAGCGCTACAGACATATTAATCTTTAGGTTGTGAGAGGCCATCCAGGAGGAAATGCCAGATACACCGTCACTGACTTTGGAAAGAACAGGAGGAGAGGGATCAGGGTTGGAGAGGTAGATCTGAGTATCATCAGCATAGAGGTGGTAATTAAAGCCAAAGCTTAATGATTTTGCCCAGGGAGGAGGTGTAGATAGAGAAGAGTAGAGGACCTAGGACAGTGTCTTGAGGTACACCAACAGATAAAGGCAATGAAGAGGAGGAGTTACAAGCAAAGTATATATTATTATTAGCCAACATAAGAGTTGAATACTTCATATTCAGCTACTTTGATATTATAATTAATATTATTATCAGTTAAAGAATAAACATGAATTTTCTTTTGAAGTTCTTCACCAATTCTCCTCTTAGAGAATAATCCCTTAAGTAGTATTGCTTTAGCTCGTTACTAAGCAGTTTGATACCACATTGTACTGCTTTAGTTACTGGTTGTGTCTTGAGATGTTAAGCAGCATTGCTTTTAGCTACTGGTTGGCAGATCTTAGTAACCATATAATACATACAGGTATACCTTTCTGGTTTCCATTTACGTAAACCACTTTCAACAATAGAAGAAAGGCTTTAGTGTGCCATAATAAAGGTACAATCCATTCTAATTATTCATATGATTAATATTAGTGTTTTTTATTTCTTTTGGCACTTGTTGTATTAGGTATTGATTTAAATAATGCAAATGTGTTGTTTGCTGTGCAACAGACCAGCTAGGGAGATGTTATTGTTTGTATAACATTGACAAGAGGCAAATTTCCTTTACATACAGGGCCGGATTAACATAGGGGCAGATGGAGCAGCAGCTCCAGGCCCATGCCTCAGAATAGGCCCAGAGAAAGGATAACTATGTCTGTGTTTGGACTAGGCTTGTGCACCGATTTTTTTTTTTCGGTTCGATTCGGTTTGATTTTTCGGATTTTTAAACTTTTCGATTCGGCTCGTTTCGACCGATTTCGGATTCGATTCGATTCGGCCCGTTTTTCGGGTACATTTTTTTTTCGTATTTTCGTGTCACTGTGCTCGGTTTTTGTATCGACTTTTCGTAATTTCGGAAAATTTTCGTTTTTCGGAATTGCACATTTTTCGGAATATCGACCATTTTTCGTATTTTTAGTGTCATTTTGCCCGTTTTTTGTATCGACTTTTCATTTTTACAAAATTTTCGTTTTTCGGAAAATTTTCGTTTTTCGGAAAATTTTTGTTTTTCGGAAAATCTGTTCTCCTCGTTTGACACATTTCAAGTCCATTCGAAAAATCCGAAAATATTTCGTTTCGGCTCGGAAGACATTTCGGATCTGAAATTTTCGGATCTAAAATTTTTCGGAAATTCGGCCGCATCCGAAAACACGAATCGGGAAATTTCGTGAAAATTCCGAAACCCGAAACGCACATCCCTAGTTTGGACCCCTGTATCTCCAGCTACAGGGTCAAGTGAACATGGCCTTTCCAATGATATCAAACATGACCAGGTTTTAAGTAAAGTAAATATTTATTATTTTATTTTTATTTCCAACAGTAATATTTTACACTTTTCAATTATAAAGTAAACAATGATGCTGCACTAACTAACCATCACATTTCTCATGTAACCAACAAGTGTGGAGGTGATGGGTGATGGCAGGGCCGGTGCTAGGCTGTTTTGCGCCCTAGGCCAGACCAGATGAAATGCTGCCCCCCCCTGAAAAAAAACCCAAGCAAACACGTGACTTGTGTGTAGGAGATGTGTATGAGCGTATCAGAGCGCCACCGCAATAAAACCCACAGTAACGCGCGGTGTGTTTGAGCGTATAACATAGGTCCACATACCCCGACCCAATGTCACACACATCCACTCCACCCACAGTGTCACACACACATAAACTTACCCTCACATCCCTGGTTGAGGCCTTGCTGAAAAGCTTGGTCTCACAGGCTCCCGGGCCTGGTCTCCCGGGCTTGGTCTCGCAGGCTCCCGGGCCTGGTCTCCCAGGCTCTCGGGCCTGGTCTCCCAGCCCTGGGCTCCCGGTCATGGTCTCCCTGGCCTGGTCTCGCAGGCTCCCGGGCATGGTCTCCCTGGCCTGGTCTCGCAGGCTCCCGGGCCTGGTCTCCCTGGCCTGGTCTCGCAGGCTCCCGGGCCTGGTCTCCCTGGCCTGGTCTCGCAGGCTCCCGGGCCTGGTCTCCCTGGCCTGGTCTCGCAGGCTCCCGGGCCTGTTCTCCCTGGCCTGGTCTCGCAGGCTCCCGGGCCTGGTCTCCTAGGCTCCCGGGCCTGGTATCCTAGGCTCCCAGGCCTGGTCTCGCAGGCTCCTGGGCCTGGTCTCGCAGGCTCCTGGGCTTGGTCTCCGAGGCTCCCGGGCTTGGTTTCGCAGTCTCCCAGACTCCCGGTCTCCCAGGCTCCTGGGCCCGGTCTCCAAGGCTCCCGGTCTCCCAGGCTCCTGGGTCTGGTTTCGCAGGGTCCTGATTTCCCAGGCTCCTGGTCTCCCAGGCTCCTGGGCCTGGTTTCCCAGGCTTCCGGTCTCCCAGACTCCCGGGCCTGGTTTCCCAGGCTCCCGGGCCTGGTCTCAATGGCTCCCGGTCTCAGGTCCCCAGGTACCTCCTCCTCCTCCAGGCCGTGGGGGGATTTCCTGTGGTGAAGGGGGGCGTGTAGCTGAGGTGTAGGGGCGGGCGCTGGCCTGCTGAATGAGGCGGGTTTTGCGGCGTGCTTCAGTGCCATGCTGTCCGGGCAGGGGCGCTTCATGCTGCGGCCTTTGACAGGGCGGCAAAATGCCGCTCCTGACAAAGAGCCGCCTGCTCTATGGACGGCCGGCCCTGCCTGTGGAGCTCTGCTGCGCCCTAGGCGGCGCTGCGCTCTAGGCGGCCGCCTAGCTCGCCTAGCGGCAGCGCTGGCCCTGGATGATGGTACAATCCATTGTTACGAATTATTACATCAAAAACCTAAAGTGTCGCACTGCAGCAAAGAGCACTGCAGGGAACTTTGGACCCTGCCTCACTAATCTTTACACCTCACAAGGTCAAGTGAGGTGTCATTGGACAGGGCAGAGTCTGACCTTTGCATTAATACCAAACCTGACCATGTAAAATCTAAAAGAAAATACTTATTTATTTATTTTTAGTTCCAAAGCGATGGCATTGTCCATTTGTCACATATAAAATGAGCAAAACCACTGTCATTACTCAACTTCTCATTTCCCAACCTGGGAGCAAGGTGTTACATCCTCAGCCCCCGCTGTGCCCCCTGGGGGTCTGGGCAAGAAGGGGGACTTCTGGCTGGCCGGGTGCCAGCACTTTCTGCTGGCAGATCGGCATCTGAGGGGGCGGGGTAAGGTATGGTTACCAGGAGCCGCAGGCTTTAAAACAGGGCTCAAGGAGTTGCCTCATCGCCCTGTTGTGGAGTTTACTTCACGCACCGCTACTTCCTGAATCTGTTTGAATTTACTGTTGACGACCCTGCTTTGTATGAGATTCCTGCTCCTGTTATTTGACCCGGCTTGTCTTTGACTACTCTCTCTCTATCATGTATGGGCTGAGACCGTTGTCTTGGCAAATGGGTGTATGTATATGTAGGATTTTATTTACATGTAAAATCAGCAATCAAATGACCGTGTACATTCTGAAATTTCATACAAAAAAAATATCAGGGGAGGCTCCTGTTTAAGTGAGGTTTCAGACAACTGCCTATTTTGTCTAATTATAGAGCCACCTCTGATAGGACTCCATGGAGGTTTGCGCTTCCAGTCTGTGAGCCCTGTGCAATCACACTCTCTCGAGACAGCACAGCATAGCACAGCACAGCAGTGCACCCAGTCTCACTCTTATCCCAGTGACAAGAAGTGGTGGATTGGGCCACGTTCTTGTCATGAGATGAGAGATGAGCATCGGATTTATTGGGGGTTTAGGGGGTGCTAAATTAAATTGCGCTCCCCATGTTAAGTATAGGATGCGCAAAGTACAGTAAGCTAGCGCCAAAACCGATGCGCTAATGGATTTCATGCGGGTTTACGTATTTCATACGGTTATATGGGGTGTATGCGTTAAAGTCACCTATCCTGACGTTATCTCTTACATATCCAATCGCTAGCGTTAGCATTCACCAGGGAATAGTGGCCTAGGTGTTTCCATGCCAGTCATCAGAGCTATGGCTTCTGCTGCTCCATACCTTAGAACCAACCTGCATGGAAAAGTTCAAAAGATGATCATGGCCAAGTAATAAAGGTTAGTTGAAAGCACTCCATGCTGAAAACCGGTAGGGACCTAGGGGGAGAGTCAGGCGATTTGGATAAAATCTTTAAGGAGAGAATTCCATCTTTTTATTCGTCAATGAACTTCTTACTTTACTGTTTACAAAATCTCTTTTTATATCATGTAAATTAATTCCTCTTTTAAACATGACAAAAAAAAAAGCATGCTGGCTTCTTCAGCTGTTACGTGACTGTACTTTTCTGGATTTTTCAGCCACTGCCTCGCACTGCACCCTGTTGTTAACCCTATCAGATACAGTTATTCCAGATCCATCTCAGTCACTGATACCCAAATACCCTTTCGATTATAGAGGACTTGATAATTTTCCACTCCCAAAAGTCATAACGTTATACTCTCTCTATATCTATAGGACATCTTAGGCATGTGTCCATCCATTCCTCTAATTTATACAAATCCTTCTGAAGAGGTGTTACATCCTGTTATACCGGCTGGATGGAGTAGAGGTAGCATTTATGCTCTATAACCGTGGAGACACAGGTTTGAATCCCGGCCAGAGCACCTCTCCAGTAGGTGTCCTTGGGCAAGACACATAACGGTACATTCCTTCCTACCACACAATGGCCCCTATTACATTCATCGCGCATTTGGTTTTGCGTGCGCATTTGCGCGAGGGGCAAAACCCTTTGCGCTGAACGTCGTATTACAAGGTTCGTGCAAACGATGCGTGTTATCGTTTAACACGGATGGACCTACGCGAGTGTGATGAACTGTGCACGTCCTATACTTAACATTGTGAGCGCAAATTCGTTCGTGTGCTGGTATGCGGATGGTATTACAATCGATGCGCAACTTTTTACTAACGACGTTTGCGCGGATAATTTTAACGTCTTTGAAAAGCTGGTGGTAACTGCAAATCGGAACATTCTGGCCGAAAAGAAAAACACCAGTACGAAAAAAAAAATACAGCACAGTATAGTTACACATTCTACACATACCCAAACAATAAAATTGTGAATTCGTGCGTGTTTTTATTATTGCTGCAGCATATATACTCAGATTTACTTTGACAGGCGCAAAAACGTAAGTGAGTCAATTAAGGTAAATTGATGTCAATTAAGGTTCTTAATTCTGATTGGCTGAATCCCGTGAAAAAAACAGTCCGCACACTGATTTACGTGCACTACATTACTGCGCGTGTATTACTCTTCGTTTTGCGCGTCGTTTTTACGAACGTTACTTTTTGACGGATGAGAAAATGCGTTCGGATCGTAATACCACCATTAATTTTCGCGCTACAACGTTGGACGATGAGCGCCAAAAATGTTGCGCTGCGTGAATGAAATTGCGTGAAGAATGTAATAGGGGCCAATGTCGGCTGTGGAGTCCAGTAGAGACCCTTTGACCGTGGAGAAGCAAGTCAAATCCTGGTTAGCACATCCCTCCAATACAACTGTGGAGAAGTAAGTCTTGACTTTACGAGAAGCAGGTTCAATCTAACCATCAGGTCGCTGCTCTACAATCACAGAAAGGCTTGGGTCAGACGAGCGCAATGTTCACGTCCGTGTTTCTGCACGTTTTAACGTCCGTGGTAGCATACAATTATGATCAAAAGAGACCCACACACGAAGTATGTCCGCACAGAAGTGCGGACGCACAACGGACGCGGAAAACGGACGCAAGTTAGGCAAGAACGTAAAACTGCTAGAACGGACGTGCGGAGTGTGCCACGTCCGCAATGTCCGCGTAGCTTTGTGTGTGAGTGATGGAACGTAGTCAGACGGACTGCATTTTTGATGTCCAGCATTTTTGACGGACAGAATGTTTTTTCATTGTAATTTATTTTCCCTGCTACATCAGTCAAAAAAAACGTCAGTCACAAAAACGGACTGTGTGGCCACTACCTTGTCAGTCAGAAAGTACGTCCGTTGTGCACGGACGCATAGTCCGCACAGAATGCGCTCCTCTGACACTAGCCAAAGACGACCTGATCCCACTCAGAAGACGTCACCAGCAGGTGTCCTTGGGCAAGACACCTAACGATAGGGATGCGCCTACCTCACAAAATACTTGTACTTATTATAGATTGTAAATTCCCTTGGGAAAAGGGACCCCCTGAATCAGGCCGTATCATCCATGTGTGGTATTGTAATATATCAACTCCTTGTACACTGATTTTGTAAAGCGCTGCAGAATATGTGGCCCTATATAAATAAAGGATAATAATAATAATCCTGTTCAGATTGAATTTGCCTAATTTGGTATCATTAGAAAAAACAGACACATGACTTCCATTACCTCCCTAAAGATCATCAATAAATATGTTAGAGATTTTTTTTAAATAGATTTTGGACATCATTGCAAATGTATTTGTATTGCTTTGTCATTATAGGGTATTTATTCTGGATTGAATGAGAAATATAATATTAAGCAATTTTAGCGTAAGGATGTTATATAAACAATGAAAAAAATTAAGGGGTGAATTCTTTCTAAATGCATTGTATCAGACTGGAGGAGTTTAAAGGGAGTCCAGGAGAAATGGGATTATTTAAAGGAAGCATTATTGAAGGCCACAGGCAATTGCATTCGACTTGTTAGCAAAAACAAAAAAGGGAAGAAACCACTGTAGTACTCTGCAGATGTGGCCAAAATAGTGAAGAACAAAAAGACAGCATTCAATAATTATAAAACAACTCAGAGTGAAGAAGATAGGCAAACCTATAAGATTAGGCAGAAAGAGGCAAAGCAATTTATAAGGGCTTCCAAAGCACACGCAGAAGAGAAAATAGCTCAGTCAGTAAAAAATGGGGACAAAACATTTTTTAGATACATAAATGAGAAAAGAAAAGTAAAACAATGATTAGTTAGATTAAAAACAAAGGAAGGTATGTAGAAGAGGATAAAAGTCTCGCTGACTGCCTCAATGAATATTTTTGTTCAGTCTTTGCAGAAGAAAAGGAAGGAAAGGGACCTCAGTTAGGAGGAAACACTAACGAGACAATTACATATCAGTTTACAGAGGAGGAGGTTCTACAGCAGCTGTCTAAAGTAAAGACAAATAAGTCAATGGGGCCTGATGGGATCCACCCTAAATTATTGAAAGAGCTCAGTGATGTAATAGCAAAACCGTTAACAGATTTATTTAACCAATCCTTGTTAACGGGAGTCGTCCCAGAAGACTGGAAATTAGCAAATGTTGTGCCCATTCACAAGAAGGGTAGTAGGGAGGAATCGGGGAACTATAGGCCAGTTAGTCTTACATCAGTAGTGGGGAAATTAATGGAAACCATGTTAAAGGAAAGGATTGTTGAACATCTAAAAACACATAGATTACAGGATCAGAAACAACATGGGTTTACCTCAGGGAGATCATGCCAAACTAATCTTATTGATTTTTTTGATTGGGTAACAAAAATAATAGACACAGGTGGTGCAGTAGACATTGCTTATTTAGATTTCAGTAAGGCTTTTGATACTGTTCTGCATAGAAGGCTTATCAACAAATTGCAATCGTTGAGTTTGGATTCCAATATTGTTGAATGGATTAGGCAGTGGCTGAGTGACAGGCAACAGAGGGTTGTGGTAAATGGAGTTTATTCGGTGCAAGGTCTTGTTACCAGTGGGGTACCTCAGGGGTCAGTACTTGGACCCATTCTATTTAATATTTTTATTAGGGATATTACAGAAGGTATTAATGGAAAAGTATGTCTTTTTGCTGATGACACAAAGATTTGCAACAGGGTTGACGTTCCTGGAGGGATCAGCCAAATGACAAATGATTTAGGTAAACTAAAACAATGGTCGGAGCTGTGGCAATTGAGTTTTAATGTGGATAAGTGCAAGATAATGCACCTGGGACGTAAAAACCCAAGGGCTGAATATAGAATATTTGATACAGTCCTAACCTCAACATCTGAGGAAAGGGATTTAGGGGTTATTATTTCCAGTGGCGTCGTAACGTGGGGGCGGGGGGTGTGGCCCACACCAGGTGACACCCGCCTTTTAGGGTGACACCGTCACCCTAAGGGCGGGTGTCTCACCCCCCGCCGCGTATTCGCTCCCTGCGAGCGTCCGAAGCATGCAGCTTCGGCGCTCGCCTGGAGGAAACACGTCACCAGCCAATCGCGGCTGGTCACGTGGCTCTCCCAGGCAAGCGCCCAAGCTGCGTGCCGCCGGATGCTCAGAGGGAGCGAAGAGAACACGCGGCGGAGGTGAGCTGGGGGCCTGGCAGTATCCATGTGCTGGGGCATTCCATGAGCTGCTGGGGCATTCCATGAGGAGCTGGGGCATTCCATGAGCTGCTGGGGCATTCCATGAGGAGCTGGGGCAAATCCATGTGTGAGCTGGGGCATTCCATGAGGTGCTGGGGCAAATCCATGTGTGAGCTGGGGCATTCCATGAGGTGCGGGGGCAAATCCATGTGTGAGCTGGGGCATTCCATGAGGTGCTGGGGCAAATCCATTTGTGTGCTGGGGCATATCCATGAGGCGCTGAGGCATTCCATGTGTGAGCTGGGGCATTCCATGAGGAGCTGGGGCAAATCCATGTGTGACCTGGGCATTCCATGAGGTGCTGGGGCAAATCCATGTGTGTGCTGGGGCATTCCATGTGTGAGCTGGGGCATTCCATGAGGAGCTGGGGCAAATCCATGTGTGACCTGGGCATTCCATGAGGTGCTGGGGCAAATCCATGAGTGAGCTGGGGCATATCCATGTGTGAGCTGGGGCATATCCATGAGCTGCTGGGGCATATCCATGAGGTGCTGGGGCATATCCATGAGTGAGGTGGGGCATATCCATGTGTGAGCTGGGGCATATCCATGTGTGAGCTGGGGCACATCCATGAGCTGCTGGGGCATATCCATGAGGTGCTGGGGCATATCCATGAGTGAGCTGGGGCATATCCATGAGCTGCTGGGCCATATCCATGTGTGCTGGGGCATTATCCATGTGCTGGGGCATTCCATGTGCTGGGGCAGTATATCCATGAGCTGGGGCAGTATATCCATGAGCTGGGGCAGCATCCATGAGCTGGGGCAGTATCCATGAGCTGGGGCATATCCATGAGAGCAGCTGGGGCATTATCAATGAGAGCAGCTGGGGCAGTATAGCCATGAGCTGGGGCATATCCATGAGCTGGGGCAAAATCCATGAGAGGAGCTGGGGCAGTATATCCATGAGAGGAGCAGGGGCAGTATATCCATGAGAGAAGCTGGGGCAATATCCATGAGAGAAGCTGGGGCAATATCCATGAGAGGAGCTGGGGCAGTATATCCATGAGAGGAGCTGGGGCAATATCCATGAGAGGAGCTGGGGCAATATCCATGAGAGGAGCTGGGGCATATCCATGTGTGCTGGGTGCAGTATCCATGAGAGCTGGGGCAATAGCCATGTGTGAGCTGGTCTGGGGCAATATATCCATGTATGAGCTGGTCTGGGGCAATATATCCATGTGTGAGCTGAGGCGCAATATATCCATATGTGAGCTGGGGCAATATATATCCATGGGTGAGCTGCTGGGGGCAATATATAACCGTGAACTGGGGCAATATATCCATATGTGAGCTGGGGCAATATATATCCATGGGTGAGCTGCTGGGGGCAATATATAACTGTGAACTGGGGCAATATATCCATATGTGAGCTGGGGCAATATATATCCATGGGAGAGCTGCTGGGAGCAATATATATCCAGTCTAATCCAGAGCTGCTGGGGGCAATATATCCAGAGCTGCTGGGGGCAATATATATCCATGTGTGCTTTCACTGCCTTCGAACAGGCAACATACTTGCTGGCAGTTGGCTAAAATTTGTGTGAGCATATGAGAGAGCTCCACAGCAATAAACCTCACAGTAATGTGCGCTGTGTGTGTATGAGCATTCAGTGTTATATGGGAGTACTGATTTAGGAGTAAGAATAGTTTAAAAAAAAAAATCTGTAAAACTCGGGGGGTGACACCATAAATTACCGCACCGGGTGACACCAACCCTAGTGACACCACTGATTATTTCAGAGGATCTAAGGGTAAGTAGTCAATGTAATAGAGCAGCAGGAAATGCTAGCAGAATGCTTGGTTGTGTAGGGAGAGGTATTAGCAGTAGGAAAAGGGAAGTGCTCATGCCACTGTACAGAGCACTGGTGAGACCTCACTTGGAGTACTGTGTGCAGTAAGGGAGACCGTATCTCCAGAAGGATATAGACATCTTAGAGAGAGTTCAGAGAAGGGCTACTAAAATGGTGTACAGCTTGAAAGAGAAAAGTTACCAGGAAAGGCTTAATGATCTTAACATGTACAGCTTGGAAAAAAGACGAGACAGAGGAGATATGATAGAAACATTTAAATACGTAAAGGGAATCCACAAGGTAGAGGAAGGGAGTATATTTAAAAGGAAACAAAATAGCAAAACAAGAGGACATAGTCTTAGATTAGAGGGGCAAAGGTTTAAAAGTAACATCAGAAAGCATTATTTTACTGAGAGGGTGGTGGATACATGGAACAGTCTTCCAGTTGAAGTGGTAGAGGCCAAAACAGTGATTGGATTTAAGCAGGCATGGGATAGGCATAAGGCTATCCTAAACAAAAGATAAATCCAGGTAAAGTATCCATGTAATTGGGCAGACTAGATGGGCCGAAAGGTTCTTATCTGCCGACATTTTTCTATGTTTCTATATGTCCAAGAAAATAAAGAGGTTATTCAAAGAGAGTCAAAGTTTCCCCTGAATTGCAAGAACGGTGAATTTACCCATACGTTTCAATTTCGTGGTGTTTCGGCTATTCAGAAAGCAGAATTCCCAGCATTGAAATTCCCCATAGAGAAGTAACGGTTATTAATCTATTCAGAGAACGCCGAACCGCAGAGAAAAGTTGGCAAAATAGCCAGATTTTCGCTGGTTCAGTTTTACAGGTTTAAACAGGCGAATCCCATAGTTTCAATGTACAAAATTTTAACCATTTTTATCAAATTTTTATTCAATCATTTATTTTTTTCATTTGCAGCAAAAAGTCTTTTTATTAATTTATTTTTTAAGTATTTTTGGGGATTTTCTGGTGGAAATTTTGATTCAGATTCTTTTTTAGATGTCTTTTTTATTCTGTAACAGACCATTTTATTGCTATCCATATATATTTGTTTCCAGGCATTTTCATGCATTAGCTCTTTTTATAACGCTCTTTTTTTTTTTCCACCCTGTTCGGCGGCTGGTCAGCTTTTTCTAGCAGCAATCGGCGGGTCTTCGGCTGTGTTCGGTGTTTGTCGGCAATTTATGGGTTGCGTACGGTGGTTTATCGATTTGTTCAGTGGTTTGCGGCTGCGTTCGGTGGATCATCTTTTCACAGCCATGAGATTGTGCAGTCAGTCAGCTGAACTCTCTAAAGAAGGGATGCCAATCTTCAGCCCAAGACAGGTTGATGGCCTGCAAGCTTCCAGGTCCAGAGTTTGACAGACCCTCTTTAGAGGAGTTTCTAGCTATAGTGTCTGATGGGAGCCACCAGGACTGATTTTTTTTCCCTGGGAGTGAAAACCATTAGGTAGTTTCCCAGCACATTAGAGAGATGCAATGTATTCTTTGTAGATTGTTCTCGCACCATAAACTAATCTCATTGTTCCCTCAATGACTAAGAGAGAATCTTCAGTGTCTGTTTGCTAAACAGCCTAATACTGGTACCGTTGGAGGGAGTTTCTCTGCACCTGCTTTCACCAAATATACACAATATTTGCTTTCACAAAGAGAGCAAAATGTTACAAGAAAATGAGATCACTCACCAGTAACCTATAATGACAATGAGCAGTCTGTCTATAGGGTCCCTTTAGCCAGGGTCATCTGAGTATTTAAAGGACCACTACCAACAAAAAAAAATGTTCTTATTGTGTTTATTTTATGTCGCTGATATGACATGTAAGAGTGCTTTGTTTTTCTCTTGTATGTTCAGTTAAGAAAATATTTTACTCGTGTAACTAGGTGCATCCAATTTGTGATTTTTTGTTGTAAACTGCCTCCCACTCCCACAGTATCTTTACATCACTTGCTCCTTGCTGTGTGTCTATGGGTCAGTCATCAACTCCCATCATTGCATTTTTTGGGATGTATTCAAAGGACATCACCATTGGATCAATTAGAAGTATTTTAAGCCCCCTGTCATATCTCATTCAGCTGGCAGCTCCTATCTCAGGTAGCCTAGAGAACAATAGCCTTAACTAAACATTCCTTCCTCCACCTCATTAACCTCCCTGGCGGTATTCCCGAGTGTGACTCGGGGTTAAATTTCACTACCACAAACGGTAACCCCGAGCCACACTCGGGCTGGATACATACTCACCTCCTCCTGGCTCCCTCGCTGTCCCTGCAGTTGATCGCGGCGAGCTGCTTCCTGGATGGCTCCCTGCGAGTCACATGATGCAGGGGGGCTGGACGCAGCAAACTTCATTCATAATACTCACTGAATACAAATGATAAAGTTTATGAACGGCCACTAGGTGGCAGTACAGGATAAGAAATAGACCATTTCAGTGTTTTTTGTTGTATTTTATTGAATATCATTTATTTGCATTATTTTGGATAATTATTTTTGGGATAATAAATTATTATGTCGTGTTTCAAACTTTATCGGACTCCGTGTATTTACTTGTTTTTTATTTATTTATTTATTTATAAAGGATTTTACCAGTAAGGACTCTTGATTGCACGGATTTCAGTGAGTGATTCCTAATTATTACAGGCTAACTATGTACAAAAACACATTTCCTTTAAAAAAAATTGAGATGCTTTTAGACACAAAATTTTGAAAAAATTAGACCGCCAGGGAGGTTAACTGATAGATATGATAGATATTGCAGATCAAATAAACAAGAGCCACAAAAGCAAATATTTTGGTAAATGTTGCATCATAGGAAAATTCCAGTACCTGGAACCCAGAGATAAACTAAGAAAAACACCCTAGCAGCATGTGTTTTATAAGTGGTTTTATTTTTAATGCACAAGTGATCTATTTTTTTTTTTGAGAAAGTATTTTACGAGGAAGGATACATTGAGATTTCTCTTGTTTTCAAGTATGTCCTGGGTGGCGAGTATGTACTGTTAGGTGTCTTGCCCAAGGACACTTACTGGAGAGGTTGCTCGCTGGGGGTGTTAGTGATAGTGTCCCTTTACGTCAATGAATAGTTACAATTACTCACCTACTACCTTCCAAATAGTCTGGGAAGAGTAATCAGAGATGACTGATGGAAGATCTCACCAGGTCTTTTTTTCTTACATAAACATAGGAGACATTTAAATGAAGCAAATGCCCATCAGACCTCCCCACTACAGAGTATGAATGGTCCCACCTACCTTTATTAGGAAGCAATAATATGATGCAAATAGAGTAGACCACCTATATAAGGAGGGATTCTCTGGGCACAGCCACACCCGAGACAGATGTAGTTTTGTGGACCATTTAACCCAAGTGCTCATAGTCCATTGTAAGCATTCAGAGAAAAGCAATATTTTGTCAGCACGTTAATCTAGAAAGCTTTCTCAGATGGTTTGCAGTGCTTTGTGTCCTGATGGGCAGTGAAGTTATGGATCTAGTAGGATTTCTCATTGAAACGCAATAGAGGCTAGTTACCTTATGGGCATGTGGAGTAGAGGTAGCATCACTGCTCTGTGTGGAGAGAGCCTGTGGAGACATGGGTTTGATCCCGGCAAGAGCACCTCTCCAGTAAGTGTCCTTGGGCAAAACACCTAACTGTACATACTCGCCACCCAGGACATACTTGAAAATGAGAGAAATCTCAATGTATCCTTCCTGGTAAAATCCTTTCTCCAAAAAAAAAAAAAGTATCTTTGCAAGACCATCACATTTGGATCTGTGTCCACCTGTCATGGTTTGTGCAACTGGTAAGCAGGCATGAGCCACAAAGCGAGAGAGGCACAGCAGGCAGGAATAATGATGCAGTTCTGGGGCATATCACAACCTTAACGTTAAAGGCAAGACGCAAAACATAAACGTAGTGGCCTTTAAAAATCAGTAGGTAATCAAGACTGGTCCTCAAATTACCCAACATAGGGCTAAATTACAAACTTGCCGCTTGCAGATTTCCCATAGCATCCCCATTTTAGCGTTAGATTACGGGGCAGGCACTACCTCTGCATCTTGCCCGGAACGCAGTGCTACTTTCTGTGATACTCGCGGGACCGCTGCTGTGAGTATCCCTTCATGAAATCCATAGTGCTCCATGGAGGGTTGCGCTGCCGAGCCTTGAAATCGGGTCACGCCGCAGAGTGATTGCGGAGGGAGACTGGGAACTAATTGTCCACAGTCTGACTCTGCTTGCGGCCAGGAGAAGCGGAGAATTGGGCCACCATTCTCACTGCTGGATGAGAGGTGAGTATGGGATTTATTGGGGGTTTTATGGGGTGCTAAATGATTTTGCAAAAGCAGAATCAGTTAGAACCTGCTTTTAGATGTAGCTAAAATTTGTTTAGCTTATTGGTGTGGTAATTAGCGGTAGAACTTTCTTATTAGGCCCTACTTATCTTAATGCTAATTACTGATCGCGCTCTGCATGTTAAGCATAGGATGCGCAAAGTACAGTAATTTCGAGAAAGCTAGCGCAATCACTGGTGTGCTAACCGATTTTTCACGGTTTTAGCGTCAGGAAAGTAATATGGGGGCATGCATTAAAACCACTTATCCTGGCGTGGCTACCAACTCAGCATTTGCTATGGAATAGAGCCCATAAATTATAGAAAACAAACCATTGATTCACATGGAAATATAAATCGTTATAGTTACAATAAAATTATTTATTTATAAAGGATTTTACCAGGAAGGATACATTGAGATTTCTCTCGTTTTCAAGTATGTCCTGGGTTCAAGTACATTGAAGTGTTACAAATCAGTTCACTAAGAAATCAGTTCACTAAGAAATGTACAGAACAACAAATCCTAACAGAGTGCATATATTTATACACAAATTCAACATAATATATAAACACAAATGTGTCACAATATGTTACTAAAGTGAGATCTGTGGTTTTAAAAGGCAGTCACAATAGTCACATGTATGGTACAGTACCATTACTAATGTTTCCCTTTCCCTCTTCTCTGGAAAAAAAACTGATAATAATAAAAATCTATATTTAATAAAGTTTATAATTGCAGAAGACATTTATACATCCCAGCAATTAAGAGAACTGCTTTGCCCACAGAACTCATGTGCTAAATTCCCTATATGCAGCAAGGAACTCTGGGTAAGACATGCAAAATAAGTGTCCAATTTCATACTTTTTTTGCATACAGGGTCTGTTTAACACACGACCCGCCTTGCCAGTGCAATGCCATACTAGATGAAAGGTCAGGTTATACAACGAGTCACAGCCACTCCTGGACAGCTGTTTTGGGCTTGTTATGCCCTCATCAGCAGGAGATAGGCCGTGACTCATTCCTGTTTGATGCTTTACTAGGAGGGCAAATCAATACACATTTATGTTAAATTATGTTGGAGAGCAAAAAGTAAGATTATATATAAAACGTGTGCAGGAAAGGTGTTATACCTCAGTTGATTGCTCCTGCTTTTGATATTTTAGGTCCAATCTGCCAGTTTGCACTTTTGTCATTTTCTTATTTGGTTCACAGAAAGTAACAGTTTGTAATTAATAAAATGTAACCCTAAAATATTGTATGTGCATGCGTATGAAATATATATATATCCCTGTTTCTAGGCTCATTGGAGGTACAACAAGTTGATTATAAACATTATCACAGAGCAAATTATGTGGAAAATGTATATGGAATAGCATTAATTTCTACATTCTATGTAGCAATTTTCATGACTTAAGCACAGCCAGAGGGGCTGTCAGTGTGATGAAAGACACACTAGGACAGATAATGTGCTATTGTGTTTATCTTAAATGTCATAAATTTGATAGGACTGCAATTTATGTTGAAAATAAGGAATCTCCTATTATGTAGAATAAATGCTCTTCATGTCTATCATGGCACCATTTAAAAAAAAATAATATATATATTCAAATCAAATAAAAATGGATGAGATATATATATGTTACAGTTAAAACCCGAAGTGCGGTTAATCTTAAAATTACCTGGGTAATCCTGACATTACCCAAAACCGCCGGGTAAGGCTAATGTCAGACGAACGCATTCTGAGCACACTATGCGTCCGTGCACAACTGAGGTACTTTCTGACTGATGATACTGTAGACACCACATGGTCTGTTTTTTTTGACTGACGTTTGTCTGACTATGTTCCATCACTCACACACAAAGCTTTGCGGACGTGGCGAACTCTGTGTGTCCGTCCTAGCGGTTTGACGTTCTTGACTAATTTGCATCTGGTACCACGTGCGTTGTGCATCCGCACTTCTGTGCGGACATACTTCGTGTGTGGGTCTCTATTGATCATAATGTTATGCTGCGAAGGATGTTAAAATGTGCGGCAACACGGACGTGATCACTGCATTCGTCTGACACAGACCTAAAGCTGCAAAAAAATGAAAAATTCAGACTTTACCCGGGTAATACTAGGACTAACCAACTTCCCTTGGCAAACAGTCTGGAAGAGCTGAAAAATACGCACTTTACCTGGATGATCTGCAGACTATCCAACCCTGTTTTGGTTAAAACCGAATTTTGTTATCGTTCAGATAAAAGTCTGAAGCTTCACCCGGGTAATCTGAGGACTATCCACAGCTTCGCTTGGGTAATCTGCAGAGCATCCAACCCCGCTTGGGTAAAAGTGAATTTTGCTATTATCTATGGATATTATCAATGAAAATGGCAAAAGACAAACATTAAAATGTATTGCGGATATAATGAATATACAGAGTAACAGGATGGGTTTCTCATATGAATGTGAAAGTGTTACATGATCTTTATTATGTGTCCTGTGTGCTCAGATATCATTTATAAAACATAATAACCATCAGGTTACTCTTTATATAATATCTTTATCTTCATAAATTAATTTTCAGACAATTAATGCACAGAGTTACCTGACGGTTTTTTAGTGTGGTTTGTGACTGGGGATACAATTTGGTTAACAAAATTGTGTTTTTTGTGTTTTTTATCGGTCAGATAACAGTTTGCCGCTTTACCCGGGTAATCCTCGGAATTCAGTAAACTGTAACCTGCTGAAAACCGGAGTACCCAGAGGCGTTTGGATACTTTGCAGTTTACCCGGATAAAGTCTGATGTTTCATTGCACATCGCACAACACTAGGGTAATGTGCATTTTACACGGGTGAAACACTGCAGAAAAGCGGAGTACCCAGAGGCCTTTGGATCATTTAGCGCCAGCATTTAGAAGTAGCTAAAATTTTGGCATGCAGGTCCCTGTTGTAATTAGTGCTAGCACTTTGTAATATCTTACTTATCGAAATGCTAATTAATGATTGCGCTCCCCATGTTAACCCCTTTCTGATGCAGGAAGTGCTATCCCATGCTGCAGCAAGTGGGCTTTAATGGTGCGGGACGGCATAGCACGTCCTATGCATTTGAGACCCGCTCCCGCTGATACCTCTCTGTCCAGGGTCCCACGCATACTGACTTAATTGGAGTCAGAGCTGCATGTTTATACCCCTCCCGGCATTGCGACGGGCACAATGACGTCAGTTTCAGGCGTCCCCCTGCCAGAGCAGGGGGAGTGCCTGAAGGGGAGGGGGGTCCTTTTGGACCCCTCTTTCTCCATATCGCCAGGGGGGTAGAGAGTCAAGGCAGGCACCGCTGGAAAGGTCACAGTATGACCTCTCCAGTGATTCCTTTCTTTAACACCTTAGGTGCCCGGTGTCACATGCACTGCCAACGGGTGAGGTTGCGAGCCCAGGATACAGTGATACACTTGGAGAAACTTGGTATGGTGAAAACCAGATAGGGTTTATTCAATAAACACAGGCGAGGGGGGAGGCAGGAATCAGTGATGATGGTGCTGATGGGAAGTCTCTGTAGGCAAGTCTTCTTTTAGAAGTGTTCTGAAGTTTTAAAATTGCCCCCATCCTTAAGCGGTTAAGTATAGGATGCGCAAAGTACAGTAAGCTTGCGGAAACTTGCGCCAAAACCAATGTGTTAAGTGATTTCATATGTGTTTAGCGTTAGAAAGGTAATATGGGGGGCATGTGTTTTTTTTAATTTTCAAGATTTTTATTTTGCAATAAACAAAATGTCACAGACCGACCAGCAAGGTGGCCTCGCAGGGCCAAATAAAACACACAGAAAAGCACATAAGTCATAAGGGGAGGGGTCACATAGAAAGCTGCAAAATGTCAAAAAATGTGGGGGGGGGTACTGTAACAAGGGGGGATGCAGAAGGGCTAATCCAGAAATATCAAAAGAGTGATGGAGGTCGCCGAGAAGGTACCAGGGCAACTGATATAAAAAATAAAAAAAAAGGTAAAAAGAGCGGTGAGGGACTGCCAAATATGTAGTGGCATTCCTGGCTCGCCCCGGTAACCCAGAGGGAACCGGGGGCCATGGAAGAGGCCACAAGGCCGGGAGACCTGGGGCCAAGAGGACGGCCAGAGCCTAGGTAGCCATCCTAGCGGCTCGCCCAGGTTACTTCCCAATGTCCCACACCACAAAAAAAAAAAAAAAAGGGAAAAAGGTGAGAAGTCCCGGTGCTCCATCGGACGAACAACATTAAGCCCAAAAATTGGCAGGTAGAACCGTGAAATACATAAGAGGAGAAATAAGTGTAGCTCAGGGGTAAATCATCAAAGGGTGGAGGGGAGTCTCAGCCAGAAAATGATGGGGGGTGTCAGCAGTGGGGGGGGGGTGTGCAGGTCACAGGTCCAAAATCAGGAATAGGAGAAGGCAGCAGGGGGGAGAACATGTCTCAGCCAGTGTCCAAACACTGAGGAACACACAAGTCACTGACAGAGTCCAGGAACATGAGGTCTTTCAGAGCACCGCCTCGATCAACCTCAGCGGCCCGAGGCAGTTGTACAGCTCCACAGGGCCCCGGAGGAGGAAGCAACCCATCAGCCAAGAGGAAAATCAGGTCAGGCAAGGAGATCGTCCCCACGGGAGAGAGATCAACATCACAAGGCAAGATTCGCTGTGGAGCCATATCCCCCGTGGGCCGACCATCGCTCCCCGCAACCAGCCAGTGAGTGTCACGGGGCTCCGGCCTCCAGGGAAGTGTCATCAGCTGCACCTCAGGCAGCATCGGCGGCCCCCACTCCTTCGTAACCCCCAATAATGTCCCAAGATCCTTCTGCTGCATCTCAATTGAAAGCTCATGTGGCTCTGCAGGCGATCGCTCACTCAAAAGATGCCCTCCGGCGACGTCAACAGCAGGCATAGTCAGACAAGAGTGTAACATCCCAATCTCAGCTCTCCAGATCTCCCATAGTTCTTCAATGAGGAGCCGCAGGTCTTCCCTAGTAATGGGACGATCATCACCAGGCCGGCAGTCAAACGGCTGTGGGTGGCATCCAGAGTCTCCATCCGGTGCCCCCACCTGGTCAGGAGAATCTCTCCTCCCGGAGACGTCCGCGCCTGACAGTAAAGTTGGCAGGGGTCCAGAAGCCATGGCGCAGGGCACCGGGATCGTGGCCAAAACCCTAGGAGGCGAGACAGGCTGCAAAAATGGCCGCCAGAGGTTAGGCCGCATCTGGGGGGGGGCATGTGTTAATCCATTTCACTACTGAGCCATTTCACTGGTCCTGTGGAATGACTTGCCTTGCCCTATCAAACTCTCCCCTGACCTTCAGGCCTTCAAGAAATCCCTCAAAACCCATCTCTTCAGATTAGCATACCACATCACTGATGCAACTGATCTGCTCACCTACTCACACTTGATTGAAGCTGCTTCTATGGCCCCACCATTCCCAAACAACTGGCACTAATGATCCTGCTATCTAGTAAAATTCCTCTTGTCTTCCTCAACCCCAATCCCTCTAGATTGTAAACTCCTATGAGCAGGGCCCTCTACACCTCTTGTTTCCATTTTATGTCCATTTATCTATATCTCGTTCCCTTTGGTTATTATAAAGCACTGCGGAAACCGTTGTCGCTATATAAATGATGACAATAATAATAATAATTTCACCTCTGTGAGCTGAGCTAATTTTTACTGTTTGTGCTCATCATGTTTAAATGCGATTTGAAGTCATGTTTTATTATACAAGTCAGACAAATTATATATCCTTTTTTCAGCAGATTCATAATATATCATTATTATATGTATACGTCATGCCCTGCCAGAATGCTATAACAAAAAATGAAAAAAAAAGTGAATTTCCATTAAAATTTCAATCATCTACAGTGTGTAAAGTAATTTTTTTCACTTTTTATCATCCGAGCCTTTGTGGTTATATATTCTAAGGAGTACGCTTGTTAAAAAAATTATTAAAACTAGGATCCCGTTACTTTATTTTTCGGAGAAATTATGCGACTTTTAGCTAAAACCCCCCCAAAAAATCGATAGTGCAGTATCATTGTTCACATTATAATCAAAATGTGAACAATAGTGCTGCATTAATAATAAAACAAAACAATAAAAACACAGTTTATTTTTATTTTTTATTAGTATTATTTTTATTTAAATTTTATACTTACTTTTAACATGATCATGTTTGGTATCATTGGAAAGGCCATGCCCGGGCCCTTTTAATGATACCATAGATTAACCTCTAGAACTCAGAGATCGGGAGATATATGCATCCAAATGAAGCCCCTATCTCCACCATGGGGTTCCCATAGGGAAACCCCTTGGCAGCTGGGGATAATTCTCATACCGGACGCAGTGGACAAGGCGGATCCAAGATGTCAGCCACTTTTAGGTGAGCTTCACGATCCAGCACCGAATGGCACTGTATTGCGGACCCACACCTCAGGGGTTAAAGAGAGGCACTGATGGAAAGGGCAGACTCTTCCTGTTCCAGCGATGCCTCTCTTTTAACTTAGAGTGCTCCAAAGGCACTCTTCCCCCCGTGGGTGGGCCTTAAACTGACATCACAGCCGTCGTGATGGCACCAATGCGCTGGGAGGGGTATAAACACACAGATCTGACTTCAAGGAAGTCAGATCTGCGTGGGACCCTGGACGGAGAAGTGAGTATCGGCGGGAGGGGAGCTTGACCGCGACGACGTGGGGGGGGACATCCTCCACGCATGGTAGTGAAACAAGAAGACACTCTCTGCAAGTCCTTTCCGCTGAAGTGGTTAAGTCACTTATCCCTCCAATAACACTTACATATCCAAACACTAATGTTAGTGTTCACTAGGCCCCTTATCTTTATCCTATATTATTTCCAGTACTGACCAACAATGTGTTAATTTCTGGCCTTGGTGACCAAACTGTAAATAATACATGTCTTCACAGTTGCAATACTGGAAATGTGTGGATCTATAAACATGGTTGCTTAAAGTATTGGTTCTCCAGAAACGAATTAACCTTGCATTTCCTGTTCTCACTACAAGTCATTGTTTTTCCTATAAATAGTACGCTATAATGACAGCCACTTATGCATTCAAGGTTGCTCTTATTTAGATCTGAAAGCAAATTAAATGACCTGTTGGACACTGATGATGATGATTAGAAAGCAGCAGGAGTTTGGAATGTGATAAAAAGGTTGGAGGATGGGACGGGATGAATAAGTTTTTAACATCCAAAATAACCTTCTGAACAATATCAGTGCAGTTTGTATCTGCAGCAAAATAATTCAATGATAGTCAATAGATGTGCTTTGCGGTACTAACTTGCACAGGTATGATCTACCACATTATAATCCACACGTGTTGCAAATACACACATACTTACATGAACCAGTATCAAAAAATAAGCATCTGTCATGTGTATTTTTATTATAATATATTAATTTCAGTACACAGGGAGCCCTTTCTTTCGTTAGTTTTATGAGAAGGTTTGTAAGTTTGTATGTTTGTAAGTGGGTTTGGTTGCTCGGGGCTTTTGGCGCTTGTATTGTTCAAATTTATTTATTTATTTTATTTATTTATAAAGGATTTTACCAGGAAGGATACATTGAGATTTCTCTCGTTTTCAAGTATGTCCTGGGTTCAAGAACATTGAGTGGTTACAGAAATACAAAGTTACAGTTACAAGTACTTATACAGCGCCAACAAATTCCATAGCGCTTTACAATGGGGATGCACAAACAGCAGACTTACATGATACATGAGGAAATAACCCTGGACATCAGATAACTGTCCAGGTTATATATCACTTTAAACAAAAAGCTCAGGCAGACATCCCATGAGCTTACACTCTAAGGGACTAGGGTAACAGAAACAAATGGGAGCAGAGGGAAGGTGAAACTGGTGGTCAGAGGGATTGCATGAAATGGACCAGATTTTTTTTTTGGGCTTAGTAAGGGTGATTAGGGAGAAAAGTGGAGACAGCTGGAAAGGATGCCTGAAATTAGGGACCAGCTCTGGGAGAGCGGGTGGATGGGGAGAGCGGGTGGATGGGGAGGGTGGGTTGGGGCAGCAGAGGGAAGGAATGGAGGTCACTCTGTGATGGAGAATGCTGTGGAAAGTGAATGAGGTTTGTGATAATGCAGATAGCCCCAATTAAACAAACATGAGGGGGAGGAGGAGGAGGATGAGGAGGGAGAAGGGAAACACAGATTTTTTTCTATCTGAAATGGAGGGAGATTCAAAATATTTCAAAAGACTAGTCAGAAAACAATAAATGCAGACATAAAAATACATTTGCAAGATCATGGCAGCCTGGGGTATGATGTCGTACGCCTTTGTTGAGATGGTGGATACCTTGAATGCTTGGTTCAGGGCAGCAGAGGGAAGGAATGGAGGTCACTCTGTGATGGAGAATGCTTGAATGCTTGGTTCAGGGCAGCAGAGGGAAGGAATGGAGGTCACTCTGTGATGGAGAATGCTTGAATGCTTGGTTCAGGGCAGCAGAGGGAAGGAATGGAGGTCACTCTGTGATGGAGAATGCTTGAATGCTTGGTTCAGGGCAGCAGAGGGAAGGAATGGAGGTCACTCTGTGATGGAGAATGCTTGAATGCTTGGTTCAGGGCAGCAGAGGGAAGGAATGGAGGTCACTCTGTGATGGAGAATGCTTGAATGCTTGGTTCAGATATGTGTCAGAAAAGCTGTCTAGAAAGACACATAAAAAAGGAAGAAGAATGAGAAGTATTTAATAATTATTCAGACGTTGCTGTACAGTAAACAAATTGGAAAGGTTGTTGTGAAGTTGGAATTGCTCCAGTGTCTATTTTAACCGAATTAATATTTTGCCCACAGCGCATATGGATATATTGCCCCAGCTCATATGGATGTATTGCCTCCAGCTCATATGGATGTATTGCCCCAGCTCACACATGGATATATTGCCCCCAGCTCACATGGATATATTGCCCCAGCTCACACATGGATATATTTCCCCCAGCTCACATGGTCCAAGCAGTCTCCTCTCTCCTCTGCCAGGGCAAGGCCCCTCCGTGTGCTTCTGTTCCTACGAGCGGCCGCCGGCATGAAGCTCTGACGCTCGCCTGGGAACCATGCATGGTGCAAGCATGAGTCTGTGCTATGGGAAGTGCTTGGTGCGTGTATAAATAAACCCACCATTTTTTCTGCCTCTCATTAGCTGAAAAGCAGCAGGGGGGGCATGTAGCTGCTCAGTAGAGCAGCTTTTGGTACATTGGTTAGGACTCACTCCTACAAAGAGGTGCCTTGTCGGGGTGAGTGAGCTTACGTTTCAATGGCCATTAAAACAAACTAAAACCTCTGATCGTGTTTTGTTGTACATGGAAATACATAGAAACGAGCGCAGATGACATCTTTTTTCTCTTGTTATGTTTTATACATGAACTGGGCTGTTACTCCTGGCTGTTGCAACCGCTCTGGTGAGTACAGGTGCAATGCCATTTTTTCTGTATGTATGAGTCTGTCTGCAGCTGGATTCCTGACAGCCGTTATTAGAGAGAAAGTGAGGTACATAAAAGATTCATAGTTACATAGGCTGAAAAAAGACATGCGTCCATCGGGTTCAGCCTCTCACACATCACCTACTGCTGTTGATCCAAAAGAAGGCAAAAAACCCAGTCTGAAGCGCTCGGTAAAAAGCAAAACAGTGGGGAAAAAATTCCTTCTTGATCCTAGAATGGCAGTCAGATTTCTCCTTGGATCAAGAAGTTTACCCATATATTAAATATTATGACCCTTAATATTCTGTGTCTGCAAGGAAGTCATCCAGTCGTTCTTTAAAAGTCTGTACAGTCTCTGACCCAACCACCTCAACAGGCAGAGAATTCCACAGATTTATTGTGCTCACCGTAAAATAACCCTTCCTATGCTTTAGGCTGAATTTCCTTTCATCCAGTATAAAAGGGTGACCTCATATCCTGTGTATAGTCCTGTTAATGAATAGGTTTCCAGACAATGGTTTATAATGGCCCCGTATATATATATATTTATATAAAGTTATCAGATCCCCTCTAAGATGCCGTTTCTCTAAACTAAACAGGCAGGGTTATCCAAAGAGATTCGAAAAGTCACCGCACGTTCGGTGACTTTTCGTTCTCTTCAATTCGGTTCCTTTTGCCGATTGCATTTCGGTGACCCTGCGGTGTATTCAGCAAGCACCACAAGGTCCCCGAATTGCAGGGAAAAGCTGCCGCAAACCTGACAAAAACTAACCGAATGCATGCTGAAAACAAGCAAAAACATCTGGATTAACCTTCGAAAAAGCCGAACAGGAGCCGAACAGGAGCCGAACATGAGCCGAACATGAGCCGAATCACACAGAGCCGAAGCAGCTGTGACGTAGAGGAGGCAGTGAATAAATTAGCAAAACCATTTGTATGAATCTGGGAAAAAGAAACGCTGTTTGCAAAGAAACTACTGAGCGAAAATGTCTGAAATTTTCACAGGAGGTCCAGGGAATGATAATAAAGAGGGCTGTTACAAAAAAAATAAGTAAACTGAAAAAAATAAATAAAAAAAAATCGGACTTTTAAAAAAAAAAAAAATATATGAAAAATGCTTAAAGTATCCTAAAAAAATCGATAAATAAAGAGACTTTTTGCTGCAGAATTTTATAATGAACGGTTTATTAGATATTGAATTAAAACGGGAATATTTTTAACATTGAAGCCTATGGGATTCTCCTGAATAAATTTGCCGAATTAAACCACCGAATGGCAGGACATTAGGGGAACCTTCCACTGCTGGTTTGTGTTCTCTGAATAGACGAAGCAGTGCTTTTTCATGGGGATTTCACTGTCCTCGAACAGGCACCGAACAGGCACCGTATGTGCAGGCAATTCGCCAGGATTTGGCGAATTGCCTGCTCTCTGGATAGCCGAATGGTCAGGAAAGGTAACCGAACGCTGATTTTCAGCGTTCGGTTACCTTTCTCAAGCAATTCGGATCTCTTTGGATAACCCTGAGGGTTAAGCTTGTTAGCCTTTTCTCATAACATAAATCTTCCATTCCCCTTATTAATTTAGTCCTTGGGAATTTTAAAAATGTGTAAGTGCAAATGGTCATGCAATGGCTATGAAGGCAAGTAATAAGTCTAGAATGTGTATGCAACTTCTCTCACCTTACATAGGCTGAAAAAAGATATGCGTCCATTGGGTTCACCCTCTCACACATCACCTACTGCTGTTGATCCAAGAGAAGGCAAAAAACCCAGTCTGAAGCGCTCGCCAATATGCAACACCCTGGGAAAAAAATCCTTCTTGACCCCCGAATGGCGTCAGATTTCTCCTTGGATCAAGAATCTTTTGCCCACTTACTATATATTATGACCCTTAATATTCTGTGTCTGCAGGAAGTCATTCAGTCGTTTTTTAAAAGTCTGTACAGTCTCTGACCCAACCACCTCAACAGGCAGAAAATTCCATAGATTTATTGTTCTCACCATAAAATAACCCTTCCTATGCTTTAGGCTGAATTTCCTTTCATCCAGTCTAAATGGGTGACCTTGTGTCCTGTGTATAGTCCTGTTAATGAATAGGTTTCCAGACAATGTTTTATAAAGGCCCGTATATATTTATATAAGGTTATCAGATCCCCTCTAAGGCGCCGTTTCTCTAAACTAAACAGGTTTAGGCTTGTTAGCCTTTCCTCATAACTTAAACCTTCCATTCCCCTTATTAATTTAGTCGCCCGTCTCTGCACTTTTTCTAGCGCTATAATATCCTTTCTTAAGACAGGTGCCCAAAATTGCACAGCATATTCAAGGTGCGGCCTTAATATTGATTTATACAAAGGCAAAATTATGTTTTCATCCCGAGAGTGAATTCCCCTTTTAATGCATGCCAATACCTTGCTGGCCTTGGTGGCTGCTGTTTGACATTGCACATTGTTACTTAGTTTGAAGCCTATGATTATTCCCAAATCCTTCTCCTGCTTTGATTTCCCTAACTCGGCACCATTTAGGGTATAAATTGATTGTGTGTTCTTCACTCGAAAGTGCATCACTTTGCATTTATCTAGATTAAATTTCATCTGCCATTTAAGTGCCCAGTCCCCCAATCTATCTAAAACCCTCTGCAGCGAAGTAACATCCTGTTCACATTGTATTACTTTTCCTATTTTTGTGTCATCTGCAAACACTGATACCTGACATTTATAAATAAACTAAATTTATAAATAAATTGAATAGAATTGGTCCTATAACAGACCCCTGAGGGACACCACTTACCACTGATGTCCATCTTGAAAATGTACCATTTATGACCACTCTCTGTACCCTATTTTTAAGCCAGTCTTCTATCCAAGAACAATTATTTTCATCTAGACCAATTTTTCTTAATTTAAATAGTAACCTCTTGTGTGGAACTGTGTCGAAAGCTTTGGCAAAATCCAAGTCAATTACATCCACTGTGACCCCCTAATCTATACTTCTACTTACTTCCTCAAAGAACGTAATTAGGTTAGTCTGACATGATCTGTGTTACATAAAACCATGCTGATTTTTGCTGATTACATTATACCGCCCAATAAATTCCTGAATATTATCCCTTAGTAACCCCTCAAATACTTTCCTAGCCACAGGTCTATAATTCCCAGGCACAAATTTTAGACCTTTCTTAAATATAGGGACCACGTCAGCTTTTCTCTAATCCTCTGGTACGATTCCTGAAAGAAAAGAATCTTGAAAGATTAAGAACAGAGGTTTACATATTTCAACACATAGCTCCCTCAGTACTCGCGGGTGAATTCCATCCGGCCCTGGGGCTTTATTCACATTCACTTTGTTTAATTGCTGCAAAACCTTGTCCTGAGTCAACCAGTCACTTTTTATTAGTACGTTTTTATGAATGAATTGCATGTCTCCTGTTATAGGTTTCTCTTTGATTACTTTTCTTCAGTATTTATCATTCAAAATTTCTGCCATCTCTTTATCTTCAGTGAGCAATACCCCTGACTCAGATTTTAGTGAACCTACATTTTCACTCTTGGGTTTTTTAGAATTTATGTACCTAAAGAATCTTTCAGGGTTTGTCTTCTCTTTGGCCATTTATTTTTCATTTTCTAGGTTAGCCCATCTAATCGCTTTTTTGCATGCTTGATTGGCTGTCTCAGGCTGTCCCAAGAAGATCAAAAGTCCAAGAGGAGGAGAAGGGAACAGAATACCCCAATATGGACCTGTTGAGATCCGGAATAGATTTTTACCCCTCCAAAGACAATCAGAGGAGGATGTGTTTTGGGAAGGAGGAACTTCGAAAACAGGTGGCACCCTCAAAAGAAATGTATCAGGGTTATTCAGAGACAGACGATCTGGCCCCCAAAATGGGACTGAACAGTAAATTTCCCAGTAAGGTGCCATTTCCTGCCCATTTAGCTAGTCAGAAAGCACTGTGAACTGTGAACTGCCTGCAAATAGTACCGGCTGGGTGGAGTAGAGGTAACATCACTGCTCTATAACTGTAGAGAGAGACTGTGGAGACACAGGTTCGATCCCAGGAAGAACACCTCTCCAGTAAGTGTCCTTGGGCAAGACAACTAACCGTACATACTCGCCACCCAGGACATACTTGAAAACGAGAGAAATCTCAATGTATCCTTCCTGGTAAAATCCTTTCTCAAAAAAAATAAAAAATACGGTGCTTGTTCAACAGCATTGAAATTCCCCATAGAGTAGTGTTAAAAAATAACTTTAAACAAACAAAATCAGTCTTCCTATTTCATAATTACCATAACAGGAATTCCAAAAACATCTGCAAGTTTCTTCTCAAATAAGAAAATGAAGAAAGACGCGCGCTTACGCTATAGCTGTAAGGGCAGGGGCTGTAACCCCTGTATAGTGTTGTGCATATGGAACCCAATGGCAAGCCGTCGAAGAAGGAAACCAGGAAATGTGTAAGTAAGCAATTGAGTTTTTACTGAGATGAAACAAATAAAGTCCAGGACGAAAGACTATCAGGGTTATCCAAAGAGATCCGAATTGCTTGAAAAAGGTAACCGAACGCTGAAAATCAGCGTTCGGTTACCTTTCCTGGCCATTCGGCTATCCAGAGAGCAGGCAATTCGCCAAATCCTGGCGAATTGCCTGAACATACGGTGCCTGTTCGGTGCCTGTTCGAGGGCAGTGAAATCCCCATAGAGAAGCACTGCTTCGGCTATTCAGAGAACACAAACCAGCAGTGAAAGGTTCCCGAAATGCCCTGCCATTCGGTGGTTTAATTCGGCAAATTTATTCAGGAGAATCCCATAGGCTTCAATGTTAAAAATATTCCCGTTTTAATTCAATATCTAATAAACCGTTCATTATAAAATTCTGCAGCAAAGAGTCTCTTTATCTATAGATTTTTTAGGATACTTTAATCATTTTTCAGATTTTTTTTTTTTTTTTTTTTTTTTAAAAGTCCGATTTTTTTTTTATTTTTTTTTCAGTTTGCTTATTTATTTTGTAACAGCCCTCTTTATTATCATTCCCTGGACCTCCTGTGAAAATTTCAGACATTTTCGCTCAGTAGTTTCTTTGCAAACAGCGTTTCATTTTCCCAGATTCATACAAATGGTTTTTCTAATTTATTCACTGCCTCCTCTACGTCACAGCTGCTTCGGCTCTGTGTGATTCGGCTCCTGTTCGGCTCCTGTTCGGCTTCTTCGAAGGTTAATCCAGATGTTTTTGCTTGTTTTCAGCGTGCATTCGGTTAGTTTTCGTCAGGTTTGCGGCAGCTTTTCCCTGCAATTCGGGGACCCTGTGGTGTTTGCTGAATACACCGCAGGGTCACCGAAATGCAATCGGCAAAAGGAACCGAATTGAAGAGAATGAAAAGTCACCGAACGTGCGGTGACTTTTCGAATCTCTTTGGATAACCCTGTATAACTCAAAAGGTATCCTTGGTTTGGTGGAAAGTCCAGAACGGGTGTCATGTTTTATTCGTAATGCGGGTTCTTTTGGAGTCCGGTATGCGGTTCGTGGTACAAGAGGAGTATAGAAGAAGGATGGTCGAAATCAGGCAAGTGGTCGGTCCAGGCGGAGAATGTTCATCAACGAGAGTGGGAAGCCAAATGTCGGAAACCGGGAGATCAATAGGGTCAAGGCGCGGTACCAGGGGATATCCGAAAGACGTGGTCAAAAATAGGAGCCAAAGGTTCAGTATAGTAGTTAAGAACTTGAGAGACAAATATATCAGGGAACTTAGGTATCAACGGGGAGTTGACGACTGAGCACTCTCTCCTTGACCTTTTGGGTTTTTATGAGGTATGGGTAACGAGCTCAGCCTCTCCTGTGTGTGGGACTCCTCCCCTGCCCCTCCTGTTTGCCGGGTCTCCCCAGGTCCTGTCCGGAACTCGCGAGGATCACGCCCCCGCAGGCGAGCCGGAGGGCGCCCCCCCGCACACGCCCAGGAGACCCAAGGATCCTCCCACGCGTGCACGGCGGGGAACCGCACCCACCGCCGCCCGCAAGCGACGCCGAACCACGCGGGAGGCCGACAGGGAAAGGATGGAGGCAGCGGGGGAGTCCGAACGCCGCACCGAGAGGGCATCGCGACCAGCGGTATGGGACCTCCCAATACCCGACCTCCCCCATCGTGGGAGACGCCGACGGTCGCCATGACGCCACGGCCGCGCTATGGAGGTGAGGCATGACACAACCCCCCCCACAAGGCGAGACCTCCGGGAGAGCAAAGGACCAGGTTTGGTTGGATGGGAGCGATGAAATCGAAGAAGAAGGCGGGAAGCATGCACATTTTGAGCGGGTTCCCAGGAACGATCTTCCGGGCCATATCCCTTCCAATGGATGAGATATTGGAGTTGTCGCCGCTGATAGCGGGAATCCAGGATGCGGTGAATCTCGAATTCAGGATCGCCCTCCACTTGGAGAGGGGGAAGGGGTACGGTAAGTTGGGAAGGAGCGGAGGGAGCAGTCCAGGGTTTCAGTAAGGAGACGTGGAACACTGGATGAAGACGTAGATTGTCCGGTAATTGGAGACGAATTGCAGTGGGGGATACTACGGCTGAAATGGGAAAAGGACCTATGTATGTAGGTCCCAACTTTTTGGTGGGACAAGTAAGACGGAGGTTCTTTGTGGAGAGCCAGGCTTTTTGGCCAACACTATACGTGGGAGAGGGTCTTCGTTTTCTATCCGCATAAGTTTTATATGTATCTTGTGCTTGTTGTAGTAGACGTTGGGCCCGTTGATGCCCTTCACGTAGTCGTTCCAGCCGTTCTTGGACGTTTGGGACGTCTCCTCTCTGAGGTAGATCAGGAAGGAGTGCAGGATGGTACCCGTAGTTGAGGAAGAAAGGGGACTCACGTAGCGACTGATGCGTTCCTGAGTTATAAGCAAACTCAGCTGCAGGTAATAAGTCGATCCAATCGTCTTGTAGGTGGCAGGTATAACACCGGAGATATTGTTCCACGATCTGATTTAGTCTCTCGGTTTGCCCATTCGTTTGTGGATGGTAGGCAGAGGACAGTTTAACTTTTATCTGTAAAGAGAGACAAAACATCTTCCAGAAACGTGAGGTAAATTGGGAACCTCGGTCAGATAGGATTGAGGTAGGGATTCCATGAAGACGGAAAATCTCCTTGTGGAATAGATGTGCAGTTTCTTTTGCAGTAGGTAACCCTTTTGCGGGGATAAAGTGGGCCATTTTTGTTAGACGATCTACCACGACCATGATTGTCGTACACCCTTGAGAGGGAGGTAGGTCAACAATAAAGTCTACTGTTAGGTCTTTCCACGGCCGATCAGGAATTGGAAGAGGTTGTAGAAGACCTGTCATCTTTTGTGAGCACTTTTTACTACGATTACAGACTGGACAAGCTTGTACGTACTGGATGGCGGATTTGTTCATGGTTGGCCAGTAGAAATGACGTCGGAGTAGATTTTGAGTTTTCTTAATCCCTCCATGACCGGCTTGGGGGGAATCGTGACACAAAGCGAGAACCTCTAGCCGTGCTTCCTCCGGGACAACTATTCTATCTTTGTACAGAAGAAGACCATCAGAAGTTGGAGGGTCGTCTGTCGGGGAAGTGTGTTGTTTGATTTTCGTCATGGTGCCGGAATAGGTAGCTAAAAATTGACCGGAAGAAAGGATTGATTCTGGTTCTGTAGGTACGGATTTCTCGGGATTCGATAAGCGGGACAAGGCGTCTGCCTTACCGTTTTTTGCACCCGGTCGATAGGTGATATGTAATTGGAAGCGAGAAAAGAAAAGAGCCCAGCGAGCTTGACGGGGTTTGACTCGTTTTGCTGTACGAAGATACTCTAAGTTCCTATGGTCAGTAAATACGGTAATGGGGCATATAGTACCTTCCAAAAGGTGACGCCATTCTTCCAGGGCCTTTTTAATGGCTAACATCTCTCGATCACCTATCTCATAATTACATTCGGCAGGAGTAAGTCGTTTTGAGAAGTATGCGATGGGATGGAGTTTTTGGTCAGTGACGTGTCTCTGAGAGAGGACAGCACCCGTAGCTTTGTCTGAGGCGTCTACCTCCAGGTAGTACGGTAGAGCGGGGTTGGGTAACCTAAGGATGGGAGCTGTGGTAAACTGTTTTTGCAGGGTGTGAAAGGCTTGGGATGCAGATTCTGACCACTTGAATGGTACCTTGGTTCTGGTTAGGTTTGTAAGAGGTTCAACGAGTTTTGAGAAGGAACGTATAAACTTTCTGTAGAAATTAGCAAACCCTATAAACCTCTGTACCTCCTTGCGGGAGGTGGGAATCGGCCAAGATGTGATGGCGGTTATCTTTTCAGGGTCCATCTCGATTTTGCCAGGGGAAAGGATATAGCCCAGGAACGCTATTCGATCGGTCTCGAATATACACTTTTCTTTTTTTGCATATAAGTGATTTTTTCGTAGTCTGGAGAAGACCTCCAACATTTGTCGTCTGTGGTCTTGTAGGGTGTCTGAGTAGATCAATATGTCGTCGAGATACACCACTACACATATGTCAAGGAGATCTCTGAATACATCATTTACAAAGTTCTGAAAAGTTGCTGGAGCGTTACATAATCCGTAAGGCATGACGAGATATTCGTAATGTCCATAGCGGGTGTTGAAAGCGGTTTTCCATTCGTCTCCTTGACGAATGCGCAGGAGGTTGTAGGCGCCCCTTAAATCAAGTTTTGTGAATATGTTGGCTGTTTTTAACCGTTCCATGAGTTCCGGGATTAGCGGAAGTGGGTACCTGTTTTTTATTGTGATGGCGTTGAGATCTCTATAATCGACACAGGGTCGTAGTCCTCCGTCCTTTTTTCCCACAAAGAAGATTCCGGCTCCCGCAGGGGAAGTAGATGAACGGATAAATCCTTTCTGTATATTTTCTCGTATGTATTCTTTTAAGGTTTTGAGCTCTGGTTCAGACAGGGGGTATATCCTTCCATAGGGGATGGCAGCTCCCGGAAGCAAATCGATTGGGCAATCATACACCCTGTGAGGAGGGAGGTCTTCTGCCTTCTTTTCGTTAAACACGTCTTGGTATTCGATATAAGCTGGCGGAAGGATAACCTGTTTTTTCTCCATATATAGATCTAGGATAGAATTAATGGTTTTAACATGAGGTCTCAAGCATTGTTGCAGACAATGTGGTGATAGAAATAATACGGTCTCTTTTTCCCAACGTATAAGTGGATCGTGTATACGCAACCATGGCAACCCGAGTATTATTCGGAACACTGGTGAGGATACAAGGTCAAAAGAGACGGTCTCGAGGTGGTCGTGACCAATATACATTTGGATGGGAATGGTCTCAAGAGTGACCAACCCTGATTTCAATGACGAACCATCAATCAATTTTACGTGAACAGGGTGTTTTTTATTGATTATGGGTACACACAAACTAGTGGCGAGTGATAGGTCCATGAAATTTCCGCTTGCTCCGGAATCTATCATGGCAGTTAGTGGGAGGCGTTGTTCATTCAGCTGTAGGAAGATAGGGATAGACAGGTGAGGAGCAGTCAGTAATGCAGTAGGCTTGGGGTCAGGGTTGGAAGGCGTATTCGTTTTCTTACCTCCACGTTCGGTCTTCTCAGGACAATTACGGATCATGTGACCGGCCTGACCACAATAGAGGCAGAGACGATTTGTTCTGCGTCGTGCCATTTCTTCTGGTGGGAGGCGTCTGTCGATAGCTCCTATCTGCATTGGTTCTTCCTGTGTATTACGTGGTGCGTAGGGAACCAATGTTCTGGTGGCATCTTGAGGAGCAGTTTGCGTGGTACGACGTGGTTGTATGGGGAAACATAGGTTTCTTTCTTGTCTCCTCTCGCGGAGTCTTCTATCAATTGATATGGATACTTGCATCAGCATTTCTAGCGTAGGTGGGACACCAATCCGGGCGAGTTCATCCTTTACCTGGTCTGATAGCCCGCTGCGGAACTGGGTGATGAGAGCTGCTTCGTTCCATGCGGTATCTAAGGCGTATTGTTTGAACTCTATCACATAATCCTCGACAGGTCGGCGACCTTGCTTGAGGGCCTTGATTTCACGTTGTGCTGTATCTTGACGGAATGGGTCATCATATATTGCATCCAAGGCGGATAGAAGTGTCTCCCAGGTATTGAGGAGTGGGCTTTGGGTTCTCAGCAGTTGGTGAGCCCAAGATTGGGGTTCACCAGATAATAATGATATGACCGTTTGTACTTTGACATGATCGTTACAAAAGGTGCGTGGTTTTAGTGAAAACATCACTTGGCAACTGGTCACAAATGATCTGTAGGTACGACGATCGCCCGTGAATTTTTCTGGTAGGAGAACAGGGGGTTCAGGGGTTCTGGTAGCTGAGGCACCTTCGGTGTGTATTTGAGCTTGTAGTGTAGCATGGCTTACTTGTAACTGCTGTACTGAGTGAGCAATGGCCGTTACTTGTTCGGTGAGGGTTCGTATAGCAGAATGCACCTCCGCGGACTCCGGGTCCTGGCTCAGTCGTTCTGTCATGTTTTATTCGTAATGCGGGTTCTTTTGGAGTCCGGTATGCGGTTCGTGGTACAAGAGGAGTATAGAAGAAGGATGGTCGAAATCAGGCAAGTGGTCGGTCCAGGCGGAGAATGTTCATCAACGAGAGTGGGAAGCCAAATGTCGGAAACCGGGAGATCAATAGGGTCAAAGCGCGGTACCAGGGGATATCCGAAAGACGTGGTCAAAAATAGGAGCCAAAGGTTCGGTATAGTAGTTAAGAACTTGAGAGACAAATATATCAGGGAACTTAGGTATCAACGGGGAGTTGACGACTGAGCACTCTCTCCTTGACCTTTTGGGTTTTTATGAGGTATGGGTAACGAGCTCAGCCTCTCCTGTGTGTGGGACTCCTCCCCTGCCCCTCCTGTTTGCCGGGTCTCCCCAGGTCCTGTCCGGAACTCGCGAGGATCACGCCCCCGCAGGCGAGCCGGAGGGCGCCGCCCCCCGCACACGCCCAGGAGACCCAAGGATCCTCCCACGCGTGCACGGCGGGGAACCGCACCCACCGCCGCCCGCAAGCGACGCCGAACCACGCGGGAGGCCGACAGGGAAAGGATGGAGGCAGCGGGGGAGTCCGAACGCCGCACCGAGAGGGCATCGCGACCAGCGGTATGGGACCTCCCAATACCCGACCTCCCCCATGTGGGAGACGCCGACGGTCGCCATGACGCCACGGCCGCGCTATGGAGGTGAGGCATGACAACGGGAATTACGGTAAAGGGTCTTCGGGCTCAGAAGTGAAACAGCATAAAAAGTCCAGAATGAAGGGTTGTAGAGGGGTAAGTGGGCTTTGCCTTTTAGACCAGCCTGGGTTGAGGAGCTGGAGCTGGTGCTATGGTCGTGGAGGAATGCTTGGATACAGGATCTGGAACTGGTACCGTGGACATGGAGGCAAGCCTGGAGATGGATCTGGTGCTGGTACCGTGGACGTGGAAGCAAGCCTGGAGATGGATTTGGTGCTGGTACCGTGGACGTGTAAGCAAGCTTGGAGATAGAAGCTGGTACTGTGGAAGCAAGCCTGGATGCAGGGTCTGGAGCCAGTACCGTGGAGGCAACACTGGATGCAGGGTCTGGAGCTGGTACCGTGGAGGCAAGACTGGTGCAGGGTCTGGAGCTGGTACCGTGGAAGCAAGACTGGATGCAGGGTCTGGAGCTCAGGATTCCCTTGGAACAGGAACGAAGAGGGAACATTGGATAACTGAAGCGGTGAACCACAGTATAACCTGGTTAAAGAACTGAGAAAGGCGGCAGGTTTAAATAGGGTTCAGAGGATCATAAGAACACCATTCACCTGGGACTCGTAGGTGGAGCTGGGATACCTGAGTACTTGATAGGTTCATTGGGGACATACAAGGCTCTCCAGTGCAGGTGTCTTGCAGTACCCGTAAGCTACCGGCGCCAGAGTACCAAGTGCTTCGTTTCTTAGGAAGGCATGCGATCGCGTGTGCGCACTTTGTCTCCCGGCATTCGGATCCTGGCAGCGACGTGGGAGGTACTGCAAGCTGTCTCCATGTTGGGACTCAAGCGACGCGCCACGAGGGACCTCAGGTACATATGGTGTGTGCCCCAGCATGGCGGTCCGGACAGGGAGCGGGCCGCGGTGTGGGGCATGACGGGTGCGCACAATCGACGGCTTGGAAGGATAACGGAGATGAAAGGCACGAACCTTTGTAGGAGCATGGATGTTGGCGACAGGTTCCCAGGACCGTTCTTCGGGACCGTAGCCTTTCCATTGGACTAGATACTCTAATCTGCCGTACGTATGGTGTGTGCCCCAGCATGGCGGTCCGTGCAGGGAGCGGGCCGCGGCATGGGGCATGATAATAGCGGAGACATTAAAAATAAATATTCACAATGTATAGCTTTCATTATGTCTGACTATTCTTTGTTAGACAGCTCTTTATTAGATTTCAAACAACTTCTAGCCAATCCGTGTACAGATATAACGTATTTCCACGTCAGAGTTTAGCCAGCACATTTAGCACAGAGAAACATATTACTACCATATATGGTTCAGATGGGAAAGGGGAGTACAGTGGAGGCGCTAATGTTGGTGGATATGTTTATGTTGTGCAGCCGACAGGGATTAAAACACAAAACCTTGACAGAAATGTGCAAATGTACAGTAGGAAAAAGAGAAAGGATCCTAGTGGCGCAGTCTCTTTTGAGAGTGGTCTATATAAAATCTAGTACAAATAATAAATGGGTACGGTATTCCCACTATTCCAAACAGTGCACGGTTGAAAAGACCACTAAAGTGCTGCTATGAATAAAGCTAGGTGCAGTAGTTTTACTGTGCAAAAAAGGTGACAGTTGATGTCCTGATAAATTCAAATCGCATATAAAGTGCAAGGTGACAGTTGATGTCCTAATATATATAAAAAAAATCGCATATAAAGTGAAAATGCAAGTAAAAAGTGCATATATAAGTGCATATAGTGCAATTGAAGGTCTTTCAAAAAGTTATCCTTATAGAGTCTCATTTTCCAAATCACTTGTGAAGGCAAAAAAACAGTCCAACCGACCATATATTCTGTATTGAAGACAAAGGTAGTCTGGTTGAGTCTCCACAGGGGCAGTCCAGAGGCTTACATGAGGTCCTGGTGCACTGTCTTCACCTAAGTCCTATATAGACTCCCAATTCCCAAAAAATGGGAGGAAAGGGGAGAGGGGTAGAAGGGAAACAGAAAAAGAAAAAATAGTGCAATATTGACTGATACAGAGTTAAGTGCCCATAGACAAGGGAACACTTACACTTAATAGAGCCTCATGTACCGGCTCTGGTGTGGAATGCCTTGGGCCTAATTGAGGGTAGCCTCTGCCCTTCTTTAGAGTTTTCTTGGGGTGGCCTCTGCCTTTCCTTAATGTTTGCTCGATCGTCTCAGATAAAGAAAAAGAGAGATCTTCATAGCGCTACCATCCCTTGACCTGAAAGGACCTATGATACCTATGCTCTATGTGTACCAGACCTCTGCTTTGCCCACTGACTCTGCATCCTCTCTACCAGCCCTTGAACCTCAGACCGTCTCCTGACTACAATTCTTGCCTAGCCCTTTTGACTCCACGCTACCCCGCAAGAAGACCATCTGCAGATGAAAGAGGTGAAGGTACCCACCGAATAAGCAGTACCACATGCCCACAAGTTGAGCCTGGAAAATAAGGCTCCAACATCGGTGAGTTTGTTTTGACCTCTACTTACTTTATTTTAACCATTGGCTACAAATCTCGCTATGAAGATCTCTCTTTTTCTTTATCTGAGACGATCGAGCAAACATTAAGGAAAGGCAGAGGCCACCCCAAGAAAACTCTAAAGAAGGGCAGAGGCTACCCTCAATTAGGCCCAAGGCCTTCCACACCAGAGCCGGTACATGAGGCTCTATTAAGTGTAAGTGTTCCCTTGTCTATGGGCACTTAACTCTGTATCAGTCAATATTGCACTATTTTTTCTTTTTCTGTTTCCCTTCTACCCCTCTCCCCTTTCCTCCCATTTTTTGGGAATTGGGAGTCTATATAGGACTTAGGTGAAGACAGTGCACCAGGACCTCACGTAAGCCTCTGGACTGCCCCTGTGGAGACTCAACCAGACTACCTTTGTCTTACAGAATACAGAATTATATACAGAATATATGGTCGGTTGGACTGTTTTTTTGCCTTCACAAGTGATTTGGAAAACGAGACTCTATAAGGATAATTTTTTGAAAGACCTTCAATTACACTATATGCACTTATATATGCACTTTTTACTTGCATTTGCACTTTATATGCGATTTTTTTGAATATATCAGGACATCAACTGTCACCTTGCACTTTATATGCGATTTGAATTTATCAGGACATCAACTGTCACCTTTTTTGCACAGTAAAACTACTGCACCTAGCTTTATTCATAGCAGCACTTTAGTGGTCTTTTCGACCGTGCACTGTTTGGAATAGTGGGAATACCATACCCATTTATTATTTGTACTAAATTTTATATAGACCACTCTCAAAAGAGACTGCGCCACTAGGATCCTCTCTCTTTTTCCATATATGGTTCAGAGATTGTTTTTTCTGGCTTACAACTTTCACACACTTTTCCCAACATTCCTAACAGGATCACGTGCCATAAAAAGGGAGGGGGAAAGGGGGGAGACCACAGCCCAACACATATTAACTACAGTACGTATTTGAATCACAGGATATTTATATTCATACAAGAAATTAAAAATATCTAGTAATTCCTTCAAGAAGCAATAGTTAATCTATTCAGAGAACACCGAACTGCAGTGAAAAGTTGCTGAAGTGCCCTGCTGTTCGGTGCTTTCATTCGGCAGGTTTAATCAGATGAACCTCATAGATTTCAATGTTAAAAATATTCCTGTTTTTACACAATATCTAATAAACTGTTTATTCTTTTAATATGCAGTAAAAAGTCTCTTTAATTTTTTTTTAATAGCGGGTTTTCTTTTTATACTTTATATGTTAATTCCAGACATTTTCGTCCAATACTATTTTTGCAAACAGCATTTAAATTTTGACACTTTCAACCATTTTTTATTCTTACCCCGTTCATCAGCTTGTCGGCTTTTATTGGCTGCTGGTCTGCGCTGTGTTTGGCGGCTCGTCGGCTTTTTCCGGACATGTTTTTTTTGTGGCGGTTCAAGTGATCCGATACTTCAGATCGTATTGAATGTGTTTTTTTTCAGCGGTTTTGCGACGCATATTCGGGTCCATTCCCTGCACTCTGGGGATCCTGCGGTGAATGCTGAAATCATCGTAGTGTCGGGAAATTTGATTCCCCAAAGTGCAAAGAATGAGAGAGCACCGAAATGTCAGCGACCTACCACCTTCCTTGTGGGGGAGGGTGGTTGTTTTCAGGGTAATCTTCCATTTTCAAAATAAAGATCTCTACATACAGTTGTGTGATAAATTGTTGGCCCCCTTCCTGATTTTTATTTTTTGTATGTTTGTCACACTTTAACCTCCCTGGCGGTATGATTTTCTTTAAAATTTTGAGTATGTAAACGGTAAAAAAAAATTGTGGGTAATCGTCTCTGGGTTGTTTTCTGAAATTTTTCTCAGGTAACCCACGCCTTGGTATTGAAAACGTCTCGTCACAGCAATTGGTATATGGAATGGTGAGAAACAGAAAAACTCCTAGTGTATATCAGCTGTTAAAAGCATGATAACAAGCATAATAATAGCATGATAACAAGTGCCAACTCACATTTGAAGGAGCTTATCCAAGCTCAGAATGGAACGCACATATGATTTTGTTGTTGGTCGAATCCAATAATTACTCCTAGAGTTCAGAAGATGTGTAAAAGTTGTCCGTTTTCACGCAATAACCCTGATTCAGCAATAGCTCGATGAGTGACAGAACGGAAGATGTTGCCTATTCATACTTGCTGAAATTCTCATTGAATTTCATCCCTTTACCAGTGTAGATGACGAAATTCCAGATGTAGCCAGTTGAGGATTCACATAGCATGTATGATTTCACGCCAAATCGTGCTCTTTTTGATGCAATGTATTGCACCCAGCTTAGCCGTCTCTTGTAGGCCATTAGACTTTTGTCTATGCTGATGTCCCTCTCTGGCACATATGTCCGATGGAAATTATTGACGATCAGTTGATACACTTCCAAAATTTTATGCAGTTTTGGGTAAGAATGAGTCATCAAATTCCAACGTGCAGGAATTTCATGATCAGGGTAAACCGGTACTCTAACATCACCGTGCCAAAGAATGGAGTGGCAAGCTATTTATTAGTTGTCCAATACCACTTTTGCAGGAGTTTACCCACCACTCGCTGAAGCAATATCAGGCCCAGGAATTTCCAGATGTCATCTTTGGTCACTGGTTCCCACTTTCTGCTACGTGAAAACCTCCACTGCAGAGTAACCGATTGTTGCTCCTGGTACCAGTTTGGCTCAGGAATAATTGCAGGTATTCCAAGGGGTTGTTGTGTTCAATGTCCACTTTCATACCAGGTGCTCCAGTAAATGGGAATCTTGGGGGTGCTACATAATCTGCACCACCGTCAATAGAGAACCAAGTTTGCACATCGCTGAGCACAGTACCAGATTCGTCACTGTCGTCACTTTCAGAGTCTAATGACGAATTTACCCATGAATCACTGTCACACAATTCCAACTCTCTGTCGCTGCTTTCAGGCTGGTCTGCAACCACTTTGGATGTGCAGGCACGCTTTTTGAATGCCATGAACCCCGAGCCACACTCGTGAAAACCGCCAGGGAGGTTTATAGAAACATAGAAACATAGAAAAATGTCGGCAGATAAGAACCTTTCGGCCCATCTAGTCTGCCCAATTACATGGATACTTTACCTGGATTTATCTTTTGTTTAGGATCGCCTTATGCCTATCCCATGCTTGCTTAAATTCAATTACTGTTTTGGCCTCTACCACTTCAACTGGAAGACTGTTTCATGTATCCACCACCCTCTCAGTAAAATAATGCTTCCTGATGTTACTTTTAAACCTTTGGCCCTCTAATCTAAGACTATGTCCTCTTGTTTTGCTACTTTGTTTCCTTTTAAATATACTCCCTTCCTCTACCTTGTGGATTCCCTTTACGTGTTTAAATGTTTCTATCATATCTCCTCTGTCTCGTCTTTTTTCCAAGCTGTACATGTTAAGATTATTAAGCCTTTCCTGGTAACTTTCTCCTTCAAGCCGTACACCATTTTAGTAGCCCTTCTCTGAACTCTCTCTAAGATGTCTATTTCCTTCTGGAGATACGGTCTCCAGTACTGCACACAGTACTCCAAGTGAGGTTTCACCAGTGCTCTGTACAGTGGCATGAGCACTTCCCTTTTCCTACTGCTAATACCTCTCCCTACACAACCAAGCATTCTGCTAGCATTTCCTGCTGCTCTATTACATTGACTACTTACCCTTAGATCCTCTGAAATAATAACCCCTAAATCCCTTTCCTCAGATGTTGAGGTTAGGACTGTATCAAATATTCTATATTCAGCCCTTGGGTTTTTACGTCCCAGGTGCATCATCTTGCACTTATCCACATTAAAACTCAATTGCCACAGCTCCGACCATTGTTTTAGTTTACCTAAATCATTTGTCATTTGGCTGATCCCTCCAGGAACGTCAACCCTGTTGCAAATCTTTGTGTCATCAGAAAAAAGACATACTTTTCCATTAATACCTTCTGCAATATCACTAATAAAAATATTAAAGAGAATGGGTCCAAGTACTGACCCCTGAGGTACCCCACTGGTAACAAGACCTTGCACCGAATAAACTCCATTTACCACAACCCTCTGTTGCCTGTCACTCAGCCACTGCCTAATCCATTCAACAATATTGGAATTCAAGCTCAAAGATTGCAATTTATTGATAATCCTTCTATGCGGAACAGTATCAAAAGCCTTACTGAAATCTAAATAAGCAATGTCTACTGCACCACCTGTGTCTATTACTTTTGTTACCCAATCAAAAAAATCAATAAGATTAGTTTGGCATGATCTCCCTGAGGTAAACCCATGTTGTTTCTGATCCTGTAATCTATGTGTTCTTAGATGTTCAACAATCCTTTCCTTTAACATGGTTTCCATTAATTTCCCCACTACTGATGTAAGACTAACTGGCCTATAGTTCCCCGATTCCTCCCTACTACCCTTCTTGTAAATGGGCACAACATTTGCTAATTTCCAGTCTTCTGGGACGACTCCCGTTAACAAGGATTGGTTAAATAAATCTGTTAACGTTTTTGCTATTACACCACTGAGCTCTTTTAATAATTTAGGGTGGATCCCATCAGGCCCCATTGACTTATTTGTCTTTACTTTAGACAGCTGCTGTAGAACCTCCTCCTCTGTAAACTCATATGTAAATGTCTCGTTAGTGTTTCCTCCTAACTGAGATCCCTTTCCTTTCTTTTCTTCTGCAAAGACTGAACAAAAATATTCATGGAGGCAGTGAGCGAGACTTTTATCCTCTTCTACATACCTTCCTTCCTTTGTTTTTAATCTAACTAATCCTTGTTTTACTTTTCTTTTCTCGTTTATGTATCTAAAAAATGTTTGTCCCCCTTTTTTAGTGACTGAGCTATTTTCTCTTCTGCGTGTGCTTTGGAAGCTCTTATAAATTGCTTTGCCTCTTTCTGCCTAATCTTATAGGTTTGCCTATAGTCTTCACTCTGAGTTTTTTTAATAATTATTAAATGCTATCTTTTTGTTCTTCACTATTTTGGCCACTTCTGCAGAGTACCACATTGGTTTCTTCCCTTTTTAAAATGTCTCAGATCATCAAACATACCCGTAGATAATCGAGTATAGTGAGACCCGAATATAACGCGATGGATAGAGATTTATTATGGAATTGAGAGAATATTCAAGACTCGAATATAATGTGAGGAGCAAAATTATAAAAGTATACTGTACTGGGAAGCCATTAAAATCCTTCCAAGTTTTCTTAACACAGTCGGGCTCCCCCTCAGGCCATGGTGGTCTGCTCTAGAATGATTGTAGTTGTTACTAAGTATGAAGCCACTGGCCACCCGTCTTCTTACTTGCGATAAGATGGCTGGCGGAGTGAGATAACACAGTAAATCATTCACCAATAGCGAGTACGCAGGGAGGTGTTGTTTTCTGACCTCCTGCTCCAGCAGGCAGGTTCATCCACCGCGTCATCCGTCGATAGTCAGGGAGACTTGGGATCCATGAGCAAGTAAGTTTGTTTTTCTTTTTCTACATGCCATGCAGATGTCTCAAATATAACGTGACCCCTCCTATTTTAAGGTAAATTTTTGTCACCAAAATATAGCGGTATACTCGAGTATCTACAGGTATTTAAATTTTCGATGGCAAGCACTTTTTCACAAAGGGCCATGTGGGTTTGGATTTTGTTTTCCCTTAATATTAAAAACCTTAAATTTAAAAACTGCATGTTGTGTTTACTTGTGTTATCTTTGACATAGATCATTAATCAAATTTAAATGTAATATAAGACATTAAAGTGTGACAAACGTGCAAAAAAATAAAAAATCAGAAAGGAGGCCAAAAACTTTTCACATAACTGTAGGTCTGGTTATTATAAAAATGTGTTTTTAACCCCTTAGCGACCGCTGACGTACCATGTACGTCCTGCCCATGGGTCTCCATTAGACCCGCGGACATACATAGTACGTCAGCGGGCTCCTAACCTCCCTCCCCTGATACTTACCTCCCTCGCTGGCTCCCACGGAGTTCTGGCAGGGAGGAAGCCTGCCCCTCTGTTTTAGAGGGGCCGGCGGGCACGATGACGTCACCACGTTGCGTGGTGACGTCATTGGCAGGCGCCCCTGGCGTCTGCATTGAAATCAACATCTTGGATGTCAGCCAAGCCTCCAGGTCACCCCCACCCACTGACATCCCCTCCATATGTGTGAGGATGTCAGTGGGCCAGTCAACCCCCCTAGCTGCCAAGGGGAGATAGGGGATCATTTGGATCCCCTTATCTCCCGATCTGTGGCAGCTAGATGGTCATGTTTGACATCATTGGAAAGGCCTGATCCTAGGTTTGGTGTAACAAAAAGCTAAAACAAAAAATAAATAAACAAATAAATAAATAAATTAAACAAAAATTTTTTTAAACAAAATGCTGTCTGGGGGGGGGGGGTTTAGTTAAATAGGACCTAGGCTGTCATCTAAAAATAATGAGCATAAAACAGTCAGAATGAGCTCAGCGCACATAGGTGAACTGGCTCAGCAGTGAAGGGGTTAAAAAGCAAAAACATGTAAAAATTGGGTATTTCTATTCTCGGGACAAAATTTTGAAGCTATTTAGCTTGGGTCTTTTTTGGAGGTTTTAGATGTTGGGGATTAAATTACGAAAAAGTGTGTTTTCAACATTTTTTCATCATATTTCATTTTTTTTATTGTAAATTATACGATATGATGGAAATAATGGTATTTTTAAAAAAGTCAATTTAATGGTGAGAAAAATGGTGTATAATATGTGTAGTTTGCATAAACGAGTAAGAGGAAAATTTGACCTAAACACGAATAGCGCAGAAACGTTAAAAACAGCAGCGGTCACTAAAGGACAGATTTGTGTAAAAGCGCCCGGTCACTAAGGGGTTAATATAGGAGGCTGTCTAATTATCAATGCTCGTATTATTTACATTTTAGAAAATCCCACGAACAAATGTGCATTTATCTCTGATCTCATCCATGATTTGTTAGAAACTTAATTGACAAAAAGGACAATTTAAAATTTTTTTTTACCATAGTTCAGTATTGTTTACTTTCCAGAAGGACACTTTTTTAACCAGTCACGATTTCACAATTGCTCTATGGCCCTTTTTTGCTTATATACAAAGTTGAAGTTTAGCCAGCTTACAGTGGACATCACATATAAAATAGAATACAGCATTTCCATGTATGCATCTGTCCTCGAGTTAATCATTATGGTTACAGAATAAGCATAAATACACATATCAGCCACATATTTAACCATTTAATTATAAAAAAGTGCTTATTATGATATGTGCAAAGTGTGGAAAGCGATTGTAGGACAAGAGATCATGTCACTCTGCATCCATACTACTGTAGCTACCTTAGCACAGGGGCATATTCAGGCTTAGTGATATCCGCAGCGCTGGCCCCCAGGATTTTTCTGAACTACAATTTCCATGATTCCCTAGCCATTTATTGCATTCAAAGAATTCTGGACATTGTAGGCAATCAACATCTGGGGGGCCGGAGTTTGACACCCCAGTCTGAGCCACTCCAAAAACTGTGCTGCAACCCCTACCATCTGATACCAAACATATCATAAACATGGTATTAAGCAGTCACAACCTAATGGAGCCTTTCACATCAGTAAAAATGTAATTTAGAATAAAGCAGCTTATCTTATTAACACCAAGGGCCCTATTCCAATGATTGGTGTTAAATGGCAGACGGTAGTGAAAAGCCTGAGCGTCTGCTGTTTTCCTCTAGCACCTGCCATCTAACACTCCTATATTAAGGTAGAGCCACTTTCTCAACATCTCCAGTTGTAATCCTGCCGAGGTGTTGATAACACTTGATAACACCAGCAGCACTAAGCTCCGCAGTGTTATCTGCTCTAGAAGTCCACAGGACACTCCATGGAGATGGGTGCAATCTTGCAGAGATCTAGCAGGGGCAACGGAAGGATACATGGAGGAGCACTGGTAAGTATTTGTTCCCGTCGTTCCTCTGCCGCTGAGCAAGGAAGCGGCATATCACGTTGTCACGCCACCAAGGGATCTAAGGTGAGTACTGGATTTTTAGGTAGAGTTACATCAGCGTGTTAGGTGATTGCGCTGGAGCGCAATCACATAACACCAGGGTCTGAAAGACGTTATTCTTTTGAGAATAACGTCAGACGCGGATAGAGAACGAGCTTGATGGAATAACTCGTTCTCTATCAGCTGGGGCCACATTAGCATCTCCAATACTAAGTATAAAAGGCAATACTTCTTGGAGTTACACTTGACTCTGCTCTTTCCTTCATCCCCCACATCAAGTCTCTTTCCTCCTCCTGCCGATATCAACTGCGTAATATTTACAGAATTCGGCCATTTCTTACCGCTGTCGCCACAAAACAACTCATACACGCCCTGGTAATCTCCCGACTCGACTATTGCAATAATCTCTTATCTGGCCTCCCTCTGTCCCACCTCTCCCCCCTACAATCCATCCTGAACGCCTCCGCCAGGCTAATTCACCTCACCCGCCGCTCTGTCTCTGCCGCTCCCCTCTGCGAGTCCCTTCACTGGCTCCCCATCCACTGCAGAATTAAGTTCAAAATCCTTATCCTTACCTACAAAACCCTCACTAACTCAGCTCCCCACTACCTGTCCTCACTAATCACCAAATACACCCCAGCCCGCTCCCTAAGGTCAAACAGTGACCTGCGCCTAGCTTCTCCCCGCATCACCTCTTCCCATGATAGACTGCAGGATTTCTCACGCGCAGCCCCCACTCTCTGGAACGCTCTCCCTCGTACTGTCAGACTTTCCCCTAACTTCTCTTCCTTCAAACGCTCCCTGAAAACATTCCTATTTAGGGAAGCCTACCACCCAACTCACTGACGCAACCATCAATCACTCTCACCTTACAGTCCTCTCCTCCTGTTTCCAACCCCAACCCTCCCAGATTGTGAGTTCCTACGGGAATAGGGCCCTCATCTCCTCCTGTACTGTTTGTCAAATGTTGTTCAATGTATTGTAACCCTGTCTATACTGTGCTTATTGTACAGCGCTGCGGAATATGCTGGCGCTTTATAAATAAAGAATAATAATAATAATAAAGTAAGCAGGCACACCATCCAAGACGCAAGCTGAGCTTACATCTTGGGTGGAATATGCCATTACAAAAAAAGCACAGCACTTGAGCCGTTGCACAGCACTTGAGCCGTTCTGCTGTATGGCTCAAGCTCTTTGCTTAACAACAACATTGGAATAGGGCCCCAAGTGATTCTCACAAAACTTATTATTGATTATAGACTTTTATTACACCTCCACACCCTGATTTGTTGGACCTGTAAATGAAAGAACAATAGGAGACAATTGCCTCCTCAAATCAGCTGCCTGTTGCCCTAGACAGAAGCCTAGTTGGCCAATGCAAGAACACAACCCTGCCTTAATATCAAGTAGGAGAAAACTGATTGTACCAGTTCTCTCCTGTTGATCTTCTTGTTTTAGGCCTGCTGTGTGTTATTAAGTACCATTGTGATCATCCATAAAGCTTAAATATAGTTTATAACATCGCAAAATCAGTTATTTATAGAACACGTGGGTGATCCTGAGAGTTTGTCACAGAGAATATGGAACTGTCAAACTGTATAGCTGTATGGAAGCTATATTGGCGTACTGACAAATTGATGGAAAAATCTTTTTCTCATTGTGTTTACTTTTAATCTCTTCAGCTTTTGATTTTTATAATTCCTACAGTTCTCTAAAAAGTGTTCCATTCACACTGCATACATAGCTGAAATTACATGGATCTCAGAGGCAATCTAATTGTGACAGTCTTCAGGAAGTATTAAGCTGGCGGCACACGAGCGCTAACAGAGAGAGGAAGGAACGTCCGTGAGAGTGGGCGTTCCTTCCACTCTGTGCGCTCAGTGTCCTCCTATGGAGGATCGCGCTTTGTGTCCCTGTCAGCATCCGTTTAGCTTTTTGACGGGAGGGCTTTCTCACGTCCGGTGGTTGGCCCTCCCTGTCAAAACAGCACGGACGCAGGGAAGTGGGGACGCACACAAGCACCAAATGTGCTCGTGTGCCGCCAGCCTTCTTATTTTCTTTTTGGTTACTATGAGATGGCTATGCAATAATCAAAAACTTGGAATCTCTTGTCTATTTGCATTATTCCCTATCATCAGCTGAGTGGTATGATAAACATTTCAGAAAGTTCCTGGCAAGTTAGATACTGTAGCGTGATGTGTCCCATCCCACCCAAAAAAAGAGCCGATCTTAGGATGGTAAAGCAATGTTAAAAACAAAAAATGTTGATGGAATAGATATGATATAGTGTATAGGGGGTAATTCAGAGAGAGCCGATCTGGCCCCAAAATGTCACTGAACAGAGAATTTCCCCATACGTGGCCATTTCGGTGCCATTCGGCTATTCAGAGAGCAGGCAGTTCGCCAAATTTTTGCAAACTGTGAGTAAGCACAGTGCCTGTTCGATGGCAGTGAAATTCCCCATAGACAAGCAATGGTTAGAGAACACCGAACAGCAGTGAAAAGTTGCTGAAGTGCCCTGCTGTTCGGTGGTTTCATTCGGCAGGTTTATTCAGGCGAATCCCATAGGCTTCAATGTTAAACATATTCCCGTTTTTAATCAATATCTAGTAAACCGTTTATTATTTTAATCTGCAGTAAAAAGTCTCTTCATTTATTGATTTTTTTAGGCTCTTTAAGGAATTTTTCTGGATTTTTTTGACAAAAAGTTTTTTCTTTTTTTTTTTAAAAGTGTTTTTTCTTTTTTCTGTAACAGACCTTTTTTATTATCATTCATTGGACCTTATAAGTAAAATTCCAGACATTTTCGTTCAGTAGTTTTTTTTGCAAACAGCATTCCAATTTTAACACTTTCAGGTGTATTTTTTTTTTTTACCCGTTTGGCAGCTTGTTGGCTTTCTCCTGTGGCTGGTCGGCGGTTCATTGATTGCATTTGGCGGCTTTCTGGCGTGTTTGCGGCGGATGTTCTGTGGGTTTGCAGCAGCGGGCGATGAGTTTGCGGCAGTTTGCAATAGGTTGACAGTGGCATTCGGCGGCCGATTCCCTGCACTGCAGGGACCCAGCAGTGAATGCTGAATTCACTGCAGGGTGGGGAAATTTGATTGCCCGAAGTGCAGGGAATGAGAGAGCACCGAAATGGCAGCAACATTTCGGTGCTCTCTGAATAACCCCCTGTGTATAATTGTATAAACTATCAGGGTTATCCAAAGAGATCCGAATTGCTTGAGAAAGGTAACCGAACGCTGAAAATCAGCGTTCGGTTACCTTTCCTGGCCATTCGGCTATCCAGAGAGCAGACAATTCGCCAAATACTGGCGAATTGCCTGCACATACGGTGCCTGTTCGGTCCCTGTTCGAGGGCAGTGAAATCCCCATAGAGAAGCACTGCTTCGGTTATTCAGAGAACACAAACCAGCAGTGAAAGGTTCCCCTAATGCCCTGTCATTCGGTGGTTTCATTCGGCAAATTTATTCAGGAGAATCCCATAGACTTCAATGTTAAAAATATTCCCGTTTTAATTCAATATCTAATAAACCGTTCATTATAAAATTCTGCAGCAAAAAGTCTCTTTATTTATAGATTTTTTAAGATACTTTAAGCATTTTTCTGATTTTTTTTTTTTTTATTAAAAGTCCGATTTTTTTTGTGATTTTTTTTCAGTTTACTTATTTTTTTTGTAACAGCCCTCTTTATTATCATTCCCTGGACCTCCTGTGAAAATTTCAGACATTTTCGCTCAGTAGTTTCTTTGCAAACAGCGTTTCTTTTTCCCAGATTCATACAAATGGTTTTTCTAATTTATTCACTGCCTCCTCTACGTCACAGCTGCTTCGGCTCTGTGTGATTCGGCTCATGTTCGGCTCCTGTTCGTCTTTTTCAAAGGTTAATCCAGATGTTTTTGCTTGTTTTCAGCGTGCATTCGGTTAGTTTTCGTCAGGTTTGCGGCAGCCTTTCCCTGCAATTCGGGGACCCTGTGGTGCTTGCTGAATACACCGCAGGGTCACCGAAATGCAATCGGCAAAAGGAACCGAATTGAAGAGAACGAAAAGTCACCGAACGTGCGGTGACTTTTCGAATCTCTTTGGATAACCCTGTATGTTTCAGACTACAGCAGGACCCTATTGATACATGTTCTTTTGGTAATTTATAATTATATACCCTGTTTTTAATAACTTGTTGCTTTGTGTTTTTTTTTTACCCTACATTTTGCTTTCTCTTAATTTCACCTTTTCATTTTCCAGAAATCATTTCAGTCTTTTGCTCTTTAAATTGTAGGGGGCTAATTGAAGCTGTCGTCGGACGGCCTAGAATAACTATAATTTTATTACTTGCCCATGCGTAAATACGATAACCTTGATGACATAATGCAAAAGTCCTTGATTTAAACCCGGAAATGGTGTCAAATTTTCATCATTTGATGATTGAATGTCATTTCTAGTGGTAATATTAACTCAGCTTGCACACACTGTATTATAGCTCAAGAATCACTTTAACAATCGTCATCCATGATTCATGTTTCTTGAACGGTTTCTATTCATTATCAGTTTTAATGAGAAAGCGTGCATGGGTTTATAATATTTACATTAATGAAATGCAAAAAAAAGTAATGTGCAGAATTTTGTAAATTTTCTTTAAAAATCCCTAAACTCCAGCAGAGCTGGAGTATCATTGGAAAGGTCGTTGTTTTTTCTAATGATACCAAACATTACTAGGTAGAAGTACACACTACGACATCTAAAACTTAAGTGCTGCACCACTGTAATTTACCCTGCAGTGAAGCGGTGGGTTGTTTAGACCCCTGTTTCTCTGTTATTTTAAACTCTAGAAGCCCTGAAGACACATTTTTTGAAAGAGAATCACCTGATGTCTCAAAAAAACATTACTGGAGGTATAATTAAATGCATGAGGATGCCTGGGGATAATTTGAATTTACTGTGGAATGTGGGGAGGGTCGGAGTTTGAGAACTCTAATCTAGAGTGATTCAGTGAAAACAAATGGGACATCATATTTTGAAAGGCTTTTCACTCATAAAATATAAAGAAATATAACAGATATACTGATAAAAAAATCCAGTGTAGACAGTAAGCCCACCTTACTTTACTTTATGACATCTATAGCCTTCTTTCCCTTTCTACCTAAAAACCTTTGTAGGACAAAGCAAGTTGCTCTGTGTTTTATGTCTCTTCTCAATCATACAGAACTTTAAGGATTATGAAAAAAACAGTGTGGTGGGACAGGCGCTTCTTCCAGCCAGTGAGGGTGTTCTTTAAGATGTTCCCTCTATTTAGATGGGGTCCAGCCCTCAAATAAAACAGAAACAAATATATTGCGCAGTATGTCAAGTAGATATATGAATAAACCCCTTTAGGGAGAATCGACTCACATTTTTCAGTGTCTCAAGATCAGACACTAGATGTAACAGCAACCGGCAGCTTTAGGAATGCCGGATTCCCCTTACAGTACTCCAGCGCCTTCTTTCCGCTCCTCAGCAGCAATCCAGGATTGTAGCAGTAAAAGTGAAAATCAGCACGCAGGGGGTGTAAGATTAATTAATTTATTAAGGTAAAATATATAATTTCAATATAAAAAATGCATCTAAACGCGTTTCGCGGTATGAAGCCGCTTCCTCAGTAGATGCCAATCCACATCAGTGGTTCTCAACCTGTGGACTCTCAGGACCCACAATTGTCCTTTTGTCATTAAGTCACAACCCAAAAATAATTGAATTTCTGAAACATAATTTATTCCACAAAACAACGTGTGCAATATTCACAATGTATGCACTTTTAAAACAATTTTGTAAACAAACAGGGATTCTTTCCAAGTGCAGTAATCACAGCACTAGTGAAAACAAAAGTGCTGTTGAGGCAAAAACCTAATAAAATAAACTGTAATTGAAACTAAATAGTACCGGCTGGGTGGAGTAGAGGTAACACCACTGCTCTGCATGGAGAGAGCCTGTGGAGTCATGGGTTCGATCTCAACGAGCACCTCTCCAGTAAGTGTCCTTGGGCAAGACTCCTAACAGTACATACTCGCCACCCAGGACATACTTGAAAACGAGAGAAATCTCAATGTATCCTTCCTGGCAAAATCCTTTCACAGAAAATAAATAAATTAGAATTTATGGGAAAACTGGGTATGCTTCTTGCTCTTAAGTGTCTCGAAGTCTGGGGTAATGGTAGACAAAGTTACTCATTTAAATGTCCACTGAATGAATAATAAATTATAATAAAAAACTTAAACTCACCGGCTCAGCACTCCCCCGCCGTCCGTCTCTGCTGCTGTGCGCATTATTTCTTCACAGCAATGACAACCTGCTCTCCCTGAGCCTATGCAATTTGCACAGCTGACCCTATGCTAATCGCATAAACTCAAGCTGGCCAGGAGATTGAGAAGTCTGAGGCGCACGTCTGGCACTGCCTACATCCTGAACCTACGCTCTTCAGTGCCTCACAGAGGCACTGTGAGCAATGGAATAGATTGGAACAATGGGAAAGCACCATTAGTCCAAGCCATTCAAAAAATACCTGCATGGGAGGCTGATCTCCCATGCACTGATTGACGACAGTCATGGGACTGTCCTCGTCTTGCACGGTCAGTGGGTGCGGGGCTGTGCTCGAGGTGTGGGCTCCTGTTCACTGCAGGTGGAGGGGACCAGGGCCGGCGCTAGTGTAAGGCGGCACAGGCGGCCGCCTTAGTGTTCTGGCTTCCTGCCACTTTGAGGGGCGGAAGAATCGGGACCACCCAGCGAGCGGAGGCCTTGCAAGAATCGGGCGCAGGGTCTCCCATTTACTCGGCAGCGTGTGGGATCCCACTCCCACATGCTGCACCGGAAGTAAAGGCCCTGCGGGGGGTGCAGAGGAGAAAGACGAGGCTACCAGACCAGCAGCTCAAATGGGAACATGCTGGCCCCGCACATCCACTCCCTTCCTCCTCACAGCAGACTAGAAGCAGCAAGCAGAGTCTCCCTCCCCTGCTCATGTGCTGGAAGTGTCCAGCACGTGCAGGGGAATGGAGAGAGACCATCCTGGACCAAGGAGACAGAGATTGTAACCTGAGTGTAAGCAGGGGCTGAGTGTGTTTGTGAGCAGGAGTTGAGTGTGTGTGTCTGTGTGTGAGAATCAGGGGTGAGTGTGAGCATGGGGTGTGTGTGAGCTTGGGGTGTGTGTGTGTGTGAGCATGGGGGGTGAGTGTGTGAGCATGGGGGGTGAGTGTGAGGCATGAGGGTTGTGTGTGTGTGAGCATGGGGGCGTGTGTGAGCATGGGGGTGTGAGTGTGTGAGCATGGGGGTGAGTGTGAGCATGGGGGTAAGTGTGAGCATGGGGGTGTGTGAGCATTGTGGGTGAGTGTGTGAGCATGGGGGTGAGTGTGTGAGCATGGGGGTGAGTGTGAGCATGGGGGTAAGTGTGAGCATGGGGGTAAGTGTGAGCATTGAGGGTGAGTGTGAGAGCATGGGGGTGAGTGTGAGAGCAAGGGGGTGAGCATGTGGGGGGGTGAGTGTGAGCATGGGGGTGTGAGCATGGGGGTGTGAGCATGGGGGTGTGTGTGAGCATGTGGGGGGAGTGTGAGAGCATGGGGGTGAGTGTGAGCATGGGGGTGTGAGCATGGGGGTGTGTGTGAGCATGTGGGGGGTGAGTGTGAGAGCATGGGGGTGAGTGTGAGCATGGGGTGTGAGCATGGGGGTGAGTGTGTGCGCATGGGGTTGTGTGTGCGCATGGGGTTCTGTGTGAACATGGGGAGGTGTGTGGGGATGTGGGGGGTGAGTGTGTAAGCATGGGGGTGAGTGTGAACATGGGGGCATGAGCATGGGGGGGTGTGAGCATGGGGTGGTGAGCATGGGGGTGTGTGAGCATGGGGGTGAGTGTGTGAGCATGGGGGTGTGAGCATGGGGGTGAGTGTGGGCATGGGGGTAGCATGGGGGTGGGTGTGTGTGTGGGCGAAAGCATGGGGTGTGTGTGGGTGAAAGCATGGGGTGTGTGCATGTGAGAGCATGTGTGTGTGTGAGCACGGGGGTGTGAGTGTGAGCATGGGGGGATGTGAGTGTGAGCATGGGTGTGAGCGTGTGTGTGTGTTCGACCAGGGGGTATGAAATGAAATTAAGGTGGAGAATAAATTAAAGGGGTCAAATGAATTAAGGGTGAAAATGAATTAAGGAGGGTGAATTAATTAAGGGGGTGAATGAATTAAGTGGGAGAATGAATTAATGGGGAGAATGAATTAAGGGGGAGAATGATCCCCCAGCCAGATCCCTGCTTGCCTCACTAGCAACTTCCTTCAAGCACGCGGTTTGTTGGTGAGGGAGGCAGGGGTAGCCGCGCCGCCTGGGACCCGCTGCTGCCGGTAAGATGCATCATCGGGTCCCAGACACTAGAGAGGCCTGGGGCCACTTGCCAGTCTGCCCCTGGTCGTGACCCACTACTTGAGAAACACTGATCCATATGACATCTTTTTTTTCAAAGCATTATTAGATATTACAATTGGATTAACTTGGGCATCTACTGGTTAATTGGGCTTATTAACTAACTCATGTCATGTGGCAGTATGTGTAATCGCATTCCCCTCAAGCTTACTGGTAGCAGAACATGTTAATAATTGTAGTTCTAAATAATAATAATGACCTGCGCAAGGATAACAACACAGTCGGTATAACTGGCCCTCAAGAGCAGCTCGACATTTCCAGAAATCCAGTCAGAGTTTTGGAGTTACATAATTAACATAATAATAGAAACTAGACATGTGCACAGCACAAAATTTCGTTTTGAACTAATGGATTAGTACTAAAATGCAATTTATTTAGTTGCTAAAGAAATTCGTTTTCAGTTCTTTAGTATGAAAACTAATTTCGTTCATCTGAAAACCAGTGGATACAATTACTATTGTTGTGGTGGCTCATCAGAGGGCTGAGATCGCTGCTTGTTACAGTATCTCTCACTCTCAGCACAATGTGGGCCATATTACATAGTTGGTGCTAACTTAACCAGAGCTGTTGTAACCTTCCCAGAGCCATTATAGCCTATGGAGGTTTTCAGTTTACAACAGGTTAAGTTAGCACCAACATTGTAATACTGCCCCGTGTCAGGCAAAGCTGTTACAGTAACTGACTGCTGCTCATCACAGCGCTCAGAGTTTCTGTAAAACTAGTAAATAATATTTTTATATGTAAGAGGTTAGAACAATATTATTTCCTTGTTTTACTGAAACTCTGAGCGCTGTTACAGTCAGTTACTGTAACAACTGAGCCTGATACATTGTACTGAGATATAATGTAACAAGCAGCCGATCTCAGCGCTCACAGCCACTGGATTTAAAGGGCTAAAAAAAAAGGCTCCTCTCTGTATAATGTTTAGAACATCCTCCTGCATTAATTAATACCCCTCTTTGTATAATGTAGATAACATCCTCCTGCATTAATGTCCCTCTCTGTATAGAACATTCTCCTCAATTTATACCTTTCTCTGTATAATGTATATAACATCCTCCTGCATTAATACCCCTCTCTGTATAATGTATAGAACATACTCCTGCATTAATTAATGCCACTCTCTGTATAGAACATCCTACTGCATTGGCATGTGGAGGGTGCAGAACTTCGGATGTTGCGATGTTGCGATCTTCATTGCTGGTCTCCTTCACTCATCAATGTAATATCACAAAAAGGACTGAAACTAAAATGTAGTGCATTTTATTTTAGTTTCTTTCGTTTTTTGTACTGAGCAGTTTCGTTTCTCTTGAGTCATACTAAAACTAAATTATCCCAAAATTCGGACTAAATCGTTTTAGTACTAAAACGAATGCACATGTCTAATAGAAACAAATCTGGCAACTATAGCATGGATATGGTAAATAACGGGATGATGTGTCTTGGGGATTAAATGGAAACCTGAGAAATGTAGCAGAAAATATGCAAACTGAGGTATTACTAGCAAATTTACTATCTACTATCTACTAGCAAATTTACTTTTTCCCGTGAACCTTTGCCAGTCACAGTCATTTCAAATGGCTAGCATTTCTTTTTGGGATTTTATGAGGCTTTTAGGTCACCGTTTTGCTGGAGGTCTGGTATTTAAATGCCAATTTCATGAAAGTTAGACAGTAAATTGTGTGCTGGCAGGCAAATTGAAAGAAAATTAGGAAAATTATGCTGCAACTGCTGGACTTGAGAAATGCTTTAAATACATGAGAGATTATGGACTGCACATGGTACCAGTTCATGGATTTCATCTTCATGGAGCTGAAGAATTAGTAGGTCTTTGCCCTGACTTTGCACTATTATAGCATCCCTCTAATGCAAGTTTATACCCATTCTGCTCATACTCTCACCCAGGGTTCACCTCATCCTTCTTACCCCATCTGGACATCTGTCAAATCCCTCTCACTATGGGCATAAGAACAAATTAAAATCATGCGTAGATAGCAGATTTAATAGCAGGAGACTTTACGCCTGTCATATACAATCACACTCTCCAGTCATACAAGGACACATTCATTTGAAGACTCTCCACGTCACACAGTCACATAAAGCTGTGCTCTCTGTCAAATTCAGATATGTTATTATCATTATTATTAACACACATTAGAACTATTGAGTCACACTCAGTCGTTGACAACAAAAATTATGTAATCCGCCAGCCCCAGACTACTGGTTACCAGTGCCCTTTCACCCTCCACACCTCATCTCAGTCCACTTCACTTACCCATTCATGTCATCACTTTTTCAACCCTGTTATATCTCCACCTTTATGGAGCCTACAGAACTGTCAAAACATAATTGGTGTAATGCTGGCTGGGGGGAATTTCTGGGGTGTGTTCTGGGAAAGCCCGACAAGGAGGACTAAGAAGTGGCTGAATTTATGGTGGAAAAGGGGTAGACCAAGAAGGCAGAGTTAGCAAAAAGGAAGGAAAACAGGCTTTAGGTAGCTGGCAATCAATGACAGGAAAGGAAGAGGAAAATGCTACCAGGAAATAAGTCTCGGTACCAAGCGGCAAGCCTGGCGAGAGGAAAAGAGGACACTCTAGGGGCCTATCACCTTGTTAACACCAGCGTTCACATAAATGAGTGTTATCACTAACTAGCTTAAATGAGGTGATATCGGGTGGGCGTGGCCAGCTGCAGTGGAGAGCGGTCATGTTGTGGCGGAACTCCGTGCTTTTCTCTCTGATTTAGGGATTTTTTACTGCTTTTCTGCTCCTTGCTGTTACCCGACTCGCTTCCTTGCTGCTGACCATCAGGAAGAGTGATCCGAAGCCTGACCTGCTCCCACCTCCGGACTAGCGGGACGCACTGACTGGGCCTGTTACTGCAGCCTACCATCACCTCTGAAGGCTGCAGTGGCCTAAACCCAGTCCACTGCTCCCCAGCTTACTGATGGGTAAAAAGACCAAGGGCAGCGGGGCGGTGGGCCTTCGCACCCCAGACATTCGGATCTCACTCGGGAGAGGACGGGGCCGTTGTCAGCCACCTCTAGACCCACATGACACTGCTATTCCTGCCCCGGTGGGGGCTGCTGCGCCGGGACTAGAGGACAATGACCTTTCGGCCACACAAGAAGATATACGTACCTCGCTGGCAGACGCCAGATCTTCATGGAAGTCCAATATTCAGGTCCTCGATGCTAACCTTACTGCCACCCGGACCCTGGGGGGGAGGTCCAATCACACACACAAGAGATGGAAGGGGTGCAGGCCACGACCACATCTCTCCTGCAGGCACTCCAGAAGCAGGTTGAGGGTTTACAAGCAGTGGTGGTGACCCTGGAAACAAGGCAACGGTGGAGGAATCTTAAACTCTGTGGCATCCCAGAGACTGTGCGGGACACTGATCTACCTGCCTATGTTATCCATTTTGCGGGTGCTGTTCTTTCCCCTCGAGTGACTCCTCCGGATCCTGTGCTATCGGCTACTTGTGTCAAGAAGGCTGACGTGGTGCTGGTGGGGGCCTCACGGGACGTCATTGTGGTGCTTCGCAATGTGTCCCTCCATGCTGTTCTACTGGGTGCGGTGAGAAATACGCCCCTGATCTCCTTTGAAGAAGCCTCCATAGCATTGTACAGGGATCTCCCTTTTCTACTTCTGGAGGCCCGGAGAATGTTCAGACCCGCTTCCATCATTCTGTGTGCCCATGACATTCGCTACTGATGGGGCACACTTGGCTCCTTGTCGATCATCTGTGGTGACAGGCGCACCCTCTCGGCGACTACGGTGCAGGAGGCGGATGCACATCTCTGGGATCTGGGCCTGATTGCTGCCCCTTTGGATTGGAGTGGAGGGGGATCGTTGGCTGCATCTTCTACTCCCTCTCGAGAGCTGGACTGAGCAGCCTGGCCCTTGCCGGGGCTCTATAGTTGTTACTTTGGCCCGGACAGACTTTTTTTTCTGCTACACTAGCCTCTTGGACTTTTTAGTGACTATGGAGTCGTCCCCATCCCTTTTTTTTTCTTCTTTTTTTTTTCCCTTTGGAATATGGGTTTTGCCCCGGGTGTGCCATTGGGCTGCTACCTGGCCCTGGGTCTGCCCTTGCCCTGCGGCCTCTTCACTGGCCCTCTGAACACTTACAGTGGTTTGGAGGAGCGCTGGTGAGTACTGCTACCTTTGGAATGGGGTGTTCCATTGTTATACCCCCTCTTTTTTGTTGCTCCCTCTTTCTCACCCTGACTCCGTGGGCGACTGTTGATCTTTACATTCTAGTCCTGCGTGACTTTTATTTTACTTGTTTCCTCTGCGTAGCAATTCCTTTTTCCATAAATAAAGAATTTCAAAAAAAGAAATTAGGTGATAGCGCTCCACCTGAATCACCTCCTGATCGCTAACGGGTTGAAAAACACATAAGCAAATTGACATTAGCACTTTTCATCGCAAACTTACTGTACTTTGCGCTCCCTATGCTTAACATCCTACATGACAGGAGGTAGGGGTATGGAGGGGAAGTATCAGAATACTCTAAACCAGTCTGTCTGGTCTGATTTATTTGGAATGGCCCAAATTGTATTTTTCCAAATCTGAAATATTTCTGTTCTGAAATTTTTAGAATTCAGTCCGTACAAACTGCAAAGTACACATAACATCTTAAAGAGGAGCAAAATTGTATGATGGTTGGTATGAAAAAATATTATTTAAGATAGAAGAAAATTATAACAAAACTGAAGTATTTTAGCATGCTCACATCCTCTAACATTTTCATATACAATTGTGTGTTGCGTTATTATTTTTAATATTTCTGTTCTGTATTGCCTAGATATATTGCTGGTTAATATTCAGAATTTTGATGACCTTGTAATTAGTTGAACAATAAGGTAATGTCAAGGTATATATTCAATAAGAAACTTATACGAGATACAAATATCAATCGTTTATATTTCCTAGAAATTCTCCTAAATTCTTTTAATTGTATGTGTTTTGCTTTGAAGAATATAATAATCAATAATCGGATAAAAACTCCAATCAAATCTCATATCATAAACAAAGATTGATAAACAACATATCCATCCATCAATACATAGACACTAGCTTCCCAATATATGTACAGTGGCAAGAAAAAGTATGTGAACCCTTTGGGATTACGTGGAGTTTTGCATGAATTGGTCATAAAATGTGCATCTAAGTCACAACAATTTGAAAAACACAGTCTGCTTAAAATAATACAACACAAACATTATATGTTTTCATGTTTTTATTGAACAGAACATGTAAACATTCACAGTGCAGGGTGGAAAAAGTATGTGAACCTTTGGACTTAATAACTGGTTGACCTTCCTTTGGCAGCAATAACCTCAACCAAACGTTTCCCGTAGTTGCAGATCAGACCTGCACAACGATCTGGAGTAATTTTGGACCACTCCTCTTCACAAAACAGTTTCAGTGTAGCAATATTCTTGGGATGTCTGGTGTGAATCGCTCTCTTAAGGTCATGCCACAGCATTTCAATTGGGTTGAGGTCAGGACTCTGACTGGGCCACTCCAGAAGGTGTATTTTGTTTTGTTGAAGCCATTCTTTTGTTCAATTACTTGTATGCTTTGGGTCATTGTCCTGTTGCATCACCCATCCTCTGCGGAGCTTCAGTTGGCGGACAGATGGTCTTACGTTTTCCTGCAAAATGTCTTGATAAACGCTGGAATTAATTTTTCCATCAATGACAACAATCCATCCAGGCCCTGAGGCAGCAAAGCAGCCCCAAACCATGATGCTCCTTCCGCCATTTTTTACAGTGGGGATGAGGTTTTGATGTTGGTGTACTGTGCCTTTTTTTCTCCACACATTGTGTTGTGTGTTTTTTCCAAACAACTCAATTTTGGTTTCATCTGTCCACCGAATATTTTGCCAGTAGTGCTGTGGAACATCCAGGTGCTCTTTTGCAAACTTCAAACGTGCTGCAATATCCTTTTTGAACAGCAATGGCTTCCTCCGTGGTGTCCTCCCATGTACTCCATTCTTGTTTAATGTTTTCCTTATTGTAGATGTGTCAACAAAAATGTTAGCATGTGCCAGAGATTTCTGTAAGTCTTTAGCTGACCCTCTAGGATTCTTCTTTACCTCATTAAGCATTCTGCGCTGTGCTCTTGCAGTCATCTTTACAGGACGACCACGCCTAGGGAGAGTAGCAACAGTGCTGAACTTTCTCCATTTGTAGACAGTCTGTCTTACCGTGGACACATGAACATCAAGGCTTTTAGAGATACTTTTGTAACCCTTTCCAGCTTCATGCAAGTCAACAATTCTTGATTGTAGGTCTTCTGAGAGCTCTTTTCTGCGAGGCATGGTTCACAACAGGCAGTGCTTCTTGAAACCAGTAAACCCAAAACTGGTGTGTGGTTTTAAAGGGCAGGACAGCTTTCAGCAACACATCCAATAATATCACACTGCTTGGAGTCAAGGTTGGCTCACTCCGACTCCAAATAGCTCTTGGAGAAGTCATTAGGCTAGGGGTTCACATACTTTTCCACCCTGCACTGTGAATGTTTACATGTTATGTTCAATAAACACATGAAAACATATAATGTTTGTGTTGTATTATTTTAAGCAGACTGTGTTTTTCAAATTGTTGTGATTTAGATGAAGATCAGAGCACATTTTATGACCAATTCATGCAAAACGCCACATAATCCCCAAGGGTTCACATACTTTTTCTTGCCACTGTATCTCCTGTTAGTAACTGCATATATGATTAATAGCATTTACTTTATCAGTTAGTAAGTATACACAAATGGTTAATAAACATTTCTGCTTAACAGAAACAATTAACATGTATTTCCCAGCAAACTAATGTTTAACAAGCTAGATCTGCACGAGAAAGTTTTTTCCTGTCTCTTGTATTACATGTGAGAAGAATCTCCCTCTAGGAGAAGGTGTGGGTCACCTTCTCAAGCAGAGAATTTAAGTACCCGAATGCGTTCATCCACTCAGAGCCAGTGTTCGGGCTCTAGATTTGTGAGTGTAACCATCATATAATCCTTTTTTTGAGAATCTGTTAAAACAGTCTACACGATTATATTGTTCTGTTTTTTCATATGATCCATGTGGACAAATGAACTAAGAGAACCACCAGATATCCATAAGCGACCTTCATCGTCCCACCAGATACGTATTGTAATATATATATATATATATATCTTTGTATTTCACTTTGCAACAATTTCTTTAGGATAAAATCCTTATATTCGATTCTTCTTCATATCTCTATCTGCAGATTTAGAAATATTTTGAAGACTCTGGATCTATATGTTGCAAGAAATACTCCAGATATATATAATTACATTAACTTTAATTTGCTTTCATACATTACCTGTCCAATCTGGATTGAAGTTACAGCCGCAATATTCTTTATGTAATATATTGTTTTGGAATTTGTGAAAATTAACAATGTCAGATATTCAATGCATGTGAGTTAGAGGTGTGGTTCTAATTAAGTGATATGTAATATCTTGAATGCATTGTGTGTTGGAATGATCTACCTCTCTGAAACAATGCATTATCGTGTCCTGTGATGATCTGCCTCTCTGAATCAATGCATTATCGTGTCCTGGGATGATCTGCCTGACTGCAACAAACAGTACAGATCCAGTTATAGTCAATTTGACGTCACTGAAAATCTACCCCTTTCATTTAAATATTACTTTCTCTATAAATCTAATATTTACTATGCCTCAAGAGGGCAGTGTTGCTCTTCAAATTAATTCCACAATTTAATTTTAATATATCTTATCTGAGGTCAAAGGTCAATTCCACTATCTTGGTTTGAACAAAGAATAACTATAGTTATCCCAGACAGCACGTCTCGGGTTGTCAAAATTAATTTATCTCCACTCCCCTCAAGGTTTTTACTGAATACTCTTTATCAGCTAAATTCTTTTCTAGTTAAAATCAACAGAAATTCTATTCTTCAGTAATTATACCGTTATATAGTTCTACTCTACAAATAATTGGAGCATCTATTTTCTACTGTAAATATTGAATCTATTGATTATAAAAATATATTTCGTGAATATTTTTATACACTTGCATAGAGATTTTAAATTTGTTCCTATACCCAAAAAGAAAATATCTTTAATTCAAGGACTTGTTAAAACAAACCAATAAATTTAAATATGACATGTATGGCACTTAACTCGGCATTATATCAAATGAAGACATTTTATCGTCTATAACATCATATCTGGCATTTATAGAAACCCTCATAACTCTTATGGTTCACCTAGCCATGAACTATTTAAAAAAATCTCTGTTTATTTCTAAAACTAGGCGAAAATTGAAAAAGAAAAAACTTTACATTAAAACAAGATGGCTACAGGCATCCATTTTAATTTTCCATTACAATATACCCGACAGTAAGGTCACAAAACGGCAATGATTTATGTCAGTTACGGATACTATTCAGGGTGTACATCTGGTGTATATATCATAATTTTTCTTTATTTCATTACAATAGGTTTTTCAAACCAAAACTAAAGGGGTTATTCAAAGAGCTCAAAGAGGGGTTATTCAAAGAGGGATTATTCAAAGAGGTGCTCTTTTGTTCATCGCTCTTCAGTGCGATTCAGCGATTCAAGTTCGCCGGCCCTGAGGTGAACTCAGTATTTACCACAGAGTCTCTGAAGTGCACCAAATGGATCCACCGAATGCTGACGATAAACCCGCTGGACAACTCTGATCAGCCGCCGAATAGGTTTAAGAAAGAAAAATGCAATTTTTAAAATGCGTTTAAAACAACAAAAAATGCACGGAAATAATAGAGAAGGTCCTATGAATAATTAAAAAAGGTCTGTTACAGAATACAAAAAAAATTATTAAAAAAAATGCAAATGAAAAGAATAAACGGTTGAATAGAAATATAACAAAAACAGGGGTTTTTTTTCATTGAAACCTTGCCTGTTGAAACCTGTCGAACTGAACCACCGAAAGTCTGGGAATTTCTCCAATTTGTGTCCTGCATATAGTCCTATCAATGAATAGGTTTCCAGAAATAGTTTATAATGGCCCCGTAAATATTTATATAAAGTTATCAGATCCTTTCTAAGGCGCCGTTTATCTAAACTAAACAGGTTTAAGCTTGTCAGCCTTTTCTCATAGCTTATATCTTCCATTCCCCTTATTAATTTAGTCCTTGAGAATTTTAAAAATGTGTAAGTGCAGATGGTCATGCAATGGCTATGAAGGCAGGTAATCAGTCTAGAATGTGTATGCAACTTCTCTCACCTCACATAGGCTGAAAACAGACATGCGTCCATCGGGTCCAGCCTCTCACACATCACCTACAGCTGTTGATCCAAGAGAAGGCAAAAAACCCAGTCTGAAGCGCTTGCCAATATGCAAAACCCTGGGAAAAAATTCCTACTTGACCCCAGAATGGCAGTCATATTTCTCCTTGGATCAAGAAGCTTACCCATATATTAAATATTAAAACTCTTAATATTCTGTGTCTGCAGGAAGTCATCCAGTCGTTTTTTAAAAGTCTGTACAGTCTCTGACCCAACCACCTCAACAGGCAGAGAATTCCACAGCTTTACAGTTCTCACCGTAAAATAACCCTTCCTATGCTTTAGGCTGAATTTCCTTTCGTCCAGTCTACTGTAATTGGGTGATCTTGTGTCCTGTGTATAGTCCTATTAATGAATAGGTTTCCAGATAATGGTTTATAATGGCCCTGTATATATTTATATAAAGTTCTCAGATCCCCTCTAAGGTGCCGTTTCTCTAAACAGTGTTTCTCAAACCTGTCCTCAGGACCCTCCACCTCACCAGGTTTGCCAGATATCTGAAGCACAGCACAGGTGATATGATTTGCTGCTCAGTGATTGCAGGATTCAGTCTGCATTTCCCCAAGGTGATCTGCAAAATCTGGCCTGGTTGATGGTCCCGAGGACAGGTTTGGGAAACACTGCTCTAAACTAAACAGATTTAAACTTGTTAGCCTTTCCTCATAACTTAAACCTTCCATTCCCTTTATTAATTTAGTCGTCCGTCTCTTCACTTTTTATAGAGCTAAAATATTGTTTCTTAAGACAGGTGCCCAAAATTGCACAGCATTTTCAAGGTGCGGTCTTACCACTGATTTATAAAAAGGCAAAATTATGTTTTCATCCGGGAGTGACTTACGCTTTTAATGTATGCCAATACCAAGGCATAGGAGCCCCCTGGCATACCTTGCAAAGCGTGGGCATACACTGCTCAAAAGAAATGACTAAGTGCATATATACATGCATATATTCTACACACAAAACATGTCCAGTGCCACCCATAGGGTGAAGTGATAAAGTCAAATGCTACTGGTCTGACTCCTGAAATTAGAGGGATTTTTTTTTCTTCGAATAAGTAGTTTTTATTATAGAAATTTAGTAGTGTCAGAAATTGTAAGAGGTACATTCTGATAAGTTACCACAAGGGAACCCGCCATCCCCCAGCGATAACGGGCCCCTTTGGCCCGAAGGAAAGCAGTCACCTCCCGATATCTGTGACACGCCAACAAGATCACAAAAGGCAGATCATGGTATAGTGCCAATGTTGCCTCCTCAAAACACACAGTCTCCCTGGGTCGACAAAATCTTCATCGGCATGGTGGCATCTATAGTAATCGCTATGATGTCTCTCGGGCCTCCGATGGTGCTGTCACAGACTTCCGGATTTGGAATAATGAACCAAATACTCCTGGCACATCGGGCGGCAACCCCAGCACATGGCACGCCAATCTATTAACATATGGCCACAGCTCATCCATGGGCACCAGCTCCGTCTCTGATTCGGATGTTTCGCCAGCAGTGTCTCATCTCCAAAGTTTCAATGGAGCATGTTAGGAGGCCAACCTGGGTCAAAAGAGTGCCCACCTGGGTTGAAAGGTGAGTATGCTCCGCTGTCACTCCAGCTGCCTGCGTCTATACCACTGCAACATGTGCGCACAGCTTCCACCTGCGCCCACGCACACCAGACACATCGATGTACCACAGGGACTGGATCTCTGTGAGGAAGCAGCGAAGGTCACCTTTCATGGAGGGGAGCACATCATCGCCATCGGTGTCAGAAGCAACAGCCACGAAAGGATGCGAGGGTAGTGTCACAACACCTGGCGATACCTCGGGCCCAGCACAACTGGTCGGTGGCGTCCGCTCCCGAGCTGCCGCCAATGGGCAACGCAGAGGCTCCAGCAAGGCCGTCCAATCCTCCAGCCACAAGGCTGAATCTCCTTCATCTGAGCTAAACCCAGGAGGGGCAATTATTGGTGTGATAGGTCCTACGTTGGCGCTGTCCCCGTCCAGAGACAGATGGATATCGGGTAGATAAGGGCTCCACAAGCGTCCTCCTCAAAGAAGTCTTATGGAACTTATTCCCCATCCCGGTATGCGTAGCAGAAGCGGGAGGCATCCGGTGGTCCACCAGGCTTCAGTAATGGTTGTTTCCCACTAGGCCGCAAATGGAGCCAGGCCACATATCATTGAATACCGCAATCAGAAGTAGCTGGGGAAAAGAACGATCAGGAGCCCAGGGTATCCATTGCACCCAAGTGGAAAAAGAACACAGCGAGCAAGTGTAGGCCAGCAATATATCACCTAAAGCGAAATTGTCATGCAGAGCTCAACTAGATGTGGCCATCCACCATGCTGCTTTGCTCTGCCCCCTTGGGGATATTTTTGTATCCTCTGATGGTCTGGTAAATGGTGCAACAAAGATGGGGCTCGAATTTGGTAATTGCGCATGTGACAGAGATAGCTGGTCATGTTTCGCATTACGTTAATAATTGTTAATATTTCTTGTATAAAAATTGAGGTACAAGCCTGATTTTCTGAGGATTAAAGGGGGAATGGTCTTTTGTTGGTTTCTTCCCCCCCGATGGACAACACAATTAAGTTCATTTTTGAAGCCTGAGTTGATGTGTCTCGAGTAGTTAGTTCAAAGATTTGAATATTCCTGGACCAAGCAATTCAGCTGCCTTTGAGGCCATGAAAGGTGTGAATGGTGGATGTAATCATGATAGGGGAAATTGCCATTTGGTCTGCTCAGCAGGGGGTGCCAAGCTAGCCCATATCGAGGGGTAAAAGCAGTCTGAGCGGCACCGCCGTGACCAAAGTGCACTTCAAAAGAAGCAATTATGTCCTTTGTAGCTAGAAACTATCTTTTGATAATATAATTCAAAGGTATCAAAAAAATTAAGTAAGAAGTGAACTGAGCATGCCCACGAAGCAACAGGAAGTGGGCGGGCCATACAGCCTCTGCCATGAGGTCTGCCTAAGAATCAGTGTATAAATTCTTTGTTACAAGCCACGCTCATCGCTTATTTTTTTGGAGGTCGATCAAAATTGAAAAATAACGCCATCTCCTACCAGAGCCTCCCTGGCGGCTGATCTCTTAGCTTGCATTGTAAGTAACTAGAATCTGCTGTTTATCTCCTTTTCATTTTGCTGCTTGTGTGTAACTAATATTTGTAATATCTTGTTCCATATGCCTGTTAATTTTTCGTAATAATAAATATATCCTTTATTAAGATCTGCCTCTGTCTGATATAAGAACCTTGTTAATCAAAGAGACCGCATTATCATAGTTGTTTTTTTGTTAACTCAGGACGATCTACTAAGAGTGAGTTGGGATGAAATCAGTCGTTTGAACTGTTTTCTGTTTTGGGGTGCATAATCAGAGTCTCGGATCCATTCTGGTTTAGAGATTAGGCATCCGGGATACAGATATGGGGACCTGTGGTGGCAGTGTTGATAAAGTACAAGGGAAGTGGGTGCAGGGATTGTGTGCAACATAGTCATTATTCTGGGTCTAGTGCAGACAGATAGTGATTTGTAACCCTGCGTCCACTTTGCCGAGTCACGTAACCTTCCGGAGTGAAGGCGTTTACGCGACAGCGCACACTTCTCATGAGAAGTATGTGGATGGCAAATGTGCCTCCTACTTTTAGGGAAAACGCCAAGGCCACCAGGGAAAATAAAAAAATCCCCATTTGAGCTGGGTGCACACATGGGTATTGATTTTGCTGAGCAAAAGGTCCGGGGCCATGCTGCTTAGCTATTCCTATACCCTTTATATAGTGTTTTAAGAGAACAGCACATAGTATTGTAAAGATTTGTGGAATAGGATGTAAATACTAAGGGCTATATTACATTCTTCACGCAAAAATCCTTGCGCAAAGCGAAAATCTTTGAGCCAAGCGTTAAAGTTTTGCGCGCACAAATCAACGCAGGTATTACAATCCTCGCGCGTCTTTTTATCTGCCAATCAATAACACGCGCAAACAGGACATGCCCAAATGCTCACACAGTACCGTCGCCCGCAAAAATCAGTGTGCACACTGTTTTTCTGTTGCGATTCAGCCAATCAGAATAAAGAACCACAATTATCTCACGTTAAGAAATTGCGCCTGCCACAGTAAATCTGAACATATATGCTGCAGCAATAATACATGCACACACAATTTCTCCATTTTATTATTTGGGTATGAGTTGAATGGGCAACTACACTTTGCTGCATTATTTTTTATGGGCTGGTGTATTTAGGTTTGGCCAGGTTGTTCAAATTTGCCATTAACACCAGATTTTTGCACTTGCTAAAATTATGCTCATAAAGGCTATGCGGTAATTACCGCAAAATAGATTGTAATACCATATTTGTACCAGCACACATTCGCATTTGCGTTCACAATGTTAAGTATAGGACACACGCAGTACAATAAGCTCGCGCAGGGTTCGCACCGGTTCACCCGCGGTAGACGATTGCGCGTGGTTGTTGCGCTGACTATGTAATACGGGATTCGGCGCAAATGGTTTTACCCTACGCATTAATGGTTGTTTGCGCCGGCGCAAACGTTTGCGTGAAGATTGTTATTTAGTCCTAAGGCTATAATCATGTGGCTGAAATAAGCCTACGTATGTGGCCTTGTAATATACAGAATTCCCAGACTTTTATTTAGAGCGCAGTCTGCCGGTGCTGCTAACGAGAAGGTAAAGGTTTATCTGGATTATGAGCCCAGTATGCAGTGATACACACACACATAGGGATGGTTGGAGGTGGATTATAGGTTGCAAGGGAACCAACAAGCTGAGGATAGTGGGAAACATAGTTGCTGGGAATTGAACACAACAGGAACCTGGAGACACAAGGCGTTTTGGAGAGTTCGAGGAACCTGGTAGGCACGAGGAGACTTGGAGGACACAAGGAGATTTGGTGGGCACGAGGAGATTTAGAGGGCACGAGGAAACTTGGAGGGCACGAGGAAACTTGGAGGGCATGAGGAAACTTGGAGGGCACGAAGAAACTTGGAAGGCTTGATGCAGGGGAGAAGACTGGGACAGCAGGGAAAGTTACAAGAGCAGTACCAAACAGGTCTGGTCTCTGTGAGCTAGAGGACAACAATGCTGAAGCATTGAGTAGAGGGAGGAGCACACCTTTGAAGGCATTCCATCAGGGCTGCTGACCACACCTGAGGTAGTCAGAGAGGATTGGGGCAAACCCAGAATGGATGGGTAGCACCTGAGCAGCAGGGGACACCAGGAGCGGGACATGGAATGGAGTCAGCCAGCCAGGTTGATCCTAGTGTAGGCACGAGTCAGTTCGCCGCTGAATTTCTAACATTTCCCAAGGAAGAGACGAGTAGAACACCGATCCCAAACCATTGGGAGGATTGCCATGAAAAATCAGCCCCCATCTGACTCTGCTGCAAGAGATGGGAATCAAATTGTCCAGTGATTGCATCTCTGGAGAATTCCTTTCACCATCAGTCACAGTGTCATCTGCCAGGGAATAAGGCATTGGCAGGCTAGAAGGGCCCTGTGGTCATGCATTGGATGAAAAAAATATTATAAAGAGAGCACACAATGTCAGAAGCCAGTCAAAGAGAGCTCCTAGGTTTTGATTTAACAGGAAATGAAAAATTATACTTCATACTCTCTGATCTTTACCCATCTAGAACAATAATTGGTTAAAAAAAAAGCATTTGTCAAAGAAATTAATTAATTGATGAGCACACATATTGGCAGTTTTCAGTTGTTATGTAATGATAAATTCTTGTGAGAGAGACACTTTATGAAGTTACATTTTTTTTATAATTCTTTATTGGGCAGAAAGTTGTACATGGCATATTAATACAGTGAGTCACAAATAAAGAGTATAAAAGTACAATTTCCACAGTGAAGGTTATAAAGTTAGTTATATTGAAAAATGATTCATCATGCAAACCTGATAAAATTTAAGTATAAATGTGTATAAAGCTTCAGTTCTCAGTGATACTAAAAATAAATAAGGAAGTTATGTTAGGAATTAGGGAAGCCTACCACCCAACTCACTGACGCAACCAGCCCATCACTCTTACCTTGCAGTCCATCACTTTCACCTTGCAGTCCATCACTTTCACCTTGCAGCCCATCACTCTCACCTTGCAGTCCATCACTTTCACCTTGCAGTCCTCTCCTCCTGTTTCCACCCCAACCCTTCTAGATTGTGAGTTCCCACGAGAATAGGGCCCTCGTTTCTTCCTCTACTCAAAATGTTTCAATGTATTGTAACCCTGTCTATATTGTGTCCATTGTACAGCGCTGCGGAATATGCTCACACGTTATCAATAAAGATTAATAATAATATGAATATATTAAGGGTTATGAAAATGTTTCAGACATGAAGTTCCAACTCTTTAAATTTACCTTGCAATCTAATTCGTTGCTTGACCATTGAAACGCCTTTCTTTTTCGTCAGACAAATAATAGGCAGGTACCTTTGGAAGCATTGAGACAACCTGCTGAAGAGCACCGGTCAGGAGTGAAACCCTTGAAAGGTAAAACTCCAGGATCTCCTGAAGAGAAGAATTATCTCCTTAATGCTTAAAAGCACAGGCTGGATAAGTATCCTAATTATGGTTAAGATCTAAAGCATTAAGAACCTACATACATAATAAAGCGCACTATAAGGCACCAGAAACTATTACCCACTCTCTACAACTGTGGAAATCTGATTTAAAAAATGGATTTCACACTCAAGTACGATTTTAAAATTCAAAGAATGAGCTTCTGGATAGTATTTTAAACAATATAAAATGCTTTGAATGCCAAAGCGGACAGGGTTAGGAATGAATAAGGTATATAGATATGAAATAAATCAAGCTGTAATTGGAATTGCAGGCATCAAAACAGTGGCATATGGCGTCATGGTGATCACAGAAATTGAACATGTGTTGCCTGCAATAAAGGACCACTATAAAAAAAATGATTCCGCGTTTGTCAAGACGTAGGAAGAGAACAGGATAAATCATTTTGCAGAAAATTAACATAAATAATTATTACCTGGATATAGAGAGTGCCTCTTTCCAAATATATGTAAGATCCCTCTTAAAGAGTTATTCATGCTGCTATATCTCTGGAAATTTTCTGAGGTCCAAGTTCAAAGCAGTGGGTAGACAAATTTAATAATTTCAACTAATAAATGCCTAATATATGATAGGACTGTTAAATAATATGTTACAGTTAGCGCTTTATAAATAGTTTTAACTGTATCTAACAATTTCTGTAGAGATGGGAGAGACAGAATAACAAATATACATTATACAAATATACAGTGTTAAACACACTGAACAGTAGGAGAGAGGACCCTGCTCGAGAGTTTACAATCTAAGAGGAGAGGGGTGACATACTAGGTGAGGGTAAATAGAGTACATGAAGTAGTGGGGTGCATGTGTGGTGTGTTCGATGATGGTGCAAGAAATGTACAGTGGGGCCGATAGGCTTCTCTAAAGCAATGTGTTTTCAGAGACTAATTTAAGGACCAGAGAAACGGGAGAGTCTAATTTTGTCCTGAAGATAAGAGTTGGGGGTGCGTGCGGGTACGAGGAGACGATAACATCAGATCATTGGCAGAGTGAAGTAGTTGGGACAGGATGTACCTGTTAATAAGGGATGAGATATAGGCAGGATCATGGTTAGGGAGAGCTTTGTATGTGAGCAATAATATTTTGAATTCGATTCTAAAGTAAACAGGGAGCCAGTGTTGAGATTGACAGCAGAGGGAGAATCTGGGATCTCTTAAGGCCAGACAGAAGGAGGTTGCAGTAGTCAAGGGAGGAGATAATATGAGCTTGGATGAGCATTTTAGCAGAGTCCTGATTAAGAAAGGGGCGGATGTGTGCAATGTTTTTTAGGTGGAAGTAGCAAGATTTGGGTAGAGACTGAATGTTAGGAGTGAGGGAGAGATGAGAGTCGAAGAGGACACCGAGGCAATGTAGCTGAGAGGTAGAAGTAATGGCGGCAACATTCACCCGAAGGGAAATGGGCACAGGAATGTTAGTTTTAGAGCGAGGGAAGATGAAAAGTCCAGATTTAGAGAGGTTGAGCATTAGAGAACGGGAAGTCATCCAGTCTGAGGCAGCATACAGGGAGGTAGTAACACGGTCCAACACAGGAGGAGAGAGATCAGGAGAGGAAAGGTTGATTTGGGTGTCGTCAACCTAGAGATGATATTGGAATCCATAGGAAGAGATGAGGTTGCCAAGAGAGGTGGTATAGATTGAGAAGAGTAGGGAACCCAGATCAGAACCTTTCGGTACCCCAACTGAGAGAGTAACTGGTGGTGAAGAGGCACTGAAGGAGCCAAGAGCGAGATAGGAAGAGAACCTGGAGAGAGCGTTGTCATTGGGTCCAAGTTGACGCAACTTGAAGAGCAGTATAGGGTGGTCAACAGTGTCAAATTCAGCAGAAAGGTCAAGAAGAATAAGCAGAGAGTCATGTTTTTAATTTAAAAACAATCTTACAGGACACGTTTCACCAGCAGACCGGCTTCCTCAGCTTGCAAAATCTTTTTTTCGATTTCTTTTGAAAGCCGAGGAAGCCAGTCCGTTTGTGAAACGTGTCCTGCTACGATTGATTTTAAATAAGAGCGCTTATAATTTTATGCTGCCTGCCTGTCTTGGATCATTTTATGTTTAGTGGGTTTTGTCCTGTTTTAAAAAAATCCAAGTACGTCTACTAAGAGTCAGCGGAGGTTCCACAAAAAGTAAGTTCAAATTTGACTTATTTTGAAAAATACCTTCTGTAAACACAGAGTTACGCTAGGGAGCAATACCTTTTTTGTCCGTTCTTCTTCTCTGAGAAAAATTGAAAACTAAAATTTGGAGGTGATTGGGTACCTGAGAAATAGAAGAAAACACTCAGAGGTGATTATTCCTAGAGCCAGTTGATGCTCATGCTATGTGAGTGTGTAGTGACACAAATTTTATTATACCTGCATATAATATTGTACAAACATGCAGCATGATAAAAAAAAATGTTGTTTGTTTTCTATGTGATATTTGGGGAACGTGTTGGAGAATCATCCATCTATATAACGTGTGTGCAAAATATGTTGGAAAATTGTTCATCTATATAATAGGGATGTGCGTTTCGGGTTTCGGAATTTCGGAATTTTCACGAAATTTCCCGATCCGTGTTTTCGGATGCGGCCGAATTTCCGAAAAGTTTTAGATCTGAAAATGGCAGATCCGAAAAGTTTTCCGAGCCGAAATGAAATATTTTCGGAATTTTCGAATGGACTTGAAATGTGTCAAATCGAAATTTATTGCTTTGAAACGAGGAGAACAGACTTTCCGAAAAAAAGAAAATTTCCGAACTTACGAAAAGTCGATACAAAAAACGAGCTAAGTGACACGAAAATACTAAAAATGGTCGAAATTCCGAAAACATGTACAATTCCGAAAAACGAAAATTTCCGAAATCACGAAAAGTCGATACAAAAAACGAGCTAAGTGACACGAAAATCCGAAAAATGGCCGATATTCCGAAAAAAAAGAGTACACGAAAAACGAATCGAGCCGAACCGAATCGAAACAGAAATCGGTCGAAACTACCCGAATCGAAAAGTTTAAAAATCCGAAAAATCTAACCGAATCGAACCGAAAAAAAAAAATCGGTGCACAAGCCTACTATATAACGTGTATGTAAAACCTCTTTATTTTTGCGCTGTACCTCCGTTATGTTGTTTGAATGAAAAAAATGTATTTGTGCGCAATCGGATCAGTTAGAGAAATGCCAACTGTTGTTGTACTTTTAGATTTTAAAGTGCAAACAGCAACAGAGTGATTGAATAGCTGACTTTAACAGATACAATCAATGCAGATAAGCGCTGAACAGAAGAGGAAAATACAGAAAACCTGCAGGACGAGCTTGACATAGCAAGCAGCTGCAGGAAGTTGTTTTAGTCAGTTATTTAGTAAGTGCCAGCTTGTAACCGACTCCAGAAACCAAAGTGCATTGATTGTTAAATTCAGCGATATAATTTTGAATGCTTGCCATGCCCCAAACCTGAATATCATTGCAAAGTGAGGTAGTATGTTAATTGAATGGAGTTGGGTTATAGCCACTCTTCAGGGATGTGTGACCTGACCGTCGGCTGTAATGGACCTGCAATAGAGGAGCTCCTCTAAATACAGCACTAGCACTGATCTGTCTGAACATGACATGGGGAAGAGTAGACGACTCAGTCAAGCTCAGGGACACCTGGGTCACAGTTCTGGCTCTCCTCCAGCCTGCATTAGACAATTTTTTATGGTCAGCAGAGCGCCGTCCCAAGAATCAAGCACATCCAATATGGCGACTGATGTACCATGAGAGGCGCCTTCTTCCCCGGCCTCCTCCATCGGCCCATGGGAAGCCCCAGTGGATCTGCAACAGATCCTGCTCGTCTTGCACAAAAAGTAGGATCTGTCAATGGCTACCCGAGGACTGCAGCACTCCCTCTCAGGAAAATTCAACAAGTTCAGAGTAGTCTGCAGGGCCTCAAATGCCTTTCTGTAGCTGAAGTAAAGCGCACGCAGGGTAAGCTGACACACTCTCACTCACTCAACACACAAAGGTGAATATTCGGGTTAAGGTAGGTATATAGAGTTAGGGTTAGTAATTAGCTGGGGTCAAGTCCTAAATAAAGAAGGGCAATATCCTGTGCCTACAGCTAAAACGTAGATGCTAAGGGGAAAAATTGGCGTTTGCTGCAGTAGTGGAATCCGTTAGCACCAGCTCTAAGGTGTAGCAAACTTTTTTAGCTAGCGACAGCTCTTTGTAATTAGCATTAGGACTTTGTGATCCTAACAGTAATTACTCTCTGCTTATACTTTGCGCTCCCCATGTTAAGTACAGGGAGCGCAAAGTACAGTAAGCTGGTACTAAAAAGCGCTAATACCGATTCGCTAATGGATTTTTTTAACCCGTTAGCGATCGGCAGGTGATCTATGCGGCATGCCATCACCTCAATTAACCTAGCGCTAGCGCTCATTTATGTGAGTGCTAGCGTTAAGGAGATGATAGTGCCCAAAGTGTGGGAACTCACCATTTCTTCCCCCTATGAGCAATTATCATTTCTCACTTAACACGAACACACACTCAGATCTAATATATTTATGTTTATATTTGGATTGTAGCAAAAATATATCATACATCCTACATTTATTGTAAACAAAATGTGCATAAAGGTACAGCACGTATTATTCAGTAATAGATTAATGACGGTGAATACAACTCATATAGAGGATTTTTTATACATAAGTCATGGAATCAGCACTCTTGTTTCAGTTTCTTCGACTGGAAGATAACTGGGGAAAAAAATACTGTATGTATTCTCAGTGAGAAGTTCAAAGGTTTCGCAAAGAAATATTTAAACTAGGAGGGGGGACAAGAGGGTAAAAAACAATCTGCCTGATTGTCCCCCAAAACTAAATCGGAGGGTGCAAGCAACATGCGGGGGAAAAAATGACAAGCTCAGAGTCGTGTCTATATATGCTCGCAGTTTAGTCAATAAAATCAATGAACTAGAGGCAATGATGGCAGCTGAAAAAGTAGATTTAGTTGCGGTTACTGAGACATGGTTCAGTGAGAAAAATAACTGGGACATAACAATACCGGGTTACTCTTTATATAGAAAAGACAGAGAAGGTAGGAAAGGAGGAGGAGTGGCCCTGTATGTGAAAAACAACATAAAAACGAACCAAATAAAAGTGACCGAGGTGAACATAGAGTCAGTTTGGGTTACGCTAACATTTGGCAATCATACAATAGCTCGTGTAGGTGTGATCTATAGACACCCTGGACAAGTAGAAGAGCTAAATAATCTGCTGCTTGAGGAAATAGCCAAAATGGCAATGAAGGGGGAAGTTATTATCGTGGGGGACTTTAATCTTCCTGATGTGAACTGGAAAACCAAAACAGCTGGGTGCACCAGGAGTACAAATATTCTAAACTCCCTACTGGGATTATCTCTAACACAAGTAGTTGAGGAGCCGACCCGTAAAGAGGCCATATTGGATTTAATACTCACAAATGGAGGTTTGGTATCGGACGTTGTTGTAGGTGAAAATTTGGGATCTAGTGATCACCAGTCAGTATGGTTTAATATAAGAACAGGGATGGAGCCGCACCATACAAAAACAAAAGTTTTAGACTTCAAAAAAACAGATTTTTCTAAAATGAGATTTTGTGTGAAGGAGTCATTATCAGACTGGAGGAGTTTAAAGGGAGTCCAGGAGAAATGGGATTATTTAAAGGAAGCATTATTGAAGGCCACAGGCAATTGCATTCGACTTGTTAGCAAAAACAAAAAAGGGAAGAAACCACTGTGGTACTCTGCAGAAGTGGCCAAAATAGTGAAGAACAAAAATACAGCATTCAATAATTATAAAACAACTCAGAGTGAAGAAGATAGGCAAACCTATAAGATTAGGCAGAAAGAGGCAAAGCAATTTATAAGGGCTTCCAAAGCACATGCAGAAGAGAAAATAGCTCAGTCAGTAAAAAAGGGGGACAAAACATTTTTTAGATACATAAACGAGAAAAGGAAAGTAAAACAAGGATTAGTTAGATTAAAAACAAAGGAAGGAAGGTATGTAGAAGAGGATAAAAGTCTCGCTGACTGCCTCAATGAATATTTTTTGTTCAGTCTTTGCAGAAGAAAAGGAAGGAAAGGGACCTCAGTTAGGAGGAAACACTAACGAGACAATTACATATCAGTTTACAGAGGAGGAGGTTCTACAGCAGCTGTCTAAAGTAAAGACAAATAAGTCAATGGGGCCTGATGGGATCCACCCTAAATTATTAAAAGAGCTCAGTGATGTAATAGCAAAACCGTTAACAGATTTATTTAACCAATCCTTGCTAACGGGAGTCGTCACAGAAGACTGGAAATTAGCAAATGTTGTGCCCATTCACAAGAAGGGTAGTAGGGAGGAATCTGGGAACTATAGGCCAGTTAGTTTTACGTCAGTAGTGGGGAAATTAATGGAAACCATGTTAAAGGAAAGGATTGTTGAACATCTAAAAACACATAGATTACAGGATCAGAAACAACATGGGTTTACCTCAGGGAGATCATGCCAAACTAATCTTATTGATTTTTTTGATTGGGTAACAAAAATAATAGACACAGGTGGTGCAGTAGACATTGCTTATTTATGACAAATAATGACAAATGACAAATGATTTAGGTAAACTAAAAAAATGGTCGGAGCTGTGGCAATTGAGTTTTAATGTGGATAAGTGCAAGATAATGCACCTGGGACATAAAAACCCAAGGGCTGAATATAGAATATTTGATACAGTCCTAACCTCAACATCTGAGGAAAGGGATTTAGGGGTTATTATTTCAGAGGATCTAAGGGTAAGTAGTCAATGTAATAGAGCAGCAGGAAATGCTAGCAGAATGCTTGGTTGTGTAGGGAGAGGTATTAGCAGTAGGAAAAGGGAAGTGCTCATGCCACTGTACAGAGCACTGGTGAGACCTCACTTGGAGTACTGTGTGCAGTACTGGAGACCGTATCTCCAGAAGGATATAGACATCTTAGAGAAAGTTCAGAGAAGGGCTACTAAAATAGTGTACGGCTTGAAGGAGAAAGTTACCAGGAAAGGCTTAATAATCTTAACATGTACAGCTTGGAAAAAAGATGAGACAGAGGAGATATGATAGAAACATTTAAATACGTAAAGGGAATCCACAAGGTAGAGGAAGGGAGTATATTTAAAAGGAAACAAAGTAGCAAAACAAGAGGACATAGTCTTAGATTAGAGGGGCAAAGGTTTAAAAGTAACATCAGAAAGCATTATTTTACTGAGAGGGTGGTGGATACATGGAACAGTCTTCCAGTTGAAGTGGTAGAGGCCAAAACAGTAATTGAATTTAAGCAAGCATGGGATAGGCATAAGGCTATCCTAAACTAAAGATAAATCCAGGTAAAGTATCCATGTAATTGGGCAGACTAGATGGGCCGAAAGGTTCTTATCTGCCGACATTTTTCTATGTTTCTATGTTTCTATGTATCAGGTCTATTCACTAAAGGGTGAAGTCTAGAGAACTGGCAGGAGAAGAGAACAATGTAGACAAAATAGCCAATTTGGAAAGTGAGATAAATGGAAGAATTTTTCTGGTTTGGCTATTTTGACCTAGCATTTTCATTTCACCTGAGTTTCACCCTTTAGTGAATAGACCTGTATATCCCAAACTCATATATATGAGAAATTACTCAGTAATAGCATAATGAAGGTGAATACAACTCATATAGAGGATTTTTCATACATCAATCATGGAATCAGTACTCTTGTTTCAATTTCTTTGGATGGAAGGTAACTGGAAAATACGAAAAAACACATTTATATTCTACAGTATATCCCAAACTCTCTGTATATACTGTATATATATATATATATATTATGGTCAAACTGACAATATAGGTCTTTGGGCTACACTGCTGTGTCTCACCTGCTCCTATCCTGAGGACTGCCTTGCTTCCTCGTGACGATGTTCCACCCTGACTTGCTGCCGCTCACGTGGGGGATGTTGGTGGCTATGATGGCGGAGTTCCGTGAGCTGTGGTCTCTAAACGTGCATGAAGCTGGATGGAGGTGTGATGCTATTCTGGTGTCGGTGGCCACGGCGCAACCTGACGAGGAACCGGTGGGAGTGAGATCCTGTGATGCCTGTGCTGTTGGGCTGTCACGGTCCACCCAGGGTACCTATATTGCACAGCCTTTGTCATGGAATGCTTTTGTATTGGGTTCCAATCCGGGGTTTACCTCAACCCAGTGCCATGTTCAGGCTCCTGGTGATCCAGCCTGGGTTTTCCTGTCCAGCCTAGGAGTTCCAGCTGAGGCTCATCTATGATTTAACCTCCTTAAAAGGCAGAGAGACCGAGCCAGCAGTGGTTCTGCATTGTTCTCCCTGACTGAGGTCACTTGGTTGTGTGCAAACCTGCTCTTCCTGTACCAGTGTACAGTGGCGTCACTAGGGTCGGTGTCACCCGGTGCCGTAATTTATGGTGTCACCCCCCCCCCCCCGAGTTTTTCAGATTTTTTTTTTAACTACTCTTACTCCTAAATCAGTACTCCCATATAACACTGAATGCTCATACACACAGCGCACATTACTGTGAGGTTTATTGCTGTGGAGCTCTCTCATATGCTCACACAACTTTTTGCCAACTGCCAGCAAGTACGTTGCCCGTTCGAAGGCAGTGAAAGCACACATGGATATATATTGCCCCCAGCAGCTCTGGATATATATTGCCCCCAGCAGCTCACCCATGGATATATATTGCCCCAGCTCACATATGGATATATTGCGCATCAGCTCACATATGGATATATTGCCCCAGACCAGCTCACACATGGATATATTGCCCCAGACCAGCTCACACATGGATATTGCCCCAGCTCTCATGGATATTGCCCCCAGCACACATGGATATGCCTCAGCTCCTCTCATGGATATTGCCCCAGCTGCTCTCATGTATATACTGCCCCAGCTGCTCTCATTGATAATGCTCCAGCTGCTCTCATGGATTTTGCCCCAGCTCATGGATATACTGCCCCAGCAGCTCATGGATATACTGCCCCAGCAGCTCATGGATATGCCCCAGCAGCTCATGGATATGCCCCAGCACCTCATAGATATGCCCCAGCTCATTGATATGCCCCAGCACCTCATGGATATGCCCCAGCACCTCATGGATTTGCCCCAGCAGCTTATGGATTTGCCCCAGCAGCTTATGGATTTGCCCCAGCTCCTCATGGATATGCCCCAGGCCCCCATGGATTTGCCCCAGCTCCTCATGGATTTGCCCCAGCAGCTCATGGATTTGCCCCAGCAGCTCATGGATTTGCCCCAGCTCCTCATGCATTTGCCCCAGCAGCTCATGGATTTGCCCCAGCTCCTCATGGATATGCCCCAGCTCCTCTCATGGATATGCCCCAGCTCCTCATGGATATGCCCCAGCTCCTCTCATGGATATGCCCCAGCTCCTCATGGATATGCCCCAGCTCCTCTCATGGATATGCCCCAGCTCCTCTCATGGATATGCCCCAGCTCCTCTCATGGATTTGCCCCAGCACCTCATGGATTTGCCCCAGGCCCCCATGGATTTGCCCCAGCAGCTCATGGATTTGCCCCAGCAGTTTATGGATTTGCCCCAGCAGTTTATGGATTTGCCCCAGCAGTTTATGGATTTGCCCCAGCTCCTCATGGATATGCCCCAGCAGTTTATGGATTTGCCCCAGCAGTTTATGGATTTGCCCCAGCAGTTTATGGATTTGCCCCAGCTCCTCATGGATATGCCCCAGCAGTTTATGGATTTGCCCCAGGCCCCCATGGATTTGCCCCAGCAGCTCATGGATTTGCCCCAGCAGCTTATGGATTTGCCCCAGCACCTCCTGGATTTGCCCCAGCAGCTTATGGATTTGCCCCAGCACCTCATGGATTTGCCCCAGGCCCCCATGGATTTGCCCCAGCAGCTCATGGATTTGCCCCAGCAGCTCATGGATTTGCCCCAGCAGTTTATGGATTTGCCCCAGCACCTCATGGATTTGCCCCAGCAGTTTATGGATTTGCCCCAGGCCCCCATGGATTTGCCCCAGCAGCTCATGGATTTGCCCCAGCTCACCTCCTGGTCCTGGTCCCAGTACATGGATAGCGGCCCAGGCAGCACCTCTCCGCCGCGTTTTTCGCTCCTTCTGAGCGTCCGGCGCGCAGCTTGGGCGCTCGTCTGGGGGAGCCACGTGACCAGCCGCGATTGGCTGGTGACGTATTTCCTCCAGGCGAGCGCCGAAGCTGCATGCTTCGGACGCTCGCACGGAGTGAATCCGCGGCGGTGGCGGCGGTGGCGGGCGGTGGGTGAGACACCCGCCCTTAGGGTGACGGTGTCACCCTAAAGGCGGGTGTCACCTGGTGCGGGCCGCACCCCCCGCCCCCACGTTACGACGCCACTGCCAGTGTATCCTGCGTATCCAGTACCCATCACCCATCTGTCTACCTTATTGTTCCTGGATACATCTCCGTCTGTGCAAGGGACTCTCAGCGATCTCCACCTGCGCTGTATCCACGGTCTGTGGTCAAGATTCCAGGTCACTGCTCAAGTGGGTACTCTCAACCACGTAGCCCACTATCCCCTGTGTCTGGAAACCTACTTGTGGATTACAGTTGTCGTCACCGTCTCTGACCTTTGATCCAGGTACCACTGCCAGCTGTCCAGACTTATTCTTGGTGGGCCATGTCTGCAGTCTGGGACTGCATTGCCCACAATCCACTGACTCTCCAAGAACTCTCCCTGGACTTTATTGCAATCCCCAATGCTTTCTAGTGCCTGCTGCCAAGGCCTATTTCTGTTCAATTAAAGTTATTTCGTTGCTTGATTCCTGTTTGGCCTCCCCTCTGTGTCGCCGCCTGCTGGGCTCATACTTGAACCGCAGACGCCACGTGACATGGGCACAGCTGCAACTCTGGTGATCCAGAGAATCTTCTCCCCCTCCCCGGCGGGGGTGAGGTGAATCTGCTGGATGGCACATTTTCATCAGCAGTTGGCGACCGGTCCATCGATGGTGTGGGTCCGGTGAGGTGTTTAGACATTCGGCCTTCCTTAGCGGTGTTAGAGTTGCAGGGTGTCTGCTGGCTGTCCCTGGCTGTTGAGAACGGCGGTCGTTCTGATGCTGTGGTTCTGCAGCGACCTCCGTTCCGTGGATGGCCCCCTTTCATTGCTGAGGCGACCTCTTCATTTGGGGTATCCCTTCTCCGCTGTTGCAGCTCGACATGGCATCTTGGCGGCTCATCCTCTCTGGTGACATTGGGGATCCTTGGCGGCACCTACGGGGCCCTGGTCACGGGGGTTTGCTGTGGTGGAACCCTGGGTGTCCCTTTGTTTCTGGACACTGGCTGAGATGTGTCCCCCCACCCTGTTGTGTTCATATGTTGTTGATCTCGGACTGGAAACCTGCAACCATCCCCTCGCTGACACCACCCCGCATTAGATTTGGGGTGCCCCCGACTTTTGTTTTCCTATTTTGGCCCCCTCCCCTTTTTTTGTTTTTGATGAGCTGACTTTTTGTACTGGCGGATGTTCTGTTTTTTGGTTTTTTTTGACGACCCTCCTGGTACTTGCAGAGCCCCTTCCCTGCTGGCTTTTTTACCCCACCCCATCTCTGTTTTATTACTTTGAGCGAAAGAGTGGTCTTCACTGCTGAGTTTTTGGGACTATTAGCCATCTGTCTGGCGGAGCATCAGGAGCTCCTGTCCCGCCCCTCCCCCTTTTTTTTATTTTTGCTACATCGGGTAGCAACCTGGGCGAGCCATTAGGATAGTAACCTAGGCTCTAGCCATCCTTCTGGCCCCAGGTCTCCCGGCCTCGTGGCCCCTTCCTTGGCCCCTGGTTTCCTTGTGGTTGCCAGGGCGCGCCGGGAACACCACGACCTAATAGGCAGGTCCTTAATTATTTTTTTTTATTATTATTATTATTATTATTTTTTGTTATTATTCTTTTCTCTCTCCTGGATCTCCGGATGCTCTCTACCTTGCAGAACACTTTTTGGGCTTGGAACGCCCGACATGTTTTGTTTTACTTCGCTCCCCTTCTCCTCTATACTCCCTCTATACTCTAGTTTCTCTTTGTGATTGTCTTTGGTTGGCCCTGCATAGCCATTTCTCTCAGTGTCTTTCTATATTGCTGACATGCTTTACAAATAAAAATTTTAAATTAAAAAAAATCTCACACTATAGAGAGCCCCAACTGGCTCTAGCTGTATTAACCTTTTGGATTTTTTCTTCTTTAAATTCTCAGACACCCATCAACTTTCTATAGCATCAGAATCTTCCTCATATATTCCTTAGAATTTAGGCGGAGAACATGCCAGGGTATCCCCCTAGCGTATCCCACTACAAATTTATGGAGCCCAATTTGACTCATAATAAGAGGCCTGTCGAATATTTTATGGGCACAAGTCCACTTGACCCCCTTGGGAATGATTACAAGACAGCAGGATCAATAAAAAGCGCTTTATTGCTAAAAACAAATATAAAGTGTACTGTACCTTTATGCACACTTTTTTTTTAAACATTTTTATGTTTCATTGTGGGGATCACTACCGGATACTTGGCTATGAAGGAAATATAATATAGATAGATATTGGGTATATTAAGTGTGTACCGCTTTGTTGTTTTATTGATTATTCCTATATTTATTGTGCCTTAACACGGAAGGATGTGATTGAACACCTGCATGAAAGCGTTAGAGTGCATGGGATCAATGGGAACTCAGTTTCCCTTTAAAAATAGTGGTGGAACTGCGCCTCTACGTGTTCCTTCTCGTGTTTGCCCCTGGTAATTAGACTATGGTTTCATATTTGTGCTTGTTTTAGAACAATGATCTTAAACTCTGGCCCCTCCAATGTTCCTGAACTTCACCTCCCATTATTTTCTTGCAGTTTATTGCATTCAAAGAATTCTGGGAATTGTAGGCAACAAACATCAGGGGGAGGGCAGAATTTGAGATCCTTGTTTTAAGGATAGAGTTACTTTTAGGGTTAGGGTTAACCCTAACCCGAATCAAATATCACATTAAAGTGTGGCTACTACGGGGAGAGCACCTCCACAGTCAGTTTAATTCCTGGGTGCTCCAACAAGAGGATCCACATTCCTACTTACCAGTTAAAGCAAACAATGAGCGACACCAGGAATGTCACAGCAGGGAAACATTTACTGTATTTATGGACAGCTGCCCCGGGCTGTCCATATATAAAAGTTTCCCTGATGTGACAACCTTGGTGTCACCCATTGTTTGCTTTAACCCCTAACCCTAACAGTTTCTGCCCAATTTTTGCTTCATTCCTAGGCAACAAATTTTGACCTTTTTCTTTTGATATGAATGTAGCCTTGACCTTAAAAGTAACCCGATCGGTAAACCTAAAATTAACATGAGCATCATATTTGTGGCATACTAGTGTCAGAAAACTGATGTGATTATGGTGTCAAGTTGAACTGAAAAACCAGCAACGTGAAATCAGATGTAAGAATGCTCAGGTCTGCTATTTGACTTGAAAATCAGCACCAGTACAATCGGCTTTTAGACCACAGGTGACCGTGATAACCAGCTGGTAAAACACATATCTGACCTGAAAGGCAGCTTGTTAGACCACAAAAGCCAGTAGAGCACAGGATAGAATAGGACCCTTTATGTTACATTATTTTCCAGGCTCCATTCTTTTACTTCAAAGAGTAATTTGGCATGCACTATCGTTTTATTTCTAGGAATGTCTGTGTTTTAAAGTGTGGACTCGCTATTATGTATTAAATGGAACCGGATTGTAAGAACATTTGGCATGCGATGGAAGCACTCCTTCCCACAGCACTAGAGATGGGAGACAGAGTGAGAATACATGTGGCAGGACCAGCTTCTTATAAATTCCTCTCTTAATGGCACCAGTGTTAATTTTGTTGACTAAACCTAGACTAAAATTTTTAGTCGACTAAATATTATAACATGTTTTTGACAAAAATATGGCCTAAAATTAAAATGATTCAGATAACTAAAATGTGATGAAATTAAATGGGATTTTAGTCTAAAGACTACGACTAAAACTAAATCAAAATGGAAACTGGATAAATGTTATTTATAACAGTTATATCTGCGTCTGTATTTCATGTTCAGACCTTAATACCATAAATAACAGGATAAAAGATGTTTACTCCAGGAGTATAGAATGAGAAATGCTGAAATAATGCATTTAGTTACACTTTAACTAAACCCATTAGATTTTAGTCGACTAAATTTACAGTAGATTTTAGTCACCTAAAATCGAATAATTTTTTCATTCGACTAAAACTAGACTAAAATGAAAAAATTCAGATAGCGTTTAAATTTAGTCAAATTTTAGCCACTTTAGTAAAACCAGTAAGACTAAAACTAAATCAAAATGTGTTGTCAAAATTAACACTGCGTGGCACTCTGCATGTTAGAGATGTGTTAGCAGATATATGTAACTACATCATGGAAAGAATGCACACGGCTGCATGTACAAAATGTCCATAGCCAAATGATAATGCACTTTAACCTTATACCAAAGCTTTGATATGCAAGTACTGCAGAGGTAATGTGTATGTATTTCTCGCCTACAGTATAGAAGCCATTTACGACTACAATGTGATGACAAAAGGCATGTATGTGCATACTTTTTGGCAGGTTTATTCTCACAATCTCAAAAACACAAAGTATTGAGCTGATCTGCAATATGTTTTCCCTGGATCTGCCTCAGTAGCTGTAGAAAGCTGTTTCTGATATTTAACAGCGGGAGAAAGCTATTAAGCCAAAATGACAAAGTTACAACCGCATGAGAATGGCATCACACCCCAATGCCACTAACCGCTAATGAAACATCTAAAGATACATCTTCATAAATTGCTGCACACTGTATAAAGTCACTGTAGACTGATAATTATTATTGGGGATGGGGTATATGTGTGTGAAGGGTGAATTATGTATGATTTTGTGTGTTTGTATATTTGACTGCTAAAATATCCATTTCAAGGATTCACTATGATGTGGACGTTTGTACATCTTGACATAGCAACAATGTATTTGTGTATTTTGTATGTGCCATGCTAGAGTACTTTATTTATAATTGTTAACAAGGCATTAATTTGTATTTGACTGATACAGCTACATACTGAACATCAATCGAAGTTAGTTTGTTCTTCTTCTAAGCCCAGGCATAAGCTTTAACAATTTCCCATGAAGGACAAAGTTAAAGTGATTTTTTACATTCTCTAGTTGGCCAAGCCCTTCCAGATGTCCTTTAGCTCAGTGGTCCCCAACCCTGGTCCTCAGGGCCCACTAACAGGCCAGGTTTGCCAGATATCTGAAGCACAGCACAGGTGTTCTGATTTGCTGCTCAGTGATTGCAGGATTCAGTCTGCTTTTCCCCATGGTGATCTACAAAATCTGGCCTGTTAGTGGGCCCTGAGGACCAGGGTTGGGGACCACTGCTTTAGCTCACATATGCCACTGCCATCTCCCCATCCACCAGATTAAGATCTGCAAGTGATGACTGTTTATGAGGAGGTGTCTTGTACTCTGCTAGTATCAGACAGGAAAATGTCTTCTTGTCCACATCATTTTTGTTTTCAGTGGGCTTTATAAAATTATAGCTATCATTAGCTAATTAGCTGCTTTTAAAATCTTTCTGGGACTACAGCAGAGGGGAAAAATGGTGGAGAGTGACTGTGGATGAGGACAAATACAGAGTTTAGAGAGTTAGCCATTTGTTCATACAGAGTATTTACGATTGGGAGGAGCAGAGTAGACTGAGAATCAGGACAGAAATAAACTATCAAAAAAAGAGGGAAGAAAATAATAATAATAAGTAAAGTGGCAGCAAAAGCAATGTGGCAAAAAAAATGAGTTATTTGAAGTATTCCTTCCTGGGTTTCTTGCAGGGAGCCTTTATTGACAAAGGTTGTCAAACTGAATTGCCTAGAGTTGTTCCTGTTCATCCATACACTTTGGTCCATGTTTCTCGATGTGTATACCACTGTTCACTTTAGAAAGGGCTCCTGCCCTAAAACATTTGTTTAAACTTGCAGTTCACTAAACTATATGGTTTTGAGACTGGCCCAGCATTGCATAGCACGTGTGGCTTGTTATATCTCGACTGGTTGTACTGCTCATATTCTGCTGCTATATTTAAGAAGTATGGATATTATTTGCTAGATTTGAGGGGCATCTTGCCAGTAAGCTCCCTCCTCTCTGACATGTTTTGCTCTACCTTGGTGCAATAGACCTTTGCGATCCACGGCAGACTTGAGGTAAGGCACCAAAATGGAGGACAACCATGCCTTAAATGGTCTTCCTTGTTGGTAGATGAGCAAGTTATGTTGTAGCATAGTCAGTATAAACAGGAAGTCAGACAGAGGCCTAGATAACATAGGTCAAGCAGATGACAGGTAGGGACATAGATAAGCAGTGGTAAAATGTGATTACACAAAAGATAGCATATAAGAAATAAGCTGAGAGGTCAAGATTACAATGTGAGTTTATTTTCGCTTTCCTTTTTCCAAACAGTATTTCAAGTATATTTATTTTATCTTTTTGTATGATATTGAAAAAGAATCAAGTTTGTTCTTCTTCTAAGCCCAAAACCAGACAAAATGATTGGTATTTCTATCTAAAACATTTTTCCATCACATTGGCAGTTACATCTAACATTAATCATTTGTCTCGCTCCCACAATAGTGTTGTATTCTAAATTGTTGAAAGGAAAAGTGGAAAATGTACCTAAAGATGTATCTAAAGCACACTGTAATTGTAATAATTGCAGTGTGTTATGGGTTGAAAGGATTGCTGTAATGAAAGTCTGGCAGCCCGATTGAATTGCAAGGAATTAATATTGCAGGAGCCATGGTTTATTTTCAGTGCGTGTCTGAATAGGCAAGAAAAATAAAATACGTTTTTGACGGATGACAAACTATATTGCTACAGTCAATAAGAAATAGAAACCATCCCAGTATCAGAATTAAGCTCTTGCTATATCAAACTGATGCTTGGGCTCTCAGGCGGTCATAATAAAAATGGGATTATGACATATACAGTAGACACCGCAGCCTCTGTAATACTTTAACCCTTTCGCTGCTGAGGCGTTTCACGCCTCTGTGCTGAGGTCATATTTACCGGTTTTGCTCATCATGTTTAAATGCGTTTTGTTAGGCTTATTTTAGTATATGACCCAGACATATTATATATCGTTCTTTCCGTCAGACTCGGCATATTAATAATATGTCATTATTATATGTATATGTCATGACCTGTCTGTATATTATAACAAAAAATGCAATAAAATATGAATTTTCAATAATTTACAATGTGTAAAGTGTATTTTTTTCACATTTTAACATGCGAGCAATTGCGGTTATATTTTGTATGGGGTGCGCTTGTTAAAAAAATTAGAGATGGGGTCTCGTTACATTTTTTTGGGGGGAAATTACGCGATTTTTAACAAACGCAACGCATACAAAAATCGTTAGTGCAGCATCATTGTTCACATTATAATTGAAATGGGAACAATATTGCTGCATTAACAAACCAAAAAAAAAAAAAACTTGTTTATTTTTTTTTTATAATTTTTTTTTTAAATATTTTTTTATTTTTATTTTTAATTTTTTTTTTTTAAAAAAAACTTTTTTCACTGTCGTGTTTGGTATCGTTGGAACGGCCATGCTCTGGCCGATCCAACAGTACCAAACTTTAACCACTAGCTGCCACGGATCGGGAGACAGGGGGTTCATTGGAACCCCCTATCTCCACCGTTGGTGGCAGCTAGGGGTTAACTCCAGGACTGGCGTCATCGTGCTATGCACGATGACGCCAGTCCTCAGGGGGAGTTCCCGGAGGCTTGGCCGACATCCAAGATGTCGGCCAGCTCCGGGAAAGGATCACGAACCGGCGCTTTTCAGTGTCAATTCGTGATCCGGCTCCCCAGGGGTTAATGAGAGCCACCGTTTGGAAGGGCAGGCTGTGCCCTTCCAAGCGGTGCCTGTCTTAACCCCCTGCTCCCAGGCGATCGGGAGGGAGAGAGGTCTGAAGGACCTCCCCCCTCCCTTTCAGGCGCCTCCTCCGCACATGCGGGGGGGCTCCTGAATTAGATGTCATCGCGTCGCCGCGATGACATCTAATGTCCCCGCCGAGCTCGCGAGTGCTGGGCTGACATCCAAGATGTCAGCCCGCACCGGGGGGGCGCAGCAATCCGCCGGAATCCGGCGGATTGCTGCCTCCTGTGCTCGGACGCGCTGAGCGCGTCCGAAGCACAGGAGAACCACTTGGCTGGACGCGCTGAGCGCGTCCATAGCAGCCAAGTGGTTAAGAATCACCAACCCTAATTTTGTTCTTTCATAGGATTGTGCTAATAAAAACACAATTTCAGATGTGATAGCAAGTAGGATTGTCCTTCCTATCATGTGAATTCTGAACGATAAATTTCCGTGCAGTAAAGTAAGTTTGGATGACTACTAGGGATTAGGGATGAGCTGTTCGGGTTCGGACGGTTCGGAATTCGACCCGAACTTTGGCAGTTCGAAAGTTCGCGAATTTCGAACTTTTTGGGTCTGTTCGGTTCGAGTTCGAAAAAAAAAGAAATTTTGAAAAAAGTATAGAAAATGCTTAAAAAAATACTAAAAAATCTAGAAATAAAGAGACTCTTTACTGCAGAGTATTATAAGCAACGGTTTATTAGATATTGAATTAAAAACTAATGTGTACGTGGAAAGATTATCAACTCTAAATTACCTCTGTTCACAAACGGGCATAACACCAGGTGTTTTTAGTCTGGTAATCAATTTGATACATTGTACAACATACTGAGGGTGGGGTGGTGTCTGCTTCTGATTGAGATTTGAGAACTAATTTCCCTAAAACATCCTAATATGCTGCATTTAACCCTTTCGCTGCTGAGGCTTTTCACACCTCTGTGCTGAGGTCATTTTTACCGTTTTCGCTCATCATGATTAACCGCGTTTTGTAGCCATATTTTGATATATGACCCAGACATATTATATATCGTTCTTTCCGGCAGACTTGGCAGATTCATAATATGTCATTATTATATGTATACGTTATGTCATGTCTGTATATTATAACAAAAAATTCAATAAAATTAGAATTTTCAATAATTTATTATGTGTAAAGTGTTTTTTTTTCACATTTTAACATGCGATCGTTTGCAGTTATATTTTGTATGGGGTGCGCTTGTTAAAAAAATTAGAAATGGGGTCTCGTTACATTTTTTTCTGTGGAAAATTTCGCTTTTTTTAACAAACGCACCGCATACAAAAATCGTTAGTGCAGCATTATTGTTCACATTATAATTGAAATGGGAACAATATTGCTGCATTAACAAAACAAAAACAAAAAAAAACTTTTTTTAAAAAATATTTTATTTATTTATTTATTTTTTATTATTTTTTTTAAAAACATTTTTCTTGCTCATGTTTGGTATTCTTGGAAAGGCCATGCTCTGGCCGATCCAACGATATCAAACATTAACCCCTAGCTGCCACGGATCGGGAGATAGGGGGTTCATTGGAACCCCCTATCTCCACCATTGGTGGCAGCTAGGGGTTAACTCCAGGACTGGCGTCATCTTGCTTTGCACGATGACGCCAGTCCTCAGGGGAAGTTCCTGGAGGCTTGGCCGACATCCAAGATGTCGGCAAGCTCCAGGAGAGGATCACGATCCGGCGCTTTTCCGCGCCGATTCGTGATCCGGCTCCCCAGGGGCTAATCACAGCCACCGTTTGGAAGGGCAGGCTGTGCCCTTCCAAACGGTGCCTGGATTAACCCCCTGCCCCCGGCGATCGGGAGGGAGAGAGGTCCGAAGGACCTCCCCCCTCCCTTTCAGGTGCTTCCTCCGCACATGTGGGGGGGGCGCCTGAATTAGATGTCATTGCGCCGCCGCGATGACATCTAATTGCTCCGCCGGGGTCCCGGAGTGCTGGGCTGACATCCAAGATGTCAGCCCGCACCGGGGGGCGCAGCAATCCGCCGGAATCAGCGCGTCCATAGCACAGGAGAACCACTTGGCTGGACGCGCTGAGCGCGACCATTGCAGTCAAGTGGTTAACTTGTGTTTGAAAAAAATTCAAAATAACATCTAAGGCTAGGGTCAGATGAGCGCATTTTGTACGGACTGTGCGTCCGTGCAGTACGGACGTACTTACTGACTGACAACAAGGTAGTGGCCAAACAGTCCGTTTTTTTCACTGAAGTATTTTTTGACTGATGTAGCAGGGAAAATAAATTAAAATGAAAAAACATTCTGTCCGTCAAAAATGCTGGACGTATAAATGCAGTCCATCTGACCTTGTTTCATCACTCACATACAAAGCTACACGGACGTTGCGGACGTGGCGCACTCCGCACGTCCGTTCTAGCAGTATTACGTTCTTGCCTAACCTGCGTCCGTTTGCTGCGTCCGCCATGCATCCGCACTTCCGTGCGGACGTACTTCGTGTGTGGGACTCCATTGGTCAGAATGCTATGCTGCCACGGACGTACAATTGTGCGGCAACACGGACGTGATAACTGCGCTCGTCTGACCCCAGCCTTAAGCAATGTTATTTTTCACCTCGGGATTAAACATTCACAGGGTTATTCAGAGAGCGGTGAAAAGCAGGAGAATAACTGGAGAAGTGAAAATTCTAGGTCAAAATAGCCAAACCAGAAAAATTCTCCCTTTTAACTCACTTTCCAAATTGGCTATTTGGTCTAGATTGTTCTCTTCTCCTGCCAGTTCTCCTGGCTTTCACCTCTCTCTCAGGGTTGTTCAGAGAAAGGTGAAAACCAGGAGAATGGCAGGAAAAGAGAACAATCTGGACCAAATAGCCGATTTGGAAAGTGAGATAAGGCTAGGGTCAGACTAACGCATTTTTCACAGCGACCGTCAAAAAGTGCGTCCGAACGCATTGCCTTATTTTTTCACGGAATGCGCGAAAACGGTCATACGATGCGCATTTTTGTGCGTGATTTTTTACGGATCCAAACCAGGAAACTTTGGGTGTCTGGACGTTATGTTGGCTGGACATGAGCAGGGTCTGACGTCTCCAAATCACGCACACACGCCGCTAGTGGACGCAGCGCACTCTGTACGTCCGTACTAGCGGTTCTGCGTTCTCGAAAAAATGCTTTTATTTTCCACTTGCGTTGCGCAGCCGGACTTTCGTGCGACCGTACTTCGTATATTGGCTTTCATTGCCCGTCATTTGATGCTAGTGCGGCCGTGATTAAGTGCACCTAAACGCATGTTAAAAATTCGCTAGTCTGACCCTAGCCTAAATGGGAGAATTTTTCTGGTTTGGCTATTTTGACCTAGAATTTTCCATTCTCCAGTCATTCTCCTGCTTTTCACCGCCAAAAAATCAGTAAACTTTTTCTGCGTGTCCGAAAATGTCTCCTCTTTTCATACAGACTGCCGCCCCAAGCAGTTGTTTATGGATAGATTAAAGTAAAAGCATTTACCGACATTTGAAATGTCATTTTTTGGTTTTTACATATTTCTGTACATCCTAGAAATCCGCCACTTCACGGGCAGGTTATGGGGACCTCCTAGGCACGATATTTGAAGGAATGTTTCGTTTTTATTTTTAACCCTTATTTCATGGAAAACTCACTGTCCCTTTAAAAATGTTTTTTTTAAAACTTTTTATCCTTGTTTCTTGTCCCCCAGGGCACTACCCAGACCCCCATACACTTTTTATGGTAAATATCTAGCATATATGCCCTCTTGGAGGGCACTCTAAAAACCGAATTTTCAGCCCCATTGACTTGTATGGGGTCCGAGTTCGGGTTCGGACCAGAACATTTGGAAAGTTCGGGTTCGGCTTCGAACCGAACTCGGAGTGTTCGGCTCATCCCTACTAGGGATGAGCTGAACACCCCTGAGTTCGGTTCACGCTCAAACTCAAACTTTTGAAATGTTCGGATTCGAACTCGAACTCAATGCAAGTCAATGGGACTGAAAATTAGATTTTTAGAGTGCCCTCCAAGAGGGCATATATGCTAGATATTTACCATAAAAGGTGTATGGGAGTCCGGGTAGTACCCTGGGGGACAGGAAACAAGCACAAAAAGTAAAAAAAAAAAAGTTTTTAAAGGGACAGTGAGTTTTCCATGAAATAAGGGTTAAAAATAAAAACAAAAAATTCCTTCAAATATCGTGCCTAGGAGGTCCCCATAACCTGCCCGTGAAGTGACGGATTTTTCGGATGTATAGAAATGTGTAAAAACCAAAAAATGACATTTCAAATTACGGTAAATGGTTTTCCCTTAATCTATCCATAAACAACTGCTTGGGGCGGCAGTCTGTATGAAAAGAGGAGACATTTTCGGACACGCAGAAAAACTTTAGTGATTTTTTTGGCTAAATTATTGTGAAACTTATGCAGGCTTTGGATGAAAGTAACAATAGGTGCTTTAAAATTGGGCCTTTAGCGTCGGCAACAGTGCCGTCACACAGTAACCCCTCTGAGGATATGAATCTGATACAGGCGTCAGTGGCAGTGCACCCTAATATTGTGCCTTTGGTGCCAGGTCAGCAAGTACTATCATACAGTATCCCCTCTGTAGTATTGTGCAAGACTGCAGAGGTGGACCTTGCGGTCCTATATTAAAAAGATATGCATCTGGTAAAGGCGTCAGTGCACCCAGATATTGTGCCTTTGGTGCCAGACTGCCAGGCCAGCAAGTACTATCATACAGTAACCCCTCTGTAGTATTGTGGAAGAGTGCAGGGGTGGACCATGCGGTCCTATATTAAAAGATATGAATCTGGTAAAGGCGTCAGTGCACCCAGATATTTTGCATTTGGTGCCAGGCCAGCAAGTGCATTCATACAGTAATCCCTCTGTAGTATTGTGGAAGAGTGCAGGTGTGGACCATGCGGTCCTATATTAAAAGATATGAATCTGGTAAAGGCGTCAGAGCACCCAGATATTTTGCTTTTGGTGCCAGGCCAGCAAGTGCATTCATACAATAACCCCTCTGTAGTATTGTGGAAGAGTGCAGGGTTGGACCCTGCGATTCAAAAAATTAAAATGATATAAATGTGGCACAGGCGTCAGTGCAGCCAAATATTGTGCCTTTCATGGCAGCAAGTGCCTTCACACCGTAACCCTTTTGTGGAATTGTGGAAGAGTTCAGTGCTGGAGGTTTTGTGAATGCAGAAGACATCCCCGATCTATTCCGTTACGTCAGCATCAGGGGGTTGATAGCTGCTGATGCAGGACTGATTCATTTTTATAAATGTCAGCCGGTCTACAGAGTCGGTGGACAGACGCACTCTTTTGTCCGTGACAAAACCTCCAGCGGCACTGAACGTCCTTTCAGAAAGCACGCTAGATGACGGGCAACGTAGTAGCTGCATAGCATATTGGCTAAGTTCTGGCCAGTGATCCAATCTCAACACCCAGTAAGCCAGTGGATCATCTGCTGGAAAGTTATCCAGGTCTGCCCTTGCCCCTAGGTAGTCCTTCACCATATGATGAAGACGCTGGCAATGGGTGCCTACATTTGACGTCCCTGGGCGTCGTGGACTAAAAAAATTTAAAAAGGCATCAGTCAAGCGGCCCCGGCCTTCACCACTATTCCTCTGATCATCCGCAGCCTCAGAAGCACCTGTGTCATCACTTGGTAACCTACCAGTGCCTGGAAAGGTGTTACACAAGTGTCGCTTTAGAGCATCCTCAAGTTTTTTCATCCTGTGCTCCCTCTGTGCGGGCAGGATGAGCTCTGCAACTTTACCCTTGTATCGTGGATCAAGAAGGGTTGCCAACCAGTAATGATCCCTCTCCTTGATAGCACGAATCCTGGGGTCCTTTAGCAGGCTTTGCAGGATAAGGGAGCCCATGCAGCCTAGATTGGAGGTGGCATTAGCTTCCGAGTCTTCCTGGTCAATGAGGAGGATGACCCCATCGTGCACTTCCTCCTCCCAGCCACGTACTAGTCCTTGTGTTTCTGGGCACACAAAACCCTGCCTTGAGGAATCCCCACCTTCAATGCCCCCACTACTTAAATATTCCTCCTCCTCCTCATCCTCCTCCTGTCTGATCTGAGGAGGACCCGCTAGAATGTTGTCTGCGGAAAGACTGGGGCCTTGAGAGCTAGGGAAGCCCTCCTCTTCCTCCCGCTGCTCTGCCTCTAGAGCCACATCTATAATTCCCCACAGAGTGTGCTCCAGCAGGAACACTAAAGGAATTGTGTCACTGATGCATGCACTGTCCCTGCTCACTATCCTCGTTGCCTCCTCAAATGGTGACAGTACAGTGCATGCATCCTTGATCATCAGCCACTGCGGGGGGAAAAAAAACCAAGTTGACCTGAACCGGTCCTTGTGCCATACTCACACAGGTACTCGTTGATGGCCCTCTGCTGCTTGTGCAGATGCTGCAGCATTGCTAATGTCGAGTTACACCTGGTGGGCATGTCACAGATCAGATGGTTTGTGGGAAGGTAGAATTCTCTTTGAATTTCTGCCAGGCGAACGCTTGCTGGGAATGACCATCTGAAGTGGCTGCAGACTTTTCTGGCCTGGCTGAGAAGCTCTGCCAGCCCTGGGTACTTGGTTAGGAAACGCTGTACCGCTAGATTTAGGACGTGTGCTAGGCATGGTACATGCATCAATTTACCCTTGCATAGGGCGGAGAGAAGGTTGCTGCCATTATCATAGACGATCAGTCCCAGCTGAAGCTGGCGTGGTGTTAACCATCTCTGCACCTGCCCCTGCAGAGCTGACAGAATTTCTGGCCCGGTGTGGCTCCTGTCCCCTAAACAAACCAGCTCAAGCACAGTATGGCATCTTTTTGCTTGAGCCATTGCGTAGCCCCTGTCAGGCATCAGTATTAACTGCCACTTCGCCAGAGACACAGAAGGAGGAGGAGGAAGAGGGAGAGGTGGTGGTGGAGCAGACAGACCTCATACAAGCAGCTTTATGGAGGCGTGGTGGATGAACAAGCTCCAGCACAGAGCCCCATCTTGGATCCCTCCCAGCTGCAAGCAGAGTTACCCAGTGTGCCGTGAAGGAAATGTAATGACCCTGTCCATGCTTGCTGGACCATGTGTCTAAAGTCACATGCATCTTGCTGCTGACTGCCTTTCCCAATGACTCAATAACATTGTCTTCCATGTGCTGGTATAGTGTTGGAATGACCTTCCGTGAAAAGTAATGGCGTTTTGGAACCTGCCACTGTGGTACAGCACATTCAGCAAATTCACAGTAGGGAGCAGAGTCCACCAGCTGGAAAGGCAGCAGCTGCAATGCGAGTAATTTTGCTAAGCTGGCATTTAGAAGCTGTGCTTGGGGATGGTTGGGACTATATTTTTTCTTACGCTGCAGCAGCTGGGGCAACATAATCTAACTGCGTAAATCTTCAGCTGATGGGATGCTGTCACATTGTGAGGAAGGACCTGGTACATCCATTACTGTAGCATCATCCCTGTCAGTGGAGGTTGTAGCAGGCAATGACATGGCAGGACATACAGTGGGGGTAGAGACAGATGAGGAGGAGGAGGACCTATGCAAAGTTTTGCGCCAACGGGATGTGTGGCAGGAGGTCATATGTTGCCTCAAGCACGTGGTACCCAAGCATCCGGTGTCTTTCCAACGCTTGAGCCTTATCTGACAGATTACAAATAGCAACGGTGGGGTCTGCAGCACATTTCTTAACGAACTCCCAGACAGCAGAGTTCCTGCATGTGTGCTGTGAGACAACAGTGCTCTGCACCGGAGCAGCTCTGACATCTGATGCCTTGGACTGGCTAGTGCTACGGTTGGTCATAGAGGATGTTGTGCCTCCTCCTCCCCCTCCTCCTCACTTGATTCCTCTGTTCGATCTGGCACCCAGGTGGAGTCAGTGACCTCATCATCATTGCCATCATCACCCCCTATCTCCTCATCACTGGAGCCAACTTGGCAGTATGCTACAGCTGCTGGGGCAACATGAGTGCCAGTTATTTGTGTGTCATCACTGGCACCCCCTTCCTCTAGGTTGATTATACTCCCTTCCTCAACCTCAGAGATTGAATCAGAGCACTGTACTTGCTGCACATCCTCAAGCAGCATGTCACTGTCATTGTAGTCAAACAATTCAGCTGACTCCTCCATGTGTGATAGCGAGGCTATGGCAGGAGTAGCTGTGGACATGGAGGCTGCATTAAATGCTTTGGCAGCTGAGGTGGACTGTAAAGCACTACAAGCCTGGCTGGCAGAGGATGGCCTGGTTAGCCAATCCACAAATCCTCTGTATGTTGCTGCTGCTTAAGACGGCCAGCACCAGTTAGAAAGGACAAGCGTGCCCCTGCAGAGGATGCACCACGTCCACCACGACCAGAGGCACAGCCTCCCGACACAGGGGCTGCTTGCCCTCTTATCTGTGTCTGGGAGCATCTGCCTGTCCTTTTTTGTTCTTTCAGACATGGTGAGTGATATATAGATTAAATATATATAGAACTCTGATTCAACTCTGGTATAAAGATTAAAGATTTACAGAACTCTGGTATAACTCAGTGAGACACCCTGATAGCTGGCAGCCAGTGACAAGACACAGATTACAATTCCCAGAAACCTCCTATAGATCAGTGTGACCCCCTGATGGGTGGCAGTGAGAAGACACAAATTACAAATCACATAAATCTGATAGAAGTATGTAGGACCCCCTGATAGCTGGCAGTGAGAAGACACAGATTACAAATCTCAGAAACCTCCTTTAAATCATTGTGACCCCCTGATGGGTGGCAGTGAGAACACACAAATTACAATTCGCATAAATCTGCTAGAAGTATGTGGGACCCCCTGATGGGTGGCAGTGAGAAGACACAGATTACAAGTCTCAGAAACCTCCTATAAATCAGTGTGACCCCCTGATGGGTGGCAGTGAGAACACACAAATTACAATTCGCATAAATCTGCTAGAAGTATGTGGGACCCCCTGATGGGTGGCAGTGAGAAGACACAGATTACAAATCTCAGAAACCTCCTATACATCAGTGTGACCCCCTGATGGGTGGCAGCCAGTGAGAACACACGGATTATAACAATTCCCAAATATTTTGTAGAAATTAGTGACCCCCAAAATACTGCATGGCACTGGCTGTGTGACAAGACACAGATCACCTCAATTCCCAGATATTTTGTAGCAATTAGTGACCCCCAAAATACTGCGTGGTACTGGCAGTGAGTCACAAGACACAGATCACCTCAATTCCAGATATTTTGTAGAAATTAGTGACCCCCAAAAAACTGCGTGGCACTGGCTGTGTGACAAAACACAGATCACCTCAATTCCCTGATATTTTGTAAAAATTAGTGACTCCCAAAATACTGCGTGGTACTGGCAGTGAGTCACAAGATACAGATCACCTCAATTGCCAGATATTTTGTAGAAATTAGTGACCCCCAAAATACTGCATGGCACTGGCTGTGTGACAAGACACAGATCACCACAATTCCAAAATATTTTGCTGAAATGAGCACCCAAAATAGTTGCTGGGACTGAGCACAAAGATTACAACAATTCCCAGATATTTGGTAAAAATGAGACCCCCCCAGACCCCCCCAGTAGCGTGGCAGACCGGCAGTAAGAACACACAACAACAATCTCCTATGAAATCTCCTCTCAAATGCGTGCAGAAGCACTGCGTGGAAACCTTATATAGTGTGCTGCGGGTCTTAGCTCTGTGAGCCCATGATTGGGCAAAATTTGCCCGATCAGGACTCTGAGTCGTGATTGGCATAGTGTTGAACCTGTCTTGCACCAGACCTGTGGTCAGGTGCAAGGCTGTAGGCAATTACAAGCTTCAGGCCAGTGGAAAAGTGCATTGTGGTCCGTTGTGGTGCATTGTGGACGAACACGCGGCGAACACCCGGAAATGTTCGTAGTTCGCGAACAAACGAACAGGCTATGTTCGATGCGAACTCCGAACCGAACAGCTCATCCCTAATGACTACAGGGGTTTATACAATGAACTCTTTTAACTATGATATCCCAATAAAGAAGCTGGATGTGTAAATGAGTAGTTTGAGTGAAACAACACCTAAAAGACAAAATCCTTGAGTACAGAAGAAAATTATTTGCTTCACTAATCCCAGGGATAAACATAGTACAAAATGCATCCCAAAGGCCATGGTTTCCTAATCCTGCCTTTGAAGTTGTTAGTTTTTTTCCCCGCAATGCAAGAAAAGGCTATATTCTTTAAATATTCACATAATGTGCAGTTTCACCCTAAATATATTCTACCTGCTATAATCTGTATCATGATTCTGTTTAAATCTTTAAAACATTTAACCAAATAATAGTTTTGTTTAGCTTAAAAAAATGGAGAGGTCTTTTTTGTTTTACAATTGCGCTTTTTGTCTGTCTCTTCCAGTTTCATTTACATTCAGTACCAAGGCCTCAATTTAATTCGACCTACTGTATCAACCAAAATCAGAACATTTTTTGTTACCAGAGATTCAAATCTGGGTTTACCGACCCAGCATATCAAATGCTAAAAAGTTTTAATAAATGGCTTTCGGATCCTTGTAGTGTCGTCTCATGAATTGGTCCGGCTCTTACATACATGTTTTTAATGTACATCCCATAAGCCTGCATTTTTAATGTATATCCTTTAAATGCGAGTTATTCCATAAATCCTGGACATAATCAAGTCTTACTGTAAATCCCAGAAATGTGAGTTATACTGTAAAGCAGCGGTTCCCAACCTGTGGTACACGTACCCCAGGGGTACGCACGAGGACCCCATGGGGAAGGCATAAAAAAATCGTAATGGCGGACCTCAGTTTCGTTCGGAACGAAGGGGTCAGCCATTACAATTTTTTTTACCATCTGCCTACCTGGGCCCAGATTGGAAGAAAGCTAGCTTTCATCCAGCCCCCTTTGATTACATCAGAGGGGAGCATGCAGCCCTGGATGTGAGAGAAGCGTCGCGGGGATTCCCTCCCACTGGCAATGCTCTCCTCACATTCTGTTAAGGGCATGCCCACCTGCCCTGGTCGATCTATGGCTCCTGCTGACCCCGCCCAGCAGTGAGATCACAGGGAGGCGCGGGGTCAACGGCTGGTGCAGGAAGCTTGTGCAGGCTCTGGGAGAGGAACTCTGCACCCACCGGGTGGCAATAAAGACCCCCCGCATAGCCTGGCCCCCCCAGCATCACACTGCCTCCAAGAGAGCCTGATGAAGGGGGCTCCTAGCAGCCACCACTGGAGCACCTGGTCAGTGACACACACACATGTTACTTTGGGGCTCTGTGATACGCACGCGCGTTACTGAGGGGCTCTGTGATACGCACGAGCATTGCTGTGGCGCTCTGTGATCTGCACATGCGTTACTGTGGGCCTCTGTGATATGCACGCTCGTTACTGTGGGGCTCTGATACACACACGCACGCGCGTTACTGTGGGGCTCTGTGATACGCACGCGCGTTACTGTGGCGCTCTGTGATACGCACGCGCGTTACTGTGGCGCTCTGTGATACGCACACGCGTTACTGTGGTGCTCTGTGATACGCACGTTACTGTGGAGCTCTGTGATACACTCACACAAACTGCACGTTACTGTAAAGCTTTGCGATACGCACGCACGCACGTTACTGTGGAGTAGAGATGTGCATTCGTTTCGGAAAAATTCTAAATTTGTAACGAAATTTGATAATTCGTAGTTCGGAAGTACTTCCAAATAACAAATCGATACGATACGAATTCGAAATGAAATGGTATATAACGAATTTATTTAGTTTTACACTGTGTCATCATCATAAAAGAAAAATTTTAATAATTGATATCAACTATCAAATTTGAAATGAACTATCAAATACATATCAACTATTGAATTTGAAATGAACTATCAAATTGATATCAACTATCGAATCTGAAATTAACTATCAAATTGATATCAACTATTGAATTGATCTTAACTTAAAATACAAGTAATAGTCAGCAAAGGATTTTATGAAACATATTCATTTTGTTTCACTGTTTAATTTGACTCAAATACTAAATCTGTGACACAGCCTAAAATGTAACACTCCACAGTAGGGATGCTATTCTTTTAACAGCAACATTTGATTAATTGGGGTTTTATTTAGTGATCCAAAATTCGAATTGATATAAACTATCGAATTGATATATGAATTTCAAATCCATTCGAAAATTTCAAATCAATCCAAAACAAAACAAAATCCAAAACTAAATTAGTTACAAAATGCCGAAAACTAAATTATTTAAAAATGAAACTAAACGAAACTAAACTAAATTTTCAGCCATGCACATCCCTACTGTGTGTTGTTACTGTGGAGCACTGTGACACGCACGCGCGTTACTGTGGAGCTCTGTGATACACACGCAAGTTAATGTGGAGCTCTAGGATACCCTCACGTACACAACGCACATTACTGTACAGCTCTGTGATACGCACGCAAGTTGCTGTGGAGCTCTGTGATACCCTCACACACACATCGCTCAGTACTGTGGAGCTCTGTGATATCCTCACACACACACCGCATATTACTGTGAGTTTTATTGCTGTGCAGCCCTGTGATACAGTAATTTGCGGCGTGTATGAGCGTATAACAAAGTTGCACATCAATAAAACTCACAGTAATATGCAGTGTGTATGAGGGTGAGTTTTATTACTGTGGAGCTCTGTGATACGTTCATACACACCGCACATTGCTGTATCACAGAGCTCCACAGCAATAAATCTCACAGTAATGTGCAGTGTGTATGAATGTATCACAGTGCTCCACATATCCCACCTCACAGTCACAAATCCATGTGTGTGACCGCATGTTTGGGTATGTCAATGCTATAGCAAAAAGAAATATACATTTCTATACAGATGTCAGTAATTTGCAGTCTGTAAAATAATATTTCCACATTCTATCATGCAGACCTTGTACTTTTATATTTCATGGGGAACCTATTACTGCATTTTTCTGTGAAAATATGCATTTGTTTAACTAAAACTGAAAAAAAAAAAATTGGATTGTATTTTGGCACATTTTGTTTTATGAATTTTATAACTCTGTTATAACTGACCTTGCTTGCGGCGTGGGAAAGGAGAAGGTGAGTAACAGCAGTAAATATATCTAATAAGTGTGAATAGATGGGAAGAGATAATGAGAAGCCGGAGAGCAGATAGGGAGGCGCTGGGTAGGAGATGAGGAGGTGCAGGGTTGGAGGTAAGGAGATGATGGCGTGGAGATAGGGAGATGATGGGGAGGAGATATGGAAAAGCTAGGTTAAAAGATGAGGAAAAGCTGGGGGGGATGCAGAGGAGAAGATAAGGAAAAGCTGGAGTGGAGATGGGGGTGCCGGAAGGAGATAATGAGAAGCTATGGAAGAGACAATAAAAAGCTGGGGCAGAGATGTAGAAAGCTAGTGAGAAGACAGGGAGATGCAGGGGAGAAGGGGAGGGAAGAGAAGGAGAAGCAGCAGAGAAGAGGAGGAGAAGCAGGGGAGAAGAGGAGGAGAAGCATGGGGGAAGATGATGCGGAGACACAGGAGAGAAGATGATGAGGAGAAGCAGGGGAGAAGATGATGAGGAGAAGATGATGGGGAGAAGCAGGGGAGAAGATGAAGATGGGGAGAAGCAGGGGAGAAGATGAGGATGAGGAGAAGATGAAGATGAGGAGAAGATGAAGATGGGGAGAAGCAGGGGAGAAGATAAGGAGAAGCAGGTGAGAAGATGAAGATGGGGAGAAAATGGGGAGAAGCAGGGGAGAAGATGAAGATGATGAGAAGCAGGGGAGAAGATGAAGATAGGTAAAGAGCCTCTGTGGTGGTTGAAGGTACATCCTAAAGATATTTTTGCTAGACTGAAAATTACAGTTTGTAGCTTGCTTAAATGTGAGTTCTGATTCAAATAAAGAAACGTCTTATGTTAAAGGCAGAACATTTTAATTTTATTATATATAATTGCCCAAAAATATAGGTGGAAGTGTATGCTGAGATAGCTCTACTACAAATAAATCAATGCATGTCTGAAATAACCATTGTTGGGCACCATTACATTCTTCAAGCTAAAACGGGAAAGCAAAGGAGAAAAACCTACTCCTGCAGGTTTCTCCTTTGAATCACCTGACCTGCCAGATCTCGCCGTAGTGATCCGCAGAGGGAGACTGGGGGACTTTTTCCCCCGGTCTCTCCCTGCTCCCGGCGGACAGAGGAGGTGGTTGGAGCTGCAGTCCTCGCCGCGGGATAGGAGGTGAGTATCTGATTAAATTGGGGGGATGTTTGGATGGTGCTGACGGATTCTGCAGTAGCGGAATCCGTTAGCACCAGGTCATGGCTGTGGTTAACTTCCGTGTAACCGCAGCCGGATGGTAATTAGTGCTAATTAACTCTTTGCGCTCCCCATGTTAAGTATAGGGAGCGGAAAGTAACCTCACGCAGAAAAACACAATATCCAATCGCTAACGGGTTTTAACACGTTAGCGTTTGGATTGTAATATGAGTAGCCCGCGCTAGGGCCACCACGGCTAATGTTAATGCTCACTCAGGTTAGCGTGAAGAATGTAATGGTGCCAGTGGGGTATTTTGGCCTAGGCCAACAAGGCCTAGGCCTAGGGTGGCACTTTCCAGGGGGCGGCGGCCCGCACTGGTGGCCCCACCCCTAAAAAAAAGGATTTTTTTTTTTTACTTTTGCAAAGTATTTTGCCAGGAAGGATACATTGAGATTTCACAAATTTTCAAGTATGTCCTGGGTAGGCAAGGCCTAGGCTTTCACTTTCCAAGGGGCAGCAAAAAACCTCACCACTAAATGGGTTACTCACAGAGCACCGAAATGACGCCAACATGTTGGTGTTCTGTAGTTTCCTGCACTTTGGGGAATAAAATTTCCCCACCCTGCAGTGAATTCACCATTCACCGCAGGGTCCCCAAAGTGCATGGAGTCGGCCGCTGAATGCTGCCACCGCAAACCCGTGGCCTGCTGTTTTCAAAAGAACTATTGAACGAAAATGTCTGGAATTTACATATAAGATCCTATGATTGATAATAAAAAGTTCTGTTACAGAAAAAAGAAAAACCGCTATTAAAAAAAAGGGGGGGGGATTTTGCTGAAAAATGACTAAAGGGTACTAAAAAAAAAAATGAAACACTTTTTACTGCAGATTAAAATAATAAATGGTTTATTAGATATTGCATAAAAACGGGAATATTTTTAACATTGAAACCTATGGGGTTCGCCTGAATAAACCTGCTGCTTGAAACCACCGAACATCAGGGCATTTCACTGCCATTTCTCTGCTGTTTGGTGTTCTCTGAATAGATTAACCATTACTTCTCTATAGGGATTTCCAATGCCTTCAAACAGCACCGTACTTGCTGGCAGTTCACCAAACTTGTGTGTGAGCATATCACAGAGCAGTGGTGTACTTAGGGGAGTGGCGGAGGGCGGGCCACCCCAGGTACCAGTGATTATTTGAGTGTAATTAGGGGGTACTAGGAGGTGCCACTGTCACTGTGTGTCAGCTTTGAGCTGTGTTCTCAAACAACGAGCAGCGGAGCAGGGCGTTTGCATACGGAATAAAATCGAATAGAATAAAAATCCCCCTCTCCTCCCTCCATAGCTCCTCCCCTGCCCCGCAGCAGCTCTAGGAGAGGGGAGGGGGATGTGATTTGTGTACAGAGAGAGAAGATGACAGTAAATGGCAGGTAAAGGGGGGGTATCAGCAGAATATGAAGCCCTGTCTGCTTACTGCTGTTTAAAGTGGACCTTTCCTTAACCAGCACTGCAGTGATAGAAATTTGTCATTGAGCTGCCTGGCTCCTGGTGAGGCTGCGTGCGTGCAGGTCACACGGTCCGGCCAGTCAGGTGGTACTGAGTTTACTTAATTTTTTCTGTACCACCTGACTGGCTGAACCACGTGACATGCACGCAGCTGCCCGCCCTTTCATTAACACGGACTCTCACTCTATTCTGGACTGAACACCCACCGGAAGGGAATCAAAGCCACGGTGCACCCTCTGGCAGTGACACCCCACTGCTGACAAGATGGCTCCACGCACAGACACAGCCACAATTCTGAGTCCATACACAGTCCCTGCTGACTCTGCACACAGCCCTACTGCAGACGGAGGCCGGTAAATATAGAATAAATAATTGCTGTGTGCTTATATTCACTCGGTTTGCTGGGAGTCTTATTGCAGTGGATTCTGATGCACTCATACACACCGCACATTGCATTGCTGGGAGTTTTATTGCTGTGGATTTTGATATGCTGACACACATACCGCACATTGCATTGCTGGGAGTTTTATTGCTGTGGATTCTGATACACTCATACACACTGCACATTGCATTGCTGGGAGTTTTATTGCTGTGGATTCTGTGATACACACTGCATATTACTGTGAGTTTTATTGCCCTGGAGCTCTGGGATACGCTCATACACACTGCACATTACTGTGAGTTTTATTGCTGTGCAGTTCTGATATGCTCATACACATTGCCCATTTCTCTGGGTTTTATTGCTGTGCAGCTCTGTGATACAATCATATGTAGTGCAGGTTTCTGTGGATTTTATTGGTCAACCAATTAGAGCGGCTGTGATCGAGTATACTTGACATGCGTGGCTGTTCTTTGTAAAAATGCTTGAATTTAAACCTTTCATAATTTTATTTATCGCAATAGGTACATTTGAAATGGTATACAAAATATACAAGTAGGCACTTGGTATCCACTTTTAATATAAAGAGAGAAAAAGGCGGAGCTCTAAGAGGAAAAGGTGGAGCTTAAAGAGGAAGGGTGGGGATTAACCAGGAAGAGGTGTGCCCTTGACAGGAAGGGGTGTGTCAAATTTAAATTAGGGGTGCACGAGTTTAGTCAGGCCTAGGGCAGCACAAAACCTAAATACACCACTGAATGGTGCCCCTTGTGTGTAATTCACTTTGCTGTGAATTGGTTTGGAATTACAAATAAGTGGACGAAAAAACTAAATCTGATTATATTTTTCTCAATTCTGATATTTCTTTAGCATGACTATTTTTCCCAAAAATCTGCAATGCATTTCAAACCTCTATGTAGAAATCACCATTTGTTTTTGTATCATTTGAAAAGGTCACAACTGTATGAAGCGGTTAATGTCCTATATAAAAAAGGCGTTAGCTGATATTCATCTTTATAGTTAAAGTATTCTCACCATCTGAAAGTAAAGCAAGTGGCATTCACTTGTTTGAGAAATGATTCCTTTAAGGAAATGAAGTATTAAATATTTAGATATGATATACGAGCTTGCGATCTGTCCCTTAACGAATCTAATTCTACCTCAATATGCCTTGTGTAGTATGGATGTTCTAGTTTGATATTTCACTATATGTTCAGTATAATTTGTCAAAGTACACCTGAGCTTGAGACACAACAATGTTCCAAAATAGTGGAAATCATTGGTTCAGGTGGTGGGGTCTTTGGATTACATCCATAATACAAATGAAAACCTACATGTGTAGGCCAAGACTTGATGTCTGTATAGCTGCAGAATAAGGCAAAGCTCAAGGGAGTGAACTCCACAAAAATCCTAGACTGATAAGCAATTGTTTGCATGACAAGGTTAAAAGCACAAACCACTTGATTCAGAATGTTAATAACTTGGTATCTGTTCTTTACTCCAAATGATTTAAGGTTGCCACAATTTCTTTACAACAGTTATCATGTGACCTCATACAGCTATCTTGACACAGGATAGGGCAACCCTCAGAATTATAAGCAACGGTTAGAGAGCCAACCAACTCATTGGATTTTCTTCCTGTTATGACCATTAACAATCACACTGTAACTATTCTTGATTCTGAAGTTTAATTTTAATTGATAGATCGCAATGTGTTTCAGTGGATTATGCTGTTAATATATTGTATGTGAAATATAGAACTACGACTCCAGTTTTGTCAACTTACTCTGATATAAAGCCTGAGAAAGACTCACACATGTTTGACACATTGACGGGTCTTTCCTTAAAGGTGTAATAACTATCACAGCACATTTGCCTAACAGTAGTTGTGCTGCTTTACTTCACATACAAAGCTTGATACATACAGGGTTATTCAGAGAGAGGTGAAAACCAGGAGAATGACTGGAGAAGTGAAAATTCTAGGTCAAAATAGCCAAACCAGAAAAAATCTCCCATTTATCTCACTTTCCAAATCGGTTATTTTGACCTAGAATTTTCACTTCTCCAGTCATTCTCCTGGTTTTCAACTCTCTCTGAATAACCCTGTAAGTGTTCAAGTATTAAATCAGACGTGCTGCACCCTTACATTATCCTAGTGAGGTAACTGTCAGGATCCCCATCGCTGACTGCATCATGCCTGCATCCTGAATCCAGGCAGCACATGAAAGGTGCTGCCTTCCTACCCAGCACCTGATCACTAAACAGTTACAGTTGCAAAAAAAGTATGTGAACCCTTGGGATTACATGGAGTTTTGCATGAATTGGTCATAAAATGTGCTCTGATGTTCATCTAAGTCACAACAATTTGAAAAACACAGTCTGCTTAAAATAATACAACACAAACATATGTTTTCATGTGTTTATTGAACATAACATGTAAACATTCACAGTGCAGGGTGGAAAAAGTATGTGAACCCCTAGCCTAATGACTTCTCCGAAAGCTAATTGGAGCCAGGAGTGAGCCAACCTTGAGTCCAATCAGTGTGATATTATTGAATGTGTTGCTGAAAGCTGTCCTGCCCTTTAAAAACACACACCAGTTTTGGGTTTACTGGTTTCAAGAAGCACTGCCTGATGTGAACCATGCCTCGCAGAAAAGACCTCTCAGAAGACCTACGATCAAGAATTGTTGACTTGCATGAAGCTGGAAAGGGTTACAAAAGTATCTCCAAAAGCCTTGATGTTCATGTGTCCACGGTAAGACAGACTGTCTACAAATGGAGAAAGTTCAGCACTGTTGCTACTCTCCCTAGGCGTGGTCGTCCTGTAAAGATGACTGCAAGAGCACAGCGCAGAATGCTTGATGAGGTAAAGAAGAATCCTAGAGTGTCAGCTAAAGACTTACAGAAATCTCTGGCACATGCTAACATTTTTGTTGACACATCTACAATAAGGAAAACATTAAACAAGAATAGAGTACATGGGAGGACACCACGGAGGAAGCCATTGCTGTCCAAAAAGAATATTGCAGCACGTTTGAAGTTTGCAAAACAGCACCTGGATGTTCCACAGCACTACTGGCAAAATATTCTGTGGACAGATGAAACCAAAATTGAGTTGTTTGGAAAAAACACACAACACTATGTGTGGAGAAAAAAAGGCACAGCACACCAACATCAAAACCTCATCCTCACTGTAAAACATGGTGGAGGGAGCATCATGGTTTGGGGCTGCTTTACTGCCTCAGGGCCTGGACGGATTGTTGTCATTGATGGAAAAATGAATTCCAGAGTTTATCAAGACATTTTGCAGGAAAACGTAAAACCATCTGTCTGCCAACTGAAGCTCCGCAGAGGATGGGTGATGCAGCAGGACAATGACCCAAAGCATACAAGTAATTCAACAAAAGAATGGCTTCAACAAAACAAAATACGCCTTCTGGAGTGGCCCAGTCAGAGTCCTGACCTCAACCCGATTGAAATGCTGTGGCATGACCTTAAGAGAGCGATTCACACCAGACATCCCAAGAATATTGCTACACTGAAACAGTTTTGTGAAGAGGAGTGGTCCAAAATTACTCCAGATCGTTGTGCAGGTCTGATCTGCAACTACAGGAAACGCTTGGTTGAAGTTATTGCTGCCAAAGGAGGGTCAACCAGTTATTAAGTCCAAAGGTTCACATACTTTTTCCACCCTGCACTGTGAATGTTTACATGTTCTGTTCAATAAAAACATGAAAACATATAATGTTTGTGTTATATTATTTTAAGCAGACTGTGTTTTTCAAATTGTTGTGACTTAGATGAAGATCAGAGCACATTTTATGACCAATCCATGCAAAACTCCACGTAATCCCAAAGGCTTCACATACTTTTTCTTATAACTGTAAGCAGAGCTCACATACGCCACACCCCTGTCTGAAATAAAGGTCCACACCCCCCTCTCTCTACCTTGGCTCAGCATTAGAGTCTAATCCTAATAGTGTGCAGACCTGTTCTATGCTTTCTCTGTTATACCGTGTACCAGACCCTCTGCTTGCCCACCAACAACCATACTCCGCCAACCCTTTGACCACGGATCGCCCCTTGACCATTCTCTGGATTACCCGCTTGTACCTTCTCCTGGATCTCCCCAGTATCTGTTTACCTCCATCTATTCAGTGTGTGTATTCCTGCATCTTGGGCTCAAACACCCCTATACCTGCGTTGCCACCACGGTGCCATTCCTGACAGTACCCAAGGGCTTAGTCCTCATTTCTGACATGGTGCATTTACGCACACTGGTTAAGAATTTTTACGTATATGTATAAGTGTGTAGCAAAATGCACATATGTGTGTATATACACCCAGGAGATTGATATTTTAATTTAAACTCTTGTGGGCCCCATCTCTATTGGCCTTTTTGTGGCAGTGCTCTCTCTCTATAAAACCCCACAACAATAGATACAGCAATTCAGAATATGGCACAGTGAGAAAAACCGATGGTGACATATATTTAGGCTAGGGTCAGAGTGGGGCAGTCGGAACGCGCGTGCAGACGCACTAAATCACGGCGGCAGTAGCAGCACATAACGGCCAATGACGGCCAATATACGCAGTACGTGCGTACGAAAGTGCGCCGACACCACGCAACCGGCAAATGAACGCATTTTTATCAGAACGTGAAACCGCTGCTACTGACGTACAAAGTGCGCTGCGGCCGCATAGCAGCGTGTGTGCGTGATTAGGAGATGTCAGACGCTGCTAGTGTGCGGCCAACATAACGTTCAAACAGCCGGATTTCCCTAGACTTCTTTTCACCCCATCGTCATGAAATATGTCCAGAATTGCGCATCGTCTGACCACTTAAGCGTATTCCGTGAAAAAATGCGTGCGCACGCATCGACGTACATTTTGACGGTGGCTGCAGAAAATGCGCTCATCTGTCCCTAGCCTAAGATGATGAAACTACCAAGTCACAATGTGCATTGTCGTTATTTTTAAAATCACCAATATACCTTGAAGGAAAGAATTAGCGAAATTATCATAGCATAGCCCTACAAAACTAAAAAAAAGAGCAATAAGATATAAAACATGCTCATTTACACTTTTTATATGCCCATGCACGGTTACAAGGCAATTCATCAGCCCCCACCTCACGGTATGTAGTTGTAGATCCTCAAAGTAAAGAAATCATACTTCATATTGTGCCAACTGAAGAAGCTCACATTGGAACGAATGAACCTGTAATGGTAGCTATATCGCTTACCCAAGAGTAGCGGAGTTGTGACCTTTGAGGACAGAAGTATCTGCTTGAATAATACAAAAGGTTTATAAACTACAGACTGTAACAGGGAGACACAAGGACTAACTAAATTGTCTCTAACTCTGAAGGTTTCGAGACCAACAGATTACCTAGGACACACTCAGAAACACCATACGTGGAATACAGTGAAGTATTCAAGGTGCAGGGCAGTCAGAGATGCAGAAATAACATAAAACAGAAATAAACAATAGTTAGCAAAACCATAAACCTAAGTAGTAACCTGGGTAAAAGGACCCCGGAGGGTTTCAAACGATACCCCTAAACGTGAAGGGAAAGAACCCAAAACAGCAAGTGATCAACCCAGCAACCAGCAGGGGGTTAAATCACAAAAACAAGTGATCCAGCATAATAAACACGATAGAGAGAGAGTAGTCTAAGCCAAGCTGGGTCAAATAACAGGAGAAGGGATCTCATACAAGCAGGGTCGTCAACAGCAAAGTCAAAAAGATTATAGAAGTAGCGGCGCGTGAGATAAACTCCACAACAGGGCAATGAGGCCATTCCTAGAGCCCTGTTTTAAAGCCTGTGGCTCCTGGTAACCACACCTGACCCCACCCCCTCAGATGCCGATCTGCCAGCAGCAAGTGCTGGCACCCGACCAGCCAGCGGTCCCCCTTCTTGCCCAGACCCCCCAGGGGGCACAGCGGGGGCTGAGGATGTAACAGAAACACATTTGGCTTTAAGGCTTCTGCCTATATGTTGAGTCATAGCACTTTTATTAACTTTTAATATGATTTTATATATTTTATTTTCATTTAATTGTTTACTAATTTAATAAACTTGTAATATATCTGGATTGCTGCTGAAAGAATATGGAAGCTTCCATCCTTGTATCGCAGATCAAGGCTTATGATGGTTTTACCTATTTTAAACAACCTGCAGGTGCTTGATATAGCGTTATTTATAGTCACTGCAAAGTGTGAGGACACATTTATTGCTAATTGTTGGGTTATCACTTATAAGAATATGCTACACTATGACTGGGTGATTTCTCGGTTATGAGGAGTACAACTACATTTCAGGAGGTGTTGGCTGATGAACGTGCCCTTTAACTACCCATAGGTGAATAAAAAGAGCTAGACTGGGCTCTTAAAAAAGTGAGTATTTTCTACACCTTATCACTTTCTTTTTTTGTCACCAATGTGGTTTACACTATGATAATATCTCTTATTCTTTCCCCTGAGGTGTATTGTGTATTTTAAATATTTCACAGAGTTTGTCTGTTGCGATCTAACACATTATCTAAATGTGAACCACATTTTTTATTTTTCCGCACCCATTGGCGGACATGTGTATAGTACACTGTGCCTTGCTTTTTATTGACAAAACACACATACATATCAGCCTTCTTCCTACTATGATTAAGCCTCAACTGCTAGCCCTATGTGTGGGCATTGTAGGGCCTGATTTCAATCCGGAGCAATGCACTTGCAAATTATATTTGCAGATGCATTAACACAAATCGAAAGGAATCACACAAATGAAAATCGTTTCAGTGCAATTCTTTTTTCTGTTGACGTGTCCTTTAAATTCCACAAATCTTAATTTTTCCAAAAATGAATGCACATGTCTAACTTTGAATTGTTTTAGCTTATCCAACTCATATGAAAACTACCAGCATGTTACTTCTTATTCAGCCTAATTGCAAATAGGCTATCAATGTATACACCTCAGTACCAGATAAGACGTCTGTACCAAATGATAATTTCGTATCAGAAATTTGTATTAAAACTGCAATCTCATGACCTAATAAATAGGCATTGTGCGGCTGTACCTTTTGGATGTCATCCAGTTCTACCGTATGCACAAGGTTGATCTCGGTTTAGCATTATTACTCTGCTTCATTATGTTACAGATTAACTGCAGAGCTTACTAATGTATCATACGTATCAGGATACCTTTCTGACTTTGGTTTATTGACGGAATTTTAACATGCTTTAGTCTGCACATACTGTGTGTATATTGCTTGCCCATTTTACTAGTGTTGTCTGTATTGATTCACTCAGTCATTTTCTCCACAGACCCAACAAATGAGGGAATCAGAACTGATGGGCACTTTTCTTCCCAGAGCACTTCAGTAAGAACTCATTAAGATACATTTGTCCGATCATTCAGAATGGCTTCAAAATTACCTTGGAGATTTTAGATGAGCCATACAGGTTATTGAAGTACCGCATTATTACTTTTCCCAATAAAACCCACTTCTCTGAGACATCAGTACATTAACTTCTATAATTTCCTATGTAACGCCTTTTCAATCATACCAGTTTTATTATGAAATAATATAAAGTTTTTTTATAGTTAAGTTAATTATAGCTGTATACGGCTCTAACTCTAAATACGTGCCAATGGGTCCTGTGGATCCTGGTGAAGTTGGTATTTAATGACGGTGTACTTTAGTGCTATAATGATTGAAGATGATCTCTGCGCTAAACCAGGGGCTGTAGGGGGAAAAAACTGCGCCTGCGGTATTCCCCCTCCCGCCCCCCGGTTTAACGGGGGATTACAATGCAGGCGCAAGAAAATGCTGCCTGCATTGTAGCGCCCGTTAAAAATCAGGATGCTTGCGGCAGCGCTGAGCGCAGCTGCGAGCATCCACTCGCTGGAGTCCATAGGACTCCATTGAGTTCCTCTCTGCCGGTCACATGACCGGCTAGATCTCGCATCGCGAGATCCGGCTAGTCGGCGTAGGGTTACGCAGGGAGAGACAGGGGGTTCTTTTTCCCCCTGTCTTTCCCTGCTCCCGCTGGCCGGAGGAGGCGACCGGAGCCGCGGTCCTCGCTGCGGGACAGAGGGTAAGTATCTGATTTTTTTTTTTACTGTTTTAAGCTGGTGTTAACGGATTCTGCACCAGCGGAATCCGTTAACACCAGGTCCTGGCTCTGGTTAACTTTTCGTTGACCAGAGCCAGGCGTTAATCAGCGCTGGGACATTGTAATACCAGCGCTGATTAACACTTTGCGCTCCAAAATGTTAAGTATAGGGAGTGCAAAGTGCAGTGACCTCGCGCTGAGAAGCGCAAGATACCAAACGCAAATGGGTTTTTTAACCCGTTTGCATTTGGATTGTAATATGCCCTAAACAGCGCAGCTCACAGTAGCGCTCACGCAGGTGAGCGCTACCGTTAGCGTGCAGAGTGTAATAGGGCCCGTAGTGGGGTGCCTGTTAGGCTATGAAATTAAATACCTAGTTAAAAATGCACCTTAAGCACCATTGCAATTTAACTTACCAGTTTGCCATCACAGTAATCAAAGAGATTTGATTTTTAGGGGCGTGGCCTAACCGCAGCACATGGAGGACGTGTGAGAGCAGAGCTCCTGCACTGGATCCTCTGAATCAGCGGATTGCATAAACGAATCAGCCCCCACTTACTCAATTTCGGGGGTGAACATACAAGCACTGACCACCATGGCTACCTCCAAAGAAGGAAAAAAAGCAGCAAAATCTGAGTTTTTTTACCCCGCGCGCCACGAAATTGAAGGAAGCTGCGGCCTCCCAAGATGGCGGCGGCTCCTCCCCGGCTTCCCCGTGTGCGATGGAGACAGGGAGCGCCGCACCACCATCTACATCAAATCTGGAAATGCTTATCTCCCGTATGGCTGACATGCTCAGAGATCTCTGCAACTTTAACAGCTAGGCTGGATGCAGTGGCGACAGCCATCCGCAGTGACATTAAGGAAATTGGTGAGAGAACGGACAGACTAGAAACGAAAATGTCTGAGTTTGCGGAAGCCTACAACATAATGGCTGAACAAGTTGAAACTCTGGAGGAAAAACCTAAGGTGACTGTTAAAATTGGTGGACATTGAAGACCGGTCGCGACGCCATAATTTAAAAATACGTGGTATCGCGGACAGGGCCGCCATCAGGGCATTACGCCCATTACTGCCGTAAGGGGCCCGGGCCCGTGGGGGGAGGATCCCGGGCCCCCGACGGCAGCGGCGTCGCCCTTTAACAGCTCCGGTATCGGACTCGAGGAGTCCGAATCCGGAGCTGTGTCCCTGCTGCTGCTGCAGGAGCCGGAGGAGACTGAGACACTGTGTCTCCTCCGGCTCCTGGCAGCTTCACTTCCTGGCTGGGCGGGGCCAAGCAGCGTGTGAGGGGCCTCCCAAGCACGTTGCTTTGGCTCCGCCCCTCCACTCAGTGGAGCTGCGCGCTGGAGCTGGAGGGACCGGGAAGAAGACCAGAAGAAAAGAAGAGAAGAAGATTGAAGAAAAGGTGAAGAAAAGAAGAGCTGAAGACAGAAGAAAAGAAGATAGAAGACAGCGAGTGGTGAGCCAGGGCCCAGACCCTAAGACCCAGGGCCCAGACCCCTAGGCCCAAACCCAGGACCCAAGGCCCAGACCCTGGGCCCAGACCCACTAGGCCCAAACCCTAAGGCCCAGACCCAGGGCCCAGACCCTAGGGCCCAGACCCTAAGACCCAGGGCCCAGACCCCTAGGCCCAAACCCAGGGCCCAGACCCAGGGCCCAGACCCCTAGGCCCAAACCCAGACCCCAGACCCAGGGCCCAGACCCCTAGCCCCAAACCCAAACCCAGGGCCCAGACCCCTAGGCCCAAACCCAGGACCCAGGGCCCAGACCCCTAAGCCCAAACCCAGGGCCCAGACCCCAAGGCCCAGACCCAGGGCCCAGACACTAGGGCCCAGGGCCCAGACCCTGGGCCCAGACCCCCTGGGCCCAGACCCAGGGCCCAGACCCCTAGGCCCAAACCCAGGACCAAAGCCCAGACCCTGGGCCCAGACCCCTAGGCCCAGACCCCTGGGCCCAAACCCTAAGGCCCAGACCCAAGGCCCAGACCCAGGGCCCAGACCCAGGGCCCAGACCCCTAGGCCCAAACCCAGGGCCCAGACCCCTAGGCCCAAACCCAGGACCCAAGGCCCAGACCCAGGGCCCAGACCCCTAGGCCCAAACCCAGGACCCAAGGCCCAGACCCTGGGCCCAAACCCCCTAGGCCCAAACCCAGGGCCCAGACCCCAAGGCCCAGACCCAGGGCCCAGACACCAGGGCCCAGACCCCTGGGCCCAGACCCCAGGGCCCAGACCCAGGGTCCAGACCCCTAGGCCCAAACCCAGGACCCAAGGCCCAGACCCTGGGCCCAGACCCCCTAGGCCCAGACCCTGGGCCCAGACCCTGGGCCCAGACCCCCTAGGCCCAAACCCTAAGGCCCAGACCCAGGGCCCAGACCCTAGGGCCCAGACCCAGGGCCCAAACCCTAAGGCCCAGACCCAAGGCCCAGACCCAGGGCCCAGACCCAGGGCCCAGACCCCTAGGCCCAAACCCAGGACCCAAGGCCCAGACCCTGGGCCCAGACCCTGGGCCCAGACCCCCTAGGCACAGACCCTGGGCCCAGACCCCCTAGGCCCAGACCCCCTAGGCCCAAACCCAGGGCCCAGACCCAGGGCCAAGACCCCTAAGCCCAAACCCAGGGCCCAGACCCCAAGGCCCAGACCCAGGGCCCAGACACTAGGGCCCAGGGCCCAGACCCTGGGCCCAGACCCCCTGGGCCCAGACCCAGGGCCCAGACCCCTAGGCCCAAACCCAGGGCCCAGACCCCTAGGCCCAAACCCAGGACCCAAGGCCCAGACCCAGGGCCCAGACCCCTAGGCCCAAACCCAGGACCCAAGGCCCAGACCCCCTGGGCCCAGACCCAGGGCCCAGACCCCTAGGCCCAAACCCAGGGCCCAGACCCCTAGGCCCAAACCCAGGACCCAGGCCCAGACCCAGGGCCCAGACCCCTAGGCCCAAACCCAGGACCCAAGGCCCAGACCCAGGGCCCAGACCCCCTAGGCCCAACCCAGGCCCAGACCCAGGGCCCAGACCCCTAAGCCCAAACCCAGGGCCCAGACCCAGGGCCCAGACACTAGGGCCCAGGGCCCAGACCCTGGGCCCAGACCCCCTGGGCCCAGACCCAGGGCCCAGACCCCTAGGCCCAGACCCAGGGCCCAGACCCCTAGGCCCAAACCAGGACCCAAGGCCCAGACCCTGGGCCCAGACCCCCTAGGCCCAGACCCTGGGCCCAAACCCTAAGGCCCAGACCCAAGGCCCAGACCCAGGCCCAGACCCAGGGCCCAGACCCCTAGGCCCAAACCCAGGGCCCAGACCCCTAGGCCCAAACCCAGGACCCAAGGCCCAGACCCAGACCCCCTAGGCCCAAACCCAGGGCCCAGACCCAGGGCCCAGACCCCTAAGCCCAAACCCAGGGCCCAGACCCCAAGGCCCAGACCCAGGGCCCAGACACTAGGGCCCAGGGCCCAGACCCTGGGCCCAGACCCCCTGGGCCCAGACCCAGGGCCCAGACCCCTAGGCCCAAACCCAGGACCCAAAGCCCAGACCCTGGGCCCAGACCCCCTAGGCCCAAACCCTAAGGCCCAGACCCAAGGCCCAGACCCAAGGCCCAGACCCAGGGCCCAGACCCAGGGCCCAGACCCCCTAGGCCCAAACCCAGGGCCCAGACCCCTAGGCCCAAACCCAGGACCCAGGGCCCAGACCCCTAGGCCAAACCCAGGACCCAAGGCCCAGACCCTGGGCCCAAACCCCCTAGGCCCAAACCCAGGCCCAGACCCCAAGGCCCAGACCCAGGGCCCAGACACCAGGGCCCAGACCCCCTGGGCCCAGACCCCAGGGCCCAGACCCAGGCCCAGACCCCCTAGGCCAAACCCTAAGGCCCAGACCCAGGGCCCAGACCCTAGGGCCCAGACCCAGGGCCCAGACCCAGACCCTAGGCCCAAACCCAGGGCCCAGACCCTGGGCCCAGACCCCTAGGCCCAGACCCCTGGGCCCAGACCCAGGGCCCAGACCCAGACCCCTAGGCCCAGACCCAGGGCCCAGACCCCTAGGCCCAAACCCAGGGCCCAAACCCAGGGCCCAGACCCAGGGCCCAGACCCCAAAGCCCAAATACAGACCCAGGGCCCAGACCCTAGGGTCCAGACCCCATACCCAGGGCCCAGACCCCAAGACCCAGACCCTAGGGCCCAGACCCCAAGGCCTAGACCCCAGGGCCCAGACCCTAGGACCCAGACCCCAAGGCCCAGGGACCAGACCCAGAGACCAGGGCCCAGGCTAGACCCCAGGGCCCAGACCTCAGGGACCAGACCCCAAGGCCCAGTCCCAGGGCCCAGACCCAGACCCAAAGGCCATCATACACAGCCCGTTTCTGTGAGATTTATTGCTGTGGATTCTGTGATATGTTCAGACACTGCTCATTACTGTGAGTTTTATTGCTGTGGATACTGTGATAAGCTAATACACACTGCACATTACAGGGAGTTTTATTGCTGTGGTGCTATGTTATGTCCTTTTTTTTGAAGGGGGAGAAAAGCTGTTAGAGGTTGAGGGGGGGCCCTGGGGGGGGCCCCATCGTGAGGTTTAGTAAGGGGCCCCATCATTTCTGATGGCTGCCCTGATCGCGGATTCTGTTACCTCATCGCAACTTACTTCCTACGTGACAGATTTGTTTCAGAGCTTACTTCCAGATGCTACACCAGATTCGTTGTTGTTCGACTGCATACACCGTCTGCCGAAACCTCCATCAGCCCCGGTGAAAGCCCCCCGTGACGTTCTCCTGCGCCTTCATTACTTTAAAACACGTGAGGATATACTGAGAGCTCTACGGGACCCAGGAGCACTACGACCCGAATACGATCACATATCCGTATACCCTGACCTGTCCAAGGTTACTCTTCAGCAGCGGAGGAATTTTAAACACATCACGGCGATACTTCGAAGTAACAACATTGGTTATAGATGGGTTTCCCGACTAAACTGCTGATCTCGCGCAATGTCACTATCCACGTGGTGGTATCTGTGGAGGAAGGTGACAAGCTGCTTCGTGACTGGGGTTTCGGGGATCAATCTCCCCAGCCTGGGAGACCAGCAGCGCCTCGTCGTTTGGATCCAGAGTGGCACAAACGCTGACTTGTCTTTCCTGGGCCATGATGCCCCTTTCTGATTTCCACTGTCTGGCTCCTCCAAAGCTATTTTACCTGGTATCTTCTAGATCTCCGAGACTCCGTTGCTCAATTTGCCAGATGACCCTTAAACCCCCCCCCCCCGGGTTGGTGAGTGGGCCAAAATGCCAAGGGGACCGCTTGGTGTGAAATGTGCGGGTCTGGCCCTCCGTACCCCATTCTCCCTCCTCGGCTGAGGAGTTTGAGAAGTGTCCCCGAATTTTGGGACTTCTCACAGGAGATGTACCCTTATGGGTTTGTATATAATGTTTTGTTTACTTGTTTTTTGTTTCTGAGCTACTATTGTACATCACGATTGTTGCTTTTTGTTTTTGGAATGTTATTTTCTTGTTTTTGCTCCCTTTCTCAATCTCAGGACTTGTATTTTCAGTGTGACTGGTTCTCCTCTCCCGCCCAAACATTGCAATGCCCCATAAATATGAAGCTCCCCGGCGTAGTTAATTCCCCCTCAATGACGCACTTATTTGAAGATCTATGAAAGTATTAACCTTTAATGTTAAGGGCTTAAATTTGCCCGTAAAAAGGCACTCTTTATATCGAGATCTCCGAGCCCATGATGCAGATATTGTATGTCTCCAAGAGACACATTTTCGCGGCCTGGATCATCCCAAGCTATATGTCCCCCAATACCTAACAGAGAATCACTCCACGTTTAAAACTAAAGCTAGAGGGGTCACCCTGTTAATTCACAATAGAGTGGCCTTTCAAATGCATCATATCCTTAAAGACCCGAAAGGCCGTTACATTATATTAGTCTGCATGTTAAACTCGAGAGTTTATACTCTGGTATCAATTTATGCTCCCAACGCTGCTCAATCTCAGTTTCTGTCCCAGGTCTTGCAAAAGGTAACAGATATTCAATCGGGCACTCTTGTAATCTGTGGATACTTAAACATGGGACTAGATCCCTTAAAGGCCCGTTCGTCCACGGCCACATGTAGTCAGCATGGGACCTCCTCCCAGAGATTTCGACAATTGTGACGCAATTGCCATACAAGCAGCCTTAGATATTTATTTTAAAGAAAATGTGACACCTGACGTCAACCGCCTCACTATCTGGCAAGCCCATAAGGCTGTAATAAGAGGGGAATGTATAAAATGGGTGACTCATTTTAGGAAGCAATATGTGTCACGCAGACTAGACCTACTTACTAAATTACAAGACCTAGACACGCGCAATAAAACAGCCCCGTCTCAAGAAATAGTAGAAGCTGTAGACTCCACAATAGGTTTGTTGAGAGATCTGGAGGCGGAGAGCTATTTTAAGGCATTGACCAGGCGCAATGCTATGTACTATGCCCTTCGAAACAAACCCAGTAGATTTTTAGCTCGCAAACTACAACCCGTTAACACGCCCCGTAAACAAATTACCCTTAAATCCCCCACTGGACTTATATATGACCCCAAAATCATTGCGAGCGAATTTGCCGCCTACTATGAAAATCTATATAATTTGGATGCGAATCACACAGTCCAATGCCCTACAGTGGCAGATATAGATGCCTACCTGGGGAGGGTTCATCTTCCCTCGTTGTCCCAGACACACATTGCAAGTTTATCCTCACCTATAACCAGTGGTGTATTTAGGTTTTGTGCTGCCCTAGGCCTGACTAAACTCCTGCACCCCCTAATTTAAATTTGACACACCCCTTCCTGTCAAGGGCACACCTCTTCCTGGTTAATCCCCACCCTTCCTCTTTAAGCTCCACCTTTTCTTCTTAGAGCTCCGCCTTTTCCTCTCTTTATATTAAAAGTGGATACCAAGTGCCTACTTGTATATTTTGTATACCATTTCAAATGTACCTACTTCGATAAATAAAATTATGAAATGTTTAAATTCAAGCATTTTTACAAAGAACAGCCACGCATGTCAAGTATACTCGATCACAGCCGCTCTAATTGGTTGAACAATAAAATCCACAGAAACCTGCACTGCATGAGTGTATCACAGAGCTGCACAGCAATAAAAACCACAGAAATGGGCACTGTGTATGAGCATATCAGAACTGCACAGCAATAAAACTCACAGTAATGTGCAGTGTGTATGAGCATATCCCAGAGTTCCAGGGCAATAAAACTCATAGTAATATGCAGTGTCTATCACAGAATCCACAGCAATAAAACTCCCAGCAATGCAATGTGCGGTGTGTATGAGTGCATCAGAATCCACTGCAATAAGACTCCCAGCAAACCGAGTGAATATGAGCACACAGCAATTATTTATTCTATATTTACCGGCCTCCGTCTGCGGTAGGGCTGTGTGCAGAGTCAGCAGGGACTGTGTACGGACTCAGGATCGCGGCTGTGTCTGTGTGTGGAGCCATCTTGTCAGCAGAGGGGTGCCACTGCCAGAGGGTGCACCGTGGCTTTGATTCCCTTCCAGTGGGTGTTCAGTCCAGAATAGAGTGAGAGTCCGTGTTAATGAAAGGGCAGGCAGCTGTGTGCGTGTCACGTGGTTCAGCCAGTCAGGTGGTACAGAAAAAAATAAGTAAACTCAGTACCACCTGACTGGCTGGACCGCGTGACCTGCACGCACGCAGCCTCACCTGGAGCCAGGCAGCTCAATGACAAATTTCTATCACTGCAGTGCTGGTTAAGGAAAGGTCCACTTTAAACAGCAGTAAGCAGACAGGGCTTCATATTCTGCTGATACCCCCCTTTACCTGCCATTTACTGTCATCTTCTCTCTCTGCACACAAATCACATCCCCCTCCCCTCTCCTAGAGCTGCTGCGGGGCAGGGGAGGAGCTATGGAGGGAGGAGAGGGGGATTTTTATTCTATTCGATTTTATTCCGTATGAAAACGCCCTGCTCCGCTGCTCTTGTTTGAGAACACAGCTCAAAGCTGACACACAGTGACAGTGGCACCTCCTAGTACCCCTAATGACACTCAAATAATCACTGGTACCTGGGGCGGCCCGCCCTCCGCCACTCCCCTAAGTACACCACTGCTCTGTGATATGCTCACACACAAGTTTGGTGAACTGCCAGCAAGTACGGTGCTGTTTGAAGGCATTGCAAATCCCCATAGAGAAGTAATGGTTAATCTATTCAGAGAACACCAAACAGCAGAGAAATGGCAGTGAAATGCCCTGATGTTCGGTGGTTTCAATCAGCAGGTTTATTCAGGCAAACCCCATAGGTTTCAATGTTAAAAATATTCCCGTTTTTATGCAATATCTAATAAACCATTTATTATTTTAATCTGCAGTAAAAAGTCTTTGATTTCTTTTTTAGTACCCTTTAGTCATTTTTCAGCAAAATTCCCCCCCCCTTTTTTTTTAATAGCGGTTTTTCTTTTTTCTGTAACAGAACTTTTTATTATCAATCATAGGATCTTATATGTAAATTCCAGACATTTTCGTTCAATAGTTCTTTTGAAACCAGCAGGCCACGGGTTTTATTCCCCGAAGTGCAGGGAACTACAGAACACCAACATGTTGGCGTCATTTCGGTGCTCCATGAGTAACCCATTTAGTGGTGAGGTTTTTTGCTGCCCCCTGGAAAGTGAAAGCCTAGGCCTTGCCTACCCAGGACATACTTGAAAATTAGTGAAATCTCAATGTATCCTTCCTGGCAAAATACTTTTTTGTATCCTTCCTTGCAAAAAATTTTAAAAAAAAATTTAGGGGTGGGGCCACCAGTGCGGGCCGCTGCCGCCCCCTGGAAAGTGCCGCCCTAGGCCTAGGCCTTGTTGGCCTAGGCCAAAATACCCCACTGCCTATAAATGACAGATGATATTTTGAAGGCTATTAAAAACCTCCCTAAACGAAAAGCCCCAGGCCCTGACGGACTGACGGGACTGTATTACTCCACCTTCTCTTCCCAACTAGTACCTCATATAAGTGCGAGTTTTGACGAGGCGTGGGAGAGTGGCTCCTTCCCAGTGGATATGTTAAGAGCACACATTATTACCTTGCCCAAACCGGGTAAAATTCCTGACCGTTGTCCCAACCTACGCCCCATCTCTCTGCTTAATATAGATGTTAAAATATTCAGCAAATTATTAGCCAGCCGACTCCAACATATTCTTCCCACTCTAATAGGTTTAGATCAGGTAGGGTTTATATCGAGGCGCCAGGGATCTGATAGCACTAAAAAAATGGTTAATTTACTTGGCCTGATGGGACGTATGGACTCTCCCAGTTTGATTCTGTCACTGGATGCTGAAAAGGCCTTTGACATTGTTAGCTGGAACTTTCTGTACCGAGTTTTACACAAGTTCGGATTTCCACCCTCCTTTATAACTGCGATACAAGCTCTGTATGATTCTCCCTCTGCTAAGGTACTCTGCAGTGGGTTTGTGTCGGAGGAATTTGTAATTACTAATAGGACAAGACAGGGATGCCCACTTTCCCCACTTTTGTATGCCCTGGTTTTAGAGCCTTTGGCGCAGGCCATACGACAAAATGATTCCATTTGCGGAATACAAGTGGGTCCGGTGACATATAGACTCAACTTATACGCGGACGATATCCTGTTAACCTTGACGGACCCCGATCTTTCTCTCCCTTCCCTTCAACAAGAACTGGACTTGTATAGTCAGGTTTCATATCATTTGGTAAACATATTAAAAACACAAGCACTCCCGATTAATATGCCCCATCACCACTTGGAAGCTCTTCGAGCCTGTTATAGGTTTGACTGGCGAACTGATTATATTGTGTACCTTGGTCTTAAAATAGCTAGAACTCCAGAGGGAATGTTTAATTATAATTATGACAAATTATTGTCAGAGGTGAAATCACTATTATATCACTGGAGACTTCGGGAGATCTCGTGGTTGGGCAGGATGGCGGCAGTGAAGATGGTGGTATTGCCGAAAATTTTATAAGTTTTTCACACTCTCCCTTGCAGCTGCCCAAGTCCTTCCTAGATGCCTTACAATCTCTCATAATGAGATATATTTGGAATCATAAAAGGCCCAGAGTACCGAAAAAATTATTGTATTACGCCACAGGGATGGAGGCTTTAATGTCACCCACATACATAACTATTATTGGGCCACATGTTTGGCATCACTGGCAGAACTGGTTCACACCCACCCTATGCCTCAATGGTTGGTTGTAGAATATACTTTTATTCCTGGACACACTTTGGCCGACCTATTATTTGTGCCTCGTAATAGGAGACCACGTCTGCCGGAGATGGTACCCTCCACGATTTTGTATACTAAGGCTTGGGACCGTCATGCCCACTTATTTCAAAACTACACTCCATTATCCATGGCCACACCTCTTACATCTATGTCTTATTTGCTGCCTCATTTTAGAGCACGGCCCTGGCTTCGATATGGGGTCACGCACCTACACCATCTGTTTTCGCTGCCAGGCGTCTTGTCCTTCCAAACTTTACAAATGAAATTTAAGGTACCATCCTCAATGTTTTTGTCATACATGCAACTCCTTTCCTATTTTAAATCCAATGTAGTTATATCTAATTTATGTACCACATTGCCGCTCCTCTCGGACACTGAACTATTTTGGCTAGACCGCACTCCACCACAAAACCCATTTTGTTGTTTTATCGATTGTTCAATACCCTATCTGGAATCACACGCTGGAAGTTTCACAACACTTGGGAAAAAGATCTTTCTATGTAATTTACCCCCTCGCAATGGGCCATGGCACATTTGTTTTCGTCTGGAGCTTCAAAGTGTGCAACTCTGATTGAAACGCAACGAAAAGTATTATACTGTTGGTATCTTACGCCCTCAAGGATTTGCCGTTTTGCCCCAAACACTTCAGATGTCTGCTGGAGGTGCTTGTCTGCCTCTGGCACGATGGGCCATATCTGGTGGCACTGCCCACTGATAGCACCATTATGGAAAGATATTTCTCGTCTTGCATCGGAGGTCTTGAGCAGTCGGATACAGTGTGCACCAGAGATCTTATTGCTGGGAATGGTCCACCTCCTTCACTCACACCTCAAAATGTTATTTATAATTGTATCTACGACAATGTTGCTTATTGCTCAGAACTGCAAATCGTCCGTTGTCCCAACGCAATGACAAATAGCTACGTTACTAAATCAATACCATTCCTTCGACTCAAAAGCTAACTCGGCGTGGGGTTTCCGCCCCCCTAAACAAGACCCATGGGCCATCTGGGACATTCATAAGATTTACAAGGCGTGTGGGTTGTGATGATAACGACGCTAGATTTCAAGTTCTAGGTCACTTTCATGTGAGGTTCAAGGAGAGTTCCCCATGTACTCTCTGCCTTGGAGAAATTGCTTTCTCCTGCTAATCCTGAGATCCCCTTCCCTTTCCCCTCCCCTGTTTATTAGGTAATTTTTATTTTTTATTTTAATTTATATGGCATTACAAAAATGTTTGAGAGATACCGCTGCATTTATACATGATTATTTCATACGGTTGTTGTATGCTATTTACAGTGAACTTGATGTGAACACCTCTCAAAAAAAATATTTTGAAATAAAAAAAAAAGATTTGATTTTCTTCTAGCAAGACTGCAAAGTTGAGATTGTAAGTGCACCTAGAAAAGTGTCAGTCACTGACCAAGGAACTGTATTTTTTTATTCAGTGTGGTGAGACATATATGAATATCATGAGGGCAAAGTAAGCAGCAGTATGGTATATAAGATAGCGCCGAGGATGGAAGACAACAGACGCAAACCAGTCCATGTAGAGGCTGGGTTAAGGTTTAAGAAATCCCAAAAGGGTACGGTATAGCTGATAGACAGACTTAGGTCATTGGAGTATAGAGGACAGAAGAAGCAAGTAAACAGAACCAAGGTCAAGTAACAAGGGCAAAAAAAGCAGGGCCTGACAGGGGAACGGCAAACACTAGCATAACAACGCACAAGGAAGTCCATGAGGTGTCAAAGAGGAAATCACAGATTTAAATAGGAAAGCCACAAGAGGAATCCTCAAAATCATGACTTCATCAGCCTGCGCCAGAGAGCATCCATCTGAAAGACCAGATAGAAAAAAAAAAAAGAACACATAACAAGGACACCTTCATTAATTTAAACTACCGGTATATCTATACAGGGGGCAGCATTAATTGTGATACCCATATCAGGGAATCACAGAAATTGGCTGTGAATCCTGTTGATGTGACCTACATTAATCTGAGAATCACTTGGATCAATTTGAGCGATGCTTATATTGTCCCTTGCATCAGTCCAGAGATGAGACTGCAGGATAGATGCAGATTCAATTCAAATCCTAAAACTCACAACATTAGTATCTGCTGAGGTCCTGTGTCAGGGACCTGTATGTTCTTCCAGTAGAGTAATCCCTCCCATATGTATGCATCTTTTTGCTATTGTTCTAATTCTAATGGTTTAAGTGGTTTGTGAATGTGGTTGTAAATGTTATATCACATTTGGGCTGGCAGGAGGAACAGACCCCACGGCTGGGCTGTGTTTCTAGTACCCAGTTTTGGCAGTAGTGGATTTGAATATAATTGTAACAGCCACAGAAGAGGCAGCAGCATGCTATTTGCACTGGCCGTTCTTGGTCATAGTTTTACTAATAGATCTAAGTAGTAACTCTAGAGCACATTCCCTGGATTTAATGCAAACTACAACAATATTATATACACTGGTGGCCAAAATTGTGGATAGACCTTACATTTTACAAACGTTTGTAGTTTAAAGTACTTTCTATATAAAAAGCCCTAAAAATTTCATAGCAGAAGTAAAATTTAATATAGTAAATGAATGCCTTAACAACAAAACATCTTTAAATAAGATCAATTGGGGCTGGAACTGTACCATAATGCATCTTGGCTATCATTTAGTATAAAAATGATAATTCAAGTTTGTCACAATGTGTTTTTTCAATAACGTGTTGGATACCCTTTGGCCTTAACTACTGCCTGACACCTTCTAGCCATTGAATCTACGAGTCTTTTAACATCCTCTTCTGTTATCAAATGATGCCAGGAATTATTTATAGCCTCAATGACTCCTTGCTTGTTGCTTGGATTCTCGTTCGAGACCATGCGTTTCAATCTTGACCACAGATTTCGATGGGATTCAAGTCAGGGTTATTTCCAGGCCAGGGAAGCAGAGGAATTTTCTTGTCAACCAAAACTGACAAAATCAGAAGGTGTATCCACAATTTTGGCCACTAGTGTAAGCACACTGAATATATGTATAATGTAAACCAAAATTATAAACAATCTAGTGATTGAGAAGGAACAGAGTCTAGCTACACAAACTGGGTCCCAGGAGTGGCTGCCTTAAACACCCAGGGATCGTAACAAGTCATTTTAGTGCTTTGGGTGCATGGAGTTTGTGGGTGCCATGTCTCCATGGGAAAATGGTCAGGGAGTTGAAACTACACTGACATCCACAGCTGATGACTAGGCCGGGAAGAGATATAACAAGGAAGTTGCACGTCTGAAGACAGCCCAGCCAAATCACCAAGAACTCCTTTATTATCACTAATTATCTGTAATGATTACCTTGCTTAGAGTATCTCTTCACGGTTTAATATTTTCTACAACATCCTCTACCCTAGTAGTTCCCAAACCTGGTCCTCAAGTACCTCTAAGAGGTCAGGATTGTCAGATGTGTTAAGCACAGCACAGGTGATATGATTTGCTGCTCAGTGATTGCAGGATTCAGTCTGCATGTCCGCAAGGTATTCCTTACAATCTGGCTTTTTACAGGTACTTGAGGACAGAGCTGGGAAAGATTGCTCTACCCCACAGCCTTTCCAGTATAGAGAGATGAAAGTCAAAAGGATCAATTAACCAAATCTTCATCACTATTAACTTCCAGCTAATAAAAAATTAAATAGAAATTTCTAAACATTAACCACTTCGCTGCTGAGGACGTGCTCAGCGCGTCCTCAGCAGTCCCGCTGGTGTGCTGAGGACGCGCTGAGCGCGTCCTCACATTGGGGTCAGCGTTCGGCGGGTTCCGGCCGATCGCTGGCCCCTCCGGTGCGGGCTGACATCCTGGATGTCAGCCCGGCATCCGGACCAGCAGCCGCCAGAATTAGGTGTCATCGCGGGGGCGCGATGACACCTAATTAGGCGCCCCCCCCCGCATGTGCGGAGGAGGCGCCTGAAAGGGAGGGGGGGAGGTCCTTCGGACCTCTCTCCCTCCCGATCGGCGGCGCACAGGGGGTTAACCCAGGCATCATTTGGAAGGGCACAGCCTGCCCTTCCAAAGATGCCTGGCATTAACCCCTGGGGAGCTGGATCGCGAATCGGCGCTGAAAAGCGCCGGTTCGCGATCCTTTCCCGGAGCTGGCCGACATCTTGGATGTTGGCCAAGCCTCCGGGAACTCCCCAGAGGACTGGCGTCATCGTGCGTAGCACGATGACGCCAGTCCTAGAGTTAACCCCTAACTGCCACCAACTGTGGAGATAGGGAGTTCCAATGAACTCCCTATCTCCCGATCCGTGCAGCTAGGGGTTAAATTTTGGTATGGTTGGATCGGCCAGAGCATGGCCGTTCCAACGATACCAAATACTACAGTGAAAAATGTTGTAAAAAAAAAAAAAAATGAAAAAAGAAAATAAAAAAAATTAAAAAAAATTTAAAAAAAAATTAAACACTTTTTTTTTTTTTTTGGTTTGTTAATGCAGCATATTGTTCCCATTTCAATTATAATGTGAACAATGATGCTGCACTAACGATTTTTGTATGCGGTGCGTTTGTTAAATAGTGTCATTTTCCCCAAAAAAAATGTAATGAGACCCCATCTCTAATTTTTTAACAAGCGCACCCCATACAAAATATAACCGCAATTGCTCGCATGTTAAAATGTGGAAAAAAACTTTACACATTGTAAATTATTGAAAATACATATTTTATTGCATTTTTTTGTTATAATATACAGACATGACATACCGTATACATATAATAATGACATATTATGAATCTACCGAGTCTGACGGAAAGAACGATATATAATATGTCTGGGTCATATACTAAAATAAGCCTTCAAAACACGTTTAAACATGATGCGCAAAACAGGTAAAAATGACCTCAGCATAGGGGCGGGAAAAGCCTCAGCAGCGAAAGGGTTAACATCAAATGCCTAGTTTTCATATGATACGATAAAGCAGCATCTAAACAGTAAAATGAATGCAGCCAGAGAAACATTGTGAACTAGATAATCAGTCAACCAAGTCATCCAATATGCACATTTTGAGTTGCCAATTATACATCCACTGCAGTTTGTGCATGTTGGCCGATTTTTAAACTGTTCAAAAAATCTCATAATGAACTATTTTAACACCATACAAACAGTGGTGAACCTTGTACATTATTTAAAAATTTTACATCGCATATTCTACCAGCTGTTCAGTTGCTTGATGAGTGGGTATAAAGCTAACTCAGGCTGTAATATTGTGATTCTAAACTATTCTATCAACTGTATCTGAAGCGTGTGACTATCACTTTGGTGATCACTGTCAAGGCTATTCAAATAGATCCGAATGGCTGCCGAAAGGTAACCAAACGCTGAAAATCAGCATTCGGTTACCTTTCTTGGCCATTCGACTATTCAGAGAGCAGGCAATTCGCCAAATGTTGGCGAATTGCCTGCACATACGGTACCTGTTCGGTGCCTGTTCAAGGGCAGTGAAATCCCCGTAGAGAAGCAACGCTTCTGCTATTCAGAGAACAAAACCCAGCAGTGAAAAGTTGCCGAATTGCCTTGCCATTCGGTGGTTTAATTCGGCAGGTTTATTCAGACGAATCCCATAGGCTTCAATGTTAAAAATATTCCCATTTTTTTTTTGAGAAAGGGTTTTACCAGGAAGGATACATTGAGATTTTGCTCGTTTTCAAGTATGTCCTGGATGGCGTTTTAATTCAATATATAATAAACCGTTCATTATAATATTCTGCAGTAAAAAGTCTCTTTATTTTTAGATTTTTTTAGGACCTTTTAGGCATTTTTTGGGATTTATTTGCAAACATTTTTTTTCCGTTTTTTTTTTTTTTAATTGTTTTTATTTTTCCTGTAACAGCCCTTTTTATTATCATTCATTGGATCTCATATGTAAATTTCAGACATTTTCGCTTAGTAGTTTGTTTGCAAACAGCGTTTCACTTTTCAAACATTCAAGTGTACTGTTTTTTTTTTTGTTCACCTCCTTCGTCTGCGGTGTCGGCTTTTTCCGGCGGCTGCTCTGCGCTGTGATTGGCTCCTGCTCGGCTTTCTCCGGCGTCTTCGGCTGGTTAATCCAGATGTTTTTGCACGTTTCGGTTTGCGTTCGCCCTCGTTTTGCGGTGAGTGTTCGGTGGGTTTGCGGCGGCTTTTCTCTGCATTACGGTGGCCCTGTGGTGCTTGCTGAATACACCGCAGGGTCGCTGAAATGGGATCGCCAAATCGTACCGTATTGAAGAGAACGAAAAGTCACCGAATGTGCAGTGGCTTTTCGATTCTCTTTGAATAACCCTGATAGTGTCCAATATCCATTTTCCCTTTGTTTACTACTTAAAATAAAAGTATATGTAACTGGTGGTATTACAAAGTTCTAATTCTAATCTCTTCAAAATGTTATAAGTTTTATCAAACTGTGTTTGTATATAATGACTTATAGTTTAAAATAGAAATACATTCTTGGCCATAGGTATAGGTTTAAATGTATAAGAAATTACCTTAATTTTTATGGGTTACAGGTTCCTTATGCTGTAAGGAGTGTTTATACTAGCAATTATCTGGCCCTATTCCGAGAGGTTACCGACCTAGAAACATATGGCAAATATTAAATTTCCTGGATTGACAGAATTCACTGCTTTAAAATAACAGGCTTCTATATTATTTCCAGGTTATCTGGGTCAAGCTGGATCCTGCAGGCCTCTTATGCTTACAGCACCATATAAATGCATTTTTGGGGAAACAGGCTACATAGGGTTGTGAGATCCATCTTATAGTGATCTCGTTTGGCTGAAGGCCTTGATCACCCCTCCTTGCTCTCCTACTATCATGTCGCTCAACTGACCATAATATAATATACATATGTCGGTAGACCTGAAAAGATGGCAAAGACCAAAATTGTGCCTGCTCTGGCGGGTTCCCACACGGAGACAAACCGTGTGTGAGGGCCAGAGGGGATAATGGCACCAGGTCCAGGCACTCGGGGGGGAGGGCAAACTAGGCACCAGGCATTGCAGCACCTCCCGAGTCAGCCCGGATATGCCAATAAAATAAAATAAAAAAAATAAAAAAGGGAATAAAGGGAGGGGGACAACAGCATCTGTAAAATGAAAACTCCTTAAATAAAAATCAAAAGATCTCAGAGTACACAAATAACAACCTATAGGCAAAGTTCTTGCTTGAGAATATAAGAACACCTGCAATGTCCCAGAGTAAAGGGGAGGGGACTTTAAAGGGGGTCTTATAAAAAAAAAAAAGGGGGGGAAATAAACAGTGGCAAATCTCAGACAGAGCAGTAAAGCCAACGTTTGCAGGGGGGATAAAAGAAAAAAAAAAAAGAATCAGCAGGGGGGCTGTCATCACAGCAAAGGGTACATCCAGGGATCAGCATCCCGTCAGCCGGCATCCCAGAACAGAGGCTCCCGAGCCACAGGCAAGGCACCGCAATAGAGGCCGGTATTCGCCCGTGCAGGTCCCCCAGCAAGGTAGGAGGTCTGAAGCTCCAGCAGCGATCAAACCGCAATACGGCCCCTGGCAGTGGGTGGTCGAGCATCAGCCGCAAGTAGCTCAGTTAATACAGGCGGATCTAGGGACCCCTGAGGCGTCAGTAACGGGAGCAGTGCGGATGGGTAATTTTCCTCCCGAAGCCACACAGAATCCAAAAGCTGTGGCTGCAGCACAGCCGCCACCCCTTCGTCTGCCGAGAAGCCCACAGCTACCTCATGGTCGTGCCGTTGCTCACTCACGATCCCGGACAAAGTCACGGCATCCACCTCCGGAGGGACCTCTACGTGGGCCGTCGGTAAGTCATCCGCTGCCTCTCTTCCATCGAAGGTCTCTGGCCTCTGATCGCCCCACAGCGTGGCCATCATCCGGCGCCACACACTGCGCATGAGCGGAGTGTCATCATCCCCTGGTATCAGCTCCATAACAGCCTCGAGGCGCTCCAACATGGCTCCCAATGTATCGACGGGGGGTGGGAGATCCAGCTGCCCCTGGAACATTCCCTCTTCCCCCTTCTCTGCTACAGGGACCGCCGCAGCAATCGGTGGACGGGGGCCCTCCATCCTCTCCGACCGCCACAGCCGTACACCCGGGTAAGAGGGTCAGACGTGGAGCAGGCCTACGAACTGCCGGGGTGTAGGCCTCAAGATGGCCGACTGCAGGGCTGCCTCAGAGGCCGCAAACTCCTCCAGACACCGCCAAACTCCGGAGAGGGGGGCCAATACGAGCTACGGAGTTCGCTTCTCGATGACCAGCACAGCAGGGGTATTCTTATAGGGTAAGGCACGAAGAAATCCGGTTAGAAATCCCCTATAGCAGTAGGTTCCAGCGGAGCTCCTTAAAATCACGTCTGCTTCCCCATGCGGCCGGCCACGCCCCCCGGTATGCTGCTTTTTAAGATGTTGTGTCGTGTATGATTATTAGAGGAGGGCAAGAGCAGAAATTTATTATTACTAGGGCCAGAGATGTTTTTCTGATTTCCTGAACATGCATACCAATGTAAGGCAATTGTCTGCTTTGAAGTCATGATGGTAGTTGTCTGTATTGGACCCATTATGGTAATGACCTGTTTCCTCAAAAGTCCCACTACCAAGCTGTCTGCCAGTAGTAATTGATAGGTAATGAATATTTAGCTTGCATTTTCTGGTCATCTTTGCAACATACCCATCGCTTTGCCCACCACTATGACTTATCGTGATTTTGTTTGTTTTTTAACTAAATGCTCCTTTCTTAAGTGTCTTCAATAAAGGTATATTTCGTGTAAATATCTGGCACTTTTATTTTTGTGGCATCTCCACCGTGAAATCACTCTTTTTTTTAATGAAATTTATTAGGCATTCACAAGTAGCAGTTTGAACAAAGACCGATGCAATGTAAAAGCCATCAATGCGGTCAATCAAATAATAAATATGCCATAAAAGATTTTTTTTAAGTTTGGGGGAAAGGGGTAGGAAAGAAAAGGAGAAAGAAAGAGAAAAGAAAGGAGAAAAAGTGAAAGAGGAGGAAGAAGAAAAAGAGGAGGACAGGGGGTCATCTTCATGGAAACCATGTTAAAGGAAAGGATTGTTGACCATCTAAAAACACATAGATTACAGGATCAGAAACAACATGGGTTTACCTCAGGGAGATCATGCCAAACTAATCTTATTGATTTTTTTGATTGGGTAACAAAAATAATAGACACAGGTGGTGCAGTAGACATTGCTTATTTAGATTTCAGTAAGGCTTTTGATACTGTTCCGCATAGAAGGCTTATCAATAAATTGCAATCTTTGAGCTTGGATTCCAATATTGTTGAATGGATTAGGCAGTGGCTGAGTGACAGGCAACAGAGGGTTGTGGTAAATGGAGTTTATTTGGCGCAAGGTCTTGTTACCAGTGGGGTACCTCAGGGGTCAGTACTTGGACCCATTCTATTTAATATTTTTATTAGTGATATTGCAGAAGGTATTAATGGAAAAGTATGTCTTTTTGCTGGTGACACAAAGATTTGCAACAGAGTTGACGTTCCTGGAGGGATCAGCCAAATGACAAATGATTTAGGTAAACTAAAAAAATGGTCGGAGCTGTGGTAATTGAGTTTTAACTTGGATAAGTGCAAGATAATGCACCTGGGACGTAAAAACCCAAGGGCTGAATATAGAATATTTGATACAGTCCTAACCTCAACATCTAAGGAAAGGGATTTAGGGGTTATTATTGCAGAGGATCTAAAGGTAAGTAGTCAATGTAATAGAGCAGCAGGAAATGCTAGCAGAATGCTTGGTTGTGTAGGGAGAGGTATTAGCAGTAGGAAAAGGGAAGTGCTCATGCCACTGTACAGAGCACTGGTGAGACCTCACTTGGAGTACTGTGTGCAGTACTGGAGACCGTATCTCCAGAAGGATATAGACATCTTAGAGAGAGTTCAGAGAAGGGCTACTAAAATGGTGTACGGCTTGAAGGAGAAAAGTTACCAAGAAAGGCTTAATGATCTTAACATGTACAGCTTGGAAAAAAGACGAGACAGAGGAGATATGATAGAAACATTTAAATACGTAAAGGGAATACACAAGGTAGAGGAAGGGAGTATATTTAAAAGGAAACAAAATAGCAAAACAAGAGGACATAGTCTTAGATTAGAGGGGCAAAGGTTTAAAAGTAACATCAGGAAGCATTATTTTACTGAGCGGGTGGTGGATACATGGAACAGTCTTCCAGTAGAAGTGGTAGAGGCCAAAACAGTAATTGAATTTAAGCAAGCATGGGATAGGCATAAGGCTATCCTAAACAAAAGATAAATCCATGTTAAGTATCCATGTAATTGGGCAGACTAGATGGGCCGAAAGGTTCTTATCTGCCGACATTTTTCTATGTTTCTATGTTTCTAAATGGTTTACGGCTGAGAGGGTGGTGGATACATGGAACAGTCTTCCAGTTGAAGTGGTAGAGGCCAAAACAGTGATTGAATTTAAGCAGGCATGGGATAGGCATAAGGCTATCCTAAACAAAAGATAAATCCAGGTAAAGTATCCATGTAATTAGGCAGACTAGATGGGCCGAAAGGTTCTTATCTGCCAACATTTTTCTATGTTTCTATGTTTCTATGTTTCAATACACAAAGAAAATACCTAGATAATCAGGGGTACCATAGATGGGGTCGCAACCTAAAATAAGTCGTCAAGCTTAGAGTCCAGCATCAATCCAGGGGTGCCATACTTTGTGGAATGCTGGACTGGTACAGTATGTTTTACAACACCCACTTTTTTTTTAACACGGTTAGAAGAAGCAGCAGATCAGGCCACATTTCTTGAGATGAGAGGCGAGTATGGGATTTAATGGGTGGGGGGTTTAGGGGATGTTCAATGATTTTGCATTTGCAGTATCATTTGAACCCCTAGTTTTTAGACGGTGCTAAATTTTCAGGCTTGCACGTCCCTATGGTAATCGGGCTAGCACTCTAATACCTTAGTTATCAAATCGCTAATGTACGTTTGCGCTCCCCATGTTAAGTATAGGATGCGCAAAGTATAGTAAGAGGCTAGCGCAAAAACTGATGCGCTAACGGATTTCTAATGGGAGTAGCGTCAGGAATGTAATATGGATGGCTTGCACTAAACACACTTATCTTAGCGGTAACGCTTACATATCCAAATACTAACGTTAGGCAAACTATGGTATAGATCCGTTAGATTTTGTCCACTGTCTTTCATGACTTGACTGTGCACATATATACTAGATGAAAGTCCTCTCCCACACTCCTACATACACACAGTCCCAGACTTTACAAACATTTATATTTGCATTGACACTCTGTACAAATATATGCAAACATACATATACGTTCACTCTGTATGCAAAGAGGTTTAATTGCAAAACAAGAATAATTTCACATTCTAGGCCAAAATAACCGATTAAGAAAAATAAAACACCATTTTCATTATTTAGCCTCCTTACTTTGGCTGAAAAATTCTCTATTCCTTTCAAAATGTTCTGTATTAAAAAAATCCTTGTGTGTGTATTTGTGCTTCTGTCTAAGGGGCACAGGGACAAAGGTTGTCTGGGGGCCCTCAATGTCATCAGTCTGCCAATGGGACAAGTAAATTATGGTCATGTAGTCACTCTTTGAAAGTGTTAAGTAGTTACATTTAGAAATACAAATGTATATTTGTGTTTGCATATAGTATTGTAAAATATTAATAAAGAAGTGAGGATAAATAATGGGGAGTCATAAAATATGTTTCAAATTAGTGTTCTTTTTACACTTCTCTTACAGATGTTTATCATTAACATCAAAATCTTTTTTTTTTTTATTTTCGATCAAATAAATGATTTTAAAACATTGTGGCTAAATTACATTCTTCACGCAAACGTTTGCGCCGGCACAAAAAACGTTAATGTGATGGGTAAAACCCTTTGCGCCGAATGCCGTATTACATAGTCAGCGCAACTGAACCTGTGGGAACACTGCGTGAGCTTACTGTACGTCACGCGTCCTATACTTAACATTGTGAGCACAAATGCGTATGTGCGCTGGTATGCGGATGGTATTACAATCTATTTCGAGGTAATTACCGCACAGCCTTTGCGCGCAGAATTTTAGCAACTCCTAAAAGCTGGTGTTAATGGCAAATCTGAACAACCTGGCCGAACCCAAATACATCAGCCCAAAAAAAAAAGGCAGCAAAGTATACTTACACACTCTACTCATACCAAACCAATACAATGGATGAAGTTGTGTGCGCATGTATTATTGCTGCAGCATATATGCTCAGATTGACTTTGACAGGCGCAAAAACTTAACGTGAGATAATTGTGGTTCTTAATTCTGATTGGCTGAATCGCGTGAAAAAAACTGTACGCACACTGATTTGTGCACGTGACGGTACTGCGCAAGCAGTTAGGCGTGTCCTGTTTGCACGCGTTATTGATCGCCGGATGAAAATTTGCGCGAGGATTGTAATTCCAGTGGTGATTTGCGCATGTAAACGTTTAACTCTTGGCGCAAAAATTTGCGCGTTGCGCGAGCGTTTTTGCACGAAGATTGTAATATAGCCCTTTCTGCTCACTAAAGGTAATATGTGAAAGACACACTTTTGGTCTTGGTAAGAAACTTAAAGGGACACTACCACCAAAAAATTCTATATTTATTATTATTTTGTTTATTTTATGTTGCTGATATATTACATGCGCTTTGCTTTTCTTTTGTAGGTTTAGTTAAGAAAATATTTTACTTTTAATATTTTTACTGTGTCACTGGGTGCATCCATTTTGAGCTCTTTTTTGTTGTAAACTGCTATCTCGCCACACAATCAGCACTATTACATTGTGCCCGCTAAAACGGGCACCGAGTAGCCCCCCCATCTGAGTGGCGGCCGTGGTGGTGTTCGTGGGTCGGTCCCGACTGGGGTTCACTGTGCCGGAAATGTCACGCTCATGTGGGTGAATGTAGGGGTCCACCACAGCAGTACATCTTGAAGTTATCTGGGCCTCCAGGAGAGCTGTGGCAAGCAACCCCATGATGCTCCTCCAAGATGATGCCCAGGGCAGGGAATCCCCTATTATGTGTCGGGGGCATGGCAAGTGTCATGTTGAATGGCTGCAGAGAACACCTGGAGGAAGCCTGTCAACCCAGGTATGAGCCAATAGGAGGGAAGGGTGTCCCTCCTAGGGATGTGTCCACCTCATCTGCCTATAAAAGCAATTCGGTTCAGTTGTTTCTCACTTCAGAAGTGATACTCATCTCTCTTTGGATGCTGTATTTTGAAGCTTGCTCCTATCTCAGTGTACCCGTCTCTGGATTGTCCTATTGCCTTTGCCTTCTTGCCGCCAGCCCTGACCTTGGAATTCACCCTATGTCTCTCAAATTGAAGCTTCTGTAATGCGAACTGATAATAAACCATATCTGTGTACAGTAGTTCATAACCTCCATCCCCCAAGTCTGACATTTTATGAAGGAGCCATTAATTTGCAGCTGATCAGAGAAGCAAATATTCCTCAAGCTGCAAGCAGCAGAATGCTTGAAATAAATAATTCCCTGTGCCCTTTCGCGACTCAGGTGCGACACCGCACATGCGCCTTGTTACTCCCCGTGGAGTCCTATGGACTCCAAGAGTCATCAGATACCACCAGTGGTGACTCTTCCACTGGTATCAGTCAGCGACTCTCAACTATTACTACTTGAGCCACTAGTACAGCTGTTCAGTTATAAGAGAGTCAATTACAGGGAACTCTTAAGGATTATTGGCTCACATCAATATTTCCACTTAGCATCTGCCTGTTACTGACTATGGCACTATTCCATAGTTGGTGCTAATGTTGTGTCTCGATATATAAGTGTTAGCACGAGGTGAAGTAAGTTTAACGTCTGGTATTCCGATCTTGACAATTATCAGGGTGGCACCTGGCGTGAGCCGAGGTGGGGCCCATGTTCAGGGTTTTGGTGGGTCTGAGCCCAGTGTGCAGGGATAGACGAAGGCTACCTTTAGGGTGATCCAGGCAAGGTACAAGAGGTTATTCCAGATAGACTAGTCAGGGGGGCGATCTGTGGGTCAAGGGCTGGTAGAGAGCTGCAGTCAGTAGACAAAGCAGGAAGTCTGGTACACAGTAACTGCAGGAGCAGATAAGAGTATAAGGTGATACAATGAGCACAGTAGTGACAATGCAGAAGCATTGTGGGAAGGGGGAGTGGACCTTTATTCAGGGCAGGGCAGGGGTGTGGTGTGTTTGTTATTGTGGTTAACTGAGAGTTCTGGAATACTGAGCATGAGGGCAGCACCTTTCAGATAGCTGCTCAGGTACAGGCACAGATCCTGTCAACACTAAAGTTGTGTGAAAATATTTGGTGCCTCGCAGCTTGCGTGACCTTACTGTACTTAAGTGTCGCCTATATTTAACATGGGAGTGCAATCTATTTTTACCGTCTCATTTAGTTAGGTATTACAAAGTGCTGGTACAGCTTCGAAATCCAGAATTTTATCACCTCTTAAAAGCTGGTGCTACATGATTCTGGAAATGTAAAACCATTCAACACACTCTAAAAAAAACCCCTAAAAATTCCATACTCACCTCTAATCCCGAGATGAAAAGGCTGTCCTGATTCGCTGTGTGATCTGGGTGAGACTGGGAACAAATAGTTGCTAGTCATTCTCCGCGATCATTACGTGGTCCTGCACTGCGTTCCGGGGCGAGGTGTTGAGATAGCACCTTCCCTGGAATAGGACTTTAACAAGGGAAAATCTGCACGTGCAAATCATCCTGCTTACCGTCTACATGTTAGCGTCCACAATGGAATAGTGCCCTACATTGAAATAGGGGTCCTCGTTTTTCTATTTTTTGTAAATTATGCCTGTGTGTATAGTTTATTTAAAATGCTTTGCAAAAACAATAGGCTATTTTAATCCTTGAATTATTATCAAGTTATTTAGAGTAAATTGTATTAGTATATTGTCAACATGTGAATACATAATTGCATTTTTGATTACTTTGGATTATTAAAATCCATTAAATGGTGCCAAAGCATTTGTTTCCGTTAGAGTGTTCTGATTTTTCTAATTGACCACTCATTACACATGCCATTAAAGGAAAATGACTGGATGCTTTAAAACTCAAAGGACTGCTTCGCATAATATGAAGAAAAGTAGGCAAGTTTATTTCCTGTGCCATTAACAATGAAATTTAATGAAGGAAACACAAAGGAGGCAGTATACTTTATTTCATTATTTTGTAAGTCATTTTCCACCTCCATCTATCTAAAACAAATGATAAGGAATGTGGTTTAAGGACACAGAAACTAATCTAGAATGCAGTCCACAGTGAGCCTCTGACCACAAGCCACAGTGTTGCCAGTTGAATAAGTGTTTTAAGGACAGGTATAAAAAATATATGCTTCGAGGATATATTGTAACCAAACCTGCTCTCTACTATGAATATTTCATCACTGCTAAGTTAAATCATAATCAGGCAGTCCTATGTGTATTGGACTGTAGAATAAAAAAAACAGTATTAATGCTAAGATGCACAAGTGCTAAAGTATAAACTAAATAATGAAAAATCAAATGAAACCATAGACCGCAGCAGTAATTTAGAGAAGCCCTAACTTATTCTGATGCCGAAAATGGTGGCTGAGGAAATATGAGATTTTTTACACAAGTTATCATGGTTTTGCAGTCACTCTTTCTTAAATATTATCTGATGTATGAATATGTAAAACATTAGCCTGTATTGATATCAATATAGTAATTATTATTATTATCCTTTATTTATATAGTGCCACATATTCCGCAGCGCTTTACAAGATCAGTGTACATGGAGTTGATACATTAGAATACCACACATGATACGGCCTGATTCATGGGAACCCTGGTTCAAATGGAACTTCCAATCTATGAGATGTACAAGTATTTTTTGAGGTAGGCGCATCCATATCGTTGAATGTATTTCCCAATGACACTCACTGGTGGCGTCATCTGAGTGGGATCAGGCTGTCTTTCCTTGATTGTAGAGCAGCGACCGGGTGGTTAGATTGAACCCTCTTCTCGTAAAGTCCTGCTCGCTGCTCACTGGCCAGGCACCGAGTGAAGAGCAAGGATCAATGTGGTCACGTGAGACACCAGGGGCGGGGCGCGGCTTGATGATGCGGCGCCTGATGGGTTTAAAGCCCAGCGTCTCACTTACTCCAGTGCCCTGACGTGGCTATCACTTCCCTCAGCGCTTTCTACTTATTTGGCTATTCTATGTGTTTGAACCTGGCAATCTCTGACGATCCTGCTCTTTGTACCGATGTGGCAAGTACTGATGAACCTGCTCTGTATACCGATTTGGCTATCTCTGACGAACCCACTCTGTGTATCGATATTGGCTATGTCTGACTATCCTGGTATTAGGATCCCCATTATACCAACCACGTATATCATTGCATTCTGGCATCCATTAACCCTTGCTGGGCACGTGTCGTTTGGTTCCCTGAAGACAGCTAGCTTTACCGACCACCTAAGGATTGGAGTGGTTGATAGAATACTGTGTACAGGGACCAGCATCATAGACCCAAGGGGGATTCATGACTGGTATAATGGTAGGACAAAACTGATAAGTTTCCCAATTGTTCTCAGTATGTCAAAGAGCTTACAATCTAAGAGATGGATGACACTAAAAGATGAGTGTAAATTGCATGAGAAGTAATGGGATGCATGGAGGCTGTGTCGAGGATGGATTAGGAAAGGTGCAATGGGGAATTATGGAGAGAGGTGGAAGGGGTGGGCACAATTTTTTTCTTTTAAAAGGCACCGGCGAATATACTGAAATAAAACAGAGGCATTAAAGTGAGCATTTGAACGGAAAGGGGCATAATAAATGACATGGGGTTATTCTAAATATAATGTTGGCATAATAAATGACATGGGGCTTAATAAATGAAATGTGGGCATAAAGATAAGTGGGTGGGGCATGTCTGTCTATTTATAGCTGTGTGTCCATTTCTATATATATCTATCTGCTCATTGCATATACCTAACTGCCTCATTAAATAAAATAAAAAGGGTTTTCTTTTCTCACGGTTCCAAAAGTAGGCCAGCCAAAATCTTTAGCTATAGGCCCATAAAGATCTTAATCTGGCCTTGCCCTCATCTGGCTTGCATCGCTAGTGATGATAAACCAGTCTATATCAGAGTGAGCAAATCCTCAGTCTTCAGATATAATCACCCGTTTAAGGACTCTACTGAATAGTTGGCCTAACATACCTTGATATGTAAGCTTTACAGCTAGGATAACGCATGCCACCCATATTACATTCCTGACGCTAACCCCATTAGTCTGTCAGTGCACCATATTTTCCGATAGGTCTTGTGAGCTTACTGTACTTTCCGCATTCTATACGTAACATGGGGAGCGCAAATGTATATTAGCATTTCGATAGGTATTAAAGTGCTAGGGCTAATTACCGTCGGGACGTGCAAGGCAAATTTTTAGCACCTTCTAAAACCTGGTGTTAAATGATTCTGCATTTGCAAAATCATTTAGTGCCCCCCCTAACCCCCCCATTAAATCCAATGCTCACTTCTCAACTCGCAGCGGGAAGGGTGGCCCGAATCGCCGCTTCTTGTCGCTGGATCAGAGTGAGTCTGAGAACAAATAGTTCCCAGTTTTCCTTCGCGATCACTCCATGGCACAATCGCACAGGGCTCGCGCCCAGAACTGCAACCCTCCATGGAGTCCAATGGACTGCAGGAGGTGATACTTGCGGCAGCACAGAAGAGCCACCGCGAGTATCACAGCAGTTAGCTCTGCCTTCTGGGGTGAGGTGCTCAACTAGCTTGTGCCTAGGGATGAGCTCTTCAGTTCGATCAGTTCGGAGTTCCATTCGAACATCGGCAGTTCAAAAGTTCGCGAACGTCAAACTTTTTGGCGTGTTCGGTTCGAAAAAAAAATAAAATTGAAAAAAGTATAAAAAAATGCTTAAAAAATACTAAAAAATCTAGAAATAAAGAGACTCTTTACTGCAGAATATTATAAGCAACGGTTTATTAGATATTGAATTAAAAAATAGTGTCTACGTGCAAAGATTCTCACCTCTAAATGACCTGTGCTCTCAAACGGCGTAAACAACAGGTGTTAATTAGTGTTTGGAAATAACATGTGCTTTTAATTATTCTGGTCTAATGAATTTGATACATTAGAAAATGTGTATACGGATATACACTATACAGTGTGGGCGCTTATTGGTTCAGAAAATTGATTAAAGTGCTATGTGGATCACTAATAAATAGTTAAGTGCAGCCTAAGGTATGGTAAAAACACATAAAAAACAACCAAAATATGTGTCAAGACTAAGACAAAGAGATAAACAACACCATACGGCGCATAAATGGTATAACAATAGTGAACAGTTGATTAATAGACAACTGATTAATATTGAATAAAATGTAAAGTTAGAAATAAATAAAAGTGTCCTTTAAAAATGCCAAATGGAAAAGGGTAAAAATGTGCAAAAAATATACGAATATAAGTCAATTAGTGCAAATGAGTATTCAAAAGTGCAGCAATTCAATACTCAAAAGAGTGTTGTTGATAGAAGACAAGTGTGTCAATCTTCTCTGTGGTATGTATACCAGATCTTCTCTTTAAGGTGTCCCTCAAAAGGAATAAAACATAAAAGCAATAATAGTGCAGATGGTCGTACTAAAAATGGAGTAATTCAATAAAATCGATGTACCACTCACATTCATTGGAGCCTAAGGGAATCCAGGCTCAAGGAAGATAACTTGCGGCCAAATATAGGGTGGCACGTCCCTCCTTTCGTTTATGGTGGTTACTAGATAAAGCAGAAAGAATCGGGAGACGGCACTCCCATGGCGTAACTCTGTGCGTATATTTGGAAAATTGAAATAAAGTTAGTCACACTCACACTCACTTTTTTGGACATCTGGATCAACTGCTGCTACACCAAAGGGGTTTGGGCCTCCACCTTAAGAGAGCCCAAGGCGGTATTCCTTGAGCCTGGTATTGAGAGGCTCTATACTCGGTGAGTGTGACTAACTTTATTTCAATTTTCCAAATATACGCACAGAGTTACGCCATGGAGTGCCGTCTCCCGATTCTTTCTGCTTTATCTAGTAACCACCATAAACGAAAGGAGGGACGTGCCACCCTATATTTGGCCGCAAGTTATCTTCCTTGAGCCTGGATTCCCTTAGGCTCCAATGAATGTGAGTGGTACATCGATTTATTGAATTACTCCATTTTTAGTACGACCATCTGCACTATTATTGCTTTTATGTTTTATTCCTTTTTGAGGGACACCTTAAAGAGAAGATCTGGTATACATACCACAGAGAAGATTGACACACTTGTCTTCTATCAACAACACTCTTTTGAGTATTGAATTGCTGCACTTTTGAATACTCATTTGCACTAATTGACTTATATTCGTATATTTTTTGCACATTTTTACCCTTTTCCATTTGGCATTTTTAAAGGACACTTTTATTTATTTCTAACTTTACATTTTATTCAATATTAATCAGTTGTCTATTAATCAACTGTTCACTATTGTTATACCATTTATGCGCCGTATGGTGTTGTTTATCTCTTTGAATTTGATACATTGTCTGTAGACTGAGGGTGTCTGGAGATGTCTCCTGAACATGTACCAAACAACACCTGTGCTTCTGAGAAGTGTTTATTTCTCTACTAAATGTTCGCCTGATATGCTGTTTAATCCCTTAACCCTGCATTTCACTGCTGTGTGCTCATTTTTACCGCTTTCGCTCATCATGTTTAAACGCGATTTGAAGCCACATTTTATTAAATGACCCAGTCATATTAGATATCGTTCTTTCCGGAAGACTCCGCAGATTAATAATATATCATTTTTATATGTATACGTCATGTCCTGCCTGTATATTATGACAAAAAATGCAATAAAAATTGAATTTTTAATCATCTGCAGTGTGTAAAGTGTTTTTTTTTCACGTTTTAGCACATGAACGTTTGCGGTTATGTTTTCTATGGGATGCACTTGTACAAAAATTATAAATGGGGACTTGTTACATTTTGTGGGGGGATTACGTGATTTTTAGCAAACGCACCCCATAGAATTTTTCTTTTTAATTTATACCTGGTCATGTTGGGTATCCTTTGAAAGGCCATGATCAGGCCTTTCAATTGACACCCTCCTTGACCCCCTAGCAGCCGCGGTTCTGGAGATATCGGGGTTCAAATGAACCCCCTATCTCCACCAGGGGATTCCAGGCAGCTTGGGGTTCCCCGGCTATCTGACGTCATCACTCTATGCGTGAGGACGTCAGGCAGTGAGGGGAGACCTGGGGGTGGAGCCGCCATCCAAGATGGTGGCCCCCACCAGAGCTAGGCCACACTTCGGCGCCGCAAGGCATCTCTATGCACAGCCCCATCAGCATCTCTAAACACAGCCCCATCAGCATCTCTATACACAGCATCTCTATACACAACCCCATCAGCATCTCTATTCACAACCTCACAGCATCTCTATACACAGCATCTCTATACAGAACCCCATCAGCATCTCTAAACACAGCCTCACAGCATCTCTATACACAGCATCTCTATACACAACCCCATCAGCATCTCTATACACAACCTCACAGCATCTCTATACACAACCTCACAGCATCTCTATACACAACCCCACAGCATCTCTATACACAGTGGCGTAGCGTGGGGGGGCCCTCGGGGGCAGTCGCCCCGGGCACAATTTTCTTAGGGGGCGCAAAATTTAAAAAGAAATTTGAACCACTAATATTTTGCAGCAGGGATCAGCAAGGTGTCCACCAGTTTTGCCACGCCGGCGGTGACCTAGTGTCCAGAAGGGAGGACTAGGACAGAAAATTCTGGTCCTGTCCTGACTCCTCTTTAACGCTGACATGAGTCACGTGAAGCTGCCCAGCTTTATTCGAAGGAACACCCTATACCACGCTTGTCAGCCCCTCTTGAAGCCCCTTTCCAGCCCCCCCCGCCGCTGGCAGCCCTGCAGCCGCTCAACAGGAAGGAGGAAGGGAGGCGCCTGCCCTGCAGTACATATAAAATCTGGTCTCCACTAAGCCCCCTGGACAGTTCCCTCCCAAGCAACTAGCAACTCCACACAGGTAGGCGACACTGCATGACGCCAGAGCAGCATGACCACCACACAGTGAGGGGGTACTGCGGGTAAAGGGAGAGGATGACTGGAGGTTCAGGGCAGCATGACCACTACACATTAACCCTTTCGCTGCTGAGGCTTTTCCCGCCCCTGTGCTGAGGTCATTTTTTACCTGTTTTGCGCATCATGTTTAAACCTGTTTTGAAGGCTTATTTTAGTATATGACATCGACATATTATATATCGTTCTTTCCGTCAGACTCGGTAGATTCATAATATGTCATTATTATATGTATACGTTATGTCATGTTTGTATATTATAACAAAAAATGCAATAAAATATGTATTTTCAATAATTTACAATGTGTAAAGTGTTTTTTCCACATTTTAACATGCGAGCAATTGCGGTTATATTTTGTATGGGGTGCGCTTGTTAAAAAAATTAGAGATGGGGTCTCGTTACATTTTTTTTTGGGGAAAATGACACCATTTTTAACAAACGCACCGCATACAAAAATCGTTAATGCAGCATTATTGTTCACATTATAATTGAAATGGGAACAATATTGCTGCATTAACAAAACAAAAAAAAAAAAAAAAGTGTTTATTTTTTTTTTAATTTTTTTTTTTATTTTTTATTTTTATTTTTATTTTTATTTTTATTTTTTGTTACATTTTTTTTTACTTTCATGTTTGGTATCGTTGGAACGGCCATGCTCTGGCCGATCCAACGATATCAAAATTTAACCCCTAACTGCCACGGATCGGGAGATAGGGAGTTCATTGGAACTCCCTATCTCCACACTTCGTGGCAGTTAGGGGTTAATGCTAGGACTGGCGTCATCGTGCTGCGCACGATGACGCCAGTCCTCTGGGGGAGTTCCCGGAAGCTTGGCCGACATCCAAGATGTCGGCCAGCTCCGGGAAGGATCGCAAATCGGCGCTTTTCAGCGCCGATTTGCGATCCAGCTCCCCAGGGGTTAATGCCAGGCATCATTTGGAAGGGCAGGCTGTGCCCTTCCAAATGATGCCTGGGTTAAGCCCCTGTGAGCCGCCGATCGGGAGGGAGAGAGGTCCGAAGGACCTCCCCCCCCTCCCTTTCAGGCGCCTCCTCCGCACATGCGGGGGGGGCGCCTGAATTATGTGTCATCGCGGGGGCGCGATGACACATAATAATGGCGGCCACTGCTCCGGATGCCGGGCTGACATCCAGGATGTCAGCCCGCACCGGAGGGGCCAGCGATCGGCCGGAACCCGGCCGAACGCTGACCCCAATGCGAGGACGCGCTGAGCGCGTCCTCCGCATACCAGGGGCAATGCTGAGGACGCGCTGAGCGCGTCCTTAGCATTGAAGTGGTTAAGGGGTTACTGACTGGGGATACTGGGAGAGAGTGACTGGGGATACTTGGATAGAGAGAGAGAGTGACTGGGAGAAAGTGGGGGTACTTGGAGAAAGAGTGAGTGACTGGGGGTACTGGGAGAGAGAGTGACTGGGGTACTGGGAGGGAGCAACTGCGGGTACTGGAAGAGAGTGACTGGGGAGTACAGGGAGGGAGTGAGTGACTGGGGGTACTGGGGGTTACTGGGAGAGAAAAAGAGACTGGGGTACTGAGAGTGAGTGACTGGGGGTACTGTGAGGGAGCGACTGGGGGGTACTGGGAGAGTGTGAGTGACTGGGGGTACAGGGAGGGAGTGAGTGATTGGGGGCTACTGGGAGTGACTGGGGGTACTGGGAGAAAGTGGGGATCCTTGGAGAGAAAAAGAGAGAGAGAGTGACTGGGGGTACTGGGAGAATGAATGACTGGGGGTACTGGGAGGGAGTGACTGGGGTACTGGGGAGATGACTGGGGGTACTGGGAGGGAGTGACTGGGGGTACTGGGGAGATGACTGGGGGGTACTGGGAGGGAGTGACTGGGGGTACTGGGAGAGATAGAGAGTAACTGGGGTACTTGGAGAGAGAGACTGGGAGTCCTGAGAAAAAGTAGGAGTACTGAGAGTGACTGGGAGGGAGTGACTGGGGTACTTAGAGAGTGACTGGGGGTATTGGGATAAAGTGGGGGTACTGAAAAAGTGACTGGGGTACTTGGAGAGAGTGACTGGGGGTACATGGAGAGAGAGGGATGGGGTATTGGGAGAAAGTGGGGGTACTGAGAGTGACTGGGTATAGTGTGATAGTGGAACTATGCTAGGGTATTCTGGGACAGGGTGACTGGTAGCAGTGGCATAACGTGGGGGGGCCTGTGTGTTTCATTTTTTTATTATATCAGTATTTTTGTTAATATACAATACATGTGCTTGTGGGGTAAAGAGGGTCAATACTCTACTGGTGGGAGGGAATCATGGTGTGTTACCGTGTCCACAGGTTGGGGGGGGCGCACAATTCTTGCCTTGCCCCGGGTGCTGACAACCCACGCTACGCCACTGTCTATACACAACCTCACAGCATCTCTATACACAGCCCCATCAGCATCTGTATACACAGCCTCACGGCATCTCTGTGAACCCCCTATCTCCACCAGGGGATTACGGGCAGCTAGGGGGTTCCCCAGCTATCTGACATCTTCACGCTATGCGTGAGGACGTCAGGCAGTGAGGGCGGACCCGGGGGTGGAGCCGCGATCCAAGATGGTGGCCCCCACCGGAGATAGGCCGCACTTCGGCACCTCAAGGCGCCGAAGTGCAACCCGGTGCCTAAGGGGTTAAAGCCAGGCTCCGCTTAAAAGGGGAGACTCTCCCCTTTTAAGTGGTGCTTGGCTTTTTTTTGTGGGACCTCCCGATCGGGAGGGAGAGGGATCCAAACGGATCCCCCCTCCCTTCCAGGCGATCTCCCGGCATTGCCGGGGGGGGGTCGCCTGGAAATGACGTCATCGCGCATGGCGCGATGACATCATTTACGTCAGGAGGAGCTTGACTTCAGCGTCTGAGGACCCTGAAGTCAGAACGCAGCGGGACCCTGGACAGAGAGGTGAGTATCTCCGCGGGGGTCCCGCAAAGCTGATGAAGTGTGGGACACGTCCTCCTCAGCATACAGCGGGAGTAACTGAGGACGTGTCCCACACGTCGTCAGCAGTGAAGGGGTTAAAAATGTTTTTTTTTTTACTTTTTGTCCTTGTTTCCTGTCCCCCAGGGCACTACCCGGACCCCCATACACCTTTTATGGCAAATATCTAGTATATATACCCTCTTGGAGGGCACTCTAAAAAATCGAATTTTGAGTTCCATTGACTTGTATTGAGTTCGAGTTCGAATTTGAACTTTTGAAAAGTGCGAACTGAACTCAGAGAGTTCGGCTCATCCCTACTTGTGCCCTGGAATACCACATTAACATGGGGACGGTACAGGAAAATCTGCAGGCGCCTCTATGACAGCATTAAGGATGAAATAGGACCCTAAGCCTCAGCCGCACACTACAGGTATCTGTCAATGGCTGTAAAATATTCTGGCTCAAGCTGCAGATGCAGTGGTTCAGCCAGAATGGAGCCGTTATCGGAAAGCCACAAATGGGAAAAGGCAAGTACTGCTTTTTCCCATTTGCCACTAACAGCTAGGTTGTGATCAAGCCCATTGTGCCTAATGTGTTACTGGAGAAATATTTATTGCAAACAAGCACATTATTTTCCTAATCATTATTTGTTATCTTTACATGAATATTAAGGAGATTGTAACATAGAAAACAGATTTAATGCCAGCAAAATTTTACTACGTTACGTCAGCTTTTACCAGTCTCACTTTCCCTTGTCATTGTTGATTTTGTGATAGACAACAAGTTTCATAACCTACCAACGTACAAATAAAATACTATTTTATGTTTTAAACTAGAATATTTTCTGCCCTTATAGCTTCCTCATTCCACAGAGTGATCCCCATTCTCTGGGTTTGCTTTTTGTGTCCTACCTGCCAATCTGAGTGTCATTGTCAGCAGCAATCTTTAACATTATCATTTGGTACTAGGTTACAAAATGTACTGAACGTACAATTTAGCTTAGCAAAGCAGGTTCTTTTGTATTCTGTGATTGATGAACTATCACTTAATGGGCTGTAGAACATCTGTCACCCGCTATGGTAATTGCTGGGTTAGTTGGGTCTGTTGACTATGCAGTATTAATAAGATGAGAAAAGAAAATTTGTACGTGTAAAGTGATAATGGTGATACATGCTTGGATTGTCACTAATGCCTTCATTAGCTTATTACAAATATGAAATGCAGAATTTCCACTATATCCCAAGACGATGCATAGAAAAGGGTAAATAATTGCTGGATTTTGCAGATTTTGCTTTAGCAACTGTCCTACAAATATCAAATGCTACTTTTAGATACAGTTGTGTTCAAAATTATTCAACCCCCAATGCTGTAAAGGGTTTTAGGGAATTTAGTGTACATTTGTAATTGTATTCAGAATGAAATCCTACAAGGACTTTTTAAAGAACCATATGCAACTAAAATGACATCAATTGGTTTTGTAATACAGTAGTAAATGTTTCTTTTGTGAATTCTTCATTGACACAATTATTCAACCCCTTAAAGACTACCACTCTGAAGAACAGAGGTTCATTCAAGTGTTTTCAATCAGGTATTGAAAACACCTGTGGATGTCACAGAGCAGCAATAAAGCATAATAAGCACCAATTAGGCAGCTTTAAAATGACTGTGATACTCGGCTCCTTCTAGACATTTACTGGTGTGGTTACAAACATGGTGAAGTCAAGAGAATGGTCCAGGAAGACAAGAGAAGAGGTGATTACTCTTCACAGGAAGGGCAATGGCTATAAGAAGATTGCAAAGATGTTAAACATACCAAGAGAAACCATAGGAAGCATCATTCGCAAATTCAAGGCAAAGGGCACTGTTGAAACGCTACCTGGTCGTGGCAGAAAGAAGATGCTGACTTCGACTGCTGTGCGCTACCTGAAGCGTAGAGTGGAGAAAAGTCCCCGTGTGACTGCTGAGGAACTGAGAAAAGATTTGTCAGATGTGGGTACTGAAGTTTCAGCTCAGACAATACGGCGTACACTGCGTAATGAAGGCCTCCATGCCAGAACTCCCAGGCGCACCCCTTGCTGTCTCCAAAGAATAAGAAGAGTCGACTGCAGTATGCCAAAAGTCATGTGGACAAACCACAGAAGTTTTGGGATAGTGTTCTGTGGACTGATGAAACAAAATTAGACCTGTTTGGGCCCATGGATCAACGCTATGTTTGGAGGAGGAAGAACAAGGCCTATGAAGAAAAGAACACCTTGCCTACTGTGAAGCATGGCGGGGGTCAATCATGCTTGGGGCTGTTTTGCTTCTGCAGGTACAGGGAAGCTTCAGCGTGTGCAAGGGACCATGAATTCTCTTCAGTACCAGGAGATATTGGATGACAATGTGATGCAGTCCATCACAAACCTGAGGCTTGGGAGACTTTGGACCTTTCAACAGGACAATGATCCCAAGCATACCTCCAAGTCCACTAGAGCATGGTTGCAGATTAAAGGCTGTAACATTTTGGAGTGGCCATCGCAGTCACCAGACTTAAATCCGATTGAGAACCTCTGGTGGGACTTAAAGAAAGCAGTTGCAGTGCGCAAGCCTAAGAATGTGACTGAACTGGAGGCTTTTGCCCATGACGAATGGGCGAAGATACCCGTAGATCGCTGCAAGACACTTGTGTCAAGCTATGCTTCACGTTTAAAAGCTGTTATAACTGTAAAAGGATGTTGTACTAAGATTGAATGTCACTTGGGGTTTAATAAAACTGATAATGATGTGAGCACAGAAAAGACATTTGTGGTTATTTCATTATAAATGTTATGTTATATTTGTCTGACCTACACGTGCCTCTTTGATTTAATTGTAAGCAAGATGACTGAATGATCAAAATCAATGTCAAACTGGCCAAAACACTCAATTTCAGTGGGGGTTGAATAATTTTGAACACAACTGTAAGAAGATCTATAGAGTTGATGGGTACTAGTGAATAAGAAGGAAAAATCCATAAGGTGGATAATACTAGTGCCATTCAAGGCTCCATATATGTGAGTGTGCCATCATTGGATTTGTCAATATTCAAATGCTATAGAAATGTACTGGGGGGCGTGGCCGGCCATCAACGGGAGCGGACGTGTCTTGGTGGAGCTCCACACGTCTGCTGCCCTTAAGGTTCTATTAATTACTTTTTAAGCAGTGTTTTTTCGAGGTGGGGACCTGAACTGGCTGGCCATCGGAACCGAGCTGTCCGGAGGCCGTTTTGTCCCCCCCTCCGGACCTGAGACACCCTTTGCTGCGCAGATCTGTGGCTGGAGAGAAGTGCCGGCGGCCATCTTGAGGCCTTCGTCCTGGCTCCTGTTTCCCCCGTACTAGCTGACTCGACCCAGCTTGGGCACGCATTGGGGGCTATGGAGACGGAGGGCCCCCGTCTCCTGCCTGCCATGGGCGACCGTTTGGTGAGAGCGACGAATGGACCTGCGGGCGACCGGCTGGATGGATTCCCTGCCCCCTATGGAGGTACTGATGCCTTTCTCACAGGCCTGGAGGCCTGTTTGCAGCTATTGGCGGGGCAGGACTCGGACGGCCCGGTCACCAGAGGATTCTGGCGCCAGATGATGCATACGCTGCAGAGCGGCCGGGGAGAGAGGAGCCTGGGACAAGATGAGATCCGGTGCCCAGCAGAGACCTGTCCCTCTACTGCTGCAGGGAATTGTGCTGACATCAGCGTCCCGGCTGGGACGCTAACGCAGGACACTGAGACCCAAAGTATACTTTTGAACCACTGGGATGGAGGAGCAGGGACACCCTGTGTGCCCAGACAGATGCCAGCTCCTGCTGCTCCGGTTGCGACGGATCCCTATCGGAGGCCTGAGATGATTGAGCCGCCCAGGCATGTTGACCGGCTGGTCGAAGCGGAGCGGTGGGTTCTCAAGCACCAAGGTGAAGCAGAGGAATCTGTTCAGTGCTCGAGGGACAGAGAGCTCTCTGTCCCATCAGCTGAGAGGTGGCCGCGACCTTGGAATCTTACCCCATCCTCTGGAACAGAGTTGCTAGTGACTTTCACCAACGATGCAAGCGAAACATGCTGTCACAGTGTTGCGATTTGGCCGCTGCTGGAGCTGGGAGCTTTGCCCATACTCGGAGGCCTCTACGTGCTGAGAATCCTGGCCTGCCCGGCGCTGCCCTACCTGCGATGCAAGAATCCCCGTTCCGAGATGCTGGCTGATGTGTCTTCCTTCTTTGCTTTTTATTTTACTCTTCTCCTTTAGCTGTTTTTCGGGACTTTTTTCTCCCCATTTTGTGCCGAGTTCTCCCACTGGGGAAGTCCCCCCCCCTTTTTTTTTTTTTTTTTTTTTTTTTTCTCTTTGCTTAATTTGGCTACTCCGGGATAACTCGGGATGCAAACGTGGCCTGGTGCCCGGTTTGCCCCTGAGTGCCCGGGCCGGGTGCCATTTTACCCCCTTGGCCTCCCGGAGGTCTTCTAGACCGCCCGGGTACTTGCCAGGGCAGGCACAATTCTGGCCTTTGCCATATCCCCATCCCCCCCCCTTTTCCTTCTAATTTTTTTTTTTTTTTTTTGAGTGATTATTTGCTGACTTCATACTGCCTATTGTTTTAGATTTATCACGACGTGCTTTTATTTATCGCATGTTTATAAGAGGAGACCCCCCTATTAGGGGATGTTTATTATTACTACTACATGACTACCATTAGATGGCTTTGCTTTTATTTATCGCATGTTCATAAGAGGAGACCCCCCTATTAGGGGATGTTTATTATTACTACTATATGACTACCATTAGATGGCTTCATTATTTGTTATACAATGCTGTGTTTTTTTATGCTGACGGTTCTTGGCCCTGCGAGGCCATTTATTTCTTTATCGTATGTTGTTAAGATGACTCTTTCCAAAATAAAAAAACTTCAAATACAAAAAAAAAAAAGAAATGTACTGCACAATTATTTCCTTGTTTTTGTCCCTACATGCCATAAGGGAACACCGAGAGGATTGATTTCAACCATACAAAGTGTATGTAACTGGTGATTATATTAAGTGCGCTGTACCATAATTTCTGTTCCTCCCCTGTTCAAGTAACAGGGACAGAGCCTCCCATAAAAATCTACATCTCAACTGAGAAGGTACTCCTTGGTCTTCTAGTCTGGGCCCTATTTACATCTATCTTTCGATTCTCTGGTATACTGACTCATGGCCTACCCTTATTGATACCTAGAAGACTGCCTGCCCTGACCTTTTGGAGCGTATTTGACCTCGCCTATTGAATTTCCCCTATTGGTACTGCGAATATTCAGATCACCCCATATCCTCCAGAAGGTACTGCATACCTACCAAACCCCATTATTACATGGTGCAACGACAGTGCTTGATTCTGTCATGTTCCAATCCCCTACAACTTCAGAATCTTCCAGATACCAAAAACTGAGTCCCTAATGTTTTGAATAATAGATTATTTTAAAGTGTAACATTAAGCACTTTAAAAAGAAACACAGGTCAATTAAAACATCAAGAAAGACTAACAATGACTAGACAAAGGATCAATAACAGACCAATAAGGAAAGGTTAGATCAAGGTTGCTCATTTAATTTAACAGATGTTTATTCTCCAGTAGAATGATGTAATCGGCATCTATGTATCATCACTAAATATGCTACAGGTCCTCATTTTTTAAAAAAGACAGTAAGGCCCTATGAAATATAATTATGAATTCTTGTGACGCGGCTTCTGGCTGAAATCATTTAATCAATATAACTATTGTTATATATTATTTATTATATAGATTTTAAATTATTTATTAAGGTCTGTCATCTGCACATTAAATCCCAAATCTCTGTAAAACATAACCATTGATGGTTTTAGATTGCTTTAATGGCTATTGCACACCAGCCAAAGTCCAGGCAAACCTCTAAGTGAGAACCTGACAAAAACTACCGCATTGACAATATATAAATAAGTCGGTTCATTTTATAACCTGAACAACCGTCCATTATGGTGCAGAAAGGACATATGGCAGGGACATGCAGCAACTACACAGAAAGTAGTTAAAAACACATAAATACTATCAGGGTTATTCAAAGAGATTCGAAAAGTCACCGCACGTTCGGTGACTTTTCGTTCTCTTAAATTCGGTTTGTTTTGCCGATCCCATTTCGGTGACCCTGTGGTGTATTCAGCAAGCACCACAGGGTCCCCGAATTGCAGGGAAAAGCTGCCGCAAACCCGCCGAAAACTCACCGCAAAACCCTGCGAATGCCCGCCGAAAACCCTCAAAAACATCTGGATTAACCTGCCGAAAACCACAGAAAAACCCGAACAGGAGCCGATCGCAGCCTTCGACACAGCAGAAGAGGCAGTGAATAAATTAGGAAAACAGTTTGTATGAATGTGTGAAAGTGAAACGCTGTTTGCAAAGAAACTACTGAGCGAAAATGTATGAAATTTTCATATGGGGTCCAGGGAATGATAATAAAGAGGGCTGTTACAGAAAAAAGAAGAAAACTTTAAAAAAAATAAAATCTGACTTTTAAAAAAAATTCTGAAAAATGCTTATAGTATCCTAAAAAATCTATAAATAAAGAGACACTTAACTGCAGAATTTTATAATGAACGGTTTATTAGATATTGAATTAAAACGGGAATATTTTTAACATTGAAGCCTAGGGGATTCTCCTGAATAAATTTGCCGCATGAAATCACCGAATGGCAGGGCATTAGGGGAACCTTTCACTCCTGGTTTGTGTTCTCTGAATAGCCGAAGCAGCGCTTTTCATGGGGTTTTCACTGCCCTCGTACAGGCACCGAACAGGCACCGTATGTTCAGGCAATTCGCTAGGATTTGGCGAATTGCCTGCTCTCTGGATAGCCGAATGGCCAAGAAAGGTAACCGAACGCTGATTTTCAGCGTTCGGTTACCATTCTCAAGCAATTCGGATCTCTTTGAATAACCCTGTATGAGATTTAATGTGCAGATGACAATCCTTTGTATGGGTTTTGTATGAAAAGGGTCTGAATATTAAAAGTATGGTAGTGGGAATAGATCAGAGGACTGATTTCATGTGTCTTAACCATATGATTTTAAAAATGAGGAGTTTTTTTAAACATTTATTTTCTACAAAGAAAGGAAGCAACGGGTGTACCAACTTTTTCTCTTCGGGCATGTTTATTGAAGGTACCTTAAGAAGCAAGATTTTGTCTCCTCACCAGCCTTTTTCAAGCTAACTTATTTTCTACAGCAACCACATTTATTTTAAGGAATTTATTTATTTTTGGTGGAGAAACTGGAAACAGGATTATTTTTCTGAGGCGGTGTTATTCTATGGATATGTTATTGATATAATCATTCAGGGATCAATGATATTGGTGAAATGTGTTTTATAAGTATCAGCTTTTCTGTTATATTATTTTTCCCAAATACAAGTCTTCCTGATATTCCCTACTTATTGAAGGCCTACCATTGCACTATAGGTCAGGAATTCCACTCTATATTGCACCCACCCTGAACTATATCCCACTTAAATCCCATGCCCCCCTTATTTTCTAATATTCAATGGATCCAATTCACACTCACCTTTTGTGTACCCACACTTCTCCTCTTAGATATTTGAAGTTGACTTTGAGCAGAGCCCTCCTCCTCATTTTAGGTCTGCCAAACTAGATATGTTATAATTATTTGTTTGTTCTTTCCTACCCATCATAGAGGTGCTGAATATGTTACCACTATAGAAATAGTTGCAGTCGTTATTGCTAGAACAAGGCCGGATTAATATGTGAGCAACATTGCATTTGAGAGAAAAAACAAAACTTTAAAAATTCACAGTATTCTAAATGATACAACAAATATTACGGTAACACTTTCTATCTGACATGGGGTTACGTCAAATCTTATTACCAAAGGAATCCAGTAGTGAATAGGCTTGAATTAAAATTAGCATCAGCTTCAGTATATCACCCCCAGACTAATGTGACATGTGAAAGCACTAACCATCTCTTGGAAATGTACTAATGATGTCTTACCGTCCAACAACAAAATGACTGGGTTAGTCTACTTTGGCTGGATTCACCTGCATAATCTTTACCACTGATGTTTTGGCCAATCCACTTTCTATGTCCAATATGGACTCCATCCAAAAATCCTTACTTCGATCCACTCATTGCAAATGCAGTTGGCTCGTCTACACAAGACATGGAAGCAAGTCCAAACTAAATCCAAAGGTGTTTTACTAATACACTTTGGGCCCTATTCGGTTGTTCATGCTAACATGGGAACGTTGACAGGGAAAATGTGCACCTGTACATTTCCTCGTAGCATCCCCATGTTACCGCGATATTCCGGGGCAAGTGCTACCTTAGCACCTCAAGGATCACCTCCTGGAGCCTGTCACAAACGTCAATGTATCCCATTGCGACAGGTCCTACTGTAAAATAACTATGAGATTAACTCAGTGAGGACAGAATCCTTTCTGGAGGTCCGCGTGATTCAATGTTATATAGAGTATGAAAATGGAACACCTGTGACAGGCTTAAGCAAATTATGGTCATATATTGTGATCCAAACTCCCACCATTTTTCAACAGAGCTTAGGGTTTAAAACCTTGAATAAAAACAGCAATGTGTTAGATGTTATTTGAACCTGTTAGGGTTAAAATGTGTTAAAACCTTTAATGTGGGGGCGTGGCCTGGACGGCAACTAAGATGGATGCTTGAGAGTGCAGCTCTGTACCTCCACCGCGCCTATCATCCGCTTTCAGCCGTGTTGAGACATCATGGGTCGCAGCAAAAAGTCACCCGAGGACCCCAGCTCATCAGGGACCCCGAGTAAGACTCTCGTGGGACCTTTGGACACATTTCTCCGCTCATCGGCTACACCCTGCACGTGGACCTGAGGCGCCAATATTACACACGGAATCATCCATGGCGGACCGCGTTATGGAGCTTATCGAGGGACTACCAACCCGCGATTATGTGCAGGATCTGCTGGATGCGGTAAGGGAGTCCCTTAACCAGGATCTGGCCACGATGCGCGAAAATATGGGCGCTCTGGAGGCACGAGTGGCAGCTCTAGAGGCAGCACCGGCCCGAGACACCGATCAGAATGGCCCTACCTTAGCCCCGAGAGACCTTCAGAATGCTTCTGTGGTCACAGAGGTTTGGCACAGGCTGGATGACCTGGAAAATCGGTCCCGCTGCAACAACATCTGCGTGCGGGGCATCAGGGAAACGATCACGGACCTAGATGCATGTCTGGCGCACGTCTTTAACTACATCCTGGAGGACCGTGCGGTTCACCCCTCAAGCTTTGACCGAGCGCACAGGGCCTTACGGCCCCGACCCAGTGACACTGCACCACCACGCGATGTGATTTGCTGCGTGGCGGATTATAAACTTAAACAGGCGGTTATGTCTGCAGCTCGGCGCTAACGTATATGGGAGATAGGAGGCGACCGTCTAGAGATCTACCCGGACCTGGCCCAATCTACTCTGCAGGCACGTAGGGCCCTGCGCCCACTGACATCGTTATTGAGCTCCCGTTCGGTGCCATACCGCTGGTCTTTCCCGTTCGCTTTGGTGGCCTCTACCGAAAAAGGGTCCGCTTCAATTCGCTCTATAGCGGACATTCCGGAGTTTCTGAGCACGTTTGAACTACCAGTGCTTCAAATCACTGATTGGATTACGCTATGCGAGGAACCGCACGCCGTTGCATGCACTGCTGTTGGTCCGCTACAGAGGCGAAGATCGGGGAGTCGTCACCGGCGGCGTCCACCCCCACCTCGTGTGGGCAGTGTTGTAGAGGAGGACACCTCTTGAGGTAGATGCCAAGCATCTTAGCTGTGGATGCGGATGGACACCAAATTCTCTTTTTTCTCCCCTTTTTTTTTTTAGTTCTTTAGAGATGGCATTTATCCATGGGCGACACACAGGGGAACCTGTCCTGTGACGATGTTTGGAGACCTCACATTGGGACACTACTGTCTGCGGGGTAGGTGGGGCGGAGGGGGGGTGGGTAGACCGGCGACCAGGACACATACACCGCCGCTTATGGAAGCTTGCACAGCGAGGAGTTACGCCGACCTTTGTTACTCTGCTCTCTGCTTTGTCCCCGTAGTGAGGGATCATTTTTGAAGTGATTATGGGCAGGGAGGTTTTGGTGGGGGGAGGGGGCGGGGACTTTGGACTCTCTCTACTCTTCACGAACATCACGTAATGATAGGCTCCTCTAAAGGATGACCCTCTCTCCGCCGGACGAGGCCGCAGGGCGGCATTCAGGGATTAAACGGTGGGAGGTATGATTTCAGGGCGGGAGGCAGGGTGGGCGGGATGGGTTTGAATGCTGGACAGTGCACCCGAAAACGGCAGCCACTGTTACGCCTTGTACGTGCGCATGACATCTGATACACGTGAAGTGACTGGGCTGGGAAGGGGAGAATGCTCAGGCTAGTGGGCTCGCTGGCTACTTCTCGCTAATGTTGGGATATGGGGGAGCGGGGATACAAATTTATTGCCTCACGATACTGTACCGCGGGCCACATGTAATGGGGCGGGGGGGCAGGGGGGTGAGGGGCGAAGTTGGGAGGGTTGGGGGATATATTAGTTTTGGCCGTTGTTTGATACATCTTACGACTCGGGGGGTTGATATGTTGGGGTTTTTGGGACACTGACCTGTTAACAGGTCAATTATAAATTATGATTTTTGGGTTCAGCTGGGGGGGAATGTACTTTGTCTGGTATCCTATTTAGATCCGTTTACTGCAGCTGATGCCTTCTTTGGATATGTCTGGGGTTTTTAACTCCTGAGGATAACATTGGTATTATCCGAGGTGACATCCGTGCTCCTCTACAATGTTTGTTGCGACTCATGCTGTGCGGTGGGGTACTATTGATGATTTTCTCTCATTGTTTCCTGTTTTTCCTATATTTCCCACTTTTAGTTCCTCTTCTCTTTCTTGTTGTTATTGCCATCCGACGCTGTCTGAGGATACTTCCTTGATAGCACCACACCCCATAGGTGGACGTCTATCTCTGGGGTGTTGAATTGGGCTTGGCCCGACACTTCCTCCACGTGACGTCGAATTCCTACCAACCTTTCCTTCTTTTTTCTGTCCTCTACTCTCTCCCACCTCTCTCCACTGCTCTAGAGCCGCCCTTGCGGTACTTCGTCCCCCCCATTTTTTTTTATCCCCCCCTCTCTTTCTTCCCTCCTACTCTCTCCCCACCCTCCTCCCCCTCGGAGTGTTGGACCGCGCGTGTGCTTGGCCGGGGGGGGCGGTGCTGCCTGGTGGAATTCCCAGGATGGCCACAGTGGGGGATGAGCCCTCTGCCTGTTTCAGACAGTGGGAACTTACCCTGGTAACATACAACGTGAAGGGTCTTAATACACCGGAAAAGAGATCTCGGCTTTTAAGGGATATGTTTCTGATGCGCCTCTATTGTTATGCTGCAGGAGACACACTTCCGTGAAGGTGTGGCACCGTTGTTGCGGGATCACAAATTCCCGGTGGGCTACTTTAGTAATTATTATTCCTATATTATTCCTGTTCTCTGCCACTGATGAAGCGCGTGATGCGCGAAACGCGTTTGGCCTTGTAGTTTGTATTTTATACTGTTTATTTTATATTAAACATTCCTTTTTATATACAAATTATTTTGTATTTTATTGGTATTATCCAATTTACTACTACTGGCTTTTAATTGTGCCTTAAACAATATATATATGTGTTGGATCCCTAGAGCTCGGTGTAGCTCCTGAAAGGGTGAGTTATATTCTCTCCCCTGGGGGCTAGACGGAATTTATAACAAAACTGCAATACTGTGCCATGTGAATTTCTTCTCTCATTTTGAGATCCGAAGGAGGATAATATCAAAGGATTAGAGAAGAAGCCTGGCTACCTCTGGCTGTCGGACTGGCCTCTAACAGTTCGAAAGGCGATGAAAATAGAGCTAGGGAGCTCTTGAAAAGCGTGAGTGCATAAGACTATTAATAGACTGTGAACGTTTTATATTTTTTCAATCTGCACTATTGGATTCTCTCTCCTTTTTTACATATTGGAGGTTCTGTGTGTACGAATATTGTGCTGTGATAGAGGACTCCCTTTTGAACAACTTTTCCTCCATTGAAACGTAAGAACATTCTTTCTTCTCTCTGCATCACTTTTTGAGGTGTTGTGGGAGATATACGAGTGTTGACTAGGGAGCGCTGTTCTTGCACCTGGTTTATCTGTCTACTTTAGTAATTATGTAGGAGGTAAATCTAGAGGAGTTGCCATTTTGTTCGCCAGCGACGTCCCATTTGTTCTCCGGGATAATTGCACGGACGACCAGGGCAGATATCTATTCGTGAAGGGGACGATTGCCGAGGTAGTTTACACATTTGCCACGATTTATGTCGCCAATGTCGCGCAATCGGCCTGCCTTGCCCGTATCATGTCGAAACTGAGGCGCTTCCAAGAGGGCATTGTTATTATGGCTGGCGACATGAAAGCAGCTCTCCACCCCCCTGTGGATACCTCAGGTGGTACGTCGGCCTTACCACCGCACGTACTGCGTGCTCTGAGACGCTCACTACATGACATGCGCCTTGTAGACACCTGGCGAGCCTTTCATCCGGGGAAGCGTGATTTCACCTTTTACTCGAATCCCCATCGGGTTTCCTCGCGTCTGGACTATATTTTCTTGGAACAGTACCGCCTAGACCTTGTGGTGGAGGCGACTATACACCCCACCACGTGGTCGGACCACGCCCCGGTCTCTATACGCCTGACTTCACCGCTGTTTCGCCCTCGAGAGCGAATATGGCGACTTAATGTTTCGATGTTGTCGGATAGGGAGATAACGGCTGGAACACGTGACGTATTAACCAATTACTTTGAAGAAAACTCGTCCTCGGGAGTAGCGAGACCCGTGACTTGGGAAGCCCATAAGGTGGTAATCAGGGGCTATTTTGTGAGTAAGGGCACGGCATTGAAGAAGGCTAGAGAGGGGCAGAGACTTGACCTATTAGCTGAAATTCGCACGTTGGAACTGCGCAGGAACAGGGACACTGATGCTGAGACCCAAAGTCAACTACTGTTGGCGCGCCGCGCCCTGAACGACTTGCTTTCCATGGACCTTAAACAGGCAGCTGCTCGCACTAAATGCTTTTTTGCTCTAAATGAAAACAGACCAGGAAAATTACTCACCCGAATGTTACGTAAACAACGGCAACTGGCATATATTCCGAAGATACGCACCTCCGCGGGGGACATTACGCTTAGACCGGAAGAGATATCGGCAGCCTTCAGGGACTATTATATGTCCCTCTATAACCTACCTGACACTAACCCACCTTTGCCGGGGGCGATAGAGGACTATCTTGCGGCTAACCTTCATGTTCGCCTTCGGGACGCGGAAGCAGAACAATTAAATGAGCCAATCACCGCAGGAGAAATCGCTACGGCCTTAAAACTCGCAAAAAATGGGAAAAGCCCAGGCCCAGATGGACTCCCTGTGGAGTTCTACAAGGAATTCCGCGATCTCCTCATACCTCACATGGTGTCGACCTTTAACGCCGTTACGACTGAGACACCTTTCCATCCTCACACCTTGTGTGCGACAATTACAGTCCTACCCAAACCGGGGAAAGATCCCTCGGAATGTTCTAGTTACAGACCTATCTCACTACTCAATAGTGATATTAAAATCCTGGCCCGTATCTTGGCTGACCGGCTTAAACAGTTCCTTCCAGGCCTGGTCCATCCGGACCAGGTGGGGTTCATTCCAGGCAGGGAGGCGAGGGATGGCACACAAAGGGCGATTAATGCAGTATCGGCAGCTCGACGTTCTGGGCAACATCTTCTCCTGCTCTCCACGGACGCGGAGAAGGCGTTTGACCGGGTCCTTTGGCCCTTTCTTTTCCAGACACTAAGGACTCTGGGACTGGGCCCAGGTTTTTTAGCCTGGGTCCAGGCCCTATACATCCTACCCACAGCCAGAATTAAAGTTAATGGTGCTCTCTCTGCTAGCTTCCAGATATCCAACGGCACGCGCCAGGGTTGCCCCCTTTCCCCATTGCTCTTCGCTCTGTCCCTGGAGCCATTCCTTGAAGCGGTGCGACGCAACACCGCGATTCCAGGTATGAAAGGGGCTCACCATGAACACAAAGTCACTGCGTACGCGGATGATTTATTGTTCTTCCTCACGGACGTTCGCCGATCACTACCGGCGGTATTGGGCACGTTTGAATCTTATGGCAAATTGGCGGGCCTTAAAATTAACATGACCAAATCGGAGATTTTGAACGTTTCGGTACCGGACGGGGAGGCCGCGAGACTGCGGGACACATTCCCCTTCCACTGGTGTGACATTAAGATGAGGTATCTCGGGATTTGGCTTACACCGACTCTGCAGGACCTCTTTGCACTCAACTTTCTTCCCCTCCTGGGGACGATCCGTGACGATTTGATATTATGGAACAACAAATTACTTTCATGGATGGGAAGGGTGGCAGTGTTCAAAATGAACGTGCTTCCTCGCGTTCTCTATCTTTTACAAACTGTCCCAGTTGCACTACCGGGGTCCTTCTTTAAATCATTCCGGTCCGAAATGATTAAATTTGTGTGGGCAGGGCGGAGACCTCGATTGCGCCTGTCAATCTTATACAGACCAAAGGAGGCAGGCGGCTTGGCGCTACCGGACATACTCACATACTATAGGACGGCACAGCTTAATCGGCTGGTTGACTGGTCCTCTACAAAAGATAGGAGAGGGTGGTTGGACATGGATGGAGCAGACCTGACGGTACCTCTATGGACGGTACCATGGCTGCCACATCGAGCAATCCCGACTGCGGTACGTACTCACCCCTTAGTGGGGAACACCCTACGCCTCTGGGACCGCTTGAAATTCTCCCATGCACTCTCCTCTAGCCCCTCCCCTCTACTACCACTGACATCAAACCCATCTTTTTCCCCCGGGGTTCGCCCCACGCTCCGTCACCTTGCAGAGGGGACTAGACTTCTCGCCTTACACGTGGCCCACATCCCTACGCCAGAGGCTCTCACATCACGTAACAACCTCCCACCATTGTCCTTTATGGATAAGTTTAACTTTCGGCAAATTCGTCATTATCTCAGCTCCCTCCCGGAAGGACATAAACTGACACGCGCGCTCTCTCCCTTTGAACGATTCTGTTCTCTTGGACTAGCTTTGTCTCATGGCATCTCCACCCTATACTCTCTTCTCCAGTCGAGAGACTCGGAGCCCCCTCTCTTTATGGGCGTCTGGGAGACCGAATTAAACTTGACGATTTCAGATAAGGAATGGAAAACGACACTGTTCCTGACACACCACGGCACACGGGCAGTGAGATACCATGAAACGTCCTATAAAATTCTGACCCGTTGGTACTACACACCGCTCCTACTGTTCCAATTTACGGGTACTTCAGACCCCACCTGTTGGCGCTGTGGGAAGGCCCTTGGCTCCTACCTCCACATATAGTGGTACTGTTCTTTGCTCCAACCCTACTGGTCATGGGTGGGGGAAGTGATCAAAGAGGTGACTGATATCTCGTTGGAACACGCGCCTCGGACTTTCCTTCTTTTGCTCACGGGTCAACCGACGGCCTCCTTCAAGAAATCGGTGGCTTTACGTTTATTGCTGGTGGCCCGTCACCTGATATCGAGGCACTGGAGACGCCAGTCAGTGCCTTCACTTCGGGAATGGATCTCTCAGGTGGATGAGATATTCCGAATAGAAGAACGGATAGCCGCACGAGAGGACTCCACACCGGAATTTTACCAAACCTGGTACTACTGGCTGGAGTTTGTCTCCTTGACATCACTTCGTCGTCGACTGGAACTTGAACTGACACAGACACCACCGTAGCAAGGTGGACTGTAGATGACTTGAGAGCAGAAGGCCACGATGTGGACTGCTCCCGACAACGGATAACTCCCGTAGACGGCTGTCTCCGCCAGAGGGGGGCCTCTTGCGAATACAATGGGGCGGAGGGATGTTCCCCGATGCCCCCTGATGGCTCTGCGAGGGGAAGGGGTGTCTCATTCCCCCCGCGATGGGCGATGGTGGGACGGTTCTGCAAATGGTGCATCGGGCTGGACCGGTTGGCGCTGGACGTGGTCCCTCACTCCACCCCTACTTACAATCATACCCTCCCATTCCCCCTTTTTTTTTTCTTTCTCTCTCTCTCTCTTTCCCCCCCCTTTCTTTTTCCCTCTCCTTCTTTTTCCTTCTTCTCTGAACCTCTACGTTTACACTAGATATCTCTCGCTTACCTTTCTACCATTCTGTCACATGATTGATTCTGGGTTGCCCTATGCGGCTCCTTCTGTAAATTCTCTCGGACGCTCACACCTGTTCAGTATAACAGAAGCTGGTATGTTCTGACATATTGACAAGTTTGAGACTCCTGTACGCAGATGTCACTACCTGGCTCGCATTATCATACATTTGTATTGTAATTTGGATGAACCACCATGTTTGACACTGTTACGCATTGCTTACTCATGTTTTTTCATGTATGATACTTTTTCTCAATAAAAATTTTGAATACAAAAAAAAAAAAAAAACTTTAATGTGTGGACCTCTGTTAAAGTCTTTACCTGCATGAATTGGAGTGCTCTCCTTCTGGATTGTTGTATTTTTTTGTCTTGAGAAGCACTCACCCGCTTAGCTTAGTAAAGGGTGTATCATGGCACCACATTCCTTATTTGTTTCCCTCCTATGCCTTTACTTAGAATGGATTAGTCCACTCTCCTGGTCTAACTCACATACTTAGTTTGGCCTAGTCCCATTTCCTGTGCAGCAAAGCTTCACTTCCTGCATTCTATCCATGGAGCCTTGCGAATAGCATCTTGTTTATACTGGGCAGATGCATTCTCTTTTACCTTTCTCCGATAAGAAAGTACACCAGTTTCCACCAGTGACACATCACAGTGTCCATTCAGAAAACCACAAAGAAAGCCACCGATTTTCAAAAACAAACATTACTGTGTGCCTGAAGTTTTCCAAATACCACTTTAACACTCCACAACACTACTGGGATGTTTTATGGATTGATCAAACCAGGTTGACATTGGGATGAACTCAAAATAGTATGTATGGTGTAAAAAGGGAACCACAGAACATCATGAAAACGCCATCTCAGTGGTTAGGTATGCTGGAAGGAGTATCATGAATTGCTGTTGCTTTTTCCTTTTGGGGTTGGACCATTTGTCATCATAGAGGGAAAAATTAGCTTTCAGGTTGATTAAGATATCCTACAGAATTATATCAGGATGGCTGTGCACCAGCTGATGCTTGTTTACTAGAAGTTGAGTGATGCAGCAAGGCAATGATCCTAAACATCGAGGTAAATCCAGTACAAAATTGCTTTAGAAAAAGAAAGTCCTTACTTTTGAGTGGTCCAGTTAGTGCTATGGAATGACCTCAAGAGAGCTGGTCACAGCACACATCCTATGATTATAGCTAAGCTGAAGCAGTTCTGTAAGGATCTTCAAGTCTTCAGCGTTCATTGGATGCTAAGAAAAAAAATGTGCTGTGGCCTCAATAATTTTTTTTTTAAAAAAATGTTCCAGACTCAAATCCATTTTAATATATTTTTATAGACTTCTACATAGGAAAAAATATAGATTATTCTGAATTGTGTGTTTTGTTGTTATTGCCTATTCCCCCTTATTTCTGTGCTAAATGATGGAGGTGAAGGGATAAAATTGGCAACCTGCCGAGGATTCTGATATGAGAGATTTATGGACTAGAGGTTTTAGGTGAGTCTCTTTCATATCACTTTTACACCTATTGTTCCTGTTCCTCCTCCTTGTTTGTCTCTATTTCAATGTCTCTTGTTTTCATTGTGCCTTTTCCTAATTAATCTCACATCCTTTCAATCTTCCATTTCGTATCCCCTTCCACTATGCCATTCTCAAAATTTCCCTCTATTCACCACTTTTCTCACTACACATTGTGTTATTGTTTCATCCCTCTTAATTGTGTTGATGTGAATTGGTGCCAACATAGTAAACTGCCCTCTGGGCCTATTTTAGGCCACAGGCCTGGAGCTGCATCTTCTATATACCCTGACCAGGGATCTTTTCCCAAACATATGTACCAGCATGTCAGCTGCTGATCAGTGGCTATGCTTCTTCATAGTGTTCTATGTATAAAGTAGGGATGAGCCGAACACCCCCCGAGTTCGGTTCGAGCCCGAACCCGAACTTCCCATTTGTTCGGGACCGAACCCGAACTCCCATGCAAGTCAATGGGGCGGAAAATTCGGTTTTTTAGAGTGCCCTCCAAGAGGGCATATATGCTACATATTTGCCATAAAAGGTGTATGGGGGTCCGGGTAGTGCCCTGGGGGACAGGAAACAAGGACAAAAAGTTTTAAAAAAAAGTTTTTAAAGGGACAGTGAGTTTTCCATGAAATAAGGGTTAAAAATAAAAACGAAAAATTCCTTCAAATATCGTGCCTAGGAGGTCCCCATAACCTGCCCGTGAAGTGGCGGATTTCTAGGATGTATAGAAACACTTAAAAACAAATAAATGACGTTTCATATGACGGTAAATACTTTTCCTTTAATCTATCCATAAACAACTGCTTGGGGCGGCAGCCTGTATGAAAAGACATTTTAGGACATGCAGAAAAAGTTTAGTGATTTTTTTGGCTAAATTATTGTGAAACTTATGCAGGCTTTGGATGAAAGTAACAATAGGTGCTTTAAAATTTGGCTTTTAGCGTCGGCAACAGTGCCGTCACACCGTAACCCCTCTGAGGATATGAATCTGATACAGGCGTCAATGGCAGTGCACCCAGATATTGTGCCTTTAATGCCAGGCCAGCAAGTATCATCATACAGTAACCCCTCTGTAGTATTGTGGAAGAGTGCAGGGGTGGACCATGCGGTCCTATATTAAAAAGATATGAATCTGGTAATGGGCGTCAGTGCACCCAGATATTGTGCCTTTAATGGCAGGCCATCAAGTATCATCATACAGTAACCCCTCTGTAGTATTGTGGAAGAGTGCAGGGTTGGACCCTGCTATTCAAAAAATTAAAATGATATAAATCTGGCACAGGCGTCAGTGCAGCCAAATATTGTGCCTTTCATGGCAGCAAGTGCCTTCACACGTAACCCTTTTGTGGTATTGTGGAAGAGTTCAGTGCTGGAGGTTTTGTGCATGCAGAAGACATACCCGATCTATTCTGTTACTTCGGCATCAGGGGATTGATAGCTGCGGATCCAGGACTGATTCATTTTTATAAATGTCAGCCGGTCTACAGTCGGTGGACAGACGCACTCTTTTGTCTGTGACAAAACCTCCAGCGGCACTGAACGTCCTTTCGGAAAGCACGCTATATGAAGGGCAACCTAGTAGCTGCATAGCATATTGGCTAAGTTCTGGCCAGTGATCCAATCTCAACACCCAGTAAGCCAGTGGATCATCTGCTGGAAAGGTATCCAGGTCTGCCCTTGCCCCTAGGTAGTCCTGCACCATATGGTGAAGACGCTGGCAATGGGTGCCTACATTTGACGTCCCTGGGCGTCGAGAACTAAAAAAATTTAAAAATGCATCAGTCAAGTGGCCCTGACCTTCACCGCTATTCCTCTGATCACCTGCAGCCTCAGAAGCACGTGTATCAGCAGTAGCACTTGGTAATCTAACAGTGCCTGGAAAGGTGTTACACAAGTTTCGCTTTAGAGCGTCCTCAAGTTTTGTCATCCTGTGCTCCCTCTGTGCGGGCAGGATGAGCTCTCCAACTTTCCCCTTGTATCGTGGATCAAGAAGGGTTGCCAACCACTAATGATACCTCTCCTTGATAGCACGAATCCTGGGGTCCTTTAGCAGGCTTTGCATCATTAGGGAGCCCATGCAGCGTAGGTTGGAGGTAGCAGTAGCTGCCGAGTCTTCCTGGTCAATGAGGATGACCGTATCGTGCACTTCCTCCTCCCAGCCACGCACAAGCCCTTCTGTTTCTGGGCACACAAAACCCTGCCTTGAGGAATCCCCACCTTCAATGCCCCCACTACTTAAATTGTCCTCCTCCTCCTCCTCCTCCTCCTGTCTGATCTGAGTAGGACCCGCTGGAATGCTGTCTGCGGAAAGACTGGGGCCTTGAGAGCTAGGGAAGGCCTCCTCTTCCTCCCGCTGCTCTGCCTCTAGAGCCACATCTATAATTCCCCGCAGAGTGTGCTCCAGCAGGAACACTAAAGGAATTGTGTCACTGATGCATGCACTGTCCCTGCTCACCATCCTCGTTGCCTCCTCAAATGGTGACAGTACAGTGCATGCATCCTTGATCATCAGCCACTGCGGGGGGGGGAACCAAGTTGACCTGAACCTGTCCTTGTGCCATACTCACACAGGTACTCGTTGATGGCCCTCTGCTGCTTGTGCAGACGCTGCAGCATTGCTAATGTGAATTCCACCTGGTGGGCATGTCACAGATCAGACGGTTTGTGGGAAGGTGGAATTCTCTTTGAATTTCTGCCAGGCGAACGCTTGCTGGGAATGACCGTCTGAAGTGGCTGCAGACTTTTCTGGCCTGGATGAGAAGCTCTGGCAGCCCTGGGTACTTGGTTAGGAAACGCTGTACCACCAGATTTAGGACGTGTGCTAGGCATGGTACATGCGTCAATTTACCCTTGCGTAGGGCGGAGAGAAGGTTGCTGCCATTATCGCAGACGATCATTCCCAGCTCAAGCTGGCGTGGTGTTAACCATCTCTGCACCTGCCCCTGCAGAGCTGACAAAATTTCTGTCCCCTAAACAAACCAGCTCAAGCACAGTATGGCATCTTTTTGCTTGAGCCATTGCGTAGACCCTGTCAGGCGTGGGTTTAACTGCCACTTCGCCAGAGATAGAGGAGGAGGAGGAAGAGGTGGTGGTGGTGGAGCAGACAGACCTCATACGAGCAGCTTTCTGGAGGCGTGGTGGATGAACAAGCTCCAGCACAGAGCCCCGTCTTGGATCCCTCCCAGCTGCAATCAGAGTTACCCAGTGTACCGTGAAGGAAATGTAACGACCCTGTCCATGCTTGCTGGATCACGTGTCTAAAGTGACATGCACCTTGCTGCTGACTGCCTTTCCCAATGACTGGATAACATTGTCTTCCACGTGCTGGTATAGTGCTGGAATGGCCTTGCGTGAAAAGTAATGGCATTTTGGAACCTGCCACAGTGGTACAGCGCATTCAGCAAATTCACGAAGGAGCAGAGTCCACCAGCTGGAAAGGCAGCAGCTGCAATGCGAGTAATTTGCTAAGCTGGCATTTAGACGCTGTGCTTGGGAATGGTTGGGACTATATTTTTTCTTTCGCTGCAGCAGCTGCGGCAACGTAATCTGACTGCGTAAATCTTCAGCTACTGGGATGTCACATTGTGAGGAAGGACCTGCTGGTACATCCATTACTGTAGCATCATCCCTGTCGGTGGAGGTTGTAGACAATTGCATGGCAGGACATACAGTGTGGGTAGAGACAGATGAGGAGGAGGAGGACCTACGCAAAGTTTTGCCCCAACGGGATGTGTGGCACTTGTTCATATGTCGCCTCAAGCACATGGTACCCAAGTGTCCGGTGTTTATCCCACGCTTCAGCCTCCTCTGACATAGATTACAAATAGCAACGCTGGGGTCTGATGCACAGTTCTTAAAGAACTCCCAGACAGCAGATTTCCTGCATGTGTTCTTTGAGACAACAGCGCTCTGCACCGGAGCAGCTCTGACATGTGATGCCTTGGACTGGCTAGTGCTACGGTTGGTCACAGAGGATGTTGTGCCTCGTGTTTGCTGTGCCTCCTCCTCCTCCTCCCCCTCCTCCTCACTTGATTCCTCAGTTCGATCTGGCACCCAGGTGGAGTCAGTGACCTCATCATCATCAATGTCATCTTCACCCCCTATCTCCTCGTCACTGGAGCCAACTTGGCAGTATGCTGCAGCTGCTGGGGCAACATGAGTGCCAGTTATTTGTGTGTCATCACTGGCACCCCTTCCTCTAGGTTGATTATACTCCCTTGCTCAACCTCAGAGATTGAATCAGAGCACTGTACTTGCTGCGCATCCTCAAGCAGCATGTCACTCTCATTGTAGTCAAACAATTCAGCTGACTCCTCCGTGTGTGATAGCGAGGCTACGGCAGGAGTAGCTGTGGACATGGAGGCTGCATTAGATGCTTTGGCAGCTGAGGTGGACTGTAAAGCACTAGAAGCCTGGCTGGCAGAGGACTCGGAGGATGAGGATGGCCTGGTAAGCCAATCCACCAAGTCCTCTGTATGTTGCTGCTGCTTAAGACGGCCAGCACCAGTTAGAAAGGACAAACGTGCCCCTGCAGAGGATGCACCACGTCCACCACGACCAGAGACACAGCCTCCCGACACAGGGGGTGCTTGCCTCTTATCTGTGGCTGGGAGCGTCTGCCTGTCCTTTTTGTTCTTTCAGACATGGTGAGTGATATATAGATTAATATATACAGAACTCTGATTCAACTCTGGTATAAAGATTTAAATAACTCTGGTATAACTCAGTGAGACACACTGATAGCTGGCAGCCAGTGACAAGAGACAGATCACCTTAATTCACAAATGTTTTAAATAAATTAGTGAGCCCCAAAATACAGCGTGGTACTTTTTGTATGACGAGCCACGGATCACCTTAATTCCCAAGTGTTTTAAAGAAATTAGTGAGCCCCAAAAAAAATTGCTGGCTGTGTGACGAGACACAGAAGATCACCTTAATTCCCAAGTGTTTTACAGAAATTAGTGAGCCCCAAAATACAGCGTGGTACTTTTTGTATGACGAGACACAGATCACCTTAATTCCCAAGTGTTTTAAAGAAATTAGTGAGCCCCAAAAAAAATTGCTGGCTGTGTGACGAGACACAGAAGATCACCTTAATTCACAAGTGTTTTAAAGAAATTAGTGAGCCCCAAAAAGATTTGCTGGCACAGTGACAAGACCCAGAAAATCACCTCAATTCACAAATGTTTTAAATAAAGTTGTAAACCCCAAAAAAACTTGCTGGCACAGTGACAAGACACATATCACCTAAATTCAATGATATTTGGTATAAATGAGACCCAAAAAGACTTGCTGGCACAGTGTGACAAGACCCAGAAAATCACCTCAATACACAAATGTTTTAAATAAAGTTGTAAACCCCAAAAAACTTGCTGGCACAGTAACAAGACACACATCACCTAAATTCCCTGATATATGGTCGATATGAGACCCCCCGACCCCCCCAGTAGCGTGGCAGACCGGCAGTAACAACACACACAACTATCTGCTTTGAAATCTCCTCTGAAATGTGTGCAGAATCGGTGCGTTGAAACCTTATATAGTGTGCTGCGGGACTTAGCTCTGTGAGCCCATGATTGGGCAAAATTTGCCCAATCAGGACTCTGAGCGGTGATTGGCATAGTGTTCAACCAGTCTTGCACCAGACCTGTGGTCAGGTGCAAGGCTGTAGCCAATTACGAGCTTCAGGCAGTGGGAAAATGCATTGTGGTCGAACATGCGGCGAACACCTGGAAAAGTTCGGGGTTTGCGATCCGCCTGAACAGACTAAGTTCGGGTCGAACCACGAACCGTCCGAACCCGAACAGCTCATCCCTAGTATACAGGTCTACAATAATCAGACACATACGTGTGGAGCTACAAAAGAGGTAATGGTTCCCTATTATGGAAAAAAATGTTCAGTTTATCCTCCTGCTTAAATTAACACATTCTTTCATCCTGTCACTATAATATATATACTTCTAAACACAAACGTACAAACATACAAAGCAGAAAAAAAGCAAGTTATCTCAACCGTTGGATTTGCACTGCAAAATGAAATCGATTCTAGCCAACAGGACTACATTACCTGAATTGACTGGGGCCTGGAAGGCTGTCAATCAGTTCCAAGGGAAAACCGTCTGGTGTTTTGATCAGCTTTTGTGTAGTGTTCTGGATAATACGAGACGTCTTGGGTTTTCATTAACACCACATTTTGGTTAATGCCAGAATAGATGAGAGAGAGACTGCAGGGAAAGCATGTGTTTTAGCCACCGCTGGGCTTTAACAGGGTCAGTGGGAACAGGAAGGGGTCATGAGGGGTTAATAATTAACCTATTCAGTTTTTCTCCCTCCATTTTTGAGCTTAGAATGTCTTTTTATGTTCATTGAGTGCAATTGTTTGGATTATATGTTCAATTTATTGATCAGGGCACCAAGCCTTATGTTGATCTTTTGGTTGTTGCATGCAGGCATGCCATGCTTATATGCCCATAAACATACTGTCACGGAACCCAGTGCTCAGAGACTGTGGACTGTACTAAAACCTCGCTCCTCTGCTATTCCCCTCATGTAAGCTATTTGTCTGTTTATGTTTTAATATTAAAAGTGGTGGTTTGTGACTCCCCCCATCAGCACATAATCCAAATGCCTTGAAGCCTGTGCCTCATGTTCACTGTGTTATCTGACACCAGGGGAAGCCTGGATTTGCAACCATGAGCTGGGTTTGAAACCCCAGCCAATCCCATTCAAGGATTGCACAACATTCATGTTAATGGGAACATCTGCAGAAAATTTAAACTGCGGAGCCCTGAAAACCCTTTTCTCCAGGAGGGTGCTCTTTTGGGGTTAGGGTCCCCCTCATGGGAGCTCCCGTTGGGGTGATTTTCAGGAGGGAGTTCCATTGGAAACCCACGTTGCTGAGCCTTTCTTGGCCCCAAGAGCTCAGGCAGCAGCGACCATGCGGCATCCCCTGGGAAACCACTGCTACACGCTGCCATCCTTGCCCCAGCCTCTGGATCTGGGCACTTTTTGGACTATGACACCATAGGGGCCCAAGCTATCATACGGTACCACCAGATTGCTGCTGCTCCCCTGAAATCACCCCAAAAAAGGACCCGTGCTCTGTATGACTGTAGTTACAGTTATTTGTAAGGCAAAACCAAGTTCTGTAGCGCTGTACAATGGGAGAGACAGAATAACCAATATACATACAAGTGAAACACATAGAACATTATCAGGGAGGACCCTGCTCAAGAGCTTACAATCTGAGAGGACCTGATGGAGAGCAGGCTGAATGGCGGTGCCGGGATGTCTGGGTGGGCTGGGATGTTAACTGTTCTTATCTGATTCTGTACCAAATAAAAGCAGGCCATGTGAAATAGCCAGGGAGAGTCTGCTTAACCCAATATGAACAGTGTGGTCTGCTTGGGAGAAATTAAGAACTGACATTGATTTCAGCACTGCTTGCTGAGGGGAGAATCAGGGTACTGGCGGAGGCGAACGAACCACAGGCAGTCGAGGGAAAATATAAGACCTCGGCGTTCGTGACACATACATAAAGCTGTAGCTGGAAATAACTCTGTTTTACTTGCCATATGTTTTCGATGTACCAACTGATGACAGCTTACTGGTCAGACCATGCCTTCTCTGATATTTTCTGTTTTCCCTTGTAAGACACCAGGGAAGCGATGCTCTATTTTCTTTTTATTCAGAATCAGATGTATGTGTTTTTACTGCTACACTGTTTTTACAACCTTACCTTTTATTATAATTTTAAATTAGATCCTGCATTTGAGCCCATACCAAATATGGTGTTTACAGAGTAGATAGCATAGAATTCTGACAACGTTACAGAATTATGAAATGGAACTCAAATTATGTCTGATATAAATTACTTATTTTTTATTTTATAAAATGTGTGTGTGTATGTCAGTATATATGCTACTGGAATATCTCCTCTCCTCACCGACTCCTAGTTTGAGGTCATATTAAGATGAATAGTCCCTTCGAGAAGGTATTTACCCTGGTTTTGCCTAAATCAATATTTAACTCACCAGTCATGTTTGCCTCAAGAAAAGTCATTAGTCGCTCATTATTTTCCCATCTGTCTCTGCACATTCGTTGCTATTGATCGCTCTGGTCCTTCTTGTGTTCCCTTTATCACTTTTGGCAGATTTTTTGAAAACACTGTTGCTAACTAACATAACTGGAAGGCATAATTTAGAACTGAGCTCAAGCAAGCAGGGTAGGTTTATGAAAAAATAAATAAGCGTAAAGGAAATTGTCCAATTAGTAGCGTTAAACATTATCCTTTTATCACAGTGAAAGGTTTCTTTTGGTAGAGCATGATTCTTAAATATTGAACTTACACCTCCCATGGGAAAACGGTTCAATGGTATGCAAAGCTAGAAATCTGAAATGTCTTCGGAGGTATGCTAGCTAGCAGAGATCCATCTCAAGAACGCACTGGTCCATTTCCAATTTTAGTATGTTTCATATTGTATTAGAGTCAAATTAGCCATTGAAATCCATGCCGATATCTGGATACTCTTAAATATATGTTAGGCTGGGGTCAGACCAGCGCACTTTTAACGTGCGTTCTGGCGCACATAATTACGGCCGCACTAGCAGCAAATGACGGGCAATGACGGCCAATATACGATGTACGACCGCACAAAAGTCCGGCCGTGCAACGCAAGTGGAATTTGAACGCATTTTTCTGAGAACGCAGAACCGCTAGTACTGACGTACTGAGTGTTTGCGTGATTAGGAGATGTCAGACGCTGCTAATGTCCAGCCTACATAACGTCCAGACGCAAAAAGAGTTTTATTGACGATCCGTACCAAATCACGCCCGAAAATGAGCGTCGTCTGACCGTTTTTGCGCATTCCGTGAAAAAATATGTCAATGCGTTCGGACGCACTTTTTCACGTTCGCGGGGAAAAATGCTTTCATCTGACCCTAGCCTTAATGCTACTTGCCATAAGTCAGACTTGTGATAAACCGGTTTCAGCACAACCCATACAATACCAAGTCTAAGACGATAATGTTAAGGGTTCCAAACATTCTTGATAAACAAATATGAATTTGTGTATATATTTTTTTTAAATTTATCAGATTAAATTTATTCTACATTTAAGTCAATTTAGGTGGCGAATTGGTTATCTCGATTATCCATTGTAATGCAAAGAAAAGCACTCATTAGCATATCACACGCAATTTTCACACCTTTTTAAAGCAAGATTAGTGTTCCTGCTGTGGAGAAAAGAAATCCATGGTGTTATCTGTCTCCAGGTACCCTGCAGGGAGATAAAACAAACTGCAAATAGGAGCTGCAAACCTCACTGTAACAAAAAGTTCAAGCATATTACTGTTGCAGTGCAACAACCAGGCAGAGGACAGAATACAGGGAGAGCTGTGGGGTTACTCACTGTTGTACAGGGATAAGATTCAGAGGCTTATAATGATTGAAAATCCCCTTGCAGTACATAAACAAAGTGTTACTGTAATTTCCCGACACAGGCATTATGCCACATAGAGGTATTATTTTTATATTGTCTTGGTAATTTTTGGAAGCTGCATTGCTAATAATATCATTATGATTGCTACAAATCCCCATAAGCAGGAGATCTGACCATTTTTATTATTTATCTTTACCACAGTTACAGTATTTGACACAAAGGCCATTTCTGCCCGTTTGCTGATTATGCGGATCCCATGTGAAATTGTCTAAGATAAGTGACACCATCTTTAGTTCAGAACCTTTCATTCTGTCGCTAGGTCTGTAAAGGATAAATGAATACATGAAAAATTCAATGACCAAATTTACATCATTTAAATTCTTTAACTAACTCAGTACAACAATCTCTCTGCAAATTTCTAATTTGACCCTATATTCAATTGTTAAATTTGCATCCGGTTTACATTTATAATGCAGTCAGGATGTGAGGAGCTGCCCCCTTTCCCTCCCTCCCAGCTCCTCCGATCTGGTAAAAATGCTCGGTGAGGTGGAGGAGTTTCGTCCACCCCACCCAACATCACTAGCAGCTGGGATTTTGGAATTTCCTGGCTGCCAGTCACCAGATCGGTCACCATTTATGTCGGCACGCAGAGAGCAGCCTCAGCCTAATTATATTTAACGGCAAAAAATGGAAACCCTACTTTTTAATAGAGTGTTCCTTTAAGTGTGTAGGTGGCTGCGCAATCAAAAACGCCATTTTTCCTGCATGGACAAGTCCCTCTTACCCTGTATCAGATACTGTACTTTAAAAGCCCCCTCCTCGCTCCCCCCAAAAAAGAAGAGATACATAAAAAGGTAGCGCCAACTTGACACAATATTATTCTTTCTCTTGGTCAAATCATGCTACTCTTGCATGTGTCTGATACACTGCACACAGACTCACAGGGTTATTCAGAGAGCACCGAAATTTCACCAACGTTTTGGTGCCCTTTCGTTCCCTGCACTGTGCGGCAATTCGCCGATTCTAGTTCGCCGACCCTGGGGTGTATTCGAGTACAACCGCAGGGTCCCCGGAGTGCAGGGAAAACCCGCTGCAAACCCAGCGAACACTCACCGAAAACCCACAGAAACTGCCACAAAAACCACGCCAAACACGGCAGGAAAAGCCGATGAGCCGCTGATCACAGCACAGAGCAGCCGCTGGAAAAATCCGACACCCTGACGAACCTGGTTAAAAACCAAAAACAAAAAAAAAAGTATGCTTGAAAGTTTCAAAATTGAAACGCTGTTTGCAAAAAAACTACTGAACGAAAATATCTGGAATTTACATGTAAGCTCCAATGAATGATAATAAAAAGGTCTGTTCTATAAAAAAATTAAAACACTAAAGAAAAAGACGTAAAAATTTTTTGCTGAAAAAGTCCTGAAAAATGCCTAATAGATCCAAAAAAAATCTATAGACGTTTTACTGCAGAACAAATTAATAAACGGTTTGTTAGTTATTGCATTAAAACGGGAACATTTTTAACATTGAAGCCTATGAGATTCACCTGAATAAACTTGATTAATGAGACCACCGAACAGCAGGGCATTACGGCAACTTTTCACTGCTGTTCGGTGTTCTCTGAATAGATGAACCATTGCTTCTCTATGGGGGATTTCGCTTCCTTCAAACAGGCACAGTACGTGTAGGCAATTCGCCAAAATTTGGCGAACTGCCTGCTCTCAGAATAGCCGAATTGCTAGGAAATGGCACCATACGCTGATTTTCAGTGTCCGGTTACATTTCGGTGACATTTCAGACCTCTCTGAATAACCCCTTCAGTGTCAAATCAAATCAAATCAAATCAAATCAAATCAAAATAAGCTTTATTAGCAGGACCAAATACATTTTAGCATTGCCAAAGCATATGGGGAGGAGGGGGTAGTGGGACATATATATGGGGGGGAATGGGCAAGTCCATGGACATTATCAGGGGTAAGGGATAATGTGAAGGGGGATGGGGGCGAGTCCGTGTTGGGGATTTATAAGTCCGGGATCTCTCATGTTCCTCTCAGTCTGTGACATTCTGTGACGTATTGTCCAGATACTTTCACCGCCGGCTCCTCTTCTCCCAGTATGATGTGGAGTTTCTTCGTCTCTTCTATAGAGGTGAAGTCCGGGATGAGAGCGGAAAGTCTCTGGAAGTGAGTTTCCCTCAGTGCTGAGTACTTGGGGCACTGTAGGAGGAAGTGGACCTCATCTTCCAGGGCCTCCTGGTCACAATGCTGGCACAGTCTATTCTCCCTGGACTTGTAGGTCTGTCTATGCCGCCCTGATTCAATTTCCAGGCTGTGGGCGCTCAGTCTGTACCAGCTCAGGATCTGTCTGTCCTTGGGGTCTTGTAGTACCTCCAGGTATGGGGCCAGTTTGTATTCCCTCTGTAAGGATTGGTAAATGGTGAGTTTCTTGGAGTTTGCTATATCATGTCTCCATTCTCTGATATAGTTTTCCCTGGAATCGTTAATTAGGGCCTTTATTTGATATTTTGTCAGGTTGCCTTCATGGGGGTTTTGGATGATCAGGGTGGATATGAGTTGTTGCAGCCCACATGGTTTTGGATGGTCCTTGTTGGCCAGTAGGGCTTTATGGTGGTATGAGTTGAGGCTGCTGATGTTTAGATGGTCCCAGTATGATAGCGCCCTCTTCTGTATTGCAAGAAGTAAGGGGAGTCTGCCCAGCTCGGCCCGGCAAGCATTGTTAGAGGTGCTCCGATGGACTTGGAGGAGGTGCTTGCAGAATTCCAGATGGAATATTTCTGTTGGGCTGGTGTCCCATTTGGGTTGGTCAGGGTAGGTGATGGGGCCCCATACTTCACTGCCATAAAGGAGGATTGGAGTGATGACACTATCAAAGATTTTAAGCCAGACTCTTACAGGCGGTTTTAGTTTGTAGAGGTTTCTCCTGATGGCATAGTGTCTGTTTTGGTCTCTGAGCACAGTTATAGGATTTGCAGTACAACAGCTGCTTAGTTCGATCCCTGCATCTTTTGGGACGTGTTCTGGAGCCTATATGCAAACAATTTTTTTGCAATAAACAATATTTGTTTACATTCCTGTAGGATATCTTTAGATAGTATTAACCCGATCTCAAGCACCAAAGGTGCTTTTGAAAATCAAGTTAACGTGATTGTGTTAATAAACTGGTTAAGGCCTATGAGAATATTAGACATGGTTCACTGTTGTCTTGCAAGAATGAGAGTCTAATCCAGGGATTATCATCCTTTTCATTTTTCAGCACGTTAGCAAAAATAATGTGAAAGCAAACAGCATTTTAACAATACAATTTCTCTTTTTTGAGAAAGTATTTTACCAGGACGGATACATTGAGATTTCTCTCGTTTTCAAATATGTCCTGGGTGGCGAGTATGTACCGTTAGGTGTCTTGCCCAAGGACACTTACTGGAGAGGTGCTCTTGTTGGGTTTCGAACCTGTGTCTCCACAGTCTCTCTCCACAGTTATAGAGCAGTGATGTTACCTCTACTCCACTCAGCTGGTGGGTTTAATTTTGATGTTGAGATTGTGTTTAAAGTTCTTTTTAATAATATGTCTCAGGTTTTTGCCATTTCGCTATTACACACATTTTGTCATTGTCCTGATACTCACTCACCACCTTCTGCCATTGCACAGCAAATTCCCGCAGCACACCAGAGGACCATTCGCAGCACAGCTGTATTCCAAGCCAGATGTCTGATAAATGAACTAATTGACAAGTACTGATCACCTGGTAACTGAAGTCTAAATTGCTTAGCTAATTCAGATCAGAATTTTTTGAATAATTTAGATTAATAGTGTGTCCATAAGTATGTCTTTCTCAAATTTCATTACTATACACTCCACGGGACAGGGCAAAATATGACATGTGCTAGATAAAACATCATCCAGCCAGATTATATCCTACTATATTTCAGCATACAGATAAATGCTTTACATCAAGTTCTACATGTTTCAGATTATTTTCAAGATTGAAAGTGTATTGCATAGCACCCACAATCATAGTATCTCTCCAAAACACCACAAACAGGTTGTTTGGAAATAATGGAATTCTGGGGACTCCTTACCATCAGGGTTAATCAAAGAATCGAAAAGTCACCGCACGTTTGGTGACTTTTCGTTCTCTTCAATTCGGGGTGATTAGGCAATCCCATTTCGGTGACCCTGCAGTGTATTCAGCAAGCACCACAGGGCCGCCGTAGCGCAGGGAAAAGCCGCCGCAAACCCGATGAAAACTCACCGCAAAACCCAGGCGAATGCACACCGAAACCGGCAAAAACATCTGTATTAACCCCGCCGAACACGCTGGAGAAACCTGAGCAGGAGCTGATCAGAGCGCAGAGCAGCCGCCGGAAAAAGCCGACACCGCAGACGAATGGAGTGAAAAAAAAAAAACAGTACGCTTGAATGCTTGAAAAGTGAAACCCTGTTTGCAAAGAAACTACAGAACGAAAATGTCTGAAATTTACATATAAGATCCAATGAATGATAATAAAAAGGGCTGTTACAGAAAAAAAAGGTTTAAGAATAAATAAATAAATATCGGAATTTTGTTTTTCCAAAAAATTCCTGAAAAATGCTTAAAAGAATCTATAAATAACGAGACTTTTTACTGCAGAATATTATAATAAACGGTTTATTAGATATGGCATTAAAACGGGAATATTTTTAACATTGAAGCCTATGGGATTGGCCTGAATAAACCTGTCGAATAAAGCAACCGAATGGCAGGGCATTTCGGCAACTTTTCACTGCTGGGGTTTGTTCTCTGAATAGATGAAGCATTGCTTCTCTATGGGGATTCACTGCCCTCGAACAGACACCGTATGTGCAGGCAATTCGCCAATATTTGGTGAACTGCCTGCTCTCTGGACAGCCGAATGGGCAGGAAAGGTAACCGAACACTGAATTTCAGCGTTCGGTTACCTTTCGCCAGCAATTCGGTTCTCTTTGAATAACCCTGCATGTGTTTCATTTGGAAGCAATCTCTAATCCAATGGTATTCTGAAAGTCATCAGGAGCCCAAGAATATATTTATTTATAGAGAGCTGTGCTGAGGGTTTAGACCAGTGTTTCCAACCTGTCCTCGGGACCCTCAACCAGGCCAGGTTTTAAGGATCCCCTTGGGGAAATGCAGACTGAATCCTGCAATCCCTGAGCAGCAAATCATATCACCCGTGCTGCGCTTCATATATCTGGCAAACCTGGCGAGGCGGAGGGTCCTGAGGACAGGTTTGGGAAACACTGCTTTAGACAATATAAAACAATCTTGACATTACACATTGAATATCTGTTATATATGTTCTGCAATTGGAAGAAAAAAATAACTGAATAGGGGATTTCCTCAAATGGAGTTGAAGTCTGTTAAAAGACCAAGCTTATAGTTACTGTGCTATGAGACCGCCACATTCTATTTATTACCAAAATAAATAAATAGAACAGATTCATCCTTAAGCAGTCACCATGGAACATCAAAACACAAGGCTTAGAACATACACCTCCCATACACACACCTTTATTTTCAGTTCTACCATACAAATATACTGTGCTCCATGGCTACAGCTTGTATACCAAGCATCAATAAATGAAACTCTTGTATCTCAGTAAATCCTACCATGTTACCGCATGAAGAGGGATGAATTAAAATGTTATTTTGCAGTAACTTAAGTTCCATAGTGTGCAGTCCTTATACAGGCCTGAATAAAAACATGTGTGTTGCCCTAACAAACACCTCAAAATGCATTTTGTGCATCTAACATTTATCATATAGTAATAAACGTATAAGAACTCCATTAGCCTTTCCGTGCTGAGCCATTTCACTGTTTTTCTCATCACATTTAAAAGGAATCTGAAGTCAATTTCAAGGAAATTTTGGTGCTCTTTCGTTCGGAGCACGTCTGTGCGATTCGGTGATTCCAGTTCACTGACCCTGCGGTGAATTCGCTATTCACCGCAGGGTCCCCAAAGTGCGTCGAACATGGAGCCGCCGAAGACCGCCGCAGCCGACCTCCGAGCAGCTCGACGAACGCTGCTGAACTGACCGCCAAACTGCAAAAAAAAAACTAACGCTGCTATTTTTAATTTATTTTTAATTTATTACAATAATAAAGAAGATCCTATAAAAAATAAAAATTACTGTAACAGCATAAAAAAACACCTTTAAAAAAAATGGAAATCAAATATTTCACCGGAAAAATACAGAAAGTACCCAAAAAAATAAAATCGGAAATCAATAAAAATTTTGCTGAAACTGAAAAGAATAAACAGTTTAATTAAAAACGATAATATTTTTTTTTACATTGAATCCAATGGGATTGGCCAGTTTAACCCCATCGAAATGAACCAACGAATTTCGGTTCAGTTCGGCGTTCTCTGAATAGAGTAACCATTACTTTTCTATGGCACAAGTCACTGCGGCCGAAGGTTGCAAAATGAAGTGAATTGCACTTTATTTCACAGTCAAGTCACCTGTATTTGGTGAATTGACAGCTCTCTGAATAGCCGAACTGCCGTAAGATTGCACCGAACGGGTAAATTCACCATTCAGTGGCAAGTTTGCCATTTATTGCATAACAACTTATGTGTATATGGTAAGAGTGCTCAGAATGCGCACAATTTTTTTTAAAAAAAAGTGTAACTTTACATTTGGATTTCAATAACCTTCAATGTAGAATTTATTTTTCACATTTTATCATCCAAATCTATGTGGTTATATATTTTGTGCAGTTCTCTATTTAAAAAAAACAAAAGAAAGCGAGGACCTTTCACTGCATTTTTCAAACGAAATACGCACGTTTAATAAATAAAATTTTCGTCTGTATTTTGGTGCATTGTTATTCATAATCACTATTCACAAAGCACAGAACTTGTTCCCAGTGTGGGAAATGGGATGGGTTAGCTACTGCAGTGGCATTCTTTGCTGTGCTAGTATAAAACAGACAAAGCCACTGCTTTGGAAAGAAAAGAAAACCGAAACAAAAATATATTTTTATATAATGTTTTTATTTTTACACATAATATGGCCATGTTTGGTAATATTAAATACTTACTTACACATTTGATGACTGCTAAAAAGCTGTGGTGTAGCTGTTTCATCAATAATTACATTCCTGGAATACTGCCTACTACCTGATTGATGGCTGCCTGGTGAAAATTTTAAGCGCAAATAAGCATGTCGGGAAATGAGAACATTGGGCTTTTATGAAAATTGCCCCATCTGCAGCTATTTTGGGAAAGCTTAGTTTGCTCCCAAAAGGAATTTGTTATGTCACACATTCACTTCATATTGGGACAGGGCAGGAATGCTGCACTCAAGAGAGGCAAACACATCATCTTCTCTTTGAGGCCGTATAAAAAACCAGCAGAAACAAAACAAAATATTCCTTTTAGACTTCTTCTACTTTTAATATTAATGTGAGATAAAAATGTATAAATCCTTGGACATTGACAATTGTTTATCAGCTCAGGAATCTGAAATATAAATGCAGCAGTGCATAATATTTTAAATCACTGGAAAAATTAACTGCAGTTGTGGACTCCGGAGCGGGTCCATGGAGTGAATTAGGCACCTGACGTTATACAGATTATACTGTCCTAGCAGGGATTGGAGTTTTTTTAAGTGAGGCACCAGAAGGTGGGTGCAGATTGGAGGCCGAACGGTCCCTAATTGGGTCTCTGCCGACATTTAGGTCCCCACATAATCAGGTCCCCCTAAAGTACATCCGAAACCATACAAAGTTGTTGGGCCAAGAACTGCGTTTGAGAACTATTGGATACACAGACACCGGCGTATAAACCCTCCTATTAAACGTGCAGACTAGGATGACATATCTGCCTCTCAGGTCCTTAATGATCTGGTGTGCCTGGAAGGCTACCCTGTTGTGGACCAGAATCGTAATGCTTCTAGATTTAGCTCTATAGGTACAGTGAAATTGTGTATTGTATAGGGGAACAGAGTTTAGGATGGTCTAACCGCCCAAATGACTCTCTTGGAGACACACAATATCCACATTATAGCTGCAGAGATCTTTATATAGGGAGAGACGTTTAACAGGCAAATTTAAGCTTTTCACAATAAAGGTAAGTATCTTCATACAGACACTGGATTGTGCTTCGAGAAGGATCGCCATTCACCAATGGGGCCCTTAACCCGCACGATTCCTATGGCGTCCGATGTGGCGAGGCAGTATTATTCCCTACCGTCTTATGTACCCTGAAGCAAAGGGGGGTAGGAAGGAACACAGAAACCAAATCAACCATTGTTGAGAAACAACAGAACTATGTACAAAATATAACCTTGAACTCTCCAGCAGGAGTTCCCCTAAAGGGAAAACCTGATCTCTTCCGTAGAAGAGGGAGAAAGGGGGAACGCAGTCTCCACCAAACATCGTAAACATTTGAAATTGAAACAATGGTAGCAACATAACCAATCGATTAAACAAAGTCCCAGCAGTGTATGTCCCTTAGTGTCAATAGCATTAGACTCCACAAATAGAAAAACAAGCTGTTTTCGGAGTGTGTCTCAACAAAATAGTACGTAATCCTGCAGGATAACTCAAAGAGCATGTCACTCCAAAACCAGCAGCTTGGATGGTCCACGCTTCCCAGAAGTATACACGAAGACACGCAGTCCACAGGATTCCAGGATCTTGCGACCGTCCTCCAGCTACGAAAGCACCATGGTTGTACTGTCGCAGTGGACAATTATCTTAGTGGGATAAACCCACCGGTATGCCAATCCAGCTGTGCGGAGCAGCGTAGTAATGAGACGATATTGTCGTCACTGTTGTAGGGTGGTCTTCGAAAGATCAGAAAAAATAGCCAGATGATTGTATTCCTGGCCAAGGGCCTCTGGCTTGTGCAGTGTTCTCAGAATATCCTCTTGCGGTTTGAAGTAGTGGAGCCTCTGTATAACATCTCGGGGCACCTTTTGCAGGTCTGTCGTTAGCTTGGGCACATGATGGACGTGATCCATGAGCAGAGATTGCAGTGCAGCATCAGGCAGCAGGTAGGAAAAAAACTCTGAGGCATATGCCATCAAGTTCTGAGGATGAACCATCTCCGCAGTACCTCTAAACGTCAGGTTGTGGCGGCAGGATCTGTCTTCCAGATCTGCCAGTTTATTCGAGTATTGTAGCAGCTGGTCCCACTGTCGAGGTCATACTATTATGGGCATCTGCCATTTATTTATTTATAAAGTATTTTACCAGGAAGGATACATTGAGATTTCTCTCGTTTTCAAGTATGTCCTGGGTTCAAGAACATTGAAATGTTACAGTCGTTACAGAAATACAAAGTAATAAATGCAAGATATTAAAAAAAAACAACACAAATATACATATTAACAGAAAATAAATATGTAGGAAATAGTCATTATGTTACATGTTTACAGGTACATTCTGTATTGAGGTCTGTTAATAGAGAGCTCTTGAGTGACTTAAGACTGGGGGAAGATTTGATGGCGTCTCAGAGGTTATTCCATAACATTTCTGACATCTTACCCTCCAATTGGACGTTCTCTCACCAATCTCTCGAATGTCCTTATAGATGTCTGCCAACACTGTATCGAGGCGGGTTGTCAATGTAGTCAAGAGGTCCTTAAACATATTTTCCATCCCAGCAGAGAAGGCAGGCAAATCCACGCTGGAGCCAGCGGATGGTGTTCCCGGAAGAGTGCAGAGGGGAGCCGTCGCCATTTTGAGGATCCGCACCACCCCAGCGCTTGCTGTTCTGGGGAGTGAAGAATTCCTGCTTTTTGGGCGCTTTTTTGTGCTTACTGGTAGCCATACTGTATATAATTGCCTCCCAGCAGAATAGGCAATTGGGCAATTGTAGGAGACAATAGTGGTGAGATACTTTTTTTTGTCGCCGAGTGCAGCCGGCGCTGCTCTAACACGCGTCCGCCAAATTCAGCCGCTAGCCACGCCCCTTGGTTTTCTACTTTTTAATATGTATCTGCTAACTCTCTACTTGATCCCCATAATCCAGCTTTCACTCTCAGCACTCCACTGAGACAGCTCTGACCAAGGTGACTAATGATTTAGTTGCTGCTAAAACCAAAGGTCACTTCTTCCTGCTTATTCTTCTTGAGTTTTTCGGCTGCATTTGCCATTGTTGACCACCCTGCCCTGCTCCTAAAGCTGCATCAACTTGACCTCAGTGGCACCGCTCTCTCCTGGTTCTCTTACTATCTCTCTCTTCACTCCTTCAGTGTCTGCTTCGCTGGTGCCTCTTCACCCCAAGTTCCTCTTTCAGTTGGGGTACCTCAAGGCTCTGTTCTGGGTCCCCTACTCGTCTCGAGCAATACTACCTCATTTCTTCCTATGGACTCCGATATCCTCTCTATGCCGATAAGACCAAAATCTACCTTTCGTCCCCCAATCTCTCTCCACCTGTTTTGGACCGTGTTACAGCCTGCCTGTTGACGGCCTCTGACTGGATAACCTCCCGTTTCCTAAAGCTTAACCTCTCAAAAACTGAACTTCTTGTCTTCCCTCCCTCCAAAACCAACATTCCTGCACCTTTTTCCCTTCAGGTGAATGGTGTCATTATTACTTCTACCTCTGGCTCATTACCTTGGTGTCCTCTTCGACTCTGATCTCTCCTTCACTCCTCACATTCAGTCACCAACCAAATCTTGCTACTTCCGCCTAAAAAACATTGCACGCATCCATCCCTGTCTTAATCAGGACCCTGCTAAATTGCTCATCCAAGCTCGTATTATCTCCCGCCTTGACTACTGTAACCTCCTTCTCTCTAGCCTTAAGAGGTCCCAGATTGTCCCCCTGCAGTCTGTTATGAATGCCTGTGCTAGGCTCATCCACCTCCTGCATCTCTCGCACCTCGCCCCTTTGTCAATCTCTACACTGGCTTCATGTTTCCTTTAGAATCTAATTCAAAATACAGGTGCTCATATACAAATCTCTCCATAACCGCGCAACCTGTCTACATCTTGTCCCTTATTTGCAAATACATCCCGCCCCAACCACTTCTGTCTGCCAATGATCTGATGCTATCAATTCCACGTACCCGAACCCTCAAATCCCACCTTCAAGACTTCTCCCGAGCTGCCCCCTTTCTATGGAACTCCCTCCCACGCAACACTAGACTCTCCATGTCTCTCCAGTCCTTCAAGAAGTCTCTGAAAACACATTGCTTTAGACAAGCCAATCGGCTCACTCCATGATTCCCCAATTGTGCATTTCTCGCACCACCTTCCCACCCAGCCCACATGCACCCCACTACTTCATGCACCCTATTTAACCTCACCTAGTGTGTCACCCCTCTCCTCTTAGATTGTAAGCTCTGAAGCAGGGTCCTCTCTCATACTGTTCTTTGTGTTTAACTTGTATGTATTTTTGTTATTCTGTCTCACCCATTGTACAGCGCTACGAAGCTTGCTAGCACTTTATAAATACCTGTAACTAACTGCTAAAATGTATTATGTGGTTTCAATCTCTCTAAATTTGAAATCAAATAATGCTATCACGCCCAGCTTGCAAAACCCCATTGAAATTAAGAATTATATAAACACAAACAAACTTCACATTCATTTACCTGTCAATACAAAAAAAAGAAAGTTTGTTCATCAGCTGTTAGGAAGAGAGATAAGACTTATTGTACTTTATCTGATATAATCAGTATTATTTACTTCATATGTATCACCCTGCATGAACTTTTACATATTGAACAATACAGTTTACACATTGTGCAAGTATAGACATGCAGAAATGATAAAAAAAATAGTTGGCGTCTATAGTATTGGCCATAGTAGCCTTTTATTGGCCTAGAAAAGCAGATTGTGAAGCTGAAAAGACAACTCTGCTATTTTCAAGCTTACGGTTTCAGTTCCTTTGTCAATTTTACATTAAAATAATATAATAAAACATTTTCTATTTAAGAAACAAAACATACAACTTAAAAGACTGAAAACGCAGCAAAAATATTTGCTTTTTAAGAACCGTTCTGTTTGCCAATAAGCTATAATAGATTACTGTATTTAGTAATCTCTGAACCTTGACACATTTAATTCTAAATGAATCAACTGACCTTCCAGGTAAATGTCAGGGAGTAAAATGTGTATATTTGATTCAATGCCTAGCTGTGTTTTTAAAGACCTTGTCGTTGTTTCCTCTTTAATTATTTATAAGCTACCTAAGAAGCACAGCCAACATCAATATGTAAATTGCATGAGATTCTTTATCTTGCTGTAAGATGAAGATCAGAAGTTCACTGCAAGTCCCCTGACATGTTCAGAAATCACTTTTACAGAGTAAAAAATGGATCAATTTAATTAGTCCGCTTTCTGAGCATCTTGGGAGTGAGTCCCATGTGTTCACCTGACAGTGCAGAAAAAAAGTCTTTCCAGTGCTGTTTTGTTGGAGGATTTCTCATGCCTGGACAACAAAACAAAAACAGCAGAGGATCATCCAAGGGTCTTTTGGGACAGTGTTTCACCATTAATTGATGCAGCTATAAATCACTTATCAGTAGTAAAGGTCATTGAGTCTTCTTGAGATAAAGGTTAACTTGTAAATTTCAATGTTAAAATTGTTAAGCATCCACAATAAGAGATAACTGGATTTACAAAACACTATGTTGTCGTTGTTTCTTTAGTACGTACAGTCTTTCTTCTCTTTTCCTCTGATTGATGGCTATACGGATGGCTATATGGAGAATCGGAGAATCTTTTGAAAGCAATTGACCTTTTCAAGACCTTTATGAGACATTTTAGAAAATGTCTCCATCTGAAACCACTTTAGTCATGCTCAGTTTGCTTCTAGAATGGACATGTGACATCACCTACCCAGTTTACACTGGTCTGGTGATAACTTAAAAAGTGATAGGCATGGAGTCACAGTCCAGTTCCTCCACATTTTTAAATGTCATCAGGCACCACAGACAAAATTGTGCCAGTTTAGTTTATATTTATTTTCCTTTGATGCATCTTGTGCAAAAATGACCACCTTCTTTGACTTTCTCTCTGCTTTCCTGCTGAGTTTCTAATCTTTAGTCCCATTGGCCAACTGTCCAATTTATGGCTACTCTCAATCTTTTCTGTTGTCATATCCAGTTTGTAACTTCATCTTGTGTCTCTTTATCCTATTTGAATCTCTCCTGAGGTGATTCCTCCGGTTTCCTGAATCTGTGGAGTAATAACGTTACACACCAGTGTGAGTTTCATTGCTGTGGAGCTCTGTGATACGTTCATACACAACACACATTACTGTATCCCAGAGCTCCACAGCAATAAAACTCACAATAATGTGTGGTGTGTAGCCTGAGGGGTTAAACTCTGTGCTGGGATGCAGTGGTCAGGGGGTCTACCGCCTGAAAGGGGGGGGTACAGCCCCGCTATGCAGGTGCAGGCTCTTGGCTTGTGTCCCTGGTGTCGTGCGGCATGCTGGGAGGCTGCGGGGGCCCTGGCTGACAATGTGCTTCAGGCCAGCGAGGCGGTTCTTACCTGTATCCCGCCGAGCAGCAGGTCTAGGGCGACCCGGGCTTCCCATGTTGTTGATTCCACCTGGATACCGGATTCCGAAGGCTCCGGATATATACGGGTAGCACGGGCAAGCAGGCTCCAGATATTTCTACTGACACCCCGGCGCAGTGCCTGCCAACTGCGCCCTGCTATCAGGTGTGGGAGATCGACGGCGAGAGTCAGTGGCCAGATTAAGGAGCGTGTGGGCGGGCCGGAAAACAATCTACAGCAGAGCTGCTCTGCTGCAGAATGAGATCCGGCACGCCCACATGCACCTTAATCTGGCGCTCGCTCTCCCACTTCTGGCCGGCTGCATTTGTGTGGGTGGGATCGGCGGCCACTGCGCCGGCAACTAATAGATGCCGATGCAGCGGCGCTGCTGATAAAAAAATAAAAACAATAGTGCGGTGGCAAACATTTGCCACCCTAGAAAATGCGCAAAAATATGCCACTTGGAGTGGTTGCTCCAAACAGCTCCATTGTCAGGCCGGCCCTGGTGAGGGGGCGGGAAAAAAATATTCTGCCCCGGGCGTCCATAAGTCTGGTTACGCCACTGGACTTTATACAGCATGTTCATCAAAAAGGGATGCACAGCTCCCCAGTGTGTTTAAACATTGATCCTGCAGCAGGAAGGGGATCACGACTCACCTGCAGTGTATCCCTTCCTCTCAGACATCAGTTTCTTCTGGGTTCCGAAATTCTGAATGACCAGGGTCCCTGAGTCTGCATTATTGTTTTTAATACCCATATTATTTTATAGAAATCACTACCTAAATGGTAGAGCGTAACTTAATTATAACAAATGATAAACAATTTTAATGAAGAAGGGTGATAAGAGACAGAAGGGATTACCCCTAAATATTCCAGTAACAACAGTTACTCTGATAGAAAATCAGAGTACTAATGTCTCCCAGAGACCAATAATTAATAATTAACTTTTATTGAATAGAGTTAAAATCGGCAAACAATTATACATAAATAAACAGTGCTCACAAAAACATAAATTAAAAACAAGAGACAATTCTGCTGAGAGGGTGATAATATATAGTAGCAAAAGCTGTAATCAATTATCAATACAATAGGTAGCCTTCGAGGGTTACCTCAAGGTATTGTAGCAAATGAAATGGTAACCAGTTAGATGATAAGCCACTGCATTGAAATCAACAAAAAGGTCAAGAGGGGCTCTTGTTGAGCATAAATTAGCTCAAATAAATCAGGATATGGATGCGTTTCAATAATTGTCCAAATTCCTAATGTCATTAAGAACCACCATCGGGGCATGCATAGATATCCACAAAAGGAACAAGGAGCTCCAATCAACAAGGCACACCTTTAAACCAGCAGAAAAATCTACGAAGAGAAGCTCTTGTTTAGAGATGAGTAGGCTCAAATAGCCCAATGTGAAAGCATTTCATTTAATTACCCAAATACATAGTCTCAATGGAAACCTTTAACAACGTATACATGCATGTAGGGATATAGAAAATGCAGATCACCGAAAGAGAACAAGAAGCTCCGATCTAAAGAGGCGCACCCGACGCGCGTTTCGCCTAAAATGGCTCGTCAGGAGTGCTTACGGACTGAAAATAGGTGGGGGATTTTAAATTTTCAGTGTTCCATCCCCGCCTGTAAATCTAGCCAATGGGAAAGGTAATGGCAAATGCTCCAATCAGAAGACTGTCATGAAGATTGGCACCAAGAGGATCCAATAGTAATTCAGTTTAGATCCGTTCACTGAGGGAATCAATGAACCAGGAGTATCTCGCTAAAGATTTTTTGGTGAAATATATTGAGAGGATCCTGATGTAAACATGAAAGCATCACTGAAACCCATTAAACATAAAATGAAGTGCATACAAATAAATTGAATAATTCTCTATCAGGTATAACATGAGTAACCAAAATGCCGCCGGAGAGAATAGTGTATGTATATAGGAGCCGTAACGAAAAGGCAATAATACTATATGTAATTAGTAACGGGTTACAGCACTGGATCCGCATGTATAAGGTGGTGATTATCTAAATGAATAGATATCATCCAAAATAGATACTAAGCTCAAAGATGATAAAGTTGCAGAAAAAAAGCGGACAAAGTGAGATGAAGAATGAAAACGTTGTTGTCAATGAAAAATGACAAGGAGGGACTGTATAATGAAGTGTATAGATGGATGAGTGCAGTGAAGGAATAATGATAATACCATATATAAAATAATGCCATAACTGCTCGGCAATACATACGTGTACAGCAATAAAAATAATGATATAAAGTCAGTTACATAGAGTCAATAAAGCCATAACTGAATAAATAGGTAAATATGAAAAATGGCATGATGGTAGAAGTATACTATATTGATGTTCTGTGCCAAGTGACAATTGGGTATACACCAAAACGAAGAATAATGACCAGGAACGCCATCACTATTAATTAGTGTATAAGGTGGTGATCAATTAAGTGAAAGCCTATACATCAATAATGAAATGGTCAAATAGTAAAAGTAAAATTAATGTTGAAATAAACAGTAATTGAGAGGAAAACCAATACAGTAAAAGGAGCCAATAACTCGAGATGAAAAAGAAAAAATGAATTAAAAAAAAAAAAAAAAAAAAAAAAAAAAAAAAAAAAAAAAAATCATTATAGAGCTATTTAATGCCGTTTGGAATAGGATGCAATAGTAAATGACAGTGATGGAAATATAAACAATAATATAATGTAATGCAGTTGACAGTCCAAAAGATAATAAATACAAAAATCCCAAAAGTAGAATGAAGACTAATTAAAATGTTAATGAACAGAAGAATGATGTTGTCAGTACATATGATAAAGACATGATTTGCATACTCATTTAACTAGAAATGGCAGAAAGGTAATGTACAAGTGTATACATAAAGATATTAACTTAATACAATAAGACTGTAAGGGCAACAAAAAACAAAAAGTATATACAGAGTTGTAATTATGGAGTATATATATAGATGTATATATATAAATGGGGACCCTGTAGGGAGCGAGATAGAAACAATTAAATGAAAGGTGTATAGTTAAAGTCCTCATTAAGACCAAGAGGATACAAGGTTTTAAGTGTGTATATCCAGAAGGATTCTCGCTGACAGAGATTTTTGTCAAAATTCCCTTTTCTGGGACCACAAGTCATCTTTTCAATAGCTTGGAAAGAAAGACATAAAGGATTAGAATCGTGCTGATTTCGAACATGTCTAGAGACCGAAGTCTCAAGATTATTGTATACAGAATTAATGTGTTGAAGTATGCGGCGTTTAAATTGTTGTATTGTTTTACCAACGTACTGGACACCGCATTCGCATGTAATCAAATAAACAAGTATTTTGCTGGAGCAGTTCATAAATTGTCTAATATCATAGTGACGTCTGGTGATGTTACTAGTGAATTGTTGTGATTTTTTTACAAATTTACAAGCTTTGCAGTGGGTACATTGGTAGACCCCTTTAGGTTGCTGTAACCAAGTGCGTGTGTTTGTATCTGATTGTAAAAAACTGTGAACCAATTTGTCACTCAGATTTTTTGTCCTTCTTGCGGTAAACGATGGAGTGGGGGGAAGGACACTTGCCAAGGATTTTTCCATGTGTAGGATGGGCCAATATTTTTCACAGATGGTTTTTACTTTGGACCAACCGTTGTCGTAGTTAGCAATAAATCTTATCAGGGTTGTGTCATCTCGTTTTTTTGGGGTCAAAAGTTCTTCCCGTGAAGTTGAGAGTGCCCTCTGATATGCCCTCTTTAAACATTTCCTTGGGTAACCCTTGGATAAGAACATGTCTTTTAGAAGGTTAGCTTCTAGTTGGAAATCTTGGAGAGATGTACAGTTCCGTCTGGCCCTCAAATATTGGCCTATTGGGATCCCTCTTTTAAGATTAGGTGGGTGATGGGAGGACCAATTAAGAAAGTTATTGGTTGATGTTGGTTTGCGGTGAAGTGTGGTAACCAATTCTAGATCTGAATTAATGATGATGTTAAGATCAAGAAATTCAATCTTATTACCGCCGACCACCAAAGTTAGACCAAGTCCAATCTCATTGTTGTTCAAAAGGGCCACCCATTCATTCAACACTTCAATAGGACCCTGCCAAAGAAACAGGATATCGTCAATATAACGTAACCATTTGATGACATAATTGGTGAATCCCATCATCTCGGTAGAGAAAACCATCAGCTTTTCCCACCAGGCAAGATATAAATTGGCATAGCTAGGGGCACAAGAAGTACCCATAGCAGTGCCGCGGGTTTGGAGATAGAAATGGTTTTGAAATAAGAAATAATTGTGATTGAGAATATACTCCAAAAGAGCCAATACAAATTCAGTTTGTTGCTCAGAATATTTGCCACTCAGAAAGTATTTGGTGGCTTGTAATCCCACTGCATGAGGAATGTTATTATATAAAGAAATGACGTCAAGACTGACCAAAATGGTACCGGGGGGATGTGAATCTCAGACAATTTATGGAGAACATGTTGGGTATCTCTGACATAGGAGGGAGTATCGAGTACCAAAGGTCGTAAAAAGGAATCGACGAATTCGCTGATCCGTTCAGTCAGCGAGTTGTTGCCAGAAATTATAGGGCGACCGGGTGGAGCAATGAGAGATTTGTGTATCTTGGGAAGACAATATAAAGTTGGTATAGTAGGATATTTAGGAAGTAAAAATTTGTAATTGTCGTCAGATATTAAATTGAGCTGTACACCTTGTATTAATAAGGTCTCCAAATTTTTAATGAATAGCAGCGTAGGGTCACTTTCCAATTCCCTATAACCATCTTTGTCATTAAGGTGTAACATACACATTACAATATAATCATTGCGATCCATTATCACCAGGTTACCTCCTTTGTCAGATTGTTTTATGACGATGTTACAGACATCTTGTAATTCCTTGAGTGCTATTTGTTCAGACTGAGATAGGTTGGATTCCCATTTTAGATCTTTGTTTTGAATGGATTCAATCTCAGAAGTAACTAGATTGACAAAGACCTCTAAGTTTGAGAAAGCAGAGAATGGTGGAGTGAATCTAGTTTTTTGTTTAAATCTTTTTGAAAAGTTAGCTGAATCTGGCGGACATTCATCCAGCAAAGCCAATAAATTTTCCAAATGGACATAGTCCTCACTAGACACACCCAAACTCTTAGCCTCCCTTTCTTTCTTTTTCTCCATGAAGATGTGTAATGCTAGTCTCCTCGCAAATAGATTGAGGTCCTTTATCCAACTAAATCTATCAAAATGAGGAGTAGGGACAAAGGAAAGGCCCTTTTGTAATAAAGAGAGATGTCTTGGGAGGAGATTGAAGCCAGAAAGGTTGATGATGGAATTGACAGAGGGATCAGTTACCACTTTTTGGTGGGATAGTTGTTTTGGCGCATCCCTTTGTATCCCCATCTTTGTCGGTCGCGTAATCGCGCGTCTGATGGGGGGTCTGACTTCCAATCGTCTAGCCGAAAAGAAACATGTTTAGGTTGATTTCTAGTTGGCGCTCTACCTCTATTAAAACTCGGAGGTGGAACCTTTTCGGTCTCATTCTCATCAAATGAGGTCTCACAATCAGTAGAGGAGACCATATCATTATTGAAGTTACCCAGGGGGCGCCTGCGATGAACACGATTTTTTTGTTTAAAGATGTTTTTAGTTTTAAAATCGTTAATGTCGCGTTGGAATTTGAAATGTTTCTTTTCTTTAATAGTTTTTTTGAAATTCTCAAGATTTTTCTGAAGTCGTGTTTCCATGTGGTTAAATTGGGGATCAGGTTTAAATTCCTCAAGGGCAACAATGTTTTCAGCAAGAGACTTGTTTATACTATCAAGATGTTCTTTTTCTAGACGATTTAGAAAAGTCATTAATTTAAAAGAACAATCTAGCAATAAGGAATTCCATTCCTCAACATGCTCATCAGTGATAATACGATTTGGTAAAGATATCTCAGGTCTTAAGCCTCTAGGTACCAGTTTACGTTCGATATATTGTTCTAAACTGTTAATTTCCCACCAGCTTTTAATTTGGTTTTGATATAGTTTTTGAATAGAATTGAAAGATTGACTAATATCACCATTTGATTTACTCGTGGGTAACGGCACAGTAGAGAATACAGCTGATAAATCATCATTCCAAGCTGCTGTATCACACAATTTTTTTAAAAGATCAGACATTTTTGTTAAATGAAGCCCTTTAGGTAAATAATTTTAAGTGATAAATGCAAAAGGTAAAAGGAGTTACTAATTTGGTATTGAAACCAGAGATAGAGAAATCGCTACCTAAATGGTAGAGCGTAACTTAATTATAACAAATGATAAACAATTTTAATGAAGAAGGGTGATAAGAGACAGAAGGGATTACCCCTAAATATTCCAGTAACAACAGTTACTCTGATAGAAAATCAGAGTACTAATGTCTCCCAGAGACCAATAATTAATAATTAACTTTTATTGAATAGAGTTAAAATCGGCAAACAATTATACATAAATAAACAGTGCTCACAAAAACATTAAAATTAAAAAGACAATTCTGCTGAGAGGGTGATAATATATAGTAGCAAAAGCTGTAATCAATTATCAATACAATAGGTAGCCTTCGAGGGTTACCTCAAGGTATTGTAGCAAATGAAATGGTAACCAGTTAGATGATAAGCCACTGCATTGAAATCAACCAAAAAGGTCAAGGGGCTCTTGTTGAGCATAAATTAGCTCAAATAAATCAGGATATGGATGCGTTTCAATAATTGTCCAAATTCCTAATGTCATTAAGAACCACCATCGGGGCATGCATAGATATCCACAAAAGGAACAAGGAGCTCCAATCACAAGGCACACCTTTAAACCAGCAGAAAAATCTACGAAGAGAAGCTCTTGTTTAGAGATGAGTAGGCTCAAATAGCCCAATGTGAAAGCATTTCATTTAATTACCCAATACATAGTCTCAATGGAAACTTTAACAAAGTATACATGCATGTAGGGATATAGAAAATGCAGATCACCGAAAGAAACAAGAAGCTCCGATCTAAAGAGGCGCACCCGACGCGCGTTTCGCCTAAAATGGCTCGTCAGGAGTGCTTACGGACTGAAAATAGGTGGGGGATTTTAAATTTTCAGTGTTCCATCCCCGCCTGTAAATCTAGCCAATGGGAAAGGTAATGGCAAATGCTCCAATCAGAAGACTGTCATGAAGATTGGCACCAAGAGGATCCAATAGTAATTCAGTTTAGATCCGTTCACTGAGGGAATCAATGAACCAGGAGTATCTCGCTAAAGATTTTTTGGTGAAATTATTGAGAGGATCCTGATGTAACATGAAAGCATCACTGAAACCCATTAAACATAAAATGAAGTGCATACAAATAAATTGAATAATTCTCTATCAGGTATAACATGAGTAACCAAAATGCCGCGGAGAGAATAGTGTATGTATATAGGAGCCGTAACGAAAAGGCAATATACTATATGTAATTGTAACGGGTTACAGCACTGGATCCGCATGTATAAGGTGGTGATTATCTAAATGAATAGATATCATCCAAAATAGATACTAAGCTCAAAGATGATAAAGTTGCAGAAAAAAGCGGACAAAGTGAGATGAGAATGAAAACGTTGTTGTCAATGAAAAATGACAAGGAGGGACTGTATAATGAAGTGTATAGATGGATGAGTGCAGTGAAGGAATAATGATAATACCATATATAAAATAATGCCATAACTGCTCGGCAATACATACGTGTACAGCAATAAAAATAATGATATAAAGTCAGTTACATAGAGTCAATAAAGCCATAACTGAATAAATAGGTAAATATGAAAAATGGCATGATGGTAGAAGTATACTATATTGATGTTCTGTGCCAAGTGACAATTGGTATATACCCAAAACGAAGAATAATGACCAGGAACGCCATCACTATTAATTAGTGTATAAGGTGGTGATCAATTAAGTGAAAGCTATACATCAATAATGAAATGGTCAAATAGTAAAAGGTAAAATTAATGTTGAAATAAACAGTAATTGAGAGGAAAACCAATACAGTAAAAGGAGCAATAACTCGGATGAAAAAGAAAAAATGAATAAAAAAAAAAAAAAAAAAAAAAAAAAAAAAAAAAAAAATCATTATAGAGCTATTTAATGCCGTTTGAATAGGATGCAATAGTAAATGACAGTGATGGAAATATAAACAATAATAAAATGTAATGCAGTTGACAGTCCAAAAGATAATAAATACAAAAATCCAAAAGTAGATGAAGACTAATTAAAATGTTAATGAACAGAAGAATGATGTTGTCAGTACATATGATAAAGACATGATTTGCATACTCATTTAACTAGAAATGGCAGAAAGGTAATGTAAAGTGTATACATAAAGATATTAACTTAATACAATAAGACTGTAAGGGCAACAAAAAACAAAAAGTATATACAGAGTTGTAATTATGGAGTATATATATAGATGTATATATATAAATGGGGACCCTGTAGGGAGCGAGATAGAAACAATTAAAGAAGGTGTATAAGTTTTAAAGTCTCATTAAGACCAAGAGGATACAAGGTTTTAAGTGTGTATATCCAGAAGGATTCTCGCTGAAGAGATTTTTGTCAAAATTCCCTTTTCTGGAACCACAATCATCTTTTCAATAGCTTGGAAAGAAAGTATCAGAAAGTATCAGAGTAACTGTTGTTACTGGAATATTTAGGGGTAATCCCTTCTGTCTCTTATCACCCTTCTTCATTAAAATTGTTTATCATTTGTTATAATTAAGTTACGCTCTACCATTTAGGTAGTGATTTCTCTATCTCTGGTTTCAATACCAAAATTAGTAACTCCTTTTACTTTTTGCATTTATCACTTAAAATTATTTACATAAAGGGCTTCATTTAACAAAATGTCTGATCTTTTAAAAAAATTGTGCGATACAGCAGCTTGGAACGATGATTTATCAGCTGTATTTTCTACTGTGCCGTTACCCACGAGTAAATCAAATGGTGATATTAGTCAATCTTTCAATTCTATCCAAAAACTTTATCAAAACCAAATTAAAAGCTGGTGGGAAATTAACAGCTTAGAACAATATATCGAACGTAAACTGGTACCTAGAGGCTTAAGACCTGAGATATCTTTACCAAATCGTATTATTACTGATGAGCATGTTGAGGAATGGAATTCCTTATTGCTAGATTGTTCCTTTAAACTAATGACTTTTCTAAATCGTCTAGAAAAAGAACATCTAGATAGTACAAACAAGGCTCTTGCTGAAAACATTGTTGCTTTAGAGGAATTTAAATCTGATCCCCAATTTAACCACATGGAAACACGACTTCAGAAAAATCTTGAGAATTTCAAAAAAACTATTAAAGAAAAGAAACATTTCAAATTCCAACGCGACATTAACGATTTTAAAACTAAAAACATCTTTAAACAAAAAAATCGTGTTCATCGCAGGCGCCCCCTTGGTAACTTCAATAATGATATAGCCTCCTCTACTGATTGTGAGACCTCATTTGATGAGAATGAGACCGAAAAGGTTCCACCTCCGAGTTTTAATAGAGGTAGAGCGCCAACCAGAAATCAATCTAAACATGTTTCTTTTCGGCTAGACGACTGGAAGTCAGACCCCCCATCAGACGCGCGATTACGCGACCGACAAAGATGGGGATACAAAGGGATGCGCCAAAACAACTATCCCACCAAAAAGTGGTAACTGATCCCTCTGTCAATTCCATCATCAACCTTTCTGGCTTCAATCTCCTCCCAAGACATCTCTCTTTATTACAAAAGGGCCTTTCCTTTGTCCCTACTCCTCATTTTGATAGATTTAGTTGGATAAAGGACCTCAATCTATTTGCGAGGAGACTAGCACTACATATCTTCATGGAGAAAAAGAAAGAAAGGGAGGCTAAGAGTTTGGGTGTGTCTAGTGAGGACTATGTCCATTTGGAAAATTTATTGGCTTTGCTGGATGAATGTCCGCCAGATTCAGCTAACTTTTCAAAAAGATTTAAACAAAAAACTAGATTCACTCCACCATTCTCTGATTTCTCAAACTTAGAGGTCTTTGTCAATCTAGTTACTTCTGAGATTGAATCCATTCAAAACAAAGATCTAAAATGGGAATCCAACCTATCTCAGTCTGAACAAATAGCACTCAAGGAATTACAAGATGTCTGTAACATCGTCATAAAACAATCTGACAAAGGAGGTAACCTGGTGATAATGGATCGCAATGATTATATTGTAATGTGTATGTTACACCTTAATGACAAAGATGGTTATAGGGAATTGGAAAGTGACCCTACGCTGCCATTCATTAAAAATTTGGAGACCTTATTAATACAAGGTGTACAGCTCAATTTAATATCTGACGACAATTACAAATTTTTACTTCCTAAATATCCTACTATACCAACTTTATATTGTCTTCCCAAGATACACAAATCTCTCATTGCTCCACCCGGTCGCCCTATAATTTCTGGCAACAACTCGTTGACTGAACGGATCAGCGAATTCGTCGATTCCTTTTTACGACCTTTGGTACTCGATACTCCCTCCTATGTCAGAGATACCCAACATGTTCTCCATAAATTGTCTGAGATTCACATCCCCCCCGGTACCATTTTGGTCAGTCTTGACGTCATTTCTTTATATAATAACATTCCTCATGCAGTGGGATTACAAGCCACCAAATACTTTCTGAGTGGCAAATATTCTGAGCAACAAACTGAATTTGTATTGGCTCTTTTGGAGTATATTCTCAATCACAATTATTTCTTATTTCAAAACCATTTCTATCTCCAAACCCGCGGCACTGCTATGGGTACTTCTTGTGCCCCTAGCTATGCCAATTTATATCTTGCCTGGTGGGAAAAGCTGATGGTTTTCTCTACCGAGATGATGGATTCACCAATTATGTCATCAAATGGTTACGTTATATTGACGATATCCTGTTTCTTTGGCAGGGTCCTATTGAAGTGTTGAATGAATGGGTGGCCCTTTTGAACAACAATGAGATTGGACTTGGTCTAACTTTGGTGGTCGGCGGTAATAAGATTGAATTTCTTGATCTTAACATCATCATTAATTCAGATCTAGAATTGGTTACCACACTTCACCGCAAACCAACATCAACCAATAACTTTCTTAATTGGTCCTCCCATCACCCACCTAATCTTAAAAGAGGGATCCCAATAGGCCAATATTTGAGGGCCAGACGGAACTGTACATCTCTCCAAGATTTCCAACTAGAAGCTAACCTTCTAAAAGACATGTTCTTATCCAAGGGTTACCCAAGGAAATGTTTAAAGAGGGCATATCAGAGGGCACTCTCAACTTCACGGGAAGAACTTTTGACCCCAAAAAAACGAGATGACACAACCCTGATAAGATTTATTGCTAACTACGACAACGGTTGGTCCAAAGTAAAAACCATCTGTGAAAAATATTGGCCCATCCTACACATGGAAAAATCCTTGGCAAGTGTCCTTCCCCCCACTCCATCGTTTACCGCAAGAAGGACAAAAAATCTGAGTGACAAATTGGTTCACAGTTTTTTACAATCAGATACAAACACACGCACTTGGTTACAGCAACCTAAAGGGGTCTACCAATGTACCCACTGCAAAGCTTGTAAATTTGTAAAAAAATCACAACAATTCACTAGTAACATCACCAGACGTCACTATGATATTAGACAATTTATGAACTGCTCCAGCAAAATACTTGTTTATTTGATTACATGCGAATGCGGTGTCCAGTACGTTGGTAAAACAATACAACAATTTAAACGCCGCATACTTCAACACATTAATTCTGTATACAATAATCTTGAGACTTCGGTCTCTAGACATGTTCGAAATCAGCACGATTCTAATCCTTTATGTCTTTCTTTCCAAGCTATTGAAAAGATGACTTGTGGTCCCAGAAAAGGGAATTTTGACAAAAATCTCTGTCAGCGAGAATCCTTCTGGATATACACACTTAAAACCTTGTATCCTCTTGGTCTTAATGAGGACTTTAACTATACACCTTTCATTTAATTGTTTCTATCTCGCTCCCTACAGGGTCCCCATTTATATATATACATCTATATATATACTCCATAATTACAACTCTGTATATACTTTTTGTTTTTTGTTGCCCTTACAGTCTTATTGTATTAAGTTAATATCTTTATGTATACACTTGTACATTACCTTTCTGCCATTTCTAGTTAAATGAGTATGCAAATCATGTCTTTATCATATGTACTGACAACATCATTCTTCTGTTCATTAACATTTTAATTAGTCTTCATTCTACTTTTGGGATTTTTGTATTTATTATCTTTTGGACTGTCAACTGCATTACATTATATTATTGTTTATATTTCCATCACTGTCATTTACTATTGCATCCTATTCCAAACGGCATTAAATAGCTCTATAATGATTTTTTTTTTTTTTTTTTTTTTTTTTTTTTTTTTTTTTTTTTTAATTCATTTTTTCTTTTTCATCTCGAGTTATTGGCTCCTTTTACTGTATTGGTTTTCCTCTCAATTACTGTTTATTTCAACATTAATTTTACTTTTACTATTTGACCATTTCATTATTGATGTATAGGCTTTCACTTAATTGATCACCACCTTATACACTAATTAATAGTGATGGCGTTCCTGGTCATTATTCTTCGTTTTGGTGTATACCCAATTGTCACTTGGCACAGAACATCAATATAGTATACTTCTACCATCATGCCATTTTTCATATTTACCTATTTATTCAGTTATGGCTTTATTGACTCTATGTAACTGACTTTATATCATTATTTTTATTGCTGTACACGTATGTATTGCCGAGCAGTTATGGCATTTTTATATATGGTATTATCATTATTCCTTCACTGCACTCATCCATCTATACACTTCATTATACAGTCCCTCCTTGTCATTTTTCATTGACAACAACGTTTTCATTCTTCATCTCACTTTGTCCGCTTTTTTTCTGCAACTTTATCATCTTTGAGCTTAGTATCTATTTTGGATGATATCTATTCATTTAGATAATCACCACCTTATACATGCGGATCCAGTGCTGTAACCCGTTACTAATTACATATAGTATTATTGCCTTTTCGTTACGGCTCCTATATACATACACTATTCTCTCCGGCGGCATTTTGGTTACTCATGTTATACCTGATAGAGAATTATTCAATTTATTTGTATGCACTTCATTTTATGTTTAATGGGTTTCAGTGATGCTTTCATGTTTACATCAGGATCCTCTCAATATATTTCACCAAAAAATCTTTAGCGAGATACTCCTGGTTCATTGATTCCCTCAGTGAACGGATCTAAACTGAATTACTATTGGATCCTCTTGGTGCCAATCTTCATGACAGTCTTCTGATTGGAGCATTTGCCATTACCTTTCCCATTGGCTAGATTTACAGGCGGGGATGGAACACTGAAAATTTAAAATCCCCCACCTATTTTCAGTCCGTAAGCACTCCTGACGAGCCATTTTAGGCGAAACGCGCGTCGGGTGCGCCTCTTTAGATCGGAGCTTCTTGTTCTCTTTCGGTGATCTGCATTTTCTATATCCCTACATGCATGTATACGTTGTTAAAGGTTTCCATTGAGACTATGTATTTGGGTAATTAAATGAAATGCTTTCACATTGGGCTATTTGAGCCTACTCATCTCTAAACAAGAGCTTCTCTTCGTAGATTTTTCTGCTGGTTTAAAGGTGTGCCTTGTTGATTGGAGCTCCTTGTTCCTTTTGTGGATATCTATGCATGCCCCGATGGTGGTTCTTAATGACATTAGGAATTTGGACAATTATTGAAACGCATCCATATCCTGATTTATTTGAGCTAATTTATGCTCAACAAGAGCCCCTCTTGACCTTTTTGGTTGATTTCAATGCAGTGGCTTATCATCTAACTGGTTACCATTTCATTTGCTACAATACCTTGAGGTAACCCTCGAAGGCTACCTATTGTATTGATAATTGATTACAGCTTTTGCTACTATATATTATCACCCTCTCAGCAGAATTGTCTCTTGTTTTTAATTTATGTTTTTGTGAGCACTGTTTATTTATGTATAATTGTTTGCCGATTTTAACTCTATTCAATAAAAGTTAATTATTAATTATTGGTCTCTGGGAGACATTAGTACTCTGATTTTCTACCATATTATTTTATGAATTAGGTACAGGTTTGTGCTCTGGAGTGTGTCTCTCTAATTTTTATTTTTTAATTTATGACATTTTATTATGTTTTAATTTTGTTTTGTTGTTTTTTTTACTCTATACATCCAAAAAATGTCTGTCTGTCCTTTCTGTAGCATAAAAAACAGCATTATTCAAAATCCATGGACCATATTTCAGCTTATCTATATATGGTTTCTATGTATCCCGCTGTCTCATTTGCAAATTATATTTGTTCTCTGTTGATTGAGCAAGATGTATCGAAGATTATTCTTCTTTTTTGAGCGCTTCTCATTAAGCAATATTTGTTTAAGTGAAAGATATGGAAACATAAAGGACAGCATGTGATTTCTTATCTCACACACATGTCATGCAAATTTACACGTGACAGATCTGCAGGTGAAAGCATGAACCCATTGTTGCAAAAACAATCATAGGGATTATTTATTGTTCAGTGTATCAAACTGTGAAGGTGTTAAGTATAAAGATATAGATGCCGTCATGATCCCGTGGCAGGGTAACATGAAAGAACCACAATGGAGAAGGTAAATGCATAATTTAGGAATCATAAGGGCCGACAATGTAGCAGTTCAAGATATTCTCACAAACACTGGAGATACAACAGGATGAGGAGTATGCAGGTACATTATGCAGGAATATGAACTGGGACAAAAAATAAGCCTGAGCATTCTACAATGAGCAGCCCACTTTTGTCTACTGCTATACAGAAACATAAACAGACACAAACATATTTATACACACCCCGATATGCACCGCTATACCTATATACACATGTTTCTACCCACACCTACACACCACTGTTATACAGTATATCTATACATGCTCACACACCTAGTATATACCTATATGTACACCTACACACCCCTGTTATATGTGTATACATGCTCCTACACACCCCTAGTATAAACCTTTACGTGTTCCTACAAACTCCTATTATAAACCTATACATGCTCCTACACACCCGATTATATGCCTATACGTATGCCTACACACCCTATTATATGCCTATACGTATGCCTACACACCCTATTATATGCCTATACGTATGCCTACACACTGCTATTATATACCTATACGGGTGCCAACAAACCCCTTTTTTGCCTACAAACCCATTTTTTCCTCATTTTATGTATCCCTATTTTAGAATTTCCTCATTCCTCCCTATTTTATTATTTCCTAATCCCCCAATTTCATTATTTCCCCTTCCGGTTTTATTAATTCCATATCCCTCCATTTTTTTTTAGTTCCATCTACTCCCAATTTTATTATTTCCTCCATTTTATAAATTTTCACATCCCTCCACCTCTTTAATTATTCCCCATTTTTTTATTACCTTATCCCCCCGTCTTATTTATTTACACTAGGCGTCCCTTGTAGACGGTGAGCTGTCTGTGGCCTGGGGGGTGACTGCTCTAATCCAGAAACAACCACTTAGTTAATGTACCACTCTATTGCGTGGGCTGCGTCCACGCCAGCATCCATCTGTGTCTGTGCTTGAACATGGCTCTCGTACTTCCCGGCTCTGCATCCATGAGATGTTACACATACTGTATCTTTACAAGCACAGATGCAAGCGGCCACGGGATAGAGGGATAAATTACCAAAGGGTTGTTTCTGAATTAGAGCAGCCACCCCAAGCCCACATCCTATATGGGGCACCAGCCGACTGCCTGTCAAGGTCATGGTGCAAAAGGATGATAATGAAAGGAACACAGAAGGCTGTTGCAGGTACTCACTGATGGAATTCACAGGAATAGGCAGGAGCAATCAGGAACAGTACAGGGGCTCAGGAACAGGAAACCTTTGAGGACGATGGAAAGTATGCAGCAGGGTGATGCATTTGGATGCAAGTCGAGACTGAACAACAGGGCTGGAGGTACACTATGCACTAGTTAGCAGGAGCTCTGGGTCATTAGGGCAACACCTTTAAAAGAGGTCCACAATAGAAAGTTAGTGTAACGGTAGCTATATCGCTTACCCAAGAGTAGCGGAGTTGGGATCTTTGAGGACAGAAGTATCTGCTTGAATAATACAAAAAGGTTTATAAACTACAAACTGTAACAAGGAGACACAAGGACTAACTAAATTGTCTCTAAGCTCTGAAGGTTTCGAGACCAACGGATTACCTAGGACACACCCAGAAACAGCAGACGTGGAATGACAGTCCGTGAAGTATTCAAGGTGCAGGGCAGTCATGCAGAAACCAATCGTTTGGTACATACAAGGACTAACTGAATTGTCTCTAAGCTCTGAAGGTTTCTAGACCAACAGATTACCTAGGACACTCAGAATCAGCAGACGTGGAATGACAGTCCGTGAAGTATTCAAGGTGCAGGGCAGTCAGATGCAGAAATAACATAAAACAGAAATAAACAATAGTTAGTTATCGTGGTCTTAGCAAAACCATAAACATAAGTAGTAACCTGGGTAAAGGGAACCCCGGAGGGTTGCAAGCGATAACCCTAAACGTGAAGGGAAATAACCCAAAACAGCAACTGATCAACCCAGCAACCAGCAGGGGGTTAAATCACTAAAACAAGTGATGCAGCGTAATAAACACGATAGAGAGAGTAGTCTAAGCCAAGCCGGGTCAATTAACAGGAGAAGGGATCTCATACAAGCAGGGTCGTCAACAGTAACGTCAAATAGATAATAGAAATAGCGGTGCGTGAAATAACTCCACAACAGGGCAATGAGGCCATTCCTAGAGCCCTGTTTTAAAGCATGTGGCTCCTGGTAACCACACCTGACCCCGCCCCCTCAGATGCCGATCTGCCAGCAGAAAGTGCTGGCATCCGACCAGCCAGCGGTCCCCCTTCTTGCCCAGACCCCCCAGGGGGCACAGCGGGGGCTGAGGATGTAACAGTTAGCTAGTCTGATTTAGACAACCTCCTACACGTGGTGCAGAATAAAAGCCAGGTCTGCCTCATAGGTAGGGCTTATGAGGGCATGCAGACTGAAGCCATGAAGGGAGCTGGCCTAGATTCAGAAAGTGGAAAACAGGGCTGAAGTCTTTAGAGAGCCAGACTAAGCTCATATCTTCCTAATTTTCTTCTGTGTCCCTGGACATGGTTTCTGACAAATCCCTCTATAACTGCCATGCTCCCCATAAAAATAAAATGAGTCAAAAGAAAAAAATGGGTCATGGAAAAAAACAGCAGCACTATAATAATCAGTAATAATTGATGCAATGTATTCCGGAGACGACTATGCATCATCTCAATGTCTCGGTTAAATGCCAATAAAAATACACCATACTGAAGGAGAGGAATAAAGACACAATTGAGGATTATGTAGAAAGAACAATGGTGAAGCAAAGGTCTAAAAATGGAGCAATCATTTTAAGCATTCCTTTGGTTTCCTTATTTACAGCTTCATTTTTGCCCAACACTGTAGCTGTATAAATAACCCTCTGCACATACAAATCCAATTTTAGGATTTTAAGACCAGAGAGAAAATTGTGTAACCCTGTACAAAGATCAAGGGCAGTACATCTAAACATTTGTCAACTGTGGATAAGCAAATCAACAACATATCACTTAGTGATATAAAGCAGCAATTTCAAAATAAGTTTAACAATATATTTATGTAAACTAGAATAGCAAAAAAGTATACATAATAGAAAAAGATCTGTCACACTATGCCAAAATGAGGAAATATTATCAGTATCACCTAAACATTAGTGAAATATATGCATACAAATATACACTTAAACAGTAAGAATAAAAAACCCAGAAAAATATGTACGGTAATTAACCACTTATGGTAATTAACCATTTATTTCTAAAGTATTATACCAGGAAGGATACATTGAGATTTCTCTCGTTTTCAAGTATGTCCTGGGTTCAAGAACATTGAATTTTAACAGTAGGTACAGAAATAAAAAGTAATAAAATACAAGATATTAAAAACAGAAATATTAATTGGACTCCTCTGATCCGAAAACTCCCCAGTAAGAATAAAGACTCTTTGCGACGCACCATTTTCTGTACGTCCTGTTACTCCTTGCAGATGTTGGGAGGAACCCCACCAATTCCCCAAGACTCATCAGATCACTCCTTAAGGCTAGGGTCAGACTAACGCATTTTTCGCGTTGTCCGTGAAAAAGTGCGTTCGAACGAATGGACGCATTTTTTCACGGAATACGCAATAGCGGTCATACCATGCGCATTTTCGTCCGTGATTTTGTACGGATCATCAATAAATCACTTTTTGCGTCTGGATGTTATGTTGGCCGGACATTAGCAGCGTCTGACGTCTCCTAATCACGCACACACGCCGCTAGCGGACGCAGCGCACTCTGTACGTCAGTACTAGCGGTTTCACGTTCTCGAAAAAATGCGTTCGTTTGCCACTTGCGTTGCGCAGCCGCACTTTTGTGAGGCCGTTCTTCGTATGCTGCCTGGCATTGGACGTCATTTGCTGCTAGCACGGCCGTGATTTAGTGCTGCTAAACGCACGTTGATACTGTGCATTAGTCTGACCCTAGCATTAGTCGTTTCCTCGCTCCCTCCCCATTAGAGACCTCGGACGTTCACGCACAGTCCTCTCTATATGGGCCCTCATGCTTTGTTTTTGTTATGGGTAAAGATATTCTCTTGCTTACTGCTATGTTTGAGCCTCGTTTACCGCGCTCCATTTGTTTTTGACTTACTGTATTTTTGCTATTTACTCGGAGGTGCTGAAGTTGAAGTTGTATATTGTTCTATCTGTAACCGCTGTGATACATGTCGTTTAATCATTTGTATTTCTGTACTGATCCGAAACCAATAAAAATATGGTTTAAAAAACCCCAAAAAAACAGAAAAATGCAGAAAATATAGTCACTATGTAACATGTTTACAGGTGTATTCTGTTTTGAGGTATATTAATAGAGATCTCTTAAGTTTCTTTAGAATGGGGAAGATTTGATGGTGTCTGGAAGGTTATTCCATAATTGCGGTGCTCTGTAGGAAAATGAGGATCGAGCCAATTTCTTTTTGTATTGTGGTATTGCAAGTAAGGTGCTGGTCCTGGATGGGGGGTTATAGGATGAGGGAACTGCTGGGGAAGCAGTCTATTCAGGTAGGGTTAGTAGCTTCCCAGAAAACCTCTTAAACACCAGGGGCACCATTACATTCCTATCGCTAACGTTAGCTCTCACCTGAGTGAGCGTTAACGTTAGCTGTGTGGCCCTAGCACAGGCCACCCATATTACAATCCAAACGCTAACGGGTTAAAAAACCCGTTAGCGATTGGAATCTTGCGCTCTTCAGCACGAGGTTACTGTACTTTGCGCTCCCTATGCTTAACACGGGGAGCGCAAAGTGTTAATTAGCATTAGTACTACAATATACGAACACTAATTACCATCCAGCTGCAGTTAACCCGGAAGATAACCACAGCCTGGACCTGGTGCTAACGGATTCCGCTATTGCAGAATCCGTCAGCACCAGCAGAACCCCCCCAAATTAATCAGACACTCACCTTCCATCCCACAGCTCCAACCGCAGCTCCAACCGCCTCCTCTGTCCGCTGGGAGCAGGGAGGGACTGGGGGAAAAAGTCCGCCAGTCTCTCTCTGCAGATCACTATGCCGACCTGCCGGATCTCGCGAGATGAGATCCGGCAGTTCATTTGACCGGCAGCGTCTGCCTCAATGGAGTCCTATAGACTCCATCGAGGAGATGCTAGCGGCGGCGCTTAGCACTGCCACTCGCATCCCGGGGTTTAGCGCCCGATTACGATGCAGGCAGCTTTTCTAGCGCCTGCATCGTAATATCGCGCTAAAACGGGGACGCAAAGGAGAAACCTGCAGGCGCAGGTTTTTCTCCTTTGCGTTCCCCGTTTTAGCGCAATGAATGTAATGGTGCCCCAGGTTGGAAAGGTGAAGGGTGCGTCTATATTCCAGCGACGGACAGTTTAGCTTTTTTAACATGTCACAACGGTGGGTCATGTAGTTACATTGTAGCATTGTAGCTCAATATTTGTTGAGCAAATCTTCTTGAAAACTTGATATTTTAATATAAAAAATAAAATGATAACTTTTTAAAACCACTTATGCTAATGTTTTCTTTCATTACAACTTTTGCCCAAGCAAAACCTATGGTTATCAGAGCAAGAACAGATAAGGCAAACTAATGAAAAAAATATGTATAATAATAGACTGCATTAACACAAATCCAGTTAATCATCAATTTTTCCAGATAAGTAATGCTACACCAATGGAAATACTTTTAACGTCAAGGACAACAACAAAACAGGGCACTCCTTGTCAAATGTGGAACGTGGAGTTATATTATAAATATGCAGCGTGCCAAACATTTAAACAGATGCCAATCAAAGGATAAAACCAGACGTGCAGAGAGAATGACTGCATTGTCACATCTTATGACATGCTTTGAAGCAAATGTGTTTTTGTCTGTAAAAGAGAAGTCATAAAAAACTATTTTTTAATTAAAAGATAAAAATGTATCATGCGTTCATATCTGCTTCTCATTCACTATCTTTGAATTACTATTTAAAGATTTGTCCTGTAAAGCAAGTCAGTCATCAACAACTGCAGATCTGTCATTTTGATTTGAAAAATCCAAGCAGGGACAGACACTAGTGCACAACACTTAATATGGAATGCAACTCTGCAAACTATAGCACAAAAATACCTGCTTATACATGCATTATAATTACATATTTCATCTCATCACCAGACATAGATTTTTTGTTGATAATTTTAATAATTATTGATATTTTTCATGTTAAGTATCAGAAAATAACAACCACATACAATGGGGCTAATACGTATTACAAAAAAAAAGTATAAAATAAAATAATAAAAAAATCACTAACCACTAATTACACAAGAGTCATGTAGTAGAACCAGTTTAGCTCTTTTAACGTGTCGCAATGGTGGGTCATGTAGTTACATTGTAGCACAAAGCAGCAGAATGAGTTACACAATGTAGTAAGTTTATGAAGGTGTGTTTGCGGGGCAGCTGCATACACTAGGGCCCCTATTACACGCTTCGCGCAGTGCATTTGCGTGGGCGCAAATGTGCTTTTGCGCAAGGCCAAAACCATTTGCGCGGAACGTCGTATTACGACGTTCGCGCAAACGATGCGCGGTATCCTCTACAGCGATTGACCCTGCGCGAACCCAGCGTGGGCGCAAGTGTGTTCGCGCATCCCATACTTACCATTGTCAGCACAAATGCATTGGAGCGGTATTACGAACGACGTTTGCGCAAAGTATCGTAACGTCTTTGAAAACCTGGTGTTAATTTACAATCTGAACGTTCTGGCCGAAACGAAATGAACCTGCACAAAAAAAAATACAGCACAGTACAGTTGCACATTCTACACATACCCAAACAATAAAATTAGTAAATTGTTTAATTTTTTATTTTTGTTGCAGCACATATACGCAGATTGACTTTGACAGGCGCAACAACCGAAACCTAGCAAATGGTGGTTCTTAATTCTGATTGGCTGAATCCCGTGAAAAAACAGTCTGCCCGTCCGATTCCTGCACGCAACGGTCATTTGCGCCCGGCTTTGCGCGTCGGATTTGCGATCGAAAAAAGTTGAAGGCTGAAAAACTGCACTCGGATCGTAATACCACGTTAATTTGCGCGCGCTAACGTTTTATTCCGTGCGCAAAAAAATTGCGCTACGCGAGCGCATTTGCATGGAGCGTGTAATAGGGGCCTATATCTCCGTATTCAATGACCAGCATAATTGTACAATCTGCTTTCTTACCGTGGGGCTCAGGCAGGATTTGTTTCTGTACAGGGCACCTAGTATAGGGTAAAGTTTAGATGAGAGTTTTTCGATGTGGGGCCAAAGGATAGATTAGGGTCCAACCACATACCTAGATATATGAGAGAACGGACTGTGGTCAACGTGCCATTTGATTTTGTCCTGACACATACTGTACATGGAAAGGTTGTAATTTATGTAGTTTAGGTGCTGTTCCAAAAAGCATTGTGACAATTTTGTCAGTATTTAGAAAAAGTTTGTTATCATTGATCCACTTTTCTACCCCTGTGAATTGTTCTTGCAGCACGGCCTCCAGCTGTGGGAGATCTGGTTTGCTGGTATAGATTACAGTGTCGTCTGCGTACATATGTACAGTTGAGGCTTTGCAGACGTTGGACAGATCATTTAGGAATATTGTGAATAGCAGGGGGCCGAGTATTGAGCCTTGGGGTACACAGCACGTGACTGGGAGGGGGAGGAGCTGTCAGAAATGGACACATATTGCGATCGATCCGATACATATGATTGAAACCAGGTTAGCGTGCGATCACCAATACCAGAGTTTAAGTTTTTGTAATAGGATGCCATGGTCTACTGTGTCAAAGGCCTTGGCAAAATCAAGGAAGATGGTTCCAGTTTGATCTCCTTGATCCATGCCAGCTTGGATATCATTGCAAACTTTTAAAAAGGCAGTTGTAATTTAATGATTTGGACAAATTGATTGATCTGGAGTTAAATAGTTTGAATATTAACAATAATTAATCACATGCATATGCAGATATGAACGAATATGGTACAGGGCCTTTACCATACTATGTTGGAGATCATCATTGAGAGACGCAAAGAACAACTGGATGAGTTAAATGTGAAGATAGAAGAATTCCATAAAGTCCTCCTAGAAACATCGGCCCAGGAAGAAATGGAGGAGTGCAAGAAGAAACTTTAAGCAGTAGTTAAGGCCACTGAGAAGGAAGTAATGGATGTGAAAAGGAAGAAATACTTAAGGGATTGTAATGGTTACAACACAGGGAAGGTGTGTGGCTCTTTTTGAGTAAGAGAAATAAGTAACAATGCCAGAAGAAATCCCCAACAGTATTGTACAGATGGAAAGGAAGAACATAAAAGGGTCTATTCAGAGAAAGGTGAAAACCAGGAGAATTACTGGAGAAGTGAAACTTCTAGGTCAAAATAGCCAAACCAGAAAAATTCTCCCATTTATCTCACGTTCCAAATCTCCTGGTTTACACCTCTCTCTGAATAACCCTGAAAGGGTTGCATAACTACAATCCAGCACATTTTAGGGCAACAGTACAGGATTTGAGATAAGAGAAGTGGTAGGGAGGACACCTTTGAGTAAGTATTCAGGATACACACATTCTCATCCACAACCCATAGACATAATGAGGACAGATAATTTATGAGAAAGGATTCACATAGAGACTAAAGAAGGATATAAACAAGCACAAAGTTCCGGTAGCACTGTTGTTTGAATAAACTATGGTAAATTTTATGTCAAACAACAGTACTACCATTGTTTGGGGCTATTCTCAAGTACTTAACATGTACAACATAAAATAGTCTATATTTCTTTCTGGCAAGTTCTTTATGTCGCCGTAAATAAGGTTGGCTGTTAAATGGTGACCATTCAATGGTGAATGTTAGTATTATAGGTATACTAGAGTAATTCCTATGCATTTTTTACTTTTATATTTTTTGCTGTCTTTCTGATACTGAACTGCATTTTTAGGAAACTTAGTTCCAGTTCCAATGTGTGGTGAGAGCAAGGAGTAAACATTAATGTATGCAATATCTTCCAGTACCTTCTGTTGAGCCATCAACTTGGTGTCTGTCTTCGACTAGAGGGGTGCACGGCTGAAAATTTTTTTTGTTTCATTTTAAAATAATTTTGTTTCCAGAATGTCCTTTCGTATTTCAGAGCTTGTTTTGTTTCGTGTTTCATTTCGGATCGATTCGTAATTGATTTGATATTTGATATCAATTCGATAGCTGGTATATCAATTAAAATTTCGGATCACTAAATAAAACCCCAATTAATCAAATTTTGCTGTTAAAAGGCAAGCTAGGGTTAAATATTAAGCTGTCTCACAGTTTTAGTACCAGAGGCCAATTAAAAGGGACAGGGTGCTTGTGAAACAGTAAAATGAAACTGTCGTTTACTGACTGTAGTACTTGTATGTTTTGTAAGTTAAGATGAATTCGATACTTGATATACCAATTCAATGTTGATATAACAATTCGATATCGATTCGATAGTTGATATCGATTCAAATTTTGGATCACTAAATAAAACCACAATTATTCAAATTTTTCTTTTATGATGAAACAGTATAACAAATTTAATTCGTTATATACCGTTTAGTTTCAAATTCAAATCAAATTGATTCGTTATTTCGGGAGTACTTCCTAAATACAAATAACAAAATTCATTACGAATTTAAATTTGTTACAAAATAAATGCACACCTCTATCTTTGACTTCACCCAATTTGCAACAATAATAAGCCTAGATTTCTCTTCTATTATTACTGCAGGATGATGGATTATATACAGTATAGTTTCCATTGTAACTTAATAGCAGGCCAAACTGGATAAGCTATTCATTGGTCTTCGTAGAAGCTACACATTTGTAGATGACAAAGATTATTCAAAGGTTACATAGTTACATAGTTACATAGTTATATAGGCTGAAAAAAGACATGCGTCCATCGGGTTCAGCCTCTCCCACATAACCTACTGCTGTTGATCCAAAAGAAGGCAAAAAACCCAGTCTGAATGCTTGCCAATATGCAACATACTGGGAAAAAATTCCTTCTTGACCCCAGAATGGCAGTCAGATTTCTCCTTGGATCAAGAAGCTTTTACCCACATATTAAATATTATAACCCTTAATATTCTGTGTCTGCAGGAAGTCATCCAGTCGTTTTTTAAAAGTCTGTACAGACTCTGACCCAACCACCTCAACAGGCAGAGAATTCCACAGCTTTATTGTTCTCACCGTAAAATAACCCTTCCTATGCTTTAAGCTAAATTTTATTTCTTCCAGTCTAAATGGATGACCCCTTGTCCTATGTATAGTCCTGTTAATGAATAGGTTATCAGACAATGGTTGATAATGGCCCCGTATATATTTATATAAGGTTATCAGATCCCCTCTAAGGCGCCTTTTCTCTAAACTAAACAGGTTTAAGCTTGTTAGTCTTTCCTCATAACTTAACCCTTCCATCCCCCTTATTAATTTAGTTGCCCGTCTCTGCACTTTTTCTAGCGATATAATATCTTTTTTTAAGACAGGTGCCCAAAATTGCACGGCGTATTCAAGGTGCGGCCTGACCATTGATTTATACAGAGGCAAAATTATGTTTTCATCCCGTGAGTGAACTCCCCTTTTAATGCATGCCAATACTTTGCTGGCCTTGGCGGCTGCTGTTTGACATTGCACATTGTTACTTAGTTTGAAGTCTATGATTATTCCCAAATCCTTCTCCTGCTTGGATTTCCCTAACTCCGTACCATTTAGGGTATAAATTGCTTGTGTGTTCTTCACTCCAAAGTGCATAACTTTACATTTATCTAGATTAAATTTCATCTGCCATTTAAGTGCCCAGTCCCCCAATCTATCTAAATCCCTCTGCAGCGAAGTAACATCCTGCTCACATTGTATTACTTTTCCTAGCTTTGTGTCATCTGCAAACACTGATACATGACTTTCAATGCCTATCTCAAGATCATTTATAAATAAATTGATCAATGCTGGCACATTTATGGCAATGTTACAATGCTGTTTAGTTCCATTTTGTGTGTTGTGTGTTTTTTACTGCATTAGCTTCACAATGTGTTAATAAAGATGTTTGAATTTCCTAAGTCCCAATGTTTCAACGGTGCTACTTTTACTTTCAGATCATAACTTTCCTCAACTGACAAACATCTGGAAATCTTGCAGGACACCATTATAAATGATGATTCCTAAACCCGGCATCAGTGAAAGTAGCAAACCCTACACCAAGTAGCATCTACTGTCAGTCGGGAACATATAATTACCCAGATAGTTACAGCATTTGTGTGTGCTTTAACACGTAATAACTGTTAATCGGAACATCTGTCAAATATCTGTTATGATAAGTGTGTGACATAACTTTAGAGAATTAGGCCATGTCTACTATTTCCACTCTGATTATTTAATTACAGGCTTGAAAGGAGTAAAAAATATATATAAACACGATGGCATGAACATTTACTTGGAAATAAGGGCAGTGATGTGAATCTTAAAACAGCTAGAGGAAGCAGCCGAGCATGATGTAGAGTATGCAACTTTATGTTTTATGCACTGTACTGTGATCTAATTAAAAGCACACTTTAACGCCAGCGACAAGGAAACTGAAAGGACTGGAAAGTAGGTTAATTTGTATGCCTTAACCCTCTGAGGACCCAGGGGTGTATAAAGCAAAGTGGTACTTTCTACCCTCTGTGAAGGGTTTTATCAAAATAATATGAAAACTGGGAGGGAGGATCAAGTTTAGACCAATTTAAATTTACTAATTATTTCTCTAGGTCGCAATGAGCACATTTATGGCAAGACGCAAATGAGAGATACTCCTTCCAAATTTGCTCACTCTATCCCTCTCCTCTTCAGAAAACCCAAGGAGTGAAATGGCATGATTTGATGAGCAATTGATACATTGTTGCTGAAATATATAAACAGATATTAAAAATGTTGGGAAAATGACACTATCTTAAATAAATAATTAATAAGAAAAATTAGGGAAAATTGAACAAATGCGTAGTGCTAATCTAATAATTCCTGACATAGTTAAAACCGCCACTCACCACCTCAACATATGAGGTGGTGAGTGGCGATTACACCCACTATTACACCCACGATTACACCCACTGATGAAGCTACTTCTAGCGAAACGCGTTTGCGGTGTATTTTATTTATTGTTTTAATAAAACCGATTGTGAATTTCCACCCTGTATGATCCTGGGTGATTTATTCCTTCGGCATCCTGAATAGATATTTCTAAGGATCTGGTTTCCTGCCTTGTGGACCTGAGGTTGGGGAATCGGTGCCCCTTGATTTAAATCCACCGATCTGCCTTCTGTTTGGTGCCCATTTATTTAAATCGGCACCAGAATATGTGAGTATATCTCCTATTTTTTAACTCCAATCTGGGACGATACAGCCTGCACTTAATTCCTCCCTTCCATTTTTTTCCCTTTTTTTCTTCCACCTCCATCAACTGTTTCATTGAGGACTCGATCCCTGGCTGAATATCTTTTATTGAAACTGAAGATTGTGAGTGCTAGCGCTGGACACCAGCTCTGTAACCTGCATCTCAACAGTATTCCCCCTATTGCAAAGCAATCCTCAAAACTTTATGATCATCACGGTTTTTGCAACTAATAAGAACAATAACAATGTATTCTATATAGCTGCTTCAATATGTGTTGTGCTTCCCACAAACAACACAAAAAAACTATTGTAGAACAGCAGAAAATATACACATATACAGTAAATAGCGGAACAACAACAAATAGTCCTGAAAGGGACTGAAAAACGGGACCAATCCTAATATCTTCTTAGGGCATAACCCTTAAACACACAAAACATTTTTTGTTCTCTCTTTTGGTGCCACGTGTAATTAGGAACTCATAAGTTGCCGGGCACAATGTTAGAAAAAGAGATCAAAAACAGGAGGAGATGAGGGTCCCACGACCACATGGACAAAAGAAGATAAACTAACAAGAGGTCCTTTTTCTTTCTTCTGTCAGATATTAGAGTACAGAGTCTACATGCTTACTCTGCATGAGAAGAGAGTCACAAACACAACATCCGCCCACTCACATTCATGTCAGATCCGTATTTCCAATAAAACCATATCCCTTAGGATATCCTATAGCGACGTCACCACTTCGTGGTTACGGAAAAATTTGATTATAGATTAAATAACCATATCTGGGTTTTAACATAGACAGGCTTTAAATTAGGGATGTTCACCGATTATTTTTTTTGGTTTCGTTCGGCTCGTTCGGGTTTTTAAAATTTTCATTTTGGATCATTTCGGCCGATTTTAGTTTCGGCTCGTTTCGTTTCGGCTCGTTTTCCGTATCGACTTTTTTTATCATGATATCGTAAATTTTCAGGTTTTTCGGATCGTCTGTTCTATTCGTTCAAAGTGTCTATTCATTTTGACTTAAACTAATTGTATTTCTGTCGATATGGTAATTCTGTCGATATGGTAATTCTGCCGATTCTATAGTTTTATATTAAATAAGGATCCTTTTTTTCTTATGAATATGCATTGCACAACTTTATTTAATCATATTAAAATGGTATGAAAGGAACAAAAATGAACAAAACGATTTAAAAAACGAAAAACTGACCCAAATGGTCTGACTTTAAAAATAAAAACCAGAACAAAAGGTTTTAAAATGGAAGAAAAGCTGAACAAAATTATCAGAAACAAAAAAAAAACCCAGAACAAATAAAATGATTTAAAACAAAAAAAAAATAAAAAATTAATGCAGCATATGAATCCGCACACTGCGGGGAACCGCCTCTCTGCGGTATACTTAATGCAGCATATGAATCCACACACTGCCGGGAAGCGCCTCTCTGCGGTATAATTAATGCAGCATAAGAATTCACACACTGCTGGGAACAAGCGCCTCTCTGCAGTATAATTAATGCAGCATAAGAATCCACACACTGCTGGGAACAAGCGCCTCTCTGTGGTATAATTAATGCAGCATAAGAATCCACACACTGCTGGGTGGGAAGCGCCTCTCTGCGGTATAATTAATGCAGCATATGAATCCGCACACTGCTGGGAACAAGCGCCTCTCTGTGGTATAATTAATGCAGCATAAGAATTCACACACTGCTGGGTGGGAAGCGCCTCTCTGCGGTATAATTAATGCAGCATAAGAATCCACACACTGCTGGGAACAAGCGCCTCTCTGTGGTATAATTAATGCAGCATAAGAATTCACACACTGCTGGGTGGGAAGCGCCTCTCTGCGGTATAATTAATGCAGCATAAGAATTCACACACTGCTGGGTGGGAAGCGCCTCTCTGCGGTATAATTAATGCAGCATAAGAATTCACACACTGCTGGGTGGGAAGCGCCTCTCTGCGGTATAATTAATGCAGCATAAGAATTCACACACTGCTGGGTGGGAAGCGCCTCTCTGCGGTATAATTAATGCAGCATAAGAATACGCACACTGCTGGGAACAAGCGCCTCTCTGCGTTATAATTAATGCAGCATATGAAACCGCACACTGCTGGGAAGCGCCTCTCTGCGGTATAATTAGTGCAGCAAATTAATCCACACACTGCTGGGAACAAGCGCCTCTCTGCGGTATAATTAATGCAGCATGTGAATCCAAAAACTGCGGGGAAGTGCCTCTCTGCGGTATAATTAATTTATACGTCTGTGTTATATGTATCCTGTCTGTATATTATAACTTAAAATGCAATAAAATTTGAATTTTCAATAATTTACAAGATGTAAAGTGTTTTTTTTTCACATTTTAACTTTCGAGCGTTTACGGTTATATTTTCAATGAGTTGCGCTTGTTATAAAGATTAGAAATGGGGGACTTGTTACATAAATTTTTTTGGGGGAAAATTGCACAATTTTTAACAAACGCACCCCATACAAAAATCTTTAGTGCAGCATCATTGTTCACATTTTAACCACTTGAATGCTAAGGACGCGCTCAGCGCGTCCTCAGCATTCCCGCTGGTATGCGGAGGACGCGCTGAGCGCGTCCTCGCATTGGGGTCAGCGTTCGGCCGGGTACCGGCCGATCGCTGGCCCCTCCGGTGCGGGCTGACATCCTGGATGTCAGCCCGGCATCCGGAGCAGTGGCCGCCATTATTATGTGTCATCGCGCCCCCGCGATGACACATAATTCAGGCGCCCCCCCCGCATGTGCGGAGGAGGCGCCTGAAAGGGAGGGGGGGGAGGTCCTTCGGACCTCTCTCCCTCCCGATCGGCGGCTCACAGGGGCTTAACCCAGGCATCATTTGGAAGGGCACAGCCTGCCCTTCCAAATGATGCCTGGCATTAACCCCTGGGGAGCTGGATCGCAAATCGGCGCTGAAAAGCGCCGATTTGCGATCCTTCCCGGGAGCTGGCCGACATCTTGGATGTCGGCCAAGCTTCCGGGAACTCCCCCAGAGGACTGGCGTCATCGTGCGCAGCACGATGACGCCAGTCCTAGCATTAACCCCTAACTGCCACGAAGTGTGGAGATAGGGAGTTCCAATGAACTCCCTATCTCCCGATCCGTGGCAGTTAGGGGTTAAATTTTGATATCGTTGGATCGGCCAGAGCATGGCCGTTCCAACGATACCAAACATGAAAGTAAAAAAAATTGTAAAAAAAAAAAAAAAAAGAAAAAGAAAAATAAAAAAAAATTAAAAAAAAAAAAAAATAAAAAAAAATAAACACTTTTTTTTTTTTTTTGTTTTGTTAATGCAGCAATATTGTTCCCATTTCAATTATAATGTGAACAATGATGCTGCATTAACGATTTTTGTATGCGGTGCGTTTGTTAAAAATGGTGTCATTTTCCCCAAAAAAAATGTAACGAGACCCCATCTCTAATTTTTTTAACAAGCGCACCCCATACAAAATATAACCGCAATTGCTCGCATGTTAAAATGTGGAAAAAAACACTTTACACGCTGTAAATTATTGAAAATACATATTTTATTGCATTTTTTGTTATAATATACAAACATGACATAACGTATACATATAATAATGACATATTATGAATCTACCGAGTCTGACGGAAAGAACGATATATAATATGTCGATGTCATATACTAAAATAAGCCTTCAAAACAGGTTTAAACATGATGCGCAAAACAGGTAAAAAATGACCTCAGCACAGGGGCGGGAAAAGCCTCAGCAGCGAAAGGGTTAATTGAAATGGGAACAATATTGCTGCATTAGCAAAACAAAACAAAAAAAAACTGTTTATTTTTTTTAAATTTATTTACTTTTTAATATTTTTTAATTTAATTTTATTTTCTTAACTTTTAACATGGTCATGTTTGGTATCCAACGATACCAAACATTAACCCCCTAGCTGCCACGGATCGGGAGATAGGGGGTTCATTGGAACCCCCTATCTCCACCATTGGTGGCAGCTAGGGGTTAACTCCAGAACTTTATCTGAGGTCCCGATGTGAAAAAAAAATAGATGAAGTCTTACTTTATACGCAGTTGTAAGCCGTTACAATACTGGGACTGGACTATGTTATGTTCTAACACGATGCCCTATGCCGAATGTCCTGCCAATGCAAATGATATTTGCAATGGCTTTAAGTACTTACAAGGATTGTGTACTGCTCCATCCGACTGTTATTGCACCTTTTGTATACCAATATGTATTGACACCTGTATAATTCTTTCAATAAACCGTTTAAACACAAAGGAAAAACAATATCAATGCAACAGAGGTAACTCCCCCCAAATGTGTTACTTCGATATTTGCATAACATTAAGAGCATTTACATAACCTAACATATTCTGCAGCTGTTTACAAGTAGGAAGATACAGACAAAAGACATACCGATACACAAAGATCAAGTGGTCCTGCCCTTGGGACAATCTGGCAAATACAGCAATGATACAAGTACTCTGTCAAACAACCCATGATCTTACAATCTTAATGTCATAAAAGAAAATGAGACAGAAGGGAGCAGAAGTATGATGTTGATGGCCCCTGAGAGAGCAAGAAACTGGAGAAGAAAATGTATAGGCTGTGAAGGAGTTAATAAGGTATGTATGGAAAAAGTGAAAACACCTGAAAGCGGAGAGCATAAAAGTAAGGCATGGACTTGTGTTGTCAGTGTTAAGAGTGGATGCTTTTGGTGAGCAATAAAAAGTGTGAAATAGGTGTGCACCTGCATTGGTCTTGCTTGAGCACCTCAACCTGACCTTTAAAATTGGTTAACAGATGGAGCAGTCTCTGGGTTATGATGTAGTGACGGCTGATATTTAGAAAACATTTGGCTTCATTTTCTATATTACATTTTTAAAGTTCAGCATGTTTAAATAGCAAATTATTGGACTTGGGCCTGGTCTGAAATCCAAAGCTTCAGAACTAATTAAAAAGATTCGAAGAATATTTCACAGATTTAACAATTGAAGAACCAATTTAGGTAGTGGAACAATCATAAGGAAAAGAAATCTCACCAGTGCAGGATTCAACACAACAAAGCGTCTCCAGAGCCAGCCCGCAGGAAGCTTTCAAGTAGCAGTGACAAAGGGCAACCAATAATAATCTATATTTTCTTAAAACAGATCTGAACCAATTATCAATTACACCTATTTACTAATTTCTGCCTGGAAAGACCTAATCCTATTTATTGAGGAGCCTTCAAGAGCCCACATACCGCAACTGGAATCTTCCTTGATCACAGTAAAGGGGAGAGGGTTTCTGTATTGTGAGCAGTGCTGAGGAGGCATGGGAGGATAGTAATCATCTTACAGAGGGAGAGACCGAAAGCTCCTTTGTATAAAAAATGCATCAAATGCAATATAGTTAACTAGAAGGGTGACATTTTTTTTAATACTTGGCACACCTTGACAAAGAGAATCACAATGCAGTTCTTTATAAGAAGTATATTTAGGGTATAGATGAACAAAAAAAGAATATTTGGGATCTCAGACGCTGCCCCCCCCCCCCGATGTTTCTGAACTACAGTTCCCATGGTTCTCTGTTCACTTGTTGCATTAAGAATTATGGGAACTGTAGTTCAGAAACATCGGGGGGGGGGCAGCATCTGAGATCCCTGCTTTATCGCATTATGATGACCGGATCAAAGTCAAGTGGATGAATTGAATCACTTTAATATTCCTGTGCTGTACAATACTAGCTTGATTTTTATTCCGGAGAGTAGTCTAATGTTTTATAAGGGAGAGATTTAGGACCAATGTTCTGACAGAGTTCTAGGAGTTTGACACGCTTTGGGAGTTTAACAATGTCACTCCAATATTCCCTTATGACCATTGATGAGCTGAAACTCAGGAACTATATAAACTGACCTGATGGGAAATCAGCAGACCATTAAATGTTCTGTAATTGGAGAGTGGAAATGCTATCTGGCCTAGGGCTTTCATGTGGTTCGATTTCAAGCATCAAATGGGGGCGTTGAGGCATTCTGCTTTAGAACCAGAAATGTAAGGTATAGATCATCACCTGTAAACTTAATTCCATTACGGTGTATTGGAATTGGAAGAATGAGGACCATTTACATGAGATAAAGTAAAAAGTACACTGGACTCTGCTCTTTCCTTCATCCCCCACATCAAGTCTCTTTCCTCCTCCTGCCGATACCAACTGCGTAATATTTCCAGAATTCGGCCTTTTCTTACCGCTGTCACCACAAAACAACTCATACACGCCCTGGTAATCTCCCGACTCGACTATTGCAATAATCTCTTATCTGGCCTCCCTCTGTCCCGCCTCTCCCCCCTACAATCCATCCTGAACGCCTCCGCCAGGCTAATTCACCTCACCCGCCGCTCTGTCTCTGCCGCTCCCCTCTGCGAGTCCCTTCACTGGCTCCCCATCCACTGCAGAATTAAGTTCAAAATCCTTATCCTTTCCTACAAAACCCTCACTAACTCAGCGCCCCACTACCTGTCCTCACTAATCACCAAATACACCCCAGCCCGCTCCCTAAGGTCAAACAGTGACCTGCGCCTAGCTTCTCCCCGCATCACCTCTTCCCATGATAGACTGCAGGATTTCTCACGCGCAGCCCCCACTCTCTGGAACGCTCTCCCTCGTGCTGTCAGACTTTCCCCTAACTTCTCTTCCTTCAAACGCTCCCTGAAAACATTCCTATTTAGGGAAGCCTACTACCCAACTCACTGACGCAACCATCAATCACTCTCACCTTACAGTCCTCTCCTCCTGTTTCCAACCCCAACCCTCCTAGATTGTGAGTTCCTACGGGAATAGGGCCCTCATCTCCTCCTGTACTGTTTGTCAAATGTTGTTCAATGTATTGTAACCCTGTCTGTACTGTGCTTATTGTACAGCGCTGCGGAATATGCTGGCGCTTTATAAATTAATAATAATAATAATAATAAAAGTACTAAAAGTAGAACTCCAGCATTAAACTATTTGTTCAGTATCTTTGCTCAAGATCTATATAGAAAAAACTGACTTTCCATACAGAACTACTGATGCAGGAACTCTAACTTCATTTTTTTCTAATCCTATTGTGCTAGGCTTACAAATGATCTTAGAAAATGTATCCCACAATGAGTGAGAAGTCAACTGAAACTTACTTTGAAATTATTGTTGTCTATGCATCACGACTAAGGGCCTGAAACCTTCCAAAGCATTTAGCCTTTAGAACGGCCTGGTAAGTGCGGATACTATGCTTAGGATAGCAAATATGTCAGGAAAGGACTTGTCGGAGACTCCTTGATAGTTACCCTCAGACCTCCTCTCAAGCGCCGCACAGCAAGACAGTTCTTCCGTCTGTGGTGGTCTCAGTTCAATGCTCGCTCTTGTTACAAATTATTGAATGATGTGGTGTCCACTGGATATATGTACTTGATACAAAGTTACTTGTGTGTATAACAGAGGAATCAATTAAACAATTAATAATATGCTGCTATCCCCGCATTCACCCAAAACAACTAAGGGCCTAACTACCCCTCTTAACCATAAATGAACTCTAGTTCTAATGGTTTCAGTTAGTGAAATTTAAAGTCCAAAAAAGTAGACTATATTCACCACCATCTGGTCAACAAGGTCCAGGAAATCCATTCAGGACTAGTCTTGATGCAAAATGAGCCCTATAGGGCTGATAGCCAATGACAGAGCATCAATTTTAACCCCTTCACTACCAAGCAATTTTTGTTGAAAAAAATATTATCATAACATTTATTTGAAACATGGGATGTGAAGCTAACAATTTAGGGTAAAATTGAAGTTTTGCACAGAAATTGTTATTCTGAGATAGTTAGGCATAGGGATGAGCCGAACACCCACCGAGTTCGGTTCGGACCCGAACCTTCCAAATGTTCGGATCTGAACCCGAACCCGAACTCGAACTCAATACAAGTCAATGGGGCTGAAAATTCGGTTTTTAGAGTGCCCTCCAAGAGGGCATATATGATAGATATTTGCCATAAAAGGTGTATGGGGGTCCAGGTAGTGCCCTGGGGGATGGAAACAAGGACAAAATTTTTTAAAAAAAACCTTTTTAAAGGGACAGTGAGTTTTCCATGAAATAAGGGTTAAAAATAAAAACGAAAAATTCCATCAAATATCGTGCCTAGGAGGTCCCCATAACCTGCCCGTGACGTGGCGGATATCTAGGATGTATAGAAATATGTAAAAACCAAAAAATGACATTTCAAATTACGGTAAATGCTTTTCCTTTAATCTATCCATAAACAACTGCTTGGGGCGGTAGTCTGTATGAAAAGAGGAGACATTTTCGGACACGCAGAAAAAGTTTACTGATTTTTTGGCGGTGAAAAGCAGGAGAATGACTGGAGAATGGAAAATTCTAGACCAAATAGCCGATTTGGAAAGTGAGATAAATGGGAGAATTTTTCTGGTTTGGCTATTTTGACCTAGAATTTTCTATTCAGTCTATGCATGTACACATTAGTTTTTAATTCAATATCTAATAAACCGTTGCTTATAATATTCTGCAGTAAAGAGTCTCTTTATTTCTAGATTTTTTAGTATTTTTTTAAGCATTTTCTATACTTTTTTCAAAACTTCTTTTTTTTTCGAACTCGAACCGAACACACCCAAAACGTTCGAAGTTCGCAAACTTTCGAACAACCAAAGGTCGGGCCGAACTCCGAACCGTCCGAACCGAACAGCTCATCCCTAGTTAGGCAAATTAACATTATTTTAATTTTTTATTTTTATTTTTTCATGTGTTCGTTTATCCTTTACAGAAATATTGTTGAAATTTAAGATTCCGGGATCTAGATGGTGTCCTTTATCTTTTTATCTTTAAACAATTTGAAATGGGGTCTGCATTATTATCACACAGGCAGAGAAGACCTTTGTGTTAGTTACAGTAACTGTGATAAAGATAACTAATAAAAATGTTGAGATCTCCTGCTTATGGGGATTCGTAGTGATCACAATGAAATTATTAGCAATGCAGCTTCCACAAAGTAACAATAGAATATAAAAAGAATATCTGTATGTGGCATAATGCTTGAATATGGAGATTACAGTAACACCTTGGATCTGTACTTTACAGGGATTTTCACTCATTTTAACCCCCTGAATCTTATCCCTATACAGCAGTGAGTGACCCACAGCTCTCTCTGTTTTCTGCCCTCTCCCTAGCACCTGGAATACAGCATAAATCTATGGTAACATTTTGTTACAGTGAGGACTGAGGCTCTATTTGCAGATAGTTTTATGTCTCTCCAGGGTGCCTGGAAAGACATAAAACAAAGGATTTTGTTTCTCCACAGGGGACACACTAATCCTGCTTTAAAAAAAGGATTGAAAATGGTCTTTTGATATGCTAATGAGTGCTTTTCAATGCAAAATCGAGATAACTCGTTTTTGGGTGTGAAGAGGTTAACAAGGAATGCTATTTTGTCAAGCCAGCTGGTGCTGCTGCAGTGCGATCAGGGCCGGATTCATAGTAGGCATATGCCTACAGGCACCTGCCACAAGGGGGAGCCTTGCTCTGTAAAAAGCAAATGGTTTTTTTTTGTTTTTTTTTTACAATTTACACTTTACAATTTACAATACTTTAGACCACTGTATCTCAGGAGCCCTAAGCCCTAGAGGGACATATAAGGTATCATTGGAAAGGCCAGATTATGGCCTTTCCAGTGATACCAAATATAACTATAGTTATTTAAAAATATAATATCAAATAAAATAATATTTTCTCTTTTTTTTCTAACGCAGCACTATTACTCAGTTTACAATTATAAAGTGAACAGTGATGCTGCGCTAACTCATCTTCACATTTCCCACACTGTCAGCAAGTGTGGAGCTAATGATGCAACGTATTGTTTCATCGACAACCTAGACCGTGGCACTGCAGTGAGGAGAGACAAGGGGACTGTGGAACCTGCATCTCTGAATTGTACACCGCATTAGTTTAAGTGAGGTGTCACTGGAAAAGTCAGAATCTGGTCTTTACAATGATACCAAATATAACCATGTAATGTATAAAAAAAAAACGGAAAAAAGTAAATGTAATCTCAGAAGCCCCCTCTGCTACCTCCCTGCCGCTTCCTCCCAGCCACTGAGGAAGTCAATTCCTTACTGTTCTCCTCACATCTCACCACGTGCCCGCTTGACCCCATTACCTCACATCTAATACCTCTACTCTCCTCATCCCTCACCCCTGCTCTCACACACATCTTCAACCTATCTCTCTCCAATGGCTCCTTCCCATCCGCCTTCAAACATGCACAAGTTACCCTTATACTAAAGAAACCCTCCCTCGATCCCAACTCTCCATCCAACTACCGTCCTGTGTCTCTGCTTCCGTTCACCTCTAAGCTCTTGGAAAAACTAGTTTTCAACCGCCTCTCCCTCTTCCTGTCCTCTAATTCCCTACTCGACCCCCTGCAATCTGGCATCCGTCCCCTGCACTCAACTGCCCTCACCAAAGTCACCAACGACTAGACATGTGCATTCGTTTTAGTACTAAAATGATTTAGTCCGAATTTTGGGATAATTTAGTTTTCGTATGACTCAAGAGCTACGACACCGCTCAGTACAAAAAACGAAAGAAACTAAAATAAAATGCACTACATTTTAGTTTCAGTCCTTTTTGTGATATTACATTGAGGAGTGAAGGAGACCAGCAATGAAGAGCGCAACATCCAAAGTTCTGCACCCTCCACATGCCAATGCAGTAGGATGTTCTATACAGAGAGGGGCATTAATTAATGCAGGAGGATGTTATATACATTATACAGAGAAAGGTATAAATTGAGGAGGATGTTCTATACAGAGAGGGACATTAATTAATTCAGGAGGATGTTCTATACATTATACAGAGAGGGGTATTAATTAATGCAGTTGGATGTTGTATACATTATACAGAGAGGGACATTAATTATTGCAGTTGGATGTTGTATACATTATACAGAGAGGGGTATTAATTAATGCAGGAGGCTGTTATAAACATTATACAGAGAGGAGCTTTTTTTTAGCCCTTTAAATCCAGTGGCTGTGAGCTCTGAGTTCGGCTGCTTGTTATATTATCTCAGTACAATGTATCAGGCTCGGATGTTACAGTAACTGACTGTAACAGCGCTCAGAGTTTCAGTAAAACAAGGAAATAATATTGTTCTAACCTCTTATATATAAAAATATTATTTACTAGTTTTACTGAAACTCTGAGCGCTGTGATGAGCAGCAGTCAGTTACTGTAACAGCTTTGCCTGACACGGGGCAGTATTACAATGTTGTTGCTAACTTAACCAGAGCTGTTGTAAACGTAAAACCTCTATAGGCAATAATGGCTCTGGTAAGTTTACAACAGCTCTGGTTAAGTTAGCACCAACTATGTAATATGGCCCACATTGTGCTGAGAGTGAGTGATACTGTAACAAGCAGTGATCTCAGCCCTCTGAGGAGCCACTACAATAGTAATTGTATCCACTGGTTTTCGGATGAATGAAATTAGTTTTCATACTAAAGAACTGAAAACGAATTTCTTTAGCAACTAAATAAATTGCATTTTAGAACTAATCCATTAGTTCAAAACGAAATTTTGTGCTGTGCACATGTCTACCAACGACCTCCTAACTGCTAAAAACCACGGCCACTATTCTATTCTCATCCTGCTTGCCCTCTCAGCTGCTTTTGACACTGTCAACTAGGGATGAGCCGAACGCCCCCGTGTTCGGTTCGACTTCAACTCGAACAATTTAAAAAGTTCGAGTTCGAACTCGAACACGATCCGAACTCAATGTAAGTCAATGGGACCTGAACGTTCGATTTTTAGAGTGCCCTCCAAGAGGGCATATATGCTAGATATTTGCCATAAAAGATGTATGGGGGTCCGGGTAGTGCCCTGGGGGACAGGAAACAAGGACAAAAAGTAAAAAAAAAACGTTTTTAAAGGAACAATGAGTTCTCCATGAAATAAATTTTAAGAATAAAAACAAAAAATTCCTTCAAATATCGTGCCTAGGAGGTCCCCATAACCTGCCTGTGAAGTGGCGTATTTGTAGGATGTATAGAAACATTCAAAAACAAAAAAATTACATTTCAAATGACGGTAAATGGTTTTCCTTTAATCTATTCATAAACAACTGCTTGGGGCAGCAGCCTGTATGAAAAGAGGAGACGATAATTCTGTCGATACGATAATTCTGCCGATTCTATAGTTTTTTTTATTAAATAAAGATCCTTTTTTTTCTTATGAATATGCATTGCACAACTTTATTTAATCATATTAAAATGGTATGAAAGTAAAAAAAAATGAACAAAACGATTAAAAAAAAGCAAAACTGACTGAATGGTCTGACTTTAAAAATAAAAACCAGAACAAAAGGTTTTAAAACGGAAAAAAAGTTGATCAAAATTAGCTGAAACGAAAAAAAAATATTACAGAATCAGCGATATAACCGAAAAATACGATGTCCGAAATTACCGAAATGGAACCGAAATCAGGAATGGAGCCGGAATCACGAATGGAACGAAAATTTATTTTGATTTTACACATTTCTACTCCATTCGAAAATTCCGAAAAGTTTTCGTTTCGGCTCCGATCCGATTCGGAAAATTGTCCGAATCCGAATCCACGAATCGGGAAATTTCGTAAAAATTCCGAAATTCCGAAACCCGAAACGCACATCCCTACCTCTCCCCCCTACAATCCATTCTGAATGCCTCTGACAGGCTCATCCACCTCTCTTTCCTCCTCCTGCCACTACCAACTACGTAATATTTCCAGAATTCTACCATTTCTTACCTCTGACACCACAAAGCAACTCATCCATGCCCTTGTAATCTCCCGACTTAACTATTGTAATAATCTTTTAGCTGGCCTCTCTCTCTCCCGTCTCTCCCCCCTACAATCCATTCTGAATGTCTCTGCCAGGCTCATCCACCTCACCCGCTACTCGGCCTCTGCTGCTCTTCTCTGCGAATCCCTTCACTGGCTCCCCATCCACTGTAGAATTAAATTCAAAATCCTTACCCAGACCTACAAAGCTCTCACTAACTCAGCTCCCCACTACCTGTAATCACTAATCGCCAAATACACCCCAGCTCGCTCCCTAAGGTCAAACAGTGACCTGCGCCTAGCTTCTCCCCGCATCACTTCTTCCCAAGATAGACTGCAGGATTTCTCACGCGCAGTCCCCATCCTCTGTAACATTCTCCCTCGTATGGTTAGACTTTCCCCTAGTTTTCCTTCCTTCAAACGCTCCATTAACCCCTTCGCTGCTGAGCCATTTCACGTTTGTGTGCTGTGCTCATTTTTACCACTTTTGCTCATCATGTTTAAACGCGATTTGAAGCCACATTTATAATATGACCCAGACATAGCGTTCTTTCCGGCAGACTCCGTAGATTCATAATATATTATTATTATATGTATACGTCATGCTCTGCCTGTATATTATAACAAAAAAAGTAATAAAATTAGAATTTTTAATAATCTACAGCATGTAAAGTGTTTTTTTCACATTTTATCACACGAGTCTTTGCGTTTATATTTTCTATGGGGTGCGCTTGTTAAAAATATTAGAAATGAAGAGTCATTAAATTTTTTGGGGGGGAATTACGTTCTTTTTAGCAAACGCACCCCATAGAAAAAAATAATTAGTGCAGCATCATTGTTCACATTATAATTGAAATGGGAACAATATTGCTGCATTAATAAAAACAACACACAAAAAAACAAATTTTTTTAAATTTATTTTTCTTACTTACTAATTTTTTTTTTACTTTGAACATGGTCATGTTAGGTATCATTCAAAAGGCCATGTTCAAAGGCAATCCTTTGGAAATCCCCGGCCAGCTAGGGGTTCCCCGGCTAAGTGACATCATCGCGCCATGCGTGATGACGTCCGGTAGCAAGGGGGGACCCGGAGGTGGAGCCGCCATCCAAGATGGCGGCCCCCCACCAGAGCTAGTTTGCGATCTATCGCCGAATGGCGCCGGATCGCGATTCGGCACTCAAGGGGTTAAAAACAGGCATCTCTTTAAAGGGCAGACACTGTCCTTCAAAGTGGTGCCTGTTTTTTTTTGTACACCCTCCCGATCGGGAGCGAGAGGGATCCGAAAGGATCCCCCTCCTCCCTTTCAGTCGATCTCCCGGCATTGCCGGTGCGATGACAACATTGCATGGCATGGCGCGATGACATCGTTGACGACGGGAGGGGTTTAAATTTGGCATCTGACTTCCCTGAAGTCAGAATGCCGCGGGACCCTGGAGAGAGGTGAGTATCTCTCCCAGGGCTCCCAATTGCGGGTAACATGTGGGGAACGTCCCCCCGCATATATCGGGAGTCAATGAGGATGTTCCCCACACGTCACCCGTAGTGAAAGGGTTAAGACATTCCTGTTTAGAGAAGCCTACCACCCGACTCACTGACGCAACCAGTCCATCACTCTCACCTTGCAGTCCTCTCCTCCTGTTTCCACCCCCATCCCTTCTAGATTGTGAGTTCCCACGGGAATAGGGCCCTCGTTTCCTATTGTACCGGTTTGTCCATTGTTGTTCATTGTATTGTAACCCTGTCTATATTGTGCCTATTGTACGGAATATGCTGGCACTATATAAAGAATAATAATAATAAATTGCTTTATGTTCTACGGCAGCGGCAATATATGCTTTTACATATAAAACAAACAATGACACTGCACTAACTCAACTAAGGCAACAGACTCTGCTCCTTCTTTTGATTTCAGCACAGAGAGAAACTGGTTTTTAGTTTTTTTTGTTTATTTTCACTTTACCCCAAAGCTAAATATTAAAAAGTAATTTTGGCAAGTTACCATTTTTTTGTTGGAGGGGGGGGCAGGGACGCTCCACATTTCTGTGCCTACAGGCTCCTGAGAAGCAAATCTGGCCCTGAGTGAGGTTTCCTTGACAGAGAGGGTGCCATTCTGGCAATCTAGCACCTGGGACTGCTGCACCTGGTCAGAGACCTAGGAGGGCTTTAAATAGAAGCAACTGACTGAGCTCTGTGTGCCCTGCCGTGGTTTCTAGTGATCCCTCAGAGCGTTCCTGAATATCAGTGGTCTTGATCCCCTGGTTTGACTTCTGGCTAAGTATTCCCGGTTCTGATTTCTGCTCGTATTTGGTTTATACTGATTCTGTGTGCTGACACTGGCTATGGTATCTGGACTTAGGTTTTGCCCTATATTCCCTGTATGGTTATATATTATACTGATTCCGTGTACTGATCTCTGGCTTTGTGTTTGTTCTGCAATATCTCTCTTGTCCCTGTGGTTTCATTAGTTATATGTATTGTTCTTATACTGTATTCACCTTAGTACTGGCCATTCCAAGGACCAGCCTGTCAGATTAGGGGTTTCCTTGCTTTACTAGGTTTTGTCTGCGTGCTGTTTGAATCTTCCTGACAATTTGATTAAATTCCAAGTTAAATTCTATTAGCCCTATAGTGAGTGTGTATTGGGCAAGCTATGTAATATAAAAGAAGAGATAATGGTGAGTCTATTCCTGCATACTGCATGTGTCTATTAGTTTCTATGTGTAATGCAATATGTGTTATTCCTACTTTAACAGTGCTGTGAAATACAGTGACTCCACAGCTGTGACCATGTTTTTTTGCTATTTTTGTGGCATATAATTAAATTATTTGTCAAGCACAAATTTTAACTTCTTTTTTTTTACTCGCAGATAAATTACACACACAGAAACACAGTGACTCTCAAGTGGGAATTAATGATCCATTTCAATAAAACATTTTTGTGAAATAAGGAAGTATTAAATTATACAAAATTGCATTAATTCATTTGTATTAAATTGTTTAAAAGGTAAAATACTCATTGGTATTGCTTATAGTTTTGTGTTTGAGGGATAAAATTGAGTGCAGAATATTTATTGAATATTGTAATCTATTTTAATATGTTACAATGCACCCATAATCATCTTAGAAGAAGAATGAAAAGTATGTCTTAAGTGACTTATTTTAGCTAAGGTATATTTCAAGGTTACTTTTAAGGGTAGGGTTAGAGCAGGGCTCAAAATTGCAAGTCCAAAGCTACTAACCAGGCCATAAGAGTTACTCGCCACCAGTTGCTCCACCAAACCCCTACCCAGCCCTTAACTCTGCCCCTAAACACACTCCTTAAATTATCTTATGAAATTACACTCTTAAAGGTTTTATCTAGTATAAAGTTACAAAAATAACATTAATATCCAGACATCAGACTCCAGATACATGTATACCCAGTCATCAGAGCCCAGTGTGAGCAGAGCGAGGAGGCAGGGAAGCTCCTCTCCACCTCCCTGCCAGTGACAGACTAACTGAGTCAGGTTAGGCAGCTGATCCCTGCCACTGTCCAGCCTGGTTAAGGGGGGACTGCACGGTGGCACTGACAGAATACGCAGCACAAAATAATTTATTGTGCTGCCTGAGTGTGCATTTCCACTCGCCATCACTTTATTTCCACTCGCCAAATGCTAGTAGGCGAGTGGAAATTTTGAGCCCTGGGTTAGAGTATATTTAAGGTTAGCATAATTGCCAGGTTTAAGGTTACTCTAGAGTTAGGGTTGCTATTTATGCTTGTTTTATGATTAGGGTTAAGTTTAGTGTTACTTTTAGGGTTAGAGTTACTTATAGGTTTATGATTTTTCCATCAATTATGATTAGGCTCACTTTTAGGTTAGGGTTACTTTTAGGGTTACAGTTAGTATTACTACTAAGGTTGCTTTTAGGGTTACTATTAGGGTTACTATTAGGGTTGCTTTTAGGATTAAGGTTATTGTGTCTGCCTGTTTTGATAGGGTTTTTCATTGCAAAATGAGTACAATTTTATTCAGTCATTCAAATCAATCTGGATTGATCCGACTAGATTCAGTATGTATTCAGATCGATTCAGAAAATTAATTTCAGATTAACTATGATTCAAGATGCTTCCAAATCACAGATAGCGAGATACATTTGTATTTGTACCTAGCATGATCACCCAAGTCCAGCAAAACATCCAATAGGATACTCATCTTGAGACCATATATAACTCCAAGGGGTCTGAAAGCAGTAACTCCTTGTGTAAGAAAAAAGAAAGGCCAACAAACTTTATTGCTGCATTACAGCAGCCAGGGAGAGGAAAGAACTAATGGATAGCTCTGGGATTACTCACTACTATACAGGGATAAAATTTAACTTGTATAATAATTTCTGAAACACTCTGTGTAGTACAGTCACATACGTATTGACCATACACTTGGAGCCTACGCAAGATTAGGCTATAGGGATGTGCAATTTGTTTCGTATCAAATCGTTTTTCAGATAAAATTTACCATTTTCGTGCATCCGAGGGACTCCCGAATCCGAAATGTCGACCATACGAAATTTCGGATCGATTCGAAATTTCGAGTCATTCGATAAATCGGGTCAATTCGGTGATTCGGGTCATTTCGGGTCAGTTGGTTTTTCATTTTATGCTGCAGCAATTATACTGTAGAGGTGCTGCCCGGCAGTGTGCGGATTCATATGCTGCATTAATTATACTGTAGAGGTGCTGCCCGGCAGTGTGCGGAATCATATGCTGCATTATTATACTGTAGAGGTGCTGCCCGGCAGTGTGCGGATTCATATGCTGCATTATTGTACTGCAGAGGTGCTGCACGGCAGTGTGCGGAATCTTATGCTGCATTATTATACTGTAGAGGTGCTGCACGGCAGTGTGCGAAATCATACGCTGCATTAATATACTGTAGAGGTGCTGCCCGGCAGTGTGCGGATTCATATGCTGCATTAATTATACTGTAGAGGTGCTGCCCGGCAGTGTGTGTAATCATATGCTGCATTATTATCCTGTAGAGGTGCTGCCCAGCAGTGTGCGTATTCATATGCTGCATTAATTATACTTTAGAGGTGCTGCCCGGCAGTGTGCGGATTCATATGCTGCATTAATTATACTGTAGAGGTGCTGCCCGGCAGTGTGCGTAATCATATGCTGCATTATTATCCTGTAGAGGTGCTGCCCAGCAGTGTGCGTATTCATATGCTGCATTAATTATACTTTAGAGGTGCTGCCCGGCAGTGTAAGGATTCATATGCTGCATTATTATCCTGTAGAGGTGCTGCCCAGCAGTGTGCGTATTCATATGCTGCATTAATTATACTTTAGAGGTGCTGCCCGGCAGTGTGCGGATTCATATGCTGCATTAATTATACTGTAGAGGTGCTGCACGGCAGTGTGCGTAATCATATGCTGCATTATTATCCTGTAGAGGTGCTGCCCAGCAGTGTGCGTATTCATATGCTGCATTAATTATACTTTAGAGGTGCTGCCCGGCAGTGTGAGGATTCATATGCTGCATTATTATACTGTAGAGGTGCTGCCCGGCAGTGTGCGGATTCATATGCTGCATTATTATACTGCAGAGGTGCTGCACGGCAGTGTGCGGAATCTTATGCTGCATTATTATACTGTAGAGCTGCTGCACGGCAGTGTGCGAAATCATACGCTGCATTAATATACTGTAGAGGTGCTGCCCGGCAGTGTGCGGATTCATACGCTGCATTTTTATTCTGTAGAGGTGCTGCCCGGCAGTGTGCGGATTCATATGCTGCATTAATTATACTGTAGAGGTGCTGCCCGGCAGTGTGCGTAATCATATGCTGCATTATTATCCTGTAGAGGTGCTGCCCAGCAGTGTGCGTATTCATATGCTGCATTAATTATACTTTAGAGGTGCTGCCCGGCAGTGTGCGGATTCATATGCTGCAATATTATACTGTAGAGGTGCTGCTCGGCAGTGTGCGGAATCATATGCTGCATTATTATACTCTAGCGGTGCTGCCCGAGAGTGTTGTGGAATCATATACTGCATTATTATTCTGTAGAGGTGCTGCCCGGCAGTGTGCAGATTCATATGCTGCATTAGGCTAGGGTCAGATGAACGCAGTTTTAACGTGCGTTTAGCCGCACGAAATCACGGCCGTGCTAGCAGCAAATGACGTCCAATGCCGGGGAACATACGACGAACGGCCGCACGAAAGTTCGTCCGTGCAACGCAAGTGGCAAACGAACGCATTTTTTCGAGAACGTCAAACCGCTACTACTGACGTACAGAGTGCGCTGCGGCCGCATAGCGGCGTGTTTGCGTGATTGGGAGACGTCAGACGCTGCACACGTCCGGCCAACATAACGTCCAGACGCAAAAAGTGTTTTATTGATGATCCGTACGAAATCACGGACGAAAATGCGCATCGTATGACCGCTATCGCGTATTCCGTGAAAAATACGTCCATTCGTTCGACCGCACTTTTTCACGGACGACGCAAAAAATGCGTTTGTCTGACCCTAGCCTAAGTTATAATGTAGAGGTGCTGCCCGGCAGTGTGCGGAATCAAATGCTGCATTAATTATACTATAGAGGTGCTGCCTGGCAGTGTGTGGAATCATATGCTGCATTGAAACCTATGGGTTAAAAAGCCTTAAGAAACCTAAAATTTCACCCAAAAAATGCTTAAAAAATCTTAAAAGAATAACTAAGTAAAGGAACTTTCATTCTGTTGGTAGTAATCTACTTCCCATTCTTAAATAAGCAATAAAAAACAAAATAACTCATTAAAAACAAAAAAACAAACTGAACCGAATCACCCGAATGATCCGAATCAACGAATCGCCGAAATGATCCAAACGCCAAAATGACCTGAATCACCGAATCGATCCGAAATTTTGAATCGATATTGAATCACCGAATCGAAAACGAAAACGGTCTGAAACGACCCGAAACGAAAAAAAAACACCTGGAAAAAAAATAATAATTCAGCGGTGCACATCTCTATTAGGCTATGGAAGGGTACCCTCGGGCCGGCGCTGCTCACTGATGCTATGTAAATTGAGCACAGATGGAAACCTTTAGGTTAAACCAGGGTGTCCGAATTCTGACCCATGCAGACAAATATACAATGAAACTGACGTTGACGTATATAGATTGCACTAAACAAACGATATAACATACACGTTACACATACGGTAATAATTTTGGTATGGAAAGTGCAACTTGGAATGGGAATAAGGTATGCTGCTACTCCCACAGGGTTTGTTGACCTCTTGTGGTGGTTGGCAGTAGTAATATGAGAAGTTGCAGTTGTTCTGCGTGAGCTGACTCACGTTTGGTGCAGGGTTACCTGCACTTTTATGGTCAGGTGTGGGTGTTATGGTTGAACACAGAAATAGTGACTTTCCTTTGGTGCTTCGAATAAATCAATATAGGGGAGTGACCTTAAGGGAGAAACAATTCTCCTAATTGTCCACCGGGTTTCTAGTCCTTTATTTGAATAGGCCTCAGTGTCCTTAGTGGGTATATCTCTGTTCTTTCCGACAGAATGAACAAATCTTCTGTAACTGCGGCCCCTTTTGTTCTTCTTTTACCTCATAAGACATAAAGGTAGAAACAGTGCGTACTGTTATCAATGGTGTTGTAGAAAATACATCAGTATCTCACTTACATGGTTTAGAGCTGTATCTCTGCTCCTGATGAAGCTGGTTTGCACTAGTGAAACGCATTGAGCGAAAGGAGATGTTTATTTGAATGATGAATATTTCATTAGGGACCCCAGCGACCTTTGTTTAGAAATATGTTTGACAGACTTGGCAAAATTTCTTTAGCCTACTGGGAGCGCTCCCAGAATAGGCAGCCAGTCTTGACCCATCCGGCTGAGGTTGGGACCTGTTTTGTGCTTTTACCTCCCTCTTTGGTGCCGAATGAAGGGCTTATATTGGTTGTGGCGTTGTCACATTGATTTCCTTTCTCAAACTTTCCTATACCTACAGACCCTCGAACGTCTGATTCCAGTTACAGGCTTTATCATCTGTCACCCACATATTAAAGGATCCCACACCGACTATATTCCTTACACCAGTTCCTTGGGGGGGGGGGATCCCGTATGATGCTAGTATTCCTAACCTAGCACAGTTTTATGTTTTTGGTATGGCCCTTCTCAGTGGCCTATGTTTGTACATGTCCTCATTTTGTTTAGATATTTTCTATGTTTTGTGATTACTGTTTTGTGAGGCATGTCTTCACATAGGTAAGCGCTTAGTTTGTGTTTACACCAACCCACAGGTTTTCTTAGGCGTGCTATCTTTTTACAAGATTGAGTAGAAGGTTAGTTTTAATATATTTTTCTGTTGCTTTCAACATTAATCTGTTATCTCCACCATATTTATTTAATTTCACATTATTATTATTATTATTCTTTATTTATAAAGCGCCGACATATTCCGCAGCGCTGTACAATAGGCACAGTATAGACAGGGTTACAATACAATGAACAACATTTGACAAACAGTACAGGAGGAGATGAGGGCCCTATTCCCGTAGGAACTCACAATCTAGGAGGGTTGGGGTTGGAAACAGGAGGAGAGGACTGCAAGGTGAGAGTGATTGATGGTTGCGTCAGTGAGTTGGGTGGTAGGCTTCCCTAAATAGGAACGTTTTAAGGGAGCGTTTGAAGGAAGAGAAATTAGGGGAAAGTCTGACAGTACGAGGGAGAGCGTTCCAGAGAGTGGAGGCTGCGCGTGAGAAATCCTGCAGTCTATCATGGGAAGAGGTGATGCGGGGAGAAGCTAGGCGCAGGTCACTGTTTGACCTTAGGGAGCGGGCTGGGGTGTATTTGGTGATTAGTGAGGACAGGTAGAGGGGAGCTGAGTTAGTGAGGGTTTTGTAGGTCAGGGTAAGGATTTTGAACTTAATTCTGCAGTGGATGGGAAGCCAGTGAAGGGACTCGCAGAGGGGAGCGGCAGAGACAGAGTGGCAGGTGAGGTGGATTAGCCTGGCGGAGGCGTTCAGGATGGATTGTAGGGGGGAGATGCGGGAGAGAGGGAGGCCAGATAAGAGATTATTGCAATAGTCAAGTCGGAGATTACCAGGGCGTGTATGAGTTGTTTTAGAAACATAGAAACATAGAAAAATGTCGGCAGATAAGAACCTTTCGGCCCATCTAGTCTGCCCAATTACATGGATACTTTACCTGGATTTATCTTTTGTTTAGGATAGCCTTATGCCTATCCCATGCTTGCTTAAATTCAATTACTGTTTTGGCCTCTACCACTTCAACTGGAAGACTGTTCCATGTATCCACCACCCTCTCAGTAAAATAATGCTTCCTGATGTTACTTTTAAACCTTTGCCCCTCTAATCTAAGACTATGTCCTCTTGTTTTGCTACTTTGTTTCCTTTTAAATATACTCCCTTCCTCTACCTTGTGGATTCCCTTTACGTATTTAAATGTTTCTATCATATCTCCTCTGTCTCGTCTTTTTTCCAAGCTGTACATGTTAAGATCATTAAGCCTTTCCTGGTAACTTTTCTCCTTCAAGCCGTACACCATTTTAGTAGCCCTTCTCTGAACTCTCTCTAAGATGTCTATATCCTTCTGGAGATACGGTCTCCAGTACTGCACACAGTACTCCAAGTGAGGTTTCACCAGTGCTCTGTACAGTGGCATGAGCACTTCCCTTTTCCTACTGCTAATACCTCTCCCTACACAACCAAGCATTCTGCTAGCATTTCCTGCTGCTCTATTACATTGACTACTTACCTTTAGATCCTCTGCAATAATAACCCCTAAATCCCTTTCCTCAGATGTTGAGGTTAGGACTGTATCAAATATTCTATATTCAGCCCTTGGGTTTTTGCATCCCAGGTGCATTATCTTGCACTTATCCACATTAAAACTCAATTGCCACAACTCCGACCATTTTTTTAGTTTACCTAAATCATTTGTAATTTGGCTGATCCCTCCAGGAACGTCAACCCTGTTGCAAATCTTTGTGTCATCAGCAAAAAGACATACTTTTCCATTAATACCTTCTGCAATATCACTAATAAAAATATTAAATAGAATGGGTCCAAGTACTGACCCCTGAGGTACCCCACTGGTAACAAGACCTTGCGCCGAATAAACTCCACTTACCACAACCCTCTGTTGCCTGTCACTCAGCCACTGCCTAATCCATTCAACAATATTGGAATCCAAGCTCAAAGATTGCAATTTATTGATAAGCCTTCTATGCGGAACAGTATCAAAAGCCTTACTGAAATCTAAATAAGCAATGTCTACTGCACCACCTGTGTCTATTATTTTTGTTACCCAATCAAAAAAGTCAATAAGATTAGTTTGGCATGATCTCCCTGAGGTAAACCCATTTTGTTTCTGATCCTGTAATCTATGTGTTTTTAGATGGTCAACAATCCTTTCCTTTAACCTGGTTTCCATTAATTTCCCCACTACTGACGTAAGACTAACTGGCCTATAGTTCCCAGATTCCTCCCTACTACCCTTCTTGTGAATGGGCACAACATTTGCTAATTTCCAGTCTTCTGGGACGACTCCCGTTAGCAAGGATTGGTTAAATAAATCTGTTAACGGTTTTGCTATTACATCACTGAGCTCTTTTAATAATTTAGGGTGGATCCCATCAGGCCCCATTGATTTATTTGTCTTTACTTTAGACAGCTGCTGTAGAACCTCCTCCTCTGTAAACTGATATGTAATTGTCTCGTTAGTGTTTCCTCCTAACTGAGGTCCCTTTCCTTCCTTTTCTTCTGCAAAGACTGAACAAAAATATTCATTGAGGCAGTCAGCGAGACTTTTATCCTCTTCTACATACCTTCCTTCCTTTGTTTTTAATCTAACTAATCCTTGTTTTACTTTTCTTTTCTCGTTTATGTATCTAAAAAATGTTTTGTCCCCCTTTTTTACTGACTGAGCTATTTTCTCTGCGTGTACTTTGGAAGCTCTTATAAATTGCTTTGCCTCTTTCTGCCTAATCTTATAGGTTTGCCTATCTTCTTCACTCTGAGTTGTTTTATAATTATTGAATGCTGTCTTTTTGTTCTTCACTATTTTGGCCACTTCTGCAGAGTACCACAGTGGTTTCTTCCCTTTTTTGTTTTTGCTAACAAGTCTAATGCAATTGCCTGTGTGTCACGGTGGCTCAGGGGATGGGGCGCCTGGCAGCAGCTTCCTCGCTGCTCGCTGGCCAGGTGCCGAATGTAAGCGCTTCCGGGCCCGCTCACGTGGGACGCCGAGGGGCGGGGCCTGGCGCTGTGACGCGGACCCGCCGGGTTTAAAACCCAGTCTCTCCCATACACCGGTGCCCTGACGTGGTATTCACCTCCCGCAGAGCTCTTGTGATTTTTGGCTATCTCCTGTGTATGATCCTTGGCATTGGCAAACGAATCCTCCTGTGTATGACCCTTGGCATTGGCAAACGAACCCTCCTGTGTATGACCCTTGGCATTGGCAAACGAACCCTCCTGTGTATGACTCTTGGCATTGGCAAACGAACCCTCCTGTGTATGACTCCTGGTATTGGCAAACGAACCCTCCTGTGTATGACCCCTGGTATTGGCATTTACTCTGCTCTAGGTTCTGCCCTTAACGTTGGTACTGAGGTCAGTCTATGTGGCACCCTAAGCACGCATCAGATTACCTCTGCTATTACTAAAGTCCTAGGGAGGACTTGTGATCTGTTCTGTACCCCTGTCTGGTATTTCCCTTTCTTTGTCTGTTACCTGCTTCATTGTCTACATAGCTTTGCCGACCATTCAAGGATCGGAAGAGTAGAAAGGGAGCTACAGAAAGATATATATATCTTGGTAGTCAGAAGGATTCGTGACGATACACTATTCCATACCTCTGTCTGGTGTTACCCCTTGTCTATCTATTGTCTGGTTAATTGTCTTTCTAGTTTCGCCGACCATTCAAGGATCGGAAGGGTAGAGAGCGGTCTGCGTAAAGGGACCACACTTCTGGTAATCAGAGGGATCCGTGACATTACGTCAGGGCCAATGGATCCCGCAGACCTCTCTAACCAGCTGGCACGTATCGCAGCCAGACAAGAGGAACAAGACCATAGGATGGACCAGATTTCTCTCGCTCTGCAAACCCTGTTAAATCGGTCCAATACAGGTATCACAAACCCTCCAGATCCAGTGTTACCTAGGGTCAGTCCCGTCCCCCCTGAAGGACATAGGCTTAGTATGAAGGCACCCCTACGCTATGATGGTACACCAAGCCTATGTCGGGGGTTTTTGACTCAACTCGAGATTTTGTTTGAGAACAATCCAGGTTCTTGTATGTCTGATAAAGCCAAAGTAGGATATCTGATTAATCATTTAACAGAAAAAGCTTTATTGTGGGCTACGCCGTTGTGGGAAAATAAGAAACCCATCATTTATGACTATGAGGGTTTTACCTCTGAGTTAAAACGTACCTTTGATCCCTCTAGAAGGGCTACCAATGCGGGTAGGTCCTTGTTTCACATCAAACAAGGTAATAAGAGGGTCGCCGATTATGCCATAGAGTTTAAGACTTTGGTTTCTGAAGTACTTTGGCCGAACGACGTTTTAACCTTAGCCTTTACCGAAGGCTTGAACGAGGCTTTTATGTTTGAACTGGCTCCCTTAAAATTACCAGAAAGTCTGGACCACCTGATAGATTTCTGTATAGCCATGGACGATCAAATCAGGGAAAGGAGACACCCCAGAGATAGACCCAGAAGGGTCTTGCCTCCTTTACCCTCGTTACCCAGACACCCCAGTACATCAGGTGGTTCGGAGAATGTAAAAACAGATTTACTGGTCGTTGAACCCATGCAAATAGGGAGGACAGGTATTTCAGAAGCAGAAAAAGCTCACAGAAGAGAAAAGGGGCTCTGCTTTTATTGTGCAGGGGCAGATCACTTCCGCCTTCAATGTCCTCAGAGACCCAGGGTTGGCAGAGCTGAACATACCAGAGTGGGATTCAGAACAGGAGACACCCAGGTTGTCGGTTCTCTGTGTGCCTCCTTTATAGATAATGAGAAAAAAAAATCCAGGATTCTGTTACCGGTCTCCCTAACCTGGGAGGGGGTTCACCTCAAGACTGAGGCGTTTTTGGACTCTGGGGCCTCAGGCAATTTTATGGATAAGAATTTTGCTGCCCAAAACCTCATACCACTGGTTCTCAGGGAAAGACCTCTAAGGGTGGAGGCCATAGATGGTAACCCCCTGGCATGTCCACATATCACTCACGATACAGTCGATGTATGTATGAAAGTAGGAGTTTTACACCAGGAGACAATAAGATTTCAAATCATTGAATCACCCTCATGTCCTGTCGTCCTTGGGTTTCCATGGCTAACAGAGCACAACCCAGTAGTCGATTGGGTCCAGAGAGACATAAAATGTTGGGGTCAGAGTTGTCAGTCTAAGTGCCTAGGCACAGTTAATGTGATTGGTAGCCTCAATATTGCCACAGCTCCTCCTTTGTCCACGGAGGTTCCGGAATGTTACCTGGCATTAAAGGAGGTGTTCTCTAAAGCCAGGACTGAGGTCCTACCACCACATCGTCCATATGACTGTGCCATTGACTTGCTCCCCGGTACGATGCCTCCTAGGGGTCACGTATACCCTTTGTCACAAAGGGAGAACGACATTATGGAGGATTATATAAGGGAGAATCTGGAACGAGGATTCATTAGACGGTCCTCCTCTCCAGCAGGAGCAGGTTTCTTTTTTGTTTCCAAGAAAGAGGGAGATCTGCGACCTTGCATCGACTATAGGGGTTTAAATAGGATCACTATAAGAAATGCATATCCCATACCTCTCATAACAGAATTGTTTGACCGATTAAAAGGGGCTCGTGTCTATACTAAGCTTGATTTACGCGGAGCGTACAACCTGGTCAGGGTTAAAAAGGGAGACGAATGGAAAACGGCTTTTAATACACGTAGCGGGCATTACGAATACCTGGTGATGCCTTTTGGGTTGTGTAATGCGCCAGCCGTCTTTCAGGACCTTATAAATGACACTCTAAGGGACTTTCTGCAAGAATTCGTCATAGTATATCTGGATGATATCCTGATATATTCTCCTGATGTGGACACTCATCATGTCCACGTGAAACAAGTGTTGAAAAAACTATTGAAGGCTGGATTGTACTGTAAGCTAGAAAAATGTCTATTCGACATAGTAACTGTGCAATTCCTTGGTTATATTATAACTCCTGGGGGTTTTCAAATGGATCCCAAGAAGCTCTCAGCTATTCTTGACTGGCCTCTACCCCAAGGACTTAAAGCCATTCAGAGGTTTCTGGGGTTTACGAACTATTACCGAAGGTTCATTAAAGATTTTTCGGCCTTGGTGCCCCCCTCACGGCTATGACAAATAAAGGGGTGGGAAATCAGAAATGGACACCTCAAGCCACTCAAGCCTTTGAGGCACTAAAACAAGCCTTTACTACTGCCCCTGTTCTCCGGCATCCAGATCCGGCTCTGCCTTTCCAATTAGAAGTTGACGCCTCCGAACTAGGTCTTGGTGCAGTCTTGTCCCAAAGGGAGGCTCCTGACAAACCCTTGCATCCATGCGGCTTCTATTCTCGGAAGTTGTCCCCGGCAGAGAAGAACTATGACATTGGAAATAGAGAATTGTTAGCAGTCATCGCGGCCTTGGCTGAATGGAGATACTTATTAGAAGGGTCTAAGGACCCCATTGTTATCATAACCGACCATAAGAATCTCACGTACATTGGAGATGCCAAACGTTTAAACTCCAGACAAGCGAGATGGTCATTGTTTCTTTCAAGTTTTAATTTCGTACTCACCTATAGACCTGGGTCCAGAAACATCAAAGCAGACGCATTGTCGAGACAGTATGAGTCTTATGAACATAATATCCAAGATCAGCATCCCATTGTACCCCAGGAGAGGATTATAGCCGCTACCACGATTAGTGTTTCGTCTCCTCTAATGAAAAGGTTGCAGACCGTCCAGGGCGCAGCTCCTGGGGGAAAACCTCCTGCGAGACTCTTTGTACCTGAGAACGAAAGAGAGGAAGTACTTAACATCTATCATGATAATAAAACTTCCGGGCATATGGGTATCACCAAGACTGTGTCTAGTATCAGTAAACTCCTCTGGTGGCCCACATTGCGCCGAGATGTCAAAGATTACATTGCCGTGTGCGAAGTGTGCACAAGGCAGAAAAGTCCCAAAACAGCACCCATTGGCTTACTCCAGCCTTTGCCGATCCCCGAACGACCCTGGTCACATGTAGCCATGGATTTTATCGTAGAGTTACCTGAGTCAAGAGGGAATACAGTGATACTTACGATCATAGATCGATTTTCCAAGATGGGTCACTATGTTCCTCTTCAGAAACTACCTTCGGCAGCTGAACTGGTGCCCATATTCATTGCCAATGTGGTCCGCATTCACGGTGTCCCTCGGGAGATAGTCTCTGATAGGGGGACCCAATTCATCTCAGGATTCTGGAGAGGGTTTTGTAAGAACGTGGGGATAGACCTCTCTTTCTCTTCGGCCTATCACCCCCAGACCAACGGAGCAGCAGAACGAGCAAACCAAAACGTAGAGAAATATCTCAGGTGCTTCATCTCAGAACAACAAGATAACTGGTCAGATCTGCTACCGTGGGCAGAATATGCTATTAACAGCGCAGTAAGTGAATCCACAGGTCATTCTCCTTTCTTCACTGTTTATGGCTTTGATCCTCCCGTGCTCCCCGATACGTTTCCTGATTCCACGATTCCTGCTTTAGATAAACAACTGGCATCATTGAAAGAGACTTGGGGGAGAGTGAGACGGGCACTGGAGGAAAGTAGTGCCATCCAGAAAACTAAGGCCGACAGACACAGGAGGCAGGCACCAGTGTATCAAGTTGGGGACAGGGTTTGGCTGTCTTCACGTAACATCAAGCTCTTAGTGCCTTCCATGAAGTTGGCTCCTAGGTATATCGGCCCCTATAAGATACTACGGCGACTCAACCCTGTCTCCTATGCTTTGGCGTTACCCCCCCATTTTAAAATACACAATGTATTCCATGTGAACCTTTTGAAGCCGCTGTTATGTAACCGGTACACCAAAGTCCATGCTCCACCGCCTCCTGTCTCTGTGGAGGGCGAGGAGGAATTCGAAGTTCAGGCCAGTCTGGGTGCCAGGCTGTCTAGGGGGTCCTTGCAGTATTTGGTCGATTGGGTGGGGTACGGTCCGGAGGATCGTTCTTGGGTACCGGCTGCGGAAGTCCATGCTCCTAGGCTAGTGAAGGCCTTCTATTTAGCGCATCCCCGTGCCCCTGGGGGTCGTCCAGTGGCCGCCCCTGGAGGGGGGGGTTCTGTCACGGTGGCTCAGGGGATGGGGCGCCTGGCAGCAGCTTCCTCGCTGCTCGCTGGCCAGGCGCCGAATGTAAGCGCTTCCGGGCCCGCTCACGTGGGACGCCGAGGGGCGGGGCCTGGCGCTGTGACGCGGACCCGCCGGGTTTAAAACCCAGTCTCTCCCATACACCGGTGCCCTGACGTGGTATTCACCTCCCGCAGAGCTCTTGTGATTTTTGGCTATCTCCTGTGTATGATCCTTGGCATTGGCAAACGAATCCTCCTGTGTATGACCTTGGCATTGGCAAACGAACCCTCCTGTGTATGACCCTTGGCATTGGCAAACGAACCCTCCTGTGTATGACTCTTGGCATTGGCAAACGAACCCTCCTGTGTATGACTCCTGGTATTGGCAAACGAACCCTCCTGTGTATGACCCCTGGTATTGGCATTTACTCTGCTCTAGGTTCTGCCCTTAACGTTGGTACTGAGGTCAGTCTATGTGGCACCCTAAGCACGCATCAGATTACCTCTGCTATTACTAAAGTCCTAGGGAGGACTTGTGATCTGTTCTGTACCCCTGTCTGGTATTTCCCTTTCTTTGTCTGTTACCTGCTTCATTGTCTACATAGCTTTGCCGACCATTCAAGGATCGGAAGAGTAGAAAGGGAGCTACAGAAAGATATATATATCTTGGTAGTCAGAAGGATTCGTGACGATACACTATTCCATACCTCTGTCTGGTGTTACCCCTTGTCTATCTATTGTCTGGTTAATTGTCTTTCTAGTTTCGCCGACCATTCAAGGATCGGAAGGGTAGAGAGCGGTCTGCGTAAAGGGACCACACTTCTGGTAATCAGAGGGATCCGTGACACTGTGGCCTTCAATAATGCTTCCTTTAAATAATCCCATTTCTCCTGGACTTCCTTTAAACTCCTCCAGTCTGATAATGACTCCTTCACACAAAGTCTCATTTTAGAAAAATCTGTTTTTTTAAAGTCTAAAACTTTTGTTTTTGTGTGGTGCGGCTCCATCCCTGTTCTTATATTAAACCATACTGACTGTGGTGACAGCGGTAAGAAATGGCCGAATTCTGGAAATATTACGCAGTTGGTATCAGCAGGAGGAGGAAAGAGACTGGATGTGGGGGGTGAAGGAAAGAGCAGAGTCAAGTGTAACTCCAAGACAGCGAACTTGGTTTGATGGGGAGATGGTGATACCCTCCACCGTGATAGAGAAGTCAGGAGGTGGGGAGGCATTGGAGGGAGGAATAAGTAGGAGCTCAGTCTTTGACATGTTGATCTTTAGGCGGTGGGAGGCCATCCAGGAGGAGATGCCAGATAAGCAGTCACTGACTTTGGAAAGGACAGGGGGAGAGAGATCAGGGGTAGAGAGGTAGATCTGAGTGTCATCAGCGTAGAGGTGGTAACTAAAGCCAAAGCTGTTGATGATTTTGCCCAGGGAGGAGGTGTAGATGGAAAAAGAGCAGAGGACCAAGGACAGAGCCTTGAGGTACACCAACAGATAGAGACAATGAAGAGGAGGAGTTACCAGCAAAGGACACACAGAAGGACCTGTTGGATAAATAGGAGTCAACCCAAGCGAGTGCAGTGTCACCGAGACCCAGAGAGTTGAGGGTCTGTAGAAGGAGGGGGTGGTCAACAGTGTCAAAAGCAGCCGAGAGGTCAAGCAGGATGAGAATAGAATAGTGGACGTGTTTTTTAGCAGTTAGGAGGTCGTTGGTGACTTTGAGGGCAGTTTCAGTTGAGTGTAGGGGACGGAAGCCAGATTGCAGGGGGTCAAGTAGGGAATTGGAGGACAGGAAGAGGGAGAGGTGGTTGAAGACTAGTTTTTCTAAGAGCTTAGATGTGAAGGGAAGCAGGGATACAGGGAGGTAGTTGGAATGAGAGTTGGGATCGAGGGATGGTTTCTTTAGTAAAGGGGTAACTAGCGCGTGTTTGAAGGCGGATGGGAAAGAGCCGGTGGAGAGAGATCCGTTGAAGATGTGTGTGAGAGCAGGGGTGAGGGAGGAGGAGAGGGGAGGAATTAGATGTGAGGGAATGGGGTCGAGCGGGCACGTGGTGAGATGTGAGGAGGACAATAAGGAATTGACTTCCTCCTCAGTGGCTGGGAGGAAGCGGCAGAGGGTAGCAGAGGGGGCTTCTGGGAGTGGAGGTGGCAGATAACTATCTTGCGTTGGGATGTTGCTTCTGATAGTTAGAGTTTTACTGAGGAAGTAGTCTGCCAGGTCTTGAGCGCTGAAGGCAGCGAAGGGGGGAGGTGCAGGTGGGTAGAGGAGGGTGTTGAAGGTGGACCAGAGCCGTTTAGGGTTGGAGGACAGCGTAGATATAAGAGATGAGAAGAAGGATTGTTTGGCCAAGTGGAGGGCAGAGGTGTATGATCGCAGAATAAACTTGAAGTGAACAAAATCAGCTTCAGAGCGGGATTTCCTCCAGGCACGCTCTGCAGAGATAAGAGTAGTGTTGTAGTGATTAGTGGCAGCATCAGGGCAGGTGAAGGATGAGGTGTGAGGGAGGTGGTGAAGTAGATTGGAGAATTGATGGGGGTCCACAACATGTAAATTTCTGCGAGTGTGTGTGCGGGGTGGGGGAGCAGGGTGTTTAGGAAGTCCAGATAGGTTGAAAGAGAGAAGGTGGTGGTCAGAGATGGGGAAAGGGCGACAGTTGAACTCAGAAATGGAGCAGAGGTTGGAAAAGACAAGGTCAATAGGGTGACCATCACGGTGGGTAGGGAGGAGGGAGGATTGTGTGAGCACAAGGGAGGACGTGAGTGAAAGAAGTTTGGAGGCAGCAGGGGCAGAAGGATCATCAATGGGAATGTTGAAGTCCCCGAGAATTAGGCATGGAAGATTAGACATTCTATGACTAGCAGGTCTACTTTTTTTCATGACAATCAAGTACCATCCCTCTTGTTCCCCCCATCAAGTGTGTTTTACAGACACGTACAGGGCTATTCAGAGAGAGGTGAAAAGCAGGAGAATGGCTGGAGAATGGAAAATTCTAGGTCAAAATACCCAAACCAGAAAAATTCTCCCATTCATCTCATTTTCCAAATTGGCTATTTTGACCTAGATTTTTCCATTCTCCAGCCATTCTCCTGCTTTTCACCTCTCTCTGAATAACCCTGATAGTGTTACTGTACAGTCTATATGCACGCATTGTTCACAGAATCAGTTACAGTTACAAGTTTTTAGAAAGCACTAACAAGTTCTATAGCACTGTACAATGGGGAGGCAGAATAACAAATAAACATACAAGTTAAACAAACAGCATAATTAGTGGCAGAGAGGACCCTGCTCGAGAGCGTACAATCTAAGAGGAGAGGGGTGGCACACTAGGTGAGGGTAAATCGAGAACATGAAGTAGCGGAGTGCATGTGAGCTGCGTGGGAAGATGGCGTAAGAAATGAACGGTGGGGGTTTATTGAGTGAGCTGATAGGCTTTTCGAACGTAATGTATTTTCAAAGACTTCTGGAACAAAATGCTGTATGCACATTTTATCTGTTTTTAACATTATGCTGTCTATTAAATATCTCTATAACCCCCCTTTTTTTTTTTTTTTTTTTTTTTTTTCTGTGTGGAACATTAGGAGGTAGCCTGGGAGAGCCGCTAGGGTGGCTACCTAGGCTCTGTACACCCTTTTGGCCCCAGGTCTCCTGGCCACGCGGCCCCTTCCATGGCCCTCGGTTCCCTTTGGGTTGCTGGGGTGAGCCAGGAATGCCACGATATGTTTGGCAGTCCCTCACTACCCTTTTTATCCCTTTTTTTTTTTTTTTTTTTTGGTTTTGTTTGTTTCACTGGTGCCCCATCAGCGAACTCCATCACTCTCTTTTGTTTTTGCAGGATGACCCTCTTGACGAGTTTTTACACCCCCCCACTATTTTCGATTTTCTGTAGTTTCCTATGTGGACCCCCCCCCTTATGTTTTCTGTGCTTTCTTTGTGAGTATCTCATTTGGCCCTGTGAGGCCACCTGACTGGTCGGTCTGTGACCTTGTGTTTATTGCAAAATAAAAATTTTGAAATACAAAAAAAATATCTCTATAACAATAAATACTTAACAACATGCAAGCAAAAATACTTTTTTGCTTGTAAGTGTTATTTACACATCCTGTATTTCAAATAAATATTATTCATATTTTTATTTTCAACAAAAACTGTTTGGCGGTCAAAGTGTTAATTGTAAAATTTATATAAATGATAAACAGATATATCCAGGGAAGCAAAAAAGTACAGATGGATAAGATGCAGTTACATATACTCAAAGGTGAACTATAATACTAGAAATAAGAGGCATTATCATTTATCACATTTCATTGGTTTTCATCTTTTTAATGTGCTTTCAATACTGTATTAGTCTTTGAGGAATATCCAAAGGGTCACATGCTACTTGATACTTTTAGATACTTGTTATATCCCTTGTTAAAGATTTAGCACCTTCACTCTAGACATTCAGTATAGAAATTGTGAGTTTTAAAATACCAAGCTTTATTGATCAACAATGAAAAAGTAAAGCATCTGTGCAGCACTATAAATAATGGCAACTTGTAATCACAGCTAAAGTAAGGCTGGTAATTGGATTTGTTGATGTTTAGGTTAAAAGAAGATCATGGTCCGGATTACAGGTGGGACTAGGAGACCTTTAGAAACAATTATTTGTATGGGGTGTGAAATCTCAAAGGGATTTAGAGCGAGTACATGCACATAACTCTTAGCATCCACTACCCTTTATACTAAGTCTGCAGCAGAGTACTCCACATTAAAGCAATGTTTATCATTATCGGCATTATTGACTACACATTACTCTAGAGAGGCCTATAGGCTCACATCATAATTCTCCACTGTATATTTCTTACTCCATCTTCTCCACAGCCCCCATGCATCTCACTACTTTACAATAGCTGGCTGTATGGACAGTGATTTTAGGATCTTCAGTATTACAGGTAATGACTGGGGTGGTAATAGTGCGTCAAATATATTGTATCGGCCGACCTGGAGGGTCATCCGGGACTGAGCAATAGGGAATCATGGCAGGATTTTTGAAAAAGGATTACACCAGGAAGGATACATTGATATTTCTCTCATTTTCAATTATGTCCTGGGTGGTGAGTATGTACAGTTAGGTGTCTTGCCCAAGGACACTTACTGGAGAGGTGCTCTTGCTAGGATCGACCCTGTGTCTCCAGTCTCTCTCCACAGTTATAGAGCAGTGATGTTACCTCTACTCTACTTCACCCAGCCGGTACCAACATCCTGCATCATTTGACCTAGACGTTCCTCCAGATATACGATTTGTTTTGCAGAGCTGGGCAATGAGAGTCACATAACCGCCAAATCTCCTACCTCATTCTTCCAGCTGGGCCCCTGCACATTGTGCTGCCTTTAAATGTCACGATCAGCCACAATGGCGGTACCTGGCATGTGCCAAGTAGGGCCCAGGTAAGAGGAAAAGCCGCTATATGCAGAGATGCGTGACACAACGATCAGGAAAAGTAAATAAACCACAGTAGACACTGGGGACCTCTGCACGGCTAAATACCAAAGGAGCCCTATACTGATAGAGTGGCCGAATCTGCACTAATAGAAAAAGGTTACCTTGTAGCCGTGCAGAGTCCTGGGAAAACACAGACACCTGAAGGAGAATATACTCAACAACTTGCAGGGCAGGACTTCAATATACTAAAGCCGTGGTCTACAGGGACACACAACATATAATACGATAAGCACAGGACAGCTAGGGATATCCAGAAGAGTGGTCAATAAATAAGCCAGGGGTCAAAACCAAAACGTATACCTTGAGCCAAAGCGGGGATATAGCACCAGAGAAAATCCGTCAGCCAGGCCAGAGGGTCAATACCAGGAAGTCAATCAGAAACCTAGAACTCAGACAAGGGGGAAACACTGAGATAGAACTAGGATGGAAAACAGGGAGCTCTCAGGAACAAATCTGTGGCTGAAGTGAACCAGGATGCAAGAGCATGGTGATATGGGCCCATGGCTTTATATAGGGGAGTAATCAGCCCATAATCACCAACAGAAGCTCAACGAGCAAAGAACTTAACCCCTGAGCCGCATGTCAGGGAAAGCAGCACAGGGAAACACAGACATAAGGAATACAGAGGGCAGGGAGACAGGGTTGGAACGTGGGAACGTGACATTAAACACAGGCAGTTTGATTGGCAGCTCATATCACCACGGGGCAGGCAATGTCCTAGACAGTGGAAGGGTCTTCAAAAATATGCTGATAGGAAGCTATTGAAGAACCCCCTCAGCTTTCCATCACAGTGTCTGCTCCAAGTTAATATGTTGCCAATCACATTCAAATCTTTAATTTGAAAGTTTCTGGAGGAAGCTCAGTGTGCAGGGGGGCCTGGCTGTGAGAGGAGATGTAGGGGATTCGAGAAACATGCCAGGGATCTCTGCTATTGATAGGCCCCCTGAAGTCCCTGGGCCCGGTATACCATCATCCCATGTACTGTCATGATGGCGTCCTTGTCGGTAACAATACTTACATACTTCATGCTTTTCCGTTAGCGTATCGTCCTTTGCGCTAGCTTCCGCAAGCTTACTGTACTTTGCGCATCCTATACCTAATATGGGGAGCGCAAACGTCCATAAGCGTTTCGATAAGTATGGTATTCCATAGTGCTAGCGCTAATTACCGTCTGAATGCGGAGATCCAACAGTTAGCACCTTCTAAAAGCTGGCATTACATGATTCTGAATATGCAGAATCATGTAGCACACCCTAAAACCCCCAATAAATCCAATACTCACCCCTCATCCTGACGCGAGAACGGTGCCCGATCACCGCTTCTTCTGGCCGTGGTCACTTACGAGAGCGAGATCGCACAGGGGTCACAGCCTGGGGGCACAAGCCTCTACAGAGTCCAGTGGTCTCTATGAGATATATTCGCAGCGGCGTGGAAACGCTACCACGAGTATCCCAGTGCTTAGCGCTCCACTCTGGGGCAAGGTGCTGAGGTGGCGCCTGCCGCTTGTTTACGTTATCTTTTTATTTTTTAAAATACCTTCTATTTTTTAAAAGATATGTCTGTTTCTCTTATTTTTTTAAAAGGCTTTTTTAACCCCTTAAGGACCCAGAACGTACCATGTACGTCATTGCAGCGGGTCTCTTTTAGACCCGCTGACGTACATGGTACGTCCTGCGGTTTTTTGAGCGCTGGAAGCGATCGGATCGCTTCCAGCAGCTCAAACGCCATTGCAGGATGCCTGGGAGTCCAGGCATCCGTGCAATGGCGGTGAGAAGTGCCGGGGCACCTTGTGATCGCTCCCCGGGAGCGATCAACATCCGGTTTTACCGGAGAGGTGCCAGGCACTTCTAGAGAGCGCTGGAAGCGATCGGATCGCTTCCAGCAGCTCAAACGCCATTGCAGGATGCCTGGGAGTCCAGGCATCCGTGCAATGGCGGTGAGAAGTGCCGGGGCACCTTGTGATCGCTCCCCGGGAGCGATCAACATCCGGTTCACCGGAGAGGTGCCCGGCACTTCTAGAGAGCGCTAGAAGCGATCGGTATCGCTTCCAGCTGCTCTGTGTATATTGCAGGGATGCCTCGACATCGAGGCATCCTTGCAATATGCTTACCTGCCGCCGGTCCGCTAAGTGATCGCTCCCCCGAGCGATCACTTCCGGTAGCGGCAGGAAGTACTGAGTGCCACGAGGTATCGTGGCACTCAGTACAAAACGATCACATGAGTGATCAGGTGCTCTGCTGGGTGCCTCGAGGGATCAAGGCACCCAGCAGAGTAAAAAAAGTGTAAAAAAAAAGAAAAAAAAGAAAAATAAAAATCAATAAAAAGTTATAAAATAAAATAAACTGACAGCCAAGATGGCGCTGCCCTTCTAAGGGCAGGGTCATCTTGGGGCTGAGTGGGATGTTCCTAGCCTGCCTCATCAGAGAGGCAGGCTAGCAACATCCAATCAGAAGTAAAAAAAAATCAAAATAAAATTTCTAATTTGTCAGGTCAGGTCAATATTTTGTAAATATTGGCTCTGACCTCTGTGATTCTCCCTCTCCTCACTTGTGTTTTGGTGAGCGAGAGAGAGAGATCAGATTTGACAGGTTAGAGATTTTAGTGAGATTAGAAAAATTGAGGCAGATTTAGAGAGATTTTAGTGAGATTAGAAAAATTTAGGCAGATTTAGAGAGATTTTAGGGAGATTTAGAAGAATTGAGGCAGGTTTAGAGTGATTTAGAGAGATTTAGGTGTTTATTTGTATTTTCTTGTGAAACCCAACGGTTCTTCTAAGAACCAACAATCCGCTTTATTATATATAATAATTATAAAATTTTATAATCTATTATATATAATGTCTGAGAGGGTGGTACAGCGCCGAGGAGGCATATGCCATCCTGGCATCAGAATCTGAGGCATCTGCGTCAGACTCTGACCCTGATTTTGACCCCGCCAACTGCTCAGAGACGTCGCTAGATACATCATCTACGCTGGCTGATGTATCTAGTGATGTTTCTGATGCAGATCCTGGGTCACCACCTGCCAGCAGGAGACGCACAGCTCCAGCTGAGGAGTGGGTAGTGCCTCATCGCCAGAGGCCAGATATCCCTCCTTTCACAGCAAATCCTGGCATCAATATTGATGTTGCAGGATTTACCGCCCACACAGTTTTTGCAGGTGTTTATGGGGGATGATTTGTTGGGCCACATCGTGGCCCAATCAAATCTGTATGCCCATCAGCATTGTGCTGCGAAGCCAGACTCCTACTTGGCAAGGCAGCAATGGACCCCGCTAGATGTGCCAGAATTTCTGAAATTCTGGGCACTTACTATGCTGATGGGCATCATAAAGAAGCCCTCAATTCGCTCCTACTGGAGCAGTAGCCCCATCTGCTCTACCCCCATTTACCCCCAATCAATGTCACGTAGAAGGTATGAAAACATTTTTGCGTTTCATGCACTTCAGTGACAACAGCCTGTGCCCTCCTAGAGAGCATCCCCAGTTTGACAGGCTGTATAAAATCCGCCCCCTGATTACCCACTTCGCCGCCAGGTTTGCAGAGGCTTATACACCTGGAAGGAATATCTGCGTGGATGAATCCCTAATGAAATACAAGGGAAGGCTGGGATTCAAGCAGTATATTCCTTCCAAACGCTCCAGGTATGGAGTGAAGGTGTATAAGCTCTGTGACAGCGAGAGTGGGTATACTCAGGCCTTCCGGGTGTACGAGGGAAAGGATAGTAGCCTTGACCCTCCAGGTTGCCCAGAACACATGGGAACCAGTGGCAAGATTGTGTGGGACCTACTTTTTCCCCTGATGAACAAAGGGTACCACTTGTATGTTGATAATTTTTTATACAAGTGTCCCTTTGTTCAAGCTGCTGTATTGTTTTGATACAGCAGCATGCGGTACTGTTCGCAAGAACCGCGTAGGTTTCCCAGCACAGCTTGTCCGCACCCGCTAAAAAGGGGGGAGACCTCAGCTCTGCGCCAAGAGGAGCTGTTGGCGGTCAAGTACAGAGACAAGAAGGATGATATACCTTCTATCCACCATCCACACTGAGAAGGTCTGTGTAGGTCTCTGTTACGTGGCAGAGCTGAGCGCATCAGGAAGCCAGTGTGCATCAAAGACTATAACCGGCATATGGTGGGGTTGATCTGGCAGATCAGCTGCTCCAGCCCTACCAGATTATGCAGAAGTCAAGGGCCTGGTACAAAAAGGTTGCAATTTACCTGATGCAAATTGCAACCCACAATGCCTTTTTGCTCTGCAAAAACGCAAACCCGGGAGTGACGCTGTCCTTTTTACAGTTTCAGCTCCAGGTCATTTCGGGGCTTTTGTACCAGGATGCACCTGCTCCCCGGGCGGTGATGGGGACAGAGTTGGGGCTACGCATTTTATTTATAAAATCCCCCTACTGAGGGCAAACAGAAACCCCAAAAAAGGTGCAGGGTGTGTTTCAAGAGGGGGCAGAGGAGAGACACAATCTTTTACTGCCCAGAATGCCCTGGACAACCCGGTCTGTGTCTTGGGGACTGTTTCAAGCTATATCACACTGTGCGTGATCTGTGATTTTTTTTTTTCCTTTCTATTTTTCTCACACTCCAGTTAGTTAGTTCAGTTTAGTTTTTTTTTTCTTTACTGCACCAGACTTTTACATTTTATTCGTACATTTTTATGTTCTACAATTGGTGCTGTATTTTGCCAAAATCTTTGCACACCTATGCATGGGGGCATGGGTGTACTCAGGAGACCTTGCAGAAAACAACCTGGAGAGTTTTCATGCAGTAACAAACAACAGTGTCTCCTAAATCACAGTCCAAATCTAATGTGGCGTAAAAATAAAAAATTGAAAAATTACCGCCACACACCTTCTCAAATGTTTTGGGCTAAAACCGTTGCATCCATGGCATCAAAGCACTCCATATGCAATACCTTGGGGTGTCACATAACAAATATAAACAATTTTCTGGCAATAATTCAAAACTGGGGTATGCGGTAGACCAAAACCAAAGCTAGGCCTAGCTGAAGATAATCTCAATTTCAACTCCAATGACAAAGTCATAAAAATTGTATTTGAACCTTCCCAAAATCCTGGCAAACCTATGCATGGGGGGCATGGTGTACTCAGGAGACCTTGCAGAAAACAACCTGGAGAGTTTTTCTGCAGTAACAAACAACAGTGTCTCCTAAATCACAGTCCAAATCTAATGTGGGCGTAAAAATCTGAAAATTGAAAAAATTACACACACACCTTCTCAAATGTTTTGGGCTAAAACCGTTGCATCCATGGCATCAAAGCACTCCATATGCAATACTTTGTGGGTGTCAACATAACAAATATAAACAATTTTCTGGCAATAATTCAAACTGGGGTATGCGGTAGACCCAAAACCAAAGCTAGGCCTAGCTGAAGAAATAATCTCAATTTCAACTCCAATGACAAAGTCATAAAAATTGTATTTGAAACCTCCCAAAATCCTGGCAAATATGCATGGGGAGCATGGGTGTACTCAGGAGACCTTGCAGAAAACAACCTGGAGAGTTTTCATGCAGTAACAAACAACAGTGTCTCCTAAATCACAGTCCAAATCTAATGTGGGCGTAAAAATCTGAAAATTAAATTACACCACACACCTTCTCAAATGTTTTGGGCTAAAACCGTTGCATCCATGGCATCAAAGCACTCCATATGCAATACCTTGGGGTGTCAACATAACAAATATAAACAATTTTCTGGCAATAATTCAAACTGGGGTATGCGGTAGACCCAAAACCAAAGCTAGGCCTAGCTGAAGAAATAATCTCAATTTCAACTCAATGACAAAGTCATAAAAATTGTATTTGAACCTTCCCAAAATCCTGGCAAACCTATGCATGGGGGGCATGGGTGTACTCAGGAGACCTTGCAGAAAACAACCTGGAGAGTTTTCATGTAGTAACAAACAACAGTGTCTCCTAAATCACAGTCCAAATCTAATGTGGGCGTAAAAATCTGAAAATTGAAAAATTACACCACACACCTTCTCAAATGTTTTGGGCTAAAACCGTTGCATCCATGGCATCAAAGCACTCCATATGCAATACCTTGGGGTGTCAACATAACAAATATAAACAATTTTCTGGCAATAATTCAAACTGGGGTATGCGGTAGACCCAAAACCAAAGCTAGGCCTAGCTGAAGAAATAATCTCAATTTCAACTCCAATGACAAAGTCATAAAAATTGTATTTGAACCGTCCCAAAATCCTGGCAAACCTATGCATGGGGAGCATGGGTGTACTCAGGAGACCTTGCAGAAAACAACCTGGAGAGTTTTCATGCAGTAACAAACAACAGTGTCTCCTAAATCACAGTCCAAATCTAATGTGGGCGTAAAAATCTGAAAATTGAAAAAATACACCACACACCTTCTCAAATGTTTTGGGCTAAAACCGTTGCATCCATGGCATCAAAGCACTCCATATGCAATACCTTGGGTGTCACATAACAATATAAACAATTTTCTGGCAATAATTCAAACTGGGGTATGCGGTAGACCCAAAACCAAAGCTAGGCCTAGCTTGAAGAAATAATCTCAATTTCAACTCCAATGACAAAGTCAAAAATTGTATTTGAACCTTCCAAAATCCTGGCAAACCTATGCATGGGGGGCATGGTGTACTCAGGAGACCTTGCAGAAAACAACCTGGAGATTTTTCATGCAGTAACAAACAACAGTGTCTCCTAAATCACAGTCCAAATCTAATGTGGCGTAAAAATCTGAAAATTGAAAAATTACACCACACACCTTCTCAAATGTTTTGGGCTAAAACCGTTGCATCCATGGCATCAAAGCACTCCATATGCAATACCTTGGGGTGTCAACAACAAATATAAACAATTTTCTGGCATAATTCAAACTGGGGTATGCGGTAGACCCAAACCAAAGCTAGGCCTAGCTGAAGAAATAATCTCAATTTCAACTCCAATGACAAAGTCATAAAAATTGTATTTGAACCTTCCCAAAATCCTGGCAAACCTATGCATGGGGGCATGGGTGTACTCAGGAGACCTTGCAGAAAACAACCTGGAGATTTTTCATGCAGTAACAAACAATAGTGTCTCCTAAATCACAGTCCAAATCTAATGTGGGCGTAAAAATCAGAAAATTGAAAAACACCACACAACACCTTCTCAAATGTTTTGGGCTAAAACCGTTGCATCCATGGCATCAAAGCACTCCATATGCAATACTTGGGGTGTCAACATAACAAATATAAACAATTTTCTGGCAATAATTCAAACTGGGGTATGCGGTAGACCAAAACCAAAGCTAGGCCTAGCTGAAGAAATAATCTCAATTTCAACTCCAATGACAAAGTCATAAAAATTGTATTTGAACCTTCCCAAAATCCTGGCAAACCTATGCATGGGGGCATGGGTGTACTCAGGAGACCTTGCAGAAAAAACCTGGAGATTTTTCATGCAGTAACAAACAATAGTGTCTCCTAAATCACAGTCCAAATCTAATGTGGGCGTAAAAATCAGAAAATTGAAAAATTACACCACACACCTTCTCAAATGTTTTGGGCTAAAACCGTTGCATCCATGGCATCAAAGCACTCCATATGCAATACCTTGGGGTGTCAACATAACAAATATAAACAATTTTCTGGCAATAATTCAAACTGGGGTATGCGGTAGACCCAAACCAAGCTAGGCCTAGCTGAAGAAATAATCTCAATTTCAACTCCAATGACAAAGTCATAAAAATTGTATTTGAACCTTCCCAAAATCCTGGCAAACCTATGCATGGGGGGCATGGGTGTACTCAGGAGACCTTGCAGAAAACAACCTGGAGATTTTTCATGCAGTAACAAACAACAGTGTCTCCTAAATCACAGTCCAAATCTAATGTGGGCGTAAAAATCTGAAAATTGAAAAATTACACCACACACACCTTCTCAAATGTTTTGGGCTAAAACCGTTGCATCCATGGCATCAAAGCACTCCATATGCAATACTTGGGTGTCAACATAACAATATAAACAATTTCTGGCAATAATTCAAACTGGGGTATGCGGTAGACCCAAAACCAAAGCTAGGCCTAGCTGAAGAAATAATCTCAATTTCAACTCCAATGACAAGTCATAAAAATTGTATTTGAACCTTCCCAAAATCCTGGCAAACCTATGCATGGGGGGCATGGGTGTACTCAGGAGACCTTGCAGAAAACAACCTGGAGAGAGTTTTCATGCAGTAACAAACAACCGTGTCTCCTAAATCACAGTCCAAAACTGATGTGGGTGTGAAAATGAAAATGACCACCAAACAGTATCCAATTTGTTTGGAGCAAACGTTGCATCCATAGCATAAAAACACTCCATTTACAATACTTTGGGGGGTTAGCTACCAAATATATGCACGTTCATAAACTGGGGTATGTAAAAAGGCCCCTAAAAAGAAGATAAGCAAAGAAGATACTGTATGTCAAATAGAAAATTGACAAGCACATGTCAAAGATTGGCGTAGCACCCCAAAACAACAGAAAAATCTATATATGGGTGGTATCACTTTACTCAGAAGATGTTGCTGAACATATTTGGGGGTGTTTTTGGCAGTAACCCATAACTGGATTTGACAATTCATGCCTAAGTACAATGTGTGTGAAAAAATAACCCAAAAAGTGACTACCTGAAAGTTTGACATAGAGCTAGTGCATGGAAAGTGTTAAAATACAACTCTTTGAAGCACCCTAGGGTGCGCCCTTCTAAAAAATATATGGTTTGATGTAGGTAAATACTTTGGCCGGCTTCAAAAATGTCCCAAATAGGACATGGGTGCATGATGACGAAATGTGAAAATTCCAAGTTGGAAAACTGAAATGCGCCACCCCAAATAAGGCCTTATAGCCCCCAAATGACCCGACATACTATACATGGGTGGTATCAATTTACTCAGAAGATGTTGCTGAACATATTTTGGGGTGTTTTTTTGGCAGTAACCCATAACTGGATTTGACAATTCATGCCTAAAGTACAATGTGTGAAAAAATAACCCAAAAAGTGACTACCTGAAGTTTGACATAGAGCTAGTGCATGGAAAGTGTTAAAATACAACTCTTTGAAGCACCCTAGGCTGTGCCCTTTCTAAAAATATATGGTTTGATGGGGGTAAATTACTTTGGCCGGCTTCAAAAATGTCCCAAATAGGACATGGGTGCATGATGACGAAATGTGAAAATTCCAAGTTGGAAAACTGAAATGCGCACCCCCCAAATAAGGCCTATTAGCCCCCAAATGACCCGACATACCTATACATGGGTGGTATCAATTTACTCAGAAGATGTTGCTGAACATATTTTGGGGTGTTTTTGGCAGTAACCCATAACTGGATTTGACAATTCATGCCTAAAGTACAATGTGTGTGAAAAAATAACCCAAAAAGTGACTACCTGAAAGTTTGACATAGAGCTAGTGCATGAAAAGTGTTAAAAAATACAACTCTTTGAAGCACCCTAGGCTGTGTCCTTTCTAAAAATATATGGTTTGATGGGGGTAAATTACTTTGGCCGGCTTCAAAAATGTCCCAAATAGGACATGGGTGCATGATGACGAAATGTGAAGAATTCCAAGTTGGAAAACTGAAATGCGCACCCCCTAAATAAGGCCTATTAGCCCCCAAATGACCCGACATACCTATACATGGGTGGTATCAATTTACTCAGAAGATGTTGCTGAACATATTTTGGGGTGTTTTTTGGCAGTAACCCATAACTGGATTTGACAATTCATGCCTAAAGTACAATGTGTGTGAAAAAATAACCCAAAAAGTGACTACCTGAAAGTTTGACATAGAGCTAGTGCATGGAAAGTGTTAAAATACAACTCTTTGAAGCACCCTAGGCTGTGCCCTTTCTAAAAATATATGGTTTGATGGGGGTAAATTACTTTGGCCGCTTCAAAAATGTCCCAAATAGGACATGGGTGCATGATGACGAAATGTGAAAATTCCAAGTTGGAAAACTGAAATGCGCACCCCCCAAATAAGGCCTATTAGCCCCCAAATGACCCGACATACCTATACATGGGTGGTATCAATTTACTCAGAAGATGTTGCTGAACATATTTTGGGGTGCTCTTTGGCAGTAAACCTTAAAGTTCACAGTACATGTATTCTTAAATTGCGTTCAAAAAAAAAAAATCACCAAAAAAAATACCCCAAGTTTAATACCTTGATTTGTGTACTTTAAAAAAATATGTATATGTGGCGGGTTATTCAGGAATTAGTGACAGATATCAGTGTTACAATGTCACTAGCACTAGTTTTGAAAATAAACTCTTTGGAAATGGCAAAGTGCTACTTGCACTTATTGTTGCATAAAATAAGGAAAAAAGCGAGGAATATGTAAACATTGGGTATTGCTAAACTCAGTACTAAATTTAGAAACTACTAAGGAATTAATTTTTTTTGACGGTTGTTGATACATAAGAAATTTTGGGGGTCAAAGTTCGAAAAAGTGGTGTTTTTTCAATTTTTTTGTCATATTTCACAATATTTTTTATAGTAAATTATATGAAATGATGAAAAAAATGGTATCTTTATAAAGTCCATTTAATGACGAGAAAAACAGTGTAAAATATGTGTGGGTTACATAAACGAGTAAGAGGAAAATTTGACGTAAACACTAACAGCGCAGAAACGTAAAAACAGCAGCGGTCACTAAAGGACGGATTTGTGTAAAACCGCCCGGTCACTAAGGGGTTAATATTTATTTTTTTAATATTTGATAAGACATTTTTATTTTGTTTTAAAAGGACCTTTATTATTTAGACACATTTAAGTATATTTTTATTGGTTTAAGCTTCTATTAGGAAAATAAAAACTTCGGTGGAGAATAAGTCAGTGCAATTTGTCGCTTATCGGCGGTTTTTGTCAACGTATGATATATGCTCTGAAGACTCCAATTTCAGCAAAATACGGTGACAATTCTCTAAATAGTGAATTCCCTGAATTTTTGTTGAACTGGAAATTGTGTTCAAATTCGGTACTTTGTGGAAAGACCCCTATATGTGTTGATCTTGAACTATGCAGTGGTGGTAGGTATCGCAACTTCAAAGAAACATTGTAAATGACAACTGAATGGGCATTCATAGCTTTATATTTTTTACATTATGAAATTATTGTATTTTTTTGCCACTCCCACATTTATTATCACAATACTGTATGTGTAATGTGTGTGTGATAATTGTAAATTGTGTGTTTGGTGGGTTTTTAATATGTGCTATTTTTGTTCATACTCTACACAGATTGCATGTATTGTACGACTTTTACCTCTCTCCTTCATATGTTTTTATAGGGATGGGGCTAAATCCACGGTGGACCAGTGAGGAGTTAAATTTCTAATGGTCACTTGAGGGTTTAAAAATGATCCCTGGTGGTCCAGTGGGAGAGCATTGCAGGCTGCACCTCTTTTGGGTGAAAACTACGTAACTGCTCCTTTCATGATTATGTTTTATAAACCACACTGAATATCTTGCCTGCAAGGAAGCATTTACATGGTCTGCACCTAACAGAGAGTAGAGAGGCTGCACTACTTTCCCACTGAACTACCAGTATCTCTGTACTATACTATTACATATTAAATTGGTCTGGTGGTTCCAAGGGTTTAGGCACCCAGCAGCACCTTGTCTTAGTGCTTATTGGTTGGGCCTTGGTCTGGGACCCCTTGAGTCGGTGTCTTCACCCCCTGATCAGGGGCAGTGCTCCCACTAGGCAAGCTAGGCAACCGCCTAGGGTGCACTGCCACCTAGGGACGCAGCTGGCCCCAACCCAGGTTTCATTATTGTGCCCGTTCCTCATTGTGTGGCTTGTTTAGCCGGCAGCGGCAGCTCTCAAAGCTGAAATTGTCGGCTCGCGGACCCCCTTTTGCAGTGCAGAAGGTGGTGGATGTCTTATGGTGATGCGCAGGTGCCACCAGATGACGTGCGGACACTACCAGCGGCAGATGAAAGAGAAAAAGAGGCAGAAGAAGGCGAAAAAAGGCACAGAAGAAAGTGAGAAAAGCACAGAAGAAAAGCATGAAAGAAAAAAGGCACAGAAGAAAGAGGCATTGAAGAAAGCGAGAAAGGCACAGAAGAAAGTGAGAAAAGCACAGAAGAAAGAATGGCACAAAAGAAAGAGAAAAAAAGAAAAAAAGAGGTAGAGTGTCACAGTCCACCCGGGGTACCCATATTGCTCAGCCTGGTCCCGACTGCCTTTTGTCCTGGAATGTATTGGGCTCCAATCCGGGGTTTACTTCAGCCCAGTGCCATGTCCAGGCTCCTGGAGATCCAGCCTGGGTTTTCCTGTCAAGCCTAGGAATTACAGCTGAGGCCCATCTGCTATCAAGCCTCCTTAAATAGCAGAGAGACAAAACTAGCAGTGGGTCTGCATTATTGTTATCCTTGACTGAAGTCATCTGGATGTGTGCTTATCCTGTGTATCCAGTGTCCATCCATCTGCCCTGTTATTCCTGGATACATCTGTCTGTGCAAGGGACTCTCAGCGATCTCTACCTGTGGATCATCAGTTAATCTCTGTCTCTGACCAAGGTACCGCTGTCCAGACTTCTCCTTGGTGGGCCCTGTCTGCAGTCTGGGACTGCATAGCCCACAAACCTCAGACCCTCCAGTCTAGAACTCTCCCAGGACTTTATATATTTCCTTTGTTCGTTCAAGTACCTGCAGTTAAGGACTATTTATGTTTCATTAAAGTATCTTCATTGTATGATTTCTGTTTGGCCTCCCCTCTGTGTCGCCGCCTGCTGGGCTCATACCAGAACCGCACACGCCTCGTGACATAGAGAAGCAGAGGCAGATGAAAGTAAGAAAGAGGCAGATAGAAAAAAGAAAGAGGCAGATGAAAGAAAAGGCGAAGGAAAGAGGCACAGAAGAAAGAGAGAGGCAAAGAGGGCAAGGGAAAGAAGAGGCACAGACCGATCCTGGGCCCGACCAGCTGAGGGGTAAGATGGGCACCGAACGACCATGTGCGCCCCCGTACACAGTGTGTGTGGCCCCCCTGCAGTGTGTGTGTGTGTGTCCGTGCACAGTATGTCTGCCGCCCCCCCCTGAGCCCACAGTGTGTGTGTCCCTGCATTTCAACAGTTAACAATTTATTCTGGGGGAGCCCAAGTAGCTGGTCTTGCCTAGGGCACAAAATAGTCTAGCACGGCTCTGCCCCTGATATAAGTCCTGGAGACAAATAAAACCTTTAGGGCCCTATTACAATCTTCGCGCATACGTTTGCGCTTGCGCAAAAACGCATTAACGCGAGAGGCATAACCCTTTGCGCAGAACATCGTATTACAATGTCAATGCAACAAACACTCGTATACGTCTACCGCGGGTGAACCTGCGCGAACGCTGCGCGAGCCTACTGTACTTTGCGCGTCCTGTACTTAACATTGTGAGCGCGAATGCGTTTGTGTGCTGGTACGCGGATGGTATTACAATCTATGCGCAGTTTGTAACGCATAGCCTTTGCGCGCATAATTTTAGCGACTCCTGAAAGCTGGTGTTAATGGCAAATTCTATCAACCTGGCTGAAACCAAATACACCAGCCCAAAAAAAAATGCAGCAAAGTATAGTTACACATTCTACACGTACCAAATCAATAAACTTGAGAAGTTGTGCGTGCATTTTTTTTATACAGCATATATGCGCAGATTGACTTTCACAGGCGCAAAAACTTAATGTGAAACAATCGTGGTTCTTAATTCTGATTGGTTGAATCGCGTGGAATAAACAGTCCGCACACTGATTTCTGCGCACAACGTTACTGCGTGCGTGTATTTGCGTGTCCGTTTTACGCGTGTTATTTTTTGACGGATGAAAAAATGCACGAGGATTGTAATACCAGCGTTGATATACGCGCGTTAACGTTTAACGCTTCGCGCAAAATTCACGCGTTGCATGTGCATTTTTGCATGAAGAATGTAATAGGGCCCTTAGTGTTTACAATTTTATCGACTCATTGGAAATCAGCCCCTGAAATTCAAACTCTGTATTTGTTCATGGTTTACTTGTGAGACAAAGTTTTTCCATATCATTAGCCTTTACCAGAACTTGCCTAGCGCACATGTTTAAATCAATATCATCCAAAATATTTAAAGTTAAAAAATTAGTCATTCTTACGCTACATTTCTGATGCATTGTTAGAGGTTTGGTTGTACATTGTGTATGCCATTTGGTTTCTCAATTACTGTACTTAATAGAATAACATATACTTAATGAAAAACAGCAAAATTATTGATCAACAAGCCAACACAATGAAATAATCTTAATCATAACCCTTTTAAAATTATAGGATGTTGGTAATATTAATAATTTTAATGGTATTATGATTATCATGCCTGCCACATTTGGAGACTTGTATGCGAGGTATTGAGTGAAGAAAGAAGGGAGTGGGAATGTCCAAAGCACAGTATCCAGAGGGCAATCTGTAGAGCATGATTGTGGGAAGTCTAAGGTTGGGGCAGCCTGCAAGCGAGATTGAGAATGGGTAAAGCCAAAAGGGTCTGATACACAGTAATTAGCGGGATAGGAAAGATAGGAGACAGCCAAGCACCTTCCCACTGGAGAAGTGGGTTTAAATAGAGAGCCAGTAAAGTGCACACACCCTGCGGGAATGGACTTCAATCTCTAGCTATGCTATAGGCCAGAAGTACACATGGATGCCATGGTGACTCCTTCCTAGCAAACATGAGCAGGTGGCAAGCTCCCCTGGGGAGAGGATGCTTCCTCAGCTACTGTCGGCCCGGCACGAGTGGGTCCGTGTGGCCACTGTCACGTTCGGCACTCTCTCTCAAGGCACCATGAGCCCCCACAGGCCGATCCAGAAGAGGTACCTGGGCAAGGCGCCTGACAAGTGCCAGAGCGCCGAGATAGTCATGCGGTCGCTCGCCGAAACCATTGGAGTCCTGACACAAATAATCTTAGTAAACATAAATATGATTGATGGCAAAACCAAGGGTCAAAAACAAGACAGAAAAAAGTTCAAAACTATTGAAGAAAATGTCCATTGGACATATTCTGCTCCAAAATTGTTTACCTGAAGAGTCTTTGCAATGTGAAGCAATAACAGAGTATCTACAATTGAGTACATTGTGATTGTATCTCCGGCGGTTCATATTAACATTATTATGAGCACTTTTTAAGACTCACCGCTTTACTCTGTAAAGGCTTGTTCAACTGAATGACTGAATATAAAGTGTGTTTACAATATCACACTACGATATTTTTCGTTGCCATTATTTTAAGGAAAATTGATGAATAACAAAGACTTCCTTCTGTTAACCACAATTAAAAAATTTGTACTGAATTTGATAGAGGATAATAAAATATTTTAGAACTAGTATTCTTTTGTATACTTTATTCATTTCTGCATCTATTTAGCAGGATATGTCGTTTATTTCACTTGTTGTACTTCTACTTTATAAAATTCTATCTTTAATAATCTTTTGTATTTTCTAAGGTTTATAAACCTGTATAAATTATACATATAAATGACATTAACTCGAACTGACAAAAAGGGACAGTGCACTCCTACTTACAGACACGACTTCAAACCTTTTCTTTAGCCATAGTATGGCTGCTCATTGTTTCTAGAGTGGCCAAGGCTCTTCACTGATCATTCAAAATGGCAACCAAAACTATGTGAAGGAGCTGAGAGTGGGCAACAGCATAAGTGGCCTTCTCTATGGTGGGTCACTGCTCAATTGCGCCATTACAGAGAGGATTGAATTATATGTAAATCAATGTGCTATTACCCAAAAAGGGTGGCAAGAGCTGAAATACCAAGGCAACCTCCTATGCAGGAAACACAGCCCCTGACAATCTTGATCTAGAGTGGCCAAGGCTCTTCAGTGAACATTCAGAATGAAAAAGAAGACCCCAGACACTCCAAATGGAATTGTGGAAGGTTTATTGAGGAGATAAACAGCAACGCTTTGGCTGCTTAGACTTCAGAAAGTTGTGAAACAGCCGAATGCTGATGGTGTTTTCCTAAATGATCTTGCCTCATTGCCATAAGGAGTGCCTTGCTTCTCCTTTTTTACATTATAAATAATATTAAGGTTAATTTTATCCATCTATTAATTTTGTAAACCCATCATTTTCCACAATGAGAAAACAGTGGATTGTTTTAAGTCATTTTGGTTTACTCTTAGATTGCAAGCTCTCAAGCAAGGTCCTCTCTCCTACTGTTCTGTGTGTTTAACATGTATGCATATTTGTTATTCTGTCTCACCCATTGTACAGCTCTATGTAACTTGATGGCGCTTTATAAATACTTGTAGCTGTGTTGACCCTGTCATAATTATTATTATTGTCATCATATATATATAGCGCCAATAGTTTCCGCAGCGCTTTACAATAACCAAAGGGAACGAGAAACAGATAAATGGACATAAGAAGGAAACAAGAGGTGTAGAGGGCCCTTCTTATAGGAGTTTACAATCTAGAGGGATTGGGGTTGAGGAAGACAAGAGGAATTTCACTAGATAGCAGGATCATTAGTGCCAGTGGTTTGGGAATGGTGGGGCCATAGAAACGGCTTCAATAATGTGTGAGTAGGTGAGTGAGCAGAGGGGTGCGTTGCATCAGTGATGTGGTACGCTAATCTGAAGAGATGGGTTTTGAGGGATCTCTTGAAGGCTTGAAGATTAGGGGAGAGTTTGATAGGGCGAGGCAAGTCATTCTACAGGACATGAGCTGCCCTTGAGAAGTCTTAGAGGTGAGAGACCGCCCACCGACCGGAGTTGTCTAGATGGGATGTACAATGGTAATGTACAATGTACAAAGTACTAGATGGTAATAATGCCAAAAGACCTGTGTATCTCCTGTACGTCAAAACATATATTTTATACATATATTCATACACACAATTTTATGGTCAAATTTAAGAAAAAAAATCTAAACATAAACTAAGTTATATCATCAGCCATATATTCCCTTTACAGAGCTTGATATCAGTCCCGCTTCCCACTAATTATTTGTTCATGTATGCAACTAAATAACTAAATCATTTTTGTCCTTGGTTTGACTCAAAGTCATAATATGGGTGTTCACTTTAGGACAACTTCTCTTGAAATGTTACAGCCCTGGTTCATTTCTCAACACAGTAAACACAACCTTTGATCCATCTAGGGCTGATATAATGAATACAGTTGAGCTGGGTAATAATGATACAGTTGAAAGTTACAGGGCTATATTACAATCTTCACGCAAAAAGCCTCGTGCAAAGCGAAAATCTTTGCGCCGAGCGTTAAACTTTTGCGCGTGCAAATCACCGCTGGAATTACAATCCTCGTGGCTTTTTTTCTTCCGCCGATCAATTGCGCGCGCAAACAGGATGCGCACAAATGCAGGCGCACCGTCTCGTGCAAAAATCTTTGCGCGCGCAGTTTTTTGCACCCATTCAGCCAATCAAAATGAAGAAACACACCTATCAAACGCAACTGAATTGCATCTGCCAGAGGCATCGGAGACGGGTTCTGCGTCTATGATGCAAAATGAGCTCATATGCTACAGTAATAATACACACACCTGCCATCATCCAATATATTGTTGCTGCATTCCTTTTTACGAGCTGTTTTTTTTTTGGGGTTAGCCAGGTTGTTCAGATTTGCCATTAGCGCCAGCTTTTAGGAGTTGCTATAATTATGCGCGCAAAGGCTATGCGGTAATTACCGCGAATAGATTGTAATACCATACTCGTACAGCGCACATTCGCATTTGCGCTCACAATATTAAGTATAGGACGCACTCAGTACAGTAAGCTCGCGCGGGGTTCGCGCAGGTTCACCTGCGGTAGACGATTGCGCGTGGTTGTTGCGCTGACTATCTAACACAGGATTCGGCGCAAATGGTTTTACCCCACGCGTTAATGTTTTTTGCGCCGGCGCAAACGTTTACGTGAAGATTGTAATTTAGCCCACAATGTTCCTATCTTGGCATCAAGCTGATTGGCTTATTTAATGAAAGTTCTCAAACTCCACTGCTTTTCAATGGTTTCTGCAATTTTCTTGACTATTCACCAAAGTTCAGCTCTTAGTAAAGAATAATTACTATTATTTGACATGTTTAGGGCAAGGCACTGTTAGTCTGATATACTCATTTCAGTGCAACAAATATGTAGTCTTTATTGAATAACATTTTTGTAAACTGACAAAGTATAAACTATTATGTTCTGGATTTAAAAGAATGTTAGGTTGGTCCTTATAGAAACTGTGCATGGATTGAATGTTCCTGCTACAATAATAACTGTATTTTCAAAGTGTAAGCATTTCAAGGCTACGTCTCAATAAGGGTGGACCTCTTATTAAAGCTTATGTTTAATCCCCGAGAAAAAGCTATGCAAAGAAAAAGGAACCTTGCAAGAAAAACACGTTTGAGCTACAAGTGTTCATTCTGGTTTCAGGTATGAAATAATTGGAAAGAAGGTGGGAGGAGGCATTTGTTCTAACGATTGTCTATGAAAGTGAATAATGTTTTTAATTAAAGATAAGAACAAAAAATCTTGCTTTACAGCCAACAGTATAATCAGCATATACAACTCCATCTCTCTTCTTTCTTCTTCTAAATCAGAGAGGTTATTTAGGACATATCTTGAAAAGAACAGCTGTAGAGTGAATCACATTCCATTCTACTCAAAATGCTTTTATTAAGGTAAATATTAAGGTATCTGCCAAAAAAATTGCTGGAAAAAATAAAACCACATTTTTTCATAAGTCACTGCATATCCCCAATTGATTTCTGTTGAGTCTGTAAAATTTCAATAATTTGAAACATAGCATTTATTTATTTATTTATTTATAAAGGATTTTACCAGGAAGGATACATTGAGATTTCTCTCGTTTTCAAGTATGTCCTGGGTTCAAGACCATTGAATTTTTAAAGTAGGCACAAAAATATAAAGTAATAAATGCAAGATATTAAAAACAGAACACAAATATTAAATATGTAGGAAATATAGTCACTATGTTACATGTTTACAGGTGCATTCCGTATCGAGGTATCTTAATAGAGATCTCTAAAGTGACTTTAGACTGGGGGAAGATTTGATGGCGTCTGGGAGGTTATTCCATATTTGTGGTGCTCTGTAGGAAAATGAGGATCGAGCCACTTTCTTTTTGTATTGTGGTATTGCAAGCAGTGATTAAAAATGGAGCAATAGAGTCAATCACAATTAATGAGTTCATCTCACTCAATCTCTGCATTAATAAACATGAAAATGAAAGAAAAATATTAAAAAGAAATTGTGTGACATAGGCTTTCTAAAACGGTGCAGTTGCCTATATATATCTATGTGTGATGGTATAAGCAGTGGACATGCTTCAATATTTTATAATTTATTTATTATTTATTTATTAAGTATTTTATCAGGAAGGATGATACAAATGGATACCAAATCTCATGGAAGCGGAGTATGATTGTTGTAGGAAAATGAAGGCAAAGAATAGACATCGCCTTTTTTTAAGGAACTCTTTTAACTTATAAAGGATTCCACCACACCTCAAACGGCAGCTGCCGAGATGATCATCTTAAACAGAAAACACCAGAGATTACAATGCCGATTATTTTTGGATTTAGTAAAAAATTTATTCTTACATCATTCACCCTTTTACATGACATGGTCCTAAGCCAATAAATATAGCTGCTGATTTTAAAATGTTCCCTACACTACAAAAAAATAAATCATATTTGACATGAAAATCAATTACATTGATTTTTCAGTGCAATTTAGCACCGCATTCATGTCACATTTCTGATGTATGTACAAAGATGTACATAACAGACACTTCTTACTGGAGATAGGGTTAAATGTTGGGCTAATAGTACCTATTAGGGTTAGTAATTAAAGTTAGGGTTAGTATTTGTGCTTGCTTTAGGTTTTGGGTTAAGGTTAGAGTTAACTCTAAACTAGAACAATCACCTCTGATTGGTTTAAACCATAAATAGACAAAATTGGTGACACATACATATTTATTTATACCAAACCTCAACCTGATCCCTTTCTTTCATTTTTGCAGCATATTATTTTTCTTTTGTCCACTTTGCCAATAAAGAATCTCCAGTGTCTGCTCTCCAAACCATTAATAGCAAGAATATGTCATGAATTGCGGCCTTTGTCAGGGCCGCTGGCCCGCCGGCGTCGCGTTCGGCCGCCTCCCCGCTCACCCAGCGTTCCGGCAGGGGGTGTGGTGGGGCGGCCGACCCAGCGACCCGGTGGTACAGGCGTGCAGTGCAGGCCGGCTCACCTCCTCGGCGTGGCTGCGGTCCCCGGGGAGGATTGGTGCTGGATCCAAGGCCACCAGCCGGCGGTCTCCGGGGGAGCTCCAGGCTTCGGGCCTTGCCTGGGCCCCTGAACAGTGACGCGTGCGGCGCCGGTCTCCACCAATATGACAGCCGGGCCGCGTCACGCACCGATGACGTCAAGGGCTTGCTATTGGATCAGATGGGAGTCCCTGACACTCTTTTTAACATCTCCTTCTTTAGCACTCTCACAAAACCTGTCTTCGTGATATTCCTTCGAAAATTAATTTAACTGCCAGGCTGTGAACTAAGTTATTGTATTAAATAAACCAAAAAATGATATCTTTAGAATGATAAACAGAAAAAAAGAAAGAAAATAATGAAAGAAAATGTTAAGAAGGTAAGTGAAACCAGAATTTAGTTATCCTCTCTGTAAAGTTGGATTGGTTGTTAAAAGGACCTAAATTCAAAACATTTATTTGCATTTCCTTGTTTGTTTTAAGAAAAGGTTTTGCCCTATCATATGCAAGCACCAGACACGGCCTTTCACAAATATTTACATCATTATTATCCAATATACATACAGTCATACAATTAGTCATTCTTGTTTCTTATTACAGAATGACCAAATGTTTTCTCCAGTTGATTCTAATTAATTCATTATAACATGATTAATTCTCTTTGTGTCTGATCCAAAATGTGATCTGCATATTCCTCAATATCTTGTGTTTTTACTTAAACTTGTCACTTATTATTTTTTATATTTATGCCATTATAGTCAGATGTCTTCTTCCTCTATAAATGAGTATTTGTTTTTACCTTTTAGTGTCTGATTTCTTGAGGGGGTTAACTAAGAAATATTTATTATATAACTCGCCAATTCTTAGAATATCTGTATATATTTTTGTGTGGTAAAACAAATGGTATTTCTACAAAGATATATACAGTATAGCATAAATAATATATAGCATACACAGACCACATTTGAAACCTGTTCTTTCTATTACTCTTCAACACTTCTCTGAAGCATCCAAGCTTTGAAGAATTCAGCTATCAAAGGATAATAGTGCTGCGGTCCTAAATCCCCCAACGTTCCTATAATCCCCTGATACATTTTAATCCCATTACATTTTCCATGTGGCTATTTCAGGCAAGCCGTGTGAAGAGCAGATGTTGTTTAATTAACAATCCTGCTGCCAAAAACGTTGTCTATTGATGAGAAAAATTGTGTAATGAATTTTTAATACTATACATTCAGTAGTGTTAAAATATATGGTAGTTGTAAAATCGAAAAGGGCAATAATTTATGTTTGAATATTATCTATTTATTTAGACATTAGTTCTCAAGAAATTAAAAGTCATGTTAAGTTAATCATGAGATCATATTTTTCTTGGGCAGATTTCCCAGACAAATTGATGATATTCTATTCAAACTCCTCGAGAAACTAATCCAGAAGTTCTCCTTTAGCGCCACATGAGCACATGATGCACAAATATACAGATTTACCACAATGATAACAAAAATTTAAATTAGAGAGAACAAAAACCATAGAAACTGGAGTTATATTGCCACTTAGATGCGTATTTTTTTTATCCGACCCCATGTTGAACATTGTTTTCATTTTTTTAAGCACCGGCATCTCCATATTTCAATGATGTGATTCAAGAGTGAGTAATAGCTTAATTCATGTGACTCTATATGTTTTTTTTTCTCTTTAACTGCTAATGGTCAAGGCTCGAGCCACTGAGAAAAAAATTGCATATGGGGTCACGTTTTAAAAGCAATCCATGTCAATGGCAGCTGGTGCCATTTGAAGATGCTTGAGTTCTATATCCTTGGGTTTACAGCTCACCACAATCAGCAAAGAAAATATTAACTCCGATCACTTACGGATACTTGGTTCTTGCATTGTATATATTATTGACTCCAATATAGGTCCACTTAGACAATAAGCAATCTAGAACATGTCATTAAGATGTAGACTCCTTGGGCCATTGGAGAGCCCTCTGCTTCTTTTCAAGGATGTCCAGAATATTTTAACAAAGCTATAAATTAGTTGTCTCAAATTCTGGCCCCAGAAGTCTATTACCTACAATTGTCAGAATTCTTTGGATGCAAAAGATGGTCAGAGAATTAAGGGAGCTGTAGTTTAAAAGCATCTGGAGGGCTAGATATCCAGTTACGGTCATGAATATCTCATGTTCCTGGGTTTTTGGGATTTGGACTAACAGAGATGATGTAGCTTTGTATTGTAGAGTTTGTACTTAAATAATACTTATGTCCACATCAGTTTCTATTAAACAGACCTAGAAAACATTGTAAGGGTTATTCAGAAAGCACCGAAATTTTGGTGCCTTCTCTTTCGGCGCACTTCAGTGGGCTTTGGCGATTCCATTTCGCGGACCCTGCGGTGAATTCACTCTTCACCGCAGGGTCCCTAAGTGCACCAAAGACTAACAAACTACCGAAGATCGCCAAACTGGTCGCTGAGCGCCGCTGAACTGCAGAAAAAAAAGTAAGTATGCTATTCTTTTAAACTGTACCGGCTGGGTGGAGAAGAGGTAACATCACTGCTTTGCATGGAGAGAGCCTGTGGAGACATGGGTTCGATCCCGACTAGCACCTCTCCAGTAAGTGTCCTTGGGCAAGACACCTAACGGTACATACTCACCACACAGGACATACTTGAAAACAAGAGACATCTCAATGAATCCTTTCTGGTAAAATCCTTTCTCAAAAAAAATAAAATAATAAAAATGCATAAAAATGTGTGTGAATAATAAAAAAAGGTCCAATATAAAATAATAAAAAGGTCTGTTACAGAATAAAATAAAACAAGCTTTTAAAAAAAATGGCGAATCAAAAATTTCATCTAAAAAAAAATACAACAAAATGTTCCAAAAAATAAAAAGATGGTTTGCTGAAAATGAAAAGAATAAATGGTTGAATAAAAAAATGCATACGTGGCAAAAATAAGGTTTACATATTGATATAGATATTATTAACTGTATTTAAGTTGTTCAATATATAATGTGTGTGGGTGTCACACTAATACACTGGTGGAGTGGGAAGGTGAAATTATGGGTTTGGGAGTATGTAGATGTATTATTTGTGATTCAAACAGGGTTATTCAGAGAGCGTGAAAAGCAGGGGAATGACTGGAGAATGAAAAATTCTGGGTCAAAATAGCTGATTTGGAAAGTGAGATGAAAGGGAGAATTTTTCTAGTTTGGCTATTTTGACCTAGAATTTTTCATTCTCCAGTCATTCTCCTGCTTTTCACGCTCTCTGAATAACCCTGATAGTCTTAATGAGAAGCCGGTTTTAATAATCATTTTAAAATTAAATTTATGTTTATATATTTTTCCCCTTCTTTTTAGTGTTAATCGTATGACAAGTATTTTAATAAGTAAATAGCATTAACAGGAGTTGTGTACTTATGGATTAAATGATTTTCATCTAGACCAATTTTTCTCAATTTAAATAGTAACCTTTTGTGTGGAACTGTGTCGAAAGCTTTGGCAAAATCCAAGTAAATCACATCCACTGCGACCCCCTGATCTATACTTCTACTTACTTCCTCATAGAACGTAATTACAGTATTTTCTGGTGTATAAGACTACTTTTTATATCTAAAAACATCCCCCAAAAATTGGGGGTCGTCTTATACGTGGGATATACAATACAATATGACGAGTATAGCCCAAAACCTATTTTTTAACTGGAAAATTAGGGGGTCGTCTTATACACCCGGTCGTCTAATACTCCAGAAAATACGGTAGGTTAGTCTGACATGATCTGTGTTTCATAACACCATGCTGATTTTTGCCAATTACATTATACCTCCCAATAAATTCCTGAATATTATCCCTTAGTAACCCCTCAAATACTTTCCCAGCCACAGATGTTAAGCTAACAGGTCTATAATTCCTAGCCTCAAATTTTAAACCTTTCTTAAATATAGGGACCACGTCAGCTTTTCTCCAATCCTCTGGTACTATTCCTGAAAGAAAAGAATCTTGAAAGATTAAGAACAGAGGTTTACATATTTCAACACATAAACTCCATCAGTACTCGCGGGTGAATTCCATCTGGCCCTGGGGCTTTATTCACATTCCCTTTGTTTTAATTGCTGCAAAACCTTGTCCTGAGTCAACCAGTCACTTTGTATTAGTAAGTTTTTATTAATGAATTGCATGTCTCCTGTCATAGGTTTCTCTTTAATAAATACTGAAGAAAAATAATCATTCAAAATTTTTGCCTTATCTTGAGTGTACTCCACGAGGGTGCAATGGTCGCAATTGCCCCTCAGCACGCCTGGGCTTGACACTGTCTTCTCAGACGTAGGCTAAGGGTCTTTGTGAGGTCTATGTCACATTCCTCCTCGATATATAAATGTCTGATCCCTGTACGCAGCACAACTATACTACCCTTCCAATCCTTTAAACGGTCGGTATATCTACCTAAACCAGAAAGCAAAACCAGGGGAGTACGTGAACAGAGAAACAGACACCAGAGCTTAAATACAAACTCAGGGCGTTAAAGGAATGCTAAGGGTCATATGCCAGATCGGGTAGTCAGGAATGCCAGGGGTCATATGCCAGAGGGGGTAGTCAGAATAGGAATTAAGAGGTTAACAGCCAGGAGAGAAGATAGACAAGTCAAGTTGGTATGCAAAATATCAATCAGAATATACGTAAGCACTGTGAGGAGTGAGAACCATGTCAGGGCAAGGAAAATTTCTCAGGTGTCTGAATTTAAACCTGTCAGGCATTGCGTCATCACGCCTAATCCTGCCGACTTCCTTGACCCGTGACCGCAAGTGGCCTGCATATCACTCAACAGCCAGCCAGCGAGCAGCGAGGAGGACACTGCTGGCCACCGATGCTTGTGGACGGCATGGGATGTGACAGTCTAGTTACACCCTGCACAGATATTCTAAATTACCAATACCTCATGTGCCTTAAACATAGAGAGTGTTGGAGTATCTTGTAACAAATAAGTAGCCCTACAAACCTATTCTAACATATAGATTTTTAATATAGACTTGCCAAAGCTTCAGTCTCGAATGCGCCCTGCATGATATGACCAAATCCAGCATGCAAGTTTGTGTTAGACATACATCATGAAATCTTCATACTTTACAACATATTAATCTTGTTTGCTATAATAGAGGGTGCTGTGGCTAAAATCAATGGAAACATGGCAAGGATTCCAACATGAGAATGCGACATACAAAAATGTATGTTCCTTATGTGATCTTCGTAGGACTTTTATCGGGTACTCCAAGGAATTGATGATCAGTGAAATAAAAAGAGGGTTGTTAACAAGTATTTTTGTAGAGGGAAGGTTTTTGCAAGGAGGAATTCCTAATGTACTGTTATGGTTTGTTGTGTTTTATTTACCCAGGGCTTTCTTGAAAACGAGAGAAATCTCAATGTATCCTTCCTGGCAAAATACTTTATAAATAAATAAATTTACCACAAATAATAATCGTTTAGATTATGTATGTGTTTTATACAGATATATATAATTTAATAGTGATTAATGGTGGAAGCAAGTAAAATATAATAAAGAAAAGCAGAGGGAAACATCTCAAGAATCATTAACAAGTGTTTCCCATCTTTTGACCACTCTAGAGGAGGCAGAAGGCAACACATGCTCTTCAATCCAAGGTATTTTTTTAAGAAATGTACTTTCCTACAAAACAAAGATATCTTTTATTCTACATTATATATATATATATTGGTTTATGAACTAGATAATAAAGACTGAGCACTAACACTCAAATAAATTATAATTGTTTCATAATACATTAAATAACTATTTATACTTTTAAAATAGCCGTGGGATAGCTGCTGTACCTATTGTAGTAAAATACAATATTTCACCCAAGACTTACACAGAAAGTTCAGAGCTTAAGATTTAATGTTAAAAAAATGCATTCCTCATATTAATACTGAATCCCATGACCAACATACCAATATTTTAAGCTTCCTCTCTGCAGAGTCACTTCTCTGAGGGAATTAACACATGATATTGAATGGCTGTGCTGAGTATTTAGAATAAAATAAACATCTTAAAAGAATAGCTGTAGCAATATGACACAGAAATCAATTTATTTATTTTTTTAGAAAGTATTTTACCAGGAAGGAGACATTAAGATTTCTTTTGTTTTCAAGTATGTCCTGGCCTGGGTTCAAGAACATTGAATTGTTACAGTTCTTACACAAATACAAAGTAATAAAATGCAAGAAAAATAACACAAATATACAGATTAACAGAAAATAAATATGTAAGAAATATATTCACTATCTATCATGTTTGCAATAACAACAAGCTTAACCCTTTTAATACCAAACACTATTTATTTGATAAAATATTAGCACAATATTTATTTCAAACGTGGAATTTGTAATTAACACTTAAATGTAGGGTAAACTAATAACTCTGTCTGCACAAATATGATCATGCTGAGATCATTTAACTGCTTGGTTATGGACACGGAGCTGAGCGCGTCCTACGCTTTCCCGCTTGGTTGAGGTGGACGTGCTCATCATGTCGTCGCAGCCCCTCGGCTCGGCACCGATCTGGCACCAGCCACTGCGTTCTTCCGGATGAGGTCTAATATCTTGAATGTCATAAGTAAGCAAAGAGAGTGGTATGTATTAGCACCAAGGGAATAATTCAATATTCGTGATATATTAACAGATGCTGCGGGTAATTAGAGTCAAGCAATATTACTATCTGATATTCCAATACAGAAACAATGTTTATCCATTATAGTCACTCCTTTCAGCACAAGAAATATATATTCATACAATCTTTTACACATGTGAATAAGATGTATAATAGTGAACACAAAGCGCTTTAGTGCTCTATAAAAAACTGATACTTATATTTCACACAGAAATCTGTTAAGGGTGTATTCCCGTCACTTAAAAATAAATAAGAAAAAACTTTCGTAGTGCAGTATTGACGATGCTCGTTATTAGAGTGCAAGAAAAAAGGTCTTCCAGAATTTCCACTCACATATTCCAGAGCCTCATAGAACCAGCTCTGTTTTGCCTGCCTCGTGTCAACTGGATAGACACCGCCCTATTCTGTGGTGAGGTCACCTTGGTTTCTTCAAATAAATATAGAGAACCTCTTAGGTTAGTATGTTCCAGACAAAATTATGAAACCATGCATAAGCAGGATTAAAAACACTCACCAATGTTGGAGCCTTTCTTTTCACCCAGATCTGGTTTGTGTGCCTTAGACACTTTTTTGGGTTGTGTCCTGATAAGCTAGGAGTACCCAACCTTGGGGTGAATGACTGTTCATTATATATATATCCTGAAAATAAATTTATTTAAACATACATAAAATAAAATCCAGCCAAAGGATTGCTGCTGGTTAAAATATACAGAAAAAAAGAATATAAAGTAATAAATAATACAAACTGCTTAAAAAAATATATAAAAATATACAGACAAGGTAAAAACAAGGGCAAGAGACACAAAAATGTATGTAAAGTGATACGCGTTTCATTGCTCTCAATTCTGGCAGCTTCCTCAGTCAATAGCCTCCTGAATGTGTTGTACTACCTTAAAATTTCAGCGCTGCAGAATGTGTTGGCGCTTAATAAGTAATAAATAATAATAATATGTCTTTTGGATGTCAGCTCCACGTTCGGGACCTTCCCGTGCCCACTGACATCATTGCGCATGGACGCGATTATGTCAGAAAGAGACTTCACCCAGGATAGGCAGGGAATTCCCAATGATGGAGATAGAGGGGTCCTTTGCAAGATTGGTGTTCTCCCTGGGGAGAGACAAAATTCTCTGTGAGATCTCACTCCTGTCACCCTGTATTGCTGTAAATAAACTCCAAAGAGCAGCCCTCATCCTCACTGTAGTAAAGGTACAATGAATTTTACTGTCGCAATTAAACAGCCAGGGAGAGGACAGAATCCAGGGAGAGTTCTGGGGTCACTAACTGCTGTATCAGCATAAGATTCATAATGACTGAAACTCACTGTATAGGACAGACACAAGGCATTATTGTAATTTCCATATGCAGGCATTATACTCATATAGAGATATTATTTTTATATTCTATTGGTATTTTTCAGAAGCTGCATTGCTAATAATCTCATTATGATCACTACAAATACCCAGAAGTAGGACATCTGACCAGTTGTATTATCTATCTTGACCACATTAGAAAAAAGTCAATTTCTGCCTGTATGCTGATAAGGCTGCTGGGGTCTGTTGTTCCCTAAACTACTCAAGATAAGAGATGGCAGCTGAATGAGATACGACGGGGAGCTTAAAAGACTTCTAATCTACCCTCTGATGATGTCCTTTTAATACATACCACAAAACACAAAGAGATTGGAGTCAGTGATCGACCCATATACTCCACTCTATGGCCATTGCCACATAGTGAGGAGTCAGTGATGTAAAGATACTGTGGGGGGTAGGTTACAATAAAAAAAGATCACAAAATGGATGCACCCAGTGACACATGTTGAGTAAAATATTTTTTAACTAAGCGTACAAGAGAAAAACTAAGTAAATGTAAGATATCGGCAAAATAAAATAAACAAAATAAGAACATTTCGGGCCACATTACATTGTTCACGATAAAACGGGGACGCAAAGGAGAAAAGCCTGTGCCTGCAGGCTTCTCCCTTGCAACCCCGTTTTAGCGTGATATTACAATGCAGGTGCTAAAAAAAGCTGCCTGCATCGTAAGCCTGTGCTAAACCGCAGGATGCGCGCAGCAGCGCCAAGCGCCGCCGCGAGCATCCACTCAATGGCATCCAAAGGACTCCATTGAGTTTCTGCTCTGCTGGTCACATGCCCAGCCGGATCTCGCCTCGCGGGATCCTGCAGGTCGGCGTAGTGATCTGCAGGGGGAGACTGGGGGACTTTTCCCCCAGTCTCTCCCTGCTCCCGGCGGACAGAGGTGGTTGGAACCACAGTCCTTGCCATGGGATTAGAGGTGAGTATCTGATCTCATTAGGGAGGGGGTTACTGCTGATGCTGATGGATTCTGCAGAAGCGGAACCCGTTAGCACCAAGCCCAGGCTGTGGTTAACTTTCGGGTTAACCGCAGTCAGAAGGTAATTATCGTTAGTATTACAATGCACTAACGCTAATTAACACTTTGCGATCCCCATGTTAAGTATAGGGAGCGCAAAGTACAGTAATCTCGCGCTGAAAAGCGCAAGATACCAAACGCAAACATTTTTTTTATCCTATTAGCATTTGGATTGTAATATGGGTGGCCTGCGCTAGGGCCACCAGGGCTAACGTTAACGCTCATGCAGGTGAGCGCTAATGTTAGCACCAAGATTGTAATGCGGCCCTTCAGGTTTTGGTGGTAATGGCCCTTTAAGGGACACCATCTAGAGATTAGAACTTTTCATCCCAGTTATACCCAACATGCAAACCTAAGAGAAATAAAGAGATCTGGTTCTATTATTGCCAGGAAGCTAAACAAAGAGAGAGGAGGCAGTAGAGGAATACCGACCAGAAAAAACTGAGAAACCAAATACAGAGAGAATGTAACACAGAGTCTAAATGAAGCACGACAGGGATAAGGAGCAGGGATAAGCATGGGATAAGGAGGAGATTAAATTAGTATAGAAGGCTGAGGACTGGTCCAGTGAGAGGTGGAGCATCGGAACCTGCATGATTGTATCACTGGACTCCGGATTGGGGTTATATTGTTGAAATGACACTAAGATGAAAGGGCTTGCTGGAATGATACTGGGCAAAGGAGGTGTCTCTGGAATGACATTGGGCATGTTGAACCCACACCACACGGACAGATGTGTCCATTTCTGGCAGCTCCTCCCTCCCCCTCCCAGTCACTTGCGGTGTACCCCAAGGCTCAATACTCCTGCTATTTACAATATTCATAAATGATCTGCCTAACATCTGCAAAGCCTCAACTGTACACATGTAAGCAGGCGACACCATAATCTATACCAGCAAACCAAATCTCCCGCAGCTCGAGGCCGTGCTGCAAGAACAATTCACAGAGGTAGAAAAGTGGATCAAACACAACAATCTTTTTTTTAAATAATGACAAAACTGTAACGATGCTCTTTGGAACAAAACCTAAACTACACAAATTGCAAAATCCCCACTTATGTGTTGGGACAAAATCAAATGGCACGCGGACCACAGTCACTTCTCTCAAATATCTAGGTATGTGGTTAGACCCTAATCTATCCCTTGGCCCCCACATCGAAAAACTCTCATCTAAAATTTACCCCAAACTAGGTGCCCTGTACAGAAACAAATCCTGCCTGAACCCCACGGTAAGAAAGCAGATTATACAGCAAATACTTATGCCGGCTATTGATTACGGAGATGTAGTGTATGCAGCGGCTCCGCAAACACACCTTCAGAAACTTACCAATTGTATAACTCATGCTGCCGCTTTGCGCTACAATGTAACTACATGACCCATCATTGTGACATGTTAAAAGAGCTAAACTGACCGTCGCTGGAGTCTAAACGTACCCTTCACCTTTCCAACCTGGTGTTTAAGAGCTTTTCTGGGAAGCTGCCACCCTACCTGAATAGACTGCTTCCTCCAGCAGTTCCCTCATCCTATAACCTCCAATCCAGGACCTGCACCTTACTTGCAATACCACAATACAAAAAGAAAGTGGCTCGATCCTACAGAACACCGCAGTTATGGAATAATCTCCCAGACGCCGTCAAATCTTCCACCAGTCTTAAGTCACTCAAGAGCTCCTTACTAACATACCTCAATACAGAATGCACCTGTAAACATGTAACATAATGACTATTTCCTACATATTTATTTTCTGTTAATCTGTATATTTGTGGGTTTTGTTAATATCTTGCATTTATTACTTTGTATTTCTGTAACAACTGTAACATTTTAATGTTCTTGAACCCAGGACATACTTGAAAACGAGAGAAATCTCAATGTATCCTTCCTGGTAAAATCCTTTATAAATAAATAAATAAATAAATAAACATGTAGACCTGACACAATGTACTGTATTATTATTTAATATTATTTATTAGGCTTGTGCACCGATTTTTTTTTCGGTTCGATTTTTCGGATTTTTAAACTTTTCGATTCGGCTGGTTTCGACCAATTTCTGTTTCGATTCGGTTCGGCTCGATTCGTTTTTCGTGTACTTTTTTTTTCGGAATATCGACCATTTTTCGTATTTTCGTGTCACTTAGCTCGTTTTTTGTATCGACTTTTCATGATTTCGGAAATTTTCGTTTTTCGGAATTGTACATGTTTTCGGAATTTCGACCATTTTTCGTATTTTCGTGTCACTTTGCTTTTTTTTTTTATCGACTTTTCGTAAGTTCGGAAATTTTCGTTTTTTCGGAAAGTCTGTTCTCCTTGTTTCAAAGCAATAAATTTCGATTTGACATATTTCAGGTCCATTCGAAAAATCCAAAAATATTTCGTTTCGGCTCGGAAAACTTTTCGGATCTGCTATTTTCGGATCTAAAAATTTTCGGAAATTCGGCCGCATCCGAAAACACGAATCGGGAAATTTCGTGAAAACTCCGAAATTCCGAAACCCGAAACGCACATCCCTATTATTTATTAAGTGCCAACACATTCCGCAGCGCTGTACAAAGATGCAGTGGGCAAAGACAGGACAATTCTGCAATACATACAGGAGGCAGGTCAGTATTCCTGACAGCAGATACAGGAGGACATGAGGACCCTATTCCCATAGGAATTTACAATCTAGATGGATGAGGGGATTAGAAACAGCAGGGGAGGAATGCAGTGATGAGATATTAAGCAGGGACCGTTTTTGGATCGGTTAGATGTCTTGTTACAGAGTTAGGTGGTAGGCTTCCCTAAACAGGAGGGTCGTTAGGGACCGTTTGAATGAAGGCAGATGTGGGGACAGTCTGATATTGCAAGGAAGCGCGTTCCATAGGGTCGGCGCTGCACGAGAAAAGTCCTGCAGTCTGACATGTAAAGAGGTAATGATGTAGGAAGCCAGGAGCATGTCATTGAGGGATCTTAGGGGGTGGACTGGGGTGTATTTGGTGATTAGTGAGGACAGGTAGTGAGCAGCGGTGTTAGTGAGGGTTTTGTAGGTCAGGGTGAGTAGTTTGATGAATTTGATTCTGCTGTGAATGGGGAGCCCGTGCAGGGATTCACAGAGAGGAGCGGCAGAAACAGAGCGTCGGGTGAGATGGATAAGCCGGGCTGATGTGTTTAGGATGGACTGCAGGGGGGAGAGGCGGGAGATAGGAAGGCCAGTCAGGAGGTTGTTGCAGTAGTCCAGGCGGGAGATAACAAGCGAGTGGATAAATTGCTTGGTGGTGTTGGCAGTCAGAAATGGACGAATTTTGGCAATATTGCGGAGGTGATTGCGGCAAAATGAAGAGAGTGATTGGATGTAGGGGCTGAAGGAAAGACTGGAATTGAGAGTCACTTTGAGGCAGCAGACTTGGGCTGAGGGAAGGATGGTGATACCATCCACAGTTATGGAGAAGTCAGAAATCGGAGTAGAGTTAGAATTAGAATAATGGAATAGAATAACCCTGGCAGGTCCCAAATATGAATACAGTGTACATTAAGTACACTTGAATTTTTGCTGTACGTGCCATGAAATTGCAGTCTTTGCAGATCTCACAGTAGGTTTTTACTTATCTTTCGATCATCACATACAGCTTCTTTCTGACTTTTTCCTTAGTCAGCGACCACTTTATGTGATATTTTCTGGCTTAGAAGAGACTCCTCCCAGGTTGGGGGTGGAGCATCATATAAATAATTTCATTTAGCGAATCCTACCCTTAGCCGGCCTCTCTGAAACATATACACACCACCAGACCCTGTAGAGCCCATGACCCAATTAATCTCCTACCTCATGCTGGTCAGTGTTGCGGCATTGCACTGCCAGAAATAGAGTGCTGTTAGAGTTGTGCAGTGTGTGCATTGTGCCTGTGATAATTATAAACCATTACCATACCCCTCTCTCTAATAGGCCTGTAGGCTGCAGCTGCAGAAACAGATTAAAAGCTAAACTGTCACTTTCCGCCTTGACTTTGATAGATCAAGAGCGGGATGACTTCTTCCTTTCAACAGTGCCCTAGGCCACTGCCTCAGTGCATGTATGGATTCAACACTCCTACTGAAGCTGCTGCGCTTCATGATGGAATGAAATGCATGTCACTTGCTAGTTGCTTCAAGTAAGGCCTAAATTAATCGAATGCTTTGACGTCCGCCTATAATGTGTAACTGTAGGCCACCTCTGACCTGTAAAATGTGTGACACTCATTGAACAGAGCTTGTTCCAAAACAGTTGATGAAACTGTATTCTATCTAAAGCATGTTTAGAGACACAATGTATTACGGACTCCAGCAAAGCAGGTTATGTGTGCGTTTACCTCAACCACTACCAGATTCCATTCAGCTAGGCCCCAAAAAACCCACAACTCCCACATTTAGTAGTACTGACATAATTCAGTACTATCATGGTAACCTGCAACTGAGCAATAAAAAGTCATCATAAGGTATAAGGTAACTAACAGTTATATTACTGATCTATTTTATACTAATTTATCCCGGCATATTTTAATTACAATCAGGCCTGGACTGGCCATCGGGCAAACAGGGCATTTGCAGCATAGCCAGCCTAGGCCAACTGTGGAGAGCGGCTGCCGAGCCCTATCACCTAATCAGAGGGAGCCGGCCAGCCGTTGGCAAGAATGTAAAGAAAAGAGGGGGGATGTAATGGAAAGGGGGAGGTGTAATGGAAAGGAGGGGATGTATTGGAAAGGGGGGCTGTAATGGAAAGGAGGGGTATTTAATGAAAACAGGGGGAAAGTAACGGAAAGGGGGAGAGAATATAAAGAAAAGAGGGGGAATGGAAAGGGGGTGTAATAGAAAGGAGGGGGATTTAATGAAAAGAGGGGAAATGTAATGGAAAGGGGGAGAGAATATAAAGAAAGGGGGAATGTAATGGAAAGAAGGGGAATTTAATGGAAAAGAGTGGGGAATGTAATGGAAAGAGGGAGAAAGTAATGGAAAGAGGGGGAGAGAATGTAAAGAAAAGAGGGGGGATGCAATGAAAAGGGGGGGTGAAATGCAATGAACACTGCACATTACTGTGGAGCTCTGTAACACCCTCATAATGTGCAGTGTTGTATGGGTCTCACAGAGCTCCACAGTAATGTACGGTGTTTCATGGGTGTCACAGAGCTCCACAGTAGTGTGCAGTGTTTATGAGGGTATCACAGAGCTCCACAGTAGTGTGCGGTGTTTAGGAGGGTGTCACAGAGCTCCACAGTAATGTGTGCAGTAATGTGCGCAGTGTTTGAACGTATCACAGAGCTCCATAGCAATAAAACTCAGCGTACATTACAATGAACCCATCTCCCTATCCGTGGCAGCTAGGGGTTAATGTTGGCCTTTCCAATGAATATGGCCTTTCCAATGATACCAAACATGACCATGGTAACTCTAAAGGGAAAAAAAATTAAATTAAAAAACAAAAAATATTTTTTTAAAAATAAACCGTGTTTTGTTTTTTCATTAATGCAGGAATATTGATCCCATTTCAATTATAATGTGAACAATGATGCTGCACTAACGATTTTTTCTGTGGGGCGTTAGCTAAAAATCACGTACTTCCCCCAAAAGAGTGTAACGAGTCCCCATTTCTAATTTTTTTAACAAGCGCACCCCATAGAAAATATAACCGCAAAGGCTTGCATGATAAAATGTGAAAAAAAAATTTTTTACACACTGTAGATGCAGTGGTGTATTTTGGCCTAGGCCGACAAGGCCTAGGCCTAGGGCGGCACTTTTCGGAGGACGGCGGCCCGCACCGGGTGGCCCCACCCCCCAAAAATATATTTTTTTCTTTTTTTTACTTTTGCAAAGTATTTTACCAGGAAGGATACATTGAGATTTCACTAATTTTCAAGTATGTCCTGGGTAGGCAATGCCTAGGCTTTCACTTTCCAGGGGGCAGCAAAACACCTCACCACTAAATGGGTTACTCACAGAGCACCGAAATGACGCCAACATTTTGGTGTTCTGTAGTTCCCTGCACTTCGGGGAATAAAATTTCCCCACCCTGCAGTGAATTCACCATTCACCGCAGGGTCCCCAAAGTGCAGGGAGTCGGCCGCTGAATGCTGCCACCGCAAACCCGTGGACTGCTGTTTTCAAAAGAACTACTGAACGAAAATGTCTGGAATTTACATATAAGATCCTATGATTGATAATAAAAAGTTCTGTTACAGAAAAAAGAAAAACCGCTATAAAAAAAGGGGGGGGGAAATCTTGCCAAAAAAATATCTGAAAAATTACTAAAAGGTACTAAAAATAAATAAAGACTTTTTACTGCAGATTAAAATAATAAATGGTTTATTAGATATTGCATAAAAACGGGAATATTTTTAACATTGAAACCTATTGGGTTCGCCTGAATAAACCTGCTGATTGAAACCACCGAACATCAGGGCATTTCACTGCCATTTCTCTGCTGTTTGGTGTTCTCTGAATAGATTAACCATTACTTCTCTATGGGGATTTGCACTGCCTTCAAACAGCACCGTACTTGCTGGTAGTTCGCCAAACGTGTGTGAGCATATCACAGAGCAGTGGTGTACTTAGGGGAGTGGCGGGGGACGGGCCGCCCCAGGTACCAGTGATTATTGCGGTGTCATTAGGGGTACTAGGAGGTGCCACTGTCACTGTGTGTCAGCTTTGAGCTGTGTTCTCAAACAACGAGCAGCGGAGCAGGGCATTTGCATAAGGAATAAAATCGAATAGAATAAAAATCCCCCTCTCCTCCCTCCATAGCTCCTCCCCTGCCCCGCAGCAGCTCTAGGAGAGGGGATGGGGATGTGATTTGTGTGCAGAGAGAGAAGATGACAGTAAACGGCAGGTAAAGGGAGGGTATCAGCAGAATATGAAGCCCTGTCTTCTTACTGCTGTTTAAAGTGGACCTTTCCTTAACCAGCACTGCAGTGATAGAAATTTGTCATTGAGTTGCCTGACTCCTGCTGAGGCTGCATGAGTGCAGGTCACGTGGTCCGGCCAGTCAGGTGGTACTGAGTCTCAGTACCACCTGACTGGCTGAACCATGTGACACGCACGCACGCGGCTGCCCGCTCTTTCGTTAACATGGACTCTCTATTCTGGACTGAACACCCATCGGGAAGGGAATCAAAGCTACGGTGCACCCTCTGGCAGTGGCACCCCACTGCTGACAAGATGGCTCCACGCACAGGCACAGCCGCGATCCTAAAGGGGCCTGGAGGGACCTCCTGCTGAGTCCGTACACAGTCCCTGCTGACTCTGCACAGAGCCCTACCGCGGACGGAGGCCGGTAAATATAGAATAAATAATTGCTGTGTGCTCATATTCACTCTTTTTGCTGGGAGTTTTATTGCAGTGGATTCTGATGCACTCATACACACCGCACATTGCATTGCTGGGAGTTTTATTGCTGTGGATTCTGATTAGGGATGAGCTGTTCGGTTCGATCGGTTTGGAGTTCGATTCGAACCTCACCTGTTCGCATGTTCGCGAACTACGAACATTTCCGCTTGTTCGCCGCATGTTCGCCCACAATGCACCACAATGGACCACAATGCACTTTTCCACTGGCCTGAAGCTTGTAATTGGCTACAGCCTTGCACCTGACCACAGGTCAGTTGCAAGACAGGTGCAAGACTATGCCAATCATGGCTCAGAGTCCTGATTGGCCAAATTTTGCCCAATCATGGGCTCACAGAGCTAAGTCCCGCAGCATACTATATAAGGCTTCACACAGCCTTCAGCACATGTTTTTTGAGAGGAGATTGTTGTGTTAGTGTGTGTTCTCACTGCCAGTCTGCCAGCAGCTATTGGGGGGGTCTCATTTCTACAAAATATCTGGGAATTGTTCTAATCTTTGTGTTCTCACTGCCACCAGCAATTTTGGGGGTCAGTCATTTATACAAAATATCTGGGAATTGTTCTAATCTTTGTGTTCCCACTGCCACCAGCAATTTTGGGGGTCAGTCATTTATACAAAATATCTGGGAATTGTTCTAATCTTTGTGTTCTCACTGCCACCAGCAATTTTGGGGGTCAGTCATTTATACAAAATATCTGGGAATTGTTCTAACCTTTGTGTGCTCACTGCCACCAGCAATTTTGGGGGTCAGTCATTTATACAAAATATCTGGGAATTGTTGTAATCTTTGTGTTCTCACTGCCACCAGCAATTGTGGGGGTCTCATTTATACGAAATATCTGGGAATTGTTGTAATCTTTGTGTTCTCACTGCCACCAGCAATTTTGGGGGTCAGTCATTTCTACAAAATATCTGGGAATTGTTCTAATCTGTGTGTTCTCACTGCCACCCATCAGGGGTCTCACTGACTTATATGACTTATAGGAGGTTTCCACAAAAGGGTTACGGTGTGAAGGCACTTGCTGCCAACAAAGGCAGAATATTTGGGTGCACTGACGCCTGTACCAGATTTATATAATTTAAATTTTTTGGACCGCAAGGTCCAACCCTGCACTCTTCCACAATACCACAGAGGGGTTACTTACGGTGTGAAGGCACTTGCTGCCACAAAGGCACAATATTTGGGTGCAATGACGCCTGTACCAGATTCGTATCATTTTAATATTGGACCGCAGGGTCCAACCCTGCACTCTTCCACAATACCACAGAGGGGTTACAGTGTGATGGCACTGTTGCCGACACTAAAGGCCCAATTTTAAAGCACCTATTGTTAATTTCATCCAAAGCCTGCAAAAGTTTCACCATAATTTAGGCAAAAAATCACTAAACTTGTTCTGCGTGTCCTAAAATGTCTCCTTTTTTAATACAGACTGCCTCCCCAAGCAGTTGTTTATGAATAGATTAAAGGAAAACCGTTTACCGTATTTGAAATGTAATTTTTTTGTTTTTAAATGTTTCTATACATCCTACAAATCCGCCACTTCACGGGCAGGTTATGGGGACCTCCTAAGCACGATAGTTGAAGGAATTTTTCGTTTTTATTTGTAACCCTTATTTCATGGAAAACTCACTGTCCCTTTAAAAACGTTTTTTTTTTTTTTTTTTTTTTAACATATTTTTATTCATCTTGGTTCAACATACATCAAAAACAGATAAATAGACATCTCAGTATACATCAGTATCAAATATTCAACTAATACATATATATGGCATCCAGTTTCCGAAAAAATTACTGTGCTACTCCCCTGAAAACCCATAAGATCTACATGGAGGTCAGTTAAGTGCGGGTATCTACTGGATCTGAGGGGGTGGAGGCCAGAAAACGGGACAAGGAGTGGTCAGGGGGACCTCGCGGGATGGGTGGGGTGTCTCGCAACATCTGTAGTGAGTACCATGGGGTGCAGAAAAAGGCCTGACGTAAGGAGTCCTTAGTTTCACATGGCAGGATGCGGATAAGGGGGGTCCAATTTGTAAAGAAAGACTGAGTCTTCTTTTCTTGCTGCATCGCAGCCTCGGTCCAGTCCGCCAAAAATATGGCGTAGATTCTGTCATAAACCATGCGAAAGGAAGGAGGGGTAGCGGAAATCCATTGGGACAAGATCGCCTTCTTGCCTGTAGCAGCTAACAGGGTGAGCCAAAATCGCTGTGACTTACCAAAAGGTCTGGGGGTGTGAGGGGTCGGACGATTAAAGATGGCCCATTCCGGGGTAAAGGGAATTTCTAGACGTAGAACCTGTGAACCAAAACGTCGTATTGTGTCCCAAAACAGCATAATAAAAGGACATGACCATAAACAATGCCGCAGGTCAGCATTAGTACCTTGACATTTTAAACAGTTTGCATTTGGTGACAGTCCCGCTCGAGCCATTCTGTCAGGCGCCATATACGCTCGATGGAGTATTCTATAGAACATGTCCCAGTAGTTAGCAGAGGGTAGAGAGCGCCTGGACAGTAGGGTGGCCCCTATCAAATCTTGTACGGATAGCTCGGGAAAAATTATGGTCCATCTAGTTACTGCTGCCCAAGGGAGTTTAGTGGGTAACGCGGATTGTAGAAGTGCGTATATAGTAGAGGTAGAGGGAGGGGACAGAGGGCGGGCAAACAGGAGTGTGTCGAGCGAATTAGCTAGGTCATTTGGGGACAATGTGCTCAACTGGGTAAGGAGAAATTGCTTTAATTGCAAGTAAAATACCGGGTGAATCTCTAAGGGCATAATTCGGCTTTTCAAGGTCGTGTAGGAAAACGGCAAGCCCGACAGTCCATCAATGTAGTGGTGCATCTGTGTAAAACCGCGGTGGGCCAGAGTATGGAAGATTGGAGCAGGGGAGGCATTTTGGAAGTGAGGGTTGTGCAGTATAGGTGACCACAAAGTCGTTCGCCAGGTGAGCTGAAGGCGCCTGCGAATCTGAATCCAGGCCGCTTTCGTGGAGGACAATAGTGGGTTAGAACGCAGACTAGGGGGGACATTGGGTGAGCTTTGATGGAGGAACGCCGATAAGGAAGAGGAAGGAAGCAAAGCCTGCTCAACCTGTAAGGGCACAAAGTGCGAAGTATCATTCAGCCAGTCGACAGCATAACGGTAAAGGGCCGCCAAATTGTAGTCAATTATGTTTGGAAAGTTAATACCTCCCCTCGCCAGCGACTGTTGGAGCGCGGGAAGTGGAATACGTGCTCGTTTACCTTGCCAAATGAATGCCGCGTATAGTCTATTTAATATACGGAGATCTGTGGGCTTCAATAGTAGAGGCAGAACCTGTAGGGGATAGAGTAATTTGGGAAATAAAGTCATTTTAATGAGCGCGGCCCTTCCCATGTACGACAACGGGAGAGAGCTCCATGCCTCCAAGAGAAATTTAGTTTGGTTGAGGTGGGGGTCAATATTGAGGCTGTACATTTGAGAAAGGTCCGTCGGTAGGATGATTCCTAGGTATTTAATGAAAGGTGTGGGGGCCCAAGAGAAGGGGAACTGTTTAAGCCAATCTCCCTGAGGTTTTAATCCCAGGGGTAGAGCGACAGACTTAACGTAGTTAATTTGGAAACCAGAGGCTGTGTGAAATGAATCAAACAAGGCCATCAATGGCGTAATAGCAGTCTCTGGGTTCGAAAGAAACAATAGCAGATCGTCTGCAAAAGCCACCACTTTTAGCGTCACTGAAGAGGACAAACTAATACCCGTAATAGCCGGGCACGTCTCTATAATGCGAAGGAGGGGTTCCAGGGCAAGATTAAACAATAATGGTGATAAGGGACACCCCTGTCTGGTTCCTCTCCCTAGTACGAAGGGAGCAGAATTAAGACCATTCGCTGTGATTACTGTAGAAGGGTTATTGTAGAGCGCGCGGAATAGGGACAAGAAGACCCTGCCGAAGTGGTGGAACTTAATGAATCTCTCCATATAGGCCCAGGATATCCTATCGAACGCGTTATCGGCGTCGCAACTCAATAGAAGGTTTGAGGCTTGTGGTGTAAGGGATGAGGCCCATATGGCCGCTATAGCCTTGCGTATGTTTGTGGTAGAGTGTCGGCCCGCGAGGAAACCGGTTTGTTGAGGGCCCACTAGTCGAGCCATCGGTCTCTGTAGACGTCCAGCCATGATGGTAGATAACAGTTTCAAGTCAGTGTTTAATAATGCAATAGGCCGATAGGAAGTGACCAAGGTAGGATCCCTTCCCGGCTTGGGGATCACCACTACCCTGGCTGCGTTAAAAGTCGGGGGGGTTCCTCCCCTTGTAGAATGTTATTATAAAGTGAGACCAAGTGTGGGACCACCGAGCCCGAAAGGAGTTTGTAATATTCTGCCCCAAATCCATCTGGTCCCGGGGTTTTCCCATTTTTGAGCAAAGCTATCGCTTTTTGGACTTCGATGTGCGAAATCGGCGCTGAAAGGGCATCTCTCTCAGTTGGGGATAATTTAGGAATTTGTGCCTTATGAAAGATATTTAATTGTGTCGGACAATCGTCAGGGCCTGTCTTGTAGAAGTCAGAAAAACATTGCCGGAAATACCCAACAATGTCCACCGGGTCAGTAAGTAAGGTACCATCCGCGGTTTTAATTTGGGAGATAAAGGGTCTGGTTTGAGTCTGGGAGCGAACCAGGTTGGCCAGGAGGCGACCATGCTTGTTACCAAAGCGATAGAACCGGGATTTCTGATGCTGCCAGGAGCGCTGTGCTTGAGCGGTCGCTAGGGTGTCGTATCTGGCTTTGTCTTGTTTATACGTCTGCAATGCTTCAGGGATTGGGTCAGTCAAATAAGTTCTGTAACTCCTGAGCAAATCCGAATGGGCCTCAGTAAGATGCAGGGCATCTTCCCTCCGTTTCCGGGCCGTAAACTCCATAATCTGTCCCCGCAGCACTGCTTTTGACGCCGACCAAAATAAATTAACATCCTCTACGTGTTCAATGTTGTCGTCGGTGTAGTTGTGCCAAGCAAGCTCAACGTGTGACGTAAACTTACCGGACGTCATGAGATGGGAAGGGAAACGCCAGTTCCGTGAATAGGACCGTGGGTTTCCCAGTTTCATCTCCAGAGAGACCGGGGCGTGGTCAGTGAGTGTAATCGGGCCAATCTCAGTGCCTAAAGCACGGGAAGTAAGAGCGTCCGAAATTAAAAAGAGGTCTAGGCGCGAGAATGATTTGTGGGGGTCGGAGTAGAATGTAAAATCCCTGCCCGTTGGGTTGTGCACGCGCCATATGTCAACCAAGTCAAAATGTGTCATAAGATAGGTCGGTCCAGTGAGTTGCGAGCGCCCTCTAGGTGTCACACGACGTGGGGCTCGGTCGAGTATCACGTCCGGCACGTCGTTAAAGTCCCCTCCCACTATTCTGTGAGAAGCGTCGTGAAGGTGGAGCAACGGGAGTAGCGTTCTATAGAATGGTAAATTCAGGCCATTAGGGGCATAGATATTGAGTAATTGAAATTGTTCCTGTCCAATCATAAGCGTAAGGAGGGAGTACCTGCCGTCTGGATCATTAACCGCTACCGTGTCAGTGTATGGAAGTCTCTTATTTAAGAGAATTGCAGTGCCCCTAGATTTTTGAGTGTAAACCGAGGAAGTTTGATATCCCACCCAGGGGGCCCGCAGGGTTTGGTCCGATTTAGTCCAGTGAGTTTCTTGGAGGAAAACGATATCAGGGTCTAACCTCTTTAAATATTGGATAACTTTCTTACGTTTAATTGGCGAATTAAGACCCTCAACATTCCAGGATACTACCTTAAAAGAATTACGTGTGAATATTTGAGGTTCAACAGAGGACGGGAGTGAGGTATTAGTGTCATGTATTATGGTGGATGCCATAATCGAATTCGAGATGATGTAAAGGAATAAGCAACATTAAAGGGGGTTAGGGCCCGTCCCAGCAGCGGTCCCCGCACCTCAAGCACAATATAAGACGTCAATATCCATAGGTGTATCAGTAGAAGAGCGAACCAAGACATTTTAACTATAAACAACAAAGTAATCATGTATCTAACAGAAAAAATATGAACCATATAACAGAAGAAAATCAAAAGGCTCCGTTTGGGGAGTGTAAGTCCCTCACCTCCATTACAATTTTGTCCAATGACACGTCGCTGAGTGGTGGAGTTGTCTGTGTAGCACATAGAGAAATCGCAAACTACTATAAGAACACAATAAAGAAAAACGCAAACCAACATTAGTGGATGTTAATGTTCGTGGTATATCCATGACACAGCTTTCGCAACCATCATTGGGGAGGTGTAGATTGGCGTCGTTGCTGCTGGTCCGATCCATCTCCCAAGATCGCCGCAGCGTCGAACGGTGTGTCGTAGAACGTAACCTGACCGTGAAGGTGCACTCGAAGACGCGCCGGATATTGTAGGGTGAATCTGATGTTGGCCGCCGCCAGTTTTGTACAGACAGGGGCAAACGCCCTACGACGGGCAGCTAAAGACGCCGAAAAGTCCTGGAAAAGACGCAATGTAGTTCCCTGATAATCCAAAGCGCCGGCTTTTCTGTACGCTTGTAGAATGTTGGTTTTATCCATGAAGTTGAGCAATTTAAATATGACCGTGCGAGGGCGGGTCAACGATGGGGAGAGATCAGGCCCCAATCTGTGGACTCGCTCAACCACCAGTGGTACATTGGTAGCGATGCCCAAGGCGGCGGGAAGCCAAGTACTGACAAAGTGTTGAAGTTGCGGGCCTTTCACGGTCTCAGGGAGCCCCACAATGCGTGGGCTTCTGTTTTCGAGGTCATCGATTTTGTCCAGTAAGGTGGAAAGCAAGGAGTCATGAGAGTCCACAGTTGTTTGAAGAGGAGTAAGCCCATCCTCCAATGTAGACACTCTGTCCTCTACCTCCGTCAAACGTTGGGCTTGAGAGGTAAGTTGGGAAAGCGCCAGCTCGAGGGATGCTGAGAGACGGCCCAGTTTTTCATCCAGTAGTGGCGATAGTATGGCTGTAAACTCAGCCATTTGAGCGGTGGTTACGGGCGTAGGTGTAAGCGCCAATTGTGGGCTAGACGGAGCGCTACCCAGGTCCGAAGTCGAGTGGGCCGGAGATCTGGCCTGCGCAAGGGCACTCTTTCCCTGTCCTTTGGTCGTTTGCCGTCTGGAGGATTTAGACGTTGAAGCAATGAATTTGTCCATGGTGACGGGAGTTATCAGATCTAGTAGTGTCCAGAAAGTTTGAAAAAACGCAGATAGTGCAGAGTGTCCAGAGAAATTATAACTCGCTGATTGTGTGGAGTGTCCAGAAAAATTGTAATTGTGGGCAATTTAAATGTATGGGGTGCCTCTATCCTCACCGAATGGAAAGTCAGGACAGCAACCCAAAAGAAAAAATTACTGAGCTTGACGCAGAGTCTAAAAAAAGATTAACACGTGGGCCTCCAAGACGGGGAGCCAAGAAAAATTGTGATATGCGTTTTTCACCTTAGTGACTTGCACTGTTTCTCCAGTATAGTCAGCGGAGAGTGTCCAGTAAAATTCTAATGTATAGACAGTGCAGAGTTTCCAGAAAACTTATAATGTATCGACAGCGGAGAGTGTCCAGAAAAATTATAATGTATAGACAGCGGTGAGTGTCCAGAAAAATTATACTGTATAGACAGCGGAGAGTGTCCAGAAAAATTATACTGTATAGACAGCGGAGAGTGTCCAGAAAAATTATACTGTATAGACAGCGGAGAGTGTCCAGAAAAATTATACTGTATAGACAGCGGAGAGTGTCCAGAAAAATTATACTGTATAGACAGCGGAGAGTGTCCAGAAAAATTATACTGTATAGACAGCGGAGAGTGTCCAGAAAAATTATACTGTATAGACAGCGGAGAGTGTCCAGAAAAATTATACTGTATAGACAGCGGAGAGTGTCCAGAAAAATTATACTGTATAGACAGCGGAGAGTGTCCAGAAAAATTATACTGTATAGACAGCGGAGAGTGTCCAGAAAAATTATACTTGTATAGACAGCGGAGAGTGTCCAGAAAAATTATACTGTATAGACAGCGGAGAGTGTCCGAAAAATTATAATGTAAGACAGCGGAGAGTGTCCAGAAAAATTATACTGTATAGACAGCGGTGAGTGTCCAGAAAAATTATACTGTATAGACAGCGGAGAGTGTCCAGAAAAATTATACTGTATAGACAGCGGAGAGTGTCCAGAAAAATTATACTGTATAGACAGCGGAGAGTGTCAGAAAAATTATAATGTATAGACAGCGGAGAGTGTCCAGAAAAATTATACTGTATAGACAGCGGTGAGTGTCCAGAAAAATATACTGTATAGACAGCGGAGAGTGTCCAGAAAAATTATACTGCGTATAGACAGCGGAGAGTTTCCAGAAAAATTATACTGTATAGACAGCGGAGAGTGTCCAGAAAAAATTCTCAAAAAAAAAATTTATGTTGTGAGGCGGTGGCTGCGCAGGGCCACAGAAAAATTGAATATGCGTGGGATAGGGTCTCCTAGGGGTCACCGTAAAAATTGAAAGTATAGGATCAGTGGGCCTCCTAGAGGTCAACAAAAAGTCCCCCTCTCCCTTAACAGGCACGTGGGGAGTAGTGTCCAGATTGTGGAGGTCGCACCTGTCAGAAGCGGGGGATCTCTCCCACCCGCAGTGAGGTCAAATGATAGTGGTCCACCGGGCTGCAGGGAGGACAGAACGAAGGGGGCGCCCCGCCCGACCACGTGGGGAAAAATTGCGCGGTCCGGGTCAGGGTATCCCCCCCGTCGGTATCAATTGAGGGGTTACTCCCCCGCCGCCCACGGTGGGGGGTCGCAACGGCGTGCGGCCCCCCTCCTCCGCGAGGTAGTCCGAGACACAGGGCGCGGGAAAAGGGCAGGTTTCGTCCGGCTGGTTGGGGGTAGTACCTGTTCCACTCGGTAGGCCGCGGCACGTGCGGGATTCGCGTAGAGACCCCGAGCCTCAGTCCTCCTCGGAAGGACGAACGTCTCCGACAGCGAATGAGCTGGCGACGGATCACCCCCTCCGCCCCCTCCTCTGGGTCAGGGGAGAGTATGGGGTGCTGTGGACCTCGGCCCGCTCGGACCCGTGGTTGCGCACCCGCAAGTTAACTCGGGTATGGCACCGGCCGAATCTCGGCCTAGACACCTCCGGGGATGAAGGGGGGAGAAGCGCCAGAGTCCCAGGTGGTACAGCAGGCAGAAATCACCCCAGGGGTCGATGAGCCAGCCGGTGTGAGGCAGTAATTCCACCAAGCTGTGGATCTCAACGACGGAGCTTAGTTAAGATGCGGCCATCTTGAAGGTCCGCCTCCCGGAAGTGATCAAAAACGTTTTTTTTTTAAACTTTTTTCCTTGTTTCCTGTCCCCCAGGGCACTACCCGGACCCCCATACTCCTTTTATGGCAAATATCTTGCATATATGCCCTCTTGCAGGGCACTCTAAAAATCGAACTTTTGAGTCCCATTGACTTGCATTGGGTTCGGTTCGTGTTCACATTCGAACTCGAACTTTTGAAATTGTTCGCGTTCGAATGCGAACCGAACACAGGGTTGTTCGGCTCATCCCTAATTCTGATACTCTGACACACACCACACATTGCATTGATGGGAGTTTTATTGCAGTGGATTTTGATGCACTCATACACACTGCACATTGCATTGCTGGAATTTTTATTGCTGCGGATTCTGATACGCTGACACACACCAAACATTGCATTGCTGGGAGGTTTATTGCTGTGGATTCTGTGATATACACTGCATATTACTGTGAGTTTTATTGCCCTGGAGCTCTGGGATACGCTCATACACACTGCACATTACTGTGAGTTTTATTGCTGTGCAGTTCTGTGATATGCTCATACACAGTGCACATTTCTGTGGGTTTTATTGCTGTGCAGCTCTGATATGCTCATACACAGTGCCCATTTCTGTGGGTTTTATTGCTGTGCAGCTCCGTGATATGCTCATATGCAGTGCATGTTTCTGTGGATTTTTTTGTTCAACCGATTAGAGCGGCTGTGATCCAGTATACTTGACATGCGTGGCTGTTCTTTGTAAAAATGCTTGAATTTAAACATTTCATAATTTTATTTATCTCAATAGATACATTTGAAATGGTATTCAAAATATACAAGTAGGCACTTGGTATCCACTTTTAATATAAAGAGAGGAAAAGGCGGAGCTCTAAGAGGAAAAGGTGGAGCCTAAATAGGAAGGGCAGGGTTTAACCAGTAAGAGGTGCGCCATTGACAGGAAGGGGTGCCTCAAATTTAAATTAGGGGTGCACGAGTTTAGTCAGGCCTAGGGCAGCACAAAACCTAAATACACCACTGTGTAGATGATTGAAAATTCAAATTTTATTGCATTTTTTGTTATAATATTCAGGCAGGACATGATGTATACATATAATTATGATATATTATGAATCTACCGAGTCTGATGGAAAGAACGATATATAATTTGTCTGGGTCGTATAATAAAATGTGACTTCAAATCGCGTTTAAACATGATGAGCCAAACTGGTAAAAATGATCTCAGCACAGAGGTGTGAAATGGCTCAGCAGCGAAAGGGTTAAGTTGTTTCTAAGTAAAACATTCAATAAACTATGGTACAGGGCTGAATGCAATCTGAACTGCTGTGCAGTTGTCAAAATGTGGGACATGTCCTGGGACAATTTAAGGCATGCGACAGAAGTCCACAATCTAGGATTGTCTCTGCTATGTGTGACAGTTTGCAAAGAGGATACTAATAGTTACATTACAAGCTTACCCTTGTAGCAGGCATTGCGGTTGGGCTCTCTAGTGACTTTACATAGACTCTGTAAACAGCAGATGGACAGCATCAGCAAGTATCAAATCCTGGAGTCCATAGGAAGGAATAGCACTCCATGGAAGATTGCGCTGCCAAGCTGCAAATCCTGCTCGATCTCGCTCTCGTTCAGCGCCGTGGAGTGATCACTGAGGGAGACTGGGGACTATTTGTCCCAGTCTCACCCAGCTTGCGGACAGGAGAAGAGGCGGATCAGGCCACAGTTCTCGCCACGAGATGAGAGGTGAGTGTTGGATTTATTGTGGGTTTTAGGGGGTGCTAAATTATTCTGCAGAAGTGGAATCCATTAGCAGTAGCTTTTAAGTGTCGCTAAAATTTCTGTTAGCACAACGGTGCGGTAATTAACACTATGATACTCTTGCATGGAGATACACAGGCACTCACTGGTATTTACTCACAAAGGCATACATAGACTCCAGGACGGCATGTATGTATCCTCATAATAAAAGGATATGGATACTCTTTGCCCTCTTGTGTCCTATCTGACCCACTGTAGAGCTAGATGCAGCCTTTCTATTGCACCAGGTGGATACTGTACATTGCTCCCTTCAGGTGGCATTATTATTTCTTGGGCTATGGGTAGTAAACACTGATTCCAGGAACATGACTTCTTGGGCACAGCTCTGTAGGGCCAATGGAAGAGCAGCTTGGGTGCATTGTGCCTCCTGTAACTGCCAAGAGCATCCTGTGCCTGAATGGTAGTTTGCTGCATGAATGCAATTTGCTTTTCTTTTTCTTTACAAACTCCATCAAATAAAACTTTATACAAAAAAAAACCACAGGGCATGGGGATATGCCTGCTGCAACCACAACAAGGCTATAAGATTCAAAATCAGTTTAATACATACATTCTGACCTTATAAACCTTTACTTTATTGTTTTTCATTTCTTTTCTTACTCTTTACAGTGGTGGTTTGGCTAACGAGCTTTGTCTCACCACCACTTCCCGCTGCATTAATGAACAAACAAATGAAATAAATGCTTGGTGAAAAATGCGAACAGAATTACATTTTGTTCCTTCGTCATTTGGACTTAAATATTTACAGGGTTATTCAAAGAGATCCGAATTGCTTGAGAAAGGTAACCGAATGCTGAAAATCAGCGTTCGGTTAACTTTCTTGGCCATGCAGCTATCCAGAGAGCAGGCAATTCGCCAAATCCTGGCGAATTGCCTGCACATACGGTGCCTGTTCGGTGCCTGTTCGAGGGCAGTGAAATCCCCATGAAAAAGCACTGCTTCGGCTATTCAGAGAACACAAACCAGCAGTGAAAGGCTCCCGAAATGCACTGCCATTCGGTGGTTTAATTCGGCAAGTTAATTCAGGAGAATCCCATAGGCTTCAATGTTAAAAATATTCCCGTTTTAATTCAATATCTAATAAACCGTTCATTATAAAATTCTGCAGTAAAGAGTCTCTTTATTTATAGATTTTTTAGGATACTTTAAGCATTTTTCTGATTTTTTTTTTTTTAAGTTTACTTATTTTTTCTGTAACAGCCCTCTTTATTATCATTCCCTGGACCTCATATGCAAATTTCAGATACTTTCGCTCAGTAGTTTCTTTGCAAACAGCATATTATTTTCACACATTCATACAAACGGTTTTGCTAATTTATTCACTGCCTCTTCTGCGGTCTCAGCTGCTTCGGCTCTGTGTGATCGGCTCCTGTTCGGGTTTTTCTGTGGTTTTCGCAGGTTAATCCAGATGTTTCTGGGGGTTTTCAGCGTGCATTCGGTGGGTTTTGCAGTTCGTTTTCGTCAGGTTTGCGGCAGCTTTTCCCTGCAATTCGGGGACCCTGTGGTGCTTGCTGAATACACCGCAGGGTCACCGAAATGGGATCGGCAAAAGGAACCGAATTTAAGAGAATGAAAAGTCACCGAACGTGCGGTGACTTTTCGAATCTCTTTGAATAACCCTGATAGGTTTAATCCCTGAGTTTGCCTCTTATTTGCATTTTGTGAAAACAAGAGTTCGATTCTGATAGACTATCGTGATATTTTGCCATTTACAGGCATTAAATACAGTGCTCCTCACAACGCAGAGTAAAATAAATTGTTCTTATAAGAACATCAAACAGCCTGAATTCCCAGACATGCAATACATGGTTCTTTAAGTGTATCCTATGTAGATGTGGGCTTTTTCTACTTTGAGCACAGCCTTTGTTTTTGCCTTTGAGATGCCTCTGAATTATTTAATTGACTGCAGTGAATGTTACTGCAGTAAGGCAGAGCTAATTAGCTGCAGGCTGTTTGGCGGCCAATGCCAATTGTACCCATAAGTGGCTGGCGATCACAGCAGGTGCTCCCGTTTTTTTAATGCCAGCAGAAACCTCCACAGATTAATATAATTTCTAGTAGATCTTATCCTCCCGGCGTTAATCCTAGCTTGGTTGACTGCCACAAACATATTGCTTGACATGAGTGATAAAACTCTGCCTGGAATAGCAGCAGCAGGAGATCAATCCAAAATAAAATAGTTCAGAAATGTCTAATTGCCCAAATACCCATTGACTGTAATTCCCTCCTTTCCAGCTTTTTTTCTTCCCCTTAGAACTGTGTGCTGCTCCACATCTAATCCTTCTTCCTAGGACAAACAATCTTCTCAACAATAAACTGCAGAGTAAAACCAAACACATCTGTCAGAAGAGACACTGCATTGCAGTCAGAGGAGACAAGGGGACTTTAGAACCTACATCTCTGAATTGTACCACACACAAGGTTAAGTGAGGTGTCATTGGAAAGGTCAGAGTCTAGTCTTTACAATGATACTAAACATGACCATGTAATGTGTAAAAATAAAATAATTGGAAAAACTAAATGCTAAGTTAATTTATTTCTCTGTTCTATGGCAGAGGCAATGTATGCTTCTACATATAGAACAAACAATGCCACTGAACTAACACAACTATGGCAACAGATTCTGCCCCTCTTTAGATCTGAGCACAGAGAGAAACGGTTTCAGTTTTCTTAAAATGTTTTTTTTAATTCTTTTAGTTTTCCCCAAGCCAAAATTTTTAGAAGTAATTTGGCATGTTTCTTTTTTTTTATTGTGGGTAGGGGGCGCCACATTTCTGTACCTACAGGCTCCTGAGATGCGAATATGGCCCTGAAGGTATGTGTGCAGCACTGGGATGAGTAGAACTGAGTGAAAAATGAGTGACTGAATAAGAGGACTGAGCATATAGTACACTGAGTAGAAAAGAGAGTATTATTTGAGTGTGACATTAACAGATCGATCCACTCACATACACTGACAGCCACAAACACACACACTAACAGTGCACCACACTCACATAGAAAGCTGCAGACACCTATACAGACAGCAGTCCCAATTAATAGTAGAAGCCCCCTCCATTTACCCGGTTAATATAAGCAGTCCTCTCCCTTTCCCCAATTAATGTTAGCACCCCTTATATGGCCATAATATTAACAGCTCTCAATTATAATTAGCAGTCTTCTCTATACCACTTATTAATGTTAGCAAGGTGTGCACGGCTGAAAAATTTGTTTTGTTTCAAAATAATTTTATTTTCATTATTTTGTTTCGTAATTTCGTTTTGTTTTCGTCTCTTAATTTTTTTTCATTTGGTTTGGTATATTGGTTCACTAAAATCCCCTTTGTAAGCTATCGATTAGATAATTGATATCGAGTCAAATTTAGAATCACTAAATAAAACCCTAGTGGATCAAATCCTGCTGTTAAAATGTAAGCTACGGTTAAATGTTGAGCTGTCCATGGGCCTGTGGTGCTGACGACAGACTCAGCACCACAGGCCAGTTAACAGGGACAGGGTGCTTTGTGAAACAGTCAAATTAATCTGATTCGTTTCATAATGTCATTTGCTTTAGTAGTACTCGTAAATTGGGATCGATTTGATATTTGATATTGATTTAAATTTCAGATCACAGGGTTATTCAGAGAAAGGTGAAAACCAGGAGAATGACTGGAGAAGTGAAAATTCTAGGTCAAAATAGCCAATCCAGAAAAATTCTCCCATTTATCTCACTTTCCAAATCGGCTATTTGGTCTAGATTGTTCATTCTCCTGGCAATTCTCCTGGTTTTTGCCACTCTCTGAATAACCCTGTAAATAAAACCCCAATAAATCAAATCCTGCTCAGGAATCATTTATTCAATGGTTCTCTTGTGAAACAGTATAACAAATCAATTTTGCTATATACCGTTTCATTTTCGTTTCAATTCGGATGAAATCAATTTGTTATTTCGGAAGTACTTCCGAAATATGAATTAACGAATTTTCAAACGAATTGTGATTCATTATGAAACGAATCCACGCCTCTAGCTAGGAGTCCCCAATTAATATCAGCAGTCTCCTCAATGTCCCCAATTATTATTAACAGAGTCCAATTACAGTATTAACAGGCCCCCTCCATGTCCATACTGTATACACCTGCCTGCTTATCATGCTCCAGCATGAGATGCTTCCTGGAGTGCAGGCGTCACACGTTGCTACAGCAGCTTAGTTGTCCTGGAGATGCTGTGAGCAGTGCCTCTGTAAAGCTGGAGGCCAAGGCAAAGCTCTGACATCAAATCATGCTCCACAAGTTTAAAGGTAGAACATGGGCAATGGTAGTAAAAAGCCTGACAACATCAGCCTCTTTTCCCGGTCTGATGAGCAGATCTGATGAAAGTGTGGACTGGGTGCATAGCACCTCTGGCAGTCACAAAAAGCTGGGCTTTCTATTAAGGTGTTCAATTATATGTTTCCTAGTTAAGCCACAATAAATTATCAGGGTTATCCAAAGAGATCCGAATTGCTTGAGAAAGGTATCCGAACGCTGAAAATCAGTGTTCGGTTACCTTTCCTGACCATTCGGCTATTCAGAGAGCAGGCAATTCGCCAAATCCTGGCGAATTGCCTGCACATACGGTGCCTGTTCGAGGGCAGTGAAATCCCCATGAAAAAGCACTGCTTCGTCTATTCAGAGAACACAAACCAGCAGTGAAAGGTTCCCCTAATGCCCTGCCATTCGGTGGTTTAATTCGGCAAGTTTATTCAGGAGAATCCCATAGGCTTCAATGTTAAAAATATTCCCGTTTCAATTCAATATCTAATAAACCGTTCATTATAAAATTCTGCAGCAAAAAGTCTCTTTATGTATAGATTTTTTAAGATACTTTAAGCATTTTTCTGATTGTTTTTTTTTTTTTTAAAAGTCAGATTTGTTTTTGATTTTTTTTCAGTTTACTTATTTTTTTTGTAACAGCCCTCTTTATTATCATTCCCTGGACCTCCTGTGAAAATTTCAGACATTTTCGCTCAGTAGTTTCTTTGCAAACAGCGTTTCTTTTTCCCAGATTCATACAAATGGTTTTGCTAATTTATTCACTGCCTCCTCTACGTCACAGCTGCTTCGGCTCTGTGTGATTCGGCTCCTGTTCGGCTCCTGTTCGGGTTTTTCGAAGGTTAATCCAGATGTTTTTGCTTGTTTTCAGCGTGCATTCGGTTCGTTTTTGTCAGGTTTGCGGCAGCTTTTCCCTGCAATTCGGGGACCCTGTGGTGTTTGCTGAATACACCGCAGGGTCACCGAAATGCAATCGGCAAAAGGAACCGAATTGAAGAGAACGAAAAGTCACCGAACGTGCGGTGACTTTTCGAATCTCTTTGGATAACCCTGATAGGATTTATCATACATTTTTTCTAAATTCCACATATAACCATAAATATATCAGATTTCAGAGTGTGTTTGTGTTAAGTTGGAGCACCCCTCCAGTAAGTGTCCTTGGGCAAGACACATAACGGTACATACTCGCCACCCAGGACATACTTGAAAACGAGAGAAATCTCAATGTATCCTTCCTGGTAAAATCCTTTAAAAAAAATAAAAGGTTTGAGATAAAGATGAGAGGTGAGCGTGAGATTTGATGGGGGGGGGGTTTAGGTGAGCATGTTATGTGATTTTGCAAATGGTAGTAGCAAAGCTAAAGTAATTTGTAGTTTAATGAAAGGATTGCCTATATAATGTCAACTTGTAATATGAAATGTGTTACCTTGTGGCAATAAACTAAGTCACAGAGCATACCAAAATATTGTACTTTCAAATAGAATAATACAGAATATGATTTATAGGACAAATGTATAGGAATTTTACCAACAGAGAAAAGACTATTGTAATATGGCGTAGATGTCCATCTGTCATGGTAGGGTGTATCCTTTCCTATTGATAATGAGTTTATAGCGAGAAGCACAGTCTGGAAGATTATTCCCTTTATTAGCTGAAGCACAAACATGCAAAATATGAAAACAGAACCTCATTATTCCTCAGCAAATGTTCAATTGCAGATTCCTCGAGTTCTAATCATCGACTGCCAATAAAACAACCCAGGCCAGATAGATATAACTATATAAAATAAGCAGCAAGGTTGAATATTTATTTTCCCCGAAGACATGCTGTTCCGTAGAAAATTACATTTTAATATCCGCTATACTTAAATAGCTAGGACCAGAGGTAGCGACTCTCGAGACGTTCTCTGTGAATGTTTGATTCTTGTGATAAAATTTAAATTTGTAAAATGTGGCCATTTATGGATAGAGATTAGTGTTTAAGGAAATGCTGCAATTCAAGACTGGAAATAACAAACTACAGGGTAAAACTGTAATAAATAGAGGGATTTTTAAAAATAATTGCACTCCTATTCTAAAAATTAAAGTAAAGTAATAATTGTACTTCCTTTATACAAGAGCTGTTCTCTATTACCTGCTTTAAGTGAATATGTTTGCCTAAAAACTGTAAAAGTAGCATGTAGTCGTTGTTCTTATTACATTTGTGACTGTGTGAAAAAGTACTAAAAAATTATTATTTTTATTATTATTGTTATTATGTTACTTTTTTTTTTTTTTTTTTTTTTTTTTTTTCTGTGCTCACATCATTATCAGTTTTATTCAACCCCCAAGTGACATTCAATCTTAGTACTTAGTACAACATCCTTTACAGTTATAACAGCTTTTATTTTTTTTTAAATTGAAAAGTTTTATTGATTTTCCAACAGTACAGTTATAAATGATAAAACCATAATACCACAACCAAAGAAATGAACAAAAGAAAGAAAAAAGGAACAAAAAGAAACAAACAATATACAGTAGTCGCTGCTGCGTTTGTCGACAATAAAATGACACCTAACAGTTATTCTAGGTGTGCGCCCTATTCCACATTCCGCTTCTCCGGACCCACACCAGAAACCCCCCCAAGGCCAATATCATACGCCGGTCCCTCCCTGCAAAACCTCCCCTGTATGTTCCCCTACATCTAGTCGGCAGATATAAGATACGCGTCCCAAATATACCAGAAGTTCCTCTTAGGTGGCAGGGCTCCTGTAACTGTCCGTGACATTGCATCTAGTAAGCGAAATTCTTTTAGCCGGTCAGTGATTAGAGGGAGAGGTGGGAGGTCGGTTGACTTCCACCTAGCTGCTACCATTAAATACGATATGGTCAGGATGTGCGCTAGTAGTTGTTTCTGGAACCTGGAAAATGCACTCGGGAAGAGCTGAAGGAGCACTATCTCCGGGATAGGATCCACTGTGACACCCAGAATCTTGGAACTCAATGTCGCCACCTCCCTCCACCATCCCTCCAAAGGGGGACACGTCCACCAAGTATGATAATACGTTCCTCTTGATATCCCACATCTCCAGCATATAGAAGAAGCTCCCCCTGACATGTGGCTCTCTCTATCGGGCGTTAAGTACCATCTATATAGTAACTTTTTACGTGCTTCCCATAATGAGGCACATTTGAACTTACTTCTGTCCTCCGAGAAGCTATTTCTCCACTGTTCCATTGGGAGTTCCCTTCCCAGATCGATCTCCCACTTTCTCTGATAATCCCATTGTTTATTAGCTGTGGATTTGAGTAAGAGCTCGTAACAGATGGATATAAGTTTCTTCCTTTCTAGGGGGTGGGCACATCTATTTTCAAATGAAGAAAGCAGGGCGTCCTTAGAAGACAATCTCCCTCCTAGTCCCCATACCGCTAACTGAGATTGGATCTGACCGTATGATAGCCACAGTGCATCGGTAATGGCATATTTATCAATTAGTCTGGGAAAGGAGAGAAAACCCTCTTGATCAAAAAACTGGAAAAGCCTCGTCACGCCGTGCCGTGTCCATACCCGTGGATCAAAATTAGGAATGAGGTGATCTAGTACCGATAGTGGGGCTGCCAGGGCGATTGGGTGATAATTTATGAGTTTCGCTACATTATTGTCCCATTCTCTACGAAGCAGGCTGGCCAACGGAGGAAGAGGAGGTAGTTTAGGTCGTAGGGATCTGGGCAGCCAGAGGCTTTTTGAAGGGGAATGAGGAAGGAAATAAACCGATAGAAATCTAGTCCACTGGGGACCTGGAGGAGTCATAAGGAGGGCCTGGGACGCTGTTAACATGGAAGCCTTATAATACATCAATACATTAGGGACCCCCATCCCCCCGTTTTCTATAGATTGATTCAGTAGGGCCGCTCTCACTCTAGGACGTTTACCTCGCCAGACAAATCTGGAGAGTATAGATTGCAGGTTCGGAAGATAGCTGCGCGGTAACGCCATTGGAAGGGCACGGAAAAGATAAAGCAATTTTGGCAATAGAGACATTTTAAGCGCTGCAATTCTACCCGCCCAGGACACCTCCACCCTCGACCAATTCATACATAAATTTCTGAGTTGTGTAAGCATAGGTTGATAGTTATATCTAAATAGGTCTGCGCTAGAGAAAGCAATTTTAACCCCCAAATATGTAATGTGTGATTTCCTCCAGTCATAGGGGTAATCTCTTTGTAAGGGGAGAAGAGTCTCTTGGGGAATCGCAAACGACAACGCTTGAGATTTCTTCAGATTAATTTTGTGATAAGAGGCTTTACCATACCTATCTAGAATCTCGTGTAGGGCTGGTAAGGATGATGATGGTTCTGTCAACGTCAATAATATGTCGTCCGCAAAGAGGCTCACTTTGCTCTGTGTGGGGCCTATGTGTATACCTTGTACTTCTGATGCTTGCCTAATGGCTTGCGCGAGAGGTTCAAGTGCCAACGCATAAAGTAGGGGTGATAACGGGCATCCCTGCCTTGTACCATTAGAGATCTTAATTGGATCGGATGTGAAGCCAGCATTCAAGACCTGTGCGGTGGGAACTGTATAAAGCCCCTCCACCGCCTTAATCAAAGCGACTGGAAAATTAAATTTTAGCAATACGTGATGTAGATAGGACCAATTAATCCGGTCGAAAGCTTTTTCCGCGTCTAATGATAATATTAAGGTAGGTTGGGACGTTTGAACTACATGGTCAACTAGGGTAAGTATTTTCAGAGTGTTGTCTGGACCTTGTCTATTTTTTATGAAACCTACTTGGTCGTCCGCCACTAACAATGGCAGTACCTCAGCAAATCTAATCGCCATAATCTTCGCGTATAGCTTGGTGTCAACATTAAGGAGCGATATAGGTCGATATTGCGAGCAGTGAGGAGAGGGAAGTGGTGTTTTAGGGATTGTTACTATATGCGCTGCTAACCATTCCCGAGGAGGCTGCCCTGATTCGAAGATTGATTGGTAAAATTTGAGCAGATGGGGATGGAGATCTGGAAAACATTTGTAATATTTCACTGTGAACCCGTCTGGCCCAGGGGCCTTGCCATTAGGTAAACCTTTTAAAGCCGATGTTAATTCCATAGAGGTTATGGGTCTGGTTAGCTCGTCTTGGAGGTTATCTGACAGCTGTGGAAGGTGGAGGGAGTTTAAAAAGGGAAATATGTCCTGTAGGGTTGTAGGGCTGGTGTACATCGGTTTCTGTAGCTAGGTTATACAGGGAGGTGTAATATCTTGCAAAGCAGTCAGCTATTTGTCTAGGTTGGTGCTTAAGCTGCCCCTCCCCATCCAAGATTTGTGGTATGCGTGCTTTACCCAGTTTGGCTTTCAGTTTGTTAGCTAGCATTCTGCTGGCCTTGTTACTGTAAATATAGCATCTCGCCTTAAGTCTACGCGACACCCAAGTGTAATCTAGCTTGTCTAATTCGATCAATTGTCTACGTAGGTCTGTAACTTGAGCCAGGGAGGCCTCTGTGTGAAGTCGTATGTGGGATTCGTCAGCTATTGTGATTTGGTGTAACAGGGAAATTCTATGGTCCGCTCGCTGTTTTTTAAGACGCGCCCCCCATTTAATTAGAATTCCCCTCACTACCGCTTTATGAGCTTGCCATAATACTCCCTCAGATATCTCTTCAGACGAATTCTCTCTAAAGTAATTAGACAATGCATTTTGTATTTCTTCTCTGATTTCAGGGCGAGATAGTAACGACTCATTCAATCGCCAGGGTGCTCTACCCCCCGAATCATAGGCCTCCACAAGACATAATATAGTTGGTGCATGATCTGACCACGTTATAGGTCCAATATAACAGTCCCGAACTTGTGTTAGTACATCACCCTTCACAAACATATAGTCTATCCGAGAATATACATTATGGGCAGTGGAAAAAAAGGAGTGACCCGTTTCTCCTGGGTGTAACAAGCGCCATACATCAAAAAGTTGGTGCGCTGCCAATAAATTTGCATATCTGGTGCGAGCCGCTCTCACTCTCTTTGAGGCTCGGGGAGATAAATCAAGGGACATGTTGAAATCTCCGCAAACAACCAGTCTGCCAGCCATTGACTTTTGCATTCGGGAAAAAACCTTGTTCAAGAAGGGAAGTTGGGAGTCGTTCGGACTATACACATTGACAATGGTGTAAACAATATGGTTCAAGGAGCATGTTAAGAGGATAAATCTTCCATTGGGATCAACCACCTTGTGAATCAGGCTAAAGGCGATACGGTTCTGAATCAAGATGGATACTCCCTTAGTTTTCGTTGGGGAAGTTGCATGAAACTGCGTAGTGTATTGTGGCAAATATAATCTGGGAAATGCCGCGTGTTTAAAATGCGTCTCTTGGAGGCAGATTATATCCGGTCTCTCAGAGTTGATATCCGTGTATAGGGAGTGTCTCTTGTGAGGGATATTTAACCCCTTCACATTCAACGAAAATATTTTCATGGTGTGAGACATTACCAGAGGGCCGTCGGTTCAGTAAAGCCCAGAGAACCTCTTCAGTACCGACAGAAAGGTGAAGTGCTCCAGCTCTGTCAGGGAAGACCTCCGTAAGGGTAAATCCGGGTTCCAGAGAACTTGATTCAGGTGTTCGTAGTTCTGGCAAGGCAAGCAGCGACAAACAATACGGAAAAAGGAGAAAAGAAAAAATAAACACAAACACATGGGAACCTTTCAGCATCCCAAATATATACACTACCCATCTCCTCCTAGAGCTGGTAAAAACCTCCAGCTCGCCCCGGTCCATCAGGGGGAGGTACGGGGGAAAAAATCGTGCCCCGATCTAGGACCACGGGGGCGCCAGGCCCACGTCTTCCCCGCTCGGCCATTCGGAACCCGGTTCAAGACCCCTCATGGCTCCTGGTATGTGAGAATTAGACGGAGCTCCTCATGTAGCTCTCCACTTCAACGCCGTGCTATCATTTCCCTGTTGTCACTCGATGCCATTCTGGCGAGACTTTTGATGGGGTTGGTTGGGCCTCCTGAGTCGGTGTGCAGTCACCCGTGAGCTTCCATTCTCGCAGAAGATGAAAACCTGTAGGAATATCAGGCATGACATGAAGAGTGTTTTGTCTCCAGACAAGTAGTTTGGTCGGAAATCCCCATCTATACGGCATTTTGTGTTCCCTCAAGATCGCTGTGACCGGTGTAAATTCCCGTCTTTTAGCCATGGTCGCTGCAGAAAGGTCTGGAAAGAACGAGATGGACAAGTATGGCTCAGGCAGCTTCCCTATCCTCCGGACCTCCGCCATCAGCTCTTCCTTGACACGGAAGAAATGGACCCTGACCAATGCATCTCGAGGTACCGTGGAGGCCATATTTTTTGGCTTGGGGAGTCTGTGCACTCTATCCAGCTGCAAATCCTGGGTAGGTGTTGATGGGAGAAGTGACTGAAAAAGACTCGTGACATATGCATGCAGCTCCTCCATTTTAACTGATTCTGGAATACCTCTGAGTCTGATGTTGTTTCTTCTAGAGCGATCTTCCAGGTCAGCTATCTTCCGTTGCATTGAATCCTGTGTCGTTTTAAGTGACTTGTAGGCATCCACCAGTTCGTTATGAGCTAGGCATAGATCATCTGTTTTTGCCTCCAATTGGTCAGTGCGTTCCCCCAAATCCCGTATGTCTTTGTGAAGTTCTGTCACTATTGATTTAAAGTCTTCCTGTAACGAGTCTCTTAATTCCCCCAGCATCGCTCTGAGTTGCTGTTCAGAAGCCGGATGAGAGGTCGGCGGGCTCGAGGGAGAGGTCTCTCTCCCCATATCGCGCTGCCGCGGGGAGCATGCACCCTGGGAGCCGCCATCTTGTGAGGCCTTCCCTTTCCTCGCCGATTCCGGGAGCTCTAAGCAGCGTTGTGCCTTCGAGGGAGCCTTTGGAGGGGCCATCGCTGGAGTCCCTGAGTATTAAGGGGCTTACCCCGTGAGTTTAACGGGATTCCGCCGGGTATGAAAGCCGCAGGATTGTAATTATGCCGGCGGGTAGACGGAGCTCAGCTCACTCGCGTCCTCCTCGCATGGCTTCCGGACACGCCCCCTATTATGTTACTTTTTTAGTGCTAAATGATTCCATGACAAATACAAGCGGACATGTATCACTACATGGTCTTGTGGACAAAGGCAAGCTGCTCAGGTAGGTACTGTGTCAGTTTATGCTTCCATTTTAATTACTTCAATAAAGGTTACATTTCAACAAATGCTGTTTTTTCTGGGGGGCCTTGGAGTAATATGGAGGAGCAGAATGATACCATTAGTGGCACTGCACATCACTGCAGGTTTCGAGCCCAGCGTGAGTTTGCAAGTTCACACTAACAGAATTACACAGGAGCTACAAAAGGAAATGTGAAGAAACACTGAGAACAATTTGTTCTAATTCTCCCGATGCCCCCGGCAAGTGAAACTGGCGGATCATGCTTCCCTCTCCACTGTGGGATCAAAGGTAAGTAAGGGATTTTGGGGCTTTTTATAGATACTCACCTCTCATCCTGCAGTGAAACTGGTGGGCTGATCCGCTGCTTCTGGCCACCGGGAGCAGAGGTAAATTGGGGAAAAGAGTACCCATTCTCCCTCCGCGATCACTCCGTGGACCTGCAGTATCTCGCAAGAGTTGACCTGGCAGCACAAGCTATGGACTCCAGGAGGGGATACTCACGGCGGTGCATTAGTGCCGCCTCAAGTATCCCGGACCTTAGCGATGCATTACAGGGCTGGCTGCTGAATCAGCGCCTGCCCCATAATATAGAGCTAAAACAGGGATGCTAAGGAGAAACCTGTAGGCACAGGTTTTCCTCCTTAGCATTCCCGCTTTAGCGGTACATATGTAAAATGGCCCTATAGACCTAAGGGCGTTGCCATGTAAACATTGCCTCTGTCGCTTCCTAACAGTGGCGTAGCGTGGGTTGTCAGCGCCCGGGGCCAGCCAAGAATTGTGCGCCCCCCCAACCTGTGGACACGTTATCGATATTGCCCCAGCTCACACATGGATATTGCCCCAGCTCACACATGGATATTGCCCCAGCTCATGGGATTTGCCCCAGCTCTCACATGGATATTGCCCCAGCTCACACATGGATTTGCCCCAGCTCACACATGGATTTGCCCCAGCTCACACATGGATATTGCCCCAGCTCACACATGGATATTGCCCCAGCTCACTCATGGATTTGCCCCAGCTCACTCATGGATTTGCCCCAGCTCACACATGGATTTGCCCCAGCTCATGGATTTGCCCCAGCTCATGGATATGCCCCAGCTCTCTCATGGATTTGCTTCAGCTCACACATGGATTTGCCACAGCTCATGGATTTGCCCCCAGCTCATGGATTTGCCCCAGCTCACACATGGATTTGCCCCAGCTCACACATGGATATTGCCCCAGCTCACACATGGATATTGCCCCAGCTCACACATGGATTTGCCCCAGCTCACACATGGATTTGCCCCAGCTCACACATGGATATTGCCCCAGCTCACACATGGATATTGCCCCAGCTCACTCATGGATTTGCCCCAGCTCACTCATGGATTTGCCCCAGCTCACACATGGATTTGCCCCAGCTCATGGATTTGCCCCCAGCTCATGGATTTGCCCCAGCTCATGGATATGCCCCAGCTCTCACATGGATATGCCCCAGCTCACTCATGGATTTGCCTCAGCTCACACATGGATTTGCCCCAGCTCATGGATTTTCCCCCAGCTCATGGATTTGCCCCAGCTCATGGATTTGCCCCAGCTCTCACATGGATTTGCCCCAGCTCATGGATTTGCCCCAGCTCATGGATTTGCCCCCAGCTCATGGATTTGCCCCCAGTTTACACATGGATTTGCCCCCAGCTTACACATGGATTTGCCCCCAGCTCATGGATTTGCCCCCAGCTCATGGAAATGCCCCCAGCTCATGGATTTGCCCCCAGCTCATGGAAATGCCCCCAGCTCATGGATTTTCCCCCAGCTCATGGATTTGCCCCCAGCTCATGGAAATGCCCTCAGCTCATGGATTTGCCCCAGCTCTCACCTGGATACTTGCCCCAGCTCCGGCAGGGGTTGAGGGGACCCAGATGCCGGGCAGCGGGAGTGCTGGCTGCCCGGTCCTGAACAGTCCGTCCTGTTGAAGTGGAGGCGGCTGCTTGCGTGCACAGGTCACGCGGTCCGGCCAGTCAGGTGGTACAGAGACTCAGTGCCACCTGATTAGCCAGACCACGTGACCGGCTGCGCCCGCACACAGCTGCATCCCCTTTAACAGGACGGACTGTTCAGGACCGGGCAGCCAGCACTCCCGCTGCCCGGCATCTGGGTCCCCTCAACCCGGGCCAGTTTTAGGGGCGCAAATGCGCCCCTAACAAAACATGCACCCGGGGCCACGGCCCCCCAGCCCCCCCCCCCACGCTACGCCACTGCTTCCTAAAGATGGGTTCTACCTGGTTTGCCTGGCATTGCTCATAACACCAAATTTGGAAAGGGTTTCCAGATGAAGGGGGTGGCTCACAGCATCAAAAACAGATTACATATCTAGTAGAAGTATTAAGAAGTTCCTTTTGATTTATGGTCAATTGTGACTTAAGCAGGACCATTTTCGATGGAGTGAAAGAGTCAGTATGTTACTTTGATGGGCGATATTCTAGATTCTCAAGGAGCTTTGACACAAATAGGAGTGTGATATTATGAGAATAGTTGAGTAAGTAAGTTTCAATAACATGAGCTATGTGAGAGCTATTGTTTGAAGAATGTGTGTTAGCATAATGACAATCTATGTTATTAGAATTAACAGGTCCTTCTTTACCTTCTCCGTTTAGTGTGTACTTCCACAAGTCCTTTAAAAACAATTACCTATGTCTGACTTTATTTTTACAAAGAAAAAGATCCATATAGGTGGTATATGAAATATAGCCCAAATTATAGATACATAAAACCTCTTCATCTTGACTTGTGTAAAAGATTTTTTTCTTTGTCAGGTTACATGGTGTGAAATAAACTTGAGGTTAGCAGTGACAACTTTGTGGCAAGAAAAGAAACATTTGCGTGACTAGGAGTTTCCTGTTGATACTCATTGGCTTGAAACCTTCTCTGTTGGGTGATAAATAGGAGTCTCATATAGAATCTTGCGCAATCAGAATTTGATTGTTTAACATATTTTTTTGTATGTGATTGAGACAGGTCAGATATTTTTAGAAGGTCACCTTGATATATGGTACAATTTTCTTAGGTGATAGCATCCCATTGAAATAAGGTGTTGACATCTCAGTCAGTGTTTCTTGTAGGAACGGTTTCATACATTTTCCAATGCTTTTATATATGTAGAATAATGTAAAATTTGAATTTTACTAATTTTGATATGTGCCTCATTGTTTGTATTTATACTTCTAATTTATTTACCCTTCATTGTAACATATCAGCTCTGCGGAATATGCTGGTGCTGTATAAATAAAGAATAATAATAACATGTGCAAATACAATAGCATTATCTAAATATCATTATTGAGTGTATTAATAATAAATAATTCCACACCTGTGATTCTTATATTTTGTTAATCATTTTATCATACATCGGTATTAAAAGACATATCAGCCTGAGTTCATCCCAAACTTTTGGCTTGCACCTGCCAAAACTTGACCTATGGGAACTATAGAATATTTCTACTAACTTTACCTGCTAAAATCTGATATCACTTAATTTCGCTTTCCAATGTAATAAAAAATGTTTTATTGCTGTTCATTTTGTACCCCTATGAGATCTGCCTAAACTCATATATGCTATACGTATACCACCCCCACCATACATATTCTTTCTGTATGCTCTCCCTGAATTACAAAATAAATATTTCATTAAAAAACCCATGAGCCACTATCATTACAAATAGAAACTATAACAACTACCGTCCAATATCACTGCTCCCTGTAATGTCAAAAATTCTGGAAAAATGTGTTTACACTCAATTACGCGATTACTATCAGTATTGGAACTATTTAACCCCAGTTCAATCCGGCTTCCGTCCAAATCATTCACCCACAACTGCCCTTTTAAACGTTTGCAATGATATCCAGGCTGGCATGGAACAAGGAAACCTAACTGGAGCCATCTTCCTTGATTTTGCCAAGGCCTTTGACACAGTAGACCATGGCACCTTATTACAAAAACTTAAAAACTCCGGTATTGGTGATCGCACGCTAACCTGGTTTCAATCATATGTGTCTGATCGGTCGCAATATGTGTCCATTTCTGACAGCACTTCCCTCCCTCTCCCAGTCACGTGCGGTGTACCCCAAGGCTCGATACTCGACCCCCTGCTATTCACAATATTCATAAATGATCTGCCCAACGTCTGCAAAGCCTCAACTGTACACATGTACGCAGACGACACTGTAATCTATACCAGCAAACCAAATCTCCCACAGCTGGAGGCCGTGCTGCAAGAATAATTCACAGAGGCAGAAAAGTGGATCAAAGATAACAAACTTTTTCTAAATGCTGACAAAACTGTTACAATGCTCTTTGGAACAGCACCTAAACTACACAAATTGCAAACACCCCATCTATGTGTTGGGACAAGATCAAATGGCACGCTGACCACAGTCACTTCTCTCAAATATCTAGGTATATGGTTAGACCCAAATCTATCCTTTGGCCCCCACATCGAAAAACTCTCATCTAAACTTTACCCCAAACTAGGTGCCCTGTACAGAAACAAATCCTGCCTGAGCACCGTGGTAAGAAAGCAGATTGTACAACAAATGCTTATGCCAGCTATTGAATACGGAGATGTAGAGTATGCAGCTGCCCCGCAAACACACCTCCAGAAACTTACTACATTGTATAACTCATTCTGTCGGCTTGTGTTACAATGTAACTACATGACCCACCATTGTGACATGTTAAAAGAACTAAACTGGCCATCACTGGAATCTAGACGCACCCTTCACCTTTCCAACCTGGTGTTTAAGAGCTTTTCTGGGAAGCTACCACCCTACCTGAATAGGCTGCTTCCCCCAGCAGTTCCCTCATCCTATAACCTCTGATCCAGGACCTGCACTTTTCTTGCAATACCACAATACAAAAAGACAGTGGCTCGATCCTCATTTTCCTACAGAGCATCGCAGTTATGGAATAACCTCCCAGACGCCATCAAATCTTCCCCCAGTCTAAAGTCACTTAAGAGATCTCTATTAACCTACCTCAATAAGGAATGCACCTGTAAACATGTAACATTGTGAATATATTTATTTTCTGTTAATCTGTATATTTGTTTTGTGTTAATAACTTGCATTTTATTACTTTGTATTTCTGTAACGACTGTAACAATTCAATGTTCTTGGACCCAGGACATACTTGAAAATGAGAGAAATGTCAATGTATCCTTCCTGGTAAAATCTATACTATAATTGAGTACGGCTTGGCGTGTCCGTCGCCAAGCCTTACTCTGCACATGCGCGCGCAACCAGCGGCGATTGGTTGCGCGCGCATGCAACCGCCGCGGCACGAGCCGGCTGTGCGCTCGCCGCGGCGGTTACAAGATGCACACAGCAGCCGGGTAGAGGCTGCGCTCGCAGCCTCTACCCGGCTGCCACGCGCATCCAACCCCCAAGCGGCAAAGGGAAAGTTCCCTCTGCCGCTCGGGGTTGGATGCGCGCGGCAGCCGGGTAGAGGCTGCGCAGCCTCTACCCGGCTGCCGCGCGCATCCAACCCCCGAGCGGCGGAGGGAAAGTTCCCTCGCTTCCGCTCTTTGAAGGACCCAAGCCCCGGTCACGTGGGAGTCCCACGTGACCGCGACTTGAGTCCTTCAACGTCCGGAAGCGGGGAAACTTTCACTTCCCCGGCGCCGCTCGGAAAGGTAAGTATGGCGCGGAGCTCATGGGGCGGCTGTCCGAATGCCAATAGAGCATTCGAACAGCCGCCCCATGTCTGGTCTGGGGTCTGATCTGGGGCATATATCCATGAGAGCTTGGGGGGCCAATATCCAGGAGCTGGGGGGCAATATCCATGAGCTGGGGGGCAATATCCAGGAGCTGGGGACAATATCCAGGAGCTGGGGGGCAATATCCATGAGCTGGGGGGCAATATCCACGAGCTGGGGCAATATCCACAAGCTGGGGCAATATCCACGAGCTGGGCAAGTATCCACGAGCTGGGGCAGTATCCACGTGCTGGGGCAATATCCACGTGCTGGGGCAGTATCCACGTGCTGGGGCAGTATCCACGTGCTGGGGCAATATCCACGACCTGGGGCAATATCCACGAGCTGGGGCAATATCCACGAGCTGGGGCAATATCCACGTGCTGGGGCAATATCCATGAGCTGGGGCATATATCCATGAGCAGGGGCAGTATATCCACAATAGACTGCCCTCTGGGCAGGCTTTCCACCTTGTCCTTTATAAATAAATAAATAACAGGATGTGGTTCTGGCAGTTTGCAGGATACATAAACGTTCTTTTATAAGTGTAACTAAAGGAAATATATAACACAATAAAATAGTACAAATGAAGAACAATTGAAAGATCTAAGACCAGTATTTTCCCTGGGTAACCTCTACTATAATCTAGAAACCTATTTTGAACGTTTTGTAAAGTACACAATTGACTTTGTGGATATGGGGCACAGCTTGGAAATAAAGGACCTCATTTTACAGGGATGTATCTTTGTAAGGATGCACAGAAAACGGCAAAGGACACTCATTGGGGATAATTTCCTGAAGAGGATACATACTGAGGACTGAAATGATTAGTAAATACATAACAAAAATAAGAAAGTAAAAATTATATTAATAAAACTCTAATGGTAATGACATTTAATTCAAAAATAATCCTTAAACAGGTGGAGAAATCAAATTATTGTCTTTGTATATTGCATTCATGAAATACATGATCAGAAGCACAGAAATTGAGTAAAAAATTTATTTAGCAAATGTTTTCCTTTCCTAACTCTGATCCCTCATAACCCTTTGCAAAATGCATTGGCAAACATCCTAAACTTGCATTGAAATAATTTGTGTTACTTATCCTTTTTTGATTTGTTCTACCTATTCTGATCATTGATCTATAATGCACCTAAAAGAATAATATGATTTTTATTTCCATTTTATATGTATAATCAATACAAAGTATGATAAATAAGAACTAAATTAAAATATGATATAAGATATTAAATATCTTGGAATTATTTTTTTTATATTTCAAATTTTTATTTTTTACGATAAACATAGGGTCACAGACCGACCAGCCAAACGGCCTCACAGGGCCTAAGAAGATACTCTCAAAGAAAGCACAGAAAACATAAGGGGGATCTCAGAGGAAACTACAGAAGAACAAAAATTGGGGTAAGGGGGATACAAAAAGGGTAGGGTGCAGAAACTCGTCAAAAGGGTCGATCCAGCAAAAACAAGAGAGAGCAATGGAGTTCGCTGAGGGGGCACCAGGAAAAAAAAAAAAAAAAAAAAGAAAAGGGTAACGAGGGACTGCCAAACATATTGTGGCATTCCTGGCTCGCCTCGGCAACCTAAAGGGGAACCGAGGGCCATGGAAGGGGCCACGTGGCCGGGAGACCTGGGGCCAAAAGGGTGTACAGAGCCTAGGTAGCCACCCTAGTGGCTCGCCCAGGCTACTTCCCAATGTCCCACAAAAAAAAAAAAAAAGGGGGAGGGGGACAAAAAGTCCCAGTGCTCCAACAGACGAACAACATTAAACCCACAGAATCAGCAAGCAGGACCATAAAATCATTCAGGAGTACATAAAAAGAGGGGAAACAAAAAATTAAAAGGGTGGGAACACAGATCAGAACACATAGTACGTCTCAGCAGGGGGAGGGGATAAGGGAAAAATAAAATTTGGGGAAGGGGATCACAAAAGTCTGCAAATATAGTCCAGCAAAAATAAAAATTCAGCTGTGTATGTCTCAGCGAGGGGGGGGGAATGGGGGGACAGCAAAAGTCTGTGGATACCGTGCAGTAAAAAGAAGAATCTGCTTTTATTCAGCAAAAATCAGGGTAAACAGAAAAATAAACAAAAAGTCATCGGTAAATAAGCGAAGGGGGAGAAAATCGCAGCAGGCCATGCAGGGGTGCCAAGGTCGTAAACCATTATTCAACAGCGGATCGGTAGGAAGTTCCCTTCATCCTGTGTCCAGTAGGAACGTGGGGTATAAAGCATCTCCATGCCTTCCTCCATCGCCTGCAGCGCCCGAAACATCCAGCGACCAGGTCCCCCCGTCTGCCGCACCGGGAACGGCCCAGGGCCAAGGTAAGCACCGGCCCTCAACAGCACCCAAACTCAGGGCCCCGAGCAGCACCCCCAGCACAGGCCTCACAGAGGGAGCCGCAGCCTCCGGTAGCATAATCACCATCTCAGCTAGGTCCCGACACGCAGGCATCTCAGCGACCTCATGCTCCTCCAGTGTCGTCACTGGGAACGGGGGTCTGCGCAACAGATCGGGCACCCTCTCGATCTCACCGGCATCAACCTCTGCAGGGACCTCCACGCGGATCTCCAGCAAGCCCTCCACTGCCTCTCCTCCAGCAAAGGCCTCCGGCCTCCGATCACCCCACAGCACGTCCATCATTTGCCGCCACGCACCGCGCGTGAGCGGAGTCTCATCGTCCCCAGGCATCAGCTCCACAAGCTCCTCGAGGCGCTCCAACATGGCTCCCAGGGTTCTGACGGGGGGTGGGAGCCCCAGCTGCCCCGGAACTCCCCCTCTCCCTCCTCTGCTATGGGGACCTCCGCAGCAGTCAGTAGGCGAGGGTCCTCCATCCTCTCCAACCACCGCAGTTGTACACCCGGGTAAGGGGACCACTCCTGGAGCAGGCCGACGAAATGCTGGTACAGGCCTCAAGATGGCCGACTGCAGGGCTTACTCAGAGGCCTTAAACTCATCCAAGCTCCTCCAGACTCCGGAGAGGGGGCCAAAACGAGCTCCGAAGTCTGCCACTCGATGGCCAGCTCAGCAGGGGTGATATCCTCAAATAATTCACGGGAAATCTGGGTAGAAACCCCCGATATCAGTGGGTTTCAGCGGAGCTCCTAGAAAGCACGTCTGATTCCATCTTGGAATTATTTATTCTCTATAGTTAGCGAGTGAAGAGGCCATGTTTCAATCCTATAAAAACTGTCCTATTTCCGCAGATAAATGTGTAGATGGAATATATCCATACATTAAAGGGATACGCTATTGGAAATTAGAGTTCCCTTTTTTTTGCCCTTACATAATAGGACAAGGGCTGTTAACGGCCTCTGCCCAATTATTATTTTAATATCTTTTTTTGGGAGGGAGATTTTGCTCACCTTTTTGTCTCTCATCACAATCAGTTACTGTCACGGTGGCCCCCGCAACCCCCCCCCGGCGCCTGGCAGCGGCTTCCTCGCTGCTCGCTGGCCAGGCGCCGAGTGATATCGCGGAATGGTTCCGCACACGTGGGACGCCGGGGGGCGGGGCCAGGCGTGATGACGCGGACCCGCCGAGTTTAAAGCCCGGCTTCACTATTTCACCGGTGCCCTGACGTGGTAGTTACTTCCCGCAGAGCTCTTGTATATTTGGCAAACGAACCATTCTGTGTATGACCCCTGGCATTGGCAAACGAACCATTCTGTGTATGACCCTTGGCATTGGCAAACGAACCATTCTGTGTATGACCCTTGGCATTGGCAAACGAACCATTCTGTGTGTGATCCCTGGCATTGGCAAACGAACCATTCTGTGTATGACCCCTGGCATTGGCAAACGAACCATTCTGTGTATGACCCCTGGCATTGGCGAACGAACCATTCTGTGTATGATCCTAGGCATTGGCGAACGAACCATTCTGTGCATGACCCCTGGTATTGGCTTTAACTCTTCTACTTCTGGTACTGAGGTCAGTCTGTGTGGCATCCTAAGCACGCATCAGACTACCTCTTCTATTGTTAGGGTCTTGGGAAGAGCTAACCATTCTAAGGTCTTGTGTATAATTCTAGTGTTACTCTTTGTAGATACGCTATCTTGTCGAATTCTGTGTCTGTCTAGTCGTGCCGACCATTCAAGGATCGGAAGGGTAGAGAGCGGTCTGCGTAAAGGGACCACCATCTTGGTAATCAGGGGGATCCGTGACATTTACTCTTCAACTACCTGCAGGTATCTAACGCAATTTTCACTCCTACGCAACTTGTGTAGTGTAGAAGCATTACAGACTTGCACACTTACGTATGCAGGTTCCATACCGCCTGCGTAGAACTGTGGAACACTGAATAACTTTGGAAGGAACTACAGTTGGAAGAACAGTGACAACCATGGCAAACGAATGTGGAACTTCCTTAGATAGTGAATTCATTGTACTAGTTTCCCTGTAATTGACCACCGTACTTCCACAAAGTACACTGAAATAAATTCAACATTATTTCCATAATAGAACTGTGGCTTATCCACTATAGTGATCAGCAAAAGCAATATGCTCCACAGGCCTATCCAATGGTATCTGTACCAACTAATTGCCATTTTATAAGTGTACATTCAGTGAGAAGGACCAACAGGACAATGAAAACTTTTGAGTGAAAAAATTTCTATGTGATGATATACTAAGTGTATCCATCCCATATGTTACACATTCCACAACCTGGAAATTTTAAAAGGCCAGTACCACCAAAAAATGAAATGTCCTTATTGTGTTTATTTTATGTTGCTGATATTTTACATGTGCTTTGGTTTTCTCTTGTATGTTTAGTTAAGAAACTATTTTACTCTATATGTGTCAGTGGGTGCATCCATTGTGTGACCTTTTGTGTTGGAAACTGACCCTACTCACCCCCCCCCCGCCAAACACACACACACCCCATATCTTTACATCACTTGCTCCTCACTATGTGACAACGGCTATAGAATGGAGTCTATGGGTAGGTCACAGACTCAAATCTTATTGTATTGTGTGGGATGTATTCAAAGAACATCACCAGGGGGTAGATGTTACGATTCCCACCTGGAGGAGGTATGATCCTTACACGCAGCACCCTATCCTTTCCCTCCGATCCTTAGAAGTGGTCGGTCTATAATAAATATCCCTATGAATAGATAATTCGCAGCAAGGTGAGGACAAGGCACAGAGCCAATATGACAGAACCAGAATAGTAGAAGCCGTTTGCCAATAATTCAGAACCAGAAAAGTCAGAAGCCGTTTGCCAATATGTCAGAAACAGAATAGTCAGTAGCCGTTTGCCAATACGTCAGAACCAGAATAGTCAGTAGCCGTTTGCCAATATGTCAGAACCAGAATAGTCATAAGCCGTTTGCAAAAAGTCAGAACCAGAATACCAAGACACTGCAAAATACAATTGAGCAGCTCTAAAGGATGATTAACCACATTAGGGCCACTGGTGTATTTTGGCCTAGGCCAACAAGGCCTAGGCCTAGGGCGGCACTCTCCAGGGGGCGGCGGCCCGCCGGGTGGCCCCAACCCTAAAAAAAAAAAAAAAAAATTTTTTTTTTACTTTTGCAAACTATTTTACCAGGAAGGAAACATTGAGATGTCACTAATTTTCAAGTATGTCCTGGGTAGGCAACGCCTAGGCTTTCACTTTCCAGGGGGCAACAAAAAACCTCACCACTAATTGGGTTACTCACAGAGCACCGAAATGACGCCAACATTTTGGTGTTCTGTAGTTGCCGGCACTTCGGGGAATAAAATTTCCCCACCCTGCAGTGAATTCACCATTCACCGCAGGGTCCCCAAAGTGCATGGAGTCGGCCACTGTATGCTGCCACCGCAAACCCATGGCCTGCTGTTTTCAAAAGAACTACTGAACGAAAGTGTCTGGAATTTACATATAAGATCCTATGATTGATAATAAAAAGTTCTGTTACAGAAAAAGAAGAACCGATATTAAAAAAAAGGGGGGATTTTGCCCAAAAAATTCTGAAAAATTACTAAATGGTACTAAAAAAAAATCAACAAATAAAGACTTTTTACTGCAGATTAAAATAAGTGGTTTATTAGATATTGCATAAAAACGGGAATATTTTTAACATTGAAACCTATGGGGTTCGCCTGAATACCTGAACCTGCTGATTGAAACCACCGAACATCAGGGTATTTCACTGTCATTTCTCTGCTGTTTGGTGTTCTCTGAATAGATTAACCATTACTTCTCTATGGGGATTTGCACTGCCTTCAAACAGCACCGTACTTGCTGGCAGTTCGCCAAACTTGTGTGTGAGCACATCACCAGAGCAGTGGTGTACTTAGAGGAGTGGCGGAGGGCGGGCCGCCCCAGGTACCAGTGGTTATTGGGGTGTCATTAGGGGGTACTAGGAGGTGCCACTGTCACTGTATGTCAGCTTTGAGCTGTGTTCTCAAACAACGAGCAGCGGAGCATGGCGTTTGTATACGGAATAAAGTCGAATAGAATAAAAATCCCCCTCCATAGCTCCTCCCCTGCCCCGCAGCAGCTCTAGGAGGGGGATGTGATTTGTGTCCAGAGAGAGAAGATGACAGTAAACGGCAGGTAAAGGGGGGGTGTATCAGCAGAATATGAAGCCCTGCCTGCTTACTGCTGTTTAAAGTGGACCTTTCCTTAACCAGCACTGCAGTGATAGAAATTTGTCATTGAGCTGCCTGGCTCCTGGTGAGGCTGCGTGCGTGCAGGTCACACTCGGTCTGGCCAGTCAGGTGGTACTGAGTCTCAGTACCACCTGACTGGCTGAACCACGTGACACGCACGCAGCTGCCCACCCTTTCGTTAACATGGACTCTCACTCTATTCTGGACTGAACACCCACCAGGAAGGGAATCAAAGCCACGGTGCACCCTCTGGCAGTGGTACCCCACTGCTGACAAGATGGCTCCACGCACAGGCACAGCCGCGATCCTAACATGGCCTGGAGGGACCTCCTGCAGAGTCTGTACACAGTCCCTGCTGACTCTGCACACAGCCCTACCGCGGACGGAGGCCGGTAAATGTAGAATAAATAATTGCTGTGTGCTCATATACACTCGGTTTGCTGGGAGTTTTATTGCAGTGGATTCTGATGCACTCATACACTCCACACATTGCATTGCTGGGAGTTTTATTGCCGTGGATTCTGATACGCTGACACACACCACAAATTGCATTGCTGGGAGTTTTATTGCAGTGGATTCTGATGCACTCATACACACCACACATTGCATTACTGGGAGTTTTATTGCTGTGGATTCTAATACACTCATACACACTGCACATTGCATTGCTGGAATTTTTATTGCTGTGGATTCTGATACGCTGACACACACCAAACATTGCATTGCTGGGAGTTATATTGCTGTGGATTCTGTGATACACACTGCATAGTACTGTGAGTTTTATTGCCTTGGAGCTCTGGGATACACTCATACACACTGCACATTACTGTGAGTTTTATTGCTGTGCACTTCTGTGATATGCTCATACACAGTGCACATTTCTGTGGGTTTTATTGCTGTGCAGCTCTGTGATACGCTCATATGCAGTGCACGTTTCTGTGGATTTTATTGTTCAACCAATTAGAGCGCCTGTGATCCGGTATACTTGACATGCGTGGCTGTTCTTTGTAAAAATGCTTGCATTTAAACATTTCATAATTTTATTTATCTCAATAGATACATTTGAAATGGTATACAAAATATACAAGTAGGCACTTGGTATCCACTTTTAATATAAAGAGAGGAAAAGGCGTAGCTCTAAGAGGAAAAGGTGGAGCTTAAAGAGGAAGGGTGGGGATTAACCAGGAAGAGGTGTGGCCTTGACAGGAAGGGGTGCATCAAATTTAAATTAGGGGGTGCACGAGTTTAGTCAGGCCTAGGGCAGCACAAAACCTAAATACACCACTGATTAGGGCAATGTGAGATTGCATTGTCTGTGGTTTTAAACCCAGCGGGTCCGCATCATCACGCCGGACTCCACCCCCCGGCGTCTCACGTGACCGCCCTGACTTTCCTCGTTACTCCGTGCCCGGACAGCTAGCAGCGAGGACGATGCTGCCGGGCGCCGAGGGACCGTGGCGGGGTACGTAACAGTACCCCCGTCCCTATGGGAGGTCCCCGAACGAACCCTCGGTGCCCGAGGATGAGCCCTATGAAAGGCATGGACCAGACGGGGGGCATGGACTTTGCGAGCAGGCAACCAGGATCTATCCTCGGGCCCATAACCCTTCCAATCGACCAAGTACTGAAGGGATCCATTACACAGTCTGGAATCTAGAACCGAGTTAATCTCATACTCCTCTTCAACTTCTATATCAATAGGTGGAGGAGGTGGGACGGAGTGAGTGAAACGATTGCAGACTAAAGGTTTCAATAGACTCAAGTGGAAGACGTTATGGATTTGGAGATTACGTGGTAAGGCCAACTGATAGGACACTGGATTAAGGTGATGTAAGACCCTATAGGGGCCTATGAAGCGCGGGGCTACCTTCATAGTCGGTACCCATAACTTAATATGGCGAGTGGATGACCAGATCCGATCCCCAACCGCATAAACCGGTGACATATGTCTATTTTTGTCAGCTTTTACCTTTTGCGCTCTGATATTCCTTTCAGATATGTCCTTAACTTGTACCCATATCTGCAGGAGGGCATGTAAGTGATCCTCCAATGCAGGTAGATTTGAGGTTGGAAACTGGGACGGAAGCGCTGGGGGGTGAAAGCCATAGACCGTAATAAACGGGGAGTGACCTGTAGTATCGTTATCAGTATTGTTGCGAGCGTATTCTGCCCATGGTAAGTATTCGGACCAGGAATGCTGCTGTTGAGATGTGAAAGACCTTAGGTATTGTTCTAGCCCTTGATTGGCTCTTTCGGATGCTCCATTAGTTTGGGGATGATACGCGGACGAAAAGGCTAACTTAACACCCATATTTTTGCAAAAACCCTTCCAAAATTGTGAGACGAATTGATTGCCTCTGAGACAATCTCAAGTGGTATACCACGGAGCTTCACTACGTTATCTATGAATATGGGTACCAGATCTACTGCAGAGGGTAACTTGTGAAGACGAACGAAGTGAGCCATTCTAGAAAATCGATCTACAATGGTGAGGATCACCGTGTTCCCCTTAGAGGGGGACAAATCGACTATAAAATCCATGGCGATGTGAGACCATGGTCTATCTGGGATGGGTAGGGGATGCAATAAACCCACATGTAAGCGTCTTTGACTTTTATTTCTGGCACACGTATTACAAGCGGATACGAATTCTTTTACACTCTGTCGTAACGTAGGCCACCAAAATTGTCATTTTGAAACTGGATATGGTTTTTGATATCCCCAATCTCCATTTTATGGTCTGTGATTATCATGACAGGTACAGAAGACCCCTCCAGCAAATGTCTCCACTCAGACAGGGCGGATACAACAGCCAATAATTCTCGATTCCCAATGTCATAATTCATTTCCACTAGGAGACAGTTTACGAGAGAAGAACTCGCAAGGATGTAATGGGTTATTGGGTGTCTCCCTTTGAGATAAGATGGCTCCTATTCCTATTTCTGAAGCATCAACCTCTAGTTGAAACGGTAACCTAGGATCGGGATGTCTTAGCACAGGAGGGGAAGTGAACGTTACTTTAAGGTTCTCAAACGCTGTCTCGCAGATGGAGTCCATTTCTGGTTCTGTATACCCTTTTTTGTCATCTTGGTTAGAGGACCGACCAATGAGGAAAAGCATTTTATGAATCGCCTATAGTAGTTGGCAAAATACAAAAATCTCTGAATGGCTTTCAACCCTTGCAGCAATGGCCAATCTACTATAGAAGACAATTTGGCGGGATCCATTTGGAAACCCTCAGGTGTAATAATATATGCGAGAAAAAGTACCTTGGTGAGATCGAACATACACTTTTCGAGTTTGCAATATAAACCGTTTTCTAACAAACGTCTGAGAACGATCCGCACTTGTGTATGATGGGTTTCAAGATCAGGTGAATAAATCAGTATGTCGTCTAAATAAACGATAACGAAAATTTGCAAAAGCTCTCTCAGTACGTCATTAATGAGGTCTTGAAATACTGCTGGGGTGTTGCACAACCCAAACGGCATTACCAGATACTCGTAGTGCCCACTACGGGTATTAAATGCGGTTTTCCACTCATGATGTTCCTTTACCCTTACCAAATTATATGCACCTTTGAGATCTAGCTTAGTGTAGTACTTGGCCCCTCGTAATCTATCAAACAACTCGGATATCAGTGGAATAGGGTATACATTGCGAATGGTTATGCGGTTTAGGCCGCGGTAATCAATACAAGGTCTAAGGTCTCCCTCTTTTTTAGAGACAAAGAAGAAGCCTGCACCTGCTGGGGAGGAAGAACGTTTTATGAAACCCTTAGCCAGGTTCTCCCTTATATATTCTTCCATTATTTCGTTCTCCTTCTGTGACAAAGGATAGACATGGCCTCTAGGTGGCATGGTACCGGGAAGCAGATCTATTCCACAATCATAAGGTCTATGGGGGGGGCAAGATATCACAGTTCTTCTTTTCAAACACTGCCTTCAAATCTTGGTACCACTCAGGCACCTTTGTAGATAGAGGAGGCGTAGTAGGAACATTGAGACTCCCTATTGTGGTTACTGTCTGTAAACATTGTGTCCAACAATGAGAGCTCCAAGACTTGATCTCACCCAAGTCCCAATCAAGGGAAGGATTGTGGCGTACCAACCAGGGAAAGCCCAAAAGAACCAGACAAGACGGGGATTCAATAACCTGAAACGTGATATACTCAGAATGAAGAACCCCTGTTTTGAGACATAGAACAACAGTATCATGCATAACCCATGGTTGGGACAGAGGCCTCCCATCGATAGCCTCTACAAACAATGGTGTATCTCTCTCGATCAAAGGTATACACTGGTGACAAGCAAACTCTTGGTCCATAAAATTCCCTGCTGCCCCTGAATCGATAAAGGCAGAGTTATGGATCAAGGAGGTGTCCCATTAGAGACAGGCACCATCATGCGTGTTTTCTTATTAAGAGAAACGGTAGTCAAGCCCAAGGTTTGTCTCCCACTAGACCTTAGGCTTGTTCGTTTCCCGAAACCCGGGCACCTCCAGGTCTCCTGGTACATTGATATCTAAAGTGCCCCCTACCAGCACAGTAAAAACAGAGACCCTCCCTCTTGCGATATTCTCTCTCCTCTTGAGAGATACCAGTTCGTCCTATTTGCATGGGTTCAGAAGGCTGATTCTCAGCCACGGGTGGAGCTGGGACGGGAGGAGCACCGTTAGGGAGAGGTGGCAATACTCTACATACTCTTTCTCTAGGGGTTCGTCTATCATGGATTTGATCATCTAGAGAAATACAAAAGTCAATCAATTCCTCTAACATATCAGGCAATTTCATAGGTGCAAGTTCATGCATTAAAGAGTCTGCTAAGCCCTCTGTGAAGGCTAATACTAAGGCCTCATTGGTCCACGTGACCTCTGAAGCAAGGGTTTTGAATTCAATTGCGTAGTCCGAAACCTTTCTATTGCCTTGCCGGATACGAAAGAGTGCTCTACCAGCTTTCTGAGATCTACGAGCTGGATTAAACGTGCGACTTAGTTCGGCTACAAACATTTCGAAATCATAAATAATAGGCTTCTTGGCCTCCCATAATGGTGTAGCCCATTCCAGAGTTTTGTCAGAAAGGTGGTTAATAAGGAATCCCACCTTGGATTTGTCTGAAGGACACATACCCGGATTGAGATCAAAATGTATACTGACTTGAGTCAAGAAACCCCGACACTCCCTAGAGGTCCCGTCGAATCGCATAGGTGCTGTCATGTGCACATGATGGTTATGCGGAACCGTAGAAGCTGATACACTAGTCTCACTGACGAGGCGAGGAAGGCGCTCGAGTGGGTTGATTCAAGAGAGCAAGCAGCGCTTGAGCAATTTGGTCCATTCTATGGTCTTATTCCTCTTGCCTTGCAGAGATCTTAGATAACTGGGTGGACAGGTCTGCAGGATCCATGGCCCTAACGTAATGTTACGATCCCCACCTGGAGGAGGTATGATCCTTACACGCAGCACCCTATCCTTTCCCTCCGATCCTTAGAAGTGGTCGTCTATAATAAATATCCCTATGAATAGATAATTCGCAGCAAGGTGAGGACAAGGCACAGAGCCAATATGACAGAACCAGAATAGTAGAAGCCGTTTGCCAATAATTCAGAACCAGAAAAGTCAGAAGCCGTTTGCCAATATATCAGAACCAGAATAGTCAGTAGCCGTTTGCCAATACATCAGAACCAGAATAGTCAGTAGCCGTTTGCCAATATGTCAGAACCAGAATAGTCATAAGCCGTTTGCCAAAAGTCAGAACCAGAATACCAAGACACCGAAATACAATTGAGCAGCTCTAAAGGATGATTAACCACGTTATGGCAATGTGAGATTGCATTGTCTGTGATTTTAAACCCAACGGGTCCGCGTCATCACGCCGGACTCCGCCCCCGGCGTCTCATGTGACCGTCCTGACTTTCCTCTTTACTCGGCGCCCGGACAGCGAGCAGCGAGGACGATGCTGCCGGGCGCCGAGGGATTGTGGCGGGGTGCGTAACAGTAGATTAGAAGTATTTTAAGCTCCCTGTTTTATCTCATTCAGTTGCCATCTCTCATCTTGAGGAGCCTGAACAATAAAAGCTCCCTGCAGCCTTATCTAAACATTCCTCCTCCATTTGAAATGTCATTTTTTTGTTTTTAAATGTTTCTATACATCCTATAAATCCGCCACTTCGCGAGCAGGTTATAGGCAAGATATTTGAAGGATTTTTTCGTTTTTATTCTTAACCTTTATTTCATGGAAAACTCACTGTTCCTTTAAAAACATTTTTTTTTTTTAACTTTTTGTCCTTGTTTCCTGTCCCCCAGGCCACTACCCGGACCCCCATACACCTTTTATGGCAAATATCGTGCATATATGCCCTCTTGGAGGGCACTCTAAAAATCAAACGTTCGAGTTCCAATGAATTGCATTGAGTTCAGTTCATGTTCGAGTTCGAACTCAAACTTTTGAAATTGTTCGAGTTCGAATGCGAACCGAACACAGGGGTGTTCGGCTCATCACTAACAAGCACCTACCTTTTCCATTTTTTGCATTAATTTATGTGAGAAGAATATTCATGTAAACTTCATAGGGCATCTGTATATATATTTAGATGATCATAATTGGAAGATGTAGTGTGTACTATCTAAATGCAGACGCATATACAGTTTTATTATTATCTATAACTCTTTCAAACAGTTCGCCAGTATAAAAAAACTCAAAGATAACAACCGAGTCTCTCTGACATTGAAAATACAAAAGATCATTGACTGATATTTTTTTCTGTTAGTATATTGGCTGCTGACATTTTCCGTAATTCTGCCTCTAATGTGGTTAATGCAGGGAATAAATCATGTGTGATGGGTTTTATTTTGCAGTGTACTCAGAAACCAGAATTATAATGCAACAAGTACAATTACTGGGTATACTGGCAGATAGGATATAGATTTGATCGACTCTAGAGACAGTGCAGTTTTAAAAAAATGTTGTATAATTTGTCTGTGGTTCATATCTGACAGCTCCCTGTCACTTAATATCTGTCATGCATCTTTACAAATGTAATTGCACACACAAGCACAGATACGCATCTTCCTACAGAGCTGCTTCTGTAGGCTTTAGGTTGAGTCATGGAGAACAACAGCTCAGAGTAGCCTATGGGGGCTGAACTTGAAAAGACAGCAAGGAGAGGGAGAAACTCCTTCACCCCATAGAACGCTGGGTGTACACGTAAGGGGATAATTGGTAAATGCATCTAGAGAAATAATTGAACAAACACTTATGAACATCACAGGCTGATCAAGCAGAAACATTGAAGGCAAACCAAGAAATGTTGTTATTTCGAAATATATGCTCCCCATTTTTAATGTTCTTTATAGATTTGTGTCTGTACTGGATGGCTGTAACGTACATTTTTACTATCTAGAACAGTGTTTCCCAAACCTGTCCTCGGGACCCGCAACCAGACCAGATTTTGCAGATCACCTTGGGGGAAATGCAGACTGAATCCTGCAATCACTGAGCAGCAAAACATCTCACCCGTTCTGTGCTTCAGATATCTGGGAAACCTGGCGAGGCAGAGGGTCCTGAGGACAGGTGATCTAGACTGATCTAGAATATAAACATTTTTTTCCTACTGCCATATAATTTAAAAAGCATACTGCAGGTGAATTTTATTGTAATAAACACTAGTTAATAATTTTCTGGTTGAATTAGTATTCACTCACCGAGTCAATAAAAGTCCCTTTGTCAGAAATGACAGCTGTATTTCTCTACCAGATTTGGAAATCTGGAAGTAATGTTTGACTTCACTGCTTAAAGATCTGTGTGGAAGCGGCTTTTATCTGCAAGACATTTTAACGTTACGTGATACTTTTAGAAAAAAAGTCAGATAAAACATAAACAATAAGGCTAGGGTCAGACGAACGCATTTTTCGCGTCGTCCGTGAAAAAGTGCGTTCGAACGAATGGACGTATTTTTTCAAGGAATACGCGATAGCGGTCATACGATGCGCATTTTCGTCCGTGATTTTCTACGGATCATCAATAAAACCCTTTTTGCGTCTGGACGTTATGTTGGCCGGACATTAGCAGCGTTTGACGTCTCCTAATCACGCACACACGCCGCTAGCGGACGCAGCGCACTCTGTACGTCAGTACTAGCGGTATCACGTTCTCGAAAAAAATGCGTTTGTTTGCCGCTTGCGTTGCGCGGCTGCACTTTTGTGTGGCCGTACTTCGTACATTGCCCGTCATTTGCTGCTACTACGGCCGTGATAAAGTGCGGCTGCACGCGCGTTCGCACTGCGTTCGTCTGACCCCAGCCTTAAACCTGTAAGTTGGTTCTGTTAGTCTAATATAGGGCATAGTTCTATCTGCTGAGCTTTTGGGAAAATTATTGCTGCTTGCAGATGATACTTTTTCAAATATCGCCTTATTCATTTGAAAAAATTCAAGTCAAATTCTGAAAGTTTTTCCTCTTTAGAAAAACTATTGGGTTGCTAAAAAGCCAGAAAAAACACACAGGGTTATTTACAGTAAAACGCACATGTCCAGCATTTACAGTATAAATTGCAAGTCTGGGGGTTTACAGTATAAGGCGCAAATCCTTACTTTAAGCATTGTTACAGTGAACAACTAAAATCACATCCATGCAAACATATTTACACTTTCAGGGTTATTCAGAGAAAGGTGAAATTCAGGAGAATGACTGGAGAAGTGAAAATTCTAGGTCAAAATAGCTCAACCCGAAAAATTCTCCCATTTATCTCACTTTCCAAATCGGCTATTTGTTCTAGATTGTTCTCTTCTCCTGCCATTCTCCTGGTTTTCACCTTTCTCTGAATAACCCTGAAAGTGTAAATATGTTTGCGTGGATGCGATTTTAGTTGTTCACTGTAACAATGCTTAAAGTGAGGATTTGCGCCTTATACTGTAAACCCTCAGACTTGCAATATATACTGTAAATGCTGGATTTGTGCGTTTTACTGTAAATAACTGACATGCGCGGTTTACAGTAAATCCTGAACTTTTTCATGTAACTGTGAAGATATTAGTAGTAGTATTAGACTAGAAAATAATAGTATTAGTATAGAAGTATAGAGGTACGTATAAGTATTAGTATAGAAAGTATGGACTTGCGCATCATAAATATATAGAGAAGCCTGCTATAGCGCTTCCAGCATTGATTTTGGGCCTCAACCTTTCCTTTACCTTTACCTATTTCACTTGCCACTCATCCTATTGGGAACTCTCTCTATAGCAGCTTCTCTCTGTCCTATTAGGAGTTGACAGAATTTAGGTTGTTTGTTTGCATCCCATATGAGAGACTTATCTATGTATCTACCTAGTACCCTATGTGGCATTTATTACGGTGACTAGAGCCACAGAGACTTTTTATCCTTTCCTTGGTTTGTCATGGTTTTATCCTTTGCCTTGATTTCCTTATGTTGTTCTGTTTTTTAGTTTCCAATAAAAGTTAAATTTGACTTAATCAATATCCTTTATTCTAATGTAGTGAATATTCCCCTGTGTAATTTATTTGTGAATAACACAGACATTTGCCCTGTTACAGCCTGTTCTTTTTTAATACTTAGCCTGAAAAAAGACATGCTTTGACTAAAGTTTTGGTTTTTCACTTCATGACTTTCATCTTATGGTATTGTATTTTTTTTTTGAGAAAGGATTTTACCAGGAAGGATACATTGAGATTTCTCTCGTTTTCAATATGTCTATTTTTATTTACAGTAAAACGCACATGGTGGCGAGTATGTACCATTAGGTGTCTTGCCCAAGTACACTTACTGGAGAGGTGCTCGTCGGGATCGAACCCATGACTCTACAGGCTCTCTCCACGCAGAGCAGTGATGTTACCTCTACTCCACCCAGCCGGTACTGTATTGTATTAAGGCTTGTGCTATATGATTCTAGTATTACTCACTGGTATTCTTTATTACAATAACTGCAATAATTGGATGACGATTTAGTGTTTGGGGTTAAGGCGAGAGGTAAGGTGGTCAAGAGTTCGGAAATATGTGACTGCAAATTGGGAATGTCGTATGTGAGAAAAAACCTGTTATTTTGACTAGTTAGATGATTCAAACTAATTTTAAATTATATCTATGTATAATTTATTTTACACTTGTGTGACTTCTACTTGCCCTTGGCTTGTCTTCTAAAAACTCTAGATTTCGTTGCCAATTCATGCAATCCACCACCTACCATTGATGCCATCTGTACTAATGTTTTGTTCCCTATCACATTATATCATTCTGCATCTTCCAAATCTTGCTTAATTGCCCTTCTGTCACTACTTATGTTACAAAATGTCTCTCTTTTTTTCTAACACAAAATACAGTCAGAAATGTTAGTGAAAGCTAATTACTGCAGACACTTATGCCTTTGCTTTTATGGATTTGGCATCGTATTAAGAGTCTGTAAAACGGAAACATTATAACTTCTGACAAGTACATAGAAAAATGCCACAGTGTCACGTGTGCTGTCACGGGGGTTAGATTGCGAGCCCAGGATGCAGTGATACACGGAGATCTTAGGTACGGTGAAACCAAAATAGGGGTTTATTCATAAAACAAATGGTTGACACTGGAGACGGGCGAGACAGGAAAGGGGATGACTATGGAGAGAGAGGTAAAACACAGAGGGCCAGGATTAGTATACACACAGATTATAATAAAGACAAACAGGACATAAAAGGATTTACAGATCTCAGACAAACAATACAGGAAAGGGGTGGATATTAGACAGGAGGACAGGGCAGGAAAAGGGCTGAGATAGGGTTACTGAGGCTGAGGGAATGGTTCTGTTAGGCAAGGCTTTGGTGTAGCAATAGTCTGCAACACAGAATGGATCTTGAGAACTGCAGAAGGTGGGTTTTGCAAACAGGAATGTCAGCAGGGGTGTCTTGAGTACAGGAACAACAACAAAATGTCTTGAAGGCAGGAACAACAGGGGGTCTTGAAGGCAGGAGAAATAGGGGGTCTTTAACCCTTTCGCTGCTGAGCCTTTTCGCACCTCTGTGCTGAGCTCATTTTTACCGGTTTCGCTCATCATGTTTAAATGCGATTTGAAGTCACATTTTATTATACAACCCAGACATATTATATATCATTCTTTCCGGGAGACTCGGCAGATTCATAATATATCATTATTATATGTATACGTTATGTCCTGTCTGTATATTATAACAAAAAATGCAATAAAATTAGAATTTTCAATAATTTACAACGTGTAAAGTGTTTTTTTCACATTTCCGAAGGACCTCCCCCCCTTCAGGCATCTTCCCCGCAATGGCGGGGGTGTGCCTGAAATAGACGTCATCGCACATGCGCAATGACGTCTATCTTGCCCGCCGGGGTCCCGGAGGCTGGGCTGACATCGATGATGTCAGCCCGCACCGGGGGGCCGCCACGATCGGCCGGAATCCCAGCTGATCGCCACTGCAAAGGGAGGACGCTCTGAATGCATCCTCCGAAGCGAAGTAGCCATGCGGCAGGACGCGCTGAGCGCGTCCACCGCATGGAAAGGGTTAAGGCAGGGACAAGAGGGGGTCTTTGGAGGGTCTTGAGGCATAGTACCAGAATAGAAATCTGTAACACAGTCCAAGGGAATAGCCAGGGATCTGGTTCAGAAATATCAGGCTGAGCAGCAAAGCTGCTTGACAGACGGGGAGTCTCAAACTGAATGGCAACTGAAACAATCCTGGGACAGGCGTGGATCTGCTAAATAGTTGATGCAGGGCCTGATTGATTGCATCTGCTGATGCTGCCAGAGAGTGCTTCCAGGAAAAGTCCAGCAAGGCAGGGCATGAGGGGTGGTGCCTGGGGAGATCAAAGCGGTGGAGCACCAGATCTGCCTTTCTTACTCTGGCGTCAGTGAGGGCCGTGACACACAGCCAAGGGAGAATGGGAAAGGTGAGGCTGCCCACTCACTTCAGATTATCGAATCTCTTCGATGCATACAGACATCATAGGTGTGCACAGGGGCAGGGCCGGTGCTAGTGTAAGGCAGCACAGGCGACTGCCTTACTATTCTGGCTTTCTGCCAGTTGAGGGGCGGAAAAATCTGGACCACCCAGCGAGCGGAGGCCTTGCCAGAATCGGGCACAAGGTTTCCCATTTACTCGGCAACGTGTGGGATCCCACTCCCACACGCTGCACCGGAAGTAAGGGCCCTGCGGGGGGGGGTGCAGAGGAGGAGGAAGACGAGGCTGCCAGACCACATCTCACATGGGAAGATGCTGGCCCCGCCCATCCACCCCCTTCCTCCTCACAGCAGCTAGCAGAGCTTCCCTCCTCTGCTCCTGTGCAGGAAGTGTCCAGCACGTGCAGGGTGGGGGGAGTGGAGAGAGACCAGCTGAGCTGTAACCATGGAGGCAGCCAGGGATTTGAATCCTAGGGTAAGTAGCAAGCAGGGGGTGTGAGTATGGGGGTGAGCATGGGGGAGGTGGGTGTGTAAGCATGGAGTGTGTGTCTGTGTGTGTGAGCATGGGTGAATGAGAGCATTGGGTGTGTGTGAGCATGGGGAGGTGTGTGTGAGCATGGGGAGGTGGGTGTGAGCATGGGGAGGTGGGTGTGAGTATGGGGGTGGGTGGGTGTGAGTATGGGGGGTGGGTGTGTGTGTGCAGGGGTGATGTATGTGTGTGTGAGCAGGGGTGATGTATGTGTGTGTGAGCAGGGGTGATGTGTGTGTGTGAGCAGGGGTGATGTGTGAGCAGGGGTGATGTTTGTTTGTGTGAGCAGGGGTGATGTGTGTGTGTGTGAGCAGGGGTGGTGTGTGTGTGTGAGCAGGGGTGATGTGTGCGTGTGAGCAGGGGTGATGTGTGAGCGTGAGCAGGGGTGATGTGTGAGCAGGGGTGATGTGTGTTTGTGTGAGCAGGGGTGATGTGTGTTTGTGTGAGCAGGGGTGGTGTGTGTGTGTGAGCAGGGGTGATGTGTGCGTGTGAGCAGGGGTGATGTGTGAGCGTGAGCAGGGGTGATGTGTGAGCAGGGGTGATGTGTGTTTGTGTGAGCAGGGGTGATGTGTGCGTGTGAGCAGGGGTGATGTGTGAGCAGGGGTGGTGTGTGTGTGAGCAGGGGTGATGTGTGAGCAGGGGTGGTGTGTGTGTGAGCAGGGGTGGTGTGTGTGTGAGCAGGGGTGATGTGTGAGCAGGGGTGATGTGTGAGCAGGGGTGATGTGTGAGCAGGGGTGATGTGTGCGTGTGAGCAGGGGTGATGTGTGAGCAGGGGTGGTGTGTGTGGAGCAGGGGTGATGTGTGAGCAGGGGTGATGTGTGAGCAGGGGTGATGTGTGTGTGTGAGCAGGGGTGATGTGTGAGCAGGGGTGATGTGTGAGCAGGGGTGATGGGTGATGTGTGAGCAGGGGTGATGTGATATGTGAGCAGGGGTGATGTGTGAGCAGGGGTGATGTGTGAGCAGGGGTGATGTGTGAGCAGGGGTGATGTGTGTGAGCAGGGGTGTGTGTGTGTGAGCAGGGGTGGTGTGTGTGTGAGCAGGGGTGGTGTGTGTGTGAGCAGGGGTGGTGTGTGTGTGAGCAGGGGTGATGTGTGAGCAGGGGTGGTGTGTGTGTGTGAGCAGGGGTGGTGTGTGTGTGTGTGAGCATAGGTGATGTGTGAGCAGGGGTGGTGTGTGTGTGTGAGCAGGGGTGGTGTGTGTGTGTGAGCAGGGGTGAGGTGTGTGTGTGTGAGCAGGGGTGATGTGTGTGTGTGTGTGAGCAGGGGTGATGTGTGTGAGCAGGGGTGATGTGTGTGAGCAGGGGTGATGTGTGGTGTGTGAGGCAGGGGTGATGTGTGTGTGTGTGAGCAGGGGTGATGTCTGATCAGGGGTGATGTGCGCGTGTGAGCAGGGGTATGAAATGAATTAAAGGGGAGAATGAATTGAAGGGGTGGAGGAATTGAGGGGGAGAATGAATTGAGGGGGTGAAATTAATTGAGGGGAAGAATGATGTGAGCTGGGGGCAAATTTACCCATGTGTGAGCTCTGGGGGCAAATATATCCATGTGTGAGCTCTGGGGGCAAATATACCCATATGTGAGCAGGGGGCAAATATACCCATGTGTGAGCTGGGACAAATATACCCATTGTGAGTTGGGGCAAATATACCATATGTGAGTTGGAGCAAATATATCCATATGTGAGCTGGGGCAAATATACCCATGTGTGAGCTCTGGGGACAAATATACCCATGTGTGAGCTGTGGTAAATATACCCATATGTGAGCTGGGGGCAAATATACCCTTGTGAGCTGGGGCTATATATATATATATATATCCATGTGAGCTGGGGGCAATATATATACCCTTGTGAGCTGGGGCAAATATATCCATGTGAGCTGGGGACAATATATATATATCTGGACATGTTCTGGTCTGAGGTCTCTGTGTGTATATATATATATATTTATCTGGACATGTTCTGGTCTGTATATATGTATCTGAGTGGGCATGATATTGGTGAATACCTGAAAAAACGTATTGGTACTTGTACTCGGTCTTAAAGTGGTATCGGTGCGACACTAGAGTGTGCATATATAGAGATTATTATGGCACCTCTATCCTGATTGGCTTGACATGACACGGATGGGGGGGCACCAAAACGCACCTTCGCCTGACTAGACAAAAATGCTTGCACCGGCCCTGCACAGGGGGTGTGCTTGGTGTGCCCAGGCACACCCAAAAGTTGGGTGAAGAGGTCCTCTTTCACCTCCTACAATGACATTGTAGATGTCCCTTATCTGGTTCATGATGAATAACATAAAAACTGTGTCTCTGATTAAAGGCTAGTTATTTGTAATGAAATATGTGTATTTTGTGCAACATCTTCTAATCCTAAATTTTCAATAGAAAAATGTTCCATTGGTGCACACCCTAATGTAACGGCCAGTGACAGACATCCTAGTATTACTGCATGCAATATTTAACCAGCTCTTCACTCACTATTGACTGGAGTAGAGGTGCTGTCATTTGATTTGGAATAGAGCCCTGTGCCAGGAATCAGTCTGTTTTTCTATGCAATTGTGTCCCAAAAGTAATTTTATTAAAACTGACATGGTAAGCGCAGATCTAGCTGAATTTGTAACTTAGATCATGACAAGAATTGCTAACACCTTTTTATTCTCCAGTGATGCAGACTATCCGCTCTCTTCTGACACAAACCCATTCATCTATAAGAGAATAACAAACAAGAGCAGTTTGTGAATACATAGCTAATAAGAACATAAGCATTCTAATGCATTGGGAAGAATTGGGAGTTGGCTTGCTGAATGCTCTTTCACCCAGCCGACTCCTCCTAAAGTTAAGACTGTGTGCAATAGCTGAAATAGGAAATTAGATTTTCTGAGATTCTTTGCCTGTAGCAATAAGAAAATTCAAAAGTCCCACCCAACTCTGAACTTGAGAATCACTGCAACTCATAATCCTTACTCAAGAACAGAAATGTATATTAAGGTTTGAAGATGAGATGTTTCTAGTTCGCCGTCTGCTTGCAAGATGAAAGTAAGGCATCCGAATATTTTGGATAAACATACAAACAAAATCAGTGATTTTCAACCTTGTTCATTTTCTAGCACACTGAAAGAGTTGTAGATACATAGAGAAAAAATATTTAAGGATACATTTTATCATCTAAAAAGCATTCCTTACTCAAAAACTCCTTCCATTGAGCCTCTGATCTCCTACACTCCCCATATCAGAGCCCCATTGCACTCCCTTTCTCTCCATTCACCTCCTGTTATCATTAATAGCCTGATGAGTAGATTTGACGTTTGCTCTGGGTCTCTTTACTCAGTCTCTGTGTGCTATTAAACACTATGTGAACATGTAAAAAAATCATGTTTCTGCATTTCAGTGTGTCTGCCCATATCAAAGCACATCTGGACTGATCTGCATCATAATTCTTCCTGGTCGCTGAAACCCTATATTCTGGTTTGAAACGTGATACTTGTTTCATAAATGCATGGTTATTACTCCGTTTGCTACTGCCTAATACATGATCCTCCTGAACCACGGTCACACATGTGACCCAATCGTAGCAAACAAATGTTGCACAACAGTTTGTGAAAATGACTGACCTAGATTTTCATAAATTGAACAACCATAAAAAATGTGTCCCTTCTTCCTTGGCAATCCTTCAAAGTACTGAATATGTGTGCCTCAGAACGGATCTCTATTCCTGGCCCATTTCATTAAACCACATTCTCTGTGATGTGTCAGCCTCATTCCCTACTAAATTATTTAGATATCCAAAGACATGGACTGTAAAAACAATTGTCTTCAATCTAGAATACACAGAACAAGAGAAAGCTTTTTAATGTTTCAGAGTCACCTGTCTGTGAAATTTAAATATTAAAGAGAATAAGTTGCTTTAAAGGTTCATTTTGCCTTAAGTAAGGTAAGCATCCTGATCACACTGCCGTGGTCTAGAGCAAGGCTCGGTGGACTTCAAAGGTAACACTTGTGTTTTATGTCGCGGTTAAGTGATGTGAGCCTGTCATTGCATGGCATTGCAGCACTTGAGATTTAACAAGTGCATTTTTCGGGGGCAAGTCAGGAGGTAAGTTGGATTTGTTGTTTTTTTTTAACTGTGCCCCTGTCATAATACTATCAACTTGACATAAAATACAAATAAAGGACTAGAAAAGAAAAGGTTTAAAAAGGTTCAGGGGAGGCTTTATAGAGAAAGGAAATCAAAGGCTGGTGAAACCAATAGGCAAAGTGTGTACTATAGGAATTGTGGCAAATATAAAGACTAACATAAAGTTTTAGAATAGTAACTGTAACTGTTATTGGCGCAATTCACCATTTTTTCTCGATGTCCGATAACTGCTTCGGTGAATCCATTTTCAGCAAAACACGGTGAATATTCACTAGATAGTGAATTCACTGCATTTTCGATGAAATGGAATCACCGAAGAGCATCGAAATACACCGACACACAAAGCACCGAACTTGCACAAGGTAGAGGAAGGGAGTATATTTAAAAGGAAACAAATTAGCAAAACAAGAGGACATAGTCTTAGATTAGAGGGGCAAAGGTTTAAAAGTAACATCAGAAAGCATTATTTTACTGAGAGGGTGGTGGATACATGGAACAGCCTTCCAGTTGAAGTGGTAGAGGCCAAAACAGTAATTGAATTTAAGCAGGCATGGGATAGGCATAAGGCTATCCTAAACAAAAGATACATCCAGGTAAAGTATCCATGTAATTGGGCAGACTAGATGGGCCGAAAGGTTCTTATCTGCCGACATTTTCTATGTTTCTATGCATGTAATTTAAAATACTATAAAATATGTTTTCATTTCACTAAATGACAAAAAAACTAAACAAAATGTTTAGCTCCAGGCCCATAGAGATCTTAATCCGGCCCTCCATGATCGGACTGGGCTGGTCTGGATGAAGTCCAAGTCTGATTTTTTTTTTCTCCCGGTCCAGCCCTAGCTGAGACTCATGGGATTTAAAGTTCCAACAAATCTACGACCCTACTGGTGTGAACTAAAATGCCATCGCTAACGGAAAAATCTAGCGCGGGTCGCTAAACGGTAGCGCCTGACAACCCACCAACAGTTCACCTTGTCCGCTGTAGTCCATGTACAAGGTCGTTTAGCGCACGCTAGGGAAACGCTAAGATCCGGGCTGGGACCCAGCGCTAATGAGATTGTGTACAGGATAGAACAGTTTTTTTCCAGTGCAGAGTGCCGGGCCATACCTTTCCCCCGCCCTCACAAGGTAAACACATCCAGTGAATAACCTCATACCCCTGCATTATTAAAATCCTCCAATGTGGCCATATCATCCATGTTTATATGCACACATATATTAATTAAGGCTGAAGGGCATTGCATGATAAATGCCACCCAACAGCATGTAGAATCATTACAATGCATTTAATAAATGCAAAAGGAAGGCCAATAATTTCCCTGCTGCAGCATATAAATAATACATGTTTCAGGACAAGACTTATCCATGTGTCCCTTTAAACATGGTCCAAACAGTCACCCTAATAATCAACCGCTTCCATACTATGAATAACCCCCAGCATGAAATGTTTAAAATTAGGCAATATATTATTATTAATATATTAGAATTAGGATATATGTGGATAAAGGATACATATATATCATAATAGAGCCTACTGCAACAGCAGCGACATTGCTGACCAGATCCATTACTATGGTGTATGGGGCCGAGAGAGCACCTGTGCTGCATTCCTTTCAATTGCCTGCTAATTTTGGGCAAGGACCTTTGACTTTTTTTTCCTTTTTTTTCCTTTTCCATCAGTTAACATCAGAGTTGAGCAGTAGGTAATTATTTGCGACTAGCGTCCGTCTAAAAATTAACGCTGGCACAAAATGATCTGTTGGTTAAAATAGCGCAAGTGATCTCTAGCGCTCCCCGTGTTAAGTATAGGACGCAGTAAGTACAGTAAACTCGCACTATGAATCGCGAATTATCACGTGCTAAGTGATTTTTTGCCGTTTCTAGCGGGATTCAAACGATCTGTTGATCAGGCACTAGACTAATTTTACCTGGCGCTAACGCAAAAATATGCTGACGCTAGGGCTAGCTCACACCAGGTGATAGGGCCCCTAGAAGGCCAAGGTTGCTGAATCCTGGCCTATAGGATACATTTGACCCCCCAGCCCATGATCTCCAGGTATTCTTGCCTGGTATTGAGACATATTTGTACACCAAATAACGGTCATGTAGTGAACCCTTTTGTAATAAATCTAGTAAATCCACTTATGAAACGAGATTGAGCTTTCCAGCTGTTTTTGTTTTGGTTTGCTTGTTTTAATAGCTTTTGCTTTCAAATGCGGAAAGGAAGCAAAAGCATCAATTTGTACTGGTACAGCAAGGATGAGAGCGGAAATCAAATGCTTTATGATTATTTAATGGTTTCTGTAAATGTTATAATGCAAAACAAGCATCAGTAGATTTAAATATTTATTGATGTGTCCTGTGCTTGAGTTACTGGATCCTTTAATGACACAATTGTTTGCTCATCAGTAATTTAGTAAAATAATCTCCATTTCCGTTTTTTCTTTTGTCTATTCCTCTTTAATAAAGTGAGTAATAACAGATTTCAGGATTTGTCGTCATAGTACTGTACTTTGACACTTGGCTGGGATCTTTGCCACGACATTCATTGAAAATAAATAAGGCCTTCCTTTCAGCCTTTTAAACTACTCTGTGCAATGATGGCAGATACCAGGCATTAAATGTTCTAACAAAATTGTATATAAATAGGCTCTTAATCACTGATATATTTACCATGGATAAACTGGCAATAAAATGCATATACATAACCAAAGTGGAAATTTCTTCCAGATACCCCTAGACAAATTGAGGCTGGGGTCAGACTAGCGCATTTTTAACGTGCGTTTAGGCGCACTTAATCACGGCCGCAGTAGCAGCAAATAACGCGTAATGACGGCCAATATACGAAGTACAAAAGTCCGGCCGAGCAACGCAAGTGGAAAATGAACGCATTTTTTAGAGAACGCAGAACCGCTAGTACTGACGTACAAAGTGCGCTGCGTCCGCTAGCAGCGAGTGTGTGCGATTAGGAGATGTCAGACGCTGCTCATGTCCGGCCAACAAAAAGTCCAGACGCAAAAAGTGTTTTATTGACGATTCGTAAAAAATCACACACGAAAATACACATCGTATGACCAATTTCGCGCATTCTATGAAAAAATATGGCAATGCGTTCGGACGCACTTTTTGACGGTCGCTGCGAATAATGTGTTCGTTTGACCCTAGCCTGACTAGTGATGAGCTCCCCACACAGTCATAACAATCCATTTTATTGTGGCAATAAAAAAAGAATGTACTAAAACACAAAACCAGGAAGAATGTAGACTAAAGAAGTTGCCTTTAATAAATGAGTGTGGCTTTCTTGATAATACTGTGAAAGTCATATCAAATTTTTATTGTACACCTAAAGAGGTGTCCGTCTAGGGATGAGCTTGGACCATCCTCTAGGAAAATTGGTATTATGTAGCTGGCATGTCTCTTGTCTTAGGCTAGGGTCAGACGAGCGTGATTTCTACGGACTGTACGTCCGTGCAGTACTGACGTACTTTCTGACCGACTACAAGGTAGTGGCCACACAGTCCATTTTTTTCACTGACGTATTTTTTGACGGATGTAGCAGGGAAAATAAATTACAATGAAAAAACATTCTGTCCGTCAAAAATGCTGGACGTATAAATGCAGTCCATCTGACCTCGCTCCATCACTCACACACAAAGCTACACGGACGTTGCAGGCGTGGCACACTCCGCAAGTCCGTTCTAGCAGTATTACGTTCTTGCCTAACCTGCGTCCGTTTGCCGCGTCCGTCAATCGTCCGTACATCTGTGCGCACGTACTTCGTGTGTGGGGCTCCATTGGTCAGAATGCTATGCTGCCACAGACGTACAAATGTGCGGCAACACGGACGTGATAACTGCGCTCGTCTGACCCGAGCCTAACTTTCAAGCACATGTAGCCCTCCAAAACCCTTAGAAGGTGGCAAAAGTAACCATTATTTACGATATCAGAAATGTAACATCCTCCTGTAAGTACATATAGCACATTTAGAGAATATTCATATTATGACCTTATATCAATTTGGCATTGCACTCATGAGTCCCTTCACTGGCTTCCTGTTCCTTTTAGGATACAAAAAGCACTGGTGCTGACATTCAAAGCCCTTCATAACTGAACCCTACTTACGTGTCTTCCTTACTTCACAAGCACGTGCCTTCTAGATCACTCCAGGCTGCAGGCGGCCTTCGTCTGCCCTCCATTTCTACCTGTACATTCAATTTTCATCTCTAAGACTTCTCAGGGGCTGCTCCAGTCCTGTGAAATGACCTACCTTGCCCTATTAAACTCCCCCCAATCCTCAGGCCTACAAGAAATAACTTATCGCCTATCTCTTTAGATTAGGGTACCACATTACTGATGCTGACCCACTACTCCCCTAGCCCCACATCATGAGAGATGTCATTTCCATGCCACCCATTTAATATTAGTGCAAGTGATCCTGATGACCATAAAACTCCTTGGGCCCTATTACATTCTTCACGCTAAAACACACGCGTGACTTTTTGCGCGAAGTGTTAAACGTCAACGCGCGTAAATCAACGCTGGAATTACAATCCTCACGCATTTTTACATCTGTCAAAAAATAACGGGCATAAAACGGATGCGAAAAAACGCACGCGCAGCAACGTTGCGCGCAGGAATCAGTATGCAGACTGTTTTTTTCACGCGAATCAGCCAATCAGAATTAAGAACCACAATTGTCTCCCGTTAAGTGTTTGCGCCTGTCAAAATCAATCTGTGCATATATGCTGTATCCAAAAAAAATGCACACACAACTTCTCAAATTTATTGGTTTGGTATGTGTAGAATATGTAACTATACTTTGCTGCGTATTTTTTTTTGGGCTGGCGTATTTGGTTTCGGCCAGGTTGATAGAAATTGCCGTTAACACCAGCTTTTAGGAGTTGCTAAAATTATGCGTGCACAGGCCATGCGTTACAAACTGCACAAAGATTGTAATACCATCCGCGTACCAGCGCACAAACGCATTTGTGCTCACAATGTTAAGTATAGGACGCGCGAAGTACAGTAAGCTCATGCAGCAATCGTGCAGGTTCACCCGCGGTAGACGATTACGTGCGTTTGTTGCGCTGACATTGTAATGCAACGTTCAGTGCAAAGGATTTTGCCCCTCTCGTTAATGCGTTTTTGCAAGCGTGCAAACCTTTACGTGACGATTGTAATAGGGCCCTTCTTGTATTATTTCACCCTAACTCCTTTAGGCTGTAAGCTCATCCGAGCATGGCCCTCTATATCTTTTGTTTCTGTTCCGTGTTTGTTTTAATTTTTGTCTTCTACACCATTGGTTATTGTAAAACTCTGGAAACTGTTGGCACTAAATAAATGATGATAATAGTGATGATAATAATAATATTGAGTGTCAATAGGCTTCTTTTAATACATTGACAAGACTAGTTGAGAGATGTGACTGTTGAATGTTCGTCGGTAATCTTTGGCCAGGTTTGGCGAAATTGTCAAATTCAATAGTTTCAGAAATGAAGTGAATTAACTTTATTTTGTAAAAGTGAGTCTAATCTGCTCGGCCTCTGTAAACATAAGTATTTAATGTGCTGCACAGTTCAAGGACCTGTTGGGATCACAGCTTCATTAAGAACATTATGGGCCCTGAGCTGAAGAATTTTTTTTGGAATTCGTAACAATGTTTGGTCCCCAATATGTCTCTACCACTTCACTTTTATTCCCCATGTGACTTGGTCCTACTCCTCCCATCTCATTATGCCTTTGTTCATCCCCTCACAAACCTACTCACTCTTTGTCCTAACCCATTCTTAGTTGGAGGCACTTGGAGGTATAATAGTTAATGTTGAACTGGACATTATTTTGGTTGCTGGGCCTAGAACCGCAGCTCCAATATCCTTTGTGATAACCCAGCCATGGTTTTGATTTGTCTTAGTGTAGTAAATGTTCTTTGGACTGAAGCAATATTTTCTTAAGTAACATTGAGCCTCAAATGATGTCAGATGTTCATTGATTTAAAAAAATGTCGATAAAAATAAATGAGTTTGCTGGTCACAAACACAAAGGCCCTCCTGTCTCACATCCACTAGTTTGCGCTTTTCCTGGTGATACAGAGGATGCGAGGGGTTACATGAGAGCTGCAGATCTACCTGGCTCACTTTTTCTAGTCCCATTCATACATAGGAAGAGTATCACTACATAACAACACCAGAAAAACCACATCAGATAAGCTTACCGGGTGTCATTACTATTAGAAAATTGTGTGAGAGAAAGAAGTGGCTTTTAATAACATATGTGGATCAGCTCTTTAATCAGTGACTTATTTAGTTTGGATAATTCACCTTTGTTAGTGGTGTCTATAAAAACCGCCCAGACAGCTAAGAATAGAAGGAGGCTTATCTTATACATTTCTTTCTGATATGTAACATTGATCTTCGGAATGAGTTCACCTGAATCGGACAAACAAGGAAGCATATGGAGTTTAGACTCAAAGCTTTTATTAAGTTGCTTCAGCAGGTTTAGTCACACGTTGGCGCTTGGTATAAGCATACCATGGGAAAAACAGCAGCAGATCACGTTAAAGCCTTTGGTTTCTCTTCCTCTTCAGTGGCGCTATAGAGAGGAGGTTCGGTTCTTAACTGGTGGGGTGGAAGGCTCCCCTCTGATGCCACTGCATATCACGAATGCGCCTGACAGACTGGATTTGGGGGTGTTGGGCGCCAAATTCTGTGCTGTCCTTGTAATCCCCCTTCTCAAACAGGTACTGGTAACCTCTGTAACCTGGGTACTGGTAGCCAACCCACCTATAGGGAAACAAACGATATGTGAAAGATTACTCTGGCCTATTAACAATCTCACAGTTTTAAACATATGGCAGACCTGGTTCCGTGTCTTGTATACTGTTGGAAATTAAATTCTCAATTTACACTGCTCATATATGCAATGATCAACCAACATAGCATATCCTGAATTAATAGCTCTACATTCGCTATCTCGACATAACCATGCTTGATATGATTTTCAAATCATTTTATAGGTGTCGTACATTGAGTACCATACTACTATAGTTTTGTATTTTGTAGAAGCCTCCTTATGCAAAGCAATGGAAAAACTCTGCCACATTTGTGAATGCTATCAGGGTTATTCAGAGAGCGTGAAAAGCAGGAGAATGAAAAATTCTAGGTCAAAATAGCCAAACCAGAAAAATTCTCCCTTTCATCTCACTTTCCAAATCGGCTATTTTGACCTAGAATTTTTCATTCTCCAGTCATTCTCCTGCTTTTCACGCTCTCTGAATAACCCTGTATGTATTTTTCTTAACTTGGATAAAATAGTCATGGAATTATAGGATCAAGATGTGTTTTTTTTTTCTCAGGAATTGGAGAAAATTAGTTTTTTGCCTTCTTATAGATCAACCACAGCGGCAGGGACGTGTGGAAGTATTAACTCAATGGAGATTGGTCTTATTAAAACCTACACAACTGTGCTACCAATACAATAAAGCAGGCCTCAAAATTTCAAGTCCCAAGCTACTAGCCAGGTCTTAAGAGTTATTCGCCACTAGTTGCCCCACCTAACCCCTATCCAGCCATGCCTCTGCATTCCCACTCGCCCTCATGTAATTTTCACTCGCCAAATGCGAGCAGGTGAGTGGAAATTTTGAGGCCTGCAATAAAGCATCAAATCTTTGGTGTAGCATTGCAGGTGTGCACACAGTTTGGGATTTTAGAGGGCGTTAATTTAATATGTTGAGTCATTTTGCAAAATCACTGAAGACCAGGTTCTTTCAGAACTACCAACTCCAGAAGTGAAGAATGAGTTACATTGAAATAACTATTTCTCACTTGGGCCGCAAAATGATGGATATTATGCCAGGTATGCAAAGTATATGAGGAATTAATGTACAGTAGGCAGCCGATAATTCCAAGCCACAACCTAAGCTAAGTGTGTGGCAAGTTTGGAATAACAACTCCAGCTGTTAATGGTATGGTTGGAATAAAGTCCTGTCACTTTTCTTGACTGTAGCTGCAAAAGTTGGTTGTAGCAACCTAGTGCCGGACCAGTGAGTGTGGCATCATACCCCTGTAATATGGGCACCGGCAAATTTTAAAGTTCAATAAACGTATACAGCAGCAACCCTATGACCTGTTCTTGGAGCCTATACTGGCACAAAACTAGCATTCAGTTGTACATTTCAATATATATATTTATATACAGGTATGTTGGTGCGATGTTGTAGATGCCAAATATTGTGATTAAAATTTACTAATTATTTTATCTAGAACATTTTCACAGTAAAATTACTAACTGTGGTTAGAAGAATAATATACTGTATTAAATTGTAAAAATAAGACCATATTGGATTAAAAATTGCTTTTGAATTTTTTTTTACTTTTCCAGTACTCTTTGCTTGAGGATATAAATTTCAGGTATCCCCAAGCGACGAGATTCCTAACATATGCTGCAAGATGGGATTTAAGCAGCTGTGATGAGACTTTCTACACCTCCCATGTGCATTTAGATTTTGATTATAAAAACAAAAAAACAAGGATTAAATTAGGACACTAAGTTTAGGCCTTTTTGAGTTTCCAGAAACGAGGTCAGATTGCTGTGTGTGAACAGAATACTCACGTTCCACTTTGTACTCTGACTGAAGACACTTTTTCCTGGTAGCCATGAGCATGGAAGCTTGGTACATCATCGTCAATTATCTCAATCTTTTTTCCGGTAAAATTAGGGTTTTCATAGAGGACAATCTTGTGCTCTTGGCTATCCTGTAGATTCAAAGTACATGGTCATTCAAAGTCATTTAAAAAACCATCTATCAAGTTCTAAAGAACGTTTTGTGACGAAGACTTGCATGTTGCTTTCGTGCAACTCTCTGTAACTAGGTAAAATAAATGGTTGGCTAAAGCCTCACTCCCACTGGGGCCACACTTGATAAAATGTGTGTGGATTATAAGTATGCACATGACATTTACATATATACTGAAATTCCACGAAATACACACCTACATTCACATACTTCTGTCTACTAAAGGAGTTATGTGTGTTTTATTTATAATTTATTGGATTCATTTCTGTATTTTTGCACAAGAAGGAGGGCCTTGTGTTTGCACTGTGCCTAAGACCTCACCAACTCTACGGCCACTCCTGCTTTGGTGTACTATTACAGCAAACCTAGGAGACAACTACTATGGAACTGTATAAAATGGCATATTTAGTTTGATCCAAATTCAGATGGTCTAATATGCTCAGTAGTGCTGGCTGGGTGGAGTAGAGATAGCATCACTGCTCTATAACTGTGGAGAGAGACTGTGGAGACACAGGTTCGATCCCGGCAAGAGCACCTCTCCAGTAAGTATCCTTGGGCAAGACACCTAATGGTACATACTCGCCACCCAGGACATACTGGAAAACGAAAGAAATCTCAATGTATCCTTCCTGGTAAAATACTTTCTCAAAAAAAAATAAAAAATAGCAGAGGCCTTTTTTTTTAACCTGCACTGTTAATGCATTTAGGAAATACAGTAAGAGAGGAATCCACAAGGTAGAGGAAGGGAGTATATTTAAAAGGAAACAAAGTAGCAAAACAAGAGGACATAGTCTTAGATTAGAGGGGCAAAGGTTTAAAAGTAACATCAGGAAGCATTATTTTACTGAGAGGGTGGTGGATACATGGAACAGTCTTCCAGTTGAAGTGGTAGAGGCCAAAACAGTAATTGAATTTAAGCAGGCATGGGATAGGCATAAGGCTATCCTAAACAAAAGATAAATCCAGGTAAAGTATCCATGTAATTGGGCAGACTAGATGGGCCGAAAGGTTCTTATCTGCCGACATTTTTCTATGTTTCTAAGCTTGTACTTAATAAACTTTAAAAAAATTGATACTGCTCTGCTGTCCCTCAGATTACTTAAGAATAATTGTACTTTCTAGGCTATTCCCTGTTCTGTTTTTCACCATATGAACAATGTGCATATGCCATAGGGGGCATTTGAGGTTTGATGTTTATCTGAAGGCTTTGTAAGAAAACATACTCTTTGTGGTTGCATGTATGGTCTTTCCTCAAACACATACATTAAATTAAAAATGCAAAATTACAGCAGCTTTCTTGCCCATGTTGGGAAGGTACAGTAATACCTTGGATCGCGAGCATAATTCGTTCTGGAATCGTGTTTGTAATCCAAAGCACTTGTATGTCAAAACAAAGTTCTCCATAAGAAATAATGGAATCTGTGACGATTCGTTCCACAACCCTTTATTCATATGAAAATAATTACAGTAATACAAAATACTGGACAGTATAAAGTAAAAATAAAACATATTAACCTGCACTTGAGAGAGAGAGAGAGAGAGAGAGAGATGGAGGAGGGGAGTTATTGTGTAGGTCACTTATCACTAATGGATGAGATTGTGGTTAACATAGTATCAGTTAGTTATGACTGACCTTGAGAAAAAAAGAAGAGTATCTACAACCGTTGTAGCTTTTGAAAGTGTTGAAACCCTCCAACGTGATGTGACGCTCAGCAGACAAAGCGTACATACTGCTCGTATTGCAAGACTTTACTCATTTATCAAGTTAATATTTATAAAAAATTGTTGCTCGTCTTGCAAAACACTCGCAGACCAAGTTACTCGTAATCCAAGGTTTTACTGTATATCTAACTTATTTTTACTTCCTGGATCATTTAATGGAGCTACCATTGGAATGGAATTACCATTTAATGGAATTCATATTATATGGATATATTACCTACTTCAAGTACCTTTCCACAATTGGAGACAAATCCCGCAATTCAAATACTAAAGGTAATAAGGCAGATCTGGCACTAATGGCCTCTTGATAGAACTCCTCTCTAACAACGGCCATGAATTGAATAAACTCTGAGTGCAGGACTAAAGGAATGACTTAAAATATGTTCACTGTCTCATGTAATTCTTAGAGCTAATGCCAACAAAAAATCTCAAATCTTAAAGCTTGTTATTTTTATATTTAATATTAAGAATTTTCGATCAGTTGTGAAAGGCAAAATATATATTCCTATGCAGAAATATTTGGTGCAATGATCAGATAGCCATGCTCTTACCACTTTAATTGGTCTCAAGGAACCAATGCTGTCACTCCTTCGGCTGTTCGTCCAAGAGTCCCAACGGGGGTATTCTCCCTTCTCAAAAACAAACTGTTCCCCTTTGCAGTTTTGTTGTTCATATCCTACCCAGCTGTTTCATGAGTGAAAGACAAAGAACAATGGTGACTTGTTAGCAATGTGGTAGCTGTTAGAGGGACACAAATGTGGAAGAACATGGAAGTGGTCTGTGTGTGATGACCTCAGTTATGTCAGTGTGTAAAAGTAGTCATGGCAAATTTACTTTTTGTGTCTTCATTTACACAGTTTTGATTGTATCACTTTTTCTTGAACAACCCACAACTGTTTAGTATTATTTTATTTAAAAAAAAGTCATTCAATATAAAGGAATATTACTGTGCAAATCTGTCGGGAAATCTATCTGTTCTAAGGGATTATGTATCTGCAATCATGGGAGTTAAATGAAATAGATGTTATTATCTAAGAGGGTAAACTAAAGAACGTGAGATGGTAACTGATACTAAATATAGAAAATAACATATTTCAAAATTAATGATATTAAACATATGGTTGTTGATCAGTCACCCTTTTTTAGTAAGAAAGATTTTGCAAAGAACAAATGTGCTTATGATTCATGGAGCATTCTATTAAAGTATTTTGGATTTCTGTTAGTGGTAGTAGTGGTAGTGGTATTGTTGCGAATTTTCCTGATAATTTTAAGGGATTGCTTTAAATGGTCAATCTAGAGATAAAATGGAAGGGAACAGAGGTGCTAAACTTTAACCCTTCCTGAAATCCGCACAACCCCCTCCCATTTACACTACAGTGAGTATAATAGTCCTTTTTTCCAGCGCCAGGCTGTCTCAGCCCTGCTTTAGCTCTTATAGCTGGGCTTCCTTGAAGCATTGAATAGTCACAGTGTCCTTTTAAATCATGTCTAAGATATGTAGGTTAACTTTGGAGCACGTAAAATATTTATTTTTAAATATTATTGAACAGAAACTGAGGGCTCCATACACTAAGCGCTGAGTAGGTAATGACATTTGAAACACAATTGAAAACTCCAAGTTGAAGTTGTCAGCATCGACTCTGCCAATAACATTTCGAAAAGATGGCTGATCCAGGAGCATTACCCAACATTTCTGCTTCTGATTATCTGAATTGAGCTGACAAGTAAAACTTAAAGATTGCAGCTGGATTGCATTTGTCCGTCCCTACTTGGCACGTAGTACATGGTATTGTTTCCTGAAATACATAAGACTCCACTCAGACAAGCACGAGCTCTGCACAAACTTGAAAATTTGTTCCCAGTTTCCTTCTGCAAGCGATAAAAAGAGGCGGTGGATCATGCCATCCACCGCACCATGGCTCCAAATGACCGTGGAATTGCTTGTTATTCTTCAGCTGCCCCACATCATCATGTTAATATACAGTAACCTGCCATAGCAACCGAGCTGAAAGCAATCTTTGCAGCTCGGCTGGAATAGCAGCTGAAGATGAGTAACGAGTGATCCCTCAAGTATAATTGTCCCACATGTAAACATTAACCACATGCTTAGAGTTGGGCGCAGGTTGCATTGACATTCAGTGTATATGGCATACATGCCATACTCCTACTGGTTAGCACTGCCTCGGTAAAGAGGACATGTGCCCATAGATACTACACTGATCTTCAATAACACAACCAAATAGAAAAAGGAGGTAAAACCTAAATGGTAACAAGTACCCAAGGGAGAAGGATCTAGATCATACCGCTACTTCATATGTCCTTTTGACTGAAAAGTAAACTTTTGTATTTTAAGCTTTAACTATTGTGATCAAAACATTATGGTCATGCCCGGCAAAGGGAAACCCCCCTCCGGTGGGCACCGGTTTGGCAGGAGCAGCTGTGTGCTCCACATGTGACCTCTTGTGACTCAAAAGTGCGGGTCAGATTTCCAACATACGCACTCCGGCTGGATGTTTCGAAACTTGCTTCAAACTCCTTCCTGCTCCCGGCACATGCACTCCACCGCGGCCAATAATAGCTGCCAAACTTTTTAGAATTCTGACAGATGACACCTTTCTGTCTCTTTTGTCTTTCTTTCTTGGACCTCCTTGGCGTGCTATAATTGATTACTCTCTGCGTACCGACCTCAGCTAAGTTTTAGTGACTACTCTTTGTGCCTTAACCCTTGTTGCACTGTGTCCTGATTACCCTGTGTATCCACATTAGCTATTCACATTCATCACTCATTGTGCCTTAACCCGTGTGATACCGCATACTGATTGCTTTCCATGTGCCAACTTTGGCTATTGGTATTGATGCTGCTTGAACCTTAACCCTTTTTGTACCATATACTGCTTGATATCTGTGTAAAGACCTTGACTATCCATACTGACTGTGTGTGCCTCTTCACTTGTTGTACCATTTACTGATTGCTCTTTGTTTACAGATCCTGAACTGAATTGACCCGGTTGTGCCTTATCCCCCGCATCGCTACGTGTTATTCTTCGCTGTCGACTTTCTTCTCTTTTTCTAGGCTAGATCCGGCCACTGGACTGGCCTGTCATCAGGTTAGGGATTTCTTGGCTTTTTGGGTTGCCTATATGCTGGGCCACACCTCCTGGCCATGATAGTTACATTTTATGTTATAGTGAAAGGGTTATTGTATCCGATATTCCATATCAGTGTATTTAATTGCAACTTATTGTACATGAGTGCCTACATTTTTTAATCTGACCTGCTACATGGCTCAGTTTGCTCAGCCATCTTCTCAGTCTCTGTATGGGCTCAGTCTCAGGCTAGGGTCAGACTGAGGCAGTGCGAACGTGCGTTCTGGCGCACTTAATCACGGCCGCACTAGCAGCAGATGCCGGGCAATGACGGCCAATATACGAAGTACGGTCGCACAAAAGTCCGGCTGCGCAACGCAAGTGGAAAATGAACGCATTTTTTCGAGAACGTTAAACCACTAGTACTGACGTACAGAGTGCGCTGCGTCCGCTAGAGGCGTGTGTGCGTGAATTGGAGACATCAGACGCTGCTAATGTCCGGCCAACATAACGTCCAGATGCAAGAAGTGTTTTATTGATGATCCGTACAAAATCACGGATGAAACTGCGCATCGTATGACCGCTATCGCATATTCCGTGAAAAAATACGTCCATTCTTCGAACGCACATTTTCACGGACAACGTGAAAAATGCGTTAGTCTGACCCTAGCCTCAGTCTCATTCTAAACAGCTTGCACATATTTCTGTTTGATCTATTTTACCACAACCATTCCTGATTTAAGAAGTTTCGAGGACAATTTTTTTTATATATATTACTCTTCTATCTACTTATTTCACCAGTGCAACAGAACTAATTTTTTTTGTTCCTTGCATTCACATTCCTAAATAGAGTTAAGGCTAGATGGCTCTTTTAGAAATGCAACAGAAAATAATTACATCAAAATTGAAAACGTTTTTTTTCTACAGGGTGAAGGGAACAGTATATTTCTGAATTGAAAAGTGTAAAGATACATACGGTCCAGAGTGCACGAGCATGGAGCCAACTTTCTCCATACCAGCCTCCTTCAGGTTGGTACAGGGTCCACTGAGTTCATGGCAGCGGCCTTGGAAGTTTTCTTGTTCAAAGATGACAATCTACGGAAAGGAACCAAGATGTTACAAGAATCAAGAGAGTGTCAATACTCATGAAATTGAGACCACCACTTGCAGATTTCAGCTTCTGGGCTTCATAAATCACACACACATACACACACATACACACATACACACACTGGGGGCTGAATTAGCCATCCAAGAACACCCTGGACGGAGCAGAGAAGGGAGGGCACTCAGGTCACTGAAACCAGTCAAATTAGAGTGAGGGCTCACAGTGTCTTAATTTAAGAACAGTTGAAATTAAATTGCCTACACCTGAAATGAACTCTATCCTGTGTTATTTAAAGAACTAGGAAATGACCGGAGAATGAAAAATATTAAACCAAAATATTCAAATATGAAGAATTCACAACTGCAACAATTTTTCTTCTTACATGATCAATAACATTTTAAAATTTATATTCCAAGTTTGAGCATTCAGATCTACATTTAAATATATTCATTTCCTATAACTCTTATCTTTCATGGGATTATTTTTTTACTTGTAAGAAAATTTGTTTTGCATATTTTAAGAAGCCAATAGATCTTTTCAGACACACTCAATTTTTTATTATACTGACAATGAGTCCTGTATTTCTAGCTAACCTTTACTTCATATCAGTGAGGGGTAAATATGTTCCCAACTTTGGTTCCACATCTGTAAGTGCAGGTCTGAATATTATCAATTCCGTGTTAACTCCAGCTCACACAAGGGGTTGATTGTTTTCCTTGATGGTTGAGCTGGTCGGAAACATTGAGAGTCAAGCACTGTACGTCACCTCTTACTCTCTAGTACGAAAGGTATTTCCACTAGAAAATGTGCTGCTCACCTCGCACAGCTACTGAAAAGCTGAAGCACCAGAGAACTAAGTCTGCCTGCATGAAAGTTGAGGTCTTGAAAGAACATTTTGCCCAGGGCTCTGCAAAGTCCAGTGGTGTCCCTGCTTCAAGTGGATGTATGATCAAACAATCCTTATTCTCGAGTAGTTTCAATTTTTTTTCGAGCAGTGAACCGGAAGCAATTCAGTAGCAGTTGCTGGTTTTATTTTCTTTAGGTAATCAGGTCTCTTTTTATCTAAAACTGCCTAATGCATTGGATTAAAAGGGTTTATGTATTTTTTAAAATTTTAATGTATAATAATGCTCCATAATCTGTGTCATCCAGTAGAAACATCCCCTGCCAATTTTTCTCTTAATTTTATATTGCAACATTTCAAAATGGCTGCCTTTACAGGTACCGTGATGTATATAATAGCATGGTTAGATATAAAAATACTATTAAATAGTTGTAAACAATTTCAACATTTGTCTTTTTGAAGAAGACTATCAATTCATCACATTCTCTGATTAATTTTTTATTTTATAAACCGCGTATATGAAAAAGGTTTTCCCTATCACACTATATAGAGGTCCTCTGGTCACACTCTGCTTAGGTAAATGCATACATCATTTACGCTGATCCTGCTTTTGGTCATACTCTATTATCCCGACTGCCTTTTCTGTATGAGCAGCTTCCTGTTTCTTTGCGACGCATTAAGCGCCACCACGTGTTGGGGTTATCACTTCCTGACTGAGTTATCAGCACCCTGCTTCTCAGACACCATGTGAAACTCCTTATAGACAACAAGAGTTTTCAATCACGCCATCTCCATGTACAACGCTCATTTTCAAAAATTGTGGTTAGAACTTAGAAGGACATATTCGCAATTTAGCAATCATATCTAGTGTGTACCTGAGTTATAAGCGTCTGTTATCAATTCAGTTTGTTAACACCAATACCTTGTAAGGTTTATAAACTGTTTAACAGAAAGTTACCAGGTTCTCATAAAGTAGCTCCATCAACAAAAAATACATCATGAAATAAAATATTTTAAAAATAATTTAATTAAAGCCCCTCTGATGGCTGAAACGTTGTCTGACTGCTTTATTAAATAAACCACATTGTTTGGACTCCAAGCGCTGGATTAATTTTTGTTTCACAGAATATGTTTGGATTTGCCTGCCGCTCTGGATCTATGTTAGCACTATTAAAATCGTCTGCCCTAATTTGTGAGTACAAATTTCTTTCCATTTATACTGTTTTTGATAAACATATTGCGATCTGCGCCTATCTCTTAAAATTTGTTTTTACCAAATAATTATTCACTGACATTGATACATATTTTTCTAACATTGGGCCATATCCATGGGGGGCATATCCATGAGCTGGGGGGCATATCCATGAGCTGGGGGGCATATCCATGAGCTGGGTGGCACATCCATGAGCTGGGTGGCAAATCCATGAGCTGGTTAGGTCTGTTACTGGCTATAACAACAGCTCATGCATAACGTTTCACTTCAATGTGTTTTTATATGTTAGTTTAAAAGAGTTATTGTAAAAATTAATAAAGTTATTTTTGTTGAATACCTAGGGTATTTATTTATTTATAAAGTATTTTACCAGGAAGGATACATTGAGATTTATCTTGTTTTCATCTATGTCCTGGGTATGATACCTAGGGTGAGCCCACTCGTGCCTATGATTATTTCCTTGTTTTAGAAATTAAACCAATAGTGTTGGAGTGTGGAGGATCAGGTTTTATATATATATATATATATATTTATATTACACAAAACTGGAAGAAGGTGACTGTACTCACCTTATTTTTTTATTTGTTTGAGAAAGTATTTTACCAGAATTGAATTTCATATAAGGTCACTACTTAGACCAGGGGTCAGCAACCTTGGCTCTACAGATGTTTTGGAACATTTCCCATGAGGCTTAGCCAATTTAATGAGTAAGTGAGCATCGTGGGAGATGTAGTTCCAAAACATCTGTAGAGCCAAGGTTGCTGACTCCTGACTTAGACCAATCAATACTAATAAATGATTACTAAAACAAGATATTAAAAAAACAAAATAGAATTTGCCATCAGGCATGATACCCTCAGAATCTTCAGCAATGGATAACACACAGTAAATATCATTATAATATTCTTTTTTTCTTATTGTGAATCCACAAAGTGGCAAAGTGACTCTGAAGTCCAATGAATTTGCAGTAAGCAATATATTACAGTGTATATGTGTACTTTTCACTGTACCATACCAAAACACAAATACAATGTGTTTTATCACTTTGCCTGTTGATAGTGCCAATTCTGACTTTACGTAAATAGAAATCAGGGAACACACATATCATAAATGGATGCAGATGTCTTTTATGGCACCGCTAGAGATTACATTGATGAAATAGGACAGAATGGAGGGAATCCTTCGCTCTCGTTGGTCTATGATTAGATAGTTGTTGCCTGGACATGGGTCTGTAGCTGACAGCCCAACAACCAGTAGGCCCTGCACTTGAGCACTAGTAGTAACTATAGGTTAATACTATAATCTATTACTATTATTATTATCATATATATAATGCTTACAGTATCAATCCATTACAATAAAGAATGAGGACTTAAACTAACAAATTTATAAACAACATAGATCAAGGTCAAGAAATATAGATGACTCTGCTCACAGGAACTTCCGATCTACAGGAAATCTGTACAAACTTCCCAAAATGAATAACTATAGCGTTACTGTAAAGTTGCCATTAGAGCTAAATATCCAAGACTTCCCGTGATGGAATATAACCTTTGTTGCTCAAATACAGATCATACAATGACACATGTCTATCAAGTAACAATCTATGTATGAGGATCCCAGTTGAATAATCAAAAAGCATCATACAGATCCATTCAGAGATGAAGGAACTAGAGTCACATATATTGGAAAAATTCTGATGTATAAACTGCATGTATGAAACCCATATGGAAGCGTTTTACAAGAGCAGCACTCACCTTTGCATTTGGCTGCTGCTGTTTGGTGGCAGGAGTCTGATGGTCTGATGCCATTGTTAAGCTGTTGTTTTGTCCCTAAAAGCACATTATAAAAGACGTAGGTTATAAGCTGGTCCAGGTCTTAACACATACCATATATCTCCATAAAACGAGATACAAAAATTACCCCAGTGCAGTTAACTCAAGGGCATCATGTTTAGCTTCATACTTCACCATGAGATACATTTTACAGCATATGCACATTCATGATTGGGAAATTTGGTGAACATTAAATCCCTGAGAGATTCAAGACAATCTCATTAACAATATCATGGTGAGTAGCTACCTACATATATGTGGATTAGAGGTGTGCACAGGTAGTAATTTAATTATTGTAATGATCCCATCATACAAGATAGGTTGTATGCAGTTCCTTTATAAAGGAAGTTAACTGCTATATCTGGTTATACTTTGATTTTTATAGTTATTACTGTGTCATATACGTAATTAATGATTGTCTCCCTAGAGGGCCAATGTTTTCCTGGAGCATCCACCAGTTTTTTGTTTGTTGTTTTGAGAAAGGGTTTTAGGCTAGGGTCAGACGAGCGTGATTTCTACGGACTGTACGTTCGTGCACACGGACGTACGTCAGTACGGAAGACACAGTAGTGGCCACACAGTCCGTTTATTCACTGATGTATATTTTGACGGATGTAGGAGAGAAAATAAAATAAAAAGCAAAACGATTTTGTCCGTGAAAAATGCTGGACGTATAAATGCAGTCCGTCTGACCACGTTCCATCACTCACACACAAAGCTATGCGGACGTTGCGGACGCAGCACACTTTGTGCGGCCGTTCTAGGGGTTGTACGTTCTTGCCTGCCTTGCGTCCGTGGGCCACGTCCGTTGTGCGTCCGCAGTTCAGTGCGGACGTACTTCGTGTGTGGGGCTCCAATGGGCTTTCTGTCATGCTATCACGGACGTACTTTTAGGCGCAATCACGGACGTGAACACTACGCTCGTCTGACCCCAGCCTTACCAGGAAGGATACATTGAGATTTCTCTCGTTTTCAAGTATGTCCTGGGTGGCGAGTATGTACTGTTAGGTGTCTTGCCCAAGGACACTTACTGGAGAGGTGCTCTTGTCGGGATCGAACCCATGTCTCCACAGGCTCTCTCCACACAGGGCAGTGATGTTACCTCTACTCCACCCAGCCTGCAAAATTTTCTGAATGAGTCAAAAACTGAGTGGTGACAGAGTAGAAAGTGAATTCAAACTGGTAGAAATAGTACAGAAAAAATACATTAAAAGTAAGACAAAATTAAGTGAAGTTATAAACTGTTGTTTGTTCTATTGGTGAATGTAAAATGCACTTTAAACCTGATCAGGTCGTTACTATTTAATGTTTTGTACAATTATTCTCTTTACTAGCTATATACCGTGCTCTGATTTCCTTTAAATCTAATTTCCTTTAGAAATCCAGAATAAAACAAAGTATATATTTATTGCGAATTACGACGTATAACTGTGACAAAAAAGAAAAACTGGAATCTGCTGTGCGGTAGGTAGCCAGTCCACCGCCTCTGACCTCTGACCTGCTTTCTGTACTAAAACTATTCGGTTTGAAACCCTCAAAATCCAGATGTTTCTCAAACAACGTTTGTGTTAATGGCTTCCAAGCCAAAGCAATATCTTCACGTGCTATTTGTGGTTCTTCTAAGCTTTTTATTACAAGAGCACATTCTCTGTATCCTCAGATGCTGGAAAATTAACTGAAACCTTCTGTCTGGACCAAATGCAAAACTGACAGAGAAACACCTTCCATGCACCTGTACCACTGCCAAAGTGCTGCTAGCCTGCAATATATCGTTATTAAAAAGTCTTACTGTGACAGAAATCAGCATTTAAGTTAATAAGAATGCTGGAAAGGATCACTTTTACTTTTAAATGTGTTTAAGGAAATATATTCTGTTGTACATGCATTAGAAAAATAAAAATTTAAACCACAGGCTTATTTTATTCTTTTTTTTTTAGTTGTGATGTTAGATATAGGAAATGTAAAAGTCTACACGGTTACACCTCATTGTTAAAAACTGTTATCTGTTTCTGTAATGAAGGATAAAGTATGACAGTGTGAACGACAAACACACACTGAGAGATGGATATCACCAATACCACAGAAAAAATAACATAACGTTTATTGATGAGCTGCAATGTGTGTTCAACCTGTTCCATGAGGTTTTGTTACTTCATAACGTCTGGTTATACATCTAGACACATATAAATAGGATTTTCTTTATTTGTAGACTATGGGGCATGCCTCCTTCTGAGAACACTAGGCTAGAGGTCATCACAAACATTAGAATTTGGTTGAACCCATCCATAGTGTTACAGACAAACTATGACCAACAAGCACTGCCACTTTGACCTGCAACAACCATTTGGCACTGCCTACTGGCTTCCGGTAAAGATTATTATTCTGGTAAAGATAAGTATTCTTTTCAGTCGGATAAACATTCTTAACTCTATATTTCTTTGGGTTTATTCCAAACTGTGCATATAATACATATGAATCTTATAATTTAAGTGGTTGAGGTCCTGACAAATATTTAGGACGACACATTCCAAACATTACACAATTAACCTTTCTCAATTTCTTAGTAAACTGTTATTTGGCAAAAGTAATAATAATATTGATGTCCCTTCAATGATATATCCATTTTAAAGTGATGGATGATATTTCAGATTACTCTGTGCTTTTCATAATTAGATGTCTACTGTTGGCATTGCAATTACTGTTCAAACATCAGCCTGGCAGTAATTGAGGAATCTGCAAAATGTCATATCATCAAAGCGATGAAATAATAATTGTTTGAGCTACACATAGCCTCTGCTCAATGAGTAAAATTGGACGGTTCTACGATTCCTTTCAGCTTTGGCCAAGCTAAACGTAACCTTTGTCACTGATGCCAATGGCATTGCCGCGCGTTTGTCATGAATAATTTTTGATAGGTGGATGGAGGTAGCAAAACAAAGCCTCGAAGCATGAAAATATAGTGAGCAAACATCTGACCAAATCCCGAATGATATCATAAAGATTTGTTTTCCATGGCACAGCCCATTCTGTAGAGCTTAGTCAATCACAGAACATCTAATGAAGGAAGGAAGCAGTCTATAATAACGTGTTTTAGGTAATGGACCTGGTTGCCACAAAGCTTGATTCTACGACAGTCCAAAAATATTTATTAAATTATACCAAAGGAGATAAGAAAAACAAGCAAGTGGTTCTTACCCGTATGCCAATACCCGCTTGGTCCAGTAAAGGGCAAACAGCTCCTGGTTACATTTATAGTGAATGGGGGTCGGACAACAGTGCCAGGACTATTTACAAATTGGGTCCAGCGTGATTCAAAGCGATAATACTGGATTACTGCCCAGTTGAAAACTCCAGCTCTGCTGATGTGCAGCCTGCATTGTTTTATGAAGCATAGGGATGGAGAATTATTTCATTAGCTTTCACATTCAGCTGGGCCGGCATTGTTTGGTTTGTTGGTTTGGAGATTTGAACTTTGCATGCATCAGCCCTCTGAATGCCAAGACCTGGAACATCTCATTTCAACAATTGTGCCATATCTGCTTCAGGGCTTTTGGAGCCAATGTTTTCTATCCCTTGGAGCAACCTATAACGAACGCTGGGACACAGTGACTGCTGCGAGTCTTGGAGGAAGGATATTATCAATGATTTTGTCCTGTTCTCATTCTCTATCTTCTAGAGTCTAGACTAATATATAATTTTACAGCACTCAAATGCATGTGGAATCAATGGGAACATCTCAAACTATGTTAGGTTTTAACTGGATGAGTTTTCCATACTGTGTTTATGCATGTATGTATCTAGAGCATATCAAAACATGCACATAATTATGTGTGTTGGTTGTTGAAGGATACGTTGAGATATCTCTCATTTTAAAGTATGTCTATCTACAACATTCAATTACAGAATACAGGCTGTGAATAGAATGAGTTACACCAAGCACAGAGAATCCAGAATACTGAAATAGAAATATATACACAACAGAATATATAGTGTAATTACAGCAATTATCTGTAGATGAGGACAGGAGGTGTGAGAGAGGTATATTTATAGCCAAGAAACACTTTCTGCTATCACGTGTTTATGCTGCTTTGGCTGGAGGTAGTCTATAATACACAGCATCAAAACTAGAGACCCAAACGCTTTAAAACAAACCAAAGAAAAGCAGGTTCATCAAGTCCAACGGTTCTGGAATATTAAATGTTATTGAGCTCTAAAGCCACATTCCCAGATGAAGACATCATCAGTCCTCTCATGTATAGCTCAGCAACCTCATATATCTTATGTACTACTAGTAGTCTTGCAGTAAGACGCCACGGAAATGTTTATGTGATCTTCAATTCATTTTGATCTCCAAGATGGCAGTACGTCTTCAAATGTGCCAATGTCAGTTGCTTACCCAGGACAACAGAAGTCCCCGTATACAATATATAATGTGGAAGGAAAAGCCTTTGGAGACCTGGCAAGTTTTGGACCTAGAAAGAAATCCTTATACCCCCTTCCCTCACATATCATAATTTTGTAATTGTAAAAATGTAATTCTGTGAATACAAACAGGACACTGTAATAATATATTGTAAATTATAGCAAGAATATGTCATTTAACTAATATAGGAAACCTAACTCCAAATTAATCCCATAGAAGTCACTCTCCTGCAGTGCTGTGTGTATAGATAGCCCAGTGCACCCCACTAGGCATTTAGTCAGCAGAAGAATGGACCATGGTGGAATTGGCCTACAAACCCTTTATCCTAGTAGCCCATTGAGCTGTTCCCCTGTGCAAGAGCACCCCTTAAATGCATCCCTGAGAGATCAATACACTTTAATCAATTCCTTGAAATCACATGAATTATGTTTCCTGGGAAAAGGAGAAGCATTATTTTATAACAACTAAAATATCAGAATCACTGATTACTAAATTGTGAGAATTACTTTTCCTCACTGGGTCACTGGTGCAAGCAAGATGTTTTCACTAAACTAAAATGCAAATACCGTGTATACATACAACATTTGTGTCTGGCATTTTAACTTTAGAAATTATTAAACCGAGTAGCCAGAACATTTATTGGAATTTGACCTGACGTCTAAAAATAAGCTCTGTGATCTCCTGATATCTTCATAAACTACTGAGCAGAGCCCGATTTACATCTGGTGAGCCTGTAGGCACAAAATTCTGGAGCCCCACAAAAAGCCTAAAAAAAGCCCACCTAACCCTAACCTAAATTTCTAAGCCTACCCCTAACCCTTTTATTTATTTTTAATCATTACATGGTCATCTTTGGCATCATTGGAAAGGCAAGGCTCTGACCTTTCCATTTACACCTCACCTGACTTTGGACGGTGTAAAATTCAGAGATGCAGGGATCCAAAGGCCTCTCCTCACTGCAGTGCGGCAGCTTAGGCTTTGCATAATAATGCATTTAGCAATCACCTCCACACTTGCTGTTTATGTGGTAAGTGAGAAGGTGAGTTAGTGCAGGATCACTGTTCACTTTGTAATTGAAACGTGAACAACAGTGCTGCGTTAAGTAAAATATAAATAATTATTTTTTCCTATTTGTTTTTTAAATTTTATAGAACACCTGGTAATACTAAATATCTTTTGGAATGGACAAATTCTGGCCTTTCCAATGATACCTCATATGACCCTCTAGCAGGTATGGTTCGAGACGTAGGAGTCCAAATGATTTTAAATTGTAAAAAATAAATATATACAGTAGCAAGAAAAAGTATGTGAACCCTTTGGGATTACGTGGAGTTTTGCATGAATTGGTCATAAAATGTGCTCTGATCTTCATCTAAGTCACAACAATTTGAAAAACACAGTCTGCTTAAAATAATACAACACAAACATTATATGTTTTCATGTGTTTATTGAACATAACATTTAAAGATTCACAGTGCAGGGTGGAAAAAGTATGTGAACCCCTAGCCTAATGACTTCTCCGAAAGCTAATTGGAGCCAGGTGTGAGCCAACCTTGAGTCCAATCAGTGTGATATTATTGGATGTGTTGCTGAAAGCTGTCCTGCCCTTTAAAAACACACACCAGTTTTGGGTTTACTGGTTTCAAGAAGCACTGCCTGATGTGAACCATGCCTCGCAGAAAAGAGCTCTCAGAAGACCTACGATCAAGAATTGTTGACTTGCATGAAGCTGGAAGGGTTACAAAAGTATCTCCAAAAGCTGTGATGTTCATGTGTCCATGGTAAGACAGACTGTCTACAAATGGAGAAAGTTCAGCACTGTTGCTACTCTCCCTAGGCGTGGTCGTCCTGTAAAGATGACTGCAAGAGCACAGCACAGAATTCTTAAGGAGGTAAAGAAGAATCCTAGAGTGTCAGCTAAAGACTTATAGAAATCTCTGACACATGCTAACATTTTTGTTGCCACATCTACAATAAGGAAAACATTAAACAAGAATGGAGTACATGGGAGGACACCACGGAGGAAGCCATTGCTCTCCAATAAGAATATTGCAGCACGTTTGAAGTTTGCAAAGGAGCACCTGGATGTTCCACAGCACTACTGGCAAAATATTCCGTGGACAAATGAAACCAAAATTGAATTGTTTGGAAAAAACACACAACACTATGTGTGGATAAACAAGGCACAGCACACCAACATCAAAACCTCATCCCCACTGTAAAACATGGCGGAGGGAGCATCATGGTTTGGGGCTGCTTTGCTGCCTCAGGGCCTGGACAGATTGTCGTCATTGATGGAAAAATGAATTCCAGAGTTTATCAAGACATTTTGCAGGAAAACGTAAGACCATCTGTCTGCCAACTGAAGCTCCGCAGAGGATGGGTGATGCAACAGGACAATGACCCAAAGCATGCAAGTAATTCAACAAAAGAATGGCTTCAACAAAACAAAATACGCCTTCTGGAGTGGCCCAGTCAGACTCCTGACCTCAATATGATTGAAATGCTGTGGCATGACCTTAAGAGAGCGATTCACACCAGACATCCCAAGAATATTGCTACACTGAAACAGTTTTGTGAAGAGGAGTGGTCCAAAATTACTCCAAATCGTTGTGCAGATCCGATCTGCAACTACAGGAAACGTTTGGTAGAGGTTATTGCTGCCAAAGGAGGGTCAACCAGTTATTAAGTCCAAAGGTTCACATACTTTTTCCACCCTGCACTGTGAATGTTTACATGTTCTGTTCAATAAAAACATGAAAACATATAATGTTTGTGTTGTATTATTTTAAGCAGACTGTGTTTTTCAAATTGTTGTGACTTAGATGAAGATCAGAGCACATTTTATGACCAATTCATGCAAAACTCCACGTAATCCCAAAGGGTTCACATACTTTTTCTTGCCACTGTATATGTATTTTACAGAAGAAGGCGCACCCCTTTGCTAGGCACCTGTAGGAACATGCCTACTTTGTCTAATTATAAATCCGGCCCTGCTACTGAGTGTCACTGAATGGCAGGACATGATGTGTTTTCCCTGGTCAATAATGTTGTAGAGAACAGTTTGTCTATATTATTGACTTGCAGATTGCGAGGGTATAGTTAATAGAATATTAGGACCTATATCCTGTAGAAATCTGTTTACAGCCCTTTGATTCTTTGTTACGTTTGTCTATTTATATAATGTTACATATCATACTTTGGAAATTGATATTCCTTTGCTGTTTTCTCATTCCGGGAATTATCTCCCTTGCTATCCCTTTTCATAATCGCACGTATTCGTTTCTATTCTTGTTCAATAAACGTATTAGTCACAAAAAAGAAAACAGATTGTTTCTCAAGTGCTTTGATAATAGCTGATACACTAATAATACACATCAGCTTTAAAAGACATTACATACATTGCCTCCGCTTTGCCGGCAGAATGATGCTGTAGATTTGGCCAATATTCCTGTGTTTCCACATACAATGGTTCCATACAACATTAAATTGAGAATTGACATGCATTATTTTTCTAGGAATGAACCATACAACCTTTGTTTCTCTCACTTGTGATGTATGACTGATAAATGTCAAAAGGCTTTAATCTTGTTTTGCTGTAATTTTCAGACTTTCTTTTGCCTCACCAGAGAAGCATCCAACATGTCTAAAAACAGATTTACATAACGTATTCAAAATTGATTCTACTATTTTTAACTGATACTACACATATATTTCCTTGTTCTTAATTTAGGTCATGCTCATGCCAGTATTACATAATAAAGTTTTTAGCAACTGCAGCACTGATCCACTTAAACGTGCTCATATGACTTCAAGTCCCTGCTTTAATACGCAGCATGACTACTTATTTGCATTTTTTTTCACAATTTTTTGCAGCATCATACTGCTTAGTGAGTGATTTAAAACCTTGAGATAATAGAGCCAAGCAATCTCCTACAGAGTTGATATTTTACAGGAAAGTCGCACATTTTAATAAGAAATCTGGAATCCTGTATTACATGCAAAATGTGTTGTGACATCATATTCTAGGACGTTTCAAAATGCTAGATGAGTATGTTGCTCTTGCACTCTATCTCTGATTGAGAATTGTAACCATTAGCATAGATGCCTGGACAAAGGCAGTGCCAGGTGAGCTGGATGTGCTAATGCAGGCAAATTTGGTTTGTTTGTTTTTTCCAAATGTTTGTCCATATCTACATATTTTGGATAGTCCTAATCTGCCTAAAGTAAACTGTCTGTATCTCTGCATACGTCTTAGTTATAGCTAATCCAAATGTGTTTATTTTGTGCCGCAAATAATAATTAAATTTAGGCTAGGGTCAGACTAACGCATTTTTCACGTTGTCCGTGAAAATGTGCGTTCGAAGAATGGACGTATTTTTTCACGGAATACGCAATAGCGGTCATACTATGCGCAGTTTCATCCGTGATTTTGTACGGATCATCAATAAAACACTTCTTGCATCTGGACGTTATGTTGGCCGGACATTAGCAGCGTCTGATGTCTCCAATTCACGCACACACACCGCTAGCGGACGCAGCGCACTCTGTACGTCAGTACTAGTGGTTTAACGTTCTCGAAAAAATGCGTTCATTTTCCACTTGCGTTGCGCAGCCGGACTTTTGTGCGACCGTACTTCGTATATTGGCCGTCATTGCCCGGCATCTGCTGCTAGCACGGCCGTGATTAAGTGCGCCAGAACGCGCGTTCGCACTGCCTCAGTCTGACCCTAGCCTTAGCTGGTCTTTTAAAAAATAAGTTACTTTCTACTTTGTAATAAATAGACTGACAGTTTGAACACCCTAATAAATTGTGTTGCACGGGGTTTTCCAAATCATATGACTATTTGAAATACAGCCCGTAATAACCATAAAGCCAATGTAAGACAAGCACAAAAATTGTATCATGTGGTTCATGATGACACCATAGTAATAATATAGCAACAACAAAAAAAGTGTTGTGTGCTCAACTCCCATCAGGAGGAGCTATGCAATTCTAGCAGCCAACCTCAGAACCTATACAGAGAAAAAGTGTGTCATATGCACTCATCCCTGTATATACCTACGAAATAATTGAGATTTTTGGTTTTCTTACAATGGTCATTCTAAACTTAAGCCCACCCGTCACATCAAGGCAAGTCTCGTGTGTGAATAACACTTTGTGGAAAAAAATATAAACCCTGAAGTGCCTTGTAAAGAAAACATCTTCTATATATATATATAAACGCCAACGTCCTGACTGATTGACTCATCAACGCCCAGCTGAAACCGTTTAACCTAGGAACGTGAAATTTTGAAGGTGCACTGTTTTTATGATGTAGGCACCCACTAAGGAGGAATTTTTGGAAACCCCGCCCCTAAGGGGGTGAGAAAAAGGGGGTTGAATATTTTAAACAGGATACCTATAGCTCAAAAACAGAAGATGCTACAGATGTGAAAATCGGTATTTAGATTCGTCTTGAAAAACAAAAAAAACATGGATTTTACCGTTTTTAAAAAATTTGACTGGGGGGGCGAAAAAGGGGGTTGAATATTTTAAACAAGATACCTATATCTTAAAAACAGAAGAGGTTACAGACGTGAAAATCGATATTTAGAGTCTTTTTGAGAAATAAAAAAACACGTATTTTACCGTTTTCTGAAAATTCCTTGGGGGGGCAAAAAGGGGGGTTGAATACTTTTATCATAAACACGAAAATCCTGACTGATTGGCTCATCAATGCCCAACTGAAACCGTTCAACCTAGGAATGTGAAATTTTGAAGGTGCACTGTTTTTATGATGTGGGCACCCACTAAGGAAGGATTTTTGGAAACTCCACCCCATAGGGGGTGAAAAAGGGGGTTGAATATTTTAAACACGGTACCTATAGCTCAAAAACAGAAGATGTTATAGATGTGAAAAACGGTATTTAGATTCGTCTTGAAAAATAAAAAAACACATAATTTACCATTTTTCAAAAATTCAACTGGTGGGGCAAAAAAAGGGGCTTGAATATTAAAAATATTTTAAACAGGATACCTATATCTTAAAAACAGAAGATGGTACAGACGTGAAAAATCTGTATTTAGATTCATCTTGACAAATAAAAAAAACACGTATTTTACCATTTTCTGAAAATTCCTTGGGGGGGGCAAAAAGGGGGGTTGAATACTTTTATCATAAACGCGAATGTCCTGACTGACTCAATGCCCATCTGAAACCGTTTAACCTAGGAATGTGAAATTTTGAATGTGCACTGTTTTTATGATTTAGGCGCCCATTAAGGAAGGATTTTTGGAAAATCCACCCATAAGGGGTTAAAAAGGGGGTTGAATATTTTAAACAGGATACCTATAGCCCAAAAACAGAAGACGCTACAGATGTGAAAATCGGTATTTAGATTCGTCTTGAAAAATAAAAAAACACGGATTTTATCGTTTTTCAAACATCCAAGTGGGGGCGAAAAAAGGGGGTTGAATATTTTAAACAGGATACCTGTATCTCCAAAACAGACGATGTTACAGTCCTGAAAATTGGTATTTAGATTCGTCTTGAAAAATAAAAAAACACATATTTTACCATGTTCTGAAAATTCCTTGGGGGGGGCAAAAAGGGGGTTGAATACCTTTATCAGTATACCTATATTTCAAAAACCAAAGATGTTACGGGTGTGAAATTTGGTATTTACAATCTTCGTGGAAAAAACCAAACATGTTTTTTGCCATTTTCCACAAATCCAATTGGGGGGGTCGGGGGAAAGGGGTCTGAATATTTTTATCATTATACCTATATTTCAAAAACCAAAGATGTTACAGATGTGAAATTTGGTATTTACAATCTTCTTAAAAAATAAAAACAGGTGTTTTGCCATTTTCCAAAAATCCCAAGGGGGGGATGAAAAATAGGGGGGCTGAATACTTTTGAACAGGATACCTATATCTCAAAAACAGAAGATGTTACATAAACGTGAAAATTGGTATTTAGATTCGTCTTGAGAAACAAAAAAACACCTATTTTACCATTTTCCAAAAATCCAGTGGGAGGGCAAAAAAGGGTGGGTTGAATACTTTTATCAGTATACCTATATTTCCAAAAACCAAAGATGTTACAGGTGTGAAATCTGGCACTTACAATCTTCTTGAAAAATAAAAAAAACACATGTTTTACCATTTTCCAAGAATCCCACGTGGTGGGTGAAAAAAGGGGGGTGAATACTTTTCAACAGGATACCTATATCTCAAAAACAGAAGATGTTACAGACACGTATTTTACCATTTTCCAAAAATCCAGTGGGGGGGCAAAAAGGGGGATGAATACCTTTATCACTATACCTATATTTCAAAAACCAATGATATTACAGGTGTGAAATTCGATATTTACAATCTTCGTGCAAAAAAAATTTTCATTTTCCGAAAATCCAGTTAAGGGGGGTGGGGGAAAGGGATGTGAATACTTTTATCAGTATACCTATATTTCAAAAACCAAAGATGTTACAGGTGTGTAATTTGGCACTTATATTCTTCTTGAAAAATAAAAAAACAAGTGTTTTACATTTTTCCAAAAATCTCAAGTGGGGGGAAAGGGGGGTTCTACCAAAAAAACCTCAAGTTTCTTTTAAAAAACAATTTTAACAAATCCTAAAATCCACGAAGCCGCGAAGCCAGCAAAGCCGCGGGCAAAAGCTTGTCTAAAATAAACAGTGCTCACTTCTTATTTCTCTCTATATTAAAATGTGTAACTGAACAGTGCTACAATTTGATTTATCTTAAGGCGATTGAAAGGAATTGATAATACCCAGCAACTGGGCCAACACACAAAATACCCAAAGCAAGATCACCATTCTATTTAAACAGGAAGACAAACCTCCCCATTAGGGGCAAACCAGAAAATGTGGTCAGGGCGAGTAGCAAATATGACAGGGCAGCTTGATTTCACCATCTGACAGAGGAGCTTAGTCCCGGCGTGGGTGGCTTTAATCTCAAAATGTCATTCTCTTCTGACCTTACATTGTAAAACAAACACAGTTTCTCTTCTGAGAGTTCACTGTAAATAATTTCTTTCTCACCATGGCTGTTTCTATGTCAGCCTTGTAAAATCGGAGAGTCAGATGGATGTTACCTATATCGGCCATTAAGGTGGCATGAAAAATCCCCATAAGACAATGAAACTGAGTCCCATTATGTTGAGGTAGCTGGTTACCAAGCATTCAGACATAATGACGTCAACAGTTTACTCAGATGATCAGTCTTAATTAAGATTGTTACTAGTAAAGATTTATTTCTGAAATTCTCTAAAATTAGAAAACTATAGCAAATGCAGTTTATGGCTTCTCAACATTTTTCTACCAAGGATGTCAGTGGGGGTTTGGGTCAAAATCCCGACGACCAGGTTCCCGAATGCCAACTTCCCGACAGAACAAGTACCCGACGGACCAAGTGCCCGACAGCCAACTTTCCGACATCCAAACTCCCGAGGGTTAACCTTATCCCTAACACTAACCCTCACCCCCTAACTCCTAGAGATGTGCGCAGTGGGGATTTTTTTGTTTATTTTCGTTTCGGATTTTTCATCCCATTTTCTTTCTTTTCATTTTGGGTCATTTCAGCCCGTTTTTGTGTCGCTTCGTTTCAGATCGATTCGGAATTTCGGATCGATTCGGAATTTCGGATCGATTCGGAATTTCGGATCACTTCGTTTTTTATTTTTAGGAGTTAGTTCATATTTTGGATTGATTTGTATTTAGTTTTTAGGAGTTATTTCGGTTTTTATTAGTTATTTCAGAATGTGAAACAGATTACTAAGGCTCTTTACTTCATTATTTTTTAGGTCTTTTTTAGGCATTTTTTGAAGGACATAGAAAAAACAAGGGAACTACGGGAAATTAATATGAAAAATGCAAAATTTTTTAAAAGGATATGAAAAGCCATTTTGTACATCAAGGTGCTGGATGTCACAAATGCGCAGCGACTGACATCTCATCACTCACACAGAACGCTACACGGACTTGGCGCACTCTGCGCGTCCGTCTAGCGATTTTACGTTCTTGCCTAACTTGCATCCGTTTGCCACGTGTGTTGTGCATGTGCAGTTCGGTGCGCACATACTTCGTGTGTGAGTCTCTATTGCTCATGATTCTATGCTATGATGGACGTTAAACTGTGCGGCAACATGGACGTGATCACTGCGTTCGTCTGACGCCGGCCGTAGTTTGATGAAATTTGTTTGACTTATATCATAGGGTGCTGTTTATTTTGTCATTTTTATACTTTAATTTATTCTCCTGTGGATTCATTTTAGCCACCATGAAAGCGATTTTATCTTCATACGTACTTTACTGCTGATTTCCCACATTTACCTTCATTCACCGCCAAATGTACTGTATTTTTCGCTCCATAAGACGCACTTTTCTCCCCCCAAAAAGTGGGGGGAAAAGTGGGTGCGTCTTATGGAGCGAATATGCCTCAGCTCACCTGTCGTCGCCGCCGCGTTAGGCTCCCTCTGAGCGTGCGTCCGGCGGCAGGAAGCTTGGGCACTCGCCTGAGGGAGCCACGTGACCGCGATCTTGCGAGATCGCGGTCACGTGGCTCCCCCAGGCGAGTGCCCAAGCTTCCTGCCGCCGGACGCACGCTCAGAGGGAGCCTAACGCGGCGGCGACAGGTGAGCGGAGGCATATCCATGAGCTGCTGGGGCACATCCATGAGCGAGCTGGGGCACATCCATGAGCGAGCTGGGGGACAGTATCCATATGCTGGGGCATATCCATAAGCTGGGGCATATCCATGAGCTGGGGGACAGTATCCATGAGCTGGGGCATATCCATGTGCTGGGGCATATCCATGAGCTGGGGGGCATATCCATGAGCTGGGGGACAGTATCCATGTGCTGGGGCATATCCATGTGCTGGGGAATATCCATGAGCTGGGGGACAGTATCCATGAGCTGGGGGACAGTATCCATGAGCTGGGGGACAGTATCCATGAGCTGGGGCAGTATATCCATTATTACACTATTTGATTTCAGAATATTTATTTTCCTGTTTTCCTCCTCTAAAAACTAGGTGCGTCTTATGGTCAGGTGCGTCTTATGGAGCGAAAAATACAGGTATATCTTTTAAAAAGTAAACATACATTTTTATTAATTACAACAAGAAAGGTTGTCATATGCGCTTACTCCTATGGCTCTATGCAAAACAAAACAGAGGTTTTAGTTTACAATAATGTCCATTAACGTGTTAAGACCACTTGTCACGTCTCGGCAACCACTTGTTGTTAGGTGTGTCCTAACCTAAGGTAGCCAAAAATTTCCTACCAGCAACTGCATGTCCTCTTGCAGCTTCTCAGCTAAGAGAAAAAAAGTGGGTTTATAGTTATACACTCACTAAGACATTTCCACTTTGGGATTGAAACATAAAACACAGGAAAGGGACAGCAGCAAAAAATTACCAGGCTGGTTAGGACCAGTGGCGTCGCAAGATGGGGGTGAGGGTTGCGGCCCGCACCAGGTGACACCCGCCCTTAGGGTGACACCATCACCCTAAGGGCAGGTGTCTCACCCTGCGACGCAATGTTCGGCTCCCTGCGAGCTTCCGAAGCTATGGAGCTTCGGCGCTCGCCTGGGGAGCCACGTGACCAGCCGAGTTCTCGCAAGATCGAGGCTGGTCAGGTGGCTCCCCCAGGCAAACGCCCAAGCTCAATGCCGCCGGATGCTCAGAGGGAGCCGAACAGGCGGCAGCGGCAGGAGGTGAGCTGGAGGCAGTATCCATGAGAATAGCTGGGGCATATCCATGAGAGGAGCTGGGGCATATCCATGAGAGGAGCTGGGGCATTATCCATGAGAGGAGCTGGGGCATTATCCATGAGAGCTGCTGGGGCATTATCCATGAGAGCAGCTGGGGCATATCCATGAGATCTCCTGGGGCATATCCATGAGAGCTGATGGGGCATATCCATGAGAGCTGTTAGGGCATATCCATGAGAGCTGCTGGGGCATATCCATGAGAGCTCCTGGTGCATATCCATGAGAGCTCCTGGTGCATATCCATGAGAGCTCCTGGTGCATATCCATGAGAGCTCCTAGGGCAATATCCATGAGAGCTGCTGGGGCATATCCATGAGCTGGGGGCAATATCCATGAGAGCTGCTGGGGCATATCCATGAGAGCTGCTGGGGCATATCCATGAGAGCTGCTGGGGCATATCCATGAGAGGAGCTGGGGCATATCCATGAGAGCTCCTGGGGCATATCCATGAGAGATCCTGGGGCATATCCATGAGAGATCCTGGGGAATATCCAGGAGAGCTGCTGGGGCATATCCATGAGAGCTCCTCGGGAATATCCATGTGAGCTGGGACAGTATCCATGTGAGCTGGGGGCATATCCATGAGAGCTGGGGCAATATCCATGTGTGAGCTGGTCTGGGGGCAATATATCCATGTGTGAGCTGGTCTGGGGCAATATATCCATGTGTGAGCTGGTCTGGGGCAATATATCCATGTGTGAGCTGATCTGGGGTAATCTATCCATATGTGAGCTGAGGCGCAATATATCCATATGTGAGCTGGGGCAATATATATCCATGGGTGAGCTGCTGGGGGCAATATATAATTGTGAGCTGGGGCAATATATCCGTATGTGAGCTGGGGGCAATATATATACATGGGTGAGCTGGTGGGGGCAATATATATCCATGTGTGCTTTCACTGCCTTCGAACAGGCACTGTACTTGCTGGCAGTTGGCAAAAAGTTGTGTGAGCATATGAGAGAGCTCCACAGCAATAAACCTCACAGTAATGTGCGCTGTGTGTATGAGCATTCAGTGTTATATGGGAGTACTGATTTAAGAGTAAGAGTAGTTAAAAAAAATCCGTAAAACTCGGGGGGTGTGACACCATAAGTTACCGCACTGGGTGACACCAACCCTAGTGACGCCACTGGTTAGGACCCACCTAACAAGAGGTTGCCGCGACATGGCGGGTGGGTTTAACACTTTAATGGCTATTCTAGTAAACTAAAACCTCTGTTTTGTTTCGCATGAAGCCTTAGGGCTAAACGCAAAGGACAACCTTTTATCTTGTTATGTTTTATACATAAAGTAGGCTGGATACTTCTGGTTTACACAGCTGCCCTGGTAAGGAATAGTGTGTGAAACCGCTTTTTGTTCATATTTCTATTAATTGTTTTTGTGGCATAAGAGATTTTTAAACTTTGACTGTTAGTTTATTGTTTAATGTGTACATTTTTCAGCGCTGCGGATTATGCTGGCACTATATAAATAAAGAATAATAATATCCAATTTTCATTTTAGCAGGTTTCTTTCTTTTATACCACACTGGTTTTACTTTAAAATTATTTTGGAACAAAATGAACTGCTTGAGATTCTACATAGGTTACATCATTTTGGAACACGATAATGTCATCTGCTCCCTCAGTCCCAGAAATTATCTTCAAATTTGTACAATAAGTAGGTAGCATATACTTATTAGGCTTAAAAGTCACATTTGGAACTGACTTTAATGATTCATCTGTTTTTTATTCTTTTAAAGGTCTCAATTTTTTAACATCTGTCAGTAATAAAATACACTGACGAGAAACTACAATGAGCACTTTAGTAGAAGGGCTTTATAAAGTCTTGTAAAGTCTGATCCTTTGCTGGCTCTGTATTAATGAACCAATATCCTCTCTAAACCGGTCATGATTTTTTTTTCTTCTTTTCATTACATTACATTAAAAGCATTCACTGCTCAGACATTTTGAAAATTCAGTTGGCATCCTGTCTTTAACATTTTCTTTTGCCTCCTTTTTCTAAACAAGAGATACATTTCTCCATTTTACGCCAAGAATCGCACCTGGAAAAATAATTCTACATACATATTCTACAAAGTATTCATATCGTCTCTGAGCTGGGGTGGTACAGGCAGGGCGGCCATCAGGGTGTGACAGCCCATGATGTGTTCAGGAGCCTAGCAGCTCCAGGGGGCCCTGACCAAACTCTGTGCACTTTGTCTAAGTGCCACAGTCAAATGGATACCCCATGCCAAGTAGTACTTCTTGGTGAGACGCTAATGATTTACAGCCGGTGCACAATTTTGCCATTAGTGTCTAGTATGGTCAGTACCAGGTTGAGGTGCAGACCAAGGCTCCCCACAAGGGAACAATTTGTATCCCCATAATGGAGGGGAAGAGTTAACTGAAATGGGCAGCTGATGGAAGGGGACCACGACCAAGGGCACTATCACCTCCTTAACACTAGCACTAGCGCTCACATAAATGAGCATTAGCATGCCACCTTTTATCACCTCCCGATCGCTAACGGGTTAAAAAAAAAGGTTAGCGAATCGGTATTAGCTCTTTTTACTGTTCTTTGCGCTTCCTATACCTAACATGGGGAACGTAAAGAATAAGCACAGAGTAACTAATGCTAGGATCACAAAGTCCTAACGCTAATTACAAACAGCTGTCATTAACTTTAAAAAGTTTGCTTCTGCTGAATAAGTTAGCTGCAGCTTTAAACCCCTCCCCCCAAATCAAATACTCCCTTTTCATCCCGTGGCGAGAACGGCAGCCCGATCCGACTCTTCTGGCCACCGGGAGCAGAGTGAGACTGGAAAAAAAGTCCCCAATCTCCCTCCTTGATCACTCTACAGACCTGCAGGATCTTGCAAGAGGTGAGATTCTGCCGTTCACGTGACCCGGCAGGAGAAGCCTCCATGGAGTCCTATGGACTCCATGGAGGGGATGCTCGCAACAGCGCTTTAGCTCTGCCCCGAGCATCTTGGACCCTTGCCTCTCACCTCTGTAAATCACCGATGGATGTCCCTGGTTTAGCTCCATATTACAGGGCAGGTACTGATTCAGCAGCCTGTCCTGTAATGCAGTGCTAAGCCTCAGGATACTCAAGGCAACACTAAGTGCCGCCATGAGCATCCCCGCCATGGAGTCCATAGGACTTCATTGAGGCTTCGACTGACGGTCACATGACTCCCTCCCTGATCACTCCACTGACCTGCAGGATCTCGCGAATAATAATTAAAAAAATATTTTAAAAACATTTTTAAAATGTTTTTTTTTTATTGCATGACTATTGTCCACATTTCAATTTAACGTGAACAATGATGCTGCACTAACGATCTTTTTCGGTTTTAGCTAAAATCACGTAATTTCTCACAAAAATAAAGTTCCCAGGGTCCCAGTTCTAATTTTTTTGAACAAGCGTACCCCATAAAATATATAACCACAAAGTCTAGGATGATAAAACGTGAAAAAAAATATTTTTTTGCACGCTGTAGATGATTGGAAATTCACATCTGCCGAGTAAGCCGAAAAAAAGAATATATAATTTGTCTGGTTCGTATAATAAAACGTGACTCAAATCGCTTTTAAACATGGTGAGCAAAAACGAGCTCAGCTGTCATGATCCATGCGTGCTGTCCGCTGTCTAATCTGTTCTTGCAGCAACTCCAGGAAAAGTGCTGCCCCATGCTCTGCTCCATGTTCAGCACACAAACAGTTAAACCCCTGAAACACACCACAACCCTGCCTTGCAGAACGGTCTGTTCCACCCCTTCAGCACCGCTTCAGCATTAACCTGTTTAGCTGAGTGTTTAACAGATGTGCCTCCTGAAGCTCCCCTGAAATGTCCATAGACTACCCGTGTACCCGACCCCCTGCTTGATAACCGATTACCTGACTTCTGCCAGCCTCTGACCAAAGGACCGTCTCAACCACTGTATTGGAACACCCTACTGTACTTCGCCTGGAGTCCCCCCTTGTGTCCTGTTTGCCTCCCCCAAGGTACAGTCCCAGTGTGTTCCAAACGTCCTGGTCCCTCCTGTCAGTCTGCCCCTGTGAATCCACTGCATACTGGGCTCATACCCCCCAGACCGGTATCCCACCAGCGCTGAACCCTGACATCAGCATACAGGGGTGAAATGGTTCAGCAGTGAAGGGTTACACATGGTCCAAATGGTGACCCTAATAATCAACCGCTTACATACTATGAATAACCACAGCATAAAATGTTTAAAATTAGGCAATGTATTAGAATTAGGATAGATGTAGATAAAGGATACATATATATCATAATAGAGCCCACTGCAACAGCAGTGAAATTGCTGACCAGATCCATTGCTATGGTGTATGGGGCCAAGAGAACTTGTGCTGCCATCCTTTCAATTGCCTGTTCATTTTGGGCGAGGACATGTTTTTTGTGTTTTTTTGGAGTTAACACCATGGTTGAGCAGTAGGTAATATTTTGCGATTAGCGTTGCTCCAGAAATTAGTGCAGGCACCAAGTGATATGTTAGTTACAAAAGCGCTAGAGATCTCTAGCGGTGCTCATGTTAAGTATAGGATGCAGGAAGCACAGTAAGCTCGCACTACAAATCGCTTGCGCTAAGTGATTTTTCCCATTTTAGCAAGAGGCAAACAATATGTTGGTCAGGCGTTAGACTCAATTAACCTGGCGATAAAGCAAAATACATGCCAAGGCTAAGGTTAACACACACCAGGTGATAGTGCCCAATGTGTTTAATATAGATGCCCCTGTCTTTTTGCAAATTGAGGGATGATCAGTAGAGGTCCATTCTATAAAGAGTTTCTCTCCTGTAGGGATTATTGAGGATAGAATTATAAAATAGAGTTAAGGTTTAAGTTGCTGATGGGAGTTGAGCTAGGAGTTATGGGTGGTAATTGAAGTTGTAGAAGATAAGTCTAGAAATAAGAGTTTAGTAGGCAGACACCCATATAAATGTTTGATCCAAAGTAACCATGATTTGTACATCTTCTTTTTATTACTATGTTATCTTGGTCCCCAGGTACCATGACATGACCAGAATTCGGGGAATCCCTAAATCTGTGCATATGTGAATATTTATTTATAAAGTATTTTACCAGTAAGGATACATTGAGATTTCTCTCATTTTCAAGTACCCTGGGTTCAAGACCATTGAAATGTTACAGTTGTTACAGAAATACAAAGTAATACAATGCAAGATATTAAAAAAACACAAATGTACATATTAACAGAAAATAAATATGTAGGAAATAGTCATTATGTTACATGTTTACAGGTGCATTCTGTATTGAGGTCTGTTAATAGGGAGCTCGAGTGAATTAAGACTGGGGGAAGATTTGATGGCGTCTGGGAGGTTATTCCATAACTGTGGTGCTCTGTAGGAAAATGAGGACCGAGCCACTTTCTTTTTGTATTGTGGTATTGCAAGTAAGGTGCTGGTCCCGGATCGGAGGTTATAGGATGAGGGAACTGCTGGAGGAAGCAGCCTATTCAGATAGTGTGGCAGCTATCCAGAAAAGCTCTTAAACACCAGGTTGGAAAGGTGAAGGGTGCGTTTAGACTCCAGTGAAGGCCAGTTTAGCTCTTTTAACATGTCACAATGGTGGGTCATGTAGTTACATTGTAGCGCAAAGCGGCAGAATGAGTTATACAATGTAGTAAGTTTCTGAAGGTGTGTTTGCGGGGCCGCTGCATACACTACATCTCTGTAATCAATAGCCGGCATAAGCATTTGTTGTACAAATATTATTAAAACAGGTCCTGTAATTGCCGCCTGAGGACTGTTTTGAAAAACATTAAACATGGGACCCTAACAGCTACAACAGAGCCAATTAAATATGTGTGTTTTTATCAATGATATGAAAGTTTAGAAGAACAATAGAATAAAGTATGTAACTAGATCTGTTGAGGATATATAAGAGATACGGACTGCATTCCCAGACAATACCCAGACTATTCCATCACTCGTGTGCAATTATTGTAGATGCATTTAATTAAAAGTACATTTACATCACTTGTATATTCATGAACTACATCAGGTGTCACTGCAAGTTATTGAAATAACATATGTATCTTACATTAGAAGATTATGTGATCTGGAGTAGAGTTCGTGGAAATTCAAACTTCCCTTTCTGTGTATCCTCTGGTTACTCACAGACAAACCAAACAGGTAACCAAATGAAAATAATTTATAAAATATATCAAAGAAAAGAAAGGGAAAATAGTATACCCATAACGGTGTTAGTGTTATTGTTCCAAATGTGTACAATTTCTCTTTCCTATCTTGTTCTATTCTGTTTATCCACTAATCACCTTGACTTTAAATATGTTCAAATGTATGTGGCTTAAATGGTTTTGGCCATCAACGCAGTTAGATGAAAAAGAGATCACATTTATGTGTCTCAGAGGCAAAAATGTTTTAAAAAGTGTTAAAAAAAATGTAAACAGTTCCCTAAAAATAAAGCTTCAGGCGGCCAAGTCAGCGCCAACAGCCAGAAATAGATATCAATCAACATTGAAGGAGATTAATCCAAAAAAGGACACAAAAGGGAAAGAGGGGAGGATGTGAAAGTAGAAACTTCACCCACAAAATTAATAGCAAAAGAAAAACTCTTATGAAAAAAAGAATAGTTGCATCCCGTTACTGTATGCTTCTAAGAAGAAAAAAGAACCAGGTTCACACCCAGGATTAAATGCTGCCGAATCGCCGATGGCTTTGTACAACACACAGCTAACAAATTATCTCATAAGCAAAGGTGCTTTCCAAAGATATTACATTAGTATATCACTGCGGCCTTCACAGTACTGGAATAAAAAGATTGGGCACTTTATCATTTTGAAAATGCTGTGGAAATACTAAAGCATGTAGATGGGTATTTTAAAGTATTTTTGTTGTTTTTTTCCCTCATGATTTCAAAGAGATATTAAGGTATTTGAAGAATAGTCGCAAAGGGAATTATCAAAGGTAAATTTACAAAAACTCAAGATGGCAGCTATGAGGAAATTCAAATCTTACGTTTTATTCTGTAGTGAACTTTGCTGCTACTGTAAGTGTGCATTTTCAAAATAAAATATAACTATTGGCAGGATCTCACTCATTGAGAATTTAAAGGAAGTATGTGGTAATGTCTTCTCACGTATACGAGTGGTGGTTCTGACTAATTTATTTCAGTAACTGGGACCACACGCATTATCCAAGTATGATTGCTATAACATGAAAGTAGAGCAGTTACGATGGTGTGCGGTATGGTGATTGGATAGAGATGAATGGTAGTTTGGTAGGTATGAACACCTGGAGCAGGCCCGAATAGGGACAAAAAGTAGGCCCGTGCATTGTAAATTTAACGTCCCTCTTCTGACTACAACTATACAGAAACACACACATACAGTATATAGATATATACACATGCACCTACTCACCCCTATTATATATCTACACGTGCACCCACACACCAATACTACACACCTATATGTACACCTACACACCCACATACACCTAACACACAATAACCTAATCACTCCCATAAAGCTAAAAATACACACACACCAACTCCCATACACCTAAACACAAACACATATCCACTAACATACACCTAAACACACACACACACACTCCCTTAAACCTAAACACACACATCCACTCCCAATACACCTAACAGACACACAAACATATATATAAACATTTCCCACTCTCCTGCTTAACTTTTCTGCAGGGAGGGGGCTGAATCCCTAGGGAGAAGGAGGGAGTGGGCCAGTGATGCTAGACCCCCTGGCGGGCTGGGTGGCTGTGCACCCAGGCTGGATGCCGGCACTCTCTGATGACCTGTCAGCTGAGCGTCAGTACCACTGACTCAGTCAGTCGATGCTAGACTCCAACATGGGACATGCTTTGTGCGCTGTGCTATAAGAGCAGACCACATGGCACGCCAACGGCCGCTCAGACCACCAGGGTTAAAACAGGATTATTATTATCAACATTTATATAGCGCCAACACTTTCCGCAGCTCTTTAGAATAACCAAAGGGAACGAGATGATGAATGGACATACGATGGAAACAGGAGGTGTAGAGGGCCCTGCTCATAAGAGCTGAACAAGTCCGGTGGTTGTATAAAAGGTACAGCCACCTGGGCCACAGCCAACCGGCCCTAAAGGCAATCGGCTCACCGCGCAAACGCCTGGTATGTCTGATGGTCAATTCGGGCCAGCCTGGAGTACTGAGGGCAGGCACAACATAAACAACATTCACTACGCCTTACTGAGTAGCCATAGTTAAAATATTTTATTTTATTAGTTCAAGTAGAGTTGACCAAGCTAATGAGGGACGTCAGACAGAAAGATTGGAACGAAGGGTATATAACTGGTACAGAATATGGCAGTGTAAGATAAAGGAGAAGCAGGTAATAGTCTTGCAAGTGGTCATAGAGGATTGTGGTGCATAGGACAACACAGTTGCGTAGAAAGGAAAGGCAATATGGCATAAAGTAGTGCATGGAAGTTTGTACAAAACTATGTGATGAACCCCTTCAGGACATGAACTTTAATCCTGCTGGAAAATTATTTCTAACAGCGGTTGTTTTATCAATAGGCCCCTAGAAATTCATCATGGCATCAATATGAAAGGTCTACCCATAACATTACATTACCTGGTCCTTCGATATCTAAGCTGTAGGTTTCTGGTATGCTTTTGATTTTTTTTATCATAAGCTTCTTCACTTGTGACTCTAACAGTTACAGCTACTCTTCATGGTTAGTTGTAGCTTGAATCTCTGGTTTTCTGACACCTGGCTATTCTCTATGACTATGATCAGGGCCAGATTTATAATTAGGCAGAGTAGGCATGTGCCACAGGCGCCTTGCTCTGTGTAAAAAAAAAAAAGTAAATAAAAATTAAGGCTAGGGTCAGAGTGGGGCAGTCGGAACGCGCGTGCAGGCGCACTAAATCACGGCGGCAGTAGCAGCACATAACGGCCAATGACGGCCAATATACGCAGTACGTGCGTACAAAAGTGCGCCGACACCACGCAACCGGCAAATGAACGCATTTTTCTCAGAACGTGAAACCGCTGCTACAGACGTACAGAGTGCGCTGCGGCCGCATAGCAGCGTGTGTGCGTGATTAGGAGACGTCAGACGCTGCTAGTGTGCGGCCTACATAACGTTCAAACAGCCGGATTTCCCTAGAATTGCGTTGGTGAGTACCTGCGACTGTGCGACTGTGGTCGTCTGACCACTTAAGCGTATGCCGTGAAAAAATGCGTGCGCACGCATCGACGTACATTTTGACGGTGGCCGCAGAAAATGCGCTCATCTGTCCCTAGCCTAAATCGATAATATACAATCATTTCGACCCCTGTATCTCTGGCTCCCTATAGGCTAGAGGGACATATAAAGTATCATTGGAAAGGCCAGTGCAGGTTCATTCCAATGATGCCAAATAAGAAAACTCTAATATTTTTCACCTTTTTTTACTAATGCAGCACTATTGTTCAGTTTACAATTATAAAGCAACCAATGATGCTGTACTAACTCACCTTCTCATTTCCCACGCTGACAGCAAGTGTGGAGGTGATGGCACAATGCATTGTTTCGGCAACTTTGACAGTGGCACTGCAGTCTGGAGAGTAAGGGGGCTTTGGAACCTGCATCTCTTATTTTACACCACACAGTGAGTAAGTGTCACTATAAAGGTCTGGCCCTTCCAAAATACAAAATATGACCATGTAATGTGTAAAAATTAAAAATTCAATGCATTAGTTATTTTTTTCTCAGTTCTAAGGCATAAGCCATATATGCTTTTACTTATAAATAAAATAATGCCACTGCACTAACTTAACTAAGGTTTTTTAAAAACAGGTGGATTTTTTTAAAAAAAATAGTTTGCCACAAAACAAAAATTTAAAGTCATTTTGGCACTTTTGGGGGGGGGGTGCTCTCCACATTTCTGTGCCTACAGGCTCCTGAGATGTAAATCTGGCCCTGACTATGATTGTGCCTTAACCCTTGCCATGCTGATTTCCTTCTGTAAGGTTCCTAGTTTATACCTGAGCCTCTGCACTGCTTTGGGTTATTTCCTCTTACCTCAGATCCAGCTACTCTAAAGACCGACCTGTCAGTTTTAGGGTTTCCTTTTGGTTGTGTGGTGCAGGAGTCTCTGCCCAGCCTTGTGGTGTCCTTCTCTCCTGTCAGTGTATTTATTGTCTGTCGTGGTGTGTCTTGCAATTTGGGCTTTTAGCCCTGAATATGGGCCCCATCTCGGCTCACGCCAGGTGCTGCCGTGACACCTAGCCGAAGTTTGCCATATCTGAAGTACAACGCAGGTGATATGATTTGTTGCTCAGTAATTACAGGATTCAGTCTGCATTTCCCCAAGGTGATCCTTAAAATCTGGCCAGTTAGGGGTACTTGAGGAAAGGGGTTGGCAAGCATGGACAACATATAAATTAAACTGTTTATAATATTTTTATCATATCATGTTCTTTTTAAGCCTCGACTTAATGCTTTGTACACAGAAAAGAACACGTTACAGTATCATTTTTTTTATATTTCTCTTGGTTAAACTGTCGGTTGGAAATAGTTCTCGAGCTGTAGCTGACATTTCCTCCCCCATGTGTGAATGTCTGAGGAAGAGGCGACACTGCAACTATTTCAGTTTGTTATTTCAACACCTTTGTGGTTGGTAAGGGAGGAGATAGTCCTTAACACACATCCTGTTTGTTCTTATTGAGATGAAAAGGCTGAGACTGGAGCAAATGAAATAGCAGTATGACTGTATCTGTGCCAATTTGTAGAATACTAAATTAGTGAAGTCTTATTTGAAGTACTCAAACATACTCAGGAAAATGTATCCATACTTAGAGATGGTGACATTTTGTAGTGTTGCCATGGCAGATGGCTCAGAAAGGATACTATCTTCCATCTTTATAGCACTGCCATGTACATGGGAGCAGAAAATACATAAACTATAAAAAAGAACAGCACTTAACCTAAATATGCATAACAGTGCTACCGAGACACATGCAAATGAGATTACATCTTGTAACTAAAATCCTCGCTATTATTATTATCATTTACAGTATATAGCGCCAACAGTTTCCGCAGCGCTTTACAATAACCAAAGAGAACGAGATACAGATAAACAGACATAGGATGGAACCAAGAGGTGTAGAAGGCCCTGCTCATAGGAGCTTACAGTCTAGAGGGATTGGGGTTGAGGAAAACAAGTGGAGTTTTACTGGACGGCAGGATCAAAAGTGCCAGTGGTTCGAGAATGGTGGGGCCATTGACGCAGCTTTAGTCATAACCTAAGTTATGTGTTTTAAACCTTTTTAAATGAATGTTTGGGTTGAGTTCACTTAATTATGTATGCGACAATATATATATATATTATTAGACAAGCGCACTCCCCTCTTTGGGGTTCAATCAGATTTATTTCTTCCTGCTAAGGCCAGTTTCCATATATACTGACTTCTGATAAATTTTTATCCCAGTATTCATTTGTGATGTGAATTTATGCTGCACTTGCATTAAATAATTTCGCTTGATGTTATATGAGGTCCTTTATGTATCATGAGCTATTGTGGTGCTATGTTCTAATGGGGGTAACAATCAGAACGATCATTTCTTGGTTTCCTATAGTAACTGCTCCAGTTTATTACAGGCCTATGCCCTTTAAACGCATTGTGACTAAACAGTTTCAGGGTACCTGCATCAACATCATTACCCCATTAGAACACAAACAAACCCAAAAATATAAAATTGGTCAGTTTAGCTAGTAAACCAGAAACTAATGGTAATTTATCAATTAATTTGAAACTATGTAACCTTGGTGATCTTTATACAAGAGCTAAGTGAAGAAATCTACCAGAAATTGTTTGTAATATTATTTTAGGGTTCATTTACCCTATGGAGAGGATACATTTTACAATTCTCTTTACACCACACAGTAACTAACAGTGAAAATATGTTACTATGGCATTATTACATAATACATTATATTGACTAGAAATCACATCTAGATCAAAGCACCCTTTTTCAGCCAGAAAAAAAGGCAAATGTAGATTGAGCTTGGCATAGAAATCTTCATTTTTCCCATGATCAGTCCCAGTGCTACTGAATAATATTGCATCTACGCCATCCACTGGGCACAAGTAGACATTACATCAAGAATGCAATTAAATCCAGCATTAAATATCCAGGTCTCTTGATTTAAGTCACTTGCTCTGCTTACAGAAATAAATATGTTGTTGTATAAATGTCCAAGGCAACGAGCCCTACCTTTAAAGCACTCAAATTTACAGCAATCCTTTGAGCGATTTGTGTAGAAACATATAGCTATTACTTTGCTACTGGTAGGATACTAAATCCTTCAAAAATTAATAGCTAATGCTGGCATTATTCCATTCCTCTGTAACACTGTAACAGTCTTGATGGATCTTCGATATCTTTTTTATAGAATTTGGGCGGGCAGAAAACCCACTGGTTGTACAAATAGCGTGGAGGAGAGAATTTCCGTCATCTGAGAATACAGATAAGGGAGAGTTAGACGAGAAGTACAAAAATACTTGATGGTGAAATGATTAGAATATAGATATATTTAACCATTTCACTTCTATCTGTGGTGGTGCTAAATACTAACAAAAAAGACAAAACAGTAAAATGTGCTTCTTTATGTTGTATAAAATCTGGTGCTGACTTTCAAAATGGGGATACAGTGACACGCTTCTTTGTTACCATTTATTTCTGTATTTCTATAATGATTAACATCCAGGGCTGCCATTAAAGGGGTGGCAGACCATGATATACTCGGGGGACCAGCGGCTCCAGGGGGGGGGGGTGGCCTTATCAAACCCTGTGCAGCTTCTACATGCATTACATGTCTTAATCATACCTGTGTACCTGGAGAACAGTGAATGTATTTATTAATGACGTGAATGTATCTGGGCAGCAATGAATCTGGGTTTTTTAATACCCATGTATTCAGACAGCAGTGAATGTGTTTATTAATGATACCCACACAGGGCTGCCATGGGGGGGGGGTCTGACAGTTCTTGATATGCTCAGGGACCCATTGGGCACAGACATAAGGGTCCCTCCATGACACCCAGAACTGTTCCACCAGGATACTGGTGGAGCAAGGCATTTGGGGCTGGTAAGAGCCCTCGGACTCATCACTGAGGAAATGTCATACAAAGGATGGTGGCGAGGGTATGAGCCTAGGATGCAGTGACACACGCAGGAGGCGAAGATGCAGTTAATAAACAAGTGTTTATTTGATGAGCACACAGGGCTGACTATGAAACACCGACAGTGAGGGAAACACTAGAAGAACCGAGACAACAGACACGGGCAGTGGTGTATTTAGGTTTTGTGCTGCCCTAGGCCTGACTAAACACGTAACCCCCTAATTTAAATTTGACACACCCCTTCCTGTCAAGGCCGCACCTCTTCCTGTTATAGCATTCAGTAAAATGTCATTGCACGCTGGAATTTTACTAACCCCAGCATGCAGTGGCTGCCTCAGAGTGATAGGAGTCCTATCACACAAGACAGCCTTTACATGCTTAGATTACTGAATACGGTGCTGTTTGGCGGCAGTGAAATAATCTCCCATAGAGAAGCAATGGTTAATCTATTCACAATGAACAGCAGAGAAATGTCAGTGAAATGCTCTGCTGTTTGGTGGTTTCATTCGGCAGATTTATTCAGGCGAATCCCATAGGTTTCAATGTGATATATTCCTGTTTTTATACAATATCTAATAAACCGTTTATTATTTTAATTTGCAGGAATTTAGGCATTTTTTAAAATATAATTTTTTTCTGTAACCTGCCATTTTAGTATTATTCATAGGACCTCATCATTTTCAGGCATTGTCGTGCAGTAGGTTTTTTGCAAACAGCTTTTAAAAGTAGTGGGTTTTTTGTGGTTTTTTTTACCCTTTTTCTCTGCGGCGTTCAGTGGTCTGTTCGGCAAGTCGACGGTTGCTTGTGGGTGCATTCGGCGGCTGTTCCGTGGGCTGCGACGTTCTAGAGCGCACTGCTGCTGGCTGGTCGCCCCGCTCCGAGAGAGTCCAGGCGGGGTGAGGTGAGTGGGTGCAAGAAGTCACATCCCCTGCTGCTGCGTAACTACATTTCCCATCATGCTTTCTAGACAGTAATACTGATAAAGCATGATAGGACTATTAGAGGCTTTCTAAAGAGGTAGGGTCTGGAAAACCTGTCGGTATTTCCCATCTGGATCCTCTGGCTTCAGTAAAGCACTGCTGAATATGTCGGCGCAATAGTAATACAGAAACAAGTAAATAAAGTAATGTTACTTTTAATACAAAACATTTTTGCCAGCCAGGCAATGGAGTGGCCTGCCCATATTTGTGGATGGGAAATGCCAAATTCCCCATGCTACCAGGCACAACGGTGTCTAGTCCAGGGGGTCAGCAACCTTGGCCCTCCAGATGTTTTTGAACTACATTTCCCATGAGGCCATGCCAGTCTATTAAGTACCTGAGCATCATGGGAGATGTAGTTCCAAAAAATCACGAGGACCAAGACTACTGGCCCCCTGGTCTAGGTGCTTCTTCAGGCAGTGCATGTAAAGTGCTGCCCGCAGCGTGCAGAATTTGTGTGCTGACCAGGATCTTTCTTTTTCCTGTCATAGTGATGGGCTGTCTGTGAATTCTACACGAAAGAGAAGGCAGCACTTTTCATGCACAGCCCTCTTCATGTGTGTCAGGTCAAGGAGAATCTGCCAGCTCCAGCAGGGTCCTGTATAAAGTAATGGAGGAGTTTGGGCTCAGATCGAGGGGTTAATATGTGTTTATAGGACCCTCAGGAGGAGTATCTCACCCTGAAGCCACCTTCCTCCCTGCCGCTGTGCTGCTCAGTGTAGTCACCCATATCTGTGTAGTCACCCGTACCCGTAGCTCAGGAAGTCAGTCAGGAAGAGCTCCAAGAATGCAAACCTCCTCCTCACAGCAGAGTGTGGCCTCCAACTGACTGCCAGGACATCCAGACGTGCACAGATGAGAGGGCGGAGCCAAGGAATGGCGGACGAGACAAGTGCAGCCTGCTCAAGCGTGTACACACAGCACACCTCGTTTGTTCCGCTGCTCTTTTCCACGTGATGGAATGACATCTGCGCGTCGCATCAGCAGGAAGGAGGAGCTGAGGCCGGAGCGCGCAAAGCTTGGAATGTTGCTTTGCAGCTCTGCAACTGTTGACTGGCAGAGTACACATCTCGCGCAGCCTGCAGTGTGTGTGTACAAGCACTCGAGCGGCTGCCGCTCATGCAGCCTGCTCGAGTGTTTGTACACACACACAGTAGGCTGGCAAGATGTTCCGATCGGCTTCAGCCTGCCCTCAATCAACTTGCCCCGCCGGACACATAGAGGGTGCTTCTTTTTGCCACCCCCGGAAACTGCCGCCCTAGGCCTAGGCCTTGTCGGCCTAGGCCAAGATACAGCACTGGACACGGGTGTGACAGGAAGAGGGCCGGCTGAGTACTGGCTGAAGATAGGGGATACTGAAAATGTTCAGGAGAGACATGGCACCAGCGGAACAGGAACACCGTGGGCAGCAGGGACACAGTGTGAAGCAGAGCAGAAACACAGTGGACCAGGAACAATGTAGGCAGCGGAACAGTCAAGGTGGGGTTTCCAGAGGGGGAAATCCGATAAACAAAGTCCAGGGGCAAATCCAAAGGGTGGGGGCAGGCAAAGAACAAATAAATTCCAAAGGAAAAAGACAAGGGTGGTACACTGGAGTCAGATAAGAGGTCAAAGGAGAGCAAGCTTCTTAGCTTCCTTACAGACAGGTTGAGCACTGAACAATGCAGAAGCATTGTGGAAGGGTGTGTCTTAAATAGGCATTATATAGGCAAGTCCAGGGCTATGAGTGGGAGCACCTGTGGTGCCCACATGGAAGCTGGAACAGGCAAAGCATAGCATGAAAGATGCTGCCAGGGCTTTAACCCATTGCTTGTAAAATAAGGTAAGGACAAGAGGCAATAGATTTTATTTTTATTTCATTAACTGAAATGGGCAGCTGAGGGAAGGAGGAACTGCCCAGTGGTTCAATAAGAGACCCCAAGATTTCTGCTGGCAGCCATGTTAATGCCTCCTCTCATCAGCTATGAAAAATATAAGTGAAGAATTACCGAATTGCTGAAGTTTTAGAAATATTAAGTAAGTAACTGTCATAATTGAAAATGTTTAATCATTTTTCCATTGTTCGAAAAAAGGGGTTTGTGAGGGTCCTAAAGACGAGCAACCGCACTAGTGGCCTGCTCTACAGTAAGGCCCGCTCACGTCTCACAATGCTTTAGCTCAATGGTGCCATTACAGGGACAACTGGTCCATATGCAAATCAGTCTGCTACACCCAGAAAGGGTGGCCAGTACAGAAACGCCAAGGAAGTCCTCACTGCACGAGAGGTGCAGCAACCACTGACGATCGTTTCGGCCTTGTTAGGCCTCGTCAGGAGGATATAGCTGACACCACTCTACGCACCTCGAGCAAGGGGTCCACGTCTGAATTACCCTGTAGACTTAAAGTGAGCAAAAAGGGGGTTTGTGAGGGTCCTGAGGACGAGCAACGGCACTAGTGGCCTGCTCTACGGTAGGGCCCGCTCACGTCTCACAATGCTTTAGCTCGATGGTCCATATGCAAATCAGTCTGCTACACCCAGAAAGGGTGGCCAGTACAGAAATGCCAAGGAAGTCATCCCTGCACGAGAGGTGTAGGAACCCCATTGTTAACAGTAAGTTTTCATGCTATTCACAAGTGCAAGCTCTTTGGTTACGGCGGAGACAATGTTGCCTAATAAATAGTACATCAGCAAAGTAAGAACACGAATGTACAGGTCTATTCAATAAAAGGTGAAACTCAGGAGAAGTGGCAGGAGAAGAGAACAATCTAGACCAAATAGCAGATTTGTAAAGTCAGATAAATGGGAAAAGGTTTCTGGTTTGGCTATTTTGACCTATAATTTTCACTTCTCCAGTCAATTCTGACTGGAGTTTCACCTTCATTAAATAGACTTGTTAATGTATATTTTTTTTTAACTAATGTACCCAATATAGGGACAAATTACACAGTGAATGCGAATCTGTGATTGCGAAAGCAAAAATGTAGCATGTGGCGAAAAATGTTAGCGCCTGCCAACAGCCAAGCAAATAACAAAGCTTGTGCAGGTTTAGGCCCACCATCAGTTAGCTCACTCGTGCAATGCGCTAACATTACACACCCGAACAGAACACTTATGCCGCCTTGCGCTAATAAGATTGTGAGCACAGGATCCGACCTGTTTTTTCCAGTGTAAACGGATGGCCACACTTATTGCGCTCTCCAAGTCAGACACAGGGCCCTAGGCATTTGGAGGTTAATTGTGAGTATTGAGGTTGTGGAGGGCAGTTGCCAGTGTAGGAGGGAGTTTTTTCTCTTGTCTGTCATCTTTGTTAACCCATTCATCACACATCATAAACAACCAGCATTACACGTAGTAGTGTATAGTGTATGTAAAACTATCACATACATACCAGTCTTTACCCGTACCTTGCCTCACTCTTGTAACCACCCTGTACCTTTAAATGGAGGGTGTTGGGAGAGGAGATGGAGGGAGGAGAAGGAATGTTGGTGGGGAGGAGGAAGTGAGGACAAGTGTCTGGGCATGGGGGTGGGGAGAGGAGACGTAGGGGTGAGGGGGGAGTTGGGAGAGGAGACATAGGGGTGAGTGGGGAGAGAGATGTAGGAATGAGGGCGGAGTGGGGAGAGGAGATGTAGGGGTGAGGGAGGAGTGGGGAGAGGAGATGTAGGGGTGAGAGGAGTGGGGAGAGGAGACAGGGGTGAGTGGGGAGAGGAGATGTAGGGGTGAGTGGGGAGAGGAGACGTAGGGGTGAGGGGGAGTGGGGAGAGGAGAAATAGGGGTGAGGGGAGTGGGAAGAGGAGACGTAATGGTGAGGTGGGAGTGGGGAGAGGATATGTAGGGGGGAGTGGAGAGAGGAGATGTAGGGGGGAGTGGAGAGAGGAGACATAGGGGTGAGTGGGGAGAGGAGACATAGGGGTGAGTGGGGAGAGGAGACAGGGGTGAGTGGGGAGAGGAGACGTAGGGGTGAGGGGGAGTGGGAAGAGGAGAAATAGGGGTGAGGGGAGTGGGAAGAGGAGACGTAATGGTGAGGTGGGAGTGGGGAGAGGATATGTAGGGGGGAGTGGAGAGAGGAGATGTAGGGGGGAGTGGAGAGAGGAGACATAGGGGTGAGTGGGGAGAGGAGACATAGGGGTGAGTGGGGAGAGGAGACATAGGGGTGAGGGGGAGAGGAGACGTAGGGGTGAGGGGGGAGAGGAGACGTAGGGGTGAGGGGGTGAGGAGAGGAGACGTAGGGGTGAGGGGGAGTGGGGAGAGGAGACATAGGGGTGAGGGGGAGTGGGGAGAGGAGACATAGGGGTGAGGGGGAGTGGGAAGAGGAGACGTAATGGCGAGGTGGGAGTGGGGAGAGGAGATGTAGGGATGAGGGCAGTGGCGTAGCGTGGGGGGGGCCTCGGGGGCGGTCGCCCCGGGCGCAATTTTCTTAGGGGGCGCAAAATTTCAAAAGAAATTTGAACCACTAATATTTTTCAGCAGGGATCAGCAAGGTGTTTGCTCACGGACACTGGTGTTCGTGAGAGGCCCTTGCACGGGCAGCCGCCAGTTTTGCGGTGCTGGCGGTGACTTAGCACTCAGCGTCCGGAAGGGAGGATCAGAACAGAAAATTCTGGTTCTGTACTGACTCCTCAATGCTGACATAAATCACATGAAGCAGTGTAGCATTATTCGACGGAACACCCTGTTCTATGATTGGCAGCCCCCTTTGAAGCCCTGTGCCAGCCCCCCGCTGCTGGCAGCCCTGCAGCCACTGAACAGAAAGGAGGGAGGGAGGCGCCTGCCCTGCAGCATATTAAAAATCCGGTCTCCACTAAGCCCCTACACAGCTCCCCCTGGGCCACCAGCAACTCCAGGAATGGAGGCGACACTGTGACACCAGAGCAGCGTGACCGACACACAGTGAGGGGATACGGGGAGAGGGTGACTGGAGGTTCAGGGAGAGAATGACTGTGGATACTGGGAGAGAGTGACTGGGGGTACTTGGATAGAGAGAGAAAGAGTGACTGGGGTTACTGGGAGAAAGTGGGGGTACTTGGAGAGAGAAAGAGTGACTGGACGTACTTGGAGAGAGAAAGACACTGGGATGCAGGGAGAGTGACTGGGGAATACTGGAAGAGAAAGATTGACGGGGTACTTGGAGAGAGACAGTGACTGGGGGTACTGAGAGAAAGTGGGGGTAATGAGGGAGTGACTGGGGTACTGGGAGAAAGTGTGTCTGGGGGTACTTGGAGAGAGAGTGACTGGGTATAGTGTGAGATTGGAACTATGCTAGGGTATACTGGGACAGGGTGACTGGTAGCAGTGGTATAGCGTGGGGGGCATGTGTGTTTCATTTTTTTATTATATCAGTATTTTGTTAATATACACTACATGTGTTTGTGGGGTAAGGGGGTCAATACTCTACTGGTAGAAGGGAATCAGGGTGTGTTACAGTGTCCACAGGTTGGGGGGGCGCACAATTCTCGCCTTGCCCCGGGCTCTGACAACCACGCTACGCTGCTGGGTGAGGGTGGAGTGGGGAGAGGAGATGTAGGGGTGAGAGGAGTGGGGAGAGGAGACAGGGGTGAGTGGGGAGAGGAGATGTAGGGGTGAGTGGGGAGAGGAGATGTAGGGGTGAGTGGGGAGAGAAGTAGGGGTGAGGGGGAGTGGGAAGAGGAGAAATAGGGGTGAGGGGGAGTGGGAAGAGGAGACATAGGGGTGAGGGGGAGTGGGAAGAGGAGACGTAATGGTGAGGTGGGAGTGGGGAGAGGATATGTAGGGGGGAGTGGAGAGAGGAGATGTAGGGGGGAGTGGAGAGAGGAGACATAGGGGTGAGTGGGGAGAGGAGACATAGGGGTGAGTGGGGAGAGGAGACATAGGGGTGAGTGGGGAGAGGAGACATAGGGGTGAGTGGGGAGAGGAGACGTAGGGGTGAGGGGGGTGAGGAGACGTAGGGGTGAGGGGGGTGAGGAGAGGAGACGTAGGGGTGAGGGGGAGTGGGGAGAGGAGACATAGGGGTGAGGGGGAGTGGAAGAGGAGACGTAATGGCGAGGTGGGAGTGGGGAGAGGAGATGTAGGGGTGAGGGTGGAGTGGGGAGAGGAGATGTAGGGGTGAGAGGAGTGGGGAGAGGAGACAGGGGTGAGTGGGGAGAGAGATGTAGGGGTGAGTGGGGAGAGGAGATGTAGGGGTGAGTGGGGAGAGGAGACGTAGGGGTGAGGGGGAGTGGGAAGAGGAGAAATAGGGGTGAGGGGGAGTGGGAAGAGGAGACATAGGGGTGAGGGGGAGTGGGGAGAGGAGACGTAGGGGTGAGGGGGAGTGGGGAGAGGATATGTAGGGGGGAGTGGAGAGAGGAGATGTAGGGGGGAGTGGAGAGAGGAGACATAGGGGTGAGTGGGGAGAGGAGACGTAGGGGTGAGGGGGGAGTGGAAAGAGGAGACATAGGGGTGAGTGGGGAGAGGAGACGTAGGGGTGAGGGTAGGGACCTCCAAAGCTTAAAATTTCCAAATTTCATCTTTAACTTATCAGAAGCTCTGGTCTCAGAGCTTGTCTGGCCGCGATCCGCATTCTAGCAGTGCAGCGTGCCTGCCAGATGTACAGCACGCAGCTGGGAATGGCACGCTGCTAGGTGCCGCCCCCTCCAGCAAGACTAACATGTGAGTGACGTCTCACTGTCACATGGTGCACAGGGGAGGCTGAGGACGAAGAGCGTGGTGGAAGTAGCAGGCAGTGCAAAGAGGTGTCCAGCCGGGACAGAGAAGCAGCAGGCAGGCCTGAGTCAAGTTGGTGATGGTGAGTATAACTACCCTGTCACTATTAGATTGTGCTTTTGCAGGATGGTGAAGCCAGGTGATGGAATGGATCATTGATTCATCATCACCAAAAGAAGATGGCTGCCTGAGGGGTGGGCCAGGGGGCTTAAAAGTAAAAACTGGACATATTAATTAGATGGGGGATCTGCTCTCTGTGTGGGGAGATAATAAATAATAATAATAATAATATAATTAAGCACCAACACATTCCGCAGCGCTGTACAAGGTGTAATGGGTAAAGACAGGACAATTCTACAATACATACAGGAGACAGGTCAGTATTCCTGCCAGCAGATACATGAGGATATGAGGACCCTATTCCCGTGAGAATTTACAATCTAGATGGGTGAGGGGGATTAGAAACAGGAGGGGGCCTGCTCTGCGTGGGGAGATAATAAATAAGGAAAGCAGCACTCACCGATTCGATTTGATATCCAATTCGAATTTGAACCTTAACAGCCGATTCGATTCGTGATTCGATTTGAGCAAAAATTTGTGATTCGCAGGGCCCTAGGTGAGGGTGAGTGGGGAGAGGAGATGTAGGGGTGAGGGGAGTGGGAAGAGAAAATGTAGGGGTGAGGGGAGTGGGGAGAGGAGACATAGGGTTGAGGGGGAGTGCGGAGAGGAGATGTAGGGGTGAGGAGACGTCAGTCCCGAAAGGGACACTAGCAGAGACGGAGAGGAGACGTGAGAATGGGGAGAGTAAGGGTGCGAGGCCAGGCCCATCCAGCTGAGGGACAAATTCAGGGCAAGGTGTAAGACAGGGTGTTGGTGTGCAGTCACAGGGCACCTCAGGATGATGGATCTAGAAAGAACGGTACACTCTGGAGACGAATCTGCTAATAGAGGTTGATATGCAGAGGGCACACCGACTGAATGACCTGTCCCTATCTGGGCATCTGTGCCTTCACCTCTGGAACAAGGTGTGTGTGTGTATACACACTGGGAGAAGAGCCGGAGCATTCAACCAATAAAGCACCGTTACCACGACTGTAAGTGGGAGCTTAAAGCAAAGATGACAAGGGAGCAGTGGGAGTCCACAAGGACTGGAGGTGGCCCCCAGGGAGTTACATGTACAATCGGTAGGAACTAGGAAGAGATACTGCAGTTGAGAATCAGCCTCATCAGTGTTCATGGATTTGAAGGAGTGGAGAGCAGATCCCTCAGATCACCCACTGAGTGTGAGTATTGCTGTCATTGAGATCGTTCAATGTTTTTCCCCAAATTCTAGCAAATTTTTCTTGCAACCTTGTGTATGCATATGGTTTGGACTACATGTCCCATGGTACTCAGTCACTCATTCTCTCCATAGTGCTTAATGGGGCGTGTAGTCTGAAAACATTTGAATGCGCCAGCTTGTACAGAAATAATTTAGACAGAAGGTCAACTAGGATTTTCATGGTTTTGATTGGGTTTAATAACTATGTAGCCTTGATGATTTTTAAATTGTCTTTTCCTAGTTAGTGCTTGATAACTGATGGCTTTTTAACCTCTGCTTTACAATGTCAGGCCTTATAATGTGGTGTTCATACTTCTGCCGTTTTACCTCTGTGGGGGGTCATTCTGCTGGTGTTTTACCTTTGTTGCTGGTTTACTTCTGCTGGGGGGATGCATTCTGCTGTGTATTAACGTTTCTCATAATGTTGTTGTTAACATGCTAGTATTCTCGCCATTTCAAGTCAGGTTTTAATTTGGAATTATACAAGACCATGTTAGCACATGTATGTCTGTGACCCTTTATTGGTTGACCCCAAATGCAGAATACATTCAAGTGTGTATTGAACACTGTAGTTAATATATCCTGTCCTCTCTTCACAGGTACAAAACCACTGCACCCTCTGACACCTGTGCACCCCCAGAAGGAGGAACTGGGACATGAAAGCAGCCAGTCCTTCTTCGACCTCGGGGGGGGGGGATCAAAGATTACATCCCCTTCCTGGACCCTGTGGCACAGCCTGAAAATGCATATGATTAAGACCCACTGTATTCCGCAAATGAAAAAGACAGGTGCTTGTTGTTTGCAACTAATCCATTTTCCTCAAAGGAAATGTTTTACTATTGATAACTGTCATGTTATTTTTCACATGTACAGTAATGTGTATAAAGCTATGTGAATTGTTTCAATAGTCCTTGAAGTCAATCATATTGTGTGTCCCCATTTTCAAAATAAGGGCTATTTTACAAAGTTGATGATAACTTAGCCAGAGCAGTTGTAAACTTACCAGAGCCATTATAGGGCCACATTACAATCATCGCGCTAAAACAGGGATGCTAGGTTTTTCTTTTGCGTCCTCGTTTTAGCGCAATATTACAATGCAGGTGCTAAAAAAGCTGCCTGCATTGTTATCGGGCGCTAAGCCCGGGATGTGCGCGGCAGCGCTAAGCGCCACTGCACACATCCTCTCCATGGAGTCCATAGGACTTGAGGCAGACGGCGCCAGTCACATGACCTTCCGGATCTCGCCTCGCGAAATCTAGGTGGAGGAATCACAGGTACGGTGGTAAGGCATTAAGGGTTTGAGATAGGCTAATGTATACAGGGAATGCTGTCTTTTGTCTGAGGGTTCCAGATTCTCTCATCCTCATAATTCATGCAGGTGGGATTGACTTGGGTCGGACCCAGACTTTGGATCTGACCTTTATTAAGCAGGATCTGGCTTTCTGTTTTGCCCTTTTTAGATAGTTTTCTCTGGTTTGGGCCGAGATTGTTTCATGGCCAGCTCTGGACACCTGGGCGTCCCCCAAGGCATTGGAACGAGCACGGTGCAAACGTAATTGGAAAGTGTCAAAGATTTCTCTCTAGTCTCGGGGTCTTTCTATCCAGCATCGAGAATTGGAGGGGAATAAAAGGCCTTAATGCGAGCAGACGGAGTACACCTATCAGATATTGGATTGGATATATCCATGTAAGTTTGTTGCCCCTTTGCGTTGGTGGTATCCCTGGCCAGAGAAAAAGTTTATTGGATAAGCCGCTGGGTAAGGTGGGCTCTGGGAGAGACATGCTTTGATCCTGTTAAGTCAGGCTGCGCAACGAGCTCTGGTATAAGTTATAACTGCTTGCCGCAGGTTATTTTGTGGTAGGGTCAGCTAATTAGGTGTATGGTGTTGGGTCATATGTAAGGAATTTGTATGAATTGGTATAAATTAAATTAAGCTGTGGCCTATGTGTGGTCTGTGTGTTATTTCAGGGCATAGGCATAGAGCAGTGGTTCCCAAACACGGTCCTCAAATACCCCCAACAGGTCAGGTTTTCCAGATAGCTCAAGCACACCACAGGTGATATGATTTGCTGCTCAGTGATTGCAGGACTCAGTCTGCATTTCCACAAGGTGATCTGCAAAATCTGGCCTGTTAGGGGTACTTGAGGACCACGATTGGGAACCACTGGCATAGAGGATCCAGCTCTAAGCAGTCATGTAATGTAAGTTGGGATCGATTCCATATTTGATATCGACTCAAGTTTCGAATCATTAAATAAAGCCCCAATAAATCAAATTTAGCTGTTAAAGGGCAAGATAGGGTTACATATTGAGCTGTCCCTTTTTCTGGGATGCTGAACAGATTCAGCACCACAGGCCAATTTACAGCGACAGGGTCCTCTGTGAAACAGTCAAACAAATCTGATTTGCTTCATAATGTCGTTTGCTTTAGTACTGACTTGTATGTATGTAAGTTGGGATCGATTCAATATTTGATATTGATTAGAATTTTGGATCACTAAATAAAACACTAATAAATCAAATCCTGCTCAGGAATCATTTAATCAATGGTTCTCCTGTGAACCAGTGTAACAAATCAAATTAGTTTTATACCGTTTCGTTTCTTTTTCATTTAAATTCCGATCAAATCAATTTGTTATTTCGGAAGTACTTCCGAAATACAAATTAACAAAATTCGTTACAAAACGAACGCACATCACTAATAAGTAGAGGAGTTTGAAAGATGGTAAGAGTGTCTAAGGCGTAATGTGTGCTTTAGTGGTGTAAGAAAAGTTTAATACATTTTTAATATATGAAATCATTTTGATATAGTAAAGTGGATGAAGATAATGTGGATGCAGTTACGATTATAAATCCCAGTAGGTAAGTGGTTTTAAAGTATCCAAATCTAAGAATTATTTTATTTGGTTAAAATGTAGTTTGCGAAGAATGTAGACAGGCCTTCTTGAAAGCAGGATTGCCTTTGAGTGGTAAATATATAGAATCAGTGGAACATAACTTGGATAGTTTCCTAATTGAATGCTAGGCTTGACACGTGGTATACAGTAATGGATTTTCTTTCACATTAGGCGGTAATTTTCTGGGTAGAATGTGTAAAAGGGCCATTAAATGAATTATATGACATAATAATTGATCTAACTTTGCCGAAATGTAAGCTGTGAAGGCTTGGAACCAGTCTAACATCATGCAATAGAGCACAGACAATTTATATTCCATTAAGTTAGGGAAATTAAGTCCTCCCTGATCTGGGTGATTGTTGCTTGTGTACTGATACTCTTATGTTTTTCCTGAAACAAATAAATTGCTGGAAAGCTTTGTCTGTTTATGTCTTTTCTTTGTGCTGTAAATGGTAGCATTTGAATAGGATAGCGAAGTTTTGGAAAGAGAGTCAACTTGATAAGATCAATTCTACCTAATAAAAATAGTTAATAGTTACCAAGGCTGTAAGGAAGAGGTTGCAAGGGTTCTAATTTTGATATATTTATTGGTACAGCTGTGGTAAAGTTGATTGAAGAAAAATACCCAAATATTTAACGTAAAAACAAGGGACCAAACTGAATAGAAAGTTCACCAAGAAATGTATTTTTACCTTTGACTATAAGAGTAGGGCTATTGTTTTATCCAAATGTATCTGTAATCCAGAAGTATTAATAACAAATTTAAGATTTGCAAAAATGTGGAGTAGAATGTAGAAAAAATAATGCAAAAGTTGCCAACTTAAGCTCCGAGGTTTTGAATACAATTCTTAATTTCCTTAGAGGATTCTAAAATTTACATTAAAGGTTCAATAACTAGATAGGGGACACTCCTGTCTAATACCTCTTACAGTAGTAAAAGGGGCAGGGTTTAGGCCGCTAACTGTGACCACTACTCGTGGATATTTATATATTGCTTTAAAAATAAATACTTCTCCAAGAAATTATATTTAATCTCTTCACTACCAAGTGATTTTTTCCAAAAAAACATGGTCAGAAACCAGTGGTTTTTGTGAAATCATTTTTAATTGTACAGCAAGAAATATTTGGGTATATTCCCATTGTATTCCTTACTGTAAATAACCTATTTGGCCAGTAGATGGCACCGTTACAGCGCGATTTTTTTTATATACATGTATATATATTTTCTCTTGCATTGGTTGCTGAATGTCTGATGTCAGCGCATCATCAGCCGATTTTACACAGTTTTAGCTCTTTGGGCATTATGCCCACAGGCCTAACGCTTTGGGGGTACATTCTGCAGCCCAAAAGTAAATGAATTTTTTTGCAGCAAACATATTTAATTTGCTTTTGGGCTGCAGATCTGCATATCGAGATATCTCAATATCGGGGCACCGGATGGTGCCATTGAACCCTGAGATATCTCAATCTCGATAGTAAGGGGGTTAAAGAAGCAGATCAGGTATTCCTATGAGATCCATTGAAAGCCCTGTTTACATCACAGGTCAAATTTATTGTATTTATAGCATTATTGCTTTTAATACAGTTGCTGACAAGACCTTCCTAATATTGAGAGTTGAGTGTTTCCCTTTCATAAAACCTGTCTGTGCTGGTCCACTCTGCCATTATCATTAGAAATAATCTTCAATTCGGTGTTTAATAGGGAAATAGATGTCTCAAAAATGGAGTCTTTGCTTGGTTTATGGAGAACACTAATCCTGGTTGTATTAAAATCTAGTAGAGAGGGTCTTCTGATGAGCATATTGTTATATAAAGTTGCAAGGTGAGTAGCTATATATGGGGCTAACATGTTATAATATACATCTCCTAGACCATCAGGACTTGGAGTTTTAATGTTTATTTAGAAGCAATGGTTCTTTTTATTTCCTCTTCCATGACTGGTTTTATTAATGTTTCCCTGTCAGAGGGACACGGTTTTGGAATCTTTGCTTTGGTGAAGGCTTCTATTTGTGGTTTCCAGACATCGGAAACTCATTTGTAAAACTTTGTGCAGTAAAATTTGAATTCTTTAGTCATTGTAACTGGATCCGACAATGCACTCATACCAGGAGTTTTTAACTTTAAAATGTGTGCCGGTAGGTTGTCATATCCCTTGACAAGATATGCCAACATTTTCTGTTTTTTCTTACCACATTTAAAAATGAGTTTGTTTGCTGTTTGCGCATAAAATTGTCTCTCTCTGCAAGTAAGTTATCATATAAAATAACTATATCTTGTCACCATTAATGAAGAGGGTAAATGACCATCAGTCCTATATGCTGCAGTGAGTTCCCTCCTTCAATTCACTAACTTGTTTTCTGGTTCCTTTCTCTTCAATTTTACATATTCAATCATATGACCTTATGACTGATTTTGAGGTCCCCCAAAATAAGTTACTGTCACCCATGTATTGGAGATTATTGTCAATATAATTATCCCAACAAAGCTCCAAATGGGGGTTAAATATGCTGGGAGTGTAGAGATGTGAGGAATCTCTAGTTGTAGGTGCATGGGCAAGCTGTAAATAGTTTTTAAACTGGAGCATGATCTCACAAAACAAAAATGTGTTGCATTCAAATGGATTTTTTTGAAATGCACAGCCTACAGTCAACTACCCAAAGTCCAGCTGGAAAAGCCACCGATGATTTTAGAAATCCCTTTCAGCTATACATTACAACACTTGAGTATATTTTTTAAAAATAATTACTTTCCTTCCATTACATCCAATAAATTGACACTAATTCCAACTTCCTGTCACACCGTTTTGTTCTTATTATTCTCTCTTCATATATGTGTATGTATCTACTGAATGTCATGTGCAATTATTAATGTATCGTAAGTATTGCAATAAAGAAATAGTCCAGCAGTTCTTGCAGTCCAGAACTTTATTCAAGGTTATGGACTGACACATTAAAGAGACGTTATGAAACTTTAAAATCATTTTATGCGTCTCTTCTTGCCGTGCTTCTCAGCAGAAGAGGTTGACAGCTGGTGGGTATGCTTTGTTCTCCTTCAGCTGCTTGCTGGAGCTGGGGCTGGAGCAGCTGCAGCTGCTGCCACTGGGGTGGGAGCAAAGCAGCCACGTTTGTGCCACTGCATGTCACGGATACGGCGAACAGACTGGATTTGGGGCTGGTTAGCCTCCCAGTCATTCCAGTGTCTGTATTCATTCTTCTCAAACACATACTGACGTCCTCGGTAGCCAGGATATTCATAGCCAACCCAGCTGGAGAAAAAGAGACCAGACAACGAGCTTATTCTTCAGAATCAGTGATACTTGGTGAGAATAGAACATGGGGAGATTGTTTATAGAGTCAATTCAAGAATGTGTTGATATATGGCTCCTAGAAGGACCTTAGCACCAACCATAGACTATGGAATGGGAAGAGTTTTCTCAAGAGTCTCAAGAGTTTTCTTTCGCATTCAACAGTGAACCCCCCGAATCCAAGAACTAAATAGAAGGGTGACTTTCTATTTTAAAATTATATGTCTCTACTGGCAGAGCGTTCTTGGCTTAATAATGCTTATTCACACATTTTCCAAACTATGCTGAGACTATCTGCAGATTGATCTTCCCGGTTTTTAATGAGTTAAAGAAACTGATGAACTAATTTGCTGTTTTGACTTATCATTTTACTTTCATTCACTGGTCATTTGGACATTCTGGATAAACACAATGTCCATATATACAATATTCCCCCAGTATTCGCATTCGGGATGCCGCTACTTGATAAATTACGCACAATAAGTCATTATTAACATTAAAAAATAAAATATGTTGGATGTTATTATATTTGGGCTCTCTTGAATGAATGAATGAATGAATGAATGAAGGGGTTCTGACATGACTGGAATCTTCCATTTACTATTTTCGGCTGCAATATACCATGTAATACTGAAACCACAGAGCCCGAATACAGGAATATGTGGTTTCTATATATACATTGTAAAATATGAAATCTATTTACACATCCCTGTAGTACTGATACAGTTTCAAGTCTTCTCATCACCCGTGTTTCTCTTTCCCTATTCCAAACAAAGTATCATGGCATGTGTTGAATATCTGCCTTCTCTGTTCTCGATCCTCTAAGCATGCATTTTTCCAATACCATTCAAAGACAAGACCTAAAGATTGGAATTTTGTGAGATCGTGATAACATGTTACAGTGACTGTTTCTGTTTCTCTTACGTTCCATTGAGAACTTTAATACTGGCTACTCGGTCTTGGAATCCGTGAGCCCAGAGGCTAGGAACATCATCATCTACAATCTCCATCTTCCTTCCATTGTAGCCAGCATTTTCGAATAGGTGAATCTTGTGATCGGCACTGTCCTGCACATCAGAAAATGTATACGTTGGAGTTTTGGATACTTCACTCATGCACTAAATTCATTATTAATAATATCGTAAAATAAAAACAAGAGTTTGGAAATAAAATGCAGACGGCATCATCTGACAACATTGTAGATCAGCAGTTTTCAAATAATTACATGGTAAACATTTTACTCTGTTTGCAGTTGACTTGCTATTTGGAGTGAATAAATAAGACATATGCAGCATAAGTAGAAATTTGTGAGCAAACTGGCTTTGTCAGTTGTAATGATAATTATCTGGTGATCGCCCACAGGAAAATGATCTTGGGTTAAGACAAAGATGTTAATGACGATAATTATTATAAGTGTCAGATATAACTACCAGAGGTCAAACAAGGATAATCTCTTACTTCAGTAAATGAGGGTGTATGGGTGACTGGGATTAAAAGAAATGAAGTTAAAAAATTGCGCAAAGAAACAGGACACCCCAGCATTGCAGCAACTAAAAAGGGAAAACCATCTAAATTTTGGAGCTACACATTGCTGTCCCTTGCACATACATACACATGTACGCACAGATAGTGTGACAATGACCATTAATATAAAATACTACTAAGGTTTGAAAATTAATGAAAGTGTTACATAAAGGGCATTTAAAATCATGAAATGAAAAGGAACACTCAAATTGCAAACTATATCTAAATCTTTAGCAACAAACAATATACCGTATTTTTCGCTCCATAAGACGCACTTTTCTCCCCCCAAAAAGTGGGGGGAAAAGTGGGTGCGTCTTATGGAGCGAATGCCCCATGATGATATGCCCCACCTCACCTGCCGCCGCCGCGTTCGGCTCCCTCTGAGCGTGCGTCCGGCGGCAAGGAGCTTGGGCACTCGCCTGGGGGAGCCACGTGACTGCGATCTCGCGGTCACATGGCTCCCCCAGGAGAGTGCCCAAGCTTCCTGCCGCCGGACACACGCTCAGAGGGAGCCGAACGTGGCGGCGGCAGGTGAGCTGGGGCATATCCATGAGCTGCTGAGGCATATCCATGAGCGAGCTGGGGCAAATCCATGAGCGAGCTGGGGCAAATCCATGAGCGAGCTGGGGCATATCCATGAGCGAGCTGGGGCATATCCATGAGCGAGCTGGGGCATATCCATGAGCGAGCTGGGGCAAATCCATGAGCGAGCTGGGGCATATCCATGAGCGAGCTGGGGCATATCCATGAGCGAGCTGGGGCATATCCATGAGCTGGGGCAAATTCATGTGTGAGCTGGGGCAAATCCATGAGTGAGCTGGGGCATATCCATGAGTGAACTGGGGCATATCCATGAGTGAACTGGGGCATATCCATGAGTGAGCTGGGGCATATCCATGAGTGAGCTGGGGCATATCCATGTGCTGGGGCAATATCCATGAGCTGGGGCAAATCCATGTGTGAGCTGGGGCAAATCCATGTGTGAGCTGGGGCAAATCCATGTGCTGGGGCAATATCCATGAGCTGGGGCATTATCCATGTGCTGAGGCATATCCATAAACTGGGGCATATCCATAAGCTGGGGGGCATATCCATGAGCTGGGTGACAGTATCCATGAGCTGGGGGCAGTATCCATGAGCTGGGGGACAGTATCCATGAGCTGGGGGACAGTATCCATGAGCTGGGGGACAGTATCCATGAGCTGGGGGCAGTATATCCATGAGAGGAGCTGGGGCAATATCCATTATTACACTATTTGATTTCAGAATATTTATTTTCCTGTTTTCCTCCTCTAAAAACTAGGTCTTATGGTCAGGTGCGTCTTATGGAGCGAAAAATATGGTAGATCTTGGCTTTTTATCTTATTAATACACCATCACTTGGAAAGCAATAATTACTGATAAATCTGTGAATTGTTCATTATGTACCAGGATGACATTTCTAAGGCACACTAATTAATGGGGGAATCCCAGTTTTCAAACAGGGGACGTAGATCTGTGTAGCGATCTGTGTCTTAGATCAGTGTATGGTTTCCCAACCCTGTCCCCAGAGCCCACTAACAAGTCAGATTTTAAGGATCACCTTGGGGAAATGCAGACTGAATCCTGCAATCACTGAGCAACAAATCATATCGCCTGTGCTTTGCTTCACATATCTGGCAAACCTGACCTGTAAGGGATCCCTGAAGACAAGGTTGGGAACCACTGTCTTAGATGGTATGCAGCTCTCTTCCTCTACTCGAAGAGTTGCACAGTTGGTCTTATAACTTCGGACCAATTTTATGCTTGTTACTGCTAGTAATGGGAACTATAGGCAATTGAAGGGGCAGACCTTTTTGTCTTGCCACTGGGTCACCTAGCAATACCTGGTTGCCAGGCCACATAGAGCTTTCACTGCATTCACAACCTTAAATACCATGTTGATAATTTATGGGCATTATCAGAGCCCATATCTATATGAGAAGAGTGCCATATCCTAGCACCCTGTACTACACTGTTGTTTCTTTGATGTCCAGCCTGTTTGCTTTCCTTTCAACAATTCCGTAACTCAACTAGTTGCAAATGGAGTACGAATAGTAATCTATAACCAAATCCACAAAGCTATTATATTGTACTCACAATGTTCAAGGGACGGATGGACAACACATAGTCACTCCTGTGGCTGTTTGACCAGGTGTCCCATCGTGGGTAGTCACCCTTTTCGAGAACAAATTGTTCCCCAGCAAATGCTTGGCGTTCAAAGCTGAGCCATCTGTGAGAAAATTAGATATTAGACAGTGAAGGCTAGAGGAGACCCATTGTATTCATGAAAAATATCTAAGATTGAGAAAGTTTCAAAAATGAGTTTCAATAAGTAATATTTCACAGTTGAATTTGTTACCAATCTGCAGTTTCTGCCTGGTGTATATTTGAATCAGCAGTTCCATGTTGATTTTGGTACCAGAGACGACACATAGAAGATTATGTAAGCTTGTCAAATGTTGACTATGTCTAGGGCTGCACATGCAACATTTCAACAAATTACTGTATCTGTAATTAATTTGTTGAAAGGAAGCAAGGATAGAGAGTTCCCTGCACTTCATCCTCTGCAATGATCATACGAGGTCAAAGGTACTTTGATGACCAAGTGGATCACATACTGGAACCCCTTAGTCTTCTTTTCAGTTGGCCAAGACCAATAAACTTCTATACATGACTTTAATAGAAATAAGAATGTGGGGACAATTTTTACTGGATTGGCTAACCGCTATTACACATATATTTGCTTGTTTACATCTAATGACATCTAACTTTTAACTAATGACATGTTGTTTGGCTTAAGTAAACATGATGCATAATTGTAATTGTTTTACTAGAGATGGAGGACCAGAGGTGACATAGGTTTGATTCAACTGTTTACTTATTTCAGTAATAACTGTGACATTTTGTACTTTGATGGCGGTTTTTATGTTATTATTTTAGGTTTTCCACCCTTAGTTACTTACAGATGTGTTTTACTGTGACCTTTCATTTGCTTATTTTCTGTTTGAACATTTCAATTTATTGTTACTCACGGTCCAGATTCCACTTGGATGGATCCAACTTTCTCAAGTCCTTTCTCACTCAGGTTTTGGCATTCTCCAGTCAGCTCACACTTTTTACCCTGGAAGTTTTCCAATTCATAGAGGGTGATCTGGAATAAATAACACAGATGTGAAAGCAGTTAGCAGTGCAGGAGACAGCTTCATTTAATTGCCACAAGTATTTGTATCCATAACATTTTTATAGCAATTTCAAAACTGTATTCCTTTTCACCAAATTTATACTTTTTGGTGGCAATTCATTTAAAATGAACAAATATGCTGAACGCAAAATAATTTTATTCCGTTTCAAGGGAAAATTGACAAAAATAATTCTTGATGGGAATGAACCTCGTATTGTTATAGCTAAATGATTGCTGTCATGTTTTGTTTACATAGTAGAAGGCCATATTGCAGATGTCATACAGACTAGGCTTGGCTTTCTGGCCATTTATCATCAATGCTGACCATTAAGCAGTGTGAGAGTACACATTGACAAATAATAAAAGTAATCTGCAAAACAGACATTTATTGCATGAGCATGTCTCCACATAGATCTACACTATTAGAGACTTTTCTATAGATAAACTTCGTGAAGTGGATCCCATCCCATAATTAGCAAAATAGGCAGTTGTCTAAGGAGTCACTCAAACAGGGGTGTCACGTGACTGTTTACAATGCTTGTATATATGGTATTCACACAAATAGACATCTAAGCTTCATATGTACTTAATATAGCTCTGCCAGTCAAGAGAGTGATGTGAGACTTCATCCTTTTAAATGTAAAGGAATAAATACGGAATTATTTTGCAGGACATGAGAGACCTCACAATGGAACTATAACCAGGTATTCACAATCTCTAGATTTGCCACTGGATTCTAGAACACTTAACCATCTACTCATTCATTATATTTCAACATGCCTGACTCTCTTCATGCGGTTAACGGAGCATTATGAAGCCCAAAACCAAACAAAATTTGTTTGTCGCAAATGAATTTTATTTGCTTTTGTACAGCAGATCGAGATATCTCGATATTGGGGGCACCGGATGGTGCCTTTGATGCCCGAGATATATCGATCTCAGTAGTGAAGGGGTTATGAAGCCCGAAACCAAACAAAATTAGTTTGTAGCAAATTAATTTCATTTGCTTTTGTACTGCAGATGCAGATCAGCAGATCGAGATGTCGGTGCCTTTGATGCCCGAGATATATCAATCTCGGTAGTGAAGGGGTTAAGTCGCACTTCTTCAAAGACAAATAAAAGATGATCCAGCACTCCTCCTTCGTGATCAGTAAAAGTGGTTTGTTGGTCAAGTAATGGAAAGTGTTGATGAAAAATGTTGGTTTTACCAAGCTTAGTTAGCAATTATCAAGCTTAATTAGCCACTTTTCGTGGCCTGACCATCAAGGAGGAGTGCTGCATCATCTTTTACGATTTCTATCTGTGAATGTGGTTGTTGGCAGAATTCACTGGAAAATTTCTTCTATTATAATATATGTAATATATTTTTTGAGCAACTGCAAAAACAAAAAAGAATTCTGGAAAATAAAAATGGTTGATGTTCTGTTCCTGCAACGTCTACAAAATCAAACCTGACAGCCCCATGTATGTTCTTTTTAATACTAGAATGTCTTGTATGTTCTTTTTTCTTCACAATGTTATTGCATATATACAATACCAGATGTAGAGTACCATTTATTTCCTTTTTATCCACTGCGGTCATCATCATAGATTGCTATATGAATACGACACTCCTAGGTGTTTTTTAATGGCTGGTTCTTGACCTTGGATAACGTTTTTTATATAATAATATGTATTGCAACAAATACTGCATATTTACAGAAGATTTTCTTAAGAAATATCTTGTATTCCTTCACAGGAACATTATATTCAAATGATGTCAGGATACATCTTGTCTCACTTTAATTCTTGATTTTAGGAGGAAAAATGGATTAAATTAAGGAGGGAATATAATCTAATGATGGTTTGGGGAGTAGGCAGGGAACACTGCGGGACACTGATTTAATACTTTGTAATGATTTCCATACAGAACACTGTGTACTTAATGAAATATATTTAACAATAACCAGAACTCGTGCGTTTTAATCCTGTAACTAAGAATAGAATCTGAAGAGCCTTTCCTGACATGTTTTCCTGTTGCCTTTATCGACTTCTTGCACACCTTTGTTTCTATGTTTAACACTTTCTTCTAACGCGTAGAAGAGTCTGAAAATCACCGTCACTGGGTCCACAAGCCTGCGATACTTGGGAATACTTGGGGAATGGTGAGCAATAATGCTTTCACTTTTTTAATTCAATCAACCATATATAATGAATGGATCTGTAATATTTTTATCCCATATTGACTTATATGTTGCAAGTTGACTATAATGCCACGTAAAAACGCTGGGAAATATGTTAGTGCCTTCAAATAAAACTGCTTTTTATATAACTGGTCACTCTCCTTTCTCAACCTTTATGGGTAGATTATGGAGAGACACATAAATTGCATCACACGATAAGCTTTGAATTTGTGAGGTTTTACAGAAAACCTAGAGTAGTTTAATAAATAAGTATACATTTTTTTAAGAATACAGTCATGAACAGGCATTATGGAGTCTATGGAGAGGTTATATTTTCCAGTAACAATCATAACTATCAGGGTTATTCAGAGAAAGGTGAAAACCAAGAGAACTTGCCATAGAAGAGAGCAATCTAGACCAGGGGTCAGCAACCTTGGCTCCCTGATGTTTTGGGAACTACATTTCCTTCGTGGCTCGTTCAGCCTAATGGGTGATTGAGCATCATGGGAGATGTAGTTCCCAAAACATCAGGGAGCCAAGGTTGCTGACCCCTGATCTAGACCAAATAGCCGATTTGGAAAGCAAGATAAATGGGAGAGTTTTTCTGGTTTAGCTATTTTGACCTAGAATTTTCACTTCTCCTACCATTACCCTGATTTTCACCTTTAGCGAATAGACTTGAATGACTTTTTGTTCAAATGGGATCCGGACAAAAGAATATATATTTTTTAAAATTTTCTTGCAATATATTATCAAGCCCTCTTAACCTAGAAATACTCCAGCTATTTCCAGATCTTGTGCATAAACACCAGATGAAAACTAGGACTCCTGAAAATCCAGTCCTATACTAGCTGTTTGTATCTAGCTTTGCGGGAATTTGAACCCACAGTGCCTTCGATTTCCACCAGCTGAACACTGGTATACTGGTAATTAGGAATATATTTAGTCGCCGCAGTCCTGGCACATATAAGAAGCCAAAAGGCTGCTCCCACAATTTCAGTCCTCACGGCCTTTCGACATATACGGTTAATGATTGCTTTACTTTCCATAGTAACTGAGGTTTTCAGGTTCTTATCGGCCTTCAGAGCACTGCATTCAACTCAGCCAACTTATGCATAGGTTTACACCTAAACTAACTACTCCACTCATCATATGTCACCATACCTTCCCTTTGGTTCTTTTCCCTCCACATTGCCAGTGCCAGCATATTTGGCAGCCCCCCCCCCCCGACATATGCTACCTCTCCCCAAATTAAAATTAATCCTGTCAGGCCCATAAAAAGGAAATTGGAAAATAGAAATTAAATATTTTTATATATCTATACCTGAACGCATGAAACACACTAACGTAATTTGGGAAACTACAGTGGTTTCAATCTGAAAATGTGGTTTCAGATTGAAACCACTGGGCCTGAAATGGTTAAGATGTAAATACAGAAATTTTTTAGTGTGACTTTCAGAGATAATTCTTACATGGCAACTAAGAAAATGTTAAATTCATCCATTCAGACTCAAAAACCTGTACATCTGTGTATATGCCTTGAAAACAACTAACAAACAACTTAATCTAACCCAAGAAATCAAACATGCATCCATTTCTAATGCAGGGTTGAAGTTCTACATAGAAAGGAATGACCTTATCATTTAGCTCTCACTCCTGTCACCCTGTATTTATTTATTTATAAAGTATTTTACCAGGAAGGATACATTGAGATTTCTCTCGTTTTCAAGTATGTTGTGGGATCAAGAACATTAAATTGTTACAAGATATCAAGGTAAAGAAGCTACAAGGAATATCTCCCACCTTTCAAAGTTCAACAAACTTTATATTACTGCTGTAATGCTACAATAGAGTATATAATACTCTTAGGGTTATTCAAAGAGAATCGAAAAAAGTCACCGCAGATTCGGTGACTTTTCGCTCTCTTCAATTTGGCGATCCCATTTCGGCGACCCTGCTGTGTATTCAGCAAGCACCACAGGGCTGTCGTAGTGCAGGGAAAAGCCGCCACAAACCTGCTGAACACTCACCGTGAAACCCGGCGAATGCACACCGAAACCCGCAATAACATCTGGATTAACCCCGCAGAACACGATGAAGAAACCCGAGCAGGAGCCGATCACAGCGCAGAGCAGCCGCCGGAAAAACCCGACACTGCAGACGAATGGAGTGAAAAAATAAATAAAACAGAACGCTTGAATGTTTGAAACCGCCTACAAATAGCTTTCAATTATCCTTCTCCCCGTCTGAAAAACTGTCTCTCAAATTGAACTGAACAGCTTTCTGAGGTTTAGGTCAAGTGGGTATGGAAAGTGCAACGGTTCTCAATGCGTTGCTGTGGAGGTGTAAGAGAAGCTGGATCAGCACTAATGGAACTGGTGCAAGAATGACAAGTATTTAAGAAACTCAAATATTTAAAAGGCGGATAGATATCTAGGAAGAAGCATAGCCCGAGGCTTGTTACCTTATAAGTGCCACCGATTCCACCGTGGCTTTTGCCAGCAGCCATTTGTTCTGGGGTACTCTGTGGCTCAGTCATGTTTTCCTGTGAGAAAGAAACATTAACCAAAAGTGAATATATGTATCAGCTGTATTCTCAATTTGGAATTATGTCAACCCAACAAATGGAACCACACTTTCCCCCAAAACAAAAGATGTCTTATTGAACCATAAAGGCTTATGAATGTAATCAACAATATCTCTATACCTAACACTAGTAATGTTGCAAGGCATAAAAGCATGTCAGTGAGTTAATACAAGGCAAACTCATCTAGTCTTGGAGTACTTTACTCTTTAATTCTAAGCCTGTTACTCCCACCTTAACAACTCTAGATTATACTTCCTGGTGGAAGTCAAGAACTGCTCGCTTATGATTGGAATTCAAGAAACAAATTCTAGTGGACTTGAGCCATTAATAGAGAGCTGGCTAATGGAAAAATTGAATGTGAGTTGGTAGCCATTAGTGGCTCCTTGGTTCTGTTACACTCGGTCACCAGTGAGTCATGGGTAGTATTGCCTGGAGTACACAGGACTTCATGGAGAGCTAGGAAAGACCTCCAAAAGTCTGTTTGTACACAATCTTAACAGCCTAGTGGATGGACAAATGGAACTATTTGTTCTCAATGTCCTGCTAGCATTGAGAGGGGACAGTGGACTGCACCATTGTCTGCATGGAGGGACCAACGGTGTTTTAATGTTTAGTGTATTTTCTTTGTATTATGGTATTTTGCTAAAACTAGATCATTTAACACCATGTTTTAGCATCAGGCAATATTTTTGTGTATACCAACTGCAAGTAAAAATACTGAGCAACAGAATTATCTAGGTACTCAAAGTTTAGGATGTACAAATGTCCGGTAACCAGATGGAATAGGTCGGGAGCCGTTATCATTGACGAGCAGGGCCATTATACTCAATGGGTCACTCATTAATGAAAGCACTTCAAGTTCAATAGAACCCCTAGAGTTTTCATGATGTCATTTCTATCGGTTTCAAAATACACACAATGACCTATTCAGATAAAATATGCCACAAAATCATGTGTTAAACCACTTTAAATGAAATATACAGTGTGCCAAATATTCCACAAAGATCCTATACCAGTTAATTACACCACAGGTTGATGGAAACTACAGGCTTCAGAAGCTCAAGTCATTTATCTTGATCTTTTGTTGGTTACCAAATCTAAAGCAGACAACTCAATTTAAAGACTAAGCAGGAAAAATTATGGCAATTACGTCATTTACTGTTCAGCTAAACTCATTAAAAGAGGCTTCCAGGCCACAGTGAAGACATGACATTACATACAGTATGTCATCAATCTGTAGTAATACCATCACCATCTCATTCTATTCATTTTCTATGTCCAATATTATTCACCCCAAAGTTGATTTATGAATAGCATAATTTAGTGAATTCATCAGAAACATAAAAGTCACATGCAATTTATATATCTAGTTAAAAGGACACCAGCATTAGAGCGCTCTCATTTTCTTCTAACATTGTAATGGGTTCTCTAGCTGTATTTTCTATTTACGAGAATTGACCATTTTCCCAGTGTGTGGGCCATAGCTCAGATTGCATGGCAACTTTCAAAGAACCGGTGATGTTATTGCTTATGAGTACTAGTTCTAAGGCCAAGAATGCATACAGTCAATCAGAATCTTCAATTTGCTGAGCGGCTCAAAGCTTTCCCTTTGCACAAAAGGGGAAATGACCTTTATATTGCCTGATGGTGCAGAATGCCCACTGTACCCAAGGGAAGCTGTTAATAATACTCTCAAAATAACGGCTGAACATTAAAATATAGAACAGTTTTGTATTAAGGTACAGTAATAAAAAAATCTGTAACAGAGACTGTTGTGGTGTCGATAGTGACAATTGATCTAAATCTCAGCCCTGACAATCAAACTCTATCAGGGTTATTCAGAGAGCGGTGAAAAGCAGGAGAATGACTGGAGAATGGAAAATTCTAAGTCAAAATAGCTGATTTGGAAGGTGAGATGAATGGGAGAATTTTTCTGGTTTGGCTATTTTGACCTAGACTTTTCCATTCTCCAGTCATTCTCCTGCTTTTCACCTTTCTCTGTATAACCATGTATATATTTAAAATTAAAGTATCTTTTAAAAAGCAGGTACTGAATCAAGAACTTAGGCCTAAAATGATCACAATATCCATCTCCGCAGTTTATAGCTGAATGGGAATCCCCATTGGACCTGCTAATGCCAACAAAAGACTGGTTTAACAAACTCGCATATCATAATAGTGTAAGATAATGGGAAAGAAAGCATGAGGGTTGCATTGGGCAGGGCAATTGAACACGACAGGACAGATTGTTTGACGCCATCAATTTTGAGGACATAAATCCGAAGTCAATCATAAAGTTTTCAAATATACCCAGGACATACTTGAAAACGAGAGAAATCTCAATGTATCCTTCCTGGTAAAATCCTTTATAAATAAATAAATAAATAATAATAATAGAATGGGAAGTAACATGCATAATCCCTGTCAGAGTGCTGGAATGTTTATCACTTTATTTAGCACAGTGGAATATTTCTAATCCGCAAGGCAATCAATCCAACGTGCACAGCCAGTTAAATAACCATCAACGCATAGCCAGTAGGCATTCTTACACCATTGATCTATGAATTAAATATCATTCTACAGCTGAGCCATTCTTTGCCTAAATCATCTAAACTGTTCTCGTGCCCAACCTGTATGACATTAAAGACGGCACGCTTGCATCAAATCGACCCAACGTGTCTAAATTCCATTGTGCTTGGTGTGATCAGCTATTAATCCCTGCAATAATCAATTGCACTCGCTACAAAACCACTCCTTCACTTCCGCATGCCTGAAGGTGGCCATACCAGTACATCTGGACTGCCCTATTATGTCTGCAGTGGGTTGTGCAGCCTTTTAATGACGCCAGTTCACTAAGAGATATCGATCCCATGGATACAAAAAGTAGAAATCCGAAAATGAATAGCCAACAGCATAGTCAAAGAGAAGGAAGGCTCGTACCTCTTCTGCTGAGTGTTCCTGGAGTGACCATGATCTGCTACAGAGCTACACCATATATATACCTCTACAGTGAATAGAAGTATAGATTAGAGCCATGCTGAGGCAGCAGCTATGTCTATCTAATTGTCTCCATCAGATTTCACATAAATAGCCAGTGACGGGGTTGTACTGAGCACATCAGACTGTCCTCTGCTTTACAGCTTGACAGCTCATTTTCAGAAGATTAGTGATTGACTTTGGGTCAGCATGTTCAAATTGCCTCATGCTGGCACCTCTTGCCAAATATTTGAAGTTAATCGCCAACCTCAGCATTTTCTACAGCATTATTCTAAACTATTATCCCCTCCCAGTCCATGAAAATAAAAAGATGTAGAAAGGTGAATAAATCTAGTCTAGCACTGTAGCCTCACAATTAAGTACTAGAGATAATATGTAGAGGTGTGTTTTCTATGGAAAGGAGAAAACATTATATAAAGAATGCTTCAATAAAAACGGAATCTATTACAGTCACCTGCTATATTTAATAAAGTGGTTGATAACCGTAGGATGATAAAGATTTGTAAATATCAATTGTAAAACTTGTGAAAGTGAAAACATGCAGGGTTATTCAAAGAGATCTGAATTGTGGCCTTAAGGTAACCGAACGCTGAAATTCAGCGTACGGTTACCTTTCCTGGCCATTCGGCTATTCAGAGAGCAGGCAGTTCGCCAAATGTTGGCGAACTGCCTGCACATACGGTGCCTGTTCGAGGGCAGTGAAATCCCCCATAGAGAAGCAATGCTTCGTCTATTCAGAGAACAGAAACCAGCAGGGAAAAGTTGCCGAAATGCCCTGCCATTCAGTGGTTTAATTTGACAGGTTTATTCAGGAGAATCCCATAGGCTTCAATGTTAAAAATATTCCCGTTTTAATTCAATATCTAATAAACCATTTATTATAATATTCTGCAGTAAAAAGTTTCTTTAATTTTAGATTTTTTAGGATCCTTTATCCATTTTTCTGGATTTTTTTGCGTGAAATTTTTTTCCTCTTTTTTTTTTCTTTAATCGTTTTTTCTTTTTTCTGTAACAGCCCTTTTTATTATCATTCATTGGATCTTATATGTAAATTTCAGACATTTTCGTTCTGTAGTTTCTTTGAAAACAGCGTTTCACTTTTCAAACATTCAATCGTACCTTTTTTTTGTTCACTCCATTCGTCTGCGGTGACGGGTTTTTCCGGTGGCTGCTCTGCGCTATGATCGGCTCCTGCTCGGGTTTCTCCGGCGTGTTCGGCGGGGTTAATCCAGATGTTTTTGCCGGTTTCGGTGTGCATTCGCCAGGTTTTGCGGTGAGTGTTCGGCAGGTTTGCGGCAGCTTTTCCCTGCACAACAACGGCCCTGTGGTGCTTGCTGAATACACCGCAGGGTCGCCGATACGGGATCGCCAAATCGCACCGAATTGAAGAGAACGAAAAGTCACCGAACGTGCGGTGACTTTGATTCTCTTTGAATAACCCTGATATTAAAATAGATTCCTCTGAAATATTAAATGCTTAACATGTAAACAAGATAATAACATGTGCTATTAAATCATTTCATACTATATATTACAACAATGTCAAATAAGGATATTTTCTTTGCTTCCAAAATAATAGATTATTATCGACTGAGACACAATACGTGCCACACCAAGGAAACATTTAAGCGTCGTTCCTTCTAGTGTTTTTTCTAAGGTTATATAAATAAAGTCTTAATTTTTCAAACAAGCATCTTCATAATTTAAATCGGTATCCTATTGATAGGTTACCACCTAATGGCTGACCTTTGTAAAGGCAACTAGTGAAAGTGTCCAGGATTATATAGACTTTTTTAAAGTTGAGTACCTAAAGAATAGCTTCAAATATTGGTAGTCCCATTGTTTAAATAGAAATTCACTCTTCAAACAACGGTGCCACTTTGTCTTTCAATTCCAGAAAATTTCCTAGTCACCTTTACAAAGGTTGGCCTAAATAATGCAGTTCACATTGCAGTGCATGGCAGAAATAGTCAGGTCAGGGGCTAAGCTTTTTGGGAAAAATAGAAACATAGAAAATGTCGGCAGATAAGAACCTTTCGGCCCATCTAGTCTGCCCAATTACATGGATACTTTACCTGGATTTATCTTTTGTTTAGGATAGCCTTATGCCTATCCCATGCTTGCTTAAATTCAATTACTGTTTTGGCCTCTACCACTTCTACTGGAAGACTGTTCCATGTATCCACCACCCAGACAATAGAGTCTGTGAAATGTGCAAATTTTAACCAATACAAAGTAAGTGTCCTGTAAACTGCACCATAGATCAGGGTAGCTGGTTTCAATATGGTACACATTGTTAATAAGCGGTGAGTGCAAGGCTTCATTTAATGTCTCCTGATGGTGTCCATATCAAGACAAGTAGCTTGGTTTTGAGTCTTTAGTAGGCTGTATGCAGACTGGTAATCACTCATCAGACAAATGCTCATTGGGATGCTACGGAGCTCTGCCCACAGTCAGCTCAAATATGGTCATGGACTGTCCTCGAGCATACTATATGCATAGGGCCCATTCTTTGGACTCTTGCACTTCAGACTCCTAGACATGCCCCCTACCCCACCAGTTTTCTGTACTAGTCCATCCTTGGCTGTTTGCTAGCTTTTCTGATAACTAGGGCAAGGCATAATTACTTTTTTCATATACATCCTATTTGTATTTTCCTTGTGCATGTCAACTTAACTAAATATGTGAAATGCACCGGTCATACTTACTGCTGGCTGGTTGTTGCATTTGTCTGTCTTATCTGCTCTCACCTGACCACTAAACATTGGCAGCTCTGATTGGATCTCAGCTTGCCATGCCAATACTGCACCGCCATTATCACCAAGATGTTGGCATCCTGTAAGCATGGCAAGCGCTGTTTAAAACAAATCTATTTTGCCCACCGAAAGTTGGGCTCAATTGATAGGGAATTACTTCCAATATATGTTAGCCTTTCTTTGTGAGCATTAAACTCTAGTCGTGCACAGCTCATTACATTAGGGTGTGCACCCACGGAATATTTATAAATTGAAAACTTATTTTTAGAAGATTTTGCACAAAACGCACATTTTTAATTAGAAATAACAAGCCTGTAATCAGGAATACACTTAGTTGTTATGCCATCCATCAGAAACCAGACAAGGGACATCTAAAATGTCAATGTAGGAGGTGAAAATCAACCATAGGGTGTGCCTGGGCACACTTGGCACACCCCTGCATACGCCTATCACTCTAGGCAAAAAAAACCAACAATGAACAGTTGGGTGACAAAGCTCGGATAGGCATCAACAGGGATTAATAGATAACCCCTCAGATATTCTTTTGCTTAGATTGTCCATTTAAAAGGGGACTTCAGCATGATAATACCAGCATAGGTATCATTCCAGGTCATGATTAAGGCCTCAAGGGATGAAACGTTGCCTTTGTCTAAACTCCAATGAAGATCCATGTACACTACACCAGGAGTGAATTTGTGTCTAGCGCATAGTGGTGCCCTGTGAGAGAGTACCGGTGAGGCTGGTGTCCGAGGAAGGATCTCTCGTAGCTAGACTGTAATCACTTGTTCTCTGCAGGTATCACAGTACTAAAATGGCAGGAAAATGCTAATTGTAGCAACCTTTCTAATCAATAGATACATTTTCAGATATTCTGGTACTATATCAGCTTCTATATGGGTTTGTAAACTAGTGGAATGCTTATGGCACTTCATGGTACAAATGTCTGAAGATAGTGTAACTGCTTAGAGGGCAAATGAATACTCACACACACATATATACAGTGTATATATATATATATATATATATATAAAATTATAAACAAACATGCTGATATCCTCCAACACAGAGTCTTCTATCCCATCTCCGACTTGATACAGGACATGTTACCCTCATATGGCTGCACTACAAAAACCTTTTGTTCACTGTAGCATTGATGGACAGTGACATCAGACTATGTGCAACTGCTGCCAAGATTAAATAACCCTGTTGATTTACGGAGTTAGGGTAGCCAGAGCAGAATGTAGCAGATTAACTGATTATTTATTCATTTTCAATTTATAATTTGTTATAAATAGTTCATTTTTGCACTCAATATCCCAAAACAGAATCATATTTTTTTCAACATTGCAAATCTATTGACATGTAAAACTGAAATATCTCATTGACATGAGTATTCAGACAGTGCTGGCTTACGGTTTGTGGGGCCATATGCAAGGTAAAATACGGGGCTACCTTTTATAACCTCTTTTCTTTTAGAGAAAACATTTTTATAGTACTTGAAACAATTATTACCATGGATGGTGTACCATGGTGAACAAAATAATCAGTATCTGCAAAATAATGAGATAAATAAAATAATGTGTGGTGTGTATGACCGTATCACAGAGGTCCATAGCAATAAAACTCTCAGAAATGTGCGGTGTGTATGAGTGTATCACAAAGATCCACAGCAATAAAACACAGCAATGTGTGCTGTGTATGAGCATAGCACAGAGTGCCACAGCCATAAAGTTCACAGTAATGTGCAGTGTATATGAGCGTATCACAGAGCTCCACAACAATAAAACTCACAGTAATGGGTGCGGTATATGAATGTATTACAGAGCACCACATATCCTGGCTCACTGTCACAAATATCCATGCACACACAAGTTACACACACTGACACATAAACTTACTCACACAGCCCTGTTGCAGGCCTGCCTCAGGGTAGCTGCACTGCCTGCGCTCGGAGGACACTTGAGGGCCAGGCGCCGGCATGCTGGATGGTCGGGCACAGCCTACTGGGGGGCCTGTGCCTTGCCGTCATGGTCCGGGCCAGACGCTCCATGCTGCGGCCTTTGGCGGGCAGCAAAATGCCTCCCCTGACAAAGGGCCACCTGGAGCGGCTGCACCACCTGGCTCCATGGACAGGCCGACCCTGGGTTGAGTGAGGTAGGACAGAGAGTGATAGGGATGAGCATGAGGATGTGTGGAGTATACAGTACACACCACACTTTAGGCAAACTACATACACTGATCAGCCACAATATTAACCCCTTCACTGCTTAGCCATTTCACGTCGAGTGCTGAGCTCTAGACATTTGGACAATGGAAAAATGTGTTTTGCTTAACTTTGGATCAATCCTTTGTGTTTTTCAATTTGTTTTGGTGTGTTTGTTATGTTAATGTGGTTTGTATTTTAGATTTTGGGACAGATCATTATGTCCAAACTATGCATCCGAAATGCGAATCGGAAAATTTCAGCCGAATTTTGATTCCGAACGATACGAAATGCACATCTCTACTGAGCTCATTTTTAATGATTTTTGTGCTAATCATGTCATCCTAAAGAATATGACTAAGTATAAAACACTAAACTTGCTCCCGGCGTGGGAAATGAGAAGGTGAGTAATGGCAGTGGTATTGCTCATTTTAGAAGAGACAAATAGACCATGCCACTGCTTTGGGGGATCTTTTTTTATCTTATTTATTTTGACATATTATATAGTCATGTTTGGTATCATTGGAAAGGATACCTAACAATCTTGTGGGGTGTAAAATATGGAGATGTGGTGGAGCAAAAACTTCTCGCAGCGATGCAGCGGTTTATTTTTAGTTGGACCAATGCATAATAACGCATTGTGTCACCAACTCCACATTTGCTTCTGGCATGGGAAATGAGAAGGTGAGTTAGAAAGCAAACAATCCTGCTACAATAAGTAAAAATAAATAATGCCACCGCCTTTGAACAGCGGAGGGGGATTAAATTTTGCATTCAATTAGTTTTCTTCATCTTTTTTTTAATCTTTGCACATTACATAGATTCTGGCCTTTCCAACGATACCAAATATAACTGACATTTCCAATGACACCTCACCTGACCCTGTAACAATTAGATTCAGGGTTCCAAAGAATGTCGGGCACCCCTCACTGTAGTGCAGCAGTTTAGGTTTTCAATGAAACAATGCTTAATAACGCATTGTGCCATCACCCCTAAACTAAATATTGATTGCTACATCTCCTAACAGCAAGTCTCAGGGGGGGGGGTGTTCCTGGTATGCAGTGGTCTGGCCGATTGTCTGGTCGGCCGATCAGCTATGTATTTTGATTAAGGTTTACCCCCATGCTTGCTCTATGTGACTATATATATATAATTAACATTTTCTATCCTGATACATATTAGGTTGTTACACTGCACTACATGTTTGTAGTAGCTATTCTATACATACAAGTACACAAGCATGTCCACAACTGTTCTATGTGCTGCCCCCATAGCACTGTCTCCAGACTAATTTTATACCTTTCACTTATAGGTTTCTTTTTCTCTGGCTGCCAAATTCACACCTTTGTCTCATGTCCCTTTATTTTTTAATCAAATTTTGTTTTATTTGAAATAAAGCGTCATAAGACAACCAATAGGAACGGCCTTGCAGGGCCTGCCAAAAAGTATGCAATAATGCGATACAAAGGGAAAATGAAGGACAGAAGGGTGCCAAAGAGTTGCTTAGTATAAGACGGAGACCCATAGTGGGGGAAAGCAAAGAAAGAGTAGAAAGAAAAAGTAAAAGAAAGGGGGGTAGAAAAGAGGGGTGGGGGGGTGGAGGTGGGAAAAAATGTGATGGCCATTACCGTGGCGCTCCTGGCGCGCTCCCAGAGGTGGCCATGGAGTGAACATGCCACGGAGCCTAGGGGTTCGAGGGCCAATCCGGACCAAAAAAGAAAGCCTTGGTGGCACACCCCGTAACCCCCAAAATAATAATAATAGAAAGGAAAAGAAAGAAAAATAAATAAATAAATAAAAATAAAAGAAAAAGGGAGAGGGGATGGGAGGGGGGAATGGGTCCAATGTCTTCGATAGGTCTGGCACCAACTAATCAGAAAAGCCGCAAATGGGAGGGGGGAGAAAAAACAGTCAACGCAGAGGGGACACAAATATCCCGTATATGGGGACAGCAACTGAACGAGGTGCAGTAAGTTCCGAAGGTAGGCGGCGTTGAGGTGCCACAAAAATGACTCCCAGGGGATAAAACATAGGCAGAATATCATCCCATGTCTCTATAGGGCCCCCAGCTCAGTCCGTTGCAATCGGTGTTGGAGGTGTACCAGTCCGCTGGTCATCATCAGGGTGGCCCGAAGTGACCGGGAGCAGACCCAGAGTGCAAAGATGACCCTCCGCCTCAGTCAGCGAAGTAGCCACCAATGCACATCCATCTCTTGGGGAGAGTATAAGGGATCCAGAAGGGCCCCGTTTATAGCCAATGTCTCGAGCACGGAGGAGGGTTGTAATCGGCCGAAACTGACGCCGTGCAGCCAGCACCAGGAAGGGGATATCTCGATAGAGTGCGATGCTTGCTCCTTCGAAGGAGACCGCAGGAACATTCCGCGCCGCCCGGAACAGCGTAGAATGCAGGGTAATGTCTCGCAGGGTGATGAGGACGTCGCGCGGCACCTTCGCCGGGGCCGTTGCAGCCTTCCGAACACGGAAGGCCTGGAGAACAGAGTCCTGTAGGTGCTCGACTGACCGAGAACCGCCCCCAGGGATCTCTTGGTATACTGCAGCAGCTCCGGATAAGTGATATTCTCCGGTATGCCTCGTAGCTTCACATTGCGCCTCCACTCCAATGCCACCACTGCCTCGCGGAGACTTCTCACCTGGGCCTGTAGAGCTCTCACCGATGAAGAGGTAGCAGCCTGTACATCCTCCATCCCTTGCGTGCGAGTCCGAAGATCGTCCACCTGGACCTGAGTCTCCGTGACCGCCGCACCCAGGGACTGGAAATCCGCCTGCCACGATCTCCTGGCATCCTCCAACAAGTTGCGGATATCAGCTTTAGTGGCGGGAAGCGCATCCTCTCCCAGGCCCAGCGGTGCAGCACGTGCCGCAGAGGTGGTCGCCATCTCCTCCAGCCGCGTCGGAGCCCCAGACTCCGGCGCAGAGCGTATCGGCAGCCTCCGCCCCACACCCCCGCCAAGCGAAAGGCTGATTAATTTTCTTTTTAATGTTTTCCCTCTGTTTTTGATAGTCTCTCATAACTTCTCCCCCACCCCATCCCATATCCTTAACTCCTTGCATACAGACTCCCTCCTCCTAAATCTGTCTCCCACACACTCTGCATCTGCACTGCCACCCGCCCTCCCCATCCAGCCTCCCACCTAGTCCTGGGCCCAAACTCATTGCTTCCCCTCCAGCTGCTGCCACTTTCTTTTAATTAACCTCCTAAATCCAAGATTCTTGTCATTCCTATGCAATCCTTGCTTTTCTCTCTCTAGCCAACAGCTCCACCCTCCCCTGCTCCTCTTTTGTTTCACTTACCTTTGTCCTTTAGGTGGTAAACTCACGGGAGGTCTGGCTGAGCACTTGTATAAAGTGCTGTATCAGTAAGGCAATCATCCTAAGGGCAGGGCCGTCTGTTCCTTATGTTTTTATTAGGTCTCATGTCTGTACGCCCTCATTGTAAAGCGCTACAGATTCTGTTGGCGCTGTATAAGTAACTGTAATTGTCTTGCTTACTGGAACGGGGGGGGGAGTAGCGCCCACTAGAGAGTAGCGGAGTTGAGATCCTTAAAGGACTAATAAACCTTTTATACGTTTAAACACCGATTGGCAGACACAGAATTATACACTTGCGGCAACAAGGATAAACAAAACACTGAGTTGCTACTAAGCACTAAAGGTTTCGAGACCGATAGAAATACACAGATTAGTCAGACAGTTGGTGAATCGTGTGGACTGCAGGGCAGTCAGGAAACAAGCTGCTTTAACGTTTGTGGATAATCGGGAGCAGGTCGGCGGTACCTTAAGTTGGTCAGAGACAACACATACACCTCGGGGTCTGTCGTAAGTACAGTAACGAGTATTGTTGCTGATGAGCGCACACTGACCATGAGCTGCAAAGAAGCAGTACCTTGCGATCGCAGATTTAAACAATATGTGTGGCTGGGGAACGGGAGCCCTGGGTTGGGTATAGGAACCTAATGAGGCCATAGACAAGACTCACCGCTGAGAAGGGACGCTTCCCCAGTAGCGTGTAAACACCCCAGCGACAAGCGTGGGGTTAAACCACCCAAGCACCACACAGGCGATCGTAATCAAGCAGCAGGAGAATCGTCAAAATCAAGCCGGGTCAAATAACAGGAGCAGGGATCGTATCCAGAAAACGGGTTGGCAACAGAGAGACGATATAAACTAATGGTTAGCGATGCGGGAATCAGACTCCAGGACAGGGCAACTCCTCGCGCCCTGTTTTAAACCCGCCCTGTTTTAGACCATGCCAGGCCCCACCCCCTCAGACACTGCTCGGCCATTCCCCAGTGCTGGCGGCCAGCCAGCTCCTGGCACAGGACCTTGCCCAGACCCCCCCCCCCCAGGCAGCGCAGCAGGGGCTGAGGACATGACACTTACATTGTGTATTGGTATGTTACATTTGTAATGATCATTGTAAAGTGCAGCGGAATGGTTTAAAATGCATCTACATTATTTCCTAGACCTTGAGGGTGCCAAGGTCTGATTGTAGATTTCATGTCTCTCTGTTCCTGTCTGCTGGTGTAAAGCAATGCAGCAGCTTCTCTTTCCCTGCACATCCTCTTCTCCAGGTCTTACTTGAATCTGGCCTGACCATTACAAAACGCACATTAGGCTAGTGATCAGACGTTCTACTGTTGAATCCTCACTGTTAGTCCATTAGGTCTCTCCATCGGAGTGATTCTTGAGAGCTGCATATTCTTTTAACATTTATATAGTTACAAACGGCTTAAAACTATATGCACTGTACATAAAACATCAGTGAAGTTAAAAAGTTTCAGGAAGACAAACTGAACTTCGTTTGACTGGGTGTTTACGAAGTGGCCTAGTACACATAATTTAAAACGTTGACCACCTAAAGCAAACTCCATTCTTTTATTGCAAAAATAGACTATTCATGGCATGCTTGGATCATATCATGAAAAGTACTTTCTATTTAGGATGTTTTCCCCAATGGTGATACACATAGTACCAACTAGAGATGTGCAATTCGTTTCGTTCCAAATCCAAACGGACAAAATTCACCATTTTCGTATTTAGGTTATCACTATCCAAAAACTGTTAATTTTATGTAGCCGTTTCATCTGGATTTTTTAAGTGCAAGTATGTACTTAATAAATTTCCCACAAGTTCAACAATACATATCATACATATTTATCACGTGCACCGGTATAACAAAAAAGAAGCATGTCGGGAAGGGGGGGGGGGTTAGTGACGCCCAAGACTCCTTATCACATAAATGTTTAAGGTCATACAAACAAAATTCATAGCAGTTGTATTTATTTGCTATAAATGAAAAAGGGGAGAAAAAAAACCCCATTTCCCTCCCACTAGTCAATTCTTTGGGAAACCATCTGTAGGGATTGAGGATCCTTGCTTGAGGATGTGTTTCCAAACTGGCGTAGGCATCTCTAGAGGGGGCAATTTTCCCTCGAGGTTTTTCCTTGCGCCCCCCCCCCCCTCACCAGGGATCAGCATCCAACTTCCCAACTTCTTCAGACCCGTGCATCTCTGTCCCAGTGTGTCATACGTGGTTGATAGAGAGGTCATTGAAAAGAGCAGTCAGTGTCTGACCTTTCCAATGATATCCAACATGACCATATTCAGTGTAAAATAAAATCACAAAATAAAAGCGTAACAACTTTTTTTTCACAGGGTTGAAATGGCTCAGCAGGGAAAGGGTTAACTGTCAAACTATATATTACATAGTGTATTTACTTTCGCTTTTGCCTTGGTTTAGTTGTGTATTAAGGGTTAATGGACAGGCTTCATCCCTCACAGTATACATTTTATTTTTTCCTTGATTAATGTCATTTTAGGAGTTAATGAGTAGGCTACATGCCTCACAGTGTATATATTGCATGCTTTTGATAACTGGATTGGCTACATGCACCACACTATTCATTTCATGTTTTCCCTTGATTACTGGCATTTTAGGGGTTAATGGGTAGGCTACATGCCACACTGTTTTAGTTTTATTGTATTTCTCGGCTTTAAAAGGCATTTTAGGGGTTATTATGGAAGTTAGATTCTAAAGGGTCTATTCATCTTCAGATCCTTTGCTTTTTGTCACAATTCGGGGAATCAATTTCGCCAAAAATATGGTGAATTCTCTACTTCGCGAATGGTCACTGTAATTTGCAGAAATTAGAGTTGCTGACGCAGTTATCGGATGTTGGCGAAAACCACCGAATTACATAAATTCAATATTTTAATTACTGCATCAGGTTAGTACAATAAAAAGGCATCTTTGCCCCATATTACTCTGGGATTTTGGAATCTTTTTTATAAATACTTAGTTTTTTCCAGTGGTATGATTTAGTGGCGAAAATTATTAGTCCCCCCCCCCCTTTTGACTATGGTATCTTATGTGCTCCGCTCTATATATTGTTCCTAGTGTCGCCACTGCAAACTGGGCAAGGATATTGGCAGCGTAGGAACGGAAATAGAATATTTTATTAAGCGGCGACAGATCACAGATCTTTATGATCAATGAGACATTCACAGCATGCTAGGATATTACTGTATATCAAAAGTTGTTGTTTTTTTTGCCATTGAAAGATTCACATATAAATTGTTACAATATTTCAATAAATGCCAAAACAAAGAAAGCAGAATTGTTAACTATTGTATGTGTATTCAAAACCAGTTTTATTGCAATACCATCTCTGTGTAATATATATTTATTCTTTTGTTTTGCTATTGGAATAAAGTTTTCCATTGGGGTGATAAACAATATGATCTGCAGCAGGTCTGTGTCACTGAACAATTATAAAACTCTCTCCCGAAGATCTCCTGCTGATACAGTAAGTGCAAAGAAATCTGGAAATATATACAGGTTTCACTGCTGTGCTCTGAGGTTAACAGTGGGAGAACTACCAAGATTTCAAATTATACAGTTATATTTTTGCTCCCTGCAAATTAACCCATTCAGCTCTCTGAAACGTGCTAAAAGGATATTCTGCAAAAATGAAACAAATATACATTTTTCATACCTCCAGAAACCTAGATGAACTATCTGCTGATCACAGAGAGGTTGACACATTTTTACCTACATGTAGCTAGAAGGTAAATCAATATCTAGATGTAAGTTACCCAGGTTGTCAAACAATGAAAATTTGCTTAAAAATACATTTTTTTTTCCTTTGTAAAGGCATAGGTGGTAAGAGATATATTCAAAAGCTTTGAAACCCAATAAAAATGACATAAATCTTATGTACAATCTCTCCCAGTATACAACAACCCTGTCATGACCATACAAAGTGGTGGCACGAGCAGGGACAGTTTGAAACCTAGATGGCATCATCAAATGCAAAGTATAAAAAGAGCTTTCATTTAGGCAGATGCAGTGGAGCCTGCTCTCCAGACAGAAACAGGGCTGCAGCTCCAGTGGCCGATACCTTCGTACATATATAAATTAATATTAAACATACAGATTAATAGATCACTTTATTAGATTTGCTGGTTTAATTTCTGTAGGGACTCATGGGAACATCCAACAGGGCAGGCGTGTGTGTCGCGTCCAGTGGGAAAACACAGCTCAGCTTTCACATTTGTAAAAATAATAAACGCTGTATTCTCATGCTTGTTAAGTGGATTTAAGAGATATATGAATAGAGGGGAATATGAGAACAGAGATTCAAATTCCAGTGTATTTCTAGATATGTCAATATTCTAGAAGTACTGAATATGTGGCATTCTAGAAAAGAAAACAAAAAGGGTGTTATATGCCCCAGGAAGATGCTTCCGTGCACTAGGGAAGAGATCTTAAAACTAAAATTTCTGTACTGGAGGTATTGCCATTAGCACAATAAAGGAATAACCCATAATAAGTGTGCAGGAAATGAGCACAATGCTATTAAACCCTTAAGGACCAAGGGTCTTTAAAGTCAATGCATTCATGACGAAACAATTACGTCATTTGGTCCTTAAGGAGTTAATTAGACCTCACTTCCATACTAACTATAAAGTGCCCAGTTTTACCCTGCCTACATACGTGTTACATAAAGTTTGGCCTCTTGCAGTTTGTTTATATCGCAATGTAAGGTGCTTGAATACAAGCCTCTGGGACGTGATGCCTTACAATACATTCTCTGCTCTCTGCAACTTTTAAAAATGGAAAGACATTATATTCTTGAAGAGTTACAGACATAGACTGCAAGAATCAAGGTCTGAAGAGATAAAACAAAAATACAGACAATAGAATACATTAAACGAATATAAAGTAAATCTTGCACAACCTGAGATACATTGATTGTTGCCTGTATTTTTAAACACTTCGGGCCAGATTCCAACCTTGGTATAAACGTAAACAAGGCTGTTGCAAACTTCCCAGAGCCATTGTAGACTCCATAGACTAGAACAGCTTGCTACGTTTACACCAGGGTTGGAATACAGCCTTTCATTTGGTTAGGCCACAAGTTTCCTTTTTTCTCTCAAAAGGTCTGGAATTCTGCCAGGCCATCATTCTGAGCAAAAATAAACTGCTGGGATAATCTCATTTAGTGGTAAAAACAAAAGGTATTTCCTATGTTTTTTCATAAAACTCCTAAGACAAGTTTGGAACCTTAAAAATATCCTTGATTTTTGGCCCAACGTTTTCAGAATTGAAGTTATTACTCAATAATTCATCTACATAACAAAACACCTGTCTAGAGAAACAACGAAACGTGTGTTGTATGAATGATTTCTGTCCTGGACTAGTAGTTTTGCTGATCTCTGTATGAATGTAACTGAATTCAAGCAAATAACCCTTTCTTTATACAACTCATTCTCGTGAAGATCTGAAAAATGACGTTTCAGTTTAATGCTTTTATGTATGGAAAATGATCCAAAAGTGGTTGAATTTTCTCACTTAAAAAATGTTTCTATAATCAACTTACCAAATTAGCTTGGTTACCAGGTCAAATTAAATATAAACAACAATTACATATCCTTATCTGCATGTAGCAAATTAAAAGTTTTAATAAGCACTGGCGTCTATACCAGGAAACTTAAAGAAAAAAAAAAAATCATAATTGAATAGGTTCCTTATGTAAAAACATGCTTTTAAAGCAATGATGCGTGTGACTCAAACTTAAAACACGAAAGAAAAACAAAGAACAAACTAAAAAAAAAAAACATTGTGTTCACTCAATATTACACCAATGATTTTTTTTTTAAATTATTTTACAAAAAAGTAGTCAAGCTTTTTTTTGTTGTTATTGGCAGTAAACATTTTGTTCTTTTTTTATAGATCTATTTATATATATATTTATATACTCTGGAAAGGGGTGCAGGGATCATTTAAATTGTGATTTACAATATTCGAAGCGACAAAAAAGATAGATTCATTTGTGAAATTTAAAATCTTCAGGAACAAATACAAAAAAGAAAAAGTCTCGCTTTCTCCCCCTTTCTCGATCAATCGTCCGCGACAAATAACAGACACATTCATTCCATTTACAGGTCTGTGGTCTCTGTCCCAAGTCCTTTCATGGCAATAAGGTCATCTGTAGAACTGCGACCTTTGGCTTTTGAGAAGTTCCATTTCAAGTAGATATCATTTTTTTATCAAGTTCTAAAGTGACTACTTCCTCAAGTCTTCAATAAAATACAACTTGTTTATTCTTTTTTTTCAGGGTCTGTGTAATAAGCAGCTTTTTCCACAAAAATGGGAAGGCACCGAACATGTTGCAGTTGAGACGACAGCAGAAGGGAGTCTGTAGGGATGGGTTGATTAAGGCTTATGTTAAAATTGCTGTGCCCACGTCTAGATGAATGCTGGATCTGAAACAAAAGCAACACAAATGGTTTAGTGCTTGAACATAAATATTCATGGAATCTTGTATTTGAGTATAGCAATTTTCCTACATTTATACATCCCAATATATTCAGAATAAAACAAAAAATACCTTCACGTTAGCAAATAGCAAGTGAATAGACTGTGTTAGAATGGCAGGGAAACACTTCATATCAGTATCACCGAGGTTTTCTGAAATTCTATATACTTCCATTAAACACAGTATTACTGCGTAAAACATGGGGAATTCTGGCTTACCAAAAACATGCCAGGTAGCATATCAAGAATATAAAGAAAACTATAATATAATACAATATAAAGAAAACTATAGTAAGACCCACATTGCATAAGCGATCCACAAGTTACAGGTAAAACCACATCTGTCATATTGTTAACCAGAATGTTTTATTAGGCTTATGTGCTTCTGCTTTCTATAGTAGGTCTATCAAATTAACCACAGGACTTGGCGATTCAAGAATAGACATTAAAAACACAAAGTTGCTCAAAATCACTACCCCCATTCAAGTTCAGTTTTATTTTTACCCTTAACTATGTCCAAATTAATATTCACATCCTTAAAACAACTACAAAATAAGGAGCAGCTGGGGAACTGGAGGCATTAAATGAACACTATTAAAAAACAGAGTTCCTTTTTTGTTATATATATATATAAAAAAAATTGGGTGATGTTACTCACCTTTTCCTCGCTTGCCGTGTACAGCTCCTCCTCTTTGTCTCAGGGACTCCTTAACCCGGGTGTCCCTGAAGCTATGCCATGCAGTTTGCATAGCGTAGGAACTGCAAATTGGGGAGAGCAATGGGACTTGCGCACTTTATGTACGCAGGTTCCATAGCGACTGCATAGAATGATGGATCTAGAGTTGCATTCATGCGCAGATCAGATCTATTGGCTGCCTCTCTGAGACTGTTTGCTACCATGATTGGTCTCAGAGAGGGTGATATCAGCATGTTCTCTGTTATCATGATCTGGTGACCGGCAGCTGGGAAATTAGAAAATTAGCTGCTGGTAACGCTGGGTGGGTTGGAGGAAATTCCTCCACTTCACTCAGTGTTTTCACCGGAATGGTGGAGCTGAGGATGGAAGAGGGGGGCACTCTCCACATCCTGACCACTTTATAACTGTTAGACAGGATGAGTAGATTGTCCCTTTAACCTCCCTGGTGGTCCGATTCTGACATATTTTATAGGTCAGAATCGGTCCAATTTATTCTGGCCCCCTAGCGGTATTAGTGTGGCTCGGGGGTTAACTTTCAATACTGAAAGCGGTATCCCCGAGCCACACTCGGACTGATACTTACATGTCCTGCGCTCTCTCGCTGTCCCCCACAGTCACACTGCAGCCGATCACGACATCACACTTCCTTGTTCACTCCTCGTGAGAAGGGAACCAGGCAGTGTGACGTCGCAAGCGACTGGAGGAGACTGCGGGGATCAGCGAGGGAGCGCAGGACATGTAAGTTTGCAGCCCGAGTGTGGCTCGGGGATACCGCTTTCGGTACAAAAAGGTAACCCCCGAGCGACACTTGGGAAAACCATATGGGGGGAGTTAAACAAATAGTAAGTCAGGATTAATGTGAATGGACAACAAAGTAAGACAGAGAGGGGATAACAAATTGGCAAAACAGTGAAGTAGATGATATTAACCTCCCTGGTGGTATTCCCGAGTGTGACTCGGGGTTAAATTTCACTACCGCAAACAGTAACCCCGAGCCACACTCGGGCTGGATGCATACTCACCTCCTCCTGGCTCCTTCGCTGTCCCCCGCAGTGTGATCGCAGCGAGTTGCTTCCTGGTAAGGCTCCCTGCGAGTCACATGATGCAGGGGGGCGGGACCAGCAGCAAACTTAGAAAAAAATTATAATACACTGTATAATCCAATGTGCAATGTTTATGAACGGCCACTACAGGATAAGAAACAGACCATACATAGTCTCACCCTTGTTTTCAGACAGATTTCAGTGTTTTTTGTTGTATTTTATTGAATATCATTTATTTGTATTATTTTGGATAATTATTTTTGGGATAATAAATACACTGAGTCCGATTAAAGTTTGAAACATGAGATATAAATTTACTATTTTTTTTTTTTAAATTAATTTATTTATAAAGGATTTTACCAGTAAGGACTCTTGATTGCACGGATTTCAGTGCAGGATTCCTAATCATTACAAGCCAACTATGTACAAAAACAAGTTTCCTTTAAAAAAAATTGAGACGCTTTTAGACACGAAATTTTTTAAAAATTAGACCGCCAGGGAGGTTAAAAGCAACTGACAAAATAGTACATACATGAACAAAACACACCATGGGAAAAAGAAGAGTTAACATAAATGGAAAATTCTGGACTTAAAATAGATGCTGCTGAAACTAAGAAATGTAAGTGTATGTGAAGGTGTGGAGTAGAGTTTTAGGGAAAGAAAAAATAAATAAAATTGGATCCAGAAACATAAATAACGTGGTGATAAAGGTGATACAGAATACACATTTTTGCTTCCACTGGTTAGGTGCATCGGAAAGGTCAACTATTCAGTAATTTTCCAGAAATATGCATTCCACGAGCTATCCAGCACCACATCAAAAGCATGCAGAGGCAGCATCACATTTATATGTTGACGGAGGGAAATCAGTTATTCATGGCGGTTCCTTTTCATTTCCTCCATATGAACACTTCATACTGCCAAGTCAAGCAATAATATAAGGAATATGTCCAATAAAAATATCTGAAGAGGTGATTCCATACACAACGGATGGTAAAATACACCTCTGATTAGAAAGAGGGGTGAAACAAAGTGGGTCCAATGATAAACGTGCAAAAGTGCTATTGCTGGGAATGAAATGGAACTTCACAGGAAGACCTTTACCTGTTAAGACTGGTTCTCGTACTGACTCTGTCTCTTCTTTGATTTCAGTTCTTTTAACCACTGTGGGGACTCTTCTGCTCCTCTGAAACAAACCAAAATATATATTGGCATGTAGATGCCACAATATGTCTCAATAGATACTTAAATAACTAGGATTTCCTAGGGAAGCTTTTTTTGTTGATGCCTATTAATGATAATGTTCTCAAAAGAAAAACTACAACCAGTCATTCTGCAGAATAGACAACAGTATGAGATACATTCATGTCCAAATGAGGAAGATGGGTGTAAAGAAAGAACTCGGCGGCTCTACTCTGGCTGATTAGGAAATAAGGAATTGCAAATGGAAAAAAATTCATCATGAGCCAAGTATACATTCATTAAGATTGCTTTGTCAATGAAAAACACGTACCTCTACATTACGCTTGTGTTTGCGAGCATTGAAGAAAAAAGTTAAAAGTAGGGTTGCACCGATACAGATACTAGTATCGGTGCCGATACCGGGTACTGCAGGAGTACTTGGTACTCCTGCAGTACCCCCCGATATTTTCCCCGATACCAGAAGCCGGCATTGAGCCGGCTTGCCGGCATCCGAGGTGCTGGGGCGGCTGTCCGAATGCTCTATCGGCATTTGGACAGACCCTGCAGCTGCTCTCCGCATTGTTTTATACTTACCTTCCTGTGCGACGCCGGGAAAGTCTCCGCGCGCGAGCTCGTTGGAAGGCCCCCAGCCGCGACCACGTGGGACCATGTGATCGCGGCTGGGGTCCTTCCAATGAGCGCACGCGCAGAAACCTACCCGGCGTCGCTCAGGAAGGTAAGTATGAACACAGTGAGCAGCTGCAGGGCCTGTCCGAATGCCGATAGAGTATTCGGACAGGCACCTGGAGCTCTCCGCGATGATACTTACCTTCCTGGGCGACGCCGGGAAAGTTTCCGCGCGTGCGCTCATTGGAAGAACCCCATCCACGATCACATGGTCTCACATGGTCCCATGTGGTCGCGGCTGGGGTCCTTCCAACGAGCGCGCAAAGACTTTCCCGGCGTCACCCAGGAAGGTAAGTATCATCGCGGAGAGCGCCGGTGGGGGGGGGGATCCATGTGCTGGGGCATATGTGTGAGCTGGGGCAATATCCATGTGTGAGCTGGGGCATATCCATGAGCTGGGGCAAATCCATGCGTGAGCTGGGGCATATCCATGCGTGTGCTGGGGCATATCCATGCGTGTGCTGGGGCATATCCATGCGTGTGCTGGGGCATATCCATGCGTGTGCTGGGGCATATCCATGCGTGTGCTGGGGCATATCCATGCGTGTGCTGGGGCATATCCATGAGTGAGCTGGGGCAAATCCATGCGTGAGCTGGGGCAAATCCATGTGTGAGCTGGGGCAAATCCATGTGTGAGCTGGGGCAAATCCATGTGTGAGCTGGGGGCCATATCCCATGAGCTGGAGCATATCCCATGAGCTGGGGCAAATCCATGAGCTGGGGCAGTATGAATATATACATCTTGGGGGGGTATATACATGTGAGCTGGGGGCATTTTTATATGGTCTGTTCTTCTTGAAAAGCGTCACATGACATTAAAGAAAAGTATCGGTACTCGGTATCGGTGAGTACTTTTAAAAAGTATCGGTACTCAGTCTTAAAAAAGTGGTATCGGTGCATCCCTAGTTAAAAGGAAGCAAAGTCGCAAAAAAAAAAAAAAAAAAAAGGACATACAGGGTTATTCAAAGAGATCCGAATTGTGGCCGAAAGGTAACCCAACAGTTACCTTTCTTGGCCAGAGAGCAGGCAGTTCGCCAAAAGGCGAATTCCCTGCACATAAGATGCTTGTTCGAGGGCAGTAAATTCCCCATAAAGAAGCAAAGCTTCGTCTATTCAGAGAACAAAAAACAGCAGTGAAACGTTGCCGAATTACCCTGCTGTTCGGTGGTTTCATGCGACAGGTTTATTCAGGAGAATCCCATAGGCTTCAATGTTAAAAATATTCCCATTTTAATTCAATATCTAATAAACCGTTGATTATAATATTCTGCAGTATAAAGTTTCTTTATGTATAGATTTTTTAGGATCTTTTAGGGTTTTTTTTTGCGAAAACAAATTGTTTTTTTCCCCCAATCGTTTTCTTTTTTCGGTAACAGCCCTTTTTATTATCATTCATTGGATCTTATATGTAAATTCCAGGCATTTTCGTTCTGTAGTTTCTTTGCAAACAGCATTTCACTTTTCAAACATTCAAGCGTACGGTTTTCTTCTTTTTTCACTCCATTCGTCTGCGGTGTCTGCTTTTTCCGGTGGCTGCTCTGCGCTGTGATCGGCGGCTGCTCTGGTTTCTCTGGCGTGTTTGGCGGGGTTAAACCAGATGTTTTTGCAGGTTTCGGTGTGCGTTCGCCGGGTTTTGCGGTGAGTGTTCGGTGGCTTTTCCCTGCACTCCGAAGGCCCTGTGGTGCTTGCTGAATACACGGCAGGGTCGCCAAAATGGAATTGCCAAATCGCACTGAATTCAAGAGAAAGAAAAGTCACCGAACGTGCAGTGACTTTTCGATTCTCTTTGAATAACCCCATAGTCTTAGATTAGAGGGGCAAAGGTTTGCCGATACTGTCGTTTGCACAAGTACTTGGTACTCGTCCAAATGGCCCGATACCTCCCCCTGATACCGGAAGCCAGCTCTGGGCCAGCTTGCCGGTATCCGCGGGGCTGGGGAAGCTGGCCACATGCATAAAAAGCATTTGGCCAGCGTTCCCCCTCTGGTGGGCCGCATTACTTACCCAGCGGTGGGTCCAGTCGCAGGGTTGTGACGCGGCCGCAGGGCCGTGGTGGATGTGACTCTGGCTCAAGCCGAGATCTCGCGGGGGCCTCCCGCGAGATCTCGGCTGGAGGCAGAGATCTCGCGGGAGCCTCTCGCAAGATCTCGGCTAGAGGCAGAGTCAAGGCCTCCACGGCCAGGCGGCCGCATCACAGCCCTGTGACCAGCATCCGTGGGGCAGACCTTCACTCCGAGCACTCTTCCTCCTTCAGTGTCCACCAGTGTCCGCCGGCAAAGCCGGGCTGCAACCCGTTGCTGGCGGACACTGAAGGAGGAAGAGCACTCGGAGCCTGGCAATCCAGGTGAGCTGGGGGGCAATGTCCATATGTGTGTGTGTGTGTGTATTAGATATATATATAATATATATATATATCTCGGGGGGATATATACATGTGAGCTGGGGGCATTTTTATATGAGGTCTGTTCTTATTGAAAAGCAGTCACAGGTTTTCTCCTTCTTCCTCTTCCCGCTTCCCCTACTCTTCTTCTCGGCCCTGACCCCTCCCATTTATTCTCGTCCTACCCCGCCCCCCTCCACACCGCATGGCAGGTCCCCGCCCCAGTGGGGGCTCACCTAGTGTGGTGCCTGTTAACCTCCAGATAGTTAGTTATAATGTCCGCGGCCTTAACCAGCCAGGAAAAAGAAGACACCTCCTCTGTGACTTTGCCTCCCTTAAGGCATCAATTGCCTTTCTTCAAGAAACTCACTTTTGCGCCACCTCAGCCCCTCTTTGAGGGATAGACGATACCCCACCGGATACTTTGATCACAACCCAGAGTCTAAGTCTAAGGGTACGGCTATTGTATTCGCTGCCTCCATCTCCTTTGTGCACTCGGAGACTTACAACGCTGGAGACGGGAGATGCGTGTTTGTGAAGGGCACCATTGGTGGTGCTCCATACACTTTCGCCAATGTCTGCCTACCTAACACCAAACAGCATCTATATTTAGCCAAGACCCTGCGGTTACTGGAGGACTTCACAGTGGGCGTCTTGGTGCTCGGAGATTTCAACATCCCCATGATTCCTGAAGAAGACTCCTCTTCCAAACAGCACCGGACCCCACGTCGCATTTTGAACCGGATACATCGCTCCCTACAAGCATTACGCCTTATTGACGTCTGGAGGCTTTTAATCCTTCCACTCGAGACTATACATATTTCTCGTCAGTCCACGGAGTTTACTCAAGACTGGACTAGCTCTTCGTCCCTCAGTACGACTTACCCCTGATTCGGGATGTAAAGATACAGGTGACGACGTGGTCTGACCACGCTCCTATTGTATTAACCATGTCGTCTCCCCTTCTCCGGCCTAGGGTTCGGTCTTGGCGACTGAATACCTCACTGCTTTCAGACCCAGAATTGGTGACGGCAGTAGAAGATAACCTGACTTCATTTTTTGAGATTCACAAGTCCTCTGAGGTCCCGCTCCCGACTGTGTGGGAGTCTCACAAGGCTGTCATCCGCGGTCTATTGATCTCTCTAGCCTCCCAAAAAAGGAAAGCTCAGCAACAAGAAATGGACTCCCTATATTCTGCCATCAGAGCCCTGGAAGATGAGCACCACGCATCAGGAGAAGACGCAGACACCTATGCGAGACTCTTGCATGCGCATACCCAATTGGCTAGTGCACTTAATCCAATCATTCAACATGCGATCCTTCGCACAGAAATGCTAGTTCGCTTTGCATGAAGACAAACCTGGCCGCCTCTTAGCTCGTCTCTTGAATAAACACCGCCGACAGAACTACATCCCAAAGATTCATACTTCCCCGGTACAGAGTCATCAGACCAGAATCACATAGCACGTGCGTTCCGAGACTTCTACTCCTCTTTATACCACTCCATGGAGGAACCTGAACTCCCCACCTCCTCCCGAGTTGAGGAATATTTGAGGACCCGGATTTCCCACCGATTAACGATGGAGCAACAAGAGCCACTACGTTTCCCCCATCACCACTGAGGAGATCACCGCAGCCTTTAAACGTCAGAAGCCTGGTAAAGCCCCGGGCACGGATGACTTCCAGCCCATTTATTATAAACGCTTCGGGTCAAAACTGATCCCCCCTGGCTGGAGTTTTCAACGCCCTACTTACTGGTGGGGTTTTCCACCCGCATTCCCTCTCTGCCACGATTGTAGTGATCCCTAAGGAGGGTAAAGATCCACTTTCCTGTGCCAGTTACAGACCGATCTCGCTTCTCAATCTTTGCCACAATCCTTGCTCAACGTCTTAATATCGTGGTTCTACTGCTGGTGAAAAAGGACCAAGTGGGCTTCATTCCGAATTGGGAAGCGAGAGATGGCACGATTTGAACGCTGAATGTGATTCACGCGGCATTGGCGACGGAAACGCCCACGCTTCTTTTGTCAACTGTCGCCGAAAAGGCGTTCGATAGAGTCTCCTGGCCTTTCTTATTCTCCACATTGAAAGCCATGCATATACCCCCTGAGTTTCTACACTGGACAGCTGCCCTATAACTGGACAGCTGCCCTATATCGGGCGCCGAATGCATGTGTTTGAGTTAACGTTGTTCTCTCCGACACGTTCCAAATCAGGAATGAGACGAGACAGGGGTGCCCACTCTCCCCACTCCTGCTCTGTACCTAGAACCACTCCTGGAATTGGTCCGCCTTAATGCATCTATCACAGGTCTGAAAGGGAGATCTGAAGTCCACAAGGTCTCGGCATACGCCGATGACCTCCCCTTTTACGTTACCAATCCACTCGCTTCCCTCCCTGAAATAGTGGGAGAGTTTCAGACGTATGGAGCACTGTCGAACCTGAAACTGAACATGGATAAATCGGAGATTTTAAACCTCAATGTTCGGGGTGTGGCGGAACACGTTCTCCGACGGATGCACCTGTTTGTCTGGTGCCCCTCCAAAATGAAATACTTGGGATTGTGGCTCATGAACTTCCCTCAGACTGTGTTTCAGGAGAACTTAGTGCCGCTATGGACATAAATTGTCCGCAACCTCACGGAGTGGAACCCCCTGAGGGTATCCTGGCTCAGGAAAATTAGCATTTTGAAAATGAATGTGCTCCCCAGACTTCTTTATCTCTTCCAGACACTGCCCATACTTGTTCCCCTATCCTTTTTCCAGAAGGTCCATTCCGACTGCTTCCGATTTATCTGGAACGCATCTAGAGCCCGGATAAGCTCATCCACATTGTCCTAGCCCAAGACTACTGGCGGTTTGGCTGTGCCGGACATCTGCCTATATTATCAATCCGCTCATCTTTTGAGGATTGTGGAATGGACTATGGGAGGCAGACATGCACTTTGGCAGGACCTGGAGTTGGAGGCCACGTCACACCCGACTGGGGTGATAGCCTGGATTGCTCCTGGCAGCAGATCACCTAGTGCATGTCGCCACCCCTTTGTGGGTGCCACCCTGCAGGTGTGGCAGTCTACGGTGAGACGATATGTCCTTTCCTCTTACCCTTCGCCCATGCTGCCTCTCGTGAACAACCCGGATTTTGTCCCTGGGGTAACTCCCCGCGTCAAACACCGACTTTCGGGAATCGTTACACCACGAGCCCTGCATTTCATCTCAGGCCGGGAGCCGCACGCACCCTGGGATGGCACGGAACAGAGTGTTCCCCCTACCCCCCTGGAACGCTTTAATTTCTCCCAAATCTCCCACTACCTCCTAGCATTGCCCGCACGTCACCGCTTGCTCTGAGCTCCCACATCTTTTGAATCCCTCTGTACCTCCAAACACCCACATAAACACGGGATATCTACCCTCTATCGCCTCCTACAGTCGTCGCGAGGATTGCTTCCTCCATCCTTTGAAACTCAATGGGAACAACTTCTTGAAACGCCGGTGTCTGAGGACCAGTGGCGAGACACTTACGAGCTAACTCACCGTGGCTCCCCTCAAGCTCGCCTGCAATCTATCTCCTACAAAGTCCTATCTTTGTGGTACAGCTCCTACTTCCCTACTCTTCCGAATCGGACTTCGCCTCACTCCAGACTGTTGGAGATGCAGAGGTAAGACAGGCACCTACCTCCACATGTGGTGGGATTGTCCAACTCTTGCACCTTTCTGGAGACTGGTAAGGGACATGATTGCCGAGGTCACAGACCTGACTTTACCACTCTCCCCTGGACCATTTCTTCTTACTCACACCACATGCTCAAAGAGTACTCTTAGGAAATCGGTGGCCCTACCGATGCTCATGAGGGCGAGACTGTTGGTCGCCCGGGCTTGGGGGTCGTCATCCGCCCCCTCATACAGAGACTGGCTTGCTAGGATGGAAGAGGTGCGGAACATGGAGGACCTTGAGGCCAGAGTAAGAAATAACATGGAGAAACGTATCCATAAATGGTTCTATTGGAATACATTCTTGGCCTCAGCATCTTGCCGCTCACGGGCGGTATGAGGGAAATACACCCTGGGCTGTGCTTCTCTGGATAGTCCAGATCTCTCGCTCTCTCTATGAGACTTCGGAAACTTTGGGGCGGGACCTGTCAGCGTATCTGGAACCCCACAGCCTCACTTCCTCAATCCCTGCCTCGTAAAACAAACTTTCCCGCACCACCTTCATCTGCTCCCACTTCCCTGCATTGACCCCCCCTTTTTCTTCTTCTCTTCCTCTCTTTCTTTTCTTGCTATGTCTTTATTACCTGTTTGCTCCGGCCTCCCTTCTCCCCTCCCACGTCCGTTAGGTATTTCCGACCACCCAAAGTCACAGATATTCCCCTCTCTGCATATAATACGTCTCCCCCAGAAGAGCGATTGGAGATCTGTCTTATTCCCCCACCCTCCTCCCTTTCCTAATTTTTTCTCTCCCCAACCCACCGACCTTGACATGGAGAACCGGACTCGGTTCTACTTCTTGGACTGGCATGTTAGGGTCCCTTACAGCCTCCCGCTCCGCTTAGTGGTAACCTTCTCCCTTTTACCTCATTCATTAAGTTGTTTTTTTAGACCTGCCTTGAATCTCTTTTTGTATAATTTTTATATTTTCTCTTTTCTCTCCTCTATAACGACCTCATTGCTCAACTAATGTATGCAAATTCTGTGATACGCTGTAATGATGTACACTTGCATTATGTCCACTGTGCGTGCGGAGGATGCTATGGTTTACTTTTTACATTTCTGTACTTCTGTTCCTCTCCTTTGAATAAAAAAATAAAAGTATCGGTACTCGGTATCGGTGAGTACGTTTAAAAAGTATCGGTACTCGATCTTAAAGTGGTATCGGTGCACCCCTATTTAAAAGTAACATCAGGAAGTATCATTTAACTGAGAGGGTGGTGGATACATGGAACAGCCTTCCAGAAGAAGTGGTAGAGGCTGAAATAGTAATTGAATTTAAGCTGGCATGGGGTAGGCATAAGGCTATCTAAAATAAAAGATAAATCCAGGGACAGTATCCATATAAATGGGTAGACTAGATGAGCCGAAAGGTTTTTAATCGGCTGACATATTCTATGCTTCCATGTTAAAAATCATACATACATTACAGTATATAACCACTACAAGTCCTACAAAATACAGTTAAGACCACTCAGGCTGTAATGTGCCGCACAGTATGAGCTGGCTAACCTGTCTTGTTTGTCCTTTGCTGTGGGCAGCAGTTTGATGCCTATGGTTCCTTGAGGGAGCGGGGATTTTGGTGACTTTGCAGGCTGAACTTGTGTTTCACTGCTGCTTTCTTGGTCTTGCCTTTTCCGGAGTTGTGCCTAATAAATAAATAAAAACCATATACAAAACTGAGGCATTATTTACAAACAAAAATTATTTACGTAAAAAGACATGATCTGACTTTGGTTGCGGCAAATCATAGGTATTGTGACTTCTAATGCCCACAACAGACAGTACTTTTAGGAAAGAAAATATCAGCTAGGACATTGGGGAAAGGTCAAATTAACAAACGGATGGCTCTTACGAGATCTCTGACATACTGGTTTCCTTTCTTGGTGCATTACCTTTAAAGCAGAGGGATCCATTCCTGGAAACATTGGCATCCTCTGTGGTTGAATGGAGATTCTTTGTGGCTTTTCATCTTCATCATATTCCTCCTCCTTCTCTGGCTTGTCTTCTGTAAAATATCATTGCAATAGCATTATGTTAAGTTTCTTACACGCTTTCATTTTTTAGAATCCAGTCAGATATCATGCATGGTAGCTTAACTTTTCATGTCATTGTTGCCAGTCAGGGTTATGAAACATATATTTGCTGCAATTTTTGTATAAATTCCAGTATAATGTACATTTTACTATACATGTACTCCATTTGTTCATGACCCTACATTCCCAAAATATAATGAATTAGAATCATCTTATTTTTATGCAAAAGTTTGGGGGAAAAAAATCCATGGGCACATTCAGTATAGAATCCAAAGACACGCAAAATGGGTTATTCAATACGAGAAGAACTTTCCGCCCAATTGCACCAAATAGTGAATGTCACTGTACGGTGCAATTTTCGTGGCAGTCCATTCATAAAACCTGGCGAATTGACATCAAAAGATGAAGCAGTTCGCCACAGATCGGCAACCTTCAGCAGCAGTGAAATTGTCCCATAGAGAAGAAATGTTTATTCTATTCTTGGAACATGGAACTGCACTGAAAGGTCAGTGAAATGCCCCGATTTTCTTTGATTCAGGTCGACCGGTTTAAACAGGGGAATCCCATAGGTCAGGGCTCAAAATTTCAAGTCCCAAGCTACTGACCAGGCTATAAGAGTTACTCGCCACCAGTTGCTCCAACTAATCCCTACCCAGCCCTTAACTCTGCCCCTAAACACCCCCCTTAAATTATCTTATGAAATTACACTGTTAAAGGTTTTATTTAGAGTAAGTTACAAAAATAACATTTATACCCAGACATCAGACCCCAGATACATGTATACCTAGTCATCAGACCCCAGTGTGAGCAGAGCGAGGAGGCAAAGAAGCTGCCAGTGACAGAGACAGGCTGGGTCAGGTTAGGCAGCTGATTCCTGCCACCTGGGTAAGGGGGGCTGCACGGTGGCACTGCCGGAAATAATAATTTATTGTGCTGCCTGCGTGTGCATTTCCACTTGCACTCACTCAATTTCCACTCGCCAAATGCGAGTAAGCGAGTGGAAATTTTGAGCCCAGCCATAGATATCAATGTAAGAAAAAAAATATAGATATATATATTTTTTTTTATTTATCTGCTTTTTTTCTGCTCCTTTTCAGCAAACCGTATTTTTATTTATTTATGTTTTGGAACATCTTAATTTTTTTTTTTTAGACAAAATTTTTGATTGCCAATTTTTTTTAACCCCTTCACTGCTGTGCCATTTCACCTCCATGTACGGAGCTCATTTTGACCGTTTTGTGCTCATCCTGTTTAGACGTGATTTGAAGTAGTGTTTTATTGCAAGACCCAGACATCTTATAGATCATTATTTTCAGCAGACTCTGCAGATTCAGAATGTATCATTATATGTATATGTCATGTCCTGTCAGAATGCTATAACCAAAAAAAAGTGTAAAAAAAAAAAAAAAAAAAAGGAATTTATTACAGCATGTAAAATTATATATTTTTTTTTACGTTTTATCATCCAAACCTTTGTGGTTATTCTATGGGGCACTCTTGCTAAAAAAATATTAGAAATAGGAAACTGTTACTGTATTTTTCTGAGAAAATAAGAGATTTTAACTAAAACTGAAAAAACAAAATTAAATTTGCTTGCAATGACTCTGTATAAAACACTGACCTTGCTCGCAGTGTGGGAAATGAGAAGGCAAGTAACAGTAGTGGTATTGCTCATTTTATATTGACATAGGGACAATGCCGTGGTTTTGGAGCAAATTTTAAAAAAAAAACATTCTAGGTTTGTTGCTTTTTTTTTATTTACATTGACCTTTTTTAATGATATCAAACATCTGACCTGTCCAATAACACCTAACATGACTTTGCGGGATGTAAAGAATGGAAATACTGGGGTCCAAAGTCCCCCCCCCCCACTCTCCTTGCAGCGGTCCGGCAGCTTGTGTATTAGATGGACTAAAGCGTAATAATGCTTTTCCCCACATTTGATCTCAGCGTGAAGGGGAGTTCACTTCACTCCTAGTGAACCACACAGTGTGACAAACACACAGACATTGGCAGACACACAGACATTGACAAATACAATGACAGAAGGAAGGTCAGGCAATCAGGTTACAAAATGGCAACCCTCTCTATGGACAAAGACATTGGCAAACACACAGTGACCCATATCCATGCACTGACAGACACACCTACAGAGAAACTCAGGCACAATAACAGAGACACCAACACAGAAAAAAAGTGCCAGAGAATCACACAGACACTTTCAAAGAGACAAAGATTTGACTGGGACACAGACACTGACAGAGTTTACCACAAACACACTGAGAGTGACAAAGAAATGGGACTGAAGGCCTCTGTGGGCCTGCTACAGAGCAGTATCTGTACACAGAACAAAACCCATGTTTTAGTTTTTAAAAATATGCTCTAGTAGGAATATAAACCTGAAAAGCCAGAGTGTTACCTGTTGTGTCTGTGTACATCCAGGGGCTGTCGGAGTCCTCTATTACTGCAAGCTGGCTACTTGACTGCAACAGGCGGCTCTTGCGCTGGGACTGGCTGGGCGCTCTACGCTGACTCTTGCGGCTTAACACCACCCTGTTCTTTAGGGCTGTTGAGTCCAAGACCGAAGTTTGCTGAGGGACAGCACAGATTTATTAAGAAATGAGTGTAAAAAGAGCATTCCAACCATCATAAGTGTCTATAGGTTCCTGAGACGAGCTTTAACATGAGCACGGGCAGGCGTTTTTAGAGAGATGTAGTCCTAGATTACAGACCGAACGCCAACTGTAGCGATATGAAGGTAATACAGGGAGCATGCATTAAAGTCACTTATCGTGTTAACGCTTACATATCCAAACTTCGGATATGTAAGCGTTAACACGATAAGTGACTTTAACGCATGCCCCCCATATTACCTTGCTAACACTAAACACTGTAAAAACCCGTTAGCCCATTGGTGATTTCGCTAGCTTGCGGGAGCTTACTGTACTTTGCGCATCCTATGCTTAACAAGGCGAGCGCAATCAGTAATTAGCATTAGGATAAGTAAGGTGTTACAAAGTTCTAGATGCTAATTACCACACTGATGGCTTAACAAAATTTAGACCGTGTCCTACAAGCTGGTGCTAATTGATTCAACTTTCGCAGAATCAATTAACAACCACCTTAACACCCCCCCCCCATGAATCCGATACTCCGATCTCATCCCGCGTTGAGGATAGCAGCCAGATCCGCTGCTTTTTGCCACTGGGAGCAGAAAGAGACTGAGAATAAATAGTTGCCAGTCTCCCTCCGCAGCGCTGTGCGATAGCTCTCGGCCCAGCAGCGCAACCCTCCATTGAGACATATGGACTACAGGAGGCGATACTCGCGGCAGCACTACCGCAAGTATCCCTGAGGGTAGTGCATCGTAAGGTGCCGAAGTAGCGCCTGCCCCGGAATCTCACGCTACAATGGGGAAGCTACAGGGAAACCTGCAGGCACAGGTTTTCCCCATTAGCATCCCCATTTCAGCATGGAGTTTGTAATCTGGCTGATAATGGGGACATTTATCACAGATTCTCTGTCAGTTGTTACTCTAACATTCGGCTGTCAACTGATGTGATTTATCAGATCTGGCAAGTTCTTGCTTCTTTTTTAATCCATCGTCACTTTCTTCATTGTTTGTGTTTCAGTCATATTCTACCTGGTGATGTGATTTACCAATTACATTGCCTTTGTACCCAACAGAAAATCAGTCGGGTCTCCTCCATTTTTTTTTTTCTACGTCTCAACTTGCCATTTTTCCATCTTTGAATTTTCCTACGGATTATAGGCCGGGTGCACACTAGCCTTTTCTTCTGCGCACTAGCGTGCGATAAAAAGGATGCACTTTATGACGCCAGACAATGCGTTAATTTTGACGCACATTGTAAAAACTGAATTGGAGTTGGAAAAAAAAAAAGCTGTTCTTTTGACATTTGACGTTCAGCACGCGGCCAACGTTGCGTCAATCCTAGCGCAAAAACCTCGGTGTTTCTATGACAGACGTCTTCAGCGCGCGTTATGCGTTGCGCGCATACTACCCGTGTTCTTCTCTATCCGCGTAATTATATGCTGCCTACAACGCACGTCATAGTGTCATAACGCACGCTAGTGCGCAGAAGAAAACGCTAGTGTGCACCCGTCCTTATTCAACGTAACTTGCACACATGAGATTGCTTAACGGTAACTGTTGCATGGGATTCAAACCAATCAGATGAAGATTTAAGAAAGTTATTTAACAGGAACAGCGGTGACCTAATAAATAAATTCACACCACCATGGAAAAACGGACTAAAACGCCACATAAACAACAGCATAATGTGAAGCCAGCAAGAAAACACCAGGTGTTATAAATCATGTCATTTAACCGCTGAATAGGTCTCAAAAAATTGACAGAAAATGATCAACGAATCTTCCCCTACGTGTCCCATGATGCTCAGGCAGCCTTAATAATTAACATGGGACTTCTGAAACAATAGGATTGTTTAGGGTTGCCAGATCAGCCATGTTTTCCTGGATACATTATCAATTCATGCAAAGGGAATGCTCAGTGTGAGATCAGCCCTCTAACAGGCATAATTTATATGCTGCAGGAGAAAAATCAGATAGCTGGGTAAGGCATGGGAATCGTCTTTGATTTCTTACCTGTGGCTAATGGATTATACAAGCTGCAGTGTTGCATTCTTCATTTGCTGCCCATTAGAATGGATAAATAAGTCTCCAAGAAAACAATGATCTGGCAAACCCTAGGATTTCCCAGTTTAGACATCATTCCCTAACTGCTCAAGAGTATCATAGTCCAAGCCAGATACAACATGGCGAAAGGAATACAAACTTACATCCATAAAAGAGAAATCAGTTTTGGCCTCTTTAAACGAAGGTGTGCTTTCAGTGGAATCCAAATCCATGCTGGAGCGGTCCAGGCTGGCATCGTGCGGGTCTGTAACAGAGTCATGCTGGTCTGTCTCTGTTTGGGACAGGGAGGACAGGCGGCTGTGTGGTGGATGCTTCTGGCTTGGGGTGGTGTCAAAGGACGGCGACTCATGCACAAAGCTACAAATGAGGGAAAAGGGAAAAAAAAAAAAGATCAATTGATTCATATTGAAGTATGTCCCCATTGCTGACTAGATTTACCAGTGTAGCTATTATACAGGAGCAATGTAGTCTAAACAACACTGAGCAGCACAATCTACAAAAGACACTGGTTATAATCGTTTATCCATGACCAATCCATATGGCATTGGCCCTTCTATGGAGGTGTTAAAGTACAGAATGATTGGTGACCTCTAGTGTTTAGATGTTTATTTTAACACTATCAGGGTTATTCAATGAGAATCGAAAAGCCACCGCACATTCGGTGACTTTTCGTTCTCTTCAATTCGATTCGGCGACCCTGCGGTGTATTCAGCAAGCACCACAGGGTCCCCGAATTGCAGGGAAAAGCTGGGGAAAACCCGCCGAAAACTCACCGCAAAACGAGGGCGAATGCACACCGAAACCCGCAAAAACATCTGGATTAACCCACCGAAAATTCCGGAAAAACCCGAGCAGGAGCAGATCACACGCAGCACAGCCGCCGGAAAAAACAGACACCGCAGACGAATGCAGTGAATAAATTAGAAAAACAGTTTGCTTGAATGTTTGAAAAGTGAAACGCTATTTGCAAAGAAACTACTGAGCGAAAATGTCTGAAATTTATATATGAGGTCCAGGGAATGATAATAAAAAGGGCTGTTACAGAAAAAATAAGTAAAACCAAAATTTAAAAAAAAAAAGAAAAATGCTTACAATATCCTAAAACAATCTATAAATAAAGAGACTCTTTACTGAAGAATTTTGGAATGAATGGTTTATTAGATATTGAATTAAAACAGGAATATTTTTATCATTGAAGCCTATGGGATTCTCCTGAATAAATCTGCCGAATTAAACCACCGAATGGCAGGGCATTTCGGGAACCTTTCACTGCTGGTTTGTGTTCTCTGAATAGCCGAAGCATTGCTTCTCTATGGGGATTTCACTGCCCTCGAACAGGGACCGAACAGGCACCGTATGTTCAGGCAATTCGCCAGGATTTGGTGAACTGCCTGCTCTCTGAATAGCCGAATGGCCAGGAAAGGTAACAGAGCTCTGAATTTCAGCTTTCGGTTACCTTTCTCCAGCAATTCAGTGCTCTTTGAATAACCCTGTATGTGGCAGTTCCAACACAGGTTTCATATCTATGTACGTAGTGATACCTTTTATATTGGACCTTTTGCGCCTTATTGAACTATACTCGTGATTTTGGCATCTGGACTAACATGGTAGATATACATACAAACACACATACTATTTTTCAGCAATTCAGTATATATTGAAGCTATATGAATAAAGTCTAATAACTATACATGTTCTAATCGTTGAAGATTCCAAGTTCAATAGCGGTTGTAGAGTCTTTGAGGATAATAGCAGATAGAGATGACCCACAGAAAAAAAATTTGTATGCGTGTTACATTTCCACTAAAACATCTAGTATGTTTTGCTGTACGAGTGAAAGTGGCACGATTAGCTCTGGTCACCATGTTCCTTGCCGGTCCAAGTATAAAATAGATTTCCTTCTAAAAGGTTTGTCTCCTGCAATGGAAATAACCATGTTCCCTGTTCCTCCGTCAAGGAAGGAAAGCAAGGAACTGTATAGGGAGCTGCTATATGTATGCAAATGTATCATTAACATAAAGTAGGTGGTGGCCATTACTTTCCCTGGTCCAATTTTATACAAGTCTAATTGTACATGAAATCATTTTTGTAGTCTTTCCTTTAATATAGAGGCACGTAACATATCCTGCAGGGAATACCAGCCCATGCAGGTTATTCAGGCCCATGAACTTTTTGCCCCTATCAATTAAAATTTCAATGCGCCAAATAAATGTACACAGTAGCCGCTAGATGGCGTGCGAGTACCACGTCATTGGATCCAGTGTCCGCATGTCATGCTGATTCCCATAATAGTGTAGCAGGAAATCACTCAGCAATATTTTACACCCACACTGAATGCTCATTGTGTTTGCATGAAAACATATTTTTATAGTCGAGGCATTTAAATATGGTCTCTTGCCCTTTTCTGTTCTCTAAAAGCAGCCTGTGGCCATTAACGTGTGTAATTACAAACAGCAGTCTGTATTCTGCAGAAGGTCTTGTGCCTGTTACCTCCTCTAACCCAAATATTACACACTGGGGGGGGTCCATCTTTGAGCCATTGTAGCTTTATGTAACCAATTAATCATACAATACCCAACGTTCCTATGAAGAAAAAAAAATACCTGTCTGTATCTTATCTGTATATGTATACATGGAAATATCTGAATAAATGCTCAAACCTGCTTACAGTATACCTCCAGAGTGTCCCTGTTCACTTTATTGTCTATACGTTCAGGATGTGCAGGTGTATAACAGAGCTGCAGACCATAGTGGTGAGCCTCCAAACCATGGTTTAGCTAACCTCGACCCTCCCAGATGTTTTAGAATTACATTTCCCATGTGTTGGAGTCTATTGAGTGAGTACCAGAGTTTCCTGGGAGATGTAGTTTAAAAACATCTGGAGTGCTGTACTAAACCATAATTAACCGCTTGGCTGCAGAGGACTCGCTAAGTGCGCCGTCGGTTTACATGCTATCGTTGACGCGTCCTTGCGGTAAACTGCCGTGGATCCCTGCTGTCAAACAGTGAGGGTCGACATCCCGGATGTCGTCCCTCAATGTGGTACCATGGGAGGCGCAATGACGACTAATTTCCCGGCCGTCCAAGGAGCCCTTAGGAGGGGGGGGGGGTCATTTGGACCCCTCTTTCGCTCTCATCGCCAAGGGGCACAGTAAGGGCCCATTCATACTGTGCGATTTATCATGTGGTTTTTGCCGCAATATCGCACGTTTAGCTTCTCCAATGCATTTCAATGGAGCTGTTCACATCTCACAGCTCAAGGTCTCCTGCAGCTTGTTGCTCGTACATGACCCTTTATTCGTGATTGCATTGATGGGGTTGCGAAATATCGCGCATAACAGCGATATTGCTCGATATTATCGCTCAATGTCGCGTATATGAAAATGGCATGATTTTCATGTCGTTCAGTGTGAATGGGCCCTAAAATAGAGGCATCGCTGTTAATTTATATTGTTATTGTGGAAGCAGAATTGTTTGGTAAGAATAAGATATATGCATTGAACGTTTTCGGTTTGTTTCTATTTTTTCCTTTTAACATTTTCATCATATTCCTAAAAAAACATACAGGGTTATTCAGAGAGCGTGAAAAGCAGGAGAATGACTGGAGAAGGAAAAATTCTAGGTCAAAATAGCCGATTTGGAAAGTGAGATGAAAGGGAGAATTTTTCTGGTTTGGCTATTTTGACCTAGAATTTTTCATTCTCCTGTCATTCTCCTGCTTTTCACGCTCTTTGAATAACCCTGATAGTTTCTACAAGGGTTGTGGTGAAGGACTAAAAGTGAGATAAAAAGCCTCCACACTATAAGTGTGTTTAATATTGCAGAAGCCACTTGCACATCACAGCAATTCGATGAATTGCATCCCAGAGCTCTTGTGCCACATTCCCCATATGCAGCAAGGAACTCTGGGTAGGATATGCAAATGAACCTCTGTCTCACTTTTATGCATCCTGGATCTGTTATTACACAGAACCCTAAAATCAATGCTATGCCACACTGTGGCTTTGTAGCAGAGATAAGGTTATGCAACTGGTCAAAGCCACTCCTAGGACAGCGCTGTTTCAGGTTTGTTGAAATTATATATATATATATATATATATATACACAGTCACTCCATATACACACATACCAAATACAATGCATATAGAATGAGGAAAATTTTCTAAGAATTGGTTTTTTTAATTGGCAAATGGTAAAAAATAACTATTCCCCCTGTATTTCATTTTAAAGCTCTTGTCACCTTACGGTAGGCAGCTTAGCGCACAGTAACAGGCCGCAGACATGGGCCTAGCCCTAACTCCATGTATTACAGCAGCATAGATCCCTGGGAGGAGGACATGAGGTTCATAGAAAGTTCATGTTTTGTGAAGCAGAAGAGTAGCGCTGTGCACTAGGTGTATATTTGCTCAGATTGTGCCTCAGTTTTCTGTCCTCATAGGAGAGAAACAAAGCATGTAAGGACGGGAATAAACCACAGAAACGTTCCCTACCACGTCACAAAGAACTACACAAGGATTTATTTGTAAAGTTAAATGATGTGTTGCTTTACAGAAGGATTGTGGTGCGCAGCAGCAACAAAAAAATGTTTTAATCTTTGATTATGTGGTTCTGATCCCGTGTGATAATGAGCCACGTGTCCTGCGCCTGCTTCTCTGCAATGGAGAACACCTGGTGGATTTCAATGTATGGCATTAGAGAGGGGTCAGTGAGGACAGGAACACAACAATAATAATACAGGCAATCTATAGCAACATGAAGCAGAGAGTTACAAGTTTTAGGGTAAAATAGTCAAGCTTCAGCAATATCAGACTTTAAATTCATTAAAATAGAGTTAGTTTGACCTAAAACTTGCCATTTTCAAAAAAAATCTGGCACATTTAATAACAACCTCGAACGATTTCTGAATTTGAGCATCTATAAATCGCAATATTCTGGGGTACACCCCCACATACCCATCGCCCCACCTCAAGTCAAGTCAAGAGAAATGGGTGAATCAAACTCCTGATCCAGGTGTCTGCATAGATTGCTTTATATTTAAGTTCATGAGATATATATATATATATATATATAAAAAAAATCCATCTGCAAACAAGGGTTTTATTTGTAATCAAAGCAAGGATACACAAGCTATAACTCCTTAAAAGTGTGTGTGTGTGTTTTTACCTTGTTTGGGGTTTTGCTCTTAACTTCACTGTGTATTATCTTTAATAATTGTGGTTAATGTTAGATGTCTATGGTATCCAGTGATTCGCAGGTTTATGGATGGATGATGCAGGATTTCACACAATAGTCAAGCTAAGGGCAGGAAGGTTTTATCGTTGGGGACTATGGCCAAAGCCATTCACTTGTTAATATGTTCCATTTGCAGTTGAGGATCACACATACCATTTCATGCATCAGTGACTGTGGTAGGAATTTATGCTATGATTGAGCACTTAAAACCTGTATTAGATAAACCCCCATGTCTTGTGAGTAAAACTGCGAATCACTCGTTCCAGGCACATCCTACAAGGCTGTGTTCATGAGCCCAGGGGGTCCCTGTACTGGGCCTGTACGAATGGGTTAAGTGTGTGTACATGCACCGTCAGCTGCTGTTTATTCCCCGCTGTAGCACAGTCACAGTCCCATTCCAGCTCTCCTATTTATAGACACACAGTCACTCTACAATCACAATAACAATGTCATTACCTTTAGGCTGGGGTCAGACCAGCGCACTTTTAATGTGCGTTCTGGCACACATAATTACGGCCGCACTAGCAGCAGATGACGGGCAATGACGGCCAATATACGAAGTACGGCGCACAAAAGTCCGGCCGTGCAACGCAAGTGGAATTGAACGCATTTTTTTGAGAACACAGAACCGCTAGTACTGACGTACAGAGTGCGCAGCTGCGGCATAGCGGCGTGTTTGCGTGATTAGGAGATGTCAGACGCTGCTAATGTCCAGCCTACATAACGTCCAGATGCAAAAAGAGTTTTATTGACGATCCGTACAAAATCACACCCGAAACTGCGCGTCGTCTGACCGTTTTTGCGCATTCCGCGAAAAAATACCTTTTCACGTTCGCGGGGAAAAATGCTTTCGTCTGACCCTAGCCTAAGCAGCCCGTGACTAAATAAGTCTCAATGTGCTGCTTGCTATAATGCACTTGTGTCCCTAAATCAATTGATAATTTATCTTTTCATTTTAAGGGTCAGCAGCTGAAGAGACGAGGGCTCCGAGTTAAATAGGTCAGAATAAAATTACAAACCAAACGTCCTTCTGACAACACCACACAGGTCACCATACAAAATAGCATTTGTAGCACGCTGTCAACTAGAATTTTTTTTTCTCTCTCTTAAAATCTGAAAGAATTCACATTTTTTGTAGGGAAATGGGAAACCATAACATTTTTTAAAAAAATATTAATTATCGTCTGTTACAGAGATAAAATATTTTCAATGGCGGTTATCATGCCAATTTAAAAATAAAAACACAACAGGGTTATTCAGAGAAAGGTGAAAACCAGGAGAACTGTCAGGAGAATAGAACAATCTAGACTAGCCAATTTGGAAAGGGAGATAAATGGGAGAATTTTTCTGGTTTGGCTATTTTGACCTAGAATTTTCACTTCTTTAGTCATTCTCCTGAGTTTCACCTTTCTTTGAATAGACCTGTAAAAAGGGAAAGAGAGAGGTGGAAAAAGACACAAAGGGGAAAGAGGCAAACCGAGAAGTCAACAGAGACACAAAAAAACCTTAATAGACAGAGAGAAGGAAAACCAGATCGTAGAAACACTGTATATAAACAGAGACGAGTAACAGATCACAAGGAAAGTTACAATGAGAGAGACTGATAGGGAAGCAGTACTATAGATAATGCAACCCTATAAACAAAGAGACAAATGTATGCAAAATATAAGCATAAAATTAAGACACAGACAAGACATAAAAGGGAATAAAACCACATCTATGTAAAGGAGTCCAGTTCTCCTCTAAAAGGACTATTCCCTTTTGTCCTATATTCAGTATATATCAAGTGTGTCCTTGACAGACATGTTATCAAGCAAATATATCCCCAGTTCCCTGACAGCAAATGTCATTAAAAGATGGGATTTTGGGCAGCTCCAAATCCCGCAGAGCCTTTCTCATTTGTAGCTTGCCATTTTATAGCTCTATTCCTACCAAGCCACAGTGTTGGAGGCTCCATAAGGAACAGATGTGATCCACTGCCTGATAACGGCATAAGCAATTTGCACAGCCACTATTATTGGCTCACAGTCTTCCAGTGTTTGAAGTCAGAGGCAGCAGCGGATCACATGGATTGGGTAAGCAAAATATTTTTTTATGGTTTAAATCGAAGTATTAAGTGATTTTGCAAAAGCAAGATCACTTAACACCAAGTTTTAATGAGTCTTTATTCTTTGCTGAATAACGTCACGCTCCAATGAACGAGCAAGGTTGGAATAGCCGGATCATACCTGACTAGCAGCAAATGAACAGCTCCTCTACAAAGTATAGAATCCATTCATTTACAGTAAGGAGCCGCTACATCTGAACTACAAACAAGGCTTGCATCTCGTTTGAATAGCGGCCATTGGCCTTGAACCATTAAGCTAACAGCTGGAGCCGCTTCAACCATTAGCTTAACATCAAGATTAGAATCCGGCCTATCTCTAGTTTAAAGGCCATTTTAGCTCAGCAATTGCACATATTCACAGAATCTACCTGCTTATAGCATGGTCTATAGGTTCCGTACAGGAGTTAATAAATAAAAGAAAAACGTTCTACTTGTGGAATTGTCTTCGTTACCACATTGGTAACTCCCCATGCCTACAGTCTTTCACACAGTCTCTAAAACCACACTGCATTAGAGAGGCTAAACAGCTCACCCTTCTCCATGTTGCCCACGTACGCAAATCTTTCTTCTATTCAAAACTCTTCCAAATCACCTTCCATCTCCCCGCGCCTATTGTTTCTTTATGTCAAACCGCTGTGTCATAAGTGTCAAAATTCACATCTCTTTTGCCTTACCATTGCACGGTGCTGTATAAATAACTGTATTCACTGAAATTGTATACGTGTTACTGATTAATTAAAACATGTTGTGAAAGTGCATGCTCAGGAGAATCGGCCAGGTCTGCACATAAGCAGAAAACGGTGCGCAGGACTTTCAGATGAATCAAATAGAAGTGGCAGCACCTTTTATTTTTCCAGTTTACTGTAGTTTATGACTAATGTAATATTTACAGAAAGAGCCAGACGAGGTCTAGGATTACAGAGCTCTAGTTAGGCATGGTATGAGACGGAGTTATTAGTGGTATCTCCACAGCATTACCGTCCAGGTTTCCAACAGGACAATGATCTCACCATCTATTCTGATAAACAGAAGTGATGGCCTGGAGGAGGGAGGGGGGAGGAAACAGAAAAAGGTGATTCTATCTAATCAGGAGTTTATTTAGTGTTTAGTGACTTATTCCAACCTTATGTGCACTGCATAGACTGTGCTTAACAACTGCTCAGGACAAACACAGAATCATCAAAAGATAAAGGAACAGATCTCATACATGTCACGTCCAGAATTAAAAGCGCATATACAGAGAGATCGGAAAATGCGTCATGACAGGAAAAGTGAGAGGACGGCAGCCCAGCCTATTCTACTTTATTTTTTTAATGGTTTTGTCCTAACTACTCTGCTAAACACATCTTATTATTCTTTATTTATATAGCACCAGCATATTCCGCAGTGCTGTACAATGGGCACAGTATAGACAGGGTTACAAATACATTGAACAACAATTGACAAACCAGTAGTTAGGCATGTGGTTGACAGAGTTGATAGATTATTGGGAGGGGCTGGAGATGACCCAGCTGTCATGGTCCATATTGGTACCAATGACAAAGTAAGCGGAAGATGGAAGGACCTGAAGAATGATTTCAGGGAATTAGGAAGTAAACTGAAGAAGAGGTCCTCCAAGGTAGTATTTTCTGAGATCCTACCTGTGCCACGTGCTACAGTGGAAAGGCAGCGGGAGATTAGGGAGGTCAATGCGTGGCTTAAAGCTTGGTGCAGGAAGGAGGGCTTTGGGTTTTTAGAGCACTGGGCTCATTTTGCACTGGGGTACAATCTGTATAGTTGTGATAGATTGCACCTGAATGGAAGAGGGTCTGCTGTGCTAGGGGAGAGGATGGTTAAAAGGTTGGAGGAGACTTTAAACTAGTGGAAGGGGGGGAGGGATACAGTATCTTACAAAATGGAGACAGAGCAGATAGCGGAAGGGTTTCAGCTCAGACTAAGGGGGTGGAGCCGGGGGGATGGGTAATGTAAGAACAGTGGAGGCATGTAATGTAAAGTCGCATTCAGCATGTGTGGGTAGAGACAACATTAAATCTATGCTTGCTAATGCAAGGAGCCTCAATAACAAGATGGGGGAACTAGAGGTAATAGCATACACTAAGCAATACGACATAATAGGAATAACAGAAACGTGGTGGGACGAAACGCATGACTGGGCTGTAAACTTAAACGGTTATACATTGTTTAGAAGGGATAGGAAACATAAGAAAGGGGGTGGAGTGTGTTTATATGTAAATCAGGATTTAAAGCCTAATATTACACAACTGGAAAGCGATGAGGGAAATGTGGAATCCTTATGGGTAAATATTTCCTTGGGGAATAAACAGGGAAGTCAACTATTATGCTATAAACCACCTAATATAGATAATGATGAGGAAGAACAACTGTTAGAGCAAATTAGGAAGGCTGCAGATCACGGTAGCACTTTAATTATTGGAGATTTTAATTACCCGGACATTAATTGGGATAGTGGGACTAGTAATTCAGCAAAGGGAATCCGGTTCCTGAACATTTTAAATGATACCTTCATGTCACAACTGGTAGAAACACCAACTAGAGAGGATAACTGTCTGGACCTGGTTATAACAAATAATGTGGATCTTTTCTCAAATATTAATGTAAAGGAACAGTTGGGAAATAGCGACCATAATATGGTGACTTTTGAAATAAACTAAAAAAAAAAAACATTCATAAAGGGGAATGCTAAAATATATAATTTTAAAAAGGCCAACTTTATTAAAATAAAGGAAGCTCTCAATGTCATTGACTGGCAGAAACTCTTTCACGGGAAAAACACTGAGGATAAGTGGAATATCTTTAAAATAACACTAGAAAAGTACACGTCACAATATATTCCACTGGTTAATAAATATAAAAGAAACAGACTGAAACCAATGTGGCTTAGTAGGAAGGTAACTAAGGAAATGAAAAATAAAAAGAAGGCATTTAAAGCTTTTAAATTTGATAAATCTGAGGCATCCTATAAAGCATATAGGGTAGCCAATAAAGCATGTAAAAATGCGATTAGATGGGCTAAACTAGAAAATGAAAAAGAAATAGCCAAAGAGAGCAAGACCAACCCTAAAAGATTCTTTAGGTACATAAATTCTAAAAAACCCAAGAGTGAAAATGTAGGTTCACTAAAATCTGAGTCAGGGCTATTGTTAACTGAAGATCAGGAGAAGGCAGAAATTTTAAATGATTATTTTTCTTCAGTATTTATCAAAGAGAAACCTATAACAGGAGACATGAAATTCATTAATAAAAACTTACTAATACAAAGTGACTGGTTGACTCAGGACAAGGTTTTACAGAAATTAAACAATGTGAATGTTAATAAAGCCCCAGGGCCAGATGGAATTCACCCGCGAGTACTGAGAGAGCTAGGTGTTGAAATATGTAAACCTCTGTTCTTAATCTTTCAAGATTCTTTTATTTCAGGAATAGTACCAGAGGATTGGAGAAAATCTGACGTGGTCCCTATATTTAAGAAAGGTTTAAAATTTGTGCCTGGGAATTATAGACCTGTGAGCTTAACATCTGTGGCTGGGAAAGTATTTGAGGGGTTACTAAGGGATAATATTCAGGAATTTATTAGGAGGTATAATGTAATTGGCAAAAATCAGCATGGTTTCATGAAACACAGATCATGTCAGACTAACCTAATTACGTTCTATGACGAAGTAAGTAGAAGTATAGATCAGGGGGTCGCAGTGGATGTGATTTACTTAGATTTTGCCAAAGCTTTCGACACAGTTCCACACAAAAGGTTACTATTTAAATTAAGAAAAAATGGTCTAGATGAAAATACTTGTTCTTGGATAGAAAACTGGCTAAAAGATAGGGTACAGAGAGTGGTCATAAATGGTACATTTTGAAGATGGACACCAGTCGGTAAGTGGTGTCCCTCAGGGGTCTGTTATAGGACCAATACTATTCAATTTATTTATAAATGACCTTGAGATAGGCATTGAAAGTCATGTATCAGTGTTTGCAGATGACACAAAGCTAGGAAAAGTAATACAATGTGAGCAGGATGTTACTTCGCTGCAGAGGGATTTAGATAGATTGGGGGACTGGGCACTTAAATGGCAGATGAAATTTAATCTAGATAAATGCAAAGTTATGCACTTTCGAGTGAAGAACACACAAGTAATTTATACCCTAAATGGTACGGAGTTAGGGAAATCCAAGCAGGAGAAGGATTTGGGAATAATCATAGACTTCAAACTAAGTAACAATGTGCAATGTCAAACAGCAGCCGCCAAGGCCAGCAAAGTATTGGCATGCATTAAAAGGGGAGTTCACTCACGGGATGAAAACATAATTTTGCCTCTGTATAAATCAATGGTCAGGCCGCACCTTGAATATGCCGTGCAATTTTGGGCACCTGTCTCAAAAAAAGATATTATATCGCTAGAAAAAGTGCAGAGACGGGCAACTAAATTAATAAGGGGGATGGAAGGGTTAAGTTATGAGGAAAGACTAACAAGCTTAAACCTGTTTAGTTTAGAGAAAAGGCGCCTTAGAGGGGATCTGATAACCTTATATAAATATATACGGGGCCATTATCAACCATTGTCTGATAACCTATTCATTAACAGGACTATACATAGGACAAAGGGTCATCCATTTAGACTGGAAGAAAGAAAATTTAGCTTAAAGCATAGGAATGGTTATTTTACGGTGAGAATAATAAAGCTGTGGAATTCTCTGCCTGTTGAGGTGGTTGGGTCAGAGTCTGTACAGGCTTTTAAAAAATGACTGGATGACTTCCTGCAGACACAGAATATTAAGGGTTATAATATTTAATATGTGGGTAAAAGCTTCTTGATCCAAGGAGAAATCTGACTGCCATTCTGGGGTCAAGAAGGAATTTTTTCCCAGTATGTTGCATATTCAGACTGGGTTTTTTGCCTGCTTTTGGATCAACAGCAGTAGGTTATGTGGGAGAGGCTGAACCCGATGGACGCATGTCTTTTTTGAGCCTATATAACTATGTAACTATGTAAGTACAGGAGGAAACAAGGGCCCTATTCCTGTGGGAATTTACAATCTAGAAGGGTTGAAGGTGGATACATGAGGAGAGGACTGCAAGGTGAGAGTGGTGGACTGCAAGGTGAGAGTGGTGGACTGCAAGGTGAGAGTGGTGGACTGCAAGGTGAGAGTGGTGGACTGCAAGGTGAGAGTGGTGGACTGCAAGGTGAGAGTGGTGGACTGCAAGGAGAGAGTGGTGGACTGCAAGGAGAGAGTGGTGGACTGCAAGGAGAGAGTGGTGGACAGAAAGGTGGGAGTGGTGGACAGCAAGGTGGGAGTGATGGACTGGTTGCGTCCGGTGGTAGGCTTCCCTAAACAGGAATGTCTTTAGGGGAAAGTCTGACAGTACGAGGGAGAGTGTTCCAGAGGATGGGGGCTGCGCGTGAGAAATCATGCAGTCTATCATGGGAAGAGGTGATGCGGGGAGAAGCTAGGCGCAGGGAAACATATGAAACCAAGAGTATTCTCTTAATGTACATTATAATAAATAAAAATAACTTTAGAGCATCCTTTGCAGTGCTTCATTTGTACACTATGTGGCGAGAAGTTATGAGGGGTTAGGTCATAAATTTGGTATGATATATATATAAATATATCATATACACATAAGGAGGGTTCTGTGTTAAACAGACCCTGGATGCAAAAAAGTGAGAAATTGGAGACTTCATTTGCATGTCCTACCCAGAGAGCCTTGCTACATATGGGGAATGTAGCACATGAGCTTTGTGGTTAAAGCAGTTCTCGGAATTGCTGGGATGTGTGAAGGTCTTCTAGAATTATAAACTTTGTTATATATAAATAATTGAAATGTTGTTATGCGGTCTATAACTGTTCAATCAAACAATTTCCCTTTCCTTGCCCCTTTATTTCTTTTTGTATCCCTTCCCTCAAGTTATTTTATTATGTAAAAAATTTAAATTTGGGAGAGCGAAGAAAAAAAAACAAAAACATGCATACGAGTATGAAAGGTGCTCTTCATTCAAAGTATACCCGTTCTACTCATCTGCAGGGTGGCACCATTGCCTGATTTCTTTATTATTGGTGATATTATATATCCTTTAGAAATCTGGGCAGTAATCGGCATGAATGAAATTTTGAGTGACATGACACAGATTGATTGTAGTGACTTCACTCTCTGTCCCGAAAAAGACAGACAGGTCAGCTCTTCTGATATCACCTGACAGGTAAAGTTCGGCAGCTCTGATTGAACCTCAAAATGCTTTGCTAATGTTATGCCAGCACTAGCTACAGTGTGAGTGTGTGTGTGTGTCCCAGAACGTGCAACTCTCATAACTGAGCAGTAATGCCAGGGACATACAAATAATACAAGCATTGTATGGCCAGAGCACCTCACCCCGGACACCATACAATAGCAGGAAGGTGAGATCATGGCTTCAGTGGTTTTTGCAGTTTGCTAAAGCTATGCTGGATAATTTGCAAGACTATAAGGATTCCTTTCCCATAGACCTATATATAAGGGGGATAAATGTTTATGTGGTTAATCTATTGCGCACTACTATTCTGGAGTGGTTATAATTGTGTTTGCATATCGGATACGGAGTTATACAATAAGAGTCGGTGTTTGAAAAATTTGTCACTTTTGCAGCAATGGTGATTTTTTTTTTTTTGCTGGTGTTTGCAAACGCTGACATTTTACAAAAGAGCCATCCAAACAGCCACAGGAGAAGCTTCACTGAGAAGCTTCTCCTGCAGTTTACTAGTTTTACTTTTGTGAAAACCTGTAGTTTGTTAACATTGCAACAATGGTGATTTTCATTGGTGTTTGCAACTACGCTAAACACTGACGCTTATGGAATAACCCCCTTATTATTTGCAGCTTTAGGCCACGGTTTGATCACTGCAGTTATTAGCTTCTATTTGAAAAGATTTCATAAATTAAAACATATTAAAAGTTATCCTGCCTAAAACAGCCAGGGGGTTCCACGTGGTTTGATATTAGCTCAACGATGGCAAGATCCCTGTAAACCCAAATTAAAAATATTTGCTTGCAGAATAACAGGCTCATGTCCAACAGGGTTATTCAAAGAGATCCGAATGGCCGGAGAAAGGTAACCGAACGCTGAAAATCAGCGTTCGGTTACCTTTCTTGGCCATTCGGCTATTCAGAGAGCAGACAATACGCCAAATCCTGGCGAATTGCCTGCACATACGGTGCCTGTTCGAGGGCAGTGAAATCCCCATGAAAAAGCACTGCTTCGGCTATTCAGAGAACACAAACCAGCAGTGAAAGGTTCCTGGAATGCTCTGCCATTCCGTGGTTTAATTCGGCAAGTTTATTCAGGAGAATCCCATAGGCTTCAATGTTAAAAATATTCCCGTTTTAATTAAATATCGAATAAACCGTTCATTATAAAATTCTGCAGTAAAGAGTCTATTTATAGATTTTTTTAGGATATTTTAAGCATTTTTCTGGATTTTTTTTTCTTAAACGTTACTTATTTTTCCTGTAACAGCCCTTTTTATTATCATTCCCTGGGCCTCATATGTAAATTTCAGACATTTTCGCTCAGTAGTTTCTTAGCAAACAGCGTTTCACTTTTCAAACATTCAAGCAAACGGTTTTGCTAATTTATTCACTTCACTCATCTGCGGTGTCGGCTTTTTCCAGCGGCTGCTCTGCGTGTGATCGGCTCCTGCTCTGGTTTTTCCAGCGTCTTCGACGGGTTAATCCAGATGTTTTTACGGGTTTTCGGCGTGCATTCGCCGGGTTTTCGCCAGGTTTTCGGCAGCTTTTCCCTGCACTTCGACAGCCCTGTGGTGCTTGCTGAATACACCGCAGGGTGGCCAAAATGGTAAAGCCAATTTGCACCGAATTGAAGAGAACGAAAAGTCACCGAACGTGCGGTGACTTTTCGAATCTCTTTGAATAACCCTGTACGTAATTAACGCTGTCAATGGCTTAATTACATATTAAAGATGTAGAAAATCTTTGACAAGATCGGATCAGCCAGAAGTTGCTTCGGAGTTAGATGGAAACAACACGATGGCTTGAAGAAGATCTCCATAAAACACGTCAGATCTAAAAGGTAAGTGGCTATTTCCAGGAGTTTTAAAAGAACCTAGTAGCTGTTGTATGGGTCTAGCTTTACATATATTGGACTGAACAAAATGAAGTCAAACAAATGTTTTACCTCCTTAGCAGCATGATCAATTGTATTTTCATATATATGAAATAAAGATTTGGTCAGAAGAGGATTCCGGAAGAGGTTTTAATATCTATTTTATTTCAGGACTCTGCATGGGGATGTGAAAGGTATACTGATAAAAGTTTATCCCTTGTTATGTTTTATACATTAACTGGGCTGTTACTCCTGGCAGTTGCTGCCGCTCCGCCCGGCCACACACACTCACATCACCCTCTGCCACCACGCGTGCTCCTGGACTCTGAATCTCAAGGTACCGGCGATTCAACATGTCTTCTGCAATTCTACGCCACAATTTTGACTTTAATCGTACTGTTAATATTTTATGCTTGCAACTATCTATTAATATTTTGACTGTTTGTTTTTTCATGCTAAATGTATTTCCTGCTTTGTTTAAGCCATGCTGCCATATGCCTGCCCCATCTCCTTCTCTCCCCCCCCCAGGTCGTAAACAAATTTGCTCTCTACAGCACACACGATCTGACTCTGCAAATTCTTTCTTCCACAGCCGGGCCACACACATCACATCACCCTCTGCCGCCACGCGTGCTCCTGGACTCTGCTGTCCCACCCTCCCTCCCCATCCACCCACCCACCCAGTGCTGGTCAGAAATTTGTAGCTTACTTTCCAGCTGCTTCCACTTTGCAAATCACCCTAATTAACCCAAGGTTCTAGCCCTTCCCATGAGATGTTAATCTGTATATTTGTGTTTTGTTTTTAATAGTTTGCATTTTATTACTTTGTATTTCTGTAACAACTGTAACCACTCAATGTTCTCGAACCCAGGACATACTTGAAAACGAGAGAAATCTCAATGTATCCTTCCTGGTAAAATCCTTTTCAAATAAATAAATAAATAAATAAATAAATAAATTTCACCATCTCCAGGGATACAGAATGAATCTGGATGGATCCTTGCAATGTCGCCCGTTCTAACATTATTGCAGAAATCAAACATTCACCTCTATTAGAAAGTCCTCCCAGCCAGGTTTACAGTCTCCAGCTCAGTATTCAGCAATGGTGGCAGTGGGCCTCTGGTTAAGAGGTTTATTATGGAGCTGAGCCTCTCAATCAAGGTCTCAGAGCTGTCAACCAAATATATAACACTAGCAGGCAAATAGTGGTCCAGTACAGACCACCTCCATAATGTGCTCCCAACCTAACACCATCCAGGAAAATGTGCTATGGAGACATTGGACAAGGAGCTTATTTGCAAGTCACCAGCATGAGTCAAGGACAACTTTCAAACTAATATATCTCCTTGCTCTATTTCTACATGAATTGAAGACATTCTAATGCTCACAAAATCCCCGAAATTACATCCCGACTTGCTTTTAACCCCTTAAGGACCAAGGATCTTTAAAGTCAATGCATTTATGACAGTACAGTTCCTTCATTGGTCCTTAAGGGGTTAAGTAGACCGGATTGACAGCATTTTTCTTTTGTCAGCACCAGAAGCCTACCCAAGCAAGTGCAACACATCAATGATTGCAGATCTCCACTGACCCTACTTCAGCCCATTGTGTAGTGAACAGTTGGGGTACCGTCTCAATGGCAGACTTTCTTTATAACATCCTTGTCTAACCGGAAATTATATTGTTGGTTGCTAAACCTGATTTCAGGACATGCTCTAACCTTGTTCTTTAATAGTGCTTACAGTTAAATAAAATGTTTATTTGAAAAGGCAAAATAAAAAACCCTAAACACCTGTACTTGAGTATGGAGATTAAATGGAGAATAAAAGGATATTTAAAAAAAGGTACACTCTAATGTAGTCTGGTTTGTTCAGAAAACAGGATTCAGAAGAACAAAGACATATTTGTGAACAGAAACATTATACCCTGTCCTTAGGAATTTCTGCATTGCAGGTAGCAGAGAGAACATTCACACCATCTTCACAAAAGACTGCGGTCTTACAGCATACCAGAATGTAGATTTATTCACAGATTTTATAGCTCAGAAACATACATAGAAAAGGGTATGTTGGAGGATTTTGCCTGCTTAATATTTTACGTTTCAATGTGTGGATGTGGGAGTGTGTTTTGTCAGTGACAATAGAGGGTTGTCTACAAGGTTCATGTATGAAATCTGCTGGGTCTTTTTGTGTAGACCGGTTGCACACTGCATTTACATAGCGTACATAGTGGGGTTTTGTCTATGCATCAGCATGTGTAATTGCAGTGTGTAACTGGTTTATACTTAGACCCATCAAATTTCCCAATTTACCCAGAGACCCGCTGAATCGGATTACTTCTCACAGGGCTTTTTCAGGGTCCTGTCAAAAATTTTATTTCTGCCCCTTCAATGATCATATACCCCACTAGCCTGCTCAGCCAAAATAATCTAACCTTCAACCTTAGCATCCCGTCAATGACGACAGTAATTCGGTTAAAAATAATATCAAGCAAAGGATACAGTTTTCGCTTGATATTTCAAAGGAATATTTTCTAACGAAAGATTTAGGCAAGGAAAGCAGACTTTGGTTGCCTTAAGGCTAGCCGTCCACCGGGTTCGTAGTCGGACGACCGACTTGGTAGTCTGCCTACGGACAACTCCATCAGCTAACCAGGGTCGTCCACTGGAAGAGTCTGGATGACCCAGGTCGGCCTATGGACAAGCTGCCGAGCAAGAAAAAAAAAAAGTCCCTGCGGGGAGGGGGGGTAGACACCCTTTACATGGTGCTGAAACAGGTACCAGCAAACGCAGCCGAACACAGAAAAGAGCACAAAAAAAAACGAAAAAGCACACATTGCATAACGTTGCAGGGGAATGCAGAAATAGGTTTCATTACCAAGGACAGCACCGCAGAACGTAGCCAAACTGCAGAAAAGAAGGGAAAAAAGAGACTGTCGGCCAGGGAAATTTATCTTTTTTTTTTTTTTTAAAGAAAGTGGGAATCCCACAGGGGGGTTTATATTATACATATGGAGAGCTGACAACTCTCTTGGGTATGCACCCCTCCCATAAACACTCAAAAAACCCCACCTATAAATAAAAAGGCTTTTTGCTGCGCATGAAAATAATAAACAGTTGAATAAAAAAATTAAAATATTTTATTTTGCATTGTATTCTATGGCCTTCGCGTGTCGAACTGAATCACTTCTCTATGGGACAATTTCCCTGTCTCGGCACGGCAGTTTATACAATTCATCTCTTTTTTCATGCAACTTGTACCAGATAGTCTGCTTTCATCGGACAATCCCTTTGAAATGGGAAAGATTGCTAATCTGACATAGTTGCAAAAAATCATCTGAAGCCGTCCAATGGCAGTCGGAGGCAGTGGAAGAGGGCTGATTCACCTGCATGTTGTGGGATTGGTCGGGCGACGACAGACGATATCGGATTATTGCACCATTGAACAAATATGGACCCAGTAGATGGCCAGTCTAACATGTAAGCCATATATGTCCCTTTAACAAGAGTATTTTGTGTGGGAGCAGCCATAGTGACTCAAAGCAAACTATTTTTATGAATTAAAACATTATACTACTACGTAACACTTTACGTGTTTGCTGTAACCTTCCATACTATGCTGACCATTGGTTTCCCAGAAGGACAGGAGACAACCACAAAGCCCTTGTGGACATGGGGCACAAAGGCTAAACTTGGCATCATACTAAAGAAACTGGAAAGCGAATCCCTTGGATAACAACAGATGTCAGCAATGGCTTTCATTTCCATGTGAACAGCAACTCTTAGCAGAATAAACGACATACACACGTTAGGAATGGCTGACACAGCTCGGCCATATCTTGGCTGAACAAAACATCAGAGATGATTCAGACTAGGTATTTTTTCTGAAAATTATGCATTCATTTTACTGCAATTTGGCCATACCTATCTTCACTTTGTTGCTGCTCCTGGATCCATGTCCCATATCGTCGATCAGCCTCTTGAACAAGCGAATCTGTGTCCTTGTTGGATGCAGACGTCCTGGAGAAACACTGCTTCACTTGGTCCTGAAATTAAACCAAGATAGTCTGGATTAGGTATATAACCGTGAACTTTTAGTAAAGGTATGCTTGTTAATTTAAGGCCCTGTTCACACTGTGCGATTTTATAGCGCGGATTTTGCCGTGACGTTGCGCTATGTAGCTTCTCCAATGGAGCTGTTCACATCTTGCTGCGCGATGTCGCGTGATGTCGCTGGAACATGACCAGCTATTTGCGATTTGCATTGGTGGTGCTTTGCAAAATCGCACAATTTTCAAATCGCACAGTGTGAACGGGGCCTTAACTTGCTGGATATACTACCTATTGGCGCACAATAATATTGAACAATATCTGAGAAACACGTTAATATCTTTATTCATCAATATTATACTTAAAACTAGACAATGAACCTCTCTCAATTTTCTGCAACCTTGAAGCATCAGCAAAGTATTTAAATTCCCTTTTCCTTGTGTTAATGGTTTCTTTAAAAATCCAAAATTGTCCATTTTAACATTAAATGAAATAAAAAAACAATTTACTACCAGACAACGAACATATTAAGAAAAGCCGTAAAGTTCAGCAGAAAATATTGTGACAAAGTTGGAAAAAAAAAAAAAACTCAGATTTACAGGTTTCAGCAAATCATCAGAAAGGATGGAAATGCACAATTCCTCAGCGAGACATGACAGCGCAGAGGTTTTAAAACCATTACCGTAGCACATAAAGCAAGTTCATGCTTGTGTACATAATTTCTGCTTCTAGAATGACCTACATTTTCTTTGTATTTCTATCAAGATGCAATGTTTGTGACATTGTACATGTAAGAACAAATTTGGTGTCAAGGAATCTTTTTGATGGGAGTCAGAGAAAGGCCTTTACCCCAAACTAGGTGCCCTGTGCAGAAACAAATCCTGCCTGAGCCCCGCAGTAAAAAAGCTAATTGTACAACAAATGCTTATGCCGGCTATTGATTACGGAGATGTAGTGTATGCAGCTGCCCCGCAAACACACCTTCAGAAACTTACTACATTGTATAACTCATTTTGACGCTTTGCGCTACAAAGTACCTACATGACCCACCATTGTGACATGTTAAAAGAGCTAAATTGGCCATCGCTGGAGTCTAAACGCACCCTTCACCTTTCCAACCTGGTGTTTAATGGAGCTTTTCTGGGAAGCTGCCACCCTATCTGAATAGACTGCTTCCTCCAGCAGCTCCCTCATCCTATAACCTCCGATCCAGGACCTGCACCTTACTTGCAATACCACAATACAAAAAGAAAGTGGCTCGATCCTCATTATCCTACAGAGCACCACAATTATGGAATAACCTCCCAGACACCATCAAATCTTTCCCCAATCTTAAGTCACTCAAGAGCTCCCTATCAACATACATCAATACGGAATGCACCTGTAAACATGTAACAGTGACATAAATATTTCCTACATATTTTTGGTTTACATGTATATTTGTGTTGTTTTTTTAATATCTTGCATTTTATTACTTTGTATTTCTGTAACGACTGTAACATGTCAATGTTCTTGAACCCAGGACATACTTGAAAACGAGAGAAATCTCAATGTATCCTTCCTGGTAAAATACTTTATAAATAATAAATACCACAGGCTGCTATGGCCACTGTGACCGGGCAAAAGGGCAGAAGCAACATCCCATCACAAGATAGTTATCTGCCACCTCCACTCCCAGAAGCCCCCTCCGCTACCCTCTGCCACTTCCTCCCAGCCACTGAGGAGGAAGTCAATTCCTTACTGTCCTCCTCACATCTCACCACGTGCCCGCTTGACCCCATTCCCTCACATCTAATTCCTCCCCTCTCCTCCTCCCTCACCCCTGCTCTCACACACATCTTCAACCCATCTCTCTCTCCACTGGCTCCTTCCAATCTGCCTTCAAACACACGCTAGTTACCCCTTTACTAAAGAAACCATCCCTCGATCCCAACTCTCCATCCAATTACCGCCCTGTATCCCTGCTTCCCTTCACATCTACAGTTGTGTTCAAAATTATTCAACCCCCACTGAAATTGAGTGTTTTGGCCAGTTTGACATTGATTTTGATCATTCAGTCATCTTGCTTACAATTAAATCAAAGAGGCACGTATAGGTCAGACAAACATAACATAACATTTATAATGAAATAACCACAAATGTCTTTTCTGTGCTCACATCATTATCAGTTTTATTCAACCCCCAAGTGACATTCAATCTTAGTACTTATAACTGTAAAAGGATGTTGTACTAACAGCTTTTAAACGTGAAGCATAGCTTGACACAAGTGTCTTGCAGCGATCTATGGGTCATGGGCAAAAGCCTCCAGTTCAGTCACATTCTTAGGCTTGCGCACTGCAACTGCTTTCTTTAAGTCCCACCAGAGGTTCTCAATCGGATTTAAGTCAGGTGACTGCGATGGCCACTCCAAAATGTTCCAGCCTTTAATCTGCAACCATGCTCTAGTGGACTTGGAGGTATGCTTGGGATCATTGTCCTGTTGAAAGGACAACGTCTCCCAAGCCTCAGGTTTGTGACGGACTGCATCACATTGTCATCCAATATCTCCTGGTACTGAAGAGAATTCATGGTACCTTGCACACGCTGAAGCTTCCCTGTACCTGCAGAAGCAAAACAGCCCCAAAGCATGATTGACCCCCCGCCATGCTTCACAGTAGGCAAGGTGCTCTTTTCTTGTTCTTCTTCCTCCAAACATAGCGTTGATCCATGGGCCCAAACAGTTCTAATTTTGTTTCATCAGTCCACAGAACACTATCCCAAAACTTCTGTGGTTTGTCCACATGACTTTTGGCATACTGCAGTCGACTCTTCTTATTCTTTGGAGACAGCAAGGGGGTGCGCCTGGGAGTTCTGGCATGGAGGCCTTCATTACGCAGTGTGCACCGTATTGTCTGAGCTGAAACTTCAGTACCCACATCTGACAAATCTTTTCTCAGTTCCTCAGCAGTCACACGGGGACTTTTCTCCACTCTACGCTTCAGGTAGCGCACAGCAGTCGAAGTCAGCATCTTCTTTCTGCCACGACCAGGTAGCGTTTCAACAGTGCCCTTTGCCTTGAATTTGCGAATGATGCTTCCTATGGTCTCTCTTGGTATGTTTAACATCTTTGCAATCTTCTTATAGCCATTGCCCTTCCTGTGAAGAGTAATCCCCTCTTCTCTTGTCTTCCTGGACCATTCTCTTGACTTCACCATGTTTGTAAACACACCAGTAAATGTCTAGAAGGAGCTGAGTATCACAGTCATTTTAAAGCTGCCTAATTGGTGCTTATTATGCTTTATTGCTGCTCCGTGACATCCACAGGTGTTTTCAATACCTGATTGAAAACACTTGAATGAACCTCTGTTCTTCAGAGTGGTGGTCTTTAAGGGGCTGAATAATTGTGTCAATGAAGAATTCACAAAAGAAACATTTACTACTGTATTACAAAACCAATTGATGTCATTTTAGTTGCATATGGTTCTTTAAAAAGTCCTTGTAGGATTTCATTCTGAATACAATTACAAATGTACACTAAATTCCCTAAAACCCTTTACAGCATTGGAGGTTGAATAATTTTGAACACAACTGTAAGCTCTTAGAAAAACTAGTTTTCAACTGCCTCTCCCTCTGTCATCAAATTCCCTACTTGACCCCCTGCAATCTGGTTTCCATCCCCTACACTCAACTGAAACGGCCCTCAAAGTCACCAACGACCTCCTAACTGCTAAAAAACACTGACACTATTCTATCCTCATCTTGCTTGACCTCTCAGCTGCTTTTGACACTATTGACCACCCCCTCCTTCTGCAGACCCTCAGCTCTCTTGGTCTCTGACACTGCACTCGCTTGGGTCGACTCCTATTTATCCAACAGGTCCTTCTGTGTGTCCTTTGCTGGCAACTCCTCCTCTTCATTGCCTCTATCTGTTGGTGTACCTCAAGGCTCTGTCCTTGGTCCTCTGCTCTTTTCGATCTACACCTCCTCCCTGGGCAAAATCATTAATAGCTTTGGCTTCAATTACCACCTCTACGCTGATGACACTCAGATCTACCGCTCTGCCCCTGATCTCTCTCCTCCTGTCCTTTCCAAAGTCAGTGACTGTTTATCTGGCATCTCCTCCTGGATGGCCTCTCACCACCTAAAGATCAACATGTCTAAGACTGAGCTCCTATTAATTCCTCCTTCTAATGCCTCTCCACCTCTTGACTTCTCTATCACGTTGCAGGGTATCACCATCTCCCCATCAAATCAGGTTCGCTGTCTTGGAGTAACACTTGACTCTGCTCTTTTATCCCCCACATCCAGTCTCTTTCCTCCTCCTGCCGATACCAACTACGTAATATTTCCAGAATTCGGCCATTTCTTACCGCTGTCACCACAAAACAACTAATCCATGCCCTGGTAATCTCCCGACTTGACTATTGCAATAATCTCTTATCCGGCCTCCCCCTCGCTCGCCTCTCCCCCCTACAATCCATCCTGAACGCCTCCGCCAGGCTAATCCACCTCACCTGCCACTCTGTCTCTGCCGCTCCCCTCTGCGAGTCCCTTCACTGGCTCCCCATCCACTGCAGAATTAAATTTAAAATCCTTACCCTGACTTACAAAACCCTCACTAACTCAGCTCCCCACTACCTGTCCTCACTAATCACCAAATACACCCCAGCCCGCTCACTAAGATCAAACAATGACCAGCGCCTAGCTTCTCCCCGCATCACCTCTTCCCATGATAGACTGCAGGACTTCTCACGCGCAGCCCCCACTCTCTGGAACGCTCTCCCTCGTAGGGTCAGACTTTCCCCTAATTTCTCTTCCTTCAAACGCTCCCTTAAAACGTTCCTATTTAGAGAAGCCTACCACCCAACTCACTGACGTAACCATCAGTCACTCTCACCTTACAGTCCTCTCCTCCTGTTTCCAACCCCAACCCTTCTAGATTGTGAGTTCCTATGGGAATAGGGCCTCATCTCCTACTGTACTGTTTGTCAAATGTTGTTCACTGTATTGTAACCCTGTCTATACTGTGCCTATTGTACAGCGCTGCGGAATATGCTGGCGCTTTATAATAAAAATAATAAAAGGTGAAATATATCAGAATTGCTGGAGCAGAGGTACCTTAAAGTACAATGAGAATAAATGTCTGAGTGAAAATTATGTATCTAAAGGTTATAGATTAGATGTTTTATGCAACAAAGCGATTTTCCCAAAATAAAAGGCCAGATCACAACTCTGGGCAATATTCCAATAGTGATGCCAACTTAACCGCTCCATATACTAGTGTAGCGCTGTGTTAAAAATCTTGCTGTGGCAGTACCTATTTCTGGCCACAAGATGGAGACTATCGCGATCAGAGATACTGGACATTGGGACTACAATGCCCGGCATGCTTTGCAAGAAGACAGGAAGTGGGACATCCTCTGCCTCGTGGAGAAAGTTCCAGAGCGCGCCAGGGAACAGGAGAAAGCAGACGCACTGAGGAGATCGTGAGAGAACCTAGGCCAAAGCCCAAGGGAGACCTGTTATTCCTGCGTGGGTCACTCCACCTGAGAAGGAGACTTGCCAGAGCTCAGACATTGCTGCAGACCGGCGGAATCGAACGGAGAGCAGGCGGTGAGCTGGACAAGCTGCATGAAGTCAGACAACGGATCCGGCCGCTAGTATCCCCAGTCAAAATCCGGAGGAGAGACGTCCTGGGTCAGCGGAGCCTAAAGCCTGCGTCGGATGGGTGAGAGGCCTCCAAGGCTGTTTGTGATTAAAGGTCAAGCTGCTGTTTTCTCTTTAAAGTCCACAGGGCCCCAACTGACTAGTCGAAGACTTTCCTTCATGTAAATTCACTGGCCAGTTGAACAGTACCCGGGTACCACACACATACATATACACCTTCTTTACATTCTGGGACTTAACCTGTGCAGGACTCAATTTGTTACGAATCGGAACAGGGGTTAAAGATAAAGATACGTTCCGAATATATTTTTCCTCTTTTTCCGTTGCGCGTTTACCGTATTACGAAGGGATTGTATATTTGGGGTTTGCTGCGTGTCCCCTTTTCTGAACTATCGGGAAATTGCATTGCTTTTATGTTCGGTTGCGAATATTTTATTTTTCGAAATACGAAGCCTCATGTTTCGTTTCTTTTCCGCTACGCGTTTTACCGTGATACGAAAATACTGTAATAATACTTGTGAATACCGTGTCTCGACATCTGCTCAAATATTTTAGTAAACTATTTAAATGATAAAAACTCACAACTGTGTTGGAGTATATTTATTCCCTAGTGCGGGGAGACTGACCCGTGGTTCATTTTCAGCGGCTCCTCCGGGAGTGAGCGCTACACTAGAATGCAGGGTTTCCCAAACCTGTCCTCAGGACCTGCTGACAGGATAGGTTTGCCAGATAGCTAAAGCACAGCACAGGTGATATGATTTGCTGCTCAGTGATTGCAGGATTCGTCTGCATTTCCCCCAAGGTGATCTGCAAAATCTGGCCTGGTTGAGGCTCCCGAGGACAGGTTTGAGAAACACTGTAATAATGGCTCTGGTAATTTTACAACAGCTCTGGTTAAGTTAGTAGTAACTATGGAATATTGCCCCTAGACGTTAAAGGTTAGATGTAAATGGAGAACTTTTCGGGCTCACCTTTAATGACTATATTATGACAGAGCAGCGGTCTCAGCAGCTCAAGTAGTAATACATTGCAACCGCAACATAAAACACTAGCAGCACTAGATAACCGCTGTTACCAGCTCCAGGAGTCCATTGGACTCCATGGAGACTGATAAGAGCTCAAGCACGCAAGATCCAGCTGGACTGCGGACAGATACACAGAGGAACACTGGGAGCCATTTAATACCAGTGTTCCGCTGCCTGCAAAAGTGGCTGATCGTGCCGTTCTCTCCAACTGTTCTGAGGAGAGTATGGGATTTTTTTTTAGGTAGGGGTAGATTACTCTTCAGCACAAGCGCTTAACACAGTAATCACTTAACAGCAGCCTGTGAAAGACATTCTTTTCAGATGCAGATAGAGACCGTGCTGGTAGGAACAGCTCGTTTTCAGTCTGCCAGGTGCACACGAACATCTCCCATACAGATTATAGAGACGTTAAAGTACAGTAACCAGTCGCTACATCTGAGACGCCAACTCAGCTCGAGTCTCGGAGGGAATAAGGCGTTAGTATTAAATACACTATTAAACCGTTATGCTGTACGGCTTGAACACTATGCTTAAATCCCCAGTTGTGATCTGGCCCTAGATTTCCTTAAAGTATAACGGTCATGCTCAACACATGTTGGGCCCATTGGATGGAAGAATCACACACCATATGTTTTAGCATTTCTTTGTCAACACGCACATGGGAAAGTTGTATCCCTCTATAAAATTAACAATTAAAAAAATCTGTTGGCCACTTCTATAGGCATGTAATCCGTCACTCCTTGCAGCAAATTGCAGGCCATCATCACTGAGAGTCAATGCTGCATTGAGGGGTGGCCTTCTTACAGCTCCATTCACAGAGGGGGAAGATGGCTGGGCAGGCAGTGGTCTGTTTAAGTCTGGTCAGCAGCATCTCACGAAGGGATGAGGGAACACAGTAATCTTTAAAGATCAATGTGATATCCACTACCTAATGGTATATTACTGCAAAAGTGAAACCTTCAATGACAGCTTCATTTGAACACAAGAGATCTGTGGAAGCCAGGTCAGACCGTGAAAACCAACTACAGATTGGCTTTGGGGGGGGGGGGGGAATGGAATGAACCATACTCATCAGGTAATGGTAACATTCACATTTCTAGCACAGTAACATTTATAATTAAGGATTCCATGACACAAGGGAATTATAGCAAGGGATCCTCCAGGGCAAAAAAAAAAAAAAAAAAACACAACTTGAGAGACAAAAACAATGAAAAATAGTGCGGAACAATAGAAAAATCAAACCCCATAAGGAGTTATGATTAGGGATGAGCTGTTCGGGTTCGGACGGTTTGGAGTTCGACCCGAACTTTGGCAGTTCAAAAGTTCGCGAATTTCAAACTTTTTGGGCGTGTTCGGTTCGGGTTCGAAAAAAAAGAGAAATTTTGAATAAAGTATAGAAAATGCTTAAAAAAAAATACTAAAAAAATCTAGAAATAAAGAGACTCTTTACTGCAGAATATTATAAGCAACGGTTTAGGCTAGGGTCAGATGAACGCATTTTGTACGGACTGTACGTCCGTGCAGTACGGACATCGTCAGTACGGATGACGCAGTAGTGGTCACACAGTCCGTTTTTTCACTGAAGTTATTTTTTGACGGATGTAGGAGGGGAAAATAAATTACAATGAAAAAACATTCTGTCCGTCAAAAATGCTGGACGTATAAATGCAGTCCGTCTGACCTCGCTCCATCACTCACACACAAAGCTATGCAGACGTTGTGGACGTGGCGCACTCCGCACGTCCGTTCTAGCAGTATTACGTTCTTGCCTAACCTGCGTCCGTTTGCAGCGTCCGTCAGCCCCCGCACTTCTGTGCGGACGTACTTCGTGTGTGGGGCTCCATTTAACACAATTGTATGCTATCACGGACGTACTTATGTGCGGCAACACGGACGTTAACACTGCGCTCGTCTGACCCCAGCCTTATTAGATATTGAATTAAAAACTAAGGTGTACGTGGAAAGATTATCAACTCTAAATGACCTCTGTTCACAAACGGGCATAACACCAGGTGTTTTTAGTCTGGTAATCAATTTGATACATTGTACAATATACTGAGGGTGGGGTGGTGTCTGCTTCTGATTGAGATTTGAGAATTAATTTCCCTAAAACATCCCAATATGCTGCATTTAACTGGTGTTTGAAAAAAATCTAAAGCAATGTTATTTTTCACCTCGGGATTAAACATTCACAGGGTTATTCAGAGAGCGGTGAAAAGCAGGAGAATAACTGGAGAAGTGAGAATTCTAGGTCAAAATAGCCAAACCAGAAAAATTCACCCATTTATCTCACTTTCCAAATCGGCTATTTGGTCTAGATTGTTCTCTTCTCTTGCCAGTTCTCCTGGCTTTCACTTCTCTCTCAGGGTTGTTCAGAGAAAGGTGAAAACCAGGAGAATGGCAGGAAAAGAGAACAATCTGGACCAAATAGCCGATTAGGAAAGTGAGATAAGGCTAGGGTCAGACCAACACATTTTTTGCAGCGACCGTCAAAAAGTGCGTCCGAACGCATTGCCGTATTTTTTCACGGATTGCGTGAAAACGGTCATACGATGCGCATTTTTGTGCGTGATTTTTTACGAATCCAAACCAGGAAACTTTGGGTGTCTGGAAGTTATGTTGGCCGGACATGAGCAGGGTCTGACGTCTCCAAATCACGCACACATGCCGCTAGTGGACGCAGCGCACTCTGTACGTCCGTACTAGCGGTTCTGCGTTCTCAAAAAAATGCGTTCATTTTCCACTTTCGTTGCGCAGCCAGACTTTCGTGCGACCGTACTTTGTATATTGGCCGTCATTGCCTGTCATTTGCTGCTAGTGCGGCTGTGATTAAGTGCGCCTAAACGCACATTAAAAATTCGCTAGTCTGACCCTAGCCTAAATGGGAGAATTTTTCTGGTTTGGCTATTTTGACCTAGAATTTTCCATTCTCCAGTCATTCTCCTGCTCTTCACCGCTCTCTGAATAACCTGACAGGGTTATTCAGAGAAAGGTGAAACTCAAGAGAATGACTGGAGAATGGAAAATTCTAGGTCAAAATAGCCGAACCAGAAAAATTCTCCCATTTATCTCACTTTCCAAATCGGCTTTTTGGTCTAGAAGTTTCCATTCTCCTGCTTTTCACCGCCAAAAAAAATCAGTAAACTTTTTCTGCGTGTCCGAAAATGTCTCCTCTTTTCATACAGACTGCCGCCCCAAGCAGTTGTTTATGGATAGATTAAAGGAAAAGCATTTACTGTCATTTGAAATGTCATTTTTTGATTTTTACATATATTTCTATACATCCTAGAAATCCGCCACTTCACGGGCAGGTTATGGGGACCTCCTAGGCACGATATTTGAAGGAATTTTTCGTTTTTATTTTTAACTCTTATTTCATGGAAAACTCACTGTCCCTTTAAAAACGTTTTTTTTTTAAAACTTTTTGTCCTTGTTTCCTGTCCCCCAGGGCACTACCCGGACCCCCATACACCTTTTATGGCAAATATGTAGCATATATGCCCTCTTGGAGGGCACTCTAAAAAACTGAATTTTCAGCCCCATTGACTTGCATGGGGGTTCGGGCTCGAACCGAACTCGGGGAGTGTTCGGCTCATCCCTAGTTATGATAAGGGAGAGCAATAGACAAGAAAGATGTTCATAAGGTTTTTCTACTACCTCCACGCATACAGAGAAATCAAGAGTTGGCAACTCAAGTAGGACACACCCAAGAGAAATTGAACCTAGATCACACCAGCACGCTGGCGTAGGTCCTAACAACTGTCATTTGCCATCTTTGTAGGGGCATGTTAGAACAGATATAATCCAAAAACTTTCCATCTGCCCCTGCACCCTATGAACACATTGAAAAAGATGACAGCCCATAGTAAACAAAACTAAAGGGAAGAGTGATGAGAAAATCACTTAATTTGAATGCACTGCATGTATCTGTCCACAGACACATTTTGTACATCTAGAGAGATAAACCTCACTGGTGTGATTCATACAGTCCATCATTGGGCCATATGAGAAGGACAGCGATACATGCATGTTTGTGACATTACATAACTGGGAAAAAAAATGTGTCGATCGGGTTTAGCCTCTCACACATCACCTACTGCTGTTGATCCAAAAGAAGGCAAAAAAGTAAACCCAGTCTGAAGCGCTCGCCAATATGCAACACACTGGTAAAAAATTCCTTCTTGATCCCAGAATGGCGTCAGATTTCTCCATGGATCAAGAAGCTTTTACCCAAATATTATAACCCTTAATATTCTGTGTCTGCAGGAAGTCATCCAGTCGTTTTTTAAAAGTCTGTACAGACTCTGGCCCAACCACCTCAACAGGCAGAGAATTATTATTATTTTTTTGAGAAAGGATTTTACCAGGAAGGATACATTGAGATTTCTTGAGAAGTATGTCCTGGGTGGCGAGTATGTACCATTAGGTGTCTTGCCCAAGGACACTTACTGGAGAGGTTGCTCGCTGGGATCGAACCCATGACTCCACAGCCTCTCTCCATGCAGAGCAGTGATGTTACCTCTACTCCACCCAGCCGGAATTCCACAGCATTGATAAAAAAAAAGCATTGACAAATAAGATTTTTTTTTTTAAATAAAAAAAAAAAAAAAGCAGCATGAAGATGGCACAAAGGTACAGTGGGTAGAAAGCAGGCCTCCAATTTCTGCCAACCATGGTCACCCAAGTGCTCCATTATTACACAATTTCAAGCCTTGAAAAAGGTCAGCGCCACATTTTTTTCTGTAAATCGTATGTTATTAAGTGGAAGGGTGTGTGCACAGAAGAGAACCGTAAACATACATTGTCACCAAGTAACCCTTGCTTACCCATGTATAATAGGAAATGGACTTTTAGAGAAAAAAAAAGAGGGGTGACAGGGAGAAGGAAGTGGGGGATTCCCAGTCCTCTAAAGAGGCAAGAAAAACAAAAAGAAAAGCACAAAACAAGAAGGCGTGGGAGTAAAGAGGTGTGAGGCAAGAAGCGCCACAACAATCAGAATCTCTAGAGCCAGAAATTGTAGGGACGTTGGGTAACCCAGCCAACATTAGCAAGACTAGCACATTGCAACAACAGGATTATGTTCTCTCCCCAGACTTTAAACACGTCTTCGAGACTTTATGATAAGGCCACCACCGCATTTAATAATGTCCTGCTCTGCAGAGAGCTTCTACAGTGTGACCAGAAAAAGGGAATCTAGCAAAAAACAAACACCAAGCTGTTTGCACAACAATGATTAATAATAAATAGAATAAAGGTCTGCAAGAACCAGTCCATTTTGGAAGCATAGAGCTGAAGCCTGAAGTGCGTTCATACATATCGCTCCCAAAAATAAACATAAAATGGATCCCTATATAAAGTCATCAATGTGTCAACAATGCGTTCTCTATTCCCTGCTTATCGGGCTCCACTGCTTTTCACTCATCTTTCAGAACTTCCGTCTCTCACCTTGTCCTTTGGTTAAGCCCGACTGGCCCCAAGGACAAGTGCCTGTGACGGCTGCCGATCTCTCATCATGACAGCTCTGAAGGTATCGGAGCTAAAAGTAGTTTGTACTCTGAAAAACAAAACTAAATCTGTATTGCCGTCACCCTTTTATGGTAGTTTCATACGCCTTTTTCACCCCCTCTTATTTCTATAATGTTCAGCAAACTGAACAGCAATGGTAATGGAAGTAATTATCCGAGGTTATGGTTTAGCTCGCTCAATAGCTCCCGATAAAAAAAGGATCTGGAATATGAGTCAGATTTGAAAGTAAAGTGCTTAGTGCATGGGAGAGACGTAGGCAGAATAATTGTAAAGAACCTGCTGTGTCACTGTATGTGATGCCGGCAAATTAAAGTGAAGGTTTGGCCTCCTGGGTTGTGACATATACATGGGAAAATATATGAAATTATAGAGATTTCGCATTCTGCAGCTTATATGAAATCCTGATCTCTGGTAGCTCCTACTATCTGGGTAAAATTTGCCTGCTGCTTAAAAATGTGGTTATGAAAACCCGTTTTCTTCTTGTTTGTAAAAACGGCTCAAAGCGTGTAAAATAAAATCTCTTACATCGCTGGATTGCATCCTCTGGATGAATTAAGCCGAATCTAGAAAACTCAGCTTGCTGAATAATTTAATAGCTCTAGAGGACATTAAGAGGCCTGACCGTTCTCTCCATTGACCTTCCACCATCACCATCAAGATGCACATTCCATACGTGCAAGAACCAACCCCTATTTATTGGGGATCTATTTAGGGAGTGACATAATACAGGAGACATGCTGCCAATAGAAAACAAAGGAAGTCAAATCATAATTTATACCTCACTCCTGTAACTGTGGAAGCTACAAGGAGCAGCCCCCCCCCCAATCGCTCTGTAAGGGGAAAAAAAAGTCTACACATCTTACTGGTGTACCACAACAGCTGGGAGAGGGCAGAATACATTTAGAGGGCAGAATACATGAAGAGGGCTGTGGTCACTCACTGCTATACAGGGATTAGATTAAGGGGGTTATAGAATGACTGAAAATCCATTTACAGTACAGATGCAAGGAGTTACTGTAATTTCCATACACTGGCATTATGCCACATTCTGATATAGTCTATTGGTATTTTCTTTGGAAGCTGCATTGCTAATAATCTTTTTATGATCCGTGCAAATTCACATAAAGCAGGATATCTGACCAGTTATATTTTCAATCCTTAGCACATTTACTGTATTTTGCATCAAGGCCATTGCTGCCTGTCTGCTGATAGTACAGACCCCGTGTGAAACGGTGCAAAATAAGGGACACAATCTAGTGTCTAGAGCCTTTCATTACAGTACTATTTCTGTAAATGACGAAGACTACATGAACTAAAATAAAAAATGTGCTCATTTTTAAACATATTTTAGGATAGCAATCTGTGACGGTAGTCACTTAAGACCTGGGGTATATGGACTTAAAGCTGTATTTGGGAGGTGTGTGCCTGATGTGTTATTGTTTTTATAAGCCTTCATCCCATAAAATATTTCTATGAAGAATAAATTAACTGAATGTTAGAAATGCACACCATTGCTTTTGTAAAAGTCGAATAATAATCTGAGTGCAAACTTCCTATTCTAGCTAAATGTTGACTACACATTCTAAATTTTAGAATATTTTTCAGCAAAACGTACTTGATCGTTAAAGAGTTAATGTAGATTGAGAAGTGGGCCTTAACATTTCATGCACATCTGAATACAATAGTTCAGTACGCCAAGCCCACAGGTATGCATGTTCAGTCCCGAATAAAGCAAGTGTAATTCACTTTGTGCAGTGAGAAGTTTTCCATAGTCCTGTAATTAGCGCAGAAGCAAGGCAGCGACAGTACAGATGGGAACATGCACTTCCTACACGCAAACACAATACAGAAACAGTGTTTGCAAATAAAACAGCTGTTAGTCAGAACACATTTGAAAATTTATTAGATTTGCCTGCACTCCTTTTTTGCCATCTGCGCTTTTTATCTGGAAAAGCAAATGGGAATCAAGGACTCCTGTACCTTCTAAGTGCATAACCATCTTTCTGTCCATTTATTTACACCCTCACGGGAGTCGGGCTGTATCATATATGCCATATGCTTCTGTATGTCCCACTAGTAAAATGTAGCCAGAAATATGAAGGTTTGCAGGACTAGCCAAAATGTAGATCCCCCAACATCTGCAAAACCACGTTTTCTATGATGCAGTATATGTGTGTATATATAATTATATTCATTTCCACCTATAAGAGGCTGATTATTTATTTAGCAGCCACTGGGATACAATATTAGGTTACAGTCATGAAAAAGGAAGATTTAAAGTTCAGCAGTAAAACACCAACGATTTTCCACTTTCTCCATTCTTCAACTAAAATTCTATTTAAATTATTTCATTTGTTGTTAACAGTTAGAAATATTTAAGGTACTTTTGAGCATTGCATAAACACCCCTTTAAGGTCGGTGTCATATAAGAGCACTAGGTGCGCCTGTACTGATGTGCTTACGGGCATCAGTCGCAGCGTTGTGGCTGGTAACATGCCGTCGCCTGCGTATGAATTGCGCACACTACAAGCGTCCGTGCACAAAGCCTCCCCATCAAAATGCTAGACGCATGTTAATGGGGCTGCAAAAAGCGATCCTCCATAGGAGGATCGACCCTTGCAGCGCTGAGCGCACTGACTGAGCTCAGTGACCTGGCCAGACTGACGTCGAGTGGAAGGAACATCCACTCTCACGGACGTTCCTTCCATTCCTACTACCTCTCGTCTGACCCCGGCCTAAGACAGCTAGTGATCAATATCAATTCCAGTCTAAAACTAGGCACCTGGAATTCTTCATTTTATTCAATGATAAGCTTATATTCCGCACTGGACCTTCCAAGATCCTTGTGTGGAAGTTGCTACAATGCCCTATAAAAGTAGTTGAGAAAGGGAACATTTTGAAGATTCTCTTTAGAACTGAAGTACATTCGAAAACAAATTGCATAAAATCAGTAAGGGAAAAAAATAATAAAAGTACAAATCGTAAAATCACATACATGACCAATTGTATTTCAAACCTCCTCTTCACTTGTGTACATAGAAAAGAAGAAAAGAAAAAAACAGAATCACCTGCCTCATAAGTAGCAATTTTAATGCTCAAAACCCATAAAGATTGAGCTTTGCAACCATTATAGGAGCTTGTGTGGGCAAGTACACTGTTAGAAATGAGTGAAGACAACGATTGGGCTTCTCTGACCCCCAGATCGCATCTACAATTTAACCTTATTCATTCAGAAAATCTGTTAAAATATATATTTCAAGACAAAAATATTCTCTTTGCCTGTGTAATTAGGAGACATTAGCACCCCGGATACAGCATCCTAACCTACATAATCATTGCTGTACTAATAACCTGTTGCTAGGCAACAACAGCATCCACACTATGAATAATGTTTCTGTTTACACCAGTGGGTCTACATCACAAATTCTGCACATACACACACACACACAAAATTCTATATGTATATAAAAGAGGTGTATTTAAAATGTCAAGTCCTGAATGCTATTGGAGGTCAACGAAAATGACACAGGGTGAGAAGCTAATGAGTCTTGGTGTATTTGAGGCATCGATTGTGTGGGTGAAGGAAGGCTGATGGGGACACTAGTTTGATGAATGTTACAGTAGTAATTTAGGATCTAACGAGATACAGGATCAATATTTTGGTTGGTTTCATACTTTGTTCCTTTGCATTTAAATCACTAATCCAGAGCTGGTGCTTGGGGTTATATAATTTTGAGATTTAGAACAATCAAAATATAAACAACTACATTGAACATTAACCAAGCACTGTCCCTGGCATGGGGTAGGAGCCTTTAAAACCTATAAATCCTGTCTATATGTTCTAGGCAATATATACTAAACAAATGGGCTTGACGTGTCATAGACGCCAATTCAGGTATATATATATATAATAAAATAAATAAATCAGGAACCAGCCACACGTTTTTAGGTGTCAAATAAGGGTTTGAATATTGATCTGTTCAGAGTAAATTGAGAGATTTAGAAGCTTGCGGTCAGTTAGCTCCAGAGCCTTTAGACGAAGCTCAAACCCTGATGCCCCTTTTGCCCCTGTATTGGTAGAAGTGTGTGAAAGTATAGGTGTATATGTGTATATGTCTGCCATGTCAGCATGCATGTGAATGCACAAGTGTATTGGTAAAAGGTTATCTTCGGTTTATGTATTTGCATGCTGAAGTGGGTTATTGCAGTTTGTGTTTATGTAGGAGTGAAATTCTGCAAGAGTGCCCTTGCGGGCTACGGAGGTTGCAGTGGGTATGCGTGTAAATTTAGAGAAGTACTTTTATATTGCATTTGTATGACTTTTGTCTTTTCTCACCAACCTACTCATGAATATAGGGGAGGTAAATTCTCCAGGCCATTGATTCACCAACAGCCAAGTGATATGTCCCAAGAGAATAACTGGAGTCGAACTGGCGACTGGCATGATGAAATTATGAGGCTGTTCACCCACCCTACCATTCCATCCTATAAGGACGCAGCCTGGGTAATACCAGTCAACGGCTTATTTTGCTGAATTAAACAGTTGCCTAGGTCAAAGGACTAGGAACCAAAGGCTGCCTTATAGGTTTGTCAAGCTCTGTATTAAAATATGGAGTATTTTCCCCCCAAATTGTTGGTGTGAAGGATGTGGAACGCCATAGCAATCAAAATCAAAACATTAAAATTAAACTGCTTTTCTAGAACAGCAATTCTGACCTAAAAATTAAAATATCGCTTTCGATTTTCTGCAATGCACCAATAGAGGATTTATTTTACATGGTAGAAGAACATCTGCTATTGCCTTTATCACTGGTGATTGGGTCCTGCTCAGCATGTGCAAACATGTAATATTACAGAAAGATCCAAGTTACTATGCTTGCCACATTAACCAAATATATGAAAATCAGAAATGAATACGTATCCTAATGAAGCTGACCAGTTAAGGCATCATATAGCTAAAAGCACATTATCATTTTATTGCTGCCCACTCACTGATAATGGGATATTCCTTCTGCTTCTTTCAATTGCGTCCCATTTAACCCTTGCATGGATCATAATTAACCTGGCTAAAAGACGTTCCCTAGATGTTTTTTTCTTAATGTTTTTAAGAGCCTCTGGGACATTTTGAAGGCTGTATATCGGGAAGGTGTTGACAGCTGAGAACATAATTTAATATTCTATTATGTGCTGGGCACAGCCAATATTGAAAGGTTTATAGTTTCCCATAAAACTCGCATTTCCTACATGTAGCAGAGAATTATAGCTCTTAAAATACGCAAGCGTCAATACACGGTAAACAGCCACAATTTGAGACTTGAGGTATGTGTAAACTATACAGATTGCTGGTTTTCTCCCCCTAGGCATGCATACGGAGGGCATTGCCCCTGTCTTTGTGGGTAAGGAATAGGTGGAGCATGGCGATGCTTTGGACATCCTTATGCCTGGTTTTGTGCAGGCATTCAGAGGAAGCTTAACTGATTTTTAATGGGCAACGAAAAATATTCCATGCTTCATTACACAGCCGCCACAGTGAATACACCATCAAAGACCGCCTGATGTTGCCTCAGTCTTTATCTCATGTTCATGTTGGTGAATAGGAATAGAAATGTGCATTGACATCTGCCGCATTATCAATGCATCCTAACCGTGCGTTTTACATTTTCTGTAATAAATTAAAAATGAGACATTATCCCTCTCATTTATTTATGATCTAAAGAGACGGAGGGGGAAAAAAAGGAGTAAATTACAAATATTAGTGAAAAATAGGAAAATGAACAAAATATATGATAAGCATCTTTCGGATCTGAAAGCATGCTAAAAAAAAAAAAAAAAATTTGATGGCTAATGGATTCCACCTCCTATTGTTACACTAAAGATGGAGCGGTGTTCTAGTGAGGGACACAAGCGGTTTCTGAGATGTTGGATTCAATACATGTATATGATGGTTACATGGTCATTCGAATATTCAATTAAACTACAACCATGTAACATTTTTACTTCCAATCGTAGACTGTACAATATGCAATCAATGTCTGCAAGTATAATTATATTGTATATATTGTGTACATATTAAATGTTCCAATGCACACGTGATGTGTAAATATCCCTCACAGAAATTCAGTAATTCTATACCGTTTACAAGGATATAAAGCAGAAAATGGAAAATAAAAAAAGTGCAATCCCACATTATACAGGATAAATGTTACAGGGAAAAATAAACAAACCACACTAGGGGAAAACAGTATTGTCACTGCTTCAATTACAGGACATCTTATATCAAAGCGAACTGTCAATATCAGCCCTCATCATTGACTTACAATTTATCCTTCAGACAGAAGAAAAATGCATAGAACACAATTTCCATTTGAAAGGGTAGACTCGGGACCCCTGCTGAATAAAAGATTATTAAACCTACATGGTGATTTTGCTGTACATTAGGACTGAATTTAGAGATGGCGAGAAGCAGAGGTTAAAGGGAGATTATATATATATATATATGCTGTGTTAGTCCAGATGCCAAAATCATGAGTATAGCAGTACGTAGCGATACCTTTTGTTTTGGACTAACATTACATTTAAAAGACAAGCTTTCTAGAGCATTCATCTCTTCTTCAGGTCTGGTCTGGAGCTATACTGAGCAAAATCATAGAATTTAACATTAAGGGGCACAAGGGTGGCACCACCATTTTTAATTGAACACAACCTGACTTTTGGGATTTTGGATATGACGTTCTGAGGATTTTTGCAACGTGACAGTACTACATACACAAGGTGGTAAGAGACACAGGTACACACACACACTTATACTGACATATACGTAGGTGGGCATGAGGATTAAAAAGCCCTTAATGTAGGGAGGATTTTTGCAACGTGACAGTACTACATACACAAGGTGGTAAGAGACAGAGGCACACACAGTGCCACACTAATATATATATATATATATACACACACTTATACTAACATATACGTAGGTGGGCATGAGGAATAAAAAGCCCTGAATGTAGTGAGGATTTTGAAGGTGGTAAGTGGTTTAACGTGAAGCCATAGGAAGTTTAGAGGCATGCATGACGCTTGCTGCTTCGAGAAAGCAGACAGGGCTGGATTAAGATCTCTATGGACCTGAGGATTCGGGTGGGCTTTTTATGGAATTTAGTGAAATGAAAACATATTTTAGGTTATTTAATAGTGCAGTATCCAGGAGGATACTGTTTGAGTATATATAATATATATGTAATGTAGCAAGGGAAATCTATATATATATTAGGGATGCACCGATACCACTTTTTTAAGACCGAGTACGAGTACCGATACTTTTGTTCAAGTACTCACCGATACCAAGTACCGATACTTTTATGTCATGTGACGCTTTCCAATAAGAACAGACCTCATATAAAGCCCCCAGGTCTCATGGATATTGCCCCCAGCTCATGGATATCCTGCCCCCCAGCTCATGGATATCCTGCCCCCCAGCTCATGGATATCCTGCCCCCCAGCTCATGGATATCCTGCCCCCCAGCTCATGGATATCCTGCCCCCCAGCTCATGGATATCCTGCCCCCCCAGCTCATGGATAATTGCCCCCCAGCTCATGGATATGCCCCCTGCTCATGGATAATTGACCCCCAGCTCATGGATAATTGCCCCCCAGCTCATGGATAATTGCCCCCCAGCTCATGGATAACCCCCCCCCCCCCCGCTCATGGATAACCCCCCACCCGCTCATGGATAACCCCCCCCCGCATTCTCCGCTCATACTTCCTTTCCTTCAGCGACGCCGGGAAAGTCTTCGCGGGCGCGCGCTCCTTGGAAGGTCCCCAGCCGCGACCACGTGGGACCATGTGATTGCGGCTGGGGTCCTTCCAACGAGCGCACGCGCGGAAACTTTCCCGGCGTCGCTGAAGGAAGGTAAGTATGAGCGGAGACCAGCTGCAGGGCCTGTCCGAATGCTCTATCTGCATTCGGACAGGCCCTGCAGCTGCTCACTTTGTTTATACTTACCACCTTCCTTCAGCGACGCCGGGAAAGTTTCCGCGTGTGCGCTCGTTGGAAGGACCCCAGCCGTGATCACATGGTCCCACGTGGTCGCGGCTGGGGACCTTCCAAGGAGCGCGCGCGCGAAGACTTTCCCGGCGTCGCTGAAGGAAGGCAAGTATAAACAAAGTGAGGAGAGCAGCTGCAGGGCCTGTCCGAATGCCGATAGAGCATTCGGACAGCCGCAGCCCCTCGGATACCGGCAAGCCGGCTCAATGCCGGCTTCCGGTATCGGAAAAAAAATATCAGGGGTACTGCACGAGTACCAAGTACTCCTGCAGTACCCGGTATCGGCATCGATATCGATACTAGTATCGGTATCGGTGCAACCCTAATATATATCCAGGCAGGCGTGTGTGTGCGCGTATATATTTATTATGCAATTTTAACCAAAACTGAAAAGGGGAAAAAAAAAATGATAATTGTCGCCTGTGCTTTATGAAACTATGACAATGTATAAAACACTAAAATTGCTCCCGGCATGGGTAATGAGAAGGTGGGTAACGGCAGTGGTATTTCTCATTTTGTACATGACAAATAGCCAATGCCATTCCTTTGGAACAAAAAATATAAAAAAATAAGTATTTTTATATACTTTTACATAGGCATATGTGGCATTGTTTGAAAGGCCAGACTGTCCTTTCCAATGACACATCACTTGATCTTGTGTGGCAAAGATTAGAGACGCATGGTTCCAAAAGGCCCCCACAATGCATCTCATTGCAGTGCAGCGGTGTAGTTTATTTAGGCTAGGGACAGATGAGCGCATTTTCTGCGGCCACCGTCAAAATGTACGTCGATGCGTGCGCACGCATTTTTTCACGGAATACGCTTAAGTGGTCAGACGACCACAGTCGCACAGTCGCAGGTACTCACCAACGCAATTCTAGGGAAATCCGGCTGTTTGAACGTTATGTAGGCCGCACACTAGCAGCGTCTGACGTCTCCTAATCACGCACACACGCTGCTATGCGGCCGCAGCGCACTCTGTACGTCTGTAGCAGCGGTTTCACGTTCTGAGAAAAATGCGTTCATTTGCCGGTTGCGTGGTGTCGGCGCACTTTTGTACGCACGTACTGCGTATATTGGCCGTCATTGGCCGTTATGTGCTGCTACTGCCGCCGTGATTTAGTGCGCCTGCACGCGCGTTCCGACTGCCCCACTCTGACCCTAGCCTTAATGGAACAATGCGTAATAACACATTGTGCCATTGCCTCCACACTTGATAGTAACATGAGAAATGAGTGAACAATAGTGCGGTGTTAAAAAAACCTTTTTTTCTTTCTAATTTTTAAAGAAAACCTGCTCATGTTTGGGATCATTGGGAAGGTTATGCTCTGGCACCTCACATGACCCTATAGCTGCTACAGGTCTGGAGATATAGGGGTAGATATGTCCATCAATGCAGACATACTTACCCTTAATCTGGGCCTAGTATGGGGCATGGGCCTGGAGTTGCAGCGCCAAAAGCCCATCTGTTAATCTGGCTCTGAAAGCAGACCACTAATAGAGGAGACAGGGATGCACCTAAAAGAACAGATCACCCAATAGATAGGAGTATTAGTGCAGTATTATTAGATGACACCGTAATCTATACCAGCAAACCAAATCTCCTGCAGCTGGAGGCACTGCTGCAAGAACAATTCAGAGGTAGAAATGTGGATCGCAGATAACAAGCTTTTCTTAAATACTAACAAAACTGTAACAATGCTCTTTGGCACAGCAAATAAACTGCACAAATTGCAAACACCCCATCTATGTGTCAGGACAAGATCAAATGAAACGCTGACTACAGTCACTTCTCTCAAATATCTAGAGATATTGAAAAACTTTCATCTAAACTTTACCTCAAACTAGGTGCCCTGTACAGAAACAAATCCTGCCTGAGCCCCGCGGTAAGAAAGCAGATTGTACAACAAATGCTTATGCCGGCTATTTAATACGGAGATGTAGTGTATGCAGCCGCCCCGCAAACACACCTTCAGAAACTTACTACATTGAATAACTCATTCTGCCACTTTGTGCTACAATGTAACTACATGAACCACCACTGTACAAGTTAAAAGAGCTAAACTGTCCGTCCCTGGAATCTAGACGCACCCTTCACCTTTCCAACCTGGTGTTTAAGAGCTTTTCTGGGAAGCTATCACCCTACCTGAATAGACTGCTTCCCCAGCAGCTCCCTCATCCTATAACCTCCGATCCAGGACCTGCACCTTACTTGCAATACCACAGTACAAAAAGAAAGTGGCTCGAGCCTCATTTTCCTACAGAGCACCACAATTATGGAATAACCTCCCAGACGCCATCAAATCTTCCCCTAGTCTAAAGTCACTCAAGAGCTCCCTATTAACATACCTCAATGCGGAATGCACCTGTAAACATGTAACATAATGACTATTTTACTTACATATCTATTTTCTGGGTTAATCTGTATATTTGTGTTTTGTTTTTAATATCTTGCATTTATTTCTTTGTATTTCTGTAACGACTGTAAAATTTCAATGTTCTTGAACCCAGGACATACTTGAAAACGAGAGGAATCTCAATGTATCCGTCCTGGTAAAATACTTTATAAATAAACAAATAAATTAGAATACATTTATATACCATAATTCCCACAGTACATACAATGTATGTGTGTGTACAGTATATATTTGCATACAAAGGAAGATCGCCAGAAAACGTATGACACAGGACTGACCTAAAGCGTAAAGTAGTGGCCTTTTGGAGAAAATAGTGGTGCGTATTGACTAAAAACATATCACAAGTACAGCCAGAGGGAAGTGTAATTTATCTCCATGAGATATTGGAATGGGGGAAAAAGCTAATAATCCTAAGGGATTTTTGTAAATTGCTTTGTGGAGACAGACACGGGATCTTCTTGCAATGCAACTTATAAAAGACAACAGACAATGTATCCTTCCTGGTAAAATCCTTTATAAATAAATAAATAAATAGATTACAGTGCTTTGAGTAATAATAGGGTTTAATACCAGTCTTGCCATGAGTAGCTTTGAAAATGAACGCGTTCTGAGGGCAGAAAGGTACTGGGTGCAGTAATACCCGGTCATCTTGCTCATGAATTCACTGTTAAATTCCTATGGTTAGCTTCTAAGTCAGGTGTAAACGAACCCAGAACTCTGGTAAACCTATGTCATAGTCTGCAAAGCAGTGTTTCCCAAACCTGTCCTCCGGACCCGCTGACTGGCCAGGTTTGCAGGATATCTGAAGCTCAGCACAGGTGATATGATTTGCTGTTCAGTGATTGCAGGATTCCGACTGTATTTCCCCAAGGTGATCTGTAAAGTCTGGCCTGTTAGAAGGTCCTGAGGACAGGTTTGGGAAACACCGCTTTCAAGATTTTTGAAAGTGTAGCAGAGTAAGGCTCTGAACACACACCCAGATCAGAATATAGCCCCAGTGTTTTAAAAGAATGCTGCATGCAATATTTAGGAGATTTTATAGGATTCAGTCAATGGATTACATGGCACGTTTTAAAACTATTGAACTATTTAAAAGAAATAATTCAATATCCAACATGTTTTTCACGCTTTATTGATCCATGTAATTGATTTTCTGGTGGCCTTTTCCGCTGCTCACACCATGTAGCACAGTGGTAGCCATGGTACTGAGTAAATCATGAAACGCATTGAAAACCTAGAGACCAGGACACAACTTTGTTTCCCAAAAGACAGGGTGAGACTTAATACACTACATGCAATATAAGCCTTGTCCATAGCCAGAATATGTAGAAACACACCATAATCATTGAAGGGATACTATACGGTTACTCACAAATCCCCTTTCCCATACTATATACGGTTAAACTGGGAGAGTGGGACAGCAGGGTTAAACATGAACCCCTCCCATTTTAACCCTTTAGGTTAAAAACGTACCTTAATCCTGCGCTGGTCTCCCTCTAAACTCCGCTGGATGTGACCTAGTGTCAGCCGCAGCATGTTAAGTGATCAAGAGCAAGACTCCAGCCAATCCAATCACGCTCAATGCTGGAAGAGGGAGAGATCACGGCTGTGGGCCACTCAGAAAAGATATAGGGGGTTATTCAGAGAGCACCGAAATTCTCTCGTTCCCCGCAGTTCGGGGAATCAAAGTTCTCCACCCTGCTGTGAATTCGGCATTCACCACAGGGTCCCCAGAGCACAGGGAAAACCCACCACAATCCCACCGAAAACCCATGCCAAAAAAGCCGCCGATCACAGCACAGACCAGCCGCCGGAAAAAGCCAACGATCACAGCGCAGGGCAGCCGCCGGAAAAAGCCGACAAGCTGATGAACGGGGTAAAAAATAAATAAAAAAAAACAAAAGAAACAGAATGCTTAAAAGTTTAAAAATTGAAAGGCTGTTTGCAAAAAAACTACATGTACTTGTGATAAAACCAAGATTGAACACCAATAAAAAATATAAAAAATAAAATAAATGTAGGTGGGAGGATTTACTACTCATTTCATTCCATTGCCATTCAGGTGGCCTTTAGAGAATTATTTTATTAGGGGATTATTTCTGCTTCAGTAAAACCTGTGACTGTCACCATGTTTTGTCTCAAGAAGCCACTAATTCAATTATGACCTTCTACTATGGTTCATATCCCGTTCAGTTTATGCAGGAGGAGCTGGATCTCTGCAGCAGAAACATGAATACCAGAGGAGATAATTATATAGACTATTAAATCATCCATCGTTCCTTGTTTTTTGGGGAAGAGGCTGTGTTATTGCTATTAACTCAGCAAAAATAACAGCAAAATGCAAATGTTTTCAACCACAGAAAATGTGCATAATAAATAAATGTAGAAAATTAAATCCTACCGCTGGACTACGCTAAGACAGCAAGTTGAAAACCATCTTGTGTATAGCACCATTTTAAAGCTATGGGGTCGAGTCCAAAAATAAAAATAAGTGTCATAACGCGCCATGACTCGAGTCAGAGAAAAAACAACCCACAATCGAAGAAAGCAATAGCAGCTGCAGCGCTTCTTTGTGGGTGAGAATGCCAATCCACTGGCAAAGCAGAGGAATTGTCATTCCCAAACCCCAGAAACACTCAAATATAAGCATTTCTATAAAATTGTGACTGAATAGAAAGGTAATGCCGCTTTCCATTCTATCAGCCAAATTGGAGCTAGGTTCCCCCCGTGTTCTCAGGTGTTCCCATTCAACTTGATCCCTGCTTCTATATAATGTTACATGCCTGGAAGCAATGCCTTTGTGTTGGCAAATGGGCTTAAACTTTAACAGCCATTTAAACAAACTAAAAACCTCTGGTTTTGTTTAGCATGAGTTTATGGGAGTCAGAGCACAGATACAGAGCACAGAAAAAGTGTCAGCAATGCTATCAGTATTAGAGAAGCAACCAGCATCATTATTTTACATTTAAGGCTAGGGTCAGACTGAGGCAGTGCGAACGCGCGTGCAGCCGCACTTAATCACGGCCGCACTAGCAGCAAATGCCAGGCAATGACGGCCAATATACGATGTACGGTCGCACAAAAGTCCGGCTGCGCAACGCAAGTGGAAAATGAACGCATTTTTTCGAGAACGTTAAACCACTAGTACGGACGTACAGAGTGCGCTGCGTCCGCTAGCGGCGTGTGTGTGTGATTAGCAGACGTCAGACGCTGCTAATGTCCGGCCAACATAACGTCCAGATGCAAGAAGTGTTTTATTGATGATCCGTACAAAATCACGGATGAAACTGCGCATAGTATGACCGCTATTGCGTATTCCGTGAAAAAATACGTCCATTCTTCGAACGCACATTTTCACGGACAACGTGAAAAATGCGTTAGTCTGACCCTAGCCTAAATTTTAAAGTGAGGCCACCAAGGCTGGGGTCAGACAAACGCAGTGCAAACGCGCGTGCAGCCGCACTTTATCACGACCGTAGTAGCAGCAAATGACGGCCAATGTACGAAGTACGGCCGCACAAAAGTTTTTTTCGAGAACGCGATACCGCTAGTACTGACGTACAGAGTGCGCTGCGTCCGCTAGCGGCGTGTGTGCGTGATTAGGAGACGTCAGACGCTAATGTCCGGCCAACATAACGTCCAGACGCAAAAAGGGGGTTTTATTGATGATCCATACAAAATCACAGACGCAAATGCGCATCGTATGATCGCTATCGCGTATTCCGTGAAAAAAATACGTCCATTCGTTCGAACGCACTTTTTCACGGACAACGCGAAAAATGCGTTAGTCTGACCCTAGACTGAACCATGCAACCCCCCCCCCCCCAACATGTGATATTGGGAGCTTAAAAGAGCACAACTTTGGCTCATGGGCACCCCCTTCCCAAAAAATAGTGTATGGTCATTAGATAACTTTGTGGATCCCACTCCCTTTACATTTCAGTTCTTGCCATCAATCCCTAAACTCCAGGAATTTATTGCAATTAAGTGAAAGCAATGGTGGACATAATGAAGCAAATGTCAAAGGGTCAACACTTGCTTGGGGTATAAACGTGACACCGCTTTTGGGTGTGTATATATATACACACTATATTGCCAAAAGTATTCGCTCACTTGCCTTGACTCGCATATGAATTTAAGTGACATCCCATTCCTAATCCATAGGGTTCAATATGATGTCAGTCCACCCTTTACAGCTATAACAGCTTCAACTCTCCTGGGAAGACTGTCTACAGGGTTTAGGAGTGTGTTTATGGGAATTTTTGACCATTCTTCCAGAGGCGTATTTGTGAGGTCACACACTGATGTTGGACGAGAAGGCCTGGCTCTCAGTCTCCGCTCCAATTCATCCCAAAGGTATTCTATCGGGTTGAGGACGTCAGGACTCTGCAAGCCAGTCAAGTTCATCCACATCTTTATGGACCTTGCTTTGTGCACTGCTGCACAGTCATGTTGGAAGAGGAAGGGGCCATCTCCAAACTGTTCCCACAAAGTTGGGAGCATTGAATTCTCCAAAATGTCTTGGTATGCTGAAGCATTCAGAGTTCCTTTCACTGGAACTAAGGGGCCAAGCCCAGCTCCTGAAAAACAACCCCACACCATAATCCCTCTCCACCAAACTTTATACTTGGCACAATGCAGTCAGACAAGTACCTTTTCTCCTGGCAACCGCCAAACCCAGACTTGTCCATCAGATTGCCAGATGGAGAAGCACGATTCGTCACTCCAGAGAACACGTCTTCACTGCTCTAGAGTCCAGTGGTGGCGTGCTTTACACCACTGCATCCGACGCTTTGCATTGCACTTTGTATGGCTTGGATGCAGCTGCTCGGCCATGGAAACCCATTCCATGAAGTTCTCTGCACACTGTTCTTGAGCTAATCTGAAGGCCACATGAAGTTTGGAGGTCTGTAGCGATTGACTCTGCAGAAAGTTGGCGACCTCTTTGCACTATGCGCCTCAGCATCCGCTGACCTCGCTCCGTCAGTTTAAGTGGCCTACCACTTTGTGGCTGAGTTTCTGTCGTTCCCAAACACTTCCACGTTCTTATAATACAGCTGACAGTTGACTGTGGAATATTTAAAAGCGAGGAAATTTCACGACTGGATTTGTTGCACAGGTGGCATCCTATCACAGTTCCACACTGGAATTCACTGAGCTCCTGAGAGCGACCCATTTTTTTACAAAGGTTTGTAAAAACAGTCTGCATGCCTAGGTGCTTGATTTTTATACACCTGTGGCCATGGAAGTGATTGGAACACCTGATTCTGATTATTTGGATGGGTGAGCGAATACTTTTGGCAATATAGTATATATATTTTACACTAGTCATTTGAATTTGGTCGTGGCATTTCGTCAGTCTGATGTAAGTTCTACATTCCTTCTGTAGCTCCATATCTAACAGCTGCTGTTACTTCCTGTAACCGCAGCATGCTGAAACAGGCACAGGAATGGATGCTCACTCAAGCATCCATCCACTTCAAGTGCATGGAAAACCTTTTACTGGTTAGTAATGTAAAAACCTGTAATTTCCCAACCTAATACAGAAAGGCTAATCAGCGAAAGCAGATTGACAAATCCCACACCAAAGGAAATTAAAAATAGGAACCAGAGACAAGAGGTGTAGAGGGCCCTGATCCAATGAGTTTACAATCTAATTAATGACCGTGTTAACGACATACCTCAAAGTCCACTGACCAAATCGGAAGAAAAAACAGAGTTTTGTAAAAGGCTTAACGACTAAAAAATGGTTTACCCTCACATTCTCTGCGCTATACTTAATGTTTTCGTGCTCAAAGCAGCAATGTCACACATATACAGTTGCAAGAAAAAGTATGTGAACCCTTTGGGATTACGTGGAGTTTTGCAGGAATTGGTCATAAAATGTGCTCTGTTTTTCAAATTGTTGTGACTTAGATGAAGATCACAGTCTGCTTAAAATAATACAACACAAACATTATAGGTTTTCATGTGTTTATTGAACATAACATTTAAACATTCACAGTGCAGGGTGGAAAAAGTATGTGAACCCCTAGCCTAATTACTCACCAGGAGTGAGCCAACCTTGAGTCCAATCAGTGTGATATTATTGGATGTGTTGCTGAAAGCTGTCCTGCCCTTTAAAAACACACACCAGTTTTGGGTTTACTGGTTTCAAGAAGCACTGCCTGATGTGAACCATGCCTCGCAGAAAAGTGCTCTCAGAAGACCTACGATCAAGAATTATTGACTTGCATGAAGCTGGAAAGGGTTACAAAAGTATCTCCAAAAGCCTTGATGTTCATGTGTCCACGGTAAGACAGACTGTCTACAAATGGAGAAAGTTCAGCACTGTTGCTACTCTCCCTAGGCGTGGTCATCCTGTAAAGATGACTGCAAGAGCACAGAGCAGAATGCTTAATGAGGTAAAGAAGAATCCTAGAGTGTCAGCTAAAGACTTACAGAAATCTCTGGCATATGCTAACATTTTTGTTGACACATCTACAATAAGGAAAACCTTAAACAAGAATGGAGTACATGGGAGGACACCACGGAGGAAGCCATTGCTCTCCAAAAAGAATATTGCAGCACGTTTGAAGTTTGCAAAAGAGCACCTGGATGTTCCACAACACTACTGGCAAAATATTCTGCGGACAGATGAAACCAAAATTGAGTGGTTTGGAAAAAACACAATGTGTGGAGAAAAAAAGGCACAGCACAACAACATCAAAACCTCATCCCCCACTGTAAAACATGGCGGAGGGAGCATCATGGTTTGGGGCTGCTTTGCTGCCTCAGGGCCTGGACAGATTGTTATCATTGATGGAAAAATGAATTCCAGAGTTTATCAAGACATTTTGCAGGAAAACGTAAGACCATCTGTCCGCCAACTGAAGCTCCGCAGAGGATGGGTGATACCACAGGACAATAACCCAAAGCATACAAGTAATTCAACAAAAGAATGGCTTCAACAAAACAAAATACGCCTTCTGGAGTGGCCCAGTCAAGAGTCCTGACCTCAACCCAATTGAAATGCTGTGGCATGACCTTCACACCAGACATCCCAAGAATATTGCTACACTGAAACAGTTTTGTGAAGAGGAGTGGTCCAAAATTACTCCAGATCGTTGTGCAGGTCTGATCTGAAACTACAGGAAACGTTTGGTTGAGGTTATTGCTGCCAAAGGAGGGTCAACCAGTTATTAAGTCCAAAGGTTCACATACTTTTTCCACCCTGCACTGCGAATGTTTACATGTTATGTTCAATCATGCAGACTGTTTTTCAAATTGTTGTGACTTAGATGAAGATCAGAGCACATTTTATGACCAATTCATGCAAAACTCCACGTAATCCCAAAGGGTTCACATACTTTTTCTTGCAACTGTATATAGTATTCTCACCGTTAACACTGTCAGCACTGCAACACACAGACCATGTCATATTGTTAGAAAGGTTTTTAGGAAGAGGGAAGCGTAAAGGCCATCTTCTGTGTTATAGCTTTGTGTACAGAGTGACACAGAGTGTACAGAGTGGTGAAGACTGTGGCTGCACAGGTTATGCTTCCATAGCTTTGTCAAACCACTCCAAAACTGTGTGAGAGATGTGGGACAGCACCAACAGACCCCAAGCACCATAACTACTGCAATGAGAATAGAAGGAATCTGAGGGACCCTTTAACAATTATAGCCTTAGAGCCCCTTCTATCAACAACAGCAGGAAAACCTCCAAGCAAGCCATAACAAGGGTCACATATCTGCATTCCACAGACGTGTACACTATTAGACCCTAGAAGCAAATAGACTTCATTACTACAGAAAAAGGTTTGAAATCTGAATTAAAGATCACATTTGATGTAGTGTTCAATCAAAGAATGTGCCTCCCTTAATGAGAGTTGTTGCTTCCATAACGTAAACAAGATATGCCCTTTATTTTACTGAGAGGGTGGTGGATACATAGAACAGTCTTCCAGTTGAAGTGGTAGAGGCCAAAACAGTAATTGAATTTAAGCAAGCATGGGATAGGCATAAGGCTATCCTAAACAAAAGATAAATCCAGGTAAAGTATCCATGTAATTGGGCAGACTAGATGGGCCGAAAGGTTCTTATCTGCTGACATTTTTCTATGTTTCTATGTTTAACCACTTGAATGCTAAGGACGCGCTCAGCGCGTCCTCAGCATTCCCGCTGGTGTGCTGAGGACGCGCTGAGCGCGTCCTCACATTGGGGTCAGCGTTCGGCCGGGTTCCGGCCGATCGCTGGCCCCTCCGGTGCGGGCTGACATCCTGGATGTCAGCCGGCATCCGGACCACCAGCCGCCAGAATTAGGTGTCATCGCGGGGGCGCGATGACACCTAATTCAGGCGCCCCCCCCCCGCATGTGCGGAGAAGCGCCTGAAAGGGAGGGGGGGGGGAGGTCCTTCGGACCTCTCTCCCTCCGATCGGCGGCGCACAGGGGCTTAACCCAGGCATCATTTGGAAGGGCACAGCCTGCCCTCCAAATGATGCCTGGCATTAACCCCTGGGGAGCTGGATCGCGAATCGGCGCTGAAAAGCGCCGGTTCGCGATCCTTTCCCGGAGCTGGCCGACATCTTGGATGTCGGCCAAGCCTCCGGGAACTCCCCCAGTCCTAGACTTAACCCCTAACTGCCACCAACTGTGGAGATAGGGAGTTCCAATGAACTCCCTATCTCCCGATCCGTGGCAGTTAGGGGTTAAATTTTGGTATGGTTGGATCGGCCAGAGCATGGCCGTTCCAACGATACCAAACATGAAAGTGTAATTGTAAAAAAAAAAAAAAAAAAAAAAAAAGGAAAAATAAAAATTAAAAAACAATTAAAAAAAAATAATAAATAAATAAAACACTTTTTTTTTATTTTTTTGGGTTTGTTAATGCAGCAACATTGTTCCCATTTCAATTATAATGTGAACAATGATGCTGCACTAACGATTTTTGTATGCGGTGCGTTAAAAATAGTGTCATTTTCCCCAAAAAAAATGTAACGAGACCCCATCTCTAATTTTTTTAACAAGCGCACCCCATACAAAATATAACCGCAATTGCTCGCATGTTAAAATGTGAAAAAAACACTTTACACGTTGTAAATTATTGAAAATACATATTTTATTGCATTTTTTGTTATAATATACAGACATGACATAACGTATACATATAATAATGACATATTATGAATCTACTGAGTCTGACGGAAAGAACGATATATAATATGTCTGGGTCATATACTAAAATAAGCCTTCAAAACACGTTTAAACATGATGCGCAAAACAGGTAAAAATTACCTCAGCACAGGGGCGGGAAAAGCCTCAGCAGCGAAAGGGTTAACTGACAAATGTCCGAGTTATGCAACTTATCTTTATAAATTTTTTTTGAGAAAGGATTTTACCAGGAAGGATACATTGAGATTTCTCTCGTTTTCAAGTATGTCCTGGGTGGCGAGTATGTACTGTTAGGGGTCTTGCCCAAGGACACTTACTGGAGAGGTGCTCTGGGTGGGATTCGATCCTGTGTCTCCAGGGTTATAGAGCAGTGATGTTACCTCTACTCCACCCAGCGGGTAATACTTGAACAATCAGAAGAAACATTACACTGAAGTTTAGCAGACCATGGCATTCACATTTATCTTATGGATAGGCCAGTAACCAATGAGGATAAGAAATTTTTGACACCAATTCATAAGCACCGGCTGAGAGATGACCACTTAGAATAAATTATATGGGGTATGTCCTAAAGTATTCCGATTTCTACATTCATTACTTTGTGTGCATCAGTCTCACACATCTCCCAGCGGCAATGCTACAATGCTAAGTATTTTAACACATTATACTGTGAAATAATGGGTTTTCAAGTCCCTTGCTCAATTTATGTTTTTTTAGCTCAACAAAAGTAACCTGATTGACATAGTGATTTAGGACCTTATTTTATTGGAGCTGTAAGGTAAACGGATTGAGCTGTTAAGGTCAATGTGTGTAGACGTAACATTAATGGCTCGAGCCGCTATCACACACACTTTTCATGTGGCTCGGCTGTTGTGGCTCCTTACTGTACAATAATGGCTCGTATATATTGTTTGCAGCGAGAATGAAAACAGAGCTATTCTCATGTAGCTTATTCTCGGCTCAAATGGTATTCTGCATAAGACACCGTCTCCGAATCCCTTGTGTTCATTTTTCCAAAACAAGATCACTTAACGCGTTAAAACAGTTACTTTGAAAAGTCCTTTATCGAACTTTGGTTGCGAATCTGAACGTATGCAGAAGAACAATGGGAACATATTGTTCCCAGTGTTCTTCCACAGCCCAGCTCGGCTCCGCTTTTTTCCATGGAGTCCTATGCACTCTAGGAGACATTGCCAACAATGCTATGCCGGTTTCTATTATGGCTCTCAACTTCTACTATGTCAGCTTGGTCAAAACAGAGCATTTAATAGTGAGCAACTGATGGTTAAAGGCTCGCACACGATTTTTCCATTGGAAACTCTCCACTGACTGCATTTTAGATATAAGGCCCTTACGGAGTATTTATTATGTGAAGATGATGTGAGGTGAAAGAACTCAATGTGCAGTTTTTCACAGCGATGAATTGAAGTACTAAAAATTCTGGAGTTTGAAAAACATACAGGTTCACATAGTATGGCTCAAACTTTGCAATTCTCCACCAAATTGCTGATTATTGAACAACCCTAAAGTAAATAGGTAGGAAGAAACAAAAAATAACACCATGTAAACCAATACTTTGGGTCTTGCACAGTAACTACAGGCCAGGCAACCCAGGTGTGCATAAACCCATCTCTCTATGAGATGCAAAACACCGGATGTGGCACGGTTCCAAAAATGGAATTGCAGTTGCTATGGCAACAGCTTTAAATTTTACAATTGAAAGCATCAGTACATTGGGCATCTTTATGAACTATACGATATGAATAGAACTGGATAAAATGAACGGATGTAGGTACTTGAGAGATGGCACAGAAAAAAGTTAAATGAGAAGGGCCTCTTTAAATCAAGGAAAACCAGGAACTATCAGGAAGGAAAAGATACATTTATTCTAAAGTGATTAATATAAAATAAATGTATCTGCTGATTGCACCCGATGAAGTACTTTATACCATGATCATTAGTTTTCTCTTCAAGACATGTAAAATGAGATCTACATGGGGATCAAAAACCTATTATAACTGCACGAGTTCACATCTCAGTGCTCAGAACATTTTATTAGGGTGCAGGATGATTTTATTTTTTGCCTTATTTATTTTCATTTTTTGGCCTTTACAATAATTTTTAACCCCCCCCCCCCCTTTCCCTTAAAATTACTCCGGCTTAATTCGAGCTTCCCTTTACTTTTATTCTTTTTTCGGTATTCTCTTATCCTCCATTTGTATTTGGGTCCCCCCTCCATCCCAACATTTGTTCTACTTTTTTGCATAGTCTTTAATGTTAATACTTTCTATTCTTTAATATTTATTTTCATACTGAGTTATATTTGCTCACATATTTCCCCTCCAGTAATAAGAGATCATTATAGGGATTGCAAAGAGATGACAAAATGGCATCATGCCGTGCTCACACAGCATCAGTAAGGACACAGTCCTCCAGTAGCTTCCAACTTGGCTGCCACACCAATGTAAATAATTATGCCTTTCACAAGAAAACATTGTTATGGCCTTGCATATTCCTCCCTTGCTATGTGGTGCATTAGGCAGGAGGTAAAAAAAAATTATCACACACCCTTCCAACTCGGTCCCTCTCCCAAAACCTTGTCATCTGCCACCAACTGAAATCCTTATCTTCCCTGTTTCCTGACATCTCCCATCACTAGCCCTAGCACAGTGATTTATAGGATTTGCATCCAGATGTTACACCTGTACATTTTCCACGCTACTCAGTCTGTCCTAAGGCTGGTTTTCATAATAGAGGATGTCATTCCACAACATGCAAGTCTCAAGGCTTGATATTAGTGACCTAATAAACCTAATTTCACTTCCCTTTACATAGAATAGTGCCTCTGGACACTTCTTTACCCTACACGCCCTCATGTAACTGTACATCTCCCTTATCCCTCTCCTCACATCTCTCCTGCATATAGCGGTAAAATATTATTTCAGCAGAACGTTCAGTCTCCTCCTCAATGAATGAAAGAAGTACTGGACCGGCTGTTCGACCTCTTTCGACAGATTTATTGGACAGTACAACTACAGCAAGGTATTGGCGGACATGTTCTTCTATGGATGTTTTGGAGGTGTTCTCTCTGTGGATTGTGGTGACACAGGCTTGCTCTTGCATGGTGTGAGTGCTGCTCTGCAAATCGAATGGTATGGATTATGTTCTGCTCAGTTAAGTCTACTTGCGCTGGTAGTTGCTCCCAGACTCCTATCAATGTCTGCATGTTCCTAGGGCTCTGTGTAGCTGGGAGTCAGGGCTTCATTAAGAATCCGGGATGCTCAGGGCTTCACAAGTCTTCTTTCATAGCAGCAAAACGGTTATATTGGCTCCTCCATAGATTGCATTAGGGTATGACTGGGCACACACCCAGCCCATGCTGTGCGCACGTCTATGGTTCAAACCACCATTCAAGGAATTCTGACAGAGAACGAGACTAAAACCTCTAAGAGACACCAAAAAGAAACTTTTCCAATAGGAGAAATAATTAATTTGAGGTTATCCATTACCACAACTCACAAACATTACTGCAAAGGTGTCATGGGTTTAAAGGGTCAAAGGTCACAAGTAGATAGAAAAAATTGTGCTACCACATTAACACGACTTAGGCCACTGTCAGACGAGCGAATTTCATAGTGGAAGGAAGGTCTTTGAGAGTTGGACATTCCTTCCACGCGGATGCCAGTGTAGTCACCTCGCTGAGCGCAGTTAGTGATATCCTATGGAGGATCACGCTTTGCAGCCCCGTTGAATGCGCGTCGTAGCGTTTCGATGGGGAGTGTTTCAGCATGTCCGTTGTAGCGCATGCAACTCTTGTGCACGCTACACCATGTAGCCCGTCCCATCGAAACGTCATAACGCTGCGACGGACATCGACAGGCGTAGATGGGGTAGACAGGCGTAGATAGGGTAGACAGGCGTAGATGGGGTAGACAGGCATAGATGGGGTAGACAGGCGTAGATGGGGTAGACAGGCATAGATGGGGTAGACAAATACAAAGATGTAGATAGGTTTATAGACGTGAAGGTGGGGGACAGGTAAAAATGTACAGAGAAACAATGCTGATGGATTGCGCCCTTTATTTTAGCAAAGTTAATTTAATTTCAGGTGACTTTTCTCAACAAAATCCTGCAATGGTTTCATAAAGTCTAATAAAACTGGTATAAAGAATCATTGCCAGGAAATCATGAAATACATCCTTTGTTCAATATTTCTAAAGGCTGCGTGATAACTTTGCATTATTGTATACGGCTTTGTAGAATGTGTGAACAAGAAAAGGAAATCTTTACAAAATGATTATATCCTAAATGTTAAAGGTTTGAAAGGGAAACACCTCCACAGTTTATTTAAAATGCATCTCATTATATTGCACTGTGAGCTTTTTCAGCCATTTTACAGACTATACGGCATACTGACTACCTAACACTTATGCCACCATAATCATGTACCATGGACACCAAAGCCACTACTAGGGATGAGCTGTTCGGGTTCGGACGGTTCGGAGTTCGACCCGAACTTTGGCAGTTCTAAAGTTGGCGAATTTTGAACTTCTTGGGTCTGTTCGGTTCGAGTTCGAAAAAAAAGAAATTTTGAAAAAAGTATAGAAAATGCTTAAAAAAAATACTAAAAAAATCTAGAAATAAAGAGACTCTTTACTGCAGAATATAAGCAACGGTTTATTAGATATTGAATTAAAAACTAATGTGTACGTGGAAAGATTATCAACTCTAAATGACCTCTGTTCACAAACGGGCATAACACCAGGTGTTTTTAGTCTGGTAATCAATTTGATACATTGTACAACATACTGAGGGTGGGGTGGTGTCTGCTTCTGATTGAGATTTGAGAATTTCCCTAAAACATCCTAATATGCTGCATTTAACCCTTTCGCTGCTGAGGCTTTTCACACCTCTGTGCTGAGGTCATTTTTACCTCTGTCGCTCATCATGATTAACCGCGTTTTGTAGCCATATTTTGATATATGACCCAGACATATTATATATCGTTCTTTCCGGCAGACTTGGCAGATTCATAATATGTCATTATTATATGTATACGTTATGTCATGTCTGTATATTGTAACAAAAATGCAATACAATTAGAATTTTCAATAATTCATTATGTGTAAAGTGTTTTTTTTTTCACATTTTAACATGCGATCATTTGCGGTTATATTTTGTATGGGGTGCGCTTGTTAAAAAAAATTAGAAATGGGGTCTCGTTACATTTTTTTTTGGGGAAAATTTCGCTTTTTTTTAACAAACGCACCGCATACAAAAATCGTTAGTGCAGCATTATTGTTCACATTATAATTGAAATGGGAACAATATTGCTGCATTAACAAAACAAAACAAAAATTTTTTATTTTTTTAAAAAATTTTGTTATTTTTTTATTTATTTTTTTAAAACATTTTTTCATGCTCATGTTTGGTATCCTTGGAAAGGCCATGCTCTGGCCGATCCAACGATATCAAACATTAACCCCTAGCTGCCACGGATCGGGAGATAGGGGGTTCCAATGAACCCCCTATCTCCATCATTGGTGGCAGCTAGGGGTTAACTCCAGGACTGGCGTCATCGTGCTATGCATGATGACGCCAGTCCTCAGGGGGAGTTCCTGGAGGCTTGGCCGACATCCAAGATGTCGGCCAGCTCAAGGAGAGGATCACGATCCGGCGCTTTTCAGTGCCGATTCGTGATCCGGCTCCCCAGGGGTTAATCACAGCCACCATTTGGAAGGGCAGGCTGTGCCCTTCCAAAGAGTGCCTGGATTAGCCCCCTGCCCCCGACGATCGGGAGGGAGAGAGGTCCGAAGGACCTCCCCCTCCCTTTCAGGCGCTTCCTCCGCACATGCGGGGGGGGCGCCTGAATTAGATGTCATCGCGCCGCCGCGATGACATCCAATTGCTCCGCCGGGGTCCCGGAGTGCTGGGCTGACATCCAAGATGTCAGCCCGCACCGGGGGGGCGCAGCAATCCGCCGGAATCAGCGCGTCCACAGCACAGGAGAACCACTTGGCTGGACGCGCTGAGCGCGTCCATAGCAGCCAAGTGGTTAACTTGTGTTTGAAAAAAATTCAAAATAACATCTAAGGCTAGGGTCAGATGAGCGCATTTTGTATGGACTGTGCGTCCGTGCAGTACGGACGTACTTACTGACTGACAACAAGGTAGTGGCCAAACAGTCCGTTTTTTTCACTGACGTATTTTTTGACTGATGTAGCAGGGAAAATAAATTAAAATGAAAAAACATTCTGTCCGTCAAAAATGCTGGACGTATAAATGCAGTCCATCTGACCTCGTTTCATCACTCACATACAAAGATACACGGACGTTGCGGACGTGGCGCACTCCGCACGTCCGTTCTAGCAGTATTACGTTCTTGCCTAACCTGCGTCCGTTTGCTGCGTCCGCCATGCATCCGCACTTCCGTGCGGACGTACTTCGTGTGTGGGGCTCCATTGGTGAGAATGCTATGCTGCCACGGACGAACAAATGTGCGGCAACACGGACGTGATAACTGCGCTCGTCTGACCCCAGCCTTAAGCAATGTTATTTTTCACCTCGGGATTAAACATTCACAGGGTTATTCAGAGAGCAGTGAAAAGCAGGAGAATAACTGGAGAAGTGAAAATTCTAGGTCAAAATAGCCAAACCAGAAAAATTCTCCCATTTAACTCACTTTCCAAATTGGCTATTTGGTCTAGATTGTTCTCTTCTTCTGCCAGTTCTCCTGGCTTTCACCTCTCTCTCAGGGTTGTTCAGAGAAAGGTGAAAACCAGGAGAATGGCAGGAAAAGAGAACAATCTGGACCAAATAGCCGATTTGGAAAGTGAGATAAGGCTAGGGTCAGACTAACGCATTTTTCACAGCGACCGTCAAAAAGTGCGTCCGAACGCATTGCCTTATTTTTTCACGGGTGTCTGTACGTTATGTTGGCCGGACATGAGCAGGGTCTGACGTCTCCAAATCACACACACACACACACCGCTAGTGGACGCAGCGCAATCTGTACGTCCGTACTAGCGGTTCTGCGTTCTCGAAAAAAATGCGTTCATTTTCCACTTGCGTTGCGCAGCCGGAATTTCGTGCGACCGTACTTCGTATATTGGCCGTCATTGCCCGTCATTTGATGCTAGTGCGACCGTGATTAAGTGCGCCTAAACGCATGTTAAAAATTCGCTAGTCTGACCCCAGCCTAAATGGGAGAATTTTTCTGGTTTGGCTATTTTGACCTAGAATTTTCCATTCTCCAGTCATTCTCCTGCTTTTCACCGCCAAAAAAAATCAGTAAACTTTTTCTGCGTGTCCGAAAATGTCTCCTCTTTTCATACAGACTGCCGCCCCAAGCAGTTGTTTATGGATAGATTAAGGCTAGGGTCAGACTGAGGCAGTGCGAACGCGCGTGCAGCCGCACTTAATCACGGCCGTGCTAGCAGCAGATGCCGGGCAATGACTGCCAATATACGAAGTACGGTCGCACAAAAGTGCGGCCGCGCAACGCAAGCGGCAAACAAACGCATTTTTTCGAGAACGTGAAACCACTAGTACTGACGTACAGAGTGCGCTGCGTCCGCTAGCGGCGTGTGTGCGTGATTAGGAGACGTCAGACGCTGCTAATGTCCGGCCAACATAACGTCCAGACCCAAAAAGTGTTTTATTGATGATCCGTACAAAATCACGGATGAAACTGCGCATCGTATGACCGCTATCGCGTATTCCGTGAAAAAATAAGTCCATTCGTTCGAACGCACTTTTTCACGGACAACGTGAAAAATGCGTTAGTCTGACCCTAGCCTAAAAGGAAAAGCATTTAACGTCATTTGAAATGTCATTTTTTGGTTTTTACATATTTCTATACATCCTAGAAATCCGCCACTTCACGGGCAGGTTATGGGGACCTCCTAGGCACGATATTTGAAGGAATTTTTCATTTTTATTTTTAACCCTTATTTCGTGGAAAACTCACTGTCCCTTTAAAAACTTTTTTTTTTTACTTTTTGTCCGTTTCCTGTCCCCCAGGGCAATACCCGGACCCCCATACACCTTTTATGGCAAATATCTAGCAAATCTGCCCTCTTGGAGGGCACTCTAAAAACCGAATTTTCAGCCCCATTGACTTGTATGGGGTCCGAGTTCGGGTTCGGACCAGAACATTTGGAAAGTTCGGGTTCGGCTTCGAACCGAACTCGGGGAGTGTTCGGCTCATCCCTAGCCACTACCACCACCAGTGCTAGCCTACATGTGGTGCAATACGGTCGTGATGACAGCCAGTCACAACCACTGAGAAAGTGGCTTTAAAAGGTTTGGAAAACCTAAATAGTCAGGGATATAAAATACTTAAAATTTAGTGAAATAGCTTTTTGATTCATGGAGAAATCGAGTCCTCATCCATGGAGGGAAGTACCCGCCGAAGGCATCCGCAAAACCACCAAAAAAAAACCAATGAATCTGAAAAACTGCCGAAAACCCACCGAACGCAGCCAACGTTCTGCTGCAAAACCACTGAATCAACCCAACGACCCACTGAACAGAGCACTGCCCAGCCGCCGCAAAAATCCTACAAGCCAATGAACGGGTAGAAGAAAAAAAAAAATCAACTTTTAAAAGTTTTTTGCTAAAAAACTACTGCATGAAAATGACTGGAAATTATATATAAGGTCCTATGAAGAATATCAAAAAGGCCTGTAATAGAGGATAAAAAAAAAACCCAAAAAAAAACACCATTTAGAAGAAGAAAGAAGGACAAATTTAAAAAAAAATAATAAAAAAAGACTTTTTGCTGCAAGTTTAAAGAATAAGGCTAGGGTCAGACGAGCGCATTTTGTACGGGCTGTGCGTCCGTGCAGTACAGACGTACTTTCTGACAAGGTAGTGGCCACACAGTCTGTTTTTTTCACGGACGTATTTTTTGACTGATGTAGCAGGGAAAATAAAAATGCAAAACCATTTTGTCCGTCAAAAATGCTGGACGTATAAATGCAGTCCGTCTGACCATGCTCCATCACTCACACACAAAGCTATTCGGACGTTGCGGTCGTTCTAGCAGTATTACGTTCTTGCCTAACCTGCGTCCATTTGCCACATACTTCTGTGCGGACGTACTTTGTGTGTGGGGCTCCATTTAACACAATTGTATGCTATCACAGACGTACTTCTGAGCGGCAACACGGACATTAACAGTTAGGCTCTCTTTGTATAACCCAGATATATTTTACAGGGAATAGCTTACACTTTTTTTGACCACCAGCGATGACAAAGGTTATGCCAGCTGGACAAAAACCCACCTAAAAATATTGTTATGTAGATTTTCATGTAGAACCCCAACATCTTGGATATCAATGTGCACTGACCAGTTTCCACTTTGAAGTGAAAATCACTTGGCCCTTAACATTAGGATTAAGGTGGAACTGGAAGGACATCTTCATAATTTGTTTGCAGACTTACTGCATAAACAAACTGGTTTGTAGATACTGATACAAACTGTAGATACTCAAGTATACCGCTAGATTTTGGTGCCAAAAATTTACCATAAAATTGGAGGGGTCGCGTTACATTCGAAACATCTGCATCGCGTGTAAAAAAACGAAAACTTGCCTTGCTCTGGATCCCAAGTCTCCCAGAAGTTCCGGTAGTCTCGCTGAAGTGAATGTGGGCTCCCTGATGCTTGCAAACACATCAGGAACTTCCAGATTCGAGAGAGGTGGGATCCATCACGGACAGAGGGCACGCTCGGTTTAAGCCAATCTTTCACCTCGTTTGCCTCTGCCAGCCATCTAATCGCTAGTAAAGATAGGTGGCTGGTGGCTTCATACTTAGTAACAACTGCAATCATTCTAGAGCAGAGCACCCTGGCCTGAGGGGCAGCCTGTGTGAATAGAACCTGGAAGGATCTTAATTGTTTACCGTTACAGTCAAACTTTGTTCCTCGTGTTATATTTGAGTCTTGAGTATTCTCTCATTTCAATAATAAATCTATCCATCGCGTTATATTCGGGTCGCGCTATACTCTAGTATCTACGGGTAAATGTTACGAAGAAAACTAACCCCCCATTTTCTTTTTTTTAATTTACTCACTGGACATGCTTAAATGAGGGAGGTAAGAAGAGAGCGGGTTTTAACATTTTTTAGTGTACTGTTAGTGAAAAACACACACCATTTTTTTTAACCAAAGTAAGACGTTTTAAACCTCTTCAGATTTATGGTTCGGATGAGTACTCTGTTGGTTGTGTATATAGAATTTATATAAACACACGCATATACATTATACACACACATTTACATAGGCAGTGTTTCCTTTACATAGGCAGTGTTTCCTATGCTTGCTTGTGTGCAGGTCTGGATTTATAAATAGGCAGAATAGGCATGTGCCCACTAATGACTGCTACTGGAGGGCGCCCTGTCCTCTTCATTTTGGGGGTGGGGTGATTTTTAGGAAAACAAAATTCAGGGCAGGCGCACTCTGACTAAAACTTTATGCTGTCAGGAAGGAAGGGGGTTGGAATTCACCTGATCCACACCAACGGCACAAAAAAATCCAAATCCCCATCATTTGCTTTGACAGGATTTGGATTTTTACAATGCATGGCTGCTGCCTCCTTCAAGATTGCAATAGTCGACTGGCCCATCCCCCACCGATGTCAGAAGGAAGAGCCAAGCTACGTGACGTCTGCCGACCTATGCCCTGGACTCCCCTGGTTCCCAGTCTGTCAGGATGCAGACGCACTCAGAAGTGGCAAAGCCGTGGATGCAAGGCCTGGGTGCGTGTCTGCATACTTGGTACGTGTGAGAGTGAGGTCTGATTAAGTGAGATGGCATAATTCTAGTTTTCGATTTCAATTTATTTAAAATATGTACATTTAAATTTATTAAATTAATTTTATTAGAATAAATCAAATATTCGATAATCTATAATTTTTGGGTTTTTAGTTTAATTGTTGTGGAGCTCTGATACGCTCATACATACATACATACATACCACATATTACTGAGTTTCATTGTATGAGCGTATCAGAGCTCCGCAGCAATAAAACGCACAGCAATATGTGGTATGTATGAGCGTATCAGAGCTCCACTGCCACATATTGCTGTGAGTTTTATTGCTGCGGAGCTCTGATACACTCATACATACCACATATTGGTGTGAGTTTCAGTGTATGAGCGTGAGTGTATCAGAGCTCCGCAGCAATAAAACTCACAGCAATATGTGGCAGTGGAGCTCTGATACGCTCATACATACCACATATTTAATAGTACTACTGCAAGATATCTGTTAAGATCTAAATATTACACATTTTTAGATATTTGCCTGAGAAAAGTTTCCATTTATTTAACTTCTTTTGGGGGGGGGGGGTTGAGATGTAAATCCTTCCCTGGTTGTGTATGTACTGTACGCCTGTCTATTAAAAATACACCAATTTTGGCCTCACGTATAACATTGTAGTTGCTGTATCTTCCTTATCCTGCAGCCATGGCAATATAATGGAGGAATAAATCTGCTGCTGTTTCTCTTTGCAGGGTTATAAATAGCAGGCAGACCTAAAGGAAAGCACTCATGCTGTGACATTCTGAAACATTATCTAAAACTAGTAATGGGTAGTACATGTATGCTTTAACCTTTTCTCCTCTGGAGTGATCACTACACCTTTTATCATCACATGGACACACAACCAGCATTAGACTGTTAAAAAGAGTTTTTGCACAATGGTTTGAAAGAGTAATAATAAAAAAAAATGTAATCGATCATGATGCAGGGAAGTCTCTTGCAAGGCCAGAGCACCTAAAGTGAACCCAATCAATTGGCATATACAGAGGGGAGGGACTGCAATTCCCAGGGAACACATATCATCTACTGCATGCCCTGACTGACTTGTCTAGTAAGAAAATACACATCAATCATCACGTGAGCAGCCGCTAGCATGCAGTGTTAATCCTCAGATGTGTTGCCTTTCTGAAGAGCAGGCCTGGTCCCTTTCTCATTTCTATCTGCACACAACTCATCATCAAACAAGCATCTTTATGTAATGACAGATGAAAGGTTGAGAAGCTATGGATCCTTGTTGTGCCTGGGTGGGATGAACCCAGTTGGAAGATGTAAATCAGACGTCTCCAAGACTTATTTAAATAAATAATCGGGACGGTATATAAATGATTAAAATATAATAAAATTTATTGGATAATCACAAACTGCCCAACGCGTTTCGTCCGAAGACTTTCTCAAGGGCGATAAATCAAAATTAAAAGCATAAAAAATAATATCTTATTATTTTTTATGCTTTTAATTTATCGCCCTTGAGAAAGTCTTCGGACGGAACGCGTTGGGCAGTTTGTTATTATCCAATAAATTTTATTATTTTTTAATCATTTATATACCTTCCCGATTATTTATTTAAATAAGTCTTGGAGACGTCTGATTTACATCTTCCAACTGGGTTCATCCCACCCAGGCACAACAAGGATCCATAGCTTCTCAACCTTTCATCTGTTGCTTTATCTTGAGGAGAGTGGGAATACCTCCACGAGGAGCGGATCAAACTTCAAAAGCTAAGTACCTTGTACCATACATTTTTTCTATATCTTTATGTAATGAGCCAAGTATGACTTGTGGTTACCCAGCAAGCACACAGTTCACTTTTTTTTGGCATTCTCTGTGCAAGAACCTGGGCTACCAGGCGTCACACTTGCACAGTCCAGTAGCTCAGGCTCTCGCACAGGCCAGTCAACAATTGCTTAGGAATTCTATTCTTCCACTGCAGTGGATTCCATTTCTATTTACATGGTGCACCATGTAACCCATAACCCTTTGCAGAAGGGAAGTTTAGAAAGAACGTCAGCAGTAATTTTGCTGGGTGGTGAGTTTCACCATTCAGTGCAATTTTGGGCCAATTCATCTAAATAATAATATTCGCCAAGCTGCCAATTCGACAAATACAGGCAAAATATGGTGCAATTTGCCACAATTCGGCGGCACCAAAACTGCCCCATAGAAAACTATCGTTGCAAAGTTCTGGCGAAATACCATGGTTTTCAGTGTTTCCATTTGACAGGTTTAAACAGGCGTATCACATAAGTATCAATGTTTTTTTTTTTTTTTAAATGAATGACCATTCTTTTAAAAGATTTTTTATTCAACATTTTTGTTTCTTATTTTTAAAGACTTTTTTACCTTGTGACAGACCTTTTAATTCTTATTTAATGGACCTTTTTATTATTTGGACACATTTTGATTTATACTTCTATTAGGAGAATAGGAGTCTTCCTTTTTTTGCAGGTCGGTGGAATTCTCCGATGCCAATACGGTGCAATTCGGCCTTTTTGGCCGATATCTGATAAATAGATAATGGGAGCAGATCAAACAAGAGTCATATATATATGCAGCAAGGTCCCGTGTGTACTCCCAATGTACACACCAAAAAGTCAATAAAAGATATGTAAAAGGAGTCCTCGCGCAAACATACAGTTGTGTTCAAAATTATTCAACCCCCACTGAAATGGAGTGTTTTGGCCAGTTTGACATTGATTTTGATCATTCAGTCATCTTGCTTACAATTAAATCAAAGAGGCACGTGTAAGTCAGACAAATATAACATAACATTTATAATGAAATAACCACAAATGTCTTTTCTGTGCTCACATCATTATCAGTTTTATTCAACCCCCAAGTGACATTCAATCTTAGTACTTAGTACAACATCCTTTTACAGTTATAACAGCTTTTAAACGTGAAGCATAGCTTGACACAAGTGTCTTGCAGCGATCTACGGGTATCTTCGCCCATTTGTCATGGGCAAAAGCCTCCAGTTCAGTCACATTCTTAGGCTTGCGCACTGCAACTGCTTTCTTTAAGTCCCACCAGAGGTTCTCAATCGGATTTAAGTCAGGTGACTGCGATGGCCACTCCAAAATGTTCCAGCCTTTAATCTGCAACCATGCTCTAGTGGACTTGGAGGTATGCATGGGATCATTGTCCTGTTGAAAGGTCCAACGTCTCCCAAGCCTCAGGTTTGTGACGAACTGCATCACATTGTCATCCAATATCTCCTGGTACTGAAGAGAATTCATGGTACCTTGCACACGCTGAAGCTTCCCTGTACCTGCAGAAGCAAAGCAGCCCCAAAGCATGATTGACCCCCCGCCATGCTTCACAGTAGGCAAGGTGTTCTTTTCTTCATAGGTCTTGTTCTTCCTCCTCCAAACATAGCGTTGATCCATGGGCCCAAACAGTTCTAATTTTGTTTCATCAGTCCACAGAACACTATCCCAAAACTTCTGTGGTTTGTCCACATGACTTTTGGCATACTGCAGTCGACTCTTCGGTGCGCCTGGAAGTTCTGGTATGGAGGCCTTCATTACGCAGTGTGCGCCTTATTGTCTGAGCTGAAACTTCAGTACCCACATCTGACAAATCTTTTCTCAGTTCCTCAGCAGTCACACGGGGACTTTTCTCCACTCTACGCTTCAGGTAGCGCACAGCAGTCGAAGTCAGCATCTTCTTTCTGCCACGACCAGGTAGCGTTTCAACAGTGCCCTTTGCCTTGAATTTGCGAATGATACTTCCTATGGTCTCTCTTGGTATGTTTAACATCTTTGCAATCTTCTTATAGCCATTGCCCTTCCTGTGAAGAGTAATCCCCTCTTCTCTTGTCTTCCTGGACCATTCTCTTGACTTCACCATGTTTGTAACCACACCAGTAAATGTCTAGAAGGAACTGAGTATCCCAGTCATTTTAAAGCTGCCTAATTGGTGCTTATTATGCTTTATTGCTGCTCCGTGACATCCACAGGTGTTTTCAATACCTGATTGAAAACACTTGAATGAACCTCTGTTCTTCAGAGTGGTAGTCTTTAAGGGGTTGAATAATTGTGTCAATGAAGAATTCACAAAAGAAACATTTACTACTGTATTACAAAACCAATTGATGTCATTTTAGTTGCATATGGTTCTTTAAAAAGTCCTTGTAGGATTTCATTCTGAATAAAATTACAAATGTACACTAAATTCCCTAAAACCCTTTACAGCATTGGGGGTTGAATAATTTTGAACACAACTGTACATATCCAAAGTTTCTTTCTTCCCTCTCAATGTCCTAAAATATACAAAACAGAATGTACACTGCGCAGTATGTCTTATAATAAAGACACATAGGGAAGGATAAACACATCCAACTCACTCTAAAGAGAGCCAAAGGAAGCCGGCTCTAAGCTGTAACAGCGTATGGGGTGTGAGGATAGCTAGCAGCTGGTAAGATCCTCACCGTTACCACCGGATTAGTTGACCTGTGTCTCCTCATCTGGTTCCACACCGGAAAGTAACCACTTGGGTAGGGCTCCAAGGGGAGAGAAACATCGCTCACCCCACACCAAGTCCACAAACGGATTTTATTATATAAACAATAAAAACACGCACTAACGCCTTTCGACCAAAGTCTTTGTCCGAGTTCATAACATATAATAGCATACAAACTGGTTTTATATCCCAAAACCGGTCTTTAACAATGGTGCCATGATTGAGATCTCAGCATCTCTCAGGTTCCCATTCCGTGTTCTGACGCTTTAAGATGACGTACTTCCTGTTCTAGGTGGAAATTGCATGCAATTTCAGTGCTGTGTGAATAGACCTTTCAATGTATCTTATTCTATCATTTATTTACATATAGATTTTACAAGATCTCAAAGACTTTAGGGGTTATTCAGAAAGCTCTCTTTCGTTTGGTGCACTTTGTTGAGTTCAATTCGCTCGACCCTGCGGTGAATCCTCCAGGCCCGGATGACTGATTTTTAGTGTCGATCTTCACCTACATTTTCGGTTCAAATGTTTCATTTTGGTGCACCACTACAATTTTTGGACAATGCAACTATTCAGAAATCTGGCAACTTGCCAGCTCATGCGAGCCCCTGACTCATCTGGGCCTCCAAGCTCAGGTTTGGAGGACTGATTTTTCATTTTTTTCCTTTTGGCCGAAAGCACCATTTTCGACGCATCTCTAGTTCGATGCAAGTTCTGCTCTTATTGAATAACCCCTTTAGTGTTACTCTACAGGGAGAACACGAATCTTAAAACTTATATCTAATGCAATTTTTAAAAGACAATATTTGTTTGTCATTGTTTGTATTCCAATCCAAAAATGGGGTCTACAGATTTTTTGATAGTGAAATTGTTGATGCACATATTTAGTAGCTTGCTGACAAGATATGGTGGAAATTAAGCTTTTATAAATAGAGAATTTTCCTTTTACTGCATTTGTTGCCACATTAGTGGTTCACTCAAACAGTATTCAACGTGGAATGACAAAATAAAAAGTATATTGTGCTATACTCCAATCTGTTTTTTTAAATCACCACCAAATGACCCTCTTCTCGCAATACATATCCATAATCTAGAATTTTCTTTGTCCCCCTCTTGTTGATCTACATTCTGATATTCTGCTGTCCATCTTATGTTTCCAATGTCAAACTTCACAGGCTACAGAATCACTGACAGATACAATCATCTCATCCACAAATCGACCAAACCTTGCATTGCTGAATCACTGAACCGCACAGCTACATTCACAAATACCAGAATAACCTCTCTTGCACATGTACAGCAATGCAAAAACAGGCGACCCCAATCTCAACATACAAATGTATATTAAAGTGAGTGAAATGACGTACAGGAGGAAAATAACCAAAAAAGGTTTTGCTATTAATGGATCACCGACCAAAATGAATGCACAGTACCATGTTTAGTTATGTCCCCCCTCTATCTCTGCTTTCAGATAAATGACCATGGAGCACTATTGGAAGAAGTAACGAGCATTAAATAAGGCAAAGAAAATACAAAAATAATTATGCCTCAAAGAAAAAAGTGCTTTTGTCTACAACTCATTTCAAGGGAAGACATTTCTGGAAGTAGAATCTTTCAAGTAAATCATATTTATTTATTATTCTTTCCAAAATGTTTGGAAAGAAAATAATTGCAACTCCTTAGATCAGGGGTCAGCAACCCTGGCCCTCCAGATGGTTACAAAACTACATCTCCCATGATGCTCTGGCACTCATTAGGTTGGCAGAGACTCATGGGAAATGTAATGCCAAAACATCTGGGGCCAGATCACAACTCTGACATTAAAAGGTAAGACAGATATGAAAAATGTTTGAGTTTGCCATTTTCCATTTGTGCCTTGCCTTTAACATCCGTATTATGGCCGAGCCGCTTTCTCAGCAGCTCAAGTCGTAATACTTTCAAGCTGCAACTGGATAACATCTGCAGCAATGCGGTGCGCAGTTATCGGCTCCAGGAGTCCATGGAAATGGATGAGAGCTCATGCGAGTGAGATCAGGCAGGACGGAGAAGGAAAACGCAGAAGAACATTGGGAACTGTGTGTTGCCAGTGTTCCTCTGCTCAGAGATCGAGGAAGCGGTGGACCACGCCGCTCTCCCCACTGCTGTAGTGCAATCACTTCACACCAGGGTTTGGAAAATGTTATTCAAACCTGGATAACATCAGGCGCAGATGGAAAACAAGCTGGTTGGTATAGCTCCATCTCCATCAGCTAGGTGCACATTAACGTCTCACATACAAAGTATAGGAGATGGTAATGTACAGTAATCAGCCGCTAATAGGACATTGTAAAATTAAGCACAGTGTTTGAGCCATTATGCTGTGATTTGCGTCCTACTTGTGATATAGCTCCCAGAGGGCCAAGACTGATCCCTGCCTTTGCTGGACTGTAACATGTTGACTTATCTGTCAGGTTATACCATGGACAATGTGTCTTGTGAATTCACTAAGGAACCATGGGGGTACCTGCATATGGAAACACTGCCCCAATGAGAGGTTTCTCTGAAGTAAGGATGAGATATTTTATAATTTAAAGGGACCTGCTAGGCATAAAATGTATGCAGCCAATCAAGTGCCTGTGAATAAAAAAAAGAACAGGAACCAGGGATTCCGCAGGCTGATCAAGTCAATTAAAAACACACCAAGGCCACCGTAGCCTTTGAAGTGCCTCAGCCTCCATAAAACAGACAAGGAAGGGGGAGGTGGGAGAGCATATTTTTCACCAAGCACTTAGAAGAATGATACAAGAGGAACTTGAAATTAAATAATTAGCGTTCAGATAGTGACAAAAAAAAAAAAGCTGCAAAAGATTCATCCTCAGGTATCACTTAGATGAAATACTTTAACGAGAGCTGTATAAGCACACCAAACCCTTGTAAACAGCCACTCATGATCAATTAAACATTTCTAAAGAATTTTTCCTGGATAAGGTCTTTTCTAGGATGAAAATAGCAAAAAACAAAAAGGAAATAAAGTGCAACTGTTAATTTTCCCAGTGTGGAATCTTTTTAAAAGAAGTACAGCAAGAAGAGCATATTGCTGCCTAGGACACACATGGATCATGGTTCACAAACCCCATAATGTAGCACCTCTATGTCCAGGGACAGGGTTGGAACATTTCTATTGAATAAATACAATAGTCAGCTTTAGCAGAAGACCTTCTGTAGACATGTGCAAGTCACATGGGATGAAGGTAGCATCTTGGATATGAAGATGTTCAAGGTCGTGAATGATGCTATTGGCTTCATATTTGTAAAATCCTGAATGGCACCAAGTAAAAAGAGCAAGGGATCTCAAAGATCTGTAAAATATCTTCCACTTGAGCACTTAGGGGCACAGGAAAGGCCTGTCACTTGAAACTGAATCTGATTGAATATTCTGGCTCAAATGCCCAGCACTGATTAAGCTGGAAGTGCTCTGTGATTACATATATTGTACATTTGCTATGGAAAGGGCACAATGGGTGGGCTGTGTTTGCGCCATCTAGAAATGATTAACTGTACAACTGGCCAGGGTTTGTTTATACAGCCAATAAAATGTATTTGAAAGGTTAGCAGAACTTGTGAAACAGGTGGATTTATTTATACACTTTTTGGCATGTATGCATTGGCTTAGGAACCAGAAGCCAAAATGTGATGTTCCTTTCATAGGATAATGAACACTGCTTTATTGGACAGGATAACATTTGTTGACATTGGTGACAAAGGAATTGGCAGGCTGGACAGGGAACGTCTCTGTCATAACAAGTCATATATTCCTAGGCACAGTCAGGTTATGTCCCAGGACAAATGACTAAATATATACAGCAACCATTATGAGAACCGAGATTAGGACTAGAAATTTGCCTTGGTCTGCAAGCTTACATATGCAAGGTAAAAAGGTTTAACCATGTCAGTGCCAAAAAAAGGTGTAATACAGTATTTCGCATTGAAATACAATGAAAAAAGAAAATCAGCATATAAAGAATCATTTGGGCCTGTTTTTAATGCAAAATTAGTGTTTTTCTTAAGTAACAAAATGCTCAGTGAGATCTCACACCCGTCACCTTATAGTATTGTAAAGGAGCTGCAAGCAGCAGCCTCCATCCTCACTATGACAAAAAGCTCAACAAACTTTACTGCTGCATTTTAACAGCCAGGGAGGAGGCAGAATAAAAGTGACCTCTGGGGTCACTCACTACTGTACAGAGATAAGGGTCAGAGTTAGAATCGCTGTAAGCCCCTGTTGAGTACATATACACGCTGTTACTGTAGTTGTCATGCACAAGCATTATGCCATATACAGATACTCATTTTACAATAAATTGGCATTTTGTGGAAGCTGTATTGTGAGATTCTTATGAGCAGTAAAAATTCCCGTAAGTAGGAGATTTGACCATTTCAGCGTCTTTCTTTACCACATTTACTGTATTTGACAAAAAAGATCACATAGGATCTCTATGATAACAATGGAGACCCCATTAGAAATTGCGCAAGTTGACGGACACCGTCTAGAGATGAGAAGCATCCAGCCCTACACTATTTCTGTAATGGATAAACAACTAAATGGAAAATATATAAATGAGCAAATTTACATTATTTTAATATTTTAACTTTCTCAGAACTATAATAACAAATAACAAAATAGTTTTTGTTAACCTACATTAAATGTTAACTATGCATCAGGTTTCAAATTAACCTCCCTGGAGATATTCCCGAGTGTGGCTCGGGGTTAAATTTCAGTACCGAAAACGGTAACCCCGAGCCACACTCGGGATGATACATACCTGTCCCTGCGTTCCCTCGATGTCCTCCCACAGTCACCTCCGTCCGATCGCGGCGTCCTGCTTCCGGGTTCCGAAACCCGGACGTCGCAGTCGGACGGAGGTGACTGTGGGAGGACAGCGAGGGAACGCAGGGACAACTATGTATCAGCCCGCGTGTGGCTCGGGGTTAGTTTTCGGCACTGAAGTTTAACCCCGAGCCACACTTTGGAATATCTCCAGGGAGGTTAAGTGTTTCAACATTTTGTTCCAATTTTAACAGAAAGTGCTTGGTAGGGAAAGACACTAAATAGAAGACACAATTTAAACAAAAAGGACACATTAAATTTTTAAAGGTGTTGGAGATATGTTACACTTCTGTCCCAATCAAAGAATATTAAGAAGCCGATGTCAATCCATTTATCAAACACTGTGCATTTGAAACCAAATCAGACACATACAAGGTTATTCAGAGAGCATTAAAAGCAGGAGAATGACTGGAGAATGAAAAATTCTAGCTCAAAATAGCCAAACCAGAAAAATTCTCCCTTTCATCTCACTTTCCAAATCGGCTATTTTGACCTAGAATTTTTCATTCTCCAGTCATTCTCCTGCTTTTCACGCTCTCTGAATAACCCTGCAAGTAAACCGGTATCATTCATTAGTTACCGTAGATACTCGAGTATAGCGCGACCCGAATAAAGCGCAATGGATAGAGATTTATTATGGAAATGAGAGAATACTCAAGACTCAAATAGAACGCGAGGAACAAAATTATAAAAGTATACTGGTAAACAAATAAAATCCTTCCAGGTTCCCTTATCACAGTCAGGCTCCCCCTCAAGCCAGGGTGTTCTGCTCTAGAATGATTGCAGCTGTTACTAAGTATGGAGCCGTCTTTACTTGCGATAAGATGAATCATTCAGCGAATCATTCACCAATAGCCAGCATGCCAGGAGGTTTTCTGACCTGCGGCTCCAGCAGGCAGGCTCATCCACCGCATCGTCCTCCGATACTCAGCCCCCCGAACGAGCTCCTGACGTCACTGCAGAGGCGCCATAAGATTCTCCCCACATTCAGATTGTGTGGAGAAACGCGCAGCGCGTCTGCAGTGACATCAGAATGGAGCAAAAACGGGGTGAGGCCGACTATTGGCAGACAATGCAGTGGAAGAGCCTTCCTGCTGGAGCCGGAGGTCAGAAAATGTCACCTCCCAGCGTGCTGCGCGGAGTGAGGGTGCATGGTTGGCTTAAAATGAGCGTGCCCTCTGGCCGTGATGGATCCCACCTCTCTCGGGAGTTCCTGAAGTGTTTGCGGGTGTCAGGAAGTCCACATTCATTTCAGGGAGACTACCAGAACTTCCCAGAGACTTGGGATCCCTGAGCAAGTCCAGTTTTTTCCCCCACACGTGATGCAGATGTCTCGAATATAATGCAACCCGTCCAATTTTAAGGTAAATTTTTGTCACCAAAATCTAGCGGTATACTCCAGTATCTACAGTAAATATTTAACATTCAAACAGTTCTCTGCACCCTGGGGCTTCCTTTACTTCAGTATGAACCTGGAACATACACCGACTGAAGTGCCTCTACTCCAGTTTGTTTGGGTTTCCCGTAAACTGATCTGTTCCAGGTGAGATTACACTTTTATTCTGTTTGGCAAGGAGCACATTCCTGTTTTTGGTTCCTGCTTGGAGGTACAGCAGTCAGGTCATATAATGAAGAGTATATGGAACAGGTACAAAACAGCAAATAAGTGACAGAGGCAAATCCACTGGAAAATGAGGCAATACACTACAAAAGCTCCTGTTGTATGTGCCTCTTACCTCGAGGCTATAGCATCTTAAAGCTGCAGTGCCTGCAAAACGCGTCAACGTATATCCGACCCCAAATCCCTTCATATAAAAGCAAACTGATTTATCAAGGTGTTCCTCTTAGGGTGTCCTTAACGTTCAGCATGACGATCTCAGAAAATTAAATCCCGCTTTCATGAACGTTTATTCTTCTCTGCACAGGAAGGTTCTGCATCATTGATTTGGGGAATACAAAAAAAAAAAAAGATTTCAAGCTTAATTATACAGATATTTATTTATATTAAGAGGTTTTGGAAACGGTGTTTGTGGTTAAATTCTGCATTTAAAAGATTATCCATCCATAACTAGAAATCTATTAACTCTCAAAACAATAATCTTTACATAAAATAGTCTTTTAACCTACATTTAAGTGATAGCTATGCATCACGTTTCAAATTACGTGTTCCAACAATATTCTTTTTAATGCTCTACAAAAAGCGCTTGGTAGTGAAAGGGCTATTAAATAGTGAGACATAATGCTAAACAGAAGATATCATTGAAACTAAAAGGACTCCTTCAGTTTTTAAAAGGTGCTAGAGATATGTTACAGAAACCAATGTCTATTGATTTCTCATTTATTAGAGCCCACGTCACTCACTCTCCCACCAATCGCTGTAATGATTGATCCTATAGAGGCAGCCGATGGATCAGATCAATGCATGCGCGCAGATCCAACCCATCGTTCTGCACAGGTGCTATGGATCTTTGTTACATAAAGTAATTTATTTGCGGCTCCTACATTACACAAGTTGCGTAGGAGTGCGAATTGCACTAGAAATCTTCAGGGACGTCCGGGTTCGGGGTCCCTGAGCCGCAGAGGAAGAGCTGCCGCGGGGAGGTACAAGAAGTGAGAAGATGGGGGGAGATACAGTTGTGTTCAAAATTATTCAACCCCCACTGAAATTGAGTGTTTTGGCCAGTTTGACATTGATCTTGATCATTCAGTCATCTTGCTTACAATTAAATCAAAGAGGCACGTGTAGGTCAGACAAATATAACATAACATTTATAATGAAATAACCACAAATGTCTTTTCTGTGCTCACATCATTATCAGTTTTATTCAACCCCCAAGTGACATTCAATCTTAGTACTTAGTACAACATCCTTTTACAGTTATAACAGCTTTTAAACGTGAAGCATAGCTTGACACAAGTGTCTTGCAGAGATCTACGGGTATCTTCGCCCATTAGTCATGGGCAAAAGCCTCCAGTTCAGTCACATTCTTAGGCTTGCGCACTGCAACTGCTTTATTTAAGTCCCACCAGAGGTTCTCAATCGGATTTAAATCAGGTGACTGCGATGGCCACTCCAAAATGTTCCAGCCTTTAATCTGCAACCATGCTCTAGTGGACTTGGAGGTATGCTTGGGATCATTGTCCTGTTGAAAGGTCCAACGTCTCCCAAGCCTCAGGTTTGTGACGGACTGCATCACATGGTCATCCAATATCTCCTGGTACTGAAGAGAATTCATGGTACCTTGCACACGCTGAAGCTTCCCTGTACCTGCAGAAGCAAAACAGCCCCAAAGCATGATTGACCCCCGCCATGCTTCACAGTAGGCAAGGTGTTCTTTTCTTCATAGGCCTTGTTCTTCCTCCTCCAAACATAGCGTTGATCCATGGGCCCAAACCGTTCTAATTTTGTTTCATCAGTCCACAGAACACTATCCCAAAACGTCTGTGGTTTCTCCACATGACTTTTGGCATACTGCAGTGGACTCTTCTTATTCTTTGGAGACAGCAAGGGGGTGCACCTGGTAGTTCTGGCATGGAGGCCTTCATTACGCAGTGTGCGCCGTATTGTCTGAGCTGAAACTTCAGTACCCACATCTGACAAATCTTTTCTCAGTTCCTCAGCAGTCACACGGGGACTTTTCTCCACTCTACGCTTCAGGTAGCGCACAGCAGTCGAAGTCAGCATCTTCTTTCTGCCACGACCAGGTAGCGTTTCAACAGTGCCCTTTGCCTTGAATTTGCGAATGATGCTTCCTATGGTCTCTCTTGCTATGTTTAACATCTTTGCAATCTTCTTATCACCTCTTCTCTGGTCTTCCTGGACCATTCTCTTGACTTCACCATGTTTGTAACCACACCAGTAAATGTCTAGAAGGAGCTGAGTATCACAGTCATTTTAAAGCTGCCTAATTGGTGCTTATTATGCTTTATTGCTGCTCCGTGACATCCACAGGTGTTTTCAATACCTGATTGAAAACCCTTGAATGAACCTCTGTTCTTCAGAGTGGTAGTCTTTAAGGGGTTGAATAATTGTGTCAATGAAGAATTCACAAAAGAAACATTTACTACTGTATTACAAAACCAATTGATGTCATTTTAGTTGCATATGGTTCTTTAAAAAGTCCTGTAGGATTTCATCCTGAATACAATTACAAATGTACACTAAATTCCCTAAAACCCTTTACAGCATTGGGGGTTGAATAATTTTGAACACAACTGTAAATATATGGACAGATATGGTCAGCAGCCTCTACCCAATCTATGGACAAAAATAGGTTACTCTTCTCTGGGTTATGCATCTCAAAGAAAGGTTTGGTGTGTTATCATAAACTTCTACAAGGACAGATCTGCATTTTTTTGTTTTATGAATACCACATTTACAGTATTTATTTAGACTTAGTTTCATATTCTATTTTTTCTGGTTAAATAGATCAGTGTCCGTTTGGGAGGATCACTATTCTGAAGAAAAATATTTTTGTTACCAGACTTGCTCAGCCAGTTTATTCCTTGTTACATGAAGCTGCAGCGGTAAGCTGTGTGGGGAGGGGGGGCGGCAGTGACAGTGAGCAATCAATGGACTGATCTGGTGATTTGAAACTTTGTGTCCCTACTGTGAGTGAGCATTGTGACTGCAGCAATTATTACCCCTTCAGTTCAGAACGTAGAGCGCAAAAACACCTAAATGTTTCTGGACTATCACCACTCATCTGTCTACCAGTGGAGACGCAACCATTGCTACAGAAGAGTCCCTGTTTTGGGATAAGTTTACGACAGTATATAGAATGCCTTCCTGAAAGGAAACCAGCACATCAATGCTTTAGACCTCAACAGGACAGTGGATAATTTCCAGAAGAGATAATGCAGGGAAAATAGAATCCGGACCAATATGTGTGAATATTGATTTCCTTTCTGACCTAGCCAGTAACAGGGGGCTGCTAAAGGGAAATATTGAAGTGAGACAATAACCCTTAATGGCTCCTTGTTCTAGGATCTATTACAAGAAAGCCGCCATGTTTTTTGTTTTGAGAAAGGATTTTACCAGGAAGGATACATTGAGATTTCTCTCGTTTTCAAGTATGTCCTGGCTGACGAGTATGCATTTGTGGCTCATCTTTTAACACAAGCAGCTGTTAAACAATGCTGGCAGTGGTGCTTTTGGTATTCGCTGCTGATGTCCATAGGACTCCAGGGAGACATGCAGGACCTTGCGCGTAGGCTCAAAAGAGGAGTCATGCTGGGTCTGCCGAAGAATACTGAGATTATTTGTTCCCAGTGTTCTACTGATTGAAGCCAGGTGTCAGTGGATCACGACATCCTCTGCACCGCAGGACCAGAGGTAAGTAAAGGATCTTTGAGCTGGTATCTAATTTTGAAAACAGTCTTAAAACAGAATAGCTTGTTATCCTCCAGCTAGCCAAAAGTTGATGCTTCCTACACAAGGTATAGGAAGCATTAACATACAAAAAGAGGCGGTTAAAGCGCAGCTAAAAAGCGAATCTAGTCATTAGTATGTCCGCTACATGCATAAACTCTAATTGCCTGAGCCATGTGCTACATTCCCCATATGCAGCAAATAATTCTGGGTAGGATATGCATCACTTTTTTTCCATCCAAGCTCTGTAATAAACACAGAACCCTCCTTGCCCAATGCCATGCCCTACTAGATGTCATATACACACACACACACCACATGTATTTTATCAGTCACTTCAATGGGTTAATTCCCATGTGCTATAAATTATGAAGACCTAGGGTAAGGAGCCGATGTGGAACCAATCCAAAAATAACCACTCTTTGTAGTAAATCTGAATTGTAACAACTAATAAAATGCAAATACATCATTTTTTTTCTGGCCAGAGACCTCATTTTGAGTATAGCCTACCTCTGGTAGACCTCCAGTGACAGGCACGTACAGGAGAGTATATGCTTGGAGACAGGAATACAGGACAGGAATACCGGCTGGGTGGAGTAGAGGTAATGTCACTACTCTGCGTGGAGAGAGCCTGTGGAGTCATGGGTTCGATCCCAGCGAGCACCTCTCCAGTAAGTGTCCTTGGCAAGACACCTAACGGGACATACTCGCCACCCAGGACATACTTGAAAATGAGAGAAATCTCAATGTATCCTTCCTGGTAAAATCCTTTTTTTTTTTTTTTTTTTTTTTTTTTGAGAAAGGAGTCAGAAAGCAACAGGTACTTATGGACCTCAACTCAACATCTGTTCAACGGCTAGGGTGCTAGTGTGTCATATTAAAGGAGGACTCTAGATAAAAGGTTGTAAAATTATACGTTAGGCCTGTGCAATGAATACAGTAGGAACTCAATGGTGGCTGGAAGGATGCAGATAAGTCTGCATTACATATCTCATACTTGTAGCTTGGAAGTCATTGTAAAATAATCTTACTCCATAATGTATCTAGAAACAAATTCCTACGCATTCAAGTCTAGCGGTCTTTGGTGCTTGAGGCCTCTTATCATAGGACAAAGGAGGAAATTCGGATATGGGACACCATCACTCAGTTGACAGACCTTATCTGCAAACGGATGAAGTGGAAGCATGAGGAAAGAAAACAGGCCGAAAAGGATAAGGCCAAGCTAAATAAACCCCATGTGCTTGTCTTTATTAAGTGCTGAAGGAACACAGGAGGATAACTTTTTCACTGTCTCATCATACACACATATACATATTTTTTCAATTTACAAGGGTGACATCACTTCAGTATGTCTATGAATGTCTTCCAAGTAGGAAAGTTTTCCAAGGTTGCTAATGAGAGAAGGAATAGAGCACTTCCACACATTTCCCAACAAATCCATGTTTCATCGTGGTCAACACCTTCTTAACCACATGTGAGATAGTCACTGGAAGGTTACTGCTGTTATTCTAGGTTTGCTAGTCAACTGAAGCCCAACACCAATACCATTAGTGAGAATCACTGCTAGCATATGCTCTGAAGAGGACAATGGTCAACACTGAGGGGGTTTATCCACTAGTCACCATTATCGTTGCTGCAACAACGATAAACGTCCATGATCATCAGAGGGGGATTGTGACAGTGGCAAAATTCATCAATGAAACTTCTTCTGCTCTTTGGTGACCCAGAGAGGAAAATTCAAAGTTTAACGTCGGTTCAAAAATGATAGTCGCCATTTTTTGGACAACTTTAAATACCAGTGATTAGTGAATAACGTTATGAGTGTTACCACACTATCACTTCTTCACTAACGGTATAGGAAAAGATCATTAAAGGACTATATTGACCTTGGTGTCCTTCTGTGAGAGGCAAGATGTGTACACTTTACTTAAACCCCTAATTCTTAAGTGAAGTATTTTATTACAAATATATGTTTTCCTCAGCTTTAATGTGGTTTTGAATTCCAAAAATCATTTAATAGCAGATTTTTGAGGGACTGCTACTCTAGAGCTAGATATACCTCAGAGTGAGGCAGGCATAGCGGTAATTAAAAGGTCTCACCCACTTAAGACAAACATTAAAATGTATGGAAAAGGGGAAACCAGTTTGCAGAAGTTCAGACACATTGGTTACAAAAATACCCAGAATGCAAGACGTTCCGAACCTGCAGTTGATACAGCCTGGTGGCAAGGCATGGAATTGCAATATATAGCAATTCATACATATCCTACCTTATGGCCTGCTTAAAGTTAGAAACATCAAGTGAACCATGACAAGACCACAATGTGCTAATGAAAAATAGCTCCAAAAAAGATGCAGAACAGAAAATCTCATTACCAAGTGGTGAATCTCAAATGACATGAAACACTAACATTAAATTCATTGTACTTATTGTTGGTTGCTATAACCTATAGCTGTAACTATTAAAAAATGGGAAACGGATGCATAAATATATTGTTTTATGAATACATGCCTAGTCTTGCAATGTACGTATGGTGCAGGAGGGTCAGAAAGGAGAAGGAAAAAAAGAATAATAAAAGCAGAACTGTCAAGCTGTAAAGCGCCAGCTTTTCAGCTACAACCCCCATTACTCTCAGCTCTAAATAGCATTGATTTGCATAATTCAGCCAATTGAGAACGTGGGGGATAACGGCCGGAAATCCTGTGTTCTCTCTGAAATACAACACATTACAAGGAGGCATTTAGCAGTGAAAAGCAATGCTTACTGGGTCGTTCTGGTCGGAAGACGCATGTCTTTTTCTCAGTGAAGAGAACCTCTGCTGGCTGCGGACTGAAAATCTTCGGAAAGACTCGCGGCTCCTGGAGGCGAAGTGACGGAATGAAGACGTTCGTTTGAAGGGGTTCCTGCTCCCACTGTCTATGCTAGTCCGTTCGTGGGTGACTGCAGTGCTAACCAAACTAAGGGCCTCCTGCAAAGACCTTCTCATGGTGCCCATCCACTGATTCATGTGAGTGTGTGCAACCGTCAGCTTATCGCCAAGGTACTCCATATTTCCAAGCCGTTACACAAAACGCAAAACAACCAAATCACCTGTGCAAGATCACGTAGAATCTGGCTTGTGTCTTTGTTTGGTCACCATTAAAGCTCAAAACAACGAGGGCCGGAGGGCAGAATTACCAGTCTCTTTCAAAAGCAAAAAAAAATAAAATAATAATTGTAATCTGACCAAGTCCATGACCTCATTTATCCTCGGAAAAGCCAGGTAACTGCCAGTAACTTGTCCAAATACAGAGGTACTTCACACAAACCAAGCTCACCTCTCGAACATATGGAAATGACAATGCAGGTTATGATTGATTGCCTCCTTTTTGTGAGATTTGAGATATCAGGTTAGCCCAACAAATGCCACCTGGCTTGGAACGAGAGGACACAAAGTGGTAGACATGGCACTGGGATGAGCGATGCACTTATATCCTGGCACAATCCGTGGCTCGTCTGCAAACTCTGCGCTGGCGCTGGGTAAAATAGCTTGAATTGCTGCGTAAATCCAAGGCTGGGCTGTTCTCTCCAGAGCCCGAAGGGAACTGTTCTTGCCTGGCCTCTTCAAGACTGTGCTTGCAGCAGCCTCCCTCTCTTTCCATTTGGCGAGAAATTTTCTGAATGACATCAGGTCTTTGCTTTGGGAAAGGGCTGCATGAGTGAGGAATGCAGCAGAGACAGATAAACCTACAGGCAAAGAGCCAGAAAAAAAAAGAAAAACCACCCTAAGGCAACACACTTCCACCACGCCTATAGCAAAGTCCCCCAGCTCTCCATGTCCTCTCCTGTGCTATCCATTTCCTCGAACGCCTGGCTGTTGGTGTGCGGCAGCTGTGTTATATACCCGGCTGGATATTCTGCGCTGCCCTGGAAACGCAAGAACCGGGGAAGCAGGAAGGAAGGGTGCCGCTGCCTTCCATATGTCTGGATCACGTTTCTCGCCCCTTTACCCAAGAAATTCAACAATGGGCTAGGTGAGGCAGCCGCAGAGGTCTGCCTGTGAGAAACGATTAGGGATGGGCTTTTTATTTTTTTTTATTCAAATGGAGGAAGAAAAAAAAAAAAAAAAACACACCACTACCGGCAGCTATCGTCATAGCAACCAGGGGACAGCATCTGCCTAGGAAGGCTGGGGCTCTGAGATCTATTGGGAAGGCTTGTAGGTTTCTCACCAGTACATATTTACGGGAACACTACCCTGTGGCTGCAGTAAGAAGAGCTAAATCCTCAGCTGGTACAGCCATCAGTTCCAGGGAATACAGTAAAAATATACAAACCGACATGTAACCGGATACATCTTATACACTCCTGACCAAAAATATAGCAATGCACAACCTGCCATTTAAAAGGATTACGACGCATGCATTGCTTACTAATCATACTGTACAGAAGGATCAGAAATGGTTATGATCCAGCTTTAACACACATTCTATAGAAGTCATTTGCAAAGCTCAAATCAATGGCAAATTGAAGGGGTACTGCAAATATTACCATGAGAAAAAAAAAAAAAAGGAAAAATTGCTAATTTTCTCCCCAAATCTGGTATGCATTCACCTTGTCAATCTTTGCCTAAAATTTGCAAAACTCCAGCAATTTTCTCAAATGTTTATTATTATCATGAACATATGTAAACACACTGAGATTTTACTGTATTGCTGTGTGTATTCAATACTTCCATATAACACTGATTTAATGGTTACAGGAATTGGATATACAGGCATCGTAGCGATTACTGAAAGTGGAGTGGAAAGAGAAGTACCAAAAGGAGAGGAAGTGCCTAAATAGCTCTGTTAAATTTATATAGGAGGATCCAAAAAAAAAGGATATTTTTTCCCAACCATATGATCTCTGAATCATTAAATCATTTAAAAACAAAGCAATATCGTTTAAAGGGACACTCACTGCTAGCTGGACATGAAGGCCATTTTTTCCCCCATACAATACAAGCATATAAAATACAAAAAAAAAAAAAAGACATTTAAAGTGCCAGCAATTTCCTATGAATGTCCCGCATTGAACAGAGAGCAGTAAGTGGCTCAGCCAATCCCACATTCCACTCAATGGAATCCAGCCAAATTCCTTTAAACCCCTGCCCAGCAGCCAGGGCTCTAGCATTATCAGATACTGACAGGAGGATCTCCTTTGTTCTACAAATGGAAGAGTGAAGGGTGAGACTCCATTACAATGAACTCTATCGTAAACATATTCCACAGTCATACAATAGGTAAGAGAAAGGGGGGGGGGTGTTAGGATCCCAAGAAGGAGCAACAGCACTAGTGGCCTGCTCTACGGTGGGACCCGCTCAGGTCTCACAAGGTTTTAGCTTGCTTGTGCCATTACTGGGATGAATGCTCCATATGCAAATCAGCCTGCGCTCACCCAAAAAAGGTGGCCAGTACTGATTGCAAAGACGTCATCCCTGCACGAGAAGTGCAGCAACCCCCGACGATTGATTTGGCCTTGTTAGGCCTTGTCAGGAGGGTATAGCTAACAACCCTTCTAGGCACATCAAGTAAGGGGTCCACGTCTGGATGACCCTGTAAACTTATAGTGAGGGAAAGGAGGGTTTGTGAGGGTCCTGAGGACGAGCAACAGCACTAGTGGCTTGCTCTACAATAGGTAAGACAATGCAAACATGAGCTAACAAACAAGGTGACACACAGAGTAAGTAAAGAGGACCCTACCAATGCAAGCTTACAAGACTCCTTACACGATAATGTACACATAGAACATAGGAGATATGGTGCTATTAGTGTCCTGACAACATGTAAGGCCGGGGTTAGACGAGCGTTTTGCAGAGAGGAAGGAACATCCGTGAGAGAGGACGTTTGGCCACCTCGCTGAGAGTAGTTAGTATGCTCAAAGCTGCAAGGCTTGATCCTCCTATGGAGGGTCGCGCATTACAGTCCTGTCGAACGTGCGTCGTAGCAGTTCGATGGGGAAGCTTTCAGAACGTGCGCAGCAGGCACGCTACAGGGTGTGGCCAGCTCCGAAGCGTCACAACGCTGCAACGGACACCGGGAGGCACATCAGTACGGACGCACATAGGTTGGGGGTCAGACAAGTGTACTAAGTCTAATGAAGGAATGTTACAATTAAGCACCGATAAAAACAAAAATCAAGATTAGAAAAAATATTTAGCTTTCTAGGCCTTTTGCAAGATTCCCTGCAGGGCCAGTGACAGTATGCGGCTTATAATTTAGATTAAATCCTTCATACAGGGGTTCAGATGGATATTGAAGAAATGGGAGGATCTACTAGGTGGAGACGACACAAGGGAAACAGTACAACTAATACACAATCAGACATGTGCAAGCTGTGATCACCCAACTCCTAGAAACTCCTGTTTCTAATCCCCTCCCACGGGAATAGGGTCCTCATATCCTCCTGTATCTGCTGGCAGGAATACTGACCTGTCTCCTGTATGTATTGTAGAATTAGAAACATAGAAAAATGTAGGCAGATAAGAACCTTTCGGCCCATCTAGTCTGCCCAATTACATGGATACTTTACCTGGATTTCTTTTGTTTAGGATAGCCTTATGCCTATCCCATGCTTGCTTAAATTCAATCACTGTTTTGGCCTCTACCACTTCAACTGGAAGACTGTTCCATGTATCCACCACCCTCTCAGTAAAATAATGCTTCCTGATGTTACTTTTAAACCTTTGTCCCTCTAATCTAAGACTATGTCCTCTTGTTTTGCTATTTTGTTTCCTTTTAAATATACTCCCTTCCTCTACCTTGTGGATTCCCTTTACGTATTTAAATGTTTCTATCATATCTCCTCTGTCTCGTCTTTTTTCCAAGCTGTACATGTTAAGATCATTAAGCCTTTCCTGGTAACTTTTCTCCTTCAAGCCGTACACCATTTTAGTAGCCCTTCTCTGAACTCTCTCTAAGATGTCTATATCCTTCTGGAGATACGGTCTCCAGTACTGCACACAGTACTCCAAGTGAGGTCTCACCAGTGCTCTGTACAGTGGCATGAGCACTTCCCTTTTCCTACTGCTAATACCTCTCCCTACACAACCAAGCATTCTGCTAGCATTTCCTGCTGCTCTATTACATTGACTACTTACCCTTAGATCCTCTGAAATAATAACCCCTAAATCCCTTTCCTCAGATGTTGAGGTTAGGACTGTATCAAATGAATTGTCCTGTCTTTACCCATTACACCTTGTACAGCGCTGCGGAATGTGTTGGCGCTTAATAAATAATAATAATATGCAGAGCAGTGTCAGGGCTCACAATCTTCTGATTGCCATCTCCATTGAGTGCATCAGTTTTCAGAAAGAAAGGGAGCTGACTGCCATTGTTCTGAAAGAAAGCACTGTCCCCAGCTGGGTGTGTGATGTTTGCATTGTGAGAAAACAACCTTTGTAACACGTGCTACCTAGAAATGTTATTTCCAACCAGCTACTGAGCGTGGAGTAGATTTTATATGGCCAACAACACTCCTAAAAAACAAACCAAAAAAAGGGGACAAACAAACATGTCTTTGTGGGAGATTAGGTCACAACTTCATGACAAATCTAGTTATCAGGTTTGGGTATCGGGATGTGTACATGTTGACAGGAGATCAGAATACACAGACACAGTCAGGTTTTGCAGCTTCCCAGTAGATCAACCAAAAGGGAACCAAGTTCCTCCTGCTAAAATAGTGAGAGAACTGCGTTCCTGCAGGACTTGACCCCTTTCTGTACAAACACAATTTTATAAAGGTCTATATTTAAGGGTTTTTCCTGGTTTTAAGCACATTCGGAAGACATGGGAATGTCAATTTCTCAGGGTTTTCCAGAGGAATGTCATTCTTATGCATAGATAAGTGCCGCAGCTGCTGCGGCTACCAGTAATCTCAGACCAGAATGTACAGAAATGTTGACGAGTTCCCGCACTTATTTATTTAGGACTTGTACACAGTATTCATATACTACGTTGGTGAAATTACCCCAACGTCACCTGACTGACAATGGTATAATTTCAGATTAAAAGAGTGGAAAACATTGCAATCAATGCAGTAATCAGTTCTATGACATGTATTCCTTGAAGTGACAAAGCGTGTATGGAGAGGCCAGAAGAGAGAAATTGTCAAGTAGGAAATCAGAAAAGGATTTTAAAACAGAAAGACCCCCCCCCCCAAATAACACCTCATCACCAACACAACACTCTACCACTAGATTTTGAAAATGCATTTGATAATTAAAACAATAATAGAGAGTCAAAGGAAAGATGCTGTAAAATACGGAAAAACATACAGCTGCAAGAATGGAGATCAGCATTCGGGTGTAGGGGAGATTACTAAACATAAATGCAGTGTTGGATCTCGAGGGCAGCATAGAGATCTGTGAGCTCCAATTCCCAAGAAACACAGCCAGTCACTGAAACGCTATACTTTAATGGAGCGAAGTATTGATCAGGAGCTCCCATTTCTTCGCGCATTAAAGGGCTTTGATTTTCCATAGCCAGGCCCGCCTCTGTAATCTTTAGTATTTTTACACAAATATGGAAAGATGCTTTTTTTTCAACATAAAAATGAAAAATACAGCGTAGCACACAGTTTATATAGTGCTCTGAATATATATTATTTTTTATATTTATTGCTTTATTATATTAACCATTTATTACTAAAGGAAGAAGTTGAGACTGGGTTCCTTTTGGCTTACAAAAACACTAACAAGGTTATTCAGAGAGCGGTGAAAAGCAGGAAAATAACTGGAGAATGGAAAATTCTAGGTCAAACCAGAAAAATTCTCCCATTCATCTCACTTTCCAAATCGGCTATTTTGACCTAGAATTTTCCAGTCATTCTCCTGCTTTTCACTGCTCTCTGAATAACCCTGTAAATTTTGGTCAGCACTGTATACCTTCAAACGTCTGGTCACCTGGGTGTTTACAGGATAAAAGCAATGATTGTCAATACTCACCATCCAAAGGATAGATACAGAGAGCCAAATGTATAACAAGGGGCCGCAACCTTGTCCTTCAGGTTCTGGAACTACATCTCCCTTGATGCTCATCTAATCTAATGAGTGACTGAGCATCAAGGGAGATGTAGTTCCAAAACATCTGGAGGGCCACGGTTGTGGTCCCCTGGTGTATAACCTTATGAATGACCGTCAGGGATTGACATTGTATCATGGAAACATGAGTAAACAGGCATAAGGTATATGAAGTAAAAAAGTAAGAGGGGGAATCAAAGCTATGACAGGTTTGGAGAAAGCTTGCTTTATTATAGATCCTATGTAGAAACATTCGGGTAAACAAGAAATATGTGCCTGACATTATAGGGATCTATTTATAGTGTGTTCTCCATACCTATCCACCAACTCCCTACAGAAACTAATCACGTCTCCTTTCTGGAAGCCGAGGACGCATCAGCAGGACTCTTGCATACTTCAATGTTTAGATCTATAGCTCTATATTTGGAGCCTTTATTTCTTTCGGTGAATGGGAATGCAGAAGTGACAACTGTGCTTGTGAGATCCTAGATAAATTGAATTTAATTGGTCCTCTTGCTAGAAGCTGGTTTCCATCCAAGAAGGATAACAGGTGCCCTCCAGCACCTAAATGTCATTTGAGAGAAAGTGCCCATCCCTTGATGTTATCTTTAGGATTAATGCAACACCCAGACCAGTCTTCCACCTTCTGTAGAGTAATTCTGGCATTATGCCAAGCCCTGCATAAAGATGTTGTTTGTGCACCATTTAGTTTTATTCACACTTTTTGGAGGATGCCTCATATCAAGTTCAAAAGATAGTCCGTGAAGACCTCTGTATACAAGTAGAAATATGAAGGGGACGGATATAGAGATATATATATCTATATATTTTTACGCTACATTCTACTTAGCTAGTAATCAAAATTTTGGGCTAGATTCAGATCCCTGTAAACACTTAATCTGGGCTCTGTTAAACTTGCCAACTCCAATTTTAACCCATTTGCGTCGAAGGAGTATGCTGAAGAAAGAAAAATAACATTAAATTTCTTTGGGTCCTACAATAAAGCATGGCTTCAAATAGACTTTAAGTGTAATAATTCGTTCAGCACATGGGGGGGGGTAGAATGGCTCACCAGTGAAGGGGTTAATAGCACTGGGAGTTTTACACCAGCCTTGTTAAAGTTTTCACTGGACTTGGCATGTAGTCCTTCATTTAAAAAGGAAAGAGGGGGGGGGGGGGGTTGGTAAAAATGGAAAATGTGTTGCACATGTTTATATTTTCAATACATACATTTAAGGATCACGTTGGTTGTGTGACATGTTCTTATATAGACACAGCACTCCCAAAGAGGTCTGGGTGATTCCCATGTTTTTGGGATTTTGACCTTGAGGCTTTTTGAGTGACTAGTCTCCTGTAATTCTGAATTTGTATATGTTGCGTTTTCAACTCCTGCACCCTGAGCATGAGGTTTGTTGATTTTTTTTGATCCTACAAACTGACATGCAGTCACTTTTCCTTTTCTGATACGTAGAGGTTTCATGATAATCCGTCAAACACTAAAAGAACACTGTTCTAAAATTGACAGTCTATACAGTAATACATAGTTTTAATAAATGCAATGGTTAAATTCTACTGATAAAAAGCCAGAAATTTAATTTAGAAAAGTCCCCACAGATAAGATTTTTATTTGCTGGTTTCAAAATTTCCACTCTCCCTCTTGTCATTAGTGAGTGTAAGTGAAATCCAGCTGAGGAAAATTTTAGATGGTAGATGGAAATCCAGCAAGAGCTGTAGAGCATTTGCTACAGAGCACTAGAATGTGAAATGTCTGTACTACAGAAGGCTTTTAATGTAAAACAAGTCCATAATTACTCATTTTTATGCATGTCCTGCTACATACAAGGGGTGGATTACAACTGCATAGGTAACAGGTAGCTGCAAGAGGGGGAGGGGGGGGGAATCATAAAAAAAATTAAAAAAAAAATAGGCCAAGGGCCAAGCCGTGCACAACCTTGTAGGAGTTCGCTGGAGCAGGGTCATTTAGGAGCTGCGGTAAGACACTGGGAACTATTTGATCACAGTTTTCCACACCTTGTGACCAGAAGATGTGACGGCTCATGCTGTCCTCTGCATTACAAGACATGAGGTAAATTAGGATTTCTGTAAGGTGGTTATATTTCAGTGATAAAAATCACTTAACATCAGGATTTAATTTCTGAATACCGGCTTGAGCTTTGTTGAAATAATTTGTAGCTACCTAGAGATGCACACTAACAGTTCCTATACAAAGCACAGGAACTGTTAATTTACAAAACACTGCTGCAATATCCAAGCTGCAAGCAAAGCTTACAGAATGGCTGCGATAGCAGCTGGACCAATTAACGCTTTCCTGCCACGCGACGTACAATGCTGTCCACGTGGTGGGTGGGCCTTGAAGAGGAGAGACGTACTGGTACGCCCCGCTAACTTCAATGTGCGGCCAGCGTGTGCCGTTGGCTGAATAGAGACAGCCTGAACTCAGTGAGTCCCCCTGCAGCCAATGACACGCACTGGTTAAAAGTGGGAGGGCTGAATCGGAGGCCCGCAGCGGCACCTGGCGGAGAGGTGTATCAGTATGCCTCGCCAGCGTTAACCCCCTCCTGATGAGCGACACCCGCCCGTCGCTAAGGGGTTAAGCGAACGACATAACCTACGGTGTATAACGGTTGGAACCGGTAGATTAATGTCTCTATAGGAATCGGGCAAAGGGAGTGCAGCAAAGGAGCTCTTTAGGTGTAGTAAATATTTTTTCCCAATGACGAATACGCTCTTGTAATTCTAGTTGAGTATTTTAATTTCCCTTTTTTGTCCCCTAATTTTAAAAGCCATTACAGATTTATACACAATTACACTCCTTAATTCTCAAAATCACATAAGGCGAGAGATTTTTTCCCCGTAAATGCCTCCTCTGTGTTTTATTATATAGAGAATGAATGCCGTGGTAGTAGTTTTTATAATTTATACAAGCACAGTAAAAATGCCTACTACAAGAAGAATTATGGCTATGAAGACAATCACCATTTGCAGTGAAGCCAACCGTATGACGTAGTGACCAGGACTTCAGAAATTCCGACACGTGAAGAAGTGGTTAGACAATGGCTTGACCTTATAGAGGAGTGACTTGTGCTTCTATGGGGCGTGTGACGGCCGCAAAAGACAGGGAGATACGGGATTATCAAAGACTGAACGTAAACCGTCAGCAGGCGAAAAGGAACCAATTACACAAATTGCTCTTCGCCTTTCATTAGTTTTACTCATAGGAACAATGGGATTTAAAATAAACCCCTTACTTTCAGTAACCAAACCCATATAGCTATAATCCGGAATTCACGCCTTTGCTCTTGGTGTATAGTGAACGCATGCTTGTACATACAGCAAATTTTTTTTGAGAAAGGATTTTACCAGGAAGGATACATTGAGATTTCCCTTGTTTTCAAGTATGTCCTGGGTGGCGAGTATGTACCGTTAGGTGTCTTGCCCAAGGACACTTACTGGAGAGGTGCTCTTGGCGGTATCGAACCCATGTCTCCACAGGCTCTCTCCATACATAGCAGTGATGTTACCTCTACCCAGCCGGTACAATGCTAAAAGATCACATGGAGTAGACTGGCACGTTTACTCTGAATAAATCTTTTATTTGTTAAATCACATAACGCTATTAAGGGAATGGAATAGGGCCTTTTCTTTTACCCTCTGAACGGATATGCCAGTGATAAGGTATAAGCAGCACAATTACTCTTTGCAGACGACATTGACTAGTGACTAGCCTGATGGGTCCAGGAATGTGTAAATATGTGCTCTTATGTGCTCTTCTCTAAAAGGGATATTCTACACACTTAAGCTTGCTAAAGTGGCCAGGGTGTGTGGGGTATTCTCCCCCTCCCCAGCCCCCTTACTGTTTAAAATGGGGGGGTGAAGTGGAAAGATTCCTCCACCCGCCCCCCCCCCCCCCTCAGGACCAGGCAGCCGGGAGAGTTGAACTTATTGTCTGTCGGTCACTAGTTTAGCCACTTGAGAGGTCAGCACGCTCAAGCGAAGCCGGCGGTTGTCAGGGGGAAAGCCAATGGATCGTAGTTGCACATGCATGCATGCACAGCCCTGACCCATCGTTGTGTGCAATCGCTATGGGATTTGTGTACGCCAAGAGCGTAGGTCCGTTAGGCTACGCAATTTGCCTGAGGGGCACAAATTGCATTGAAAAGCTTGAGAGACTTCCGGGTTTTGAAGTCTCCCAGCTGGAGAGGAGGAGCTGTGTGCGGTGAGGAAGAAAAAGGTAAGTAATAAGATTGGATGGGTGGGACCCTCCAAAATAATCGGACAGAGGTTGCAGCAGCCTTTGCCCAATTAAGGGAGAAAAAGGCAACTCTATTTTTTAATACAGTATTCCATTAAAACAGGATTATCTTGCTTACCCATAAAAGGCACTCATATGTTAACTCTTCAGACACATGTATGCCATCTGTATGTATGATTATTGGATAAAAAGGTATCATTGCAATACTTCTGGCCTAACGCAGTTACAATTATTCTGGAGAAAACAAAGAACATGTCATGTTAGAGAAGAGTTTAGCAGTGTTAAAATGCATGGCTCGTGGCTCTGGAGCGCCCAGTATCTGCAAATCTCCAGCTAATATTTAACAAGCGATGTGCACAACACGCCTAGTAACTGCTAACATGGTAACATTGCACGGGACAAAACACAGATGTGTTCAGCAATGAGGTGGTTCATAGGGATAGTGTTACATACTCCGTGGGGAGAGGGGGGGCATAAATCCAACAAGAAAAACTTGCACAGCAGACAGTGTTGTGAAATGCGTGAATGAGCAACATGTTCACTTGGTATCGCTTTGTAAGCAATATATATAGTTAAAAGTAACCAAATAATATACTGGAAAGAGAAAGTATGCAAATGTCCAGTTACAAGAATAATGTAAATGTTCTTATCTTCGTAATACTACATGTAGTTACGTGGTGTTACACTATCCAAGATGCTAAACACACTGCTCATTCACTTTCTACTAGTGGTTTAGGGAGTTGGGCTCACATGGCTAGTGCTGCCAGGTATCCCATCTTTAACAAAAAGGTAAATAAGCCATTATTTAACCATAAAGAGTTGTTTATGTATTGGGGGGGACTAAAGCTCTACAAGTGAAGATAAGCGTGTACACTGGCCACAAAACCTCACTCTGTGTTGCAGCCCCGCCAGCTGCTGTGATACAGAAGTACTTATTTTAGCAGGCTTGTGCAGCGCTCGCGGTCGAATGCTTTATGTAAATATAGGAGTGTATTTATATGGAATGACCATATACTGGTATTCCACACAAATTCCATTATAGGAGGCCCCAGTGTGACTGCGAATTTATTTAAACATAAATTCACTTCTACTGTGTGAGTTTGGCAGCGAGCGAGTCCTCGCTGCATACTATTAGAAGTATTATTATACTTCATTTATATAGTGCCAGCATATTCTGCGGCGCTGAACAATGGGCAGGGTTACAATACACTGAGACGGACCAACATTTGATAAACCAGTACATGGGGAAACGAGGGCCCTATTCCCGTGGGAACTTCTTATCTCCTCACTAATCACTAAATACACCCCAGTCCGTCCCCTACGATCCAGCAATGACCTGCTCTTGGCATCCCCCATCATTACCTCTTCACATGCCAGACTGCAGGACTTTTCTCGTGCGGCGCCCACCCTATGGAACACGCTTCCTCGCAATATCAGACTGTCCCCCAATTGAATTTAAACGCTCCCTAAAGACCCTTCTATTTAGGGAAGCCTACCACCCGACTCCGTAGCAAGACATCCGATAGACCTAAAAAAACAGTCCTCACCTCTCCCTGCACTAACTCATCACTGCAGCCCCCCCCCTCCTGTTTCTAATCCCCTCACCATCTAGATTGTAAATTCCCACGAGAATAGGGTCCTCATATCCTCATGTATCTGCTGGCAGGTATACTGACCTGCCTCCTGTATGTATTGTAGAATTGTCCTGTCTTCACCCATTACACCTTGTACAGCGCTGCTGAATGTGTTGGTGCTTAATAAATAATAATAATAATCTAGAAGGGTTGGTGGTGGAAACAGGAGGAGAGGACTGCAAGATGAGAGTGATGGACTGGTTGGGGTAGTGAGGTGTATCAGTGAGTCGGGTGGTAGGCTTCCCTAAATAAGCCTAGGCTTAATCTCACTATTATTCCCCAATAATGTATGTCAGAGCCATCAGGATGTGATAAGCACAGTTGTCTTGAGCACCCATTCTGAAGCATGCCCTTTCAGAGTTAGATTTTTGCACCCCCCCCCCCCACTTTCTAAAACCTGTAGAGCACTATTCCCAAGTTAGCGTTAAAATGAGGATGCTAACTGGGAAAATCTGCACCTGCAGGTTTCCCCATTTTATCATGATATTCCGGGGCAGGAATCAGCACTTCGCCCCAGAACATAGCGCTAACCACTGGGATACATGCAGTAGCGCTTCTGCACTACCACAAGTATCCATAAGACTCCATGGAGGGTTGCGCTTCCGGACTGCGAGCAATCGTGGAGGGAGACTCTGAACTATTTGTTTGCAGTCTCATGCCCTGTTCACACTGTGCAATTTATCGCGCGGATTTTGCCGCGACGTCGCGCTGTGTAGCTTCTCCAATGCATTTCAATGGAGCTGTTCACATCTTGCCGCGCGACGTCGCGCTGTGTAGCTTCTCCAATGCATTTCAATGGAGCTGTTCACATCTTGCCGCGCGACGTCGCGCGTCGCAGAAGCATGTCGCAGGTACATGACCCTTTTTTGCGATTTGCTATCTGCGATTTTGTGATTTATATTGGTGGTGCTTTGCAAAAATCTCACAAAACAGTGATGTCGCGCTACATTATCGCACCATGTCGCGAATATGAAAATCGCACAGTGTGAACGGGGCCTCACTCTGCTCCTGGGGACAGGAAGCAGCGGATCAGGCCACCATTCTCGCCACGGGATGAGAGGAGAGGATCTGATTTATTGGGGGGGGGTTTTAGGCAGTGTTAAATGGTTTTGCAAATGTGGAATCATTTAGTACCAGCTTTTAAGAGTAGTTTTGGCGTGCAAGTTTTGGCATGCGAATCCCTGCGGTAATTAGAGCTAGCATTTTATAATACCTTACTTATGCAATTATTAATTTGCATTTTGATATCTTATACTGATCATGTGGAGCGCAGAGTACAGTAAGTGATTTCTTACGAGTTTAGCGTCAGGAAGGTAATATCCTGACGGTAACAATCATCCGAATGCCAGTGTTAGTGACCTTAATGCTTCATCCACATAAGACAATGAACGATGAGGATGTAACAGCAACTGGGGTTTACTAGTCTCTGGTTTCTGGGCCAGACCCAAACCTGTTAGGCAGATCCTCCCCAGCTTTTCTTCTCTAAACACTCAGCCAGAACTTGAGGGAGTGCTCTACAATTCTATATCCAGCATCTCTCCCCAAACACCAGACAAGACTAAAGAGCTTTTAGTTAAAATGGAGACCAGTTATATGGGAAACGGGGGGGGGGGAGTAAAAATTACATAACACAGCACATTGTCTACACAAAGGGGAATGAAATTCACTTAAAGAGATACAGACATCTGATCAGTACACACTAGACAAAGCTAGCAAACATCAAATCGATCTAAATGACAATCACACAGACTACAAGAACAATAGGTCTACATTAGATTACTTACACAAACAAAACTCCTAAAATAAAATTAGTTTTAAGATCGCAATACTTCGAACGACATTAACCCTTTTATGCCCATTGTCTGTTAGAGTTGGCTTTGCCACATTGGTTCACGGTCCCTTGGCAGAAGGCAAGCATCCACACTTCTCCAGGAGGCACAGAGGTTGTGTATAGTTTTGGAAGGGTGCCACAGAGGGTGAGGGCACAAAGATGGAGGGAGCCTCGGTTAAAGAGGACATTTACTGGAATGTCTTCTACACAACATTAAACAGTAGCAGTTAATCTTCTCTGCTCATCATTTTACAGTGTGAGCTATGTAACAGGAATGTGTCTGTGTAGATAAAGGGGATAATTTGTGTGGTGTGCCTGAGTATATACGTGCACTTGTTGTGTGGTGTGTCTTTGTGTCCAGTGTGCCTGTATGTGTGGATAGAGGGAAGTATTTGTGTAGTGTATATGTGGATACAAAGAATTACTTGTGTGGTGTGTCTTTGTGTGGAAATGGGGAAGTACTTGTGAGGTGTGTCAGTTTGCATACAATATGCCATGAGAGTCGTATTAGGAATGCACTAACTCCTGGCCTCCCTATCGCCTCTAGTCCTGCACTGCTCTGCCTATCCCCCCCTAGTGTCCAACCAGATCCCTAAAGTTTTACTATGCTTTCCACTCGATAATATTCCACTCAAAATGTACCGTTCTGCCAACTGCATATTAAAATAATTTTTTTTATCTACAAAATGATAACAGCTACAGATGGTTACACAGAGGCAGCAAGACGTCCATGATGTAACCTGCACATTGTGTCATTATCAGCTGCCTGTGAAATATGGATAGCCAGAGAGCCCAAACTGTAACAGAATGAGAGGCTACGAGCAACCGCTTTAAAACCATGTGGACTACACTCCAGTTTTAATGAAAAAAATTAAGTCTTACAACAGACACCGCACACTTACAAATACACATCATACCCGCTTAAAGGGTTCGATATCAGTTGATGAAATAACATTGGCAAATAGCTTTTTATCTGTATTAAATGCACTTTCCCTTTGGAGAATAAAAATGTAATATATATATAACTTTATTATTAAATTATCCTTTCTAGTTTGCATCCTCCATAGCCCTACAGTACATACTTCTATGGATATAGGGAAATCCATTATAAACACATCAGTGTCCCTGGATCTCAGGAATTGTCCCATTTGCATTATTGTTATAAAAAGGGGGGGGGGGACAAAACTTTTTTTTTCTTAACACCCACTTAAACATGTAAACGTGTTAAATGCTCATGAAAACTACAGCTGGAATGGAGTCCATGGGATGAATCACTCTGCTGTCTGCTGGCATCACAAAGGGATCTGTGAGGACTTGTCCTTTACTTGATACATTACAAATTCCTCTTGTGCATTACTTATTGCGTAGAGGCAAGGCGTTTCTTTATTACATGGCAGATTCCCCCGCTCTGAGGTGGTGTTTTAACGTTCCCTGCAGCACTGACATACAAATGGGCAGTGACGGCTCTGTAAAGGCCCGCACCTGTCCTGCTACAACCTCATGATTCATGAACCAATGAATGCAAATTAGTACCATGAAAAAAAAAGACAAAAAGACTGGATTACCCCCATGATAGAGAAGACCACGTGGTGGCATTGGTGGGATGCTCCCAGATACATCACCACCCATCAGTCATTGGTATACATTGTTATTGATAATGAATGACTGAACAAAATGCATTAATGGCACAGAGTAATCTTTAAATACAAGGGCTTCCAGTATTTTATTTTCTGTCCACTTTCTTTGTCATTCAGGATTAAGCTGTCCATATCTTTATTTACTTTCTCTACTTGGTCACTTATTCAGGTCTCTTGTATTCACCAAACATCAGGCTTTTTCCTTCAGCCATTGTACAGATGACCCTCCCTCCAAAACCATCCTGTTTTAATTTACTTCAAAGAGCTGGCAAGAGCAGAGCCCTCTCTACCTCACAGGTGGTCTCTGAGGGCTCATTCAGCGCTCCGAATGCAGGCAATAACTTCTCCCAGAATCTGAACGCTGATATAAGGTTCCGTCATCAATGGCTCCCGATACAAGTGCATTGAGAACAGGCCCAGACTGGGACAAAAAAATAAATAAAATAGGCCGGGGCATTGTGAGCAGCCTACTTTTGCCTACTGCTATACACAAACAAACACCCCTCTTTACGATATACTGTATATACACACATACACGCATCTCTATAATTACACACCTATACCTCTATAAGCATCACTCTACATGCACCTATACAACCCTACCTCACCACCCCCATACCCCAACACACAGCCATACACAAACACCTAAACACATTATACATGTAATTACCTATTCCAATGCCCAGGCCAGCACATAGGCCCATATATGGGCCAGGGACACTGACCCTGCGCTGCCTCTTCTTTTTCAGGGTCCCAGCGTACTGTTTATATGTCGCGCTAGGTCAACATCAGAACGACTGGGAAACAAGAATGGTTGCATTGATGTTGTCATAACGTGATTTGCAGTGCACCAGGTCCCGTTCTCCTGCTGGGTAAGTGTGCACGGCCCATACACAGGCCGCTGCACGCTCCTTCGCGCTGTGCTGACAGGTCAGCTAGTAGTGCATTCTCTCAGCCGTCGAACAGAGTGAGGTCTTGGGCCATTGTGTACCTTAGGGCCTGTAGCCAACCGGCCGGCCAGGACATCGGTCCACTAGACAAAGGGTCGGTATGCCCGATGGCCAGGCTTGGCCTGATTGAGTGCCATTGGATTAGCTGGATGCTCACTTTAGCTTCCAGGCCCTGTGATCAAGTGACAGGCTGCAGCTTACAAGACGCAACAGCATGTACGGTACATGTGGACCGACACTGAATTTATGTTAGGTTTAAATGGAATGGCGGCGGCGGGGGCGTCAAGAGGGGTTAATATTTTACAATTATCTATAAAGAGCCAACAAGTTCTGTAGTGCTGTACAATGGGTGTGACATAACAAATATACTGTACATACAAGTTAGACACATAGAACAGTAGGAGAGAGGACCCTGCTCCAGAGCTTACAATATAAGAGGAGAGGGGTGACACACTTAGGTGAGGGTAAATAACCAAGTTTGAGAAGTAGTGGCGTGCATGGGGGATGTGGAGGAAGAGTGAGTAAAGGAACTAAGCAGCGTATGAGGAATGTAGCCCTGCAGTATGTTCAATTAATATGCTGGAGGTACGAAATCAGAGGAATCCCAGGTGTCAAGATGTGGGCATGTGGTATTATCGTCCAATGGAATTTGAAGTCCTTTTTCCCCTCTCCTTTCAAAAATAAAGAAATGTAACAATGATCGAAAGAAATGGCAAAGATGCTACTCCTTGTGACAGAGCCATGTCAAGCAAAAAAAAAAAAAATTAAAACTATATATGGTCTCAGCCAATAGGATTATATATAAATATACCCTGAAAGGCTGGGGGCTTTATAACATGTTCAGTCAGCAAGGAACCACAATAGACATTCTGAGCCCAGTATGATTTCCTATTCTACTGGAAGGTGTGCTAGATAAAGCACCTTGTAGAGTCATAATATAGAATGCGGAAACCCTATACTTTACATGACAAAAGACCATTAAAAAGGAGGAGAGTGGCTCCTACTACTTATTATACCAACAATTGACTCAAGGGACAGAACAAATGGAGAATGAACCATCTGCATACGAGGCAGGAAAGGAAGAATACATTGTGTGTGGAACGTTGCCAGATCCAAATGGGATTTATACACCAAGGTGGTGAACTAAGAGTTTGGTTAACACAAAATTCTCCAGGTACTTATGTAATTGGTCTTGGTAAACATTTCAGATAAAAATGGAATTTGGTATAAAACAATTCCTTAATAAAAATATACGGGTACAGTATCCCTAAATTGAAATGCATGGACCTGAGGCGTTTTGGATTTTTACAGATTTTGGAATATCTTATATAATAAATCAGTTTGTAATGCGTCAGTCGTCTGGCTTTGCGTGCACCCAGAGGTGTCGCTCAGGAGGGCTCCGGAATAAAATGGCGGTCGGCTTCGTGCTCCAGTGTCTAGAGCTCAGTGTGTGAGCTTTGATGGCCAGGAGCTCCCTAGGATACCCCCCTCCCTCTTCTGGGGTCCCACGGCGATCTGACTTCCTCGAACTCAGATGCTGCTTTTAAGACCCCTCCCGGGGCACGATGGCATCATTTTCAGGTGGCCCCCTGGCAAAGCTGGAAGATTGCCTGAAAGGAGGGGTGGTCCTTTCTGATGCCTCTCCCTCCCGATCGGGAGGAGGTAAAAGTTAAAAAACAGGCACTGCTGGAAAGGGAAGAGTCTGCCCTTTCAAATGATGCCGGTCTTTAACCCCTGAGGTGCCGTTCCGTGACTGCTCCCCGCCCACTGATGTCATCGTGCATGGCAAGATCATGTCAATGTTAGAGTTAACCCCTAGCTGCCAAGAGGTTTCCCTATGGAAACCCTATGGTGGATCCCCCATAGCCCCCGTTCCATGGCAGGCAGAGGTTAATGTTTGGCATCATTGGAAAGGCCAGAGCAATGATACCAAACAGGTTTCTTTTGTGGGTGGTATTTTTAGTCTTTTTTTTTTTACTAATTCAGCAATATTGTTCCCATTTCAATGATAATGTGAACAATGATGCTGCACTAACAATTTTTATTTTTTGGGTTTTAGCTAAAAATCACATAATTTACCAGAAAAAAAAAAGTAACACGTTCCCATTTCAATTTTTTTTTAACAAGTGCACCCCATAGGATATATAACCGCAAAGGCTTGGATGATAAAATGTGTGTGTGGGGAGGGGGAAATCATTTTACACGCTGTAGATAGTTGAAAATTCTAATGTTATTGCATTTTTTCTTATAATATTCAGGCAGGGCATGATGTATACATATAAAAGATAGATTATGAATCTGCCGAAAAAAAGGATATATAATATGTCTGGGTCGTATAATAAAATGTGACTTCAAATCGCATTTAAACATGAGCAAAAATGGTAAAAATGAGCTCAGCATAGAGAGGTGAAATGGCTCAGCAGTGAAGGGGTTAAATGCAGTGTGAGTGTCATGGTGGCGTCTGGGGAACCTCTGCAGCTGTAAAGTGAGGAGCTGCCGAAAAAAGACCTCATTAGGTTCCTGCAGGGGCACGCCTCAGGTACACAGTGCCACGTATAACGGGAGCCTCTGTATTGCAGCCCCCTATACCCTCCCACGCAGCATTATAAACACCTTATATATACAGTGTGTATCCCGTATAGCAACATGTGCCCCCTGTGCAGGGGTCACAACCTGTATACAACGCCTCTGTATAGCTATGTGTGCTAATTTAATACCATGCGTCTATGTAGTTTACCTACATACCCTCAATTTATAGAGGAGCCCCTAAAAAGACACCCATACACCCTGAATATATGGAGGCAAATCACACTCTACAACAATAGACTGAACTCCGGGCAGTCTGGATAAGGACAAAAAATAGGCACAGGCATTTTAAAGCGAGTGGCCCACTTTTGCCTACCGCTATACAGAAAAACACAAAAAATAAAACACATACTTCTGTATAAACACCTCGATATTCACCCCTATACTAAATAAACTGTACATAAGCCTACACACCCCTATTATATACCTATACATACGTCTACACACCCCATTATATACAGGCATAAGCGCCTATACACACCCCTATTATAAACCTGTATGGGCATCTACATCTCCGGGTAGTCTTAACACCCAATTGGTATATAATAATGACATATCTTGTGTAGAACACCCAAGCATAAACCAATTGATTTAGGTTTTGTATACTCCTTATAGAAGGTAGCTCATTTTACAACGGTCACATCAGGTCAGGAGTGGAATCTTCCAGTTGTGGCATAATTTCGGCGCTCAAAACTAGGGCTGGAGCAAAACATATAGGCAGGCACCGTAGGCAAAATACATTTTGCCACCCCCCCCCTCTCTTCCCAGAATGCCAATCACATACACCATGGGTCAGCAACCTTGGCCCTCCAGATATTATGGAACAACATTTCGCATATTTAGCCACTCTTTTAGGTTGGTAGAGGGTCATGGGAAATGTAGCTCCAAAACATCTTGAGGGCCAGTGTTGCCGAGCCCTGACAGACACTGAGACACATGCACATAAGCATTACACACACCTCAATGTTGGGCGAAAAGGTGCTCTTTCATCTCCTACATTGATATTTTAGATGTCCCTATTCTGGTTCATGATCAATGGCATAAAAATTGACTGTATCTCTGATTACAGGCTTGTTATGTTTAGAAGATTTTGCACAAAAGGCATATTTTTCATTATAAATCCGTTTTCATAAATGTTCCATGAGGGCACACCCTAATGTATGGGCCTGTGCATTATAGCATATGCACACAGGTCAGGCGGTGCCTGCAGCCTTCATAGCCTTCTTCCATCTTGCCAGAAATATCAGGCACATTCTGGGAGAAGAGGCACCAGGAAAGGTGGAGGATGCTGCTGGAGCAGTCGCAGTGTGAAGCCGTGGCCTGCCCGCTGATCACACCCTTACTGAAACCATGCGTGAGAGGGGCATTATTAAAGCGCACCCATCACTATAGATCAATTCAATTATAAAGTGAAAAATGATACTGCACTGTGGAGCTCTGTCATAAGCTCATACGCAGTGCACATTACTATGCGTTTTATTGCTGTGGAGCTCTGTGATGCACTCAACACAGCACATTACTGTGCGTTATGGTGGGAATAATTTGAGGGGGGCAGCAGCAGTTCATCCTTGGACCCAAGCAACACAATGTTATGGCCTGGCCCTGGCTCTATTCATTGGTTGCATGAGAGCATGCACCAGGTTTTCATTGGTTGCTTGCTGCCTGGCACTTTATGACGTTTCATGGAGAGTACCTCCACCTTTTGTCCTAGAAATAAAGAAACACATCTGTCACTCACTCGAAGGTGAGGGTGGAGCTTAGTGTGAAGACGCATCTTCACACACCCTCACATTAAGCTCCACCCTCTACATCGACTAAGTCAGTAAGTGATATAGTACGGTCACTCACTGTGAGGGAGGGATGAGAGTCAAGGGCGGAGCTTAGCATGAAGACGTGACATCAAGTTTTAATTTCAAGTTCCTCCACCTTCACAATTGAGTGAGCGACAGGATTGCAGTTGGAGAGGGGAGACAATGGGAAAGGATTCAGGACTGGGAGGAACAGAACCAGTGGCGTAGCAACCTTACATTAATTTACCCCATTCATTGCGGAGCTCATTTTGACCGTTTTGTACTCATCATGTTTAAACGTGATTTGAAGTCATGTTTTAGTGTAGGACCCAGACATATATCACTGCTCACTTGTACCCTAGGCAACAGCATAATGGGACCACCAGCTCTACGCAAAACATTCAGATTTGAGCATTTTGCCATTTTGAATATGGGACACCCAACCTGTAATAATAGCTGATTTTGTGACGGCACAATGGCATTTTCCTGAGCATTAGTAATGTATACACTGCCTAGGTAAATACCGAGAGAATCTGACATTTTACACTTTGCTCCAGGCCAAATGACATTCAATACCAAGCATGCGAGGGCTCAAGTTTACACTTTTGTTCTATTAATGGAAAATGTTACAGATGAATCATGTGGCCAGCAGCACTAGTCAGTCTCTTTTTATTATTAGGACTATTAACTATTGGCACTATGTCGTGGTCACCCTCTCATTATTTTGCTTTCATACACAACTATTAGAATAATAGTGACTCATTCGCCAAACATTTTGTACCAACGTGATCAAGGGTCATCAAGTCCAACACCTACTGCCAAAAAAGCAGAAACTTTTTAATAGATCACGATTCACAAAACTGTATGAAATAATGGACCAACACTCTAAAACCCTGAGATAGACATTGTGCTCATGTCTTATCTGACAGACCTCTTGTGGATGGTCTCAACACAATCCGGAATAAAATGTTAAATAATATGATAGGTGTATCAAAGTGTCCCAGGACAGTCAAACACACAACATGGGTAGCTTCAGGCATAGAATGATACGTCATCCTGGTAATCAGGATTCCAGACAAGGGGTGTACATCCAATCAGCCTCAGAGACAGAAATCCCACACCAGATATTAATTTAAAACATTGAAGGAAATAAATATGTAAGTCATAAAAAAAATCATTACGATTTATAGTGTATTTTCGTGCTTTTTATTTATGTTTATTTCATTCATTGTTTTTTTTTTTTTTTTAAAAAAACAACAGTATTGGGTATGGAGAGTCCCTGCCTTGGCAGTTGATTGGAGGTACATCCCATGTCTGGATTCCTTATTACCATATACCAAAGTATCATTACATGCCTGAAGCTACCTAGATTGTGTGAGCGACTGGGAACACTTTGTTTTGTTGTTCAACAGCCCTTCACTAGATTTTAGCTCTATAGAGATACATTTCTTCTGAGTAATGGTTTCCTCCGAAGACCAAACTATTAAAGACCCAAACCCTCCAGGCTGCTCGGCTTGCGTGTCTTCCATCCACACCCTACTTTTTGAGAATCATCTTTATAGCACTGTTTAGGGGGGCTGTGAGTTTCATACAATTCGCGCACTATTTCTGTGTGACTACACATCATTGCTAAATCCGTAAAGAAATCAATGTATTCAGAGGCACGTTCAATACCTCAGCCGCTACAAGTGCTAAGTTAGCAACTTGCCATTGAACGCCGTTCAGCCACTCAGCGCTCAGCACTGCTAACTTAGCACTTGCAGTGACCCGAGGAGATGCTGCGAGTAGCTGAGTGTGACGTATTAAAGATGGCCGCCGCCATGAAGCAAGTAACAATTCCGTACAGCAAGATGGCCGCCGCCACGAAGCAAGTAATAATTCCGTACAGCAATGTTAATTTTGAGGGTTTTGTTCACCAAAGCGCAAAATATTTATTATTTACCCCTGCACAGACATATAGTACAGTTCAATTTATATTTAGTTTCAGAAGTGAACATAACGTTTATTCAATAAAAACTATCATTTGTAGTGTGTGCATACAAAACGGAATTGTGCCGACTGCTTTTCTTTATCATATTTTGTCCGAGTGATACGAAAAACAATCTGAATCTTTAATTGATAAAATCGGCCATTTTGGATTCAAAATTCGCATCCAAAGCGTTCAATGACACTGCTGCAGCAAACTGAATTGCTGCGCTGCAGCAATTCAGCAGCTGCTGAGGTATTGAACGGGGCTCAGGTAACTGATAAAAAGTGTTAGGAACAAACAGGAGCTGATGTGAGTATATGTGAGCATTTAACGGCTATTATTGACAAAAGATAAACATGGACGACCCTAGTTTGTTATAAACGTAACAGCTCCATAGACTGTAACGGCTCTGGTACGTTTACAACAGCTCCGGTTAAGTTAAGATCAAACTTTGAATAGGGCCCAGAGCAACTTGTAACAGAACAATAAAAAATACAATCATACAGACCTCTTTTGTACCCTAAAGTCACGTCCAGACTCTTCCACGTTGCTGAAATAAGGATTAGGTTTGGAAGACACATTAGGTGTCAAATGTGTCGTGCCGCTCTGTTATATGCTTGCACAGAGTGCCTCTGGAGCTCCTAGGCGAGACATTACAATACAATACAATACCCAGGACATACTTGAAAACGAGAGAAATCTGAATGTATCCTTCCTGGTAAAATAATTTCTCAAAAAATACAATGAAGGGATGGGAGGGATTTAAACCCGAAGCCAGGATTTTCTAAGGAGCAGGTTTGGACAGGGAACAGAAAATTTAAATAGCCCATGATACAGCACTGATAGTAGGGTAGTAAATCAATGGAAGTAGAAGAAAAAAAAAAGGTCCAACATAAGGGGTATGAAGGATAACTGCTTTAATTAAAAAATGCAGTAAGAAAGCACTCAAGGCCAAAAATGCATACGTTTGTGGTATTCTGAGTAAGACTCCTGTCAAGTTGCTGTTGTCGGTCATTCTGATCACAAGTACAAAGATCACATGACTTCCATTAACCTGACCATCCACAGATACAAGAGTCTGCGTCATGACAAATAAATCGCAGTCACTTCTGGTGGCATGCCGCTAGGGGGCGTGGCGGTTGTGATGGGCCGTCCTACATAACAACCCTCTGTGTACCTGAGTGGCTCATCAGCCATCCTGCAGACAGACAGAATGCCAGCGCCACCATTGAGGGTGAAGCCCCCTCAGAAAGCTCTGGCAACACAGAAAAACATGGCAGAGCTGAGTGCTGGATAAAGATGGGATATTGCTGCCAAAATGCACCTTGCCTATACAGGTTCACTTTAAACCAACCGGTTGCTTTGTCGAACCCAATTACACTTGTATTCCAAGGCTGTATTACTTCTGCTTTAAACCCATTTATTTTATTTTGTTATTCTTATTCATCCATGAGAAGCTGAGGCTGGTTGAAATATGATTTCCTCTAAGAATTTGACAACACTGGCTATGGACAGATGCACATTTATGGCTGACCTAACGCTTAGCATTTTTATGTCAACATGACAGCCAATACATTGGTTATGAGTGTAGTGCCCTCTGGTGCACATCATGGGTATTTTAATGAACAGTAAAATGATACAAGCAGATACGATAAAAAAAAGAATTAAAAATAAATTGTACAATAAATTAAACCATTTAAAAAAAGAACAGACTTTTTTTCTCCTCTGGAGCAGCAAATTCAGAGCTTCAGCAGAGTGTTAACATCAACAAAGGTCAAAGGAAAAATTGTGCTTCTGCATTGTAGAAACAGAAGGCTTGTCCTGCATTATGTCTGCAGACAGCTCTGAATTAAACAGGATATATATCCTTACAGTGTCTCTGGAATGCACTTGCTCCACCCTGGCCCAGCACAGGGACCATTATCAGACGCCGAACAGTGCAGCACACCCACTTAATCTCTCAGCCCACTCGTTTTCCCCCTGCCTAAACAAGACTATCACGTTGTAAACATTTTTGTAACTTGGCCATGCTAAAATGCACACTACAAAATGTAAGCTTAGGTGTGGAGAAATTAATTTCAGTTTATTTTCTGCCAGATTTTTTAGCATAAAAGCTAAAGTATTTTGAAGATAAAAATAATTCACATGAATAAACATTACACGTAAGCAAAGATAAAGGTTAATGCTTTAATAATTAACTGCCAGCAGAAATCTTCCAAATGAATGAAAGCCTGTACGGGAAGAAGCCACACACGATGAAAACATTAATCATTACGTTAGGAGTGGCATCCAGGTGGACGCGCAGCATTGCATGGTGTGGTGTGGTTTGTATTTTTACCTAGGCCCAGCTGCAGGTAACAAGTCGATATGACTTCTTGATATGCCGGTGCAACGAAGGACAAAGACCAATGGAAATATCCTTTTTAGATTGTTTTGACAAGTAATATTGATACGTCAATATACATTACTGGTGCTGCACTCTGCCTTATTTGTGAGAACAAATATGGTGAGAATGGGACTCTGAGGGAACGTAAGGCAACACCATGCATGCCAGCACACAAGGCCATGCGCTAGATAAAGTCATAGGAGGTTTTAGAACTGCCATTTCTCAAGACATATTTTCCACTTTGGGCAAACGCATTACATCAATCTCTGCCATGATACAGTAATATGGAGTGGGGGTGTCACGGTGATAGAGAGACCCAGCACACAGGACACTTGATTGCTTAAACCTGGATCATCTTTAAACAAGAGCTTGTTGCTCAGCCTGACTTAAGCAGGAACCGAGCACGTCTCTCCCAGAGCCCACCTTACACAACTGTTTATCCAATAACCACTTCTTCGCAGGCCAGGGATACCACCAAGCTGTGACACGAACAAATCAAATAACTACCACTTCTTCGCAGGCCAGGGATACCACCAAGCTGTGACACGAACAAATCAAATAACTACCACTTCTTCGCAGGCCAGGGATACCACCAAGCTGTGACACGAACAAATCAAATAACTACCACTTCTTCGCAGGCCAGGGATACCACCAAGCTGTGACACGAATAAATGAAATATTTTATAAATTATCTAATGATAAATTAAAAATCATGTTTCATCAATTAAAATTTATTGTAACTTATTGTGATTTGCACATAATATGAATATCACCATAATATATACACTTCTTAGTACTTTAATAGACGGAAATTCCTATGAGTTACTGCCATTTTATTTTAGGTTAAACTATGTGTATTTTGCTCAATGAGTTACCACATGATTTTTAATTTATCATTAGATAATTTGTAAAATATTGTTACATGTATGTATACTTTATACATGTACCTTTTAGAGAGATACATACCTACAATACAAAGGGATCTGAGTGCACATTGTAATTAACCCTCTGTGAAAACCATGGTGCCGAATATGTTGTTTTAATAAGAATTTATGTTCAGTTATGCCCACCAGATATTAATATATGGTGAATTATGCATTTAGTTATACGTATGACAATGTATAATTGTCCCATGGGCGGCTCCCGATTTGCGAAAAGTTGCCGTTTGCTATGTCACGCCGTCCACCATGTTTTTGGCGGGATGGTAAACACGCACTATTATTGGAGGCTTCAAGACTGCTGGGCATTAGATGTGGGACGGCCCTGTTCGGCTGTGTCCACCATGTTTTTGGTGGGGTGATACACACGCCCAGCTACTGGATACTTGAAGATGGTTGGGCGTTATGTGTGACACAGCACCTATTGGCTGTGCGCATGCGTTTACTGTGCGCATGCGCAATTGCGCCCCTTCGAGATACGCGACGCCGGTGGCGATTTTAAATGCGGTTTGTGGCTACATATAGGTGTAGACATGCGGTTCACGTTGGAGGGCAACTCAATGACGCATATATTCACCGCATTACATCCACAAGTGTTTTAATTTGTTCTTAATTTGTTTTTGTTTTTCAATTAATTTTAATTGGACACAAGTGTTTTAATTAAAGATGGAATGGGTCATTTCAAACAGTTTATAAAGGAAGCAGCGAACACAAAACTATTGATACCAGCTGAAGAAGCTCTAAGGAGCGAAACGCTTTCTGGTATTATATTTTATGTATTAAATAAATTTATTTTAAACTACTGCTGCTTCCTGGAAACGTGATTTAAGAGAAGGTTTTGGAATTGCCTTAATATTCCTATGCGACATCTTGGAGCCAATGCGGCTCATCTACATGTGAGTGCAATCATTTATGAGTATCCACTCTACCATTATTTTTAAATGGTATCGCACTAGATAGTGCGTTGGTATTTTTCTGATCCACTGCAGGGGAAAGTGTTGAAGAATCCTATTACGGGTAGGACCACGATTGCTTTATCTTCCGCTTATGGTGGACCGACATACTGCGCTATTATATCCCTTCTCTTCCGCAGAGATCTTTTTCATTCAGAAGAGTGGTTCTCGATTGAGAAGACAACATATTGGACATGTATAGTTATTAATCGTACATCCAGTTCTCTGGCACTCCGTTGACCATCTACAGTACATGAACTCAGGTTTTTAGGAGAACCTCCATATTCAATGTGTAGCGTGTACGCTTAACCACTTTTTCCTGAAGGCGCTTCACTGTTCCCTTTTTGTTTTTATATATAGATATATATCTATATATAGATCTATTCTACAGAAAGAAAGCACACCAAACAGTACAAAGGAAACCACAAAAGCAGCTAAATTCATTTAAACAGAGATTTTACCAGATTTAACCCTTTAAATGCTTACAAACAATTCTTAACCCTATAATATTGAGCTCGGTTGAAAATCCATGGCCATCCATTGCAAACTAAACTTCCATTTTTCAACAGAGCTCAATATTAAAGGGTTAAGAACTGTAGTGATTTGGAAGGGGATAAGAATTGTTTGTAAGCATTTAAAGGGTTAAATCTGGTAAAATCTCTGTTTAAATGAATTTAGCTGCTTTTGTGGTTTCCTTTGTACTGTTTGAATATGTTGTTTGGTGTGCGCTCTTTCTGGTTTGTTGTATCATATCTCAATGTACCCTTCCTGGTAAAATCCTTTATAAATAAATATCATCTTGAGATGCACCCGCACTGAAAGTGTAGTTAAGGTTGAGTGCTGCCCCTCTTGTGTAACACACACACATTTCTTGATTGAACGTCCCAGGCCAGCAGTCATGCCCCCTTCCAGAAAGGTCCAGGGGGCTGCCTTTTCACTAGTCAAAATGTATACATATAATAATGATATATTTTGTCCCTGCCGAGTCTGCTGAAAATAAGGATATATAATTTGTCAGGGTTTTCTAGTAAAACACGACGTCAAATCGCGTTTTTAACCACTTCAATGCTAAGGACGCGCTCAGCGCGTCCTCAGCATTGCCCCTGGTATGCGGAGGACGCGCTGAGCGCGTCCTCGCATTGGGGTCAGCGTTCGGCCGGGTTCCGGCCGATCGCTGGCCCTCCGGTGCGGGCTGACATCCTGGATGTCAGCCGGCATCCGGAGCAGTGGCCCGCCATTTATTATGTGTCATCGCGCCCCCGCGATGACACATAATTCAGGCGCCCCCCCCGCATGTGCGGAGGAGGCGCCTGAAAGGGAGGGGGGGGAGGTCCTTCGGACCTCTCTCCCTCCCGATCGGCGGCTCACAGGGGCTTAACCCAGGCATCATTTGGAAGGGCACAGCCTGCCCTTCAAATGATGCCTGGCATTAACCCCTGGGGAGCTGGATCGCAAATCGGCGCTGAAAAGCGCCGATTTGCGATCCTTCCCGGAGCTGGCCGACATCTTGGATGTCGGCCAAGCTTCCGGGAACTCCCCCAGAGGACTGGCGTCATCGTGCGCAGCACGATGACGCCAGTCCTAGCATTAACCCCTAACTGCCACGAAGTGTGGAGATAGGGAGTTCCAATGAACTCCCTATCTCCCGATCCGTGGCAGTTAGGGGTTAAATTTTGATATCGTTGGATCGGCCAGAGCATGGCCGTTCCAACGATACCAAACATGAAAGTAAAAAAAAATGTAAAAAAAAATTAAAAAATATAAATAAAAATAAAAAAAATTAAAAAAAAAAATTAAAAAAAAAAAAAAACACTTTTTTTTTTTTGTTTTTTGTTTTGTTAATGCAGCAATATTGTTCCCATTTCAATTATAATGTGAACAATAATGCTGCATTAACGATTTTTGTATGCGGTGCGTTTGTTAAAAATGGTGTCATTTTCCCCAAAAAAAAATGTAACGAGACCCCATCTCTAATTTTTTTAACAAGCGCACCCCATACAAAATATAACCGCAATTGCTCGCATGTTAAAATGTGGAAAAAAACACTTTACACTCTGTAAATTATTGAAAATACATATTTTATTGCATTTTTTGTTATAATATACAACATGACATAACGTATACATATAATAATGACATATTATGAATCTACCGAGTCTGACGGAAAGAACGATATATAATATGTCGATGTCATATACTAAAATAAGCCTTCAAAACAGGTTTAAACATGATGCGCAAAACAGGTAAAAAATGACCTCAGCACAGGGGCGGGAAAAGCCTCAGCAGCGAAAGGGTTAAACACAATGAGCGCAAAGCAGTCAAAATGAGTTCCGCACACGGGGTGAAATGGCTACGCAGTGAACGGGTTAATAGGTGAGTGCTCGGCTTCATTTATAAAGTCTGATGAAGCCGCCAGTAGAGTATCCCTGGTAGTGTTTTTGTAAATGTTGGAAACTGTGGTTATATATAGACTTGTGAAGCGAGCTTGTGATTTTTACGTACTCCAGGCGTTCGTATAAAAATAAGGGCTAATGGTGTTAAAACCCAACAACTATTCCACGCAAGATAAAATTCCAATCGCTGTACGCAGAGGGCTGAAGTGACATTTATACACGTGAAATAATCTTGTTTCTCAAGCTACTCAAGCCACGTTGTCAGTGACAGGCAGATCCCTGTGAATTACTTGTTTTCGGTTGCCAAGCACACAGAGTTTATAAGATTACAGCCAGCCCTGATGCCATCACTACTGAACGGCAAACAGCTGCCTGCCCGGCCTTTTATACCTCGTCAGAAGAAGAGCAAACACATCTTTTTGCCACTTTTACCTAGGAGTTATTTGAACTTGTGCTTACAGAATGGAAAACCAAAATAGAGTTATAATGTAGATTTCCCTCATCCTCGAATATGCACTGGCCACAACCATGGTATTATTATCATTTGTATAGCGGCAACAGTTTCTGCAGCGCATCACAAGAAAGAATGGGGAATTAACCCTTTTAGGCAGACTTTCATTTCAGATTTATATTAAAAAAATAAATAAATTTCATGAAACTAGAAGGGTTAAATTAATAAAATCACAGACTTAGGAGCCAGAGACAGGAGGCACAATCTATATTAAAGTCATTACGGGTTTTCTGGAGGAATGCATAGAACACGCCAACAAAGCATGACAAGGGAGAAGAATACAAAGCAAGTCCTGAATAAAAAAAAATAGGGTCACACCCAAAAGTGGGGCTTAACCCTTAAAGTGGCATTAAACCCTCAGATTTTCTAACATAAAACAGTAGTAAGTAAGCAGTGAGCCTTACTGTAATCCAATGTAGTTTTCCTGCTCTTTCTTTCTGTTTCTTATAAATCCTAATCTCTAATCATGCTTGGCACGAATTCCTGTTTTCAGGTGACCACCGCTTCTCTGTAATGCCTCATGGTGTCAGCGTTTTCACCCAGAACTACAAGAGGACGTCCTGCAGACATCCACATCCCCGCCCACTTGTGATTGACAACTGCAGTCTGAACGTGTTGTGTTTTTTTTTTCTGTTCTGCAGATTCTCATAATCAGAGCTAGGTATTTTTTTCTAAACAAACTTTATTGCTTAGGTTTTATCATAAACATTCTATTCATTGCATTGTGAACTGTGCAATGAATAGGTGGTTTATGATAAAACATAAGCAATAAAGTTTGTTAAAAAAAAAAGAAAAAATAGACAGCAGTTGTCAATCACAAGTGGGCGGGGATGTGGATGTCTGCAGGACATCCTCTTGTAGTTCTGGGTGAAAGCGCTGACACCATGAGGCATTACAGAGAAGCGGTGGTCACCTGAAAACAGGAAGTAATGCCAAGTATGAGTAGAGATGAGGATTTAAAAGAAACAGAATCAAAGAGAAGGAAAACTACATTGGATTACAGTAAGGCTCACATTATACTACTGTTTTATGTTAGAAAATCTGAGTGTTTAATGCTTCTTTAAGGCAAAATTTGCCAACAATGCCTCCAAAGAGACCTAAAGATGGGTAACGGGACCCCTATAAAATAAACCTTTATTAATTCAATATACATACTGTAAATTAAACAACATGGCCTGAAAAAACAAAATGCAAAGGCATAAAAACCCAAGAGTACGAAAAATAAAAATAGTCACTAGCTTCAGCAATAAACCGTGTAATAAGGTAATATGTGGCTACAATGTGCTTAATTACTAGTGCCAATTACAATTTGCACATGTTGGCCACTGAAGTAGTTATATATTTTATTGCAGAAGCCATTTTCACATCACAGCAATTCAAAGGACTGCATCCCAGAGCTCCTGTGCTACATTCCCCATATGCAGCAAGGAACTCTGGGTAGGACATGCAAATTACATCTGTCTCACTTTTATGCATCCTGGGTCTGTTTATACATAGAACCCTAGGCCCTGTTCACACTGAGATTTGAAAATTGCACGATTTTCATATTTGGGACGTCGCAATTTTGCAAAACACCAATGGAAATCGCAAAAAAGGGTCATGTACCAGCGACATGCGACGTTGTGCGGCAAGATGTTAACAGCTCCATTGAAATGCATTGGAGAGGCTACATAGCGCGATTTTGCAGCAAAATCCGCAAGATAAATCGCACAGTGTGAACGGGGCCTATCAATGCCATGCTACATGACTTTTTTTTAGCAAAGATAAGGTTATATATACATACAGCGACAAAGACATATGCAGTAACAGGACGGCTCCACCAGCACAAGAAGAATCAATGTATCCAAATCACCAAGTATACACAGACATGTATTAGTATTGTCAAATATATACAAGAGTTCCATATTAAAAAACAATATTTATTATACAGGACCAGAGAACTCCGTACCAAAAGCAAACATAATATATTCTGTGATAACAATGAATGGGGAGCTTTTTTTATTAATAATGCTGCGAGGATCAGAGAACTCAGCAGTAAAAGCTAAGTATGTTCATATTAAGATTTTCATGATCAAAACAACTCAGCAGAGGATTCTACAGACTTTATTATGCGCTTACCGCTGTATATGAACGTGTTCCTATGAACTACAATTCAAAGAGAGCAAACAAAACTAATAGTGCAACCTTCCTACATGCGGACACAAATAGAACAGAAGTATTTATACAGCAGCAACATCATCCACAGAGGTTTACACTATAACCTGGGAAAGTGAAGCCAAGGGGGAGTGAAGAAGAAAATATCAAACACTTTGAGAAAATAACAGGGGTACAGCATCCCACACAAGTTGGCTTACAATCTAAAGACGCCACACATTTCCTTGAGGAGTTAATACCTACTTATCAATTTTATGTTGCTGAACCCAGGACATACTTGAAAACAAGTGAAAACTCAATGTATCTTTCCTGGTAAAATACTTTAGAAATAAATATTATGTATTTCTGAAACCAATATGTTTTTACGCTTAACACTAATTAATTGCAAGATATAGGCACACACACACACGCACACACACACACACACACCTAAGCATAACGTTGCTCAATAAATATTACAATAATGAGTCTGAATACTTACCCAGCAGGCCTGGAAACATTTCAAAACCTGCGGCATGTAGTAATACTCCATGTCCTCAACACGCACAACTGAGACGGTACATACTCCTGCTCAGATAAGATATCAACTGCACAGCACACAGCGGTCAGAGGAAGATGTATAATTTACAGGTCCTCCAGAACTGCCGAGGAAACTTCCTCTTTCATTAGACTGCTTACACGCTGGGGATAAGCCTGTCAAATGAGTGGTCACACTTCATTTACTAGACTACAAGCAACAGGAAAACGTACAACCTGCCAAACAAGGCTGCAAGAAGGGGCAGATTTCATATTCATACTGGCCTGTGAGTGTGCATTCATTTTAAATTAGTCACACTTTATTTCATTAGTGTTTAGCACAGCCATATGAGGTTTTACTAATGGTTGCCAGAAGCCATGAGCCTTGTAAGACTTACAATACACAACTACCGTATATTATGTGAAGCACTGGAGATGGGCAGGCACAGAGGGAAGTAAAGAAGCAGAGGTGTGCAAGGAGAATTAGCACATTACATTTCTTTTGTCTCTATAGAATACAAGAAGGTGAAAGCACACACAAAAATATAAATATTCCATTTTATATAGTGTTGAATGTCGTCATAAAAATACTGCTAATACTATACAGACTTGTTACTTCAAATGGTCCCTCAAAGTAAAAGGGACACTCTCTCCACGCACCCTGAACACAAGCATATTAAAGTGGTCAGGTTGTGTGGAGCGTGTCCCCCCCCCCCACTCCTCCTATAGTCATTATTTGGCTTGTACAGAGTGAGGTTGCCGACACACAAGCACACTGAGTGCGTTCGTGTGACCGCACTTCCCTGTGTCTGTCACAGCTTCGCGACAGATTGACGGGGAGGGCCACACAGGGTAGCGTGTGCACGAATTGCACACGCTACCACTGGAAGGCAACAAGCTGTCCCCATCAAAAACCTAGATGGATGCTGACAGGGCTACAAAGCGTGATCCTCGCTCGGCGAGATGGCCACACGGGCGTCAGAGTGGAAGGAACGTCCATCCTCACGGACATTGCGTCCGCTCTGAAAAATGCTCGTAGCCTGAATTGGAGGGTTTTCTCCTTCCACACAGCTGTGTCGCTCAGCACAGTGGTTACCAAACCGCGATCCTCAAGTACCCCTAACAGGCCAGGTTTTGAGGATCACCTTGGGGGAAATGCAGACTGAATCCTCACTGAGCAGCAAATCATATCACCTGTGCGGTGCTTCAGATATCTAGAAAACCTGACCTGTTACGGGTACTTGAGGACCACGGTTGGGAACCACTGGCTCAGCAGACAGGATTTTGAACATCCTGCCTCATGGAGACCAGCTAGGCGGGGACTGATGACATCAGCATGTTTGGCACATGCTGACATCTGGTCCTCTATGCGTCTCGCAGAGTGGACGCAGACCAATTCTGGTTGTGCGAGCGGCGCAGGGAATATTTGCCTGCAAAAGGCTTCAGGGGCATCCGTATTTGGAAGCCCTGTAACAGAAATGGAGGATGAACCCAGCACCGCTGGACAAAAAGTATTATAACCTGAAATTAAAAAAAAAAAAAAGCAGTGTATACGCACATTGTATACCCATATATAACTATACATAGACATGAACAGACAAATGGTAATACACATAACAAAGGCAACACAGGAAGTGTAAAAAAAAATCAAAACCACAGGTAGGTGATGGGGAGATCTATTTTGGTACATTGAAGGAAGTTGAGAGCGTAAGCGCATGTAATCTTCCTCAATTGCCATCTATTTAGTCTTTGACTCTAGATAAGCATAGTGAGCAGAAAACTAATTTCAAAATTGTGCATTAAAAAGGAGTTTGTTCTGAAAGCAAGCTACACCAGTTTGGGAATGTTCAATATTTAAAAAGCCTCAACAAAGGGGCCTTTATTACAGCCACATGACAATTTAATTACAACAGGCAAGGTGAGCTGAGTGCCCCCCCCAGCTATCTCTCAGATGTGACAGCCTTCCACACCAGGACCCCCCTTCACTCTGAAGCCTCTCAAGCAGCTCCTGATGCTCACGCTAGATTTAATGAGAAAGCTTTAAAGTCTAGGGGACAGGGTTTCTTATTTGAAGTCTTCGGCTTGTGCATTAAAAGGAAGAATTTGCTCAGAATGGGAAATCAGAATGCAGAAGTGGTAATGGTATGCCAAGACACAGGTCAGCGGACTCAGATTACAAGTGAAGGATGTTCACACGTGCAAATAGGCCATTATATTAAGCCGGGGATAGGTCGCTGATAAATGCACCTACCAAGTATGTCCTGCTTGGACAAGCACAGGACAATATAAATGAACAATCCCACCGAACAGCTGTGTGAAATCACCAGAGTGATTAAACTAGGGCTGAAACTAATCGATTTATCGACAATTAATAGATAAGGAGAATAATCGATAATAAAAATAGTTGACAACTATTCGGCTGGCCAATTAATCTTTCTGTGTAGATCACACATTGTTTAGAGTTAGAGTTAGACTCACTTAAACATTATTAACATCAGACTCGCACATTACTTTGAAGCTTATTTGAGAAGACGTGTCACGGCTTTATTCCTTAGGATTTAGTTCTAGGGTTATGGTGGACATCACTAACTTGGTTTTATTTAATTTACAACAGAAGCAGAACTATCACAGACTGTGGGTGCTGCCACTGCATGGTTGGAGCTGTATCACCAGTGTTTTATCCTTACTTGGAGCTGGAGTTCTATACCACAACCCCACCCTCCCTCAAGTCCGGGCCCTTCCTCGCAAACTCAATTCCAGTCTCTTGCTTATACTCACTACCTCTTCTCTCCTGTCCCTCCCCCCACTCAGTTTGTTCATAAAATCATTTTATAAAAAAGGGACACACTACACACCCTGACCACTTTAAGCTTATTAACATGGTCAGGCTGTGTGCAGTGCCCCCCCAAATGTTCACCCCACTTTGCGTGCTGACATCATCATGTCTATATCCGAGCGCGTTGCAGCGTTCGTTCAGGGAGAAAGCAGACATGAGCTTGAGCTCCGCACACAGAATCCATCACTCTGAAAAGTACCCAAGTTACACGAGATACATAAAGAGCGTATGTGCACACAAATGTACATACATTACGCAAACTGCAAAACAAAATTTTTTTAAGTTTTTTATTATCCAATTAGTCGATTAATCGAAACAATAAATCGGCCAACTAGTAGACTATGAAAATAATCGTTAGTTGCAGCCGCAACCAAAAGCTGGAGGTACGGAGCCGCATATTAAAAACCCGGTGAATTAAACAAGGTGTGAGACTTCATCCTTTGGTGATGGTTAGATCTGAAAAGTAGCCCTGCAGCAAAATAACACTTGTTGAGACTTATATTTTCAGATCACTTTATGGTTAAAACAGAAGGAGGGGAATAAAGAGGTATTACAGGTTATCCCCTCTTGACCCTCTATGCATCCCCCTCCTGATTTAACCATTTCTAAAAGCTCTCCTTGCTTCCAGCACAGCTCTGGCTCTCTAATCCTCCAGACATGACGTCGGCTTCCTGCAAACTGGAGCACGTAACAATAGCTTAGAGAGGGAGAGGGAGACTAGACTCAAATTGGCTCCTGGCCCCGATGTCAGAATATCAAACCAGCTCTCACAGATATAAGTGTCTCTGTGAAACTAAGCACTTGCACTTGGGAGGCTGAATCAGCCTGGTGGGAAGAGATGGTAGAGGGAGCTCAGCACTGCGACCACGAAATTTACACTGTCAAGCCACTATGCCTAGAACAGGGCTTGACAAATTTGCTTTGAATCTAGGAGCCAGCTACAAAAGTTAGGAGCAAACCTTTCGGCGGGGATTTGCCTTTATCAAGGTATACCTTGATAAAGACGAATCCTCGCAGAAACATTGGGAACCTTGACTCTGCATCTGGGAGTTGGTTTGTACTGACCCAAATTATGATTTTAGCTGCTTTTATTTATTTATTTATCGCTTTGTTACCTGGTGCTTTTTGCTGTTAGGTATTTTATGTGCATGTGGTCTTTTGGCTACTTTTTTGGAGCCTAGAAGTGTGGAGCGTTGCTTCTAATATCAGTTTGGCCGCTCAGAGATATATATATTTATATATTTTGTGTTGTTACCATCTGTACCTTGTGATATTATTTTATTTATTTATTTACTTATTTTCTTTGCTCTGTTGTCATTGGACACCCTCAAACACAAACAGACCGCATATATAAATAAATACATCAGGCCTGGATATATTCACATTAAATGTAGGAGACCGGAAGAAAACTTTGAAGCCAACTAGATGTTTTTTAAGATGCAAAAGACGGCTTTTAGATTGGTGTAAAATAAACTGGAAATTTAGGAGCCGGGAGTAAAATTCTAGGAGCCAGTGGCTACCAGACTCCTGGCTTGTCAAGCCCTGGCCTAGCGTGTTCCTTTAAACTATGCAATTTTTTAAACATTTAAGGCAGGCCCAGACTGGCCATCAGGCCTACCGGGTGTTCGCCTGGTAGGCCGATGGCCTTGGCGGCCAGTCGGCTGGTGGCCCTTGGAGGTACAGGATGGCCTAAGGCCTCGGGCCACCCAAGGGTTTGCGTTGCAGCAAGCATAGCGAGAGGCCTTAGGGAAAGAAGTGGCTGGAGGGGGGGGGGATCCAAATCCCCAGACACTGACTGGTTATTCGGATTCCTTTGCTCCTTCACACTTGGACCAATGCAATCTGTGCCAAGATTGCACACAGACCGCATTCGTATGGAGTTCAGCTGCCCGGTGCACTCTGATGATGTATCAGAGTGCTGGCGCAAGAGGAGCCAGGGCCCCTCCCACCCAGACCACCAGGGAGACATGCCCCCCCACTGCTCAAACTTGTGCCAGAGAAAAAAAAAAATAGGGTGTCCAATGACAACAGAGCAAAGAAAATAGAGATATAGATATACAGTATATATCTCAGAGCAGCCAAATTGATATTAGAAGCAACGGTCTACACGTCTAGGCTCCAAAAAGTAGCCAAACCGCAAAAAGCACAGGTAACAAAGTGATAAATAAACAGAAGCAGCTAAAATCATAATTTGGGTCAGTACAAACCAACTCCTAGATGCAGAGTCAAGGTTCCCAACGTTTCTGCGAGTATTCGCCTTTATCAAGGTATACCTTGATAAAGGCGAATCCTCGCCGAAACGTTGGCTCCTAACTTTTGTACCCGGTTCCTAGATTCAAAGCAAATTTGTCAAGCCCTGATATTATAGGGATGGGTAGGCATATATACAGTGGTGCATATCGAGGAGTGTATAAATATATTTGTGTGTTTCTGTATAGTGGTAGATGGAAATGGGCTGCACATCTTAAAAAGCCTGGGACTAGTTTTTGTCCCAGTCCAGGCCTGATTTAAAGGGTTATTCACAACCTCTGAATTGGCCCCGAATTTCACTGAACCGTGAATATCACGGCAATTGGTCTATTCACAAAGCTGCGAATTCGCCAAATACAGACAAATTGACTTTGAAATACAGTGCAATTTACTGTTTTTTTGGAGGCACTGAAATTGTCCCATAGATAGAAGACCATCGTGTCTCTATTCACAGAACGCCGAAATTGCGGCAAAATGCCCAGATGTTTAGTGTTTGAACTCGACAGGTTTAAACAGGCGGCTCCCATAGGTAATGTAAAAAATAGCTTTCAATTTTTCTTTAGAAAGATAAAAAGTTTGTTTATTTTTTGCAAAAACCCTTTTAATGGTTTTTAAAATACCATTTTATTATTTTGTAAAATAAACCTTTTGACTATTTTTTATAGGACCTTTGTCATTCAGACACATTTTTATTGTCTGAAACTCCTTTTAGGTGAATAGGAGACTTCTTCCCCCCCCCCCCAGTTCAGTGGAATTCGCCAATGCCATTTTGGTGGTTTTCGCCGACATCCAGTAACTGCTTTGGTGACTCCAATTTTGCCAGAATACAGTGACCATTCACTAAATCATGAATTCATCGTATTTTCGGTCATATGGAATTACCGAAGTGTGGCGAAAAGCCAAGCACCAAAATTGCATGCAGTTTCAGTGCTTTATGAATGGACCCTTTAGTATGGCTACAGAAAAGGGGTTACCCAACACTCGACTACAACCCCCATAATGGGTCTCAGAAACCAAGGATGGTTTTTCCTATAGGCCAGAGCAAAATATCTACTTTAAAATTAATTTAAAAACAAAACGGAAGCAAGTTTGCAACAAAACTGGCAAATAACATTTGAAGTATTAAATCTAGCTTCTCTGAGGCCGAAATAATATCAAGCATTTTATTCCTACCGCCAGTTACACAAGATCTTCAATTTTATGATAGAGACAATACTCTCAACCTCACATATGCTCATGCATGTATCTACTGATATAAAGAGTACATTCCCCATATGCAAGGAACTCTGGGAAGGACATGCAAAAGAAGTCTGCAATATCCCACTTTTTTGCATTCTGGGTCTGTTTTAACACAGAATTCTCCTTGCCAGTGCAATGCCATACTAGATGGCTTTTTTTTTTAGCACAGGCCAGGTTATGAAACAAGCCACAACCACTCCTGGAGAGCCGTTTCAGGGTTATTATGCCCTCATCAGCAGGAGATGGGACTGATTTGCCCTACGGGTTAAGCATCAAACAATGAGGAGTCCCAGCTTCAGTTAAATTCTGGTGGAGAGCAAAAAGTGAGATTAAAAACCTCCTCATAGCAAATATATATATATATATACACCTATATACACAAACACACTATAAATCAGTGTTTTTAATCCGCTCAAAGCATCATGGCTGATAAAAATCAAGGGTAAACTTTAGAGGTGCAGATATTCCGTGCGAGTCACTCGGCACAAACCCCTAAATGTGCAGCAATGAAAAACAAATTGCAGTACTGTACTCCTTTGAGAACTTTATGCTGACTCCATCGCCACCTGCTGGTGGATTACAATTACCACACTACAGGTTGGTGAATTGGGGGTTATAGTTTGGGGATTTAAATAATAAAGGACATGTAAGAAATTACCAAAACACTCGTGGACTATTTTAAATCAAAAATAAAAACTGGCTCGGCCTGTTTAACCCCTTCACTGCTGAGCCATTTCACGACTGTGTGCGGAGCTAATTTTTACCGCTTTTGCTCATCATGTTTAAACGCGATTAGAAGCCACGTTTTATTATAGGACCCAGAAATCTTTCTTTTTCCTCGTAGACTCAGCAGATTAATAACATATAACAAAAATGCAATAAAATTAGAATTTTCAATAATCTACAGCGTGTAAAGTGTTTTTTTTTTTTTCTCACATGAGTGTTTGCAGTTATATTTTCTATTGGGTGCGCTTGCACAAAAATGTGAAGTGGTGACTAGTTACATTTTTTGGGGGGAATTACGTGATTTTTTTTGCAAACGCACCCCATAGAAAAAAAATTATTAGTGCAGCATCATTGATCACTTTATAAAACAACACACACAAAAAAAAAACATGATTTTTTTATTATTATTATTTTATTTATTTTTCTTTTACTTTGAACATGGTCATGTTTGATATCATTCGAAAGGCCATGCTCAGAACTTTCGAATGGCACCATGCATGACCCCCCTAGCTGCAAAGGAACCCCGTATCTCCACCAGCGAGGGGTTCCCAGGCTATCTGATGTCATCGTGCTATGCACGACACATCAGGAGCCGCCATCCAAGATGGCGGTCCCCACCGGAGCTAGATCAAGATCTGGTGCCGAACAGCACCGATCACGATCTGGCAAGTGTTAAAAACCAGTCACCGCTTTAAAGGGCAGACACTGCCCTTCAAAGTGGTGCCTGTTTTTTTTCTGAAACCCTCCCGATCGGGAGGGAGGGGGATCCAAAAGGATCCCCCTCCCTTTCAGGCAATCTCCCGGCATTGTCGGGGAGGTCACCTGGAAATGACGTCATCGTGCATGGTGTGATGATGTCATTTACGTTGGAGGCCGGCCTATCTTCAGCGCCTGGCTTCGCTGAAGCCAGAACGCCTCGGGACCCGGACAGAGAGGTGAGTATCTCCGCCGGGGCTCCTGATTGCGGATGACGTGTTGGGAATGTCCCCCGCATATAGCGGGAGTCAATTAGGACGTTCTCCACACGTCATCTGCAGCGAAGGGGTTAAATAGACACTCCATTTAATCTGTGCACTGGTGTGATGACACTCTAAAGATCGCTTAGGTTGTGACAGTCACACTCCAATGCATTACACCGAATGTTATCCCTGGTCCACTCTGGCTTGTTATCAGCAATCGGCCTACAAGACTATCCACAACACAGCCAATGTGGAGGAGATGCCAGTCAAACTGTATCTGTCAGGGATCAGTGCCTGCATGTGCAAAAGAACCATACCTGCATGTGTGCAATACATGTAAAGTGCTGCCCTCAGTCCTATCCAACACTGAAAGGGGTTAACCGTGAAAACACCAGACACATACCACACCCTCCTGTCTGAATAAGAGAGTCACCCCCCCCCCAATCAACCTGACTTTGCATTGCTTCTATAATCTTCAGGAGTGCCATGGTGGAGTCTGTTGCTTCCTATTTAAAGCCCTTGCCCAGTTTATTCAAGGCTCTCTTGCAACTAGGTCGCATTGTATCTGGAATTCTGTTACCTGCATATTCCTTTGCCGATTCCTGCCACCTTAAACCTGTTCCACAGTCTGCCAGCTCTTACCTGCATTCACTGTTTATTCCTTCTACCTCGTTTTCCGTGTTCCTGCTAGATCCTCAGTGTGATTCCTGTCAGCTCCATAAAGGCTATTCTCCTGCTTTCACAGGTGTGTTACTTTGCCTACCCGGCAGAATTTGGAATCCTGCAGTCACTCCCTGCGTGCTGTAATAAATTCCCTGAACTTTGATATTGCTGTGGGCATTCCTGAATTGGGTTGTGTTTTTCGTGTATCCTGCCACACTGACCACGGCACGTTCATTCAGCACATAATGTAAATCACCCCATACAGAAATGTTTCTGTGGTTGCCAAGCCCCTGATTCCACTCCCAAACATCATGTGACATTTTGACTGCTATGGTGCTACAAGTAACCTCGAGGTTCAAAATCCAGAATATCAACAACTCGACTCGGGGCTCCTTACGCAGGCGTGACTCTTTCCTTTCACAGATGAAATATCTCAAGAACGTCCGAGTCCATCACCTCTTCTCTATACAATGCATACTTTCGGCCATTAAGGATGCACATCACCCATGATCTGAAGGATGGACAGTTATTCATAGGACTTCTAATACAGGAAGAGAATGTTTCAATATGAACGTTCTCCCAGGAATACTATACTGCTTTCAAACTTTTCCTGTGCAGGTTTCACCTGGATTTTTTTCCCTAAGAAATCAAATGCGCGATCTTGTCATTTGTGTGGGATATTTGTGAGGAGAAGGCTTCCTAAAAAGCAATGATGGGCGAGCCCAACCTCACCTACTGGGGTAAAAAAAAAAAAAAAAAGCGGCCACTTACCTCATTGGCATTTTAGAATATAATTCACCCCCCCTCCTCACATAAACTCTGGTTATTGCTTGAAAGCCCCTCTTGGCCTACCGCTTGTCACAGTTCTATGTCGGCTATTGATCCTACCACACTCTCACACTATCCTGCAATGCTCTGTACGTAGTGCAAACTCATGACAACCAAACTTCTTTCCAATCTCCCATTAGCTCATTCCCTTCATTTCTCAGTCCTTTTTCAATTGACCCACAAAGGTGACGATACACCAACATCTCCTCTACAAGCCCTCCTCCATCTCTTTGATGGAAAGAATTTCCTTCCAATTTACTGGAAACTGGAGTGTGCCCAACTTTGAGTGCCCCATTTGCCAGTTTTAAAACATAAGGATAATATTGGGGAATAGGCGAGACCCCATCCCTCCTGTACTATGTATGTTTCATTGTACCTCCAGCCAGGTCATCATTGCAGCATGTTCCGGGTCTTTGTTTTTTGATCCCAGGATGGATTTGTTTCTGGGGAGGGGGCATTAATAAAAGCCCACCAATCTACCTCATGACTGAAAAGCAGCATGAGCATGTTATGGTTCGCTATACAGCAGCCTGTGGTTTAATTTTTTGGGTAGGACTCACCTTCACTAGAGGTGCCGTGACGTTTGGCAGGTGAGCTTACACTTTTAATGGCCATTAATAGAAACCAAAGCCTCTAATTGCGTTTTGTGTCACACGGTATAATGGGAATAAGAGCAGAAGACATTTTTTTTTCTTGCCATGTTTTATACATGTTGCTGGGCTGGATACATTTGGTGGTTGCAGCCGCCCCATCGGGGAATAGACGCGACCCCACCGCTCCTGTACGATTTGCCATTTTGATTTGAGCAGGTGCCATGTGTAGTCCTCAAGTCTACATAAAGGGAATCCACAAGGTAGAGGAAGGGAGTATATTTAAAAGGAAACAAAATAGCAAAACAAGAGGACATAGTCTACATCAGGAAGCATTATTTTACTGAGAGGGTGGTGGATACATGGAACAGCCTTCCAGTAGAAGTGGTAGAGGCCAAAACCGTAATTGAATTTAAGCAGGCATGGGATAGGCATAAGGCTATCCTAAACAAAAGATAAATCCAGGTAAAGTATCCATGTAATTGGGCAGACTAGATGGGCCGAAAGGTTCTTATCTGCCGACATTTTTCTATGTTTCTACGTTTCTAAGTCGCAGTGCTTACACAAAGCGATAGCTGTCAGATTACCGTGTTTCACCTATTTGAGCCAGGTCACCTCAGAATTGATATAATCGTCACAGAAAAGTAAGGATTTAAGACCAATCAGAAACTGAATTTAGACCATCTCTCCACTAGAGGGCAGTAATCGCATATCACATGAGAACAGAAACACACGTGTTGATATGTATGGATAAACATGTGGATGTATACACAAAAACTTGAGGAAATTGAAGCATCAACCGTTTATTGCTGCACCATCAGCATTTCTGCTTCAATATTTAAAGTGGTATAAAGCACTAAAATGTAATTATAAAGCATTCGAAGAGCTGTTTTACATAATACATTCATGCAGCAAATGTTTACATTTACAAAGTCAACCCCCCCCCCCCTTCATGTAATGTTAAACAGGAAGTAAAGGTTCAACACAGTATATTTTATGTCAAAGATTCCATGGGCAGTGGGCGAGTGGAGGACCTGGATCCTGTCCAAAAACAGAATAACAGCAGACAAGTCTTGAGATGTGCGCACTACTGAAATCATGTGAGCAGTCATTTGGGATTTGGTGGGAGGAGACAGAAAAAAAAAAAGGAAAAAAATACATAAAGATGCTGCTCATTCTGCTGAATTTTTTAAGAGTTTTTATAAATGCTGACCCAAGGCACATGCAATTCCAGTGATTTGTTTTCCGTTTAATGGAGGATATGCTTGCTCTATTGAAACAAAGTGGTTTTGCGCCCCCCCCCCCCCCTCAAAGAAGAATGAATACATTTCAATGATACATGTATGTTGCTTTCAGGAGGAGCTCAGACAACAGAAGACCAGTATATAGCGTGTGACTTTCCAGATAACAGAAGCATTTCTGACTTTCCACACAAAAGGACCCCTATCATTAAACCGATAAACCCCTTCACTGCTGAGGCATTTCACCGCTGTGTGCTGAGTTCATTTTTACCGCTTTTGCTCATCATGTTTAAACAGGATTTGAAGCCACATTTTATTATATGACCCAGACATATTATATATATTTATTTTCGGCAGACTCAGCAGATTCATAATATATCATTATTATAATATACAGGCAGGTCATGACGTATACATATAACAAAAATGCAATAAAATTTTAATTTTTAAAATCATCTACAGCCTGTAAAAGTGCTTTTTTTCTACATTTTATCACATGAGCGTTTGTGGCTATATTTTCTATGGGGTGTGCTTGTAGAAAAATTAGAAATGGGGACTCGTTACATTTTTGGGGGGGGGGGGGAATTACGTGATTTTTGGCAAACGCACCCCATAGAAAAAAAATCATTAGTGCAGCATCATTGTTCACATTATAATTGAAATATTTATTTCAATATTGCTGCATTAATAAAAACAACACACACACTTACTTTGAACCTGGTCATGTTTGGCATCAGGCTCAGGCCTTTCGAATGACACCCTCCTTGACCCCCTAGCTGCCATGGTTCCCGAAGATATCATCAGGGTTCAAAGGAACCCCATATCTCCACCAGGGGATTTCCTTGGGAAATCCCCGGGCAGCTAGGTGTTCCCTGGCTGACGCCATCGCGCTATGCACGATGACGTCAGGAGGCGAGGGGGAACCCGGAGGTGGAGTGGACATCCAAGATGGTGGCCCCCACCGGAGCTAGATATGGCGCTGAACAGCGCTGGATCGGGATCTGGTACATAAGGGGTTAAAAAAAGGCACCGCTTTGAAGGGCAGGCACTGGGTGCCTTTTTATTTACTTTAAACCCTCCCCATCAGGAGGGAGAGGGATCCAAAAGGATCCACCCCTCCCTTTCAGGCGATCTCCCGGCACTGCCGGGGGTCGCCTGGAAATGACGTCATTGCGCATGGCGTGATGACATCAGATGTTAGGGGCCGGCCTATATTTAGCGTCTTCAAAGACAAGCGTCACGATCTACTGCCGGTGGGAAACTCCGTTCGATCGCAAAGACTCTGCAAAGCCAGAACGCCACGGGACCCCGGACAGAGAGGTGAGCATCTCAGCCGGGGCTCCCGCTTGCGGATGACGTCTGCGGAACGACCTCCTCATAAAGCAGGAGTCAATGAGGACGTTCCCCACATGTCATCCGCAGCGAAGGGGTTAATACTGCAAATCTATGGGATGTGATTGATGTAGGCTCAGCAGCTAATCACATCCCATAGATTTGCAGTATTAACCCCATCACTGCAGATGACGTGTGGGGAACGTCCTCATTGACTCCCGCTATATGCGGAGGACGTTCCCCACATGTCATCCACAGCGAAGGGGTTAATACTGCAAATCTATGGGATGGGATTGGCTGCTGAGCCTACATCAGATAGAAAAAATGGTGGGGGTAGAATAATCCTATCTGAATGCCACGCAATGCAGTGAATCTGCCGGTCTGCTGTGTTTTCTGAGTTATTTGCAGTGCACCAGGAAATAGATGGAAACACACAGCCAATCCTGGTGCTAACATAGGCGGCTCTAACTAAATATCCCAAGGCTTCGTTCAAACAGGAGAGAGAGCGGGGTTCTATGTAATGTCAGTAAACACGTGCCCTGAACAGAAACAAATCCTGCCTGAGCCCCGCGGTAAGAAAGCAGATTGTACAACAAATGCTTATGCCGGCTATTGAATACGGAGATGTAGTGTATGCGGCCGCCCCGCAAATGCACCTTCAGAAACTTACAACATTGTAGGGATAGACCGATATATCGGTAGCCGATATTCATAAAACTACTGATATCGGTATCGGCAGTTTATTTGCCGATAATTAGACAAGTTGGCTCACTGCAGCTGCGACACGCAAGATGCCACAGAACTGTACGAATCCGGGGCTTCTCCCACATCAGGCTGTAAGCCATCACTGCAGAACAACCCCTGCTCACTGACCGTATTGTGCATGAGCGTGATGGCAACAGAAATGGGGCTTCCATCCCATCTGGCAGAGAATTCCCTATACAGGAGATGCAGGGTCTATTTCCTACAGCAGGGGTCAGCAACCTGGACCCTCCAGATGTTTTGGAACTGCATTTCCCATGAGGCTCCAAGAACCTAATGAGAAGCTGAGCATCATGGCAGATGTAATTCCAAAATATATGGGGCAATATTACAAACTCCGTGCTAACTTAACCAGAGCCATTATAGCCTATGGAGGTGTTAAGTTTACAACAGCTCTGGTTAAGTTAGCACCAACTTTGTAATATAACCTTTTGAGGGCCAAGGTTGCTGATCCCCTTACATACAGGGTCATAGAAGGGATCTTTAAGAAAGCAAAAGACACGGTCTTATGGTTTGTAAAAATAAAAGCTTAAATGAAGTGGACGTGGTGCAATGTTTAAATGTTAAACACATTGAGTTCATGGCATAATGTCAGATTTGTGCTTTTTTTCCCACAACTTTAAATTTACAGAATATCGGCACCAAATATCAGCCATCGGCCAGAAAAGCTGCCAATAATCGGAATCGGCCCTGAAAAAATTATATCGGTCAATCCCTACTATATTGTATAACTCATTCTGCCGCTTTGTGCTACAATGTAACTACATGACCCACTATTGTGACATGTTAAATGAGCTAAACCGGCAGTCGCTGGAATCTAGACGCACTCTTCACCATTTCAACCTGGTGTTTAAAAGCTTTTCTGGGAAGCTGCCACCCTACCTGAATAGGCTGCTTCCCCTAGCAGTTCCCTCATCCTATAACCTCCGATCCAGGACCTGCACCTTACTTGCAATACCACAATACAAAAAGAAAGTGTCTCAATCCTCATTTTCCTACAGAACACCGCAGTTATGGAATAACCTCCCAGACGCCATCAAATCTTCCCCCAGTCTTAAGTCACTCAAAAGCTCCCTATTAACATACCTTGATACAGAATGCACCTGTAAATATGTAACATAGTAGTGACTATATTTCCTACATATTTATTTTCTGTATTAATCTGTATATTTGTGGGGTTTTTTTAAGATCTTGCATTTATTACTTTGTATTTCTGTAACGACTAACAGTTCAATGTCCTTGAACCCAGGACATACTTGAAAACGAGAGAAATCTCAATGTATCCTTCCTGGTAAAATACTTTATAAATAAATGTTTGCTGATATTCCACACCTACATTCACAATCTCCCATCTAAGAAAAAAAGTGTATGGGGAGTACGCCTGCATTTTATGCATAAAAAAAGGTCTCTCAGACTCAGCCACCTCGACTCCCACAGACCGATGTCACAGCATCTCAGGAGGTCCCTGCAACAGTAAAGATAGGGACGAAGGAAGAGCATTATAGACCCCGAGAAATTGAAATTACTGAGCTATAGGACACCACCAGAAAAGGATGTGTATGGCCTGATCAGAAGAGGTACAAAAACACAGCAAAGAGCACGTTAAAAGGAATATTAAGTCAGCGGAAGCCTTGAGATTCCCTCTATACTGAGAAGACAAGAATTAACCATTTAAAAGCTTTGATCATTATACTCTTCATGGCTTTGACTGATAATTAAAGGGTGGCATGAGTATAAAACACAATTTGTTTTTATTAGGACACTGAACCAGACCGAAGCTCACTTATCTTTCACGTTGTAGAGAAGGACCAAGGATTGATAGTTTAAAGGGAGAACAAATTCCATGATCATTGAGGAGTAGGTCAAACACCCAAAGTACATGGGGTTTAAAAAGTCATTTGAATGCACAGTATCCTCATTGTGTAAAGCATTCTTCATGGTGGTAGTTGTGTTCAGGGCCGGATTTAGAATTTGGCAGAGTAGGCATCTGCCTACAGGCGCCTGCCACAAGGGGGAGCCTTGCTATGTGTAAACAAAAATTTGTACAAATTTACAATCATTTAGACCCCTGTATCTCTGGAGCCTTACAGGCTAGAGGGAAATATAAGGCATCATTGGAAAGGTCGGTCAGGTGCCAGCCTTTCCATTGATACCACATATGACTAGGTTCATTTAAAAATAATGATAAAATTTAAATATAAATATTTGTTGTTCACATTACAATTATAGTACTTCCTACACTACCACCAAGTGTGGAGGTGATGGCCCTACACATTGTTTTATCAACCTAGCTCACAGCACTGCAGTGAGTAGAGACCAGGGGACTTTGGAACCTGCAGCTCGGATTTCTGATTTGTACACTGCACAAAGTCACGTGAGGTGTCAAGTGAGCAGAAAGAAAATGTTATTTCAGTTTAAACTTTATTTAAAAAATCCCCCCCCCCAAAAAAAAAAAAACTTTTGCCACTTTTTTGGCGGGGGTTGCTCCAGATATCTGTGCCTACAGGCTCGAGATGTAAATTCGGCCTTGGATGTGCTGCAATAAGGAATTAGATCAGTAGCTAAGCTTCACCGTTTCTGAACATTTTCAATATTTTAATGGGGGAATAATGTTTTTATCACACATATGAACTTCCTTAGCAATCACAAAGGCCTCCTTCCAGCTAAAATCAGAGTTTGCCAACAGCCCCTCCCCTGATGCCTTGGGGACATACTGCAGAAACGTATTATCAATATGTTTAACCACTTAACCTGCTTCATAGACACAAAAACCGGAAATACAACTGTCCAAGCACTTTCATAATCCTGGAAATGTAACCTATGGGAGGGGAGGGGGCATGTTTAAACCTTCGTAAATGAATTGTGAGGGTAAAAAGAGTTCGAAAATGTCTGATCTTTTATTTTCAGCTGCGGCTGAAGCTCTGAGTGTCGCCGTGTGGTAACGCATAACATTCCACGTGGTTAAACAGCATTTGCTTTGCCAATACCCAGCCACTGTGACCGTTTCACAAGGTCAAAACCCACTTATTTTCAAGGATTGTGATGTGCCAATACAATTCTAATCCCTCCGCCTTTACAACCCACTCGCATAAATATATTCATTCTCTTACATAATGCCGCCTCTGAAGACCCATCCCAGTAAAAATTAAACCATGACTGATCGGCAAACATGCAAACCATCCATTTCCCACAACCAGTCGAAGACTGACGCGTGCACTGATTGGCCAAGAGCTAACCACGTTTGCGTGAGTTAAAAAAAACAAACAAACACACATTCCCTAAAAAAGAAATGACGTGACCAACTGAAAACGAGCACGTCATTTTGTACAGTAATATCCCTTTAACGTTATTGTGTTCCCCCCAATTAAGATGGGAGATCGACCTGAAGGATATACAGGTTGCACACTATACAAAGTATAATAATGTCATACAGATGGCCTTTCCTTTTTAATTGTCGGCTTAGCCGTTACAAAAATAAGCCGATATTTCAAACAAACTGTAACAGGGAATTAAACGGAAGAATTAAAATAAAACTGGCTACACCACTCACGTGTGAAATGAAGGGTTAAATAATGTCAATGGAAACAAAGCGCTGTAAACTGAAAGTAACATCAGCAAACAGAAACCAGTGACAGCAAACCATAGTGCAGTCCACATACTTGAAGTAAACAATTACTTTTCCATCACAACATCAAACTGTTTGCTCATCTGTTTGTAACCCTATTCGAAAGATTTGCGAAAACATCTGGTTAAGAATAGGATACAAAAAACACCCCAAAAAATTGGTAGACTAGAGATTATTTTAGAAAGAATTTTTACCTACTAAAATTTAGGGGGACGTTTCGAAATAGTCCAAAAGTGCTTATTGGTGCTCATTTTAAGTCCTCCCTTGGTAATTGTGCTCTTTCTATATAGAATGAATGCCTGTGCGAGACTCTTACTGCACATCCCATACTTCCCACCCATAGTCCTTACGTACAGCAAAGCTAGAATATGTGTAATTGTTCGTAGAGATCTACCGTAAATGAAGCCTGCGGAGATTAAGAAGATAGTGAAAATGTCTCTGATATGCTTGTAGGGCTCAAAAATTAAAAGGAGTCCAAAAAATGGGCAAAGTGTCCAACCGTAGCCATGTACAGGCAGTCAAAAGTATGTGGCTGTATGTATGGAAGCCAACAAAGCTGCACAGACATAACCAAGAGGGGTCTCCTCTGTTCAAGTAGGAACTGATACACTATGCAAGTAAAACCCCACCTCCACTCAGAGCGAAGTGGGCATGATTTGGGTTTTTTTGGGGGGTGGGGGAATGAGTTCAGCAATTAGCTAAGAATTTGAGACAGATCTGAAATTATCACATTTACAAAAGGTAACGTTGAATGGTATAAACAATATGCATCTCTTTCCTTTCAACTGGGGTATATGTTGAATAAAGCAGAATACAATGTCCAATGTTGTTATAGGAAAGCCCCACAGTGCGGTTTATAAAGGGGAAAAAAAAAAAAAAAACACAAACGTGCAATCCACAGAATCAATAAATAATAATATCCTTCGGGGTTTCATTTTTCTTTCCAGTAAACATTGCTGTACGCTCAAAATAAAGTGAAAGTAGCGTCGCTGCTGCACAGGAAGATCAAATGATCAAGTATGAAGATTGAGAGCGGTCACGCAGGTTACTCAGTGAAGCTGTATTATAAACCACGCATCAGCGAGCATTAAGCGGCCTGAGAACATGTGGTGTAATGAAAGGTTCAGACTGCTGAATTACTCCATCTGTTCTGCAGCCAGGATGAGCTGCTCATATACTTGTGTTTACAGGAGGCTACACCGAAAAAACAACTACTTTTCCCCCTTCCCTTTATATCACAGTTACACGTTTTTATAAAGCGCTAACAAGTTCCGTAGCACTGTACAATATTGTAAGTGGGTCTCAGCTTAACCTGGGTTAGAATGTGAAACATTATTTCTACCCGTACCCTCCCAGTGTGTACATACTGCTAACTTTTTCTTCTATATGACAAGCCTAGTTTTTGTTAACCATTCATGGACCAGAAGCACAAACCTAAAGTATAAGGAGGGTAATGCAGTAAGGACGGGCCAGAGAGCGCTGGGCCTGTGGAACGAGGTTTGCTGTAACGGTTAGTGGCTTTTCTATTAAACAGAAAACCTTGAATTAGATAAAACATGAAGGTCAGATGCCAGTGATCAGTTTAGAGGAACCTGGTGATTGCGTATTTATGACTGTGCTTTATTATCTTGGTTCAAAGAGTGATATCCAAGGAGAACAAGCCCTGACGCATGCAACAGGTAGTGCACAATTAAAGGCAAAATTACGCCATTCGACAGCAGGCCAAAACTGTCAAACAACAAAATTTAAAAAAATGTCCGTGTTTTTTATTATTAATGCAACTTTCTTTTGCCTAGTGGGACTCCGAAACATGGAGGAAAACCACTGTCAAAAATTAAAAAGGGCCACTACCCAGTGCATCTTATTGTGGCGACAGTGTGTGGAGCCTGTAGGTGTCAATCTGTACTAGACCGTCTGAGTGGTTTGACCAAGGCTGGAGGCTCCCACAGCAGTATTCATAGCTCAGGGGTGTCAAACTCAAATGTCATCGGGGCCGCATCAGCAGTTTGGTCACCCTCAAAGGGCCAGTTGTATCTGTAGGACTATGTGTCCACTCTTTATTATCATAAAATATTGTCACTGCATTCAATTATTATTGTTTTTTGTTCACACATGGATTTGCCCCCAGCTCACACATGGATTTGCCCCCAGCTCACACATGGATTTGCCCCCAGCTCACACATGGATTTGCCCCCAGCTCATGGATTTGCCCCCAGCTCATGGATTTGCCCCCAGCTCACATGGATTTGCCCCCAGCTCACACATGGATTTGCCCCCAGCTCACACATGGATTTGCCCCCAGCTCACACATGGATTTGCCCCCACCTCTCACATGGATTTGCCCCCACCTCTCACATGGATTTGCCCCCAGCTCACACATGGATTTGCCCCCAGCTCACACATGGATTTGCCCCCAGCTCACACATGGATTTGCCCCCAGCTCATGGATTTGCCCCCAGCTCATGGATTTGCCCCCAGCTCTCACCTGGATATGCCCCAGAGGCAGCCAGCTCTCATCTGGATATGCCCCAGAGGCAGCCAGCTCTCACCTGGATATGCCCCAGAGGCAGCCAGCTCTCACCTGGATATGCCCCAGAGGCAGCCAGCTCTCACCTGGATATGCCCCAGGAGGCAGCCAGCTCTCATCTGGATACTTGCCCCAGCTCCGGCAGGGGTTGAGGGGACCCAGATGCCGGGTAGGCGGGAGTGCCTGCCCGGTGACCTGAACAGTCCGTCCTGTTGAAGGGGATGCGCGCGGTCCGGCCAGTCAGGTGGTACAGAGACTCAGTACCACCTGATTAGCCGGACCACGTGACCGGCTGCGCCTGCACACAGCTGCATCCCCTTTAACAGGACGGACTGTTCAGGTCACCGGGCAGGCACTCCTGCCTGCCCGGCATCTGGGTCCCCTCAACCCCCGGGCCAGTTTAAGGCTGGCGGGCCACATGACGAGGTCTGGCGGGCCGGATTTGGCCCGCGGGCCTTGTCTTTGACACCAGTGCCATAGCTCTATGTCTCTACAGAAACGTTTGACATTAACCCTTTAACAGGTCTTAAAAAAAAGTCCCGTCCTCCCCCCCTAGACTGACAATTTGGCTAGGCCAAAACCAAGGTTTTAAGAGGAAGCCCAAGCTTTAAAAATAACTTGTGCAGAATTGATTTAACAAGAAGAGAAAACAGAACTTAGTGTAAAATCCAACACCAAGAAAAGCTTCAGGATTTAGTTTTCTCCTTCCTCTTAAAGAAAAAAGGTTACTTTCCTAACCAAGCAGAAACTTTCATGGATCTCCTAAAAATGCAAACAAGGCGTTGCTACTCAGTGACTGAACCTCCATGCAGGTGGCTATGGTAACACAGTCGACAGAATGCGATGGGGGTTTACTCACAGGTTACCCATGACCGATCATGAACTCTTAACTGTGGGAAACGGATACGCGAAAACGAACATCTAGGTCAAAGTAGTAAACCTAGGAAAAATCCCAACACCACTATTTTACCAAATTTGGACATTTTAAAGTATAGCAGTTACCTTTTCATTTAATGGTCTAGTGAAAACATACTTCTTTACAATCCTGTTGAAAACTATGTAATAAAATATAGAAGGTACATTATGTGACAACCTTGTATAAGTATTATTTGCTAGGTGCTATTATAATGTAATCACACATACACATTCTGCACTGCTAGATATACGGACGTAGGCTGGGGTGAGACGAGCGCACTTTTCACACCCGTCTGACCGCACGGTTTGCTGTCCGTTGTAGCTTTTCAAAAGGAGTCAGTAAAGAACAACACACGAAGCACGTGTGCACTTTTTCACGCACGGGCAACACATGTCCCAGTGCTCAGTGATGTAATAGCAAAACCGTTAACAAGGATTGGTTAAATAAATCTGTTAATGGGAGTCGTCCCAGAACACTGGAAATTAGCAAATGTTGTGCCCATTTACAAGAAGGGTAGTAGGAAGGAATCGGGGAACTATAGGCCAGTTAGTTTTACGTCAGTAGTGGGGAAATTAATGGAAACCATGTTAAAGGAAAGGATTGTTGAACATCTAAGAACACATAGATTACAGGATCAGAAACAACATGGGTTTACCTCAGGGAGATCATGCCAAACTAATCTTAAGTAATAGACACAGGTGGTGCAGTAGACATTGCTTATTTAGATTTCAGTAAGGCTTTTGATACTGTTCCGCATAGAAGGCTTATCAATAAATTGCAATCTTTGAGCTTGAATTCCAATATTGTTGAATGGATTAGGCAGTGGCTGAGTGACAGGCAACAGAGGGTTGTGGTAAATGGAGTTTATTCGGCGCAAGGTCTTGTTACCAATGGGGTACCTCAGGGGTCAGTACTTGGACCCATTCTCTTTAATATTTTATTAGTGATATTGCAGAAGGTATTAATGGAAAAGTATGTCTTTTTGCTGATGACACAAAGATTTGCAACAGGGTTGACGTTCCTGGAGGGATCAGCCAAATGACAAATGATTTAGGTAAACTAAAAAAATTGTCGGAGTTGTGGCAATTGAGTTTTAATGTGGATAAGTGCAAGATAATGCACCTGGGATGCAAAAACCCAAGGGCTGAATATAGAATATTTGATACAGTCCTAACCTGAACATCGGAGGAAAGGGATTTAGGGGTTATTATTGCAGAGGATCTAAAGGTAAGTAGTCAATGTAATAGAGCAGCAGGAAATGCTAGCAGAATGCTTGGTTGTGTAGGGAGAGGTATTATCAGTAGGAAAAGGGAAGTGCTCATGCCACTGTACAGAGCACTGGTGAGACCTCACTTGGAGTACTGTGTGCAGTACTGGAGACCGTATCTCCAGAAGGATATAGACATCTTAGAGAGAGTTCAGAGAAGGGCTATTAAAATGGTGTACGGCTTGGAGAAAAGTTACCAGGAAAGGCTTAATGATCTTAACATGTACAGCTTGGAAAAAAGACGAGACAGAGGAGATATGATAGAAACCTTTAAATACGTAAAGGGAATCCACAAGGTAGAGGAAGGGAGTATATTTAAAAGGAAACAAAATGGCAAAACAAGAGGACATAGTCTTAGATTAGAGGGGCAAAGGTTTAAAAGTAACATCAGGAAGCATTATTTTACTGAGAGGGTGGTGGATACATGGAACAGCCTTCCAGTAGAACTGGTAGAGGCCAAAACAGTAATTGAATTTAAGCAAGCATGGGATAGGCATAAGGCTATCCTAAACAAAAGATAAATCCAGGTAAAGTATCCATTTAATTGGGCAGACTAGATGGGCCGAAAAGGTTCTTATCTGCCGACATTTTTCTATGTTTCTATGTTGCAACGGACGCCAAAATGGCATCGACGTGAAAAAGCTACACGGATGTAGAGAAACCCCTGCATACAGCTTTTTTTTCCCTTTTTCTCAACATCAGTCAAAACTAACTGATAAAGTGCATCCGTTAGACCCCAGCCTAAAAGGTATAAACACATTTTACAATTATATCATAAGAGAAAGCATGCCATGCTACTAATGCATTGTAGGTTACAACGCTATGCATTGAATACATACTGTATATAGGAAGGCCTGGTACAACTCATACCCGCATCCTGTCTATAGCTAGGGCCGACGCAGGCTTTACGGTTGCCCTCCTACCTCGCATATTTCAATCAAACAATAATATAAACCGTAATTCAATCTGTAAATGAGTACCGGCTGGGTGGAGTAGAGGTAATGTCACCGCTCTGCATGGAGAGAGCCTGTGGAGTCATGGGTTCGATCCCGACGAGCACCTCTCCAGTAAGTGTCCTTGGCAAGACACCTAACGGTACATACTCGCCACCCAGGACATACTTGAAAACGAGAGAAATCTCAATGTATCCTTCCTGGTAAAATCCTTTCACAAAAAAAAAAAAAAAAATGAAACCTAGGTACTATACAATTTTTTTTTACTGTATTTTTTGAGTATATAACATATACCAATGTGGATTTATGAATAATCATAGTGAAACTTGGGAGACTGGTAATATCCTGCGAGGCCCTGTGCCCCAACCTGACCACCGGTTTTCAGCAATCTTAAATTGTTTCTCTGAAGCAACAGTAACATATGAAGAAAATGAAAAGAATAAGGGAGTAACTTATTTGAAAACATCTCCTTGAAGGAATAAATATGTAGCAAAAGGATTAATATTGGCATTTACAATAGCACTTTATTGTTGTCCTGCAATTTCTCCGGGTACACTGGACTTTGACAGAATACACGTTCATTTGACTTCAAGCAGTTAATTATAGTTTGCTCTATGTCATGTCATGGGGAGGGAGGGTGGTAGATTAGTAACATTAACAATACAAGTTCGTGGCCATTAATACAAACTTGTGTAACCCAGGGCATCTTGCAAGGTCTGCATTGTTCAACGGAGGCTGTAAAATGTAATCAGTGGCACACATTCTATACTGTATATCTAAATATGGAAATCATACAGAGACTTAAGTTAAACATTCGCCCGACAGCACAGCAACCCTGGCTGATTTCCAGAGACCAGGCCAAAAGCACTTGAATAACAATACCTATGAGCTACAAGTTTACATATCCCGTAGAGGTGACTGGAATTCAAATGTTGGGAAACCGTGCACTACATCTTCACTTAAGCCCAATGAATTCAAAGTTTTATTATTATGCAAAACACTCATTATTTCCAACAGATTCAAAACACAAAGGGTTTCCACCTACAAATATGTCACAATTCTCCATAACATTTCAGAAGTCTATTCTTAATGCAAAATACAACTATATATATTCTTTGTGCAAACACAAATATAGAATAACTGCCATGTACACTTATAAAAAGCCTTCTCCTGTTGAATATCAAGGAGACTGTGGGGTTTAACAGAAACAGAAGTTGATAAACTATTGCTCCACTTGTCCCATTAAATACTTTCTGGTTCAAAAATACTTTTTGCATTGGTGCCACAAAAACAACAACAACGACGACCCAGTCCATCCCGTCATTGTTGGCCTTGCACCCGAGGATGAGCAGGTTGTCTCTAGTCGAAGGAAGTTGTAGTTGAGCAATATCACCAGGAATTTGATCTGATATTTAAGTAGCCCTAGGGGGTAACACTTATTAAAAGGATGGGGCGTTGAGATCTAACAGAGACGGAAATTCTAATGTTACAAAGAAAGAATAAGAATCTTTTGCAATGGATAAGATTTGTGATAACCGCCTCTAGCTGCTATAGAGTGAAGCATTGCATTTATCATTCTTTGTTAATTTCTACTTTATGCCAAAAGGGCTCTCCACCACCAACAACCTCTTCAGCGTCTCATGCCATGCATTTGAGTGAAGAAAAAAAAAAAAAATCAAAAAGGATGCAAAAACCAATGTGCAATGTTCAGTTTACGGAAACAGTATAGCCAAGCACACCTCAATACCCCCACTACAACTGTTGTACAATATCCAGTAAAAGAGACACTACCACTTACAATTGTGTTCAAAATTATTCAACCCCCAATGCTGTAAAGGGTTTTAGGGAATTTAGTGTACATTTGTAATTGTATTCAGAATGAAATCCTACAAGGACTTTTTAAAGAACCATATGCAACTAAAATGACATCAATTGGTTTTGTAATACAGTAGTAAATGTTTATTTTGTGAATTCTTCATTGACACAATTATTCAACCCCTTAAAGAACTACCACTCTGAAGAACAGAGGTTCATTCAAGTGTTTTCAATCAGGTATTGAAAACACCTGTGGATGTCACGGAGCAGCAATAAAGCATAATAAGCACCAATTAGGCAGCTTTAAAATGACTGTGATACTCAGCTCCTTCTAGACATTTACTGGTGTGGTTACAAACATGGTGAAGTCAAGAGAATGGTCCAGGAAGACAAGATAAGAGGTGATTACTCTTCACAGGAAGGGCAATGGCTATAAGAAGATTGCAAAGATGTTAAACATACCAAGAGAGACCATAGGAAGCATCATTCGCAAATTCAAGGCAAAGGGCACTGTTGAAACGCTACCTGGTCGTGGCAGAAAGAAGATGCTGACTTCGACTGCTGTGCGCTACCTGAAGCGTAGAGTGGAGAAAAGTCCCCGTGTGACTGCTGAGGAACTGAGAAAAGATTTGTCAGATGTGGGTACTGAAGTTTCAGCTCAGACAATACGGCACACACTGCGTAATGAAGGCCTCCATGCCAGAACTCCCAGGCGCACCCCCTTGCTGTCTCCAAAGAATAAGAAGAGTCGACTGCAGTATGCCAAAAGTCATGTGGACAAACCACAGAAGTTTTGGGATAGTATTCTGTGGACTGATGAAACAAAATTAGAACCGTTTGGGCCCATGGATCAACGCTATGTTTGGAGGAGGAAGAACAAGGCCTATGAAGAAAAGAACACCTTGCCTACTGTGAAGCATGGCGGGGGGTCAATCATGCTTTGGGGCTGTTTTGCTTCTGCAGGTACAGGGAAGCTTCAGCGTGTGCAAGGTACCATGAATTCTCTTCAGTACCAGGAGATATTGGATGACAATGTGATGCAGTCCGTCACAAACCTGAGGCTTGCTAGACGTTGGACCTTTCAACAGGACAATGGTCCCAAGCATACCTCCAAGTCCACTAGAGCATGGTTGCAGATTAAAGGCTGGAACATTTTGGAGTGGCCATCGCAGTCACCTGACTTAAATCCGATTGAGAACCTCTGGTGGGACTTAAAGAAAGCAGTTGCAGTGCGCAAGCCTAAGAATGTGACTGAACTGGAGGCTTTTGCCCATGACGAATGGGCGAAGATACCCGTAGATCGCTGCAAGACACTTGTGTCAAGCTATGCTTCACGTTTAAAAGCTGTTAGTACAACATCCTTTCTAAGTACTAAGATTGAATGTCACTTGGGGGTTGAATAAAACTGATCATGATGTGCGCACAGAAAAGACATTTGTGGTTATTTCATTATAAATGTTATGTTATATTTGTCTGACCTACACGTGCCTCTTTGATTTAATTGTAAGCAAGAGGACTGATCAAAATCAATGTCAAACTGGCCAAAACACTCAATTTCAGTGGGGGTTGAATAATTTTGAACACAACTGTACATAAGCTGTAACTAGATTACTGATGCATCAAAAATAAAACCACATTCTAAAAACACATGCTGCTGTTTTTCTTAGTTTGAAGTAAATGCATGAAAAAAGGAAAAATAAAGTTATTTTCTTTATCTCCCGTTTCAATTCTGTTGACTTTTTCCGCATGAGTCAAGATTTACCAAAATCTGTGCAAAGGTTTTTCTTTACTTCTGTGGTTTATCTAATCTACATTATTTAACAGTTAATGAGGTAGAGGAGGGAATGTTTAGATAAGGCTGCAGGGATCTATTATTGGCTAAACTACTCGGGATGGCAGCTGAATGAGAGAAAAACAGGGGGCACTATTCCTTGCCCTACACTAAAACAGGGACGCTAACGGGGAAAACCTGCACCTGGCAGGTTTCAAATTTGCATCCCACTTTTAGCACCAGATTATGGGGCAGGTGCTGATTGAGCAGCCTTCCCTGTAACACAGCTCTACCCTCCTGGATACTCAGGGCAGTGCTGACGTGCCACCGCGAGTATCACCTCCTGGAGTCCATAGGGCAGAATGAACCAAAAGCATTCTGCCAGGCCCCTCCGGCTGGCCGCGGTCCAAGACTCTGCAAGATCTCGTGAAAGCACAGCTGGAGGCCAGAGGAGCCGCGTTACAGCCTTTACATGCCGGCAGCCACTCACTGGAACACAGCCAGCGGGAAGGGCCTAGCAGAATGCTGTAGGCCGCCCTAGTCCTCACATACCGTCCATCAAGCCAGCCAAGTGCTGGCTTCCTGCAACAGTATAGATATCGGGGGCATCTGCACGAGTGCAAGTACTCTCGCAAATGCGGGGTATCAGTGAATCCCTACATCCCACACAAAACAAGGAGATTTGAGTCAGTGATTGACTCCTATAGACTCCATTCTATGGCCATTGCCGCAGTGAGGAGTAAATGATTTAAAGATCCAGGGGTGAGGGAGGGGGGTTTACACACAAAATATCACACAATGGATGCATCCAGTGACTCATACAGTAAGATATTTTCTTCTCTAAAACACACAAAAGAAAAACAAAGCTCATAGCAAGATATCAGCAACATAAAATACAATAAGAACATTTAATTTTTTTGTGGTAGTGTCCCTTTAATAATGAAAGACTTTATTAATACCAAAAGGATATATAACTGGCTACATTTAGGAATACACTTTTTATAAGGTTTATGAAAATACATCATGTCCAATATGGATGAAAGCAGAGGAAACAGGTCCTACCTGTGGTTGTTCTGCAGATATCTCTCTGTTTTGACTGTGAATTCTCTTCTCTCTCCTCAACTCTGATTCATGTAAACTTTTTGGACGTTGTCTGGATATCCCCCTCTGAGTGTATTCCTAGAAATATAATCATGACATTTTTTTTTAAATAAAAATATTGATGGAGACAATGGTTCTATGTATATTATACCTACGATGGGGAGGTTAACATTCGAAGCAAACACGTAATAGTGTATTTTAATTCCTCATATGCCACGTATAGAAGAATTAAGATGTTTACAGATCCACTGGGCCTCAAACTTAATTACATGTATCCTTCATTCCAACGTCTAGGGCATTGTGACGACATCTCAGTTGAAATCCCTTGAACACCAAGCACTTTTTGTTTAATTATATAAAAAAGCATATTATTATGAAATTTATTTGAAACATGTGATGTGTAGTTAAGCGATTGTTCAATAGATCCTTTGCTATTCCGAGCTAGTTAAAAGATTAAACTGCTGTACATTTTCTTATTTTTAAAAATTTCATGTATTCATTTATGTTTTAAATATTGTTATTTATATAGTGCCAACAGTTTCCACAACACTTTAGAATAACCAAGGAGGACTGAGACAAAATTAGAAACATAGGACCAGAAACGTGAATCGTAGAAGGCCCTACTAGGATGAGCTTACAATAAGAAGAAGGTAGAGGGTAATCATAAAAAAACAAGATCGTTATCACCGTTCCATGGGTGCCTAGGACCTGGGGTATGATTTCCTCCACAGCCGGTGCACTTCAGGAACAATCAGCCAAGACCAAAGTTTCTCCAGTCAAAGGATTTTTATTAATAAAAATAAAGATAAGACTGCTGACGCTCAAGTTTCGTCAAAAGACTTCATCAGGAGAAATATGTGCAGTCATAAGTACATGGTTAAAAAATAAAAGTGTATATGCATATACACTTTTATTTTTTAACCATGTACTTATGACTGCACATATTTCTCCTGATGAAGTCTTTTGACGAAACTCGAGCGTGAGCAGTCTTATCTTTATTTTTATTAATAAAATCCTTTGACTGGAGAAACTTTGGTCTTGGCTGATTGTTCCTGAAGTGCACCGGCTGTGGAGGAAATCATACCCCAGGTCCTAGGCACCCATGGAACGGTGATAACGATTCTTTTTTTTGAGGATTACCCTCTACCTTCTTCTTATAGTATACTGCTTACGGGTTACCGGGAGCCCGCAGAGGGAAGATCCTATCTTCATTAATAAGTTGATTCAGTGTGTGTTTTTTTCTTTGCATAGGATGAGCTTACGGTTGGGATAAAAGGTTCTAAACTCTAGATCATGGTTTCCCAAACATGTCCTCAGGACCCTTTGACAGGCCAGGTTTTCCAGATATCTGAAGCACAGCACAGGTGATATAATTTGCTGCTGAGTGATTGCAGGATTCAGTCTGCTTTTCCCCAAGGTGACACTTAAAATCTGGCCTGTTAGAGGGTCCCAAGGACAAGTTTGGGAAACACTGCTCTAGATGGTCTCCCTTAACTTTCACAATGTCACACTGTGTCTGCATTATTAAGTGTGATAAAGATAGATAATAAAAAAGGACAGATATCCTGCTTATGGGGCTTTATAGTAATCATAATGATATTAGTAGCAATACAGCTTCCAATGGAAAATAAAAATAATATCTGTGGCATAATATCTGTATAATGAAATTACAATAACTTGTATGTTTACTGTACAAGGATTTTCAGCAATTCTAGCTGAACGAATCTTATCCCTGTACAGTAAAGCGTGTTCCCAGAGCTCTTCCTGTATTCTGCGCTCTCCCTGGCTTTTGTAATGCAGCAAAGTCTGTGAAACCTGTTATTAAAGAATTCCAAGCTACTTAACGGAGAAACTAAGAAGTCATAAATTTAAAAATGTGCACAGTAAATGACAGTTGTCTGGCCTTGTAAGTGGTATGTGTACGAGTCCTCCATACCTTGTAATCGCTGGACATACAATCTTTCTGGCTTGATGATGTTTGAGATTTGGGCTGTTCGAAAGACTCCACCGGAACGCTTTGCTTTGAATGTTGCGGTCTCCTTGATTTCGCTCTACCTTCCAACATCGAACCAACTATGTCGCTTGCTTTTGCTGGTCCTCTTTCAGTACGAGATGGTTTCTGCTCTACTGAACTATATTTCCACTCTGTCTGACTATAAAAGTGCGTTCCTTGATTATCAACACTCATCTCTGATACGTTACTTGTGGTCGAAGTGTACCGGGTAGAAGACCTCCCAAAAACTACATCAGAGGGAGTTTGGGCCACCCTAGAAGGTGACCTACGCTCACGAGGAGTCTGTCTAGCAAGGAAAGAATCCACAGTTAGTACATTCTGGCTCTTTTCAGCATCTGATGGAATATTTTTTTTTTCCATGGTGTTGCCTATTCTCTTTCCAGAATTCTGTTCAGGACTATAGATTTCAGACTCTTTTCGATAATTGACTTTCACATCATCTTTCTGATCCCGACCAGAGGAAGCCTCTTGAGAGCTAGGCCATGACGCTAAGGGCTTGTTTTGGTACCCTTCACCAGCATCTATACCACTCATACTGGGGCCTACCCACTTGCTTTTTGGAACCTGCTCAGAAGAGTACTTGAAAGATCTTGATCTCTCTGACCGTTTGAATCGCTGGTCCTCCCCTTCAAAACCATCACTAGTTTTTGTTTCTTTAGCGTTACCAATTTTTTGGTAATCCTTCATTAAGGCATCAAGATCCACAAGTTTTGGTTTATATGTAGCTTTAGGTTCATGATGTGTAATGTCCTTTTGTCCTACATCTGTATTTTGGTGGCCTTCGCTACAGTCCCTAACTGTGGATGTTATGTAAGATTCTCCATACAATGGCACTTTATCTTGTGGGCGTGAACTGTCTTTAGACTTCTTGATTACATCAATAGCATTTGTTGTACTAATTTCTGAAGACTTCTCATTTGACTTTGCATAGAAATCCTCTTGCACCACAATTTTTTGGTGGTAATCCTTCATTAAGGCATCAAGATCCACAGGTTTTGGTTTATATGTAGCTTTAGGTTCATGATGTGTAATGTCCTTTTGTCCTATATCTGTATTTCGGTGGCCTTCGCTACAGTCCCTAACTGTGGATGTTATGTAAGATTCTCCATACAATGGCACTTGATCTTCTGGGCGTGAACTGTCTTTAGACTTCTTGATTACATCAATAGCATTTGTTATACTAATTTCTGAAGACTTCTCATTTGACTTTGCATAGAAATCCTCTTGCACCACATTCTGGTTTCTGGCTGTTTTTTTGTACTTTGAAGCACTTGACTTGTCAAAGTCTTCTCTGGGAAGATACCTTTCTGGCGTGATATTGTCTGCATATGGATTAGCAACTTTTGTGTTGGTTGTCACAGGATCTTCATTGATAAAACTAGTAATTGTTCTGTAATTTTCAAAATCTTTTTCATCCTTCTCTTTTCTGTTATCCAAGCAGGTTAGAGCAAAATATGTCGCTTTTTGGTCGGATGAAGAGGTCTCCATCAATGTAGGCTTGGACACATGATCTTTGCTTTCGTACTGAAATCCCCGATTTACATTTCCTTTTGCTTCTCTTACATCCATAAAAATATCCCTTGTTACGTTTGGAATGTTCTCATGATCAGCTTTTATGCTACCAGTATCCAAGAAAGTTCTGCCTTTTGACCATTTGTCATCTGAAGTAGAAGTTTCCAAGAACTTTTCATTCGCTTTAAAGAACACAGTGTCTTTTGAGGACGTTCTATCCGGTGTTAGTTCTTGCTTTACCTTTTCGATTTCTTTACTTAGCATTGAGTTTAAGCAATCAGACGTGTCTTCTTTGACAGTTTTCCTGCCAGATCCTGGATCCTTAACAGTGGTGGACAGGCTTGGCTGCCAGAATTTAGCAGAGCCGTCTTTCTCTGTAGATTTGCGATCGTCTGTTGGGCCTTTGTATAATTTATTGGGCTCCCATGTTTTTGAATCAGATGTTAGTACATTAGGGCGCTCTCTGTCATCTTCTACAGATTCAAAATTAAATTTTTCCTGTGGCTTATATGAGCTGGAGTAATCAAACTTTTCTTGACCATAAACATCAGTACCCGCAGTTTTAATTTTGTTTGCTTGATACGTTCGCTCTATTTTAACATCAGCCTGCGGCTTCATCAGCACACTCCTTTCTGATTTGAAGCTGTGCTTCTTCTCCAGATAAGCATCAAATTCTCGAGACCAGGGCTTATTAATTGGCGAGTCCGATATGTTGCCTGTACTCGGTTTTCGATATTCACTTTTACTTCTTTGGAGTTTACTGTAAGGACGATCAAAAGAACCATCATCAAAAGCATTCCCATCTGCATCTCTAGGTTTATTATGGAAAGACCTTTGAGCTCGAAGGGTCACAGCTTTATCCCCTGGGGCTATATTTATGGATTCACTTAATGCTCTTTCCCCAATGGTTTGAGTGATTTCAATTCTATGAAGAGACAGATTGTCAGGTGCATTTTTAAGGCTGTTTGGCACATGGCAGTCAACATTTTCTTGAAAATCTCTGCGATTCATACTCTCAGTAAAAGAAGCTGCCTTCCCACCTTGTCTATCACTCATCCAAATTTCTGACTCTGTATAGTCTTTGACATTTGGCCGCTTAGGAGTTAAACCCCCATCAAAATGGTCTGATCTGCTATGGTAATCCCTTTTACCCCCAACAAATTCAGACGCCATTTCACTTTTGATTGGCGGGTAGGGTTTAGTGTATACAGAAGCAGTACTATGCCGTTCTACATTGTGTTCAAACATCGTGGCCCTCACGGTTTTCAGTGGTATGTCCGCAGAATTATTTCTGTCTTTCCCCTCTGTTATACCAGCTGTTGAGTTATAAATTTTATCTGTAGAGATAAATTTTGTTCTTCCTCTGAAAGTAGTGTGACTATCATCAATCTTCTCTTCCACAGGTCTTGATGACTTTGGTGCCCATGTCAAGTTTTCTTCCACAGCTTCACTTTTTGTTTTCTGGCTCAAATTGTCCTGAAACAAATAAAAAGTTATGCGTTAAACATTTTTTTTTAGCCTTTTGAAATTTAATATAAATTGCCTGTCAAAAGGAGATGTCATAAAAATGTATGCCCTTAGAGCTTTTCCCTTGTACATAACACATCTATACGTAGATTACATATGTGCGGATTCAGACCTTCGAGAGGAACTGCAAAAGAACAAGCCGTGTAAACAAGTAGAAGAGTATAGTCTGCAAGACAAAAGCGTGTACCATTTCTGCCACATAAGATCATGTAGAAGAGTTATTTTGAATGCCCACATGTGCTCCAGCAAACGAAATATAGAAGCATAACATACAGCGTGCAAAATATTGCAACCTGCATGTTAACATTTAGGCTTCCTGTTTTTCATTAATTGCTGGAAGCTGAAACACATGCTGGAAACACACACACACACATATACATACATTCATTTTATTGACATTTTTTTGTTATGGTGCAACCATATTATAAAATTGCTTAATGATTTTTCACATTAATCTACACTCAATAGTCAATACCCAATGACGACATAGATAAAAAGATTGCAAATACGTTAGATTTCAGATTTTTCCTTTTAATCGAAGATTAAGTATTCAGAACCTTAACTCGGAAATAAGCTGCAGCACCTTTGGCAGCGATAACAGCCTTAAGTATTTTCAGTATTATGAAACAAGCTTTGTACACCTGCCTTTGGGTAGTTTCAGACTCTTTGTGATGACACTTGAAATTTAGCACAAATGCATCCCATTTCTCTGGTTCATTTTTGAGATGTTTTTACACTTTGGATTCCACCTGCGGCAAATTCAATTCTTCTCAAATTCAGTTGAATGAACACGATTTAGAAAAGCACACACCTGTCTATATAAAGGTCTCACAGCTGTAAATGCATAGCAGAAGGAAAACAAAGGCACGAGGTGAAATGAACGGCTTGCAAATGTTGGAGATAGGGTGACTTCAAGGAACATATATGAAAACGGCAACTGAAAAAAATTCAGCTGCACTGAACGTTCCAACAGCTCAGTGGCCTCTATAATTCATAAATGGAAGACGTTTTGACAACCAGGACTCATCCTGGAGCTGGCCACCAAACCAAACTGAGCAATCTGGGTTGAAGGGCCTTGGTGAAAAAGGTGAGCATGAACCCAATTGTCACTGAGTAAGCTCCAGAGATTGGGTGTGGAGATGGGAGAAAGCGGAGTAAAAACAACCATCACTGTAATACCCCACCGATCTGGCCCTTATGGAAGCCTGGTCAGACAGAAGCCTCTCCTAGGTGCAAGATACAGGAAAGTCCTCTTTAAATTTCAGGATATCACTTAAAAGGACTCTTATGGAGAAACCAGATTCTCTGGTCTGACAGAACATTTGGCCTCAATTCAAAGCGTGAGGTTTGGAGGAAACCAGGAACCGGCCATCACCTGTGCAATACTATCCCCATAGAGAAGCATGGTGGTGGCATGGGGTGTTTCTCTGTGGCAGGAACTAGAAGATTGGTCAGGGTTGAGGAAAAGCGAATGCAGTGAATTACATCACTAGCCTTAGAAAAAAATCTATTCAGAGCACTCAGGACATCAGACAGGGCTGATGGTTCACCTTCCTAAGCACAAGCCAAGGCAACGCAAGAGTGTTTTGGGGACTACTTTGAATGTCCTTGAGTGACGCAGCCAGAGCTCGGACTTGTACACTGTCAAACATCTCTGAAGAGACCTGAAAATGACTGTACACCCACAGTTCCCATACAACCTGACAAGGCGTGAGAGGATCTGCAGAGATGAAGGAAAAAACAAAAAAAACAAAACACCCAAATGCAGGTGTGCAAAGCTTGTCACAGCATACCCAAAAAGACTTGAGGCTGTAATGCCTGCAAAGAGTGCTTCAACTACATACGGAGTTAAGGGTTTAAATATGTAGCTCAGTGTTATGTCAGCTTTTTATTATAATAATAATAATAATAATGTTTTATATGGAACTTAAAAGGAAAAATAAATCAGTTTTTATTTTGCTTTTTCATCATGTAGAATCTGTGTAACTTCATGTGAAAATATATAATACTAAAATACATACTGTATATATACCTGTATAGTGCATTCTTTTTGTGTATTATCCACATATAGACAACAAAAGCTAAAAGAGCTGCGCTAGTAAATAGAATTGTCACAGGGATTCATAGAGAGAGTGGATGAAGCTCAGGGGACCTTTATACCAGCGGTTTACATGGTGTCTGGGCTGCAAGGATAATTAAAGTGCACATTCACAAATCTAGAAGCAGTCTGCATAGACTGCATGTCGATATGAATTAGGTAATAGACCTGCTTTTACAAAGTGACATTAAGCACATTTTATAAAAAAAAACAATGGCTGCATTTGTATACCATAAAACAAGTATTAGTTCTCCAGCCTCAGACAATACTCCTTCACAAAAGAAACAGTTTGTGAACAAAATCAGCGTCTATGTGCCATTTGCTGTACAACCGAACTCCTAACCATTTCTAGTACAAGTAAAGCACACGAGAAATGGGAAATTGTTGTACTCCATTCCGAATGTATTAACTCTGTCAAGAAATGTCATGTTCGATACACGATAGCTTTAACATAACCCCATAGAAAGAAGTCGTTTTTCTTCGGCAAGACATCAATTACCTTGACCTTTTGACGGAATACGTGGCACCACAAGTTGTGGTCCACAACTACATGACCTTCAACCAACCATTTTCCAGCAAAATGGTGCATCACCACATTGGGGACTGCATGTTCGTGGGTTCCTAAATGAACCATTTCCAGACCGGTGGATTGGAAGGGGTGGCCCAATTCCCTGGCAACCTCGTTCACCAGATATCACTCCCCACGACTTCTATGGGGTTATGTTAAAGATATTGTGTATGGAACAAAGGTACGGGACATCACTAATCTAAAGCAGAGGATCACTGATGCCATTGCCACCATTGAGGGTATGCTACAGCGAACATGGAAAGAAATCGAGTACCGTCTTGATGTGCTTCGTGCAACTAATGGTGCCCATATAGAGTTGTAAATGAGGCAAAAAAAACTTCGATAAGTGAAAATTATTACAAATTGAGACGTATATATTTGTCTTTTCATTTGCCTTTGTAATAATTTTTTGAAGTTGTAAAGAGACTTCATCGACACCCTGTATTAGAATAGTGCCTAATGTATGGTGTATTCTACGTAAAAATAAAAATGGGGGGGGGGGGTAAAAATGCTAGGGAACAGGACTTAACTTAGATTTATTATTTTAAAGAATAACAAAAGAGACCTACAAAAGACACACTAACATCTTTGTCCTGAGTCTTCGAGACATGTTAGACTACAACAGCAGCAGATGTACAAACTATGGGGATGTAAGGGGAAAACAAAATAAAAAAAAAAATCTTCCGATATGCAAAACAATAAGTACAAACCGATGACTTTTTCTGTATAGCATTTCCCCATTATTTATTTAATGTTGGTCTGATAGAAAGTGCTCTTGCAGCAATGCCGTGACCCACATTGTTTTTACTGATACAAAAACAATGTTGGGAAAAAAGAAGGAAGTGGTCCAGCCAGCCAAACAAAATAAGTTTATAAAATCAAACAAAATAATAAAGTCATCTTAGACAATTTATTACGGCTGTCAAAAATACCCCACACGGATAGCAGCAAACAGAATGTGATTCTCGAGATCTCAAATTTCTGCTCAAATATAGTGACAGCAATGAGCTTCGTGTACAAGGCATGTTAGAAAAACTAAGAAGAAAGTTCAGCCAGGAGACTGATGGAAGACAGCTGCTTGTGGTTCAGGGCTGGGTATTCTAATGGTTATTTTAACAGACTAGTTCTGATCAAAACACTGACTGGGAAAATAAAGAATATAGTAATGCATTAAAACATAGGAAAAACAAGAGTACTGTGAATGGAAATAGCTTATTTACATCCCATGCTGATCAGAGGAATGTTCATGAAAAGTAGAGTATTTGTGGAGTATTCCTGCAGAAGAGTTGGTAGGAATTCAAACATTTACATGATCTTGTTAGCCTACCCTACAAAATGTAAGCCAGAGCTCCTTTTCAGAATTATTTGCCCGTCTCTTCTAAAATGATGAGCTCTATTCACTGAACTCCAAGTTGCCACGGACATATAGCAGCGGTCTATGGTGACTTGTCTAATCGCATAAAGAAACTTCATCTAATTAAAATGTGATTGCTTCTTTTGTTGCTTCAGTGAATGTCCTTAAAGACTCCCTAAAATTGAACAGACCCTTTCTATACACTGCAATAGTTAGGACCACGTCAAATGGTTTTATTTGTATACTAGGTGGAAAGCCTGCCCAGAGGGCAGTCTATTGTTGTCGCCAGCTCAGAATTCACGTCCATAGTTTTTTTTCAATGTCCTATCCAAGAGTACCTCTCTATATAAATGCGTTTGTAACGCGTCCATCGCCATCCCATCCGCAACAGGAGGGCCAACGGAGCAGCTGTGATGGGCGCGCGCAGCTGACAGCGCATTACAAAGGCATTTATATATTAGAGCAGGTTCCTCTTCCCTCTTAGATTGTAAGCTTACGGGAACCCGGACCCTCAGATTGTAAGATCGTGGGACCCCTTAGATTGTAAGATCGTGGGACCCCTTAGATTGTAAGATCGTGGGACCCCTTAGATTGTAAGATCGTGGGACCCCTTAGATTGTAAGATCGTGGGACCCCTTAGATTGTAAGATCGTGGGACCCCTTAGATTGTAAGATCGTGGGACCCCTTAGATTGTAAGATCGTGGGACCCCTTAGATTGTAAGATCGTGGAACCCCTTAGATTGTAAGATCGTGGGACCCCTTAGATTGTAAGATCGTGGGACCCCTTAGATTGTAAGATCGTGGACCCCTTAGATTGTAAGATCGTGGGACCCCTTAGATTGTAAGATCGTGGGACCCCTTAGATTGTAAGATCGTGGGACCCCTTAGATTGTAAGATCGTGGGGCCCCTTAGATTGTAAGATCGTGGGGCCCCTTAGATTGTAAGATCGTGGGGCCCCTTAGATTGTAAGATCGTGGGGCCCCTTAGATTGTAAGATCGTGGGGCCCCTTAGATTGTAAGATCGTGGGGCCCCTTAGATTGTAAGATCGTGGGGCCCCTTAGATTGTAAGATCGTGGGGCCCCTTAGATTGTAAGATCGTGGGGCCCCTTAGATTGTAAGATCGTGGGGCCCCTTAGATTGTAAGATCGTGGGGCCCCTTAGATTGTAAGATCATGGGGCCCCTTAGATTGTAAGATCATGGGGCCCCTTAGATTGTAAGATCATGGGGCCCCTTAGATTGTAAGATCATGGGGCCCCTTAGATTGTAAGATCATGGGGCCCCTTAGATTGTAAGATCATGGGGCCCCTTAGATTGTAAGATCATGGGGCCCCTTAGATTGTGTTGGGCTTGTGCGGGCATTTTTTTTGTAGCGTATACATTGTGCGGATATTTAATGGCACGTGGTATGCATGGCATGGCAGGCTGGTGTTTAGGCACACTGGTATTATGAGACACTGGTATTAGGCATGGCAGACTGGCACTGTGCATGGCAGACTGGTAATGTGCATGGCAATGTGCATGGCAGAATGGTATTAAGGCTGGCAGACTGGCACTGTGCATGGCAGACTGGTAATGTGCATGGCAATGTGCATGGCAGAATGGTATTAAGGCAGGCAGACTGGTAATGTGCATGGCAGAATGGTATTAAGGCAGGCAGACTGGTAATGTGCATGCAGAATGGTATTAAGGCAGGCAGACTGGTAATGTGCATGGCAGAATGGTATTAAGGCAGGCAGACTGTAATGTGCATGGCAGAATGGTATTAAGGCAGGCAGACTGGTAATGTGCATGGCAGAATGGTATTAAGGCAGGCAGACTGGTAATGTGCATGGCAGAATGGTATTAAGGCAGGCAGACTGGTAATGTGCATGGCAGAATGGTATTAAGGCAGGCAGACTGGTAATGTGCATGGCAGAATGGTATTAAGGCAGGCAGACTGTAATGTGCATGGCAGAATGGTATTAAGGCAGGCAGACTGTAATGTGCATGGCAGAATGGTATTAAGGCAGGCAGACTGGTAATGTGCATGGCAGACTGGTACTGTGCATGGCAGACTGGTAACATGGCTGGGAGGCCGGCCTTGAGGAGATGGAGGCCGGCCTTGAGGAGATGGAGGCCGGCCTTGAGGAGATGGAGGCCGGCCTTGAGGAGATGGAGGCCGGCCTTGAGGAGATGGAGGCCGGCCTTGAGGAGATGGAGGCCGGCCTTGAGGAGATGGAGGCCGGCCTTGAGGAGATGGAGGCCGGCCTTGAGGAGATGGAGGCCGGCCTTGAGGAGATGGAGGCCGGCCTTGAGGAGATGGAGGCCGGCCTTGAGGAGATGGAGGCCGGCCTTGAGGAGATGGATCTCCAATGGATCGGATTTGTTTTGTCCCTCGCACACGCCGGCTGTGCGCGTGCCGCGGCCGTTGGATGCGCGCGCTGCCAACCGCCGCTGTTTGCGCGCGCATGCGCAGTCCGGTTTTTTGGCGACGGACACGCCAGCCCTTATCGTTTTATGTTATAGATACCTCTCAGTAAGTGTTCTAGTAGACAAAAAAAAAAAGGAAATGATGCAGTACAATGAGAATGCAATTATCAGTCAGTTCTGCAAAGGATCTATGAAGATTAAAGCTGGCTGTCCAATGACACCATAAATGTGCAACGGTGCGATCATCCAATATCATCTGAAGTCATCCAACTGAACCCACAACATGCAGGTGAAACAGCACTCTTCCACTGCATCCAACCACCATCGGATGATTTCAGACGATTTTATACAACAGATTAGCGATCCGTTCAATTTTCATTGAATTTATTCAGATGAAATCAGACGATCTGGTACAAGTTACATGAAAACGATTAATTGTATAGTTAAACCACCGTGCTGCGGCAGGGAAATTGCCCCATAGAGAAGGGATTCAGTGTGAAGCCAATAGGATTCACTGAAAAAAAAAAAATCCAGTTTAGGCTGTTTTTTATGCAACCAGTTTTTCAATCTGCAGCAAAAAGCCTATTTATTGTTAGAATTTTTCTTCGGTATCTTTGAGGCGAAAATTTGAGTTCTGTTTTTTTTCTTTTTAAAAGACTATGGGCCATATTACATAGTTGGTGCTAATTTAACCGGAGCTGTTGTAAATTTAAAACCTCCATAGGCTATAATGGCTCTGGGAAGTTTACAACAGCTGGTTATGTTAGGGCCATATTACATAGTTGGTGCTATCAGTTTCACCTTTCTCTGAATAATATTATGTGGAACTTTTGGAGAAGTGAAAATTCTAGGTCAAAATAGCTGATATGCAAAGTGAGATAAAGGGAGATAAATGAGATAAATTTTTCTGGTTTGGCCATTTTGACCTCGAATTTTCACTTTTCCAAAAGTTCTCCAGAGTTTCCCCGTTCTCTGAATAACCCTGTAGGCTTTTTTCTCTCACTTTTTTTTTCTTCTCTGCAAGCCGGCTGCATTCAGCATTGCTGTCCCTGGTGCTAAAAGCTATTTCAGCACCAGGGACAGGGGGTTAATTGCAGCCTTCGGCGAGGATCCCCCCGCCCCCCCCCCCGCTTCAGCTCTGCTCGAAGGGGCTGTCCTTTGTGTTGAAACTCTGTTTCAGCACCAAGGAGGTTTCTCTCCCCTCCCGCAGCCGGGTTTTTAATTTGTGTCGTCCACAGACACTTCCAGTGGACAACCCTGATCGGCCAATGGTGTTGTCTGTATTCGGGTGACCGACTGGTGCCAGTGGACGGCCAGCCTGATCTGGTTCAGGCTGAACCGCAAGGTAGTATGTACTATAAATAGAAAGTAAAACATGAGCAAATAGGTAAAAGGTATTTCTTACCTTAAGATTTGCATAGTCTTTTGAGACACTAGTGGTTGGTGTTTCGACGGATTTCTCATATCGAAATTCATCAATAGGTGGTGAACTTGAATATCTGTCAATAATAATACCACAACACATTTTAACACATTTGATATATGGCACAATCACATAAATTATTAAAGAATATGTATGGAGTTCCTCATCCTCAAATGGAATAAGGGATAACAGAAAAAAAAAAAAAAAAAAATCAGGGTACAATAAAACATTCTACTCCTGCATTAGCATCTGCCTAGTATGGGGCAGTACGCAACGATTGAAGAGTAACTTCGGTGAAACAACCTCTACAGTTTAATCAAAATTGCATCTAAGTTCACTGTAGTTACTCACAACAGTAGAAGAAGAAAAAAAAAAATCACTGATGTTGCAACTGGTGAACTTTGACTATCCACACAAAGAAAAGAAACAAAAAAACACGATGAACAATACCAGCATTCTTCTTTCATGAAGTGGCGATCTCCATTGAACTCCAACAGAAAAAAAGCTAGATATATTTGAAATACTTATGGAAACCAAAGCAAAATCTAAACTAAAAAACTTCAGAGAAAACTGGAAACAACGGTGAACATGGGATATTATGCAGAGTACCATGCTGAAGAACGGACAGGAAATATGGTGAAAAGAATGGCAAACTATGGTGAATCATGCTTTAACCGTACATGATCCACCGTAGTTCCCTGAAGTTTGTCATAGTAAAACCTACATTCTTTCAAAGAAAAACGTTTGTTACAGAATGTTGAAACAGATTTTACAAGCGTGCGTCAAACTTAGGTTGAATTATACCTACATTTTCGTGGTGTCTGAAGGCAGAAGTTGGGACGGCAAAGATGTCCACGGTGTTCCATATTCAATGTTATCAGAGGGTAAAGCTTTAGGACGCCGTTGAACAACAGGGCTCCCCTTGCCTTCTTTAGCTGTGGAAGACTCTGTGGCTTCTCCAGGCACATTTCTGTTGGCTTTTAGAAGACTGATACGGTTTTGAAGAGTTCCTGGTGCAATGGCACTTTCAGAAATATTTGAATCACTTTTTCTAGGAACACTATTATCGGAAAAAAAAGGATCATCATGTGTCAGAGGCCTGGCTGTCTGGTTACAGTTTTCCTCCATTTTTCTTGCATGTGGGTATTCACCAGAGACACTGTCCATCTGCTCTCTATTGTTCTTCTTCCCCCATCCATAGTTATAAGTTGTGTCTTTGTCGGGGAATGGTGAATATGTATTTCCTGACGTGCCCCCACTGTTTGTCTTTGTAGTAGCACTTCTCTCCTGGTCTCCAAATTCAGCCTTTTCTTCCAGGATGCTGGCGTTAAAAGAAGGTTTCCTCAAAGGTATATTTTCCTTAACTTCTTCAGAAGAATTTATTTTCTTGACCACTGAGGAATCTCTATTTTCAAACTTTGAAGTAAGATCCACTGAGAGTGGCCTAGGTTTTCTAAGGACTGGTTTTTCATCTTTAGCCACTTGATTATCGGTTGATGAATCATTTACAGGGTTGAGAAACATGGCAGACACTGGGCGACGTTTAGGCCTCAACTGAGCTCGTAGAGATGTAGGGTCTTCATTTTTACTAATTAATGAAATTTTAGGTTCTTCCTCTGTCGAAATACCTTTCGGTTCAGGTTTTTCATCCGGAAAATTTATCTTATATACTGAGGCATGGAATGTGTCTTTGGTTTGAGAATGTTCAAATTGTGTGGACGTCACTTGAGGTTTTACGGAAGCGTCGTGCTTGGTATTCAAATTCCATTCTTCTAAATGTGCTGTAGGCCTGGACTCTTCCTCCTCACTCTTTGTTGCAGGAGCCCAGGTAGAAGAGTACAACTTCCTACCAATGTAAGGGTCTTTCTCTGGATTTGTGCCTCGTTCTTTTTCACTGTTTGGTTGAAGAGAAGGTCTGAAAAATCTAGTTTGTCTTCCGTCATCATCTTTCTTACCACTATCTGATAAAGAGATGTTTGAGGAGGTTTGAGGAGGCACACCATAGGACAATTTTAATTCTAAAGGCGATTTAGGAGCAGAGATTGAAAGATTCTGTGTTTCTGGAGTGGCTTCCCTAGAAAAAGGCTTTGGTGAGATTCTTGGACGTGTTCCTGTGTTGTACTTGCTGAAATATTTGTTAGGGGTTGTGTTAGTTTCTTCTATTAAAACGGAGCCTGTTAAGCTGGACTCAGTTGACTTATTACTTGCATCCGAGAGTGGGCTAAAATTAGTTCTCTGTGACTTCACATCTCCAAGTCCTCCCTGAACCGTCCTCGATGTCAAAGACGAAGATCTTTCAACCCTTGTACTCATGTTGCCATTCAGTTAACCATATCTTCAGAAATTAGTAGTGAACACCAAACAACACTAAAAAGCAAGAAGGAAAAAAAGCATTAGCTGCAATAATGCAAACATACAATACGTACAACTGACTAAAGTACATACCGTATTTTTCGCTCCATAAGACGCACTTTTCTCCCCCAAAAAGTGGGGGGAAAGTGGGTGCGTCTTATGGAGCGAATGCCCCATGATATGCCTCAGCTCACCTGCCGCCGCCGCGTTCGGCTCCCTCTGAGCGTGCGTCCGGTGGCAAGGAGCTTGGGCACTCGCCTTGGGGAGCCACGTGACCGCGATCTCGCGGTCACGTGGCTCCCCCAGGCGAGTGCCCAAGCTTCCTGCCGCCGGACGCACGCTAAGAGGGAGCTGAACGCGGCGGCGGCAGGTGAGCTGAGGTATATCCATGAGCTGCTGGGGCAGTATCCATGAGTGAGCTGGGGCATATCCATGTGTGAGCTGAGGTATATCCATGAGCTGCTGGGGCAGTATCCATGAGTGAGCTGGGGCATATCCATGTGTGAGCTGGGGCAAATCCATGTGTGAGCTGGGGCAAATCCATGTGTGAGCTGGGGCAAATCCATGTGTGAGCTGGGGCAAATCCATGTGTGAGCTGGGGCAAATCCATGTGTGAGCTGGGGCAAATCCATGTGTGAGCTGGGGCAAATCCATGTGTGAGCTGGGGCAAATCCATGTGTGAGCTGGGGCAAATCCATGTGTGAGCTGGGGCAAATCCATGTGTGAGCTGGGGCAAATCCATGTGTGAGCTGGGGCAAATCCATGTGTGAGCTGGGGCAAATCCATGTGTGAGCTGGGGAACGGAATCCATGAGCTGGGGAACGGAATCCATGAGCTGGGGCAAAATGCATGAGAGGAGCTGGGGCAGTATATCCATTATTACACTATTTGATTCAGAATATTTATTTTCCCGTTTTCCTCCTCTAAAAACTAGGTGCGTCTTATGGTCAGGTGCGTCTTATGGAGCGAAAAATACGGTAATCAGTAGACATGTGCACAGCACAAAATTTCGTTTTGAACTAATGGATTAGTCCTAAAATGCAATTTATTTAGTTGCTAAAGAAATTCGTTTTCAGTTCTTTAGTATGAAAACTAATTTCATTCATCCGTTATCCAATGGATACAATTACTATTGTAGTGGCTCCTCAGAGGGCTGAGATCGCTGCTTGTTACATTATCTCTCACTCTCAGCACAATGTGGGCCATATTACATAGTTGGTGCCAACATAACCAGAGCTGTTGTAAACTTCCCAGAGCCATTATAGCCTATGGAGGTTTTCAGTTTACAACAGCTCTGGTTAAGTTAGCACCAACATTGTAATACTGCCCATGTCAGGCAAAGCTGTTACAGTAACTGACTGCTGCTCATCACAGTGCTCAGAGTTTCAGTAAAACTAGTAAATAATATTTTTAGATATAAGAGGTTAGAACAATATTATTTCCTTGTTTTACTGAAACTCTGAGCACTGTTACAGTCAGTTACTGTAACAACTGAGCCTGATACATTGTACTGAGAGATAATGTATCAAGCAGCCGATCTCAGCGCTCACAGCCACTGGATTTAAAGGGCTGAAAAAAGGATCCTCTCTGTATAATGTTTAGAACATCCTCCTGCATTAATTAATACCCTCTCTGTATAATGTATTGAACATCCTCCTGCATTAATTAATGCCCCTCTCTGTATAGAACATCCTACATTGGCATGTGGAGGGTGCAGATCTTCGGATGTTGCGATGTTGCACTCTTCATTGATGGTCTCCTTCACTCAATGTAATATCACAAAAAGGACTGAAACTAAAATGTAGTGCATTTTATTTTAGTTTCTTTCGTTTTTTGTACTGAGCAGTTTCGTTTCTCTTGAGTCATACGAAAACTAAATTATCCCCAAATTCTGACTAAATCGTTTTAGTACTAAAACGAATGCACATGTCTAGTAATCAGAATTTACCAACTCTGGATGAATATAATTTTGTCAAACCCTAAGAACCAATTACATATTTTTGGGGAACCAGGCAATAAAAATCATATTGAGGAAAAAGTGGGGTTTGTGAGGGTCCTGAGAATGAGCAACAGCACTAGTGGCCTGCTCTACGGTGGGGCCCGCTCAGGTCTCACAAGGTTTTAGCTTGCTTGTGCCATTACAGGGATGAATGCTCCATATGCAAATCAGCCTGCTCTCACCCAACGATGGTGGCCAGTACTGACTGCCAAGGACGTCATCCCTGCACGAGAGGTGCAGCAACCCCCGACGATCATTTTGGCCTTGTTAGGCCTCGTCAGAAGGGTATAGCTGACACCCCTCTAGGCACATCAAGCAATTACCCTGCATACTTGTACGGAGGAAAAAGGGGGGGGGGGTGAGGCAAACCTTGGTTAAAAAGTTTTTATTACAGGTATATCGGTGCTTATCACATTTCCCCATGATGTAGATAAACAAATACATAAATAAAAAAATATAACATTACATTGATTCCGGTCATGGTGACAGGAAATGTTTGCGTTTCATCTCATCTTTCTTTTATGCTCCGTATAGGTTACCATTGTTAATCAGTAAAAATCGCTACCAGTAAAAAAAAACTTCACTAAAGTATCAGACATGTCTTATCTTGCGCAAATGCCAATGTTGTTGTCATTAAAACATAGTTTGCATAAATTTTACTAAAAATATTCTAAAAGCTCCAACTCAACATAGATGAAAAAGGTACACAGTGCAAGCACAAGCAAGTAAAAACGATTTTATTTCTGTACTAGTAAACTAATGGGACGCTCCAAGCACCATAACTGTGTGTGTGTGCTCCTGCTACATGTTAAAGCACAGGAGGACATCCGTTCCAAAACAATGAAGCTTATATATGCAATTTCTAAACGCTATGGGCTAGATTTCCAGCCTGAAACTTAACATTTTCATAGAGTTTAACGGATATGGATCTTTTACACCAGTCTCCGAATCCAGCTGTATATTTCTGCACTTGTATTCCCCTTGTCAGAAGTGGTTGTTCAGCCACCTCTTTATAGGCCTTCCATTGCATGGAATGGCATAGACCTATCAAGGGACAGGCCATACACCGTTTTCTCTCCAAACAGACAGCAGGGTAACCCAGATGTTTCAGTGATACAGGGCTCCTGATTTGCCAAGGCACTTCCTGGTTAGGCCAGGGTCAGACCAGAGCATGATGAGCGCCCATACTGACGTGCCTTCCAGGGTCAGTCGCAATGTTGTGAAGCATTGGAGGGGGCCGGCACGCTGTAGCATGCGCATGCATTGTGCACGCTACAGCAGGCGTGCTGCATCCATTCAGAAAGACTCCTCGTCAAACACGCATCCATGGGGGGGGGGGATAAAAAAAAAAAAACAAGCCTTGCCGCGCTGAGCACACTAACTGCGCTCAGCGAGGTGGCCAGATGGGCGTCAGAGTGGAAGGAACATCCACTCTCACGGATGTTCCTTCCGCTCTGTAAAACGCTCGCCAGACCCCGGGGCTTAATGCTGAAGAATTCTGCTGCTACTTTGAAGCCAGGGGATTCCCTATATTGAAAACTAGCTTTTGCCCGCTGCTTGCGACTGGATTTTGGGATAATTGTTTTGAAAAGAAACATGAGTTTTTTTTGTCCAAACTGCATGAAATATAAATTTACAGATTGAGGTCTTAAAGTAATAATTTTAAGGCAGGCCTCGGAGGCTTCATATTTGCAATCTCTTTCTTTATTACTCCTATAGCAGTAAAGAAGAGTGATAACAAGAACCAGAAAAAAAACATGTCAAACCCCCAACGTGGGGTAACCCTCCTCTTAATAAGTCCAGCCCCCTAGCCTATAAACAGTCTGAGCTGGAGCAGTAACGCCCTCTTTCTTTACTGCTCCTGTTCAGGACAAGATAAGTATATTGCTCTCCTCTGTTATAATTTAATTTCAGATTTACTGTTTGTTTTCGGTTTTTGGATTTATTATTGCGGGTGCTGACTTACCCCGGCTATAACCGCGGGGGTCAGCGCCCGCCCGGCGGGAAAATTCCAGCGTCACGCTGTGTGTGTATGCGTTCTTCCACCAGTTATGTATATATTTATGCTGCAGGCGCTTGGCTCCCCGAATTAACTAGTACCCACTAGGTTTATGCACCCGCACCTCTGACTTTCCTCGTCCTCATTGGGAGCACTCGCGACCGCCGGGGATCTCGCGGGAGACGCGCACGAGATCCCGGCGGCCATCTTGGGGACACCACCTGACCGCGTGTATCTCCGCGCGCACGCACAACTCCCTGTTCCCTTCACTCACGCTGACCAGATCCATGGCGCTCCTTACCACATCGGGGGGCGATCGATCTCCCCATGCAGGGGAATCAGACTCAGCGGGCAGCTCCCGGCAATCAGATTTGTCTGAGGCTTTTGCCTCTCCTCCACCTCCAAAAAAGCGTTCAAAATCGGCGGCACGTTTTGCCGCCATGGAAGCGGCTCTGCAGGCATCGATCACACGCTCACTGTCCTCTGCTGTCTCCACGCTTTCCCAATCCTTCAGAAGGACCATGGATGAGGCAGTGGCTTCTATTACCTCGGTACCCCCAGCACCAGGGGTAGATCCTACCCCACCCCAAAAGACCCTGAGTTACCCTCTGGCTCTGCACCTACTAGCCTTAAGAAACGTGCTAAGACTAAGCACATTGATATTCCTCCAAGAGGGGCTGGCATCCCCGATACTCTGCTTTCTGATGATGGCGAGGTGTCCTCGCACAAGAGAGCCCCTGACCGCGGGGCACTAGTTGCGGTCTCAAAAGATAGGCCTTTACCTACGGGTACTGGCCGACTCCCCAGAAACACTGACTCGGAGAGTGAGGAACCCGAGCATGGGGAGGATGATGGAGCTATCGAGTTATACGCTCCGCATGATGTTGGCCTGTTGGCCGAGGAGGAAAGGCCCCCACCGCCTTTACTGTCTGCAAAGGAGGTTGTTTGTGATCCTCAGGGCCGCCCAATGTTTTCTCCGGCAGGGGTCTTACATCCACGCTCCACTGCATGGTCCCCGATGCCTCATGTAGAGATGTGGGTGGATGCCCACATGCGGCTCCCCATGGATAAGGAGACCAGGGTGAATATGAGGGCAGAATGTCCTCGCCCTACCACCACGGGCAAAACTTGCCTCACCCCGGTGGTGGATGAGGATTTTGTGAAATTCATGACCAACAAGGTTGGTCCCCAAGAAAGGGGTGGATATGGCCTTCAGGGTCTGTGAAGACAAGGTGCTAGATGTCGCACCACCACTGATTTACCTCCTTGACATGGTGGAGGATGCCCGTCTACAAGGTACCCCCTTGGATTTGGAAGACGTCACAGGCTGGATCCAACGATCCTTGTGCCTGTTGGGCGGTGCTAATGCGGCTTTGGCCGCTGAGAGACGCAAGTCTATGATCCTAAGAATGGATCCTCAGCTTACCTCTATGGCCAATAAGGATAAAGGGGCCAAGGCGCAAGGCCTGCTCTTCGGAGATGGCTTTATCAAAAATATGGGCACGTACACCAGCGCTTTCACCGCTCTGGATAAGGTCGAGACGGCCATTAAGAAAGCTTTTCCCAAAAAGGTTTTCGACAGGGCCGGTAGAGGAAGGGGCCGCTCTACCGGCCGCGCCGGATCCATGGGCATTACTAGGGGATCCTTCCGGGCCTCTAATGCCACCGACTCTGGCCCTCCCGCTTACGGATCCTCGGCCCGGGCTCAAGCCTGGAGAGGCCGCGGATTCTGCGGCAACAGAACTCAATTTCGTGCTCGACGACAGACTGGTAAGTCTACCTTTTATTGTTCCTCATTCATCTGTTCGGGTGGGGGGCCGTATTCGGCATTTTCTTCCAAAATGGGAAATGATCACTACGGACCAGTGGGTTCTCACCGCGGTCAGAGGGTTCGAAATAGACTTCGAATCTGTCCCTCCATACCAATCCACACCACCCCGTCCACTAAGTTTTTCCGCGGAACAGGAACTTGTAGTTCACACCGAGATTCTGGCTCTAGCATCGAAGGGTGCCATAGAGGAAGTCCCTTGGGATTCCCCCAAATTTGTGAGCAATCTGTTCCTCGTGGCGAAGAAAGGGGGCGGGACACGCCCTGTAATAAATCTCAAGGAACTCAACTTATGGGTGTCATACCGCCATTTTCAAATGGAAGGGTTTCATACCCTCAGGGATTTGCTCAACGAGCAAGATTGGCTAGTAAAACTAGACTTGAAAGACGCGTACCTCACCGTCCCTATGGCGCCGGCTTCCAGAGATTACCTGTGCTTCCCTTGGCGCGGCCGCATGTGGCGCTTCGCGTGCCTGCCTTTCATCCGCTCCGTGGTGCTTCACGAAGCTTATGAAACCGGTTGTAGAATCCCTCCGGGTGAGGGGCGTCCGACTCGTGATTTACCTGGACGACATCCTACTGATGTCGGATTCCTCAGTTTCCCTTCAACTACACTTGTCGTGGACACTATCCCTATTGCAGGACCTGGGTTTCCTGATCAATGTGGAAAAGTCTCTGTTGATACCCACGCGTTGTCTGGAATTTCTGGGTTTCCTCCTGGACTCACACTCTATGACTGAGCGTTCCACAGCCCAAGATCAGGTCCATTCGCAAGGAAGTCCGCTCCCTCCTCAGGGATCACTCACCCTCCTTGAGAGAGCTAGCGAGGGTGATTGGTCTCCTGGCGGCGACTCGCCTGGCGGTTCTGCCGGCTCCCCTACACTACAGGGCCCTCCAGAGATTGAAGGCCCGTTCTCTCCGATCGGTGACGGATTATGCCCGCAGGGTTCCCCTCTCGGACGATGCGAGTCGGACCTGTCATGGTGGCTAACGGACTGGTCCCGGTGGAATGCTCGCCCAGTGCGATTCCCCGTACCGTCGTTGACCATAGAATCCGACGCGAGCCGTTCGGGTTGGGGGCGCGGTGCGCCGAGATGGAAACGAGGTGGTTGGTCGACCCAGGAGTTACGTCTCCACATCAACGTTCTGGAACTTATGGCGGCGTTTTTCGCCCTGAAATGTTTCTCCAGGGGACCGCCCACCGCTGTATCCTCCTGAAACTGGACAACCTGTCGGCTGTCAGGTATATCAATGCCCTAGGGGGAGCTCGTTCAGTGGCTCTGACGTCGGCGGCTGCCGAACTGTGGGATTTCTGTCTTCCCCGCGTCTGTTTGTGGTGGCTCAGTATCTTCCAGGTCTCGCCAACACAGTGGCGGACTGGAATTCACGCCATCTGACGGACTCGGGGATTGGCGCCTAGCGCCATCGGTATTTGCCATCGTCAACGAGTTGTGGGGGCCTCTCCAGATGGATCTGTTCGCTTCCAGACTGAATCGGCAGTTACCGAAGTTTTACAGTTGGAGGCCGGACCCGGAGGCGGAGGCACGGACGCCTTCGTCCAGGTGTGGCCGGAGGGCCGTCTTTACGCCTTCCCTCCGTTTCAACTGTTGTTACGCGTTTTGAGGCGTCTCTGCGACGTAGAGGCGGAATTGGTTTTGGTGACACCGTGCTGGCGGTCCCAACCATGGTTCCCCTTCTATTGAAGTATTCCCTGACCCCGCCCAGGCGGATCCCGATCTCACCGTCACTGTTGACGGGTCCGGACGGCCTCCCTCACCCATTATTGCGGGACGGTCGACTGTCCCTTGTGGTCTGGTTGATTTCCGGTTCTCATGGCGGGCCACGGGCATTTCGCCAAGAACTGAGGAATTGCTCCAACACGCTTGGGCTCCAGGCACGAGAGGAGCCTACCGCTCGGCCTGGACAGCTTGGCACGGCTGGTGTTTGCGAAGGGGTGGATTCCACTTCTGCCCCTCTGAATTTCGGTTCTGGATTTTTTATCCTCGTTGTTTGACTCGGGATTGGCCTTTCGTACTATAAATGTGTACCGGTCGGCTTTATCGGCGGGACATCTCGGTTTTGATAACTCTCCCTTGGAGACATCCTCTGGTTTGTCGTCTTCTTAAAGGAGTTCGACTGTCTCGTCCTCCGACTCCCCGCTACTCTTCTACGTGGGATGTGACTCTGGTAGTGAATTTCCTTCGCGCATGGCCATGTAATGCCTCGTTGTCACTGCGCCAGTTGTCGGCAAAATTACTAGTTTTGTTTTGTCTCATTTCCTGCAAGCGGGTCGGGGATGTCAGGGCGTTGGACTTTGGCGCCCGCCCTTTTTCACCGGATGGCGTTCGTTTCGACGTCTCACGCCGTACTAAGACTGCGATTCGTACAGTGTTTTTTCCAGCGTTTCCGTTGATGCCTGAGTTGTGTCCTGTTTTGTGTCTACAGGAATATGAAAGCCGTACATTGGCTCTGCGTCCCCTTCTTGGATCCCCGTTGTTTGTTTCATTCCGGGTCCCTCACGGCCCTGTTAGTTCCCCAACTCTGGCTCGATGGGCTCGTTGGCTGTTGGACCTTGCTGGGGTTGATATTTCACGCTTCGGCGCTCATTCCATCCGTAGTGCTGCGGCTTCTAATGCTTTTATGGCGGGTTGTCGCCTAGAGGACATTATGAAGTCGGCGGATTGGTCACGTGAATCTACTTTTCGTACATTTTACTTTAAGCCGGTCTCTCATTGGTCACAGGCACTGATGCGTTGAACGTGCAAATATGAAGCCTCCGAGGCCTGCCTTAAAATTCCCAAATTTTCCTAGTCCCGGTGACGGAAAGTTTGGATTTTAATAAGGACTCGGAGGCGAGTATTTCCCACCTCTCCCGCCCTGAGGGGGTGTGTTCTAGACCGGCCAGGATGGTTGTACCTACGCGCAGCGCATGGTTTTGATATAGATGGTCCTCCTGTGGCTTGGGAGGCGGGAAACCGAGGGTTCGGTGTGGTGCTTTTCCTAATGCCTGCCTTCGTGTTTCTGTTCTTCTTACAGCGAATTGATGACCTGTGGATTATTACTACTCACGGGATTGTCGTGTTCTCCGGATGGATCTACCGTTACCTGTTCCCTGATCTTGTGGCTCCAGTCGCATGAAGAAAGAGGGCGTTACTGCTCCAGCTCAGACTGTTTATAGGCTAGGGGGCTGGACTTATTAAGAGGAGGGTTACCCCACGTTGGGGGTTTGACATGTTTTTTTTCTGGTTCTTGTTATCACTCTTCTTTACTGCTATAGGAGTAATAAAAGAAAGAGATTGCAAATACTCGCCTCCGAGTCCTTATTAAAATCCAAACTTTCCGTCACCGGGACTAGGAAAATTTGGGAATTAATGTTTATTGCCGACATTAGTCAGGGCGTATTGGCTACAAAACAAAGTTGTTTCATTCATATGCATCCATGAATTTTTTTTGTGTTATAAATACAAACAGACAATGAGACAGACCAAAAAAAAAAGAATTTTGGTTTTTGGCAACTGGAACCAGAACCCGTTAGCACCCTAGCTTCAATTACATTTATATGGAGTGCCTTTGCAAAGCTTAGGTGGGTTGAGGTTCCACAATAATGTCACAGGTTCTCCCACGCCGAGGGTGTGGGGAGGCCTGACAGTGAGAAGGAAGCAGACCTGCTGGAGCAGTGAGGGAGTATACGAACCCTGGCTGTGAGAGGAGCAGCATAGACACCCCATTCTGTGTGAAGTAACAGCATCCCTCTGATTTGCTGATCCAGTGTATCAACTGGATTTTCGGAAAATGGTAAAACACGTCTTAAATTTTCAACAAGATCGTAAATACAAAATTTTCACACCTGTAACATCTGTTTTTGAGATATAGGTATCCTGTTTAGAATATCCACCCCACACCCTTGGGGCGGAATTTCCAAAAATCCTTCCTTAGTGGGTGCCCAAGTCATAAAAACAATGCACCTTCAAAAATTTCACGTTTCTAGGTTAAACGGTTTGAGCTGGGCATTGATGAGTCAGGACTTTTATAGATATCTTTCAAGATATCATATGTGCCATTGCCAAATTTCATTAATATATGACAAAAAATTAATTTTTCCACTTCCACCCTAGGATGTGCTCCTTTAAAGAATCATCTGAACAGGGTTTCCTTTTCCTGGAGTGTTATCCCAACAGGTTGATTAATAATATAGTGCGCTGGTCCTGCACTCTGAAATGCCAAGAAACACAAAAGATGGGAAGGGAGAAGGGTCATTTCTTTATAGAAGAAAAAGAAGAAAAAAAAAAAAAGACCGCTAAAGAGATTAGGAGATTCTGTAGCGACAGTGACAAAGATGCAGCCTATACAGAATGACTAATCAAACAAGTACCTGATCACTCAACAATGAACTTTAAATTCAAAGCAAGTGGGTGTATAAGGAGGATTAATTGCTCCTGGAATGTACTTCAAGCTCAAAGTTTACCAAGAAACAGGTTACATTTAAAAAGGGTTCATATGGTGTCCTATCATGACTATGTTACAAATAAATCCACCACTACAGGTTAAACATAACCTTTGAAACGCACAGACCCCACTCAGAAGTTATAACCGGACATTCACCAAGAAATATTTAATTTCCAGTCACATTAATGCAGATTCTAGTGCCAAGAAACCAAATATGAATTTGAGACCAAAGCAGGCCTTTATTTACGAACTGCATTGTTTGCGGTATAACCATTGGCTTACAGGTCATGGAATTTAGGATCTGTGAAACCTCTGCCAAAAATATTTAGTCTAGGACACTTTCTTTCTCCTACAAACCGACCATCTAAGGCAGGGATCAGCAACCTTGTAATTCTAGAACATCTGCAGGGCAATCTCCAATGATGCTCAGGCACTCATTAGATTGGCAGAGCCATACGGCTCTGGTGAGCCAAAGTTGCTGACCGATGGTTTAAGGCTTTTAAAGAAAAATACAAAAAAAATCTGAAACTTTATAGGAGTAAAACATGACCGTACAAAGCTTACTGGACCTAAACAACAGACATTTAAAGCTTTGCCAGAGTTCTGGTTAAATTCCCACCTGGCTTGGAATCTAGTACTGCAAAGTCTAACCTTTAACCTTTTGTTAGGCCCTGTTTAGGAAACAGGGCTCCCAGTTTAGTAGGGCATTATGGTCTTCCTACAGAGTGGTTTCTTATGAACCTTTAACTTGCCCCTTCTACAGTCGAAGAGATGAGCAATCAGCCAGAGGTGGGAAAGCTATGTAGACGTATTAGTTACCCGTAACATGAAGAGTGGACGTCATAGATTGCACCAAAGGCGTGGTGCCGAGCACAGGGCTCAGTCTCTCATGCTGACTCACTAACCTTGAGTAGTGCTGGTTGTCAGGTAAAACAAACAAATATAGAAAGGATTTCCATTTCTTTCACACTTTATTTTATAGCCTTCTGTTAAAAAGGCCCCCCCCCCCCCTCCAAATCTACATTCAATACCTCAGAAAGACAAAGCAAAAAATTTTAGACAACACTGGAGATTTAGTAAAAAGAAAACAAAGTATCACATTGACATAAGAACTCAAACCCTCAATATAATACACGATCCATCAAAGCAACTGAATTTTTTTGTATCCTTCTCCAGAGCAGTGGCAGCATACAATCCTGTCTCCAACATTTGCAGTAAATTCCTTTAACCCCATGGCTTTGTCTTCTGATATATATATATATATTTACAGCTGTAAGACCTTACTTGTACAAGTGCGTGCCTTTCCAAATCATGTCCAGTTAATTGAATTTGCCCCATGTGGTCTCCAAATCAAGATGTAGAACTAGAAACATCTCACAAATAATCCAGAGAAATGTGAAGCATCTAGGGACCCAATCTGTAAATCTTTTGGGTATCGATCACTTTAGCAAGCAGATCTGATCCACGTGTCCAAGACATGCAAGGCAGAGAATCTCCCAGCCTCCCAATTAGAATCCAAAAGTCTCTGCAATGATGTACAACGTCCTCCCTGCCTGCTTTGTGGGTCATGGAGGCAGCAGGGAAAATGCTGCAAATCAATGCAGAGGTTCTGGTATCCCATGTCCCTAGAGGACGTGTAGCAATGGTCCGGGTTTTGGCATCTGCTGTGCTGATCACGAATAATGTATCACCTGGACTGGAGCAAAGGCCAGAAAAGGGTCATTGGGACATCCCTAGAAGCATCTAAATGAAATTGCAAGTGTTATATGATGGGGGTTGAATACCTATGTCAACGTGATATGTCACTTTTTTCTTAAATATGTAATGCTGTCAACAACCTCTGTTTTGCTGTCACTTTGGGATTAACGTGCCGCCGCGAGTGTCATCGCCTGGATACTCCCCAGTCTCGCTCTGCTCCTGGTGGCCAGAATTGGTGGATCGAGCCACCATTCGCACCAGGGGATGAGAGGAGAGTATCTGATTTGAGGGGATTCAGTGATAATGAATTCTGCTGAAGCACAGTCAGTTAGCACCAGTTTAGAGAGGTGGCTAACATTTTTTGTTACCGTAGCCATGCATAATTAGCGTTAGGACTTGGGCTAGTGTCAGACGAACACAGTCATCACGTCAGTGTTGCTGCACAGGTTAACGTCCGTCGTAGCATTGATTTGTGAGCAATAGAGAACAACATACGAACTACGTGTGCATGCACCACACAGGTGGCAACGGACACCATTTTAGGCCTCAATGTAAAAGAGCTACAACGGACGCCCAGAGTTCACCGCGTCCGCATAGCGGCCTGTGTGCTTGATGACGTGATGTCAGACGCAGCGCATTTGCGACATCTTGTCTGGCTGACAGTACCGGTCTTTTAATTAATTTTGTTTCCCATATTTCCCTTTTTTTTCCCCTACATCCGTTAAAAAAAAAAAAAAAAGGGACCATGTGGTGTTTACAGTATCTTCCGTCAGTACGTCCGTCGGTTAAGCACGCACGCACGCACGCACGCACGCACGCAGAGTGCGCTCCGACTCCGTTCGTCTAACATTAGCAATACCTTACTTGTCCCAATGCCAATTACTCTTTGCACGCTCTATACTTAACATGGGGAGCGCAAAGTATAAGCTTGCTGTATAAATATTACCGATGAGCTGTTTTTTTAACCTGTTAGTGTTCGGAACGTAATCTGGGCGGCATGCATTAATCTCATTTAACCAAGCGCTAATGCTCACATATGCGAACGCTAGCGCTAAAGAGGTGATAGGGCCCTGTGTGTGCAAAATTACACGCACGACAATGTATACTGAAAAAAGTACAGGCTGGGGTTTCAAAATTCTCTCTGATATCACAGTGTCATTGTTTAGTGCCCTGTAACTTTAGAACTAATTAACACCGGAGGAGCATATTTTCATATTTGTGCAATAAAATCTTAATCATGTAACACTCACATTGATGATCTCCATTTGAAGACTAACTTGTAATCATGTACTCATGGGCAACAGTATATATAAAAATAAAAACAAAACACCAAAAACCACTAAATTTAACAAAGCAGACTTTTATTGCAATACATTGTCAGCACAATGAGAACAGTTGTCCTCAATGACAAGGAATATGACGAGAGGATTTCTCTGAAAGAATAGAACCAAACTTTCAAGTGCAACACCAAAATGTCTTTTTAGACGATCCACCGAAAAAAAAAGATTCACGAAACACTACTTCCCCTACCTGAAAATTATATTCTTCTCTTGATAAATTAAAAAAAATTCTTTCCTTTTTTTTGGGGGGGGGGGGGTTGTTTTTTTAAGGCTAAAGTCAATAGACATCACTGGCGCCTGACTTTGGAGAGATCGATACCTTGAAAAGAGGGGGGGGGTGAATTACAATGGAAAGTATTATTTCTATCCCTATTGTACAAATTGAAATAAAAATACAAACCAGCACACAAATATAACTAAAAGCTGTGTAAGCTTAAAAGGGAAGTGCTCACTAGGATGTACTTGGAGATGAAATGATAAAGTATAAAACAAAACAAAAAAGTAGACTAAGCCCCTTAAAAGGTTTGCTCGCGTAACGGTGATACAGATATCAACGGATACGCTATTAAATATAGAGTTAAAGCATTTAAACAGCGTCTGCATATTCCACAGCGCTTTACAATGGGGGGGGGGGAGCACAAACATGAGACATACAGTTGTGTTCAAAAATCTTCAACCCCCACTGAAATTGAGTGTTTTGGCCAGTTTGACATTGATTTTGATCATTCAGTCATCTTGCTTACAATTAAATTGTCATCCAATATCTCCTGGTACTGAAGAGAATTCATGGGACCTTGCACACGCTGAAGCTTCCCTGTACCTGCAGAAGCAAAACAGCCCCAAAGCATGATTGACCCCCCGCCATGCTTCACAGTAGGCAAGGTGTTCTTTTCGTCATAGGCTTTGTTCTTCCTCCTCCAAACATAGCGTTGATCCATGGGCCCAAACAGTTCTAATTTTGTTTCATCAGTCCACAGAACACTATCCCAAAACTTCTGTGGTTTGTCCACATGACTTTTGGCATACTGCAGTCGACTCTTCTTATTCTTTGGAGACAGCAAGGGGGTGCGCCTGGGAGTTCTGGCATGGAGGCCTTCATTACGCAGTGTGCGCCGTATTGTCTGAGCTGAAACTTCAGTACCCACATCTGACAAATCTTTTCTCAGTTCCTCAGCAGTCACACGGGGACTTTTCTCCACTCTACGCTTCAGGTAGCGCACAGCAGTCGAAGTCAGCATCTTCTTTCTGCCACGCCCAGGTAGCGTTTCAACAGTGCCCTTTGCCTTGAATTTGCGAATGATGCTTCCTATGGTCTCTCTTGGTATGTTTAATATCTTTGCAATCTTCTTATAGCCATTGCCCTTCCTGTGAAGAGTAATCACCTCTTCTCTTGTCTTCCTGGACCATTCTCTTGACTTCAGCATGTTTGTAACCACACCAGTAAATGTCTAGAAGGAGCTGAGTATCAGTCATTTTAAAGCTGCCTAATTGGTGCTTATTATGCTTTATTGCTGCTCCGTGACATCCACAGGTGTTTTCAATACCTGATTGAAAACACTTGAATGAACCTCTGTTCTTCAGAGTGGTAGTCTTTAAGGGGTTGAATAATTGTGTCAATGAAGAATTCACAAAAGAAACATTTACTACTGTATTACAAAACCAATTGATGTCATTTTAGTTGCATATGGTTCTTTAAAAAGTCCTTGTAGGATTTCATTCTGAATACAATTACAAATGTACTCTAAATTCCCTAAAACCCTTTACAGCATTGGGGGTTGAATAATTTTGAACACAACTGTACATAAGGAAAAGACAACCTTGCCTGTAGGATAACTGTCCAGGTAATACAGCACTTTATTTAACCAAGTGCTCAGTCAGACATCCTGTGAGGTTGAGTTATCTTTCTCCCCTTAAATAATTGGACAGATGCTGACAGCCATTTGCCCAGTTATTTCCCCCCCCCCCCGGTGATATTACACACCTTTTGTCCCTTGCCTTGCACAGCTCGTTATCGGCACAGTGACTCTCAACCCCGAAAGTCTCTGAAGCATAACAAGAACCGCAAACTGCACACCGCTGTGGGACTTCAGCCATGGGGCATCAGCACCATCTCTTCATGCCGACATCACATGCTGGGGGGGGGGGGGGGGAGTGTTGAAGAGACGGCTCCATTTCACCAGCGATAACACCAGGGATCCTATTCCAAGGCTGACGCAAAAAGGGAGACTAAAGAAATATACACCTGCGGATTTTTCTTACCATCTCCCTTTTTTGCATGCCTATTCCAAAGTAGGTGATTTGTTAGCACCTAGCTCCGGAAGTGCAAGAGGATACTTGTAGCGCTGCTGCTCTTTGCCGCCAGCATCTGCTCCTGGAATCCATGGGAGTCAATGAAGCATTGCATGTTCTGGCTGGGACCTCTGTGCAAGCTTGCTCTCAAGGTACCACAGGGAATCAGAGGGAGACTGGGAACTATTTGTTCCCAGTCTCACTCTGCTCGTGGCAAGAGGAAGCAGCGAATCGCGCTATCCTGTGCACTGCACTTAAAAAGCTAAAGTGGTCAGGATGAGTAGAGTCCCTTTAACCTTCACCTAACGAGCTCTTACAATATTTTTAGTATCGCCTGGTTTTTTGTATTTACATAAAAGAACAGCTCTAGGAAAGCCAGATCAAAAAGTAGAGAAACACCACTGATCCTTGTGCTGTAGATTAATGTAAACATGGAAAAAGGACATATTAAATCCTAATCATCCTCTGCTAATAAATGTCACTACATTGGTAAGCATCGTATATCTCAAACATCTTGTTTTATCGTAAAGAACACTGGAGATCGAATATGTGACGACCAGATCACATGCTACTGTACTGCACAGAATTTTGTAAGAAAACACAGAATTGATGTACTTTGCCTCCACGCGGCCTGAATGACGAACGTAGCTTATCTGATTTACTAGATAGAAGATTAAAAGGGGGGGGGGGTAATTTATTTTTTAAAGGATTTATTTCTCTCTGCTCCAAATAGATTCCACTGGAAGGACGCCAAATCCAAATGCGTTGCTGCTTACAAGTCAGCCACACCCCGAATGTGGACAAAATAAAAACGTAGAAAAGTCTAATACTAACCAAAAGAGAGAGGGGGGGGGGGAATGTTCTAAACACAATCCAAGTTTTTGTTTCACTTTAAAGCACGTATGTATTATTTGCCAATTTCATTATTGTGGAAAAGACCTCCATAAATTAAATGAAAAGGTCATTGTTTGATTTGTTGATCACAGACAGGAATAACACAAGCTAAAAACACAACATGACTCATGTCAGAATGAATACAAAAATGAAAACATTGTGAGCATCCTTCCTTTTGCATGTACACTAGTATTGAAACGTTTGGGGTGGGGGGGGAAAAAAAATCACTTAAAAATTGCCTTTTTGATAGAATAGCAGTTTTTTTTTGTCCATTTAAATATCAAATCAGTCAGAAATAAAGTGTAGATATTGTTAATGACCATTATACATGGAAATAGCCGATTTTAGTAAACCAGCATCTGCGTATTGACGCCCTTATCAGCGACCATCTGTCCTGTGTTCATAGACTCCTTGATCTCTGCCATGGGAACAAAATGGACCAAAGAAACTCATTTCAGACTTGCCCATCTTCGGACTCTATACCCTAGTTGGCGCCTATGTTAGCGCCAGGATAAGTGTGTTTAATGCATGCCATATTACATTCCTGGCGCTACTCTCGTTAGCGCATCGTTTTTTGGGCTGGCTTCCGCAAGTTTCCTGTACATTGGGTATCCTATACTTAACACGGGGAGCACAAACATTCATGAGTGTTTCAAATAGTTCTGTATTAACATGCACCAGCGCTATTTACGGCATGCGGAGAGCCAAAAGTAAAGCACCTTCTAAAAAGGTTGGCGCTAAAGGATTCTGCATTTGCAGAAGCATGTTGCACCCCCTAAAGAATCCCCCAATAAATCAGATACTCATCTCTCATCCTGCGGCGAGAACAGTGGCCCGATCTGCCACGTCTTCTGGCTGCGAGCAGTGAGATTGCGAATTGCCTTGAAATGCAACCCTCCATGGAGTCCTATGGACTCCAGGAGGTGATACAGCGGTGCGGAAGCACTACTACGAGTATCCCAGCGGTTAGCGCTGCGTTCCAGGGTGAGGTGCTGAGATCGTGCCTGCGCCGGAACATTGCATTACAGGGAAATCTGCAGGCGCAGTGAGAAAGCGCGCAGTGAGTATCCTGTCTGTGTACAGTGTGAAAGAGACTGCAGTATGATGTATGAAATGTAGTGTATGAGTGTATCACTCCTTATTACTGTATCACTGAATCCACAGCAATAAAACTCACAGTAATATGCAGCGTGACTGTATGAGTACATCAAAGCTCTACAGCAATAAAATTCACATAATGTGCATTGTGTGTGAACGTATCACAGAATCCATAGTGCACATTATGTGGTTGTTTTTTTTTTGCTGTAGACCTCTGAAATGAGTGGGTGCGAGTTTTTCTTTCTTTTTTGCATTCTTGAATGCAGGTAGCACAACGTCTTGGGCTGGCCCTGCTTGTTATTCCTTAAAAAATAAAATTCAATCTAAGAATCTGCTGTTGTACTTGGGGAACACCTGTGGTAAAGAAGAATGTGCTTTGCGTCAGACATTTATCAGCAAAGGAGTTGGTATTTTCTCATTATACTCTATGGGCTTTCCCTGATGTGTCATCCTGGTCATTCCCTAGAAAACCTCTATAATCCCAGAAAATTTCAATCTAAGAATCTGCTGCTGTATTTAGGGAACACCCGTGGCAGGAAAGAATGTGTTGGGTATAACAGATTTGACAGTAAATGAGATGATTTGTTATACTCTATATGCATTCCATGGTGTGCCATTCCCTGGGGGGGGGGGGGGAAGATAAACCCAGATAATTTCCATTTTAGAATCTGCTGCCGTACTTGAGTAACACCTGTGCTAAAGGAGAATGTGCTGTGTTTCACAGATTTGCCTGAAAATTAGTTGACATTTTCCATTATAGTCTAGCATTCCAAGGTGTGTCAATCACCCTGGTCATTCCCTAGAATCCAGATAGAAGGAGATTATGTGGATTCTAACAATGTGATGTAACAATTCCCTCACATTTTATTCCTCCACTCTCCTCCCTGCTCTCTCAAACATCTTCAACCTATCTCTCTCCAACGGCTCCTTCCCAGCTGCCGTTAAACACACGCTAGTTACACCTTTACTAAAGAAACCCTCCCTCGATCCCAACTCTCCATCCAACTACCGTCCTGTATCCCTGCTTCCCTTCGCATCTAAGCTCTTAGAAAAACTAATTTTCAACCGCCTCTCCCTGTCTTCCAATTCCCTACTCGACCCCCTGCAATCTGGTTTCCGTCCTACACTCAACTGAAACTGCCCTCAAAGTCACCAACGACCTCCTAACCGCTAAAAACCACGGCCACTATTCTATGCTCATCCTGCTTGACCTCTCAGTTGCTTTTGACACTATTGACCACCCCCTCCTTCTGCAGACCTTCAACTCTCTTGGTCCCGTACACTGCACTCGCTTGGGTTGACTATCTATCCAACAGGTCCTTCTCTGTGTCCTTTGCTAGTAACTCTTCATTGCCTTTATCTGTTGGTGTACCTCAAGGCTCTGTCCTTGGTCCTCTGCTCTTTTCCATCTACACCTCCTCGCTGGGCAAAATCATTAATAGCTTTGGCTTCAATTACCACCTCTATGCGGATGATACTCGGATCTACCTCTCTACCCTGGATCTCTCTCCTCCTGTCCTTTCCAAAGTCAGTGACTGTTTATCTGGCATCTCCTCCTGGATGGCCTCTCACCACCTAAAGATCAACATGTCTAAGACTAAGCTCCTACTAATTCCTCCTCCTAATGCCTCCCGACTTTTCTATTAAGGTGGAGAGTATCACTATCTCCGATCAAACAGGTTCGCTGTCTTGGAGTTACACTTGACTCTGCTCTTTCCTTCATCCCCCACATCCAGTCTCTTTCCTCCTCCTGCCGCTACCAACTACGTAATATTTCCAGAATTCGGCCAGGTCTTACCGCTGTCACCACAAAACAACTCGACTATTGCAATAATCTCTTAGGCTAGGGTCAGACTGAGGCAGTGCGAACGCGCGTTCTGGCGCACATAATCACGGCCGCACTAGCAGCAGATGCCGGGCAATGACAGCCAATATACGAAGTACGGTCGCACAAAAGTCCGGCCGCGCAACGCAAGTGGAAAATGAACGCATTTTTTCGAGAACGTTAAACCGCTGGTACTGACGTACAGAGTGCGCTGCGGCCGCATGGCAGCGTGTGTGCGTGATTAGGAGATGTCAGACGCTGCTAGTGTGCGGCCAACATAACGTTCAAACAGCCGGATTTCCCTAGACTTCTTTTCACCCCATCGTCATGAAATACGTCCAGAATTGCGCATCGTCTGACCACTTAAGCGTATTCCGTGAAAAAATGCGTGCGCACGCATCGACGTACATTTTGACGGTGGCCGCAGAAAATGCGCTCATCTGTCCCTAGCCTTATCTGGCCTCCCTCTGTCCCGCCTCTCCCCCCTACAATCCAATCCTGAACGCCTCCGCCAGGCTAATCCACCTCACCTGCCGCTCCCCTCTGCGAGTTTCTTCACTGGCTACCCATCCACTGCAGAACTAAATTTAAAATCCTTATCCTTACCTACAAAACCCTCACTAATTCAGCTCCCCACTACCTGTCCTCACTAATCACCAAATACACCCCAGCCCGCTCCCCAAGATCAAACAATGACCTGCGCATATCGAAACCTCAGTTTTGTTGTACATGGAACACATAGAAACGAGCGCAGATGACACTTTCTTTCGTTATGTTTTATACATTAACTGGGCTTTTACTCCTGGCAGTTGCTGCCGCTCCGGTGAGTATGGGCGCGACGCCATTTTTTCCTGTATTAATGACCTGCGCCTAGCTTCTCCCCGCATCACCTCTTCCCATGATAAACTGCAGGACTTCTCTCGCGCAGCACCCATTCTCGGGAACGCTCTCCCGCATACATTCAGACTTTCCCCTAAATTCTCTTCCTTCAAACGCTCCCTTAAAACGTTCCTATTTAGAGAAGCCTACCACCCGACTCATTGATGCAACAATCACCCTCACCTTGCAGTCCTCTCCTCCTGTTTCCAACCCCAACCCTTCTAGATTGTGAATTCCTACGGGAATAGGGCCCTCATCTCCTCCTGTACGGTTTGTCAAATTTTGTTCAATACTGTCTATACTGTGCCTATTGTACAGCGCTGCAGAATATGCTGGCACTTTATAAAGAATATTATTATTATTATTAATTATAATAATAATGTGATGCTGTACTCAGGGAATACCTGTGGTAAAGGAGAATGTGTATTTCACAGATTTATCAAAACATGGAGTTGATATTTTATTATACTCTACAGGCATTCCTGATGTGTCACCATTGTCATTCCCTAGAAAACTGCTGTAATCCTCGAAAATTTCAATCTAAGAATCTGCTTCAGTACTTGAGGAACACCTGTGCTAAAAGGAGAATGTGCTGGATTTCACACATTTGCCTGAAAATTACCGTATTTTTCGCTCCATAAGATGCACTTTCGTCCCCCCAAAAAGTGGGGGGAAAGTGGGTGCGTCTTATGGAGTGAATGCCCCATGATATGCCCCAGCTCACCTGCCGCCGCCGCGTTCGGCTCCTTCTGAGCGTCGGTCCGGCGGCAAGGAGCTTGGGCACTCGCCTGGGGGAGCCACGTGACCACGATCTCGCGGCTTCCCCCAGGCGAGTGCCCAAGCTTCCTGCCGCCGGACGCACGCTCAGAGGGAGCCTAACGCGGCGGCGGCAGGTGAGCTGGGGCAAATCCATGAGAGCGAGCTGGGGCAAATCCATGAGAGCGAGCTGGGGCAAATCCATGAGAGCGAGCTGGGGCAAATCCATGAGCGAGCTGGGGCAAATCCATGAGCGAGCTGGGGCAAATCCATGAGCGAGCTGGGGCAAATCCATGAGCGAGCTGGGGCAAATCCATGAGCGAGCTGGGGCGAATCCATGAGCGAGCTGGGGCGAATCCATGAGCGAGCTGGGGCGAATCCATGAGCGAGCTGGGGCATATCCATGAGCGAGCTGGGGCAATCCATGAGCGAGCTGGGGCAAATCCATGAGTGAGCTGGGGCAAATCCATGAGCGAGCTGGGGCAAATCCATAAATTGGGGGGGCATATCCATAAATTGGGGGGGCATATCCATAAATTGGGGGGCAAATCCATAAATTGGGGGGCAAATCCATAAATTGGGGCAAATCCATGTGCTGGGGCAAATCCATAGGCTGGGGGGCATATCCATAAACTGGGGGGGCATATCCATAGGCTGGGGGGCATATCCATAAAATGGGGGGGCATATCCATAAAATGGGGGGGGGCATATCCATAAGCTGGGGCAGTATATCCATGAGCTGGGGCAGTATATCCATGAGCTGGGGCAGTATATCCATGAGAGGAGCTGGGGCAGTATATCCATTATTACACTATTTGATTTCAGAATATTTATTTTCCGGTTTTCCTCCTCTAAAAACTAGGTGCGTTTTATGGTCAGGTGCGTCTTATGGAGCGAAAAATACGGTAGTTAAAATGTCCCCATTATACTCCATGGGTGTCATTCACCCTTGTTATACCCTATAATCCAGATACAATCCCAGATAATTTCAATCTAAGAATCAGCGGTTTTACTTTGGGAACACAAGTGCTAAAGTAGAATGTGCTGTGTTTCAGATTTGCCGACAAATACTTTTTTCTCTCATACTCTATGGGCATTCCTCGGTGTTTCATCTACCTTTGTCATTCCCTAGAATACAGATATAATCCCAAATAATTACAATCTTTGAATCTGCTGCAATACATGGAACACTTGTGGTAAAGGTTAATTTGAATTGAAACAGATTTGCTAAATATCATTTGTTCCCCATTATTCTCAATGGGCATTCCCCTCGGTCATTCTCTGTGTAAATCTACATCTAAATGTAGGTGCATTCCATTCTGTCATTCCATTTTGTAGGTCCACACTATACATCTAATTTTTATCTACATCTTTAATCCAAAAAACTCTGAAAAATGCAGCCGTGTATACAAACCATGCTTTTTCAGGTGCAGAAATGAAGACCCTGCAAACTGCTTGTGTGAGGCATCATGTTGGATTATAGGACTGCATCCAGGTCAGAAGTCAAAACAGGAAGTATATGCATCAATCCATAACACATGCCCATAGTACATCTGAACAATGACATACAGGGTTATTCAGAGAAAGGTGAAACTCTGGAGAACTTTTGGAGAAGTGAAAATTCTAAGTCAAAATAGCCAATTTGGAAAGTGAGATAAAAAAGGAAGAATTTTTTTGGTTTGGCCATTTTGACCTAGAATTTTCAGTTCTCTAAAGTTCTCCATGAGTTTCACTTTTCTCTGAATAACCCCGTTTGCTTCTGGGTATAGGGCTTGTAGGGTTATTAACATCTTACCGCCTGGCGGGTTGTGTCCAACAGTGGGGCGTTAACGCCGGTGGGGCATACTAGTACGCCACGCTCGCCGGCTGCGAGCCTGTCCTCTGGCCCATCTATGCAGCTGACCTGCGATGCACGTCATTGGCTGCAGGGGACAAATGGAGTTTAGCCAATGACAGCACGCACACCAACTGGTGGGCGGGACTGTCGTGGCCCATATACGCTAGTGGGGCGTGCTATGCCGTCCCACAGCATTAAGGCCCACCCACAGGGACGACATAGTACGCCCCGCAGCGGGAAAGGGCGAAAATATTGCTTTGAATATACAGTGTATGATAAATACAGTCCCTTTTTGCATTCGGATCCTTTAAGCTGCCGTCGCTTAGGTCACGAATTCAGTTGAACCAACAAAACAAGTGCCACTGTTTGGATAGCAACATGCGTGAGCTCCCTTTGTTTTTACACCGGCAGATTTAAAAACAAACATGTTTCTTCCCCAAACTTTACAAAAGCCACGCTGCCAATATGAGAAAAATAGAGGAAGCCTTATTTTCAATTTGTAGAATAGAAATCACACTGCACTTCACGTAGGCCCCATCAAATTCAGATCGACAGTTATGTTTTGTTGTTTGTTTTTGGAAAGATAAAAAACACAATGTGCTTGTAGGCCTTGCCTATGGGGGTGAAAGTTACGGATTCTACACAACCTCAGCACATTCCAAGAAGACAGAAGAATTTGGCCCAATTTCCGGTAAGAAAATATTTATTTAAAAAAAAAAAAGGCATATTGTTACACTGTGTATAATTATGCACAAAAGGACACATTAAAAACGAACCAATAAAGGGAAAAAAAAAAACACAACTCCGGTCATCACCCTCTTAAAGTGGGCTATCCAAGGGATTCCCCATGAAGGTGTTTTCAATTGAAGGCTGGAAAAGGGATTTTACAAGGATCCCTGTATTTGCAAGAAGCGGGGAGGGGGGGGGAAGAGATATACACACACGTTTTAGACAGGTGTGCAGAAATGCTGTAAAGTAAGAATGCTTTGAAAAATATATATTTTTATCAATTTACAAAATGCAAAGTGAGCGAGCAGAAAAAAAAAAAATCTAGCTCAAATCAGTATTTAGTGTAACTAACCTTTTGCTTCAAAGACTTGCAGGATCAGAATCATATTTATGATTAACCAATTATACTAAGCAGATGCTAAAGATCAATTTCATATGTAGGTTGAAACAGTCTTTAACTGAAACAGAAAGAGCTGTGTAGGAGGCTTAAAAATGGGTGAGGAACAGCCAAACTCTGCTACTAATGTGAGATTGTGGAAGACTGTTTCAAGTCACAGGTAATACAACCAAGGCAAGACTGAGCACAGCAACAAAACACAAGGGGCAATATTACAAAGCAGGTGCCAACTTATCCAGATCTGTTGTAAACTTAACTCCATAGACTATAATGGCTCTGGTAAAGTTAGCACCAGCTTTGTAATATTGCTCAAGGTAGTTAGTGATTGGCCAAGGAAAGTTAACCCCTTAGTGACCGGGTGGTTTTATGCAAATACATCCTTTAGTGCCCGCTGTTTTTATGTTTCTGCGCTGTTAGTGTTTAGGTCAAATTTTCCACTTAATCGTCTATGCAACCCACACATAGTATATACCGTTTTTCCCACCATTAAGGCTGGGGTCAGACGAGCGCAGTGGTAACGTCCGTGTTGCTGCACATAAGTACGTCCGTGATAGCATACAATTGTGTTAAATGGAGCCCCACACACAAAGTACGTGCGCACAGAAGTGCGGGGGCTGACGGACGCTGCAAACGGACGCAGGTTAGGCAAGAACGTAATACTGCTAGAACGGACGTGCGGAGTGCGCCACGTCCACAACGTCCGCATAGCTTTGTGTGTGAGTGATGGAGCATGGTCAGACGGACTGCATTTATACGTCCAGCATTTTTGAGGGACAGAATGTTTTTTCATTGTAATTTATTTTTCCCTCCTACATCCGTCAAAAAATAACTTCAGTGAAAAAACGGACTGTGTGACCACTACTGCGTCATCCGTACTGACGATGTCCGTACTGCACGGACGTACAGCCCGTAGAAATCACGCTCGTCTGACCCTAGCCTAAATGGACTTTCTAAAAATACCATTATTTCCATCATATCTTATAAATAAATATATGACATATGATGAAAAACAAATAGTAAAAAACACACTTTTTCGTAATTTAATCCCCAAAATCTACAACCACCAAAAAAAGACCCCGGCTAAATAGGTTCAAAATTTTGTCCCGAGACTAGAAATACCAATTTTTTTGCTTTTTAACACCTTTCACTGCTGAGCCAGTTCACCTATGTGCGCTGAGCTCATTATGGCCGTTTTATGCTCATTATTTTTAGATGACAGCCTAGGTCCTATTTAACTAAGACAAAAAAATTATATATATTTTTACACCAAACCTGGTTATTTTTGGCATCATTGGAAAGGCCATGATGTCAAACAGGACCTCTAGCTGCCATGTATCGGGAGATAAAAGGGATCCAAAAGGATCCCCCCTACCTCTACTTGGCAGCTAGGGGGTTAACTGGCCCACTGACATCCTCACACATATGGTGAGGAGGTCAGTGGGTGGGAGGGGTGACCCGGAGGCTTGACTGACATCCAAGATGTCAGCCACCTCCTGGTTTGAATTGCAATGTTAACGATTAAAAAATTAATTAATATCGTTACTTTTCACAGAACAAGAGAAAAAAAAAAAAAAGCTTAAGTTTCAATGGCCATTAAAACAAACTAAAACCTCCTGATAGTGTTTTTTTGTACATGGAAATATATAGAAACGAGCGCAGATGACATCTTTTTTCTCTTGTTATGTTTTATACATGAAATGAGCTGTTACCAGAGCGGCTGCAGCAGCCAGGAGTGAGTACAGGCGCGACGCCATTTTTTCTGTTAATTTTCACAGCCCTAATTTTTTAATTACCCATTGATTTTTATATTCATTTTCAAATTCATAATAAACTAATTTTTAATACATTTGATAGTGTTTTAATTTTTCCTTTGAGATTATTAATAATGTGAAAAATATTTTAATATTAGGTATAATTAAGGGGAGGGGGGCGTTGGAATTTTTTGTTATTGCAAAGGGGGCGGTGGTTCAGAAAAGGTTGAGAACCACTGGAATAGATGCTTGCTGAACAGGAAATGGGGCTGGGCCAAACTAACTATGTGGGTTAGACAGGGAGAGTGGACTGATCCATTTTAAGTAAAGGCATAGGGGGAAAACACATCCAGAATCTGGTTCTATGATACTACTCCTAGAATGTCTACTCAGCCCACCTGCAGTCAATGATGTCGACTGGCCGCAGGGAAGGGGTGGGCTGTGGGAGCTGCCAGAATGCTAGGAGGGATGCTATGCCACTGTCGCTTAGGCCTGCCTTCTGGATGGCAAAGTCTGCCCCACAGCGTTAAGGGGTTAATGTTCTGAAAATTGAGACTAATGGAATGCAATTGAGGCTTGCAATTGAGGCTTGCAGCAGTGCTTTTGTCGTCTCTTGAGGTCTATATTGCATAATTACAAAATTAAAAAAATAACAATGAATAGGAAGGATAAATCTAACAACAGGAGAAGCTCCACCGCAGCACATACATAGCTCCTCCGGTGTTCCTCTGCAGCACAAACTGTAGAGGCCACGAGGTTACATCATTCAATGCCACATGAAGTATAGCTTCCCGTGTCTCTACACTCAAGTTTATGACATCAATCAAGATGGGTATTCCTAGTTCACTGATACAGAAGGAATGCATGTAAATGCATTCTGCAAAGATAACGATCAAGCGACCTATCCACTCACCTTATCTTAGGACTTGCAACTCATAAGGGGTTATTCAGAGAACACCGAAATGTCACCGACATTTTGGTGCTCGCACGTTTGCCGCACTTAGGCTGGTGTCAGACTAACGCATTTTTAACGTGCGTTTAAGCGCACTTAATCACGGCCGCAGTAGCAGCAAATGACGTAGCAAAGTACGTAGCAGTAGCAGCAAAGTACGGCAGCAAAGTCCGGACGCGCAACGCAAGTGGAAAATGAACGCATTTTTTCGAGAACGTAGAACCGCTAGTACTGATGTACAGAGTGCGCTGCGGCGGCATAGCGGCGTGTTTGCGTGATTAGGAGATGTCAGACGCTGCTAATGTCCAGCCTACATAACGTCCAGACACAAATAGTGTTTTATTGATGATCCATACAAAATCACGCACGAAAATGCGCGTCGTTTGACCGTTTTCACACATTCCGTTAAAAGGACGTCAATGTGTTAGGACGCACTTTTTGACGGTCGCTGCGAATAATGCGGTCGTTTGACCCTAGCCTTAGCATTAAATTCAACACCCACCGCAGGTTCCCCGAAATGCAGCAAATCAACCCGCTGAACACATCGTCAAACTGCCGAATCAATCCCATAACCCGCCAGGAAAAAAAAATAAGCTTCTATAAGTTGGTGTTTGTTTAACAAAAAAAAAACAAAAAAAAAACTACTGCATGAAAAGGCCTAGAAATCTATAAGGTCCTAAAAATAAAAGGTCTGTTACAGTCAGAAAGAAGAAAAAAGAAAAAAAGAAAGAAAACCGGGGGGGGGATAAAATCACAAGAATAAACGGTTGTATAAATATTTAGGAAAAAGAGATTTTTTTTTTACATTGAAACCTATGGGATTTGCCTGCTTAAACCTGCCGAATGGAACCACCGAATATCTGGGCATTTCACCAGGGGTCAAGTCCAGGGGGTATGGAGTTCCTGCACTAATTTTGCAGAGGGAACGGAGTTCCCTTTGGTCCCATACACTAGAGAGCTTTATTCACTCATACGTTTCCCTCTTAAGTGACAATAAAATATCATACATAATATATATATTATACTGTATCTCTATATCAGGAGTATAGCAATACGTAACGATTAGGGATGCACCTAAATTTCCCATTTTACATGGTCATGTTTGGTATTATTGGAAAGGCCATGCTCTGGCCGTTCCAATAATAGCAAACATTAACCCCTAGCTGCCACGGATCGGGAGGACATTGGACCCCATCTCTACCATAGGTGGCAGCTAGGGGTTAACTCTTGAACTGACGTCAACGCGCTATGCCACCCAGTCCTGGCCCCAAACTCATTGCTTCCCTTCCTGCTGCTGCCAGTTTCTTTTAATTAACCTCCTAAGGCTAGGGTCAGACGAGTGCATTCTGTGCGTCGGTGCACAACGGACGTACTTTCTGACTGCCGAAAAGGTAGTGGCCACATGGTCCGTTTTTGTGACGGAGGTTTTTTTTTGACGGATTTAGAAGGGAAAATAAATTAATATGAAAAACCATTTTGTCCGTCAAAAATGCAGTCCATCTGACTACGTTCCATCACTCACACACAAAGCTATGCGGACGTAGTGCACTCCGTACGTCCATTCTAGCAGTTTTACGTTCTTGCCTAACTTGCGCCCGCACTTCTGTGCGGACGAATTTCGTGTGTGGGTCTCTATTGATCAGAACTGTATGCTACCACGGACGTTAAAATGTGCGGCAACACGGACGTGAACACTGCGCTCGTCTGACCTTAGCCCAAGTCCAAGCCTCTGGTCATTCCTATGCAATCCTTGCCATTTTCTCTCTAGCCACCAGCTCCACACTCACCTTTGTAATAATATAATTTTTGTTCAGATTTAATCGGGTGTTTCAGTTAGAAGTGAGATAATTGCTATTTGGAGGACTGAAATCTGAGTTCCCACACTTAATTTTTTTTTAGGACTCGACCCCTGTATTTAACTGACATTTCTCTGCTGTTCAGTGTTTCCTTGTATAGATTAACCATTACAGTACTTCTCTATGGTGAGTTCACTGTCGCCGAAGGTAACCATATTTCACTGGCAATTCGCTAATATTTGGTGAATTGCCAGCTTTTTGAATAGCCGAATGTCCATGAAATTGCGCTGTACGGGGAAATTCACTGTTCGGTGCAATTCCGTGGCCACGTCGGGGCTCTTTGAATAATCCCTATACAGTGTTATCTTGGATATATCAACTTTAAAAGAAACGCTAGAATTTATAATCTAATAAAAAAATGAGGTGGATGCGGTGCACTTTGAAGAGAGGGTTAATAAAAATTTAAAAAAAAAAAAGGTTAAAATATTAACCTCCCACTGATGTCTAGTCCGGTTACGCTTTAGGAAGAAGCTGACACGGTCAACCCTCTGTACAATATGAAGCGTGGCCCAGAATGGCTGCCTCAGCAAGAGCTGATTGATAGGGAAGCAACGATACCATTTTTTAAGACCGAGCACCAATCCTTTTATTTAAAGTCATTTGACAGTTTTCCAATAAATAATTTAGGATTTTGCTGGAAGCCTGTCCAATTTATGTCAATATTGCACAGGCCTGCATGCATACGCAGAATATACACATACATACATATACACACATACAGTTGCAAGAAAAAGTATGTGAACCCTTCGGGATTACGTGGAGTTTTGCATGAATTGGTCATAAAATGTGCTCTGATCTTTATCTAAGTCACAACAATTTGAAAAACACAGTTGCTTAAAATAATACAACAAACATTATGGCCCTTATTACACTCTTTGCGCAAATGCGCTTGCGCAGCGCAATTTTTTTGCGCATGCAAAAGAACGTTAGTGGGCGCAAATGAACGCGGTATTACGATCCGAGCGCATTTTTTTCAGCCTTCATGTTTTTTCGAGTGCAAATCCGACGCGCAAAACCGGGCGCAAATGAACATTGCGTGCAGGAAATCGGTGGGCAGACTGTTTTTTCACGGGATTCAGCCAATCAGAATTAAGAACCACCATTTGCTAGGTTTCGGTTGTTGCGCCTGTCAAAGACAATCTGCGTATATGTGCGGCAAAAAAAAAAAAAACATTTTTTTACTAATTTTATTGTTTGGGTATGTGTAGAATGTGTAACTGTACTGTGCTGTATTTTTTTGTGCAGGTTCATTTCGTTTCGTTCAGATTGTAAGTTAATACCAGGTTTTCAAAGACGTTAAAATGATGCGCGCAAACATCGTGCGTTACATTTTGCGCTAAGATTGTAATTCCATGCGCGCATACGCGTACTAACGCATTGGTGCTCACAATGTTAAGTATAGGATGCGCGCAGGAACTTGCGCTCGCGCTGGGTTCACGCAGGGTCACTCGTGCTGGACGTTTAATGCGTATCATTTGCGCGAACGTTGTAATACGACGTTATGCGCTAATGTTTTTCCTCGTGCAAATGCGCATTTGCGTGCACGCAAATGCGCTGCACGAAGAGTGTAATAGGGGCCTATATGTTTTCATGTGTTTATTGAACATAACATGTAAACATTCACAGTGCAGGGTGGAAAAAGTATGTGAACCCCTAGCCTAATGACTTCTCCGAAAGCTAATTGGAGCCAGGTGTGAGCCAACCTTGAGTCCAATCAGTGTGATATTATCAGATGTTTTGCTGAAAGCGGTCCTGCCCAAAAAAAAAAAAAAAAAAAAAAAAAAAAAAAAAAAAAAAACACACCAGTTTTGGGTTACTGGTTTCAAGAAGCACTGCCTGATGTGAACCATGCCTCACAGAAAAGAGCTCTCAGAAGACCTACGATCAAGAATTGTTGACTTGCATGAAGCTGGAAAGGGTTACAAAAGTATCTCCAAAAGCCTTGATGTTCATGTGTCCACGGTAAGACAGACTGTCTACAAATGGAGAAAGTTCAGCACTGTTGCAACTCTCCCTAGGCGTGGTCGTCCTGTAAAGATGACGGCAAGAGCACAGCACAGAATGCTTAAAAACACACAACACTATGTGTGGAGAAAAAAAAGGCACAGCACACCAACACCAAAACCTCATCCCCACTGTAAAACATGGCGGAGGGAGCATCATGGTTTGGGGCTGCTTTGCTGCCTCAGGGCCTGGACAGATTGTTATCATTGATGGAAAAATGAATTCCAGAGTTTATCAAGACATTTTGCAGGAAAACGTAAGACCATCTGTCCACCAACTGAAGCTCCGCAGAGGATGGGTGATGCAACAGGACAATGACCCAAAGCATACAAGTAATTCAACAAAAGAATGGCTTCAACAAAACAAAATACGCCTTCTGGAGTGGCCCAGTCAGAGTCCTGACCTCAACCCGATTGAAATGCTGTGGCATGACCTTAAGAGAGCGATTCACACCAGACATCAAGAATATTGCTACACTGAAACAGTTTTGTGAAGAGGAGTGGTCCAAAATTACTCCAGATCGTTGTGCAGGTCTGATCTGCAACTACAGAAAACGTTTGGTTGAGGTTATTGCTGCCAAAGGAGGGTCAACCAGTTATTAAGTCCAAAAGGTTCACATATTTTTTCCACCCTGCACTGTGAATGTTTACATGTTCTGTTCAATAAAAACATGAAAACATATGTTTGTGTTGTATTATTTTAAGCAGACTGTTTTTCAAATTGTTGTGACTTCGATGAAGATCAGAGCACATTTTATGACCAATTCATGCAAAACGCCACGTAATCCCAAAGGGGATAGATATATCAGACCTAGTCACTGGGTACTAACGTTCTCCGGCTGGTCTCGTGTTCCAACAAGCGGCAGCCATCAAGGTGCTCCGCTGGGGCTGCGCTCTGAGAGCTTGCAGTGTTTGTGAGATCTTACGAATTCTACAAGAACTCGCACGGGGGCACAGCTGGAGATCCCAGCAAGCAGCCACGTTACAACCTTTTCTGGCGTCCGCTCGCTGGGATGCGGCCAGCCAGGTGGCCCTGGCAGAATGCTGTTAGTGCATTCTGCCTGCTGCCCCTGCCCTCAGGTACCGCCCAGCAACCAGTCCAGTGCTGGCTTCCTGTATCAGTATAGGCATTGTGGGCATTTGCAGGAGTACAAGTACTCATGCAAAAGTATGGTATATGCACCAATACCAGTATCGGTGCATTCCTACTTTCAGAGATAGGGGTGATAACTCAGCTAAGTATGTACAGTGATTCCCTAATCATGATACATTTAATAGTAATGTGTACCTATATCTTTGGGCGATTGTGCCAAGCAGAATGCAACACAGTAGGTGTGGAGAGTAAACAGACATACAAACTGTAAGTGGAATTAACAGATTACTGAAGATGGTCCATGTTCCTGGTGAGAGTTGGCCATTACAGCACCACATCCCTGCAACCCATGAACAGGCATATTCTTACATAAGCAGACTTTGCAAAGGGCAGCAGAATAGAGGAGGTAGCATTTATTCCTGATAGCCTTTGTTTTTGAATATATATGTATGCAATGAGTTGTATATGTGCATAACAGAGCTGCACAGCAATAAAATAACCAGCAGTCTCTGAACTATAAGAAATGTATTTAGAATCACTTAAGACTCTTTGACAGAAATGAATTGTGAATATTTATCTTAATTTATACTTCTTAGAATGGATATGAAGGGGGAGCAGCAAGTCTAAATATATCCCGGGTGGAAAAAAGGAGATGCTAAAACTATATAAACTGCACATGTCTTGAAAAGAACGATGCAAAGGACTCCATTAAACTGCAAAGTTAATTAATAAAAATTAGGTTTTTATCCTGTTTTCATATGTTGGATTTTCTCCCATGATGTAACATTTACCAAAACCTGTGCAGAAGTTTTACTTTTCTGCTGTGGTTCATCTACTACAAGCAGTGTTTCTCAACTCCAGTCCTCAGGATCCACTAACAGGCCAGGTTTGCCAGATATCTGAAGCACAGCACAGGTGATCTGATTTGCTGCTCAGTGATTGCAGGATTCAGTCTGCATTTCCCCAAGGTAATCCTTAAAACCTGGCCTGTTAGTGGGTCCTGAGTACCGGAGTGGAGAAACACCGCAAATCAATAACGGTCTGATGACCGGAGATGAGAAACACTGTTCTACAGTATTTAACAGTAGATGGGGTGGAGGAGGGAATATATAGACTTAGAAAGGTTTCCGGGGGTCTATTGTGAGTGAGGATACCCGAGGTAAAAGAGGGCAGCAGAAGGAGATAAAACCGGGAGCTTAAACGATTTCTAACCTACCCCGGTGCTGTCCTTTGAATAAATCCCACACAATGATTGTGAATCAGTGACTGACCCATTCACTCCTTTATATGGCCAAACCCACACAGTGAGATACAAGTGATGTAAAGCTACTGTTGGGGGATGGGCAGATTACTACCGAAAAGATTCACAGAATGGATGCATCCAGTGACACATGTAGAGTAAAATATTTTCTTAACTAGAACATACATGTGCTTTGTTTTTCGCTTGTAAGATATCAACAACAGAAAACAAAATAATGAGGGCATTTTTGGTGCTAGTGGACCTTTAAGACCGTTCAAACCTTGGCAGAGTAAGAAGGCGACAAAATGAATGTGCACAATGGTCTCGTTAGCACAGAGGCAGCTGAAGCTGGTAAATAACATCCTGTCAATCTTCAATACCTCTATGCAAAAACTACTGTATTGCGGCGCCAGCAAGATGTTTATTCATGAAGCCGCCATATCAATTTCCTGCTGTAACTAACATGCAAAAATATACTGGACACCTTCTCCAGTATTATCTACACTTTGCATACCATGAAATATATTGCCTGGAATGTTCCTCTCAATCTGGAACAATCAGATATGGCAAAAAGCAGAAATAACTTCACTTACAGTATTCAAATAATCCGGCGCTATCGGTTGCTGCTATGGAGATATACCAGAGCTGCTTTCCTGCTCAGATTGAGCATGTAGTGGCTTAATCGGTTTAACAAAACACTGATATTTTGATAAGACCATTAACATAGACAATACAAGTGATATACACACAGCCTCCAACAAATCTTTATTATTTCTCTTTACAATGTGGCAACCAGGGGTGCACTGACAACTAAAAGTGCCCCCCGGGCAATAGGAGATCATGGGGTCCCCAGGTGCCATGCCCACACAACACAACATGTACAATGTTGTGTTAAAGAATTTATTTCTAACGTGTAGCAACGTTATTTCCACTCCCTAACGCCGTCCATGCGCACAACAGTTCGGTCCTCATTACAATATACTGCTTGGTATTCTGCGGAAATGGTGGCAGGACGTCATCGTTTCCAAACCCTGCTCCGATCACTGCTTGCATACAACCGTTTATCGTTTTGCTCTTCCCTTTTCGCCCCTGACTGCACTAAATGCTCCGTTGTATTTTCCTGTACCATGATCCTTATCACTGATCCTGTCCGGGCAGTCTACGGTTTTGTTATGATCATTTGACTTCTGTTATTCACTTTGTAACACTTGATTTTCATTGCTTATTATCTATGTAAAACACAAAAATGTATACACTAATTATTTGCTTGTCCTTATTGGTTACGACAAGTTCCCCCTTATCTACTGATAGCTTCATCATTTATTCCAATATGTCGTTGTCTCATTGTGTTCACAATTAAAACTGTCAAGTAAAAAAAAAAAAAATATGAAAAATAAATATTTTTATTAGTTAAGAAAATCCATTCGGACCTAGCAGCGATTCAGGGAATCCATTGTGCCCCCTCCAGAATTACAGATGACCACCACTCTGCTGCAGAGCAGCCATCACCCTGTTTATTGTTGGGAGCGGTTTAATGGATTTTGTCCTTGAAAAATCCATATGCCATCAATCTCTAGAGCCTGGGAGGGCTTCTCAAAGAGTAAGTAAGCATTTGACCCTTCCTGCACGGTCAGATTGCTGTTACAATATCACGCTAGGGATATCCTTTGGCTTGTCCGATTTTGTTTTAGATTGGAGGAAAACCACAGAAATTCACAAGTAGATGGGTATCTGATGTGTTAGAAGAAAACCCCCTCTGGCACTTCAACCTAGCGCTGGTCGAGGCTCAGAGTTGTGTGAGTTTACACCTGTAAAAAGATATATTGCACTAGTTTTTTCCCTGGTTTTTCTCGAGAGAAACCCGAGATTGTTAAAGATTTTACAGATTGTGTAGGGATACATTTGGTTGTTATCACTTTTCTAATGTGGTCAGCGCTGTACCCATTTTCATTTACATTACATCCATACTGAGGGGTATTTAGGTTTGGTGCTGCCATAGCCAGTCTGAATTCTGCTACCCCTCTCTGTATCAAATAAATATGAACATAAATGTAAAAGGAACACCATTAAAAAAAAAAAATTTTAAAAAATTGCCCGCCTTAAATAATTTGGCAGATGCTGCTGACAGTCTCTGCCCAATTTATTTATTTCATCTGAGATTTTACTAACCTTTTGCCCTTCGCCATACATAGTTCCTCCTCCTGAGCGTCAGGGACTGCCAAACCTGGAGGTCCCTGAAGTTGTCTAACAAAAATTGCTGCCCTACGCGGCCTGTGTAGCATAGGAGCCACCAATTGCATAGAGCATGCGCAGATCCGATCCATTGGGTGCCTCTTGGAAAATGAACGCTACAGTAATTGGTAGAGAGAGTGACGTTGACGCGCTATGCATGCTAATGACCAATCTGGTGACTGGCAACTGGGAAATTAAAAAGTTCAGGCTGCTGGCGACGCTGCGTTGGGTAAGAAAACTCTTCCACTTCACCAGATGGGTGAAGCTGGGAGGGGCTATAAATGTAGAGTGGTCGGGGGGGGGGGGGGAGTAGATTGTCTTAAAGGGACACATATCCATGACCTACCGGGATACTGATATCAATGTAATTTAGAATTAAATTAATGTATCTTATACCATGTATTACAGTGTAGAGACTTCTAGTTGGGCGTTTTATTGCTTTGCAGTTCTGTTATACACTCAAACACCACGACTATGAGACCTCTAAAACAAAGGACAATAGGGAAAACACGTTGCCCCTCCAATCATTAGCCCTAAACGCAGAGCTACCTGGCCTAAGGAAGAATAAACACCCAGATCTACTGTATTATCTCCATCCAGAATCCAAATAAGACAGAAACTCTAGTCATTGCTGCCGCACATGTTTTGTCCTTTGAAATTTAAAGACAGGAGTCAGCAACCTTAGCACTTCAGATTTTTTGGGACTACATTTCCCACGAGGCTCAGCCATTCTAATGAGCACCTGAGCATCATGGGAGATGTAGTTTGCAAATATCTGGAGGGCCATGGTAGCTGACCCGTGTGTTAAGTCATACTACAGTACCTGGATATTTCCACGCTTTATATCCTCAATACAGCAGGAAGGCCTTTTCTCCTGTCATGGGTAAAGTCAACAAACCTTTTGGAGAGTGAAGGCAGCTGCCGTGGCATAGCAGCACTCGGACAGGTTTTGTATCCCTTTATGGTAACAAGTAGCCTATACTTTTCTATTATACAGTAAGACGTCTGGGTCTCTGGCTTAAAACTATGAATTGTGAGTTTTATCCAGGCATCAGTGGCGTCGTAACGTGGGGGCGGGGGGTGCGGCCCGCACCAGGTGACACCCGCCCTTAGGGTGACACCGTCACCCTAAGGGCTGGTGTTTCACCTTCTGCCGCCTGTTCGCTCCCTGCGAGCGTCCAAAGCATTCAGCTTCGGCGCTCGCCTGGAGGAAACACGTCACCAGCCAATCGCGGCTGGTCACGTGGCTCCCCCAGACGAGCGCCCAAGCTGCGCGCCGCCGGATGCTCAGAAGGAGCGAACACGCGGTGGAGGTGAGCTGGGGCAAAATCCATGAGGTGAGCTGGGGCAAAATCCATGAGGTGAGCTGGGGCAAAATCCATGAGGTGAGCTGGGGCAAAATCCAAGAGGTGAGCTGGGGCAAAATCCATGAGGTGAGCTGGGGCAAAATCCAAGAGGTGAGCTGGGGCAAAATCCAAGAGGTGAGCTGGGGCAAAATCCAAGAGGTGAGCTGGGGCAAAATCCAAGAGGTGAGCTGGGGCAAAATCCAAGAGGTGAGCTGGGGCAAAATCCAAGAGGTGAGCTGGGGCAAAATCCAAGAGGTGAGCTGGGGCAAAATCCAAGAGGTGAGCTGGGGCATATCCATGAGGTGAGCTGCTGGGGCATATCCATGAGCTGCTGGGGCATATCCATGAGCTGCTGGGGCATATCCATGAGCTGCTGGGGCATATCCATGAGCTGCTGGGGCATATCCATGAGCTGCTGGGGCATATCCATGAGCTGCTGGGGCATATCCATGAGCTGCTGGGGCATATCCATGAGCTGCTGGGGCATATCCATGAGCTGCTGGGGCATATCCATGAGCTGCTGGGGCATATCCATGAGCTGCTGGGGCATATCCATGAGCTGCTGGGGCATATCCATGAGCTGCTGGGGCATATCCATGAGCTGCTGGGGCATATCCATGAGCTGCTGGGGCATATCCATGAGCTGCTGGGGCATATCCATGAGCTGCTGGGGCATATCCATGAGCTGCTGGGGCATATCCATGAGCTGCTGGGGCATATCCATGAGCTGCTGGGGCATATCCATGAGCTGCTGGGGCATATCCATGAGCTGCTGGGGCATATCCATGAGCTGCTGGGGCGTATCCATGAGCTGCTGGGGCGTATCCATGAGCTGCTGGGGCGTATCCATGAGCTGCTGGGGCGTATCCATGAGCTGCTGGGGCGTATCCATGAGCTGCTGGGGCGTATCCATGAGCTGCTGGGGCGTATCCATGAGCTGCTGGGGCGTATCCATGAGCTGCTGGGGCGTATCCATGAGCTGCTGGGGCGTATCCATGAGCTGCTGGGGCGTATCCATGAGCTGCTGGGGCAAAATCCATGTGCTGGGGCATATCCATGAGCTGGGGCAAAATCCATGAGAGCAGCTGGGGCAGTATATCCTTGAGCTGGGGCAGTATATCCATGAGCTGGGACAATATCCATGAGCTGGGACAATATCCATGAGCTGGGACAATATCCATGAGAGCAGCTGGGGCAGTATATCCTTGAGCTGGGGCAGTATATCCTTGAGCTGGGACAATATCCATGAGCTGGGACAATATCCATGAGCTGGGACAATATCCATGAGCTGGGACAATATCCATGAGCTGGGACAATATCCATGAGCTGGGGAATATCCATGAGCTGGGGCAAAATCCATGAGAGCAGCTGGGGCAGTATATCCTTGAGCTGGGGCAATATCCATGAGCTGGGGAATATCCATGAGCTGGGGAATATCCATGAGCTGGGGAATATCCATGAGCTGGGGAATATCCATGAGCTGGGGAATATCCATGAGCTGGGGCATATCCATAAGAGGAGCTGGAGCATTATCAATGAGAGCAGCTGGGGCATTATATGCATGAGAGGAGCTGGGGCAGTATATCCATGAGAGGAGCTGGGGCAGTATATCCATGAGAGGAGCTGGGGCAATATCCATGAGAGGAGCTGGGGCAATATCCATGAGAGGAGCTGGGGCAATATCCATGAGAGGAGCTGGGGCAATATCCATGAGAGGAGCTGGGGCAATATCCATGAGAGGAGCTGGGGCAATATCCATGAGAGGAGCTGGGGCAATATCCATGAGAGGAGCTGGGGCAATATCCATGAGAGGAGCTGGGGCAATATCCATGTGTGCTGGGGGCAGTATCCATGAGAGCTGGGGGCAGTATCCATGAGAGCTGGGGCAATATCCATATGTGAGCTGGTCTGGGGCAATATATCCATGTGTGAGCTGGTCTGGGGCAATATATCCATGTGTGAGCTGAGGCGCAATATATCCATATGTGAGCTGGGGTAATATATATCCATGGGTGAGCTGCTGGGGGCAATATATAACTGTGAACTGGGGCAATATATCCATATGTGAGCTGGGGGCAATATATATCCATGGGTGAGCTGCTGGGGGCAATATATATACAGAGCTGCTGGGGGCAATATATCCAGAGCTGCTGGGGGCAATATATATCCATGTGTGCTTTCACTGCCTTCGAACAGGCATCGTACTTGCTGGCAGTTGGAAAAAATTTGTGTGAGCATATGAGAGAGCTCCACAGCAATAAACGTCTCAGTAATGTGCGCTGTGTGTATGAGCATTCAGTGTTATATGGGAGTACTGATTTAGTAGTTAAAAAAAAAATCCGTAAAACTCGGGGGGGGGGGGTGACACCATAAGTTACCGCACCGGGTGACACCAACCCTAGTGACGCCACTGCCAGGCATCACACCGTACAGAAGAATATACTATGTAAATTAAGCTGGTCAATACTGTATGGAATAAAAGACTGGAGTGAAGGGTTAATGATGCTGCATATATTCCTTTTTTAGCTCAACACATCAAATGCTGGAATTTGTTTGCTTTCGGCAAGTATGAAGAAGATCAGTTATCCAGAAGCTGGGAAAGAGACATCTATTTCAAGAATGCAGTGTGGGAATAAGAAAGAAGGGGGAAAAAAACTAAAAAATGATTTGATCAGTTTGTGTCCATATATGACATTCAGGATAACCCTTCAGCCTGGAGATTTGAGTGGGGGGGGGACTAAATGATGAGGTTAGATTCTTCGGCTCTCATACCGTATCTAGCGATTGGCCTCAACCCAAACTTTTCTACTTCAGACTTGGTGCAAGGGGGATTTTTCTAACAAACCAAAGTGAAAGAATTATGTTTGGGTTTATGTTTGCTTCATCCCGACTCCCGAACGGTGCTCCAAAGCAACAGAATGGATAAACAAAACAGACCGGTGATTGAGTGCACGGATACGAAATACAGACATGACGTTGGAAACACAAAAGATGAAAAACAATAGGTTCTATGCTAGATACTTTGATCAGTAAGAGAATAAAAAAAGGTAGAGCAAAAGGATTCAGAGCAGAAATGATATTAGTAAGCACTGGATTGAATGTAAAGTCCTCAAATCATTATCCACTTTAGCCGGGAGGAGTAGTGTTTCACACATTACTTATTGGCCAGCGGCCTGGATTCGGATACACAAAGACTAGGTGCAATGTTGCTGGGAGGGGGCAAGAACTGCCGGCACAGGGTAAGGGGGGATAAAGTATCAGATGCAGAACTGGTTAACCTCTCCGGTACAGGTGACACAACACAGACCTACGTTATACTCACAACCCATGGCCTTGCAGTGCCCCTGGTGATATTTTTTTTACTGTAGTAGGTTTATGATGGACAGGGCATCGGGGGGGATCCTTCTTAGCGAGTGTAGATCTATAGTATTCAGGAGAACAAGGTGCAAGTTCAACAAGCAATCTTTAAAGCTTAGAAGAGCATTTCTTCTTATAAAATTATTTTACTGGCTCCTGGGTAATAAAAGGTTTTGCTTGTTAAAAGAAGAAAAAAAAAAAAAAAGAAATTCTTCTTTACTGAATGATATAGAGCTGGCCAACCGCCTTGGGAATCCTGTTTGGGTACTCCACTGCAAGGTGAGCTGAGCACAGCAGCAGGACACCGAGTCCATGCCCTAGCCTAGAGCACTGATTTTAAACCATTTAATATCAAGTCACTTGGATTAGGAGCAAAATGATGTTAAGACACAAAGTATTTCCTTAAAAGGCTGCTTACCATTTAAAATACAAGTATTAAGATGGTCATTTTGTGTTAAAAAGTTTGCTTTAATAATATAGCTCCCCTTTGTGCCATCGCTACATTACACCCATACTGTGTCACAGATTTCATTCTGCCACTGCACAGCACCTGACACCATACGCACAGCAGTATAAAATCACTACAGCTACTGTGGGTTTCCTCTCCCATGCAACTTGTATAACAGTCAAACCACATACAACATGGAAAGAGCCAATATAAACATATTAAATCATTAATAACATTGTAGCAAAGATGTATGGCCATATCCACTGCTCTATTTTGATTGCACTGGGGCGGTGTTTACCAACACTGTCGTCAGGGAGAAACAATAGGCCAGGGGAACGGGGGGGGGGGTTTGCCTTAGTACAACCACTTAACACCAGCATTGAGGAGACTATTCCTCAGCAAAATACCGTCTCATGGATGGAAGCACAAGATACCTTGGAATAGCTTGCACTTCCATCCATAGATGCAAATTAAAGTCTCCTATACCAAATGCAGAAGACGATAATTTACAATAAGGAGGCGCAGGGAAGTGCTACAATTTAGCCGCAAGCCCAGCCTGCTGCAAGAGTGGAATAGCAATTCCTGGCGTTGGAATCGCTACAGAAGATATCATGTATAACGACTCCTCTACTTATCTTATTGTCAAGTGTGGCGTAGGGACTAACAACTCCAGAGTGTCTCTGGTAAGACAACAGCTCTGGATAGGTTTACACCAGGAATGGAAAAGGACACCCAGTCTGCCAGATATGTGAAGCACAGCACAGGTGATATGATTTGCTGCCTCAGTGATTGCAGGATTCAGTCTGTATTTCCCCAAGGTGATCCTTAAAACCTGGCCTGTTAGTGTGGTGTAAAGAGAACCAAAAGGTGATTACATTCTTCTAAAGGAGTGACTTCAATGAAAGCTTTACCATAAATGCTTAATATAGTCAACGATCTTAAAAACTAAAGACTGGCAAAATCATGAAGTCACTTTGCTTTGATGACAAAAACAAGGATTTATTTTGGTTTAAAGATCGCATCCCTATCCATGTGGGTAAGACCATATGAAGTTACCCACATTGCAAAAAAAGACAGGGGAGCAGTATCTGTTGCGGAGGCACACTGCTTTCCATATGTTATAGGAAATAACCTGAAAATGGTGACTAAAAATTAAATGGTTTCACCAAGCTCAACAGCAGTTCACCTCAATGAACTAGTTATGATGAAGTCTGTGTGTGATGTCCTTCCTGCGTTTCTAGAATCTTTTCAAGCCTACAGTTTTCAAAACAGAAACAATGAAGGATTCTCTGGGCACAATAGCTTCACATCCTCATCATCCGAGGAAATGCTTTTATAGATCGCAAAGCTGAGTTGTGCAAACTGTAGTTATTCTTTCAGCCTTAATTTCATTGTAGTCTTCCTCCATACAGCGTCTCTTTTTTTATCATGTCAAGATGCTTCGAAATGTTTCCACAAATGCACAGTCATCTAAAGGCTATCAGTTTCAGGCAGCCAAGGGCAGAAGAAAGCTTGGTTGTGAACTGAGAAGTAAGTGGAGAATGATTTTCAGTATCCTATCTAACGGAATTACAATGCTTGATAAGACGATCTGCGTGTTAAACCAGCGTATGCCCTGGTATGGTTTATTTACCTGGGGTGCAAAGGTTCACCATCACTAGGCCAGGCCATTTAAAAAAAAAAAAAACTCTACACATCTCACACAAAGTAGGAGGTCACTTTTGCTTAAAGTGGATCAAGACACTTAGGGATTATACAGAAACAGAGGCGTAACTAAAAACCTCAGGGCCCAGGTGCAGAAACCATGACAGGGCCCCCCCCACCCTATGCAAAACATATTTTGTCCCCCCTTCCGTCAACATGCATTGGTCCGCTCCAGATCCACAATGTTGACTCCTTGACAATCATTGTTCCTTTTTTTCCAGGTCCACCATGACCTCTTCAGTCAGTCCATCCCATTTTTAATGTAATGTGCACTATTTGTATCTCACTGAGCTCCACAGCAATAAAGCTCACAGTAATGTGTGGTGTGTATGAGCGTATCACAGAGCTCCACAGCAATAAATCTCACAGTAATGTGCAGTGTGTATGAGTCTATCACAGAGGTCCACAGCAATAAAACTCACAGTAATGTGCAGTGTGTATGAACGCATCATCGAGCTCCACAGCAATAAATCTCACAGTAATGTGCAGTGTGTATCAGTGTAAATCAGGGTTCCACAGAAACAAAACTCAGTAATGTGCGGTATGTATGAGCATATCACAGAGCTCCACAGCAATGTGCGGTGTGTATGAGCATATCACAGGGCTCCACAGCATTAAAACTCACAAATAAGTATAAAATAAATTAAAAAAAGAAATGCATCCATTGCAACTGGTCATGCCTGTCTCCTAGCTGATGAAGGTTCAACAAACCTGAAACAGTGCTGTCCTAGGAGTGGCTTTGACCAGTTGCATAACCTTATCTTTGCTATAAAGCCACAGTGTGGCATAGCATTGATTTTAGGGTTCTGTGTAATAACAGATCCAGGATGCATAAAAGTGAGACAGAGGTCATTTGCATATCCTACCCAGAATTCCTTGCTGCATATGGCGAATGTGGCACAAGAGCTCTGGGATACAATTCTTTGAATTGCTATGATGTGCAGGTGGCTTCTGCAATATTAAAAACACACTTATTATAGTGTGGAGGCTTTTCGTCTCACTTTTAGTCCTTTACCACAACCCTTATAGATATATATATATATATATATATTATAGGCAAGCCCCCAGGCCCAGGCAGGTGAATGTGGGCCCCCCGGACTCAAGGGCCCAGCTGCGGTTGCACACTCTGCACCCCTGTACAGAAAGCACTGAAATTTTGGTGCTTTTTTTCATTCAGCGACTCCATTTCGCCGACCCTGCAGTGAATTCACTATTTGCCAGAGGGCTCTCGCAGCTGAAGTGCGCTGAACATGGAGCCACCAAAGACTGCCAAACACCAAAAAGATTGGGGGTTGGGGGGCAGTGGACAGACGGACCAATTTCACAGAAAAAAAAAAAAAAAAGGACGAAAATATGTTCCAAAAAATAAAAAACAGACCGTAACAAACTTGGTCTTCTGAGCTGCATGTCGCTCTGTCTAAGCTCCTGGTGACGCAAGTTTGGTGAAACGCGTAGAGCTATGAGTGCCTCCTTTTAAAATTTATTTGCTCGGTTTGCCTTTCCTGATCCCAGCCTGCCCAGTTGGAGTTCATCTCTGATGTACACGTTTGGGAGCGCTCCCAGATATCTTAACACCATATATCACTCTGCTAGCAACAACAGCCTTGGAAGCCCAATCATGTTATAGATGTGGTAAGTAGCCAGCTATAGTCATGGACCCTTGAAGGCCAGTTTCCTTCTATACTTTCTAGATACTATCTATCTACTTAGACAAACCTACCCCATTAGGTATTCCCGCAGCTTGGCTGGATATACACAGAATTTAAAATATGAGAGAGAGATATTATATTATATTATGTTTGTGTTACCACCCCGTGTGCGTTTTTTTTTATTCTTGATACTTAGTAAAAGTTATGTTTTAACTTCTCCCGAATTTCCATAGACCCCAGTGTCCTAAGACTTTTTGCCATTTTCTCCCAGGGTTACCCCCTATCATGGCCACTGGGCCTATTTTGCTATACTGATCTCTATCGCGGGTCTTTCTCTGCTTATTGTACACGGTTAGGAGATACAATGTTACTCTTTTTACAAGTCCATAGAGCACCATGACTGGGCTGGATATTGACATTTTTTACATTCGTGTCACGTGGGAATGGATATCTGAAATATACTTTATAATGTTAATTAAACATTGGAAAATAAAACGTACACGTAAAAATGTGCAAAGTACACAGGATTATTCCTGGAAAAGTACACGAGGCACCATAACCAAGTCCGTAACAAAAGGGGCTAAAGATGCTTGGGTACTGCCTATGCTTTCTTATAAATTTATAAAACTTTAAAAATTTTATGAAAGATGGCTTCAAAACAGAGGTGTGCGGCTCCCGCAGAAGACCTGCATTTCAGAGAGCCAGTGAATTTCAATTCCTGGTGCACATACCAATGAGCTAGTGACATGCTAGGGACTAGCGGGCACTGTGCCCGGCCAGGTGATCTCCTCGATTCACATACAAGTAATATATTTTTGTTGATAAATGTGGAAAATATTTTCATTTGGTAAAGTTTGAATTGCATGTGGGGTTTATTAAATTGTGCAATTCACAGAACGATGTGTGCATGTAAGTTTGTTTGAAGGTGTTTGTAGACTAATCCTTGTCAAGTCACACAGCACATAGGAAATATAAACAAAGGATGTAGAATTGCAACATCATGGTGGATGGATCAGCATTGTGATTATGCACTGGCTATTTAATGGAATAAATTAAAGGTTTTAAACCTTCAATTGAAAAGGGAAAATTTTGCAATACTAAATTAGTGGTGTTGGAGAGCAAAAACCTATTTACCTTATGTATTTCTTTAAGAATCCAAGAATAGCAGAGGCAGAAAACTGATAGTCAGACTTGGCATGAAAAACAGGTCGAGCAAGGAGAGCGCACAAGAAGGGTCAATGAACCAAGTTCAGATGAACGGAGGAGATCTAACGTGCATGGAAAGACAGGCACAGCCCACAAGCAATGTGCGAGGCCATAAACCATAAAAACGAACTCTCACAAGGAGCATCTCCATAGTAGCTAGCAAGGTAAAAAAGATTTTAAAAATAGCAAAGTGTAATTAAAACGATAAAAAAAAAAACACACCTCTAAGCAGCAAGATCTCCTTGCATTGTCTGCTTTGTGTATAGAGACTGCTCATAACTCAGGAGTTAAATAAATATTTGAAAGCAAGTAAAAGGAGCTGTCAGCAGAACATATCACTTGCCTGCTAGCATCTTAAGAACTGTATTTCGTCTATCCTTTTTCATTCCCCTCCCTGGAAAATCTACAGCATACAGATCCTAGAACACATGCTCCCACCATGAAAGAATAGGTTGTGAAAAATATGGTCCTCACCAGCACACAAATTGTAAGTTTCTTCAGACATAACAAGGTACAGTCACATTTAAACACAAAGGCCCCGATTATGCTCTTGGCGTTAAAACGCAGGCGCAGGGGAGGAAAAACTGCGCCCGCCGGTTTCCCCCCTTGCGCCCGCGTTTTAACGCCAGATTACAACGCAGGCGCAAAAAATGCTGCCTGCATTGTTATCGAGGTCAAAGTTAGGGATGCGAGCGGCAGCGCTGAGCGCAGCCGCACGCATCCTCTCAATGGAGTCCATAGGACTCCTTTGAGTTCCTCTCTGCCGGTCGCGAGATCCGGCCGGTCGGCGTAGTAATACGCAGGGAGAGACAGGGGGGACTTTTCCCCCCAGTCTTTCCCTGCTCCCGCCGGCCAGAGGTGGTGACCGGAGCCGCGGTCCTCGCCGTGGGACAGAGGGTAAGTATGTGGCTTGTTTTTTTTATTTTTACAGCTGGTATTAACGGATTCTGCAGAAGCGGAATCCGTTAATCAGCGCTGGGACATTGTAATCCAGCACTGATTAACACTTTGCGTACCCCATGTTAAGTATAGGGAGCGCAAAGTGCACTAACCTCGCGCAGAGGAGCGCAAGGTACCAAACACAAACGGGTTTTTTAACCCGTTTGGATTGTAATAGGCAGCTAATGGTACCGCTCACGCAGGTGAGCGCTAGCGTTAGGTATGTAACAGGGGCCAAACTATTCTATTGCTACACAATGTGATAGTTAATGCACATTTAGGCCGGGGTCAGACGAGCGTCTTTGAGAGCGGAAGGAACGTCTGTATGAGTGGGCGTTCCACTCTGACGCCCGTCTGGCCACCTCGCTGAGTGCAGTTAGTGCGCTCAGCACCGCAAGGCTCGAACCTCCTATGGAAGACGCTTTGCAGCCCCGTCCAACGTGAGTCTAGCGTTTTGATGGGGAGGTTTTCTGCACATCCACTTGTAGCACGCGCAACAGCGTGTGAACGGCCTCATCGAAGCATCACAACGCTGTGACGGAAGCCGGGAGGCACATCAGTACAGGCGCACCTAGTGCGCTCGTCTGACCTCGGCCTAAGAAACTCACTTTTTAGGTCTTAAATTGGAGAGGACGCCTGATAGAGCATAGAAAAAAGAAGATTTACATATATCCACGGTAAACAAAAGCACAGGTTAGTAGATTGCCAACCTTTTTAAGGGAGTCCTACCACAAATGCATTGACTCCAGACACACACAAGAAACAAAAAAAATAACATTTTAGGGCAATAAGAAAATTTGATGTGGACAGCAGCAAATATGACCTGGCTGCAATATAGAATTATTTAGAAATACATAAAATCAATCTCGAGCTCTACTCCCACTACTCCTGGGCGGCAGCGTACACAGAAACAAAATGCCAGAAAACATTGCCCACTGCTCTTTGAATACCATATATTCACTCTAAAACAAAAGCAGAGTTTTTTTAATCCACTTAAGGCTAGGGTCAGACTAACGCATTTTTCACGTTGTCCGTGAAAATGTGCGTTCGAAGAATGGACGTATTTTTTCACGGAATACGCAATAGCGGTCATACTATGCGCAGTTTCATTCGTGATTTTGTACGGATCATCAATAAAACACTTCTTGCATCTGGACGTTATGTTGGCCGGACATTAGCAGCGTCTGATGTCTCCAATTCACTCACACACGCCTCTAGCGGACGCAGCGCACTCTGTACGTCAGTACTAGTGGTTTAACGTTCTCGAAAAAATGCGTTCATTTTCCACTTGCGTTGCGCAGCCGGACTTTTGTGCGACCGTACTTCGTATATTGGCCGTCATTGCCCGGCATCTGCTGCTAGCACGGCCGTGATTAAGTGCGCCAGAACGCGCGTTCGCACTGCCTCAGTCTGACCCTAGCCTTAATGGACACTAAATCTATATTTATAAAGACTCAAAATTCCCACGACCCATCATTGTAAAAATGTATGTCACCGAGCACGTTTCACTTGTATCAGTTATTTTGCCAACATTCCTTCTTCCAGTATAAAATTTAATTTTGCTACGGATCTAAAAGGAAAAGATTTAAAGCTATATGGCAATTTTTCGTACATGAAAAATAAAATTTACGACAATCGAATGCGCCTCATCCAATCTCTACACTGGCTCCCTGTTTCCTTTAGAATCCAATTCATTATACTGGTGCTCACATACAAAGCTCTCCAAAACCGCGCCACTGCCTACATCTCCTCCCTTATTAACAGGTACATCCCATCCCGACCACTTCGCTCTGCCAATGATCTGATGCTATCAGCTCCACGTACCCTCACGCCCAACTCTAGCCTTCAGGACTTCTCCCGAGCTGCCCCCTTTCTATGGAACTCCCTCCCCCACAACATCAGACTCTCCCTGTCTCTCCAGTCCTTCAAGAAGTCTCTGAAAACATTAGAGAAGTCTAATCGGCTCACTCCATAATCCCTTACTGTACATTTCTTGCTCCATCTTCCCACCTAGCTACTGTTCTGTGGGTTTAACATGTTTATTGGTTATTTGTTCTCACTCATTGTACAGCGCTACGGAACTTGTTAGCACTTTATAAAAACTTGTAACTGTAACGAATATGTACAGGGGCTTTGGCAAGAAAAAAAATGCATATAGTACAGGAAATAGAAATGAAATGAGCCTGGATACTGTGGTGTATTCTTTGCAAACTCAGCCTGGGCCAACAGCAGGAGATGGGGGGGGGGGCAATGATCCCATTCCCTCATTTTTCCTAATGTCCTTTCTTTCAGAGGACCAATGTATTTGAAGTATATACATATAAAAACATAAACCTCCCAGCAATGAGTCTCTAAACTATAATACATGTGATTAGAAAATCAATTGTTTTGACAAATGTATTTGATGGGGGGGGGGGGGATTTTTTTTTTAAATTTACTTCGGGCAGAACCAAGTCTAAACATCCCTCTGTACGGATGTCGATACAAGCAGGTCCTTGACGTCTATGCATCCCATTCAATGAAATGTGAGTTTTAGCTGTAATTTTCTCATTACACAACAGTGCAGGATATGTTGCAGCATTGTAAATAGAAATCGATTCATTGGAAGCTGTGTGAAGATGTGCTTTTAAAGAATGGTTTGCCCAATGAACTGGAGACATCAGATGATGATGGAGAGGTTATTGCAAGATAGCCAGCCAGTGTACTTGAAATACTGCTCTACACGCCAAAGCCCTCCAGAGTGGAAACAAGTCGTGATTTGCTTCGTTGATCCCAAGGACACCATTTTTACCCTTTACAGCTTTGTTTAATACAGGCAAACCCTGCTGTATGTGCACGACATCTGCACAAACATTTTATATTCTACCATAAGATCCGGAGTAACGAGACATTTCCTGTTTATTTTAAACAGCTTAAAATGAAAAGCACATTAATTCATACTTAAACGTAATGTAATTATGTATCTCTAGATTGTAAGCTCCTATGAGCAGGGCCCTCAACACCTCGTTTCCATCATATATGTCAGTTTAGCTCGTTCCCTTTGGTTATTGTAAAGCGCTGCAGAAACTGTTGGCGCTGTATAAATGATGGTAATAATAATAATAATAAATGCAGTCAAATACAGGATGGGGCAATGGAAAGAATGTGGCCATATTAACTGCAAACACAGAAATCAAGCCACGGTGTGCGTGTAAAATATATTTTTTTAATTTTCTTCTCAAATTCATGCGAAGGAAAAAGAAATTGTAAGGAAAAATGATGTGCTTAGACCTGGCGTGGCCCTTTAAATATTGCAGAGGCATGCAAATTAAATGGTTGGAGAATCCATAAAGTCATGTGTTCCTCTTTTTCCAGCAGAGATAAAAAGCTGTAAGCCAAGCAAGCAAGGAGCGAAGGTTACAGAGAGGGTGTGTACAGATTACCATGCACCCACACATTGGAATTTGGGTTAGGTCCACTGTGGGAGTGTATGAAGCGTTTTCTTGTTCCAGAGTCAAAATGAACAGAAATGGGTCTTTTCTTGATCTTGCCATGTATTCTAATAATACACACGGGTTCTCGAAACAGAGCACGCTTTAATCCAGAGCTAGCCGGCTACATGCGAGATCCCAAAGTCAAGTGAAAAGTAGAAGTGATAGAATACAAGAAATGACGGGCACAAACATGATTCGATTTCACTTAAATAATACACTGGAAGAGGACAAAGAAAAAACTGATAATCGCCTCGCGCACGAGTTCTTTAGATGGGCTTTAAGTGAGCAGCCACCCCTAGGAGGTATCATCACATCGCACACATGCAAATCATCTGCCATACCATAGCAATTCATTTACAGAAACCCTTATCTCGATTGAGCTATAAAATGCATCAGGTGTATTCTCTAGAAATAGGGCGCCTTTTCACAACAACATATTTTCTGTTATTCTTAAAGGGAAGAAAGAAGAAGGAAAAAAAAAAAAAATAAAAAATATCACATGAATAAATGTATGTAGGCCCCAGCTCATTTTCAAGCAAGCCGTATGAGACATAGTTGGGATGTCTGGGAATGTCATTCTGTAATCTATGGCTTTGGACATGCGGAAATAAATTAAATTTTTCCCCCTCTCTCTAGTGTTTTGTAATCTGTTCAGTGGTACCAAGGGGAAGCCTGAATTTACTTGCCTTTCAAGAATTATTTCTAGGGAACCAACAGTTCAGTCGATGTTTTACAAAGTGATTGACCAAATATTACAAGGTGTAGATTGCCCCTTTTACAATCTACTATGTAAAATGACCCCGGACCATGATTTTTCTCAAACAATGCGTACCGTTACTGTTCATTAGATTAGGTCAGCATACGCAGCTGAGCATTGACAGTTTTTAGATTAGACCATAACCATCTCTAGATGGGTGCAGAAGGTGGACATCTCACTGACAGGTTCACTTTAAAGCAGTGGTTCCTAACCGCGGTCCTCAAGTACCCCTAACAGGCCAGGTTTTGAGGATCACCTTGGGGAATTGCAGACCGAATCCTGCAATCACTGAGCAGCAAAATCACCTGTGCTGTGCTTCACATATCTGGAAAACCTGACCTGTTGATGGTACTTGAGGACTGTGGTTGGGAACCACTGCTTTAGAGAATGTTCTGATCCAGGACAGAATATTTTATGAATTAAGCGCCTCCTAATTTGAGACATTTTACACAATTAAAGCCAGAACCCAGCAGCTCCAGGGGAGACAATTTGACAGGTTGGAATAATCGGTTATGATTATTTATTATCCTTTATTTATATAGCGCCACATATTCCGCAGCACTTTACAAGATCAGTGTACAAGGGGTTGATACATTGGAATGCCACACATGGATGATGACTGGATTCAGGGGGTACCTGTTCCCAAAGGAATTTATAATCTACAGTATGATGGTTTCTTTCTAAAGGCCATAGTGCTCCATGGTCCACAGCTGCCTTGGACGATTGTATGGCTGTGGGTCTGAGTTGCTCTCTCAGCAATGGGTTTTGTTATTGTTTTTATTAACACTGAGTACTAGTTGCCCAGAATGTTGGCTGCAGAGTAATCATGAAAACAAAAAAGTTACACGAGAAAGTATTGCCAAAACAGAAAAGGCATCAGACACATTTAAAAATAAACGTCAATATTATTTATATGATATATATTGTGCCTGCTACCAACTGCATCCTGATTCGCTTTAATCGTGTGAAAATTCCAGCCAACAGTGACTAGATTCCAAGTGAGGTGTTAAAGTAACCTGAGGACTTGTAAATTCCCAGATCCATTAGAGGACCCAAACCGTTTTAAACTACAACCTCTACAATTCTTTTGCTGACTATTTCATCCAAGGAATTAAGGGAATTGTAAGCCATCAGCATCTCTAACTTTGCCCCCCCCCCCCGAAGATTTCTTCGTGTCAACACCTTAAGGACAAATGACATAACTGTTGTTACATCATAAATGCATTGACTATAAAGACCCTTGGTCCTTAAGGGGTTAATTTAAAGTGTTTAGGTTTGGCGGTCAAAACAATACAGATAAAAAATTTACAACATTACAAGCTAACATATTAAATAGTTCTAATGTTATTGGTTAATGTTTTCAACTTTGTTCTGGGGATGCCTGTTCGAGAACTAGGACTGCAAAAAAATAAGCCGGCTGGATGGAGTAGAGGTAACATCACTGCTCTATAACCGTGGAGTCACAGGTTGGATCCTGGTCAGAGCACCTCTCCAGTAAGTGTCCTTCTGCAAGACACCTAACAGTACACTTGCCTACCACACAATATCGGCTGTGGAGTCCAGTGGTGACGTCTCTACCCTTCAACTGTGGAGAAGCAAGTCAAGGTCCTGTTCGGTACATCCCTCCGGTACAACTGTGGAGAAGTCTTGACTTTACGAGAAGCGGGTTCAATCTAACCACCAGGTCGCTGATCATCGCTACAAATCGTGGAACGACGACTTGATCCCACTCAGAAGACGCCACCAGCAAGTGTCCTGGGCAAGACACCTAACGATATGGATTCACCTACCTCACTAAATACTTGTACATTGCATAGACTGTAAGTTCCCTTGGGATCAGGGACCCCCTGAATCAGGTCATCATCCATGTGTGGTATTCTAATGTATCAACTCCTTGTACACTGAACTTGTAAAGCTCTGTGGCATATGTGGTGCTAAATGAAGGATAATAAAAACAAAAATTTATGAATTAACAATCAAAAAGTGTTATTGATTTAGGATTCAGACAATAAAAATAAATTTTAAAAAATCCATCACAGATGGGACCGTTTGCATTTCTGTTAGACAGTGCACAGTTTGTGCCACCATGAGAGTCATGAGGATTAATTCCCCAGGACCCACACGCTCCCGCACACATTAACTTTCAGACGCATCTGCCTAACCCACAGTGACATTTCTATGTCACAGGGTACAGTACAAAACCATTTCACGTCACGAGCCCCGAGGACACTGAACAAAAAGGGAAATGATCACAATTCACACCCAACATTTCACACTACAGAATAAACTAAAAGTACAGGTTTGTGCTGTTCTTTAAAAACGGAGACCCGGCAGGATCACGCAGGATTCACAACATAAGAATGTGGGCAGCAAACACCCCGTGAAAGACACAGCCATCCCTGACATGACAAGAGGAATCCAAGGGAGGCAATTACACTTCAAAAGTGTTTGCTTGAACTTAGAAATACAAACTTATAATGCACATAGAAACTGATGGGGGGGCACAAACAATCTAAGGTCAGCCTTACAAAACGAAGGTGAACCGACAATGCACATCCAGTTTCATAATGTGTATAAAACGATAATGGGGTGCATGGACATCGTAAAAAGCTAAAGACATGTATGGTCTAATATCCAACATGCCGTGCGAGATAAAGGCTAGGTATGCTTCCACTACTTTATTATAAACGTAACCCCTCACAGAGTCTGTCATTACTAGCTACTTTTGTGGATCTCAACGTTCATAAAGAATGGAGGCATGTGTCTATATTACAGTCTCTGGTGTGGGGACTGTGCATGATTATAAGGATTACAATGAGAGAGAAAAAAGCACTTGTGAGCACATAAAGATGACATCATGGGTCAATAACAAAGGACACAGCATATCCATGGGACAAGGCTCCTAGAAATATACTTTTACATACTATACAAACCTTTGCCAGTCTCCTACAAATGTAGGGGACATGAAAGGTTTCTTACCGGCTGCCAGGTTGGATATAAATTTGTAAAGTCCTTTTGGAATAAATAAAATAAAACAGGAGTTCAGTGAACAGTTGTGAATTAAATTAGCCTTAATATAAAAAAGAAAAAAAAAAAAACACTTTCCAGAAAAAAACAGATTTTTTAATAAAAGCACCAGATGACACTGATTTGCAAAATACCATGATGAAAAAATCAAGCACCAAACCCAGTGTGAGCACACAAAGCCGTCTCTCCCATTTTACCCTTTGGGCAAGTTAATAAGGCTCGTCGGATACACACCCGGCATTGACCTTTATATCAAATTATAGAGTTTTCCACACATCATCTGCTGCATTTCCCCAGGGTGTCCGGAAATATCACACAGATTGAAACAAAGACTACACAAAACACAGGACAGGCTCTTCCGTCAAAGCCAGGGTCAATATGAGCCAGATGGCCGGTGTGGCATCCATAGGCTCACAGCTGGCTATTAGGGATTCCCTTGGGGTGGACCCACCCAATACACATCCCATGTGAAGGGAAACACAGATGGATACGAGCAGAGATAACAAAGAAAAGGCAGTAATACACAGAATAATCCCTCCCTGCAATTGTTGTTACAGGACACGCTCAACAGCACAGCTTTACTTTATAATACACATGGACAGCATAGACTGCCGCAGCCACCTACCAATCAGGGATCACCATAGCCTGGGGTCAGGTACCCGCGTACTCATTGAATTTTACCTCTGCCTCCTTAAATGTTTGGATTATAATCCATATAGAAATATTTTTTCTGGCTCCCAAAAATGTGTGAACCAAATAGAAAAGCAGCCCATTCTTTAACAAACCACTATATAGCCGATTCACCCCAATTTCCATTTAAAAGACTGGTGCAACACAAAGTGTGGTATCGATGAAGTATCAAGAACAAAGACTGATTACGAAATCCTGTGTGGTATCTAGGTAAACCGAGCCAGGAGTCCATATCTGGCTTACCCTCAAATCTTACAGCAAACAAAAACAGGACTATGAGAAAGGGCAAAGGCACTAGTCGCCTGACCCATGGTGTGTGCCCGCTCAGGTCTCATAGGATGTTTTAACCAGATGGTGTCTAGATGGTAGTCCAGACATGGACCCTTGCTCGAGATATCTACAGAGGTATCAGCTATACCCTCCTGATGAGGCCGAAACAATTGACAAGGATGGTTATATCTCTCTTATACAGAGAGGACTTCCTTGGCATGTCAATTCTTGCCTCCCTTTGTGAGTGATAGACTGATTTTCAAGTGGAATGGCCTTCTCTGTAATGGCACCACTGAGCTAGATTTGTATAGGACTTGACCAAGGAACCATCATAGGGTAGGGCACATACTGCTGCCCATACTCCGTACTCTCGAAACAGATGATACTGCTTTGCCAGGGCCCTGTTCCACCCCTCTAAGTCTCTGCAAATTGGCCATGCCCTCCTACCTGCCTCACTGTAAAGAAGGCTTTGACAAACAAAACTTTATTGCTGCATCCTGGACATTCACAAAGGGAGAATGGCATAGTCTTTTGAAAAGGGGAATTAAAGAAAACCTCTCAATGGCAGCCCAGTGGTGCCTGTAATATCCCAATAAGCAGCTAATGAAGGATGGTTTAACCCTTTCACTATTAAAAATGTGTAACTATTTTGCTGTGTAACGCAATTAAAAACAAAAACTAGCACATAAAATCCTATCTGCACACTTTTTAATGCAAGTGTAGGGTTACCCGGGGGGGGAGAGGGGGAAGAAGTCTCAGTGAGATCTCACTCTTGTCACTCTACTACTGTAAAGAAGCCACAAGAAGCAGCCCCCATGCTCACTGTAAACAAAAAGCTCCTCAAAACTCAGTGCTTCATTACAACAGCCAGGGAGAGTGTAGAATACAGGGGGAGCTCTGTGGTTACTTACTGCTGTACAGGGATACGATTCAGTTATACTGACTAAAAATCCCTGTACAGTACAGACCCGAGGAGTTTCTGTCATTTCCATGCAAAAGGTATTATGCCACATACAATGGAATATAAAAGTATCTAATATTTAGCAAATTGCATTGATAATAATCTCACTGATCACTACAAATCCCCCTAAGGCTAGGGTCAGACGAGTGCATTCTGTGCGGACTGTGCGTCTGTGCACAACAGACGTACTTTCTGGCTGATGACAAGGTAGTGGCCACACAGTCCGTTTTTGTGACTGACGGTTTTTTTGACTGATGTAGAAGGGAAAATAAGTGAATATGAAAAACCATTTTGTCCGTCAAAAATGCCGTCCATCTGACTACGTTCCATCGCTCACACACAAAGCTATGCTGACGCTGCGGACGTGGCGCACCCCACACGTCCGTTCTAGCGGTTTTACGTTCTTGCCTAACTTGCGTCCGTTTGCCGCGTCCGTTGTGCGTTAAAATGTGCGGCAACACAGACGTGAAAACTGCGCTCGTCTGACCCGAGCCTAAGCAGGATATCTGAACGCTTTTATTATGCCTTTATTAAACACAAAGGCCATTTCTGCTTGTATGCTGACCACGTAGACTGCATTTTAAATTATGCAAGTTAACGGACATCATCTAGAGTTCAGAACCTTTCATCCAAAGAAGCTTTCTCTAAATGATAAATTAACACATGAAAAATTTACTGTTAGCAAATAACAGAATAAGATTATGGAAAATGTACAGCTTACCCTAAATTTATTAAGTACACCTGTCCATTTGAAAGAGTAGCTCTCCCTTTATATAGGCAAGTGGTTTTTCATTGACATAATAAAAAGGTATGAGTTTAAAGTTTCCCCATCTCCCCTGGTCTAGCAAGCCATCCTACACATCAGCTCCCGACAGCACATCATACTGGCTGTGTAAAAGGCTGGGGTCAGACGAGCAAAGCACTGATTGTGCAGAGTAAGGCTGGTGTCAGACGAGCGTAGTGTTCACGTCCGTGATTGCGCCTAAAAGTACGTCCGTGATAGCATGAAAGAAAGTCCATTGGAGCCTGACACATGAAGTACGTCCGCACTGAACTGCGGACGCACAACGGCCGCGGCAAACGGACGCAGGTTAGGCAAGAACGTAATACTGCTAGAACGGACGTGCGGAGTGCGCTGCGTCCACAACGTCTGCATAGCTTTGTGTGCGAGTGATGGAGCATGGTCAGACGGACTGCATTTATACGTCCAGCATTTTTGACGGACAGAATGTTTTTTCATTGTAATTTATTTTTCCCTCCTTCATCCGTCAAAAATAACTTCAGTGAAAAAACGGACTGTGTGACCACTACTGCGTCATCCGTACTGACGATGTCCGTACTGCACGGACCTACAGCCCGTAGAAATCACGCTCGTCTGACCCCAGCCTAAAGGATGCGATTGTGGTTACAATGTATCAGTTACAGGGCTATTCAGATAGAGGTGAAAACCTTGAGAATTGCCAGGAAAATGTACAATCTAGACCAAATAGCCAATTTGGAAAGAGAGATAAATGGGAGAATTTTTCTGGTTTGACTATTTCGACCTAGAATTTTCAATTCTCCAGTCATTCTCCTGGTTTTCACCTTTACTGAATAGACCTGTTCGTTTTGACTGATGTTGAGAAAAAGAAAAGAAAAAAGCTGTCACTCAGCACTCAGATGAGTGGAGGACTATACTGTAGGCATGTTGCAAGTCATGTGGGTGACCGGGAAATTGAAAACACCTTTGTTCTTTCAATCATATAGATCAGCAAAAAACGCTGATCTATATAGAAGTGGCGCCCTGCCAAATTGACAAAAAAAAACGTAAAATATGCATCCTACATTTCAAATAAATGTTAGGATAATATGCTTTATCAGCAAAAGACACTTGTCAGTGTAGAGGTTATTGAGATATAGCATCAGGGATTCACCTTAAGGCTAGGGTCAGACGAAAGCATTTTCACGTTGTCTGTGAAAAAGTGCGTTCCAACGAATGGACGCATTTTTTCACGGAATACGCGAGAGCGGTCATACGATGCGCATTTTTCGTCCGTGATTTTGTACGGATCATCAATAAAACACTTTGTGCATCTGAACGTTATGTTGGCCGGACATTAGCAGGGTCTGACATCTCCTAATCATGCACACACGCCGCTAGCGGACGCAGCGCACTCTGTACGTCAGTACTAGCAGTTTAACGTTCTCGAAAAAATGCGTTCGTTTGCCACTTGCGTTGCGCGGCCGCACTTTCGTGCGACCGTACTTCGTATATTGGCCGTCATTTGCTGCTACTACGGCCGTGATTAAGTGCGCCAGAACGCGCGTTCGCACTGCCTCAGTCTGACCCTAGCCTAAGCATTGCCACACCACTGGTCCCTGAGCATCTGCATCCACTCCCAACACTTCATATGGCCACAGGGGATGCTTTAAGGCAGGGCTACACATATCTATCAAACATAGGAGCCAATTGCAAACGGCTATGAGACACTGACATAAAAAAAAAAAAAAAAAAATATTTAAAAATTTTAATTGTAAAAATGTAAGCATCAGCACCTTTTATAAATCCAATATTTGCTGTAAATTGACAGGATTTGCATGAGCTCTGGCGAGGCCTGAAATCCACCACCATAAATCAATGTCTCTATGGGAGTCAGTTCATTCTCCAGTCTTCGAGAAGAAACACCCAGTTCTGCAGTCTTTCGGGATAACATAAGTTTGTCTATGGGCGGAATAAAGCACACATTCCAGCTGAGCATGTCAAGCGGGTGGTCTTGTAGCTGTAGGAATTGTTTGCAATTTATTATTATTACCAAGTATATACAACACCAACATTTACTGAAGCACTTTACAATACAGAGAATGGAATTACAAAATTACAAACAAACTTACGAACTAGAGACAAGGGATGTAGACAGCCCTGCTCACAGAATTTAAAATGTAGAGGACATTATCATAAAACCATTTTCTGCATGGGTTATGTGGCAAGAAGGTCCCTTGACACAGTCTCTATGTCCAAAAAGGTGGCAGCAGCCCCGGGATTGTTTCTATTTAAACTGAAACATTTAGAACATAGTATTATGTAGTAGGTCAATAAAAATTTATGAAGAAAAAAGGTGCGTGCGTCTATATGGCGCTACACCCCAAGGTTGCTCTGACTCTCCATGCATAAATATTCCATGCACCAATTTAGTCTGCTCCAAGGACATTTCAAATAATTGTATTCTTCCCGTCCAAGTGATTTGTCAATATGTATTCAAAGGAGATTAAAAAGTGCTGAAGCCTTCCAGAAATACAACAAGTATCGACATTACTGGGACTGAGTTAAAGCACCAAACCACATAGATACAGAGTGGAGCATGGACAGGACAGAGAACCTCATCCTTTCAAACCATCTCCTATGGTAAAGGCCAAATCACACTGAGGGAGAGGAGATGCACAAGGGGGGGGGGGGTGGAGCATCAGGTGGTCAGTGTGTCAATTTCCCTGTATGCAAAAATCACTTAACACCAGCTTTGAGGAGGCGGTATTTCACAGTGTAATACCGTGTCTCCTGGGTGGGAGCAAAAGCCACCTTGACATAAATTCACACCTCCGCATGAATGTGCAAGCTAACGCCTTCTATACCAAGTACAGGAGATGTTAATTCACAGTAACCTCACACAGGGAATGCGAGATGCAAGCCCAGTTTGCAGCAAGAATGGAATAGCAGTTCCTGTCAATAAGACAACTACAGGAGACAAGACACATGGTGTCTCCTGTAGTTATCTTATTGACAACTATGAAATAGCGCCCGTTAAGGGCTCCTAACGTTTTGTATCGCAACCGGTAACAACAGGTCACTGTAACAATAGGGCCTTATACCAACCCTGGTGTAAACTTAACCAGAGTTGTTTAAATCTAAACAAATCCATATACAGCAAAGGCTCTAAGTTTACAACAGATCTGAGTTAAGTTTACACCAAGGTTGGAATACAGCCCTAGATCACTACTCCCTGGTAGCTCCCTATTCTCTGCTGGAGACAGTATTCTGCACTGCAGAACCTGCAGAGAATACCAGCTGAGAGACCTTGATCCTAGGTGATAAACGTATAAAATTACCTCTGGTGCCACGGTGCAGAGGGGAGCACGAACCATTACCTCCACTCTCCATATGCAGAACACTACATAAAAAGAATAGTTCCCAGTGTCCCAGTGTGCTTCTGCAGTTCCGTTGCACCCCAATACACAAGCTCGTGCAGTTGTACTTGTCTCCAGGGAGTCCTATGTACTCCATGAGATGACGGCGGCAACAGTGTGACTGCTGACATCGATCAGTGGCTCCAAACAATTATGGAATTTCACCGTATGTGTAATTTTGTGGCGATTTGTATAATCAAAGTTTTAAATTTTGCCAAATGGAAAATTTACAGCAAAATATGGTGCATTTCATCACAATTCAAAACTGGCTTATAGAGAGCTATTAGTCTATTAACAGAATGCTGATTCGCACCGAAATTGCAACAAAATTGACGGATTTCAATTCGATAGGTTTTAATTTTATATATTTACGGTATATTTTACAACATACCTTTTTATTATTGCTTTAGGCTAGGGCCAAACGATCGCATTATTCGCAGCGACTGTCAAAAAGTGTGTCCGAACGCATTGCCGTATTTTTTCACGGAATGTGTGAAAACGGTCATACGATGCGCATTTCCGTGCGTGATTTTTTATGGATCGTCAATAAAACACTTTTTGCGTCTGGACGTTATGTTAGCCGGACATGAGCAGCGTCTGACATCTAATCGCACACACTCGCCGCTAGTGGACGCAGCGCACTCTGTACGTCAGTACTAGCGGTTCTGCGTTCTCAAAAAAAAATGCGTTCATTTTCAACTTGAGTTGCGCGGCCGGACTTTTGTGCGACCGTACCTCGTATATTGGCCGTCAATGCGTGTCATTTGCTGCTACTGCGGCCGTGATTAAGTGCGCCTAAACGCACGTTAAAAATGCGCTAGTCTGACCCCAGCCTAAAAAGGACCTCTTTTGTTAAATACATATTTTAGTGATTTAGGCTAATGTCAGACAAACGCAGTCTGAGCGCACTCTGCATGCGTGCACAACGGACGGACGTACTGACGGAAGATACTGTAGACACCACATGGTCCGTTTTTGTTGACGGACGTAGAAAAAGAAAAAAAAAATTGAATTATAGAAATTAATATGAAAAATTATAATAATTTGAACAGGATATGAAAAGCCATTTTGTGCGTCAAGGTGCTGCACGTTGCAAATGCTCTGCGTCTGACATCTCACTCACACAGAACGCTACAAAGACGTGGCGCACTCTACGCATCCGTCTAGCGGTTTTACGTTCTTGCCTAACTTGCGTCCGTTTAACACGTGCGTTGTGCGTGCGCACGTACTTAGTGTGTGGGTCTCTATTGATCATGATTCTATGCTACGACGGACATTAAACTGTGCGGCAACACGGAGGTGATCACTGCGTTTGTCTGACACGGGCCTAAACCTCCTATTAGGAGAAAATGAGACATGATCCTATATATATTTTAGAACTCAATTTCAGTGCTTTGTGAAGAACACTATGATTCAAACCACTTATACAGCAGCTAGGTTAGACTAGAGAACCACTAATGGATAATGGCTCACGGACATTTTTATTATATATGCAAGGTCCCTAAGGCAGAGTCCCATACTAGCAAAGAAGAAGCCTCAAGGCTCTGTCCATTCACCTTCACTCACGGAGTCATACTCAAGCCAAACCAGGGGGTGAATACTAGAGCAACGATCATACAGGGGCACAGCCCATATAGTACTGTGGGCACAGATTAAAAATATATTACTTACCAACTGTAATTAATAAATGTCAACTTTCATGCTATTTACCATGACTCAAATAAGAAACACTTAAAGTGACATTAAACCCTCAGATTTAACAACATAAAACAATACTGTAATGTGTGATTTACTGTAATCCATGGTAGTTTTACTTCTCTTCGCTGCTCTTCCTTTTAAATCCTTATCTTCTCATGCTGTGGGGAGAACTTCCTGTTTCAGCAGACTGCCTTGTCTCTGGAATGGATACATGAGCCGCGTTCAATACCTCAGCCGCTGCAAGTGCTAAGTTAGCAACTTGCCTTTGAACGCCGTTCAACCGCTCAGCAGTGCTAACCTAGCACTTGCAGCGACCCGAGGAGATGCTTCGTGTTGCTGAGTGTGACGTATTAAAGATGGCCGCCGCCATGAAGCAAGTAACAATGCCGTACAGCAAGATAGCCGCCGCCACGAAGCAAGTAATAATTCCGTACAGCAATGTTAATTTTGAGGTTTTTGTTGACCAAAGCACAAAATATTTATTTATTATTTCCCCCTGCACAGAAACATATATTACAGTTCAATTTATATATTGTTTCAGAAGTAAACATAACGTTTAAAAACTATCATTTGTGGTGTGTGCAGACAAAACGGAGTTGTGCTGACTGCTTTTCTTTATCATATTTTGTCCGAGTGATCCGAAAAACAATCTGAATTTTTCATTAAGAAATCGGCCATTTTGGATTCAAAATTCACATCCAAAGCGTTCAATGACCCTGCTGCAGCAAACTGAATTGCTGCGATGCAGCAATTCAGCAGCTGCTGAGGTACTGAACGGGCCTATGGTGTCTGTGTATAGGTTTGCAACCTGAGCCAGTATTACAGGAAGTGGCAGCCAGCTGCAAAAGGAAGTTCTCCCCCAGTAGGAGAAGACGGATTTAAATGGAAGAGCAGCAAAGAGAAGGAAAACAACCATGGATTACAGTAAGGCACACATTACAGTATTTGTTTATGGTGAAAAATCTGAGGGTTTAAGGTCACTTTAAATAGTATAGATGATGACGCAGACGTTGGAAAGGTAGGGCCCATTCACCCACAGAGATACAGAAAGCAATCAAGAGGAAGGCAACATTGAGTCTTGAAAGTTTTGTTATTTACCCAGAACAGATCAAGCTGTCTGCAAGTTTTAACTGAAAATACCTGAATTTAGGGAGCAAAAGAAAAATTACAATACCAGCATCATTTATTTCCCTTGCAGTCTGCCACCAATTCACTACTCAGCAAACAACCCCTAAAATCAACAAGTGAACAAACCACCTTTGACAGCCAAACTTACTGTTACCAAAACGGATCAAAGGACATTTGCACACCGGGGCCACTTTTAAAAGGCAGGTTTATTGGAAGCAGAACCAGCGACATTTCGTCTCATAAAAAGGACAAAAAAAATCTCATTAGGATCTGAAACGTCACAGGTTCTGCTTCCAATAAACCGGCCCCGGTGTGCAAACGTCATTTTTCCATTTTGCTGCCCGAGTGTGGTCAACCCAGGTTCATGGAGGCACCTGTGGAGCGTTTACCTCAAGCTGGCTGAGTCAGAGTAGCTAACCCATCATTTCTAAACAAATCCACAACATCCCACAGACTGAAACTGCAGATAAGAAATAACAGGAAAGAAACCAAAAACACACTATTGCAGAACTGCACAGGGACATAGCACCTGACAAGCCCTGGTACAGCAGGAACAACCTTGATTCCTGGGCTGGTGGCATGAATCTGGAAGCAGACACCTGAGAAAATGACCTTTGTACCATACTTATCCATGACTGTAGCTATATTATTAAAGTACCCCAAAGCATCACAAACACAAGCCGCCATCTTTCTTTTCTCTATCTCAGGGACCACTGGAAAACAGAGACCCAAGGAAAAAATGGTCATGTGCATAAAGTATGCTGAAATGATGGACGGGGTCAGACGAGCGCATTATGTGCACCCGTACTGACATGCCTCCCAGCTTCCATTGCAACGAATCGACGGGGCCGGCCACACGCTATAGCGTGTGCACAAATTACACGCTGCAGCCTGCTGAAAGCCTCCTTGTCAAAGCGTATGACGCGCGTTCGACGGGGCTGCAACGTGCGATCCTCCAAAAAGGAGGATTGAGCCTTGCAGCGCTGAGTGCACCAACTGCGCTCAGTGAGGTGGCCAGATGGGTGGCAGAAACGAAGGACTGTCCACTCAGACGGACGTTCCTTCCGCTCTTAAAAACGCTTGTCTGACCCCAGCCTTAAAAGTAGCGTTACTTCAGAAAGGGCCTATCAGCTCACTCAATCTGATCGTTGCTCCTGTCCTGATCCATCTCACACACATCCCACTACTTCTCATACTCTATTTCCCCTCATCTCTGTGTGTCACCCATTCCTCTGAGGCCTGTGTCAGACGAATGCAGTGATCACGTCCGTGTAGCTGCACATTTTATCGTCCGTCGTAGCATAAAATTATGATCAAGAGACCCACACACGAAGTACGTCCACACAGAAGTGCAGACGCACAACGCACATGACACCGGACACAATTTAGGTAAGAATGTCAAACCGCTAGGACGGACGCACAGAGTACACCACGTCCGCGTAGCTTTGTGTGTGAGTGATGGAACGTAGTCAGACTGACTGCATTTTTGACAGACAAAATAGTTTTTCATATCAGGTGTCTTTTTTTCATTTTACATATTTTATTTCCCATCTACATCAGTCAAAAAAAACAGACCGTGTGGTGTCTACAGTATCAGTCAGAACGTACAGTCTGCGCTCGTCTGACATTAGCCTGAGAGTGTAAGCTTGAGAAGGGTCCTCTATTCCCATCGTTCTTAAAGTGACCAAATTGGTTTGACACTTGAAGTTTGTTTTGTCCTACTCATTGCGCAGCACTGGGGAGTATGTTTTGCTTTATAAATAATTGTAATTAAAAAGGCATCCCGCAGGCCCTGTATGCCGATAGCGACCTGGAAGGACCGATAGCATTCCAGATGAAGAGGACAGGGTAATCATTGAAAGGAAATTTAAAAAATACCTGTGACGTGAATCAGGGAATACTCCGAGCATAAAACAGTCTCTTACAAAGAATCAGAAAGAACTAGATTTGCATAATCAATACCTGCCTGGCCATAACCTGCATTTTTCCATAGAGACGCTGACAATAAGGCCGGTTTCTATTACGTCCTACCTTCTATTTCTATTTAAAGTATGAATATTATCCATGTTTGTCATTATAGGCTACGTGCTGCTGTACAGCAGCCAAACAAACAATCACAAATCACGCTCATGTCGTCCAACAAACCCTTGAGTGTACATATTTGCTGTTAAGGAAATTTCCGATTCATCCCAGGAAGAACAAAACCCTGTAAGATGAATGGAGAAGAAAAAAAAAAAAAAGAATAAAGAAACGAAAACAAAACACCGCTGTATGAAATCTGAAAAGGCCAATGCAAGGGAAAACCATCCTATTGTTTAAAGAACAAAAGGCACTGCTAAAATACACAAAAACACAAAGAATTCTCCGATTGCGTGTTCCTTAAACCTGGACTAGAAAGTGGATATTGTTCCACAAAAGAAGTGGATTAATAAATATTGCGGTTGGGGTTTGTGTGTCTTTAAACAAAGTGGCATTCGAGAGAGCGAACGAACAAAACCAGAACTAAATCAAGCCGGTCGTTTACAGCCATCAAAGGAATGGACTTTCCAACAGATGAAAAACAAAAAAAAAAAAAAAAAAAACAAGAATACTTAAATCTGCAATCTGAGAAAGAGGATACTTTATTCCCCATTCAATTTAAAAATCAAGCTGAACAATCTAGATCAGACGCCGGAAAACCAATCGCATTATCATTTATCCATGGAAATGACGCAGAATAGACAAGGGAACGCTTAGTTCCTGGTCAACAATCTAAATAATGTCATTTTTAACCCTCCAATTGCCTTAGTAGTTTCTATTTAATTCTCGGTTTAGTGAATAAAGCCCTGTGGGGACGGTTAATGATTGAACTTGTGAATTTTGACCTGGAACCGGTTTCCTTTGGAAGCCATTGTTATTTTAATATCCCCCCTGACTTGCAAGTCATGTCACCACTTCCAAGTACAAACAAGATCTTATTTCCCATGTAATTTCACAGCATGCGGGAGGAGGGAGTCATGAGAATGCCCAAAACCTCTTAATTCGTTTTACAAAGCCATAAACTTACTTTAAATGTTTGTTTTCATTCCTTGCTTTGTGTTTGAGTTAAAGACATCTGCCCGCCACTGGTATTACTGTATATGGAAATGATCCCTGCAAAAAAACCCTAGTATGGGGAGAATAGGGACGTCTCGAATTAGAAATGTGTTAGCTCCTATCCTGCCAGAGCAGAAAAAGTGTACTGGTAACATGTTATTGATCTGTAACCAACTGCTGATCTCTCAGGGAGAAAGGAGGTTAAAGGAAGGTTAGAAGCAAAAAAAAAAACGATATCCTTCCCATAAATAAACAGAGTAAGTCATGGGAGAAGGAGGAAAGACGAGCATCCTGTGCTCCAACAGTCACCTACATCACAAGGGGAGATTTGCATAACTAAACAAAGAGGGGACTAGGAGGCAGATTTACATCAGGCAGCAGCTAATAATAATATATACAATACAACATTCATATGTTATGATACAGAGACTATTCCAAATGAAAAATAGATTATTAGTCACAGTCTCTGTATTGTGAGATGAATGTTACAAGTCATATCGGATTCCACAGTGGTTAAACATATGGGGGGGGGGGGTTGTACTCTTTTTAAATCAGAATTAACCCTTCAAAATTACAATGACAGATGCCATGCTGCAAACACAAATGGGAAAAAAGTGTTAAAATACGATGCTTTTAAAAAAAAAAAAAAAAAACCTGGCAAGTCTACTGCATATCTAGACACAACAATACATTAAAGGGGGGGGGGTGAAAAGTAAAATTCTGATAGGAGGTGCAATGAGCAGTAGCAGCATCCCACTGGTTGCCATGGTGATTGCTCCACTCTTTAGTGATGATAAAAAGTTAATTTATAAAGGAGGTGATTCTGTGAGTATTTAGAAGGCGCTGCTGACACACACAGCTATAAAAGCTGATTAAATGAGAAGAGGCTGAAGTTATAGCTCTCTCTGCCCTGGCCAAGGCACAGATAGACATCCCAGGCCAGCACCTCTGCCAGCATCTACAGCAAGAGCTCCATAACAATCACCCTGTTGCTCAATAGACACGATTACTTAATAAGAGCACTTAGCTATAAAACCCGGAGCACAAAGCATGTCAGCAAGCCCAGTACATGCATTGACCTGCTCCTATACAGAGGTGGAGGCACTCCATGAAGCCTTTATAAAAAGGTGTACTTTCTGGCCTTCTCTGGGGGAACTGGCTTTAGTGCAGATGGCACATATGAAGAGGGGTCTCTCTCCCTCTCCCTTATAGTGTGGCACTGCCTCTCTCTCTGTATAGCACAGGGGGCAGCACACTGCCCCTCTCTCTGTATAGCACACAGCCCCTCTCTCTGTATAGCACACAGCCCCTCTCTCTGTATAGCACACAGCCCCTCTCTCTGTATAGCACACAGCCCCTCTCTCTGTATAGCACACAGCCCCTCTCTCTGTATAGCACACAGCCCCTCTCTCTGTATAGCACACAGCCCCTCTCTCTGTATAGCACACTGCCCCTCTCTCTGTATAGCACACAGCCCCTCTCTCTGTATAGCACACAGCCCCTCTCTCTGTATAGCACACAGCCCCTCTCTCTGTATAGCACACAGCCCCTCTCTCTGTATAGCACACAGCCCCTCTCTCTGTATAGTTACAGGGGTCATAATGAGCGATTCGGCGGAGCCCTGGTCACACATAGCATGCCTTTTGCCTGACTCCTTGTTACCAGGCTAGCTATGTTGGCAGCTGAATTCATGCCCTGACACACACACAGCGCCGCCTGCTGGGGAGGTAGAAAGTTTGCCCCATTCAGGGGGGAGTCGCACGTATTTCCTTACCTGCCCCGAATCCCGGTGCTCACTGCCCCGCGTTACAGGTTCCTGGGTATTACTGCTCTTCCTTCTTCAGCCTCTCTCTCTCCATGTTCCACCTGCTCCACCGGACCAACCCAACCTGCTGAAGCTGCAGCCAGGCCACGCCCCTCCCCGGCCCTGCCTCCCGCAAGGGATTCCAATCTGGGACAAAGGCCGCTCAACCTAACTTGTTGGACTGGGCTTGTGGGCGGAGCCAAGTGCTGTAAGCGGCTTTGTTAGCATGGCAACCTGCAAAAGCAGGGAAGGTAGGGGGTGTGCAGCAGTCGTAGGCTGCAGCGACGCCCACTGGCATCACCCTGCAATGACAATGCCTATATGTGTCATGCATTGTTCATCTTCACGGGTGACCTCTGTATATCGCAAGGGTCAGCAACCATGGCACTTCAGAGTTTTTTTTTAACTACATAACCCATGATGCTGGGCAACTTGTAGGGTTGGCTGAGACATAGGAAAAGGTAGTTCCAAACCGTCTGCAGACTGACCCCTGGCTGTATACAGGAACAGGTTGTATTTAAGCCATTCTGCTACCCCCGACCATATGATATCAAATACACATAACATGGCATTATGACAAATACCAACTATCGGAGATATTTCTTTAACCCCTTCACTGCTGAGGCATTTCACGTCTGTGCTGAGCTCATTTTTACCGATTTAGCTCATGATGTTTAAATGCGATTTGAAGCCACATTTTATTACACGACCCAGACATATTATATAATGATTCTTTCCGGCAGACTCTGCAGATTCATCATATATCATTATTTTATGTATTCGTCATGTCCTGCCTGTATATTATAACAAAAAATGCAATAAATGTGTATTTTTAATCATCTAAAGTGTTTTTTTTTTTCACAGTTTATCATGCAAGCGTTTGCGGCTATATTTTCTTTGGGGTGCGCTTGTTAAAAAAATGAGGGGGCTCGTTACATATTTTTGGGGGGGAATTACGTACTTTTTAGCAAACGCACCCCATAGAAAAAAATCATTAGTGCAGCATCATTGTTCACATTATAATTGAAATGTGAACAATATTGCTGCATTAATACAAACAATACAAAATAAATAAATAAGTGGTTTTTTTTTGTGTATTTCATTTTTACTTTATACCTGGTCATGTTAGATATCATTTGAAAGGCCATGGTCTGGCCTTTCGAATGATACCGTCCATGGGCCCCTAGCTGCCACTGTTCCGGAGATAAGGTGCGATGACGTAATTATAGTCGGGAGGGTATAAATTCGGCGTCTGACTTCAAGGAAGTCAGAACGCCGTGGGACCCCGGAGAGAGAGGTGAGTATCTCGCCCAGGGCTCCCGATTGCAGGTGACATCCTCCGCATATAGCGGGAGTCAATAAGGACGTTCCCCACACATCCTCTGCAGTGAAAGGGTTAAATTCATACTCATTTTAGAACAAAAGCAAAGCATTTTATATGCAGTAAGGGGTTCCTAATTTAATTTATTATAGTTTAGAGACGCATTGCTAGTTTTTTTGACATGTAGCTCTGTTGTATACTCACACACACAGAATAAATTGGACGTCCTTTTAAAGAAAGGACGTCAGGAAATGCTGCCCCCCTCCATTTTGCTGCCCATAGGCCCAATCGGCCTATGCATGTTTACACACCTGAGGCTGCGGGTGTTTCACACGGCTCACCCGTTAGCCCTCAGTGGTTGTCTCGTCTTGTAGTCTTGGTATCCCTTCAGGATCCTAGGTAGTCCACAGGTCCTCCAATGGTTGAGTACCAATGGCCCTCAGTAGTTAGCTTATCTTGAGGCCTTGGTATCCCTTCAGAGTCCTGGGTAGTCAATAAGTCTTCCACTGGTAGAAGTCTGCAAACTCAATAATGTAGAAAGGATTCTATCCTATATCCTATAGAATCCTTTCTACATTATTGAGTTTGCAGACTTCTACCAGTGGAAGACTTATTGACTACCCAGGACTCTGAAGGGATACCAAGGCCTCAAGATAAGCTAACTACTGAGGGCCATTGGTACTCAACCATTGGAGGACCTGTGGACTACCTAGGATCCTGAAGGGATACCAAGACTACAAGACGAGACAACCACTGAGGGCTATCGGGTGAGCCATGTGAAACACCCGCAGGCGAGGTGATCGAGCCTAACGAGGCTCTGGAAAGTGTGAGTGGATCCATCCCCCCCCCCCACTTTTTCATTTTTGTGAAAGCTGGACTTCACTATTATACATTTTTTTTTCCTTTTAGGAATACTCCGATGAACTATGAATAGTCCAAGACAGTAAAATATTTACCCTATGTTATAACGTATATGTTTTTCTCTATACGGAAGAGATTCCCTTTATACCGTGGACGCGGGAGCGCCGAGCACCGGTTCTCTGTCTTTTTTGTTGTATTTGGTGTGGTTTGGGACTGCACTTTTGGTGCTCTGGGCGACGGGGTTCACGTTTCATTTTGCTCTGAGTGTCTGTTCTCCACATTTTTCCACTGTATGTTTACACACCTGCCTGAGCATCATAGGTAATGAGAGGACAACATGGTGTAAAGTGAATTAATTTCCCCTCCTGTGGATAAAATATAGCTTTTCCTTTTCGATACCTGCAACCTGGTTTACGTATATTATAAATCTGTACCGAGTACAGCCGCTTCTATTCTGTTTAGAAGATCCTACCATATGAGAATTCCCTAAACACAGTGGGCTCTATATAGTTGTTGTCATGGTAGTGTCTTGATATGTAAGCTTTAGCGCTAGCATTAATAAGTTTAAAGTCTGGCATTGATTTTCCATAGTTGACACTACACTGGGGTAAAATCAGTTAGCGCTTCGCACCTTGCGCGAGCTTACTGTACTTTGCATCTCTTGTACCTAACAAGGGGAGCGCAATCAGTTTTTAACTCTCGACATATGAGGTAATACAAGGTGCAGGCGCAAGTTAACCTTGGAACGCGAATTGACACATTTTAACTACTTCAAAAAGTTGGTGATAAATGATTCTGCAACTGCCTAATCATTTAGCACACCCAACCCCTCCCCCCTCCTCTAAAAATCCCATACTCACCTCTCATCCCACGGTGAAAAGGGTGGTGTGGTCTGCTGCTTCTTCTCCCCGGGAGCAGAGTGAGACTGGGGACAAATAGTTCCTAGTCTCCCTCCACAACCACTCCGCGATCTCGCAAGAACTCACAGCTGGGGCACGCAAAGCTCCATGGAGACCTATGGACTCCAGGAGCAGATAATCGTGGTGGAGCGTCGCTGCTGGTATACGAGAGCTTTGTGCTTCGTTCCTAAAAAAAATGGTCGGAGCTGTGGCAATTGAGTTTTAATGTGGATAAGTGCAAGATAATGCACCTGGGACGTAAAAACCCAAGGGCTGAATATAGAACATTTGATACAGTCCTAACCTCAACATCTGAGGAAAGGGATTTAGGGGTTATTATTGCAGAGGATCTAAGGGTAAGTAGTCAATGTAATAGAGCAGCAGGAAATGCTAGCAGAATGCTTGGTTGTGTAGGGAGAGGTATTAGCAGTAGGAAAAGGGAAGTGCTCATGCCACTGTACAGAGCACTGGTGAGACCTCACTTGGAGTACTGTGTGCAGTACTGGAGACCGTATCTCCAGAAGGATATAGACATCTTAGAGAGAGTTCAGAGAAGGGCTACTAAAATGGTGTACGGCTTGAAGGAGAAAAGTTACCAAGAAAGGCTTAATGATCTTAACATGTACAGCTTGGAAAAAAGACGAGACAGAGGAGATATGATAGAAACATTTAAATACGTAAAGGGAATCCACAAGGTAGAGGAAGGGGGTATATTTAAAAGGAAACAAAATAGCAAAACAAGAGGACATAGTCTTAGATTAGAGGGGCAAAGGTTTAAAAGTAACATCAGGAAGCATTATTTTACTGAGAGGGTGGTGGATACATGGAACAGTCTTCCAGTTGAAGTGGTAGAGGCCAAAACAGTAATTGAATATAAGCAGGCATGGGATAGGCATAAGGCTATCCTAAACAAAAGATAAATCCAGGTAAAGTATCCATGTAATTGGGCAGACTAGATGGGCCGAAAGGTTCTTATCTGCCGACATTTTTCTATGTTTCTATGTTTCCAGAGCAAGGTGCCAAGATAGCTCCTACTGCTGGAATATGACATTAAGGTGGAGATGTTAAGGGAAAATCTGCAGGCGCACATTATCCTGCTTATTCTCTCCATTTTAGCGTTAGGTGTGGAATAGGGTCTAGTATTTTGAACTCAAACTACTGGCTGGGTGGAGTAGAGGTAACATCACTGCTCTGCGCGGAGAGAGCCTGTGGAGTCGTGGGTTCGATCCTGACGAGCACCTCTCCAGTAAGTGTCCTTGGGCAAGACACCTAATGGTACATACTCGCCACCCAGGACATACTTGAAAATGAGAGAAATCTCAATGTATCCTTCCCGGTAAAAAAAAAACCTAACTTGTTTTCAATTCCCTCTTTCAGATGAAATTCCAGTTGCCCTCTAGTGGTTGAAAACCAAACTGTTCGTATAGTCCTTGGTCCCACGTTCCTAAAGACCACCAGCAATCCTATTTTTATATAAAACTCTACCATACCCAAGAGCTTAGTTGTTTTCGCCACAGTACAGTACAATGAGCTACTATGGTATGCATCTTTAACCTGTTCACTGCTGAGCCTTTACACCCCTTTGTGCTGAGCTCATTTTGACCGTTTGTGCTCATCATGTTTAAACACCTTTCACTATAATGTTTATCCCACTATTGCTTCTCTTTCCTTTATCATCCCTTCTCTCTAAAGCTACTCTCTCCTTCTATACACCTTTCCAATTGCCCCAGGATGGAAAACAAGTGCCAATACACCACAGCCTGCTCAGTTCTTTTAACCTATCAGCTGAGTGCTGGTGGAGAGTGTTAAAATCCAGCCCTCCTACCCCCACACAAAGACTTAGGCTAGGGTCAGACGAACGCATTTTTATGTTGTCTGTGAAAAAGTGCGTTCGAACGAATGGACGCATTTTTTCACAGAATACGTGATAGTGGTCATACTATGCGCATTTTCGTCCGTGATTTTGTACGGATCATCAATAAAACTCTTTTTGTGTCTGGACGTTATGTTGGCCGGACATTAGCAGCGTCTGACGTCTCCTAATCACACACACACGCCGCTAGCAGACGCAGCGCACTCTGTACGTCAGTACCTGCGGTTTCACGTTCTCGAAAAAATGCGTTCATTTTCCACTTGCGTTGCGCAGCCGGACTTTTGTGCGACCGTACTTCGTATATTGGCCGTCATTGCCCGGCATCTGCTGCTAGTGCGGCCGTGATTAAGTGCGGCTGCACGCGCGTTCGCACTGCCTCAGTCTGACCCTAGCCTTAAAACTCTGCAACCATATTATTATCAAAAGAAAACTCTGTCCAAATTCCTATTTATTCTGCTACTTTCCCTGGCAAACGATGTGGAAACTAACCCTGGTCCTATAGCTGACACAACCTTTAGTCTCCCCACTAATAAAGGCCTCTCATTTGTGCACTGTAACATCCGAAGTTTACTCCCTAAATTGGATGAGCTTCAGGCTTGGTGTTGCTATTACAAACCCAAAATCGGCGATTTTAATACAGATTGGCTAAATCCTAAAAACAATAAACACTGCTCGCTGTCTAAAACTTTGCAGCTAACTCAATTAATCTCCTCCCCCACTCGCATTAATATGAAAAGCCCTAACCATACCTTGTTGGACTGGATTCTCTCCTCATCTCCTGATAGAATACAGGAGGCAGGCGTTCTTGCTAATAGCTTTAGTGACCATTGTCTAGTGTACTGCGTGTGCAAAATTAAGGCCTTGAAATCTCCCCCAAAGGTAATAACCACCAGGTCTTTCAAGAAATTTATTCTTGAATCCTTCCTAAGTGATCTCAAACAGCTCCCCTGGTACAGGATAAACCTAATCCCAGACCTAGACTGTGCAGTTGAATACTTTCAGTCTGAGCTCCTGCAAGTCTGGAATTCCCATGCCCCGCCGCGTAAAGTGCGAGTAAAAGGGACTCATCTCCCCTGGGTTACAGCTGATCTTACACTAATGTACCAGCTTAGAGATTCACGGTGGTCAAATTTCAAGAGTACTGGTTCCATGAACGATCACTACGAATACGAAAATGCCGGAATGAATGCACAAAACAAACAAAAATGGCCAAAGCCCATTACTTCAATGAAAATCTAAACAATAACATATCAAACCCTAGAAACTTTTGGAGAACCATAAGTAACATACAAGCACCCCCAGTCCACTCCCAGCCAGCTGCTGTCAAAGTAAACAACCAAACCCTGCAACACCCCCTAGATGTAGCAAATGCCTTTAATGATTATTTTGTTGGATGTGCCACCACTTTGATTGCCAAGCTAGGAAATGACATGCAATCAGAGAGGCATCATGCAGGTCAGGCCCCCCCAACTGTGCAAAGTCCCTGTATCAGACAGGAATTCAGTTTTAGACCAGTGCCTGTCAGTGTCATTACTAAACTTCTCCGTAAGCAAAAAATGAAATACCAGTCTGGACCTGATCAAATACCAGCAATGCTGCTGAAAATCAGTGCGCCTGCAATTGCAAATCCTGTTGCAACCCTAATAAATGAGTCACTAGCGACTGGATACATACCCAAGCTCTGGAAGACTGCAAGAGTGGTACCTATCCATAAAAGTGGTGACAGTACTTTGGTATCCAACTACCGTCCGATATTGTTGCTCCCTGTAATGTCAAAAGTCTTGGAAAAATGTGTCTACACACAATTACGTGATTATTATCAATATTGGAACTACTTAACCCCAGATCAATCAGGCTTTCGTCCAAATCACTCAACTACAACCGCCCTTTTAAAAGTCTGCAATGATATCCAGGCTGGGATGGAACAAGGAAACCTAACTGGAGCCATCTTCCTTGATTTTGCCAAGGCCTTTGACACGGTAGACCATGGCATCTTGCTAGAAAAACTTAAAAACTCTGGCATTGGTGATCGCACGCTAACCTGGTTTCAATCATATGTATCCGACCGATCACAATATGTGTCAATTTCTGGCAGCTCCTCCCTCCCGCTCCCAGTCACTTGCGGTGTACCCCAAGGCTCAATACTAGGCCCCCTGCTATTCACAATATTCATAAATGATCTGCCCAATGTCTGCAAAGCCTCAACTGTACATATGTACGCAGACAACACTGTGATCTATACCAGCAAACCAAATCTCCCGCAGCTGGAGGCCGTGCTGCAAGAACAATTCACAGAGGTAGAAAAGTGGATCAAAAGCAACAAACTTTTTTAAAATATTGACAAAACTGTAACGATGCTCTTTGGAACAGCACCTAAACTACACAAATTGCAAAATCCCCATCTATGTGTTGGGACAAAATCAAATGGCACACTGACCACAGTCACTTCTCTCAAATATCTAGGTATGTGGTTGGACCCAAATCTATCCTTTGGCCCCCACATCGAAAAACTCTCATCTAAACTTTACCCCAAACTAGGTGCCCTGTACAGAAACAAATCCTGCCTGAGTCCCGCGGTAAGAAAGCAGATTGTACAGCAAATGCTTATGCCGGCTATTGATTACGGAGATGTAGTGTATGCAGCCGCCCCGCAAACACACCTTCATAAACTTACTACATTGTATAACTCATTCTGCCGCTTTGCGCTACAATGTAACTACATGACCCACCATTGTGACATGTTAAAAGAGCTAAACTGGCCATCGCTGGAATCCAGACGCACCCTTCACCTTTCCAGCCTGGTGTTTAAAAGCATCTCTGGGAAGCTGCCACCCTACCTGAATAGACTGCTTCCCCCAGCAGCTCCCTCATCCTATAACCTCCGATCCAGGACCAGCACCTTACTTGCTATACCACAATACAAAAAGACAGTGGCTCGGTCCTCATTTTCCTACAGAGCACCACAATTATGGAATAACCTCCCAGACACCATCAAATCTTCCCCCAGTCTTAAGTCACTCAAAAGCTCCTTACTAACATACCTCAATACAGAATGCACCTGTAACCTAGTGACTATATTTCCTACATATTTTTCTGTTAATCTGTATATTTGTGTTGGTTTTCTTTTTAATATCTTGCATTGTATTACTTTGTATTTCTGTAACTGTAACACTTCAATGTTCTTGAACCCAGGACATACTTGAAAACGAGAGAAATCTCAATGTATCCTTCCTGGTAAAATCCTTTATAAATAAATAAATAAATATGATTTGAAGTCATGTTTTATTGTAGGACACAGATATATTATATATCCTTTTTTTTCCGGCAGATTCATAATATATATCATTATTATATGTATATGTCATGTTCTGTCAAAATGCTATAACAATTTAATGTAAAAAAATGTAAAATTTCCATTAAAATTTAAATTATCTACAGCGCGTAAAATAATTTTTTCACATTTTATCATCCAAGCTTTTACGGTTATATATTCTATGGGGTACACTTGTTAAAAAATATTAGAAATGGGAACTCGTTACTGTATTTTTCTGAGAAATTAACAGGTCTATTCACTAAAGAGTGAAGCTAGGAGAATTGTCAGGAGAAGTGAAAATTCTAGGTCAAAATAGCGTAACCAGAAAAATTACCTCACTTTCCAAATCAGCTTTTTGGTCTAGATTGTTCTCTTCTCCTGCCAATTCTCCAGTCTTCACCCTTTAGTGAATAGACCTGTAAGTGATTTTAGGTAAAAGTTGACAAAAAATTTTTTTCCTTAATGCAGCATTATTCTTCATATTATAATTGAAAAGTGAACCATATTGCCGCCTAAATAAATTAAAAAATACTTTTTTTATTATTTATATATATTTTTATTTTTTCCTTTTGTTTTAAATGTCACCTAGTCATGTTTGGTATCACTGGAAAGGCCATATTTTGGCCTTTCCAATAATATCAAACATGACCCACTACCTGCCAACGATCAGGAGATGCAGACCCAAAGGACCCCCAATCTCCACTGTAGGGTTTCCATAGGGAACCCCCTTGGCAGCTAGGGGTTAATTCCCCAACTGATGTCATCGCGCCATGTGCAGTGATGTCAGTGGGTGGGGAGAGGCCCCAGAGGCTTGACTGGCATTCAAGATGTCAGCCACCGGGAGAGGTCTGCGATCTGATGCTTATTGGCACCGGATCGCGGACCAGCACCTAAGGGGTTAAAGAAACATTGTGACCTTTCCAGCAGTGCCTCTCTTGTCTCAGTAGCCTATACAGTTGGGGAGATAGAGGGGTCTAAGGACCTCCCCCCTCCCTTTCAGGTACTCTCCCGGCATGCGATGACGCACGTGGCCGGGGGGCAGTCCCACAGCAAGGGCTGACATGCAACATGTCAGCACACTGTGGTTGAAGCTTCGGTTCCGGTGCCAGATAAGCACATAACCGGAGCAAAGTGAGGGCCTGCAGGGAACGTCCTCTGCGCACGGGTGTAAAACGGGAGGATGCTGCCTGCACATCCTTCACGCTCAAGTGGCTAAGCTTTATAGGAATATATACTGTGGTTTGACATAACGCCTTGGAAACATCTAAAAAATGTTACAGCTAATCCAACACCTCCTCTCGAAAAAAATTATATTTGCTGTAAATGTGGAGAGAGCAGGAAATGGATTTCTCTTCTGACCCTTCCATTGTTTTTACATTGTAGCTTCCTGAGTTATTAGAACAAAGCTTTTTGTCAAAACTAAGCCCAATTTGAGAAAACAAACAGCCCCGGCACACAGGAAGATACGCTCTGCTGCAGGGATGTGCGGTGAGGTCAGTGGCTGTGAGGCACTGGCTAGTATCAGAGCCAAATATACACATATATTAACAAACTTTCTGCGGTTTGTGTTTGGCTGTAAATTACCTTTTACTCATTTATTGTACCCACATATATATAATTTTTCTCGCCATTAAATGGACTTTCTAAAGATACCATTATTTTCATCATTTCATATCCTTTACTATTAAAAAAATAATAATAATATGATAGAAAAACTGTTTTTCTGTGCTCCTGTGCCTGTCATACCCTGTATCTTCCACTAGAGGGAGCCGCCTTGACCTGGGCCTTCCTGATGGCCTCTCTGAGGCTCAGCCTCTGACGAGCAGTATTCAGGAAGTAGGCAGCGCGCGTGTGTTCCTATTTGAACAGAGGCGGCTGCAGACCTCCTGAGCAGCATATGCGATTAGCGTAGCGGGGAAGCATATCACCGCTACGCAAATTGTGTAGGCTGTAAAAATGTGCGCACTGCGCATAGAGGAAGAGGCAGACAATGCAGCTGACAGTGGGGGAGCTCGGGGCAGTTGATTTTTTTTTTATTATTTTAATGCTTAATGGCAGGTAAGGCGCTGCCGCATCTGCCTACCCAGACAGCACTTCCCTGCTCTGCTGTACCCTGATCAGGGGTCTAGTCCTTGAAAAATAAGGGTGGAAACGCTCCAAGATTTCTGCTTCCTGTTTAACCATTGACATGCTGCACATACCTCACTACCGCATATGCAAAATTGGAATTCATATTTAAGTACAAAGATAGGCTGAGTATTAGGGAATCATCAGGATAATTGTAATAAATATATTTCTGTGTTAATAGTTTATTTTCTAAAAATTAACAAAATGCAAAGTAAATGAACAGAGGAGAAATCCAAATCAAATCAATATTTTGTGTGACCACCCTTTGCCTGCAAAACAGCATTAATTCTTGCACTCAGTTTTTGAAAAACCTCAGGTTGTTTCAAACATTTTGACTAACCCATGGGTCAGCAACCTTGGCTCCTTGATGTTTTGGGAACTACATTTCCCATGATGCTCAGTCCCCCATTAGGCTGGATGAGCCACGTGGGAAATGTAGTTCCCAAAACATCAGGGAGCCAAGGCTTCTGACCCCTGGACTAACCAGATATTCTATGGCGGTAGGCCGCCTCAAAACATTCTGTCTCTTCATGTAATCCCAAAAGACAGACTCGATGTTGAAATCAGGGCTTTGTGGGAGCCAAACCATCACTTTCTGGTCTCCTTGTTCTTCTCTACACTGAAGACAGTTCTTAATGCCATTGACTGTATGTTTGGGGTTGTTGTCCTGCTGTAGAATAAATTTGGGCCAATAAGACGCCTTCCTGATGGTTTTGCATTAAGGATAAGTATCTGCCTGTATATCCCAGCATTGAGAATACCATTAATCCTGTCCAAATCCCAAACTTGCAAGGAGTCTCCACCAAGATTCACTGTTGCCTGCAGTCGCTATCACGTACCTGTAGCTAAAACTAGGACGCTAAGGGGGAAAATTAGCATCTGCTAATCTCCCCTTAGCTTCCCCGTTTTCCCAGTGGATTACGGCTCAAGAGTCCAAAGCCTGCCCCACAGCAGTGTTAGATTTTAATTTCCTGTAAATATAATAAATATTTTGTCTTAAAAAGCCTGTTCTTATAAAATGGGCTGTGAAATTCCCCCCCTCCATTTTTGTTAGTGTCAATACTGCATAGACCGTTGTTCCTTCTATAGGATATGAGCTGTGGCCGATTTCCTGTTATGTTCAGTGCAGGAAAATGTGCGCAGAAGCGGGAATATGGGAAAAGGATTTCTTGTGAACCATATATGGTAGTAAGTTAACTGAGTGGCTAAACTTTGATGTTGTAATGTATCTGTAAACTGATTGGCTATAAATTCTGTGAATTTTAATAAATAGATCTGGCTTAACGAGGAAAGCTAGACTTCTGAGAAAAGACCAACACAGTTTTGTGATTGATTCTTTTTGGGGGTCTCCACCATGGCGTAGCGCAGCTCTTACTTCGGTTTTGATATATAAGAAGAAACTTGGAAAAGGTTTATGGTTATTATAATGAAAAATATAATTTTTCAAGCGGCCGCTAGGCTCCTAGATGCTCGGGCAGCGCTAAAGCGCCGCCCAGAGCATCCCCTCCATGGAGACTTCTGCTGTCGGGTCACATGACTGTCAGAATCTCACCTCTCGTGAGGTCCTGCAGGTCGGCGGAATGATCGCGGAGGGAGACTGGGGGACCTTTCCATTCTCTTCCCACGAGAAGGGAATCCGGAAGCAGGATGTCACGATGTGATGGAGGTGACTGCGGGAGGACATTGACAGAGCACAGGGACAGGTATGTAGCAGCCCGAATGTGGCTTGGGGTTACCGTTTTTGGCACTGAAATTTAACCCAGAGCCACATTTAGGATTACCACCAGGGAGGTGAATAAATGTACCGATTTGACATTTTTTTATGTCAAAATCGGACCGCCAGGGAGGTTAATGACTGTTTCAACCTCCATATGAAACCGATGATCATTAGCACCTGCTTAGTATAATTGGTTAATCACACACCTGATTCTTATCTTACAAAATCCTTCAAGTGTACAAAGTGTGCAAGTGTAAGAATTGATGCCGATTTGAAGCCTAAGGGTAATCACACTAAATCGTTATTTGATTTAGACTTTTCTTCTGTTCGCTCAGTTTACAAAATACAATTAAAATATATATTTTTGAAAACATTCTTACTTTACAGCATTTCTTTACAACTGCCTAAAATGTTTACACGGTACGATATATATTGCACCTGCTGACTCTTTTCTAGCTCACAGCAGAGTTTTCAGATTTTGCTATTCTTCTGTAAACGGATTTTAATCCATCGCTTCTCCTCATCTCACCTGCACACAACACAGAAACCTCATTGGCTCTTATCTTATAATTCAATGCCAGTCTACACAACCGCCTTCTCTTTGCCCAATAGCATGTCATCCACTACAATGCAGTTTACGTATAAATACTGAAACGGTGTTGAACATATTTGGCCGTGACTGTGAACTGTCAAAAAAAGTAGACCTTCCCCACCTTGCTCTCCCTTGAATGTCATGTCTGAGTCTTGTGACTTGCTGATGCTTGATCGCAAAACCCATGACTGTGGTGGGTACATAATTCTACTAAGGCACCTTGTCTATCAAGGCTATTCAGAGAGAGGTGAAAACCTTGAGAATGACTGGAGAATTGAAAATTCTAGGTCAAAATAGTCAAACCAGAAAAATTCTCCCATTATCTCACTTTCCAAATCGGCTATTTGGTCTAGATTGTTCATTCTCCTGCCGATTCTCCAGGTTTTCACCTCTCTCTGAATAGCCCTGTATGTATCTAATACTCGAATACGTTTAGTTACTGATCTATTCTATTTGTGAGAAAGGTCATCTTATTTCGGCTGCTCGCATTTGTATATTCATTTGTATTTGACCTGTTGTACAGTATATACTCTTCCTGCTACAGTCAATACATTATTATTATTTTTTTAAAAAGTAGGCCATTCTTTCGTGTTTCTATAATGGAGTCAGTCACCAACCTATTTCATTTTTTTTATTTTTTAATTACAGTACCCAAGCACCAGGCATCTAATAGAGTGAAACTCATACTCAAATGAACTGAAGGGCACAAGCAGCAAAAATCTTCTCAAACTTTAATGTGAACCTATTCTGTTTACTGACCATTGGGTTTGTTTGACTGAGAATCACTCCCTGTATCAGTTCAAGTTCAGAATTTTTTTGTTACCGTTTATTAAAGGTTAGCTGTCAATCACTTCCGGTGGCATGCCATGGGGGGGGGGCAGCTCTGACTGGAGAGCCATTATGCAAGACAGCCCCCTGCTCACTCCTCACAGCGATTGACTGTCATTGATCTGAATAAGTCAGAATGCCAACATCATCACTGAGGGCTAATCACGCAGTGCTGCGTAACACACCTCAACAAGCTCCGCCCACAGAGGGGTAAATATGGCGTTGCATGACTCTGAAACTGGTTGTGATATCTCAAAGGATGAGAGAACATATTGATCTCTAAGACCTGTGCACTTTGAGGCTTTCAAATACATCCCATATATCACTAATGATGATGTTCGTCCATTGTATTCGATGAGGACCTTGACATCTAGCAGGTTGTGGGTTGTCCACGCTGTGTCCGCAGATGGCTGATGAGGCCTATTCGAGCACGAAATGTCCTGCCACACGTCGAGCAGACGTGTGGGTACCCCTGTTGCAACATTTGCAGTTCTGGCTTTGCGAAGTGCTCGCTTCTCTTGTGCTATGGTTGCTCTTCTGTCCTCAAATATCTGGCAGCCTTGGAGGGTCAGCATGCGCCATGTCGATCGATCTTGTGCCAAGATTTCCCAGGAGGTGATATCAATATCCATGGACTTGAAGGAGGCTTTCAGTGTATCTTTGTATCGCTTCCTTTGTCCCCCGTGCGACCGCTTTCCTTGAGACAGCTCACCGTAGAGGAGCTGTTTAGGGATGCGATGATCGGGCATCCTTGCAACATGACCTGCCCAGCGTGTCTGGGCTTTCAACAGCAGGGTGTAAACTGATGGCAGGCCTACTCTGGAAAGGACTTCTGTGTCTGGCACCTTATCCTGCCACCGGATCCTGAGAAGTCTGCGGAGGTATGTCATGTGGAAGCGATTCAGTTGCCTAGCATGCCTCCTGTATACAGTCCAAGTCTCACTAGCATACATCAGGGTAGTTAACACTACTACTCGGTAGACTTTGAGCTTTGTGTCAAGGCTTATTCCACGGCGGTCCCATACGTTAGTCAATAGTCTGCCAAATGCAAAACTTGCCTTGGCTACTCTGCAGTTGACCTCAATGTCAATTGTCACTGCGTGGGAAAGGGTGCTGCCTAGGTAAGTAAATTGGTCCACTGCTTGCAGCTTTTGTCCCTTCACTGTGATGGTGGGCTCTTGATGTTGGCCTTTCAGAGCTGGCTGATACATCACCTCGGTCTTCTTTGTGTTAATAAGGAGGCCAAAGTTGTTGCATGATGCGGAGAATTTGTCCACACTGGCTTGCATTTCCTGCTCTGATCCAGCATTCAGGGCACAGTCATCAGCAAAAGGGAAGTCTCGTAGCACAGACTCCTTTACCTTGGTGACAGCCTGGAGTCTACTCAGGTTGAACAGCTTCCCATCGGTCCTGTATCTAAGGCTAACTCCCAAGGAAGTGTTCTGGAAGGCTTCTGACAGCATAGCTGAAAACATTATGCTAAACAGAGTCGGTGCCAACACACACAGGGTTATTCAGAGAGCGTGAAAAGCAGGAGAATGACTGGAGAATAACTGGAGAATGGAAAATGCTAGGTCAAAATAGCCAAACCAGAAAAATTCTCCCTTTCATCTCACTTTCCAAATCGTCTATTTTGACCTAGAATTTTTCATTCTCCAGTTATTCTCCAGTCATTCTCCTGCTTTTCACGCTCTCTGAATAACCCTGATAGCCTTGCTTGACGCCGTTTGTAACGGGAAAGGCCTCTGAAGCTTCTCCATCGTCCAGTACACAAGCCGTCATGCCGTCGTGGAACTGACGTACCATTAAGATGAATCTATCAGGGCACCCAAACTTCGAGATGATGCGCCACAGACCTTCGCGACTGACGGTGTTAAAAGCCTTGGTGAGATCTACAAAGGTGGTATCCAATTCACGATTCTGCTCTTGACACTTCTCTTGGAGCTGTCGGGCTGCGAAGATCATGTCCACAGTGCCGCGCTCTTTGCAGAAACCGCACTGTGTCTCTGGTAATAAACCCTGTTCCAGGTGGTCAGTCAGGCAATACTCGTGCAAGGATCTTGCCTGCGATGGAAAGCAGTGATATTCCTCTGTGATTATCGCAGACTTGTCGATTCCCTTTCCTCTTATAGAGATGTACGATGGACGCATCTTTAAATTCCTGAGGAAGAGATCCTTGATTCCAGAAAGACTGGAACAGCAGAGTGAGTTTGTCGACAAGCACTGTACCGCCATCCTTGTAGACTTCCGCTGGAATCGCATCAGATCCTGGGGCCTTGCCACTGGACAGCTGGCTGATGGCCTGTTGGGTTTCAGTATTTGTTGGTGGGGTGTCCAGGCTGTGGTTGATATCCACCTGAGTCATTCTGTCGATTGCCTCGTTGTTAATGGAAGATGACCGGTTCAGTACAAATTGGAAGTGTTCAGCCCACCGGTGTAGGATCCGAGTCTTCTCAGTAATGAGAGTTACGCCATCTAAGTCTAACAGAGGGAAGCTCCCTGATGGTTGAGGTCCGTACAAGGATCTAAGGGCTTCGTAGAACCGTTTGGCATAGTTTCAATCAGCAAATTTCTGAATTTCATCTGCTTTGGCACTCAGCCAAGAGTCCTGCATTTTACGAAGCTTGCTCTGTACGGTCCTGCGAGTGTTGTTGAAGGCATTTTTCTTGGCTATTGATGACGGGTCATTCTGATAAGCACGATGAAGGCAGTGCTTCTCAGCAAGTAGGGCCTTGATCTCATCATCATTTTCGTCAAACCAGTCCTGCTGTTTCCTGTGTGAGGGTCTAAGAACCTTCAGTGCAGAAGAGTGCACAATATCCCGGAAACTTTCCCAATCCTTCTCAGCATTTCCTTCTAATCGCAGCTCTGAGAGTTGGTTGTCAAGATCTTCTGCTAGTGAGGTTGCTGTATTGGGGTTCCTCTGTTTACTGATGTTAATCCGTTTCATCACAGCTTTGTTTCCCGGTGGACGTCTCTTTGGCTTGATGTAAAAGTTTAATTTGGAGATAATAAGTCTATGGTCAGTCCAACAGTCGGCACTCGGCATGGCCTTGGTCACCCTTACATCCTGTCTGTCTTTCCTCCGCACGATGACATAGTCAATAAGATGCCAGTGCTTCGAACGAGGATGCATCCAGGACGTCTTTTTGCGATTGGGCAGGCAAAAGATGGTATTGGTGATGGTTAGATCATGGACTGCACATGTCTTCAGTAGTAATAGACCATTGCTATTACATTTGCCGATTCAGTTTTTTCCAATGACGCCATCCCAGGTGGAGTGATCAGATCCTACTCTCGCGTTGAAATCGCCAAGTAGAATCAGCCTGTCAGTGCGCTTCACGGATGAAAGTAGGGCATCGAGATCTTCATAAAACTTGTCTTTTACTTCATCCGGATTCGTCATTGTGGGTGCGTAGGCGCTGACCAGTGTGGCTTGTTTTCCTCTCGGTAGTGGCAGATGCAGTGTCATGAGTCGGTCGTTCACGCCCTTGGGAAGACTGGCAAGTGTGCGGACAAGGTGATTCTTAACCGCAAAGCCAACTCCAGAGGTATGGTGTTCATTACTGCTGCCACCACACCAGAAGAATGTATAACCGCCTCCTATTTCTGTGAGCTGACCTTCGTTAGCTAGACGAGTTTCACACAGTGCCGCGACATCAATGTTAAATCGTGGGAGCTCTCTGGCGACCAAGGCTGTTCTTCTTTCTGGTCGATCTGCTGAGGAGTTGTCTTGAAGCGAGCGTACGTTCCATGTGCCAATAGTGAGTGGTATCATCTTATGTTTACTTTTTAATTTTGTTATTCGACCGCATAAAATTGGGATCCCCTCCAGCCGCGGTAAACTGGCCAGGGTTCTGTGAAGCAACAATGTTTAGGGCACCTTTTCTAGCCCCTTCCTCTGGCTACGGAGGTGAGCAGTGTGGTCCTAAAAAGGGCTGCTCAATCACTCAGGTAGACGCCGAATCCTGCTGTTGCTTCAGTCACCAAGAAAACGACCATTAGACCTGAGCCACCTGTGTGCAGTTACGCGGCTACAGCTCCCAGTGTATCCACACCTGCTGCTTCGTCGCTCGCCCATCGCCACAGAACTTTGAAGTTGGGGGGGTGAGATGTCAAAACTTGCGCGTGAATTGGATTAAAGTGAGGGAGAGGTGCGCATAGTCAGCCTCACTCTCTCTTCCCAGATTCCATCTTGCTCCAATGGCAGGACAATAGCCGAGACAATTGGAGATGGGCTGGGCGCAGTGGTTGACCAGGGCACCTTCCGTGTCTTGCCCTGCTCTTAGCGTACCACATCACTTGCAGAGTCCGCCTTCATGACCGTTGACCTATTCTAGTAGGTTCATCCATCCGAATCCGCCGGAATCTGTCTTCACATGCTCGGGATAGACAAGTCCCTATCCCACCGAAGGTCGATGACCATAACGGCTACTCTCTACCTGGTTTAGCCAGCCTGTCAAAGCTGTTGCCCGGGGTGTGGCTGCTGTGCATGCTACAGCTACTAGGAGCCACAGGTGAGAGCTGAGCGACAGGTGGGGCCCAAAGGTGAACGAGCTGTCCTAAAAGGACACGACCAGCCCAACACCAGGAGGTGCTACCCCTCCCTGTACACCCCATACACCCCTATATCACTAATAGACAGTATATCTGTGACGTCCTGGGTCCCTAGCGCCCCCTCTGGTATCAAGAACATTGCATTGAAGTTCTGAACTTTCATTTCCTTTTGGATTTCTAGCCCTGGACACTCACCTGGACTCACTTGTTCTAATTGACCGGTGTTTAAAAGGAGGCATCACCTTAGGAAGGGCGCTGCCTCAATCTGATCTGATCTCACAGCTCACTCATGCATTTCATGTTAGTCCTGGTTAGGTGCAGTCTTGCTTCTGGATCTCCTGTCTAACTTCAGGTTACTCTGTAGGACTTCTGTATCAGGTTTAGTCTTTGCAATACCCCTGCTTAGTTCTGTTAATTTCTCTGTTTATTGTTATCTAGGTTCTTGGTTATATATATTTTGCGTTTATCTGGTTTAGTTTCATTGTACCTCTATTCAGGTCTGTCTGCCTTCTTTCTTTTTGTATGTGCCTTGCTTATAGCCCTGTACCCTGTATTGGTTTTGCATCTCAGTATTTTGGTTTATTCCTGTATTTTGCTGAAAGTTCTCGGGTCTTATTTTCATGTGTATATTTTGTGCTTTTTGTTCTGGCTCCCTGCTGTTTATTTAGTCTGGCTTAAAATAATTATCTTGTTTGCTGTTTTGTGTCTGTATTCATGTGTGATCACTGCACATTAGGCTCACACCTTTCTGTACCCATGCCAGGCCAGGCCCACCGTAACAATAATACACTAGTCTCCACCAATGTAGTATATTGGTCAGGCTGTGAAGGTCTTTAGCATCATAGCAACATATTGCTGGAAGTACATGAACACCACTGCTGATTCTCATTGTAAAGTCCTTTGATTGTGGGGGATGTCGTTTAAGACATAGGATTATTGGGTTAAAGCTTCATTCCAGTTTCGGGAAAGATTCTTATAACTCAGTTTAATGCAATCGGATTACATTAAATAATTATAAATTATAATATAGACATACATGAGTTTTCTATTCTTAGTGTAAACCAAATTAGAGGTCCTTCATATATAATCAATTAAGTCTACACAATAAAGCACTTAACTCTTTTATGCAAAATTTGATGGTCAGCAAAACCGCCATCACATAAAAGAATAAATGAACATGAAGCGCTCAATACCAAATCTATTTTCCACAATTCACCTGCCAGTAGGATTATTTAGGGTGTGCATGTTTGTGGAAGCACATCTAATACATTTGTAAAAGATAAATGATAAAAAAAAAGTAAATGTATCCTAATAAAAACACTTTCCGCCGGGTTGTATCTATTACAACCTGCACCTGTGTTTTCCTTTTTATAAGTGATAGCTCAGTGCAATGAATTAGCTCTTTTTGACAAGTTGTCGTTTCACTTCTGATCTCTATAGAATTTTGTTGGAGGACAACCCAGTGGCGTCCCTAGGGGGGTGGCCCCACTCCTAGGATGACACCCTAAAAAAAAAAAAATAATTAATAAATCTTTTTTTTCTTTTACAAAGTATTTTACCAAAAAATATACATTTCACAAATTTTCAAGTATGTCCTCAGTAGGCAAGGCCTAGGCTGGCACTTTCCAGGGGTGGCAAAAAAACTCACCACTAAAGGGGTTACTCACAGAGCACCGAAATGACGCCAACATTTTGGTGTTCTGTTGTTCCCTGCACTTCGGAGAATCAAATTTCCCCACCCTGCAGTGAATTCACCAATCACCGCAGGTCCCCGAATTGCAGGGTGTCGGCCGCCGAATGCCACCAGGGCAAACCCGTGGCCTGCTGTTTTAAAAAAATTACTTAACGAAAATGTCTGGAATTTACATATAAGGTCCTATGATTGATAATAAAAAGGTCAGGTAAAGAAAAACGCTATTAAAAAAAAAGGGGGGAAAAATTCTGAAAAACTACTAAAAGATACAAAAAAATTAATCAATAAATAAAGAGACTTTTTACTGCAGATTAAAATAATAAACGGTTTATTAGATATTGCATAAAAACGGGAACATTTTTAACATTGAAACCTATGGGGTTCGCCTGAATAAACCTGCTAAATGAAACCACTGAACATCAGGGCATTTCACGCATTTTTCTGCTGTCCGGTGTTCTCTGATTAGATTAACCATTACTTCTCTATGGGGATTTTCACTGCCTTCGAACAGCACCGTACTTGCTGGCGGTTCGCCAAAATTTGTGTATGAGCATATCACAGAGCTCCAGTGGCGTACTTAGGGGAGGGGCAGGCCGTCCCAGGTACCAGTGATTATTGGGGTGTCATTTGGTGGTACTAGGAGGTGCCACTGTCACTGTGTGTCAGCTTTGAGCTATGTTCTCAAACAACGAGCAGTGGATCAGGGCGTTTGCATTAGAATGAAAATCTCCCTCTCCTCCCTCCATAGCTCCTCATCTGCCCCGCAGCAGCTGTAGGAGAGGGGAGGGGGATGTGATTTGTGTGCAGAGAGAGAAGATGACAGTAAACGGCAGGTAAAGGGGGGAGGTATCAGCAGAATATGAAGCCCTGTCTGCTTACTGCTGTTTAAAGTGGACCTTTCCTTAGCCAGCACTGCAGTGATCAGAAATTTGTCACTGAGCAGCCTGGCCCCTGTGAGGTCCTGCATAAAAGGGGCCAGGCTGCATTCACTGCATCACCAGGGAATAGGCAGCCCAGGGTAAACAGGGATAAGGAAGAGGGAGTCTTAAATAACTGGAATAGTAAAGAAAAAAAGACCATAGCAGCACCTCATACCTGCAAAACACACACCCATTCTCTGCTCAGCAACTCCAATCCACAAAAGCAGCCACCCAGCACACATACACAACTTCAATCCACAAAACCAGCCACCCAACACACAACTCCCATCACACAAAACCAGCCACCCACACCAACTCCCAATCACACAAAACCAGCCACCCACACCCAACTCCCAATCACACAAAACCAGCCACCCAACACACAACTCCCATCACACAAAACCAGCCACCCACACACAACTCCCATCACACAAAACCAGCCACCCATACAACTCCAGCACAAAAAACAGCCACCAACACACAACCCAGCCACCAACACACAACTCCATCACACAAAACCAGCCACCCCAACACACACACAACTCCCATCAACAAAACCAGCCACATGTCCTTTTGTTCATAGCATGATGATGGATATGTTGTGAGTTTGCAAAATCACTTAAATATAACAATTATTCAAAAAGAATCTACACTCGCCTCTTATTGCACAGCGCAGAGGACGCATGATCCACCATCGGCAGATTCATAATATATCATTATCATGTGTATACATCATGTCTTGCCAGAATGCTAGAACTAAAAATATTTATAAATGTTCTAGTTACGCCCCTGGGACAACCACTCCTCCCCAATGGACTTTATTGATAAAGAATATAAAAAAATATGACTATAACAGTTCTTATGGTCTAGTTTAAAAAGTGGATATTATTGTAAAATATTTGCAATAAACTGTGTTTTCAAATCCTTTTTGTTTTTAGATCTTTTTCACCGAAAGTAATGAATACCTTTTATTTCAAAACCTTACTTGTTTAAATTAAAGATAGAAACGCTGTGGACATGCTTTGTAATTGGTTTACAGTCAAGAACTTAAGAGTCCTTTTCTCCCTGCACACAGATTTTTAAATATTTTGAGCTTTACAAATATTCCTGCCATGATTTGTAGAGAATCATCCCAAACCAAGGTGTATCATTTGATAAGCCTGCCAAAGCAAAATCACATGCAGCACCTATAGGGACTGATATAGTAGTAAGCCTTTCACATTGTCTGGTGAAGAACAATGGTAGATTTTGGCATGAGCAATTAGCCAATATTATTAGTGCCATCTTACCAGCACTATTATTAGCGGAGCACTGTGTTAGCATCTCCACTGGTAATATTAGAAAGTCACAAGCAGATACCGTCATTACTGCTGCACACCACTGCTTTGGTAACCTGGAATGTTTCAGAAAAACAGCAATATTCAGGGATGAAATACTTGTTTTCTTTATGAAGTCACCTTTTTGGAATTTTTGCCACAAAATTGTGTATATTGTTTCACTAGTTTTGCATATCATTGTTTATTTTTCAGTCTTTTCAATTATCTGTAATAGCAGAAATTGAACACCAAAATTCACCCTAAAAACACATCACTCCCACGCCACATACAGTCACCACCGGTCACGTACCTTCGGCACCCGGCAGCATCCTCCACGCTGTTCGCTGGCCGAGCACCAGATGAAATGCACACCGGCTCTGGTCACGTGATGGCCAGAAGGGCGGGGTGCGAAAATATGACTCGGCACCATCGGATTTAAAAACCCTTCAGTTAGTCCTGATCAGTGCCCTGATGTGTTTCTCACATCCCACAGTGCTACCATGCGTTTAATAATTTATCTGATCTCTATGTTTGACCCCTGGCTTTGGCAATCGACTATTCTGGTGTTTTGACCCCTGGCTTTGGCAATTAACGAGTCTGGTGTTTGACCTCTGGCTTTGGCAATAAATGATTCTGGTGTTTGACCTCTGGCTTTGGCATATCTACTATTCTGGTACACATACTCATTTGTACTAACCGACTGCTCTAAGGATCGGAAAGGGTAATCAATGCTACCCCACTCAGGCAAGTATACATACTTACTGCTACCATATTCAGCCAACTACACACTCTCGTTCTACTCAGCCACTCATTTTTATCTCACTCAGCCACCCTCAAACCCATGCTACCTAGCACGAACCTGCACACAACTATCATCTCACGCATACTGTCCCCACATCCCAGACATATTTTGTAATGTGTTAATACTTAATGGGCCAGTGGGGGGGGGGCAAAATGTTACAAATGCACACAACTCTTACTCTCAATATTATTGATTATGCCAGAGTTCCAGGTCACTGCTGCAGTTAGAAATCACACCTCATAACCAGCAACCATTGTCCAGAGAAGGCACTTGTAGAGACTTGTAGAGAATGTCAATGAGGTTATGGTCCTACCAGCTGCATAGCGTTTGGTCCACAATTGCCAAGCGTAGCTCAGCCCATACAGGAGACTTTTGGATAATGGATTTTGTTTGTATCATCTGACACATCCTTGAGGGGTGTTCATATCAGTGTTTTTGCAACCCCCAATGTATCTGATTTTCTTTATTGCAACTAAGAGCTGTTTTTGACAACCTGGACTTATAAATTAAGAGAATTTCCCCATTTGGTGGATGTTGTTCCAAGTAATTCCTGTTCTGAGGCATCCTACTTATATCTGCCACACTCATTCCCCGTTCCTGTATTTATAGTTCATTGTTATTCTGTTGCAGCTCACCTCTTTTCAATTGTCATTCTGGTTTGCTGCACTAAAGAGGGATTTCCAAGTCATAGACCATTTATTTGTTAACAGAGGGACTACCCAATGTATTCTGGCCCCTTTCTGGAAACTCTAAGCTCTTATCCATAAGGAACAGTTTCATCTACTAAGCAAAATACATTTGTAGAGTTAGGCAAATTTGTTGCATTATCCCCTGAGATATGAAGAACATTATGGCAATAGATATGTCAGAGAGTTGTTGACCAATGGATTTAGAAAAGTCAAAAACCAAAGTCATTAACCATAATTAATACAGATATGGGGCAGGACCAGCAAACCAACTTTAAAAAAACATGGAGAGCAGGGCAGGGCATCAAGCCCTGGAGAGGCCATATCCCACAATACAGTCCAAGAACAAAGAAAATTAACTTGAGAAAGACTCACATTGATCCAAAATGTTGCCAATTATTTCCAATAAACCTGGTCCATCTTCTTTGTTCTTGGACTGCATTGACCATAATTAGACTGATGTGAAATGTGAATACATTAACAGGACCATTAAACACTAGGCATGAGCAGTATAACACAGCAGTGTTTTGATCTTATATGGTTGGACTTAAATTTTGCAGGCAGATGGATCTTAAGTCTAAATTTCATAAACATCCATATGCAAACTAATCAAGGCAGCTAGCATTCTTGCAATAGTTTCCATGTGAGCTGGTTTTCATATATTATACTTGTCAGCACTCAAAAACTAAACAGAATACCAAGAACATGAGGAACTGATGAAAGCTTCTCACATTAGTACCAACACATTGCAATCCATAATCATAAGGTCTGATGCTCAGACTCGCATGTGCCCTCAAGGTGGAAAACAACCATGTAGACTGAACTTTATTTAATTAACTTTTGTTAGTATCTGAGGGCAAGAATATGTTTATGACAAAAACACACTGATTTCAAGTTCCTAAAATGAATAAAGGAAAATAATGAAAAGGTCTATGAATGTCTTAAAATTAAACCTAGTATCTCTGTAACCCAACTCCCAAGTCTAAAACACTCCTCAACACAACCCAAAGTTCTCTCAGGGCAGGAATCCCCCAGATGTTAATAAGCTATAACTCCAATGATTCTTTGGTCATATATTGTATATAATGAAATCAACATCTGGGGTGGCTGGAGTCTGACATCTCTGTCCTACAGTAATATAAATATCTCTAAACAGCATCTTTAACAAACTATTCCATTGATGATGCTAACATGTAGACAGTAAGCAGGATAGCGTGCACTTGCAGATCTTCCCTTACCTTCTCCATGTTAACATTGTATTTCAGGAAAAGTGCATTTTCAGCAGTTTGCCCCAGAACACAGTGCTATCCTCCCTGATACCTACAGTAGCAAGTCCGTGCCACCACGAGTACCAGCTCCTGTCAGGATCCCGAATCGTTCCTTGACAACCCCCAGCACTGAATCCTGGAAACCGTTAAATCACACACCCAATCAGTGAAACACAATACCACATGACTTACTTGAATTAAGGACTATGCCCCCTCTCCACCCTGCTTCAGCATTGTAAAACTCCTAACCAGAGAGAGAGGACCTACATGTTGTGGCTCTCCTGCTTTACCTTGGACTTCAACCCTATTGTGTTTCCCAGCCTTTCCTGTGTCTTCATAACACCCTGTTATCCTACGTGTCTCAAGGTTCCATTGTTCTGGTCAGTTTCCTGCATTCCCCATTGCCAGTGCTCTTCGTGTCCTGCCCCTCTGCTTCAAATCATTTTTTTCCCTACACCGTGAAAGTCACTGCTCTCCACATACTCCTGGAATTGTGAATTACCACATCCTGGGTTACAGATCCTTGCCATCCCAGTACCACCCCGGGGCCAGCATGTGACAGGTGCCAAAGAACTCCATGGAGCCTCGCACTTCTGGTCCGTGAGCTCTGCGTGACCTTGGAGGCCCTACCTCGGATCACGGAGGGAGACTAGGAACTATTCTCACGGGAGAAGAAGCGGCGGATCAGGCTACCCTTTTCGTCGTGGGATGAGAGGTGAGTATGGGATTTTAGGGGGAGTTTTAGAGCGTGTTAAATGATTTTGCATTTGTTGGGGTTTGAGCTTAAGGACCAGAGCAGAACCTGCTACAGCGTCCCTATTCTCCAGTCAAACAGATCTGCAGCAGCTTTCTCTCTCTCACAACTCTCAGGCAGAACTTGAGGGAGTGCTGTATAATTTTACATATATGTCCCCAAACATCAGAGAAGACTTAATGCAGGGAAGTAGAATGACCTTTAATTTGAAATAGGGAACAGTTATATAGAAAACATAGAAAACAGGGAGTGGGAGGTAAAATTACATAATCAACCAAATACATTGTCTACATGAGGGGGATGTGAATTCCTTCACAAGACAGAGAAACCTGATCAGTACACACTAGACAAGATAAACAACATCAAATCAATCTAGGGTCAAATAGTTATACAGTTAGCCAGAACAATAAGGCTACATTATATCAAGAACACAAACCAACTCCTAAAATACAAACAGTTTCAAGATAGCAATACATTTAACCCGTTAACCCTTAGGTGCCCACTTATGCTCATTGTCCTTGAGAGTTGGCTTTGCCACATTGGTCCACGGTCCCTTGGCAGGAGGCCAGTATCCACACTTCAACAGACAGAGCCGGTGCTCGAGCTAGGCATCTGTCTAAGGGCGCAGCCAGTGCCGACCAAGCAGTGGTGGCTCTGTGGCAGCCGCTTCTCAGGCCCGGTAACCGGCTTCTGACCGAAGAACCCAATATGGCGGCCTGTGGCTCCCTCTGATGTCAGAGAGGGCGCGCTGGACGTCTGCCACCTGCCTAAGTCTGCCTGCATCATGATCCTCATGCACCCACACCTGCTTGCCTGCCTGCTACCAACAGCACCACCACCAGGCTCTGCTCACACTGGGGTCTGATGTCTGGGTAAGTATACATGTATCTGGGGTTCTGTGACTTGGTATGTATACATGTATCTGGGGGTCTTATCTGGGGCAGGGCAGACGTGGGCCAGGTGGCACAGAGGCAAATGCCTCCCCGGGCCGGTCTTCAGCTCAAAAAAATGGCCACTGCACTTTTCAATGAGACCAGTCGGCTGCTATAGTTTTATTGCTGTGGAGCTCTGTGATACGCTGATACACACTGCACATTACTGTGAGTTTTATTGCTGTGGAGCTCTGATACGCTCATACACACCTCACATTGCTGTGAATTTTATTGCTAAGGAGCTCTGTGATACGATCATACACACCACACATTTCTATGAGTTTTATTGCTGTGGAGCTCTGTGATACGCTTGTACACATCACACATTACTTTGAGTTTTATTGCCGTGGAGCTCTGTAATACAGTACTGTGCAGTGTGTAGGAGTGTAAGTTTAATTGTTACGTATCCCCGGGTGTAGGGGGGTTATGGCTATGTATGTGAATGTTTGGCTGTGTGTGTAAATGCAGGTATTTGTCTTTAAACAGGCTCCTGTGTCTTTGTTGCAGCCCGGCGTTGCCCCATAGCCCTGCACCCAAAAGGATGGTGTAACAGATCTCTGTGCCCGGACAGGGTCACATCTGTCAAATGTCGCTTCCTCACATGGAGACCCGGGTTCACCTCGTGACACTCACACCTATCTCTAGTACCTTAGCCGCAGCTTAAGGCCTGGTGCATGTAGAGAGCCTGGCTAGCACCCACAGAAATAAGCCAAAGCTGTAGACCTGGAGCCTTTCCTTGGCACAGCGGGCAGAAGATTCCTGGTACCCCAAAACATGAGTTGTGACTTCAAGCTTGGTCAGAATAGGACTGTTTATTACATAGGCACAGAGATACACAGGCAAGAACAACTCCCTTCATGCTTACACCCAACAGATAACATCACAGATACAGTCAACCACCAACCACCAACCACATTTGCATACAATCAAGCAGATAGCTGCACAGGACCTTCAAACAATGGGATTTCCTAGGAAGAGAAGGGGGAGGGAGAAGGCAGGTAAAACAAAAGGAATTTCTTATAGAGAGAACTTACACAATAGAGAGAGCAGGTAATAATACAGAGATCTACACTATACAGGGAAGGGTTAGATAATTGAGGGAATGTGCGCAAAATACACAACAAGAGACTATACAATAAATACACAAGGGAATAACACACAGACATCAGAAATCTTTAGTTAACTGGCAGATATATAAAACAGAGAAAACCAAATATTTTTTAAAGGTCCACCGGTTCCCCCAATAGTCTCTTTCACGGGCCATAGTTTCTGGGCAGGAGGCTAGCGCACAGCCCCCTCCAAGTCACACTGCGACAGCATGTTCTCTCACAGATGGTATTGCTCCTGGAATCAACAAGCACAATATCTGCTGCCTGCACTCCAAAAAATAAGAATGACAGCATCGTGAGGTACAGGTAAGAGACTAAATAGTGGTGCGGGGCAGCAAGAGGCTAAATGGGTACTCTACTCAAATTTTATCCCTTTTATCCCTTTATCCTATTTGCTGATGTACTGGGCGCATCCTCTAGTTTCATGTCGTTGAAGTTTTGCAGCTCAGTGCCACTTCTTTCTTGGCGTGGTTGGGGCTGGCCACCCGCGCCAGTGTTGTCAGTTGCTGTTGTGGTGTGGGAATGAGGAGGTGAGCCACGAGGCAGTCCAGACCCGAGGGCACATCCCACTCCACAGACAGCTCGTCCCCCCCTGAGCCTCGCGTACCACTTTCTGGTGACCAGAATCTGGTCACGCTGTACATGGTGAACTGGGGGTGCATTGACAGGGTGGTAGCTGCTGGGTCTTGCTGTCTGGAGGGAGTGGAGCAGCGGATATGGCCATACACCACGGACTACAGAACCCAGCGGCTGTCCCCCTGGGTGCCGATCAGGAAGCTTTTTCATTGTGTTGCTTTCATTTTTTTTGGGGGGGGGGAAGTAGCTGGTCTGGCCTAGGATGCAAAATAGTCTAGCACCGGCCTTGCCAACAGGCACAGAGGCCATGTATATTGTGGGCAAGGTTGCCAAGGATGGTGTTGGCACAAAGATGGAGGAAGCTTCAGTTACTAGAATAATTTAGCACCAGCTTTTAGGAGGTGTTAACAGGGCCGTCTTTAACGCGGGGCAAAAGGGGCAGCTGCCCCGGGCCCAGTCATTGCTGAGGGGCCCAAAGCAGCTGCCCCTTGGGCCCGCATAAATGCCTATCACCGAATCCGACTTGTTAATTTTCAACTCCGGTATGAATCCGGTGCTGATTTTACACGAAGTCCGACTGTCACACTGCGCTGCGGGCCCCCTGCCTGTCGTCACCATCTGACTGACTGAGTGAGGGGCCGTGCTGCTAGCTGCTGCAGCGTGCGTGCCTCCCAGTGAACACTCACGCTGTATTGGCGCCGCCCTCGGTACCTACCACGTGACGCGAGGCGTCGCGCAGGTGCAGCACATCCCCGCACGTCTCACTGGTGGCTGCACAGCACAACGGAGGAGGCCAGCAGCCGCTCAGCCAGCACATTACTCGCAGGAGTCAGACTCTGAAGACCATAGTGCCGCCGGGTCTAGAAGGATTCCCTGCAAAGGCAGGCCAGCACACTATTTCTCGGTCAGTTGTTAACAGGCAGCGATTTTATTATTATGTATGTCAGTCTTCAATAATTTTAATGCTTCTAATCGCTTGACCAGATTGTATATACTGGTGCTAGAGGGCCAGCATTTGATTAAAATCTTTGTAATTGGATATCGGAAATTATATATCCAATATATATGTTTGTATATGTTTTTTGTTTTAAAGTTAATTAAGAGGAAGGAGGACTGTAATGGATGAGGGCCGGCAGATGAGGAGACACAATGTAGGCCCTTGGGGAGGGGGGTTGAATAAATTGATATATTGGGGCCTGGGGGTGAATAAAGTGATATACTGAGGCTTGGAGGGGCGGATAAATTGATATACTGAGGCTTGGAGGGGGGATAAAGTGATATACTGGGGCTTGGAGGGGTGGATAAATTGATATACTGAGGCTTGGAGGGGGGATAAATTGATATACTGAGGCTTGGAGGGGCGGATAAATTGATATACTGGGGCTTGGAGGGGGATAAATTGATATACTGGGGCTTGGAGGGGGATAAATTGATATACTGGGGCTTGGAGGGGGATAAATTGATATACTGGGGCTTGGAGGGGGATAAAGTGATATACTGGGGCTTGGAGGGGTGGATAAATTGATATACTGAGGCTTGGAGGGGGGATAAATTGATATACTGGGGCTTGGAGGGGGATAAATTGATATACTGGGGCTTGGAGGGGGGATAAATTGATATACTGGGGCTTGGAGGGGGATAAAATGATATACTGGGGCTTGGAGGGGTGGATAAATTGATATACTGAGGCTTGGAGGGGCGGATAAATTGATATACTGGGGCTTGGAGGGGGATAAATTGATATACTGAGGCTTGGAGGGGGATAAATTGATATACTGAGGCTTGGAGGGGGGATAAATTGATATACTGAGGCTTGGAGGGGGATAAATTGATATACTGGGGCTTGGAGGGGGGATAAATTGATATACTGGGGCTTGGAGGGGGGATAAATTGATATACTGGGGCTTGGAGGGGTGGATAAATTGATATACTGAGGCTTGGAGGGGGGATAAATTGATATACTGGGGCTTGGAGGGGGGATAAATTGATATACTGGGGCTTGGGGTGAATAAATTGAAATACTGGGGCTTGGGGGATGTGGATAAAGTGATATACTGGGGCTTGGAGGGGTGGATAAAGTGATATACTGGGGCTTGGAGGGGGATAAATTGATATACTGAGGCTTGGAGGGGGGATAAATTGATATACTGGGGCTTGGAGGGGGATAAATTGATATACTGGGGCTTGGAGGGGCGGATAAATTGATATACTGAGGCTTGGAGGGGGATAAATTGATATACTGGGGCTTGGAGGGGGATAAATTGATATACTGGGGCTTGGAGGGGTGGATAAAGTGATATACTGGGGCTTGGAGGGGTGGATAAATTGATATACTGAGGCTTGGAGGGGGGATAAATTGATATACTGGGGCTTGGAGGGGGGATAAATTGATATACTGGGGCTTGGAGGGGTGGATAAAGTGATATACTGGGGCTTGGAGGGGGATAAATTGATATACTGAGGCTTGGAGGGGGGATAAATTGATATACTGGGGCTTGGAGGGGGATAAATTGATATACTGAGGCTTGGAGGGGGGATAAATTGATATACTGGGGCTTGGAGGGGGATAAATTGATATACTGGGGCTTGGGGGTGAATAAATTGATATACTGGGGCTTGGAGGGGGGATAAATTGATATACTGGGGCTTGGAGGGGGATAAATTGATATACTGGGGCTTGGAGGGGGATAAATTGATATACTGGGGCTTGGAGGGGTGGATAAATTGATATACTGGGGCTTGGAGGGGGATAAATAGATATACTGGGGCTTGGGGGGGATAAATTGATATACTGGGGCTTGGGGGTGAATAAATTGATATACTGGGGCTTGGAGGGGGGATAAATTGATATACTGGGGCTTGGAGGGGGATAAATTGATATACTGGGGCTTGGGGTGAATAAATTGATATACTGGGGCTTGGGGGGTTTTAATAAATTGATATACTGGGGCTGGGGGGGGGTTGAATACACGCTACACATTACAGTGAGTTATTTCTGTGGAGCTCTGAGATACGTTCATATATGCTGTTAGTTTTATTGCTGTGCAGCTCTGATACGTTCATACACCACACATTGCTGTGAGTTTTATCGCTTTGGAGCTGTGATACGCTCATACAGTGAACATTGCTGTGAGTTCTATTGCAGCAGAGCTCTGTGATACACACACATACACATACACACACATTGCACAGTACTGTGAGTTTTATTGCTGTGGAGCTCTTGAAAGTGTTGGGTAGTTATGCGGTGGGCAGGGCTTTTGGGTGGGGGGGGCCCAAGAAAATGTTTGCCCAGGGTCCAATCAATATTAAAGACGGGCCTGGGTGTTAACATTTTGGCTTGCTCATCCCAATGGTAATTTGCGCCAGCACTTTGTAGTACCTCACTTGTTGAGATGCTAAAAATAGATTTCGCTCCCCATGTTAAGCATAGGAGACGCTTAAGTATAGTAAGCTTGCGCAAACTGCAAGGCGCAAAACTTTTAAACCTGACTGTAGCGTTAAGATTGGAATATCGATGCCAGATTTTAAACTAACTTATCCTAGCGCTAATTTTTACATATTGAGACGTTACATTAGCACCAACTATGGAATAGTTCCCCTTGTCTGTTAAAATAATCCATTTTATTCAGAGATCTTCAGGATTCTGCATAGTCTCTGCTTTCTGCTCCTTGTTGTTCACAGTAAAGGATGCGAGTTTCTGCCGTTCTGTGCTGTGAAAAGTGATTGATACAAGAGTTAAGAGACAAGAATCTAGTCATTTCAAATTCATAAAGAATCATGATGACGTTGCTTGTAGTTAGTTTATATTTTGGGTACAAATGAAATATATTAAAGGATACAAGAAAATCCCTTTAATGGGTTTTTGGAAAAATTGCCATTAACACCACATATGTTGGAACTACATTTAAGATGCAATACTGCTTAACTCCTTCCTGTTGTGGGGCGTGCAATGATGTCCTTGCGGCGGGTCGACCTAAACGCCACAGGCCATCATGGTACGCCCCGCTCACTCCTATGGTGTCATGCGGGCTCCCGGGAATGAGACATAGCGAGACCCATGTACGGGGTTAAAAGCCCAAAAGGCAGGAGACACCACTGGTTGAATACAGGTAAAAGAATATAAACAGACAGAAGGTGAAGACACCACTTGGCTAGAAAGAGATTCCTGCACAAACAACCAAATACATCCTAGAAGAGAAAAACAAGGTGGTGCAGAGCCTCAGGGAAAAACAGAGTGTAACAAAAGCCAAGTACAGTACAAAGAAATAGTGGTGCACCGAAATAGAAATTTCGGCATATTTCTAATTTCAAGACAGTTTCGAAACTATTTAGCTTGGGTCTTTTTTGGCGGTCGTAGATTTTGGGGATTAAAGTTCGAAAAAGTGTGGTTTTTCAATTGTTTTCATTATATTTCATTTTTCTATAGTAAATTATATGGTATGATAAAAATAATGGTATCTTTAGAAAGATAATTTAATGGCGAGAAAAATGGTATATAATATGTGTGGGTTCCATAAACGAGTAAGAAGAAAATTAGAGCTAAACACAAACAGCGCAGAAATTTAAAAACAGCAGTGGGTACTTTCAGACAGACAATAGTAATATTGCCTGGTCACTATGGGGTTAATATACCTTGATACAGAATGCACCTGTAAACATGTAACATAGTGAGTATATTTCCTACATATTTATTTTCTGTGTTAATCTGTATATTTGTGTTTTGTTTTTAATGTCGTGTATGTATTTTATTACTTTACTGGAACGACTGTAAAAAGTCAATGTTCTTGAAGCCAGGACGTATTTGAAAATGATAGAAATCTCAATGTATCCTTCCTGGTAAAATACTTCATAAATAAAAAAAATTAATTTAAGGGATGATAGCTTGTCACATCAGCAAAACTCTGTTTCGTTAAAACAACAAAAGACGTTTAGCGTATGAGTGCTTTAGATCCGGAGGAAAAAACCTTGAAGGTATCAAACCGTGTGAAATTAGGTAATGTCATGGAAATCTGTCATAGATGACCAGGGTCAAGTCCTAATAACACAAAGCTTTTGAGTATAGTTATGACGGATTTATTCTTTAAGTAGTTTTTCCCAAACCTGTCCTCGAGACCCTCGACCAGCCCAGATTTTGCAGGTCACCTTGGGGAAACTGAATCCTGCAATCACTGAGCAGCAAATCATATTACCTGTGCTGTGCTTCAGATATCTAGAAAAACTTGCGAGGCGGAGGGTCCTGAGGACAGGTTTGGGAAACACTGCTCTAAAGTCATACGCTTGAAGGTCTTTCACACATGACTCCTTCTAGAAAGTAAACAAAGAAAAAAGTAAAGTCAATAACGATAAGATTGGAAGCTGGTATGGGCTGCATTGCGCATATAGTGCATTTGGATCTGTACTTTTCATCTTTTTAGCAGAAAAAGGAGTTGAAACTATTGAGAATGAAAAAGGTTTTCTTTTAAATATGACGGAAAAATGACACACTGTACAGAACATTGAAGGTAAGTTCCAAGCTGCTGTTACAACCCTTATTGAGTATTGAGTACTTCGAGTGAAGTGAAGTTGATGACTGGTTAACCCTTTCGCTGCTGAGGCTTTTCCCGCCCCTGTGCTGAGGTCATTTTTTACCTGTTTTGCGCATCATGTTTAAACCTGTTTTGAAGGCTTATTTTAGTATATGACATCGACATATTATATATCGTTCTTTCCGTCAGACTCGGTAGATTCATAATATGTCATTATTATATGTATACGTTATGTCATGTTTGTATATTATAACAAAAAATGCAATAAAATATGTATTTTCAATAATTTACAGCGTGTAAAGTGTTTTTTTCCACATTTTAACATGCGAGCAATTGCGGTTATATTTTGTATGGGGTGCGCTTGTTAAAAAAATTAGAGATGGGGTCTCGTTACATTTTTTTTTGGGGAAAATGACACCATTTTTAACAAACGCACCGCATACAAAAATCGTTAATGCAGCATCATTGTTCACATTATAATTGAAATGGGAACAATATTGCTGCATTAACAAAACAAAAAAAAAAAAAAAAAGTGTTTATTTTTTTTTTTTTTAATTTTTTTTTTTAATTTTTTTTTATTTTTATTTTTCTTTTTTTTTTTTTTACAATTTTTTTTACTTTCATGTTTGGTATCGTTGGAACGGCCATGCTCTGGCCGATCCAACGATATCAAAATTTAACCCCTAACTGCCACGGATCGGGAGATAGGGAGTTCATTGGAACTCCCTATCTCCACACTTCGTGGCAGTTAGGGGTTAATGCTAGGACTGGCGTCATCGTGCTACGCACGATGACGCCAGTCCTCTGGGGGAGTTCCCGGAAGCTTGGCCGACATCCAAGATGTCGGCCAGCTCCCGGGAAGGATCGCAAATCGGCGCTTTTCAGCGCCGATTTGCGATCCAGCTCCCCAGGGGTTAATGCCAGGCATCATTTGGAAGGGCAGGCTGTGCCCTTCCAAATGATGCCTGGGTTAAGCCCCTGTGAGCCGCCGATCGGGAGGGAGAGAGGTCCGAAGGACCTCCCCCCCCTCCCTTTCAGGCGCCTCCTCCGCACATGCGGGGGGGCGCCTGAATTATGTGTCATCGCGGGGGCGCGATGACACATAATAATGGCGGCCACTGCTCCGGATGCCGGGCTGACATCCAGGATGTCAGCCCGCACCGGAGGGGCCAGCGATCGGCCGGAACCCGGCCGAACGCTGACCCCAATGCGAGGACGCGCTCAGCGCGTCCTCCGCATACCAGGGGGAATGCTGAGGACGCGCTGAGCGCGTCCTTAGCATTCAAGTGGTTAAATTGATCCTTCTTGTTTAACTTTTAAGTCCACGTCTACACTTTTTGTTAGATGTTTCTCCTTATCTGGTAATTGATAAAGGGCATGAAAGTTATTGATGTAGGATTGTTTACAGTTTGGGACAGCAACTTTGGCCGTCCAGATGTTTTGGGACTACATCTCCCACAATTCTCAACCAACCTAATGAGTGGCAGGACATCAGCGGAGATGTAGTTCCAAAATATCTGGAGGACCCAGGTTGCTGAGCTGACCCCTAAATTACAATCTGCAGGTAGATAGTGCTGGGTGGTAGTAGGCTGCAACTTCTTTAGGCTGTTAGAGTAGGGTGCACTTGCACAATTCTCCGCTCTCCCTTGCTCATTGACGAGCCCTTTATGGTAGAGAACTGTAAGAAAGCATTGGAAGGACTCACATAATAGGTGAACAAGAATTATCCTAGCCCATGAAAAAGTTACCTATAATACAAATATCAGAGTGTGTGTTTGTTGACTCTTTTCCGCCATGTTTTTTTTATTCGGGCATACCTTGGACATTGGATTGATTAGACAAAAGTTTTGTGGCATGATTAATTTTTTTGCTATCTTTATTACACTTTTATTTAGTTAGTTTTAAACATTAACTAGGGGCTAAAATTAAGTATTCATTAGAGATAGAAAACACCTACAATGCACTCACTTAAAATCAATAGCAGACAAAACAGAGGAGGAAATGTCTTTGAAACAACAACAATGCGCAACATTTCATAACATTTTTATTTACATATTGAAACAGCTTAACGCCCCGTTCACACTGTGCGATTTATCGCGCGGATTTTGCCGCGACGTCGCAGCAAAATCCGCGCGACGTCGCGCTGTGTAGCTTCTCCAATGCATTTCAATGGAGCTGTTCACATCTTGTCGTGCGTCGCGGAAGCATGTCGCTGGTACATGACCCTTTTTTTGCGATTTGCTTTCTGCGATGTTGTGATTTGTATTGGTGGTGCTTTGCAAAAATCGCACAAAACAGTGATGTCGCGCGACATTATCGCACCATGTCGCGATTTTCAAATCGCACAGTGTGAACGGGGCCTTAAAGGATCACTCTATAAAAAAATGCTCCCTCACCTTTTTTTCCTTCTTTAAATAATTGGGCAGATATTTCTGACAGCATCTACCCAATTACTTTTTTTATACTTGATCTAGTTTAGATGTAAATACTTACCTTTTTTCCCTCGGCGTCGGGCTGCTGCTCCTCTTTGCTCAGTGCGTCAGAAATGCGTAAGTCCCTGCAGCTTCTTACTCAATATGTGTATGAGCATACATAGGTTTCGTGTGTATGCTACGCAAATTGCATATCTCACTGGAACTCATAAAACAGAATTATATTTATGTGCAGAAATCTACCAAAATGATTACATCCATGATTCACCTTCCAGATGGTATCGTTCATGGGATTTCTCTGGCTGACCCTTTCGCTCATTCTGTCCTTCATTTCTGGGTCCAGCCTTCTATCACCTGTATGGTTTCGAAATGGGGATGTTTCATTTGGCGTCTTTGTGCAATGTCGTGGACCAAGTAATGCTCCATGCAACCAGACCTGCATTGCTTACAAGACCTTGGAGGAAATTCCTGATATTTTCTTGAAGGTATATAATTAATAATCTTTTATGCAGCCGGAATGTATTATAGTTTGGCATGATCAGATTTTTGCGTCTGAATGATTGAGGTTGTCCAGTTTAAAGAGATCAATGTATCACATTCTATAACTTAATATAGTTTTCCACTTCCGATATGTTAATTGCATTGCTGTTGCTGCAGCTGAGCGAAATGAAGGGCCAAACGACTTTCTACATTTTCCATTTATACCCAAAAGGGAATAAAATTCATTTTCATTCCATAATAATAATCAAATTTCACATCGAATGAACAATACTAACCTATTTAGCATATCATAGCTCTATAGCATGAGTTGCCAGAAAAGCATCCAGACATAATTTAGGCATCAAGAACTATTTGAATACAGGGGGTGAGTAAATAGCTAAAGAATAAAAACCACAAGAGCATTCATGGAGTTTAAATACAATCTGTGTTTGTGTGTATAACCCCATGGTGTATGCATGAAAAGAAGGAAAAGGCTAAGAGATTGTCAAGAGAGTAGAGAAATGGTAAGCAAAATTTTACTTTTATTGGTATCAATGCACCAGAAAAACCAGAAAAAAAACCAAAGATCACAAATTAGGAAAATAAAATCAGGCTGGCGTTTTGGGGACAAAATTCTGACGCCAAAAACAGAACGCATGGAGCGTTGGCAATTTAGGAAAGAAAGATAACCACAAAATGCCTCACTCATGTCTCAAGCACTTACGTTCCTGGAACCGAAACAAGCACTGTGTATTGCTATGAAAAAGGTTTGTAGTAGATGGATTAGTGCTAACTAATATTAATCCGTAAATAAAAAAACTGATGTCAGAATATGTACTGCTCACCCAATAATTCAAAAGAAGAAAACAAGTGAAGCGTTTTTGCGCACTCTTAACCCAATTGTACCCCGTGGTATAGTAAACCCCACCACTGTGTATGGGACACACTAACTCAAGAACACTTATCTTTTTCCAAGGTTGTATACTCGATGTAACCCACTAAATATCAATATTACAGAATAAACACAGAAATATTATTGCGCAATATATTATACACAGCTTGTTCAATTTTCAGTTTTAACTGGTCTTATTCACAGAAGGGGAGCCTTCTAGATATGGCTCAGTAACTGCGCATAATCGGGCCAATACCCAAGCAAGCACTGTGTATTGCTATAATACAGTAGATGCTGTCAGAATTTTTTTTTTTTTTGAGAAAGGATTTTTACCAGGAAGGATACATTGAGATTTCTCACGTTTTCAAGTATGTCCTGGGTGGTGAGTATGTACCGTTAGGTGTCTTGCCCAAGGACAGTGGCATCGCTACGTGAGGGCGGGGGGGGGGGGCGGCCCGCACCAGGTGACACCCGCCCTTAGAGTGACACCGTCACCCTAAGGGCGGGTGTCTCACCCTGCGCCGCGTGTTCGCGTGCAGCTTCGGCGCTCGCCTGGGGGAAACACGTCACCAGCCAATTGCGGCTGGTCACGTGGCTCCCCCAGGCGAGCGCACAAGCTGCACCCCGCCAGACGCTCAGAGGGAGCGAACACGCGGCCAGGAGGTGAGCAGGGCCATTATCCATGAGGTGGGGCATATACATGAGCTGCTGGGGCATATCCATGTGCTGGGGCACTATATCCATGAGCTGGGGCACTATATCCATGAGCTGGGGCATTATCCATGAGCTGGGGCACTATATCCATGTGCTGGGGCTAGGGCTGTGCAATATTGACAAAATAATCATATTGCGATTTCTTGAATGAATATTGCGATTGCGATTTTATTTGCGATTTAGCCAATTGTTTTTGCTTTTTCAAACATGCTACATACATTCTAAATGTATTCAGTATTCAGCACATGGATACTGCCCCAGCTCATGGATACCCTGCCCCAGCTCATGGATACCCTGCCCCAGCTCATGGATACCCTGCCCCAGCTCATGGATACACTGCCCCAGCTCATGGATACACTGCCCCAGCTCATGGATACTGCCCCAGCTCACCTCTGTGCGCCACATGTTCGGCTCCCTGTTAACTTCCGGCGGCATGGAGCTTGGGCGCTCGCCTGGGGGAACCATGTGACGAGCCGCGAGAATGCGGCTCGTCACATGGTTCCCCCTGCGAGCACCCAAAGCACCATGTTAACAGGGAACCGAAAATTGCAGCCTTATGCGATTTAGAAATTGCAGGGTCGGAAATCGCGATTCGATTGCGATTGCAATTAATTGCACAGCCCTAGCTGGGGCATATCCATGAGCTGGGGCACTATATCCATGTGCTGGGGCATATCCATGAGCTGGGGCACTATATCCATGTGCTGGGGCATATCCATGACCTGGGGCATATCCATGAGCTGGGCATATCCATGAGCTGCAGCAAATCCATGAGCTGCTGGGGCAAATCCATGAGCTGCTGGGGCAAATCCATGAGCTGCTGGGGCAATATCCATGAGCTGCTGGGGCAGTATCCATGAGCTGGGACATATCCATGAGCTGCTGGGGTAGTATCCATGAGCTGCTGGGGTAGTATCCATGAGCTTCTGGGGCAGTATCCATGAGCTGGGGCATATCCATGAGCTGCTGGGGCATATCCATGAGCTGCTGGGGGCAGTATCCATGAGCTGCTGGGGCAGTATCCGTGAGCTGGGGGCATATCTATGAGCTGGGGCATTATCCATGAGCTGGGGCCATTATCCATGAGCTGTTGGGGCATATCCATGAGCTGGGGGCAATATCCATGAGCTGGGGGCAATATCCATGAGCTGGGGCAAATCCATGAGCTGCTGGGGCAAATCCATGAGCTGGGGCAGTATTCATGTGCTGGGGCAGTATCCATGAGCTGGGACAGTATATCCATGAGCTGGGACAGTATATCCATGAGCTGCTGGGGCAGTATCCATGTGCTGGGGCAATATCTATGAGCTGGGGCATTATCCATGAGCTGGGGCATATCCATGAGCTAGGGCAATATCAATGAGAGGAGCTGGGGCAAAATCCATGAGAGGAGCTGGGGCATTATCCATGAGAGCAGCTGGGGCAGTATATCCATGAGAGGAGCTGGGGCAGTATATCCATGAGAGGAGCTGGGGCAGTATATCCATGAGAGGAGCTGGGGCAATATCCATGAGAGGAGCTGGGGCAAAATCCATGAGAGGAGCTGGGGCAAAATCCATGAGAGGAACTGGGGCAATATCCATGAGAGCTGCTGGGGCAATATCCATGTGTGCTGGGGGCAGTATCCATGTGTGCTTGGGGCAGTATCCATGTGTGTTGGGACCATATCCATGAGAGCTGGGGCAATATCCATGTGTGAGCTGGTCTGGGGCAATATCCATGTGTGAGCTGGTCTGGGGCAATATCCATGTGTGAGCTGGTCTGGGGCAATATATCCATGTGTGTGCTGAGGCGCAATATATATCCATATGTGAGCTGGGGCAATATATATCCATGGGTGAGCTGCTGGGGGCAATATATAATTGTGAACTGGGGCAATATATCCATATGTGAGCTGGGGGCAATATATATCCATGGGTGAGCTGCTGGGGGTAATATATCAAGAGCTGCTGGGGGCAATATATATCCATGAGTGCTTTCACTGCCTTCGAACAGGCATCGTACTTGCTGGCAGTTGGCAAAAAGTTGTGTGAGCATATGAGAGAGCTCCACAGCAATAAACCTCACAGTAATGTGTGCTGTGTGTATGAGCATTCAGTGTTATATGGGAGTACTGATTTAGGAGTAAGAGTAGATAAAAAAAAAAAAAACTCGGGAAAACTCGGGGGGAGGGGTGACACCATAAATTACCGCACCGGGTGACACCAACCTTGTGACGCCACTGCCCAAGGACACTTACTGGAGAGGTTGCTCGCTGGGATCGAACCCATGACTCCACAGCAGTGTTAATTTTGACAACAAATTAAATTTTAGTCTTAATTTTAGTCTGACTAAAATACCACTTAATTTTCGTCATATTTTAGTCGTCAGAATTATTATTAATTTTAGTCTAATTTTAGTCGACTAAAATAGAATGTGTTTAGTTAATGTGTAATTCATTATTTAAGCATTTCTGCAGCATTTGCGAACTCATTTTATACTCCTGGGGCTGGATTACATGCCTGGAGTAAATGAAAAAAGGAAGTAAGTGAACTTCTAACTCCATAGACTTTAATGGCTCTTGAAGTTCACTTACACTTTTTTCATAGTCTCCAGGAATGGACTCCAGCCCCTGGAACATACAAACATACAATAACTTATTTAATGTTTGACAAACAATACAGTGTACACAATAAGGGCACAGATTTTGATAAACATTTCTTTATTTAACTTAAAATTAAATAAAACCAAGTCTCACAAACAACAGCTCACATTGGTATATTTGCCCCCCAGCTCTCATGGGTATATTTGCCCCCAACACTCATGGATATATTTGCCCCCAACACTCATGGGTATATTTGCAACCTACACTGATGGGTATATTTGCCCGCCAGCTCTCATGGGTATATTTGCCCCCAACACTCATGGATATATTTCTCCCAACACTCATGGGTATATTTGCCCCCAGCTCACATTGGTATATTTGCCCCCCAGCTCTCATGGGTATATTTGCCCCCAGCACTCATGGGTATATTTGCCCTTAACACTCATGGGTATATTTGCCCCCAGCACTCATGGGTATATTTGCCCCCAACACTCATGGGTATATTTGCCCCAACACTCATGGGTATATTTGCCCCCAGCACTCATGGGTATATTTGCCCCAACACTCATGGGTATATTTGCCCCAACACTCATGGGTATATTTTTGCCCCCAACACTCATGGGTATATTTTCCCCCAACACTCATGGGTATATTTGCCCCCAACACTCATGGGTATATTTGCCCCCAACACTCATGGGTATATTTGCCCCCAGCTCACATTGGTATATTTGCCCCCAAAACTCATGGGTATATTTGCCCCCAACACTCATGGATACATTTGCCCCAGCTCTCACCTTTGCTGGACGGTTTGGGGAGACAGAGCGGACCCACCACCGGTTTCCCTCCGATGTTGTCTGCAATTACAGGCAGCCAGCGGCGCACTCTGAAAGTGCCGCGTTGGCGCCATCAGCGTGCACGTTGCACTGGTGCCGCCCCTCACGTGACACGTCACGTGAGGGGGCGGTGCAGGAGCCACCGCAGCACTTTCAGAGTGCGCCGCTGGCTGCCTGTAATTGCAAACATCGGAAGGAAATCGGCGGCGGGTGCACTGACATCACATCGGCATGAAAAGAAGCTGCCGGACAGGAGGAGAGTGAACGTCCGACGCTGCTCAGCTTGACATTTTCGTTGTGAATCGTTTCATTGACGAAAATGACAGAGTATTTTCGCCATGATTTTTGTCAGGCACACATCATTTTCGTCTCGTTACAATTTAGTTTCTAATAAGGAAAAAGTGTGCCTGACGAAAATTATGGCGAAACTATTTCGTCAACGAAATTAACACTGCTCCACAGGCTCTCTCCATGCAGAGCAGTGATGTTACCTCTACTCCACCCAGCCGGTAGAATTGTGAGTCCAATACTCGCAGGTTTTAGGCCTTTATGTAGGGAAGGAGTAGTTCCTACAGGGAAATAACAAGGTTAGTCAGCAAATCTTACAAACCTACAAAAACACCTCTGTATGTGTTATGGAACCAAATGGTCGAGCAAAAAGGTGACCTGAGTGCCTAGTCTTCCTTCCGTCACCGAAATTCTTTCCCCAGCAAGCTTGTAGTATGGATAATGAGGAAACTATGTCCCTATTTCCCTACAGTTTCAGTGCCATATTTGGTGAACAGACAGCAAACCTAGGGCCTATTCCGATGTCGCAAAGCACAGTGCTCGAGCTGTTCAGCAGAATGGTTAGAGTGTTGTGCTCTTATTTTTAATGGCATGTTGGAGAGATTGCATCTCAGATGTCACGTCAGGTTACCGTACATTAGCGTCTCCTATACTTGTATGGGAGTCGCTAATGTGACCTGAGCAGATGGAGTACTACTGTAGATACTCGAGTATACTGTTAGATTTTGATGACAAAAATTTAACTTAAAATTGGAGGGGTCACGTTATATTCGAGACATCTGCATCACGTGTAAAAAAAACTTGACTTGCTCAGGGATCCCAAGACTCCCAGAAGTTCCAGTACTCTCCGTGAAATGCATGTGGGCTCCCTAACGCCCGCAAACACTTCAGGAACTCCCAGATTCAGGAGAGATGGGATCCATCATGGTCAGAGGGCATGCTCAGTTTAAGCCAATCATTCAAGATTGGCTTAAAACCGAGCATGCACCCTCGCTCTGCCCAGCACGTTGGGAGGTGTTTTCTGACCTCCGGCAGGCAGGCTCATCCACTGCATCATTCGCCAGTAGCCAGCCCCACCCCGTTGCCCTGTCCTAACGTCACTGCAGACACGCTGTGCGATTCTTTTCATATTCTGAATGTAAGAATTGCGTGGTGCCTCTGCAGTGACGTCAGGAGCTCGATCAGGGGCGACTGGCTATCAGCGGACGATGCGGTGGTTGAGCCTGCCTGCTGAAGCCGGAGGTGAGAAAACAACACCTCCCGGCGTGCTGGCTATCGGTGAATGACTCACTGCACCGGACATCTTATCGCAAGAAGACGGGTGCCTGGCACCTTCATACTCAGTAACAACTACAATCATTCTAGAGCTGAGAACCCTGACCTCACTGTGTTAAGATAACCTCGAAGGATTTTAATTGTTTACCGGTACAGTATACTTTTATAATTTTGCTTCTCGCGTTATATTCGAGTCTTGAGTATTCTCTCATTTCCATAATAAATCTCTTTCCATTGCGTTATATTCGGGTCGCTCTATACTCTAGCATCTACGGGTAGCTATTCCAACAAGCTCGTTCTCAATCTGCGTCTGACATTATTCTAAAAAGAATGATGTCTTTAAGACCCTGGCGTTATGTGATTGCACTTCAGCACAATCACATAACACATTGATTTAACCCCACCATTAAATCCCATACTCACAAGACTCGGGGGCGAGAGCAGCGCAATCCACAGCATCCTCGCCCTTCGTGTATCATTCCTCTGCCCAGCGGCTCTGCAAGAGCTCTCATGAGATCACATCCTGTCTACACGGAGTTCTATGGACTCCTGGACCTGTCAACTGATAACACCAGCGGCGCTTAGCGATGCTGGTGTTATCATTTAACACACACAAAGTATTATGTCTGGAACTGCTGAGAAAGCAGCTTCATTGTAATATGGGTGTTAAATGTGGCAGGTGCTAATGGAAAACAGCAGACGCTCAGGTTTTCTATTAGAGTCTGCCATTTAGCACTAAACATTGGAATAGGGCCCCTAGTCTTTATGCTCATACTCAATGGCTCCCACGGTTAGCTAGGCTACCCAATGCACAAGCTACTGTCTACACATTCACGTGGCAGAGTCCAGGCCATGGCAACCACAGGCTAAATATATATTCAATCTCATGATTTGGTTCCAGAAAGTGATTTGCAGCACTGCTTAGCAAACACAGCGATAAATAATTATTATAGATGTTCTTCATTGATTTTTTTTTTTTACTGCTAATGTAAATCTAGTGGCTCTACTGAATATTGATGCTTGCGTGAGATTTCCCCGGGGAAGGCAATCTATTTCTATGACACATACAAGGATTAGAAGCCACTACATAGAAAAGCTAATATTACTGGAAAATGATAAAAAAAAAAAGGTACTTGATACCACACGAACAACAAAGATCATGTAAGGCTAGGGTCAGACTGAGGCAGTGCGAACGCGCGTTCTGGCGCACTTAATCACGGCCGTAGTAGCAGCAAATGCCGGGCAATGACGGCCAATATACGAAGTACGGTCGCACAAAAGTCCGGCTGCGCAACGCAAGTGGAAAATGAACGCATTTTTTCGAGAACGTTAAACCACTAGTACTGACGTACAGAGTGCGCTGCGTCCGCTAGCGGCGTGTGTGCGTGAATTGGAGACATCAGACGCTGCTAATGTCCGGCCAACATAACGTCCAGATGCACAAAGTGTTTTATTGATGATCCGTACAAAATCACGGATGAAACTGCGCATCGTATGACCGCTCTCGCGTATTCCGTGAAAAAATACGTCCATTCTTCGAACGCACATTTTCACGGACAACGTGAAAAACGCGTTAGTCTGACCCTAGCCTTAAAGATCAAGGGACAGAAACCAGACAGTGCTGTGTGTGTGTTACCAGCAGATGGGTAAATCACTTTATGTAATAAAAGCTCTGATAAGTCACCATTTTTATGTTAGTAATATGTGTCGTTACTTTCATTTTCCTTCAGATTTCAGCGGTTATACTCTTTTCTGGTTGGCTATTGCTGAGTATTGGAGCTTTGCTGGTACTGTCCTGGACCATCATACCGGCTGGATTATGCCAGAGAAGGGTTTGCACCCCAGCAAGATATGCCCAAACTGCTGCAGGTAGCAAACTACAACAAAAACCTTAAAAAAAAAAAAAAAAAATCGATACTGTGCAATAAATAAATAAAGTTCTAACAAAAACAATGTAAACCTTATTCAAAACACAAGTGTTTAATTAATACACAAAATGATATACATATGAAAATACTTTTCTCTTGTGCTCACACTGCTCAATTTCCATTTCCTCGAATGATTATCTCTCATTCCAAGATTAAATTTAAAGGGATAATCTATTTAAAATAGATTTGCTCTTAATAATAGGGCAGAGGCTTTTGACAGCCTCTGCCCAATTATTTCTCTTTTTTGGTGATTTTATTCACCTTTTGTCCCCCGACGCATGCAGCTCCTCCTCCTCTTCAGCTCAACCTGAACCTGAAAGTCCCTGAAGCTTTCTAATGCGTTTAGCGCTCCTAGGCAACTTGCATAGTATACAGGATCTGAAAATTGCGCCCTGCTATGGGACTTGCGCGCTTTGTGTACGCAAGTTCCGCAGGGCCTGCACAGAACAATAGATGCACATGGCAGGGGAGCCGTAGTATAGCCGATCGTAGACTCTAGACACTGCAGCGCCTTCATGTACACATACTGGGGTATGCTGAGAAGCCTTTTTCTGAAGCAAATGCTGCTTAAAGTCAGCATTTCTCTGTGTAGCCCCAAAGTCAGACTTGTTGCCCAGGGTCCCCAGTGTGTGCCGTGCTGTGCTGCAGCCGTTGAAGGAGTGCCTTACTGCTGCAAGACCCGTCCAGAGAGGTAAGTAACTCTGAAATTCCAGGTAAGAAATGCCCAACCTTTAAACTAACATGAATTAATATGGTAGGTCTATACAACTGTTTTAAGAATTGTGGCCAGATGCCCAACTCGGAACCAACATTTTGCGGTTTGAGGATTAATCCATTGATTTTTGTTTCACTCTTAGAACTGGTGATAATTTTATAACCCTGGCCTATATATTGTACAACTCTGCAATATAAAATATGGTGGAATTGGCAATAACTGGATATTTTTATAGTTTCTGAACATTTATTGTTGAATTGTCTTGTTCGTTCTTTGCAGTTGTTGTCACCATCCTGGGGCTGCTGTTCTTCCCATTCAGTCTGAGCAGTCAGTTTGCTCGACAGATCTGTGTCTCCTCCTTTATTTATATGAGTGGAAAGTGCTCGCTTGGCTGGGGTTACATGATGGCTATCATTACAGTGATGCTCTCCTGCTTCCTTCCAATCATTGGACGGTACAATTTAAATGAAATCAAGACGAAGATACCAAAATTGAAGCTCTCCAGTAATATGATGTAAATCGGACATTATAGTTTTATGGAAGAACATGGGTATTATCAAATGTACCAATACGTAACTCAAAATGCATTTATGATCTTCAATTTGGGGAAATATAAAGGGATGCAATGGTGAGAAATGATTTGCCCTATTTGTGAAAGACCTGTTATTTTAACACAAATATCCGCACAAGGTGTTTGTTTTGACCTATGCAAAAGAAGTTAAAAAAAACCTTAAGCTCCTGCTCTGATTGGCACACTGCTAGACAGGTATGGACCGGGAGAATTTAAATTAAGTCTGGGCTTTTAAAGGCCGAACAGTCCAAATTTTCTGTATTTCAATAAAATGTTACCATAATGTTGACAGTGTTTTACAGAGAGGTAGCTATAACTACCCTGATATATCACTATTATATTTAATATGTGTGATGGGATTTGTTGAGTATCTGTATGGGATGAATGTTGGTGGCTGGGTTGTTTGTAGTTGATGAGAGTTCTGTGAGTGTATGTTTGTGTCGCAGTGGGATATATGAAGTGTGTGTGATGGAAATGTGAAACAGGTTGTATTTTTTTATGTGTGTGGAGCTATGTACTGTGTATATAGATAAAGTCACTCCTTCCAGGACAATCAATTTATGCTCTAATAATTCTATATAAAATGCAATCACATATAAAAGCAAAGTAAGGTGCACAATTTGTGAAAAAATGTGCTATAGTGCCAGGGCCGGCCCGGTGATGGAGCAGTGTGGTGCACTTGCTCCAGGCGGCAGAATTTTAAAGCGGCAAATCCACGGCCGCTGCATTATTTTTTTTGTTGTGCCACGGCAGCATTTTTGCTGCCGGCGCACAAGGGCAGCGCCGCCGAGCAGATTTGCTGCTTTAAAATCTGCCGCCGGCGTTCCTCTCCCTAGAGGCGAGGGGTCGCTGACATGCAGCTTGGCCGCTTCCCTGGGATAGGAACCACTTGACCAGCGCACGATCTCGCGAGAACGTGGCTGCGCAGCTGGTCAGGTGGTTTCCAGTGAGCGCCAAGCTGCATGTCAGCGGCCGCTCGCCTCCTGGTATGGAGTACAGCCTGGGGCCAGCAGAGGAGGTGAGAGGCGAGCTGGGGGGCAATATATACCCATATGAGCTAGGGGGGCAATATATCCATATGAACTTGGGCAAAATATACCCATATGAGCTGGGGCAATATATCCATATGAGCTGGGGGCAATATATACCCATATGAGCTGGGGGCAATATATACCCATATGAGCAGGGGCAATATATACCCATATGAGCTGGGGGCAATATATCCATATGAACTGGGGGCAATATATACCCATATGAGCTGGGGTGCAATATATCCATATGAACTTGGGCAAAATATACCCATATGAGCTGGGGCAATATATCCATATGAGCTGGGGGCAATATATACCCATATGAGCTGGGGGCAATATATACCCATATGAGCAGGGGGCAATATATACCCATATGAGCTGGGGGCAATATATCCATATGAGCTGGGGGCAATATATACCCATATGAGCTGGGGGCAAATATATCCATATATTCAGGGTGTGTGTGTCTTTTTAGGGGTTCCTCCATATATTCAGGCTGTGCAAGTGTCTGTTTAGGGGCTCCTCCATATATTCAGGGTGTGTGGGTGTCTTTTTAGGGCTCCTCCATATATGCAGGATGTGTGTCTCTTTTTAGGGGCTCCTCCTTATATTCAGGGTTTGGGTGTCTTTTTAGGGGTTCCTCTATATATTCAGAGTGTGTGTGTGTCTTTTTAGGGGCTCCACCATATATTCAGGGTGTGTGGGTGTCTTTTTAGGGGATCCTCCATATATTCAGGGTGTGCGGGTGTCTTTTTAGGGGTCACTCCATATATTCAGGGTGTGCGGGAATCTTTTTATGGGCTCCTCCATATATTCAGGGTGTGTGGGTGTCTTTTTAGGGGCTCCTCCATATATTCAGGGTGTGTGTGTGTATCTTTTATGGGGCTCCTCCATATATTCAGGGTGTGTGGGTGTCTTTTTAGGGCTCCTCCATATATTCAGGGTGTGCGGGTATCTTTTATGGGGGGGCAGCATTTCATCTTCACTTCAGGCAGCACAATGTCTTGGGCCGGCCCTGTTTAGTGCTCTATAAAACCCCAAATATTTTTGTCCAGTATAAAATGTACAATCAAATATATACGTTAAAATCAGTATGTGCAACATATGAGAATGCAACCGCATATATAAAAGAAAATAAGGGGTGCAATTGTGGCAAAAAATTTGCTTAACCCTTTCACTGCTGAGCCATTTCACGCCTCTGTGCTGAGCTAATTTTTACCGGTTTCACTCCTCATGTTTAAACGCGATTTGAAGCCACGTTTTATTATACAACCCAGAAAATTATATATCGTTCTTTCCGGCAGACTCGGCAGATTCATAATATATCATTATTATATGTATACTTCATGCCCTGCCTGAATATTATAACAAAAAATGCAATAAAATTTGAATTTTCAATCATCTACACTGTGTAATGTGTTTTTTTCACATTTTGTCATCCGAGCCTTTGAGGTTATATTTTCTATGGGTTGCGCTTGTTGAAAAAATTAGAAATGGAGACTGGTTAATTTTTTTGGGGGGAAATTACGTGATTTTTAGAAAACGCCCCCCCCATAGAAAAAATCGTAAGTGCAGCATCATTGTTCACATTATAATTGAAATGGGAACAATATAGCTTCATTAATAAGACCAAAAAAACATTTTACATTACATTTTACATGGTCCTGTTTGGTATTATTGCATTGGAAAGGCCATGCTCTGGCCATTCCAATGATACCAAACATTAACCCCTAGCTGCCACCGATCGAGAGATAGGGGGTTCATTGGAACCCCCTATCTCCACCTTAGGTGGCAGCTAGGGGTTAACTCCAGAACTGACGTCATCAAGCTATGCCCGATGACGCCAGTCGTCAGAGGGAGATCCCGGAAGCTTGGCCAACATCCAAGATGTTGGCCAGCTCCAGGAGGGGACCGCGATCTGGCGCCTGTTGGCTCCGAATCGCGATCCAGCCCCAAGGGGTTAAAGACAGGCCCTGCTTAGAAGGGCAGGCTGTGCCCTTCAAAGCGGTGCCTGCCTTTAGATTCTGGCCCGCACAGATCGGGAGGGAGAGAGGTCCAAAGAACCTCCCCTTCACACACACACCCTTCGCACACACACCCCATGCATGCTGCGCAGTCACAGCACTCGCGCACACCCCATACATGCTGCGCAGTCACAGCACACGCACACCCCATACATGCTGCACATATACACTCACACAGGCTGCGCATACACACACACACAGGCTGCACATACACACACACACAGGCTGCACATACATAATGAAGGCCTCCTCATTAAGCAGGGGGACCCTGGAGTACCCTCTCATTATCCACCAGCTTCGTGTGGGCGGGGCATGTCAATGCAGGGACGTTTTTTTTTTCTCTCCCCTCTGGGAAAATCTGCAGCTAAAGAGGAGACCCAGGGCAGCCTAAGAGAAAATACGTACATTGGTGAGTGGAATCCTCTCTGCTGCCTCTGGGTCTGCCTGTGTCAGGGGGAAGGGGAGCTCCATGCTGGGTCCAGCCTCCCACTTCTGCATCAGCTCACCGGCTCCAGTGCCTCTGCGAGTCAGGGACATTTGGGGGCGGGACCACAGCCAGCTTCCTGCTAGTGATGCCGCGTGTAACTCTTTACAAAGGCACGTGATAGGGCCCTGTAAGGGGGGGCCGCTGTGCTGGCGACGCGGGGCCTCAGTGTCCATATTTTTAGTCCGTCCATACCAGGAGCCCAGAAGCTTCAGGGTCCCCATGACAACTAGGCATAGCTAAATTTGGCAGTGAACCTTTACGGGCCCCCTGGAGGCACCAGGCCCCATACACCAGTAATACCTGTACCCCCCTGATGGCGGCCCTGTGTATCAGGGAGTTCTACCAGAGTTCAGCAAATTTGAATCTGTCTTGGCACAGCCAGGCTATCAGGGACAGTGTGTATCACTGACTTATAGCATTGTTCTGGAAAATCTGTAGATCTTTGATCTAATTCAGAGCTCATCCTGCCCGCACAGAGGGAAGACGGGATGAAACAACTTGAGGATGCTCTAAAGCGACACTTGTGTAGCACCTTTCCAGGCACTGGTAGGTTACCAAGTGATGACACAGGTGCTTCTGAGGCTGCGGATGATCAGAGGAAGAGCGGTGAAGGCCGGGGCCGCTTGACTGATGCCTTTTTACATTTTTTTTTTAGTCCACGACGCCCAGGGACGTCAAATGTAGGCACCCATTGCGAGCGTCTTCACCGTATGGTGCAGGACTACCTAGGGGCAAGGGCAAACCTGGATACCTTTACAGCAGATGATCCACTGGCTTACTGGGTGTTGAGATTGGATCACTGGCCAGAACTTAGCCAATATGCTATGCAGCTACTAGGTTGCCCTTCATCCAGCGTGCTTTCTGAAAGGACGTTCAGTGCCGCTGGAGGTTTTGTCACAGACAAAAGAGTGCGTCTGTCCACCGACTCTGTAGACCGGCTGACATTTATAAAAATGAATCAGTCCTGGATCAGCAGCTATCAATCCCCTGATGCTGACGTAACTGAATAGATAAGGGATCTCTTCTGCATTCCCAAAACCTCCACCACTGCACTCTTCCACAATACCACAGAGGGGTTACTTACGGTGTGAAGGCACTTGCTGCCACCAAAGGCAAAATATTTGGGTGCACTGCCGCCTGTACCAGATTCATATTTTAATATTTGACTGCAGGGTCCAACCCTGCACTCTTCCACAATACCACAGAGGGGTTATGGTGTGAAGGCACTTGCTGCCACCAAAGGTAAAATATTTGGGTGCGCTGCCACTGACGCCTATACCAGATTCATATCATTTTAATATTTTACCGCAGGGTCCAACCCTGCACTCTTCCACAATACCACAGAGGGGTTACTTACGGTGTGAATGCACTTGCTGCCACCAAAGGCACAATATTTGGGTGCACTGCCACTGACGCATATACCAGATTCATATCATTTTTTAATTTAATTTTTTTTTATTTTGCAAGAAACAAAGGGTCACAAACTGATCAGTCAGGGGGCCTCACAGGGCCAAATAAAACACTCACAAAGAGAGCACAGAAAACATAAGGGGGGATCTCATAGGAAACTACAGAGGATCGAAAATCGGAGGAGGGGGATATAATAACAGGTGGGGTGCAGAAACTCATCAGGAGGGTCGATCCAGCAGAAACAAAAGAGCAGTGGAGTTCGCTGAGGGAGCACCAGGGAAACAACAATACAAAAATAAAAAAAATAAAAAAATGGAAAAAAAAAGGGAGAGAAAGGGTAGTGAGAGACTGCCAAACAAATCGTGGCATTCCTGGCTCACCCCAGCAACCTAAGGGGAACCAAGGGCCATGGAAGGGGCCACGTGGCCAGGAGACCTGGGGCCAAAAGAGTGGACAGAGCCCAGGTAGCCACCCTAGCGGCTCGCCCAGGCTACCTCCTAATGTCCCACACAACAAACAAAAGAAGGGGGGTGGGGAGTCCCAGTGCTTCAACAGACGAAAAACACTAAACCCACAAAGTCAGAAAGCAGGACCATAAAATCCTTTAGGAGTACATAAAAAAGTGGGGAAACAAAAATGAAAAGGGTGGGAACGCAGAACAGACATGTACAAAAATCGCATCTAGTCCCAAAAATCAAAACACATCTTCAGATTGCATCAAAATAAAGCAAACGTCCTCAGATAATAACAACAGTATCCCAGAATGGGGGGGGGGGAGAGATGTCATACAAAAAGTTGCAGAAAAAATAGAAGGTCCTCAGCACAGTAAAAAGGGGGGGGGGGACTCATCGAAAAAACTCTGCATGTGAGGGGGTGAATAACAGTGGGGGTGAAAGAACACCGCAATGGTGACAGAAAGTGTCTCAAATAGCAGGGGGGGATACTAACTCCATAACAGCAAGATAATCCGCAAAAAATAAAAATGCACAGCTAACAGAACATACTGAAAGAAAACACAGGGATCCCATCAGCCATTGAGCCGAAACGGGACTCCGTTTAGCACAGGCAGAGCTCTGCACTGAAGGCCATAACACGCAGCTCCAGAGGGCCCACAGCCAGGTGACAGGGCACTCGGCTTCAGTAAGTCCCCAACCACGTGGAGGGTCTCCTTGATGGGAACCGCAGGTAGCGGTGGACTAGGTGATGGAGACCCGGTGTAGGTCCCGTGCTCTCACTCGGTCAGCATGGAAGGATACAGCGATTGCGTCAGACTTTGGCCAGGTACCTCCCGACGCACGAACTCCTCAGGAAGCTCTCTGGGGCCAGACAATCCGTGTGCTACGGGTTCGGCAGAACCACCCGATGGTGGTAGCACAATTGCCATCATAGTGGTCAGCGGCGCCCGGGGCTTCAGATCCTCACTCCCCGCTTGGGGGACAGCAGACTTCTCCAAAGTTCCACTGTCATGAATTCCAACTGTCCCCTGGAGCAGTTCCGACTCGGCTCCGTTCGGCGCACCCACTCTCCTGCAGCGCCGCAAGATCTCCGTAAAACACCTCATGTCTCTCCGCGTCAGCGGGCGCCCATCCTCGTCCATCGCCAGCAGTAAATTTTCAAGGCCTGAAAGCGCTGCATGCAGGCCAGACATTAGTGGAAGCAACGGTGCATCCCTACTCCATCCCTCCAGAGGAGCAGCTGTCCCCTGCGACAAGCCTGCCATAGTGGTCGAGAGACAAGGGCCCACCGTCCCCTCAGCCTTCTCTAGCCAGGCAGAGGCATCGGGTTCAGCAGAGGTGCAGGAGAGACAAGGCCCCAAGATGGCCGCTGGGGGAAGCCTCCAGCCGGAGGGCGTGCTTAAGGTCCCGGTCAAGGGAAAGATTACTGACCGCTGTCTGGGTTTCAAACTTTTCCGTGTAGACAGGGGTTTCTGTCCCACTCCACAGCATTCACGTGCCCCTCGGCGCGTTGCAGACACCGCGAGGGAACAGGAGTCGAGGAGTGGGCCACAAAATGGCCACCGGCGTCTCGGAACCCCTCACGATTCGGCACCGCAAGTAAGTCTCTGGTCCGGGGGGGACTAAGCGGGCCCCGGAAGTTCAGGTCCAATGGCCAGCCACCACAAGACCACGATGGTATGAAGCACCATAAAAGAAAGTCCTCTGGAGGTCCCTTGGAGAGATGGACATGCGGAGCTCCGCTAAAACACGTCCTCTCTCCTCAGTAGCCAGCCACGCTCCCCGATTCATAGAATTTTAATATTGGACCACAGGGTCCACCACTGCACTCTTCCACAATACCACAGAGGGGTTATGGTGTGAAGGCACTTGCTGCCACAAAGGCAAAATATTTGGGTGCACTGACGCCTGTACCAGATTCATATCATTTTAATATTTGACCGCAGGGTCCAACCCTGCACTCTTCCACAAAGGGGTTACGGTGTGATGGCACTGTTGCCGACACTAAAGGACCAATTTTAAAGCACCTATTGTTACTTTCATCCAAAGCCTGCATAAGTTTCACCATAATTTAGCCAAAAAAAATCACTAAACTTGTTCTGCGTGTCCTAAAACGTCTCCTCTTTTCATACAGGCTGCCGCCTCAAGCAGTTGTCTATGAATAGATTAAAGGAAAACCATTTACTGTCATTTCAAATGTCATTTTTTTGTTTTTAAATGTTTCTATACATCCTACAAATAAGCCACTTCACGGGCAGGTTATGGGGACCTCCTAGGCACGATATTTGAAGTAATTTTTCATTTTTATTCTTAACCTTTATTTCATGAAAAATTCAGTTCCTTTAAAAACGGGTTTTTTTTTAAAACCTTTTGTCCTTGTTTCCTGTCCCCCAGGGCACTACCTGGACCCCCATAAACCTTTTATGCAAATATCTAGCATATAAGCCCTCTTGGAGGGCAATCTAAAAATCGAATGTTCGGGTCCCATTGACTTGCATTGAGTTCGGATTGTGTTTGCGTCCGAACTCGAACTTTTGAAATTGTTCGAGTTCGAATGCGAACCGAACACGGGGGTGTTCGGCTCATCCCTAGTTGTGTCTGCGGAGGTTCGGGAGCTGTGCCACTGTCTGTTCCTATGTCTACGGAGGTGCTTATTACTTCGTGTGACGGGGGAGTGCTGGCCCCTGCCGGGTTGGAGATCGAGGTGGAGGTCCCTGATCCTGGCGGTCTGGACCCCCCGTGAGGTTGGTGGTAGAGGAGCTGCTATGATTTTCTGTAAGCCGACATGTTTTGGTCCTGCGCGACCATTAATCCTATGTTCTCGATGACACACATAGGCCCTGTGAGGCCTCTTTCTATTTGGTGCCCTGTTCTCCTGCAGTGCATATAACGGTATATTTTATATATATAACAGTTATTTTTGAGACTATCTTTCCTGATCTGTATAGTATACCCTCATAGACCATCTTTTGGTCATGCAGGATTAGCTCTTATTTGAGTTGGAAGACATGTATTGGCCCTATGTGACCGCTTGCCATGTATACAATCTGTTGAGTATATGGTTTTTCTTGGTTATATTTTTAACGATAAGTCCTTATGGCTATCTATATATGGCCCTGCGTGGCCCTTATCTGGTTTTCTGCTGTTTGTATGATGACACTTTACAAAATAAAAAAATTTGAATTAAAAAAAATTCTAGGTCAAAATAGCCAAACGAGAAAAATTCTCCCATTTATCTCACTTTCCAAATTGGCTATTTGCTCTAGAATGTTCATTCTCCTGGTTTTCACCTATCTCTGAATAACCCTGTATGGCTTTTCCAATGATACATCATATATAGTGATAGAACAAAGGGGGTCATTTGGACCCCTCTAAGGGCAATTTACTGGCAGTACTAGCAGCTACTTGTTTCTAACATCATCCCGTCCAGTATGTCAGACTGTTGTGCGCCATACTGTCAATGTCTCCTACACGTCATCTGCAGTGAACGTGCTAAAGTCTATGGAGATGGTTAGTTTTCAGAGAGTTGCTCAAGTTAACTTTACACCTGACTTGAAATCTATCCATGAGAATTCATTAAATAGTCAACAATGAAGCAAAATGTTTTGATTAATCTATCAGGGTTATTCAAAGAGATCCGAATCGCTGGCGAAAGGTAACCGAACGCAGAAATTCAGCGTTCGGTTAACTTTCCTGGCCATTTGGCAATCCAGAGAGTAGGCAGTTCGCCAAATTGCCTGCACATACGGTGCCTGCTCGAGGGCAGTGAAACCCCCATAGAGAAGCAATGCTTCGGCTATTCAGAGAACAAAAACCAGCAGTGAAAAGTTGACGAATTACCCTGCTGTTCGGTGGTTTCATTCGACATGTTTATACAGGCGAATCCCATATACTTCAATGTTAAAAATATTCCCGTTTTAATTCAATATCTAATAAACTGTTGATTATAATATTCTGCAGTAAAAGGCTCTTTATTTTTATATTTTTTAGGATCTTATAGGCATTTTATGCAAAAAAAAATTTCCGTTTTTTTTAAATCGTTTTTTCTTTTTTCTGTAACTTTTTATTATCATTCATTGGATCTTATATGTAAATTTCAGACATTTTCGTTCTGTAGTTTCTTTGCAAACAGCGTTTCAATTTTCAAACATTCAAGCGTACTGTTTTTTTTCTCTCACTCCATTCGTCTGCGGTGTCGGGTTTTTCTGGTGCCTGCTCTGAGTTGTGATCGGCGGCTGCTAGGGTTGTTCCGGCGTGTTTGGCAGGGTTAATCCAGATGTTTTTGCGGGTTTCGGTATGCCTTCTCTGGGTTTTGCGGCGAGTTTTCGGCGGGTTTGCGACAACTTTTCCCTGCATTACGACTGCCCTGTGGTGCTTGCTGAATACACCGCAGGGTCGCCGATATGGGATCGCCAAATCGCATCGAATTGAAGAGAAAACGAAAAGTTACCGAATGTGCGGTGACTTTTCGATTCTCTTTGAATAACCCTGAAAGTGTGAAGGCTTTAATAGGTCATTGGTACTAACAATAATGTTCCTTATGTTCCCAAGTGTAGAAGTTTACAATAATCACAGCAAAAGATCTATGGTAAGCAAAATCAAAATATGTTTAGCAGCAGTAATTAGGATTAGCTGCAAAAAATGATTACTGTCCTGTAACTGTGCTACTTGCGGGACATAAGTAAAGACATTTACTAGGTTGGTATACAGTTGTGTTCAGAATTATTCAACCCCCACTGAAATTGATTGTTCTGGCCAGTTTGACATTGATTTTGATCATTCAGTCATCTTGCTTACAATTAAATCAAAGAGGCACGTGTAGGTCAGACAAATATAACATAACATTTATAATGAAATAACCACAAATGTCTTTTCTGTGCTCACATCATTATCAGTTTTATTCAACCCCCAAGTGACATTCAATCTTAGTACTTAGTACAACATCCTTTTACAGTTATAACAGCTTTTAAACGTGAAGCATAGCTTGACACAAGTGTCTTGCAGCGATCTACGGGTATCTTCGCCCATTTGTCATGGGCAAAAGCCTCCAGTTCAGTCACATTCTTAAAGCAGTTGCAGTGCGCAAGCCTAAATCCCACCAGAGGTTCTCAATCGGATTTAAGTCAGGTGACTGCGATGGCCACTCCAAAATGTTCCAGCCTTTAATCTGCAACCATGCTCTAGTGGACTTGGAGGTATGCTTGGGATCATTGTCCTGTTGAAAGGTACAACGTCTCCCAAGCCTCAGGTTTGTGACGGACTGCATCACATTGTCATCCAATATCTCCTGGTACTGAAGAGAATTCATGGTACCTTGCACACGCTGAAGCTTCCCTGTACCCGCAGAAGCAAAACAGCCCCAAAGCATGATTGACCCCCCGCCATGCTTCACAGTAGGCAAGGTGTTCTTTTCTTCATAGGCCATGTTCATCCTCCTCCAAACATAGCGTTGATCCATGGGCCCAAACGGTTCTAATTTTGTTTCATCAGTCCACAGAATACTATCCCAAAACTTCTGTGGTTTGTCCACATGACTTTTGGCATACTGCAGTCGACTCTTCTTATTCTTTGGAGACAGCAAGGGGGTGCGCCTGGGAGTTCTGGCATGGAGGCCTTCATTACGCAGTGTAGGCCGTATTGTCTGAGCTGAAACTTCAGTACCCACATCTGACAAATCTTTTCTCAGTTCCTCAGCAGTCACATGGGGACTTTTTTCCACTCTACGCTTCAGGTAGCGCACAGCAGTCGAAGTCAGCATCTTCTTTCTGCCACGACCAGGTAGCGTTTCAACAGTGCCCTTTGCCTTGAATTTGCGAATGATGCTTCCTATGGTCTCTCTTGGTATGTTTAACATCTTTGCAATCTTCTTATAGCCATTGCCCTTCCTGTGAAGAGTAATCACCTCTTCTCTTGTCTTCCTGGACCATTCTCTTGACTTCACCATGTTTGTAACCACACCAGTAAATGTCTAGAAGGAGCTGAGTATCACAGTCATTTTAAAGCTGCCTAATTGGTGCTTATTATGCTTTATTACTGCTCCGTGACATCCACAGGTGTTTTCAATACCTGATTGAAAACACTTGAATGAACCTCTGTTCTTCAGAGTGGTAGTCTTTAAGGGGTTGAATAATTGTGTCAAAGAAGAATTCACAAAAGAAACATTTACTACTGTATTACAAAACCAATTGATGTCATTTTAGTCGCATACGGTTCTTTAAAAAGTCCTTGTAGGATTTCATTCTGAATACAATTACAAATGTACACTAAATTCCCTAAAACCCTTTACAGCATTGGGGGTTGAATAATTTTGAACACAACTGTACAAAGAACTGGCTTACAAAATTCCTAGCAACAGTGCAATGTTTTGTATGTATACATCTATTAAAATTCTTCTATCTTCTTTCATACCTTGGTGTGTTCACTTATGAGGAAAATAAATACGTGAAGAAATTTAACCATACGATTTCTAACACAAAAGCAATTCTACTTTTTAAACAGGAACACAGCCAAAGGAATGGGGGGAAAGAAAACGTGGAAATTCTGTGAAAGGTATGAAATGCTAGTTATAAAGTATTAGTATAAACACACTGCCATAGAGGAAAAAAAGGGAATTTTTAAACATTCCAATATAAAAGTGTAGTTTTACTAAACACATTTTGGCTAAATAGTCCATTGTAAAAAAAATATCAAAAATTACAGGAATTCTCAAAGTAGATAGTAAAATCTGGACGTTAAAGGTTAACCACGACATTTACAGAGCCCTACCCTGGGTGCGGCAGCATTCCTTCCTTCAACTGACATGTAAAGGGTGGCATGGTAATTTGAATATGTTTCTAGGCAGACACTAAATAAAAGGTTTATTTTGCTTCAGTGAGGCAACAAATCTTTTTCTATTTTGGTTTAGATGAAAAAATATCTAAGATTTTTGATACATGGGAAGAAGTACATTTGAAACGACAGGCAGCTAATATACAAACCAGAATTCATTCTATAGATGATTTATTAAAAGCTTATTGCCATTTGTGGCAGCTCCCATGGAAACAGCACTGATGCAGTACTTTCTATTTACCAGCAGGTGTCACTACTAGGAAAGGATTACCCGACAAGGCTAGTCTCTGGCGGGTTCATCACCACACTGTAGAGAAACACTTCCCTCCTCTGAGAAAGAGTCTAAAGATGAGCCCCATTATATTTTAGAGGTGAATCTTGATACTGTAGCATCACTGCCTTCCCTGGGGAAATTATGATAATCACTCTGTAGTTCACCATTATAGGGGGTGCAGGGCTTGACATCACTGTCCTACAGTGATGATTTACATTAATTTGACGTTTTTTCATATTTAGTTTGAAAACTATTTATAGATGCCCCAATTAATTACCTTATGACTATAAAATATTAGAAAGACACTTGCCTACAATTATATCTGGATTTTCTGTGAATAGGACACAACGTTGGATTTACATACATGGTGATATCGGAATTTTCCATCGGCTTAAATGTCAGAAATTAAATTTTCAAAGACCGGGCCCATACACAATTAATGACCGAGCCAGTTTCATGGGATGTATCTAGCAGTCCCCACTTTGAAAATTCACCAGCCGACATGGGCTTCAATGGCTTAATAGTACAAAGCAGATCTAACTATGCCGACACAAACACCCACAAAGAATAAAGACATAGACAAAAGGAAATAACAACAATAAGTTTTATTTATTTGAAAATACATATACCATATAGAATATATCTTTTTTTTTTTTTTGAGAGTTTGTCTCTCTGAACAACAGTAAAGAGCACTTTACAATAAAAAAAATAAAAGGTGAATAAAATCATGTAAAAACATATTACCATCATGTTGAGTTCTTACGGTGGCAACACATTCACAAATATGGAATACTGGAGACATTAGGTATCACGTGAAATGCAGAGGTACGCTATGCCTCCCTTGCACGCTTTCCATGCACTCAATGATATGTTGCTACAGGACTGGAATCCTTCCCTTGTATGCAAAAACATACTAAGCATTAATACATGAATGAACAACTAAAATGTGCACACAGATATTATATGTGTGTATAAATATATATATATATACATACATACATACACACACACACACACAAATAATGGTAGACTGGGCACCCATGTCCCAAAAAAGGCAAGCGCTGGTACATCTCATCTGTTCAATTCTGCCCCGGTGCAATCTCCCAAAATATATATATGTATATACACACACATAACACAACTGATATTACACACCCATGACGTATAACATAATAACATGACCAAATCAGTACATGAATGTCTGCAGCTCACATCCTCTAAGATCTTGGATTTGATGTAATTTGCTATTGAGCAATGAATAGCTCGCTCGCTATACACAAAGTATAGGAGCCTGTTAACGCACAGTAAGCATCGCAAACATAAGAGGTTGGAATAGCATCTCGAGAAGTTAATATCGCAGGTCCAGCTACAATCATTTATGACTCTAGCCATTAGCCTAATGGCTCGGTTGGAGTAGGATCCTAAGTGTGGGAACTCACAAAAAGTTGTACTACCTATGATTCATGGTTTAGAAAAAAAAAAAATACTGTAAGCTGTAGCAGCTGCAGCACTTCTTTATGTATGAGAATACCTTTCCAATGTATGAATATGGACAAATATTCACTCCCAATGTGCTCGAGACCTGGAAACAGCCCTCTATATAAACTATTTTGCAAAATTGTGTCTGAATAGAAACGTATTGCAGCTTTCCATTACGTCAGACAAATTGGAACTAAGTTTCCCGTGCTAAAATAGCAGAAGAACTTTGTTCCCACCTGACTTGACCCATGGATACATGAACGGTTGGACTATTGAGGATATTATTGTATCTCCAAAATCGTTAGTTAGCCTGTGGACTGTCAGTTTAAATAAAATAATGACCCTATTTCTCATCCAGTGATTGGCGTGTGGTATTGAAATGACAGACCACATCCAGTTGCATGATAACGATTTGCATAAACGCCACCGAATCAGGCAAGCCACATATATGTTACGTCTTACTGGGTCTTCCATGTGCATTATTAGTATAGTTACATCACCTGTGCTATGAGTTAAGTGTAAAATAGAGTGCAGCTTCACAATAATTGTGCTGGAGGTGTGTGCTGTGAAATGCCTGGGACAGGACCCATGTTAGCCAATTTGGTCTGCATTATGTTAGAACTCAACATTTGCTAAGACATGTTTACATAATATTATCCATATTCTGAAATGCACCCTAGAAAATATTGTAATTGCTACCTGGAAACATTTGACATCTTCTGCAATGCCAAGATGCCTAGTATGCAGACTATGCTTTGTTGCATAGTCTTAACATTCAGATTGAGGTAATGTAGGACTTGAGCGCTCCAACAGTGTAGTCTGCCTCCCACCATGTTTATGATGTAACTATTTGTAGCAAACTAAAAATATTCCAGGCGGTGTGAGCTTTCCAGATGTTTCAGAACAACTTGACCTGTATTGCTCAGTCAGCCATAAACACAGCTCATACCTATTGCCACAGGGCATTGCAGATCTGATATGCCAGGATGAGAATATCATACATGTAGTTTATTTAATTAACTTGACCTTGATATGTGAGCTTCAATGCAGAGAAATTAAGAGTTAAACATTGCCTTAAGTGAATCTGTTTTTGGCTAAACTCTCGCCATAACTCCATGATGATGAATCACTTGTGGTCTGGATAGGGGTGGGGCAAAGCACAGCTGTCCCATTAAACTGCAATCGCACAATAGGAGATACAGAGGCACTTTAAACCCCTGTATCTCTGGACCCCACAAGGTCAAAAATAGAATGTAAAATAAAAATGTCCTTTTGTTCTAAAGCAGCAGCATTGTCCACTTTTCAATTATAAAGCAAACAGCACTGCTGCAATAACTCACTTCCTATGTTCTCACTTTGTATCCTTGTTGTGGGTGGTCTGTCAGGTGTCACCTGAGCAGGAGGAGAGACCCTGTCTGGCATTGTTCTGGGGAGTGTGAACATGATGAGTGTAGTCTGTCATGTGATGCCTGTCCTGCCTGTCACTGATAACTAAATAACTGCTCTTAGCCCCTCCCAAAACCTGTATGTGGATCCATCCCTGCAATGCATAGTGATAGGTTAGAGTAGAGGAACTGTCCTGTGCCAGATGTTTGCGATCCCAAGGAATTAGTGAGCACATCACCTCTGTTAGAGAAGGTGAATGTCAGGTCACCGTCAAGGATGATGAGTTTTCTCAAGAGGTAATTATTAGGATTGCAGAAGATAGTATGTATTAGCGTTTCCCTTTCCTACCCTTTCTCATTACAATGCTTAGTTATATACTGCTACAATGGTCTTTCCTAAAACATTTTGATATTGCCCAATCTCCTTGCCTGCTGGGCGTCCACTGGATCCGTATTCATGCGACAACAACATCGCACAAAGTCTTCCGTGTCGTCAGATCAATCCAGCAACACTATTGTGAATGTACCATCGTCCATTGCGTCAGACTTGCGACTTCCAGAGACTTGTGAAGTCTGCTGCAGACTAGTGATAAGACCAAAAATTTTGGAAATATCGGACATGCAACACAGACAGCCAGACAATCAGGGAAGGACATGGATGCTGAGAAGTTGATTAGGGGAGTTAAAAATATTATATAAAAAAAATTGATATTTAAATGTATATTTTGTGTATGGGAGATGGGTGAGACTAGCCATGTTTGGGTATGGTTAGGGTACAGGGTGAATGAATTTTAGGTTCTTTGTCAGCTGCTCAAAAGGGATTCAAATTCACACACCGAACTAGCTCATCCAGACCTGCCCATAGCTTCTCCCCATGATAGACTCCAGGATTTCTCACTCGCAGCCCCTATCAATTCAGACTCTGCCAGTTTCCCTTCTTTCAAAAGCTCCCTGAATACATTCCTATTTAGGGAAGCCTACCACCCGACTCACTGACGCAACCAGTCCATCACTCCCACTAGTCCATCATTCTCACCTTGCAGTCCTCTCCTCCGGTTTCCACCCCCAACCCATCTAATTTGTAAGTTCCCACGGGAATAGGGCCTCGTTTCTTCCTTTACTGGTTTGTAAAATGTTGTTCAATGTACTGTAACCCTGTCTATGTTGTGCCCACTGTACAGAGCTACGGAATATGCTGGTGCTTTATAAATAAATAATAATAATCCAGCTCCTCCATATCCATTTTCGCACACAAAGGACTGCAGTGTCTCCAAAAGCAGAATGCAATATGCAGTAGTCTCAGAAAAAAGAGAAAACAAGAATAAACTAGTTTTTGGGTCTATAGTTGTCCATAGTCGCTGATCGCTAGTCTGATGCAATGGACGACCCTCATCAGGAACCAAGTCGCACGACCGATATCGCTCCTAGTCTGACGACCAAGTCAGTCGCACGACTACGGATCCAGTGGATGTCCAGCCTAGACTCCAACTGTTACCTAATTCAGGTCATCGAGAAAAAAAACACTATACGCCCATGCTTACTGTACTCTCGAGGGACCAGAAGCCCTATTCTAACATAGCCGTTAATAGGTGGGTTGAGGGATTGCACCTGAGCCACGGAAAAACACTGGGAACTATTTCTTCCCAGTGTGTTTAGTGCATGCCTCCAGAGACAGTAGTGGATCATGCCACCCTCTGCACGGCTTGTTCAGATTTTCTAGTATGATTATTTCAAAGTGCTATGTCATTTTGCAAAAATATTAACACCATTGCAGACCACCAACTTGATCCCAGAAGAAAATGCTTTGTTGGAATAGCGCGTTTTCCGGCTAGCCACAAGTTAACAGCTCCTACACAATGTACACAAAGTATAGGAGCCACTCAGTTACAGTCAGGAACCACAACATTTTGGATCAACAGCAGTAGGTGATGTGTGAAGGCTGAACTCGATGGACTCATGTCTCTTTTCAGCCTATGTAACATAAGTGTCAAAAAGAAATTGTGTAGTTCGAGATGTTAAACTATTGACTGAAGCCATTAAGTACTGCAGCCCCAGTTATTAGATTAGCGGCTTGGTTTGAATATGTCCCCAAGCATCTTAATGTTCCTATAACTTCTCTAAAATCCAAACTTGACACTTTGTCTCTGGATTTGAATCACCTTTATCTTTATATTTGTGCAGTGGTGATATAGGAATATAACTTTGTGCATTGTGGTACAATAGCGAGTCATTGTTGTGCCACTAGATGAACTCATGCAAGGAAGGAAGAAAGAAAACCTAAAACAGAGTAGGCCGTTAGTTTGCCCCAACAGGATGAGAAATAAAATACAGCTGGGGTGCGCTCAAATCCTACTTATGCATTTTGCTTTGCAGATGCAAGCAAAGAACACTTACAAATGATAAAATATAGCGAGAGACAATTTTTTTTTCATATGCCTTGTGATCCATATTCAGAGAACCAATAGCTTTCTTTGAAAAATAACACCACACCAAATTGTGTTTTTCTCCTCTCCGCATTCGCACGCACACGCAAACAGAGACAGGTATCCTCTGAGCACATTTACAAGATATGTCAGCAACATTTAAAGAGATATCTGCACTGATAAGGAGACACACACTGTTACAAAGACACGAAGAAATGTACAGTAAGTAGAATAAATAAATAAATACACGCTTTTCTTTTTAACCCTCGTCTTAAGTTATTCAAAAACACTGATAATCAGGGACACAAATATACCTTGAAATAGCATAGTATAATTAGCAGACTATTAGTATTATATAAAGGGTATAGAGCCGCCATAAACATTGTATCAACGAGCTGACAGATTGCTGACTGAAGAGAGGCGCCGCCCACGAAGAGCAGGAAAACGACACACACACTCCTATTGGGCTATTAACCTGATGCCAGATCTCAGCTCCCCTTCATGGTATATTCTTATGAAAATAAGCCCGGATGTGGATAAATTAGGGATACAGATGATGGGGGAACACAACTTCCTGTTGCTTCCTAATAGTATTACAAAAGGTAGACACTGGACCAGACCTTTATTAAAGGGACGAGCTTGGATATGTATGTGGTTCCTACATGACATACCCTTCCAATCTGGTTTCAAGAAATATAGATATGTATATAATGTGTTTTAACGGTCAAATCACAGAATTTTAAGACAGGGTGGCGAGATTTGAGGCATAAATCTGTTAGCTTACACAAAGCATCCTTGGGCCCGGACATCTATGTGGGAACACAAGCTGATAGAGTGCTGCCCACCCTTTGCATCTTCTGACTATTTAGGACTGAAAAGAGCACACTCAGCATCATCCTACTAATTCATGTTTTGAACATATTCCCAGCATCCCTTGTGCTCCAGGATTATTTGTTATAGACACAGGTGCGGGTATGCACAATTCAAAGCAAATACAAACAATTGTACGTACACAGGACATTAGCCAAGAAATGCTTTGTTGATGAGACCATTGAACGTTAGATTTGTTTAAGCCAAATAATACGCTGATTCCCAATGGCTGGATTGCACCTGTTACTGTCACACAAGCTGAACAATGCAATGCAGGCTCATCTAGCAGCAAAAGAGTTTACCATTAACACTCCAAACTGAGACTCACGCAGCTTGTCCTCCGTGCAAGCTCTCTCTCATAAATGGGTTAGGATGCAGATTGCATACCCTCTCTACAAAGGAATGGCTGCAAATTAATGACTGCAGAGGACCATAAACGAGACCAAGAACCTCATTTACCGCAAGAGTTCGATGCGTTAAAAAAAATCTATCTTTTTATTACTGTATGTGCTTCTTGGAACATATGCTAGGATTGTGTATCCCATTACTAAAGTGGTAAGTTTATCAAGAACAAAGTGGAATTTATATAATATATATATATATATGTAAAAGAGACAAGAACATTCATACTCCCTGACCCATGTCAATGCAATATTCTATTTTGATTCGCTGTTTGACGCATTCAATCTGCCAACCAAAACCCAACTGGAATTTACAGAATATTCAATTAAGAAAATTAATCAACCATCTTGGATGTCAGCCAAGCCTCTAGGTCACTCCTCACCCACTGACGTCGTTACCATATGTGCGATGACGTCAGTGGGCCAGTTAACCCCCTAGCTGCCAAGTGGAGCTAGGGGGATCATTTGGATCGCCCTAGTTCCCAATCCGTGGCAGCTAGAGGGTCATTTTTGGTATCATTGGAAAGGCCTGATCATTAAAAAAAAGCATAAAAAAAATATATATATATATTGTCTGGGGGTATAATAAAATAGGAGTTCAAATCATGTTTAAACATGATGAGCATAAAACAGTCAAAATGAGCTCAGCACACAGAGGTGAAATGGCTCAGCAGTGAGGAGGGTAAAAAGCAAAAAAAAATTTAAATTGGGCACTTCTATTTTCAGGACAAAATTTCGAAACTATTTAGTTGGGGTGTTTTTTGGCGGTTGTAGATTTTGGGGATTAAAGTTTTAAAAAGTGTGTTTTTCCATTTTTTTTATTATATTAAATTATACAATATGATGGAAATAATGGTTTCTTTAGAAAGTCCATATAATGGCAAGAAAACGGTATATAATATGTGTGGGTTCCATAAATGAGTAAGAGGAAAATTAGAGCTAAACACAGGCAGCGCAGAAATGTAAAAACAGCAGCGGGTACTTTCAGACAAATGATGGTAAAACTGCCTGGTCACTATGGGAGTTTTTTTTTGAGAAAGGATTTTACCAGGAAGGATACATTGAGATTTCTCTTGTTTTCAATTATGTCCTGGGTGGCGAGTATGTACCGTTAGGTGTCTTGCCAAGGACACTTACTGGAGAGGTGCTCGTCAGGATTGAACCCATGACTCCACAGGCTCTCTCCACGCAGAGCAGTGATGTTACCTCTACTCCACCCAGCCGGACATTACATGTAATGTTTGTTCTAATGAAAATGGCATCAGTCACTGCTTCCTGCAAAACTTTGGTATATATATATATATATATATAAATATATATATAAAAATATACACACACACACACAAAAATTCTACCAATTTAACATAAAATGTCAGGATAGGATACAGAGCCTATACTTTACTAAAGCATAATTAGTAAAGTACTCGGAGCAGCCTTAATGACGAATATAAGTTGTGTCCTATTGTAGGATTTGCATATAGAGCTCTGCAGACTAGAATCAAGTACATATAGTTGGCACAGAATTTGCCACTTCATCCTCAAAGATCTTTACCCTCTTTTTTTAGGCAATTACTGCCGCCAGCCTTACCTATAGGTCACAGAGAAAGACTCGGTTAGGTATGAACTCTTGTGATAAACTCGTTCTCAGCCTCAGAACCCCATCTATACCATTTCGGATAAACAAAAGCTTATAAGGAACATTTGAATTTGAGGTCTTTGGTTTAACGACAACGTAAAAAAAAAAATTCAAGGAGAACATAATTCTGAATGTGGAAAAATACTGTGATCTTTCACTGCTGCCGGAGCCGATTCCCATTTCTGGCACTAGGTAATTAAACTGGCGTATTATTAAACAATTGCTTAACCCTTTTGCTTCTGTAGGGACCAGATTGCATTGCTGAATAATGATTTCCTAGGCTCCATGGCAGAAGGTTTCTCCAAGACGTGTCTGGGTTTCACTTTTGTACACCTCCTCACTTGTTTTCAATTAGGGTCTGAACCTTGTACACAAGATCTCGCGCAAGTTTCATGATGTGCTTTATGTTGTGCCTCTCGGCCATTTCTGGAAACACGAAGACAGAACATGTTACATTGCAGAGAGTGAAAAATGCCATGGTGGGAATTAACAAACACACAAGTCCGTATGATGAACAAATGATGCGATCGTCTATCTGCATAATGATACCTAATACATTTACTTGTGATAGGGTCACTATACAGTCAGGTCCAGAAATATTGGGACATCGACACAATTCTAACATCTTTGGCTCTATACACCACCACAATGGAGTTGGAATGAAACAAACACAATGTGCTTTAATTTGAGGGTATGTACATCCAACTCAGGTGAACGGTGTAGGACTCACAGCAGTTTGCAGATGTGCCTCCCACTTGTTAAGGGACCAAAAGTAATGGGACAATTGGCTTCTCAGCTGTTCCATGGCCAGGTGTGTGATATTCCCTCATTACCCCAATTACAATGTGCAGATAAAAGGCCCAGAGTTCATTTCAAGTGTGCTATTTGCATTTGGAATCTGTTGCTGTCAACTCTCAAGATGAGATGCAAAGAGCTGTCACTATCAGTGAAGCAAGACATCATTAAGCTGAAGAAACAAAACAAACCCATCAGAGAGATAGCAAGAACATTAGGCGTGGCCACAACAACTGTTTGGAACATTCTCAAAAATAAGGAACGCACCGGTGAGCTCAGCAACACCAAAAGACCCGGGAGACCACAGAAAACAACTGTGGTGGATGACTGAAGAATCCTTTCCCTGGTGAAGAAAACACCCTTCACAACAGTTGGCCAGATCAAGAACACTCTCCAGGAGGTAGGTGTATGTGTGTCAAAGTCAACAATCAAGAGAAGACTTCACCAGAGTGAATACAGAGGGTTCACCACAAGATGTAAACCATTAATGAGCCTCAAAAACAGGAAGGCCAGATTAGAGTTTGCCAAACAACACCTAACAAAGCCTTCACAGATCTGGAACAAGATCCTATGGACAGATGAGACCAAGATCAACTTGTACCAGAGTGATGGGAAGAGAAGAGTATGGAGAAGGAAAGGAACTGCTCATGATCCTAAGCATACCACCTCATCAGTGAAGCATGGTGGTGGTAGTGTCATGACGTGGGCGTGTATGGCTGCCAATAGAACTGGTTCTCTTGTATTTATTGATGATGTGACTGCTGACAAAATTAGCAGGATGAATTCTGAAGTGTTTCGGGCAATATTATCTGCTCACATTCAGCCAAATGCTGCAGAACTCATTGGACGGCGCTTCACAGTGCAGATGGACAATGACTCAAAGCATACTGCAAAAGCAACCAAAGAGTTTTTGAAGGGACAGAAGTGGAATGTTATGCAATGGCCAAGTCGATCACCTGACCTGAATCCCATTGAGCATGCATTTCACTTGCTGAAGACATAACTGAAGGGAAAATGCCCCAAGAACAAGCAGGAACTGAAGACAGTTGCAGTAGAGGCCTGGCAGAGCATCACCAGGGATGAAACCCACCGTCTGGTGAGGTCTATGCGTTCCAGACTTCAGGCTGTGATTGACTGCAAAGGATTTGCAACCAAGTATTAAGAAGGGAAAGTTTGATTTATGATTATTATTCTGTCCCATTACTTTTGGTCCCTTAACAAGTGGGAGACACATCTGCAAACTGCTGTAAGTCCTACACCGTTCACCTGAGTTGGATGTACATACCCTCAAATTAAAGCTGACTGTCTGCAGTTAAAGCACATTGTGTTTGTTTAATTCCAACTCCATTGTGGTGGTGTATAGAGCCAAAGATGTTAGAATTGGGTCGATGTCCCAATATTTCTGGACCTGACTGTATATTCTCAGTGGCTTGCAGAAAGCATGTCACATATTTAAGACTGCAAACCCTACTTCTACAATATAGGAATGCTGTAACATGTACTATTGAATAGAAGAATAGGATGAGGCACGTTACAAATGACGGCCACAAACATAGAACTAATGCTTGGCACATAGGGACTGCAGGTTATAATGAAATAAAAAGGCTTTTTACCTTCTATCGTTTATCTACTGTATATAAACAGGAAAACGTACCATTAAAGAACTTAATTATATCTGTAAAGTCCATGTTGTTCTCCAGGATGATGTCCCGATAAACTTCAACCAGCGCCAAGGAGATGAACAGAACAAAATGAGACGATGACACATGTTTAGCTGCCCATATCGTTTCCCACACTGAGAAGACATCATCGTACACCAGTTCTGTTGAAGCAAGAGGCATGGGTTATTATATCCAGAGATCTTCACCATGTGTAATAGATATTCTAATCCTTTGTTCCTATCTCATGTCAAAGTTTACACACGAACAGAGAGTTGTGGAAAATGTCAAATGAACTGCAAAACTTTGGAAAACTTACAATATGTAACATGTATCAATAACTGCCAAAAAAGTTACTAATCGTCCATAAGTATCCTCAAAAAGAATGCATGGACAGAAATAAAGGCCATTCTTTTACCACAAATTGTGACCTTCAGATAAGTTACACACACACTAGGTTCTATAACAAGACTAATCCACATAACATATCAGGGCTCAACATTTCAGGTCCCAAGCTACTAGCCAGGCCTTAAGAGTTACTCGCCACCCAACCCTTACCGTTAACTCTGCCCCTAAACACACCCTCTAAAATTATTGTTTAATTATCATTAATAACATAACAAACCAGTGTAAACATAAAGGAAAATGTTTGGTGTGTATGAGCGTATCACAGAGCTCCACAGCAATAAACCTCATAGTAATGTGCAGTGTGAATGAGCGTGAGTTTCATTGCTGTGGAGCTCTGTAATACGCTCATACACACTGCACATTACAGTGAGTTTGAATTCTGAGGAGCTCTGTGATACTCTCATACACACTGCACATTACTGAGTTTTATTGCTGTGCAGCTCTGTGATACGCTCATACACACCACACCTTACTGAGTTTTATTGCTGTGGTGCTCTGATACACTCATACACACTATGCATTACTGTATCAGAGCACCACAGCAATAAAACTCACAATAATGTGTGGTGTGTAGGAACGTATCAGAGCTCCAATGCCTTTTTTTATACCCCCTCTCATTCTTTTTACCCCTCCCTCTCTCGCTTTCATTCTCTTTAGCCCCTCCCTCTCATATTCTCACTTTTTTCACCCCCACATTCTTTTTTTTCCACCCCCTATCATTCGGTTTTTCACCCCCTCTCCCATTCTGTCTTTTTTTCACCCCCTCTCTCATTCTCATTTTGTTTTCACCCCTCATTCTCATTTTTTTCACCCCCTCTCTCAATCTCATTCTTTTTACACCCCCGAAACAGTCACTTACAAATTGAGCAGATTGTACTGCTCTGTCCTCGCCTCTTCTGCACGCTCCATTGGTGCCGCCCCCTCCTGCACGTCACCTGACCCACCCACGTGATGCTTGGTAGACTCGCAGCACTTACGGTTTGAGTGTGCGATGCTTAATGTGGGTGGGCAGGTGGCCCGCGAACATAAATCTCGCGGGAGGGAGCAGCGCTGAACAGACAGCTCCGGATTCGCCTCAGAGAGTCCGATACCGGAGCTGTCAATTAAGAAGACGGCAGCCCACTGAACCAGGCCCCAGCAACCGACGGGTCAGTCCGCCCACTCGCCCTCAGCTAATTTCCACTCGCCTAATGCGAGAGGAAATTTTGAGGTCTGACATATATGGGGTTATTCAGAGAGGTCCAAAATGTCGCCAAAATGTAACCGGATGCTGAAATTCAGTGTCCGGTGCCATTTTGGGGTCTGTTGGGTATTTTCATTGGAAAACAAAATGGATGCTTGTAGCCATTTTGTGTATATTCTAATCCCTATTCTTTCTTCTAACAAATTTTATTTCTTGAATTACCTTTCACCTACTTTCGAAAGACTGGAGTCCTACAGAGTTTAAAATGACTATTATTGTGTAGACATGAAGACGCTATGCTATAGTTGTCTCTATTTGATATATGTTAGTTATAAGTGATAGACATGTCACAGGCAAATTTATAGGTCTGTTTTAGCTAAGAAGTCCTTGAATAAAATATATATTTTTTAAGGTTTAAAATATATCTATGCACAAGTATATATATATAATATATATATATATATATATATATTCATATAGATATTATGAATCCCTTATATATATATATATATATATATTTAGTAGCTCCAACTTTTTATAAGTGTATAAGAAATGTTGGTATATATGTTGAAAATTTAGAAAGAAGTACTTTTTAGTTTAAAAGTAGAAGAATTTACATTTTAACTGATAAGATTCAATTCTGAAATAAGGGCGTAGAGTAGAAGTCTGCTTACACTAAATTTAAAAGTGACAGACACAGACAGAAGTCTGAGAGAAAGTGAGACGTTCTTTGTTAAGAATGTGACTTATGACCTAAGAAATAAAAGAATTAAATAGAGTAATTTTATTTTTAAATTAACACTGCCCTCTAGTGTTATATTAGGAGTTGGCCGGTACCATTGAATATCATTGAACATATAGATATGTTAATTAGAAGGCACGTGATAAGTGATGTCAAACACCCTATATCTGTCTAACCACAGAGAGCATTGGGGCATTCATTCAGTTCACTTCTTTCAATCAAGGCATTTCATTTCTTCCGCTCATGCATTCTCATTCTTCCTTTCACTCACGCACTCACTCAGAAATGAGTCAGGCTCACGAAGAGACTCAAAAAGAGCGAGACAAAGAAATTAAGATGGATATATATTCATAACCAATTATAGAAATTCTTCTATAATATTTTCACAAATTCTCACACACTCTCCATTTAACTCATATCCAAAGATATCACTTAAATTATTGCTGCTTTAACTAAGAAGTTCGCAGAAAGGATTGAATCCAGTTGGAACAGGTAAAGTATGAGAGCAATTTAAGCTGGATTAATGTAGAGCGATATATATATATATATATATATATGGGTGCGTATATTGCAATAGATATAGACCGAGATTTATCTCAGATACTGTTAGATCGGATCTTTGATATATTTCTAACCTGCACTATAGAAATATGATAAGTGTCTGATCAAAAGGATATTAATTTATCCTAATTATTTGTTGCAATGTATACATATATAAATTGAAAATGGAAGAGCTATTGTGATTGAATTATTAAACAGGGATTATAATCAACAATTTAAAAAGTATAAGATTAGAAGCTTAATCCTTGTTATTAGGGGAGGATTCACTAAATAAGTTTTTCTTACTTATTGTTCTAAATAGAATAAGTGATAGCTTCATCTCTTTATTGATCCAGGTAGCACAGAGATATATGTGTATACATATAACATTATATATATATATCCAAAATCCAGACGCACACGGAGACTTCTTTTCAAAGTTTAAATAAAATAAAACTTTATTCTGGCATCAAATTTCAACGTTTCAGTCCCCAGAGGGACTTTCCTCAGGAAAGTCCCTCTGGGGACTGAAACATTGAAATTTGATGCCAGAATAAAGTTTTATTTTATTTAAACTTTGAAAAGAAGTCTCTGTGTGCATCTGGATTTTGGTCTCTTATCTACCTGCAGCTGGATTGACTGCACCGGAGCAAGAAATTTTCGGTATGTGGAGTGCGGGACCTCTTGATCCATATATATATATATATATATACATATATAAAACATGTATATTAGACAAACACAACATATTTATATAAAATTAAAAAACATCATTCAATGACTCACCGCGCCATTGAATGAGGTTTTTTAATTTTATATAAATATGTTGTGTTTGTCTAATCTCATTACCTTGATAAAGGCCCCTGTGAGGGCCGAAACGTCGGCTGGTGCCAATGGGCACATTATTTTAATGTATATCCAATAAATCATCGATTTTTATTTTAGAACCTAAATCCTGGAGTGCTTCCTATACTTGACAATTTCTATACTACATTTTTTGGATGTGTTCCCCCCTTGCAACAATATTGCACTGTGGAATGTGCAGGTTGCCACTGGTTATATATATATATATATATATATATACACACTTCTCCACGGTCTCCGCACTCCTACTTACAGGTACTCGTGCCCCGGTGCTGGGAAGAGGTCACCTCCATATACAAACATCCGAGATCCCGCAACACGGAGACTTAGTTGATGCAAAAAAAATGTCTTTATTCTTTCAGTACACACAGGTACTTTCATCATACCTGTGTGTACTGAAACGTCGAAAGAATAAAGACATTTTTTTTGCATCAACTAAGTCTCCGTGTTGCGAGATCTCGGATGTTTGTATATGTGTGTATATATATATATATAATCATGTTTTCTTTCCAGAAACGTTTATTAAGTTGTACTAACCATTTATGCTTAGTTACTCACTTAATCAAATTAAATCGTACTAATTATGGTGCTGCGTTACTAATATGTTATAATTTGCAAGCTAGAATCTATGTGCTGATGGTTGATGTTTTTATAAATCTTTGATTTCTTGTTGAGAGAATAAATCACTTTGCATACGTATTAAATATATATTTTTATCTAGTTTGGTTGTGGTGGTATTTTGAAACAAACATACAATTGAAAATAAACTCAGGATCAGTTTCTGAGAAATATTTGCGAGGTAGTTTTATTATTGTTTATATTTTATTTATTTGCAAAGGATTTTACCAGGAAGGATACATTGAGATTTCTCTCGTTTTCAAGTGTGTCCTGGGTTCAAGAACATTGAGTGGTTACAGAAATACAAAGTAATAAAATGCAAACTATTAAAAACAAAACACAAATATATAGATTAACATATCATGGGAAGGGCTAGAACCTTAGGTTAATTAGGGTGATTTGCAAAGTGGAAGCAGCTGGAAAGTAAGCTACAAATTTCAGACCAGCGCTGGGTGGGTGGGACAGCAGAGTCCAGAAGCAGGCTCTGTGGCTGAGGGAGATGTGAGCTTGTGGCTGGGCTGTTGAAGAAAGAGTTTGCATCAGATCGTGTGGGCTGAATAGGGTAAATTTGTTTACGACCTGGTGAGGGGGAGGGGCGGTCATGTGAGAGCATGGGTTAAACAAAGCAGAGCATACATTTATCAAGAAAAAACAAACAGCCAAAATATTAATAGATAGAAGCAAGCATAAAATATCAACAGTAGGATTAAAATCAAAATTGTGGCGTAGAATTGCAGAAGACATGTTGATCGCCGGTACCTTTAAATTCAGAGTCCAGAAGCAGGCTCTGTGGCTGAGGGAGATGTGAGCTTGTGGCTGGGCTTTAAATTCAGAGTCCAGAAGCAGGCTCTGTGGCTGAGGGAGACGTGAGCTTGTGGCTGGGCTTTAAATTAAGAGTCCAGAAGCAGGCTCTGTATCTCGTATAAATTTCTTATTTGAATAAACATTCCTGACAGATCGTTCGGCTATTCAGAGTGCAGGCAGTTCGCCAAATTTTGGCGAACTGCCTGCAAGTACGGTACTGTTCGACGGCAGTGAAATCCTCATAGAGAAGCAATGATTATTTTATTCAGAGACACTGAACAGCAGAGAAATGTCAAATAATTGCCCTGATGTTCGGTGGTTTCATTCAGCAGGTTTAATCAGTCGAATCCCATAAACTTCAATGTTAAAAATATTCCCGTTTTAATCTAACATCTAATAAACCGTTTATTATTTTATTCTGCAGTAAAAAGTCTCTTTGATTTTTTTCCCAGGATCCCTTTTGCATTTTTCAGCAAAATATTTTTTTCCCCTTTTTTTAAAGCAGTCTCTTTTTTCTGTAACAGCCCTTTTTATTATCATTCATAGGATCTTATATGTAAATTCCAGACATTTTCATCAGTAGTTTCTTTGCAAACAGCGTTTCAATTTTTGCCACTTTCAAGTGTATTTTTATTTATTTATTTTTTACCAAGTTCATCAGTTTGTCAGCTTTTTCCGGTGCTGGTCTGCGCTGTGTTGGGTGGCTTTTTCCAACGTTTTCGGCGTGTTTTTTGCGGCAGTTTCTGCAGGTTTTCAGTGAGTGTTCGATAAGTTTTCGGCAGGTGTTCGGCAGGTTTTCCCTGCACTCTAGGGACCCTGTGGTGAATGCTGAATACACTGCAGGGTAGGGAACTTTGATTCCCCGAAGTGTAGGGAACGAGGGAACACCGAAATGTCAGCGACATTTTGGTGCTCTCTGAATAACCCCTATATTATAGTAAAGCACATCTTTGTTTTAAAAAATGCCAGCAAATTCATGTTTACAAAGTGTGATGTCATTAATATAAAATAGAAACCTAATTTATGAGAACAAGTCCATTACTGTAGGGAGTTGACCCTGTAACCGGGATTACCTTATGAATATAACTAGTGTTTTTTTAAATAAAATAAAAAAAAACCCTAAAAACTGAGGGATTTCACCAGCCTCTCAGCTGAGGAAGGAGATTTTGGTCAGTGTAGCTATAACAAGAAGATCGCAGTAATGATAAAGAAACATCTCATTAATGCATCAAAGCCAGTCAAGGCTAAACCATCTGGGACTGCATAAGAGTGTGAAGGTTGCTGGTTTTACTTGCAGGAGGATGACACACTGGGCATACATCACAAAAATGATAACGCAAGGGAACTGACCTCGTTTGAAATCCAGAAGGAACCAGCGGTAACAGAAATAGAAATGCGTGTAGTCACCATTTTGATGCATGAGTTCAAAAAGCTCTGAATCCAATATCTAGGAGGAAGGTTTAAGTGGTTATTATAAGATAAACATATTAGATCATATTATTTCCAGCTTTCCGCCACAATAAATAAAATCTAGATATAATGGATACTTACTTGACAAGTTTTGTAAATGTTTAATATGTCTGCATTTAGATCTAGATTCTATTTCTCTTAAATAATTGGGTTTACAGCACCTGCCCAATATATTTTTTAGAGTAGGTGAAAGTTCTCACCTTTTCTCCCTCGGCGCTGGCTTCTCCTTCTCTTTGGTCTTCGTCTCAGAGCTTCCAAAATGTGGAAGTCCCTGCAGCTTCCTATGCAGTTTGCATAGCATACATAATCTGCAAAGCGTAAGCCGTGTAGGGAAGTTGGCCGTGTAGGGAAGTTGGCCGTGTAGGGAAGTTGGCCGTGTAGGGAAGTTGGCCGTGTAGGGAAGTTGGCCGTGTAGGGATGTTGGCCGTGTAGGGAAGTTGGCCGTCGGGATTTTGGCATTAGGAAACCTGGCTGTAGGGATTTCGACCCAAACCCATACAGCACACGTAGCATCAGTCTTTGCTGTCTCCCAGAACTGCAACGTTCAGAGTCAGCAAAGCATGCTGATATCATTGGTCTGCAAATTGGTCCTCGGCAGGTGGAGATATTCAAAACACTCCCCCGCTTCACACAGCATTAACGATCAGACAAGGCAGGGGCTGGAGAGAGGGGCACGCCATGCACCCTGGCCACTTTAATAAGCTTAAGTGGTCAGGGTGCATAGAATATCCCTTTAATATTTTGGACTTTATACATGGTTCATATTTATGTGAGGGTAAGAAATGGACCTTTATCAGGTAAACGCTGCTGATACTGAAGTAAACCAAGGTACTGCGATACAGAACTTTACCAGATATCGATTAGAAATTAAAGGTCAAGGATTTAATCAGCATAAAAACTAAAAGATGCAAAGATCAAAACCTCTGCACTGCCTGAGAGCTGAAAAGCTGCTCTCCAACTATAAAAAAATATATACAGGGTTATTCAGAGAGAGGTGAAAAGCAGGAGAATGACTGGAGAAGTGAAAATTATAGGTCAAAATAGCCAAACCAGAAAAATTCTCCCATTTATCTCACTTTCCAAATTGGCTATTTTGACGTAGAACACTTTAAACTCTTGTTCTGTACTGTTTGGAGAAGAAGCAACTTGCAAGCTTAGGTTTAATTGAATCTCATGAGTTTGAGAAATCATCTCTGTGACAAACAGGAAATGCCCCAAATCCATCTCATTACTACAATTAAGGCTGTAAAATCATGCTGGCTAATCAATTAAGAAAAAAATCTAGCTAGCTTTAATGCCAGCAAGTTTGTCTATTGTATTTTTAAATCACTATGTACTCAATCTCACTTTAAAGTTTTCTACAGTGTTTGTACTCTTTACATTGTGGGGCAATTAAAGGATTAATATCTTTCCAGTTTTTGTGTGATACACGCATTATGAGCCTGAATCCATCCAAGCCGTTACTATCGGTTCACAAATGGAGAAATCCTATGCGAGCCATTATCCATTTAGAACCATGTCAGACGAGCGCACTTTGTGCACGCATACTGATGTGCCTCCCAGCGTCCGTCGTAGCATTGTGTCGCTTTGACGGGGCTGGCTACACGCTGTAGCGCACGCACGAATTTCGCATGCTACAGCAGGCGTGCTGCGTCCATTCAGAAAGCCTCCCCATCTAAGCGCTAGGACGCGCGTTCGACAGGGCTGCAAAGCGTGATCCTCCATAGGAGGATTGAGCCTTGCAGTGCTAAGCACACTAACTGCGCTCAGCGAGGTGGCCAGACGGGTGTCTGAGTGGAAGGAACGTCAAATCTCACAGACGTTCCTTCCACTCTTAAAAACGCTCGCCTGACCCCAGCCTTATGGTTCGCTATTACCAGCTCCAATTCAACTGAGCAACTGTGTTGGCACTGGCAGCATACACAGTAATATTAGGGAGCCGCTTGTCAATAACCATGTGCCACCGCTGGTATTTGCTCCTGCAGTACGTTGGAGCCCGAGCAGCCAAGCACAACCATGCACGAGTTCGTGTCTGCAAAGCAGTTGCAGAAGAACACAGGGACGCCCAAAAGCGTGGGGCTACAGGAGGCAGCGGATCGAGCTGACCTGTGCACTGCAGGATCAGAGGTAAGTTTAGGAATTTTTAATGCTTTTAAATTAATTGTTAAGTGATTTTTCAGTAGCTTAAGCTTTTGTAAAACGTCTCAAGGTGTTCGCTTAACAGTTTGGTTGGAATCTTGCAATATATTGGCAGCACAAGGAGAATTTTATGAGGCTCTCAAGCAAGAGCTCCTCTGAATGAACAGGAATGAGAGGTTTAATAAATGTCACCTGCTCCCACTCTTCTCTGGAAAGGCCCCTCTCTTTATCAGATAGTGTTAATGAATCTAGCCACTGATATTATCATGCAATGTAACAAATTTCATTAAGCATCTCTTGGAGACATTTGGTTTACATTTTAAAAAAAGACAGAAATATGTCATCTGCGAAGACAGGCTGATTCAATAACACAGGAAATGAGCAGATAAGATATTCCTTCCTGCAAATCTTCAAGCGCCAACAAGATTGTGTTTATTTATCAGTACAATAAATTGCTATGCAGTACACACATATATTTATACACTGGCATTTCAAACATATTATTTGGGTTACAGTGGTATGAAAAAGTATGTGAACCCTTTAGAAATTACTGCATTTATGTCTAATTTTGCCTGGTTTGATGTTCATCTAAGTTAGAGTAATAATCGCAATCTCTTTAAGCTAATAACATGCAAATTATTGTATTTTTCTTATACATATTGAATATATCATTCAAATATTCGTGGTGTAAGTTGGAAAGAGTACTGAATGTGAAACTCCTAGGCTAATGACTTCAACAAGAGCTAATTAGTGTTGGAAGTTGGCAAACCCGGTGCGCAAATACTGAATCGAGATTGCACACACAGGGGGAATGTACAGAATACAATGGTAAAACACGCCCCAGCGTTTCCATACTGAATAGCGTCCCAGTAGTTTCCCCTCCCGCACACACTCCCTGGTGTAACAAAGCCTGAAGAAGGGGCAGAGAGATCTGGTTTAAGTCAGATCCTGGTGGGTTTGTTGAAATCATGGGGGGGGGGGAAAGGACTCAATTACTTACAGCTACACATAAGGGAAACAACACAGTGGGCCCTATTACATTCTTTGCGCATTTGTTTTGCGCGCATGCAAATGCGCATTTGCACGAGTGCAAAACCATTTGCGCAGAACGTCGTATTACAACGTTCGCACAAACGATGAGCGTAATCGTCTACCGCGATTGACCCTGCGCGAATGAATTTTCCTGCGTGCATCCTATAATTAACATTAAGCGGATGGTATTACATTCTGCGTGCAACGAAGGTTTGCGCAAATTTTCGTAACGTCTTTAAAAAGCAGGTGGTAACTGTAAATTTGATCGTCCTGGCCGAAATGAAATACACCAGCAAAAATAAAAAATACAGCACAGTACAGTTACACATTCTACACATACCCAAACAATAAAATGGCTTTATTTTTTTTTCCTGCAGCATATATACTCAGATTGACTTTGACAGGCCCAACAACCTAATGTTAGAAAATGGTGGTTCTTAATTCTAATTGGCTGAATCCCGTGAAAAAAACAGTCCGAACACAGATTTCTACACGCAACGTACTTTGCGCACAGTTTTGCGCGTCGTTTTTACGCACGAAAATTTTTGACGGACGACAAAATGTGCTCAGATCGAAATAAATACATTTTTCCGCGATCACGTTTTTTTTCGTGCGCAAAAAAAATTGCGCTGCGCGAGCGCAATGCACAGAGAATGTAATAGAGCTCAGTGTGTATAACATGACACTCTACAATAAATACATTAGGGAATAATAATACCACACAGATATCAGGGAAATGGAATAGAAAACACCACCCTGCACCAAGAATTGAAGGTACAGGGTAACTTCAACATAGGAGAGGGCAGGGAAACAATATAAAACAACAAGTCCGCACCTCTCAAACGCATCTTTAGGTCCATGTACTCCAAGTCTGAAGTGACTACCATCACAGGGATTATTTAGCCCAGTGTTTCCCAGACCTGTCCTCGGGACCCTCAACCAGGCCAGATTTTGCAGATTACTTTGGGGAAAAGCAGACAGAGTCCTGCAATCACTGAGCAGCAAATCATATCACCTGTGCTGTGCTTCAGCTATCTGGAAAACCTGGCAAGGCGGAGGGTCCTGAGGACAGGTTTGGGAAACACTGATTTAGCCCGACACCCCTTCATAACCGCCATTGTGCTGTTCTTTTCCAATTTCTATGTCACACATCTATTTCCTATTTTTGTCTAAGGAAAATCATTCTACACAGCTACCAGAAGAACTGTTTGGAAAAGACACTTTCATTTTCTCTTCGTCTCGCACTGTTTACATTTACTCCAGTGATTTTCATTCTAATGTACTCGCAGCACAATGATAAGGAGCTAAAAATTGTCAAGACACACAAGCAGGTTTTTAAGGATATATTTTATCATCTTAAGATCTTATGTTTCTATTTAAAGTTCTATTCAGTACAACATCTCCTTTTGTGCCATTGCTCAATTACACCCACATTTTGTCACTGTCCTGTTGCTCACACATCTCGTTCAACTATTGCACAGCAAATTCCCACGGCACGCCTGAGCACATTCACGGCACACCAGTGTACCAAGGCACAGTGGTTGAATATTCCTGCTACAGATATTTATAACAATATAGGAATATATTTGTTCATAATACCTGTATCAGAGATCTCATGTTGGCAAAGTGGGTGTCCATAGCACCTCCATGTGGAAAGTTTTGGTTCATCCTCTTCATCAGTTCGGTAAAGCAGCTAAATGCCAAGGCCTCTGCATGACAAAAAGCAGAACAGCTCATAGATGAGGCAGAGTCTTAAATGTATTCAAACTTTGTCTTAGGCGATTTATGCATCGCCCACTTCACAATGTATACTCGGATTTTATATTCTCTAGTTTACAAAAATAGTACTTACAAACCCAGCCGCAAGGTGGCTTATCTTGGATCCAGCAAAGATTTGCTCTTTCCTCCCGTGCGGCTCCCATACAAGGAAGTGGTATATTACACAATCACTACCTCTCAGTGCTGTCATGGTTGAGCACCGGGAGGGAGGAGGTGGCGCCGTGGCCCTTAACCCCTTCACTGCTGAGCCATTTCACCCCAGTGTGCGGAGCTCATTTTCAACGTTAGACCTGATCCTGTTTAACCCCTTCACTGCTGAGCCATTTCACTCCTGTATGCGGAGCTAATTTTTACTGTTTTGTGTTCATCATGTTTAAACACGATTTGAAGTAATTTTTTTGTAAAACCCAGACATACAGTATTATATATCCTTATTTTCAACAGACTCGGCAGATTCAAAATATATCATTATTATATGTATACGCCACAGGGGTGGACTGGCAACTAATGGGGCCGCCCGGGCAATAGGAGGTCATGGGACCCCTTGTTCTGCACCCACAGGAGGCCACACCCATAAAAACCACACCCCCTACAACGCAACACCCACATGTACTTGTGCTAAAGAATTTATTTCTGAACTCCTAAAAATAACCTTTTTGAAAATCCACATGGACCCAGCAGAGAAATGTGCAACCTCCATACTTGCAGGTGGCCATCGCACTGCTGCAGCAGCCAGCCATCACCCACTCATTGCAACTAAGGCTACGCCACGGCACAGAAAGTCCCTGTGGAAAATGTCATGCACATATATATTGCCCCCAGCTCACATGGGTATATTTGCCCCTAGCTCACATGGGTATATATATTTTCCCCCAGCTCACACGGATATATATATATTTGCCCCCAGCTCACATGGATATATATTGCCCCCAGATCACATGGATATATATTGCCCACAGATCACATGGGTATATTTGCCCCCAGCACTCATGGGTATATTTGCCTCCCCAGCACTCATGGGTATATTTGCCTCCCCAGCACTCATGGGTATATTTGCCTCCCCAGCACTCATGGGTATATTTGCCTCCCCAGCACTCATGGGTATATTTGCCTCCCCAGCACTCATGGGTATATTTGCCTCCCCAGCACTCATGGGTATATTTGCCCCCCAGCACTCATGGGTATATTTGCCCCCAGCACTCATGGGTATATTTCCCCCCCCCGCACTCATGGGTATATTTGCCCCCCCCGCACTCATGGGTATATTTGCCTCCCCAGCACTCATGGGTATATTTGCCCCCCCAGCACTCATGGGTATATTTGCCCCCCAGCACTCATGGGTATATTTGCCCTCCAGCTCTCATGGGTATATTTGCCCCCCAGCTCTCATGGGTATATTTGCCCCCCAGCTCTCATGGGTATATTTACCCCCAGCTCACATACGTATATTTGCCCCCCAGCTCACATACGTATATTTGCCCCCCAGCTCACATTGGTATATTTGCCCCCCCCCAGCTCACATTGGTATATTTCCCCCCAGCTCACATTGGTATATTCCTCCCCAGCACTCATGGGTATATTTGCCCCCAGCACTCATGGGTATATTTGCCCCCAGCACTCATGGGTATATTTGCCCCCCAGCACTCATGGGTATATTTGCCCCCCAGCTCTCATGGGTATATTTGCCCCCCCAGCACTCATGCGTATATTTGCCCCCCAGCACTCATGGGTATATTTGCCCCAGCTCTCATGGGTATATTTGCCCCTAGCCCTCATTTATATTTGCCCCCCAGCTCTCATGGGTATATTTGCCCCCCCAGCTCTCATGGGTATATTTCCCCCCCGAGCTCTCATGGGAATATTTGCCCCCCAGCTCTCATGGGTATATTTGCCCCCCAGCTCTCATGGGTATATTTGCCCCCAGCTCTCACCTTTGCTGGCCCGGTTTTGGCGGACACAGTGGGCCCCCGCCGGTTTCCCTCCGATGATGATTGCAATTAACAGGCAGCCAGCGGCGCACTCTGAAAATGCCGCGGTGGCGCCTGCAGCGTGCCTGCATCCCACAGTCTAAAACTAGAGCAGGCACGTTGCACTGGCGCCGCCCCTCACATGACACGTCACGTGAGGTGCGGCGCAGGCGCCACTGCAGCATTTTCAGGGCGCCGCTGGCTGCCTGTTAATTCCAATTATCATAGGGAAACTGGCAGTGGGCCCACTGTGTCTGCCCAAACCGGGCAGGCCCCTACCGACCTGCGGGCCCTCGGGGAGTGCCCGATGGGTCAGTCCGCCCCTGATACGCCATGTCATGTCAGAACAAAAAATTTTGAAAGAATGTAAATTTCCAGCTTGTAAAATTATTTTGTCACATTTTCCCACCCAAACCTTTGTGGTTGTATATTCTTTGGGGCACTCTTGTTAAAAAAATTACAAATTGAAACCTGTTACTGCATTTTTTTAAGAAAATAGGTAAATTTAACCAAAACTGAAAAAACACTTGTATTTTGCCACATTGTGTTTTATGAATAATATGACTATCAGGGTAATTCAAAGAGAATCGAAAAGTCACCGCACATAGAAACATAGAAACATAGAAACATAGAAAAATGTCGGCAGATAAGAACCTTTCGGCCATCTAGTCTGCCCAATTACATGGATACTTTACCTGGATTTATCTTTTGTTTAGGATAGCCTTATGCCTATCCATGCTTGCTTAAATTCAATTACTGTTTTGGCCTCTACCACTTCTACTGGAAGACTGTTCCATGTATCCACCACCCTCTCAGTAAAATAATGCTTCCTGATGTTACTTTTAAACCTTTGCCCCTCTAATCTAAGACTATGTCCTCTTGTTTTGCTATTTTGTTTCCTTTTAAATATACCCCTTCCTCTACCTTGTGGATTCCCTTTACGTATTTAAATGTTTCTATCATATCTCCTCTGTCTCGTCTTTTTTCCAAGCTGTACATGTTAGCTGTACATTCGGTGACTTTTCGTTCTCTTCAAATCGGTTCGTTTTGCCGATCCCATTTCGGCGACCCTGCGGTGTATTCAGCAAGCACCACAGGGTACCCGAATTGCAGGGAAAAGTCACCGCAAACCCGACGAAAACTAACCAAAAAACCTGGCGAATGCACGCTGAAAACCCGCAAAAACATCTGGATTAACCCGCCGAAAATGCCGGAAAAACCCAAGCAGGAGCCGATCACACGCAGCACAGCCGCCGGAAAAAGCAGACACACCGCAGACGAGTGAAGTGAATAAATTAGGAAAACCGTTTGCTTGAATGTTTGAAAAGTGAAATGCTGTTTGCAAAGAAACTACTGAGTGAAAATGTCTGAAATTTAAATATGAGGTCTAAGGAATGATAATAAAAAGGGCTGTTACAGAAAAAATAAGTAAACTTAAATAAAAAAATAATACAAACTTGACTTTTGTTAAAAAAAAAATTAAATCCAGAAAAATGCTTAAAATATCCTAAAAAAAAATCTATAAATAAAGAGACTCTTTACTGCAGAATTCTATAATGAATGGTTTATTAGATATTGAATTTTTTTGAGAAAGGATTTTTCCAGGAAGGATACATTGAGATTTCTCTTGTTTTCAAGTATGTCCTGGGAATTAAAACGGGAATATTTTTAACATTGAAGCCTATGGGATTCGCCTGAATAAATCTGCTGCATGAAACCACCGAATGGCAGGGCATTTCGGGAACCTTTCACTGCTGGTTTGTGCTCTCTGAATAGCCAAAGCATTGCTTTTTTATGGGGATTTCACTGCCCTCGAACAGGCACCGTATGTGCAGGCAATTCGCCAGGATTTGGCGAAGTGCCTGCTCTCTGGATAGCCGAATGTCCAAGAAAGGTAACCGAACGCTGATTTTCAGCTTTCGGTTACCTTTCTCCAGCCATTCGGATCTCTTTGAATTACCATGTATGTATAAAACACTGAACTTGCTTGTGGTGTGGCAAATGAGAAGGTGAGTAGCGGCAGTGGTATTGCTCATTTTATACATGACAAATGGACAACGCCATTGGTTTGGAACAAAAAAAAGAAATAAAAAAAATATTTTAGGTTTCAGTTTTTTTTTTTTTTTTCTTCTACATGACATTTTACCTGATCATGTTTGATATTATTAGGAAGGCCAGACTGTGACCTGTCCAACGAAACCTAATGTGACTTTGTAGGGTGTAAAGAATGGAGATATAACGGTCCAAAGGACCCCCACTCTCCTCACATCGGTGAAGCGGCTTGTATTTTAGATGGACCAATGTGTAATAACGCTTTGCGCCATCACCTCCACATTTGGTCCGGCATGGGAAATGAGAAGGTGAGTTAGGGCAGTGGCATTTTTGTAAAACCACATATTGCCACCGACTTAGAAGAGAGAATAAAACAGAAAATTTAGCATTTAATAATTTTTTCCTTTTCTTCTAATTTTACACATTACATGGTCATATTTGGTATCGTTGGAAAGACCAGACTCTGACCTATTCAAAGACACCTCACTTGACCGTGTGAAGTGTAAAAATCAGAGACACGGGGTTGCAAAATGCCCCCCTCGCCCCTCGCTGCAACACACCAGTTTAGGTATTCTATGAACCAATGCGCAATAACGCATTGTGCCATCGTCTTTCACACCTGCTGGCATCGTGGGAAATGAGAAGGTGAGTTAATGCAGCATCATTGTTCAGTTTATATATTTACCGATTTGTTTTTTATAAATGTAATTTTATTGGAAAGTACATTGGTACAAGCAAGCGGTAAGGCCACAATCAACACTTTCCGTACAATTTTAGTTAACGAAGAAAAGTCAGGGAACAAACGGTATACCCAAACCCAAAAGAAATAAAAAAAAAAAAAAGAAAGAAAAAGGAAAAAAGATATAAAAAGAGCATCAGGGAGGAAGAGTATGTTAAAGTATATAGTACGAATGGCTACGTAAACATGGTAAGAACCGCCAAGGTCACTGTACAGGTGAGAAGGGAGACATGCATACATTCGGACCTGCACGGGGTCCTGGGGGCTGAAACATGGCCAGCAGCAAAACACTCCCCGAACCCAAAACCTCAGGTCTCCGACCGTGCTAGCCATGGGGCCCACGTTTTGTGATAAGCCAGCAATGTGTGATTGGAGATAGCGGTCAGTTCATCCATAATTTGCACATCCTGCAATTTAGAGTGAATGCAAGAAAATGAGGGTGTCGAGGCGTTCCATTCCTCAGCCAGGACCCAGCGTGCTGCCATGTCAATCTTTGCCATCATCTTATTCTCCTGCCGAGAAAGATCCAGGATAGGCCTTGAGAGGACAAAAGACTAAGGGTCTGGAGCAATAGCTTTATAAAAGATGGAAACAAGAAGCGTGTGGACCTGGGCCCAGAATCTTTGAACCAGAGGGCACAACCACCTCATGTGGAGATCTGTGCCCCTGAGCCCTTCCAGCAGACATCTGGTGTGGAGGGAGACATGTCAGAGATTTGTATTGGGGTAACATACCAGCGGAATACCATTTTAATTAGTTGTACTTTGTGTGTTGTGCAGATGGATGCATATATCATGGCTCCCATATGTCAGCCGATTAGTTTTTTTTATATTCGTACATAGCGTGGTAATGTTTGATATCATTGGAAAGGCTATGTTCTGGCCTTTCCAATGGCATCAACAATTAGCCTGTACCTTGTAAGGCTCAGGAGATACAGCGATCTGTCCAAAGGACCCTGTAGCCCCTCTATTTGGATTTCCCTGCCCTGTTGATGGGAGGTCCCTTTCTGATGTAAATGCGGTTGTGTGCGATGACCTCACCGGACGGGGAAGGTCCCAAGGCGTAGGTCTGACTTCCAGAAAGCCTGAACACCGTAGGATCCCCCCCCAGATGGTTTGTCTGCCCCTGCTTGCGGCACCCCCACAGACAGGACAGGTGCCCTGGGGCAACCCCCCTTCACTACACCACTGTTCCTACATACCAGTTTACCTTTTTAGGACTTCTACTTCATTTTATCTTATTATTCACATTTATTGACTTTATCAAGCTTACAAATGCTTAATAAAATTAGCATGACATTAGGGAAGCTTTATTTAGCCTTGCAAACATAAGGAAAATATGAGAAAACAAATGGCTTACCATCATCTAGTATAACCAAGAGAGGGGCCAGAAGATCACACATGCCTTGCACGTACCCAATCTCGATGTGCTGCCATACATAACTGCAAAACAAAGATAAACAAAAAGGCATAAAATTATTCTCATATACCACAACCAACAAGTGGAATCCTGGCTGCTTTCCTACATGTAAGATATCCATCTGTATCCCTTCCAGAATTTTTTACTGATAATAAAATTCAAGAGACGGTTGGTAAGTTTTACTGCAGATTATAGTGGGGCAAGTACAAACAAGTAGTCCTTTTGCAACCAAACCCAAACAAATAAACCACATCCCATTTTATTTAAAAATATTTAAATAAATACTGTGAAATCAAACAATAATACTATAAAATAGTATACAGTAAGGATATCTAAGATCCAGAGTCGCCACCCCGTGGCCAACTACATTAAGGTTGATTTTAAAAACAGCAGGTTAATAAAAAAAGACTATTTTATGTTGAGTAAGAAAAATAGCTTCTAATAATGGTACTACCTTTTTCTGAACAGAGGTTTGCTGTAGATACAGTGTAATGAAACTATAGTGAACAACGCAATGGACATAGTTTAGCAAAAAAATTGGGTTAGGATTAGGGTTATGGTTAGGTTAACAATAGTAAGTGAACTTTATTAAAGAAACGCTACCAGCATTTTTTTGAAGTAGGAACTTTGCTTCAAACAGTGACAATCCTGATGATTGATACACTTCAATTATGGAAATGACATTGTTTGATTCCTGACTGTGGCCCCCAGGGTTGTTGTAAACCTAACCAGAGCTGCTGTAAATTTCAACAACTCCATAGACTATAATGGCTCTGGTAAATTTATAACAGCTCTGGTTAAGATAACATCAAGTATGGAATACGGCCCTGCATTAGGTGCACAATGAAAAATACTCTCAGGGCTATTCAGAGAGAGGTGAAAACCTTGAGAATGACTGGAGAATTGAAAATTCTAGATCAAAATAGTTAAATCATAAAAATTCTCCCATTTATCTCACTTTCCAAATCAGCTGTTTGTTCTAGATTGTTCATTCTTCTGCCAATTCTCAAGGTTTTCACCTCTCTCTGAATAGCGCTGTCTGTTTCAGTAGTCATTACTAAGGTCAGCTATAAAGTGATGATTTTATTTTGGTTAACCGTTGTGCAGGGCTGTGCATATGGACAGCACAGCATATCTCATGCAGAATTTAATCAGCAGAAGAATGGGGCAGGGAGGATGTGACCCACAAACCCCGTATGCTGCTGGCCCAAGGGTCAGTTATCTCCAACCAGACTTCCCAAACATTCTCTGGTAAAAATCCATACACCATCTATCAAAGAACTCAAAAGTAGACGAAAGGGGACCAGGCACACCAAAATATTGGCAAAAGGGAGAAACTTTATTAAGGGTAATAAAACTTTAAAGGGACACTACCATTTACATAAACTGTAACTAGGTAAACTGTAAAATTAGGTTTTCATTTCACTTTGTGTATTTTTCCCATGATGCAACATTTACCAAAAGCTTTGCTTTGTGGCTCTTGTTTATTCACTCTACATTATTGAACAGAATAATGAGGTGAATGAGGGAATGTTTAGATAAGGTGGCAGGAGGGTATTGTTCTCCATGATAAGAAATGGGATGAGATCAGATAGGATGAGAAATGAGATAAGAAATGGCAGCTAAATTAGATATGAGAGGGAGCTTAAAAGACTTTGAATCTACTCCCCTGGTGATGTCCTTTGATTTGAGTCAGTGATTGACCCATAGACTCCATTAAATGGTAAAAGCCACACAGTGAGGACCAAGTGAGGTAAAGATACTGGGGGGGGGGGGGAAGCAGTTTACAACACATAAGATCATGCAATGGATGCACCCAGTGACAAATATAGAGTAAAGTATATTCTTAACTAAACGTACAAGAGAAAACAAAGGTACATGTAAGATATCAGCAACATAAAATAAACACAATAAGGCCATTTCATTGTGTTTATTCTACTTTTGAGTTGCGGACAGGAGGTAACTGGAACACCCATGTTGCTGCTATGTTTATGTATCCAGTCTTCCTCTACCAGGTGCACTGTTCTTTTGCTCTTTTGAATCAAAGAGCTGACTCTAGCAAAGTGGACTGAATCCTGAATGGAATAAAAGTGATGCATTTTTTTTATCTACACCTCCTTTCAGCAAGTTTCCACTCAATTACTGATGAATTTGTTATACACACTTGAATTATACACTTGTCCGGACTGATCAGAACACAAAATACAGTAACTAATTAACGATACGTTACAGGGACACTAACTGTAAAGTAAGACTTAAGGGATACATTATTGAAAATAGAGTTCTCTTTTTTAACCCATACATAATTGGGCAGAGGCTGCTGACAGCCTCTGCCCTATTATTTATTTATTTTGGGCATTTTACCTCACCTTTTTTCCCTTGCTGTGAGACGTTTCTCCTCTTCAGCATAGGGACTTCTGAACCCGGAAGTCCTTGAAGCTTTTCTCTGCAATTTGTGTAACGTAAAAACCGCAAATGTCGCAGCACTATGGTACTTGTGCACATTACGTAGACAAGTTCCATAGCGCCTGTGCAGAGCAATGGATTGGAGCTGCATGCGCAGGTTCAATCCATTGACTGCCTCTTTGAGGCCACTCACTACAGCGATTGGTCCCACAGAGGCTGACGCAAGCATACATTCTGCGTGCCGATATCACGGGTGACTGGCAGCCGGAAAATTCTAGTATCCCGGCTGCTGGTGACAGTAGGTGGGGTGGAGGAAACTCGTGATTGGTGTTGGGGGGGAGGGGAGGCACGCCTCATTTCCTGGACACTTTTAAAAGCTAAAGCAGTAAGGTGAGTAGAGTGGCCCTTCAGTAAATGGAGTGTAGTAAATGTTTTTTTTTTTTATGGCAATTAATTTTTTTTTTGCTTTTCTGCCTAAAAAAGAGAGTTAATCCCATATCCTCAGCCTTTAAACCTCAGCCTTCAACATATATGCCTTGTTCACAACAGAAACTGCCATTGTGTTCAAAGCTGAATAGAACGGGCTTGGGATCATCTTCCATAAGGTTAGAGGACAAGAGGATGTGTCATTGTGTTTAACGTTGAGGGGGTTGGAATCATCTTGCACAAGGAATGAGGCAGCAGAAACGAGGCACAAGCTGTTCTAGTATGCAACTAAGATGGTAATAAGTGTCATTATTTGTCAAGTCTTTGAAGAGAATCCTGACATAGTTGGTAGTAGATAGAATTTTTTTACATTACAATGGCACACTACAAGCACATCCCTTTAAAGCAGTGTTTCCAAACCTGTCCTCGGGACCCTCGACCAGGCCAGATTTTGCAGATCACCTTGGGGGAAATGCAGAATGAATCCTCCAATCACTGAGCAGCAAATCCTATCACCTGTGCTGTGATTCACATAGCTGGAAAACCTGGCATGTCAGCAGGTCCTGAGATCATGTTTGGGAAACCCTGCTTTGAAGCAAACCTGTTTCTCATGTCAAAGGAGAAGGTAAGGTACTTGCCATCTTACATACAAACAATCCTTTCCTATCAGAATCTTCTATATGTGAAATAGAGCATAATAACTATTCCTGTAGAGTTTGCAATGCTGTAAACAATGCATAAAATGGCTTATTACCACACTTTCAGCTTTTTCTAAATGCACATACCTGCACATCACATTACGGAGTTTTTCCAAATTGCTGGGTGTGAAATACCAGTAGTTGCGGTCACACCTCTGGACATCCTTCTCAATTCGGTGCAGGTTGATGGTGTACATGTCAAGGAGCTCTTGCTATAGAAATGCAAGGGGTGACAGTTAAAGTCAGACTGATAAGAACATTTATCATTAGAATATTTTGAAGGATACAAAATAGCACAACACCTCAATCTGTAACTCTGGAAATGGTTTGATGCCAGAGCATTTGTAGTTCCATTGATTAAATGCTATATTGTATGAGGGGAAGAATTCTATTAATCTGTGGCTAAACACAGGGTAATTCCTTACCTATCATGCCAGGGCAGGAAATATGTGGGGGCAATTACCTAATTATTATCGTACCTATTTTTTTTTTTGTTCACCACTTTCATATCATTCATAATGTACCAAGCCATCACTGCTTAATACGTTTTCATAATGTCACTCTGAATTTCTATTTACTGCGTACTTCTGTAATGTATGCATTAAATCTGAAGAAATGAAAATATTTGAAAGGAAAAAAAAATTATAGAAATGTAGTATTTAGAACATTTTAAGAGATGACTGTCTATCCAAATCATAATAAATATAACATTTTTGAAAATAATTTTCAGCTAAGGGAATTCAATATAACTATAATTTATTAAATTCTGCTTATTTGCCCACATAGAGAGAACATAACAATATCAGTGAGAAGACAAGTGCCGGACTCAAATCATTTTATTATGTGGGATGTATTCCAAGGACATCACCAGGAGGTAGATTGATCATGGGAAAAATATACAAAATGGAATCGGGAGATAAACCCCCCCCCTAATTTTATCTTTCCTTTCTACAAGCAATTACTTCAGAACCCCCCCCCAAGAAAACAGCACCATGTATTTTATAAGGTGGTTTGTTTGTAATGCACACATAATCTAGTTACAGCTTATGCAAGTGGTAGTGTCTCTTTAAGAGATTGATTCTGGTATCATCACTTATTTTCCAAATATAGAGCAAGAAGGGTTCTGTCCCTCTCTCCAGCACACAGGGACTTTTAACACTGATGTAAAAAAAAAAAAAAAAAAAAAAAAAAAAAATCAATGAGGTTGTGAACCCCACATTCAAAAAAATTAATGCAGGAGGCGTTGAACAGGTAGGGCAGTATTACATTACTGCTGCTAAAACGGGGATGATAAGGTGGAAAACCTGCTCCTGCAGGTTTCCCCTTAGTGTCCCTGTTTTAGCACCATATTCTGGGGCAGGCACTGATTCAGCAACCCGTCCCGTAATGCAGTGCTAAGGTCCTGGATACTCGCAGCAGCACTAAAGTGCCTTCCCGAGCATCCCCTCCTGTAGTCCATAGGACTCCACTGAGGCTTCGACTACTGGGTCACATGACCTGCAGGATCTCACCTCTCACAGATTCTGCAGGTCCACGGAGTGATCGCGGAGGGAAACTAGGGACTTTTTCCCCCAGTCTCACTCTTCTCCCAGTGGCCAGAAGAGGCGGATCGAGCCACCATACTAGCCGCGGGATGAGTGGCAAATATCCGATTTTTGGGCGGGATTTACAGCAGTAAAGTACAGAAGTGTAACCAGTTCGCACCAACTCCAGGCTGTGGTTAACTTTTGAGTTAACCGCAGTGGGTAAGGATTTTGTAATCCTAATACTTATTAGACTTTGCGTTCCCAATTTTAAGTATAGGGAGCGCAAAGTACATTAAGCTCATGGAAGCAAGCGCAATCTCCGATGTGCTAATGGGTTTTTTAACCCGTTAGCGTTCGGATTGTAATATGGGTGGCCTGTGCTAGGGCCACTTAACCTAACGTTGATGCTCACATAACTGAGCGCGTACGCGTGCAATAAGATTGTAATAGGGCCTGTAGGCTGCAATCCCAGCATTTTGTAAGTTAGCTAGTGTTGTGGCTGTGCTACTAGAAGCTGCTCTCCACTTAGACAGCCGTTCAACTAATCAATGGAACTACTTTTGAGACATGAGCTAAATATCTCATCATTTCCTGTGTCTCCATATAGCATACTATACCAGCACTCTGTGTATGGCTGTTACCTTGGCCAGCAGTTACATTATGTCTCCAATGAATGGAATTGCTACAGAGTGCTGATATGTCCCACCCTAGAGGATGCTTGAAAACTTTGCTCTTTTAAATACAGTATAAATAGCTGAATAGATATAAAAAAATTATACAAAAAAATAAGTTTAGGAGGCACTGTTGTGAAGCAATGTAAAAAGATTTAATGGCAGTGCCACTGTAAATCTCTAAAAGAAAATTAAATACTAGGGGCTCTGTTCCAAAGTTGGTGTAAACTTAACAAGAGCAATTGTAAATTAAAGAAACACTACCATTTACATAAGCTATAAATACATTATTTGAGCATTACAAATAAAACCACATTATAAAACACATTCTGCTGTTATATTTCTCTTTGTTTGAAGTAATAGCATGTAAAAAAGAAAGATAAAGTTAGTCTTTTATCCATTTTGTGGATTTGTGGATCATGCAACAATTACCAAAATCTGTGCAAATGTTCTACTTTACTGTGGTGGTCTATCTAATACAGTAATTAACCTCCCTGGCGGTATTCCCGAGTGTGACTCGGGGTTAAATTTCGCTATCGCGAATGGTGACCCCGAGCCACACTCGGGCTGGATATTTACTCACCTCCTCCTGGCTCCCTCGCTGTCCCACGCAGTGTGATTGCGGCGAGCTGCTTCCTGGAAGGCTCCCTGTGAGTCACACGGTGCAGGGGGGGCGGGAACCATCAGCAAACATATAAACAATTCATAAAATACTGTAATCCAAAGTGCAATGTTTATGAACGGCCACTAGGTGGCACTACAGGATAAGAAATAGACCATACATCCTCTTACCCTTGTTTTCAGACAGATTTCAGTGTTTTTTGTTTTTTATTTTATTGAATATCATTTATTTGCATTATTTTGGATAATTATTTTTGGGATAATAAATTATTATTTCGTGTTTCAAACTTTATCGGACTCCGTGTATTCACTATTTTTTTTATTTATTTATAAAGGATTTTACCAGTAAGAACTCTTGACTTCACGGATTTCAGTGCGTGATTCCTAATTATTACAGGCTAACTATGTACAAAAACACGTTTCCTTTAAAAAAAATTGAGACGCTTTTAGACATGAAATTTTTAAAAAATTAGACCGCCCGGGGAGGTTAACAGTTAATAAGGTGAAGGAGGGAATGTTTAGATAAGGCAGCAGGAGGTCTATTGTCCTGCCTCTGTTACTAGAGATTAGAGATGACAGTTGAATGAGATATGACGGAGTTTAAAATACTTTTAATCTATTCCCTGGTGGTGTCCCTTTAATACATCCCACACAATACAATGATGGGAGTAGGCTGCCTGACCCATAGACTCCATTATGTAGCCACACAGTGAGGACCAAGGGAGATAAAGATACGGGGGGGGGGCATTTACAACACAAAAGATCACATATAGAGTAAAATATTTTTTTAAGTAAACAAACAAGAGAAAAACAAAGCACATGCAAGCTGTCAGCAAAATAAAATACACACAATAAGGACATTTCATTTTTTGCTGGTAGTGGCCCTTTAACAACTCCATAGACTATAATGGCTCTGGTAAGTTTACAGCAGTTCTTGTCAAGTGTACACCAATCTTGGAATAGGGCCTTAGCTTCCCAAGAATACGTACGGAATAAGTCACTCCTGTTGAAGACACTGGAGAGATTACAGAAACCGTTGCATCAATGACAATCAATGAGTCGTGTGGTGGATACAAACTCTCCATCTCAGGCTCTTCGGACAAGTTGTCTTCACTTCCCACCAGGCTCTCTTTCTCAGCTTCACTGTCCGGCCAGGGTTCAATTACAGAGAGTATAGTTTCCTTATCTGGAAGGATATCTTCTGTGCTTTCAGTCATAGAGGTGAAATCATCTAAGCTTTCATTAGCTGTCGCTTCCCCATCTAAGCTGCTCTGAATAGGAAGACCTTCTTCTTCTACAGGTTTGCTATCGACAAGAATGTTTTCTATGCTGCTCTGCTTCTTTCCAGGGGCTCCTCCTGACTTCATCTGGAGATGCAAAGCAGTTTTGCTGATTTCCATAGAAGCATTATCATCTGTGCTGAAACTGTGCTCAGAATACCCAGAGGTAATGGAGAAGTTGCGAGAAGAAGGGTGTCCTGAATCGGGAGAGCAGATTCCATTTGGTAATGATCCATTTGGTACCTTGGCAGATTTGCTGTCCTCACTTCTGAGTTCTGTTTGCTCCACTTCCTCAACGGACTCAAACACCTATGTAAGAGAAAGTTATAAACATAAGACCCATCGGAAAGCATATGGGCTGTGTGTATTAATTCAGTGATTTCAGGAGACTCAGACAATACATTGCAGAGTATCTTTGTGCATTCTTTAATTAAACAGAGTAAGAGGACCAGATAGACAAAGGAGGTTATTCAGAGAGCACCGAAATTTCAGTGCTCTTCAGTGCACTTTGGTGTGCTCTGGCAATTTCAATTCGCCGACCCTACGGTGAATTCAGTATTCACCGCAGGGTGCCTGAAGTGCGCCGAATGGAATCCGCCGACCATTGAACCGACCACTAAACGCAGCCAACGATCCGACGGACACAGCCACCGACCACTGAACACAGCCGACGATCTGCCAATTACAGTCAGAGACCGCCGAACAGACTGCTGAATGCCGGTGAACTGAGGATTTTAAAAAAAAAAACCGTAAATTTCTCAAAAGGCTTTTAAAGAAATAAAAAATGCATGGGAATAATGAAAAAGGTCCTATAAAAATAATAAAAAGGTCTGTTACAGAATTTAAAAAAAAAAGCCTTTTAGAAAAATGGGGAATCAAAAATGTCACTGAAAAAAAACAGAAATATGCCAAAAAAAGAAAAAAAATTATACTTTCAGCTACAAATGAAAATAATAAAGGGTTGAACAAAAAATTTATAAAATCAGGATTTTTTTTTTCAATTGATACTTATGGGATATACCTGTTTAAACCTGTCGAACTGAAGCACCAAAATCTTGGCATTTCGCCAACTCTTTGGTGCAATTCGGTGGCAAGTTCGAATAACCCTTTATGTCTGTTAAATTTCATGTTTAAGGGGGCGTGTCCTGACCTCTGACCAAGATGGCCGCATGTTAGCAGAGCTCCCGAGTCCCCTCTGACTTTTCTCCGCTACTTGTCTGATTACCGGGTCATGGTTCGAGGTAAGGGGAAGGTTTGCACCACCAAGACCCCTGCGCTCCGCGCTGCCCGCTCGACTGGCCCGCTCGACAGTTTCCTTCACTCCACGCCGCCGTCCACCCCTGCTGGGATGCTGGACAAAATGGCGGACGGGCCTTCGACCCCCGTCCACCCCCCGGACTCTACTGAGGCAATCCGCAGGCTTGAAAAGCTAATATCCGCGCTCCCTACTAAATCCGACCTTGCAGATATCATCGCGGACCAGAAGGACGGTTTGGGCCGTGTGGTCCGCTCGGAAGTTGAGGCCTTGTCGGAGAGAGTGGGCCTACTGGAGGAGACCGCGCGCAGGCCACCGCCGGCGGCACACCATCGCCCTCAGACGGACCTCTCGGAACTGCATCGCAGAGTCGATGACCTCGACAATCGAGGAAGGCGGCACAACATTCGCATCCGTGGCCTTTCGGAGACGGACCGCGCTGAAAATTTACGCACCCTGCTGCAGGAATTCTTTAATATGGTGCTAGGCCGTGCGCCGGATTCCCCAGTCTCCATAGATAGGGCGCACCGGGCCTTGCGGCCTCGACCTCCACCGACCGCCCCGCCTCGAGACGTGATCTGTCATCTCACAGAGTACTCCCTTAAAGAGGCGATCATGAATAGTGCCAGGTCCTCGAGATACTGGGATTTTGGCACCCATCGCCTGGAACTCTTCCAAGACCTCTCACCGTTTACCTTGGCGGCTAGACGATCTTTACAGCCGGTGACGCATGCTTTGCGAATGGCCAAAATTAAATACCGCTGGGGCTTTCCTTTTGCTCTGACTGCGGAGCTGAATGGGGTCCGACACATGATCTGCCGGCCTTCTGATGTTCCAGCGTTCCTTACGGAGCTGAATCTCCCGCATGTGCCCATAAAGAACTGGGAACTGGAGACACGCCGGATGGACCCGACCGGGCCTTTGCCCCGCAGACAACGTTCCCGCAGACGCCAGCGACGTTCCAGGAGCCGTAGCTCTGCCCCTGACCTGAGGCTCCCCCGTTCACCGAATCGGGGAGACGGCTGACCCACCTGAGCTGACTAAAGGGTTAACCAACCGCCTTGTACAAGCTACATACCTGCAGGGCGGAGGTTTGTACCGTAACTCGACGGATCCCTGCAGTGAGGGCCTCCCCCCCCCCCAGCGGGTCTTGCAGACCTAATAACTCTTTCACACCTTCCCACCTCCTCTACGAAATCTTCGACCAAACAAGCACTGACGGGCTCTCCTGGACTGGATCCCACTCAGAACTTCTCACCTTGCTGTCCCTCAAGTTTAAGAGAAAACCGATTTTCCCGTGGAATTTTTTTTTTATTTTTTTTTTATCCCTCCTCCTCTCTCTTACTGTATTGCACTGTACTGTTGTTCCGAGTATCTTGTAGAGTCAGTTGGCCCAATTTTTATAGGTTCCCCCTTGGGAGAACTACATTCTATGACTCCGGCCGCTGTACGTGACAGGATGGAAAACAACCTGTTGGGTTCGACTTGGGACGAAACACGCCCTTCCCTCTTGTAATGCACTGTATTGCTGCCCAGATGCCATGTAGGGCCTATTGACCTAATTTTTATCGGTTCCTCCTTAGGTGAACTACATTTTATTGCCCTGTCTTCCCTATGTGGCACGATACCAAACTGTTTCACGAGCTAGTCTCCGGGCGACTCATATCATCCCCTAACTATAAGGCCCTTCCCAAGGTGCGAAGTAGGGGGGACGTACGTAACTATATGTGACCTTACACTTGCATCCCTTTGTACTTCGTGCTGTGTTCTGTTCGTATAAGATCCTAAGGTATTCCTCCCCCCCTTCCTTTTTTTTTTTTTAATTATTTTAGTACATTATGTTATTTTTTCTTTCTCTCTCCTAACTACACTGCACTGTATTGTTGCTTCGATTGTCCCGTAGGGCCGGTTGACCCAGTTTTTTCCGGTTCCTCCTTGAGAGAACTACACATTCATATTCCGATTGCTGTACACGATAAGTTGACGAACAGCCTGCAGGGTTCACCGTTGGGCGCACCAAATTACCCCCTAACTGGGTGAAATGCTACCCCAAAAGGGGTGTTTTTTTTTTTTCTCTTTATTACTCTCTCTCCCTCTAACGCAAGAGGTGGGTTGTCGAAATGTTGGGGAGACTCGGGGTGGGATGTTGTATATGTTATGAGGATTCTGTATAGAGATTTTACTTTGTACCTGCCTCTCTGCCCTTTATTTTTACGCAGTCAGAGGGGACTTATGTTTTGTTCTATTATATATGTTACCTTGTATTTTCTTGTTTATATTATATCTCACATTACCATTTTTGGTTTTTGCATCATCTTGGTCTAGTGGGTCTTTGGACCTTACCTTTCACGCCCCCGCGAGGACCGGTCGTCGTCTTTCCCACAGGAAGGTATTCGACCTCTTCCCAGGTCTGAATAGCCTCTCTTGGTGACGTACCACTCCTCATCTCTTTTCTCCTGTCCTTTTTTCCCTTTCCTTTCTAAAACCGTTCCTTTCTCTTCACCTGGTCCCCTGTCCCCCCTCCTACTCTTCTCCTCCTGCTTCCCCTCTCCCCCGCCCTTCTCCCCCTCTGTTCTGTATTGTTCAGTCTTGTTTTGCCTTGCCTTGTCTTGTTTTGTGACTCAGTGGCAGCCATGACTGCAAACAGAGGCTTCTCGCCTAAATCTCTTCGCATACTCACCTATAACGTAAAAGGCTTAAACACCCCAGAAAAACGGGGTCGGCTCTTCAGGGAACTCCGGGCGCTTAAGACCTCAGTAGTCTTCTTCCAAGAGACTCACTTCAAAGCCGATGCCTCTCCGCTCCTGCTGAATTCAGCATTCCCACTCGGTTACTTTAGTAACCACTTTCGGAGTAAAAGCCGTGGAGTGGCGATTCTTTTTGCTAGAGCTATCCCCATGGTTCTGGAAAAGGTTCTTAGAGGGCTCTTTATCAGCAAAGCTACGGCACTCAAGAAGGAGAGGGCTGAACATCTCCGGACCCTTTTCTCGGACATTAGAGAACTTGAACAAATCCATCATTCTTCCGCACTCTCCTCGGACTATTCCTTTCTCTTGACCAAGCGCAGAGAACTTAATGACTTACTTAATACTGACATACGCTTCGCGGCACAAAAAGCCAAATGCAGTTTTGCGCTCACGGAAAATAAGCCGGGAAGACTCCTGGCCCGTATTCTCCGAAAAAAGCAGATGGCGGCGTATATCACTAAAATTAGACTTCCTAATGATGAGCTTTCACAACGACCAGATCTGATCCTTGACGAATTCAGGTGCTTTTACGAGGAGCTGAATCATCTCGATGATTCCCTGGATGCCAGTTCCGACCAAACGGGATATTGCCACTTACCTCACTGACAAAATTAATCCCACCTTACAACCGGCGGCTTCTGAACTCTTAGACGATCCAATTTCCGCTGAAGAAATTGGAAAGACGGTCGCTGCACTCAAAAACGGTAAATGTCCGGGCCCAGATGGGCTACCGACCGAATACTATAAGACTTTCTCAACAGTATTGCTCCCCCACTTGGTCTCTTTATATGCGTTCCTACGAGGCGGCGGGAAATTTCACCCTCATACCCTCTCTGCGTCCATCTCAGTTATTGCTAAGCCGGGAAAAGACGAGTCAGACGTCCGTAGCTATCGTCCCATTTCCCTCCTAAACACGGACCTTAAAATCCTTGCGAAAATAATGGCAAATCGCCTTGCGCCCCTCTTGCCCTCCTTGATCCATTCAGACCAGGTGGGCTCTATCCCCGGCCGGGAGGCCAGGTACGCGACGACTCGCGTGTTAAACTCTATTGGCTTGGCCAAACATTCGAGTACGGGCCTTCTCTTGCTATCCACGGACGCAGAGAAGGTCTTCGACAGAGTTTGCTGGAGCTTTATGTATTCAGTCCTGGCATTGGCATAGGCAGCTCTTTTCTTCACTGGATCGAAGCCCTTTATTGTCAACCTATGGCACGGGTCCGATCAGGTGGTGCTCTTTCACGAGTGTTTGATATCAGGAATGGCACCCGACAAGGGTGTCCCCTTTCCCCTCTCCTCTTCGCCCTTTCCCTAGAACCTCTGCTAGAAGCAATCCGTTCTAACGCCATCATCATGGGAATTCGTGGCCATGCATCTGACCATAAAGTATTGGCGTACGCCGACGATTTATTGTTCCTGATCTCGAACCCTGAGTCTTCCCTACCAGCTGTGATACAGACACTGGAGGACTACGGACGTGTTGCTGGTTACAAAGATAACCGAGACAAATCTGAATTTTTGAATGTCTCCCTAGATCACTCCTCCATCTCCTTGATCCGGACGTCTTACCCGTTCCGATACTGCCCCCGGACGCCTGAAGTACCTGGGGATATGGCTAGCCTCCTCCTCCAGACAGATCTACGAACACAACTTCCTTTCCATTCTTAGCTCCTTTCGAGCTGATTTAGCGGAATGGAACGGTAAGATGCTCTCCTGGTTTGGCAGAATAGCCATCTTAAAAATTAATATCGTCCCACGTTTACTGTACCTCTTTAACACTCTACCTCTAACGATACCTCGGTCGTTCTTCGCCGCCCTTCGGAAAGAGCTGCTGAGCTTTGTATGGCCCCGTGGCCGTCCACGGGTAGGCTTTGCGGTTTTATGCCGCTTTAAGTCTAGGGGTGGACTGGCCCTCCCAGATCCGCGTAAATATTATATAGCCTGTCACATGGCTCGAGTGGTCGAATGGTCAGCTCAAGGATTGGACAAACGTTGGTTAGACGTTGAATGAGCCCTATCTGGACGCCCCTTATGGACGCTCCCGTGGCTGCCTCCGGCCCAGCTCACGGACCTGCGCCCGGATCCTGACCCTGTCATGGCTACATTACGCATCTGGCACAAGCATAAACTGGCGTGTGGGTTTTCTTCCGCCCTATCGCCCCTTTTGCCCTTGACTGCCAACCCTGGACTACCTGGCGGTGTCTTACCTTCTTTGAGAGACCGATTGACGGACTCCGGCAGACTTCGGGCAATAGATCTCCCTTCGGATGGGAATTTGGATCTCCTCCCGCGGTCGGCTTCAACAGGCCCCCCTTCTCACTTGGAAAGATTTAATTTCTTTCAAATCAAGTCGTACTTGACGAGCCTTAAATGCGACTACAGCTTGAGCCGCCCCTTACTACCATTTGAACGCTTCTGCCACATGGGTCTCCCACTGACTAGAGGGGTATCCACTCTCTATGGTCTGATCGCGTCTACAGACACGGAAGATCCACCCTTTGTCTCCAGATGGGAGCAAGCCCTTGGTGTCGTGCTTTCCCCTGCTCAGTGGGATAAAACGTACACACTGGTGCATAAGGGCTGTGGCACTGCTCGCGTGCAGGAAACGTCCTAAAAAATTCTCTCCTTCTGGTACAGAACTCCTAGCCTTCTCCACCGGATTTTTCCGGCTGTACCCCCGGAGTGCTGGCGTTGTACCACTACAGTGGGCACGCTCCTCCACATATGGTGGTCATGTCCCCCCATAGTGATGTATTGGCGCACGGTACATGACGCGATTCTTCGGGTGACGGATGTTGACCTGCCATTTACCCCGGAATGCTTTCTTCTGCTCCAAGTGGAGTTTCCCGTTAAACGCTCCGTGCTACTCCTCATGCTGCTTGCGGCTCGCGCTCTGGTGCCTGTCCTCTGGCGCACAACCAGAGTACCCTCACTTCGTGAATGGGTCACTAAGGTAGAGGCACTTCGCTCCATGGACCACCTGGATGCTTCTATCTGGGGCACGGTCGCGGATTTCGGGTCGAAGTGGTATTACTGGGAGGAATACGCTGCATCTTTGCGCCTGGGGCCCGTGAGTGAGCCGACAGTTTAGATGGAGGAAGCGCTAAGCGGCTCTGATCTGCTAACTACCCTTGTTTGGGCGGCTGAATTGGCTCTCACTGAATATCCTTACCCACCCCTTCTGCGTTGTGACCTTCTTTGTTCTATCCGGACTTGCTCCCTCCCATCTTCCCTGTTCTTCTTCTTCTACTTCTATGACCTGTTCCTTTTTCTCTGCTCCGCTGTCTTTTTTCACCTCTCAATACCCCACCGATGCCCTTCCCTCGGATGTGACCTCGGTCTTTACACAGATTGCCTTGGCGACGATCCGGTCCTCGTGGGGATCGTTACTAGGGTTGCACCGATACCGATACTAGTATCGATATCGGTGCCGATACCGGGTACTGCAGGAGTACTTGGTACTCGTGCAGTACCCCCGATATTTTTTTCCGATACCGGAAGCCGGCATTGAGCCAGCTTGCCGGTATCCGAGGGGCTGCGGCGGCTGTCCGAATGCTCTATCGGCATTCGGACAAGCCCTGCAGCTCCTCTCCTAACTTGGTTTATACTTACCTCCTTCCTTCAGCGACGCCGGAAAGTCTTCAGGCGCGCGCTCCTTGGAAGGTCCCCAGCCGTGACCATGTGATCGCGGCTGGGGTCCTTCCAACGAGCGCACGCGCGGAAACTTTCCCGGCGTCGCTGAAGGAAGGTGGTAAGTATAAACAAAGTGAGCAGCTGCAGGGCCTGTCTGAATGCAGATAGAGCATTCAGACAGGCCCTGCAGCTGCTCTCCGCTCATACTTACCTTCCTTCAGAGACGCCGGGAAGTTTTCCCCGCGTGCGCTCGTTGGAAGGACCCCAGCCTCGATCACATGGTCCCACGTGGTCGCGGCTGGGGACCTTCCAAGGAGCGCGCGCGCGCGAAGACTTTCCCGGCGTCGCTGAAGGAAGGTAAGTATGAGCGGAGAGTGGGGGGCATATCCATGAGCAGGGGGGCATTATCCATGAGCAGGGGGCATTATCCATGAGCAGGGGGGCACATCCATGAGCAGGGGGCATTATCCATGAGCAGGGGGCATTATCCAGGAGCAGGGGGCATTATCCATGAGCTGGGGGGCACATCCATGAGCAGGGGGGCACATCCATGAGCAGGGGGGCATTATCCATGAGCAGGGGGGCATTATCCATGAGCAGGGGGGCATATCCATGAGCAGGGGGGCATTATCCATGAGCAGGGGGGCATTATCCATGAGCTGGGGGGCACATCCATGAGCAGGGGGGCATTATCCATGAGCTGGGGGGCACATCCATGAGCAGGGGGGCATTATCCATGAGCAGGGGGGCAGTATCCAGGAGCTGGGGGTCAGGATATCCATGAGCAGGGGGGCAGGATATCCATGAGCTGGGGGGCAATTATCCATGAGCTGGGGGGCAATTATCCATGAGCTGGGGGGCAATTATCCATGAGCTGGGGGCAGGATATCCATGAGCTGGGGGGGGCAGGATATCCATGAGCTGGGGCAATATCCATGAGACCTGGGGGCTTTATAGAAGGTCTGTTCTTCTTGGAAAGCGTCACATGACATAAAATAAAAGTATCGGTAATTGGTATCGGTGAGTACTTGAACAAAAGTATCTGTACTCGTACTCGGTCTTAAAAAAGTGGTATCGGTGCATCCCTAATCGTTACTGTTGAGCCCTATGGTCGAGGGACTATTGTGAGGTCCTTGAGAAATGTTACTTACACCTGATGTATACCTTGATATTCCTTTTTGTTTGTCTTTCCTTTTCTGTATTGCTGTTTCCTTTAATAAAAAAACTCTGAATTTTAAAAAAAATTCCATGTTTAACCCTTCACTACCAAGTGATTTTTGTTAAAAAAAAATTATCATTACATTTATTTGAAACATGGGATACAAAGTTAACAATTAAATATAGGGTAAAAGACAATTTTCACAGAAATTGTTGCTCTGACTAGTTTAAAAAATTAAATAATGTTAATTTTGTCATTTTAAATTTTTCATGTACTTGTTTATCTTTACAGAAATTTTGTTGGAATGAAAGCTTCAGAGTTCTAACTGGTGCCCCTTATCTTAAACAATTTCTAACGGGATCTTAATTATCAGCATACAGGCAGAAATAGCCTTTGTGTTAGATACAGTAACTGTGATAAAAATAATGATCATAATGAGATTATTAGCAATGCAGATTCCAAAAAATACCAATAGAATATAAAAAGAATATCTGTATGTGGCATAATATGTATGGATATTAACGTAACACCTTATGTCTGCACTGTACAGGGATTTTCAGTCATTTATAACCCACTAAATCTTATTCCTGTACAGCAGTGCATGACCCCAGAGCTCGCCCTGTATTCTGCCCTCTGCCTGGCTGTTGTAATGAAGCAGCAAAATGTTTGAACTTTTTGTTAGAGTGAGGTTTGGGGTTGCAATTTGCAACTTGTTTTGTCTCGCGCCAAGGTACGACTGACTCCTCTATGCCAAGTTTTTTGTTTAAGCACCTTTTTTTTTTTACCATAGTCTGTTGGAGCGCTCGCAGACGTGGTGATATTTTGGTGCAGTAGCTTCCAGTGAGCACCAATTGTTATGTGGATAGCTGTTATCTTTTTTTCCAGCACTACCTAGCCTCAGATCTAGCTGTATCGCCCTATCGATCCTTCCTTTCCTATCGCTGCAGACCCAGAAGGCCTGTTTCCTTTCCTGAGATAGTGAGAGATAAGTAAGAGTGTTTTGACCAATAGATTGAAGTAAGATAGACTATACAAAGCATTACTTGCATGGTAGAACTGTTCTTAAGTGTCATGTGCATGTCTTATGTGTGTTTAATTGCTGATTATAGTAGACGTAGCTTATGTATGATCATTAGTACATTTTATCAGGACTTTCACCTGAACCACTAGGCACTTGACAGTATTTTTCTTCGCATTTGGATAATCTTTTGTTTGTGCAATTTAGTTGCACTTTTATTTTCATCAAATAAAGGTTTCCTTTTTTCTCCCCTCGTCCGTTACCCTGGCCTTTCTACCCATATTACATTGATCTTAGGGGTTACCCCTCATTCGATTGGGAAGGCTGTGTGTACGTGTATCGTCCTCCTTTTTTACTTTAGTTTATACTAGTATTGGTTGCCTCAAATCCTTACTACCTCCTGCGTTTATCATACTTATTTTTGCACCATCATTTTAACCCCAAAAAGTCTTCATAGAGCCTTCAATTGGCTGTCATGGACGGCCATATCTCAAATATCATCTCAAGTGTTTTCCCTACATCAGTGGTGACTAACTTAGAACCTTACATGTTTGGAAACAATATTTTCCAGTAGCTTCAGGTAGATTAAAACCGGGCCCTGGCTTGGCATTGTGGTGGATGTAGTCCCAACTATCTGCCTCTAGAGCATCAGGGGCCATATCACTGTATTGGTAAGGAGTGGAGTTACAAATATCAGTGTGAACCTAATTTGCAAATGCAATATTGGTTGAAATTGAAGCTTCAGCTTTAGTCTATAATTGTAACGAACCAAGCCTAAGGGCATCTAGGAGGCGCAGAAAAACCAGTGGCTGTACTCGTGTGGCTATAACATGAACCCTGAAAGCATCGTTCCTGCACCTGACCTTAATTCCAGTTCAAGTATCCAGTCCCTGTTTTCCGCCTACCCTGTCTGAAGGTAGCCACAAGTGCTTCCATGACCAGTCCTACAATCAGATCTTGCTCTTTAAGAGTGCTGAACTAAGGACCACAAACCTTTTACTTTGATGTAGTTCATGGTGCTACCTGAACTTCCTGAGTGCTGATTTGCACGGTCTACCTGCCTGCTGCACATTTGTCACCTGCATTCTGGGCTCTCGCTCGTACCCTGCAGCCATGAGCCCTACAATAATAACACTAGAATATCTAAGTAACCAAGTGTCCTCTACTTCTTGTGACCCTCTGCCATGTATCCTGGCAGTCGTACCTGTGTGCTTGAACTGGAGTCACTCTGCAAACGCGCATGGTTTTGTCTGTCGGAGTTGCAGCTTTGGGAAGACTGTTGGTTAGAGAAAAAATGTTGAGATATTTACGAGCTTTTCTTTTTTAAATGCAAACATACAACTTTTGTTCATAGCGGCTCACATTATTTTTGAAAAGTGAGTATTTGCTGTGGGCAGCCTGAAATGAAAGTGTCTCTTTATAACTCTAAGTGACAAATAGCAAGTTGACTTTAAGTGTAGACACTTACCACCAAGTTAAAAAACTTAAAATCGCATTAACATAAAAAAAAATCAATTAATAAAATTATTAGAAAAATTTAATGGGCAGATGGCAATTTCGTGGCTAAATACGAATTCAGTTTCAGTCAAAGGCTCGGGTCAGACGAGCGCACTGATCACATGTTGCCACACATTTGTACATTTGTTATAGCATATAATTATGACCATTGGAGCTCCACACACAAAGTACGTCCGCACGAACTGCGGACGCACAACGGACGCGGCAAACAGACGCAAGTCAGACAAGAACGTAAATCCGCTAGAACGGATGCAGAGTGCGCTGCGACCGCAACGTCCGCATAGTTTTGTGTGTGAGTGATGGAATGTAGTCAGACGGACGGCATTTTTGACATCCAGCATTTTTGACGGACAAAATGTTTTTCATATTAATTTATTTTCCCTTCTACATCAGTCAAAAAAAACGACAGTCACAAAAATGGACCGTGTGGCCACTACATTGTCGTCAGTCAGAAAGTACGTTCGTTGTGCACGGACGCGCAGTCCGCACAGAATGCGCTCGTCTGACCCTAGCCTAATTCTTGTTCTACAAGGATTTGGCTCAACAACTAATCAAACTTCCGGGGTCTGCAATAGATGCTTTTGGAATATGTTTTACCATCAGCAGGATTAAGGGCACCAAGATGTACCTGTTTTACTAGAAGATAGCACAGTGAACTACCTGTTCAAATCTCATGGTTACATATTCAGCTGCTGGCAGTACCAGTGGAAACACTTTCAGGTAGACATGTGCATTCGTTTTAGTACTAAAGCGATTTAGTCCGAATTTTGGGATAATTTAGTTTTAGTATGACTCAAGCGAAACGAAACTGCTCAGTACAAAAAACGAAAGAAACTAAAATAAAATGCACTACATTTTAGTTTCAGTCCTTTTTGTGATATTATATTGATGAGTGAAGGAGACCAGCAATGAAGAGCGCAACATCGCAAAATCCGAAGTTCTGCACCCTCCACATGCCAATGCAGGAGGATGTTCTATACAGAGAGGGACATTAATTCAGGAGGATGTTCTATATATTATACAGAGAGGGGTATTAATTAATGCAGGTGGATGTTGTATACATTATACAGAGAGGGGTATTAATTAATGCAGGAGGATGTTCTAAACATTATACAGAGAAGAGCCTTTTTTTTTAGCCCTTTAAATCCAGTGGCTGTGAGCGCGGAGATCGGCTGCTTGTTACATTATCTCTCAGTACAATGTATCAGGCTCAGCTGTTACAGTAACTGACTGCTGCTCATCACAGCGCTCAGAGTTTCAGTAAAACAAGGAAATAATATTGTTCTAACGTCTTATATATAAAAATATTATTTACTAGTTTTACTGAAACTCTGAGCGCTGTGATGAGCAGCAGTCAGTTACTGTAACAGCTTTGCCTGACACGGGGCAGTATTGCAATGTTGGTGCTAACTTAACCAGAGCTGTTGTAACTGAAAACCTCCATAGGATATAATAGCTCTGGGAAGTTTACAACAGCTCTGGTTAAGTTAGCACCAGCTATATAATATGGCCCACATTGTGCTGAGAGTGAGAAATACTGTAACAAGCAGCGATCTCAGCCCTCTGAGGAGCCACTACAATAGTAATTATATCCACTGGTTTTCGGATGAATGAAATTAGTTTTCAAACTAAAGAACTGAAAACGAATTTCTTTAGCAACTAAATAAATTGCATTTTAGTACTAATGCATTAGTTCAAAACGAAATTTTGTGCTGTGCACATGTCAACTTTCAGGTCTTTTCACTAAAGAGTGAAGTGAGGAGAAGTGAAAATTCTAGGTCAAAATACCCAATCCGAAAAATCTCCCATTTATCTCACTTTCCAAATCGGCTATTTGGTCTAGATTGTTCTCTTCTTCTGCCAATTCTCCAGACTTCACCCTTTAGTGAATAGACCTGATAATCTTCCAAAGTTAAGACAATTGATTCGAGTGATAAAATATTAGCATTTATTGAAAAACTTGAAAAGTAAACAATGTTCATGATCTAAATCACCTGCAAATGAACAGTTAGATTTACAAGGTAAGGAGTGCGTCTCTCTCTATTCTGCAGAAGAAGTAACCTAATAACCTAGAAATATCAGTGATTTGTTAGTAAAAATGGCAAACATTTTCAGCATTTTATAGCACAATGTTTGAAATGTGTGCTGTTACATGTATATGTTAATGTATATATGAGATTTTTGACTCATCCATGTAAAATGCCCCATTCGACAGTCTGACCTCGTTGCTGACTGTTGAATCCCTGTGCATCATCCTTTGAAGCTGAATATCCAGACTGGCCCCTGAGGAGCACTTCAACAGTGCAGCCGCGTGAGATTCCTTCTCCCTCTGACGCACTATTGCCTCGCAGCCCAGCCACTCTGCCATTGTTTGTTCATAGCAGGAACGGATTTGTTCATCAACCTTCAACAATAATAAAAAAAAAAGAATTTAACAAAAAATACATATACCCATCTTGCACGCAGACGGAGCGTTAATCATTTGGATTCAGAACATCCTTGTTAAATTTCTGCCTATCCGTCCTAACAGCAAGCACCAAGATACAACCTATTTCTTTACATTTTAAAGTACAGATCTAAATCATGGTTATAACCTAGAACATTGTTTATAAAGTGTTTCATTGTAAACATAAGAGCATATGCCTTAATGACTGATCCTATCCTAACGTCAGGTTTAATAAGGGTTGTTTACATAAGCAAAAAGCCATACAGCAATAAATAAGTCATTGTAATTCATAAAAGATATGCTCACATTAACACATGGAGCAGAATTTGTTGCCGAAAAATGATGCGCAGGATTCTTGGTTAGAGGTAGTTTCTACTAAAAATAATATTTCCATAAAAGTGATTTTTCTGACGCTACTTAACCTTGGATCATTTTTGTTATACTGGCATGATTTCTGCACCACACGCCAATTTCTTGATGTCAATTTCAGACCATTAATGCTAGTTGCATCAAAAAACATTTTTCTCACCTGTGTGTATGCGTCAGTTTAATTTTTTATGGGACTTTACTATATATAGATGGTGCGATTTCTCAAGGAATACCTCTGTAATACACCCAAAGTCAATGCTGGTTATTTGTTGATGTTCAATGGGACCCACAATTTAGGAATCATCATTCTATCAGGTCTATTCAAATAAAGGTGACCCTAAGGAGAATTACTGGAGAAGTGAAAATTCTAGGTCAAAATAGACCAACATGAAAAATTCTCCGATTTATCTCACTTTCCAAATCGGCTATTTGGTCTAGATTGTTCTCTTCTCCCCCCAGTTCTCCTGGTTTTCACCTTTCTCTGAATAACCCTGAGTGAGTTGGGTATCACTTTGTAGTCCACTTTTCCAAGACTAGACTTTATATTCTCTAATTTGATGGATGCAAGTCATGTAACCAAAGTGTGACAGAATCCACGGTGTAAATGTGAGTTGGCCAAAGAGAATTTTATGAAAGGAGAAAAAAGCTCCCAAAGGACAGCAACATTTCGGCTTTCAGGCCTTAGTCATACCTATAGCACATTGCCATACAGAAGTTCTTTATTGCCCTTAAATAACTGGGCTGAAGCTGCTGCCTCTGTCCGTTAATTTTTTCATTTGTACCACGCCATGTGGTTTCCTGAGCCTGGAAGTCCCTGAAGCTTTCAAATGCAATTTGAGCTCCTATGTAATGTGCATAACGTAGTAGAAGCAAATTGTGCAGCGGAACTTGCGCACTTTATGTACGCATAAGACCTGGAATGCCTCCACAGAACAATAGGTTGGAGCTGCACACATCCGATCCATCAGCTGCCTCTCTGAAGAAGCCGCAGATGTGGCGAAACGCATGTCAGACTTATTTTTAGCCCTCATATTGTCCTTTGATTTAACGTCCTTTATTCTTTTATGTGTTTATTTATTAATTTTTATTTCTGTATGACCTATTGATTTTATTGGTCTATAAAAGTTTAGAAGCTAGTAAAGTTTAGAGCTATTTTCCCCTATTACGGTGTTGGTGTTTACTCATCCGTGAAGGTATTACCGGAGGATACAAATCCTGTGGGAGTTTGGACCTACCTATGCAAAGGGTCAGAGGCAATACCGACAGAGCCTAAAGGATTGGGGCTCCGTTCTGGGCAAGTATGTGATTGCACTTACGCTAAAATTTTCTCCGCATTAATGCCCTTACGGCAGGGGTGGGCACTTACGGCCCTCCAGATGTTTTGAAACTACATTTCCCTTGAGGCTCTACAAACCTAATAAGCAGCCGAGCATCACGGGAAATGTAGTTTCAAAACATCTGGAGCGCCGTAAGTGCCCACCCCTGCCCTACGCAATGAGTTTCCAGTGTGCGAGGTGAAGGAAGCAAATAGAGTGTGTGGGCCAGGTCACCCCGGAAGTTAATCAACTGCGCAGTAGGAGGAGCCACTTTTCTGGGCTCTCTGAATATGTCAGAGAGACCGATTTGGTTTTAGATTTACTTTTTTTTTTGGAGGAAACTGTACTATGTTGCATATTATGGTTATCTTTTTCTTTTGAGGTTATTTTTCTACCCAAGGATTTATCAACAGAGGACTTTATAACAGAAGTATCACATTTGTAATTTTTCTGCACATTTTTCACACACTGAATGGCTATATAGATTTATATTTTTATATAGATATATTTTTTCCACTTGATTACTATACCACAGAATGATTTGTTGACGAAAAATAGTTTTGGAAACTGTGTTTAATGTCATGAATTTAGATAAAGGGTTGTTTGCGCTTTTGAATGAGTTCACTTTATTCTCTGAGACCCATCGCTACTGTGAGAGATTGAGTCAGCATGCGGTCTGCGCGCTGACGTCACTAGCGACCGATTTGGTGACCGGCAGCCGGGAAATACAAAAATCTCAGCTGCTGGCGTGGAGGAAAGCTTTTCTATGCCATCAGGAGAAACCTCTACAAACTAAAACCGCCTGTAAGAGTCTGGCTTAAAATCTTTGATAGCGTCATCACTCCAATCCTCCTTTATGGCAGTGAAGTATAGGACCCCATCACCTACCCTGACCAACCCAAATGGGACACCAGCCCAACAGAAATATTCCATCTGGAATTCTGCAAGCACTTCCTCCAAGTCCATCGGAGCACCTCCAACAATGCTTGCCAGGCCGAGCTGGGCAGACTCCCCTTACTTCTTGCAGTACAGAAGAGGGCGCTATCATACTGGGACCACCTAAACATCAGCAGCCTCAACTCATACTACCATAAAAAGCCCTACTGGCCAACAAGGACCACCCCACACCATGTGGGCTGCAACAACTCATATCCACCCTGATCATCCAAAGCCCCCATGAATGCAACCTGACAAAATATCAAATAAAGTCCCTAATTAACGATTCCAGGGAAAACTATATCAGAGAATGGAGACACGATATAGCAAACTCTCAGAAACTCACCATTTACCAATCCCTACAGAGGAAATACAAACTGGCCCCATACCTGGAGCTACAAGACCCCAAGGACAGACAGATCCTGAGCCGGTACAGACTGAGCGCCCACAGCCTGGAAATCGAATCAGGGCGGCATAGACAGACCTACAAGTCCAGGGAGAATAGACTGTGCCAGCATTGTGACCAGGGGGCCCTGGAAGATGAGGTCCACGTCCTCCTACAGTGCCCCAAGTACTCAGCACTGAGGGAAACTCACTTCCAGAGACTCTCCGCTCTCATCCCGGACTTCACCTCTATAGAAGAGACGAGGAAACTCCACATCATACTGGGAGAAGAGGAGCCGGCGGTGAAAATATCTGCCCAATACGTCACAGAATGTCACAGACTGAGAGGAACATGAGAGATCCTGGACTTATAAATCCCCAACACGGACTCGCCCCCATCCCACTTCACATTATCCCCTACCCCTGATAATGTCCATGGATTTGCCCATTCCCCCCCATATATGTCCCACTACCCCCCTCCACCCCATATAACCTCCCCATATGCTTTGACAATGCTAAAATGTATTTGGTCCTGCCAATAAAACTTATTTTGATTTTGATTTGATTGATTTGATTGTGGGAGATGGGAGGGCACTTCTCACATCCCTTTACGGTTATAAAGTGGTCAGGATGAATAAATTCTCCCTTTAACTTCTGTGAGTTGTTGTTTTTGGTCAGCCTGTGAGCAGGAAATAAACAGGCAAACTGTCACTGTGTTCATGTGACTGGTTCGACATATACATTTCAGCAAATTTTGTGGTCATACACTAACCTCTCTCCTTTTTTCTTCAGTCATCCCAAACTGATAGTGTCCAAGGAGAAAAGGCCACACTTCTTTTCTGATTTCGTGATGAATTCCTCCATAGTAAATAAGACGTAAAAGCTCCTGTTCTTCATAACTCTGGAGAAAGTCAAACATTTATTTATTTGTTTGCAAAGTATTTTACCAAGAAGGATACATTGAGATTTCTCTCGTTTTCAAGTATATCACCAATAGATAGTGTATTTAAAGGGCCACAACCACCAAAAAATGAAGGGCAGTATAACATTCTTAATGCTATCGTTAGTGCTCAGCTGTGTGAGCGTTAACATTAGGTTATGTGACCCGAGCACAGGCCACCCATAACACATTCCGAATGCTAACCCATTGGCGCACCGACAAGCTTACTGTACTTTGCGTTCCCTATGCTTAACATGGGGAGCACAAAGAGTTAATTAGCGTTAGGATTACAAAATCCTTACGCTAATTAGCTCCCTCTGCAGTTAACTCAAACGTTACCCACAGTTTGGAGTTCTTCTGTGTAATCAGTTATCACCAGTTACAAATCCCCTCAAAAATCAAATACTCACCTCTCATCCCGCGGCGAGAACGGTGGCTCAATCCGCCTCTTCTGACCACTGGGTGCAGAGTGAGACTGAGGGAAAAAAGTCCCCATTCTCCCTCAGTGATCACTCCACCAGCCTGCAGGATCTCGTGAGCAGCGAGAACCTGCCGATCATCTGAACCCCCGCAGTCAAAGCCTCACTGGAGTTCTATGAACTCCATGGAGGGGATACTCTGGGCGGCACGTTAGCGCTGTCTTGAGTATCCTGAGGCTTAGAGCTGCATTACGGGGCAGGCTGCTGCATTAGCACCTGGCCTGTAATATAGAGCTAAAACGAGGACTATAAGGCGAAACCTGTATCCTTATTGTGTTTATTTTAGGTTGCTGATATCTTACATGTACTGTACTATGTTTTTTCTCTTGTAGGTTTACTTAGGAAAATATTTTCCTATGTGTTACTGTGTGCATCCATTCTGTTTTGTGTTGTAAACTGCCCCCCCCACCCCCGTATCTTTACATCACCTGGTCTATGGCTCTGGCCATACAATGGAGTCTATGGGTTAGGCAGCCAAATCACATCATTGTATTGTGTGATGTTTTCAAAGGACATCACCAGGGGGTAGAATAGAAGGGGTAGAGTTATTCACTAACCTCCGAATTGGTCACCGAACGGTGAATTTCACCATTCGGTGCAATTTTGATCCAATTCATTTATTCACTAAACTGTCAATTCACCAAATACAGGCGAATTGATGTCAAAATACAGTGCAGTTCGGCGGTAGCGAAATTGTCCCATAGAGAAGTAACTGCACCGAAGTGATGGAACAATGCCAATGGGGCAGGTGAAAGCTGAGTATCTCGCCACAGAATGCAGCGCAAACCACTGAGATACTCGCAGAAGTGCTTCCACGCCGCCGCGAGTATCACCTCCTGAAGTATCACCTCATGGGAGACCCCATGGAGGAATGCACTTCCAGGCCATGACTACTGCACCATCTTGCCCTCCTGCAGCACTGTGGAGTTATCGCGGGGGAGACTTGGAACCATTAGTTCCCAGTCTCGCTCTGCTCTCGGCGACAAGAAGCGGTAAATCGAGCCACCATTCTCGATGCGGGATGAGAGGTGAGTATTAGATTTATTGGGAAGTTTTTAGGGGGTGCTAAATGATTTTGCAAATGCAGAATCATTTAGCGCCAGCTTTTAGAAGTGGCTAAAATTTTGTGCATCCTGACAGTAATTAGAGCTAGCACTTTGTATTACCTTACTTATCGAAACGCTAATTAAATGATTTTGCTCCCCATGTTAAGTATAGGATGTGCAAAGTACAGTAAGCTCGCAGAAGCAAGCGCAAAAACCCGATGCGTTAAGTGATTTCTTAGGGGTTTAGTGCCAGGAAGGCAATATGGAGGCATGTGTTAAACTCACTTATCCTAGCATTAACACTTACACATCCGAACGCTAACGTTAGCTATGGGATAGTGCCCTTATTAGGAGAGTAGGAGACTTCAATTTTTGTTTTGTTTTTTGCAATTTGGTAGAATTCACCAAGGCCACTTCGGCGGTCTTTGGTGACGTTCGCCAATCTTTTCATGAGGCTTTGGCAACTTAATCTTCGACGCACTACGGTGGCCATCCAGTGAATAGTGAATTCACCGTATTGTCGGGGAAATGGAATCACCGAAGTGCACCGATTTGCGTCAAAGTGAAATGCGCTGCCATTTCGATGCTTAGTGATTTCGGTGCTCTAAAGTAGTTTATGGATTTTTATATTAACCAAACCTGTTAAATCAATATGGTAAAAATAAATAAATGTACAATTCATGTACAATACAACTAGTTTATACTGAGAAAGTGCAACTTGACTACTAGAGCCAGGCTATACTACATCATCTTCATTGGACCGAATAATAATCATAATTTAACCTTTCAATTGCATCAACTGCAGTAGCAATCACAGTAATATAAAAAAAAAAAATTTCATTCATCAGGTCTAGAATCCAAACTTGCGAGAATTGCAAAATCGCATCTATATATACAGTTGCAAGAAAAAGTATGTGAACCCTTTGGGATTACGTGGAGTTTTGCATGAATTGGTCATAAAATGTGCTCTGATCTTCATCTAAGTCACAACAATTTGAAAAACACAGTCTGCTTAAAATAATACAACACAAACATTATATGTTTTCATGTGTTTATTGAACATAACATGTAAACATTCACAGTGCAGGGTGGAAAAAGTATGTGAACCCCTAGCCTAATGACTTCTCCAAGAGCTAATTGGAACCAGGAGTGAGCCAACCTTGAGTCCAATCAGTGTGATATTATTGGATGTGTTGCTGAAAGCTGTCCTGCCCTTTAAAAACACACACCAGTTTAGGGTTTACTGGTTTCAAGAAGCACTGCCTGATGTGAACCATGCCTCGCAGAAAAGAGCTCTCAGAAGACCTACGATCAAGAATTGTTGACTTGCATGAAGCTGGAAAGGGTCACAAAAGTATCTCCAAAAGCCTTGATGTTCATGCGTCCACGGTAAGACAGACTGTCTACAAATGGAGAAAGTTCAGCACTGTTGCTACTCTCCCTAGGCGTGGTCGTCCTGGAAAGATGACTGCAAGAGCACAGCGCAGAATGCTTAATGAGGTAAAGAAGAATCCTAGAGTGTCAGCTAAAGACTTACAGAAATCTCTGGCACATGCTAACATTTTTGTTGACACATCTACAATAAGGAAAACCGTAAACAAGAATGGAGTACATGGGAGGACACCACGGAGGAAGCCATTGCTGTCCAAAAAGAATATTGCAGTACGTTTGAAGTTTGCAAAAGAGCAACTGAATGTTCCACAGCACTACTGGCAAAATATTCTGTGGCAGATGAAACCAAAATTGAGTTGTTTGGAAAAAACACACAACACTATGTGTGGAGAAAAAAGGCACAGCACACCAACATCAAAACCTCATCCCCACTGTAAAACATGGTGGAGGGAGCATCATGGTTTAGGGCTGCTTTGCTGCCTCAGGGCCTGGACGGATTGTTGTCATTGATGGAAAAATGAAGTCCAGAGTTTATCAAGACATTTTGCAGGAAAACGTAAGACCATCTGTCCGCCAACTGAAGCTCCGCAGAGGATGGGTGATGCAACAGGACAATGATCCAAAGCATACAAGTAATTCAACAAAAGAATGGCTTCAACAAAACAAAATACGCCTTCTGGAGTGGCCCAGTCAGAGTCCTGACATCAACCCGATTGAAATGCTGTGGCATGACCTTAAGAGAGCGATTCACACCAGACATCAAGAATATTGCTACAGTGAAACAGTTTTGTGAAGAGGAGTGGTCCAAAATTACTCCAGATCGTTGTGCAGGTCTGATCTGCAACTACAGGAAACGTTTGTTTGAGGTTATTGAGGCCAAAAGGAGGCCTAGTTATTCCTAGTTATTAAGTCCAAAGGTTCACATACTTTTTCCACCCTGCACTGTGAATGTTTACAGGTTATGTTCATGAAAACCTATAATGTTTGTGTTGTATTATTTTAAGCAGACTGTGTTTTTCAAATTGTTGTGACTTAGATGAAGATCACAGCACATTTTATGACCAATTCATGCAAAACACCATGTAATCCCAAAGGGTTCACATACTTTTTCTTGCAACTGTATATATTTTAGTAGGTTTGGTATCTGTGACAGCATGGTAAGGGTTAATTTTACCTGAAGTTTTAATAGTATCAACTACAAAAAAAAATTCCTAGTCAAAGGTCTGTCGCTTAACTACATCATCTTGTATTAGTCTAGAATATTATAATTGTTCATTATCAACAGAATAACAGCCCAGAGAAAAAGCTTCTGGCTTCTTATTCTTAACAATCTACAAAATGCACTGTCAAAATCAAGGCAATACAAAATACTTTCTATCTACAGATGAATAGTGATGCCCTTATTTCCATTTTATCTGTTTCGGTTTCTTGATTGTATTCACTGTGCTTATGAAAGCATTGGTTCACTGCATAGTATGGACAGTTTCTCAATTTATTATTGGAAAAGAAGATCATAAAATTACGCTGCTGAAATATTTGTTAACTGGGAGAAAACATCACAAAGTTGAAATATTATTTAATTAAAAACACACAAACCTTGCTGTCTTCTAAATACTTTTTCCAAATCTCCACAGTCAGTCCAGAGCTGGCCTCAACTGGCACATCAGGAGACACAATCTTATGGTTAACCAGAGCCGAGAGATGTGTTCTTACAGTTGACAGGTGTCTGCAGTAAGCAAGCCCTGGTTTATAGGTAAATAAAAAGATAAATAACAGAATAAAGGCCAAATTGATGATGTCATATGAACCATATCCATAGTAATATGTTACCGAACAAAAATGTTATCTACTATTTGAATAGAAAAAAAAAAAAAAAAAATCCTCTTTCTGGGAAATGTAATAAATTTGTTAAAACAAAAGAGTGGTCACACTGCTCTCAGCTCGTTGCTTCCTCTCCTTCTCTGAGGGGGTTTGGGGGGCTAATTCAACCATCCAAATGCAGGAGCTCATTCCTGCCCAGATCCTCAGCTCAGATTTCCTGGGCTTGGAGTGCTCCGGGTCCCAGCCCCATCCAATGGTATCAAAGCCTTCCTGCATCCAGATCCACTGGATTGGCTGGAGAGCCCAGCCCCCCCCCCCCTGCAGTTATGGAAAATGCTGAGTTGGAAGCATGTCATAACCTGCAGAGATCAGAGGGAAACCACTGCTGGGTTTAGGCTGGGGTCAGACGAACGCAGTGCGAACGTGCGTTGATTGAGCCGTACTTTATTACGGCTGAAGTAGCAGCAAATGACGGCCAATATACGAAGTACGGCCTCATGAAAGTTCGGCCGCGCAACGCAAGCGGCAAACGAACGCATTTTTTCGAGAACGTGGAACCGCTAGTAATGACGCACAGAGTGCGCTGCGTCGGCATAGCGGCGTGTGTGCCTGATTAGGAGACGTCAGACGCTGCTAATATCTGGCCTACATCATGTCCATTTGTTTTTTATAGCTCCATCAAAAAATACGTCTGAAATTGCCCATCGTATGACTGCTATCGTGTCTTCTGTGAAAAAATGCATTTGGACGCATCGACGCACTCTTTGACGGTAGACGTGAAAAATGCATTCGTCTGACCCTAGCCTAAGGTGTGTTTTAGATGAATTAAAAGGTTAAAAGAGGAGGGAGTGTGGGGTCAGGAGGGGTTAATGGTTAAGCCCCTCTGTTTCCTACTCCCTCCTGTTTCGACTCTATTATATCCCTTTAAGCGTATGGAATATTAATACTTATTATTCTGTGAATAGCAACAAAATTATATTTTCCAGGTACATTTTATAAAAATAGCACATCTAGTAACATAAGTTTCAGATTTCTAGTAGTCATCTCGCCAATAACCTGTTCCAGATTCTGGAAATCAGATCATAATGGACGTAAATCCGCTAGAACAGACGCACAGAGTGTGCTGCGTCCGCCACGTCCGCAGAGCTTTGTGTGTGAGTGATGGAACGTAGTCAGACAGACTGCATTTATACATAAATACAGAAAAAATGGCGTCGCGCCCATACTCACCGGAGGGGCAGCAACTGCCAGGAGTAACAGCCCAGTCAATGAATAAAACATAACAAGGAAAAAGAGTGTCATCTGCGCTCGTTTCTATGTGTTCCATGTACTGCATTTATACGTCCAGCATTTTGACGGACAAAATGTTTTTCATAATTTATTTTCCCTTCTACATCAGTCAAAAAAAACGTCAGTCACAAAAACGGACTGTGTGGCCACTACCTTGTCGTCAGTCAGAAGGTACGTCCATTGTGCACAGACGCACAGTCCGCACAGAATGCGGTCGTCAGACCCTAGCCTAAAATGGTTAAAAACTGATGTCAATTTTATTGCCCATATATGCTTTTCTTCCTTAAAGACTAAACCCCCCAACAAAGAATCTACATAAACCATTCATACATGATGTCAAGGATACTTACATCCATAAAATGCTCGAGATACAATCTGATACTTCATGTTGTCACATAACATTTTAAGAGGCGCTCTACAATAAAAGAGAAATATTGGCGCACATTAACTTTCATATTCAGTTTAACTAAAAACAAATCCATAAACACAAAGTTTGATAAACCAGAAATGAGAGACTTATACACAGAATTCAATTTAAGGAAACGCTAATAAAGATCTGATACTTTACACTTTTTTCCACTTCAGATTATTGTGGGCTGACGTTGGCGACTTTATTACTACTACACTGCAAACCGCTATCAGTGAATAGACTGTCTTTAACTCTTTGCAAATTTACCACCCAATTGTTTTGTACATTCCCTCCTGCCCTCCTTCATTCTGTACCCCGTTCCACGTGAATTTTTTTTTTTTGCTTGAAAACATAATAAAAATGACATTTAAAAAAAGGAATTTATGTATTTATATTATTCCTTATTTAAAACATTTTTTAATTTCACATTAACATATATCAACAGTAAAGAAGGGAGTAGTACTGCAATTTAAATCACCTATTGTATCCAATGCTTTAAGGCTAGGGTCAGACTGAGGCAGTGCGAACGCGCGTTCTGGCGCACTTAATCACGGCCGTGCTAGCAGCAGATGCCGGGCAATGACAGCCAATATACGAAGTACGGTCGCACAAAAGTCCGGCTGCGCAACGCAAGTGGAAAATGAACGCATTTTTTTGAGAACGTTAAACCACTAGTACTGACGTACAGAGTGCGCTGCGTCCGCTAGCGGCGTGTGTGCGTGAATTGGAGACATCAGACGCTGCTAATGTCCAGCCAACATAACGTCCAGACGCAAGAAGTGTTTTATTGATGATCCGTACAAAATCACGGATGAAACTGCGCATAGTATGACCGCTATTGCGTATTCCGTGAAAAAATACGTCCATTCTTCGAACGCACATTTTCACGGACAACGTGAAAAATGCGTTAGTCTGACCCTAGCCTAAGAAGTGCATTCAGCTCCACAATACGGACGCCTGATCGGCCATGTTTTCCTGGATACATTTATTTATATATTTATAAGGGGCCATATTACAATGTTCATGTTCATGCTAAAACGGGGGCACTTAGGAAGAAAACCTGAGCCTGCAGATTTCTCCTTAGCGTCCCCGTTTTAGTGTGAAATTACGAGGCAGGCGCTAATCCAGTAATCCCGGTAACACAGCACTAAACCGTAGGAAGTTCGAGGCAGCGCTAAGCACCGCGAGTGTCCCCCTCCATGGAGTCCATAGGACTCCATTGAGGATTCCTCTGTTGGTCACATGACCTGCAGAATCACGCCTCTCGTGAAATCCGGCGGGTCGGCGGAGTAATCGCGCAGGGAGACTGGGGGATTTTTTCCCGCAGTCTCTCTCTGTTCCCGGCAGCCAGAAGAAGCGGACCGAGCCGCCTTTCTCGTCGCAGGATGAGAGGTGAGTATTTTTTTTTTTCGCTGGTGCCGACTGATTTCACAGAAGAGGAATCACTTAGCACCAGCTCCTAGCTGTGGTAAACTTTTGAGTTAACCACAGTGGGACGTAATTAGTATTAAGACTTTGTAATCCGAACGCTAATTAACTCTTTGCACTCCCCATGTTAAGCATAGGGAGCTCAAAGTACAGTAAGCCAATGATGAAAAGCGGCAGCTCTGAAACGCTAACAGGTTTTTTAACCCATTAGCATTGGGGTTGTAATATGGTCGGCCCGCGCTCGGGCCACCAAAGCTAACTTTAACGCTCACACAGCTGAATGCGAACGTTAGCGTTAACATTGTAATATGGCCCAAGGTATTTTACCTGGAAGGATACATGAAGATTTCTCTCGTTTTCAAGTATGTCCTAGGTGCTTACTTATGCTGATGGACAGTGTATGAAATATGCATCCCTGCAATATGTAGAATCCAACTGCTGATGCGAAGAAATTGAAAAGAAATCCCAGGTGACCTACCTTGATTTCCTTCCTGCAGCATGTGAATTATACATATTGCAGGGCAGTACTTTTCCGTATGCTCATCTGTTCATTAAATAGTAATATGTGTCACGGAAAACAAGGCCAATCTGGCATCCTTATACTCGGCATGTAAAGTAATGTGTGCCCAGGAAAACCTGGCCAATCTGGCAACTCTACTCCACAGTAAAGTTGTTCCATAACAAAAACGGTTTTAAATACTATGCACACACATGTTGTTATAATAAGTGACAGCAGGGTAGGTTTGAGTCTCACTGGACACTTAAAAACCACAGTTAATTATTATCTTTTTTACCTTCCTACCGATATAGGAGTTTTCCGTTTCAACAGACATGGAGCAAAAATATGCAGTAGCACTACCAGTATTATAAAGTGTGTTTGCCAAGGTATTTTTATTGTTCTTTTAAGTTCAATTTACAATGTGTACCACTTTCTAGGAGTAATCCCTGAATGTGATTGTGGAATGGAATCATCTGAAGGGGAAGCAGCAGTAGGATCATTCACATAAACACTGTGGGCCCTCTTCCAATCCTAACGCTAACGTGGAGACAGTCAGCAGGATAGTGTGCGCTTGTAGAATTTCCCTTACCGTCTCCATGTTAACGTTGTAATCTGGGGAAGGTGCTTTCATTGCACCTTGCCCTGGAATGCAGCAGTTACAAGTATTTATAAAGCGCTAACAAGTTCCGTAGCGCTGTACAATGGGTGACACAAAGTAACAAATATACATACAAGTTAAACACACAGAACAGTAGGAGAGAGGACGCTGCTCGAGAGCTTACAATCTAAGAGGAGAGGGTGGCACACTAGGTGAGGGTAACTAACCTTCCTGATACCCACAGTAGTGCTTCCACACCACCGTGAGTATCAGCTCCTGGAGTCCATAGGACTCTATGTAGGCTTGCTCTTCCGGGCCACATGCACTGCGCGACTTCGCTCACGCGAGATTACTCAGCGCCGCAGAGTGATCGCAGAGGGAGACTAGGAACACCACGGGATGAGAGGTGAGTATGGGATTTAATGGGGTATCTTTGGAGCGTGTTAACTGATTTTGCATTTGCAGAATCATTTAACACCAGCTTTTAAGAGTTATTAAAATTTTGGCTTGAGCGTCCCGATGGTACTTTGCATCAGCACTTTATAGTACATAACTTATCGAGATGCTAAAATTAGATTGCGATTCCCATGTTAAGGATAGGAGACGCTTAAGTACAGTAAGCTCCGCAAGCTGTGAGGCGCAAAACCTTTTCACTCGACTGTAGCGTCAAGATCGGAATATCAATGCCAGCCATAATTGTACCTATCCTAGCGCTAGCATCGAGACGCTACATTAGCACCAACTATGGATACAGCCCTGTGTTTTACTACTGTGGCACTTTAAATGACTTAAAATGAACATTATTTGTGCTGCGATTCTGCCTTTTCTTAACACAGAAATGAGAATGAACTCAATATTTTCTGAATGACTTTTGAATTCTTTGAGGAATTGCTGCCCAATGCAGTCCACTGGTTCTCACCGCATCTGTACACACAGCGTTTATCATCGTCAGAGACCTGCCAGTATGGTAGTTCAAGGTTCAAGAACGAAGCCTTTCCTATGCTTTATCTCTCTCTTCCATTCACTTGAGGACCAATTTAATATATTTACACACTGCAGCAAGGAATTAGAGCGCCAAGCAGCAAACGGTGGGATTGAATTCTTATCAGGTAGCACAGCTGAAGCATAGGCTTTCGGATATATTAATCGATGCTCATGCTAGGATGACAAATTTTAATCTTATTTTCAAAAATTTATTTGTATTATTATTCTTCAACTTTTTGTCAAATGTATAAAAAAGCAAAATCCTTAAAACTCATGTGACATTAGCAATGTGCCAGACAGTAAAATGGCCACATTGGTTTTGCCAATTTTGGATGATGGTCAAAATTACTTGTGCTACATTTGCAAAATTTGTCATGTTATTTTTTTTGCATGTTTAGAGTTTATTGGAGAAGACACGAGAAATTTAAAAAAAATACACAATAAGGGGACACATTGGAATTGTGACAGAATACAAAACCACTAAAAATTTACAATGTACATACAAAAAAAAAATTGAAAGAAAAAAACAAAAAGCAAAGCAAAAATAGACACCATAATGTCAGGGTATGTGGCATCAATTACAGCATTCCTGGACAATGTCATAGGGATAAGGAAAGGGTAACAACAAGGTAGTCAACTGGTCTGTCAAGGGGTGCACCCTTCTCCACACCATTTTACAGAAGTTCCCTTGTGACCAAGTTATAAAGAGGAAAAGGAAGGGGAAGAAAGAAAGAAAAAAGCTTAAGGGAGTAAATAAGAAAGGGAGTAAAAGATTAAAGTCTTCTTTACAGTAATACAGGGAGACATGAGTGAGATCTCAATGAGAATTTTGTTTCACCCCACAGGCCACACTAATTGTGCATTAAAATGTTATGCAAAGTGGGTTTTATATGCTGATTTTCATTATATATATATATTACACTGGCCACTTTATGTACACCTTGCTAGTGCCGGGTTGGACCCTCTTTTGCCTTCAGAACTGCCTCAATTCTTCGTGGCATAGATTCAACAAGGTGTTGGAAACATTCCTCAGAGATTTTGGTCCATATTGACATGATGGCATCACGCAGTTGCTCGAGATTTGTCGACTGCACATCCATGATGCAAATCTCTCGTTCCACCTCATCCCAAAGGTGCTCTATAGGATGGAGATCTGGTGACTGTGGAGGCCATTGGTGAACTCAATATTATGTTCAAGAAACCAGTTTGAGATAATTTGAGCTTTGCTATATGGTGCATTATCCTGCTTGAAGTAGCCATCAGAAGATTGGTACACTGTGGTCAAAAGGGATGGACATGGTGAGCAACAATACTCAGGTAGGCCATGGCATTTAAACGATGCTCAATTGGTACTAAGGGGTCCAAAGTGTGCCAAGAAAATAACCCCCACATCATTACACCACCACCAGCAGCCTGAACAGTTGATACAAGGCAGGATGGATCCATGCTTTCATATTGTTTAATCCAAATTATGACCCTACCATCTGAATGTCGCAGCTGAAATCAAGACTCATTAGACCAGGCAACGTTTTTCCAATCTTCTATTGTCCAATTTTGGTGAGCCTGTGTGAATTGTAGCCTAAGTTTCCTGTTCTTAGCTGACCGGAGTGGCACCCGGTGTGGTCTTCTACAGCTGTAGCCCATCTGCTTCAAAGTAAGACATTTTGTGCATTCAGAGATGGTATTTTGCATACCTTGTGTGTAACGAGCGGTTATTTGAGATACTGTTGCCTATCACCTCAAACCAGTCTGCCCATTCTCCTCTGACATCAACAAGGCATTTTCGTCCACACAACTGCCGCTCTCTGGATGTTTTCTCTATTTCGGACTATTTCTCTATTTCTGTAAACCCTAGAGATGGTTGTGCGTGAAAATCCCAGTAGATCAGCAGTTTTTGAAATACTCAGACCAGCTCATCTGGCACCAACAACCATGCCACGTTCAAAGTCACTTAACCACTTGGCTGCCAAGGATGCGCTCAGTGCGTCCAGCCAAGTGGTTCTCCTGTGCTATGGACAGGCTGACCATATCCTAGCACAGGAGGCAGCGATTGGCCGGTATTTCAACCGATCGCTGCAGCCCCCCGGTGCAGGCTGACATTGTGGATGTCAGCCCAGCCTCCGGGACCCCGGCGGGCAGGAATAGCGTCATCGTGCACAGCACGATGACGTATATTCCAGGCACCCCCTGCCAGTGCGGGGAAGGTGCCTGAAGAGGAGGGGGTAGATCCTTTGGACCTCTCTCCCTCCCCATCCATACGGGGCACAGTAAAAAGGCAGGCACCGCTTTGAAGGGCACAGCCTGCCCTTCCAAGCGGTGGCTACCTACGATGACATCTGAGATACGATCGGAACATACTCACCTGCTGGGACAGGTTGCTGGTCTCCAAACCCAGGTCGATGTTTTGTCCCGCTCTGTGGAGATGCTTGAAACGAGGCACCGCCGCCGTAATGTCAGGGTCAGGGGCATCCTGGACTCTGTGTCATCAGATGAACTGCCAGCTTACATGTCTCGTTTGGCCCTTCAGATGGTGGGGCTTCCCCCTGACACGCCAGATGTGATTGGTTCACTATTCAGGACTAGGAGGCCTGCGGCGCTTTCGAAAGGAGCACCCCGGGATGCCGTGGTGGCCTTTCGGGATGTGGCATTCAAGGTCAAGCTTAGGTCTACCCCTGGCGCGAGAGATCCGGTGCAATTTGAGGGCTCCACACTGGCATTATATCACGATCTTCCGTTCCAGACTCTACTTGCTCCCAGGCGATTCCGAACCGTGACTGCCGTTCTATGACGGAGGGGGATCCGTTACCGATGGGGTCTGGCGGGAGCTCTAGTGGTGACACATAATAACGTCCCCTACACCATCACTGATCCTGAAGCCGCCTGGACCGATCTTGCAGTAGCAGGCATTTCGCCGGACCCTCTGGAACTTCAACTGGACTGAGAGCAGTGTGATAATGTTTACCCCCCCCCCAGCTTTTTTTATCTATACTTAAGTGTCTCTGGTCTTTAAACTAGCTTTGTGTGTGGACTTTCAAGTCAATTTGTACCGCTGTTGGGGATAGCCCTCCCTGCTTTTATATTTCTTTTGCCTTTTTTCTTCTGCCTGAAGTTGGGACATCCCGCCTTGGTTTTATTTTTTATTATTTTTCTTCTTGACATGTTCCTCATTGCCTCCCACATTTTTCGACTGGCTGACCGAAGTTAATTTGGCCGGCCCTAGACAGCTGTATTTACCTATGTTTGATTTTGTGACTTTTCTTTGTATTGTATAATTCTCTAAATAAAGAATTTTAAAAAAATGAGCTCAGCACACAGGGGTGAAATGGCTCAGCAGCGAAAGGGTTAATTCCCCTTTCTGATGCTCAGTTTGAACTTCAACAAGTTGTCTTCACCACGTCTAGATACCTAAATGTATTGAGTTCCTGCCATGTGATTGGCTGATTAGCAATTTCTGTTAACAAGCAATTGAACAGGTGTACCTAATAACGTTGCCGGTAAGTGTAATTAATATATAAATAGCTGGCGATGGAAGGAGGCTGGGAGAAGGGTTGGTGATAAGGGGTGAGGTCAAATGGGGGGGGGGCAGACAATCTGAGACAAGTGGCTCTGTTCCCCCAACACCACATTGCCCATCACCAACACCAGGGAAAATGGCCACAGTGTACCAGAATTGTGCCCAAAAGGTCATTTTAGGGTTCTCCATCATGAGTGAAGCCAAGGTCCTCCAACCAATCCAATGTCCATCCTATCAAAACATGTAGCAGAGCCAGTGTACCTAATCCAATGTTACTATTTGTCATTATATTTTTTCCTCTTTATGTCAATAGCAAGGACTTCAAATGCCATGACCACTTCTACCTTACGGACACACTGCTCTCAATACAATGGAGACAGCTGCTTCTTCAAAAGCACAGGAATCAGAGGCTTCCAGCAAGGAGCACATGAAATATAAATTTATTAAACCACAACCCCGAGATATGGAAGAGAAGAAACACCGCAGGTGTGAGGGCGAAGTCAAGCTATGTGACTTCCAGGGCCTTTGTTAAATTGTGGTGAAGATTCAGGTCTGTTCAAGGAAAGTAAACCAATTAAACAAAGCAATGTCCCTAACAGACTGTGTATAAAGATCCAACTCTTCTCTTTCACATTTATTGGATATAAATAGTGTAGCATGAACTTTATTTCATAAAAAAAATGAAACCTGTTAGCCAAATACAAAACTATTACACACCATTGCTACACTACCCACAGAAGGGGTGTCTTCTTCTACCTTTTGTTCTGCATTAACTGCAAATAAAACATTCTATTTACATTAAAAAAAAAAAATCACCAAGTTGGAGCATGATGAAGGAGAGTTTTAGGTCAGCTAGCATAAGAAGAAGGAGAGGGTACAAATGTACATTGAGTGCAAACCAGAGCCAACTCCAGCACTGCAAAGTAAACAGTACTGTATATAAAGCACGACAGATTGCGTAATATCACTCAATACATTGTCAGATTATCACAGAACCCACGGTTTTAGCGGGAACAACCTGTCAGAATCACCTGTTACACCATTTCTATAAAAACTGTTTACTGCCATCTATCTCCAATTTAAAATGACACTGGCCGCCATCATTCTGATGTACGTCACTATACAACAAATTCAGCCATGCATGACGACATCTGGTGGTGTCTGAACTGCCAATAACAGCTACACTATGTAAGCCAGGGAGGGTATCTAGTCCCCTGTTATCCTTTGTAATTTCCTGTAGCCCCGTTAGCCTGTTTCTGGACATATGTGTGTGTGTGGGCGGCTTTACTGTTTGAACCTTGGCTTAGATATTTTTATGACTACATTACATTTGACATTCTTAGTCAGGCTTGTAATGTTTTATATTATGGTGCCCTGCACTCATCTTGTCTGTTTGTTAATGCTTGAATACCATCGTTTGAGGTATATAATTATAGCAATATACTATAAGGACTGCTGCTGCTTCACTGTCTGACATTTCCTAGCAGTTTCTTGAGACACAAGAGCTCTTCTGCCAGAAGAAAATTGTTAATCAGGCTGTGCCTCACGAACCCAAATATTTTATTAGCCTAAAAATATACTTAAGAGATTTAATAAAAATATGTAATGACTGATAGATATAACAATGGTGACATCATAACATACCTCTCATGATTGCAACCATTAGCTGGACCTCCATCTGAGGAGCCACTGTGGGAACATGAGGAACATGAAGACTTGCGTGTGCTGGGCTGCCACATAGAAGGAAGCCCTCCTCCCTGAGAGTCTATCAACTCCTGAGGTGCTGCAGAAAAAAAGACCGTATCATTACATCCACTCACCAACAATACCCCGCCATCATTTCTCCCATGAAGCAAAACAGCTGATTACCGTAGATACTCTAGTATAGCGCGACCCGAATATAACATGATGGATAAAGATTTATTATGGAAATGAGAGAATACTCAAAATTCGAATATAACGAGGAACAATATTTACTGGTAAACAATTAAAATCCTTCCAGGCTCTCTTAACAGTCAGGCTCCCCCTCAGGCCAGGATGCTCTGCTCTAGAATGATTGCAGTTGTAGCTAATCCAGTCTTCTTTACTAGCGATTAGATGGCCGGTGGAGGCGAGCGAGGTGAACGATTGGCTAAAACTGAGCGTGCCCTCTGGCCATGATGGATCCCACATCTCCCGATTCCGGGAGTTCCTGAAGTGTTTGTTTGAAGTGTTTTGTTTTACACGCAATGCAGATGTCTCGAATATAACACGACCCCTCCAATTTTAAGGTAAATTTTTGTCACCAAAATCTAGCGGTATACTCGAGTATCGAAATATATATATATATATATATATACCCACCACTAATTTAGAGACAGATCATAATATAGCCTCTAAAATTAGGGCTTGTCCATGTTTGACTTTTCGAAAAGTCTATTTTCTGTATTTTTATTAATTTGTCTTTGGTCAACACATGGTGTTGAAACAAAAAAAATACTATTCTACACTTATTGTGACATTCACCATTAAGTATTGCCACAAGCAGTGTTGAAATCCAATTATTGATTGGAGGATTAAAACAATTGACGTCCTTGCTTAGAAGCATTGTGCATTACTCATTAAACAGCACATTAAGGTAAATCTACATGGGAATAGAAATTAAACCCAAATGACAAAAGATCACATGGGGATGCTATCTTCCTACGAACATCCGATTAATAGAATTACTTTATCGTAATTTGAATTCTTGACAGTCAAAATATTGAGGCATTTACAGAGAATTGCTGAGATGATAAAGTGTATAATGTGCTAACTACACATGACTCTGGTATACCTGAATAACCAAATCCAGCTATAGGAATTAGTGTACCTATACCGAACGTAACATTTCCATAACCAGAGCAAAGTTAAAACATCAGCTGGTTTGCTCCAAAACAAACAAAACACACAAAAATTCATGAAATAGCCAATAAAAATGTGGCTTGCTGAAAGCTCCAGTCAGTCAGTGATATTGTTAGACTATAAGATGGACAGATCAAAAATGATGGGAATCTGCCCAAAGGTATTTCTTTTGACATTAATGTTATTTGTGATTGTGGCTTTGTTTTTTTTTTAAGTCTAGTCTTATTAAATGAGGAATTATTGGTCATTTAGGTGGTTCTGATAAGGCCTTGACACAATAGCTGGTTATGAAAAGGCGATTAGCACAGTTTGGTAAAGCCAGTGCCGTAGATCTTAAACGCGCGAGGAGCAGTGTAAAGCGTGTAGACACCACGTTGCCAATTCTTGAGAATGTGAGAGTCATTTAAAAATGATATTGAGTGAAAGAAATTGTAACAGTAATAATAGTAAATAATTACCCTATCACAAAGCAGACATCACAGATCTTGCTGCACAACATAGATATGCCGTCATATAGTCACTTTATAAAATACTATCAGGGTTATTCAGAGGAAGGTGAAAACCAGGAGAACTGGCAGGAGAAGAGAACAATCTAGACCAAATAGCCGATTTGGAAAGTGAGATAAATGGGAGCATTTTTCTGGTTTGGCTATTTTGACCTATAATTTTCACTTCTCCAGTCATTCTCCTGAGTGTCACCTTTCTTTGAATAGACCTGAATATTTAATGTACAAATGAAGGGCTGTAATTCAACCCTGCTGCAAACGTACACAACGCTGTTGTAAAGTTACCAACTCTATAGACTTTAATGGCTCTGCAATGCTTACAACAGGCTCTGGGTAAGGGTACACCAGGGTTGTAATAGAGCCTTGAGTTTTTGCAGTGGTGCATTTGGCAACATGCTCTTTAACGCATAGATTGGGTCAGAGATATTACAGGACAGCAGACCCGGCATGGTGAGGGGAAGACAGAACCTCTCAGCAGGTTTTTGGACTGCTGCATCCCGGCTCACTGGCCTCTTGGATCGCTGGAGATAATGAGGTGGAGCGGGGAAGCTGTGTGAATGAAGGATGGAAATGACGGTGCAGAGTAACGACAGACAAAGGGAGATGGAAAATACAAAATGAGAGGACATATTGCTGAAAGGCATGGCGGGACCTGTCCAGCTCCAAAATCATTCACTGAGAGCTTTCAAAATCACCAACACCTGAGATATCATCAACGTCTATTCAGCATCAAGAACAATTAACACAGAGAGCAAAAAGTTACAGACCGCTACAGACACTATCAGGGTTATCCAAAGAGATTCGAAAAGTCACCGCACGTTCGGTGACTTTTCGTTCTCTTCAATTCGGTTCCTTTTGCCGATTGCATTTCGGTGACCCTGCGGTGTATTCAGCAAACAGCACAGGGTCCCCGAATTGCAGGGAAAAGCTGCCGTAAACTCACCGAAAACTAACCGAATGCACGCTGAAAACAAGCAAAAACATCTGGATTAACCTTCGAAGAGGAGCCGAACAGGAGCCGAAAAGGAGCCGAATCACACAGAGCCGAAGCAGCTGTGACGTAGAGGAGGCAGTGAATAAATTAGAAAAACCATTTGTATGAATCTGGGAAAAAGAAACGCTGTTTGCAAAGAAACTACTGAGCGAAAATGTCTGAAATTTTCACAGGAGGTCCAGGGAATGATAATAAAGAGGGCTGTTACAAAAAAAATAAGCAAACTGAAAAAAAAAAAAAAAAAAAAAATCGGACTTTTAATTTTTTTTTAAAAAATTCAGAAAAATGCTTAAAGTATCCTAAAAAATCTATAAATAAAGAGACTTTTTGCTGCAGAATTTTATAATGAACGGTTTATTAGATATTGAATTAAAATGGGAATATTTTTAACATTGAAGCCTATGGGATTCTCCTGAATAAATTTGCCAAATTAAACCACCGAATGGCAGGGCATTAGGGGAACCTTTCACTGCTGGTTTGTGTTCTCTGAATAGCCGAAGCAGTGCTTTTTGATGGGGATTTCACTGCCCTCGAACAGGGACCGAACAGGCACCGTATGTGCAGGCAATTCGCCAGGATTTGGAGAATTGCCTGCTCTCTGGATAGCCGAATGGCCAGGAAAGGTAACCGAACGCTGATTTTCAGCGTTCGGTTACCTTTCTCAAGCAATTCGAATCTCTTTGGATAACCCTGTATCTGTCTGGTGTTATTTTCAATGCTTTACACTGGAGCAACTCGGATCATTTTGAATAAAACATTTTACACCATTGCAGATGTTTATTAGCCACTGATAGCCGTCATATAGTCTTCTCAAATAATGAGACTTTAACTGGTATCATCACTGACTGATGAATATTTAAGAAACGTTGCCTGGAACCATGCTTAAAGGGACACTACCGCCAAAAATGAAATGTTCTTATTTTTTTTATTTTATGTTGCTGTAATCTTGCATGTACCTTGTTTTTCCCTTATATGTTTAGAAGAGAAGACAATATTTTACTCTATATGTGTCACTAGGTGTATACATTTTGAAATCTATTGTGTTTTAAACTGCCCCCACCCCGCCCCACAGTATCTTTAAGCAATTGCTCCTCACTGTGTAGCTATGGGTCAGTCACCGACTCACATCATTGAATTGTGTAGGATGTATTCAAACAAACAACACCAGAGAGTAGATTAGAAGTCTTTTAACCCCTTCACTGCTGAGCCATTTCAAGTCTTAAAAAAAATTGTTTTTCTTTTTTTAATATTGGTTTTATTTTGCTTTTTCTTTACTTTTATATATGGTCATGTTTGATATCATTTGAAAGGCCATGCTCTGGCCTTTCTAATGATACCAAACATGACCCTGCTAGCTGCCAACAGTCGGGAGATATCGGGGTTCAAAGGAACCCCCCCCCCCATCTCTACCCTATCTTTCCTTAGGAGTCAATGAGGACGTTCCCCACACGTCCTCAGCAGTGAAAGGGTTAAGCTCCTTGTTTTATCTCATTCAGCTGCCATCTTTTATCTCAGGAAGTCTGGAGAACAATAATCCTCTGCAGCCTTATCTAAACATTCCTCCACCTCACAGACTTTTAAATACTGTATAAATTAACCCAAAGCAGTGTAGCAAAATCTTTGCACAGATTTTAGTGAATGGTGCATCATGGAAAAAATCCAAAAATGGAAACAGGAGATAAAAAAACTTAAATTTTCCTTTTTACATGCAATTACAACAAAGAAAAAACAGCAGCGAGTGTTTTTGTAAAGTGATTTTATTTGTGCTCAAGTAACCTACAGCCTATGAAAGTGGTAGTGTCCCTTTAAAAATGCAAAGGTGGTGACATCTGTAATTCACTGCATGGGTGCAAAAAGAAAGCTTGAAATGTCTACATTTAAGTGGTTTAACCAAGGAAACCATGAATAATAGCTGGAAAACAATGAGTTTGCAGTTTGTTGACATGATATAAGTAGATTTTCTTACCATACTCAGACTGTGTCCCTGGGTATATGATCCTGAATACATAGTCAGTGGCTTCATCTTCTTCTTTATCTGAAGTCGATTCTGAAGAACCTTGTGGGCTTCGCTTCCTCAGTTTGGGAAAAACCTTCCCCTGCAGATGGTAAATAAGGATAATTTCATCACTACTCCCAAAAAGTTCAAATGCAAAGTGATTCACTGAAAATGACACTTTGTGGTTCCAAAAATATCAAGAGCCTACCTCTGGGGTAGATAGAAACCTATTGTTTTTACTATTCTGCACCGTCTTCTAGTGATCTTACTTCCTCGTAAGAGATGCAGGTGGTTAAAAACAAAATCAAGGAAAAAAATGTGTCTGAAGTGATGCATTTTATTAATACTCTCTAATTTTGCAGCAATAAAAATACTGCATTCATTATAGCACAATTAACCCTTTCACTACCAAACTGGTTTTGTTAAAGATTGGCGAAACCTGGGGTCCCGAACCATACACTTCTTCACTCCCTACCTGTTGCTTACTTTATTACCTATTCCAACACAAGACCATATATTATCTTGATTGACATTTTGCACTGTAATATTATAGAAGGGGGTTATTTATTAACCTCCGAACTGGCCCGAAATGGGACCAAACGGTGAAATTCACCGTTCAGTGCAATTTTGGGCCAATTCGTCTATTCACTAAGCTGTCGCCAAATACTCAGCGAATTGACAGCAAAATACGATGCAGTTTGCCGCAATTCGGCAGCACCGAAATTGCCACATAGAAGACTATTGTATTTTCTGCTCACAAATCGCCAAACTGCACCGAAATCCTGGCAAAATGCCCTGATTTTCAGTGTTTCAGTTTGACAGGTCAATCCCATAGGATTCAATGTAAAAACATGGTATCTCTTTTAAATTTTTTATAACAGATCGTTTATTTTTTTCATTTTCAGCAAAAACCCTTTTTATTTTTTAGAACACCTTTTTGTATTTTTTAGACAACACTTTGTTTCTCAATTTCTCTAAAAGGCATTTTTTTTATTCTGTAACAGACCTTTTTATTCTTTTTTAAAGGATCTTTTTGTTATTTAGATACGTTTTAATACATTTTTGTTGCTTTAAGCAACTATTGAAAGAAACTGAAAGTCTCCTATTCTCTTTTTTTTTTGCAGTTAGGTGGAATTTGCCAAGGCCACTTCAGCATTTTTCAGTGCTCTTCCGTGACATTCTCCAACTTTTCCATGGGGCTTCGGTAACACCATCTTCGGTGCACTATGGTGACCATTAGGTGAATAGTGAATTCACCAAAACATCGGGGAAATGGAATCGCCGAAGTGCACCGCGACAAAGTGAAAATCACCGAAATTTTGGTGCCTTGTGAATAAACTCTACAGGGATAGGGAAAGATAGGAGTTGTGGGTGAAGAGAAAAACAAGGAGGAAGAGAGCATTTCCCAGTATCGCAGACTAGACGTAAGACAAATCCATTTATCCATTGTGGTTGACTAGTGCTTGTACAAAAATTACCAAATCAAGACTGCTGTGAGAGCTCTGGTTCCAAAATGTCTTACCATTCACTATATGCAAATGCCCTGGGGATGTGACTACATAACTTACCTTTCCTCTTTGGGACCATAAAGGTGGATCCAGCTGTCCATGTGGGAGAAGGCCATTCTCCAAACATGAAAGGAATTGTAGTAGATGCCCACCACGAGGAAACCTAAGTGGAGGTCTCTGAATTCCATCTTGACTCACCAAGACCACTGTGCCTCCGCTGTCAACTACATTGCAGAATACAAAAATGGATTAGTTAATGGCTTCGATAGTCCCCAATTGTATCAATTTAAAATTTTAAATATTCATGGCTTACTACTTGAACCCCAATGGCAAGTATGCTAGGGAAACGTTAAAACCCAGGCTGAGACCCAGCGCTAATGCGGTTGTGTACAGGAAAGAACCATTGTTTTCCAGTGCGGAGCGCCTGGGCATACCTATCCTCTGCCCTCACAAGCTGTATAAGTATGAACACATCCAGCGAAGAGCCCTCACATCCCTGCATTATTAAAATCCTCAAAAGGTGGCCGTATCATCCATGTTTATATGCACATATATATTAATTAAGGCTGATGGGCATTGCATGATAAATGCCACTCAACAGCATGTAGAGTCATTACACTGCATTTAATAGATCCAAAAGGAAGGCCAGGTAAGTGACAATTTCCCTGCTGTAGCATATAAATAATACCTGTTTCAGGGCAAGACTTATCCTTGTGTCCCTTTGAACATGATCCAAACGGTCACCCTAACAATCAACTGCTTACATACTATGAATAACCCCAGCATAAAATGGTTAAAATTAGCCAATTTAGTAGAATTAGCATATATGTGGCTAAAGGATACATATATATCATAATATAGCCTACTGCAACAGCAAAGACATTGCTGACCAGATCCATTGTTATGGTGTATGGGGCCAAGAGAACACCTGTGCAGCATTCCTGTTAATTGCCTGTTAATTTTGGATGAGGACCTACATTTTGTGGGGGTTTTTTGAGTTAGCACCAGGGTTGAGCAGTAGGTAAAATATTGCAATTATTGTCCGTCCATAGATAAAGACCAGACACTATCAGGGTTATCCAAAGAGATTCGAAAAGTCACCGCACGTTCGGTGACTTTTCGTTCTCTTCAATTCGGTTCCTTTTGCCGATTGCATTTCGGTGACCCTGCGGTGTATTCAGCAAACACCACAGGGTCCCCGAATTGCAGGGAAAAGCTGCCGTAAACCCACCGAAAACTAACCGAATGCACGCTGAAAACAAGCAAAAACATCTGGATTAACCTTTGAAAAAGAGGAACAGGAGCCGAACAGGAGCCGAACATGAGCCGAACATGAGCCGAATCACACAGAGCCGAATCACACAGAGCCGAATCACACAGAGCCGAATCACACAGAGCCGAATCACACAGAGCCGAATCACACAGAGCCGAATCACACAGAGCCGAATCACACAGAGCCGAAGCAGCTGTGACGTAGAGGAGGCAGTGAATAAATTAGAAAAACCATTTGTATGAATCTGGGAAAAAGAAACGCTGTTTGCAAAGAAACTACTGAGCGAAAATGTCTGAAATTTTCACAGGAGGTCCAGGGAATGATAATAAAGAGGGCTGTTACAAAAAAATAAGTAAACTGAAAAAAAAAAAAAAAAAAAAATCGGACTTTTAACCCTTTCGCTGCTGAGGCTTTTCCCGCCCCTGTGCTGAGGTCATTTTTTACCTGTTTTGCGCATCATGTTTAAACCTGTTTTGAAGGCTTATTTTAGTATATGACATCGACATATTATATATCGTTCTTTCCGTCAGACTCGGTAGATTCATAATATGTCATTATTATATGTATACGTTATGTCATGTTTGTATATTATAACAAAAAATGCAATAAAATATGTATTTTCAATAATTTACAGCGTGTAAAGTGTTTTTTTCCACATTTTAACATGCGAGCAATTGCGGTTATATTTTGTATGGGGTGCGCTTGTTAAAAAAATTAGAGATGGGGTCTCGTTACATTTTTTTTTGGGGAAAATGACACCATTTTTAACAAACGCACCGCATACAAAAATCGTTAATGCAGCATCATTGTTCACATTATAATTGAAATGGGAACAATATTGCTGCATTAACAAAACGAAAAAAAAAAAAAAAAAGTGTTTATTTTTTTTTTTTTAATTTTTTTTATTTTTATTTTTATTTATTTTTTTTTTTTTACATTTTTTTTTACTTTCATGTTTGGTATCGTTGGAACGGCCATGCTCTGGCCGATCCAACGATATCAAAATTTAACCCCTAACTGCCACGGATCGGGAGATAGGGAGTTCATTGGAACTCCCTATCTCCACAGTTCGTGGCAGTTAGGGGTTAATGCTAGGACTGGCGTCATCGTGCTGCGCACGATGACGCCAGTCCTCTGGGGGAGTTCCCGGAAGCTTGGCCGACATCCAAGATGTCGGCCAGCTCCCGGGAAGGATCGCAAATCGGCGCTTTTCAGCGCCGATTTGCGATCCAGCTCCCCAGGGGTTAATGCCAGGCATCATTTGGAAGGGCAGGCTGTGCCCTTCCAAATGATGCCTGGGTTAAGCCCCTGTGAGCCGCCGATCGGGAGGGAGAGAGGTCCGAAGGACCTCCCCCCCTCCCTTTCAGGCGCCTCCTCCGCACATGCGGGGGGCGCCTGAATTATGTGTCATCGCAGGGGCGCGATGACACATAATAATGGCGGCCACTGCTCCGGATGCCGGGCTGACATCCAGGATGTCAGCCCGCACCGGAGGGGCCAGCGATCGGCCGGAACCCGGCCGAACGCTGACCCCAATGCGAGGACGCGCTCAGCGCGTCCTCCGCATACCAGGGGCAATGCTGAGGACGCGCTGAGCGCGTCCTTAGCATTGAAGTGGTTAATAAAAAAAAAAAAAAATCAGAAAAATGCTTAAAGTATCCTAAAAAATCTATAAATAAAGAGACTTTTTGCTGCAGAATTTTAGAATGAACGGTTTATTAGATATTGAATTAAAACGGGAATATTTTTAACATTGAAGTCTATGGGATTCTCCTGAATAAATTTGCCGAATTAAACCACCGAATGGCAGGGCATTAGGGGAACCTTTCACTGCTGGTTTGTGTTCTCTGAATAGCCGAAGCAGTGCTTTTTCATGGGGATTTCACTGCCCTCGAACAGGCACCGAACAGGCACCGTATGTGCATGCAATTCGCCAGTATTTGGCGAATTGCCTGCTCTCTGGATAGCCGAATGGCCAGGAAAGGTAACCGAACGCTGATTTTCAGCGTTCGGTTACCTTTCTCAAGCAATTCGGATCTCTTTGGATAACCCTGTAAGTGATCTGTTAGTTACAAAAGCGCTAGAGATCTCTAGCGCCTCCATGTTAAGTATAGGATGCGGAAAGTACAGTAAGCTTGCAATACGAATTACTAATAGCGTCGCAATAAATGATTTTTCCCATTTCTAGCAGGAGGCAAACGATCTGTTGGTCAGGCGCTAGACTCAATTAACAGGGTGCCAACGCAAAAACATGCCGACGCTAGGGTTTGCCCACCCCAGATGATAGTGTCCTAAAAGGGAACACCCCTGGTGCTGCCCTGTCTCCTACCCACACTCTCCTGCCTCAAGTGTGCTTTCTCAGCATTACATTATCCTTTCCCAAGGCACTCTAGCTGACCATGAGGGTGTAACCAAAAGAGAATGATGCAACAGGGAATAAACATGCTTACATAACAATATACAGTGATTTGCCATGTAATAACACACTGGTGATTAGTAAAAAGGCGCATTTCACCTAAGCAGTTGCTTCAGCTAGTATTGGAATATAGAAAGCACAATCCAGAAGCAAACAGTAAATTGGGTTTCCATTACAATGCTATTTTGTATATAATGTGTACGATGGAATATAACTAAGTATTGCCTTAAGATGATTGTTAATTTTCTTTGTGTTGGCAGCAGGATATACTAATATTGTGTGGTGGTGTACGTACAATATTGGGTTAGGTTGGCAAACTTGGGACCCTGATAGTGGTTGCAGTTAGCAAAGCCAGAGACTTGGAGTTGACCACTTCACACCTACACCCTCCATACGTCACGGCTGGACTGATTGGCTTTTGGTCATGACAAATTTAGCCTGTGTTTCCCTGCATAAGATTTTCCTTTGTACAGCATGTGTGCAAATGAAAGGCAGTGACTGTATACTACGGCTTTCTTCCAAATGCTACATTTAGTTGAAAAAGGTGAAATTATAAAGTATATATTGGAAATGAACCGTGCAGTGTCCAATTGCTTTTAGCAATCAATATCACCTACCTTGCTGGTGACAATGCAGATATACTATTTCTTCTAGACGAATAGTCATTGCATAATCCCAATAGACACTGAAAAAAAGAAACCACAAGTGAAACCTACCACTTTCACCGAGATAAATTACAGGTTCAATGTCAATTTAACTATTTAGAATTTAAAGCAGACAGGTAATAAAGTGCAAATGTGTTACTCACACTTGCATATTGGGATTCACTCACTTTACCAGGAACTGTGAAGAAATTAAAGTCAGGGCGCACATAACAAATTCTAACATTCGAAAAGCCAGAAAAACGAAGGTGATAATTTTAGTTTAACAAAAATCTCAACCCTTATTAACAATCACCAATAATTAAAGTTGTTTCTATTTTTTTGTTTAAAGAATAAAACAAGGTGCATTTGCAGCATCTGCCAAGTCCAGATTAATAGGTTACCAAGGCCAACCTTTTCACATGATGATTCATATAGTAGCAATATGAGTATCTAAGAGTTTATGGAGATGTTACTCTTCAAAGCTCATTTGGAAACAATAAAAAACAGTTTCGACAGGATGAGTCAAAGCTTTATTTTATAGGATTCTTTATTGGTTGTGTTCGAACACTTAGTCAAAGCCTCAGGAACTTAAGTGTGACTCAGCATGGAAACTTCTTTGTCTGTATAAGCTAATAAAAATACATTTTATGCTGACCTGCATTCAGACTCCTGTCAATTTTGACAGGCTCATGGATTACATTACAAAAGTGGGTATCTGTGGAGGCGCTTAAATGGATATTATGATTTCTAGGGGTGCTGCACATAAATCTCAACACAAATGTGCAAATAAGATATACGAAAAGATTGGGGGTCCTAGTGGTGCAGTGGGTAATTCCTAATATGGAAGAATCTGAATAAGTAATTCTAAATGACTGATAATACTGAGAGTCTAGTATAAATCGACTTCTAATATATTGATCAAATAGTGAGAGAGGAGTATACTTCAGTGGATCAATGATTCCCAATAGTGCAAATAACAAATTTTGTGCAAATTCGCAACCATGTACCACAAAAGAACAACAACAGTGGTATATTCTTATATCGTGCGTATAAAACTGTTCCTAAAATACAAGGTGTATGGTAAACCACATGTGCAAATGCATATAAATGCATGTGCTCATAAATGCTTCCTATTTGTAAAGTGCAAACACAAAAATGTGGTTGAGCCATTGCATAGCCCGTGCCACGCGTCGGTTTAACTGCCACTTCGCCAGAGATAGAGAAGGAGGAGGAGGGAGAGGTGGTGGTGGAGCAGACAGACCTCATACAAGCAGCTTTCTGGAGGCGTGGTGGATGAACAAGCTCCAGCACAGAGCCCCGTCTTGGATCCCTCCCAGCTGCAATCAGAGTTACCCAGTGTGCCGTGAAGGAAATGTAACGGCCCTGTCTATGCTTGCTGGACCACGTGTCTAAAGTCACATGCACCTTGCTGCTGACTGCCTTTCCCAATGGCTCGATAACATTGTCTTCCACGTGCTGGTATAGTGCTGGAATGGCGTCCATGAAAATAAATGGCGTTTTGGAACCTGCCACTGTGGTACAGCACATTCAGCAAATTCACGGAAGGAAGCAGAGTCCACCAGCTGGAAAGGAAGCAGCTGCAATGAGAGTAATTTTGCTAAGGTGGCATTTAGACGCTGTGCTTGGGGATGGTTGGGACTATATTTTTTCTTACGCTGCAGCAGCTGGGGCAACGTAATCTGACTGTGTAACTCTTCAGCTGATGGGATGCTGTCATATTGTGAGGAAGGACCTGGTACATCCATTACTGTAGCATCATCCCTGTCAGTGGAGGTTGGAGTCAATGACAAAGCAGGACATATAGTGGGGGTAGAGACAGGTGAGGAGGACCTACCCAAAATTTTGCGCCAACGGGATGCGTGGCAGATGGTCATATGTCGCCACAAGCACGTGGTACCCAAGCGTCCGGTGTCTTTCCCATGCTTGAGCCTCATCTGACATAGATAACAAATAGCAACGGTGGGGTCTGCTGCACATTTCTTAAAGAACTCCCAGACAGCAGAGTTCCTGGATCTGTGCTTTGAGACAACAGCGCTCTGCACCTGAGCAGCTCTGACATCTGATGCCTTGGACTGGCTACTGCTACAGTTGGTCATAGAGGACGTTGTGCCTTGTGTTTGTTGTGCCTCCTCCTCACTTGACTCCTCTGTTCGATCAGGCACCCAGGTGGAGTCCGTGACCTCATCATCATTGTCATCACCCCCTATCTCCTCGTCACTGGAGCCAACTTGGCAGTATGCTGCAGCTGCTGGGGCAACATGAGTGACAGTTACTTGTGTGTCATCACTGGCACCCCCTTCCTCTAGGTTGATTATACTCCCTTCCTCAACCTCAGAGATTGAATCAGAGCACTGTAGTTGCTGCGCATCCTCAAGCAGCATGTCACTGTCATTGTAGTCAAACAATTCAGCTGACTCCGTGTGTGATAGCGAGGCTACGGCAGGAGTAGCTGTGGACATGGAGGCTGCATTAGATGTTTTGGCAGCTGAAGTGGACTGTAAAGCACTACAAGCCTGGCTGGCAGAGGACTCGGAGGATGAGGATGGCCTGGTTAGCCAATCCACCAAATCCTCTGTATGTTGCTTCTGCTTAAGACGGCCAGCACCAGTTAGAAAGGACAAGCGTGCCCCTGCAGAGGATGCACCACATCCACGACGACCAGAGGCACAGCCTCCCGACACAGAGGCTGCTTGCCCTCTTATCTGTGTCTGGGAGCGTCTGCCTGTCCTTTTTGGTCTTTCTGACATGGTGAGTGATACAGTATATAGATTAAAGATATATAGAAGTCTGATTCAACTCTGTTATAAAAATTGATTCTGAAAATTGAAGTCTGATTCAACTCTGGTATAAAGATTAAAGATTTCCAAAACTCTGGTATAACTCAGTGAGACACCCTGATAGCTGGCAGCCAGTGACAAGACACAGATTACAATTCCCAGAAACCTCCTATAAGTCAGTGAGACCCCCTGATGGGTGGCAGTGACAAGACTCGAATTACAATTCCCAGAAACCACCTATAAAAGTCAGGACCCCCTGATAGCTGGCAATAAAGAAATCGCAGAAATCTGCTAGAAGTATGTGGGACCCCCCTGATAGCTGGCAGTGAGAAGACACAGATTACAATTCCCAGAAACCTCCTGTAAATCAGTGAGACCCCCTGATGGGTGGCAGTGAGAACACAAAGATTACAACAATTCCCAGATATTTTGTAGAAATGAGACACCCCCAATAGCTGCTGGCAGACTGGCAGTGAGAACACACACTAACACAACAATCTCCTCTCACAAAACACATGCTGGGGCTGCAAGGGACGCCTTATATAGTGTGCTGCGGGACTTAGCTCTGTGAGCCCACAATTGGGCAAAATTTTCCCAATCAGGACTCTGAGCTGTGATTGGCATAGTCTTGCACCTGCCTTGCACCTAAACTGTGGTCAGGTGCAGGCTGTAGCCAATTATAAGCTTCAGGCCAGTGGAAAAGTGCATTGTGGTCCATTGTGGTGCATTGTGGGCGAACATGCTGCGAACACGTGGAAATGTACGAAGATCGCGAACATACGAATTGGCGATGTTCGAATCAAACACATCGAACCGAACAGCTCATCCCTAGTCACGGTCCTGCATAACACAACTGTACCACATAGAAGATGCTAGATTGGGAGATGTTCATAAATAGACACCCTGCTCCATCCAGCAAGTAGAAAAATCAACATGTGACTGCCCTTAGATTTTCATGCACAAAAGAATGAAAATTCACAGACTATCATAGCACGGAGTAGATATTTCTACAATTCCATAAAACATGAAAAACTGTATCGATATTGCTCCCCATGCCATGAAATGCACGAAAGTGGGATTTTGCGTATTTTTAAGAATTTGTAACTTTTAGTAAGCCTGCTGAATCCTGAAACTAAGATATTTTTAGAGTGGATTTCATTGGTTACCATCTAGACAGTGTTAAACCATTCACTACCAGGTTTGTTTTCCATAAAACCACTGTCGCAGCACAGTGGATATATGGAAAATAACTTTGCAGTAGCCACACAGAGAAACTGTGCTTGAAAAGCCTATCTGTTGGATATAAAGGGCTACAGTTTGGAGTCAGGTTTTTTTCCACAGGATAAACCAGTTTTGGCACCTCAGCCGTGAAGCCCGACGTCCTAAAACTTTGGGGGGCACATTATGGACCCATTTTACAAATTAATTTCATTGGCATTAAATTAAATTCATTTACATTACTCCAGAATTAGATTAAGTTGAGGTTACCTGATACAGATGGTCAGCAGGTTCTTTAGAAGATTGAATATACTTTACCTTGGTAGTTCAGGGGTTAAATGGCATTTTATTGCAATACCATTAATAATTTTTGAGCTAACTACCTATGATCATCCTCTAACTACGTGTCTGTTTATCTTTGTATCAATCTATGAATCTCTATATTTATCCATCTGTTTCCATATAGCTATCCATCTGTCACATATAATATTCAGTAACATTCATGAATTTTGCATTTTTCCAGAATACTACTTATTTTAAATATTTATACCAAGAGTGAGAATCCAATTTTTCTCTCATATACTGTATATATATATAAAAACACCGCAGAGAAGTCCCAAGCTATTCATGTATTTTTTTTTTCACTTTATGACGTAATTCCATAACCCTCAATATGTCAGTTTTATGACTCAGCCTTTCAGGTCTCTGATGCATAACATCGTGCTCTCCTGTGAGGTAGATGCTTGTTAGATTGGTGTGCGCAGAGGCTGTGTTAATCTCACAGAAAACTCATTATGCTCTTCTTGTCTAACATCTACATTCTCATCTTGGTTTTCCGCACCAGCAAAATACAGGGACCAGACAGAAAAATCTTTAGATAGGGTTGCATTTGCCTCATGTGCTTGTACCTGATCTCACAAGACTTCGTTGTAACCCTTTCAATACAAATCGCCAGAGGACAGCATTAGATACCACTAGCACTGCAAGTTATCAGTGCCTGTCTGGTAAACTGTGAACTATAAATCTTTACCAGCAGTAATACCTATACCAATAGAAGTAATATGCTTGATTTGGATCATATCGAAAATCAGGATATGTGATGCTTAGCGGAGAGCATAAAACTTACAGGGTTATTCAGAGAGAGGTGAAAAGCTGGAGAATGACTGGAGAAGGGAAAATTCTAGGTCAAAATAGCCAAACCAGAAAACATTCTCCCGTTTATCTTACTTTACAAATCGGCTATTTTGACCTAGAATTTTCACTTCTCCAATCATTCTCCTGCTTTTCACCTCTCTCTGAATAAACCCCTTAGTGTTTAATCAGCTTGCATTAAAAAGAAAAGAAAACATATATTGACATACTACAAAAACTGTTGAAACTCTCTAAGGAGCTACCTACTGTAAGTAATAACTGGGACAATAAATTGTATTTGCTAGTGATATGTGCTGGGTACCTACTAATAGAGTGTCTGTCTAAAAAGACACAAATAGCGAAGTAAGAAAAGCAAGCCTTCGTGGGTCCGCTGCAGATAGGATAGAAGGACATAAATCGTCTAAGCTACGCACTGTAAGGCCGGCTGCACACTAGACGTTTTTTGTAACGCACTAACGCGCGTTAAAAAAAAAATCATCGTACTCGACACTCGTCTACCCCCCTTGCGTTATCTTCCATAGGAGGATAGCGGAGCACCCGTCGACGCGAATCCTAGCGCATCGCCATTCTAGAACGCTAGGATTCACGTCGACGGGTGCTCCGCTATCCTCCTATGGAAGATAACGCAAGGGGGCGTGGACGAGCGTCGGGTACGATGTTTTTTTTTTTTAACGCGCGTTAGTGCGTTACAAAAAACGTCTACTCTAGTCTAGTGTGCACCCGGCCTTAGATAGTAGGAGATAAATCCAGAGGTTCAAGAGGTCTAGAAGATTAGTAAAATGAGCGCTCAATGTCTGTAAGTTTCTCTAGACTGTTAACCAGGAAGGTATATAGCAAATAAAGAAAGCTTAAAAAAATGTGTCTAGTATTCCATGCTCTGCGCGTTTCGCCATCATGGCGTTCTCAGGAACAGTGTGATAGGCTGGCAGTGGAAGACAGTGCTTTCCTATTTGACTTGGATCATGGCTGTTAGCTATGTAATATGCTAGAGATGCTGCATTAGCGGGTTACTTTGTTGATCTGGTCCTGTGAATGAGTAAATGCAAGTCTTCATAGAGGTATTCTCTACTAATCAAAAATAATAACCAGTCTTACGATGTTTTACAATCTCTATCAGTGATACACTTAGATTGCCATAAATGTTAAACCCTTAAGGACCAGGGCTCTGTAAGTCAATGCATTTATGACGTAAACGTTACGTCTTTGGTCCTTAAGGGTTAAACATTGGCACACCCCATGCAAGGCCACAACTCCAGAATCTCCATCACAGACAAACACATTCTAGTGTGATAGTAATTTATTTATTTATTTGCAAAGTTTTTTTTACCAGGAAGGATACATTGAGATTTCTCTCATTTTCAAGTATGTTCTGGGTTCAAGAACATTGAGATTTTACATTCGCTACAGAGATACAAAGTAATAAATGCAAGATTTTAAAAACAAAACACAAATATACAGATTAACACAGAAAATAAATATGTAGTAAATATAGTCATTATGTTACATGTTTACAGGTGCATTCCGTATTGAGGTGTGTTAATAGGGAGCTCGAGTGACTTAAGACTGGGGGAAGATTTGATGGTGTCTGCAGTGGGAGGTTACTCCATAATTGTGGTGCTCTGTAGGAAAATGTGGATTGAGACACTTTACTATTGTATTGTGGTATTGCAAGTAAGGTGCTGGTCCTGGATCAGAGGTTATAGGATGAGGGAGCTGCTAGGGGAAGCAGTCTATTCAGATAAGGTGGTAGCTTCTGAGAAAAGCTTTTAAACACCAAGTTGGAAAGGTGAAGGGTGCGTCTAGATTCCAGCGACGGCCGGTTTAGCTCTTTTAACATGTCACAGTGGTGGGTCATGTAGTTACAGTGTATAATTCATTCTGCCGCTTTATGCTACAATGTAGTAAGTTTCTGAAGGTGTGTTTGTGGGGCAGCTGCATACACTACATCTCCGTATTCAATAGCCAGAAAAAGCATTTGTTGTACAATCTGCTTTCTTACCGCGGGGCTCAGGCAGGATTTGTTTCTGTACAGGGCACCTAGTTTGGGTAAAGTTTAGACGAGAGTTTTTCGATGTGGGGGTCAAAGGATAGATCTGGGTCTAACCACATACCTAGATATTTGAGAGAAGTGACTGTGGTCAGCGTGTCATTTGATCTTGTTCTGACACATAGATGGGGAGTTTGAAATTTATGTAGTTTAGGTGCTGTTACAAAGAGCAACGTTACAATTTTGTCAGTATTTAAACAAAAAGTTTGTTATCTGCAATCCACTTTTCTACCTCTGAATTGTTCTTGCAGCACTGCCTCCAGCTGCGGGAGATTTGGTTTGCTGGTATAGATCACAGTGTCATCTGCGTACATGTGTACAGTTGAGGCTGTGCAGACATTGGGCAGATCATTTATGAACATCGTGACTAGCAGGGGCCGAGTATCGAGCCTTGGGGTACTCCGCACATGACTCGGAGGGAGAAGGAGGAGCTGCTAGAAATGGACACATGTTGCGATCGGTCGGATACATACGATTGAATCCAGATTAGCGTGTGATCACCAATACCGGAGTTTTTAAGTTTTTGTAATAAGATGTCATGGTCTACTGTGTCAAAGACCTTGGCAAAATCAAGGAAGATGGTTTGAGTTAGGGCTCCTTCTTCCATGCCAGCTTGGATATCATTGCAAACTTTTAAAAGGGCGGTTGTAGTTGAGTGATTTGGACGAAAGCTGGATTGATCTGGGGTTAAATAGTTTGAAGATTGATAATAATCACGTAATTGCGTGTACACACATTTTTCCAAAATGTTTGACATAACAAGGAGCAATGAGATCGGACGGTAGTTGATACCAAAGTACTGTCACCACTTTTATGGATAGGTACCACTCTCGCAGTCATCCAGAGTTTGGGTATGTATCCAGTCGCCAGTGATTCATTGATTAGGGTTGCAACAGGATTTGCAATTGCCGTCGCACTGATTTTCAGCAGCATTGCTGGGATTTGATCAGGTCCAGACTGGTATTTCATTTTTTGATTGCGGAGAAGTTTAGTAACTACACTGACAGGCACTGGTCTAAAATTTAATTTATCTGCGATACAGGGTCTCTGCACGGTTGGAGGGGCCTGACCTGTGTGCAGCCTTCCTGTAAGTGTGTCATTCGTTAGCTTAGCAATCAGGGTGGTTGCGCATCCAACAAAATAATTATTAAAGGCATTTGCTACATCTAGGGGCTGTTGCAGGATTTGGTTGTTTACTTTGACAGCAGCTGGTTGGGAGTGGACGGGGGGTGCTTGCATGTTACTTATAATTCTCCAAAAATTTCTAGGGTTTGATATGTTATTGTTTAGATTTTCATTGAAGTAATGGGCTTTAGCCATTTTTGTTTGTTTTGTGCATTCATTCCGGCATTTTCGGTATTCACAGTGATCGTTCATGGAACCAGTACTCTTGAAATTTGACCACATTGAATCTCTAAACTGGTACATTTGTGTAAGAACAGCTGTAACCCAGGGGAGAGGAGCCCCTGCTCCATTCACAAGAAAACGAGAAAGGAGTCAGACATCAAGCTGATTTTTTCAAAATTTGATTTCATTGGCTCAAGTACCAGTTTTCTTTGATGTCAGCGATAATTGGATATGCCGGGCACACCAAAAATCTTATGTAGGCAACTGGGATTGAATGTCTTAGCCACTTCCTGCTCTGACAGATATTGACTGTGGGAAGTTATAAATTAAATATATAATGTCAAAGTGTACTTTTAATTTTTAGCTAAATTTGTCCTTGAATTCCCAAGCTTTATTCATTTAATACATTAAGAAAATATGGTTCTGCAGGCATCACTTTCTGAAATTATATACCTGCAGATTAGAACGCTTGTGTAATGGGACTAAAATTTAAAAATTACTGTAATTGTGTCCTGAAAATCTCAACCATAACATTCTGAAAATGTCAAGATTACAGATCTTTGTACACCAAATGCTATATCCGAAGTCTAATAGCTGAATTACATTTTGAAGGATTTTAGTAAAGGGACTCACTGCAATTTTACATATGAATAAAACGGCTTACGTGAGGTTTGAAGCAGCCAATTCCCAGCCTGCAATTACCAACAGGGAACTGTTGACGCCGTATCAGTCATGCAGATTAGTATGCTTTAAGTAATAATTTTACACAATGCTAAGGCCCATAAACTTGCACCTTGCCAAATTGAACAGCAAATCCATCCAGTTTATTGTTGTCGAGCATGCAATTATCCCAGGTGAGTGAAGGGCATGCAATTACCTTTTCTCATAATCTAGATCTCCCACAGAGCCATTCATGAGCTGGTTTGGAGTCCATTTTAAGGTCATTATATCTGCAGTTTGATGAAGCGATAAATATCCGGGAATGGCTTCCATATCGTCTCTCTGAGGAAACAGATCACATACAGTAAGCAAGTTTTAACAATAAATGATAAAACCAAAAAATAAGTGAATGTCAGAATCAACAATAAAACATAACTAGACACTCAAAAATAAAATCAAATATTCTAATGAACAGATATTATTTATGCAAAAGAGATTAACTGTAATTGAGCCAGCAGCTCCCCTACCAATATTTGTATTTTCACCAATACATATCTTTATATAAAGTTATATAGAAATACGTACCAACAAACACAGCTATTAAACAATAAATTTTACTTGATGAGGTCACCCAAGATGGTTTCCAAGGTACAACAATACTAGTTAAAGCCAGTGAGCTATAAAGCACCAGCCCACCACCTTGGCCTTTGTTTTCTTCTCAGAGATCTTACTATTACAATTTACTATTCACATTCATTCAATAAAATCTTGCCCTTTTAAGCTTAAAAATAGAGTGTGCTTCTAGCACAAGATACAACTATTGCTGGACTGTAACTTTTTTTAACAATGATAAAGCACAGTATAGTAAATAAGTAACAATGACAAAGCACAGTATAGTAAATAAGTAACAATGACAAGAACACACCAGATACCTACCTGCCACCTGCACATTAGGTTCCAAGGTAAACCACGTGATTATTTTTAATTCATTATAGATTACTAGAACATATATTTTTCTGTTTATGATGATTTATTCGGTAACGAGTCCAAGATTGAGTGGAAAATAAAATAGAAATTTCAAAACTAAAACAGCGCAGAACCAATGAATTCAGATGCTGCACATCAGTTTCTAATAACACATACAGGTCTATTCACTAAAAGGTGAAACTCAGGAGACGTGGCAGAAGACGTGAAAAATCGAGGTCAAATTAGACAAACAGGAAAATTTCTCCCTTTCCAGATCAGCTTTGGTCTAGATTGTTCTCTTCTCCGGCCAAATCACCAGACTTCACCCTTTAGTGAATACAACCTATTATTTTGTATAGTTTTCTAATGACATTATAACACATTATTAGAAAATGCAACCTAATCTGTCTACAACATCAACATGAAACTATATTGTGTTCATGAGACCAAAAAATATTTCAATCGTGTACTGTATATGAGATAGATAGATAAGATAACCTGCAATGTAGGAGAAAAAAATGATTTCTCTACTTTTAATAAATATACATCATGTAATTCAAGCAAAAGTCAAAATGTGATACGTACAGGTTGAACCATTACATTATTCTTCCCGTAAAGAAGAGTTGCTCTTGAATTTTGGTGTAAGGATTCAACATAGTCTCGTGCGGACATTGATGGTCTGTCGTCCATACTCCCACTTGAGTGCCGTTTTTGAATCTGAATTTACGAACAAAAGTAAATCACCAAACAATATAGCATAGCATGGCTTTAACTTTATAAAAGTTGGTAAATGTTAATTTGTTAATGTCCAAGTGGATAAGCATTCCTTAGCAATGTCACATTTAATTTATCCCTGCTACCACAGCTAATAACACAGCTGGGCCTCTAAATACAGATGGATTTATTTACAGTGCAAGAAATTACTTCCTCTGCAAAGAGTAGCTTGGCAGTGGAAGAGGATCTTATGATTTGAATCATCAATATATAGTTATTTAATATATTATGGGTAAGGGAAAAAAAGGGTTGTTTTTACACGTACCAGTTAAGGCAAAAATCTACATAAAAATTTTAGAGTGATTTTCATGAAAATCTATGGAACGTTATATCAGACTTACTTTGATTTATCCTTTATAAATAAGCCACATTTTGAATAGACATTGAAGGAAACGGAATTCCAGGCCAAAAGACTATGGTAGATGCAACATGAACCCCTTAGTAACAGGGAATGTACCCTGTATGAAGCCACCATTTAGGACCTCTTAGGGAAGAGAGTTTATTTTAAATATATTAAGGTGATAAGTGTTTTTCTTTTGGGAGTTGGTATTTTTTTTCTGGACTTCAACATGGCTCATTATTCACAAGTTTCCACGACATTTGTGCTTCTTATACAAAATATAGAAAGAGTAAATGGATATTAACTTATTAATTTTATCCTTGTAGTATTTGGCCTGCATGTGTTGTAAATAGTTTAGACTCGGTCATATAGGGCTGGATTACAAAGTTAAAGCAAAAATGGGGATGCTAACGGGGGAAAACCTGCACCTGCAGGTTTTCCCACAGCATCTGCATTGCAGCGCTACCCTCAATAATACTCGTGGTAGCACTTTGGCGCCACCACGAGTACCACCTTCTGGAGTCCATAGAACTCCACCGAGTGTTGCGATGTCAGGCCGTGAGCCCTGCACAAGATTGCACAGCACTGTGGAGTGATCGCAGAGGGAAGCTGGGGACTATGCCTCAGTCTCCCTCTGCTCGCAGCCAGAGGCAGCAGACCGGACCACCATTGCGCTGCGGTATGAGAGGTGAGTAACGGATTTATTGGTGACGGTTTAGGGGGTGTTAATTATTTTAAACAACCGCATAGATCCCAGTATAACCATAATTAAACATGTTCATAATGCCACATTGTGTTCATGAAAGTAACCACAAAACACACAGGGCTCTATTACTGGATGTTTTAATGATGCGCAAACCCATTAACAAGATCTGAAATGCATTGGATGGGAAAACCTCTAAACATCTGTGTTCATTAACTCCGCTTATATTTGTAGTAAGCCTCATCACAAGGACACACGGTAGAAAGACCTATTACAAACAATACTATATATTAGGGGAAATACTTCTCCTGTATTCTAAAAGCTAATTGAAACAAAACCAAACACTATAAATAAATCCAAAAATTAACATTATACTGTATATCTCATTTTTCTTTCTACTATTTTTGTGTTGGACATATTTGTGGTTCTTGGTATTATTTCATATCTTGAATTTTTTTTTACCTGAGATTTGGACATTCTAGAGTTTTTAGCAGCATTTTTGAGATTGTACACATTAGTGTGCACCACTCTACCTTAATTTTTGTTCTGGTTAGGTAATTTATTTATACTCGGGATTCAGAGAGATTGGTACAGAAAAGGCTAAAGCTGATCTTTTGTTAAATACAGCAAAGGAAGCTCATCAAGTCTCCAGCACTTGTCATCACAGTAATTTCCAGTGCCACGCCAGCCCCAAACCTTTCCACACTACGCAAGGCTTTTCAGGTCAAACATCAGGCTTGGTTTAAGAAGACGAGAACTGACAAGTAGGGAGAGGGATTCTGAGAGCAACGGGTACACTATAGAGCATGGATGTCAAACTCGGGCCTCCCAGATATTGGTGCTCTACAATTCTCAGAAATCTTTAACTGCAACAGATGGCCAGTCAATCATTGGAGTTGTAGTTCTGAAACATATGGAGGGCTGGAGTTTGACAGCACTGCTAAAGAGCTTTTTATGGGGTTGGTTGGGTTTGTAAAGTACTGGTACTTGTTATAACTAGGACTGCTGAATGGGGTTAATATTTACTCATACACTCCCTGTACACAATGTTGCCACATGAACATGGTATACGCGCATAGAATGGGATGCTGGGACAATAGTCCAAAATGTGTGCACTTAATCAACAGAGCACAAAAAACTTCAAATAAACTCCAGATTACAGGAGACAAATTATAAACTCCTCACAGGTTGGTAATTAGGCAAATTCTTTACTAACACTTCAAACCTATCGTCTGCAGGAGATTAAGTGATCCTGAAGGCTCCATGTAGCAAATATGGTGGGTATCAAACAAATATGATGATTATTGCCAACAACTTGACACATACATATCCATTGTAAATCAACCAATTTAATATCTTCACCAGAAACCTTCTTTCTCCATAGCACTACCCAGCCCAGATCTAGATATAAAACATCACTAATGAAACATTTTCTTAATGCAGCAAGGCATGTAGTCCCTGCGCTCTACAGTACTTAGGCATTCTCAAGGTTTCAATAATGGTTTAAGGAAGCCTAAGAAAGATTAGTGGAACTGATGACAACAGACCTTATAGGAATGACTGAAAAACATCTGTTGATGTGGTCCTAATCTATTCTGATGATGGTAGGGTTGACGTCAAGCAAGCACTGAGTAGGTGGACAGGAGAGTGATGGGAAAGACTTGATTTTTATAGATTATCCCCCTTTGCAAAGTATACTGCCTTATGCTTCACAGCTTCGGCTCCCCTTCTTCCCTTACATTAACTTGATTGATTTTTTTTTGCTTATTCTTCTTGCTTTTCTACTACTTTCCTCTCTCATGCCCATCCTGCTCCCTGTCAACTGCAAAAACTAGCACCATTTACTAGCCAACGTCTAAACTAGAAGTAACTCCAACAATGGAGTCACAAGGTCTCACTCCAGGTTAATCAGTAATCCGCAACCTGTAATTCACAGAATTACTGCTCCTGGTAACCCACTACAGCTTGCGCTTTACCTTGATACAATGAGCAGGGACAATTGCCACTTGTGGTATGCGCTTTGGAGTCCATAAGACTCCATTGAATGTTATAGCTGAAGTTGTGAGGAGAGTACGGATGTGGGAAGTCTATTTTTTTCAACTATTTCTGAAGTGATTTTGCCCTCCCAAAACAAATTTACATCAAGGTTTTGCTGTTATTTGCACTGGCAGGAAGAATAATGGGCTACCTGGAATCCCTAGTTATTCAAGTGTTAATCCTTTTTTGTGCTGGAGAGAGCTGGATTCAGTGAAAAAAGCTGTAATGCAAGTTACCGCTCGACTTGACAAGTAGACCATTCTCAATTGTGTGAGGATGCACAGTAGCTACCAAACCTCGCATAATAGTTACTGTTCCACTGTGAATACTGCCTACAGTCTACTTAGGACTATTCTTATGAAATTCACACTTGAGAGGCAATATCTCAACCAATGCCATCTCTTCTGATGTATCTATTGGCCTACAAAGTTGTCCCTCCCTTGTTTCTGTATTTCATTCTTTACTGATTATGTTTCTTTGGGAAAAAAAATCTAAGATTAAAAATATAATCACTGCACAGACAAGAACACAACACAACACTTTTAAACACAAGAGGCACATTTAAGAAGATGCACATCCCAAAACAATGATAGGTGTTCAAGAACTCGAAGTTGGTAGTCGTAGTTGTAGCACAGAATCTCCAGCCTTGATTAAAAAGTGAAATAAAAAATGATTTTGGCAACTGATCTGCCATGTGAGGTGTTTTTTGCACAGAAAGCAGCAGTAGAGATTTCTTGAATATCACTCTGGTTAAGATATTCTGAGGATTAGAAAATGCCCATGTCTATCCCATTACGACTTTAAATAAGACACGTACATTCACTCTAACATAGAATTTAAAATTCCATATAAATATACAGTAATAGTTTTTGATGTCAGGATGTTTGTTCGTGTATTTCTAAGTATGTGGACTCTTAGAAAGATCTTTCATAAAAACAAAGCAAAAAAAATAAAATCCTTTTCTCATCTATACCTTTATATAAATGATGCTCCCCTTTCTCCTGGAGAGTTTTAATGAATCTAGAACACCATCTTTTAAACAGTTTGAAGAACAGTTTTTAAGCTTACATGAAGAGGTGAGCAATTTCACAGCTATAAAAGGTTAACCTTGTTATAGGAATAAAAAGCACACATAATGGTGAAAACATTGTGTTAACTCTGTAAATATTTTAATGTAGAAAATATCCAGCTTTAGGAACAAAGCAGGCATGTACTGGCCATAGGGACTACAGGGAGATTCCCGGCGGGCCGATGGCTCTGTGGGCCAGTGTGAATGCTGGTTCACTGCATGGGTCGCACTGCCCTTAATGGGTGAGGGGAGAACTTCAACGTTTGTAAAACAGATGCAGTCTGCCGCAGTCATATATTGGGACCACCGTGCTGGTGAGACCCATTGCACATCTCCCTCACCTTAAAACATGGTGCGCGCTCAACCTCAGTGCTGTGGCGTTGCCTTACCCAATGTTTGTGCAGCAACTCCGGTATATGTACAGCGATTGGCTGAGTGATCTGTTTCGTTTATATACTATTTTTTGCGTGTTTGCATAATTAAAGTGGGCTGGTCTGGATGAAGTCCAGGGCTGATTTTCTGACCCAGTCCAGCCCTGGAACAAAGGCATCTAAGCAAATAAATCTCAGAACTGTGATAGAATAACCTATGGAAGGTTAAGACTGGACAACGTTAGGGGGAAAAATGAGTATCAATTCATTGCCACTCACACAGAGAGCAGGCCTCTTGGTTGGAGAGTCTTGCCGACAGTGGGAACTGTGGATACGATGCCTCTGAACAAGCTCGTCAGCAGATGGGTCAGTCCAGAAATGGTCTGCAGTCTTCATTTTTGTATATTCCAGGGCACACGGACCAACTGTTTAATTGCATTTAATAGATTATCAGAAGACTATAGCATTCATTTCAGTACAGAAAAGCAAATATTGGTTTCCCACAACATGAAGAATTGAGACAGTCATGCATTCTCAAAAGTTGTAGAGGGCATTAGATTCTAACCCTTATATACCTGGCTGGGGATCCTGATGTCATAATTCAACAGTCTCATTTGTCTCGAGTTTTATTAGCTGGCAAGCTCAATATAATCTAGACAGGTTTCGAATTATGCCGAAACAAACCTTGATTGGTCCGAAATGGAAATCCCCAATTCGGTTACTATATTAATGTAGACTTTTACATACACATTCCATTTACTATATTTATGTAACTGGTATCAGCAGTTCGTACATCTTTAAAGGATTCAAATCATTTGCATTAATAGCGGCAAGATATGGACACAAACCACTGGATTAGAAGGCTTACCCAGCAAAGATGCAAGAATCGGCCCTTCCACTGGATCCATTAGCAGAGCCTCTTTTTCATAATATTTGCTGAAGAAATCAAACAATACTTTTTTATTATGATTTATTTATATATCTAAATGTATTATTTTGGGTCAAAAAATGCTTATTTAACAGACAAAACAATACAGATATAACATATTTTGCTAAATTAAATTAGAAGCATACAGAACTAAACTATCACATAACTCTGATCACATTCATAGGTGTGCACAGTTGGTGTGCCCTGACACCCCAATGCTAATAGACTTGTTCTTGCAAGTTAGCTTAACACAATGTGAACGATTTAAAAATGTTACTATATTTCTCAATTGTCCTAAAGTTCCACGGACAGATTACATCTACCGGATAATCAAAAGTTATACTGTGGACATTGGCTAACGCTCAGTTTTCAATCATATCTCAGCAATGAGCCATATTTGGAATAACTGCTGTTATCTTTTCTTGAATTCGAGAGTAATATTAATAATATCGGATACTTTCAGATTTCAGTATCTGTGCGAATCCGAAGAAGAGAAGGGGGATGTGGCAACTCTGCTGCTGCAGGACCGGTGTGTATACATGCGGGGAGACGCTGAACAGCCTCTTGTGAGCGACATGCTGTAGTGAGTCAGCATGTCTCTGTGTAGCATGTCACATGCTGGAACTGTACAGATTGTCCCAGCATGTTCCTCGCTAAGGCTGCGTGCACACGAGCGCACTGAGTGCTTGCGTGTGCCCGCACTTCCCTGCGTCTGTGCCATTTGACGGGGAGGGCCAACCACCAGACATCAAAAAGCCCTCCCCGTCAAAAAGCTATATGGACGTTGACAGGGCTACAAAGTGCGATCCTCCATAGCAGGATCGCGCTTTGTAGCCCTGAGTGCACAGAGTGGAAGGAATATCCACTCTCACAGACGTTCCTTCCTTTCTGACAAAAGGCTCATGTGCCAGTAACCTAAGCTGGAACAGTGGGTAGAGTATCGGCAAGCACTGGGCCCTGTCCAGAATGTCAGTGAGATAAGTAAAACTTCAGTCCGGAAGAGTAAAAAAAATCCATATTTCGGAGTCTTCCGGATTTCAGAATTCCAGATAACAGGTGCCCAACCTGTATGTGCAATTTGCTATCCAGTTGCTGACCTGCAAAATTCCATTAAATATATGTTTCAGTCCGATGCTGTTACATATTACAAATTGTGGATTGCTGAAAGATTGTTCCACTAACTGAATCATTTAGAAACTTCTTTTTATTCAACTCTTTATCTCATTTACCAGTTATTTATATTGCATAACAGGTCCTTGTAAGAAATGATAAAACCTCTCAGAGTTCTGCAGAGAATTGACAACCAACCTGTAAAATTTAGGCCAAAGCAACTGAGCTGGAAAATAATTTCAAGATAGAGATTTTTTCCAGCTCAGATAATTTGGCCTAATTTCTCAAGTTTGCCAACTAAGCATCACTTCCAGTTCAGAGGCTTGTAATAGTAAATAGGTAGTGATAATTAGGGATGAGCCGAACACTCCCCGAGTTCGGTTCGAGCTGGAACCCGAACTTCCCATTTGTTCGGGACCGAACCCGAACCCCCATGCAAGTCAATGGGGCTGAAAACTCGGTTTTTTAGAGTGCCCTCCAAGAGGGCATATATGCTACATATTTGCCATAAAAGGTGTATGGGGGTCCGGGTAGTGCCCTGGGGGACAGGAAACAAGGACAAAAAGTTTTAAAAAAAACATTTTTAAAGGGACAGTGAGTTTTCCATGAAATAAGGGTTAAAAATAAAAACGAAAAATTCCTTCAAATATCGTGCCTAGGAGGTCCCCATAACCTGCCCGTGAAGTGGCGGATTTCTAGGATGTATAGAAACACTTAAAAACAAAAAAATGACGTTTCATATGACGGTAAATGCTTTTCCTTTAATCTATCCATAAACAACTGCTTGGGGCGGCAGCCTGTATGAAAAGACATTTTAGGACGCGCAGAAAAAGTTTAGTGTTTTTTTTGGCTAAATTATTGTGAAACTTATGCAGGCTTTGGATGAAAGTAACAATAGGTGCTTTAAAATTGGTCTTTTAGCGTCGGCAACAGTGCCGTCACACCGTAACCCCTCTGAGGATATGAATCTGATACAGGTGTCAATGGCAGTGCACCCAGATATTATGCCTTTAGTGCCAGGCATGCAAGTACTATCATACAGTAACCCCTCTGTGGTATTGTGGAAGAGTGCAGTGGTGGACCATGCGGTCCTATATTAAAAAGATATGAATCTGGGAATGGGCGTCAGTGCACCCAGATATTCTGCCTTTGGTGCAAGACTGCCAGGCCAGCAAGTATCATCATACAGTAACCCATCTGTGGTATGGTGGAAGAGTGCAGGGGTGGACCATGTGGTTCTATATTGAAAAGTTTTTGATCTGGTAATGGGCGTCAGTGCACCCAGATATTGTGCCTTTAATGCCAGGCCATCAAGTATCATCATACAGTAACCCCTCTGTAGTATTGTGGAAGAGTGCAGGGGTGGACCATGTGGTCCTATATTGAAAAGTGTTTTTTTTGATCTGTTAGTGGGCGTCAGTGCACCCAGATATTGTGCCTTTGGTGCAAGACTACCAGGCCAGCAAGTATCATCATACAGTAAGGCTGGGGTCAGACAAACGCAGTGTTAACGTCCGTGTTGCCCGCACATAAGTACGTCCGTGATAGCATACAATGGTGTTAAATGGAGCCCCATACACGAAGTACGTCCTCACAGAAGTGCGGGGGCTGACGGACGCTGCAAACGGTTAGGCAAGAACGTAATACTGCTAGAACGGACGTGCAGAGTGCGCCACGTCCACAACGTCCGCATAGCTTTGTGTGTGAGTGATGCAACAAGGTCAGACGGACTGCATTTATACGTCCAGCATTTTTGACGGACAGAATATTCTTTCATTGTAATTTATTTTCCCTGCTACATCAGTCAAAAAATACGTCAGTGAAAAAAACGGACTGTGTGGCCACTACCTTGTCGTCAGTCAGTAAGTACGTCCATACTGCACGGACGCACAGTCCGTAGAAAATGCGCTCATCTGACCCTAGCCTAACCCCTCTGTGGTATTGTGTAAGAGTGCAGGGGTGGACCATGTGGTCCTATATTGAAAAGTGTTTTTTTTTTTTATCTGTTAATGGGCGTCAGTGCTCCCAGATATTGTGCCTTTTATGCCAGGTCAGCAAGTATCATACAGTAACCCATTCTGTGGTATTGTGGAAGAGTGCAGGGTTGGACCTTGAGGTTCAAAAAAATAAAATGATATAAATCTGGCACAGGCGTCAGTGCAGCCAAATATTGTGCCTTTCATGGCAGCAAGTGCCTTCACACTGTAACCCTTTTGTGGTATTGTGGAAGAGTTCAGTGCTGGAGGTTTTGTGAATGCAGAAGAGGACATCCCCTATCTATTCCATTACTTCAGCTTCAGGGGATTGATAGCTGCTGATCCAGGACTGATTCATTTTTATAAATGTCAGCCGGTCTACAGAGTCGGTGGACAGACGCACTCTTTTGTCTGTGACAAAACCTCCAGCGGCACTGAACGTCCTTTCGGAAAGCACGCTAGATGAAGGGCAACCTAGTAGCTGCATAGCATATTGGCCACGTTCTGGCCAGTGATCCAATCTCAACACCCAGTAAGCCAGTGGATCATCTGCTGGAAAGGTATCAAGGTCTGCCCTTGCCCCTAGGTAGTCCTGCACCATATGGTGAAGACGCTGGCAATGGGTGCCCACATTTGACGTCCTTGGGTGTCGTGGACTAAAAAAAATTTAAAAAAGCATCAGTCAAGCGGCCCTGGCCTTCACCGCTATTGCTCTGATCACCCACAGCCTCAGAAGCACGTGTGTCAGCACTTTCCAGTGCCTGGAAAGGTGTTACACAAGTGTGGCTTTAGAGTGTCCTCAAGTTTTTTCATCCTGTGCTCCCTCTGTGCGGGCAGGATGAGCTCTGCAACTTTCCCCTTGTATCGTGGATCAAGAAGGGTTGCCAACCAGTAATGATCCCTCTCCTTGATAGCACGAATCCTGGGGTCCTTTAGCAGGCTTTGCATCATTAGGGAGCCCATGCAGCGTAGGTTGGAGGTGGCATTAGCTGCCGAGTCTTCCTGGTCAATGAGGATGACCGTATCGTGCACTTCCTCCTCCCAGCCACGCACAAGCCCTTCTGTTTCTGGGCACACAAAACCCTCCCTTGAGGAATCCCCACCTTCAATGTCCCCACTACTTAAATAGTCCTCCTCCTCCTGTCTGATCTGAGTAGGACCCGCTGGAATGCTGTCTGCGGAAAGACTGGGGCCTTGAGAGCTAGGGAAGGCCTCCTCTTCCTCCCGCTGCTCTGCCTCTAGAGCCACATCTATAATTCCCCGCAGAGTGTGCTCCAGCAGGAACACTAAAGGAATTGTGTCACTGATGCATGCACTGTCCCTGCTCACCATCCTCGTTGCCTCCTCAAATGGTGACAGTACAGTGCATGCATCCTTGATCATCAGCCACTGCGGGGGGGGGGGAAACAAGTTGACCTGAACCTGTCCTTGTGCCATACTCACACAGGTACTCGTTGATGGCCCTCTGCTGCTTGTGCAAACGCTGCAGCATTGCTAATGTCGAGTTCCACCTGGTGGGCATGTCACAAATCAGACTGTTTGTGGGAAGGTGGAATTCTCTTTGAATTTCTGCCAGGCGAACGCATGCTGGGAATGACCATCTGAAGTGGCTGCAGACTTTAATGGCCTGGATGAGAAGCTCTGGCAGCCCTGGGTACTTGGTTAGGAAACGCTGTACCACCAGATTTAGGACGTGTGCTAGGCATGGTACATGCTTCAAATTACCCTTGCGTAGGGCGGAGAGAAGGTTGCTGCCATTATCGCAGACGATCATTCCCAGCTCAAGCTGGCGTGGGGTTAACCATCTCTGCACCTGCCCCTGCAGAGCTGACAGAATTTCTGGCCCGGTGTGGCTCCTGTCCCCTAAACAAACCAGCTCAAGCACAGTATGGCATCTTTTTGCTTGAGCCATTGCGTAGACCATGTCAGGCGTCGGTTTAACTGCCACTTCGCCAGAGACAGAGAAGAAGGAGGAGGAGGAAGAGGTGGTGGTGGTGGAGCAGACAGACCTCATACAAGCAGCTTTCTGGAGGCGTGGTGGATGAACAAGCTCCAGCACAGAGCCCTGTCTTGGATCCCTCCCAGCTGCAATCAGAGTTACCCAGTGTGCCGTGAAGGAAATGTAACGACCCTGTCCATGCTTGCTGGACCACGTGTCTAAAGTGACATGCACCTTGCTGCTGACTGCCTTTCCCAATGACTGGATAACATGGTCTTCCACGTGCTGGAATGGCCTTGTGTGAAAAGTAATGACGTTTTGGAACCTGCCACTGTGGTACAGCACATTCAGCAAATTCACGGAAGGGAGCAGAGTCCACCAGCTGGAAAGGCAGCAGCTGCAATGCGAGTAATTTTGCTAAGCTGGCATTTAAACGCTGTGCTTGGGGATGGTTGGGACTATATTTTTTCTTTCGCTGCAGCAGCTGCGGCAACGTAATCTGACTGCGTAAAACTTCAGCTACTGGGATGATGTCACATTGTGAGGAAGGACCTGCTGGTACATCCATTACTGTAGCATCATCCCTGTCGGTGGAGGTTGTAGGCAATGACATGGCAGGACATACAGTGTGGGTAGAGACAGATGAGGAGGACCTACGCAAAGTTTTGCGCCAACCGGATGTGTGGCACTTGTTCATATGTCGCCTCAAGCACGTGGTACCCAAGTGTCCGGTGTTTATCCCACGCTTCAGCCTCCTCTGACATAGATTACAAATAGCAACGGTGGGGTCTGCTGCACATTTCTTAAAGAACTCCCAGACAGCAGAGTTCCTGCATGTGTTCTTCGAGACAACAGTGCTCTGCACCGGAGCAGCTCTGACATCTGATGCCTTGGACTGGCTAGTGCTACGGTTGGTCACAGAGGATGTTGTGCCTCGTGTTTGCTGTGCCTCCTCCTCCTCCTCCTCCTCCTCACTTGATTCCTCAGTTCGATCTGGCACCCAGGTGGAGTCAGTGACCTCATCATCATCAATGTCATCTTCACCCCCTATCTCCTCGTCACTGGAGACAACTTGGCAGTATGCTGCAGCTGCTGGGGTAACATGAGTGCCAGTTATTTGTGTGTCATCACTAGCACCCCCTTCCTCTAGGTTGATTATACTCCCTTGCTCAACCTCAGAGATTGAATCAGAACACTGTACTTGCTGCGCATCCTCAAGCAGCAGGTCACTCTCATTGTAGTCAAACAATTCAGCTGACTCCTCCGTGTGTGATAGCGAGGCTACGGCAGGAGTAGCTGTGGACATGGAGGCTGCATTAGATGCTTTGGCAGCTGAGATGGACTGTAAAGCACTAGAAGCCTGGCTGGCAGAGGACTCGGAGGATGAGGATGGACTGGCTAGCCAATCCACCAATTCCTCTCTATGTTGCTGCAGGTTAAGAAGACGGCCAGCACCAGTTATAAAGGACAAGCGTGCCCTGCAGAGGATGCACCACGTCCACCACGACCAGAGGCACAGCCTCCCGACACATGGGCTGCTTGCCCTCTTATCTGTGTCTGGGAGCGTCTGCCTGTCCTTTTTGTTCTTTCAGACATGGTGAGTGATATATAGATTAATATATAAAGAACTCTGGTATAACTCAGTGAGACACACTGATAGCTGGCAGCCAGTGACAAGAGACAGATCCCCTCAATTCACAAATGTTTTTAATAAATTAGTGAGCCCCAAAATACAGCGTGGTACTGTTTGTGTGACGAGACACAGATCACCTTAATTCACAAGTGTTTTAAAGAAATTAGTGAGCCCCAAAAAAAATTGCTGGCTGTGTGACGAGACACAGAAGATCACCTCAATTCACAAATGTTTTAAATAAAGTTGTAAACCCCAAAAACACTTGCTGGCACAGTGACAAGACACACATCACCTAAATTCAATGATATTTGGTATAAACGAGACCCAAAAAGATTTGCTGGCACAGTGACAAGACCCAGAAAATCACCTCAATTCACAAATGTTTTAAATAAAGTTGTAAACCCCCAAAAAACTTGCTGGTACAGTGACAAGACACACATCACCTAAATTCCCTGATATTTGTTCGAAATGAGACCCCCCAGACCCCCCCAGTAGCGTGGCAGACCGGCAGTAACAACACACACAACTATCTCCTGTGAAATCTCCTCTGAAATGCGTGCAGAAGCGCTGCGTGGAAACCTTATATAGTGTGCTGCGGGACTTAGCTCTGTGAGCCCATGATTGGGCAAAATTTGCCCAATCAGAACTCTGAGCGGTGATTGGCATAGTGTTCAACCAGTCTTGCACCAGACCTGTGGTCAGGTGCAAGGCTGTAGCCAATTACGAGTTTCAGGCCAGTGGGAAAATGCATTGTGGTCCATTGTGGGCGAACACCCGGAAATGTTCGGTGTTCGCGATCCGCTCGAACAGGCTAAGTTCGGGTCGAACACCGAACCCGAACAGCTCATCCCTAGTGATAATTACAATATAAAGCTAAAGCCTTTTGTTTTGCTCACTTTTTTAATACTGGCATATGGTTACTTGGAATACATCACTGCAAGATGGATTCCCTGCAACCTTAATTCTGATCCTTTCCTTCTAGGAGGATGATTGAAATGTTACAAAGATAGAAGTCGGCGGGAAAGAAGCTTAACGTGAACTAAAAAGTTATAAAATATAATTTGAAGTGTTCTATGGTTCCCTCCATAGGGGAAGTTACCACCTTGATATCTGACCTGAGATCCTACGAATGCTTGGCGATACAGACCTATGGTCTTCAACCCCCTAACGATAACGTGAGGTCTCGTGATGGCTGGGTGACCCTGGGTGGGATATGTATCTTGTTTCTCTGCAAATGATTTGGTTTACTCTCCTTCCCTCCGGTTGTAAGGTTGGCAGCTTATGTATTTGTGTACTTATGTTTTTATCCCTTATGTCATTCAAGGGCAAGTTGACTGGTCAGAGGCTGCAGCCAATCGGAACATCTATCGTAGCCTGCTTTGTGTGTACAAGCAGTCGAGCAGGCTGCATGAGTGGTAGCAGCTCGTGCAGCCTGCTCGAGTGCTTGTACACATACAGCAGGCTGTGCGAGATGTTCCGATTGGCTCCGCCAGTCAGCAGTGCTCCTGCTAAGCTCTTCCTTCACTCCGATGCCATGATTTGCGTGGTTGACGCCGACATCAGTTGGTCACGTGGGATTCAGGAAAGAGCAGAACGAGGCGAGCCACAGCAATAGACCTCACAGTAATGTCTGCTGTGTATGAGCATTCAGTGCTATATGGGAGTTCTGATTTATGAGTGAGAGTAGTTAAAAAAAGAAACCGTAAAACTCGGGTGGTGGGGTGACACTATGAGATACCGCACCAGGTGACACCAACCCTAGTGACTATATGGTGAATAAATATATATATATTCCCCGGAATATCATTGATGTTCAAACTCGGCAGTACATTCTGTAGCCTCTAGAAGATCTGCTCCAACATTGAAAGAAAATATTTATGTTTCAAGAATCCACACACACATTTCTAAAACACCTGATGACTCAAACATTATACAGTATTTAAGAGGTTTGGCGGCCTCTTTTATTTGTGCAGATTGTATTACACATACTTGCAATTCTCCACCAGGTGAAGCACAATTTTATCCAATACTTTTTCAATGAGTGCAGTTCTTATCCACAAATGTTTGATGGCCTGCGGGGACAGGTTTGGCAGCTTCAGTGTCTTCCTCACATTATCATGGACCCCTTGCATCTGGTTCTTCCTAGTGATGACAAAACAGATACAATAGGATAATATTTCCTTCTGAAATACATAAATAAATTAGTTGGATTCACATTTGCCAAGCTCTAGAACCATAAAGGCTTTGTGAGTATAACGGGACATTCTAGAGGTAAATGATGGGTAATGGAGTGGTTATATACTATGCGCTCTTGCACCTCCAAACAATGTGTGCCCATTAATACTAATCTTCATTCGATTGTTCTGTTCCTCTACAATGCTCTGAGCTTACAGTTGTTTTAACTTCTGGTAACAGTGGAGTGCTGAGGCACTTACTCAAGGATCCAACCAATCCAATGGATGGCAAAGCAAATGCATCGAGAAATGTACAGCTGGTCGGCTAAATCTCAGTGACATCTTCTCAGGGAGAATCGCCCCAAGTTGATAGGCAGAATAAGGCAAGGGAGAAGAATTGATTTTCCCATGATCATACAAAGTAAACTGTCCCTTAAATTTAAGGATTTAAGGTTGGGCCAGGACCTCTAACCTTGCAAGAAAGATACCATGTTAAAAAAAAAACGTCATTCTTCAAACTTCGCTTGTTTGTCTCCAACACTTCCTGAATTGGTTAAACATGGTCCTTGCCACAATCAAATCTGCTTCGGTACAACCAAATGAAGGTCTGCAGAAATTGAGTCATAATCTTCAATAACAATAAGCACACTAGGAGTACCTCAGATGTTGTAGCCGAGTTGCAATTGCTCTGTTACAGTTTGGTTATCCCAAAAAAATGGAAACTCAGCTCTTCCAAAAATGTATCGTGTCTGTTGCAAGTTGGGAGAATTTGTGTTTTCCTTTTCTATTTTAGGGTTTGAATTATTTATTTAATAATTCAACTATGACCAAGTCAGGGCTGCTTGACTACAGAAGTTGAGATGCATTAGCTCGGCTTAGGCTCAATGTTTAGTCAATAGAGTCCGAAGAGGTTTGGGCTTTGTCCGCAAAGGATTAATAATGTAGTTCTCTTTTCCATTAATATCATTCCTATTGTTTGTAACTCCAGAGGGAGAAAACATACTGAGCCATATTACATTCTTAACGCAAAAACGCAAGTGCAATGCGTGAATTTGTGCGCCAAGAGTTAAACGTTAACGCGCTTAAATCAACGCTGGAATTACAATCCTCGCACATTTATTTTTCATCCATCGAGCAGTAACGTGCGTAAACCTGACGCGCACAAATGCTCGCGCAGTACAGTTGCGAGCAGAAATCTGTGCGCGGACTGTTTCTTTCACGCGATTCAGCCAATCAGAATAAAGAACCACAATAGTCTCATGTTAAGTTTTTGCGCCTGTCAAAGTCAAACTGAGCATATATGCTGCAGCAATAATAAATGCACACACAACTTCTCCATTTTATTGGTTTGGTATGGGTAGAATGTAACTACAGTATAATTTGCTGCATTTTTTTTTTTGGCTGGTGTATTTCGGTTCGGCCAGGTTGTTCATTTTTGCCATTAACACCAGCTTTTAGGAGTTGCTATAATTATGTGCGCAAAGGCTGTGCGCTAAATCCTGCGCATAGATTGTAATACCATCTGCGTACCAGCGCACATTCGCGTTTGTGCTCACAATGTTAAGTATAGGACGCGCGCAGTACAGTACGCTTGCGCAGGGTTCACGCAGGTTCACCCGCGGTAGACGATTGCGCGCGTTTGTAGCGCTGACATTGTAATACGGCATTTGGCGCGTTAATGCGTTTTTGCGCCGGCGCAAATGTTTGCACGAAGATTGCAATTTGGCCCGCTATTTTTATATTTTTGACACCTATTGTTATCAAAAAGTCTAATTTTCCCAATGTTTGTGCTTCACCAATGTCATCCTTAAAAAAGCAATTGTAGGGTTTTCCGGGAGGCGGGCCAAGCGAATAGCCGCTTTTATTTCGAGCTCCACACTGCTCCATCAAAATCTTCTCCGCTGAGCGGACTAAGGACACCGGAATGGAGTTGAACACCACCGGGAGCACTAGCGACCGTTGCTGCACCCTGAGTCAACTATTATCCGGCTGGACCCGGACCCGCAGCATACATAGCCCCGGAAGCGCCAGGCCACAATGGGGCTGCACGTCCCAGCCTGTCCTAGGCGGGACACCAGGAACCACAACAATACCTAGCTACTTGACACGGACCACATCCAGCCCACCCACCACGGTAACACGCCCGAGCGGGGGTCGCCCGAGGACAAGCACGAGGGGCCGCCAACTTGGGGAAGCCTCGCGGAGGTGCGCTGGACGACGGGGAGGTGAGGCCTACAGACGCCGAGGGGGGGATTACCCACGGCACTTCGGTGGAGGAGGCACGTCGGGGCGTGGAGGCCGAATCAATAGAACGGGAACGGGGGTTGGTCCCCGCGAGGAGCGGACAGAGCGAGGTGTAGGGAAGCGGCCTCCATTTTCCAGCGACTGGGCGGGCTCACCCCGGCTCCACCGCAAATCTACCGGGGCATGGGGCGCCGTTCCCTCGGTGGCCAGCATTAACGGGGCCTATTGGCGCCATTTTGGGGGACGACACCTGTGTGGGCCATCCACGCTCCGAGAGGGGCACCAACGCCGGTTCGGGGGGGGCGCATATACGCCTCCACAGGAATACCTTCGGAGGCCTGACTGGACAGCACCACCTGCGAGGCCACGCGGTCAGGGACACCTTTGCCGCCGAAGGCTTTGGAGGCCACAACCAAGCCTCGTACTCCGAATTACCCGACATCGGCCGGCTTTGCCTGCGCCCCTTGATTCAATTTTTGAACCCCGCAACCCCCCCCCCCCCGCCGGCACCAGGGGACACCCCAAACTCCCATGGCAGGGTGGGCCGCTTCTTTTCTTAATTTTTCAATCCCCCGCGACGAGGGGGGCAACTTCTCCACATAAAGGAGGGAAAGGAGGAGAGAAGGGAAGAGGGGAAGAGGGAAGGATTTTTTTTTTTTCTTCCTCTCTTCGAAGATAGGATCCATCATCCGGGGGCAACCTTTCCAGCTCCTACCGAACTATTGTAATTTTTCTTAGTCTCCCCGCCGGGGGAGGCGACACATTGCCGCTCAAAATTTTTTTCTTCACCTTCAACCAACTGGTAATTTTTCATAGTCCCAGGGACACCTGGGGCGCTTTATCTTTCTACAAATTCGCCACACTTTTATGCCCCGCCGCCCGCGGTGACCCATAGCACTTCTACGGTCGGAACCCCCTCGAAACACCTTGGACGCTGAGGGTCGACATGGACAAATTTGTAATGACCGGAAAAAACGCAAAAGAAATCCTCAACCAAAATGGTCCCTAAACCAGCTCCGAAGCCCCGGACGGGGCGGGATTCACCTTCCCCACACTCTCGGGACTTGATGGATCTAGAGTCCGAGTTATCAGCTTCGGAAGTGGCTGATTCACACGCACGGGTCACGGATGGAACACCCCCCCTGAGTGTGGCGGACATTTCTGCAGCTCTCTCTCCACTGCTGGATGACAAACTGGGACGCCTCACGGCTACCATCGAGACTGTTTTATCACAACTGACGTCACAAGCTCATAGGCTAACAGAGGTGGAGGAAAGGGTGTCCACCTTGGAGGACACGGTCAACCCGCTACAAATCCAACTTGACCAACAAAATACCATCATTCAAGGCTTGACAGATAAATTAGACGACCTGGAAAACAGGAGCCGCCGGAACAACCTGCGTATCATTGGCCTACCGGAAACGGTGAAAGGCCAGGCCTTACACGAATGGGCGTCGGTCTGGCTGCCCTCCCATCTAGGCTACAGCGCCGAGTCATGCCCGGTGGCAGTGGAGAGAGTGCACAGACTGGGTCCGGACCTGAATCCATCTGCAGGGCGCCCGCGACCGGTGATTATGCATTTCCTGAATTATACCGACAAGACCAAGATTCTCCAAGCTTATCATCGCCTACAAAACCTGGACTACCAAGGGGACACCCTACGGCTACTTCAGGATTTTTCCGCCGCAGTATCATCTAAAAGACGGGCGTTTTCTTCAGTATGCTCCAAATTGGTAACCCAGAAAGTCCGCTTTTCCCTCCTCTACCCGACCAGACTCCGTGTGGTTTTTAATGGAACAACGCATTATTTTGATACCCCACGCGAGGCCGAGACCGCTCTTCTTCGTGGAGAGGAAATGATCGGAGGGGCGACGCCACTGCCTCGGCGCTCCCCGGGTTCGGGGGGAGCAGAATCCCTCCTAATCTGCATTAGTTCCGGCATTGACTCTCAGTAAGATTGTTACAATGCGAATGCAACAGTTCGTGGCATTTTTGCTAATGATTGGTCAAGTTTTACGTGATGGATGGCATGTCCCTGGTTTGATGTGCTGTTCGCTAGTTTCTGTTTTTCAATGGTTAATGTTCTTAGTTTTAAGTTTTAAGTTTTAGTTTCAATAGGTTATGGTTCCGAAACAAAAATGTTCAAAATCCAGATTCAAGTCAGCAAGTATGTTCTCTACCCCCTAAACTGGGAATTGTGGCTGCTGCTGGGACGGCCACGTTCCCCCATTGCCATGAGGAATCCCCTCTAGCTGCACTAGACACGCAGTGTCCGTTCCCGTCCTTAACCCCGGACAAGGATAACCCCACCTCTGATTCCTAAGATCTCCTTTAAGGTGGTCTCGTGGAATGTGGAGGGCTTAAACTCCCCTATAAAAAGAAAGAAGGTGCTCTCTCACTTAACTAACTTACGACCGGATATTGTCTTTCTCCAGGAGACCCACTGGTCTTCGACCACTAACCTCCTCAGGGCGCCCTGGATAGGCTACCAAACTTCAGCCCCATATGTAAACAAAAAACGTGGCACAGCAATCTTGCTGAACAGGAAACTTCCACATGTAGTCCTTGAGGAAAAAAACGATCCACAGGGCAGGTTTTCCATCCTGTTGGTGTCCATCCAAGAAGCAAAATACTTGCTGGTAAATGTGTATGCCCCCCATCCTCCACACCTACAGTTTTACTCTGACTTATATACACAAATGTTACAATACACTTTCGATCACTGTCTAGTGGGTGGAGATTTTAACGCAGTGGTAGACCAAACTCTAGATCGCTCTCGGCCTAGAAGGTCGCCAGACAACCTACAGTCCACTGCGGGACCTAAGTTCTTACAAGAACATATTGCACCGATAGACGCGTGGAGATTTCTTAACCCGGAGGGGAGGGATTACTCCTTTTATTCACACCCGCATGATTCCTTTTCACGCATTGATATGTTCCTCATGTCTCTCTCCCTACAATACACTTTACTTGACGCCTCAATTGGCATGATACATATCTCTGACCATGCGGCGGTCACGATAGAACTACGTTTCAGCTCCCCGCTCCCGCAGTCCCGCAACTGGCGTTTTCCGGCTTCACTATACAAGTCAGAGGGATTTAAGAAGCATGTGGAATTGTGTTGGCACAATTATGTGGATGACAATATCGAACACCTAGACGACACTAATTTATTCTGGGAAGCGGCCAAGCCAGTAATGAGGGGGCATATTATAGAATATATGTCTCGCGCAAGCGAAAAGAGATCAATAAAAGGCTACTGGAGGCACACTCGATCCTAGTGACCTCATACAGGTCTCACTTACTGCAAGCCACTGCCCAATCCGCGACAGATTACAAGGCCAGCAAGAAGGCATATGCCGAAATAGTTGAGGACAGGGCACAATATTTTTGGTTCCACCAAAAAAACAGTTTTTTTCGCTGGGGTAACAGACAGGGAAAATTATTGTCCAACCTTCTTCGACTGCAAACGCCAACACCCCCCCTCGATAGAGAATCAGGACATTTACCGGGGAGCTTCTAACAGATCCGTTAAAAATTAATTCTTATTTCAGGGCCTATTTTGAAAAATTTTACAAGGCGGAACCGGACATCTGGGAGTCTCAGGCGGGTATCTTTCTAGAGGCTAACCTACCTGAATTAAACCCAGAGGCTCGGGAACAGTTAAACGCCCCAATTAACCCAACGGAAATCCATAACGCCATTGCTCGCTTACAGCTTCATAAGACACCGGGTCCGGACGGGTTTTCGGCGGAATTTTATAAAATTTTACAGGGTCATGTAGTGCCGCACCTTGCTACGCTGTATAATAATATTTTAAAGGGTAAAGACCCCCCACCAACCTTTAATACCTCAAGAATAGTTGTCCTTCCCAAACCAAATAAAGATCCCATGCTCATCACGTCATACCGTCCGATTTCTCTTTTGAATGTCGACCTGAAACTTTTATCCGGTATCATGGCTTGCCGACTTCAGGCGCCCTTGACGGACTTTATTTCCCCTGTGCAGACGGGTTTCCTAAAGGGACGTCACTCCATGCAGAATATTAGATGCACTCTGGCGGCAATATGGGCATCGAATGATCGTCAGCCGTCGGCGGACCTGGTCCTTAGTTGCGATGCCGACAAAGCATTCGACTGAATATCGTGGGCCTACTTGCGGCGGTTTTTTAAATACCATTTTTTTGGCAGCGCAATCTGAAACGTGTTTGAGGCACTATATCACGCCCCGCGGCCACGGTGACGACTAATGGGCTCAACTCTAATCCCTTCTTACTGGAACGTGGTACGAGACAGGGGTGCCCTTTATCCCCTCTCTTTTTCAACCTAGCTCTTGAACCGCTTATACGCATACTTCTAACGCGACCCGACGTCGAGGGCATTCGGGTGGGCGACCAGGAGGTGCGGGTAGTGGCGTTTGCATATGATTTGCTCTTGTTCCTCTCTGACCCGAAAAGGGCGCTCCCAACGTTACTTGACTACTTGGAAAAATTCCACATAGCCTTGGGTTTTAAAATCAACTTCGAGAAAACATTGGCCATTCCTCTGGGCAGGAACTGCAGGTCCACCTTAGCGAACCACATGCCATTCAGTTGGAGTGAGGGAGGCACCTTTAAATACCTGGGATTACTGCTCCCAATTGATTTAGGGAGATTATACGAAGTAACAATCCCACCGCTGATAACCCAATTTAAAACCCTGCTTGTTTCTTGGACCAAACTTCCACTATTTTACATGGGGAGGATTAGCCTCATAAAAATGGTGGCATTCACACGCCTGTTATATCCGATCCAAATGCTACCCATACTCATCAAACAACGGGATATTGCGAACATCCACTCCCTATTTAATAAGTTTATATGGGACGGAGGGAGGGCACGTATAGCACTACACAAATTACAATTACCATACAACATGGGAGGCGTGAATATGCCTGAGATAGGATCATACAACCTGGCAGCCCAATACCGCCTAGTAGCAGACTGGATAACAAACTCCTCCAGATTCACGGACCATAAACTAGATCAGGCAATGGCCTATCCGTTGTCAGTAGGGGCTCTCCTCCATCTGGCCCCTTCTTCGCTGCCGCCCACCCAAAGAACGAACCCCCTTCTCACTGTAGGCCGAGTTCCATGGTACAAGGCCAGGAAACACCTGGGCCTATCTTGGAAAACTTTGATTTATCAACCTTTGCTTCGCAATCCGAGCTTCCAAGGCGGCTCACCCGTCTCGGCCTTTTGGGCCTTGGCGCGTAAGGGCTTATCCCAAATTGGTCAAGTACTGAGCCTACCTTCGCACACCCTGCTCTCATACGAAGCGGTATGCGACATTCTAGCACCCACATATCTGCACCCCATGTATTACTTACAACTCTCCACACTTATCTCACAGCAGATACGGGACTTGGGGTCCAGGGATTTCCTTAACCCATTGGACAGCATAATGAAAACAGGCCCTTCAACAGCTAACTTCCGACAAATACTCCGTCCCCACTATGACTGGACAGTCGCCACCACAGGAGTAGCCTCTTGGTGTCTTCACCTTCCGCAACAGTCACCCTTTTCACTCATAGCAGCCATTGCTAGATCCCGCAAACAAATTCCTTCGGCCCAATATGGGGAAATGTTTTTCAAATTATTGCATGGGGCGCCAGCCAGACTGGCCCTCTATAATCCTCTAAGTTCGGGACGCTGTCTTAAATGTTCACAAGATAGGGCGGATCTTTTTCATTGCCTGTGGTCCTGCCCCCACATCCAACTTTTCTGGAACACCATTAAAAGGTTCGGGTCCCGACTCCTAAAATTAGTAATGCCGATCTCCCCAGACTGGGCGTTATTTAACATTCTTTCCGTCAACTGTCTAGGGCCCAGAAAACACTTCTAGGCATTGTTGCAGCGTCCGCAAAGAAAGCCATTTTAGGCCACTGGATAGATGTCAGCCCCCCCTCGTTCTCGATGTTCTACGCCAGGTTTTACTCTATCTTTCGACATGATTGGGCGGAAGCGAGTCTCCATAAAGAAGATAAGGTGGGAGAGTTTTTTGGGGTTTGGGGGCCTTTCATGCAACTCCTACCAGAAGACAGCCTGACCCGAATTAAAAATTATTTTCAGTGTACGGAATGGTTTTTGTTGAATTCGCTCACAGACCCGCCATTGTTGACGTCAGTCTCCAGAGCGCTGGATGACTACTTGAACGTCTCAAGATCGTAAAAACAACAACTCGTCCGGATATGAGGGGAACTATATAGTGTGATGCTTAGGGGGTAAAACTTATTGCATCAATGTATGACATATCTTTAACGTTGATATATATGCTGTACTGCTTGAATCTTTAATAAACATATTTTAATAAAAAGAAAGCAATTGTAGTTAGTCATTAAATGTTGCAGGGAAAAGTCTCTAATAGCAATGGTAATCTTAACTTCATGCAATTGGACATTACTGACATGCCTATAAATCTCACATTTTCTGTCCAAGCTTGGCTTCATATCCGCAGCTTTGGTTAAATGTACACGTGCACTAATATTGTTAAATAAAATGTGTTTGTATAAAACTACACATGACTTTCTATTTGCTTGCATCAAGCAATTTCCCAGTGGAATTGAAGTGATTAGATACATGATTGATCTGAAATAGAAACATAGACTGAATTGAACTATGCCAAATTGCCACAAATGAGTTAGAACCACCAGGCCACCAAAGGTGTTTGTGGAAGTCAATAGCTCTTACTTGTTCTCTAGCAGTTGTTCCAGTTCTTGGACCTTTCTGCAAAGTTCTTCAGCCTGAGGAAAGCTTTTGCCGACCTTCATGAACAAGGCGGCGATCTTGTTACTCCTCAAGAAGCCAGCAGCTCTTCGTCTCAATCCATGTAGCACGCAAGCTTCCACAGCAGCTGTAATTAGACAGAGCATTGTTGTAATGCAGTGCACATTCTGCCAAGGAAAATTAAATGAGAAGAGACAGCAGTTACATATTGTCACGAATTGATATTCGCATGCTGGATCAAAAGAGTTAAAATGGATTTTCTGATCTGCTCCTCTCAAACCCACAGCATATTAAAAAGCCAGCTGCAGATGTTAATTCTTCTTGTCGGAAAGCTGCTAAATTTTAGAATGCCAACAGGAAAAGAACGGCCAGATTCTAATTCTTTTTTTGCTGGTTAATCTTTATTTATTGTGGCATAATCACCACATTCACTTCATAAATCCCATTGCATAACATTTTGCTGTTAGTAAATAAAGCTCGAGTGGGGTTACCTCCTACTCTTAATCCACTACATCCTGTTCAACACCCTACCATGCCCTATCAGACTCTCCAATAATCTTCAATCCTTCAGAAAACACCTAAAAGAGCACCGATTGATTGCTCGCCTTCAAGCTGGAGCTTAAATCCTCTCCTCATAAACTTTGTGCCAAAGCAATAATAAAATATTACAAAATTTAGAGTTAGCACTACATTTACAGTTAGCATGTTGTTTAGTGGTTAGGCTTTAATTTATCCCTAATCCTTAATGCCCAATCTCAACCATATTTCCCTTTAGATTATCTTTCTACCCCACTTTCTTACAGTCACTTCTATGATTTTTTCAATCCCAGCTTTTATTCAACATCTCTTCAATTTATTCTAACCCACCTTTTCATAACATTCACGGACACCCTGAACACACTTAACCTCCCTGGCGGTGTAATTTTTTCAAAATTTCGTGTCTAAAAGCGTCTCAATTTTTTTTTAAAGGAAACGTGTTTTTGTACATAGTTAGCCTGTAAGAACTAGGAATCACGCACTGAAATCCGTGCAATCAAGAGTCCTTACTGGTAAAATCCTTTATAAATAAATAAAAAAATAAATAGTAAATACACCGAGTCCGATAAAGTTTGAAACACGACAGAATAATTTATTATCCCAAAAATAATTATCCTAAATAATGAAAATAAATGATATTCAATAAAATACAACAAAAAACACTGAAATCTGTCTGCAAGCAAGGGTGAGACGATGTATAGTCTATTTCTTATCCTGTACTGCCATCTAGTGGCCATTCATAAACATTACACTGTATAATCCAAAATGTAAACTGTAAAAAAGATTTCTTTTATGCTGGCCCGCCCCCTGCATCGTGTGACTCGCAGGGAGCCTTCCAGGAAGCAGCTCGCCGCGATCACACTGCGGGGACAGCGAGGGAGCGCAGGAGGAGGTGAGTGTGCATCCAGCCCGAGTGTGGTTCGGGGTTACCGTTCGCGGTAGTGAAATTTAACCCCGAGTCACACTCGGGAATACCGCCAGGGAGGTTAACTGCTGTAACAGAATAATGGCTTCTTCCCAAGTATATTTAACAAATCCCTTACACCTTGAGGATGCATGAAGCTTCTGTAAATTTGTGATCAATTCTATAGTTATTGTTGGTTCACGAAACGACAAATGTAAAATTCAAAACAAATAATTTAGATGCACTTGCCCGCTATAAAATTGTAACTATCCATCTTGTTATTTTTACATTTTACCCCACAATTAGCACAATAGAACCATGCATTTGGAAATGATCTAGTTTTGCTTCAACACGATTTATGTTGACACAATGGTGTAGAATATTTGTATCAAATTTGTATAGAAGCCATTGTTTAAACCTAGGAGCCAATGTGTTTGAGAGTTAGGCAAGGTTTTCTAGACACTTCCAGACAGATTCCAAGAAACTGTGGCTTTATCCGTGGATTTGACAAGTCCATTATTCCGGGTTTAGAGCAGGGGTCAGCAACCCTGGCACTCCAGATGTTTTGGAATTACAATTCTGATGAGCCTCTGCCCATCTAATAAGTAGAAATCATCAAAGGAGCTGTAGGACCAAAACATCTGAGAGGTCAAGGTTGCTGACCCCTGGTTTAGAGAAATCTACCAGATTAAATCAATGACGCTTTAGGTAATATTTAGGTAATACTCTATTCTAGACCAAGGTGTGCTAACCTGTTTTAGAGTGAGCACCCATCAAACATTTAATAATTACAAACAAAAAAATAATTGCACAAAATACACATTTTTTGAATAGTTCACAAATATATGCAAGAATATAGAGCCATATTCCAAAGTCGGTGCCAACTTAACCAGAGTGGTTGTAAACTTACCAGAGCCATTATAGGGTCTTATTCGGTACTGTACGCAAAAACTGTGCGCCTGCAGATTTCCCAGAAGCATCCCCATTTTAGCGTGAGAATCCGGAACAGGCACTACCTTGGCACCTTGCCCGGGTACGCAGCGCTAACCACGGAGATACTCACGGTAGCATTCCACGCTGCCGGGAGTATCACCTCCTGGAGTTCATAGTACTCCATAGAGGATTGCGCTTCTGGGCCGCGAACCTTGCGATAGGTTTGTCCCACGAGACCACTCAGCTCCGCAGAGCGTTTAGGCCGGTGCTAAGTTATTTAGCAAATGCAGAATCATTTAGCACCAGCTTTTAGGACTCGCTAAAATTTTGTCTTGTGACTCCCGAAGGTAATTAGAGCAAGAACGTTGTATTACCTTACTTATCTTAACGCGAATTCATGATTGCACATCCTATACTTAACATGGGGAGCGCAAAGAACACTAAGCTTGTGGAATCTAGCGCAATCATCGATGGACCTGGATTTTTCACTTCTCCAGTCAAGTCTCCTGAGTTTCACCTTTATTGAATAGACCTGTAAGTGATTTTTACAGGTTTAGCGACAGGAGGGAAATATGGGGGCATGCATTAAGTCACTTATCCTGGCTGTAAAGCTTACACATCCGAATGCTAACGTTCACTAGGGAGTACTGCCCATACTGTATGGAGTTGTTAAGTTTACCACAGCTCTGGTTAAGTTAGACCGATAATATCTTTGCTGCACACCTGTATACTGTGTTATGCTATGGGATGTGTAAGATTGTCTCTGTGTATGTTTGTTTTGAGGCGAATTGGAAGACGAAAAGAAGGGGAACACCACCCTCTATTTGGCTAAAGGCATTTGAACCTAGAGCCGGGATTCATTAGGCTCAGAAATCTGTGAGTTTCTATTGTATTCTTCACCAGGAACTGTATGAAACAGCCTGCACGATTGTTTTTTCCCTCTCTTCGCATCTATATTGAGATATTTTGACACATTGTGTGTATGCACTTCATATTAGGAATTTCTCCATTGGCACATGCACTTTATGTATGCATTTGCACTTTTGCAACATTGTACTTTAATATAGGTAGATCTCACTAAGTCTAACACGCGTTGCATTTGGCGTATTAGTACTGTATATTGGTGCTGTCTGCACCTTGCACATGTTTTTCACCTAACTGCACTATTAATACCAGCTGACCCACCGAGTAAATATACGTTGACTGTGATATTGGTGCTGTTTCACTGCACATTTGCGTCTCCAGGCTTTTGTCTGCACGTACGCTAGGTTAAGTATATTGAGTACAGACAAGTGTGTTTGGGTACGTGTCCATGATTACAACCTGTGCACAATAGTCATCGACTGAATGAATCAACTGCGTCACTAGGATCCTTCTTCCCTTTTCGTATGTTCGCGTTAGCACATTTTTGCTGAGGTTTATGTGCGACACCTTGTAGGCAGCAGACTCTGATCGTATTTTAGCCCACAATTCTAGTGCCTCCACAGACACGAATACATTCCTTTTTTTTTTATTCAAAGTTTTATTTTTGGAAAAAAAAAAAGGCAGCATAACATCATACAGGATAATTCTGGATGGTCTCGCAGGGCCAAACAATAAAACATTACAGGCAAAGTAGCCGCGCAGGACCAAGAAATGTCATCAGAAAACATCCATTGAGTACAAGTAGAGAAGTCGTCTAAGAGTAGCAATATATAAATCAAAAAACATCCAAGTGGGGGGTCTCATCCAAGTAGAAAACTCTGCATGTAAGAGGAAATTTAAAAAAATTAAAAAAGGGGGGGTGGGAGGGCAAAAAATGGAAAAAGCCTGAACTGTGCCTTCCCTGGCTAAGTCCCAGACGACCAAAGACCTCTGGAGAGGGCCATGGGGTGCAAATAGCACTAGGCCCGGCACCTGGGGGCCAAACCGGGCACTTACAGACACTAATACATTCTAAAGCTTACACATCTGAATGCTAACGTTCACTAGGGAGTACTGCCCATACTGTATGGAGTTGTTAAGTTTACCACAGCTCTGGTTAAGTTAGAGCCAACTTTGGAATATTGCCCATTGCGATTTCCAAGAACAGGATATGTAATATGTGTCTTGACACACCATTCGCATCCTCTGTGTTTGACTATGTTGAAAGCAGTGACATTACCATGAAAATTGCTGTTGTTTAGTGTTGTTGCAACCATGATAGACCTCGATGATCCAGAGACAGAAAATCGAAGAACTGCAGAGGACGTTTCACTGATAAGACTTTCCATATGTTGAGTATTCCTCTCTGGATCATCAACATTTATCATGTTTGCAACGTGGCGATTTTCAGTCATTAGCAACAGTACTAAACAACGGCAATTAGTGTATAACCCTAAATATTGCAGTGAATGCATGGCATTCCCATAATAGTACATCCAGGAATAGGTATTATTCAGTCAGTTCAGTAGAACCACGTCTTATCGGTCCTTATTTCCTCAATTTAATCTATACAACATTACACCTGAGCAATTAAACAGAAATGAGTTCCTGTTTAAGCTCTAATTACAAAAATAACAAGTCCATATGCTAAAAGTCCCACAATTTGGAATACATATGTTTATTGTATACCCAAATATATCACAAGCAGTTGCTGACACCCACACCTTGACAAAAACAGGAAGCAATGGAGAGCTCTGAATACATCATATTGTAGTGATTCATCCATAAATTATTTATACCAACTGAAAACACACGGAGAAAGAAGTACATTTTGTTACGAAACAAGAAAACAAACATATTTCCTCCCTCGATCTTTAACTTTTCAAGTTTTTATCATCATTTTTTTTTTTTTTTTTTAAATTTGACAATTTTTATTGTGCACAGAATAAAATACAGTGGATAAAACAATACGATATGCATGGTGACTAAAATAAAGACAAACAGTTGTCTCGTACAAAAGTTTGTGTCGTGCAACATTATCATCTTTTTAACAGAGCATCAGACATGGGATATCTTCAGTAGAGTTATGCGAACATGAACACATTTTAGTTATTTTCCTCTCTACTTGAAAATAGATTTTTATACATTTTCGGAAAATTAAAAACCATCCAATAGCCCTATTCCAATGCAGTCAAAATAGGTGTATGCTAAAAAGGAAATATTGGGACAAGTGTTTAACTTTTAGTGACTCCTCATTAGCGTCTCTATTACGACCGGGCCAATATATTAGCGGCTTGAGTCACAACAGTAGGGAGTAAAAAATGAATGCTGGCAGCGGCACTGTGCCGTGCAGATAATGTCTCTTGGAATCCATTGGACTATCTGGGGAGAAGAGCGACTCTGTGCGACCATCCAAAAATGGGGCTGCACTGAGACTGCAGACGGACATCAAAAACTATTTATCCCAGTGCTTTGTTCCATGCAGCTAGAGGAGATGTAGATCACGCTGCCATCTGCACTGCGGAATCACTAAGGCTGGGTTCACACGTGCATCAAAAAACACGCAGGTATCGCGCAAATGTAAAAAAAGCGCAAACACGCATTGCAGCGTGTTCACGCTGCAGTCTATGGCTGCGAACGCGCTGCAATACGCCCCAAAGAAGCTCCTGTACTTCTTTGGGCGTAGGACGTTTTCCAGCGTGTTCCTACGAGCTGTAAAATGCCCAGGTGCGAATGGGCACCATAAGAAATCATGGAATTTCCGTGTTTAGGCGTTTTCCAGCGCACAGGAACACGCTGTAAAACGCCCAGGTGTGAACGGGGCCTAAGGGATTTTATAGTGCATTTCATTTTAAGGGTTAAGGGTCTCTGAGCCGGTCTTCATTTCTGAATACTGTCTTGAACCAAGAATTGTGAGCTACCAGGGTATAGTTAATATTGTCCAGCTGATGTGTTATCAGCTCCTACACACAGTAAAGAAGTTGTTACCTTACAGTAACAGAGTGAAAAAGCTCGTAGCTTGGACAGAATAGTGTCTCTAGTTGTTACGTTAACGAGTGGAGCCTTTATATTTACACAAACCCCAATCATTCATTTAATGGCTTGGTTGGAATAGGGACCCATTTTTTGGTCTATTATTTCTAAATTGATTGAAATACTTCTTATCTTTTCATTGGTACCAATTGGTTTCATTGGTTCATTTTCATTGGTACAAGTATTTTTTCTTTTCCATAAACACAAAAAGATGGTATTTTTAAAGTAAGTCTATAGAAGATAAACCATTCAGATGTGCGCAATTTGATTTTAGACTAGTCACAGTACCCTTTCAAGAGTGTTCTCATGCAGTTGTAATAATGATACATACGCTGTTTGGGGAAAAAAAGGTCACCACCTGGACTTAACTAAGCATATAGAAAAGATCCTTCCACTGGATACTTGGTAGTGGTGCACCGAAATGGAAATTTCCGGACGATACCGAAACTTCGGGGCTCGCCTGAGCCTGGAGGCCGGCAGAGCCCGGAGGACTGTCACCGCTGGAGCTCAGGGCCGAAATAGGAGGATGTAGGGGAGTATGTTGCCTACACACTCACCTACATCGGCCCCGAGTCCGCCACCGGTGGCAGTCCTCCTGCATCCAGTGCCCGCTCTCTGTGTCGGTCACCAGGATGACGTCACGAAAGCCTTTGACCCAGGGTCAAAGGCTTCCGTGATGTCATACCGGCGACCAATGGAGAGAGGACACTGGATTCAGGAGGACTGCCACCGGTGGAGGATTCGGGGCCAATGTAGGTGAGTATGTGCAACGCTCTCCACCCCCCCCCCACAAAATCCGTCACCTGGGCCTGGAGGCTGGCCCGAGCTCACTGCTCGGCCGGCCTTCAGACTCAGGCGAGCCCCCTGCTCGGCTGGGCCTCCAGGCCGAGCCAGGGACTTGCCTGAGCCTGGAGGCCGGCCGAACAGGCAACTCGGCCGGCATCCAAGGTCAGGCGAGCCCCAGGCTCGGCCTCTAGGCCAGGCCAAGCCAAGCCGGGGACTCGTCTGAGCTTGGAAGACGGTCGAGCAGGCAGCTCGGCCAGCCTCCAGGCCCTATTTTGAAAGGGAAATTTTCAGCCGATTTCTTTTGGCCGACTACCTACCTATAATGAAAGAAAGTTTTTCCATTAATGGAAGTTTTTTCTTCCCTGATGCCACGGGAACATACAGTGCCGGATCTAAAACTAGGCAGAGTAGGCATCTGCCTACAGGCGCATGCCACAAGGGGGAACCTTGCTCTGTAAAAAAAAAGAAAAAATAAGTTCTTAACAATCATTTAGACCACTGTATCTCTGGAGCCCTAAAAGCTAGAGGGACATATGAGGAGCCACTGGAAAGGCTAAATTATGGCCTTTTCACTGATACCAAACATAAGCCGGTTAGATTTATGTAAAAGTAAAAACAAATAAAATTATATTTTTCGCTTTTTTTTCTAACGCAGCATTACTACTCAGTTTACAATTATAAAGTGAATAGTGATGCTGCACTAACTCACCTTCTCATTTCCCACACTGCCAGCAAGTGTGGAGCTGATGATGCAATGCATTGTTTCATCAACAACCACGGTCCTAGACAGTGAGGAGAGACAGGGGGGACTTTGGAACCTGCATAAATGAATTGTACACCGCACAAGGTTAATTGAGGTGTCATTGGAAAGGTCAGTGTCTGGTCTTAATAATACCAAACATGACCATGCAATGTGTAAACATAAGAAATTGAAAATACTGGATACAAAATTTATTTTTTCCTCTGTTCTACAGCAATATATACTTTTACATATAAAACAAACAATGCCACTGCACTAACTCAACTAAGGCAACACATTCTTCCCCTTCTTTTAATTTTAGTGCAGAGAGAACCTATTTTCTAGTTTGCTAGAAAATTAAATTTTTAAAAGTCAGTAGTTTTTGTGCCTACAAGCTCCTGAGATGCAAATCCAGCCCTGGGCATATTCCAAGATGACAATGCCAGGATTCATCAGATTTAAATTGTGCAAGAGTGGTTCAGGGAGCATAAGACGTTATTTTAACACATGGATTGTCCACCACAAAGTCCAGACTTTAACCCCATTGAGAATCTTTGGGATGTGCTGGAGGGGGCTGTACGCAATGCTGCGACTCTCCCATCATCCATAAAAGATCTTGGTGCCAAATTAATACAATTCTGGATGGAAATAAATGTTGTGACATTGCATAAGCATATCAAAACTATGCCCGTATAAAAACTATGCCAACTGGAATAAGTGATGTAATCAACGCAAAATATTACAGTGTGTGACTTTTTGGGCCAGGCAGTGTATTAAACAGTGTATTATAAATCTAGTTTGCTCAAAACTTAATGTAAAGAGCAAAAAAAAAAAACCTTGACCCCAGAATATGGGAATTACTACTTGTGAAAATATAATATTCTGCTATTAAATCAAAATCCATGTGGAATTGTACGTCTGATTTTACAAATAGACAACTAAAGAATGAATTGTATCAGTTTGCATCACATATATAACGAACGGTATTATTTTTCCTATCCTATGCTGACTGATTCAAGCAACGTTGCTCAGGAAAAAAGTATCTTCCAGTTTATGATAAATAACAGAAGGAGCTGTAACACAAATCTCTTTCATTTCACACCTCAATAATGAAAGTTCACCTTTTCATCCCACTGGCACATTAAATAATATACAAAGGAAGAGAAAAGGAGAGGTTGGTTAATGTTTTTTTCTGTGATAGCGATTCAAGCCTCTTCTGAGATATTGGCGACTGCAGTGTGAAATGTTATAGAAAGAGACGTGTTTTCCTTGGGCTTCGTTTTAGCTCCAACTTTGAACTTGCTTTGCTGGATAGATGGGCTGTTCCACTCACAGCATGGGATTGCTCTTTATAATTTTAAAGGAATACCCCTGTTCAGACCTGCAGTGGCCATTGGGTGTGCCAAGCGTTTGCTCTGATGTCGACATAGCGTGACATTATGTTGCCTGGGTCCAAGGATGAAATCCTGCCAACCCCTTAAGCTATGCCCACCAAAACACAACCATGCTTATAACAGAGCTTCACATCAATAATAGACACAGCAATGTGCAGAGTGTATGACCATATCACAGAGCGCCACAGCAATAAAACTCACCACGATGTGCGGTGTGCATGAGTGTATCGCAGAGCTCCACAGCAGTGAAACTCACAGCAATGTACAGTGTGTATGAGTGTATCGCAGAGCTCCACAGTAATAAAACTATATTAATCTATAATATTTTTCAATTACTTGCATATATAATTTATTTTAATAAAGTTTATTTAAATAAATATACATTAAAATAAATTGAAATATTAAAAAATAATAATCCCCTCTCACACACAATCATATCTCAAACATACAATCAGACTTCACACCCAAATGTCACACACAGTCCTCAGACACACAGACAAATACTCAGACCTCACACATATACTCAGAGCTCACCCACATACCTTGAATCTATGGCTTTGTCACGTCTAGTGAGCGCCTGCGGCCTGACACATTGAAAACACAGGGACTCCAGGGGACATGGTGGCAGATGACACATGACCAGTTGTGCCCTCCTGACATCAGAGGGGGACAGCCAGCCGTCATCTTGAAGGAGGCAACAAGCATGTATTTTAAAAATTCAAATCCCCATCAAAGAGTGTGACAGGGCTCTGAATTATTTGCGCCATTGGTGGTCACTGCAGGCTCACTGCATTAACCCTTTCACTGCTGAGGACGTGTGAGGAACGCCCTCATTGACTCCTAAGGAAAGATGGGGTGGAGATGGGAGATATTGGGGTTCAAAGGAACCCCCTGACTGTTGGCAGCTAGCAGGGTCATATTTGGTATCATTAGAAAGGCCAGAACCTTTCCAATGATATCAAACATAACCATAACATAACCATGTTTCCAATGATATCAAACATAACCATGTTTAACCCTTTCGCTGCTGAGGCTTTTCACACCTCTGTGCTGAGGTCATTTTTACCGGTTTTGCTCATCATGTTTAAACGTGTTTTGAAGGCTTATTTTAGTATATGACCCAGACATATTATAGATCGTTCTTTCCGTCAGTCTCGGTAGATTCATAATATGTCATTATTATATGTATACGTCATGACCTGTCTGTATATTATAACAAAAAATGCAATAAAATATGTATTTTCAATAATTTACAATGTGTAAAGTGTTTTTTTTTCACATTTTAACATGCGAGCAATTGCGGTTATATTTTGTATGGGGTGCGCTTGTTAAAAAAATTAGAGATGGGGTCTCGTTTTTTTTGGGGAAAATTACACGATTTTTAACAAACGCACCGCATACAAAAATCGTTAGTGCAGCATCATTGTTCACATTATAATTGAAATGGGAACAATATTGCTGCATTAACCAACCAAAAAAAAGAAAAAAAAATATTTTTTTTTTATAATTTTTTTTTTTTTTTTTTTTTACAAAATGTTTCACAGTCGTATTTGGTATCGTTGGAACGGCCATGCTCTGGCCGATCCAACCATACCAAACTTTAACCCCTAGCTGCCACGGATCGGGAGATAGGGGGTTCATTGGAACCCCCTATCTCCACCGTTGGTGGCAGCTAGGGGTTAACTCCAGGACTGGCGTCATCGTGCTATGCACGATGACGCCAGTCCTCAGGGGGAGTTCCCGGAGGCTTGGCCGACATCCAAGATGTCGGCCAGCTCCGGGAAAGGATCACGAACCGGCGCTTTTCAGCGCCGATTCGTGATCCGGCACCCCAGGGGTTAATGACAGCCACCGTTTGGAAGGGCAGGCTGTGCCCTTCCAAGCGGTGCCTGTATTAACCCCCTGCTCCCCGGCGATCGAGAGGGAGAGCGGTCCGAAGGACCTCCCCCCCCTCCCTTTCAGGCACCTCCTCCGCACATGCGGGGGGGCGCCTGAATTAGATGTCATCGCGTCGCCGCGATGACATCTAATGTCCCCGCCAGGCTCCCGAGTGCTGGGGTGACATCCAAGATGTCAGCCCGCACCGGGGGGGCGCAGCAATCCGCCGGAATCCGGCAGATTGCTGCCTCCTGTGCTCGGACGCGCTGAGCGCGTCCGTAGCACAGGAGAACCACTTGGCTGGACGCGCTGAGCGCGTCCATAGCAGCCAAGTGGTTAAAGTAAAGAAAAAAAGTAATTACAATAATAAAAAAAAGAAAAAAAATTGTTTTTTTTAAAGATGTGAAATGGCTCGGCAGTGAAGGGGTTAAAAACGCCCCTGCTGGGCCCCCCTGCACATTCAGTATTCAAGGGCCCAGATACAGTGGCACCCTCGGTAGTTCCTCCCGTACTTACAACAAAAAAGTAGCTGAAACAACCACTCCAGACGAATATAATTCATTCCAGTATTATTCCTAAATATAGCCATGTACACATGGTTATGAGGTAAAGGGTTTCCAGGACATACTTGAAAACTAGAGAAATCTCAATGTATCCTTCCTGGTAACATTGCAAATAAATAAATACATTTGCAAAGCACACGATAACTTTTCCCCACAACATAATTAAATGATAATTTATTAAACAAAAGGCATTTATCAGACTCCAAAACTCCAACTCGTTATCTAGTCTCCACTGAGTCCAAACTTTAACTGCAGAATGTCTGCAAACAGAAAGTAATTACCAGGAACTACAATGAAGAATGTGATAAGAGCAAATCACTATCTCACAAAATAATGTATCTGTGCACATACGCTTCTGAATACTTATGTATCCAAATTTGACCAACCTTTAGGCAGGATGGGGAAAAAATACAATGTAAACATGCATAACCACACTTAACCCCTTAAGGATGCGAGGGTGGCCCCCTTAAGGAGTGGATTTAGACGGCGAGGTGTACAGGTACGCCTCGACGACAGGTGCCGTCACGCGGCACTGATTGAGGCCGCCCCGCAGCAGACGAGCGGTGCGCGTCATTGGCTGCAGGGGACGGCTTGAGTTCAGGCCATCCCCGTGCAGCCAAATGACGCGAGCCGCAATCAGCGTGCGCGGGCTGTGGCCAAAGCGGCCCCATTGAAGACAGAGGGGCGTACATGTACGCCCTGCGGCGAGAAGGGGTTAAAGTAGTTCATTACATGGATGCTAGTTATAAGAAACAACTTTATAACAATTTTATTACTAAAAACACATTATGGTAGAAAATACATTTTTGACTGTGAATGTTATTTTTTTTTGTCGCATGGATGTAGGAATGGTTGTTGAGGATATTTTTTGTTTTCTGTCTAATTATACTACGAGCTCCTGAGGAAGTGGGTGTGCCCCACGAAATGCATTGAGCAAAGTTCTGTACGCCAGAAATCAAGCCAGAGACCAAGCCGAATATCCATGCTGAGCAAGTGTTCCATTCTAACGAACTCCAGTTTATGCTGAGCCAGCGTTTCATTCCATTCCAACGGGCTTCGATCTATATGTTGATGGACTGCAGACCGGAGGTTTGGAGTATAGAAAACGGGAGGTTCTGGCCATTGTGGCAAATGCGGTTTTGCACATTTATTTGTGCTCTATTTTTGTGAGTTTGTTTTAACACTGTGATTTTTTTAAAACATTTTTATTAAATATACTGCACAATATATGCTCTCTTTTGATTTTTCAGTGCATGCTATATTAACAAACTAAGAAGCAAAAGCGCTCTTTAAAGATATCAATCTACTGTGACCCCTAGGAGTACCCTAACTGTATCTGGGGTGCTCCAAAGGTATTTTTTTCCATTTCCACCTATCTTGCGCCCTTTTCTTTTTTGTCTTTATTTTGTCAATTAAGGGTTAACAAGGTACCCTCGTGAAGAGGCTGCAGTGGGAAAGATTCTGAGTATTTTTTGCTCTAATTATACTACAGCCCCTTTCTGAAAATGAGAGATGTGATTCCCCTTTAAATTAAAATATAAAGTAATATGATTTAATGGTAGAATATCAGAATATCCAATTACAGAATCCTCTATTAGGGTAATAAAAAAACACTTTGCATTAGAAAGAAATCAAAGTGCTAAAGTCTGGGAATATTAGAAAGAGATGGTGGTTTTATGTACAGTGGTAAGAAAAAGTATGTGAACCCTTTGGGATTACGTGGAGTTTTGCATGAATTGGTCATAAAATGTGCTCTGATCTACATCTAAGGCTAGGGTCAGAGTGGGGCAGTCGGAACGCGCGTGCAGGCGCACTAAATCACGGCGGCAGTAGCAGCACATAACGGCCAATGACGGCCAATATACGCAGTACGTGCGTACAAAAGTGCGCCGACACCACGCAACCGGCAAATGAACGCATTTTTATCAGAACGTGAAACCGCTGCTACAGACGTACAGAGTGCGCTGCGGCCGCATAGCGGCGTGTTTGCGTGATTAGGAGACGTCAGACGCTGCTAGTGTGCGGCCTACATAACGTTCAAACAGCCGGATTTCCCTAGACTTCTTTTTACCCCACCGTCATGAAATACGTCCAGAATTGCGCATCGTCTGACCACTTAAGCGTATTCCGTGAAAAAATGCGTGCGCACGCATCGACGTACATTTTGACGGTGGCTGCAGAAAATGCGCTCATCTGTCCCTAGCCTAAGTCACAACAATTTGAAAAACACAGTCTGCTTAAAATAATACAACACAAACATTATATGGTTTCATGTGTTTATTGAACATAACATGTAAACATTCACAGTGCAGGGTGGAAAAAATATGTGAACCTTTGGACTTAATAACCGGTTGACCCTCCTTTGGCAGCAATAACCTCAACCAAACGTTTCCTGTAGTTGCAGATCAGACCTGCACAACGATCTGGAGTAATTTTGGACCACTCCTCTTCACAAAACTGTTTCAGTGTAGCAATATTCTTGGGATGTCTGGTGTGAAGGTCATGCCACAGCATTTCAATTGGGTTGAGGTCAGGACTCTGACTGGGCCACTCCAGAAGGCGTATTTTGTTTTGTTGAAGCCATTCTTTTGTTGAATTACTTGTATGCTTTGGGTCATTGTCCTGTTGCATCACCCATCCTCTGCGGAGCTTCAGTTGGCGGACAGATGGTCTTACGTTTTCCTGCAAAATGTCTTGATAAACTCTGGACTTCATTTTTCCATCAATGACAACAATCCGTCCAGGCCCTGAGGCAGCAAAGCAGCCCCAAACCATGATGCTCCCTCTGCCATGTTTTACAGTGGGGATGAGGTTTTGATGTTGGTGTGCTGTGCCTTTATTTCTCCACACATAGTGTTGTGTGTTTTTTTCAAACAACTCAATTTTGGTTTCATCTGTCCACAGAATATTTTGCCAGTAGTGCTGTGGAACATCCAGGTGCTCTTTTGCAAACTTCAAACGTGCTGCAATATTCTTTTTGGACAGCAATGGCTTCCTCCGTGGTGTCCTCCCATGTACTCCATTCTTGTTTAATGTTTTCCTTATTGTAGATGTGTCAACAAAAATGAAAGCATGTGCCAGAGATTTCTGTAAGTCTTTAGTTGACACTCTAGGATTCTTTACCTTTACCATTAAGAATTCTGCACTGTGCTCTTGCAGTCATCTTTACAGGACGACCCTGCCTAGGTAGAGTAGCAACAGTGCTGAACTTTCTCCATTTGTAGACAGTCTGTCTTACCGTGGACACATGAACATCAAGTCTTTTGGAGATACTTTTGTAACCCTTTCCAGCTTCATGCAAGTCAACAATTCTTGATCGTAGGTCTTCTGAGAACTCTTTTCTGCTAGGCATGGTTCACATCAGGCAGTGCTTCTTGAAACCAGTAAACCCAAAACTGGTGTTTTTAAAGGGCAGGACAGCTTTCAGCAACACATCCAATAATAGCACACTGATTGGACTCAAGGTTGGCTCACTCCTGGTTCCAATTAGCTCTTGGAAAAGTCATTAGCCTAGGGGTTCACATACTTTTTCCATCCTGCAGTGTGAATGTTTACATGTTCTGTTCAATAAAAACATGAAAACCTATAATGTTTGTGTTGTATTATTTTAAGCAGACTGTGTTTTTCAAATTGTTGTGACTTAGATGAAGATCAGAGCACATTTTATGACCAATTCATGCAAAACTCCACGTAATCCCAAAGGGTTCACATACTTTTTCTTGCCACTGTATCTTGTTAGTGTGTTAGGTGTGTATACATGTTGGGCACTATCACCTGGTGTGAGCGAACCCTAGCGTTGGCATGTTTTTGCGTTAGCGCCTGACCAACAGATTGATTCTATTCTAGCAGGAGACAAACAATTAGCGTGCATTAATTTAAGATTCGCAGCGCGGGTTTACTGTACTTACCACGTCCTATACTTAACATGGGGAGCGCTAGAGAGCACTTGCGCTATTGTAGCCAACAGGATCATTTGGTGCCAGCGCTAAGTTTTTTACGGGCACTATTTGCAAATATTTACCTACTGCTCAACCCTGGTGTTAACTAGCGAAAAAGGAAAACAAATTCTAAGGTCCTCATCCAAAATTAACGGGCAATTAACAGGCAATTGAAAGGAATGAAACACAGGTTTTCTATTGGCCCCATACACCATAGTAATGGATCTGGTCTGCAATGTCGTTGCTGTTGCAGTAGGCTCTATAATGACATTTAAAATGCATTATTTGTGAAGAAAACAACAATAAGAAAGACAAAACTTAATCAAAGATGACATATATGGAAAGAGAGAAAGAGAGAGGAGGAGAGAGAGAATTACCAAAATAATTTTCATGCAATGTAGTCTGAGCTTACAGTTTTGTGATAATTTTCTTTTTAAAGAAAATCTTGACTTGACTACATTTGGCCAAGTAATTTTTCCTCCCACACAAAATGTGAATAAAGAAAGAATAGAATATTATTGATAGGATACAGAATCTGCAATAAAATCTGGTCTTTCCGAGTATCATCATAATTTGAATTATTTATAGGCCACTGTATAGGTAATCTAATAAGCCATACTGCAGTCTGCTGGAAACCAGGCCTTAGGACAACTAAATCAAGCATGCAGTAAAGTTAATATATTCCAGTAAATCTTGAGATCGGCTTCACCTTCTCAGAATTCAGGTCACTGTTTAATAAATCAAAGGGAAAAAAACCTACTTAAATAAAGCATAATGATTACTTCTCAAGAGTAAAGCATAGCCAAGTCCAAGTTAAGGCTGAATGTTTACCTTATAGATAATATGTTATACTTTTAACCACTCATCTTCAAGTACAATAAAATGATGTAAAAATTATTGTAAAACAGCAAAAAAATTATTTAAATGAATAAATTAAGTATTAAAGATCTGTATATCTAATTTAGTAACATTGTTGGAATGTGTAAGTCATCGCTCCCTCCAAAGCCAATATCCCTGCGCCCATTTCCCTTCAGGTGAATGGTGCCACCCTTACTTCTACATCACAAGCTCGTTGCCTTGGGGTCCTCTTAGACTCTGATCTCTCCTTCACTCCTCACATTCAGTCACTAACCAAATCCTGCTACTTCCAACTAAAAAACATTGCGCGCATCTGCCCCTTTATTAAATCAAGACACTGCTAAAATGCTCATCCAAGCTCTTATTATCTCCCACCTTGATTACTGTAACCTCCTTCTCACTGGCCATAAGAGATCCCAGACTCTCCCTTCGCAGTCTGTTATGAACACCTGTGCCAGACTCCTACATCTCACATCCTGCACCTCTTTGCCCCTATGCTCACCTCGCCCCTTTGTTAATCTCTACACTGGCTCCCTGTTTCCTTTAGAATCCAATTAATTATATTGGTGTTCACCTACAAAGCTCTCCATAACCGCGCCCCAGCCTACATCTCCTCACTTATTAACAGGTACATCCCGTCCCGACCACTTCGCTCTGCCAATGATCTGATGTTATCTTCTCCCCGTACCCCAACTCTTGCCTTCAGGACTTCTCCCGGACTGCCTCTTCTTGTGGAACTTCATCCCCACAACCTTTGACTCTCCTGGCCTTCAAGAAGTCTCTGAAAACACATTACTTTTGAGAAGCCTATCGGCTTGCTCCATAATCCCATTTACCCTCACCTAGTGTGTCATCCCTCTACTCTTAGATTGTAAGCTCTTGAGCAGGGCCCTCTTTCCTACTGTTCAGTGTGTTTAACGGGTATGTATATTTGTTATTCTGTTTCTCCCATTGTACAGTGCTACTGAACTTGTTGGCACTTTATAAATACCTGTAACTGTAACTATTGTCAACCACCACTCTGCAAGGTCATTTCCTCCTATAGGGTCTAAATTTTCTATATCAACACACACACACACACCTGTATATGGTCAATGGTTTTAATGTGCGATTTGATATTTAAATGACCTACAGTTTATATTAGACCATACCTATTCGCTGATACTCCAGAAACTAGTTAATAATACATTTATTCTTTCCACAGCAAACTCCATCCATTCCTTCCCTCCGCGGCACTGAACCAAGCATTCAAGCAAACTCCATCACAGACTCACCTCCATTCCTTCCCTCCGCGGCCCAGAACCAAGCTGTCATGGAGCTGATGTAACGCTCCATGCTTCAAACCCCAAGAGACTATGTTCATTTATATCGTGTGATTTTAGATATATTTTACATCGTTTGGTTTTAGTTTAAATTAGTTTAGTGTAAAATGGCATAGCTTTGGTTTTAAATATACTTATATTCCTGTAGGTAAATGTGTTTCTGTATAGCCAGTAAACAAGCTTTACTGCTGTGTAATTTATGCAACAGGGCTTTTCCCTTTATCAGTGTTTGTCTTTAATCTGATATGTTAGAACAATGGATTATACAAATGTTGTGGGAGATGAAGGCTAAAGAATGTAAAGAAAGTTTATTGTAAATAACTGACATAATGTAATTAGTATATTGGTAGGACGAGGTGCGTCATTTTATGCAAATTATGACTGTTGGACTTCAGCATAAATGGTGGCGTTTTGTTCATTAAAAAGTCAGAGAACTCTCAAGCTCAGAGAGAGAGAATCCTGTTTTAAAGCATACAGCCGCGCCTGGTGTCTTTATTACAAACTACGCTACACTATACACTCAACCTCAGAAGGCACCGAGCGGCCTTCTGGAAATTCCTAACGGCTCCAGGGCAGAGGAACAGAAGCAGGCAGGTCAAGCTGCTTGAGGCGCTGAGGACAGCACTCCCAGTAGCCGGGCTGACCGCAACAAAGGGGTGTCTGGAGAGTCAGGACAGACGGAAGAGAACGGTTCCGTCACATTGGTGGCAAGCGGTGTGGATAGAGGCTCTCTAACACCAATACACCCCGAGATGACAAACTATACAGCCTGCAAGCAGGACACCCTGAAGGACCTGCTGGAAAGCCATGGAAGGAACGAATATTGAAGAAAGGGTCAAAGGCACAAGTTTGGTGCAACCAGGAGCGAGATGGAAACGCTCAAGGAGGTAAAAAGATGCCTTGAGCAATATGGTCCAAACCCTAGCCTGGACCTGTTCCAGAGCGTTTGGAATGAGGTCTGTTTATTGCAGAAAGGGGAAGCTGTGCAGGACCAGGAAGATTTTAACCCTCTGCATGTGGAATACAGTAAATACAACGTCCCAGGCTGGATGGAGCCAGAGGACATTCGTGGCCAGGAGGAGAACTGGCTGGCAACTACACCACACACCCAGAGGGTGTCTACAGACTTGGATTGGCAGAGACCAGGGATTTTGGAAGCATCGGCTTCTGCCAACGCCAAGACCCAAACAAAATATGCCTCTGCACCAACCGTGACCGTCAACCCACCCTCAAGTAAGGCTAAAAAGAAGCGGAGGGGTGGACGGGTGAAAGAAATGGAGGTGGTGCTGGAGAGCGAATGCAAATGTTGTGACCCGCTTCGAAGGGAGGTAGAGACCTTGAAAGGGCAACTAGACTTTGCAACCCAGAGCGAGAAAGAGACTGGCCTGCAATTGCACCGGCTACAGGATGAGCTGCGAGCTGTCACGGTGGAGAGAAATGGTCGCTGCATGGAAGTACGAGGTCAGTCTGTATACGAAAATTGTCATCCCAGCTGCAGGTCTGTGAGGACTGTAACATCGACCTACACACGGAGCTCAGTGGTGCTCAGGCGCAGATAGCAGAGCTGGAGCGCAGCTCCCGTGTAGTGATTGAGCAGCTGGAGGACGAACGGCGAACCAGAGCAGCTCTACAGACAGAAATTACCACATTTAAAACTCGTCTGGAGCGCTGTGAGCAGGAGTTGGAGCAGACACAGCTCTCCCGGGATACTTTTCAGGCACGGGCCTATGCGCAACAAGAAGAAATACAGCTGCTCCAGAACCAACTCCAGCTGTGCCAACACCAGCTACTGGAAGCAGACGCAGCTCGGAAGGAGAGCCTCGCTCAAACTAAGGCAAGCGAGAAGGAGGTGAGCCGTCTGACACACCAAATAGGTGTATTGGAGCAGGAGCACCAGGGCACTGTTAGCCATCTGCAGGCTGAGCTCGAAGGGACACGAACACAGTGCCAACAGCTCCAAGATGAGTTGTCCCTGGCACAAGCTGCCAGCACCCATGTGCCCACCTCGGAGGAGAGCAGCACAACAGGGAGTCAAGTCATTGCCCCTGTTATATTTTGCATAGAGGAGCAATTGTACCCAGTGTTGCTGGAGGTGGATGCTGTGCTGGCATCAGAGTGTGCTTTGTCCCCAACGAAGATGGAGACCACCCAGCACTCCACCCCTGTGACCCAAGGTGCTACAAGAGAGGGGACCACTTCTTACCTGCCTAGAAGACCAGCAGAATCGGTGAGTGACTACCCTGAGAGACTACCAAATTCCTGGTCCCAGGGGGAGTTGCACCCTTTTGGTATTGTGGGGATTGCCGTGGGTTGGGCCCCTGCTAAATGTTCGGGAGGGGGGCATCACCCGAAGGAGGGACTGGGACTGCTGACTGTGTCTTGGTCCTGGGTCTGCAGAGGTGCCCTGGAGACAGAAAGATGTTGGGGGAATTCCAGTGTGCCCGCTAGCAAACGTTTTGTGTCTGTGGACTGTGGTGGCCTGTTGCCTGGCAGACACTACTGCGGTGAGTCCTTGGGAGCACTGGACAAGAGGGTTGGCTTGCCTCTTGCCAAGGGACTATGGACCCACAGCCTTCCAGCGACCGTCAGACCCCACTGACTTTGCTTATGTGCCCGAAACCAGGGAACTTTGAAGATGGCACAGAAGAGGGGCAAGGTGAGAGGTCTTGTCAGTGGCAAGCGATCCGTTGGGATCTAAGCTTGCCCTGCCGTTCTGGAAGGGGGGACATATGTCATGGAGCTGATGTAACGCTCCATGCTTCAAACCCCAAGAGACTTTATGTTCATTTATATTGTGTGATTTTAGATATATTTTACATCGTTTGGTTTTAGTTTAAATTAGTTTAGTGTAAAATGGCATAGCTTTGGTTTTAAATATACTTATATTCCTGTAGGTAAATGTGTTTCTGTATAGCCAGTAAACAAGCTTTACTGCTGTGTAATTTATGCAACAGGGCTTTTCCCTTTATCAGTGTTTGTCTTTAATCTGATATGTTAGAACAATGGATTATACAAATGTTGTGTGAGATGAAGGCTAAAGAATGTAAAGAAAGTTTATTGTAAATAACTGACATAATGTAATTAGTATATTGGTAGGACGAGGTGCGTCATTTTATGCAAATTATGACTGTTGGACTTCAGCATAAATGGTGGCGTTTTGTTCATTAAAAAGTCAGAGAACTCTCAAGCTCAGAGAGAGAGAATCCTGTTTTAAAACATACAGCCGCGCCTGGTGTCTTTATTACAAACTACGCTACACTATATACTCAACATCAGAAGGCACCGAGCGGCCTTCTGGAAATTCCTAACGGCTCCAGGGCAGAGGAACAGAAGCAGGCGGGTCAAGCTGCTCGAGGCGCCGAGGACAGCGCTCCCAGTAGCCGGGCTGACCGCAACGAAGGGGTGTCTGGAGAGTCAGGACAGACGGAAGAGAACGGTTCCGTCACACAAGCATTCAAGCAAACTCCATCACAGACTCACCTCCGTTCTTTCCCTCCGCGGCCCTGAACCAAGCATTCAAGCAAACTCCATCACAGACTCACCTCCATTTCTTCCCTCTGCGGCCCTGAACCAAGTATTCAAGGTATCCACCATTTCAACAAGGCATCCGACATCATACCCCAGGCTGCCATAATCTTGCAAATGTATTTTTAGGTCTGCATTTATTATTCTCTGACTAGCCTTTTAAAGTATTTTGAATCGCCCTCCATTTCAAATAGAAAAAATCTGTTTGTGTTTCCCTCCTCCTCCCCCACATGTTTGTTAATTGGTGCTATCTGTACATGTCACAAACCTCATTCTTTCCACAGCAAACTCCATCACAGACTCACCTCCATTCCTTCCCTCTGCGGCCCCAACCCACCCTCCCCATCCACCCAGGGCTGGTCCCTAATTTCAGGCATCCTTTCCAGCTGTCTCCACTTCTCTCACTAATTACCCTTACTAAGACCAAAAAATCTGGTCCATTTCATGCAATCTCTATGATATTCTACTGGCCACCAGTTTCACCTTCCCTCTGCTCCCATTTGTTTCAGTTACCCTAGTCCCTTAGACAGGGCCGGATTAAGGGCATCATGGGCCTGGTGCTGAGGATTTTGGTGGGCCTATTTTTAGATACTGAGGAAACAATCGGCAACTAAACTGTCAAATTGGCAAATACTGCCGAATTGACTGAGAAATACGGTGCAGTTCGCCATAATTAGGCGATCTTCAGCGGCAGCGAAATTTTCCTATAAAGAAGTACAGTAATTGTTTATTCACAGTTGAGCATATCACATCTCCATTAATAAAACTCACAGTAATGTGTGGTGTGTATGAGCGTATCACAGAGCTCCACAGCAATAAAACTCACAGTAATGTGCGGTGTGTATGAGTGTATCACAGAGCTCCAGCAATAAAACTCACAGTAATGTTCGGTGTGTATGAGCATATCACAGAGCTCCTCCACAGCAATAAAACTCACAGTAATGTGCGATGTGTATGAACATATCACAGAGCTCCACAGCAATAAAACTCACTCATACACATCGCACATTACTGTGAGTTTTATTGCTGTGGAGCTCTGTGATACGCTCATACACACCGCACATTACTGAGTCACAGAGCTCCACAGCAATAAAACTCATAGCGATGTGCGGTGTGAATTAGTAGTCTCTCATTTGTCTGTGACCCCCTTTTTTTTCATTTCTCTGTCTCCTTCTTTTTCATTTCTCTGTCTCCTTTATCATTTCTCTGTCTCCCTTTCTTTTTCATTTCTGTCTCCCTTTCTTTTTCATTTCTCTGTCTTCCTTTCTTCATTTCTGTCTCCTTTTCGTTTTCATTTCTCTGTCTCGCCTTCATTATTTCTGTCTCCACTTCTTTTTCATTTCTCTGTCTACACTGTGCACTGCCTCCCTCCCCCCCGCATGCTGCCCCTCCTCCTCCCTGCCGAGTGAGATTAGAGGAGAGCTGCGGGGGGGGGGGCTCAGTAAATTAAAAAAAAAAAAAACGCTGCCCAGGAGACTCCGCTGGAGGAATCTTACCTTTCCCCCTTGTGCTGGGTTTCCTCGCCTCCCTTCCACATGGCTGGAAACAGTCAGGAAGGCTTGCAGGAGGATGGGGAGGAGCAGCCGGATGTGTCTCTCTCAGTAGCAGATGAGCGACCCCTACTGGCTGCTCTTTCGAATAGTCCTCCTGCACAATCCACAGTTACATCGCCGCGTGCTGAGTGAGTGCCTGCTTATCTATTCTTGAGGCTGCTGTGGGCCTATTTAATGGAAGGGGCCTGGAGCGGTCGCTCCATCCACCCCTACATTAATCCGGCCCTGCCCTTAGAGTCTAAGCTCATGGGATGTCTGCCTGAACTTTTGGTTTAAAGTGATGTATAACCTGGACAGTTGTTATTCGACGACCAGGGTTTTATTTCCTCTTGTGTCATGTAAGTCTGCGGTTTGTGCTTCCCCATTGTAAAGCGCTATGGAATTTGTTGGCGCTGTATAAGTACTTGTAACTGTAACTTTGTATTTCTGTAACAATTCAATGTTCTTGAACCCAGGACATACTTGAAAACGAGAGAAATCTCAATGTATCCTTCCTGGTAAAATCCTTTATAAATAAATAAATCTATATGTAATTAATTTTGGCTTCTTGTGTATTTAATCATATTATTTTCTGTTACTTTACATCTGCATCAAATCTGTAAAAAAATGTAATATTGTTGAGATGAAAAATCCTAGATACTAGATGGTGTCTCTCATCTTACACTGTTACACACAGGCTGTGCATTATTAGCATACAGGTTGAAATACACTTATCAAAATAATGTAAATATGATGAAAACAGATAAGTAAAAATGGACATCTTTAGGTACCCATTAACTATTTACTAATCCAACTCCGGCCCAACCACGTATAATTAAAATTCCCAAACCAGGAAAAAGACTGCGGTAACGTGAAAAAATCCAAACTCTATCGAAGTCACGTGAATTCAATAGAACCAAGGAAGATCGTAATAAATTGGTTTAATTAAATATGAAAAAAGGGGGCGTGGCCGGCTGCTGAAGGGAGCAGACGTGTTTGTGTGGAGCTCCGCATGTCTGCTGCTCTTGGGGCCTATTTACAACTTAATCTGCCGAGTAACTTTGATTCTGGGACCCAGGCTAACTGGCCGTCGGATCTGAGATGTCCGGAGGCTGTTCTGTCCCCCCCTCCGGACCAGAGACATTCCCTGCAGCCGAAGAGACGAAGCTGACACGAGGGGCTGGTGGCCATTTTGCGGCCTACATCCTGGCTCCTGCAGCCTTTCTGCCCGACTGCCCTGCTGCCTTGGCCCGGTCTGACCCTATGCTGGGGGCTGGGGAGACGACGGGCCCACTTCCCCCGTCAGCCCGAGACAGCAGAGGACAGAAACGAGCGGACCGGGTGATGAGCGGCGGGCTGGGACCACACACCACGTAGGAGGCATGGATGCCTTCTTGGAAGGCCTGGAGGCCTGCTTGCAGCTCCTGGATGGGGAGGATCTGAATGGCCCATGTTTTACGAGGTTACCGGAGAGTGGTGGACCCAAGTTTGGCGGAGGACGGGGCTGCACTGGCTGGATGCCCCACGGAGGCACACGTCATGGATGCTGCGGGGAACCGCGATGAGAGAGCTGGGAGAGGTGACCCGCTTGTACCGATGGAAGACTGTGCAGGCTGGTCTGGTTTGGAGGGAGTTGAGGGCCCCTCCGTGCCGATTGTGCGGATGCAGCTGCTCCGACCTTCTACATGGAGCGATACCACGTTGTGGAGGGTGTTTTTCTGCAAAGGCGCTGACGCCGGGGATCTATGGGTGCCCAGAGGCCTACTGGAGCTGTGGAGCAGGTACCGCAATGTCGCAATGGTTGGGGCCACGATACCGGGCCTCCCATCAGGTGAACTGCCTGCGGAGCAAACTCCCCCTTTTCGAGACACGGGTTGATGGGACCCCAGAGACACTTTTTTCTTCTTATTCCCCCTTGATGTTACAGCAGGTTTGCGCTTTCCCCCCTTTACCTGATTGATGGCAAAGTGATGTAATCTTAATGTTGTTCTCCCTCCCCCCTTAATTCAGAGACGCTTCGAACACTATCTTATTTAATTTTTTCGCTGACATTCCCCAGCTGGGGATAAATTTGAGACTTTTTTTTTTGGTTTGTTTCCTTTTTTTTTCTTTTTTCATTTCTTTTCTTTCGACTAATTTTTGCTGACTTCGTGGACTCTCTTATTTTCCTACTGGTTTTCTTTTTGTTTGTTTTTTGGCATATCCGGGATGTCTTGGGAGGTGTTACAGTGGCCTGGTGCCCAGTTAGGTCCCCCGAGTGCCCGGGCCTGGTGCCATTACCCCCTCTGGCCCCCACCCACGGTGTTGTACCCGTGCGGAAACCCGCCAGAGCAGGCACAATACTGGCCATTGCCATTTTTTCTCATTTCCTCTCCACCCCCTTTTTTCCCCCCAATCTGACGCCCCGGCTGCGTATTCCCTGGAATATTATTTGGGTATTTTTTTTTTGTTTTGTTTTGTTTTCCTCCTCTTACATTTGGATGAGACCCCCCCCCTATTGGGGATGATATTGCTGATACGTAGCTGTAGTCGGATTACTTTATATATGCATGTTTTAGATGAGACCCCCTTTTGGGGATGATTTGCTGATATATTGTTGTATGTTGTGCCTATGCTGACTGTTTTGAACGTTCTCCTTCCTATGACATTATGGCCCAGCGAGGCCATTTTATTTTATTTTACTATAGGATGACTCACTTTGGCCCTGCGAGGCCATTTTCTTTGCTTGTATTGCTGACTTTATTTCAAAATAAAAACCTTAAATTAAAAAAAAAAAAATACGAAAAAAAACCCAATGGGCTCTATTACATTCTTCGTGCAAACGTTAACGCGTGCACAAAACGCATTAACGTGAGGGGCAAAACCTTTGCGCTGAACGTCGTATTACAATGGCCGCGCAAAAAATGCTCGTTAACGTCTAACGCGGATGAACCTGCGCGAGCGTACTGTACTGCGTGCGTCCTATACTTAACATTGTGAGCGCAAATGTGTTTGTGCGCTGGTACGAGGATGGTATTGCAATCTATGCGCAAAATTTAACGGACAGCGTTTGTGCACATAATTTTAACGTCTTTGAAAAGCTGTTGGTAACGGCAAATCTGAACGTCCTGGCCAAACCCAAATACACCAGTCCAAAAAAAAAAAAAAAATACAGCAAAGTATAGTTACACATTCTACACATACCCAAACAATAAAATTGAGAAGTTGTGCGTGTTTTTTTTATTGATGCAGCATATATGCGCAGATTGACTTTGACAAGCGCAAAAACTTAACGCTGCGCGCGCGTTTTTGCGTGTCCATTTCACGCGCGTTATTTTTTGACGGATGAAAAAAAGTCCGAGGATTTTAATACCAGCGTTGTTTTACGCGCGGTAACGTTTAACGCTGCACGCAAAAATTCATGCGTTCTGCGTGCGTTTTTGCGTGAAGAATGTAATAGAGCCTTATCATTGCTTAACAGAAAAGGAATATAAAAGAAACATAAAACCTTGCTAGACAATGCAATGCAATAACACGGTTATGCATTAAACCAAAATACAGAAACCTACTTACAAATACAAGTATGTTTCTAGGAAACCCCTTTCCAGTGGTGAAAATAAAATCCAGGGAAATTCTAAGTTATATACAGTTGTGTTCAAAATTATTCAACCCCCAATGCTGTAATGGGGTTTAGGGAATTTAGTGTACATTTGTAATTGTATTCAGAATGAAATCCTACAAGGACTTTTTAAAGAACCATATGCAACTAAAATGACATCAATTGGTTTTGTAATACAGTAGTAAATGTTTCTTTTGTGAATTCTTCATTGACACAATTATTCAACCCCTTAAAGACTACCACTCTGAAGAACAGAGGTTCATTCAAGTGTTTTCAATCAGGTATTGAAAACACCTGTGGATGTCACGGAGCAGCAATAAAGCATAATAAACACCAATTAGGCAGCTTTAAAATGACTGTGATACTCAGCTCCTTCTAGACATTTACTGGTGTGGTTACAAACATGGTGAAGTCAAGAGAATGGTCCAGGAAGACAAGAGAAGAGGTGATTACTCTTCACAGGAAGGGCAATGGCTATTAGAAGATTGCAAAGATGTTAAACATACCAAGAGAGACCATAGGAAGCATCATTCGCAAATTCAAGGCAAAGGGCACTGTTGAAACGCTACCTGGTCGTGGCAGAAAGAAGATGCTGACTTCGACAGCTGTGCGCTACCTGAAGCGTAGAGTGGAGAAAAGTCCCCGTGTGACTGCTAAGGAACTGAGAAAAGATTTGTCAGATGTGGGTACTGAAGTTTCAGCTCAGACAATACGGCGCCCACTGCGTAATGAAGGCCTCCATGCCAGAACTCCCAGGCGCACCCCCTTGCTGTCTCCAAAGAATAAGAAGAGTCGACTGCAGTATGCCAAAAGTCATGTGGACAAACCACAGAAGTTTTGGGATAGTGTTCTGTGGACTGATGAAACAAAATTAGAACTGTTTGGGCCCATGGATCAAGGCTATGTTTGGAGGAGGAAGAACAAGGCCTATGAAGAAAAGAACACCTTGCCTACTGTGAAGCATGGCGGGGGGTCAATCATGCTTTGGGGCGGTTTTGCTTCTGCAGGTACAGGGAAGCTTCAGCGTGTGCAAGGTACCATGAATTCTCTTCAGTACCAGGAGATATTGGATGACAATGTGATGCAGTCCGTCACAAACCTGAGGCTTGGGAGACGTTGGACCTTTCAACAGGACAATGATCCCAAGCATACCTCCAAGTCCACTAGAGCATGGTTGCAGATTAAAGGTTGGAACATTTTGGAGTGGCCATCGCAGTCACCTGACTTAAATCCGATTGAGAACCTCTTGTGGGACTTAAAGAAAGCAGTTGCAGTGCGCAAGCCTAAGAATGTGACTGAACTGGAGGCTTTTGCCCATGACGAAAGGGCGAAGATACCCGTAGATCGCTGCAAGACACTTGTGTCAAGCTATGCTTCACGTTTAAAAGCTGTTATAACTGTAAAAGGATGTTGTACTAAGTACTAAGATTGAATGTCACTTGGGGGTTGAATAAAACTGATAATGATGTGAGCACAGAAAAGACATTTGTGGTTATTTCATTATAAATGTTATGTTATATTTGTCTGACCTACACGTGCCTCTGATTTAATTGTAAGCAAGATGACTGAATGATCAAAATCAATGTCAAACTGGCCAAAACACTCAATTTCAGTGGGGGTTGAATAATTTTGAACACAACTGTAGGTAACCACTTTATATGTATCACCCTTTCCCGCCTAAAGCATCCCCTCATCAAGTCACATGGTTGGGCAGGGGAGTAAATGTCCACTTTTACAACTTCCATAAGTCAAGCATGTCATGCCTCGTCCCCATTCCTCACTTCCCACTGTGCCACGATGCACCATGCTATCACTCTTACAGGGTTATTCAGAGAGCGGTGAAAAGCAGGAGAATGACTGGAGAAGTGAAAATTCGAGGTCAAAATAGCCAAACCAGAAAATTTCTCCCATTTATCTCACTTTTCAAATTGGCTATTTTGACCTAGAATTTTCCATTCTCCAGCTTTTCACTTCTCTCTGAATAACCCTGCTAATTTCGATGTGCCTCTGGCAACAAATGCGAACATTGGTAACTTTCTTCTGGTCCTGTCTTAGGTTATAGGCCCGGAGGTGCAGCTCCAATTTTTCAATCCAGCCTTACTGACATGACAGATGTATTGTTGGTACACAATATCCCCAACAGCTTTATTTTTCTTCTGTGTGGAAGGGATGATTTTTTTTTGTCAGGTTATGGATAATTTTATAGCAAAGTCATGCAGTGTGCATCTCATTTCAATGCACCACAGCGTTTTATTAATGCCCTCAATTGTATTGCTTGTTAACAAAGATTGTGCTAAATGTCTGCATGTACATTGTGCGTCAAGAAATATGGGATTTAATATTTATTTATTTATAAAGGATTTTACCAGGAAGGATACATTGAGATTTCTCTCGTTTTCAAGTATGTCCTGGGTTCAAGAACATTGAAGTGTTACAGTTACAGAAATACAAAGTAATACAATGCAAGATATTAACAACACAAATATACAGATTAACAGAAAATAAATATGTAGGAAATATAGTCATTATGTTACATGTTTACAGGTGCATTCTGTATTGAGGTATGTTAGTAAGGAGCTCTTGAGTGACTTAAGACTGCGGGAAGATTTGATGGTGTCTGGGAGGTTATTCCATAATTGCGGTGCTCTGTAGGAAAATGAGGATCAAGCCACTGTCTTTTGTATTGTGGTATTTCAAGTAAGGTGCTGGTCCTGGATCGGAGGTTATAGGATGAGGGAGCTGCTGGGGGAACCAGTCTATTCAGGTAGGGTGGCAGCTTCCCAGAAAAGCTCTTAAACACCAGGCTGGAAAGGTGAAGGGTGCGTCTAGATTCCAGCGATGGCCAGTTTAGCTCTTTTAACATGTCACAATGGTGGGTCATGTAGTTACATTGTAATGCAAAGCGGCAGAATGAGTTATACACTGTAGTAAGTTTCTGAAGATCGATACAAGCTGAAATTACATTCACTAATACACAGGAATCATCCATACCAGAATGGACTATATTCCTTGTTATTATTTCTATTGTATGCTGTGCATGCGAAGGACATATTGCCGTTGCTACTGGCTTTCATTATCACGACTCCTGCTCTTAATTGCTTTGCTTGTTCCTTCCCTTTTCCAGTGCTCTAACAAATCCCATCAAACAAACGGGATTAGATCCACAGATGCTGTGCTGTTTAACAAAGCATGGAAATGTTTCCATTTGCAGCATTTTCTATAGTAGCAGAAATCTGAGTGACATGGGATCCAAGGATTATCTTGTTTTCTTTATCTATCACCAAGATAGATAATCAATATAAACCTGCAGTTGCCAAACAAAAAGGAACAAATTATCTATTGGTTTTAATGGTAGAAGTGTATCTGTGACTAACAGGAGCACTTGAAAACATGTGACAATGTCCTGCAACACTAATTTGTCAACTTTACATATTGACCATGTAACTGTTCCACAAACATGCGACTGTGAGAGTTGCACAGTCCACAGAAGGCTACTTTAACCCGCTCCCCTTCAATCCTGAGCACCTGACAATGACAAACAAAGTTATGCAAAGAGCACAGAAATTTCACCAGAATTTCAATGCTCTTTCATTCCCCTCACTACTGGGGATCAAATTCCCCGACCCTGCGGTGAATTCAGCACTCAAACGTATCACTGAATCGGTGGGGCGAGGCTGGCCCCTGTGGGCTGCGTTATCATGTGTCAGCCCACAGGATCTCAACTGGTCTAGCTTTGCGCTTGTGCTTAAGAACATCAGGGAGCTGCTGATCCCACCAACAGAGTGGTAGCTCAGCTCCATCGCGCATGCGTAAGGGGTCCCCAGGGGCATCCTCAAACAGAAAGTGGAGGAGCACAAGGTTTCTAACATCCACCAGCTCTGTGATGTCGTCATGGAAGAGTGGAAGAGGACTCCAGTGGCAACCTGTGAAGATCTGGTGAACTCCATGCCCAAGAGGGTTATGGAAGTATTGGAAAAGAATGGTGGCCACACAAAATATTGGCACTATTCAAGCTGTACATTCATTACTTTACATTGTAGCAAAGTGTAATTTCTTTACAGTTGTTCCATGAAAAGATAAAATATTTACAAGAACGTGAGGGGTGTACTCACTTTTGTGAGATACTGATATATCTATATACACCTGGTTCTGGTAGAATGGTTAATGAGGATGTGATGCTGATGATCGGTACAGTGGTCAAAGGATCCGTATAGACAAGCGAAATGGCCTCAAAGAACGGACTGATAGCAAGTCCATGTCAGTAGTCATCGACATGCCCGATGTGGTGTTACGATCAACACACTAACAGAACAATCTCCTCTCAAAAAACACGTGCTGAAGCGCTGTGTGAAGCCTTATATAGTGTGCTGCGGGACTTAGCTCTGTGAGCCCATGATCGGGCAAAATTTGCCCAATCAGGACTCTGAGCCGTGTTTGGCATAGTCTTGAACCTGTCTTGCACCTGACCTGTGGTCAGGTGCAAGGCTGTAGCCTATTACAAGCTTCAGGCCAGTGGAAAAGTGCATTGTGGTCCACTGTGGTGCATTGTGGGCGAACATGCAGAAATGTTCGTAGTTCGCGAACATGCAAACGGGCGATGTTCGAATTGAACTCCGAACCGATCGAACCGAACAGCTCATCCCTAATCCCAATCCCACAACAGATTACAATTTGTTCGTAACATGTGAACTGGAAAAAAAGCTGTAGAATGTAGAACCATCAAATACTGCACTGAGTAATTTGTTCAAATTGATAATGTTAAGTCATTACTGGAATCACTGAATTTTAATTTTTTTATGCATTTAATTTCTTATGAAAACATTTTGAAAGATTCATGCTTGAACCATATCACATGACCCAGTGAACCTACAATCAATGGACAAATCAATAGGCACTGTTGATTTTACCTTTCTCTCTAGATCAAGAACGTGGAAGGCTAGGATAGAAATCATTGCATAATTGGTATAAACATCTTAAAACTCTACAAATATCTAGAGTTCTCAAATTTATTTTATATTTTCCAACATTAATTTTTATACGGAAAAATTTAGGGAAATTGTTTTGTATAGGAGGTATAGTGTATCTTCCGAAATCTCTCAATTGCTTCCGGCTCTATTGCTTTCTAAGGCTAGGGTCAGACGAGCGCAGTGCGAACGCGCGTGCAGGCGCACTTAATCACGGCCGCACTAGCAGCAAGTGCCAGGCAATGACGGCCAATATACGAAGTACGGTCGCACAAAAGTCCGGCTGCGCAACGCAAGTGGAAAACGAACGCATTTTTTCGAGAACGTTAAACTGCTAGTACTGACGTACAGAGTGCGCTGCGTCCGCTAGCGGCGTGTGTGCGTGAATTGGAGATGTCAGACACTGCTAATGTCCGGCCAACATAACGTCCAGATGCACAAAGTGTTTTATTGATGATCCGTACAAAATCACGGATGCAAATGCGCATCGTATGACCACTATCGCGTACTCGTTCGAACGCACTTTTTCACAGACAACGTGAAAATGCGTTCGTCTGACCCTAGCCTAAACCAGTTATTAGACTATCATGCTTGACACGCAAAAAAAAAAAAAAAGAATCTATTTATCCTCAATATTGGTTCATTATTTACTTCTGAGTTCTGTTCTGTCTAAAGACAATAAAACAATATGGCTTATCTATTCCTATAGCCAACCATGGTATCAAGGAATAAAGCTTTCCAGGTGCTCAACGGTATGTAGAATAATCTACTAAATACTACTAGCAGTATATTATTACCACTTGAAAACTACCACTGGGATTACAAATTGAGCCCTGTGTTTTTAATGATATGCATTAATATTACATGCGCTAAAATTAATGTGAGCAGTAACATTTCTGTGTTCCCACAGAAATGAATTAGAACTAGTGGTAAGAGAAAGTACTCAGCAATGCCGGCTGGTGACATTCAGGTTGGATGAGAGGAGGTATTGGGGGGGGGGGATTATGTCATAAATAGGAATCGGTCTATATGGCACTACTACCTCCAAAATATGTGGACAATCCCACATATAGGGAATAAACCTTATAGAGATATTCGTATTAATAAGGCAAATAAAATAGCCATAATTCAATGATTACAAGCCTAATACAAAAATTTAAACATTAATTAGTATTATTATAATTTATTATGATTTGCTAAAAAAAACTCAACACTAATACTACCCATTTTATTCTGAATACACAAAACTTCAGTGTATGAAAGAAAACAATCCTGTTTACTATTGCTATTTAGCACATTAAGGCAAATGTAGCTGTGCATTTTCTGTCATTGAGGGTTTAAGGCAGGCACCTGGTGTGTGAAGCAGATAAAATCTACATTCAAATGGGGGGAGGAATACAGTGGAGGCGCCAATAATTGGTGGATAAATGCGTTTATGTTATGCAGCCGACTGGGATTAGAACACAAAACCTCGACAGAAATGTGTAGATGTACAGTAGAAGAGAAGGGGTGGGTCCTAGTGGCGCAGTCTCTTTTGAGAGTAGTCAGTATACGGTCTAAAATATATGCAGTACAAATTGTGCCTAAAATAAATGGGTGTAGTGTTCCCACTTTTCCAAGTAGTGCACGGTCGGAACGACCACTAAAGTGCTGCCGTGAAGGAACTATGTGCAATAGTGCCACTGTGCAAAAAGAGCATATATTGCAAGGTGACAGTTGATATCTTAATATAATCAAAAATCACATCAAGTGCAAATGCGGATATAAGTGCATATATAAGTGCATATAGAGCAATTGGAAGTCCTTCAAGGAGTTATTATTATCAAGTCTGGTTTTCCAAATCACTGGTGAAAGCAAAAAAACACAGTCCAACCGACCATATATTCTTATGCGGATGTAAATGGTAAAAATAAATTTATTGGTTTAAGAGCATATAAAAAATAAGGTGGGAGGGTGTCACAAATATGGGATACGCGTTTCGGCTATAAAACAAAGCCTTCCTCAGTCCATGTGCAGGATAAAATCAAAAATGGTTTTGATTTTATCCTGCACATGGACTGAGGAAGGCTTTGTTTTATAGCCGAAACGCGTATCCCATATTTGTGACACCCTCCCACCTTATTTTTTATATGCTCTTAAACCAATAAATTTCTTTTTACCATTTACATCCGCATAAGACCCATTTTTAAAACAGTATATGCCCACATGCTCCGTTTCTCCATTTCTCCTACCATCTACATAAGATAAGAGTACTACCTACAGATGAAAGAGGTGAAGTTACCCACCGAATAAGCAGTACCACACGCTTACAAGTTGAGCCTGGAACCTAAGGCTCCAACATCGGTGAGTTTGTATTAACTTTCACCTATCTTATTCCAACCATTGGTTACAAGTTGCGCTATGAGGATCTCTCTCTTTCTGTATCTGAGCCGATCGAGCAAACATTAAGGAAGGGCCCGAGGCTACTCCAAGAAAACTCTAAAGAAGGGCAGAGGCTACCCTCAATTAGGCCCAAGGCATTCCACACCAGAGCCGGTATACGAGGCTCTATAAAGTGTAAGTGTTCCTTGTCTATGGGCACTTAACTCTGTATCAGACAATACTGTACTATTTTTTCTTTTTTCTGTTCCCTCTCTACCCCTCTCCTTTTTTCCCAATTTGTTTGGGAATCGGGAGTCTATATAGGACTTAGGTGAAGATAGCGCACCAGGACCTCACGTACATCTCTGGACTGTCCACGTGGAGACTCAACCAGACTACCTTATCTTCAATATAGAATATATGGTCGGTGGGACTGTGTTTTTTTGCTTTCACCAGTGATTTGGAAAACAAGACTTGATAATAATAACTCCTTGAAGGACTTCCAATTGCTCTATATGCACTTATATCCGCATTTGCACTTTATGTGATTTTAGATTATATCAGGATATCAACTGTCACCTTGCAATATATGCTCTTTTTGCACAGTGGCACTATTGCACATAGTTCCTTCACGGCAGCACTTTAGTGGTCGTTCCGACCGTGCACTAATTGGAAAAGTGGGAACACTATACCCATTTATTTTAGGCACAATTTGTACTGCATATATTTTAGACCGTATACTGACTACTCTCAAAAGAGACTGCGCCACTAGGACCCACCCCTTCTCTTCTAAAATCTACATTCAAGCCTCAGACAAGCTTGCTTTAGTTTGGTTTGTCTAACATCCATCAAAGTGCAAATAGCCAGCACCACAGGGCTTTATATACTCCGTAGTTTCAATTTAATTTTAATTTCTATATATGTGTTCGGTAAATAGTTATTTGACCTTCAAAACGCAATTTGTTCAGGTGATTCTGGGATCTTCCACCCCACCTACAGCGGAGAGAAAACTGTGCCTAGGCGAAAGATATTTGCCTGAAATTATTTGTCTACCACATATTTAAAATTCACATTTCCTTTGAAAATGTGTAATGGCCAATTGATGATCTCAAATGTATCCATGTTTTAAACTCATTTTAAAAGTCTCATACAAATACAGTACTTACTGTAAAATATGTAGTCTATTAATATTCTCCATACAGATCAACAGGCGCTGCCTCATATCTGAACCCATTCTAATAGTTCAGACCGCTGTCCTTGAATCTTTATACTACGTTCCATATAAATCTGCTTTATGTCTGTTCTCAATTTCTACTTGGTCAGCTAAGGACTTCCCAATCTAAATGCTAATGCTTCTTATCTACAAGGACTGGGAACACTAAACTGCAGAGACCATTCTTAAGGCTGGAGATGCCAGCGAAAGTGCATGTTCTCTGGAGATGTAGAAGGGGTGGGTTGCGTGGCCCCCAAGTTATTACTGAACAATGGAGGTGCTCCGTACTGCAGTAATATAGGCATAATTATTTCAATCATTCTCCTGCCAGATGCAGCTTTGTTATTTTCTTATGAGAAATAATCATTTGGTGCTCTACTTAAAATATGGACAGACATAGAGATTCTGCAGAAAACATTATTTTATTCTACTTGAAGAGTTTTCTCTATTGATATAGTTATTGAATCATTATAAATACCCACTCCTGCATACTTTTTAATCTGATTTGTTTCTAAAAATGAATGGATGCCATAAGCAGGTTATTAAGGGCATATGTTTTCCTTGCTGCAGCTTAGATGAGGTTATTGGCAATAACCTTATTATAGGACAGCTACAACAGTAACTGCTCTGTGTTCCTGTCTCATAAGCCATTCTCTTGGTTTATTGCTGTAATAAAGATTTGAAGTGACATGCACTAATACTAAAATCCTGTCCTATGTGTTATGCTTATGGGTTGTAGGGTTCAAAAATGTGATCCAGTACCTCAAGAGTCTGAAATGCTCTGTAACACCAAGTGAACCGTTTAATTTCAATTAATATAAATGGTCATGGTAAGCGAGCTGGGAGATGTCCAAACCCCTTGCTCTTCCTCATTTGGTTGTCAATGTGGGATGTTATATAGCCATGCAAAATGATCTTTCCTAAGTCTGGAGAGCCTACCAGGGCTTTGCACATCAATCTGTGCATCTCACATCTCTGTGTATTGCTGCTAGACCAATGCTTCTAAATGAATTTTTTTTTTGAGAACGTATTTTACCAGGAAGGATACATTGAGATTTCTCTCGTTTTCAAGTATGTCCTGGGTGGCAAGTATGTACTGTTAGGGGTCTTGCTCAAGGACACTTACTGGAGAGGTGCTCTGGCCGGGGTTCAAACCTGTGTCTCCTCAGTCATAAAGCAGTGGTGTTACCTCTACTCCACCCTGCACAATTCGGTAACAGGAAGCCATGAAGGGTTGATATTGGACAGAGACGATTAAACCTTAGTGGTGCTGTGCTACTGTCTGATACAGTGAACCTCTGAATTACAGTCTGGAGACGCAACAATAATAAGCATTAATAGATACCGACACTACCTGCTATGAACAAAGATAATGCAGATCACTGTCAGTAGCCCCAGTAGGGTAGAGGTCAGGATGCAGTCAGACTGTGTAGTGTTAAATCCAAGCATCACAAAATAATCGCTATCTGACAATCAGCCAAAATGACAGGCCAAGAGAGTCAGGGCAGGCAGCAATAGCAAACTCTACACAGGGATCCAGTACACAGTAATCAGGAGTGTACTAGGCTTATGATAATTATAGAAGATTTAGAACACTGGTGTACCGCAGGACACTATTACCAGAGGGGGGACATAACCCCGAGCATAGACTCGTATGGCGAAAAAAAGAAGAGAGGTCGATATACCAATTGACCAGAAGGTAACAGAGGTGCTATTTTAAAACTTAACTTTTAATAGTTAAATAAAATATCACCTGACACACATATAGAGAAGTATGAAAAGCAGGGTGTATAGTTAAACTTCGATAGCACTCATATTGTATTGAGAAAGAGGCAATACGTAATGTCAACGGATACCCCCAACCAGTGGCGTCACTAGGGTCGGTGTCACCCGGTGCGGTAATTTATGGTGTCACCCCCCCCGAGTTTTTCAGATTTTTTTTTTTAACTACTCTTACTCCTAAATCAGTACTCCCATATAACACTGAATGCTCATACACACAGCGCACATTACTGTGAGGTTTATTGCTGTGGAGCTCTCTCATATGCTCACACAACTTTTTGCCAACTGCCAGCAAGTACGTTGCCCGTTCGAAGGCAGTGAAAGCACACATGGATATATATTGCCCCCAGCAGCTCACCCATGGATATATATTGCCCCAGCTCACATATGGATATATTGCGCCTCAGCTCACATATGGATATATTGCCCCAGACCAGCTCACACATGGATATATTGCCCCAGACCAGCTCACACATGGATATATTGCCCCAGACCAGCTCACACATGGATATATTGCCCCAGACCAGCTCACACATGGATATTGCCCCAGCTCTCATGGATATTGCCCCCAGCACACATGGATATGCCCCAGCTCCTCTCATGGATATTGCCCCGGCTGCTCTCATGTATATACTGCCCCAGCTGCTCTCATTGATAATGCTCCAGCTGCTCTCATGGATTTTGCCCCAGCTCATGGATATACTGCCCCAGCAGCTCATGGATATACTGCCCCAGCAGCTCATGGATATGCCCCAGCAGCTCATGGATATGCCCCAGCAGCTCATGGATATGCCCCAGCAGCTCATGGATTTGCCCCAGCTCCTCATGGATTTGCCCCAGCAGCTCATGGATTTGCCCCAGCTCCTCATGGATATGCCCCAGCTCCTCTCATGGATATGCCCCAGCTCCTCATGGATATGCCCCAGCTCCTCTCATGGATATGCCCCAGCTCCTCTCATTGATATGCCCCAGCTCCTCTCATGGATTTGCCCCAGCAGCTCATGGATATGCCCCAGCTCACTCATGGATATGCCCCAGCAGCTCATGGATTTGCCCCAGCAGCTCATGGATATGCCCCAGCTCCTCTCATGGATATGCCCCAGCTCACTCATGGATATGCCCCAGCAGCTCATGGATTTGCCCCAGCAGCTCATGGATATGCCCCAGCTCCTCTCATGGATATGCCCCAGCTCCTCTCATGGATATGCCCCAGCAGCTCATGGATTTGCCCCAGCAGCTCATGGATATGCCCCAGCTCCTCTCATGGATATGCCCCAGCTCACTCATGGATATGCCCCAGCAGTTCATGGATATGCCCCAGCTCCTCTCATGGATATGCCCCAGCTCCTCATGGATTTGCCCCAGCAGTTTATGGATTTGCCCCAGCAGTTTATGGATTTGCCCCAGCCCCCATGGATTTGCCCCAGGCCCCCATGGATTTGCCCCAGCAGCTTATGGATTTGCCCCAGCACCTCATGGATTTGCCCCAGCACCTCATGGATTTGCCCCAGCAGTTTATGGATTTGCCCCAGGCCCCCATGGATTTGCCCCAGCAGTTTATGGATTTGCCCCAGCAGTTTATGGATTTGCCCCAGGCCCCCATGGATTTGCCCCAGCAGTTTATGGATTTGCCCCAGCAGTTTATGGATTTGCCCCAGGCCCCCATGGATTTGCCCCAGCACCTCATGGATTTGCCCCAGCAGCTCATGGATTTGCCCCAGCTCCTCTCATGGATATGCCCCAGCTCCTCTCATGGATATGCCCCAGCAGCTCATGGATTTGCCCCAGCAGCTCATGGATATGCCCCAGCTCCTCTCATGGATATGCCCCAGCTCACTCATGGATATGCCCCAGCAGTTCATGGATATGCCCCAGCTCCTCTCATGGATATGCCCCAGCACCTCATGGATTTGCCCCAGCAGCTTATGGATTTGCCCCAGCACCTCATGGATTTGCCCCAGGCCCCCATGGATTTGCCCCAGCAGTTTATGGATTTGCCCCAGCAGTTTATGGATTTGCCCCAGGCCCCCATGGATTTGCCCCAGCAGTTTATGGATTTGCCCCAGCAGTTTATGGATTTGCCCCAGGCCCCCATGGATTTGCCCCAGCACCTCATGGATTTGCCCCAGCAGCTCATGGATTTGCCCCAGCAGCTCATGGATTTGCCCCAGCAGCTCATGGATTTGCCCCAGCTCACCTCCTGGTCCTGGTCCCAGCACATGGTTAGCGGCCCAGGCAGCACCTCTCCGCCGCGTTTTTCGCTCCTTCTGAGCGTCCGGCGCGCAGCTTGGGCGCTCTTCTGGGGGAGCCACGTGACCAGCCGCGATTGGCTGGTGACGTATTTCCTCCAGGCGAGCGCCGAAGCTGCATGCTTCGGACGCTCGCACGGAGCGAATCCGCGGCGGTGGCGGCGGTGGCGGGCGGTGGGTGAGACACCCGCCCTTAGGGTGACGGTGTCACCCTAAAGGCGGGTGTCACCTGGTGCGGGCCGCACCCACCGCCCCCACGTTACGACGCCACTGCCCCCAACAAAAAGTGGGGGATCCAAAATATAAAGCTTAGAAGATGCTATTCGTATGACAGCCTCAATGGGAGTATATTAGATGTAAAAATGCTAACCAAACAAAATACAAGGGAAATCCTTTAGTTCGAGTTGTGCCCAATTAAATACTACAAATGAAAAGTAGAACTCATTATTAGCATAGCTATATTTGTTTGTGTCGAAGGTAGCCAGGGGTATTGGGAAAATTCCAACGTAAAGAAAAAAGTGTAGTAACACATATAAATCACCCTTTTCTAACCTCAGCGGTTCATGCCACTTGCATAACCCAGCTAGCTAATAATTGTGGGAAACAACCGAAGAGGTCCTAAGTTAGGACAACACCCATACAAAAACCATAAGTAACCAGTTAAAATAAACCACACATAACGCTCAACGCGTTTTGCTGTAAAACCAGCTTTTTCAAGAGTGGGGATGCTCCCTACCTTCACAGATATTTATACCCCAAATCCCTGATGTTCGTTTACAGGAAACCGCCGGCTGTTGATTATTGCCGTTGTGTGGATTCCCGCCGTCAGTCGCGTCAAAACGAGGTGCGTCATCACTACGCGTCGGTATCGACTGGTTGTCATGGAGAGATAAACATAAACATAAGGCACATGAGTCGAGACTACATGCCCACTTCTTAGACCGATCGCTATGTGGTCAATGCAGAGTAATAGCTTCCCAGTATTTGGGCAGGGGGCTGTATAATGAAATAGTACATGCATAATGGCCCCACATATCACTTGGATCGTCTCCACGGATGGCATTCGGGTTCCACTATGTCCATGCGACATTCCAATTAACACATATGCGGAGTTACCACTATCCATCTTCTATACAGGAAGCTGTCAGGACTATGGGGATTAGAGGCAAATCGTTAAAAATTAATAACATGTTTTACTAACTGTTAGGCATGCTATTTTAAATGTTACTAGGGTAATAATAGATGTATATAAAGTTGATAGCGACTAGGTAGGGTTAGCATATAGTCTGGAATGAATAAAAAGAAACAGGCATACTGGTGAAAAAAGAAGTGGATCAAATATAGGAAGTAAAAGTGAAGCCTTCATTTAGACCGTTAGGATGGAGTGTATTCAATTTGTATATCCAAAAGGCTTCACGTTGACACAGGTTTCTATCAATGTTTCCCTTCCTAGGGCCCAATGTGATTTGTTCAATGCCGATGAATTTCAAATTGCCACTTGACTCTCTGTGGCATAGCTCCAGATGTCTCGATACAGGTGTATCGGTCACATATCTCACTGATCGCAAATGTTCTAAAATGCGGACTTTTAATGGTCTGATAGTTTTGCCAGTATATATAAGGCCGCATTCGCAAATCAGCTGGTAAATCACTCTGCTAGAATTGCAATTAAAAAATTGTTGGATTGGAAAATGGGAAGTATTGTTGTAATTGGACACAATTTTGGAGTCTCTATAGACATGCGAGCATGCTTTGTATCTACCACATCTATAGGTACCTCGAATTTCTTTAGACAGCCACGTGTTGTTATGCGTTCTTTTAGATTGAAAGTGGCTATGTGTAAGATGATCGCCAAGGTTCGTGCAGTGTCTCGCTGTCATCGTGCGTTTCAATGTAAGAACTTGTTTCAGGTGTGGATCTTGCGTAAGAATAGGCTAGAATCGCTCGCAAATATTTGTGACAGATTTCCAACCCGTATCATAATTTCCTATCCGTCTAATTAGTTTATTTTCTTTAGTGATTTTGGGAGTTGATAGGAGGTCGTTGCGGCCGGTTAGAAGAGCTTTCTTATATGCCATTTTCAACACACGATCGGATTAGGATAACCTTTTCTCTGAACAGGAGTTTCAAAGATTTGTATTAGGCTTAAGATAGTCCTAGGTGCTCCAAACCATGTTGACACCTTACCTGATATCAAATAAGAAAAATATATGCATCTTAAAGTCAAGTCATCTAATTAAATAGAACATCATTTAAGGCACAGAGTTCCGCATCCTTGGTGTGCAAACTTTGAAGAACCTTTTACTCTGCTGTGGGCAAAATCTCGCTTTCCAAATCAATGAATGACTTCTGTGTGTCACTTCTTACTGATGATACTGTGTAAACCCTTGTGTGCATTTTACTCAGATTTTTCTGATATTATAAAAGATCTTGTGTGATTTCCTGTACCGACATGAACGTTTAGACCTTCCCAGAGCATATATAGATAATACTATAGCAATCAAACAGAAAAAAAAAACTGATGGTGTCTCACTCAATATTAAGCTCTACAATTGTCTGTATAATACATACAGTACGCGTCTATATAAATCAAAAGAGGTCTTCACTTGACTGCATAATACAATGCCTTCTATACAAATCAATACAATAAAAAGCAGACTAAGCGAAGATCAATTAAGTTTGTAAAATGAAAAACTATAACAAAATCCTGGGATTGGAATTGATTTATACTTAAATGTTGTTCAACTAAATTCCAGGTTGAATTTACAGGCAATATTATCCAGGAGCTATTGACAAACCATTTAATAGGTATATTCATCGTAATAACGCATAAAAGCATCCGTTATTGATTGCGAGAGGAGATTCATATATTTAAGGACAATGTACCCTACTCTAACCCTGTGAAACATACAATAATAGTGTTAGAGACTTGGTATTGAACATCAGGTCCCTGCGCTGTATCCAAACTACGTTTGCTTCTGTAATATGCACAGAGCAAATTTAAAAGCAACTGCAATGAAATGAACAGTTATCTTGCTTCTTAACTAGATCCTGAATAAGAGGATTCTTAGCTCTTATGGCAACAAATAATGATAAAAGAACGAGGCTTCAGTTGAGTATTCATTTAGCAGGCATTTTGGAACATGTGAAAGCCATTATTATCAAATCACTAAATAACTCCGTACATGTCTTTGTTACTCTGTAAGCATGTCCCTTCTAGACCACTCAGGTCAGTGGGCGACCTCCGCCTGTCCTCTTTCTATACCCGCACTACCAACTCTCACCTCCAAGTTTCCTCAAGGGCAGCTCCGGTCCTGTGGAATGACTTGCCTCGCCTCTCTTCCCTTATTTTCAGAAATCCCTCAGAACCCATCTCTTCAGATTAGCGTACCAGATTATTGATACCGATCCATCTACTCCTAAACTACCCACACATTCAGGGTTATTCAGAGCAGTGAAAAGCAGAATGACTGGAGAGAATGACTGGAGAATGGAAAATTCTAGGTCAAAATAGCCAAACGAGAAAAATTCTCCCATTCATCTCACTTTCCAAATCAGCTATTTTGACCTAGAATTTTCCATTTTCCAGTCATTCTCCTGCTTTTCACCGCTCTCTGAATAACCCTGGGGGTCAAAATAGCCGATTTGGAAAGTGAGATAAATGGGAGATTTTTCTGGTTTGGCTATTTTGACCTAAAATTTTCCATTCTCCTGCTTGTCACCTCTCTCTAAATAACCCTGATTGTGGTCACTTCCATGGCCCCACCATTCCTGAACTACTGGCACTTGTGATCCTGACAGCCCATAAAGCTCCTTGATTTCCTCCGTCCCAATCCTTAATAATGAACCCGAGTAACACCTGCTTTTCTTCAATTCCAGTTTTTAATTATGAATATTTATAGAGGGAAAAGTTGTACATTTTTCTCAAACAAAATTATTCTGAATTTAAAGTATAAAGATCCCAAAATAATTTAGGTGACAGATAAAGGATAAGGAGTTACATTTTCTTTTGCTCGTATGAATGATTTCCTCAGTTAGGATGTAATATTTTTACAGAGAGTTTTATTTGAAGAAAGACATATAAGGTTAAAGGTACCCTATACACAGTGTGAACACTGGATCTTATCTGAGTGGGCACACTGCTGAGAACTCCCTCTCCTCCTAGAGGGGGAGCTCAAAGGCTGATTCAGCCATCCAAATGCTGGGGCTGTGTCCTGCCCAGGACCTCAGCTCAGGGAGCCTTCAGATCACGTTTCAGGGCTACGGGACCATTGGGAATTAGCCTTATCCAATGGTAGAAAAGCCTTCCTGAATTGAGAGACACTGGATTGACCGGACAACACAGCCCCCTACGACCATGTTGCATGTTGAGTTGAAAGCAGGTCATATCCTGCAGAGTTCAGAGGGAGACCAGCGCTGGATTTATGTGAGTTTTTAAGGAAAATAAGGGGTTAAAACAGGAGTGAGGAGTGTTGAAGAGTCAGGAGGGGTTAATGTAACACTGACTAGAAGTAAAAGTAGAGCAAAGACTGAGAAAAGTAAATGAGGAAATATTTTAAAGGCTGGCAAAGCAGGTTTCCCCTGTTAGCATCCCCATTTTAGCGTTAGCTAGGTAATAGGGCCCTACGCGTTTGCAGGGGCAGATTAAAGGGTGATTTGAGAGAGATTATTCAGGGAGGGGGAACCAGTGTTTCGATAAGGGCCCCAAGATTTCTGATGGCAGCCTGTTTCCTAGAGCACCACTGATTTCATTGATTAACAATAAAAGGCACCCTTTGCAGGTGCAGGATCACATTGCCCTTTTTATTAGTCTATCTGGGCTATCATTTTTTTTGCTGTGGAGGTAATTGACAATGTTCTGTCTTCAAAAGGTCAAGTTAGTCCACTTGACTCCTCCTAAAATGGGAGTGGTCTGAAGAGTTCTTAGAATTTTTGCCTATATATTTATGCTCTACTTCATCATTGTCCTAAAGTGTAGAATAAATGGCGTACATGACAGATACAACCTTTTCCCCTCGCACTAATCGCTTATATATATTTTTCGTGACACCCACTGCAATACACTTTGTCAGTGCATCGTTATATGTGAAATATTTAATGTCTGCTTCAATTTGTCTTATCAAAATAACGCAGCGTGAAAAGGTGGCAAAAGGTTCAGAAATGCCATAAAATGTTAAGTCTAATTATCCATATGAAATGGTCTCATGCTAAAAGGAGTTGTCACGGATTTCCAAGTAATTTAAAGTGGAACCTAAAATTACTTGAAATACATTTTATTACAAATTGCATTTATAGTCATTTCTCTGACAAGCAGCAGGAACCAACTAGGGATGCCACATCTCCAAGAAAGATGAGGAAATATAACAATACATACTTAAAGGGTTTGCTTCTGTGGATGAATTGGTTTATCATTTCAATAACTATCAGCAAAATGTGCTAAAATATAATGTGCACCAAAGCAAAATGGACCAATAAATATACAATAGATTAAACAGTCATGTAATACGCAAAGAGTAAAAATAGAATGCAAATATAATCTAAAATCCTAAAAAAAATAAGTGAAAAAACCTTTGAATTCACAAATTATATATAACATTTGTGTACACAGAGAAAAAAGCAAGTATATTGGAATGTAACTTAGCTTGGTAATAACAGTTAAGGTTGCTTCCCAAAAATAACTTCCCTGGATTTCAATATAAAACAGGTAAAGCAAACAGAAAAACAAATACAAACTTAACCCCTTCACTACTGAGCTCAAAATAACTTGGCATTTCAAATGCACCGTCAGGTACCCGATATCGAGTTATCTAGATCTGCCACTGTGAAGTACAAAAGCAAATTAAATTTGTTTGCTGCAAACAAAATTTATTAGCTTTTGAGCTGCAGAAGGTGCCCTAAAGTTTTAGCCTGAGGTGCTTAAATTGTCTAAAATCGGCTAACTGAATGTCTTAAATCGGACTTTCAGCAGCAGCTCAGGGAACCTCGAGCTGCAGCTCAAACAACTACGGTAACTTAATTTGGCCAGTAGATAGCGACATCTGCAAGCCAAATAGATTATTACAGTAGGAAATACACTGGGAATATTCCTAACTATTTCTTACTGTATAATTAAATGATTTTTCTAAACTACTGGTTCCTGACAATGTTTATTTTTATAAAATCACATGATAGTGAAGGGGTGAAAGGAAAAACAATTTAACAGCATTGACCAGTTAAAGGATTTGGTCTGTATTAACCACTTCGCTGCTATGGACGCGCTCAGCGCGTCCACCCGCAGGTAACGTTCTTTGCGGTGGACGCGCTGAGCGCGTCCTCCCTTTGGGGCCAGCGTTCGGCCGGGTTCCGGCCGATCGCTGGGCCCCCTGGTGCGGGCTGACATCCTCGATGTCAGCCCAGCACCCGGAACAGCTGCCAGCCTAATTAGGTGTCATCGCGGCGGCGCGATGACACCTAATTCAGGCGCCCCCCCCCCCGCATGTGCGGAGGAGGCGCCTGAAAGGGAGGTCCTTCGGACCTCTCTCCCTCCCGATCGCCGGCGTTGCGGGGGTTAATCCAGGCACCGTTTGGAAGGGCACAGCCTGCCCTTCCTAACGGTACCTGGAATTAACCCCATGGGGACTGGATCACGAATCGGCGCCGAAAAGCGCCGGTTCGTGATCCTTTCCCGGAGCTGGCCGACATCTTGGATGTCGGCCAAGCTTCCGGGAATGCCCCGAGGACTGGTGTCATCGTGCATAGCACGATGACACCAGTCCTGGAGTTAACCCCTAACTGCCACCAATGGTGGAGATAGGGGGTTCCAATGAAACATGCCTTCAAAACACGTTTAAACATGATGAGCAAAATCGGTAAAAATGAGCTCAGCACAGAGGCGGGAAATGCCTCAGCAGCGAAAGGGTTAAACAACTGCTCTCAAAAACATAGTTGATATGAGGGCCTTGAAGTGGAAAAGAGCAGAAGGATACTTTCTCAACGTCTTCAGGAACCCTGAGCTGTAAGAAGAACCTTGTCTGGAAGAATTTCCAATATATAGTGAAGATTTATGGACGATAAAATAGAGTAAAACAAAAAGCACTCCTATATCCAACACGTTTCATCCAAAAGGGCGTCCTCGGGGAAGACCGTTAAAACAGAAAATGTTATGCAATCAAAAACAGTACAATAAATTAATAAAACATCGCTCTCCCTCTTATCGCTCTCAAAGTCCCAAGCAAATTCCAGCAGGATGAAGAGTAGATGCAAATTGCCATTTTTTTTAGTTTAAAGTACTGTACACAACAGTCCACAACCACAGGGGTTCATACAATTTGGCTGTATTATTTTCTACTTTATATCTCCAATTACATATGCTAATTATAAAGAAAAAGGGGATTTTTTTTTTTTTTACTAATCAGTATATCTTTTGAGGGGTTTCCCCTGAAAAAAATGAAACCATTAACAAATAACAAAGATCTGGCAATCTTAAGAAAAATAATACAAGAAGAGTGGGGTCGCGCCTATTCCCCACTGAGGCGGCTGCAACCACCACCGAACGTGTGGTGACTTTTCGAATCTCTTTGAATAACCCTGTATGTGTTTCGCCTGAATAAACCTGCCGAATGAAAACGCCGAACAGCTGGGCATTTCGGCAACTTTTCACTGCTGTTTGGTGTTCTCTGAGAGACCAAATGCAGAAATCAATTTCTATTTTAGTTTAGAGATTCAGCTGACCGCGTTACGATTATATCCAATCTGATACTCCAATGGCGCTAATACAAGATCGATATTTACCTTGGGCATAGTATGCTGTCGCTCTACTCTTTTAACAGCAAGCATATCATTGATCTTACTAACTGCAATATGGTCTCCAATGTTCTTGTCTCTCTTTTTTTCTATTGCATCCCCTGATGCCACTTGAGAATGCTAATCAAGCAATCCTCTGATTCAGGTGTATATTAAGTTTAAAACAATATATAGTTACCAAAGATTGGTCTGGAACACTACTATTTTTGAGGTTCGCTACCCCACTTGCTTCTGTATGTTCTTGATATGTGTTTACTTTTAGGGAGAAAACACTCATACACCTTGATTGTGTGGTGGGTGTGTATAGAATTTAGAATTGCCAACCAACAAGTATTTAATTTAGAGATTAGTGGCCTGTGTCATGGATGGTTGTCGGTGCGTGATACTCTGGATTTGCGAACAAACGTACTTAAAAAGCTGCTGTGCTACTATAACAAGTTATCACTCGATGTTGCTAAAATACTATTTCTGCCACATTTGGCCATATCACGGGTCGTTTTAATCCTCTTCCATACCAGAAGCAGATTTATATCTTCTTTGTTTCAATATATGTATTTTCTTGAGCTATGATTATTCTGTATAAGTACCATATAAGTATACATGTCAATGCTGTGATGCACCTGGGGGTTGCTTTTGGTTACGTCACACATAGTGTATGTGTTGTATTTTAAAATGGTTTGTACGTTGGTATGTCATTTGTTAAGTTTGTTCGAACTACTTTACTTTTTTTGGATGTTGTTTTATTGATTCCAATAAAGGTTACATTTTAGCATTGTCACAGGCAGGAATCTATATCCCTTCGAAATTAATTTGGATATCTGTTCATTCTCTGAATAGAGTAACCATTGCTATTCTATGGGGGATTTCACTACCTTCGAACAGACACCGTATTTTCTGGCAGTTCGCCAAAATTTGGCCTACTGCCTGCTCTCTGAATAGCTGAAGGGCCCCGAAATGTCACGTATGGGGAAATTCCCTTTTTGGTGACATTTCAGGGCCAGATCGGCGCTCTCTGAATAACCCCTTATGTATAATTGTGGTTTTCATGGATATTTTTTTCAATATGGCAGCAGTGTTCCTCGATGAGATGTATTTGATGGGATATAACTAGCAATACCTGGAGGTATCAAGTAGTAGATAAACATCTGGTCCACAGCAAAACCACCAGTCTTAAGTCTAATGTCAGACGAGCGCATTCTGAGCGCACCGTGCGTTCGTGCACAACGGACAGACCTACCGACGGAACATACTGCAGACACTACACGATCCGTTTTTCTTGACGGACGTAGAAAAAAAAAAAAAAAAGGGAACTATGGGAAATAAAATTAATATGAAAAATACCAAAAATTTGAAAAGTATACGAAAAGCCATTTTTTGCGTCAAGGTGCTGGACGTCGCAAATGCGGTCCGTCTGACATCTCATCTCTCACACAGAACGATACGCGGATGCATCCGTTCTAGCGGTTTGACATTCTGGCCTATCTTGGGTCCGTTTGCCACGTGCGTTGTGCGTGTGCTGTTCAGTGCGGACGTACTTAGTGTGTGGGTCTCTATTTCTCATGCTACGACGGATGTTAAACTGTGCGGCAACACGGACGTGATCACTGCGTTCGTCTGACACGGGCCTTAAACTACTTTTAGGGCCACATTACATACTTGGTGCCAACTTAACCAGAGCTGTTGTAAACTTAAAACCTCCATAGGCTATAATGGCTCTGGGAAGTTTACGACAGCTCTGGTTGAGTTAGACATTTATCTAAATGCAAATTAAAAGGGCTTATTTTAGGATATTGGCTTTGAAAAAACAAGTATACTTTTTGAGTTGAGATCAAATGTACAGATTTTGATTAAATTCCTTTTAAACATGTTGACCCTGCCCCAATGCTTGCTAGTCAAAATGTTGGTACAATAGGCTTCCAAGCAAATAAGCAATCACAGGTCAGAGCAGGAGAATAAACTACGCCAAATATGTCAAAATGTGCGAAAAAAATGAAAGATGGAAATTACTATAACTAAATGCATAGTAAAAATGTCAGATTTGCTACTAACTGTATTGTGTTGCAACACAAAAAAAAAATCTTTCCTAAAGGGGTTAAAGCGTATTATATTTTCAGAAGAAAAACCCTTCAGTGTGTTTTATTTTTACTCAGATTTCTTTTATGTTATCCTCTGGGGAAATGTCTTGTATATACTATACGAATCGAGCATCTCTCTTCAACAAAGGCATTTTTTTCCAGAACAGCTTTCTTTAATATACAGAGGCCTCCCGCTGGGATACAGAGGAACTAAGCTCAACAGATATTATACAATACAGCCAATGCTTCGGGATGTGTGTGTAGTGTAAGCAAACAAACACTCGGAAGGGACTCTTATAACAATATTTAGTGAAATACAGAAAAATATAAACTTTGAACCAGTGTGCGCTGCAGTGCATCGCCCCCTTTCATTGGCTAGTATGAGTGACAGTATTTATACTCTCTGACTTCCCACTAATGAATCTGAGTTGGCAGAAATGGCAGCAACTGACAGCATATGCTAGCAACCCGCGGGGTGGCATTTGCAGCTTTTTAATAGGCTTCATCTTATATGGCTTTGTTTTTTTCTTCGGTTAGCCAAAAATAAAAATTTAAAAACGCATTGATACATTCTTTTCCAGCTTAAAAGAACAAAATATCCCCCAATAGAATATATTAAAATTATTAATTGCTATAGCTGATGTTAGTTTTTAATATGCAAATAATGTTTCTAAATGCATGAGTATGATAAACATTAAATCTGTATAAATGAAGAAGTCCTAAAACATTTGCTACTTCTAAATACATTGGGCCATATTACATAGTTGGTGCTAACTTAACCAGAGCTGTTGTAAACTTACCAGAGCCATTATAGCCTATGGAGGTTTTACGTTTACAACTGCTCTGGTTAAGGCTAGGGTCAGACGAACGCATTTTTCACGTCTACCGTCAAAAAGTGCGTAGATGTACTTTTTCATAGAAGACGTGATAGCGGTCATACGGTGCGCAATTTCAGCCGTGATTTTTGACGGAGCTATTAAAAACAAATGGACGTGATGTTGGCCGGACATGTGCAGCGTCTGACATCTCCTAATCACGCACACACGCCGCTATGCAGACGCAGTGCACTCTGTACGCCAGTAGTAGCGGTTCTACGTTCTCAAAAAATGCGTTCCTTTGCCGCTTGCGTTGCGCGGCCGAACTTTTGTGCGGCCTTACTTCTTATATTGGCTGTCATTGGACGTCATTTGCTGCTACTGTGGCCGTAATAAAGTGCAGCTGCACACACGTTCGCACTGCGTTCGTCTGACCCCAGCCTTAGGCTGGGGTCAGACCAGCGCACTTTTAACGTGCGTTCTGGCGCACATAATTACGGCCGCACTAGCAGCAGATGACGGGCAATGACGGGCAATATACGATGTACGGCCGCACAAAAGTCCGGCCGTGCAACGCAAGTGGAATTTGAACGCATTTTTCTGAGAACGCTGAACCGCTAGTACTGACGTGCTGAGTGTGCAGCTGCGGCATAGCGGCGTGTGTGCGAGATTAGGAGATGTCAGACGCTGCTAATGTCCGGCCTACATAACGTCCAGACGCAAAAAGAGTTTTATTGACGATCCGTACAAAATCACGCCTGAAAATGCGCGTCGTCTGACCGTTTTTGCGCATTCCGTGAAAAAATACGTCAATGCGTTCGGACGCACTTTTTCACGTTCGCGGGAAAAATGCTTTCGTCTGACCCTAGCCTTAGTTAGCACCAACATTGTAATCGAGCCTTAAAGGGTTATTCACGGAGAAGCGAAATTTCGGTGCGCTCTTGATTTCAGTTCGAAGTGCACCAAACAAGATCCGCCGATCAGCCCGCTGACCGGCAAGCAGACCGCTGAACCGACTGCCGAAAAAAGCCGGTCAGTCGCCAAACTGGCAAAACAAAAACAAGAACTCTATTTTAAAAAAAGATGTTTAAAACAATAAAAATGCTTGAAAATGTACAGAAATAATAAAAGAAAGTCCTATAAAAGAGTGTAAAAGGTCTGTTACAGAATAAAAAAATCCCGCCATTTAAAAAAAAATGGCAATCAAAAGTTTTGCCTAAAAAGAACCCAAATTCTAAAATAAATAAACCGCGTTTTGCTGCAAACTAAAATAAAAAACAGTTGAACAATAAAAAATAATAAAAACGCAAATTTTTTTTACATTGAAACCTGTGAAATTCGCCTGTTTATACCTGCCGAACTGAATCATTGAAAGTCTGGGCATTTCGCCAACATTTCAGTGCAGTTCGGCTATCTCTGAATAGATTAACTATTACTTCTTTATGGGACAATTTCACTGCCGCCGAAAGTAGCTGAATTGCGGTGATCTGCGGCGAATTGCACCGTACTTTGCTGGCAATTCGCCAATATTTGGCATATAGACAGCTTTCTGAATAGTCTAACTGCCATGAAATTGCACAGCGCAGTGAAATTTGGTGGCAAATTCAGCTCTTATTGAATAAACCTTATAGTTACCATGTATGGCCTCGGCTGTTAATTCTGACCAAGCCAGAGCGCTTTGCAGAAATAATTACAGTAAAGCATTGCCTTTTGGCTTTAGGAAGGTCTATTGCTGGGTGCTGCTTAAATAAATACTTGTGTGAATGAAGAATAAAGCCGTGACTGCTACCATACCATCGACCTATATTATTCTGCCTCGCTAGCAAAGCTGTGAGGCGCAGGTGCTTGAGACTAACTCTAAGAGTCTGTATTTGACCAGTACTCACACGATGAATGTTCGGCAGACAGCGTCAACTCAGCAAAACTGACACGTAGAAAGATGAATCCAGTTGAAACCTTTAATGATCAGACTGACAATCTTTGTAATAGTGTACAGCAATGCAGGTGAAAAGGCATTCGCTCTGTCAGCATAGCGCTAAGATGGCTGCAAGCTGACCAGTAATTATTACCTCAGAAACTAGCCCGAGGAAAAAGGGGCGGAGCTAGCTAGATGCAGCAAGGCTATGGTGACCCAGCAGGAACAAAATAGCTATGAAATCTTAACTGTAAGCAATAAAGGCAGATTCAATACATACCACTAAAATATACAAATAAAACCTAAATCATGGGGCATGACATATGTTAAATGTTGGTAGATTTCGCTCTTGATGGGTATCACAGTGCTGCCTTGCAGTATATAGGATTCAGATGAACTAGGAATACTGCAGCGTATACAGTTGTGTTCAAAATTATTCAACCCCCACTGAAATTGAGTGTTTTGGCCAGTTTGACATTGATTTTGATCAGTCATCTTGCTTACATTTAAATCAAAGAGGCACGTGTAGGTCAGACAAATATAACAAAACATTTATAATGAAATAACCACAAATGTCTTTTCTGTGCTCACATCATTATCAGTTTTATTCAACCCCCAAGTGACATTCAATCTTAGTACTTAGTACAACATCCTTTTACAGTTATAACAGCTTTTAAACGTGAAGCATAGCTTGACACAAGTGTCTTGCAGCGATCTACGGGTATCTTCGCCCATTCGTCATGGGCAAAAGCCTCCAGTTCAGTCACATTCTTAGGCTTGCGCACTGCAACTGCTTTCTTTAAGTCCCACCAGAGGTTCTCAATCGGATTTAAGTCAGGTGACTGCGATGGCCACTCCAAAATGTTCCAGCCTTTAATCTGCAACCATGCTCTAGTGGACTTGGAGGTATGCTTGGGATCATTGTCCTGTTGAAAGGTCCAACGTCTCCCAAGCCTCAGGTTTGTGACGGACTGCATCACATTGTCATCCAATATCTCCTGGTACTGAAGAGAATTCATGGTACCTTGCACACGCTGAAGCTTCCCTGTACCTGCAGAAGCAAAACAGCCCCAAAGCATGATTGACCCCCCGCCATGCTTCACAGTAGGCAAGGTGTTCTTTTCTTCATAGGCCTTGTTCTTCCTCCTCCAAACATAGCGTTGATCCATGGGCCCAAACAGTTCTAATTTTGTTTCATCAGTCCACAGAACACTATCCCAAAACTTCTGTGGTTTGTCCACATGACTTTTGGCATACTGCAGTCGACTCCTCTTATTCTTTGGAGACAGCAAGGGGGTGCGCCTGGGAGTTCTGGCATGGAGGCCTTCATTACGCAGTGTGCGCCGTATTGTCTGAACTGAAACTTCAGTACCCACATCTGACAAATCTTTTCTCAGTTCCTCAGCAGTCACACGGGGACTTTTCTCCACTCTACGCTTCAGGTAGCGCACAGCAGTCGAAGTCAGCATCTTCTTTCTGCCACGACCAGGTAGCGTTTCAACAGTGCCCTTTGCCTTGAATTTGCGAATGATGCTTCCTATGGTCTCTCTTGGTATGTTTAACATCTTTGCAATCTTCTTATAGCCATTGCCCTTCCTGTGAAGAGTAATCACCTCTTCTCTTGTCTTCCTGGACCATTCTCTTGACTTCACCATGTTTGTAACCACACCAGTAAATGTCTAGAAGGAGCTGAGTATCACAGTCATTTTAAAGCTGCCTAATTGGTGCTTATTATGCTTTATTGCTGCTCCGTGACATCCACAGGTGTTTTCAATACCTGATTGAAAACACTTGAATGAACCTCTGTTCTTCAGAGTGGTAGTCTTTAAGGGGGTTGAATAATTGTGTCAATGAAGAATTCACAAAAGAAACATTTACTACTGTATTACAAAACCAATTGATGTCATTTTAGTTGCATATGGTTCTTTAAAAAGTCCTTGTAGGATTTCATTCTGAATACAATTACAAATGTACACTAAATTCCCTAAAACCCATTACAGCATTGGGGGTTGAATAATTTTGAACACAACTGTAAATTATACATACCTTAGGGTTCTTGGGTTGAGTCTAAAAAGTGATACATGCCGAGGAAAGCATGGTACTGTAGAGGTTTTGACCCTACCTACAAGTGTATTTACATTCCTATACCTCAGTCTTAAAGTTTAATAACTTCCATTTTTTCCTTACGTATTCACTCATTTTATCATGTTATACATAATAGAATTTAAAAAAAAAAAACACCACGTGAATTACAGGTAATCTATAAATAAGTAATCAGTAGAGGAAGCAGGAAAAGTTTCAGGATGTCACTTTCGAGCCAGCATTGACTTTGATATATCTGCCAAGTTATGTGTTTAAGACGTAACTCCGTGTTCCTGTAGAAACAATAAGTTGTTTTTATAGAAAGCTGGAACGGATGGACGTTAGACAATAAAACCAAGTTAACAAGTGAGCTGTTAGTAAAAGGGTCCCACTTGTTAATCATAACATCTCACATTCTAGTCTAGCTGAGCCGCAAACCTCACTTGTGGCTTGGCTGCTGCATACTGCATATTAACGACTCCTATAGTTTGTATAGTAAGCACTATTTTGCAGCAGTCTGAGAATAACAAGCAATTCCAAAATCACCCATTAGACAACACCAAAAAATCAGATGAAAAAAAAAAAAAAAAAAGATACTCACCTCTGGTCCCACAATGCAGAGGACGGCATGATTCGCCAACTTCTGTCACCATAAGTGGGAAGACTCTAGGAACAAATAGCTCCTGTGTGATTATGGAAATGCATTCTTATAGTGGATTTTATGTGGACTCCTTGGACATGCTAGTGCTGATGGTGCTGCTGCTAAGTGTTAGCAGCTCCCAACTATCAAATGTGTTTGAGAGCCGCTAATGGTTATCATCTGAAATCACATTAATCCATTAGCAGCTCCCTATTATGGTCTCAGCTGGAATATGGTCATACATTTGCCATATAATCATTCATCATCAGGAAGGTAAAAACTACTGAAAGATTTATTTTGGCAGATTTTATATTAAGGTGATATGACAAGTAATTTTTTTTTACAAACTCCACATTGTTCAAAATAAATTGACATTGTGATGTCAATGCTTTCCATAAAGTTGAACAGACAGAATGTGTATTGTACTGAAGTAGTGGAGCCCAATATGCCTTTATAGTGCATTTGTCATGCTTAAGACATGGTGGGTGCATTATATAGAAAATCACTCCTCTTGTATTAAACAATAGAGATGTACAGGACAGGGACGTGCGGTGAGGTCAGTGGCTGGTGAGGCACTGGCATGTAAAGGACATGTGCACCTCTATGTGAAGCAGACGGCTTCATACACAGTGTGTTATACAGAGAGCTTCTGGATAGACTAACAATCTAGAAGCTCTCTGTATAACACACACACTGTGTAGGAAGCAGTCGATCCAGCAGCTCTCTGTATAACAAACTGTATGAAGCATTATATCTAGCAGCTCTCTGTATAAACACACACTTTGTAGGAAGCAGACTGCTAACTGGATAGACTGCTTCCTACAAAGTGTGTGATATACAGAGAGCTGCTGGATAGACTAACGAGCTAGCTGCTCTCTGTATAACATACACTGTGTACGAAGCAGTCTATCCAGTAGCTCCCTGTATAACACAGTGTACGAAGCAGTCTATCCAGCAGCTCCCTGTATAACACACACTGTGTACGAAGCAGTCTATCTAGCAGCTCTCTGTATAATACACACTGTATGAAGCGAGAGCTGCTGGATAGACTGCTCCCTACACAGTTTGTGTTATACAGAGAGCTGCTAGATTGCTAGTCTATCCAGCAGCACTCTGTATAACACACACTCTGTATGAAGCATTATATCCCGCAGCTCCCTGTATAACACACACTGTGTAGGAAACAGTCTATCCAGCGGCTCTAGCTTCATACAGTGTGTGTTATACAGTGAGCTGCTGGATAGACTTTCCTACACAGTGTGTAAGGAGAGTAGTGGGGGGGGATTTATTTATTTATTTATAAAGGATTTTACCAGGAAGGATACATTGAGATTTCTCTCGTTTTCAAGTATGTCCTGATTTGAAATGAAATGAAGAGAGTGGGGGGTTTGTAATGAAATGAAGGAGGGGTGAAATGAAAAGAGGGGTCCGTTTGAAATTAAATGAAAAGAATGGGGAGCGTTTGCAATTAAATTAGAATTATTGCTGTGGTGCTCTGTGCTACGCTCATACACACTGCACATTACTGTGGGTTTTATCGCTGTGGTGCTCTGTGATACGATCACAGTGCACATTACTGTGGGTTTTATAGCTGTGGTGCTCTGATACGATCACAGTGCACATTACTGTGGGTTTTATAGCCGTGGTGCTCTGATACGCTCATACACAGCGCACATTTCTGTGAGTTTTATTGCTTTGGTGCTCTGTGATATGCTTATACACACTGCACATTACTGTGGGTTTTATTGCTGTGGTGCTCTGTGATCCGCTCATACACAGCGCACATTTCTTTGGGTTTTATTACTGTGGTGCTCTGTAATATGCTTATACATAGTGCACGTTTCTGTGGGTTTTATTGCTGTGGAGCTCTGTGATACAGTAACGTGCGGTATGTATGAATGTATCAGAGCTCCACAGCAATAAAACCTACAGAAATGTGGGCTGTGTATGAGCGTATCTCAGAGCTCCACAGCAATAAAACTTGCAGTAATGTGCAGTATGTATGAGTGTGAGTTTTATTGCTGTGGAGCTCTGTGATACGCTCAAACACACCGCACATTTCTGTGGGTTTTATTCAACCAATTAGAGAGGCTGTGATCCAGTATACTTGACATGCATGGCTGATCTTTGCAAAAATGCTTGAATTTATTTCATAATTCTATTTGATTATCTCGATAGATGCATTTGAAATGGTATACAAAATATACAAGTAGGCACTTGGTATTCACTTTTAATATACAGAGAGGAGGCGGAGCCCTAAGAGGAAAAGGTGGAGCCTAAAGAGGAAGAGTGGGGTTTAACCAGGAGGTGTGACAGAAGAAGTGTGTCAAATTTAAATTAGGGGGTGCACGAGTTTAGTCAGGCCTAGGGCAGCACAAAACGTAAATACACAACTGCCGATACGTCACAACCCGTTAGTACCCGCAAGTCGTCGATATCACATGGACACGGTCAGTTTCAGTTTCATTTTCAATACTTCCATAGTCTTGCGTCCATAAGCCCGCGGTTCCCAGATGCTTTTGCTTTCTTCCCGACCTTCAGACAATGTGGTGGGACCTATTATACTCAGAGTCAAAGGGACAGATAGATAGTAACCGTTAGAAACCTCTATGACATCCAAGATGTCAGCCACTTCAGGGAGTGAATCGCGTTCCTGCACATAAGGGGTTACTCTGCTCTTTCCTTTATTTTTCTAGCTGCAGTGGTTGGGGAGACCCCCCCTTTCAGGTACCCCCTGCAGGCAGCTGGGGGGGGGACACCTGAAAACAATGTCATTGCAATGACTGGGGCCCATAAAACAGTGGGGCTGGCTTCCAGGAAAGCAGTCAGCTGTGGGACCCCGGCCAGAGAAATGAGTATCAGTATAAGGAGGAAGGGGGGTTAAACTACCATGACGTACATAGTAGTTCCTTGGTCCTTAAGAGGAATTTTCCCCAGGACGTACTATGAACGTCAGTGATCTTTAAGGGGTTAAACAATCTAAGGAAGAGGTTGCTTTTATGAATAGGGAAAAATCTTATAATAAAGAAAAAAAGGGAAAGCAGAAGAATCTAATCTAGAGTTTATAAAAAAAATAATGATGATGCCCCCTACATTAAAAAGATATTCAAAAAACAATGGCCAATTTTAAAATTAGATCCATATCTTAAAAATATACTGTCAGAACAACCTGTAACTATTTTTAGAGGATAATCTTAATTCTAAATTAGCACCCAGCGGTTGGTTTATAACACGTAAAGAAAAAATACTTACAGTTTGAAAAACCTAAAAGTTTTTTTTCAGGTGTGGGAGATGTTCTACTTGCAAATATGAACCCCATAAAACTGTAGAATTTAAAATACGGTAACAGGAAGGGTGTTCTCTATCAACCACTTTACTAATTGTGAAAGGAAAAACGTTATACATTAATGTAAATGTGGTGCCCAATACGTTGGGAGGACATTAAGAACCCTTCATGAGAGACTGAGCATTTTTCTGGTATCTGTATGAAAAAATTGACACAGTGTTTCCCTTGCATTGTAGCAAGTGTAACCTATTCAGTTTTGAAAATTTAGAAGTTTTGGTATGGATTTTGTTGTACCTGATTGGAGAGGAGGGGATATTGCGATAAAACTAACAAAGAAAAGGAAAAAGAGTGGATATACAGATTGGAGACTCAAGGGGGTAGGTGGAAAATAATGAAATTGACATACTGGCATTTATGAATTAAAATGTGTTTTCGCTCTTCAGATTTTTTTTTGCATCTTAGCACTGTGTTTCTGAACGACCACACTTGCGCGAGAAGCCGGGTGCCGAAAAAGGGGAGGTACACATGCGCAAAAGATCGTGAGAGCTGAAGACGCACACGTGGAGTGGAGAAAGCAAAACTTCTGATGGTGCTGACTGGCGGCACATGCGTGAAGTCTCTGATGGGGAGCTTGGATGGCAGAAGAGTCTTTTTATTGATCACAGCCGATTTAAATGATTTAATAAATATAAGACCTGGTACATTGTTAAAAAAAGGACTTGGTTTTCATTTGCACTCATGCTCCTGAGGAAGTGGGACATACCTACAAAACAGGTTGAGTGGAGAGACAGTGGGCGCAGAACCAACGGAGAAAAACCTGGGTCCAGCCGATCTTCATTAGTGGGGGATCACATTGGTGGATGGCAATAGGAAGGTCAGCCGTTGTGGCAAATGCGTTTATGCACATATTTTTTTGTGCTTTAGGTTTCTGAGTTTCTTTTTGGCTTTTTATCAATATATTACTCTGTATCAAAAACTTCTACACAATATTTCTCTATGTCCTGCTTTGAATTTCAGATGGACTGTATGGATTAGTGTTATTTCTCAAAAAGGGTCATATCCGTCAGTATCCAGAGAATCCCTGTGGTATTTCATTTGTGTTTTTATTCGCGCCGGTGTTGGCATGTTATTTTTATGTTAATTAGTTTGTCTAACAACAGTAAATAAAGCAATATTTTTTTTTTAAAAAAAAAAACTAAAAATTATACTTCAGCTTACAATAGCCGAGACTGGTAAATATTATAGATATATGTATAATTTTAATTTACGCAGAACACTAACAAAGATTACGTCTATGACAGTTACTTCTCATGTATGTAATTTGCATTTGCATTGTACTTGTAGTTCATAATTATTATTAGCATTGTCATCATTTATATAGCGCCAACAGTTTCCGCAGTGGTTTACAATAACGAAAGGGAACGAGATACAGATAAACGGACATAAGATGGAAACAAGAGGTGAAGAGGGTCCTGCTCATAAGAGCTTACAGTCTAGAGGAATTGGGGTTGAGGAAAACAAGTGAAATTTTACTGGCCGGTGGGATCATTGGTGTCAGTGGTTCAGGAATGGTGGCGCCATTGAAGCAGCTTCAGTCATGTGTGAGTAGGTGAGCAGAGGGATGAGTTGCATCGGTGATGTGGTACGCTAACAGCAATAAAATGATTGAAACCCCAGTAGTCTATCCCAGAGGGTTGTGACTGACAGCCCTATAAAGATGAGGTCTTTTGTAGTCCCTGAAGGCTGTCCAGTGGGAGCTAACACCAGGTTGGGGTCAGATGGGATAATGATTAACAGCTCTGTGTCCAGGCTATAATTAACCCTTCCAGTCTTCTTCCCTCTTCTATCCACCATTTATGCATAGAGTGTCCCTTTAATGAAAGATTCCACAAAACTAGCGCATGTGCACACACATGGACCACACATATCATACCCAGTACACGGGGGGGAGCAATGAAATATGTCCATTGTCTACAGGGCTGGCCCGTTCATGGGGACGGATGGTGCCATGGCTCCAAGCAGCATTTTGGGACTGAACAAGGCACGCCACACATTACTGTGAGTTTTATTGCTGTGGAGATTTGTGATATACAATCATAAGTAATGTGTGTTGTGTGAGTGTATCACAGATCTCCACAGCAATAAAACTCACAGTAATGTGCTGTGTGTATCAGTTTTCTTGCTGTGGAACTCTAATAAGCTCATACACACAGCACTTTACTGTAAGTTTTGTTGCTGTGGAACTCTGTGATACGGTTGTATACGCTGCATGGTTTTTTTTGGAGGGGGGCAGCATTCCATTTTTGGACCCAGGTAGCACAGTGTCTTGGGCCAGGCCTGACGGTCTAAGATATTAATGTACACAGGATCTTGATTACAAAACATTATTCAACTGCAGCCCTGGAAAACCATAAGATTTATGATGAAAACCGGTTGCACACTTATATTCATAACATGCACATATTTTTAAATCAATGATTTGTGAAGAACTTCAACGTCATGTGTCTCTGGAGCCCGGTACTTAAAAGTCGGGTATGTAAACGAGACACTGCTTGACACAAGCTGCCAACACATAAAACACTCAAAGTGCATCACTTGCCAGGCACCGTGGAAACAGGGCTATTAATCACGCCTTGATGGTAACGGACATTGACTGGGAGCTTCAAATCTCATTTCTCTGAGGTCTTTGGAAAATAAAGCAAACATCAATATAGCTGCACCACAAACCCCTGCACATCAGCCAGAAAGCTGTCACAAATTTTGTTTCTGGCTTACTTTTATATATACTGTACTTACGAGTGAAATTAAAAGTTAATTCAAAGACCCTTTTGCTCTCTGTAAAAATGGGGTAAATTCCCCTATTATGGGAGTATCAGACATAACACTTTGTTCATACATGTGTGCTGTGACAGGAGGATTTGGATGGTGGTCAATGCGAGGTACATCAGACCAGCACTGAGAAGGATTAACTATCCCTTCTGAACCACCATTTTTGTCTCCAGAGACCTGTGTTGAATAATTAGGGGTGTGTGCCTAACGGACACAGGCAGAGTTTATAGTCTGTTCCCTGCAGATGAATGGGGACCACACCAGTCAGGAGGACATGGTTCAGAAACTAGTTTAAGCTCTCTATTGAAAAGACTTTGCTATGCAATGGTGAGGGGTTTGTAAACGGAGGATGGCTGAACTCACTGTAAAGGAACGTTTCCTGGGAACAGTTCTTTCCTTTCTGTGGAAACCTGCGTGCTCAAAATGAAGAGACCATAAAGGTGAACCAAAACATGCTGCTAGCATTCATTTTTTCCCTAGATGACTGTGGCGGTGAAGGTCCTCTGTGGAAAAATGTACAAACAATACTATTTCATCTTTCAAGAATTCCACCTTATCGCATGACCTAGTCAGCAAAAGATCAGCACAAAAAATAAAAACCAATGGTGCAGTAAAACCCAAGTCTGGTGAGATATACAAGCCCTTCCCTATGGAAGTCACACAAAGATTTCAGAGCCTGAATAAGCTAGCTCTGGAGAATTCAACTGGCTCCTCAAGCCATATTTTGGTCCAGGCAATAGTAATTTACGAAGATATAAATTTGGCACACGCTGTTATGTCTTTGCAGCTGCATAATTCTGGCTCAATTACTAGACAGCAGCAATAATAGCTTTAAATCGTTGAAAAGGCTCGGTTAGAATGCTTAAAGGGATACTCTATTGAAAATAGTTCCTTAAATGATTGGGCAGGTGCTGTGGACAACGTCCTCTGCCCAAATATTTTTTTAATATTCTCCTTTACTGGGGTGATTTTACTTCCCTTTTGCTCTCGCTGTGCGCAACTCCACCTCTTCAGCTCCGGGATTCCTGATCTTGGATGTCCCTGCAGCTATCTAACTCAATTTGCATTCCTACTCAACTCGCGTAGCGTAGGAACCGCAAATTGTGCACCACTATGGACCAGCGCACTTTACATACAAGTTCTGACATCACTAGAGACCGATCTGGTTACCAGCAGGCGGGATATTCAAAAATCCCAGCTGCTGGTGACATTGGGTGGGGTGGAGGAAACTCCTCCACTTCACCCAGCATTTTCTCCAGATCGGGGCAATGGAGGGTGTAAGGGAGAGAAACAAAGTGCTTAGGATGAGTGGAGTGTCCCTTTAAATAATGAAACGGTTTATCTTTTCCGAGGAAAAATAGAGAATTTAGGGAGCCTTTTTTTATTTTACTATAACCTGACTACGTAACCTGATCTCCATGTTCTTCCCTCTGCACAGAACAGGAGAAACTCACTCCCTTAATGTGAACAACGCAGATAGGGAGTTTGTTAATGTCCCTTTTAGCCCAAATGAGATATGTAAGCAAAAACTATAAGGTTTCACGATGGGCAGACTAGACAGGTCAATTGATTTTTTTCTGCCGCCACAAACCACAACTTGGGTTGCTCTTTGACTTGCTCGTAGTCTGTAAATCATCTGTGAGTGTGGAAAGCCAATTGTCAAACTGATTAAGCATGGTTTTAAAAGAGATAATCCAAGGACTGTCTCTCTTATATATAGATTTGTTTTTGTATAATTTTGTCTTGCAGGGGAAACCTGCATCTGTGAAACCCAATCCTTATTTGCCCAATTTTTTAATTAAAATTTTGTCCAAAGGACAGTGAGATCTTCACATATCAATGCAATTTCTCGCTTTATAATGTCTGTATAGCACATGATCACAAAGATAATTTGCATTGATATCCCTGTGTTGTTAGTGCAGTGTATGATACAACATGGGACAACCCAACAGTAATGAAACCGATAAATGAAAGCTCCGTATGTATCTCCATTCACAAAACAAAACATAAATGAAGCATCTAGCTAAGTAATTCAAACTATTAGGCCGGGTCAGAAGAAAGTTTTGCAGAGCAGAAAGAACGTCCGTGAGAGTGGACGTTCCTTCCACTCTGACCACCTCGCTGAGCGCAGTTAGTGCGCTCAGCGCTACAAGGCTCGATCCTCCTAAGGAGGATCGCACTGTGCAGCCCTGTCAAATGCGCGTCAAACGCTTCGACGGGGAGGCTCTCAGAACATCCACAGCACGCCCGTTGTAGTGCCCGCAATTCGTGAGCGCGCTACAGTGTGTGGAAGGCCCCATTGAAGCGTCACAATGCTGCGACAGACACAGGGAAGCATGTCAGTACAGGCGCACATAGTACGCTCATCTGACCCCGGCCTTACGTTGCTTCAATAGTGGGTAATGAAGAGGCAGCCACATCCTAAATAAAATGTGACTTCAAATCGCATTTAAACATGAGGAGCGAAACCGGTAAAAATTAGCTCAGCACACAGACATAAAATGGCTTAGCAGCGAAAGGGTTAAGGATACAAATACATATAGGTCCCTTTAGCAGCTACAAGTTACACTGTGCATAATCTTTTGTCACCAGATTTGTATACATGATGCTGGATAGCTTTTGCTGTGTTGATGAGGAAGGAAAAGACAGACCATCATTTCCTCTTTAATGAAAATTTTCTGTTACTGTCTATATAGTGCACTCGCAATCTGTCCTTTGAATGGCTACTGATTGCTCAAAAGCCATCCAAAAAGGATCTTTGTATTCTGCTATTTGATTGGCGCAGCATTTTTAAAAAAATAAAAAAAAATAATTCTAGGATGAGCGAAGATCTGACAAGAATTAGAATTTTCCACTGACTGACTTGATCATATTGTAGGCGTTATATTCAAATAGTCAGAAATGTATTTATTTATTTGCAAAGTATTTTACCAGGAAGGATACATTGAGATTTCTCTCGTTTCAAAGTATGTCCTGGGTTCAAGAACATTGAAACGGGGGGGGGGGGGGGGGGGAGTGCCACAGTCTCCCTCCGTAAAAAAATCATAACTATTATTTCAACACTGTACGTCAATGATAAACTGAATTTCAAACTTAAAACATTTTGGGCTATATAACAAATTTAACGCTAACGTTAGTGCTCAGCTTTGGTGGCCCTAATGTGGGCCGACCATATTACATTCCGAACGCTAACGGGTTAAAAAACATGTTTGCAATTTGGAACGTGCACTTTTCAGCGCAAGTTTACTGTACTTTGCGTTCTCTATGCTTAACATGTGGCACGCATAGAGTTAATTAGCGTTAGGATTACAAAGTCCTAAAGCTAATTACGACCTGCTGCGGTTAAAGCAAAAGTTATCCACAGCTAGGAGCTGGTGCTAACTGATTCCACCTCTGCAGAATCAATCAACACCAGCTGAAAAAACACCAAAATCAAATACTCACCTTTCATCCAACGGCGACTCCATCTGCTTCTTCTTGCCGCTGGGAGCAGAGGGAAACTGGGGGGAAAAAAGTGCCCCAGTCTCCCTCTGTGATCACTCCTCCAAACTGCCGGATCTCACGAGAGCAAGATCCTGCAGGTCATGTGACCGGCAGTGGAAGCTTCAATGGAGTCCTATGGACTCCATGGAGGGGATGCTTGCGGCGGAGCTTAGTGCTGCCTCGAGCATCCTGAGGCTTAGCGCCGCGTTATGGGGCAGGCTGCTGGATTAGTGCCTGCCCCATAATATCACGCTAAAACGGGTATGCTAAGGAGAAACCTGCAGGCGCAACAAGTGAATTAATAGTAAACACTAGGGATGCACAGATAGCAATTTTTTTAAGTACGAGTACCGATACTTTTATTTAAGGTCATGTGACCACTTTCCAATGAATAATTTAGGATTTTTGCCAAAAGCCTGTCCAGTTTATGTTAATATTAAAATATATGGCCAGACACCCCATTTACCCACTGCGCACACATATATATATATATATATATATCCACAGACACCAGACCTCAGACACATGTGTACTCCACACAGTCCACAGATCTCATGTATACCCCACACAGACCTCACTTCTGTCAAAATGCATTAATATCATTCTGCTAGCATTTCCCTCTGGCTGGCCACGTGGTCCTCTGACCGTCGTCAGGCCGCATGCTCCTCCTTGTGGCCACCAGCTTCTGATGCACTCTCGTGATCCCCTGCAAGATCACGGCTGGAGGCTGGAGCGGAATACTGTTAATTTATTCTGGTAGCAGCCTCAGCCCCTCGGATATCAGCAAGTCAGTCCAGCGCTGGCTTCTGGGCATCGGTAGAGGTATTGGGGCATTTGCACGAGTACCAAGTATTCATGCAAATGCCGGTATCGGCACCGATGCTAGTATCGGTATCAGTGCATACCTAGTAAACACTCTGGGCCCTGTTCCCTACCTAACGCTAAACGGGGAATTCCTGCTGCGAACACTGCGTGATCTCGACTCCCACGAGATCGCGGAGTGATTGCGGAGGGAGACTGGAAACTATTTGTCCCCAGTCTCACACTATTTGCAGCCAGGAGAAGGGGCGGATCAGACCACCATTCTCGTCGTGGGTACCAGATATATTAGGGGTTTTATGGGGTGCTAAATGACTTTGCAAAAGCTCAGTTAGCAACAGCTTTTAGGTGTAGCTAAATTTTTGGTTTGCACATCGCTGCAGTAATTAGCGGTAGTATAATTAAGGTATTACAAAGTCCTAACGCTTTACTGATTGCGCTCCCCTAGTTAAGTATAGGACGTGCAAAGTACAGTAAGCAAGCACAATCACTGATGCGATAATGGATTTTTTGTGGGTTTAGCGTTAAGAAGGTAATATGGGGGGCATATGTTGAATGTCACTTATCCTAGTGTTATCGCTTACTCACCCAAACGGTACAGTTAGCGTTCACTAGGGAACAATGCCCCCAGTATTTAATTTCTCTGTAAGGTGCATTTATACATAGTTTTTCATTTCCATGATCCATCTTATTTAGCAGAATATGAGTGGTCAATGGCCAAACTTGACTATACTTTCTACGTGCCCCAGATGTGTATAAACAGGCCGACATTGGCTTGAAATTTATGGTATTGGAACAAGTCCGCCTTAGACCTCAGGGAGGGAATGTAGATGTGAAACTGCACCAGAGAGATGCTTACTGGATATATACACTAGGGACCAGATGCCTATGAGGCCTTAACAAAGGCTTCACCTTTTTCACCATTCATGGAAAGCACTTGATTAACAATGAAATGAAACTGCCATTTGTAATAATTTTTATTAATTTACAGTTTTATACATACATTTCACACTTTAATTTTGTAATAGCACCGATGGGTCGATTTGAACAAAGTTCCCCTTTAAATAAGTTATTAATAGTATTGTGCGCTTGAAACATATATACCGGTATACTAGATTATGGGCACTACGTTAGGGTCAAGTTTTTTGGAGTTATATATTTAAGAATTTATGATTTACCAAGTATATATTAAACGGAGATGCAAACCGATATAAATATATATATAATTATTGACCATAACAGTTAGAATCCCCATTGGTGAGCGAATAGAGATTTATAGCCGAAATATGATGTCCATAGTGCCTATGTGCTATATTGGAGGTAGGGCGAATTGTGTCTTATGATATACGGTTATAATGGATTTGATAAGGCTCACTGATATGTAGCACCACCGATATCATTTTTATGGGATGGGTTACTATGCAGCACCAGGAGCGTCTCCTTGCCCGGCTCATGTGGTCTTATCAAGTGATCGTGACGATCATGTCAACTTTTATGTGGCACTTAGTAACTGGGTAGCCCTGGCAATGCCACGAGGTATGGATCACATGACCATCCGGCTGCAATGATGAGGTCAGTATACAGGCGACATACCAGGACCCGGAAGCTGGCGTACGCGCCTCGTGGAGCGCCGGTAACAGGTGAAATCACTAATTGGGGGCAACTACATACCATAAAAGAAGACTCCGAGTGTGCCGACTCATCACTCCTGACCAAGTCGTAATGGTAGATGGTGAAATGCGTTGAGTGGTCAGCATTATGTTTTTAGCAGTCACTTGTGTTGGTTCCTCACTTTAGTTCAATTGATCCCCGATTTGAGTCACAGCAGTGTTATTCTTAAATGAATGATAGTCTACTGGTCTAAGATCACAAGTAAGCTCCGAAAAGCAATTTAATGGCTCTGTGAAGAGGGGGTGTCTTTATACCTTATAGTTGTGATTAGCCTTGGTGTGTATCTGAAATTACAATGTGTTTTACGAGTGATGAGTAACATGGCATGTGTGACCAATATCTTCTACTTGTGGAGAGTCTGAGGCTTTTGTCAGCTGTCAAATATAACCAAGTGTCCTAATAGAATGTCGGTTGTCAACTAGGATATAAGTCCAGTACTTAAATCACTTGCAATAATATCTTTATGCCCTAAGAATACTCCTATGCGCACAGTGAGATTGAGATGGGCGATTGGTCCTTTTCTTGATATTATGGTACACGTTCTATAACGACCTTCATTGAAGAATTAATGTTTGCCTCAAAGTCAGTCTTCTCCACCGATATCTTGATTTACTCTGACAATTCGTATAGAAATACTCAGATAGCCAAGCACAGCCTATATACTTTAGTGTTGTGAGCCCTGCATGCACCATTTTATTTCCTTTCAATTTTGTGTGATTTTTATATGAATTTGTTACTCTGTACCTTGTACGTTTGTAGTTTTGTTGTCTAATATTTGGAGGATAGGGTTAAACGCTGTCTACAAGGCTTATTCTCTCACTTTCCGTGTTGCTTCCAGTAATAAAGCCCTTACTTTGTGGTTTCTGAACAGTCACGAGCAGTGGTCTTGAAGACAAGCAGAAAGAAAAGAAGTGAAACGGCAATTTGTTCCACTGCCTACCCCTGAAACAGATGTAACAACCCGTGACGGATTACAGCTTCATCCAGAGGCCATTTTCAGCTCTAGCAAGTAACGCAGCCGAATGTCCTACAACATTCTACTTCCTCTAAGTATTTCTAAACGAGTTCTCAGCAAGCTATTCAGCGAAGGGGGCGCAAAATCTTATAGAAGGGCAAGCTTTAATCTGCAGAAATCATATCAAAACGCATAAACATACGGAACCTTGTGCCCGAGTACCTGGAGGGGAGGGGGGTGTCAATTTTATTTGATGTCCATCACTTAAAAGGAAACCGCTACAGAAGCAATAATGCGATATTAGATAAAGAACAATTCCCAGAAGTGATGCAGCCTGACTTCTGCATCATTATGTGAAAGAAACATACAACATCCTACATAGCAATGCTACAATATTTATTCTGTAGCCATATAATTTAGTTACACACAGGTGACAAATATCTGTCAAGATTAGTGACAACTAAGTTATGAGTTAATAATCAACACAATTCTACCAAGTTGGTTTTCAATTACATTTAAATAACACGTCAAAGTACATTCATTTCAAAGAAGAGGTGATTCAAGAATTAGAGAGGCCTGAGGCAAAGCACATATGTGAGGCCCTTCATATTTTTGCTCATGAAGACTCAAAAGCTCTCTTGGAAGATGAGAATAAGTGAAAGCAGGAGTATGTGTAGTGTCAGTAGGCGCATTGTTGCTACGTGCCTAACAGCAATACACACAAATTCCATCAAACGAGGCCCCTTTTTGAGTGATGCCTTAGGCGACCGCCTCCTTTGTCTATTTATAGGACAATCTCTGTTTCCCATTACCTATAATCAAAAACTATTTATGAACATTTAGCACTCTAATCACATTCAAGTAGCCGGCAAATTGGATGTAATTAACCACTGTCCATTAGTATCACTGCCTAGGTTTCATTTCATGCCTAGATCAAGCATTTAAGATGGAAGAATTTGCAGACAAAATTGGTCAATTTTTCTTTCTTTTTCTTTCTTCTTCATTTTAAATTAAGCCTCATCTGTGGGGCCACTGCTGGGGCATTATGTCAGTTTAAAATTAAATAAATGGTCTCCTAGGATGTGAACCAGTAAATGGATGGAATATGTAACCTCACATCTTTATACAAACATATATTCCCAACGTTGAGAGAGGATGTAAGCTGAATCGGTCATGTAGAATTGTTTGATTACGTACATGACAGTGGTTTCTACTGCTCTGTCGTGTTATGCAACACACGTCCTTGGGGTACTTACCGCAAAATGAGATAATGTGACTGCTGTCTTCATGGACAAATTTCCTGGTGACCGCCTCTTCCATTATTTGCTTCACCTGTAAATCATTGAAAAAGAACACGGTTCAGTTCATGGTGCATATGGAACACATGCAGTGACTTAAAATGGTCCTTTACTACTAAAATGGATGATGATCACAATACTAACAATTTCATTTTTTTTCCGTAACACTATGAACTAATTCATACATTACAATGGCAATTATTTAACAAGCCCTCCAAGGACATCAGACGTATACGACATGCACCTACTGGTCAAGTGGTTGCTTTTAATCAGATAGTATTGAGGCTCTATTTGGAATCCTTATATATATCCAGGAAACAAAGCCGACAGAAAATACATAAGCAGTTATTCAGAGAGCACCGAAATGTCGCCGACATTTCAGTGCTCTCTTGTTTTGTTCCCCGCACTTCGGGGAGTCAAAGTTCCCCACCCTGCGGTGAATTCAGCATTCACTGCAGGGTCCCTAGAGTGTAGGGAAAGCCCGCCGGAACCACCGGAAAAAACATGACGGAAAAACCATGCCGAACATGCCGCAAAAGCAGATGAGCTGCCGATCCCAGCGCATGTATGCAAGGTCCAATGAATGATAAAAAAAAGTTTGCCGAATTAATCCCGAAAAATGCCTAAAAGATCCTAAAAAAAAATAAAAATCTATAAATAGACTTTTTACTGCAGAGTAAAATAATAAACTGTTTATTAGATATTGAATTAAAACGGGAATATTTTTAACATCGAAGCCTATGGGGTTTACCTGAATAAACCTGCCAAACGAAAGCACCGAACAGCAGGGCATTTCGGCAACTTTTCACTGCTGTTCGGTGTTCTCTGAATGGATTTAACCATTGCTTCTCTATGGGGGATTTGACTGCAGTTGAACAGGCACCGTACTTACAGGCAGTTCGCCAAAATTTGGCGAACTGCCTGCTCTCTGAATAGCCAAATGGCCCCGAAATGTCACAGTACGGGGAAATTCCGTGTTCACCGACATTTCGGGGGCCAGATCGACTCTCTATGAATAACCCCTATAGAATTAACTAATTGCTAAATGGTTTGTTCATCATTTTCAGTATAATTTTGTATTTAAAAAAAAACACAGCAACAACAGAGATTGTCAGGTCTTAGTGTAATCCTAAATAGTGTCATTTAGAAAATAATATTATTTTGTTGTCTGGCCAGTATAATGAACAGTTCATTAATATGAATACAACAAGATGATTTCCTTCCACGGTTTCCAGATCTGAAAATGTAATTGACGAATAACAATGACAGAGTTATGTCGTGCAGGGTAGAGAAGAAGAAATGATCTCTTCCAAAGGGTTTCTAGCAGAGGTGGCTTCGCAGCCATATCAAAATACTGCAAAATACCGCACAATGCTTGTTTACGAAAGAGAGAGGATGAAAGCAATATGATTATTAGGGAACACACAAGAATAAGATTGCTATGATTGCTATAATAAAGACTTTTATAATATCATGAGAGAGCATTTTGTACATTTCCTCTGTAATAAAGACAGATAAAAAAAATAAAGCTGAAAATGTGCAATTCCAAAAGTAGGTTATACGTAATACATTGAAACCAAGGGATGAGTTGATGTTGGTTTTTTATTTTTTTTAAATCCATTAGAGCGAAATGAAGCAATATAATGGAGAACAAAAAAACCTAAGGCATTTTGATGTAGAAATACAGATAAACCATAAGCCATGAGAGCAGATGGAGTTTTAATAAAATGCATGCATCATTCAGTCAAATCCCTCTTTGTTTTCTGTACCTCTCTATTTTTAGTGACTGTGATTTTAATTATGAGAGACAGGGAGGTTTGTACAACATTGCATCCCTAAAATCACACTTATCTAGTACAAGTGGGTATTGTGGATAAGGATAGTATCATGCTGGTGATTTTAGAATATATTACAGAAAAAACTAAATCACAATAGAAGTGCCATATATTTTATATATCATATTATGTCATGTTGACAATGCTTCAAATATTATAATGTTACGATTATAAAATCAAAGTCTACTACAGTGTAACATAATATCAATACAATTGCCAGATTCTATGGAATCTCAAGGAACTCACTCGTCCTGAGGGTGTCCCATGTTGGACCTTCTTCGTTTTATGCAATCTAAATTGTGCAACATTGGCATGTTTGGCCTGGCTAGGCCGATACGTAGAACCAAAACACCTTTAACCCAAGTGCAGTACCAGTTCTTTAGGCGGCTGGGCTTTGCAATGATGCAGAGGGTTGGCCTAACACGCAGAGTACAACAACTACTAACACCAGTCCCTAGGAATGCCGTAACAGCAGAGAGAAACCTAAACAAGCCAAGGAAGAAAAACAGACTATCACAGAATCCAGAATACTAGCTAAGGTCAAGGTCGAGGACAACAGAAAGTAGAAAAGTCAAGTGATAGTTGGGTCAAAACCAAAAGAGCAAAACGGAGATACACAGCGCACTATAGGGTCTAGAACACCGATATGGCAATGACCACATGTGAATGGCATAGTTATGTATGGATAGTTGATATTACAATGGTCAGCCTGTGCCTTGACACACAGCGTGATGCATAGGTCTTGGTATCATTATAATGACGCATAGAACGAAAACCAATAAATGGAGTGACGTGTGAGCGTTCCATGTCGAACATCTTAACCATGAATAGAGACTCCACATCAAACTATGCAAATCCAGGAGTGCCCACATTAAACCTGGGAGCTGAGGTGACAATACCTGGTGCAGAATGGTGGGGGTAATTCAATACACTACATGGTGCTGCGCAGTGGCGTAGCGTGGGTTGTCAGCACCCAGGGCAAGGCAAGAATTGTGCGCCCCCCAACCTGTGGACACGGTAGCACACCATGATTCCCTTCCACCAGTACAGTATTGACCCCCTTACCCCACAAGCACATGTATTGTATATTAACAAAATACTGATATAATAAAAAAATGAAACACACAAGCCCCCCACGCTATGCCACTGCTACCAGTCACCCTGTCCCAGTATACCCTAGCATAGTTCCACTCTCACACAATACCCAGTCACTCTCTCCCTCCAAGTAACCCAGTCACTCTCAGTACCCCCACTTTCTTCCAATACCCCCAGTCAATCTCCCTCCATGTACCCCCAGTCACACTCTCTCCCAGTACCCCCAGTCACACTCTTTTCCAGTACCCCCAGTCACTCTCTCACTCTTTCTCTCCAAGTACCCCCACTTTCTCCCAGTACCCCCAGTCACTCTTTCCCAGTATCCCCAGTCATTATCTTCCCGAACCTCCAGTCACCCTCTCCCTGTACCCTCAGTACCCCCTCACTGTGTGGTGGTCACACTGCTCTGGTGTCATACAGTGTCGCCTACCTGTGAGGAGTTGCTGGTGGCCCAGGGAGGGGGGGGGGAGCTGTCCAGGGGGCTTAGTGGAGACCGGATTTTAAATGTGCTGCAGGGCAGGCGCCTCCCTCCCTCCTTCCTGTTCAGCGGCTGCAGGGCTGCCAGTGGTGGGCGGCTGGAACAGGGCTTCAGGAGGGGCTGACAAGCGTGGTATAGGGTGTTCCGTCGAATAATGCTGTGCTGCTTCACGTGACTTAAGTCAGCGTTAAGGAGGAGTCAGGACAGGACCAGAATTTTCTGTCCTGATCCTCCCTTCTGGACGCTGAGTGCCAAGTCACCGGTCCGCCGGCATGGCAAAACTGGCGGATACCTTGCTGATCCCTGCTGGAAAATATTAGTGGTTCAAATTTTTTTGAAAGTTTGTGCCCCCTAAGAAAATTGCGCCCGGGGCGACCGCCCCCGAGGCCCCCCCCCACGCTACGCCACTGGTGCTGCGCCAATCTGGGGATCCGAGGTATGGGTCTTACTAGTATAGAGTTGGTGAAATGTGACAAATTTCTTCATTGTATGTGCACGATGTCTGCTTTTGATTACGGATTTGTTCTATGGACAGAGTTTATGCTTTAGTTTAAATCCTACAATAACTGAGTTCCCACAGTTTATATATCATAAACAATAGGGGTAGTTGCTGAGATATTGCCAAGAGTGCTCTCCTAATTTATGTTAAGCATGCTGATGTCAATAAAGTTTTGTTGTGGCCCTGCCCCTTCCTGTCTTGGAAGCTGACAAACTAAGCTTGCAGCTGGTCTTTAGTAGTTTAGTTATATTCTGCCTTCGGACTGCCTTATAGTGAAAAGCCAAACCTCTTCCCACCTAGAATAACGTTCCTCCATTGAGGCTTCATCGTCTGGTGGTGCCAGAGGGGCACCAATGATCCAACACGCCAACTCTATGACATGTCAGGCTACATCCAGTATTTTGAACCTTACAAACTGAGTCTTACCGATTTTTTTTTTTTGTCCATTACGTCCAACATGGAATAGACTGCAATTGGATATGGCACAGACTGCAATTGGAAGCTAAGCAAAATAAAAAAAAAATGAGGCCTAATGCCCACTCCAAGTTAATCTGAGTCAAGTGCGGTTATTTAAGGTTTGGGTGGCAACGGTTTCTCACCTGTGGTGGTAGGCAACATGTTAGACATCAAGCTCTTTATGTGCTGCTAATTGTAACTGTTTATATGTGATGCCAAAGCCACCAAAATGTTACTATGATTACTTCTCTAGAAGTTCTTTCATTTTCTTCTAATCAACAACATCCCAGCCACCTTTGCTGTATCCAATTAATCATTATATGGCTGCCATGCTGGATGCAAGATGTGCGTTATCCAGCGCTTGACCTTAAGGCTAGGTTCACACCTAAGCGTTTTACAGCGCGCTCCTGCGCGCTGTAAAACGCTTAAACATGAAATCCCATGATTGCCTATGTGGGCATGTCACAACTAAGCGTTTTAAAGCGCGCAGGAACACGCTTTAAAACGGCCGACGCAAAAAGAAGTCCGGGAGCTTCTTTTCGGCATATAGCCGCACGTTCGCGGCCATATCATAGCCGCGAACGCGCTGCAACGCACGTTCGCGCGTTTTTTGTATGCGCGAACGCGCGTATAAAAACCTCGCACATTGCGCGACGCTGCGCTACGCCGTGGTGTGAACCCAGCCTAATAGGAAATATTTATCACTGACCATTGTGTTGAGATATGCATTTAATTATACAATTAACTGAAATATGGCATAGACAAGTAAAAGCACACTCTTATATACTAGTATTATGTCGACAGACAATATAAAATCTTTTACTCTAGTGTTCCCTCTTTATGATTACATTTTCCTGTTACATAAAAATCTCAAATTTGAAAAAATATTTTTTTCTATCACTGTTAACATTATTATTATGTAAGTGAACATATTAGGAGTCGATCGACTTTACATCATTTGATAGTTAATTCATAATTGCTTCGTTAACTGCTTCAAATGGATCGCTCTATATAGGAGGAATGATTGCACCACTGCCCTACGGAGCAAGACATATCATGGACCAATTCGAGGGCTGGGCCCAACACGTAATTTAAGAGGAGGTTCAATCAGAAATATATCCCTAGGTGATGAGATCACTGATAGATATCGCATTGCTCATAACTATTACTTGAAGAGAAACCCTTAGATCTCAGTTAATGTTAGCGTTTAAGATGATTTGCACATATCTATCTATCTAGAAATATATATATATATATATATTCCCTTTCAGTTAACTGTTCTCCAGCAGAGTTCTACTGCAGTGGGCACAGGAAATTGATAGACTATTTTACTTTTATGGCAAGAGGAAATGATACATTTTAAATTGAACATTCCTCAGGAAAACCAGCATTTAGGATTTACAGTTGAACAATACATCAATGTAAAGGTTCCCCTATATTCTCATATTTTAATAAAGGCAGCAGGTAGGCAGCATAGAAGACCTAAATGCTGTGATTTGAAGGATTAGCCCCGTTGTCCTTATGGAAACTAATGTATTAGTCACTTATGATGTGCTCCTGTGCTGTTTGTGTTCTAAATAAGCCAATTTTCGGTTCATATGAACAAAAAATAAAAAAGCATGACCTAGTCATTTTATCTAGCTGGTGACTCATAATTCTCACGCACTGCAGTCATGGAGCGAACATATGCTAACACACTCTCGGCCCTATTTTGATAATGGCCCAAGTTGATATTCCTACCATCCGATCGGAATTAGCAGCTACCTCCTGTACATTAAAAAATCCTATACTTTGTATAGCAGAAGTTATATCTAAAATACGTAACACCTAAGTGCTAGACAAGCTCACGGCAGTGAGTCTTCATATTTATTTATTTATTAAGTATTTTACCAGGAAGGATACATTGAGATTTCTCTCAGTTTCAAGTATGGCCTGAGTTCAATATTATGGACTCTCATAAGCTATGCGGTCCATGGCGTGAAGAGCAGAAGGGCATTATTTCTATAATGGCGACACAATATAGACTTGCTTACTTCTTTTGTCGCTTGGGTTGGACATCTTTTTCTTTCTTTCCTATGCTCTCTGATGTTCCTTAACCCCATCACACCCAAAATTGAGTAATCTCGATTTAGCATTGTAATGCATTGAAAAGCACTCATTAGCATATCAAAAGACCATTTTCACACCTTTTTAAAGCAAGATTAGCGTGTCCCCTGTGGAGAATCCAAATCCTTGGTTTTACGTCTCTCCAAGCACCCTGGAGAGACCTAAAAACAGCTGCAAATAGCAGTCCTTAACCTCACTGAAACAAAGGTTCAAATCGATTACTACTGCATTCCAGGATTTGGCAGAATACAGGGAGCGCTCTGGGGTCAGTCATTGCTGCACAGGGTTCAGATTCACAGGGATATAATGTCTGAAAATCCCTGTACTGTAAAGGTACAAGGTGTTACTGTATTCTTCATATACAGCCATTATGTCACATGCAGATTTTATTTGTAAATTCTATTGGTATTGTGTGGAATCTGCATTGATAATAATCTCATTATGATCACTACAAATCCCCATAAATCTGAGATCTCACCATTTTTATTATCTATCTTTATCACAATTACTGTATCGAACACAAAATAATTTTCTGTCTGTATGATAATAATGCAGACCCCGTTTGAAATTTTGTAAGATAAGGGACACCATTTGGAGCTCAGAATCTTACATTTCAACAATATTTCTGTAAAGGATAAACGAATACAGGAAAAATTTAAAATGAGCAAATTAACATTATTTTAACTTTTTCTCAAAATAACACTTTCTGTGCGAACTTCTATTTTACCCAATATTTAATACTTAACTTTACATCCCATTTTTCAAATAAATGTGATAACATGTTTTTCAACAAAAATTGCTTGGTAGTGAAGGGGTTAATGAAAACTTGGGAAATGTGTGGCTATGAATGTGTATTACTTCTGGCCTATTCAAATTTTAGAACTGTAACCGGAATAAGACGGGTTCACTCAAGACGAGGCCGGACCGGACACGAGCAAGGATTGTCTGAACACGAGTCTCTTCAGGAAAGGCAAACTTTATTGTGATATCACAACAGATGCTCAAACAGGATTCAATCGCAAAGAATGAGCCCCGAGTCCCTCGTGACAATAGATTTTATATCCCAAATACATAACTAGGTACATCCCAATTAGCCCACCTCCCGGTGACACTCTCCCACCCCACGTGGGTTAATACCTCCCTTAGACTAATACAAAAAACATTTCATTAATTTGGCTGTAAATTGGCAAACTTTGTGTTAGTAACAGTAAATCATAATTAGTTGCTCTTACTGTTCCGGGCTGCGCCCGTTCCCTAGCTTCCGCAATTATTTTTTACAGATGGCACCTGGTCTGATCTCTATACTCCTTTACATTTCTGCGGGCCCCAACGACCTTGGAGTATCTTTCTTCTGTGCCGGGAACAGCAGAGATCTTTCATAGGGCTTTAATTGCTTTTCTACTAATCTCAGCACATTCCTAAATTTCTACGTATGCTTCATTCTTGTTTCAGCTAAAAACCTGCCTAGTTATATACAAGTGAACCAATATTCTGAACAAGATGGTCGCCTGCCTTATAATGGCGGCCATCTTCCAGTCTATTTCCACTTCAGAACTTGAGTGCATAAACTTTCTATAAACTCTGTTTACAAACCTCCCACAAAAATGGAGAAGTCATGAATCAAGAACATTGCTAAACAGAACTTTAGCAACTATCATTGTCATGGAACCAGATTCCTTATTTGTTTCTCCCTCTGCCTTTACTTGAAATTGATTATTCCACACTCCTAGTCTAACTTACATAGTTTGTTTGGTTCAGTCCCATTTCCTGCTACAGCAGGCATTCTATCCCCCAGTCTTACCACAGAGGCAGTCAGCAAGCACCTGTCTGTAACAGGTGATTGCATCCTATTTTTACCTACCCCTCCCCATAACAAAGTACACCTGAGAAGCCCTCTCTTCCTACAAAACATCTTTTATTTGCTGTTACTTTCCCAATAAAGTGAAGAAAATACAAAGGACTTTGTGTGCTTTCAAAAGAGGATGAGTTAAGCTATCTGACGTCAATCATATCATGCATGTTACAGTCACTTCTTGCATATGACCCTGGGGTTCCAGAATCATCTACAGCAGGGGTAGGGAACCTATGGCTCGTGAGCCACATGTGGCTCCTTTGATGGCTGCATCTGGCTCGCAGACAAATCTTTAATAAAAAAATATTAACGATAAAAATATAAAACATTCTCATATATTTCAATCCATTCATTTCCTACCGCTCATATTCATGTTTGCGGGTGGCTGGAGCCAATCACAGCTGTCCTCTGGGACAACACCAAATTTTTATTGGATAATGCATAACATACCCGGGTCGTTGTGAGGTCAGGAAGTAAACTTCCCTCATTTTAATCAAGTAGTCAGCTAATTGCAGAAACCCTTTTATCGAAGAAGATGGCTAAAAGAAAAAAAGATGAGAAGTATCGTACTTTTCAGCAGGAATGGACAGAGGAATTCGCCTCTGTGGAGAGAGCAGGTTATGCAGTGTGTCTAATATGCAATGATAAAATTGCATCGATGAAACGGCCACATATAAAGCGGCACTTCGACACACTCCATACTACATTTGCATCAAAATATCCTGCGGGGGACAGCAGGAAGAAAGCATGTCAAGAGCTACTGTGCAGAGTGCAAGCTAGTCAGCAGCAACTCCGTGTTTGGACCCAACAAGGTGACTGGAATTCGGCTAGCTTTGCTGGTGCTTTAGCAATTGTGAGAAACGGAAAGTCATTCACAGATTGGGAGTTTGCCAAAACATTCATGCTTGATGTTGCCAATGAACTTTTTGACGACTTTTCGGATAATGACAAAATAATCAAACGAATGAAAGACATGCCTCTGTCGGCAAGAACTGTTCACGATCGTACCATCATGATGGCAAATCAAATTGAGGCAACACAAGTGAAGGACATAAATGCAGCACCATTCTTTTCTCTTCCTTTGGATGAGTCAACAGACGTAAGCCATTTATCCCAGTTCAGCGTGATTGCAAGGTATGCTGTCGTGACACACTACGTGAGGAAAGTCTTGCTGTTTTGCCTATGAAAGGGACAAGAGGGGAGGATTTATGCAAGTCTTTCACTGAGTTCGCTTAAGAAAAAAATCTACCGATGGATAGACTTATTTCGGTGTGTACTGATGGTGCTCTGTGCATGGTGGGGAAAAACAAAGGATTCGTAGCGCTTCTTCGTGAACATGAAAAGAGACCCATCCTAAGTTTTCACTGCATCCTACATCAGGAGGCGCTTTGTGCTCAGATCTGTGGCGAGCAACTTGGTGAGGTGATGTCGCTGGTCATTCGGGTGGTCAACTTTATTGTTGGCCGAGCTTTAAATGATTGCCAGTTTAAAACACTGCTGGACGAAGTTGGGAATAATTATCTTGGTCTGCTTCAGCACAGCAATGTGCATTGGTTGTCAAGAGGGAAGGTGCTCAGCCGTTTCGCGGCTTGTCTGAGCGAAATCCGGACTTTTCTTGAAATGAAAAACATCGAGCATCCTGAGTTAGCTAACACTGAGTGGCTCCTGAAGTTCTATCTCGTGGACATGATTGAACATCTGAACCAGCTCAATGTGAAAATGCAAGGCGTTGGAAATACAGTCTTATCCCTTCAACAAGCAGTGTTTGCATTTGAAAACAAGCTAGAACTCTTCATCGCCGACATTGAAACAGGTCGTTTACTATACTTTGAAAAACTGGGAGAGTTTAAAGATGCATGCACAGCAAGTGACCCTGCTCAACATCTTGATCTTCAGTAGCTAGCGGGCTTCACATCTAATCTCCTGCAGTCATTCAAAGCGCGCTTTGGAGAATTTCGTGAGCGCACTGGTCTTTTTAAGTTCATCACCCATCCACACGAGTGTGCAGTGGACAGCGCCGACCTGATTTACATCCCCGATGTCTCCATCAGAGATTTTGAGCTACAAGCTGCTGATCTGAAGGCCTCAGACATGTGGGTGAGTAAGTTCAAGTCACTGAATGAAGATTTGGAAAGATTTGCACGACAGCAAGCAGAGTTGGCGAGCAAACACAAGTGGGGAGAAATAAAAAAACTTCAACCCTCGGACCAGCTGATTGTCAAAACTTGGAACGCGCTTCCCGTCACATACCACACACTGCAGCGTGTGAGTATTGCTGTACTGACAATGTTTGGCTCTACGTATGCATGTGAGTAGTCTTTCTCACATCTAAAGAACATTAAGACCAACCTACGATCATGTTTAACAGAGGGAAGTCTCAACGCCTGCATGAAGCTTAACCTCACCACGTATCAACTAGACTACAAAGTCATCAGCAAAACCATGCAGCACCAGAAGTCGCATTAATCGTAAGAAGTACTTTATTCATCATTGGTTAGCAACAGCATAACAAGGTTATTAAAAAGAATTCAGAGACTTATTGCACTTTAAAAGTGTTGGTCTTACACAAAATACACACATTTACTTGTATTTAGTTTTAAACATATTGTATGGCTCTCACAAAATTACATTTTAAAATATGTGGCGTTCATGGCTCTCTCAGCCAAAAAGGTTCCCTACCCCTGATCTACAGCTTACAAAGTAATTTTTTTCACATTTTATTATCCGAGCCTTTGCGGTTATATAGAAATGGGAATCTGTTACTGTATTTTTCTGAGAAATGCCGTGATTTCAGCTAAAAAAAAATAATCATTAATGCGGCATAATTGTTCACATTATAATTGAAATGTGAACTATAGTGCTGCATTACTAAACAAAAAAAGAAATCACGTTTTTTTTCCCCCCCTATAATTTTAACATGGTCTGGCCTTTCCAATGATATCAAACAGTAACCTCTAGGGATCAGGAGATACGGGAGTCCAAAGCCACCCTATCTCCACCATAGGGAAACGCCTTGGCAGCTAGGGGTTAATTCTCACACTGACATCGCACCTTGCACGATGACAACGGTGGGTGTGGAGAGGCCCCGGAGGCTTGGCTGACATCCAAGATGTCAGCCAGCTCCGGCAGAGGTCCAGATATGGCGCCGGATCCCCAACTGGCACCTCAGGAGTTAAAGCGAGGCAACGCTGGAAAGGGCAGACTGTGCCCTTTCCAGCAGTGCCTCTCTTTTACTTTAATCTGCTCTAAAGGACACCCCCCTCCTTTCAGGGACTCTTCCAGCTTTGCAGGGGGGGGGGACTAAAACTGAAGTTATCACGCCCGTTGCGATGACGTCAGGGCAGAGGGAGGAACACTGGGAACTAAATGTGCATTGTGGGACCTGAATTAAGTAAGTCATTTATTGGTGGGGTTTTATTAAGGTGTTAAACGATATTACAATAGAAAAATCACTTAACACCTGTGTTTAAGAGTCAGTATTCATTTCTGAATAACCGACTAGTATAAAGGAGAAAATGCCAGGTTGTAATAGCTTGGTCTCCAAGTAGCCGCAAATTAATAGCTCCTTTAGCCTGGCCGTCCACTGGAACAGTTTTCGTGCGATAGTGCGGTCATCCGATATCGTCTGTCGTCGTTCGTCCGATCCTGTAACATGAATGTGAATGGAACCATCGTCCATTGCAGCAGACTTCCGACGTCCGACTTCTTGCGACGGGTAAAGACCGCAGCAGATTGGCGATCACACCTTGCAGGCTGGGAGTTCAGAACGATTGCGGGGCAAGATGAACGTTGACAAACTCAGGGGAGTTAAAAAAAACGCATTTATATTGGTTTTGCGTTTTTTTTTGAACTAACATTGAAAATAAATGGTGCAGACATGATGCAAGTTTATCAAAACACCTTTTTGCATGTTGGAACTAGCTGTGTAACATGGTGGGACTAGCGGTGCTGCTGCGCAAAGGGGTTTATTTACTAAGCACTGACATGACTTCTGAAGGGCACTGAATGTTTAAATTCCCCATACGGTGCAATTTTGTTACTGTTTGTACTGTAAAAATGGTGAAATAATACGGTGCAATTTGCTGCACATCGGCAATCTGCGGCGGCAGAGAGAAAGAATATCAGAGCGCCGTACTGTACTGAAGTGTTGGCGTCATGCCCTGATTTAGGGGATAGTTTGACAGGTTTACAGACAAAGCACATAGTAGAAAAAAAAAAAAAAAAAAGGGCTGCACTGGTTCCAAAAGCAGAATGAACATGTTTTTGTATGTAAAACCAGTTCCTTCTGGTTTTAGCAGCCTCTGCACTCCACCTCTGAAATCTGATCGTCTTTTTCCGTAGTCGTCAGACCCACTGGTGTATCTTGGCCTAGGCCAACAAGGCCCAGGCCTAGGGCGGCACTTTCCAGGGGGCGGCGGCCCGCTGGGTGGCCCCACCCCTAAAAAAATTTTTTTATTTTTTTTTTACTTTTGAAAACTATTTTACCAGGAAGGAAACATTGAGATGTCACTAATTTTCAAGTATGTCCTGGGTAGGCAAGGCCTAGGCTTTTACTTTCCAGGGGGCAACAAAAAACCTCACCACTAATTGGGTTACTCACAGAGCACCGAAATGACGCCAACATTTTGGTGTTCTGTAGTTCCCTGCACTTCGGGGAATAAAATTTCCCCACCCTGCAGTGAATTCACCATTCACTGCAGGGTCCCTAAAGTGCATGGAGTCGGCCGCTGTATGCTGCCACCGCAAACCCATGGCCTGCTGTTTTCAAAAGAACTACTGAACGAAAATGTCTGGAATTTACATATAAGATCCTATGACTGATAATAAAAAGTTCTGTTACAAAAAAAGGAGAACCGCTATTAAAAAAAAGGGGGGGAATTTAGCCCAAACAATTCTGAAAAATCACTAAAAGGTACAAAAAAAAAAATCAATAAATAAATACTTTTTACTGCAGATTAAAATAATAAATGGTTTATTAGATATTGCATAAAAAACGGGAATATTTTTAACATTGAAACCTATGGGGTTCGCCTGAATAAACCTGCTGATTGAAACCACCGAACATCAGGGCATTTCACTGACATTTCTCTGCTGTTTGGTGTTCTCTGAATAGATTAACCATTACTTCTCTATGGGGATTTGCACTGCCTTCAAACAGCACCGTACTTGCTGGCAGTTCGCCAAACTTGTGTGTGAGCAGAGCAGTGGTGTACTTAGAGGAGTGGCGGAGGGTGGGCCGCCCCAGGTACCAGTGATTATTGGGGTGTCATTAGGGGGTACTAGGAGGTGCCACTGTCACTGTGTGTCAGCTTTGAGCTGTGTTCTCAAACAACGAGCAGCGGAGCATGGCGTTTGCATACGGAATAAAATCAAATAGAATAAAAATCCCCCTCTCCTTCCTCCATAGCTCCTCCCCTGCCCCGCAGCAGCTTTAGGAGAGGGGAGGGGGATGTGATTTGTGTCCAGAGAGAGAAGATGACAGTAAACGGCAGGTAAAGGGGGGGGGGTTATCAGCAGAATATGAAGCCCTGTCTGCTTACTGCTGTTTAAAGTGGACCTTTCCTTAACCAGCACTGCAGTGATAGAAATTTGTCATTGAGCTGCCTGGCTCCTGGTGAGGCTGCTTGCGTGCAGGTCACACTCGGTCCGGCCAGTCAGGTGGTACTGAGTCTCAGTACCACCTGACTGGCTGAACCACGTGACACGCATGCACGCAGCTGCCCGCCCTTTCGTTAACATGGACTGTCACTCTATTCTGGACTGAACACCCACCGGGAAGGGAATCAAAGCCACGGTGCACCCTCTGGCAGTGGCACCCCACTGCTGACAAGATGGCTCCACGCACAGGCACAGCCGTGATCCTAACGTGGCCTGGAGGGACCTCCTGCTGAGTCTGTACACAGTCCCTGCTGACTCTGCACACAGCCCTACCGCGGACAGAGGCTGGTAAATGTAGAATAAATAATTGCTGTGTGCTCATATACACTCGGTTTGCTGGGAGTTTTATTGCAGTGGATTCTGATGCACTCATACACACCGCACATTGCATTGCTGGGAGTTTTATTGCTGTGGATTCTGATACGCTGACCCACACATTGCATTACTGGGAGTTTTATTGCTGTTGATTCTGATACACTCATACACACTGCACATTGCATTGCTGGAATTTTTATTGCTGTGGATTCTGATACGCTGACACACACCAAAATTGCATTGCTGGGAGTTTTATTGCTGTGGGTTCTGTGATACACACTGCATAGTACTGTGAGTTTTATTGCCCTGGAGCTCTGGGATACACTCATACACACTGCACATTACTGTGAGTTTTATTGCTGTACAGCTCTGTGATACGTTCATATGCAGTGCACGTTTCTGTGGATTTTATTGTTCAACCAATTAGAGAGGCTGTGTTCCAGTATATTTGACATGCGTGGCTGTTCTTTGTAAAAATGCTTGAATTTAAACATTTCATAATTTTATTTCTCGATACATTTGAAATGGTATACAAAATATACAAGTAGGCACTTGGTATCCACTTTTAATATAAAGAGAGGAAAAGGCGGAGCTCTAAGAGGAAAAGGTGGAGCTTAAAGAGGAAGGGTGGGGATTAACCAGGAAGAGGTATGCCCTTGACAGGAGGGGGTGCCTCAAATTTAAATTAGGGGGTGCACGAGTTTAGTCAGGCCTAGGGCAGCACAAAACCTAAATACACCACTGGTCAGACCAATCGCTTGCAGTGGACTATACTAGTTGTCCGTCGATGTACGTATATGGAAGATCACGGTCGTCCATAGTCACTTGCAGTGGACGACCACAGTCGGACCTGGTCAGACGACCGATGTCGTCCATGGTCTGACAAAAAAGTTGGTCATCCGACTACAGATCCAGTGGACGGCCAGCCATAAAAAGAATAGGAGACATTAATTTTCAGTAAGCAGGCGCAAGCTATGAGCCGCAAGTTTTGCTTGTGGCTCAGGTTGTATTAGCTGGAGTAGCTTGTAAGTTGTTTTGTCCAATGACCTCTGAATTTAGCTTAAGAGCTAGGTAGCAATCAAGTCATTCTTGTTTAGGAACTCTAAGGGTTTATATCAATGACTACAGGGTCTTGGGATTTTAATTTAAAAAGAAAAAAAACCACATTTCGAATTTGGTGTGAATACATGCAAATGAGGAAGGAAAATGCTGTTAATAGCATTAGACATTCCAGTTCAGCAGTTCCATCAGAACCATGATTATAGATAAAACAGATAAAACTGTATAACTATAGTCAGTGACCTTTAACTATCAAATGGTATAAAAGTGTCAGGGTCTGGGTATAAGGGTTTCTGGGTATAAACTGAGGTCTGTTATGTTTTGGAAATTAATCTACTATCAATTTCCTAATGTAGTTTGATCCGCTGTACTTACAAGCAGCTCTGCGCTATCCCATGGCATACGTACCTGAACGCGCGCAGAAAAGAGACACAGACCCACATGCTGCTTCTAGCCGGAGTTCATCTGACCACGTGAGCCAAGAGCCAAGTCCCAAGTGCGCTCAGTGAGCTCCTGGCTTCTGGTCATTTGTTTATTACACCAAAAAGGACAACGCCCAGTGGCCACTGACTATACAACAGAAAACAAGTTTGTCCAGTAAATACATTTACATATCAAAAGGACAGAGGTGTGGACTAGAATGACGGACCGGCCCCCTGTACACACCTTATCCCTACAGTATAATGTCTGCCGCTGGCTTGGATTTGAAACCACATTCAAATCCAACACAGGGAGACAGATGACAATTTATAAAAACACACACATCCTAGACTATAATGTCCACATAATAAAATTTCCACAACAGTTAGCAAAACCGCAGGGAGTGATGGAGAGTATATAAGGAATACAGGATACAGGTAATAGAGAGTATATGGCAAACAAGCAAGAAACAGACCAGGGTGGGAAGGTAGAGCCGGGGACTGGGTACAGAGGAGCAAGGTGAGGATGGGCACAGGAGTAGAAAGGTGACTATGGGCACAGAATAACTAGGAAAGGATGGGCACAGGAACATGCTGAAGCAGGACTTGGCTGAGACACAGGAACCGGCTGATGCAAAGCAGCAAGGGGATTAGCTACCTGGATGTAGCAGCAAGGGAATCCTGGATAAGCATGCGCCTTGGATCAACGGCTGGTCGACCGGAGACACAAACAGAACAAACTCCAGAGCACACCTACAACAGAGTCAATGCAAACTGGGAACTCCAACCTTATATAGCAGTTATGAGGGCTCATCATTGGGAGCAACTGTGGTGTAGCAACCTGGATCGGATTACCCAGGCAGCAGGATGGAGGCAGTTCAAGGGACTAAAGAGAAATCCAGGTTGGAAAATCCTGTCATGAAAGGTGCTCTGAGGAATTAAAGTCCTGGCAGCCCTGGCTTGGGCCTTTCTGCGGTAGCGGCGGTGACATGTGCCATGACAAAAAGAAGTATACAAATCAGACACAACAAGCCAGACATGTTCTGCAGTTCTGATATACCTCATTCCAAGTGGCTCTTGTGGCATCAATAATTTAAATAAACTAGTAAAGATCAACATACCTTAGGAATTGATTAGCTATGCATATTTATTGTAACCTTCCCAAAAGGAAAGCATCATCATATATGGAAATATGTCAACAATTCTATGAGCCAAGAGACTCTTTTCACATTAACAATAATAATGTATTACCTTCTGTGTTCAATAGTTCAAAATGGCCACCCTCACTAGCTCACCAATATTCCAAATGTTATAAAACCCTGTCAGCCATGATGGATGAATTAAGAAAGATCACTGTAATTTTGCTCAGCTAGAGCCCAGATAGTACAATGAAGTAGATACAAAGTGAATGATTTACTGGGGTGAAGGGGAAGATACTGATAATACTGTCTAAACAATCTGAATAAAGGGTCATTTTTCAAAAAGAAGATCCCATTAAGTAAGGTAACTCAAACACAATTTTCAATATGTATAAGTATCTACTTGTGTCAGTGTTTACGAGTAGCCATCAAGTTGAATAAGAGTGCCAACAGCCTTTTAAATCTTAAAATGAGTGTTCCAATTTTGAAATTTTTAAAAATTTGATGATTTTTAATGAAAGCATTTTTCCAGTGGTTAAATAGCTTTGTCTCTCATGGTCAGTCTTCTAAAATAATTAATGTTTCACTTCTCACTTGCAAATCTTGGCATTAATAGTTTGATTACAAAAGGCTGTTCTGCCCATTATTAACGAAGGCAATGAGAAATTAGTTGGATTATCTTTCTATCCAACCTGGTCTGTGGATCCTACTCCGATTTCAAGGGTCAAACAAGTGAGAACCTCTGTTTACTGCCTCAAGTAGACAAAATGACACAAAATGTATTTTATTGTGGGCTTGTAGGACATCAGGAGTCAATTTCTCAATCGAGTGTACACTTTAAGAAATCCTTGCAAACCTGGGGATTGTTGTGGCTTAATTGCCACCAGGGCCGGATTTATAACTAGGCAGAGTAGGCATGTGCCTACAGGCATCTGCCACGAGGGAGCGCCTTGCTCTGTAAAATAAAAAAATCTATATATATTTTTTTACAATTTACAATCATTTATAACATTGTATATCTCTGGGGCCCTAAGGGCTAGAGGGACATGTGAGGTATCATTGAAAAGGCCAGAGTATGTCATTTCCAGTGATTCCAAATATAACCAGGTTAGATTTATAGAAAAATGAAATAAAATATTTTTTCTCTTTTTCAGTCTACAATTATAAAGTGAACAGTGATGCTGTGCTAACTCACCTTCTCATTTCCCACACTGCCAAGACGTGTGGAGCTGATGATGCAATGCATTGTTTCATTGACAAACAACCTAGACTGTGGCACTGCAGTGAAGAGACTCGGGGGGACTTTGGAAGCCGCATCTCTGAATTGTACACCGCATATGGTTAAGTGAGGTGTCATTGGAAAGGTCAGAGTCTGGTCTTCACAATGATACCAAACATGTAATGTGTAAAATTAACCCTTTCGCTGCGGAGGACGCGCTCAGCGCGTCCACCCGCAGGTAGGGTTCCATGTGGAGGACGCGCTGAGCGCATCCTCCCTTTGGGGCAAGCGATCGGCCGGATTCCGGCCGATCGCTGTGCCCCCCGGTGCGGGCTTACATCCTCAATGTCAGCCCAGCACCCGGAACCGCCGCCGGCACAATTAGATGTCATCGCGGCGGCGCAATGACATCTAATTCAGGCGCCCCCCCACGTGTGCGGAGGAGGCGCCTGAAAGGGAGGGGGGGTCCTTCGGACCTCTCTCCCTCCCGATCGCCGGGGTGCAGAGGGTTAATCCAGGCACCGTTTGGAAGGGCACAGCCTGCCCTTCCTAACGGTACCTGGCATTAACCCCATGGGGGCCGGATCACGAATCGGCGCCGAAAAGCGCCGGTTCGTGATCCTTTCCCGAAGCTGGCCAACATCTTGGATGTCGGCCAAGCCTCCGGGAACTTACCCTGAGGACTGGCGTCATCGTGCATAGCACGATGACGCCAGTCCTGGAGTTAACCCCTAACTGCCACCAATGGTGGAGATAGGGGGTTCCAATGAACCCCCTATCTCCCGATCCGTGGCAGCTAGGGGTTAATGTTTGGTACTGTTGGATCGGCCAGAGCATGGCCGTTTCAACGATACCAAAGATGACCATGAAAATGTTTTTTAAAAAAAATAAAAATTAAAAATAAAAGATTTTATAAACAATTATAAAAAAAATAAACAAGTTGTTTTTCTTTTTTTTGGTTTGTTAATGCAGCAATATTGTTCCCATTTCAATTATAATGTGAACAATGATGCTGCACTAACGATTTTTGTATGCGGTGAGTTAAAAATCACGTAATTTTCCCCAAAAAAATGTAACGAGACCCCATTTCTAATTTTTTTAACAAGCGCACCCCATACAAAATATAACCGCAATTGCTCACATGTTAAAATAAAATGTGAAAAAAACACACTTTACACATTGTAAATTATTGAAAATTTATATTTTATTGCATTTTTTGTTATAATATACAGACAGGACATGACGTATACATATAATAATGACATATTATGAATCTGCCGAGTCTGACGGAAAGAACGATAAATAATATGTCTGGGTCATATACTAAAATAAGCCTTCAAAACACGTTTAAACAAGATGAGCGAAACAGGTAAAAATGAGCTCAGCACAGAGGCGTGAAACACCTCAGCAGCGAAAGGGTTAAAAAAAATTAAAAAGTAAATGCAAAATTAATTTTCTCTCTATGTAAAAGCATGCATTTCCTCTGCTGTAGAACAATGCCACTGCACTAACTCAACTAAGCCAACAGTTTCTGCCCCTTTTAATTTGAGCACAGAGAGAAACTTTCAGTTTTTTAAAAAGTTATATTTTTTAAGTTTGCCCCAAAACAAAAATTTAAAAAGTTATTTTGGCATGATTTTTTTTTTGTTGGGGGAGGGGGGTAGGGCACTCCATATTTCTGTGCCTAGAGGCTCCTGAGATGCAAATCCGGCCCCGATTGCCACGGATACTAGCAAGAATGCAGGAAATCAGAGTGAAATCCACATAAATCATCCACAATCCACTATGCACAACATGAGATCATAATGTAGCAGTTGAAAAAAGGTGATATTGTTGATGGTGAGTTAATCACCCCAGCGCTCTCAAAACAGTTTTTTTTCTGATAAGCTACGGAGGTTTCTGGGATTTCATTTTAGAAAAAGCCTGCTATGATAATTATAATCAGCTGTGAGGAACTCATAGGTTAAGCCAGTGGCGGCTGGTGACATTTCAGGTTGTTGGGGCGCCAGACTGGAAACATGAATGTGTGTAATCATGAATAGGAATATGTCTATAAGGCATTACTACCACCAAAATATGTGGATGATCCCTTATACTGTATATGGAATGAACCTTATAGATATAATCCTATTAATGAGACAAATAAAATGGCCATAAACTCAATGATTACAAGTGTAATCCAGAAATTAGCCACCAGATGTATACATAAAACATTCAGTTTAAAAAAAAATCTAAAAGTGAAAAAAATTTGATATTATTATTTGCTAAAAATAAAAACTAAACGCCGATTTCACCTATTTTAAATAACTGAGTATACAAAAGATCAGTGTGTGAAAGAAATCCTGCTTACTACTACACATTTATTTATTGTATTTATTTATTATTTAATTTGTATTTAGCACATTAAGGCAAATAGTGGGTGCATTTTCTGTCAGTAAGTAGTTAAGACAGGCAGTGTGTGTGTGTGTGTGTGTGTGTGTGTGTGTGTCAGACAAAAATCTGCAGTCAAGCCTCAGCCAGAGCTTGGTTTGAACGGTTTGTTTGACGACCGGCAGTGCTCAATTAGCCAGCAGCAGGGGGATATTAAACAGCTGCTGTTCATAACATCTCCCGTAGAGCCTTTATCAGATTTCTGGATCAAGAAACCTTAAAGGGATACTCCAGGCAATATGACCACCTCAGCTTTTTAAGGTGGTCATATTGCCTGAAGTATCCCATTTTTTTCCCCCAGCCTTCTATCTTTTCCCGATCGGCTGATATTGCTGAGAGAAGCGGTGGACTTTACTCCGCCCTCCCAGCTGTCAATCAGCCGATCGGGTTTCAAGGTCCCCGCGTTTTGGAACTCTCGGCAAAGCTGGGACGTCATTGCGCTAGAAGCGCGATGATGTCCCACCACTCCGGCAGAGTCGCGGGAACGCGCAGGAGAAGGAGCCGGAGCCGCTGCCTCCTCCTCCTTCTCCTCCGCCAAAGAGTTTTTAGACGAGCAGGCGGGGTGAACTTCAGCTCACCTCGCCGCTCGTGAACATGCGCTGCTCTGCGCATGCGCGGTTGAATGAGCAGGATTCCGGGAGGAAGCCTGCTGATTTGCTGGTTTACGTGATAGGCGCGCATGCGCGCTTTGCACGTAAACCTGTAGCCAAGTTCCAAGTTTCCATGACGGGAGCGGAAGAGGAGGGAGGTGAGTAAAAAAACCGCCGTTGGAAAAGTGTCGTTTTTAGGGTAAGTATTACATTAAAATTATATATATATATATATATATATATATATATATATATATATATACACACACTGAATGACTAGTTAGGGCAATAGCGTTAATATAATGTAAAAAAGGGGGGGGTGATTTTCAGACTGGAGTGTTCCTTTAAAGTAAGTCTCCTTAAAAACCTATGAGAGTCAAGGTTTTTATGGAAACTCACTTTAAGGTTTTTTTGATAAATGAGAATCAAGAGAAGTGAATTTGGGTGAACGGAAGTTAAATAATGGGGTAGGATCAGATTTTGTCCATAAAGGCTTGAAGGTGAAATCTAAGTTTTATCCAATTTGGGATAAAGGACCTAATGTAGATGTATTTATTAAATTAGTTTCTGAAGATTTTAAAATGGTAGTAATCGCCCTTTTAAGTCGAATCTAACTAGGGCGGCGTTTAAGATTTGTGACAACTTAAAAATTAACTATGATTTGTTTATTAAAAAGGCACACAAAGGGAGGGGGGATACTGTTATTATGTCAAGGGAGTTTTATATAGAGGAAACATTTTGATTACTGAAAGACGTTGAAACATATTGTCTATTAGGTAAAAGAAAAGCACTGGAGGTTTTCAAGAGGAATTGAGGGTGTTGTTAATGTAAGGGAAAGATGCAGGTATTTTAACTGATAATGAATTTGAGTTCCTATATAATACAAACAGGGTTTTCCAAAGGAAGAACGCAAAAAACAAGAGTTCCTCTTTCACACTTAATGACTGCACTCTTGATGAAGCCAACAGCTACACATACCTTGGCCTAGAAACAAACCGATCGGGAAGTTTCAAACCAGCCATAGAGGCCCTAAGAGACAAGGTGTGTAGAACCTTCTATGCCATCAGAAGAAAACTCTGGCTTAAAATCTTTGATAGCGTCATCACTCCAATCCTCCTTTATGGCAGTGAAGTATGGGGCCCCATCACCTACCCTGACCAATCCAAATGGGACACCAGCCCAACAAATATTCCATCTGGAATTCTGCAAGCACCTCCAAGTCCATCGGAGCACCTCCAAAAATGCTTGCCAGGCCGAGCTGGGCAGACTCCCCTTACTTCTTGCAGTACAGAAGAGGGCGCTATCATACTGGGACCACCTAAACATCAGCAGCCTCAACTCATACTACCATAAAAAGCCCTACTGGCCAACAAGGACCACCCCACACCATGTGGGCTGCAAAAACTCATATCCACCCTGATCATCCAAAGCCCCCATGAATGCAACCTGACAAAATATCAAATAAAGGCCCTAATTAACGATTCCAGGGAAAACTATATCAGAGAATGGAGACATGATATAGCAAACTCTCAGAAACTCACCATTTACCAATCCTTACAGGGGGAATACAAACTGGCCCCATACCTAGAGCTACTACAAGACCAAGGACAGACAGATCCTGAGCCGGTACAGACGGAGCACCCACAGCCTGGAAATCAAATCAGGGCGGCATAGACAGACCTACAAGCCCAGGGAGAATAGACTGTGCCAGCATTGTGACCAGGGGGCCTGGAAGAGGAGGTCCACGTCCTCCTACAGTGCCCCAAGTACTCAGCACTGTGGGAAACTCACTTCCAGAGACTCTCCGCTCTCATCTCGGACTTCACCTCTATAGAAGAGACGAGACGAGGAAACTCCACATCATACTGGGAGAAGAGGAGCCGGCCCAATACGTCACAGAATGTCACAGACTGAGAGGAACATGAGAGATCCCGGACTTCTAAATCCCCAACACGGACTCGCCCCATCCCACTTCACATTATCCCTTACCCCTGATAAAGTCCATGGACTTGCCCGTTCCCCCCATATATGTCCCACTACCCCCCCTCCACCCCATATAACCTCCCCATAAGCTTTGGCAATGCTAAAATGTATTTGGTCCTGCCAATAAAGCTTATTTTGATTTGATTTGATAGTGCTTTATTTATTTGCTGAAATCCACCAAAAATTAGAACTTATTCTAGGTAGACATAAGTGGGGCAAGGATTCCCTGACAAGTAACCTGTCCCACTATGTAGAGGTGTTCTTACAAAAAAAAAAGTTCCTTCTTACCTTAAGGATACTGGACACAGGAAATTGGATAAAGTGAAGTGGGAAAAATAATTAAGTTTTTCCACTATAGACGTGTCTTTGCTCTTTCATTTACAAGGAGTTCAGGCAATCAAAAGGGTTCTTACCCCCACTACAAACTAAATTTTTGTTGAGTTCTATTTTTTTTATTCTTCCACACTATTTTTTCTGGTTTGAGTCAAATTTTTATTTACTATCTTGAGGAGACAGCTATGGAAACAAGGTTGCCCACAGTTATGCTAATTTATATATGCATAAAAGGGAGTGTGACCATATTTGGTCATCACAGGAGTTGGGGGCATACCTCATCCTATGGAAACATTTTATTGGTGACATTATTGTCATCCGGAGAGAAAATGTGGAGTCTTTGTACAAATTTATCAGTTCTTTAAATATACATTTGAATTTGAAATTTACTTCAAACGTTCAGAAAGAAACGATAGATTTTTAGATTTGACTATATGAAAAAAAATATCAGAGACTTAAAGTTTTTAAGAAAACAGACTATAATCCGGCTGTTTATATTACAAGTGCTCATGCAAGGAATTGTCTAAGTAATTTTCTAAAGCGGCAAATGATTAGATTAACCCCTTCGCTGCTGATGAGGTGTGGGGCACATCCTCATTGACTCCTGCTATATGCGGAGGACGTGCCCCACACGTCATCCGCTTGCGGGAGCCCCGGCGGAGATACTCACCTCTCTGTCTGGGGTCCCGCGGTGGTCTGACTTCAGCATCCTCAGACGCTGAAGTTAAGCCCCTCCTGACGTCATTTCCACGCGACCCCCCGACAATGCAGGGAGATCGCCTGAAAGGGAGGGGGAATCCGTTTGGATCCCTCTCCCTCCCGATCAGGAAGGAGAAGTGCTACAAGCCAGGCACCGCTTAAAAGGGGAGTCTCCCCTTTTAAGCGGTGCTTGGCTTGAACCCCTCAGGCACCAGGTCGCACTTCAGCGCCTTGAGGCGCCGAATTGGGGCCTAGCTCCAGTGGGGGCCGCCATCTTGGATGGCGGCTCCACCCCCGGGTCCCCCCTCGCTGCCTGACTTCATCGTGCATAGTGTGATGATGTCAGATAGCCAGGGAACCCCAAGCTGCCCTTGGATTTCCTTGGGAAATCCCCTGGTGGAGATAGGGGTTCCTTTGAACCCCGATATCTCCAGAACCCTGAGCATGGCCTTTCTAATGATACCCAACATGACTATGTTCAATGTAAGAAAAATATTAAAGAAAATAATAAAAACATGGGGTTTTTTTGTGTGTTGTTTTTATTAATGCGGCAATATTGTTCACATTTCAATTATAATGTGAACAATGATGCTGCACAAATTTTTTTCTATGGGGTGCGTTTGCTAAAAATCACGTAATTCCCCACAAAAAATGTAACAAGTCCCCATTTCTAATTTTTGTACAAGTGCACCCCATAGAAAATATAACCGCAAACGCTCATGCGATAAAATGTGAAAAAAACACTTTACACGCTGTAGATGATTAAAAATTAAAAATGTTATTGCATTTTTTGTTATAATATACATGCAGGACATGATGTAAACATATAAAAATGATATATTATGAATCTGCCGAGTCTGCCGGAAACAACGATATATAATATGTCTGGGTCGTATAATAAAATGTGGCTTCAAATCGCATTTAAACATCATGAGTGAAAGCAGTAAAAATGAGCTCAGCACACAGGCGTGAAATGCCTCAGCAGTGAAGGGGTTAAAGTGAAATTGAAAGAGTGACAAAAGATGAATATATACTAAAGGGATATGATAGGAACAAAATAGAGAGGGATTTACACAGTATTTTTAAGAGAGATAGAAAAGTGCTATTAAAAGAATGAGAATACAAAAGGAGCCAACGATAAACATGCATTTTCCTTTGATACTAAATTCAACCCTTATGCTGATAAAATAAAAAATATTATTAAAAATCATAAGATTTTAAAAAACCTTTTTAAAAAAACATTTTAAGAGCAGATGATGTATTGAAATATCATTTACCAAAATCCACGATAATAATTTTTAAAAAGACTTCTAGTTTTAAAAATTGGTTTGTACCTACACTTTTGCCGAAGAAAAGGGAGGTGAATCTTGGATGTCGTTTTTTTAAATACGAGTGAGGGTTATTATAATTGTAGCAATTGTAAAGCATTTATTTATTTAAATAGTACATCTAAAAGATGATTTTTGTTCTAGGACTGGGTAGCTTTTCCAGATAAAAGATTTTCCTCAAATGATTTTTATTGAGAAGGTTATGGTACATGAAGCACATCGAGTGGATTTAACAAATACCAGCGGTGTCAGATAATGGAATGGAACAATCGTCAATGACAGCAACCTAGTCATAACACAACCTCTCATTTACAGAGTATAAGGAGAGTCAAAATTGAAAATCAAAGAAAAGGGTAGAATAAGACAAGGGGGGGGGTGAAGGGGAGGGAATCAACCAGGTAGCTGCAGCACATCCAGGAGTGGTCGTGAACTACCGCCCTATCAGGAGAATATATTCACCATTCTAGACAACATATATCATAAACCGCAAGCTATATAAATCTTATGAATGTCCCAGGGCATCCACGGGTCCATCTAGGGAGGGCGAAAGCCACAGGCAGATGCGGATTTGGAGTCTAACTGGCAATATGTTGTAACTGCAACGGAATTCCAATTTTTGGCAAGTAATAACATCGTCGTGGAAACAATCATTAACAACATCTTTAGATGCTGTCGTGGCAGGTGAACCATTCCCAGTAGCAATACTTTAGGAGAATGTGGAATAGATTGGCCTAACACCTCTGTGGCCAAAGAGGATTTGTCCTTCCAGAGTGGAATAATCGCAGGGCAGTGTCACCATATGTGCCCCGCCCTGCGAAAAGCCGAAGAGCACCTCCAGCAGAGATCAGAAACGTGAGGGGCAAATCAGTGCACTTTGTGCGGCGTGAGATTGATACCAACAATATATAAATTTTCTTTGCGTTTCCAGCAACCTAGCGCATTTAGTGGCCCCTACAGGGAATAGACGCACTAACGCCCACTCTGAGGGGGTGAAAATCATTGTAAGGTCCTTCCACCAAGTATTTTAAAATATCCAGCCTGTGGCCTTTAAAGGGGTATGAAGTATTCGATAAAAAAGTGAGATGGGCTTAGGAGTAGAGTGCGGATTCAAACAGAACAGTTCTGTGTCAGACAGAAATGTTATTGTTGCACGTAACCCAGAGAAGCCATTTCTCGACTTCAAAAAGGAGTACAATGCATGTAAGACAAAAACATTGAATTAGGGACATTATACTTTTGTTGCAAAGTTTGGAAGGGCAGGATGGCAGACGAGGTGAACAAAAGATGTAGATGCATAATCCCAAAATGGGTCCATGGCCCCACTCTCAGGTGAGGCAGCAGGTAGGGCATAGAGGACATCAGGGTGGCCATGGATAGAGGGGCATGATTGGTAAAAAGGGAAAAGTCTAAAGCCCTCGCCCTTAAATGAAGGTCCATAAAAGACAGAACCGTCGGCAAAGCGTTGTCTTTCCTTTGGGTAAGTAACGCAAGGTCAAGTCAAGGCCAGCCACATAAATCGATTTTATGGCTAGCCACTGGGGTAAAGGGTGAACATGAAAGAGCTCCATCAAGGAAGCCAAACACCAGGCTCAGTTGTATTTATGTATGTGGGTCATGTTCAGGCCACCATCCCTGTATCTATAGTACAATAGAGTCCAGGGCACTCTAGGGTGCTTAGTTTTCCAAATGTATGACATTAGGAGAGGTTGTAAAGTATCTAGATAGCTCCCGGGTAGAGTGATCGGTAGAGCACTAAATACTGTATATATATATATAGAATTTTTGGCAACATCATCATTTTCACAGCTGCCATTCTGTCCATCCTCGAGACCTCTCGGAATCTCCACTGGTGTAAGAGGGACCAGTATAATAATGGTCCTAAATTTAATAAAAAGGGATCTTAAATGGATGGGTAGAGAATTGGTAACTCCAAACTGGAGAGGAGGTAATTTTATAATTATAGGTAATATTTTAGCATAACGGGAATGTAGATGGATATATAAAATGCACACAGGGCAGGCAGGAGGTTTAAATGTGGATATGAATATTACTAACTGTATTTAAGATGTCATATTTTTTTAATCGGTTGAGTATTATATTAGCACCATTTTATCCTCCTTTTTGGTGTAATAATGGTGATGAAGTGTTGATCCAGTAGTCTATGATACAGTTTTTATTTTTTCTTGTCTCGGTCTTTCTTATTTTTATTATATATGTTTCTGAAGAATTTCATTTGATCATGTTTGGGATACTTACTAGGATTTGGCCGGTGGTGGAGTGGACTCTGTGGCAGGATTTGCAGTGGACTTTGTAGCCTGATATATGGCGGTCTGCCGTTTGGAATATAGAAGAATTCTGAACTGGGCAAAGAACATTCAAAGATGGCATCGGAGATAGTTTCCAAGATTGCGCCGGGAGGAGTAGTTACATGCCGTAATGCAGTGGAAGGCAGAAATTAACAGAAGAAAAGCTACGGGATCGGCAGTTTAAAAACCAGGGGGTAGATCTATGCATCGTATTACTAAGTTATATGACTATAACGTCATATTATAAAAAATTTATAAAATACAGAATTTAAAAAAAATAAAAAAAAACAGGGGGTCGAATATGGTCTTATTTTTGAGGAAGTGGGCAGTGGACTCACAAAATGCATCAGATGCTGTTTTTAGTCTCTACTAATAAAGCCCCTCTAGCTTCTTAAAAGGCAGTGTTTAGCTTAGACCCGATCATAAAGGAAGGTTACTTTTTCAGGTACTGTAATGCCCCGCGCCGCGGTCGGACCACAGCCGCCATGTTGGGACGCCTAACAGACTCACCTGAGGTCCCTCGTGGCGCGTCGCTCCCTGGTTCCGGCCTGCAGCTCGAGGGAGGAGAGCCAGGATGTGTCCCACGCCGTCTCCGGGATCCAACTGAACAGGAGGCGAGCGCGCATGCGCGATCATCCATCCCAGAGCATGAAGACCTAGGTACTCTGGCGCCCTCTGCTGGTCAAGTTAAGGTACTGCACCCCACCTGCACTGGAGATCCTCGCATACCACCAATCAATCTACCAAGCACTCAGGTATCCCTACTCCACCTGCGAATCCCAGGTGAACGGTGTTCGTATGATTCCATGAACCCTATTTAAACCTGCCGCCTTCTTCAGTTCACTAACCAGGTTATACTGTGGTTATACCACGTTACCCAGTGGTTCCCCTCCGTGTTCCTCTAAAAGGATTCTGACTTCCGTTCCTGTTGCCACGGTCCAGCTCCGCTCTGGTTCCTGTTGCCACGATACATCTCCGCTCTGGTTCCTGTTGCCACGTTCCAGCTCCGCTCTGTTCCTGTTGCCGCGGTCCAGCTCCGCTCTGGTTCCTGTTGCCACGATACATCTCCGCTCTGGTTCCTGTTGCCACGGTCCAGCTCCGCTCTGGTTCCTGTTGCCACGGTCCAGCTCCGCTCTGGTTCCTGTTGCCACGGTCCAGCTCCGCTCTGGTTCCTGTTGCCACGGTCCAGCTCCGCTCTGGTCCTGTTGCCACGGTCCAGCTCCGCTCTGGTTCCTGTTGCCACGATACATCTCCGCTCTGGTTCCTGTTGCCACGGTCCAGCTCCGCTCTGGTTCCTGTTGCCACGTCCAGCTCCGCTCTGGTTCCTGTTGCCACGGTCCAGCTCCGCTCTGGTTCCTGTTGCCACGGTCCAGCTCCGCTCTGGTTCCTGTTGCCACGGTCCAGCTCCGCTCTGGTTCCTGTTGCCACGGTCCAGCTCCGCTCTGGTTCCTGTTGCCACGATACATCTCCGCTCTGGTTCCTGTTGCCACGGTACAGCTTCGCTCTGGTTCCTGTTGCCACGATACAACTCCGCTCTGGTTCCTGTTGCCTCAGTATAGCTCCGCTCTGGTTCCTGTTGCCACGATACAACTCCGGTTCCTGTTGTCACGGTTCCAACTCAACTCTGGTTCCTGTTGCCACGGTACAACCCCGCTCCTGTTCCTGTTGCCACGGTACAACTCCGCTTGGTTCCCGTTGCCACGGTACCACTCCGCTCCGTTCCTGCCACCACGGTACAGCTCCATTCAAGCTTGCCATCGAGTGCCAATTCCACCTCTCGGCATACTTCTACCCCCTGGACTATTTCCAAGATTGCAACCGTATTTATCTATCCTTACAACTCTCTGTTCTGGACTTTTATTTCCGTCAAAGAAACATTACATTATTATATTCTGGACTTATATTTTGTTATCTTCAGTAAAGTCTGATCAATCATATTCCCTCTGGTCTCCTCCTTCGGCTTGCCATTGGGTTCCATACACCCAACACCATACAGGGGTCAAAGCCTCTGTCCTTACAGGTACTCACCAATAATGAGTATCGATACGTTGTGACCGCTTTCCAATAAATAAATCTAGTTTATGTTAATATTGAAATGTATGGCCAGACACCTAATTTACGCATTGCACAGGCCTGCACACACCCTGACCACACACACACACAGACTCCAGACCTCATCTCAGATTTTTTTTATTTATTTATTTTATTTATAAAGGATTTTACCAGGAAGGATACATTGAGATTTCTCTCGTTTTCAAGTATGTCCTGGGTTCAAGAACATGGTTACAGAAATACAAAGTATATATATATGTATACCCACTCAGATACATGTATACAGACCTCAGACAGACCCTGGGGCAGCTGGCTGGATGCGTTAAATGCATTTGATCAGAGTTCCCCTCCAGCTGACCACATTACCGAGTGGTCGCAGGGCAGTGACGTGCTGTGACGAGCTCCCGTGAGATTTCAGTAGGAGACTGTAACGGTTGGCCCCCTCTTGAGCCATCGTGGTGGCTTGGAACATGGAGTGTAGCCCTTAAGGCAGGTGAGCTACTGACTGGACACTGGACAGATCAATAAAACAGACTTGTTTCTCCAAAACCAAGGACCACAAAAGCAGGACTGAATTGTTACTAAGCTCCAAAAGGTTTCAAGACCGACAGATAACCCAGGACACGCTCAGAAACACAAACAATGTATGACAGATGAATTGTGCAGGCTACAGGGCAGTCAACAAACTGACAGACTTGGCGAAACAGGAACTGAACTCCACTTCAGGACAATGCAGGAACCAAAGACACATGGAACATGAGGGCCAAGAGAAAACTAAAAGGGATCCCTGTGCTGGGAATACTTCTAAGAAACCCTCACAAAGAATTAACAGATCAATATGAATAAGAAGGGCAAGGGATTAACAAGACAGACACAACATCCTGCACTGAGGAGGTCCTTATAATGGCCTCACAGAATATACCAGACTAAGACAAACAAAATACATGAAACATGAAACATATAAGAATGGTCATTCAGGCAAGGTTGGCAACAGATCAACATACAGAGTACCAGGAGTAAGCAGAAAAAGATAGTCAGGAAACACAGCCGAGGTCAAAACCAGAATACACTAGGACAAGAATGCTTTGCAGCAACACTGGGAACACACAGGACACAACCACCATCAAACTCCACAAACCGTCAATAAGGCTCTGTGCTGCTGGGATATTTATAGGGAGTGGGTCTGTGTGATTGGGCCATGTGACCCAAGAGCAGGAGATCACATCAGAACCGCAGAACAGCCCCAGACAGCACGGCCAAACACAACCACAGGGGAAAACCGACATGGAGGCCCTTCACCACCAGGGGGCAGGGTCGAGACATAAAAGAGACATCGTCACAGCCTCCATAGCCTGGCGGTCGCTCAGGTCAACATTCTTTACTACTGCACTATAACAGACAGGGAAAGGGCAGAACACAGGGAGAGTGCTTGCGTTACTTACTACGGTACAGAGATAGGTTTCAGTTGCGTTTGCTGACACTCCTTGTGCATTCCAGATAAAATGCGTTACTGTAATTTCCATATACAAGTATTATGCCACATACAGATATTATGTTTATATTCTATTGGTATATTTTAGAAGCTCCATTGCTAATAATCTCATTATGATCACTACAAATCCCCATAAGCAGGATCTCACCATTCTTATTATCCTTTTTTTGTATTCTGAGGCTTTTATTGAAGTGATAAACAGGAATCAGACAACATACAAACGAATAAGGATCAAATAGAAATAACAGAAAAGTGTAACATACGATCGTATTCATGTAAGGTAATCCAGTAGATACATTGTAAATTAAAATCAGTTTGGTAAGTATGGACCGGTACATAGGTGTGTATTTGCGGCATGTCGAATAAACATACAATATTTATCACTGTAATATTTTAGTGAAAGCCTGTTTTTGTTTTCCATACCGGGAAATAAACATGTGTATTAATGGGGACAAGCAGGTGAATGAAGAGTAGGAATAGAACAAGAGTGTATGTAAGGGGAGTATAAAAGAGTGAGGAGAGAGAGAGGAGCAAAGGAAGGAAGACAGAGGGAGAGGAGAGAAGAGGGGAGAGAAAAGAGAAGGGGAGAAGAAAAAAAAAAGGGAGGGGGAGGGGTACGGTAGTTTCTCTTCACTTTTTTCCTCTTTCTTTTTCTTTCTGCTGGGGGGGAGGGAGGGGGGCAACCTGCGAAGGAGGGCCACGATATAACTCCGATACAAAGGCGTGATAGAAAGAGGCCCGTCTCTCATCCTCCACCCTGCTCCAAACGGTAATCATCCTCAATCGTGTGAGGCATGTGGGCGGTCGGGTCTATTTACTGACCTTCTTCAAGGGATCTCTGTTTATATTACTAGATTATTATATTAGTAGGTTCGATTCTGCGGCGGAATGCAGATGAGGTACGGAATTCGTCCCAGTAGAACCATTTCAGCAGATGATTTGGGTCTTGTCTGTCGGATTGTTGGGCGGCTAGGTTGTCAACTGCTCTTAAGTGTTCAATTGCTTCCGCCCATTCCGTAAATTAAGGGACCTCTAATGATCTCCAGTGAGCCGGGATAAGGCGTCTCGGAGCCAAGAGTAGGTGTAGCGCTACTGAGTTACGCAACGTTCGTTGTTTTCCAGGCAAGTGCAGAACAAGATACACTGCTGGTGCAAAAGGCAAGTCTAGCCACGTAACTTCCATCACGACCTCCGCTACCAAACGCCAAAAAGGGGTAATCTTTTCGCAGGTCCACCATATGTGTAAATACGTGCCCGTCTGTGTCCCGCAACGCCAGCAGATCGAGTCACATGAAAGTGAACAGTGTGCAGTCTGATGGGGAGTGTAATACCAAAACGTTAGTAGTTTGTAAGATGTCTCGATCACCTTAAACGCTCGGGAACCATACAAGGTAAGGTAAAAGGTCTTAGCCCATATCTCAGGTGTAAAGTCAAGTTCTAGGATCGTCTCCCAGCGACCGCATAAGGGCGGTAGTGAGGTATCACATTTCTGGAGGAGAGCATATATGGTAGAAATGCTCTTAGAGGAGCAGTGTCAGAGCATTGTGTAGAAGCAGTGCATTGTGCAGTAGCAGAGTGCGGTGTCAGAGCATTGTGTAGATGCAGTGTGAGCATTGTGCAGTGACAGAGCATTGTGTAGAAGCAGTGACAGCATTGTGTAAGCAGAGCATTGTGTAGAAGCAGTGTGTAGAGGCAGAGCATTGTGTAGAAGCAGTGTGCAGTGGCAGAGCATTGTGCAGAGGCAGAGCATTGTGCAGTGGTTGCAGCTCAGACAAGGATGGCGTCTGATCTGAGAGAGGAGCTGAACTGCTCCGTCTGCCTGAACATTTTCAGCGATCCCGTCATGCTGAGCTGCGGACACAACTTCTGCCGGGTCTGCATCGGGAACGTGCTGGATACACAAGATGGAGCCGGGGTTTATACCTGTCCCGAGTGCAGAGCGGAGTTTACAGAGCGTCCTGCTCTGCAGAGGAACATGAAGCTCTGCAACATAGCGGAGCAGTTTTCTCTTCAGTCCGGGCAGACGGCGGCAGCGATCCTCTGCGTGTATTGTGTTCAGGCTCCTGTTCCTGCTGTTAAAACCTGCGTTCAGTGTGAGACCTCTCTGTGTGATCTCCACCTGGCGGCCCACAACCAGATTGTAGAACATGCTTTAACTGAGCCGACCGTGTTCATGGGGAACAAGAAGTGTCCCGTCCACAATGAGGCCTTTAAATATTACTGCACTCAAAATGCCGTCTGTGTCTGCGTGTCCTGCTGCTTGGCCGGAGAGCACAAGAAACAGGACGTGGAGCTGCTCGCTGTGGCGTCCGAGAAGAAGAAAGAAGAGCTGAGAAGGATCATAGAGAAGCTGAACTCAAGGAAGCGGAAAAAAATGCACCAGGAACTGTCTCTTCTTCAGGAAGAACTCAAGCCTAAAGCTGCTGGGATAACAAAGAGAGTCACTACTCTGCTCGGGGACATCCGGGACCAGGTGGATGCTCTAGAGAAGAGAGTCCTTGGTGAGATCTCCAGGCAGAGAGAGGATATTTCCCACCAGATCTCAGATCTGATGAAGCAGCAGGAAATGGAGAAGGAAGAGCTGGCCGGGAAGATACGTCGCATGGAGGAGCTGTGTAAGATGACTGATCCCATCACTGTTTTACAAGGATGGGAGACGCACAGAGTGGACGATGACACGGAGACTGAGGGTAAAGACCCAGAGATACAAACTGTAAATGAAGACCTGATCTTGGTGAACTTATATTCAGGCCTAACTGATATCATGATGGATCTAAAGAAAAGCTCCTGTGTTTTAGACTTAACACTGGATATTAAAACGGTGAATGAACGTGTAGCCTTGTCACATGACTTAAAAACTGCGAATTTGTCAGAAATAATGTTGAGTTACCCGGAGACGGCAGAAAGGTTTGTAATGTACGAGCAGGTGTTTAGTATTGAAAGTATTTCCACCGGACAACATTATTTTGAGGTGGAATTCAGTGAAAGTGGATGCTGTGAAGTGGGGGTCACTTATCCCAGCATCGAAAGGGATGGAGAAGAGTCACGTCTTGGTGATAATAAGAAATCCTGGTGTTTGGTCAGGTCTCATGATGGCATTGATCTCTCCTATATACACAACTGTGAAGAAAATGAGATATTAAATGATTCTCCAGTGCAGAGGGTTGGGGTCTATGTGGATTATGACGCTGGTCGACTCTCCTTTTACCAACTGGGTGTCCAAATTCGGCACTTACACACATTCACCACCACCTTCACCGAGCCTCTTCATGCCATGTTCTCCATATACAAAGAAGCCTGGATCAGAATCCGTCTTTGATAACGATGATAAAACCCTGTGAATAATGAAAATAATCGGTAATATGGGAAATGCTGCAGGATATGGATCCACTGATCAATTGGTTTTCAGTTCTTCTGGTTGTTTTTATGTTGTTAGAAGGACATTGTGTGAAACCTGCATTATGTGTTTTTCGGTTTTGTTAATGTTAGAGGTTTCCTTGTTGAATTCTTTCAGTTTTAGTGTTAAAGTGATATTTTCGGAACTTCACCCAACAATGATTGGTGAGATCTAAAAAAAAAAAAAAAGAAATGCTCTTAGAGAGTGGTAAGGCAAGTTTACAGAAGGTTTCGAAGGGCGTGAGTGGATGCAGGGGGCGAAATCCCCTCGGGAGAGATCTCACAAAATATCGCAATCGATGAAGAGCAAATCTGTCTCCAAAAGATAAAGTGTCATCACCGTCAGAGGATCCGGGTATCGTAACCACATCATTCTGAAACACCTGAAATAGAAACAGCCTAGTCCCGTCTGTAAATCGAAGAAAGTAGGCTAGTTCCCATTCCCGGGCAGAATCCCGGGTTTTTTGTTGGAGAGGTAAAAGCGATGATAAGGAGGGTGACAGACCAAAGGGGCCCCTGATCCTCCACCACACCAAAAGCGTGTCCCTGTATAAACCAGAGGGTGGTACATCAGGTCTCAAGAGCTGTGAGGGCAACCATGGCGCGGTCCACAAGGGTCTGCATGCGAGTCTCTCCTCCAGGTCCAGCCATAATTTGTCTGACCCAATGAGCATCCAATCCATGATCCTTGTTAATTGTGCTGCGTAAAAATAAAGCTTTGCATCAGGCAAAGCCAATCCGCCCTCCAGCCTCGGGCGACGGAGTAGGTGAGTCTTGACCCTCGGGCGACCTTTAGGCCATATAAAGGAAAGGAAGATAGAATCCAATTCCTTAAAAAACAGGCGCGTTAGAGATAAGGGCAGTGCTTGGAGCACATATAGGAGGCGTGGCATTACGTTCGTTTTTAGGACGCTGATTCTGCCCAGCCACGAAAGGGGAAGGCGAGTCCATGAGGATAAGTCCGAACGGAAGTTTCCCAACAACTGTCCATAGTTGTGTCCGTACATGCTATCTGGGGTATGTGAGATCCAGATACCTAAGTACTTAAGTCGAGACTCACACCACTGAAAGGGGAAATGGGATCGGGCATGAGAGACTTCCAGTGGAGACATGTGAATGCCCATCATGTTAGATTTGTCATTATTTTATAGCCTGACAGCTCCCCAAAGATCCTGACATGGTCCAAGAGACATGGCATGGAGTTTCTAGAATTTGGAAGGAGAAATAGTAAGTCGTCAGCATATGCTGATACTTTGTGAGTTCGTTTGGCGCCCTGAATGCCCTGGATTGTGTCATCTTGGCGGATTGCTTCCAAAAAAGGCTCCAGGAATAGGGCAAAAAGGAGAGGGAATAAGGGGCAGCCCTGTCTGGTCCCATTAGAAATAGGGAAAGAAGGGGACAGTGCCCCGTTCCCCCTGACCCGCGCCGCAGGTGAGTCGTAGAGCGAGCGCACCCATGTCATGAAGTGCGTGGGGAGACCAAAGGATTCCAGCGTCCGGAACAAAAAAGGCCAGCCGACCCTGTCAAAGGCCTTCTCCGCATCTGTAGACAAAAGGAGAAGGCCGTGTTTGGTAATGGAAGTCAGGGTAACAGCGTTCAGAACTCTTGTGGTCGCATCCCTTGCCTCCCTCCCAGGGACAAATCCTACCTGGTCAGCTTTTACCAAGGTCGGCAGGACATTCTTAAGTCTGTCAGCAAGGATCCTAGCCAATATCTTAACGTCGCAGTTCAGTAGTGAGATGGGCCTAAAATGTTTACACGCCGTCAAGTCTTTGTCGGGTTTAGGGATCACCACAATATGGGCAGTCAGGGTATGAAGAGAAAAATTCAAGCCGTTCCTCGTTGCGTTAAATATTGAGAGTAAGGGAGATGAGAGGGTCTGGGGAAAGGCCTTATAATATTCTACTGGGAAGCCATCTGGGCCGGGGCATTTATTATTCTTGATGTGTTTAAGAGCCGCCACAAGCTCCTCCAAGAGGATAGGGTCATCTAGAGAGGACGCCTGGGTCTCTGGAAGGTGACGAGTTACGTTGTCCTTCAGGTAGTTGGTGATGCGGGGTATCAAGTCCGGGAGTGGGGCCTCGTCACTGCCATTATAAAAGGTCTGTATAGTAGCATGCGAATTCCTGTAATATCTCTTTGGGTCGAGTAGTCATAACGTTAGTACTAGGTTTAATATGTGCTACGTAAGATTGTTCCTGACGTTTGCGTAAGAGTTTGGCTAGTAGTCTACCCGGCTTGTTTTCCTGAAGAGCGAAAAAAGCCCGAGACTTAATCGCCAAGAATCGAATGTCTGTCTGTAAGAGATCGTTAAGCTTTTTCCTACCATCCAGAAGCTGTTGATAAACTGTCGCCGATTGGACAGTTTTGTGAGATGTCTCCAGTGTTCTGATCTCCTCCAGTAGAGATGTCAGTTCGATTTGTCTCTCTTTTTTCCGGGCTGTCGCTTTAGCGATAAGCAGTCCCCTTATCGTGGCTTTATGGGCCTCCCAAATTGTGCAAGGAGAAACGTCTGGTGTGGTATTGGTTTCAAAGTATTATTTAAGTGCTTCATCGAGGTCTGCGCGGAACACTGGGTCCGTCAGCAGTGAGGTGTTAAGACGCCAAGTGCGTTCTCGTGATCGGTAAAGGGGAGAGGTCAAGGTCATGATCACTGGTGCGTGATCCGACCAGGTTTGTGTAGCTATATGTGTATCAATTACCAAGTCTAAGTGATGTTGGGGAAGAAAGAAGAAGTCAAGTCTTGAGTAATTTTGATGCACTCGAGAAAAATGTATAGTCTCTTTCCCGGCATGATACGCTCGCCACACGTCCACCAAACGATATGAGTGAAGAGACCGCTTGAGGTGTCGAAGAATGTTAGGAGGAATCGACGAAGATCCAGCAGAGGTATGCAGTCGAGGGTCCAGGGATACATTGAAGTCACCAGCCACTATCAGGGTTCCTTCCTGAAACGTGTCTAATTTGCGTAGAATAGAGGCTAAGCATTTATGTTGGTGTGTGTTATACAGAATCGAAAGTGTAAGTCGTGTCTGCTATAGTACCTTTCAGGAAGATAAAGCGACCCTGAGGATCACTAAGCAATCCTGTCGGTGTAAAGGGGACGTCTCGTGCCAACAGAATCGCTACACCTCTGGATTTGGACTCTGTGTAATTACTGAAATATCCTACCGGGAATCTGTTGTTTCGTAGTGTCGGGCTATCCCTATCTCGGAAATGTGTTTCCTGTAGAAAAGCGATAGAAGTGCGATGAGCATAGAGATCCCGAAGCAATCGAGACCGTTTCTTAGGGACGTTAAGGCCCCGAGCATTACAAGAGACCAGCCGGAGCTGTCTAACAGAGAACGCCGCGGAATCCATCGCAGGCCACCCCTCCGAAGGGGAATAGGGAAGTTCAATGGGAAGAAGAGAGAAAAGAGGAGGAGAAAAAGAGGGGGGGAGAGAAGGGGAAAAAAGGGGGGGAAACAAGTTATAGAGAAGGGGAGGAGAGGAAAAGTTGGGAAGAAAAAGGAGTAGGGAAAGGTTGTCGAGAAATGAAAGAGAAATAAAGCAAAAATAGAGCAAAGTTAAATGAGACAGAAGACGTCTGAGGGAGGAGAGGTGATGTCTCCACCTCCCGCACTGGAACAGTGATGTCAAAATCACAGGGGGGTGTGAAATGAAGAATGGCCGGCAACAAGCTTAAAATAGAAAAGATATGAGCTGTGTCAGTAAAAAAGAGGTCCCGACCATCCCCGCACATAAAATAGGAATGCAGAATTTAATACGATGAACCATGGGATAACAGTTCAAATGGTGGAAGAACAGTAGTGCGTAACATCTAGTCGAAACAAATGTTACTACTAGTAGTAGCATAATCGAATAATAAATGAAGGGCTCCGTAGTATCTATCGTCCCTCGGGTGTCCCACAGAGCAGTGGCCTCATTACATGTTCCAACTGGTATCCGAGAAGCACTATGTATCACTGAAACAGGTAGGTACAAAATTGGAGAAGAGAACGACACAAAACCAGAAAAAAAAAAATAAATATATATATATATATACATATCTATATAGTGTACCATCTCCCCCTCTCCTCTAAAACCCCCCAGATCCCCTTTTCTCCGAATCAACGCCATCCATCGCGTGGTGACAGCCTCCGCCTTTGCTATATATATATCTTCCATCATCTAGCCAATTATCGCGTGTGCATCCCCTGCATCATGAATGAGCCAAGCTGTCGCCAATAATGAGCATGCTATCCAATGTGGTACTCCTATAGTCTAAAATGTGTTTTTTTTTTTTTCCCTTCCTTTTTATTTTCGTCCTTTTTTTTTCCCCCTTTCTTTGTCCCCTTTTTTTCATTTTTCTATTTATTTATAATTTATTATTATTATTATTATTTTTTTTAATTTATTTTTAATTTATTTATTTATATATATATATTTTTTCTTTCATTCCCCCCCCACCTCTCCTTTCCCCTCCCTTCCCTCCCCCCTCCCTCTCCCACTCTCCCTCCCCTCCCCCTCCCTCCCGTTTCTTATTTATAACAGTGTTGCGGATTAAGTCAGAGTGTATAACTAGAACCATTGTATATAGCAATTAGATATATTATATATAAGTCCCCTATAATCGGCGTTCCAGGCTCAAAATTCCCCATTCCTTCCCTTTATCCCAGTCACTGTAAAAACATTAGGGAAGACAAAATGGGTAGTTAGAGGCTTACGTATAGGGTCCACATGACCCCCATGAAAGTATCACCGTAGTAGCTGTTCTGTGGAACACATTCGTGAATTTAGAAAGTAAGAGTCAAAGCCACATAGCATTCTGATGTGTCGTGGTGCCATGTGTCAGGCAGCTCGATGTAATATGTGTCATTCGAGGTTTCTCAGTTGGTTAGAAGGCTTTTTGTCTACCGGTCCAAGTCAATAAGTATGATCATTAGCAGGTCCAAGTGTCCGCAAAACGAATCCATATAGTTCAGTGTAGAGGGTTGTTGGGGTCCATTTTCAAGAAGAGGTAAACCAACAAAAAAAAAAAAAGGAAAAGGGGGTTCGTTCGTGTTTAAGCTTTGTCTTTTCTGTGCTCACATCATTATCAGTTTTATTCAACCCCCAAGTGACAGTCAATCTTAGTACTTAGTACAACATCCTTTTACAGCTTTTAAACGTGAAGCATAGCTTGAAACAAGTGTCTTGCAGCGACCTACGGGTATCTTCGCCCATTCGTCATGGGCAAAAGCCTCCAGTTCAGTCACATTCTTAGGCTTGTGCACTGCAACTGCTTTCTTTAAGTCCCACCAGAGGTTCTCAATCGGATTTAAGTCAGGTGACTGCGATGGCCACTCCAAAATGTTCCAGCCTTTAATCTGCAACCATGCTCTAGTGGACTTGGAGGTATGCTTGGGATCATTGTCCTGTTGAAAGGTCCATCGTCTCTCAAGCCTCAGGTTTGTGATGGACTGTATCACATTGTTATCCAATATCTCCTGGTACTGAAGAGAATTCATGGTACCTTGCACACACTGAAGCTTCCCTGTACCTGCAGAAGCAAAACAGCCCCAAAGCATGATTGACCCCCCGCCATGCTTCACAGTAGGCAAGGTGTTCTTTTCTTCATAGGCCTTGTTCTTCCTCCTCCAAACATAGCGTTGATCCATGGGCCCAAACAGTTCTAATTTTGTTTCATCAGTCCACAGAACACTATCCAAAACTTCTGTGGTTTGTCCACATGACTTTTGGCATACTGCAGTCGACTCTTCTTATTCTTTGGAGACAGCAAGGGGGTGCGCCTGGGAGTTCTGGCATGGAGGCCTTCATTACGCAGTGTGCGCCGTATTGTCTGAGCTGAAACTTCAGTACCCACATCTGACAAATCTTTTCTCAGTTCCTCAGCAGTCACACGGGGACTTTTCTCCACTCTACGCTTCAGGTAGCGCACAGCAGTCGAAGTCAGCATCTTCTTTCTGCCACGACCAGGTAGCGTTGGGGGTTGAATAATTTTGAACACAACTGTATATATACAGACCATATGTACCAAACCTACAAAACGTATTTTTCTCTAACAATGCAATGCTTTCCTGGAAACAACATAAGACTAATCATTACAACTAGCTTTATTCAAGTATCTGTATAGAATTGCACGATTCAGTGATGCGGATCACGGATGTTAAAGTACTTAAAACATTATCACCTAGATCATTAATCAGAATATAAAAATATCCTAACACAATACAGAGGTCAGGTAATGAGTAATGTATGAGGGAGCAGAACATGTTTATGTGGGGTGTGTATAATGTCTGGGTATAATAACATGGTTGAAGTGTAAGGTCTAAGGAAGGGGTATCATCTTAGACAACAAAATTTTATTTTTATACACCATACCTGCCCGTCACCAAGCAACTGGGGGTCGCTCGATACTTAGAGGAAAACGTGTTTGATTTCTAGGCGTTGCTATGCAACCATGACATCTGTGCCAAGCACAGTTTCATATTTAAATGGTGTTTGGCAGACCTACTTTGCAGCCAAGCTACACATAAGAGATGTGATTAGCACAGCATCTGCTAAGACACGAAAGTTAAGATGACACTCTCTGCGCATCATATCCCATTGCCGCTTATCATTACAAGCTGGATCTGCAGCTGATAGACACAGAGGATCTTGTTTTTATGAATTGAGCCAAGCCGCAAAGAGTATAAACTTTTTTTTATTAACAAGAAGACTTTACAATTACCTTAATTTTCTTTAAGATTAAGCACATCAATTACCTTGATGCTCATGCTAATTGACGGGTGGGGGATGAAGACAGAAACAGACGTTATTAACATATTAGGGCTGCTACGGCACCATCTTAATAACGTTAATTGTATTTTATAATCACTTTTGAAATATGCAGCATTCAGTTTTCATCTTACTCAATGTACCCCCGAAGACACAGATTTATTATATGCTTCCCTGGGTGAATAGCCTGGCATTTACAGTATATGACATTATGTAGGCAAACATTAAGGTAATATAACTGCACATGTTGCATTAAATTGTATTTCAACAAAAAAAATATTGTCTTGGGGAACAACAATATTATTTTAATTTAGGTTTACGTATGATAGAGAAATATGAGATAGGTAATAAAAACCTAGGGGCACCATTACTTTCCTATTGCTAACGTTAGCGCTCACCTGTGAGTGTTAACTTTAGCCCTGGTGGCCCACCATATTACAATCTAAACGATAACGGGTTAAAAAAACCTGTTAGCGATTGGAATCTTGCGCTTTTCAGCGCGAGGTTACTGTACTTTGCACTCCCCATGTTAAGCATAGGGAGCGCAAAGAGTTAATTAGCGTTAGTATTACAATATGCCAACGCTAATTACCGTCCGGCTGCGGTTACACGAAAGTTATCCACAGCATGGACCTGGTGCTAACGGATTCCACTGCTGCAGAATCCATCAGCACCAGCTAGAAACCCCCCCCCAAAGTAAGATACCCACCTTCCATCCCATGGCAAGGACCGCGGCTCCAACCGCCCGGAGCAGGGAGAGACTGGGGGGGAAAAGTCCCCCAGTCTCTCTCTGCGAAGCACTACGCTGACCTGCCGGATCTCGCATGTGACCGGCAGCGTCTCCCTCCATAGAGCCCTATGGCCTCCATGGAGTCCTATGGACTCCATCGACTCCTATGGACTCCATCGAGTGGATGCTCACAGTGGTGTTTAGCGCTGCCGCGCGCATCCCGGGGCTTAGTGCCGGATTACGATGCAGGCAACTTTTCTATTGCCTGCATCGTAATAGCACGCTAAAAAGTGGATGCAAAGGAGAAACCTGCAGGCGCAGGTTTTTCTCCTTAGCGTTCTCGTTTTAGCGTGATGAATGTAACGTGCCCTAGATATACACGTAGTTGCTAGACAGGCAGGCAGATAGACAATGAAACAAGGGATATTATCACTTGTCCCCAAAAAAGATTGATTTGCCGGTGATTTAGTTTTCGCTTTGTCTGCAGTCCACAGAATCTACATTGTATATGCCATAGAGAGAAAACTACCACAAAACAATCAAGAAAAGCATCGCCGATCAATAAAGCATGCACCATAATGCACAAGCTGCTGTATATTAGGTTTATGTATGAATCTGTAGCCCAGAAGACAGCTTGACACCCTGCCTAAGGCGGTTTACACTAAAGAATTTTAAATGTAATCATATTTTATGACTTGTGAGATAAAATTGTGCTACAACAAGATAATATTCACTAACCCATTTACCACCCAGAATACTAACTTCATTTCACATAAGCTATGATTTTCAAGGCCCATAATGCTTGTGGCATTTATAACAAAGAGGAATAAAAGAATTAAGACAGACAAATTTCTAAAATAGTCCGGACATCGAAACTTGTGTACTTCAATGGACACATGTCTTTTTTTGGCCTGTGTAACTATGTAACTACAAATTCTTCATAATGTACAGCTCAGACACCCCTTATCCGGAATTCTATAATCCAGAAGTGTCCGAAAACTGCAGTTTTCAGAGCCGTCCGGATTATAGTGATTCTGGACTAGGGGCGCCGGCGCTCCATATGTTAACTGCCGCTCGGGAATGCAGCTCCAGAGCACCTCAGCAGACTGCAAGGTATGCTGGGAGCCTCTGGGCAGACACAGCATGTGACATGCTGCCCTGAGTCTCACTGACTTTGTGCATCAGGTCTGCGAAGAAACCCTGCAGAGGGCTCCCAGCATGTGTACACCCGGGGGAGCTTAAGCAGGAAGGTGATTGTGGCTCTCCTGCCATGATCTTGTTTATCTGGAATATTGGATTCTCCCAGATACCAAAATCCAGGAGAATAGTGTATAGCAATGTGAGAATCAGCTCTGTATAGGAATGGGTTAATAAGGTCTGTGTAGTAAGGGGATAAGAAGTGAAGGGCTCTGTATAGGAATGGGTTAAGACACTCACATGCAGAAACAAATAAGCTTTCTCAAATTCAGACCATATTATTGCTGTAGAGCAGTTGCTCCCAACCCCGGCCCTCAAGTACCCCTAACAGGCCAGGTTTGCTAGATATATGAAGCACAACACAGATGAAATGATTTGCTGTTTAGTGATTGCAGAATTCAGTCTGCATTTCCTCAAAATAATCCTTGAAACCTGGACTCTAAGGCTAGGGTCAGACGAGCGTGATTTCTACGGACTGTACGTCCGTGCACACGGACGTACGTCTGTACGGAAGACACAGTAGTGGCCACACAGTCCGTTTATTCACTGACGTATATTTTGACGGATGTAGCAGGGAAAATAAATTAAAAAGCAAAACCATTTTGTCCGTGAAAAATGCTGGACGTATAAATGCAGTCCGTCTGACCAGGTTCCATCACTCACACACACAGCTATGCAGACGTTGCGGACGCAGCGCACTTTGTGCGGCCGTTCTAGGGGTTGTACGTTCTTGCCTGCCTTGCGTCCGTGGGCCGCGGCCGTTGTGCGTCCGCACTTCAGTACGGACGTACTTCGTGTGTCGGGCTCCAATGGGCTTTCTGTCATGCTATCACGGACGTACTTTTATGCGCCATCACGGAATTGAACACTACGCTCGTCTGACACCAGCCTTAGGAACCACTGCTGTAGAGAGTCACTTGATCCCATAGTAGTTTACTTTCTCTCCTCCCATGCAGAGGCAGCCCTGGGCTCAGGTACCGTCACAGCGCCACCTGGAGCCTCCAGCGATTATTGCATGCTGCATTTTCAGTTTTTATTTTAGGCCAGCTTTTTCATTCGGCCGAAACCCGAAAATACAATTTTCGGCAGCCAAAATTTCGGTGCATCCCTACTAGCATAACACTGGGGTGGGGGCAGTGGCGTAGCGTGGGGGGGGCAGGGGGGCCGTGGCCCCGGGCGCAGTTTTGTTAGGGGCGCATAATTTCTTTTGAAATTATGCGCCCCTAAAACTTGTGGCCCGACTGACCTGCCGGGCCCTCGGGCGCCGCCCAAGGGCCCGCGGGTTGAGGGGACCCAGATGCCGGGCAGCGGGAGTGCCTGCCCGGTCCTAAACAGTGAGTCCGTCCTGTTGAAGGGGATGCGACTGCGTGCAGGCGCAGGTCACGTGGTCCGTCTAATCAGGTGGTACTGAGTCTCTGTACCACCTGTGACCTGCGCACGCACGCAGCCGCCTCCCCTTCAACAGGACGGACTCACACGCTGTTCAGGACCGGGGCGGGCAGGCACTCCCGCTGCCCGGGAGCTGGGGCAATATACAGCAGAGAGCTGGGGCATATCCATGAGCTGGGGCAAATCCATGAGCTGGGGCAAATCCATGAGCTGGGGCAAATCCATGAGCTGGGGCAAATCCATGAGCTGGGGCAAATCCGTGTGCTGGGGCAAATCCGTGTGCTGGGGCAAATCCATGAGGTGCTGGGGCAAATCCATGAGGTGCTGGGGCAAATCCATGAGGTGCTGGGGCAAATCCATGAGGTGCTGGGGCAAATCCATGAGGTGCTGGGGCAAATCCATGAGGTGCTGGGGCAAATCCGTGTGAGCTGGGGCAAATCCGTGTGAGCTGGGGCAAATGTGTGAGCTGGGGCAAATGTGTGAGCTGGGGCAAATGTGTGAGCTGGGGCAAATGTGTGTGCTGGGGCAAATCCATGTGCTGGGGCAAATCCATGAGGTGCTGGGGCAAATCCGTGTGCTGGGGCAAATGTGTGAGCTGGGGCAAATCCATGTGTGAGCTGGGGCAAATCCATGAGCTGGGGCAAATCCATGTGTGAGCTGGGGCAAATCCATGTGTGAGCTGGGGCAAATCCATGTGTGAGCTGGGGCAAATCCATGTGTGAGCTGGGGCAATATTCATGTGTGAGCTGGGGCAATATCCATGTGTGAGCTGGGGCAAATCCATGTGTGACCTGGGGCAATATTCATGTGTGACCTGGGGCAATATTCATGTGTGAGCTGGGGCAATATTCATGTGTGAGCTGGCTGGGGCAAATCCATGTGTGAGCTGGCTGGGGCAAATCCATGTGTGAGCTGGCTGGGGCAAATCCATGTGTGAGCTGGGGCAATATCGATAACGTGTCCACAGGTTGGGGGGGGGCGCACAATTCTTGGCTGGCCCCGGGCGCTGACAACCCACGCTACGCCACTGGGTGGGGGTGGCGAGTTGAATATATGATGGCTTGCTGCTCACAAACCCATGAGACTCTAGGTCAGGTATCTCAAACTCTGCCCTCTCCAGATGTTTCTGAACTACAACTCCCATGATTCTCTGACCATCTATTGTACTAACGAATTATGGGAATTGTAGGCCATAAACATCTGGGGGGCCAGAGTTTACGATCCGTACTCTAAAGCATGGGTCAGCAACCTTGGCCTTCCAGACAGGGCCGGCGCTAATGTAAGGCGGCGCCTTACTGTCCTGGCCTGCTGCCAGTTTGAGGGGCGGAAAAATCTGATTTTCTAAACATACTGCGAGGGATTGATCATAGAAACATAGAAACATAGAAAAACGTCGGCAGATAAGAACCTTTCGGCCCATCTAGTCTGCCCAATTACATGGATACTTTACCTGGATTTATCTTTTGTTTAGGATAGCCTTATGCCTATCCCATGCTTGCTTAAATTCAATTACTGTTTTGGCCTCTACCACTTCTACTGGAAGACTGTCATCTGACAGCCCAGCGATGATGGCCTGATGGGCCCAGCGATGCACTGTCATACCGCGGCGGCGCTGCAGTGTGTGTGCAGTGTGTGTGCCTGTCTCAGTCCCATCCCACGTTCTTAACACGAGCAGGCACACTGTGTAATTTGGCGCCGCCCCCACACGTGATCCACATAGCCCAGGCAAACAACTGCAGGAGGAGCCACCAGCCCGCGTGCTTTCACTCTGCTGCGATGGAGGACCGAGGCAGAGAGGAGATTTATTACCAGGTGTGAATAAACTAATGGGAGGGGGGTGTAGATTAATATACTGGGAGGGGGGTGTAGATTAATATACTGGGGGGGGGGGCTTTAAATTGCTGCACTGGGTCCAGTGGCTGTAAATGGATATACTGGGGTGGGAGGCAGTAAGTAAATATACTGGGGGCTGTAAATAGATAGATATACTGGGTCTGGGGGCTGTAAATGGATATACTGGGGTGGGAGGCAGTAAATAGATATACTGGGGGCTGTAAATAGATATACTGGGTCTGGGGGCTGTAAATTGCTGTACTGGGTCTGGGGCTGTAAATTGATATACTGGGTCTGGGGGCTGTAAATAGATTTACTGGGGGGGCTGTAAATAGATATACTGGGGGGCTGTAAATAGATATACTGGGTCTGGGGGCTGTAAATAGATCTACTGGGTGGGCAGTAAATTGATATACTGGGTCTGGGGGCTGTAAATGGATATACTGGGTCTGGGGGCTGTAAATAGATATACTGGGGGGCTGTAAATTGATATACTGGGTCTGGGGGCTGTAAATTGATATACTGGGGGGGCTGTAAATTGATATACTGGGTCTGGGGGCTGTAAATGGATATACTGGGTCTGGGGGCTGTAAATAGATATACTGGGGGCTGTAAATTGATATACTGGGTCTGGGGGCTGTAAATTGATATACTGGGGGGGGCTGTAAATTGATATACTGGGTCTGGGGGCTGTAAATGGATATACTGGGTCTGGGGGCTGTAAATGGATATACTGGGTCTGGGGGCTGTAAATGGATATACTGGGTCTGGGGGCTGTAAATTGATATACTGGGTCTGGGGGCTGTAGATTGATATACTGGGTCTGGGGCCTGTAAATTGATATACTGGGTCTGGGGACTGTAAATTGAAATACTGGGTCTGGGGCCTGTAAATTGATATACTGGGTCTGGGGCTGTAAATAGATTTACTGGGGGGGCTGTAAATAGATAAACTGGGGGCCTGTAAATTGATATACTGGGTCTGGGGGCTGTAAATAGATATACTGGGTCTGGGGCTGTAAATTATTGATATACTGGGTCTGGGGGTTGTAAATAGATAAACTGGGGGGCTGTAAATTTATATACTGGGTCTGGGGGCTGTAAATAGATAAACTGGGGGGCTGTAAATTTATATACTGGGTCTGGGGGCTGTAAATAGATATACTGGGGGGCTGTAAATTGATATACTGGGTCTGGGGCCTGTAAATTGATTTACTGAGGGTGTAAATTGCTATGCTGGGGGTGTAAAATCATGTACCGGGGTCTGGGGGTGTAAAATGATATGCAGGGGGTTTGAATAAACTGATATTGGTAAATTACCTTTTTTATTGCTGTGAAGCTCTGTTATACACTCATTCACACTGCACATTACTATGAGTTTTATTGCTGTGGATTCTGTGATACGCTCATACACACTGCACATTACTATGAGTTTTATTGCTGTGGAGCTCTGTGATACGCTTTTACACACTGCACATTACTGGAAGGTTTATTGAAGTGAGCTCTGTAATTTGCAGTGTGTATAAGTACATCAATAAGGTAGACGTATCTTATAAACCTGAATTGCTCCTGGTGAGGGTATAAATAAAACCCACCAGTTTCTCTCATGGCTGAGAAGCCACATGAGGACATGTGGTTGCTTAGAAAGCAGCTTTTGGTTTCATTAGGAAGGACTAGCCTGACCCAGAGGTGTCGTGATGTGGCAGAAGAGCTTACACTTGAATGACCATTCAAATAAACCAAAACCTCTGTGTTTTGCTCAACATGGAGCTACAGGGGTGAGCAGGGCTGGACTGGGACAGAAAATCAGCCCTGGATGTCATCCAGACCGGCCCAATTTAATTATGCAAATAGGCACAAAAATAGTATATAATCCAACTGGATCGCTCAACCAATCGCTCTACAGATACTGGAGTTGCTGCAGAGCGATTGGGTAAAGCACCGCAGTGGCACTGAGGTCAAGTGTGCACCATGCCTTAAGGTGAGGCGGATGCGCAGAGGGTCTCACCGGCACGGTGGCCGCAATATGAGACTGCGTCTGTTTTGCAGTGAGGAAGTTCTCACCTCCAGGCCCAGACTAAGAACTCTATGGGCCTGGAGCTGAATATTTTGGTGGCTTTTTTTGTAATTTTGTGAAATGAAAACATATTTTTGGTTATTTAACCACTTCAATGCTAAGGACGCGCTCAGCGCGTCCTCAGCATTACCGCTGGTGTGCTGAGGACGCGCTGAGCGCGTCCTCAGTTTGGGGTCAGCGTTCGGCCGGGTTCCGGCCGATCGCTGGCCCCTCCGGTGCGGGCTGACATCCTGGATGTCAGCCCGGCATCCGGACCAGCAGCCGCCAACATTAGGTGTCATCGCGGGGGCGCGATGACACCTAATTCAGGCGCCCCCCCCGCATGTGCGGAGGAGGCGCCTGAAAGGGAGGGGGGGGAGGTCCTTCGGACCTCTCTCCCTCCCGATCGGTGGCACACAGGGGCTTAACCCAGGCATCATTTGGAAGGGCACAGCCTGCCCTTCCAAATGATGCCTGGCATTAACCCCTGGGGAGCTGGATCGCAAATCGGCGCTGAAAAGCGCCGATTCGCGATCCTTCCCGGGAGCTGGCCGACATCTTGGATGTCGGCCAAGCTTCCGGGAACTCCCCCAGAGGACTGGCGTCATCGTGCGCAGCACGATGACGCCAGTCCTACAGTTAACCCCTAACTGCCACCAACTGTGGAGATAGGGAGTTCCAATGAACTCCCTATCTCCCGATCCGTGGCAGCTAGGGGTTAAATTTTGATATCGTTGGATCGGCCAGAGCATGGCCGTTCCAACGATACCAAACATGAAAGTTAAAAAATTTGTAAAAAAAAAAAAAAAATTAAAAAAAAAATGAAGAAAAAAAAAACAAAAAACTTTTTTTTATTTTTTTGGGTTTGTTAATGCAGCAATATTGTTCCCATTTCAATTATAATGTGAACAATGATGCTGCACTAACGATTTTTGTATGCGGTGCGTTTGTTAAAAATAGTGTCATTTTCCCCAAAAAAAAATGTAACGAGACCCCATCTCTAATTTTTTTAACAAGCGCACCCCATACAAAATATAACCGCAATTGCTCGCATGTTAAAATGTGGAAAAAAACACTTTACACGTTGTAAATTATTGAAAATACATATTTTATTGCATTTTTTGTTATAATATACAGACATGACATAACGTATACATATAATAATGACATATTATGAATCTACCGAGTCTGACGGAAAGAACGATATATAATATGTCGGTGTCATATACTAAAATAAGCCTTCAAAACACGTTTAAACATGATGCGCAAAACAGGTAAAAAATGACCTCAGCACAGGGGCGGGAAAAGCCTCAGCAGCGAAAGGGTTAATAGTGCAGATACGGGTATATCTAACCAGGCAGATACTGTGTGATTAATTTTTTCATTCAGATTTCAATCATTTAAAGAGTGTAATTTTTTTCCCATTTTAATCATTTAAACTTTTGTGATTTATATATTCTATAGGGAATTCTTCTTAAAAAAATGTGAAATGGGAACCTGAAAGGATTGTTGAACATCTAAAAACACATAGATTACAGGATCAGAAACAACATGGGTTTACCTCAGGGAGATCATGCCAAACTAATCTTATTGATTTTTTTGATTGGGTAACAAAAATAATAGACACAGGTGGTGCAGTAGACATTGCTTATTTAGATTTCAGTAAGGCTTTTGATACTGTTCCGCATAGAAGGCTTATCAATAAATTGCAATCTTTGAGTTTAGATTCCAATATTGTTGACTGGATTAGGCAGTGGCTGAGTGACAGACAACAGAGGGTTGTGGTAAATGGAGTTTATTCGGCGCAAGGTCTTGTTACCAGTGGGGTACCTCAGGGGTCAGTACTTGGACCCATTCTATTTAATATTTTTATTAGTGATATTGCAGAAGGTATTAATGGAAAAGTATGTCTTTTTGCTGATGACACAAAGATTTGCAACAGGGTTGACGTTCCTGGAGGGATCAGCCAAATGACAAATGATTTAGGTAAACTAAAAAAATGGTCGGAGTTGTGGCAATTGAGTTTTAATGTGGATAAGTGCAAGATAATGCACCTGGGACGTAAAAACCCAAGGGCTGAATATAGAATATTTGATACAGTCCTAACCTCAACATCTGAGGAAAGGGATTAGGGGTCATTATTTCAGAGGATCTAAGGGTAAGTAGTCAATGTAATAGAGCAGCAGGAAATGCTAGCAGAATGCTTGTTTGTGTAGGGAGAGGTATTAGCAGTAGGAAAAGGGAAGTGCTCATGCCACTGTACAGAGCACTGGTGAGACCTCACTTGGAGTACTGTGTGCAGTACTGGAGACCGTATCTCCAGAAGGATATAGACCTCTTAGAGAGAGTTCAGAGAAGGGCTATTAAAATGGTGTACGGCTTGAAGGAGAAAAGTTACCAGGAAAGGCTTAATGATCTTAACATGTACAGCTTGGAAAAAAGACGAGACAGAGGAGATATGATAGAAACATTTAAATACGTAAAGGGAATCCACAAGGTAGAGGAAGGGAGTATATTTAAAAGGAAACAAAATAGCAAAACAAGAGGACATAGTCTTAGATTAGAGGGGCAAAGGTTTAAAAGTAACATCAGGAAGCATTATTTTACTGAGAGGGTGGTGGATACATGGAACAGTCTTCCAGTAGAAGTGGTAGAGGCCAAAACAGTAATTGAATTTAAGCAAGCATGGGATAGGCATAAGGCTATCCTAAACAAAAGATAAATCCAGGTAAAGTATCCATGTAATTGGGCAGACTAGATGGGCCGAAAGGTTCTTATCTGCCGACATTTTTCTATGTTTCTATGTTTCTATGTTACTGCATTTTTCTGAGAAAATATACAATTTTAACCAAAATTTTTTTTAAAAAAAATGAGAAATATTTTCCTTGTCTTTTGGAACATGTTTTTTTTACAAATAATATGACTATATATAAACACTGACCTTACTCCCAGCGTGGAAAATGAGAAGGTGAGTAATGGCAGCGGTATTGCTCATTTTATACGTGACAAATGGACAATGCCATCGCTTTGGAACAAAAAAAAAATTGTTTTCTTTTAGATTTTACATTGTCAGTAGAGATGCACCGATACAGATACTAGTATCGGTATCGGTGCCGATACTGCCATTTGCACCAGTACTTGGTACTCGGGCAAATGACCTGATACCTCCCGCCGATACCGGAAGCCAGCCTTGGGCCGGCTTGCCGGTATCCGCGGGGCTGGGTAAGCTGGCCGCATGCATGAAAAGCATTTGGCCAGCGTTCCCCTCTGGCTGGCCACATTACTTACCCAGTGGTGGGTCAGGTCGCAGGGCCGTGGCGCAGCCGCCGGACAGTGGAGGCTGTGACGCTGCCTCCAGCCGAGATCTCGCGGGAGGCTTCCGCGAGATCTCAGCTGGAGGCATCGTCAAGGCCTCCACTGCCCGGCGGCCGCGTGATCGCATCACTGCCCTGCGACTGAACCCCCGCTGGGTAAGTAATGCGGCCCACCAGAGGGGAACGCTGGCCAAATGCTTTTCATGCCAGCTTCCCCAGCATTTGGTCTGAGGTCTGGTATGATATATATGTGTATGTATATACATACACGCATATATATCTCTCTAGTCTGAGGTCTGTGTAATATATATGTGTATGTATATACATACATACATATATATGGGTATGTCTGGTCTGAGGTCTATATTTATGTCTGGTCTGAGGTCTGTGTAATATATATGTGTATGTATATACGTACACACATGTATATGTATGTAGGCAAGTCTGGTCTGAGGTTTGTATATATATATATATGTATCTGAGTGGGTATGCATGTATCGGAGATGAGGTGTGTGCAGGGGGTAAATGGGGTGTCTGGCCATACATTTCAATATAAACATAAACTGGACAGGCTTTCGGCAAAATCCTAAATTATTTATTGGAAAGCGTCACATGACCTTAAATAAAAGTATTGGTACTCAGTATTGGTGAGTACTTGAAAAAAGTATCGGTACTTGTACTCGGTCCTAAAAATGTGGTATCGGTGCATCCCTAATTGTCAGCTTTAGTATTATGCAAATGCAAGACTCTGACCTGTCCAATGACGCCTCACTTGACCTTGTGAGGTGTAAAGATTAGTGAGGAAGGGGTCAAAAGTTCCCCGCAGTGCTCTTTGCTGCAGTGCAGCGGTTTTGGTTTTTGATGGTACAATCCATTGTTACGAATTGTTACATCAGCCATCACCTCCACACTTGTTGGTGACATGAGAAATGTGATGGTTAGTTAGTGCAGCTTCATTGTTTACTTTATAATTGAAAAGTTAAAAAAATATTACTGTTGGAAAGAAAAAGAAAATGTAAATATTTTTTTTTATTTTTTTTACTTTACTTAACACCTGGTCATGTTTGGTATCATTGGAAAGGTCACGCACTGGCCTTTCCAGTGATACCTCACATGACCCAGTAGCTGCTATGGAGTTGGAGATACAGTGGTCCAAATGCAGACAAAGTTATCCTTTCTCTGGGCCTATTCTGAGGCATGGGCCTGGAGCTGCTGCTCCATCTGCCCCTATGTTAATCCGGCCCTGCTCACCTCACCCATTAAGGGCAGCGCGAGCCACGTGGTGAACCAGCATTCACACTGGCCCACAGAGCCATCGGCCCACCGGGAATCTCCCTGTAGTCCCTATGGCCAGTACATGCCTGGGGGTGAGCGCAAATGACAACTTATTTTCTTGGTATGTTTTAGAGATTATTATGCATCTCAATGCTGATTGACATGGCATGGTAAGGATGGGGGGGGGGCACCAAAACTCACCTTCGCCTGAGTAGACAAAAATGCTTACACCGGCCCTGCTTCCAGATGCTTTGGAGTTAAATTTCACACGAGACTTAAGGAGTGGCTGAGCATCATGGTAATTGTAGTTCCAAAACACCTGATGGGCCAAGGTTGCTGACCGCTGCTCTAGAGTTTGCTATCATAAAGAAAGCCTGTTGTTTAGGTTTGTATCATGCACGTTTGCTTTGCAATATTTCTCTATGTACAAGTGACAAATGTTACTTAAAATAATATTTTTTTTTAAAAAAAAGTGAAAAGCAGGTGTAGAAGAGGATAAAATAAACAAACCAATGCTCCAAGAAAAAACTTTTTTCAGGTTCCCTTTATTGCCTGGAGATGCTTAATTTATAGTTACAATTTTACTATACTTGACACAATGTTCTGTTTTTCTTTACCTTTTTTCTTTGAAAGAATTGAAGAATGAGAACAGCCGGATTTAATCAGAGGATATATTTATGCTTCTTATTATAGTCCATTAAGGAATCTCAGCATACGTAATCCTAGAGCGTCAGTTATTTTTTTCTTTATTTGGACACGATGATATTGAACATATAGAAGTTATTTTAATGCTGCAGGTTACTTATTTCTTCCTCCTGTAATCAAGTCAATAATTTCATTCATCCCTGCCCGTTTAAGGCTTGGGTCAGACGAGCGCAGTGTTTACGCCCGTGTTGCCGCACATTTTAACATCCGTGGTTGCATACAATTATGATCAATAGAGACCCACCCACAAAGTACGTCCGCACAACGGACGCGGCAAGTTAGGCAAGAACGTAAAACCGCTAGAACGGACGTGCAGAGTGCGCCACGTCCACATAGCTTTGTGTGAGAGTCATGGAATGTAGTCAGATGGACTGCATTTTTGACGGACAAAATGGCTTTTCAGATTAATTTTATTTCCCATCTACATCAGTCAAAAAAAACATCAGTCACAAAAACGGACTGTGTGGCCACTACTGTCATCAAAGTGTACGTCCGTACCGCAAGGACGCACAGTCCGCGCTCATCTGACCCTAGCCTAAATCTGTCCTTCTTTCTCTTGAGAAGAATGGAAAAACATTCTGGATTTAGTTCCATTCTCCAGTGCTGCAGAGCAAACTGTGGGTGAACGCATTGAGTGGCACATTAGAAGGGACCGCAGCGGGCACTTGACTCGCATGCACACTGCCTGTTATGATGGAAACCAGAACATAAAAAAGAAGGGATTTGCAACCAGCTCATGACTGCATCCATAGGACGCCATAGAGAGAATTGCGACCATGTGGTAGGTCGAGTATGTGGAGTCAAGCTGGAGCTGGGAACCATTTATTTCCTGTGTTCTTCTGCATATCACCAGAGAGGGCGGCAGATGGTGCCACTGTCTGCACAAGAGTTAAGTAAGCAAATTTTTTTAGTTTAATTATTGTACGTAATTTTGCAAAAACAACGTAAACAAACACCAGACAATACTAAACCAGTAGTCTTTGCAGAATAACAGCTTGAGACGAGAACAAGGACCCAAACCGATAATAGTACGATTACACATATTGAAATTAATGGCTCGAACCAATAGCCTTAAGGCTCCATGGGAAAAACGCCCTACATGTTCCTAACATGACAAATTCTTGTATGTTCCCTTATACCCAGAATATCTGCTAATTGCAACCTACCAGTGGCAGCTCCCTAATTAGGCCAAAAAGGCAGCCGCCTAAGGCCTCGCGGCCAACTAAAATCGATCCCCTCCGGCGGCAGCTGTGGGTTTATATATGCCGCAGGACTCTGAGGAGTCACTGCGGACTACCTAGGCCTCCGTCGCCGGAGAATCTAAGATGGCAGCCAGCCCCCTCTGAAGACATCAAAGAGGGTACACCAGCCCCCTTTGATGACATCAGGTGGCGCGCCTACCAGCCCTCTCTGACAATGTCAGAGAGGGAACGTCTGCCGCCAATGCCTGCCTGCCACGAGGATCCCGTGCTCCGGGTCTGGGAGATTGTGATTATGGGTAAGCTATATTTGGGGGTTTGATATCTTGGGGCTCTGATCTGGGGGCTGATATCTTGGTGTTCTGATCTGGGGACTCTGATATTTTGGGGGCTCTGATTATATTGGGGCTCTGATCTGGGGGTCTGATCTGATGTCTGCTATCTTGGGGGCTCTTATCTGGGGGGGTGATAGTTTGTGGGGTCTGATCTAGGGGTCTGAGATTGGGGGTCTGATATCAGACCCCACAAGATATCAGACCCCCTGATCAGATCACCCAAGATATCAGACCCCCCACATCAGAGCACCCAAGAGATCAGACCCCACAAGAGATCTTGTGGGGTCTGATATATTGGGGGTCTGATCTGGGGTCTGATATCTTGGGGGGTCAGATCCAGAATTCCACCAGCAAATTGGGATTTTAAAGTGCACCAATCGTGCACAAAACAACTTTTATAGGTGACAAATGGACAATGCCATAGCTTTGGAACAAAAAGATAAAGAAAATAAAAAATTATTTTATATTTGTGAGGGATTTTTTTCATGACATTTTACTTTGTCATATTTGGTATCATTAGAAAGGATAGAATCTGACCTGTCCAATCACACCTACAGTGACTTTGTGGGGTGTAAAATATGGAAATACAGGGGTCCAAGGACCGCCGCTCTTCTTGCAGCAGTGAAGTAGCTTGTGTTTTAGATGTATCAATGTGTAATAAGGCTTTGCTCCATCACCTGTACATCAGTGGTGCATGGAACATATTTATGGCATATTATATTAATTGTGTCTATGTATTTCTTATTGTTCAGACAGAAAAGGAGACTGTGCTGGGAAGCATTCTATCGCCAAGTTATGAAATCCGTGAAAAATCAACGGTTCAGTTTCAAGGTAAGATACCTGTTATTTTTCAGGTTATTTCTATTAAAAGGCCCCCCAAATCCTCAGACCAGGCCCAGCAAAATCCTCGGCACCAGGCCCATGCTTGGATTTTTTTCATTGTGGCCGTTAGTGGGGCCTCATGGTTTCAAAAAAATAAATAAGTTTAAAGAAAGAAAGAAAAAAAAAAAGGCGAAACAATAAGAAAACAAAATAAAGGGGTCCCAGCAGCCGTTGTCTTGGAATGGGATTTCTCGTGTAGCAGGCAGGGTGTCGCAGGGCGGGCCAGATCTCGCAGCCCATGGTGGCGCCCCAACGAGGAACAAAGGCTGCGGCTCCAGCAGCGGCTGAACCATGTAGCGGCCTCCGCCTCCGGTATCTCGGCGGAACGCAGGCAGCTTCGATGTGGAAGACAGGGTGAGAGTCCCAGGCTGCGTCTCCCATCTGGTCGACAAGGGGGATGCTCCACAAACTCTAGCGACGCTCCAGTCAATGTTGCACGGCTAGGTGGACCACGGGCGACGGTCACACCGAGGCTGCTTGGCACTGGCATTCCCGCCTCCGACGAGGCAGCCGGTAATAGCGGAGGCACTGGATCACCGCTCTCACCCTGCGCAGCAATAAAGTCAGCCAAGGCCACACATCCGCGCCCGTCAGGTGGGGCCTCATGTTTAAGTTTCGCCTAAGGCCTCACAAAGTCTAGAGCCGCGTCTGAAACCAACTGCATTTCTTCTCTTTAAATCTTTGAAATAGAGACATTTGAACCGTTTTTTTAACGTATTTAACTTTATAATTTTCAAATCACACAGAAATAACCATAATAAAAAGCAATGAAAAATGAATAGGGCAGGTTTTGATATGGGGTATCGGGAATAGCTCACTGTTGCTAGCTGAATGGATTAGGATCTCAAAATGTGCCCCCCCCCCTAGATGTTTCTGAACTATACCTCCCATGATTCTCTGGCCCTATTGCATTCAAAGAATACTGGGAATTGTAGTCAATAAACATCAGGGGGGCCAGAATTTGAGATCCCTGAAAGAAGGAAAAAATTGGTGAAAAGGGGAGGAAAAAGAAAAATCCAAACAACTAGTACCTATATCTCAGAGCATTCCCTCACCTATGAACCGGATTCAGGCAAAAAAAGAACATCACTGTATAGGAAAAAGCAGAATACAGTATGGATAACGTCGGGGCCTTTGGGTTTCAAAGATGAAAACTTTGACAGATCACAGACCTTGCAAAAGGCAGCGACCTGGATTTATTAACTTTTTGATTGAATATTCATAGCTTCTCATCTTCCCCGAAGTAGTAGAAAGTGCCACAAATTACTGCGATCAAAGTAGCTAAAACTCACAAGTTGAGTCCACAGACTCCTTAACGATCAGGATTAACTCCTTGACAAGAAGTAAATTATCACAATCGCTAAAATGCTTCTATTACCAGACTGGAAAGATCACGGTTTACTCTAAACACCACTCAAATGACCCTTTAATATTTTGTCCTCCATTATAAGTATCAAGTTACCATTAAGATTCTTAACTTAAATGGTTATACACCACCACTAGCATATATACTGCATCTTCATGGTAACCTAGGGAACTATAATAGAGTATTAGATCACATCAATAAAACATGCAAATTAAAGTGCTTTCGTTTCAAAGCACTTAATAAAGTTAATGAATTTATTATCATATGGTCACTGTGGCTAAACGATCATGGAGGAGTAATTCTGTCCACAAAGAATTCTTTCTCAATTTTTGATGTCTAATTTATGGAAAAGTCCTGTTTTTATGCAATTTCAGTAATTTTATTATACAGTCCTGGCCGAAATTGTTGGCACCCCAGACATTTTTCCAGAAAATCAAGTATTTCTCACAGAAAAGTATTGCAGTGACACATGTTTTGCTATACACATGTTTATTCCCTTTGTGTGTATTGGAACAAAACAAAAAAAGGGAGGGAAAAAAGCAAATTGGACATAATGTCACACAAAACTCCAAAAATGGGCTGGACAAAATTTTTGGCACCCTTAACTTAATATTTGGTTGCACACCCTTTGTAAAAAATAATTGAAATCAGTCGCTTCCTATAACCAACAATAAGCTTCTTACCTCTCACCTGGAATTTTGGACCACTCTTCCTTTGCAAACTGCTCCAGGTCTTTCTTATTGGAAGGGCGCCTTTTCCCACCAGCAGTTTTAAGATCTCTCCACAGGTGTTTAATGGGATTTAGATCTGGACTCATTGCTGGCCACTTCAGAACTCTCCAGCGCTTTGTTGCCATCCATTTCAGGGTGCTTTTTGATGTATGTTTGGGGTCATTGTCCTGCAGGAAGACCCAAGATCTCGGACGCAAGCCCAGCTTTCTGACACTGGGCTCTACAGTGCGACACAAAATCCTTTGGTAATCCTCAGATTTCATGATGCCTTGCACACATTCAAGGCACCCAGTGCCAGAGGCAGCAAAACAACCCCAAAACATCATTGAACCTCCACCATATTTCACTGTAGGTACTGTGTTCTTTTCTTTGTAGGCCTCATTCCGTTTTCGGTAAACAGTAGAATGATGTGCTTTACCAAAAAGCTCTATCTTGGTCTCATCTGTCCACAAGACGTTTTCCCGGAAGGATTTTGGCTTACTCAAGTACATTTTGGCAAACTATAGTCTTGCTTTTTAATGTCTCTGTCAGCAGTGGGGTCCTCCTGGGTCTCCTGCCATAGCGTTTCATTTCATTTAAATGTCGACGGATAGTTCGCGGTGACACTGATGCTCCCTGAGCCTGCAGGACAGCTTGAATTTCTTTGGAACTTGTTTGGGGCTACTTATCCACCATCCGGACTATCCTGCGTTGCAACCTTTCATCAATTTTTCTCTTCCGTCTATGCTCAGAGAGATTAGCTACAGTGCCATGGGTTGCAAACTTCTTGATAATGTTGCGCACTGTGGACAAAGACAAATCTAGATCTCTGGAGATGGACTTGTAACCTTGAGATTGTTGATATTTTTCCACAATTGTGGTTCTCAAGTCCTCAGACAGTTCTCTTATGTTTCTGTTGTCCATGCTTAGTGTGGCACACACAGACACACAATGCAAAGACTAACCGGGTAATTCAAAGTGACCCGAATTGCTTGAGAAAGGTAACCGAATGCTTAAAATCAGCGTTCGGTTACCTTTCTTGGCCATTCGGCTATCCAGAGAGCAGGCAATTCACAAATCCTGGTGAATTGCCTGCACATACGGTACCTGTTCGGTGCCTGTTCGAGGGCAGTGAAATCCCCATGAAAAAGCACTGCTTCGGCTATTCAGAGAACAAAAACCAGCAGTGAAAGGTTCCCGAAATGCCCAGCCATTCGGTGGTTTAATTCGGCAAGTTTACTCAGGCTTCAATGTTAAAAATATTCCCGTTTTAATTCAATATCTAATAAACCGTTCATTATAAAATTCTGCAGTAAAGAGTCTCTTTATTTATAGATTTTTTTAGGATATTTTAAGCATTTTTCTGGATTTTTTTTAACCCCTTAATGACCCCTGATGTACCCTGTACGTCCTGTCCTCGGGTCTCCCTTAGACCCGCGGACGTACAGGGTACGTCAGCGGCGCCAAATCCCCCTCCCGCCCGATACTCACCTCCCTCGTCGGATCCCACGGCGATCTGGCAGGGAGGAAGCCTGCCCATGTGATTTACATGGGCAGGCGAGGCTGATGACGTCGCCACGCTGCGTGGTGACGTCATCAGAAGGTGCCCCCATGTAATTCAATGGAGGGGAGGGGGTGGCTCCTTCGGAGCCCTCTATCTCCCCAACCATTGAAGCTAGCAAAATGCTTTTTGCACCGCTGAAAAGGGGAGAGTCTCCCCTTTTCAGCGGTGTATAGCATTAACCGTTTCGCCGCCGGATCGCGTTTTAGCGCGAATTGGCGCCAAAACGCGATTCGAACCTGGAGGGGGCTGACATCTTTGATGTCAGCCTAGCCTCCAGGTCCCCCCCACCCACTGACAACCTCACCATATGTGTGAGGATGTCAGTGGGCCAGTTAACCATCTATCTGCCATGTAGAGATAAGGGGATCCTAAGGATTCCTTTATCTCCCGATCCATGGCAGCTAGATGGTCATATTTGACATCATTTGAAAGGCCTGATCATGGCCTTGCAAATGATACCAAACATGACCAGGTTTGGTTTAAAAATTTTTTTTTTTTTTAAAAATAATAATAAAAAAATTAAATAAAATAAAAAAATTTTTTTTTTAAATTTTTTTTTTGTCTGGGGTGGTTTAATTAAATAGGACCTAGGCTGACATCTCAAAATAATTAGCACAAAATGGTCAGAATGAGCGCAGCGCACATAGGTGAACTGGCTCAGCAGTGAAAGGGTTAAAAGGTAAAAACATGTAAAAATTGGGTATTTCTATTCTCGGGATAAAATTTGGAAACTATTTAGCCGGGGTCTTTATTGGTGGTTATAGCTTTAGGGGATTAAATTACGAAAAAGTGTGTTTTTACCATTTATTTCATCATATTTCATATTTTTTTTATATTAAATTATTGGATATGATGGAAATAATGGTATTTCTAGAAAGTCCATTTAATGGCGGGAAAAAGGGTGTATAATATGTGTGGGTTGAATAAACGAGTAAGAGGAAAATTTGACCTAAACCCTAACAGCGCAGAAACGTAAAAACAGCAGCGCTCACTAAAGGACGGATTTGTGTAAAACCGCCCGGTCACTAAGGGGTTAAAGTCCGATAAAAAAAAAATCAGTTTCCATATTTTTTTCTGTAACAGCCCTTTTTATTATCATTCCCTGGACCTCATATGCAAATTTCAGACATTTTCGCCAAGTAGTTTCTTTGCAAACAGCGTTTCAGTTTTCAATCATTCATGCAAACTGTTTTCCTAATTTATTCACTGCCTCTTCTGCGGTGTCGGCTTTTTATTGATTGACGCAGGACAGTCATGTGACGGTCCTCATCAGTCGTGGGGGGGGCAGGCAGAGCTCAGCAGTCAGCAAGTGTGTAATAGCACCCTTTATTAGTCAGTATTGTAAGTGCATTCTCTTAGAACTGCAAAAAAAAAAAAATGCGAACTTTATGAATAGTGAAACTCTGTTCTCCTATATAACGATAATCAAATGCGTAAATTGTGACTGCGTAACCCTGTGTATATCTAGCTCTGATACTAGCCAGTGCCTCACAAGCCACTGACCTCACTGGGGTCGACGCTATCCACCGCCTCATCTTGCTGAAAACTGGAAGCATACATGCAATCTAGCGTTTGTCTTTCACTTGTCTCCATGGAGTATCCATTACCGGCTCCATTACATTACGAGTCGAGTCACTAACATAGTAGTGTGCTCATAACAGAGCGGGTAATAAGCTGCTGTTGGATTTTAAGACTGGATACAGAGCTCTCAAGTTAGTACAATGTACAACACACTGTTTAAGAATTTGTCCTCAGATTACAGACAGGCAGATAGAAATCTACGTTGCAAAACACAAAAGATGCATCCAGTGCTCTACTTTTTCAGTAGAAAAGGCAAAAATGACCCTGGCAAGTTTTTTTTTTTACAGATTTAAAGAGAATTATGATGCAGTTGCTAGAACACAGAAGTTATTTATACTACTAGAATATCCCTTGCATATGAAGCATGTACAGTCAATACCATTAAACCAAAAATCATTGGCTTGATACTACAGTCAATATTAACTTAATAGACTGAAATTAAAACATGGCAAAAAAAAAAAAGTTATTTATACTTCTCACGGTCACGATTCTATTTTCGCACTATTTAATTCAGTGGAAATAAACAAGGAGCACGTGGATCCAAAGTAGATCCATCTGTCCCTGCGATAAAGATCACCATGTAATGCTATCCAGGTCACAATGCCTTTATTCCTTTGTTTATTCAAAAAATAATCTGTAGGAATATAGTAGCTTGGGAGAAATTGCCCTTCAAAAAAGGTGAACATATTCAGGGTTATTCAAAGAGAATTGAAAAGTCACTGTATGTTCGGTGACTTTTCGTTTGCTTCAATTAACCCCGCCGAACATGCCGGAGGAACCCGACCAGCCGCTGATCACAGCGCAGAGCAGCCGCCGGAAAAAGACACCGCAGACAAATGGAGAAAAAAAAAAACTGTTTGCTTGAATGATTGAAAAGTGAAACGCTGTTAGCAAAGAAACTACAGAACAAAAATCTCTGACATTTACATATAAAATCCAATGAATGATAATAAAAAGGGCTGTTACAGAAAAAAGAAAAACGATTAAAAAAAAAAAGAAAAAATTTCGCAAACAAAAGCCCCAAAAATGCCTAAAAGAACCTACAAAATCTGTAAATAAAGGGACTTTTTACTGCAGAATATTATAATCAACGTTTAATTAGATATTGAATTAAAACAGGAATATTTTTAACATTGAAGCCTACAGGATTCGCCTGAATAAACCTGTCGAATGAAACCACCGAACAGCAGGGCAATTCGGCAACTTTTCACTGCTGGTTTTTGTTCTCTGAATAGCCGAAACATTGCTTCTCTATGGGGATTCACTGCCCGCGAACAGGCAACAAACAGGCACCGTATGTGCAGGCAATTCGACAGGATTTGGCGAACTGCCTGCTCTCTGGATAGCCAAATGTCCAGGAAAGGTAACCGTACCCTGAATTTCACAGTTCGGTTACCTTTCAGCCCCAATTCGGAGCTCTTTGAATAACCCTGATTGTGTCACATCTTGACAGTGTGAGGTTTGATTGGAACAGCTTTCTGGGATAGAGAATGTCTGGCCGCGGTGCTTCTGAACCATTGCCACAAGGCAGACAAATGTTCTAATATTTACATACATTTCCATTTCACAACTTTGATCTCATTCAAATTTAATAACAGATTCGCTGTCCTTATGAATTTACAAAGTTCAGAGACAATATGATAAAGCTGTTGAGAATTTCTATCTACACAAACACTTTGTTCAATAAACAAGATGTAAATAGCATATGGACATCTAAAAAGTATCTGGAGACCTTGCAACATGAAATAAGTATTTTAATTTATAGTATACACTGACTGAATACTCTTTACGGAATAGGAAACCTAAAAATATGCACATTTTTCAAAAGGGATATTCTAGTGGTGCTCAATGGTACCCTGAACATATTTAATCTACAAACAGCATCATGTTGCTCCTCTTTAAACTTAAAAGCCTTACCAAATAATACAACCCCTCACTGCCAAGGAAAAATAGAGGGGCAGATGCTAAGTGTTCTGTCTTCCTGTCTCTTCACTCAGTATTGATAAACACACTACTCCTAGCACAGAACACCAAGAATCTGCACCCTCTAATGTGGATAAGGACAATAAGGAGCAGGAATTTTACAGGGTAATTCAAAGAGAATCGAAAAGTCACCACACGTTCGGTGACATTTCGTTCTCTTCAATTCGGTTTGTTTTGCTGATCCCATTTCGGCGACCCTGCGGTGTATTCAGCAAGCACCACAGGGTCCCTGAATTGCAGGGAAAAGCTGCCGCAAACCTGACGAAAACTAACCGCAAAACCCGGCGAAAACCCGCAAAAACATCTGGATAAACCTACCGAAAAAACTCGTGCAGGAGCCGATCACACGCAGCGCAGCTGCCGGAAATAGCCGACACCGCAGACGAAGGCAGTGAATAAATTAGCAAAACAGTTTGCTTGAAGGTCTGAAAAGTGAAACAGTGTTTGCAAAGAAACCACTGAGCGAAAATGTCTGAAATTTACATATGAGGTCCAAGGAATGATAATAAAAAGGGCTGTTACAGAAAAAATAAGTAAAACCAAAATTAAAAAAAATGCTTAAAATATCCTTAAAAACTCTATAAATAAAGAGACTCTTTACTGCAGAATTTTATAATGGATTATTAGATATTGAATTAAAACGGGAATATATTTAACATTGAAGCCTATGGGATTCGCCTGCCGAATTAAACCACCGATTGGCAGAGCATTCCAGGAACCTTTCACTGCTGTTTTGTGTTCTCTGAATAGCCGAAGCAGTGCTTTTTTATGGGGATTCACTGCCCTCGAACAGGCACCGTATGTGCAGGCAATTTGTCAGGATTTGGCGAATTGCCTGCTCTCTGAATAGCCAAGAAAGGTAACCGAACGCTGATTTTCAGCGTTCGGTTACCTTTCTCCAGCAATTTGGATCACTTTGGATAACCCTGTTTGTCTGCAGTATGTTGGACGCTGCAGAATAAATAGGAAAAACCCTTGCCAGTTAGTTGATTGAAATGGTCTATTAGGCTGGTTGTCCACTGGGTCCGCATTTGTGCGAACATGTGATTTTCTGCAGTCGTTCATCATCGTCAGATCAATCCCACAACATTGAGGAGATTTAGCGCTCGTCCACTGCCTCCAACTTCCATCGGAAGACTTCAGGTGACTTTGTGTGACTACAACAGACTAGTGATCTTTCCCATTTGAATGGGATTTGTGAGACAGAGTCGCACGATCTGGTACAATTTACATGAAAAAAATATGAATTGTATAGTTAAACCACTGATTGGCGGCAGGGAAATTGTCCCATAGAGAAGTGATTCAGTTCGATAGGCAAATTCCATAGGATTCAATGTAAAAAAAGTTTTCGATTATATTTATTCAATCGTTTATTCTTTTCACTTGCCGCAAAAAGCTATTTATTGATTTTTTTTAATTGAGTATTTTTTTGTATTTTATTTTAAGGCGAAATTATTGATTACTGATTTTTTTTATTTAAAGAAAGCTGATGTTTTTTTTTTTCCCTTTGCCACCAAACTGAAAAACAAAAAACACTACCGAACACATGAAGGGAACTCCGGTGCCTTCCTTGGTGCTGAAAGGGCTAGGGACAACACCAGAGTCCCCTTCATGTCTTCGGCAGTGTTCGGATGCGGGAGTTTGTTTTTCTTTTTCAGTGCAGTGGCGTTCAGCGGTCCTCCAGTCGGTCGACCTGGGCCATCCATATTTGCTTCCAGTAGATGACCCAGATCGATCAAAAAAGTTGTCTGTAGTCAAAAGGCCAAGCCGGTCGTTCAACTTTGGACCCAGTGGACTTTTACTTCATAAATTAGTTTATTCAATTTAGTTGGCATTCGTCCTATATTTTTACAGAAGCTCTTATTTATATCCCTTAGCAAGAATCCTGAGAACTCCTGCTCCACCCCGGGTTGGTACCAGAAAGTGGATGAATACGTGGAGGCTGAGTATTAATGATATGCACTTATGGCTTATCGATGCAGTGAGCATCATTTCAGCAGGGGTTATATTAGAATTGATGGTATTACGCAATATTAACCTATAAACATATTTAAGATAGTGTAGTCCATGATCTTTGTTTCCATAACTTTTTGGGGGTTATTCAGAGAGCACCAAAATGTCTCCGACACCTCCCTGTACTTCGGGGAATTAAAGTTCCCCACCCTGCGGTGAACTCCGCATTCACCGCAGGAAACCGGAGTGCAGAGAAAACCTGCCGCAATCCCGATAAACACCTGCTGAAAACCCACCGGAACCGCTGCAAAAGACACGCCAAACACACTGGAAAAAGCTGGCGAGCCACCGATCACAGCGGAGCACAGTGCAAACCAGCCACCCGAAAAAGCCGACAAGGTGACGAACGGTGTAAAAAAAAAATAAAATACTATTGAAAGTGTCAAAATTGAAACGCTGCTTGCAAAAAAAACTACTGAACAAAAATGGCTGGAATTTATATATACGGTCCTGTTATTGATAATAAAACGCCTTTTTTTTAAATAATAAAAAAGGGAAAAAAATTGCCGAAAAAATCCCCAAAAATGCCTTGAAGATTCTAAAAATAAAGAGACTTTTTAATGTAGATTAAAATAATAAACGGTTTATTAGCTAAAAACAGGAATATTTTTTACATTGAAGCCCATGGGGTTTGCATGAATAAACCTGCTGAATGAAACCATCGAACAGCAGGGCAGTTCGACAACTTTTCACTGCTGTTCGGTGTTCTCAGAATAGATAAACCATTGTTTCTCTATGGGAGATTTCACTGCCTTCGAACAGGCACAGTCCTGGCTGGCAGTTCACCAAAATTTGGCGAACTGCCTGCTCTCTGAATAGCTGAATGGCCCCGAAATGTCACCGTACGGGGAAATTCCCTGTTCGGTGACATTTGGGGGCAAGATAGTCTGTCTCTGAATAACCCTGTATAATTCTGATCTGTGGAGTTTTTATCAATGACATTAATGGTCACTAGAATACTGCAATCCACCTTATATTCAACTATTGGGAGTATACATTAACCCCTTAAGGACCCCTGATGTACCCTGTACGTCCTGTCCACAGGTCTCCCTTAGACCCGCGGACGTACAGGGTACGTCAGCGGCGCCTAATCCCCCTCCCGCCCGATACTCACCTCCCTCGGCGATCTGGCAGGGAGGAAGCCTGCCCATGTGGTTTACATGGGCAGGCGAGGCTGGTGACGTCATCAGCAGGCGTCCCCATGCAAAGCAATGGAAGGATGGGGGGGCTCCTTCGGAAGCCCTCTATCTCCCCAACCATTGCAGCTAGGGAGATGCTTTTTACACCGCTGAAAAGGGGAGAGTCTCCTCTTTTCAGCGGTGTATAGCATTAACTGTTTTGCCGCCGGATCACGTTTCGGCGCCAATTGGCGCCAAAACGCAATTCGAACCTGGAGGGGAGCTGACATCTTGGATGTCAGCCAAGCCTCCAGGTCCCCCCCACCCACTGACAACCTCACCATATGTGTGAGAATGTCAGTGGGCCAGTTAACCATTTAGCTGCCATGTAGAGATATGGGGATCCTTAGGATCCCCTTATCTAAGGATCCATCCAATGATACCAAACAAAAACCAGGTTTGGTTTAAAAAATTAAATAAAAAAATGATTTTTTTAAAAAAGTTTTTTTTGTCTGGGGGGAGTTTAATTAAATAGGACCTAGGCTGTCATCTAAAAATAATTAGCACAAAATGGTCAGAATGAGCGCAGCGCACATAGGTGAACTGCCTCAGCAGTGAAGGGGTTAAAAAGCAAACGTATGTAAAAATTGGGTATTTCTAGTCTCGGGACAAAATTTTGAACCTATTTAGCCGGGGTCTTTTTGGGTGGTTCTAGATTTTGGGGATTAAATTACGAAAAAGTGTGTTTTTACCATTTTTTCATCATATTTCATATTATTTTTATAGTAAATTATTCGATATGATGGAAATAATGGTATTTCTAGAAAGTCCATTTAATGGCGGGAAAAAGGGTGTATAATATGTGTGGGTTGAATAAACGAGTAAGAGGAAAATTTGACCTAAACACTAACAGCGCAGAAACGTAAAAACAGCAGCGGTCACTAAAAGACGGATTTGTGTAAAACCGCCCGGTCACTAAGGGGTAGACATGTGCACAGCACAAAATTTCGTTTTGAACTAGTGGATTAGTCCTAAAATGCAATTTATTTAGTTACTAAATAAATTCGTTTTCAGTTCTTTAGTATGAAAACTAATTTCATTCATCCGAAAACCAGTGGATACAATTACTATTGTAGTGGCTCCTCTGAGGGCTGAGATCGCTGCTTGTTACAGTATCTCTCACTCTCAGCACAATGTGGGCCATATTACATATTTGGTGCTAACATAACCAGAGCTGTTGTAAACTTCCCAGAGCCATTATAGCCTATGGAGGTTTTCAGTTTACAACTGCTCTGGTTAAGTTAGCACCAACATTGTAATACTGCCCCGTGTCAGGCAAAGCTGTTACAGTAACTGACTGCTGCTCATCACAGCGCTCAGAGTTTCAGTAAAACTAGTAAATAATATTTTTATATATAAGAGGTTAGAACAATATTATTTCCTTGTTTTACTGAAACTCTGAGCGCTGTTACAGTCAGTTACTGTAACCGCTGAGCCTGATACATTGTACTGAGAGATAATATAACAAGCAGCCGATCTCAGTGCTCACAGCCACTGGATTTAAAGGGCTGAAAAAAAAGGATCCTCTCTGTATAATGTTTAGAACATCCTCCTGCATTAATTAATACCCCTCTCTGTATAATGTATACAACATCCACCTGCATTAATTAATACCCCTCTCTGTATAATATATAGAACATCCTCCTGAATTAATTAATGTCCCTCTCTGTATAGAACATCCTCCTCAATTTATACCTTTCTCTGTATAATGTATATAACATCCTCCTGCATTAATACCCCTCTCTGTATAATGTATAGAACATCCTCCTGCATTAATTAATGCTCCTCTCTGTATAGAACCTCCTACTGCATTGGCATGTGGAGGGTGCAGAACTTCGGATGTTGCGCTCTTCATTGCTGGTCTCCTTCACTCATCAATGTAATATCACAAAAAGGACTGAAACTAAAATGTAGTGCATTTTATTTTAGTTTCTTTCGTTTTTTGTACTGAGCAGTTTTGTTTCTCGAGTCATACTAAAACTAAATTATCCCAAAATTCTGACTAAATCGTTTTAGTACTAAAACGAATGCACATGTCTACTAAGGGGTTAAATGCAACCAAACAAACTATTTGTGTTCTTTACTACTACTATCACACATATAACCCTTTTTTTTTTTTAGTATTTATCTATTCCCCTTTTTCAGTTTCAACCGCTCCCCCCCCATTTTTCCTCCACCTACTCTATGCACCTGTATTTAGACTACTGATATTCATTTTTATTATTACAACTTCCTTTTTATCCTTACTGTTGTGGCTGTTGTTTTATTTCCCTTAAATAAAAATTGAAAAAAATAATGCAATGTCAATCTAGCTATAAAAAAAAACACAATGACAAACGACACCACCATAAATAAATAAAAATATGCCTTTTTACATTGTATGCATAATGTATTAGACATTGAATGGTACAGGAAGAATAATGAATGCTCTCAAGTCACAAAGGCCATATTGTAACTATTCTATGAAAGGTATCAGGTCATAAGGGCCAAATTGAAACTACTTTGTAGCGAGGCTGCGATTGGTGTGATTAAACGTCAATCACAGGTGATTAGATTTGTAGTCTGCTGTCCAGTTCATGAAGTTAACACATGTTTAGCACTTCTAGACATAAAATACAACTCCACTCTGATAACAACTGATTTGTAGGTCTTTAAAACGGCTTTGCCTGTCACTGGGTGTTCTAGAACAAGAAGAAAATACCTGTTAATCATTGTGCATACCAACTTGCCCAGGTAAAAGGATGCAGGAGAGGGCAGACAACAAAATCCTAGTGATAAAACGGTCTCTTTCAGTAGTATTATAACTGCATGAGACAATTGTCTAATTTTTTTGGATGGAAAAAATAAGTGACTCAATATCAAGGTCCAAATTAGGCCAGTAAATCACCTCCCGTGCTCTAGTACTTTATCCTGCTTGGTATCTGGTCTTATCTCCAGTCGTACATCAGATATTGGAATATTCACTAGTACCGTATGTACCTGTTCTTCTAAGTCAGGTTCATCTCTGGCTTCATGACCATCTGGAAACACCCTAGACAATGTGTCAGCCATTGGAATTTCCTTTCCAGGCTTATATTTCATCGTGAGATCGTATCGCTGTAATTTCATAACCATCCTCTGCAGGCATGGAGGTGTAGAGGAGAGCGGCTTCTGCAAGATGTATTCCAATGGCTTGTGGTCTGTTTCCACAACCACAGGTGGCCCATATATGTACTCGTGAAATTTTTCGCATCCATTCACAACGGCCAACATCTCCTTCTCAATCTGAGCATAGTTGGCGTGTGTTGTAGTCAGCGCACGTGAAGCATATGCCACAGGATGTCCTTGTTGAATCAGTACAGCACCTAACCCAAACTGAGATGCATCCACCTGAAGTGTAGTGTCACAGTTTACGTCAAAATATTTTAATATTGGCCCTGGATGTTTAGTGATCGCTTTTTTCACTTTGTCAAAAGTCTTCTCCATGTTTGCATCCCAAGACCATATAGCATCCTTCTGTAGCAAGGCACGTAATAGTGCTGTCTGCTGAGCAAGACCTTGGGAGAATTTGGATAGTTGAAAATGGCCAAAGACGTCTCCAGTTCCTTCCTGGAAGTAGGGGCCTTCATATTAATAACTGCTGTTATCTTCTTTGGATCAGGCTTCAAACCCTCTTTGGTTAGTAGGTGTCCAAAATATGCAACTTCGTCTACTCCAATTTGCATTTTGTTTGGATTGAGTTTCAGATTTTTCTCACAACATCGTTTGAGTAAAGCAGTAAGGGTTTTATCATCTTCTATATGATCCTTTCCATAGACCAACAAATCATCAATTATTACTTCCACGCCATGTAGACCATCAATCAATTCATAGGATTTCTTTTGAAATATCTCCTGCGCAGACGCTATGCCGAAAGGTACCCTTGTGAATCGCCATTGCCCAAAGGGAGAGTTGAAAGTGGTCAGATAACTGCTGGCTTCATCAAGACGCAATTGCCAGTAACCAGACTGAGCATCCAGTACACTAAACACTGTTGTCCCTACAAGCTTGTGGGCTAGGTTTTCAATGGTGGGGAGTTTGTAGTGTTCTCTCATTATTACTTTGTTCAAATCACGTGGGTCAATGCAAATACGGATTGCACCTGTGTTTTTCTTTTCCACCACAACCATAGAACTGACCCATTCTGACAGTTCTGTGACCCTTTTTACTACTCCCAGCTTCTCCATCCTAGTTAGTTCTTCTTGCACTTTATTCTCCAGAGTTAGAGGTATTTACCTTGGTGCGTGAAGGACAGGCTGTGCACCCTCTTGTATACGTATGCGGCTGATCCCCAGGAGGCACCCTAGGCCCTGGAATAGATCACAGTAGGGCTGTGCAATATTGACAAAATAATCATATTGCGATTTCTTGAATGAATATTGCGATTGCGATTTTATTTGCGATTTAGCCAATTGTCTTTGCTTTTTCAAACATGCTACATACATTCTAAATGTATTCAGTATTCAGCACATGGATACTGCCCCAGCTCATGGATATACTGCCCCAGCACATGGATATACTGCCCCAGCACATGGATATACTGCCCCAGCACATGGATATAATGCCCCAGCACATGGATATAATGCCCCAGCACATGGAAATACTGCCCCAGCACATGGATATACTGCCCCAGCACATGGAAATACTGCCCCAGCACATGGAAATACTGCCCCAGCACATGGAAATACTGCCCCAGCACATGGAAATACTGCCCCAGCACATGGATATACTGCCCCAGCACATGGATATACTGCCCCAGCACATGGAAATACTGCCCCAGCACATGGAATTACTACCCCAGCACATGGAATTACTGCCCCAGCACATGGATATACTGCCCCAGCACATGGATATACTGCCCCAGCACATGGATACTGCCCCAGCACATGGATACTGCCCCAGCTCACCTCTGTGCGCCACGTGTTCGGCTCCCTGTTAACTTCCGGCGGCATGGAGCTTGGGCGCTCGCCTGGGGGAACCATGTGACGAGGCGCTAGAACGCGGCTCGTCACGTGGTTCCCCCTGCGAGCGCCCAAAGCACCATGCCGCCGGAAGTTAACAGGGAGCCAAAAATTGCAGCCTTATGCGATTTAGAAATTGCAGGGTCGGAAATCGCGATTCGATTGCGATTGCAATTAATTGCACAGCTCTAGATCACAGTACTCACGCTTAATGTCATCCTTTGACAAACCGCTGTGCCCACCATCCACAGTCATTATAATCTGTACAAGACCAAGCTCTTTACTTGTTTTTAGACCTAATACTGCTGGGGCTTGTATGTCGATCACAAATAGTTGTAAAGGTTGTTCAGATCCCTTGTGAGAACATAGAAGATTACAGCGACCCATTACTTTAAGCTTTTCGCCACCATATCCCATCAGTTTCGGTAGGTCCTGAGTTTCCAGAGGGCATTCATTCCTGAGGTATTCCAGGTATACGTGGCTTGGCACACAATTCACTTGTGCTCCTGTGTCTATTTTAAATTTGACTGGAGTTTTGTCAGCCCCTAGCTTTAAGGTTACATTAACTTCATCTGCAAACTGATGTGATTTCTGTACTGCTGCAAGGTATATCGATGTGCAATCTGAGTCTGACCCAGCATTGTCGTCATTATTCTCTATGGCATATACAGCCAGTGTTTGAGTCTTTGCAGTGTGTGAAAACACATTACATACCCTGGCAAAATGTCCCTTTTTCTTGCATTTATTGCATGTCTGCCACCTTGCAGGAGACACAGCTTCTTTATTGTGCATGTTTCCACAATAATCACAGGTTGCTGGTGTGTTATTTTTCCCAGTGACATACTTGCTTTTGATCCCTTTGTGTCTTCTTTCTTTCCAGTATTTGCTGCTTTGATTTTCTATAGCATTGATCTGGTGCTGTGTTCCTCCCAGGACCTGCATGTCTTTTCTTGACATTTCATATGCTCTAGCGATCCTTATGGCTTTCTCTAGATTTAAATCTTCTTCCTGCAGCAGCTTTTCCTGAACTTCTTTAAACTTACTGCCCATCACAATACGGTCTTTAATCATATCTCCGGCATCATGAAAAACACAGTCTTTGGCAAGCAAATTCAGCTGTATCACCCATTCATCCACAAATTCACCTGTACGCTGATTCCTCTCATAGAACAGTTTCCTTTGCACTGTGGAGTTTTTCCTGGGTTTGTAATATGCTTCAAACTTTGCAAACAGTACCTCTGTTTTTCTCTTGTCCTCTGCAGTGATACCCCCTCTTGCTTGCCACGCTCTGCACACATCATGTCCTTTTTGTCCCACACATATCCAGGGAAGGAATGTTCTTCGTGTTGCTGTTTGCTGCCATGTCTCTCTGACCTCACTTCTGGTACCATGTGATGAATCCACTTAAGTATTGGCAGACAACAAGGAACTTGACAAGAACAGACTTTACTCAGCAGCATTCATCTTACAATAACTGCCACTCCCCGCCCCTTGATCACATGACTGTTAACGGTTTCATAACATGCAGAATGAACTAGGCATAACTAGAATACATTTAATACATAACATGAAGCATACACATCATTACACTTTGTTTAAATATATATTCATGTTAATAAGCAGTACATGAAAAATGCCGCAGCATGTATAATCCATGCGCTGCAGGTAAGAAATCCAAAAGGAATCCCAGGTGTCCTGCCATCATTTGCCTGCTGCAGCATGTGAATTATACATGTTGCAGGGCAGTACTTTTCCCTTTTGCTCCCCTCTGCATAAAATGGCAATATGTGTCCCTTTAAACATGGCAGATATGGTGCCCAGGGGCAGAGGGACAAATGCCCCCTGGGCCACTGATTTGCCATAAAATGGCCGCACTGCCCTCAGCAAGTCACACCAGCGGTACCACAAAATAAAAGCAGCAATGTGTCTGTCTGTTCTTTTGCAGGCAGTGCTGCCGCCTGGGTTAATGAGCAGGGGGCCAGCAAGTAAAGGTGGATAGTGGTGGCCACATGGCCTGAGCAGCCCGTCAGCAGGTTCCCTGGTTTGTTCTGTAATGTGCACCGTGTATGTGCGTATCCCAGAGCTCCACAGCTATAAAACTCACAATGTGCAGTGTGTATAAGAGTATCACAGAACTGCACAGCAATAAAACTCACAATATTGTGCACTGTGCATAAGTGTATCACAGAGCTGCACAGCAATAAAACTCACAATAATGTGCACTGTGTATGAGCGTGAGTTTTATTGCTGTGGAGCACAGTGATATGCTCATACACATCGCGCATTGCTGTTTTTTATTGCTGTGGAGCTATGTGATACGCACATACACACCGCATATTGCTGTGAGTTTTAGAGCTGTGGAGCTCTATGATATGCTCATACACAACGCACATTACTGTGAGTTTAATTACTGTGTAGCTGTGTGATTAACCCATGCACACCGCACATTAATGAGTTTTATTGCTGTGCAGCTCTGTGATTCACTTATACACATTGTACAATAGCGTGATCTGTATTATGTGGGTCGTATGAGTGTGAGTAAACTGAAATGCAATAAGAAGTGTTCTATTTAAACTAAATACCGTTGTTGATCACATGTGTTTGTTCTCTATGTAGTTAAGAATAAAGACCTAATATTTAGTTGAAATTCTATTTCTTATCAGGACAAGTAGATTGTCATGAGGGACAAGTAGATTGGGCTTCCACATTAGTCCATTGGACTAATAGATTATTTTTAAATTTCCACACCTCTGTACTGAATTTATATATTATAAGGGCATGTCTTGGAAGCTATATTACTAATCTCTGTATGATCTTTACAAATATACATATGATGGTTATATGAGCATTTCCATAATCTTTATCATATTTACTGTATTTGACACAAAGGCGATTTCTGACTGTATGCCAATCGTGGAGACCTAGTTTGAAATTATGCAAGATAAGATACACCATCCAGAATGTAGAACCTTTCATCCCAACAATAGGTTTCTAAAGGATAAAAGGCAAGGGCGGAATTACCACAGGTGCAGTGAGTGCCACTGCACCCAGGTTCTGAGGCCAGGTAGGTGCACAATCGGCCGGCCGTGGGCCCGGTCTGGGCTGCACAGCCAACCACAGGATGAACAGGAATTCAGCACCCTATCTGCAAAACAAGATAGCAAAGGTAAATATTTTTTTATTTAATATAAATTATGTTAATTTTATATTTAATTGTAATATATTAAATATTATTTTTTAATATTTTATTTACATATTTGTGAGGTTCATTTTAGTGCTCTGTGATATGCTTATTGCACATTACTGCGAGTTTTATTGCTGTGGGGGCTCTGTGATACGCTCACACACTGCACATTACTGCGAGTTTTATTGCTGTGGAGCTCTAGGATACGCTCCTACACACTGCACATTACTGTGAATTTTACTGCTGTGGAGCTCTGTGATAAATACATAGTGCACATTACATTAAAACATGGGATGGACTGAATGGTCACAGTGGACCTGGAAGAAAATGGCACATTAACTGTCCGGAATAAACATTGTGGACCTGGAGGGGCCAAATGCATGGGACGGGTAAAATATGTTGTTGCCTAGGGCGGGGGAGGGGCCCTTCATGGACTCCTGCGCCTGGGCCCTGAGGTTTCTAGTTACCCCTCTATATAAAGAAATTTCTTAACTATCTCGGGATAAAAATCTGCTTGCAGAATTGTAGACATAATTTCTTACATTTAGGTTTGAACTATGCACCTTATTTTTAAAATAAAGGTTTAATAGTTTCTAAACACTGAACTCAAGCATTACAAAAGACAATTTTTAATGTACAGTGTCTCACACATATAGCATGTGCAACATTAAGTACAATATTGATTACTCGGATTTAATAATTTTAAAAAGCACCTTTTAATTTGTGTCCTTGAGATTGTTAATTGTGCAACGGCGCTCTTGAAATACTATATCAGGGCTGTCAAACTCCCCCCCCCCACACCCCGATGTTGATGGCCACAATTCCCTCAATGCAATATATGGCAAGGAATCATGGGAACTGAAGTTCAGAAACATCTGGGGGGCTGGGAGTTTGACAGTCCTGTACTATATCAGCTTTCGAGATCGAAATTTAAGCAGATAGATGGATTAAATAATGCCTTTTGGAGCCTTTAATCAGGGAATATGTAACCCGCTGCTGCATTGATTTAATACTCAACATAATAGAATTTAAAATAAAAAAAAAACACTGGGTTATTCTACCTTTTGAGCAATGAGTCATTCATACTTTACCTTAACAATATACAATAAAATAAATGAATTAATGACAAGTTGATAGGTGTGATTTGGATCCCTGCCCACAGGAAGATGTGTAATCCAGAAAAGACAAACACGCAAGACTCCCAGAGCATGACTCACACACACATATACGATCGAACGGGTGATGATGCTGGAAGACATGAACATTTCCCCAAATGATTATATTCAACTTCAACATGAAAATATAATATTGAATAAAGAAATGTTACCCACAGGATCCTGCAGCTAAATTAATACATGCCACAGTAAACTAAAGATGTAGCAGAACATGAGATTAAGTGGGGAATATCCCTATGACATTTTTTTAACACTTTACATAAAGTGACATGCTGAAATATGTTTGAATATGTACAAGTGGATACATCTGGTTTTCATGGGTTCTTTTTGCTAGTCCAGTCTGACAAAAATAAACCAATGCAACTTTTGACTACTGCAAACAGTAGAAAAAAGTGTCTCCTACAGATTTTGTGGGGCTTTTGCTGAAGGGAGGTTGTGGAGCTACTTAATAATAATTAATAACCATCCGAAAGTGCCTGCTGCTGTTTTTATGTTTCTGCGCGGTTTGTGTTTAGGTCAAATTTTCCTCTTACTCGTTTATGGAACCCACACATATTATATACCATTTTTCCTGCCATTAAATGGACTTTTTAAAAGACACCATTATTTCCATCATATCGTGTAATTTACTATAAAAAAAAATATGAAATATGATGAAAAAAATGGAAAACATTTCCAAGGTGTTTCTAGGTGGAACGGTTGGGGAAGATAGGTCTCCAAAAAGAGCCCCCCCCCTCCCCTTCTTCACTGCAGGCACCGGGGGCGCCTGGCGATGACGTCATCACGTAACAGGATGACGTCACCATGACTGCCGGGCCCCCTCAAAAGATTCCAGGCCTGCCAGAATGCCGTGGGAGCCCAGAAAGGGAGGGGAGTATCAGGAGGGAGGGAGGGTAGGAGAACCTGACGTACTATGTACGTCAGTGGGTCTAAAGGAGACTTCTCGATCGGACGTAGATAGTATGTCAGCGGTCAGGAAGGGGTTAAGCAATATCTGATTTTCTGTATGAGTGGTAGTCACACACAGGCTGATCGAAAGGTGACGGCACCAGACACTTCCTGCACCTGCAGCAGGGTGCGCTGGGCCAAACTTACAAGAGTATTTAGTACTAGTTACTCTAGCAAGCTAGTAAAGGCAGTACTTATTATAAGACAGGGTGCTAAACTCATGTTCCATTTATTACTTGTGCCCCGCCATACACTTCAATGAGGGACAACAACACAATCAAATTGTGTGGTATAGTAACTTCTCACTGAGAAGTCAAGCCAGTGTTGTGCCAAATTCAGTACATCAGATGAGATGCATTTCTCCCTGGTAAATGGCAAACATGGAACTCCTTCCTGTCTGACTCTGCCTCCATTGCTCTACCCTCCCACAGGCCTGTAGTCCTCCAATGAGAACTCCACCATGCTTAATTCTTTCAGCAGGCCCCCAATAGTTTTCTTTGAGCAGGTCCCCTTTACATCTCTGCTCCCAAAACAGATTAAAAGAAGAAAAAAAAAGTCAAAAGCTCCTCTACTGGAACATGCGTCGCAAATTTTCCATGAGGTACAGGTAATGATCACGGTCAAGTCCCCAGCACAGACTCCTGATAAACTAGTGTATAGGACACACAATAGAATATATTGATTTATTTAAGAATGTTTTAGCAAGTGTCAAAATAGAGATGTTGCAAGAATATTTTCACCCACAAACAGAAAATAAACAGGATAAAAAATAACAGAAATCGAATGTTACCTATACATGGCTGGAACAGGAGTTATGCCCCAGGGGGACTGCTGGTAGACACGGCATTTATTACGATTAGACTGACCCCCCAAGTGAAGCACATTATTCCTGATGTCTCTCATACTTTATACAGTTCTCCTTGCTCTCAGATTTCAGGGCGGCACAGTAGGAGTGTCAGAACTGGCCCCTTGACCTCCCTCGCCTTTAACCATTGTAGTATATGAAATGAACAATATGAATAGATCTCCAAGATATATGTGCTATTGGAATATTTTATACATATTTGGAACCGTCATATTTTCCTGAACCATATACGCCTCAAGCGATTTGGGCTGCGATAAAGAATGATCTTGTCCAATATCCAGAGCACTGTTCCCTTCAGAATAGTCCTGTTGTATATCATTCTCCAGGACAAATCCTTGGCTACGCAAAAATATATAGCACTTGCTTTTGCCCGCAGCGTCGCTCGCGTGGATTTTGGGATTTGTTAAATAGTTTTTAAAAGAAACATGCGTTTTTTTTGTTTAAAAACTGTACAAAATATAATTTACAGATTGAGGTCTTTAAGTAATAAGTAATGTTTATTGCAGACATTAGTCAGGTCGTATTGGCTACAAAACAAAGTTGTTCCATTCATTTGCGTCCAATTTTTTTTGTGTTGTAAATACAGACAGACAAGGAGACAGACAAAAAAAATTAATTTATTTTGTTTTTTTTGGCATCTGGAACAGAGAAACTAAAACTATTTGAGTAATTCTTTATAAATGACATTAGTGGTTCTTCTTTAGGTGCTCGGATCAGCAGAGAGTTAGGTGAGCTCACTCTGGAACAGGTAACGTAAAACTGCCCATGTGAGAAGCAGACTTCTCTTCGGTCAATCCCTGCTACCTTCAAAGTCTGCCACAGAGACTTGTTGATGGCCATCGGCATCGCAAAACAAACCTTTAGGGTGAACTGAAGCCTTGTGAATTGAAACGGATATTCTGAAGGTATAAGAGATATTTGTGGTATGAACACCAAGTCCCCTGACCAAAACCGGTTAGCACCATAGCCTCGATTGCATTTCTGTGGAGTGCTTTTACTTGCAATCTGGTGCCATTACAGAGCTTAGATGGGTTGACGTTCTGCAATAATATCACAGGTTCTCCCACGCTGCAGCATTGAGGGTGTGTGTTTAGGCTTGGCTGTGAAAAGGAAGCAAACATGCTGGAGCAGTGAGAGAGTGTGTGGCCTGGCTGTGCGAGGTAAGCAGACATGGTGGAGCAGAGAGGGAGTGTGCAAGCCCTGCCTGCGAGAGGGAAGCAGACATGCTGGAGCAGTGAGGGTGTGTGTGTGAGGCCTGACTGTGAGAGGAGCTGCATAGAGAGTCCATTCTGTGTGAAGTATCAGCATCCCTCTGATCTGCTCATCCAGTGTATCAACTGGATTTTTGGAAAATGGCAAAATACGTGTCTTTTTTTATTTTTCAAGAAGATTCTAAATATCAATTTTCACGTAACACCTTCTGTTTTTGAGATAAAAGTATCGTGTGTAAAAGTATTCACCCCCCTTTTTCACGCCCCACTTGGATCTTTGGATATTCTCTTTTTTATAAAAAGAGGTGTGTTCTCCTGTTCCATATGTGATTACTTGTGGTTATCAACTACGAATATTGTGTATTTGTATTTATTTAATGTCTGTCATACAGGTTAAGGGGTTACATTCAGTTTTTTGTATTGTTCAGTGTTTATTATTGTTTTTGTATATATGTGCTTCCAAGTAGGGATGCACCGATACCACTTTTTTAAGACCGAGTACGAGTACCGATACTTTTTAAAAGTACTCACCGATACCGAGTACCGATACTTTTATTTAATGTCATGTGACGCTTTCCAATAGGAACAGACCTCATAAAAATTTATATGAGATTGACCGCAGCTCACATGGATTTGCCCCAGCTCACATGGGTTTGCCCCCAGGTCACATGGATTTGCCCCCAGGTCACATGGATTTACCCCCAGGTCACATGGATTTACCCCCAGGTCTCATGGATTGGCCCTCAGGTCTCATGGATTGGCCCCCAGGTCTCATGGATTTACCCCCAGGTCTCATGGATTGGCCCCCAGCTCTCATGGATTTGCCCCCAGGTCTCATGGATTGGCCCCCAGGTCTCATGGATTGGCCCCCAGCTCTCATGGATTGGCCCCCAGCTCTCATGGATTTGCCCCCAGGTCTCATGGATTTGCCCCCAGGTCTCATGGATTGGCCCCCAGCTCTCATGGATTTACCCCCAGGTCTCATGGATTTGCCCCCAGGTCTCATGGATTTGCCCCCAGGTCTCATGGATTGGCCCCCAGGTCTCATGGATTTGCCCCCAGGTCTCATGGATTTGCCCCCAGGTCTCATGGATTTGCCCCCAGGTCTCATGGATTTGCCCCCAGGTCTCATGGATTGGCCCCCAGGTCTCATGGATTGGCCCCCAGGTCTCATGGATTGGCCCCCAGGCTCATGGATTGGCCCCCAGGTCTCATGGATTGGCCCCCAGCTCTCATGGATTTGCCTCCAGGTCTCATGGATTGGCCCCCAGCTCTCATGGATTGGCCCGCAGCTCTCATGGATTGGCCCGCAGCTCTCATGGATTGCCCCGCAGCTCTCATGGATTGGCCCCGCAGCTCTCATGGATTGGCCCCGCAGCTCTCATGGATTGGCCCCGCAGCTCTCATGGATTGGCCCCGCAGCTCTCATGGATTGCCCCGCAGCTCTCATGGATTGGCCCCGCAGCTCTCATGGATTGGCCCGCAGCTCTCATGGATTGGCCACGCAGCTCTCATGGATTGGCCCCGCAGCTCTCATGGATTGGCCCCGCAGCTCTCATGGATTTGCCCGCAGCTCTCATGGATTGGCCCCCAGCTCGAACGCTGGGGAAGCTGGCCGTGTGCATGTAAAGCACGCGGCCAACGTTCCCCTCCGGCGCGCCAAATACTCACCCTTCCTGAAGTTCCGGTCTCTGGGCAGTGATGCGGTCACGTGGCCGCCGGGCGCATCTGTGACGCTGCCTCCAGCCGAGAGGCCGCGTCACAGGAGCGCCCGGCGGCCACGTGACCGCATCACTGCCCAGAGACCGGAACTTCAGGAAGGGTGAGTATTTGGCGCGCCGAAGGGGAACGCTGGCCACGTGCTTTTCATGCACGCGGCCAGCTTCCCCAGCCCCGCGGATACCGGCAAGCCGGCCCAGCGCCGGCTTCCGGTATCGGCGGGATGTATCGGGCCGTTTGCACGAGTAACAAGTATTCGTGCAAACAGCAATATCGGCCCCGATACCGATACTAGTATCGGTATCGGTGCATCCCTACTTCCAAGCATTGGGGGTGCATCTGTTTGGACGTGCTTCCTGGCTGGGGCGTGTGCCTCGAGCCTCGTTGTAGGTTAATTGTTTAATTGTTTTTAGTATATGTTGTTTGTGTCAATGTATGTTATCTTGAGAAAAGTCCCGGCTGGGACTGAAACGTCAATGTAAATAAAGAAAACATTTTTCATCTTTCTACAAATCTTCGTGTGCATCTGGAATTTTTTGTATATTATGCCCAGCAGCTGGATTTGCACCAAAGCAAGTATATTTACTATGTTGGTTATGTAAGAGTGTTGGGTATCTTGGACACATATATATATATATATACATACATATATATGAACCATTCATACGCATGTCTGGGATTGTATTTCATATTTTAGGCTAGAGTTCTGAGAGCAAAAGGACTGTTTATTGGTTTTAATTAGTGTAAGCCTGGCTCCAAACAGGCCATTGAAGTGGTCATATTCTCTGCTTGTGCCTGGCCAGATGCTACCAAGGTGTGACTTGAGACACCCATTTCCTTGCCTGATCCAAGAGCAAGATACACCTCGGGCCTTCAAGGGACTTCTTAGAGGTCCATGTCCTTTGAAGCTCACTTAAAAGTTTTTTCAGCGTTTTGTAATAATGCACAAACACATTATTAATATTTCATATTAATAATGAGTGAAACCAGGACATACAGGGTTATTCAAAGAGATTCGAAAAGTCACCGCACGTTCGGTGACTTTTCGTTCTCTTCAAGTCGGTTCCTTTTGCCGATCCCATTTCGGTGACCTTGCGGTGTATTCAGCAAACTCCACAAGGTCCCCGAATTGTAGGGAAAAGCCGCCGCAAACCCGACGAAAACGAACCGCAAAACCCGGCGAATGCACGCCGAAAACCCTCAAAAACATCTGGATTAACCTGCCGAAAACCACGGAAAAACCCGAGCAGGAGCCAATCACCCGCAGCGAAGCCGCCGGAAAAAGCCGAGACCGCTTTGACAGAGTGAAGTGAATAAATTAGGAAAACAGTTTGTATGAATGTTTGAAAAGTGAAACGCTGTTTGCAAAGAAACTGAGCGAAAATGTCTGAAATTTGCATATGAGGTCCAGGGAATGATAAAAGAGGGCTGTTACAGAAAAAATTAGTGAAGTGTAAATAGGCTGGAAGATGGCCGCTATTATAAGCCAGGCGGCCATCTTGTTCAGAATATTGGTTCACTTGAAAATAACTAGGCAAGTTTTAGTTGAAACTAGAATAAGGCATACGTAGAAATTTAGGAATGTGTTAGATTAGCAGAAAAAGTAATTAGAAGTTTGAGAAAGGTCTAGGCTGTTCCTGGGACGGAAGGGCAGAAAGAGGAGTAGATTCACCAAGGTCGTTGAGGCCCGCTGAGAGACAAAGGAGCATAGAGATCAGACCAGGTGTTAGCTGTAACAAGTGATTGTAGGCGCTAGGGAGGAGGGCGCAGCCCGGAATAGGAGAAGCGACTAATCATGATTTACTGAAACTAATATAAAGTTTGCCAATTTACGGCCAAGTAATGGAATGTCTTTGTATTAGGTTAAGGGAGGTATTAACCCACGTGGGGTGGGAGAGTGTCATAGGGAGGTGGACTGATTGGGATGTACCCAATTGTGTATTTGGGGTATAAGATTGGATGTCACGAGGGACTCGGGGCTCATTCTTTGCGATTGAATCCTGTTTGAGCATCTGTTGTGATATCACAATAAAGTTTGCCTTTCCTGAAGAGACTCGTGTTCAGACAATCCTTGCTCGTGTCCGGTCCGGCCTTGTCCCGAGTGAACCTAGCAGATTCCGGTTACATAAGTAAACGTAAAAAAAAATAAAAATTGGACTTTTAAAAAAAAAAAAAAAAAAATCAGAAAAATGCTTAAAATATCCTAAAAAAATCTATAAATAAAGAGACTCTTTACTGCAGAATTTTGTAATGAACGGTTTATTAGATATTGAATTAAAACGGGAATATTATTAACATTGAAGCCTATGGGATTCTCCTGAATAAACTTGCCGAATTAAACCACCGAATGGCAGGGCATTAGGGGAACCTTTCACTGCTGGTTTGTGTTCTCTGAATAGCCGAAGCAGTGCTATTTCATGGGGATTTCACTGCCCTCGAACAGGCAAACAGGCACCGTATGTGCAGGCAATTCGCCAGGATTTGGCGAATTGCCTGCTCTCTGGGTAGCCGAATGGCCAAGAAAGGTAACCGAACGCTGATTTTCAGCGTTCGGTTACCTTTCTCAAGCAATTCGGATCTCTTTGAATAACCCTGTAAGTCTGTCTGCAACACCCCCCTCCCCATTTTTTTAGAATAGAGTGACCTGTAGTATAGTACAATGGGTTAATAAGCAATGAAGGTCTTTCTTTCAAATCACATAGACTGCCAGACAAGGACATGCAGATAAAACCAGACCTTCGCACAAAAAGCAATTTATAAAATGGTTTTTTTTCATATTTCACCAAGGATAGATTTCCTTGATTATTTGGAAATAGCAGAAATCACATTCGCTATAAAAGCAGCGTTTAATTTCAATGAGCTACAGAGAACATGGATATCGTCAATGCAGAACATCCTTTAAATGCATATAGTGAATGAATGTGCCGCAAAACTGACACCTGTAGTCAAATTACCACCCATACTTGCTCTAATTCCCTCTGTAGACTATCAATTCTTTGAGATGCCACTGTCTTCACTTCTTCTGAAGATTCTCTGCAAATGTTATTGATGCTAAGCCTGGCAAAGATGCTGGATAACAAAACAATACAGTGTAAAATACTGTATATCTATTCAAAAAGAACGGTGTTTTAAAATTCACTTGCTGCATAGGCCTGTAATGCCCATTGCTCTCTTGGTCATAATGCAAGCCGTGCAGATGTTAAACTGATGCTTTTCACATTTATGGCACAACTCAGTTCTTGCTTAGAACAGATCTGTCTGGTTACTGTTTGATTATATGTCTTTGCCCTTGAGAAATGTATCCACAAGAAGTCAAGTCATGGTTGTCCAGTAAACTGCCTAACTGACTAACTACAGATCAGTATCTGAGGTCCGCATATTTAGATGGCTTCTACCACCATGACCACGCATGACAAATTGCATTCTGCTACTTTAAGCACACATAAGGGGTTATTCAGAGAGCAATGTCGTTGACATTTCGTTCCCCGCGCTTCGGGGAATCAAAGTTCCCCACCCTGCGGTGAATTCAGCAGAAAACACTCCGCAAACCCGACGAAAACCAGCAGAAACCACTGCAAAGACCACGCCGAACACACCGAAAAAAGCAGACGAGCCGCCGATCAAAGCGCAGACCAGCTGCCGGAAAAATGAGGCGAGCAGACGAACAGGGTAGAAAAATAAATAAAAAAATAAAAAAACAATACGCTTGAAAGTTTCAAAATTGAAATGCTGTTTGCAAAGAAACTACTGAACGAAAATGCCTGGAATTTTCATATAAAGGTCCTATGAATGATAATAAAAAGGTCTGTTGCAGAAAAATGAAAAAATGTAAAAAAAAAAAAAATTGCCGAAAAAAATCTATAAAAGACTTTTTACTGCAGATTAAAATAATATACAGTATATCAGATATTGAATTACAACGGGAATATTTTTAACATTGAAGCCTATGGGATTCGCCTGAATAAACCTGCCGAATGAAACCACGGAACAGCAGAGCATTTCGGCAACTTCTCACTGCTGTTCGGTGTTCTCTGAATAGATTAACCATTGCTTCTCTATAGGGGATTTCACTGCCGTCGAACTGTACCGTACGTGCATGCAATTCACCAAAATTTGGCAAACTGCCTGCTCTCTGAATCACCGAATGGCCCCGAAATGTTACCGTACACTGAATTTCGGCGTCCGGTCACATTTCAGAATCAGATCGGCTCTCTCTGAATAAGCCCTGTAGGTAAAGTTCCATTTACAAGTTGTACACAGAGGAAAAATTACCACAAAGGTTGCATACATGATTTATAACTGAAATACAATAAAATAACAAATACACACAATTCTAATACCTATAGATTCGTGAGTTCGCTGGGGAGGAGAGAAATTCCATTGAGATCTCACTCCTGTCACCCTGAATTACTGTAAAGAAGTTGCAACGAGCAGCTCCCATCTTCACTATAACCAACATTTCTGCTGCATTGCAACAGCCAGGAAGAGGGCAGAAAACAGGGAGAGCTCTGTATTTACTCACTGTTGTACAGGGTTAAGATTCAGGGAGTTCTATTGAGTGAAAATTCCTGTACAGTACAGATACAAGGCGTTACTGTAATTAACATATGCAGGCATTATGCCAGATACAGATATTTTGACATTCTATTGTTATTTTGTAGAGCTGCATTGCTAATAATCTCATTATGATCAGTACAAATCCTCTGAAGCAGTATATTTGGCCATTTTATAAGCTATCTGCATCACATTTACTGAATTTGACAAAAGACATTTTTGTCTTTATGCTAATAATGCAGAGCCCTATTTGAAATCATGAAAGATTAGGGACACCACCTAGCGTTAAGAACCTTTCATCCCAGCAATATTTCTGTAAAAGTAAAAAAAAAAAACATGAAAACTAAAGATGCGCAAATTTATATTATTTTAATCTTATGTCTCAGAATAACAATCATTTCTTTCAAAAAATGCTTAATACTCTGTTTAGCCCATATTTCAAATAAATGTCATAATACACTTTCAAAATTAAGTGTTTGTTAGAGAAAGGGTTAAAGCCGAGACACAGGCATACTATGATTGACAAAAACAGTATAAACATGCAAATATGATGTCTCTTGCAAAACAACCTCTAAAACCAGGATAAAGAGAAAGATTTGTATTCTATAGAACATTGATTACTCAAGCGATTTGTAAATAAGGAACAGACTTCCGCATAAAACCCAGTGTGATGTATTTATATATGGTATGAGACTTCAAATGATGCTTTCTTGGATATTAGGTGCCTAGAGCGTCCATTTAGCTAATGATCCTTGACAGGTGCCTTGAACGAAATCACTGATCACGGAAGTGGCAGTAAATGCTACAAGAACTAAAAGAACAATAATAAATAAGGAAATAAAACACCCTGATAGCTTAAAATATGTCACCTGGGATTGACAGTAACCTTGCAAAGCTGGGAAGTTGTATCCCAATATACCACAACACCAAGCTACGAGAAAATATTATGGGATATCTACAATTCAATCAGAACAATGCACAAGTGCTTCATATGGAGGTAGGTTATAAAGTAGGTATACTGTACTAATATAAAAATATTGAAAAATTATAGGTATTGAGAACGATGGCAAATAATCTGAGAACGAATTACACTTTCTACCCGAAAGTATACAAAGAGTGTCACAAAATGCAGTTCGTTATTAATTTATTAATTAATAATGAACTCCATTTTTTTAGATTCCCAGTAACAATACAAACCAAGTGCTACTCTGTATGTTTGATCTTTGGCAGTAATTTTATATCAAATGAGATTCCATCGTTACTTTTTTGATAACCTCAAACCAAAAACAAAAAATATATTTGGGCAACAGTTCCAAATGAATTGTAACAGTTCATGGCAGTTTTTAGATATGAAATCTAGTCACCACAATATGGCCCACTAGGCTTGAATATAATATTGCCACAGAATGTCCTGGAATATATTTTCATTATGTTGAGGTCAGATCATTGACACCATAAGAAACACTGGTCATTAAGTTAACCACAGGACAATATATTCTGCCTTTCTCACTATACCTAGGGCACTATTACAATCTAAACGCTAAGGGCACCATTACATTTTTGGTGCCAACGTTATCGCTCACCTGAGTGACCGTTAACGTTAGCATTGGTGGCCCCACCATATTACAATCCAAACGCTGCTTAAAACAAATGCTTAACATGGGGAGCGCAAAGAGTTAATTGGCGTTAGTATATTGTAATCCTAATTACCGTCCGGCTGCAGTTACCGAAAGGTTAACCACAGCCTGGACTTTGCGCTAACGGATTCTGCTGCTGCAGAATCCATCAGCACCAGCCAGACCCCCCCCCCCCAATAAATCAGATACTCGCCTCCTATCCCACGGTGAGGTCCGCGGCTCCAACTGCCTCCTCTGGCCGCCGGGAGCACGAAGAGACTGGGGGGGGGGGAGTAGTCCCCAGTCTCTCCTTGCTGATCACTACGCTGACCTGCCGGATCTCACATGTGAACGGCGCCATCTGCCTCAATCGAGTGGATGCTCGCGGCGGCGCTTCTGGGGCATCCTGGGGCTTAGCGCAGTATAGCGACGCAGGCAGCTTTTCTAGCGCCTGCATCATAATCTCACGCTAAAACGGGGACGCAAAGGAGATACCTGCAGGCGCAGGTTTTTCTCCTTGGCATTCCCGTTCTAGAGTGATCAATGTAATGATGCTCTAAAACGGGGACGCTAGAGAGAAAAACTTGTGCCTGCAGGTTTCTCCTTAGCGTCCCCGTTTTAGCGTGATATTACAATGCAGGCGCTAGAAAAGCTGCCAGCGTTGTAATTGGGCGCTGAGCCCCGGGATGCACGTGGCAGCGGTAAGCACCGCCGTGAGCATCTACTTGATGGAGTCCACAAGACTCCATTGAGGCAGATGCTGCCGGTCACATGACCTGCCAGATCTTTCCTCGCGAGATCTGGCATGTCAGCGTAGTGATCAGCAGAGGGAGACTAGGGAACTTTTTCCGCCAGTCTCTCCCTGCTCCTGGCGTCCAGAGGAGGCGGTTGGAGCCGCTGTTCCCACTGCGGAATGGAAGGTGAGTATTTGATTAATTTGGGAGGGATTTTTGGCTGGTGCTAACGGATTCCGCAGCAGCGGAAACCGTTAACTACAGCCAGGACCTGGTGCTAACTGTTGGGTTAACCGCAGCCGGGCGGTAATTAGTGTTAGTACATTGTAATACTAACGCTAATTAACGCTCTTCTCTCCCCATGTTAAGCATAGGGAGCACAAAGTACAGTAACCTCGTGCTGAAAAGCGCAAGATCCAAATCACTAACGGGTTTTTTAACCCATCATTGTTTTGATTGTAATATGGTGCGCCCACGCTAGGGCCACCTATGCTAACGTTAACGCTCACACAGGTGAGCGCTAATGTTAGTGCCCCTAGTGTTTAGCCATCCTAACTGAGTAGTGCACTAGTCCTTGTTTTTCTTTTCAATGTTTTGATAAATTTTTCATTTTACCAAATAGCAATAAATTAGGGCTGTGAAAATAAATGATTAATCAATTAATCGTTAAATTTTTAATCGATCAAAAATTGTATTTTGATCAGGGGGGTCCATCAGCTCCGGATTTGGACTCTAGAGTCCGAATCCGGAGCTGTACTGGCTTCCTGGGGCCCTGGCGGCCCTACAGCAGCGAGCAAAAGCACGCTGCTTTGGCGGCGCCCTCCAGTCACGTCTGCGACGCGTGTGATGCACACGGCACACACAGCGACTGGCGCAGGAAGAAGACAGACGAGAAGGCAGTGGAGGAGCAGTGAGTATGGTGCTGCCTGTCTCGGTCCAGCCTCGGACCCAGCCAAACCCCAGCAGGGCCCAGACGCCAGGCACACACCAGGCCCCAGACCCAAGGGCCAGGGCCCAGACCTAGGGCCCAAGGCCAACACCAAGACCCAGGGGCCCAGACCTAGGGCCCAAGGCCCAGGGCCAACACCCAGACCCAAGACCCAGGGGCCCAGACCCGGCGCCCAGACCCAAAACCCAAGCAAATCAGCTAAAAGTAGTTGGAGCTGTATGCGCGTTACAATTAATCGAAATTAATTGATTAAATTTTTTTTGGATTAATTGAACACAAAAATTTTAATCAGTACCAGCCCTACAATAAATGTTAAGTTTTAACTGTTGGACCATTCTTTGTATACTTTCGGGTAGAAAGTGTAATTTGTGCTGTTCCAATAAAGGGTTAACCCCGTAATAGTGTCAAACAGAGGATCTTTCACTCCTTGGTTTCCCTTGAAAACTCTTTTTTAGATGTTCATTGTTCGAACAAAGAAAGTGGATTCAGAAGCAGTACAGGAAAACTGAAACTGCTGAGAGTGCATAGGCTGTAGCAAGAGGCATCGGACGATGCTCTGCCAACACGTCTGCCAATTTATTGTATCGGAGCTAATTTTGATGCAAGGATGTCAGTGGTTAATGCAATGAAACCTGGATATTGCCTAATCAAATTTCACACCAACTAGGCCTTCTTGAGATGATCATCTGATCAGATGATTATTATTAAAAGGTCTACCTGCTAGTTAGGAGTTCAATTTATTTTTAGGGTCTGTGCCGCCAGCTGCAGTTGGAGCTGCGAGTAGGATGCTTGGCTTAGGGTTGCCAGATCAGCCATGTTTTCCTGGACACATATAATTTATTCATGCTGATGGGCAGTGCATGAAAAAATGCCACTTCGCAGCATGTATAATCCATATGCTGCAGGTAATGAATCAAAAAGGAATCCCAGGTGCCCTACCTTGAATTCCTTCGTGCAGCGTATGAACTATACATGTTGCAGGGCAGCACTTTTCCCTGTGCTCTCCGTCTGCATGAATTAGTAATATGTGTCCAGGAAAACATGGCCGACCTGGCAACTCTAGTTTGGCTAATAAACATGCTTGAACAGTCCTCAAGCATTGCTGTTTCATACCTTCTGGAGCAAATCTCTGGTCACATTAAGATTTGAACCAGAGAAAGGAGCACACCTGACAATTATTAGCTGTCAACATTTTTGAATTTCAAATGCAAACTCAGTTTACCCCATTGTGGAGGATTCATCCTTTCATTAACCCCTTAAGGACGGATGTAATTTTACAACTTTGGTGCTCTTTCGGAAGTGAAGTTTGCTGAAGTTTTTGCTCATCATGTTTAAACGCGGTTTTAAGTCACATATTATTATACCACCCAGACAAATTATATATTGTTCTTTCCAGCAGACTCGGAAGATTAATAATATATCATAATTATATATAAAAGTCATGTCCTGCCAGAATGCTATAACAAAATATGTAAAAAAAAAATTGAATTTTCAATAAAATTTCAATCATCCACAGTGTATAAAGTGTTTTTTTTTTTCACATTTTATTATCCGATCCTTTGCGGTTATATTCTATGGGGTAGACTTGGGAAGCGCTTTTTTTTTTTTTTGGGTGGGGGGGAAATTACGTGATTTTAGCTAAACCCCCCCCCCCCCCAAAAAAAATCATTGGTGAAGCATCATTGTTCACATTATTATTGAAATATGAACAATAATGCTGCATCAAAAAAAAAAAGCACATTTTTATTTTTTTAATTAATTGTTTTTTATTTTTATACACTTTTATTCAACTTTTTTCATTGTCATGTTTGATATCGTTGGAAAGGCCATGCTCAGACCTTTCCATCGATATCAGGCATGACCCCCTAGCTGCCACCGATCAGGAGATAAAAAGGGGTTCAAAGAACCCCCCTATCTCCTGCAAGGGATTTCCATAGGAAATCCCTTTGCAGCTAGGGGCTTCCCCAGTTAACTGACATCATCGCGCATGGTGCGATGAGTCAGTTGACGCGGGGGGGGACCCAGAGGTGGGGGCTGCCATCTAAGATGGCGGCCCCCACCGGAAATAGGCCGCGATCGGGCACAAATTTGTGCCCGGTCGCGACCTGTTAACTCATGGGTTAACCCCAATACATCGCTGGAAAGGTCAGGCTGTGACCCTTCCAGCGATGCTGGCCACAGCCTTGTAGCCCCCGGCGATGGGGAGATGGAGGGATCCGAAGGATCCCTCCCCTCCAGGCGCTTCCCCTGCTCCGACGGGACGGGGGGGGGGGGAGACACCTGAAACTGACGTCATCACACCCCCAGCGCGATGACGTCAGTGCGCCGGAGGAGGAAACCCTGCCGATCTGACTCCGTGGGACTCAGATCAGCGAGGGAGCCGCCGGAGGAGGTGAGTATCTCCCGGGGAGGCTGAAAACGCCGAGGACGCCCATTTACGTCCTGCGGCGCCAAAGCCCGCCTAATGCAGGGCGTAATTGTATGTCCTGCGGCGTTAAGGGGTTAAATAAAGAGGTTTTTAAGATGTTTGACACTAGCTTTTAAGCCAGGGGTCAGCAACCATGGCCTTCCAGATGTTTTCAAATTAAATTTCCCTTGAATCTCCCCTAATCTGAAGAGTGTCTGAGAGCATCATGAGAGATGTAGTTTCAAAATAAGGGACCCCTATTTTAGGCCATTACAGCATGAGCTGTCATTCTGAAGCCACGGAGAAAATCAGGAGAAGCAGCCTTGAGTTGCCCCTGTTACTCATGGAGGACCAATAGGAAAGGCTCATGTAAAAAAGGGGGCTGGGCTTTGTGGTGCCTCCTTAAAACGGTCTGCCACAAGGCAAGAGGCACCATTTTTGTATACATCTAGCAGTATCCCTCTCGCCCTTTTATCTGGTACAGGGTGGTGGGAGGTTTGGCGGGTCTTTGACGTGTGGGTTGTTTTTCCCTTTGTCACAGCAGGGGTTGCGGCAATGCTGGTGTGTGAATGTGAGTGAGTAGGGGTCAATAAGTGGAAAGACACATTTTGAGTTCAGGAATAAGGTGTTCTTATGGGTTAAGGGTTAAAGTTGTGGGAATTGAATATAAAAGGATAGTTTATGAGGGTTAATCATTTTTGAAGGTAATACGTTTACAGTATGTTTATATTGTAAGTTGTAGCACTGTCATAGTGTGTGTGTGTATATATATATAAATATATATATACACATACACACACACACACACACACACACACACATACACACACATACACACACATACACACACACACACACATACACACACACACACGTTGATACTTGAGATTTATATATGTTATTGAGAAATTTGGCTGTGGCCTGCAATAATTCTAACTTAAAAGAAAGTTATCCATGTGGTGTCAGTTGTTGGGTGGGAAAGTACAGATATTAAACATTGCATTATGGAGCACAGCACACAATTAATAGATTTTAAACAGGAGTAAGAGTACTTCTATTGCACAATTGGTAAATTTTGCAGCTGGTAAATAATTACGACACTTCATCGAGACTAAATAGTGCTGCCTCCTGTATGGGAACACAGCAGATGTTGTTAAGCATAAGTACACAATGCCCAGGACCAGATTAAAATGGAGCATGTCCCAAGATACATTATATAATGGCCCTCTACCTGTAGCAGAATGTCCCGAGGTAAGCAAGAGCATGGTAACCACAAACAAACACTGTGTGCTAACGGAGTGCTTATTATGAATACGCAAGAGAAAATTGTGCTGTGTTTGTACAGAAAACAGTAAGGAGGTTTGTTTGTTTTTTTTCCAAGGATACTAATGGGACTCTCTACTCATCAACTATATTGTTTTAAAGTGGTCGGGATGTGAAGAGTCGCCCCCCCCCCCCCTGCACAGCCGCAATCTGGAGCTATCCACCTCGCTCTGTCAGCAGCAGCCAAGATTTCAAATTACAAGGCTGCTGGTCATCATCAGTGATGTAAGCACACAAAAAGCGTGCCGACACCATCCTCACTGAGACCACCCACTGTAGCGAACGGTCTGAGAGAGACAGCCAATGGTTTGGATCTGTGCATGCGAGCATCTCCGATCCATCATTCTGTGCGGGCACTACGGAAGATGCATACATAAAGTCCACAAGTCCCATAGCGGTATGTAATTTGGGGTTCCTACACTACACAAGTTGCGTAGGAGCACAAATGATTCTCCAAAAAGAAAACGGTGTCGAAATTCCTATTTATTCTGCTACTTGCCCTGGCAAATGATGTTGAATCCAACCCTGGTCCAACAGATGACACAACCTTTAGTCTCCCCACTAAAAAAGGCCTCTCCTTTGTGCACTGTAACATCCGCAGCTTACTCCCTAAACTGGATGAGCTTAAAGCTTGGTGCCTCCATTACAAACCTAAAGTCATTGTGCTGACAAAATCATGGCTAACCCCTTAAGTACCAGACTCTGCCATATCAATACAAGGGTATTCATGTTATAGAAAGGACAGAGCAAAGAGAGGACGAGGAATTGTTATTTATGCTGACGAGTCCACAAAGTTCACCCCTCTACAAAACTCTAGCTCCCCAGCCACTTTTGATTTCCTTTCTGGTATTATTGAGATCCCTTTCAGTAAACCAATTATTGTTGCTGGATTCTATCGCCCACCAAGCTCCCCAGTGCACTCCCTTTCTGACATAACCCAAATCCTTAGTAAATTAGTAGCTCAAGACCAAAAAAGTGAACTGCTGGTCCTCGGCGATTTTAATGTTGACTGGCTGAATCCTAAAAACGAATAAACACTGCTCCCAGTTTAAGGCTTTCCAGTTAACACAATTAATCTCCTCCCCCACTCGCATTAATATGAAAAGCCTTAACCATACTTTGCTGGACTGGATTCTCTCATGTCCTGATAGAATATAGGAGGCAGGCGTTCTCGCTAATAGCTTCAGAGATCACTGTCTAGTGTACGGTGTGCGCAAAATAAAGGCCACAAAATCTCCCCCAAAGGTAATAATCACCAGGTCCTTCAAGAAATTTAATCTTGAATCCTTCCTAAATGATCTCAAACGGTTCACATGGTACAGGCTAAACCTAATCCCAGACCTGGACTGTGCAATTGAATACTTTCAGGTCAGAGCTCCTGCAAGTCTGGAATGCCCATGCCCCGCTGCGTAAAGTGCGAGTCAAAGGGGCACATCTCCCCTGGGTTACAGCTGACCTCAACCACATGTACCAGCTTAGAGATTCACTCTGGTCAAATTTCAAGAGTACTGGATCCATGAACGATCAATGTGAATACCGAAAATGGTGGAATGCATGCACAAAGCAAACAAAAAATGGCCAAAGCCCAAAACTTCAATGAAAATCGAAACAATAACATATCAGACCCGAGAAATTTTTGAAAAATCATAAATAACATACAATAGCCCCCTGTCCACTCCCAACCAGCTGCAGTCAAAGTAAAAAACCAAACCCTGCAACACCCCTAGATGTAGCAAATGCCTTTAATAACTATTTTGTTGGATGCGCCAACACCCCGATTGCTAATCTAGCAATTGAAACACATTCAGAAAGGCAGCACACAAGTCAGATCCTTCCAACTGTGCAAAAACCCTGTATCAAAGGGAAATTTAGTTTTAGACCGGTGCCTGTCAGTGCCATTACTAAACTTCTATGTAACCAAAAAATGAAACACCAGTCAGGACCTGACCAAATCTCAGCAATGCTGCTGAAAATCAGCACGCCGGCAATTGTAAAACCTGTCGCAATCCTAATCAATGAATCACTGGCGACTGGATATATACCCAAACACTGAAAGACTGCGAGAGTGGTACCTATCCATAAAAGTGGAGACAAATACTTTGGTATCCAACTACCGTCCAATATCATTTTCCTGTAATGTCAAAAATCCTGGAAAAATGTGTTTACACTCAATTACGAAATTACTATCAGTATTGGAACTATTTAACCCCAGATCAATCCGGCTTCCGTCCAAATCATTCAACCCCAACTGCCCTTTTAAAAGTTTCCAATGATATCCAGGCTGGCATGACACAAGGAAACCTAACTGGAGCCATCTTCCTTGATTTTGCCAAGGCTTTTGACACAGTAGACTAGGGATGAGCTGCTCGGTTCGATCAGTTCGGAGTTCGATTCAAACTTTGGTCGTTCGCAAACTTCGAACCTTTTTTTTTTTTTTTTCCCGAACCGAACACGCCAAAATTGAAAAAAGTATAAAAAATGCTTAGAAAATACTAACAAAAATCTAGAAATAAAGCGACTCTTTACTGCAGAATATTATAAGCAACGGTTTATTAGATATTGAATTAAAAACTAATGTCTAGGTGCAAAGATTCTCACCTCTAAATGACCTGTGCTCTCAAACGGCGTAAACCAACAGGTGTTTAGTGTTTGGAAATAACACGTGCTTCTAATTAGTCCGGTCTCATGAATTTGATACATTGTATGAAGACTGGGAGTGCCAGGTGTCGTGTGTGGGTCTGTGATGGCGATGTTTCCATACATCCTACAAATCCACCACTTCACGGGCAGGCTATGGGGACCTCCTAGGCACGATATTTGAAGGAATTTTTGGTTTTTATTTGTGACCCTTATTTTATGGAAAACTCACTGTTCCTTTAACCCCTTCACTGCTGATGCATTTCACCGCTGTGTGCTGAGCTAATTTTTACCGCCTTCGCTCATCATGTTTAAACGCGATTTGAAGCCACATTTTATTACACGACCCAGACATATTATATATCGTTCTTTCCGGCAGACTCATAATATATCATTTTCATATGAACACATCATGTTCTGCCTGTATATTAGAACAAAAAATGCAATAAAACTTGAATTTTTAATCATCTGCAGCGTGTAAAGTGTTTTTTTCACCTTTTATCACATGAACATTTGCGGTTATATTTTCTATGGGGTGCGCTTGTAAAAAAATTAGAATTGGGGACTTATTAAATTTTTTGGGGGAATTATGTGATTTTTAGCAAACGCACACCATAGAAAAAAATCATTAGTGCAGCATCATTGTTCACATTATAATTGAAATGTGAACAATATTGCTGCATTAATAAAAATAACAAAACAAATTACATGTTTTTTTATTTTAATTTTTTTACTTTATACCTGGTCATGCTCAGGCCTTTCAATTGACACCCTCCATGACCCCCTAGCTGCCACGGTTCTGGAGAGATTGGGGTTCAAATGAACTCCCTATCTCCACCAGGTGATTCCGGGCAGCTAGGGGTTCCCCGGCTATCTGACGTCATAACGCTATGCGTGAGGACGTCAGGCAGAGAGGGGGGACCCCGGGGTGGAGCTGCCATCCAAGATGGTGGCCCCCACCGGAGCTAGGCCGCACTTCGCCGAAGTGCGACCTGGTGCGTAAGGGGTAAGGCTAGGGTCAGACTAACGCATTTTTCACGTTGTCTGTGAAAAAGTGCGTTCGAACGAATGGACGCATTTTTTCACGGAATACGCGATAGCGGTCATACGATGCGCATTTTCGTCCGTGACTTTGTACGGTTATCAATAAAACACTTTTTGCGTCTGGAAGTGATGTTGGCCGGACATTAGCAGCGTCGGACGTCTCCTAATCACACACACATGCCGCTAGCGGACGCAGTGCACTCTGTACGTCAGTACTAGCGGTTTCACGTTCTCGAAAAATGCGTTAGTTTGCCACTTGCGTTGCGCGGCCGTTCTTCGTATGCTGCCCGGCATTGGACGTAATTTGCTGCTAGCGCGGCCGTGATTTAGTGCGGCTAAACGCACGTTAATACTGCGTTAGTCTGACCTTAGCCTTAAAGCCAGGCACCGCTTAAAAGGGGAGACTCTCTCCTTTTAAGCGGTGCCTGGCTTTTTTTTGTGGGACCTCCCGATAAGGAGGGAGAGGGATCCGAACGGATCCCCCCCTCCCTTCCAGTCGATCTCCCGGCATTGCCGGGGTCGCCTGGAAATGACGTCATTGCGCATGGCGCGATGATGTCATTTACATCGGGAGGAGCTTGACTTCAGCGTCTGAGGACGCTGAAGTCAGAACGCCGCGGGACCCCGGACAGAGAGGCGAGTATCTCCGCCGGGGGTTGCGCAAAGCTGATGATGTGTGGGACACGTCCTCCTCAGCATACAGCGGGAGTAACTGAGGACGTGTCACACACGTCGTCAGCAGTGAAGGGGTTAAAAACGTCTTTTTTTAAAAAAAAACTTTTTGTCCTTGTTTCCTGTCCCCCAGGGCACTACCCGGACCTTATTTTTAAATGTTTCTATGCATCCTAGAAATCTGCCACTTCACGGGCAGGTTATGGGGACCTCCTAGGCACGATATTTGAAGGAATTTTTCATTTTAATTTTTAACCCTTATTTCATGGAAAACTCACTGTCCCTTGAAATTTTTTTTATTTTTTTTTAACTTTTTGTCCTTGTTTCCTGTCCCCCAGGGCACTACCCGGACCCACATACACTTTTTATGGCAAATATCTAGCATATATATCACTCTAAAAATCGAACTTTGAGTCCCATTGACTTGTATTGAGTTCGTGTTCGAACTTTTGAAAAGTTTGAGTTCGAATGCGAACCGAACTCAGGGGTATTCGGCTCATCCCTACAGTAGACCATGGCATCTTATTACAAAAACTCTGGTATTGGTGATCGCACGCTAACCTGGTTTCAATCATATGTGTCTTATCGGTCGCAATATGTGTCTGACAGCACTTCCCTCCCCCTCCCAGTCATGTGCGGTGTACCCCAAGGCTCAATACTCAGCCCCCTGCTATTCACAATATTCATAAATGATCTGCCCAATGTCTGCAAAGCCTCAACTGTACACATGTACGCAGACGACACAGTAATCTATACCAGCAAACCAGATCTCCCATAGCTGGAGGCCGTGCTGCAAGACCAATTCACAGAGGTAGAAATGTGGATCAAAGATAACAAACTTTTTCTAAATGCTGACAAAACTGTTACAATGCTCTTTGGAACAGCACCTAAACTACACGAATTGCAAACACCCCATCTATGTGTCAGGACAAAATCAAATGGCACGCTGACCAGTCACTTCTCTAAAATATCTAGGTATGTGGTTAGACCCAAATCTATCCTTTGGCCCCCACATCGAAAAACTCTCATCTAAAATTTACCCCAAACTAGGTACCCAGTACAGAAACAAATCCTGCCTGAACCCCACGGTAAGAAAGCAGATTGTACAACAAATGCTTATGCCAGCTATTGAATACGGAGATGTAGTGTATGCAGCTGCCCCGCAAATGCACCTCCAGAAACTTACTACATTGTATAACTCATTCTGTCGCTTTGTGCTACAATGTAACTACATGACCCACCATTGTGACATGTTAAAAGAGCTAAACTGGCCGTCGCTGGAATCTAGACGCACCCTTCACCTTTCCAACCTGGTGTTTAATGGAGCTTTTCTGGGAAGCTACCACCCTACCTGAATAGGCTGCTTCCCTCAGCAGTTCCCTCATCCTATAACCTCCGATCCAGGACCAGCACCTTACTTGCAATACCACAATACAAAAAGAAAGTGGCTCAATCCTCACTTTCCTACAGAGCACCACAATTATGGAATAACCTCTCAGACGCCATCAAATCTTCCCCCAGTCTAAAGTCCCTTAAGAGCTCCCTATTAACATACCCCAATAAGGAATGCACCTGTAAACATGTAACATAGTGACTATATTTCCTACATATTTATTTTCTGTTAATCTGTATATTTGTTTTGTGTTATTTTCTTGCATTTTACTACTTTGTATTTCTGGAACCATGTTCTTGAACCCAGGACATACTTGAAAACGAGAGAAATCTCAATGTATCCTTCCTGGTAAAATCCTTTATAAATAAATAAAAATAAAAGCTTCAGGGATTTAAATGTTCTGAAGTCCCTGTGCTAAAGAGGAGGAGCTGCGTGTGGTGAGGGAAAAAAGGTGAGTAAAATCACCCAAAAAGAAAAATTATTGGGCAGAGGCTGCCAACAGCCTCTGTCCATTTATTTAAGGGCAAAAAAGGAACTTTATTTTCAATAGAGTATCCCCTAACTAACTAGGTAAAGATTTTTTATTTATTAAATTTCTATGGCTGAAGAGGATTAGTGAATAATACCCTACAGGCCATTATAAGTATAAGATCACTCGCCTTGCCACAACAATGCTAATCAAGTGTTTTTTAAAAATAAGAATTGTAAAAAATAAATACTGTGGAAATGAGCACCGAAAAAAGTGCACCATGTGACACGTGATCACAAACAAAGTGCAGAAAAGGAGAGTAACTCCAATGAATTCCATTAATGAGTGCCGGTAATTTATTTCTATTTTAAAGATGTGAAACTACTAGTGCTACAATAAAATATTTATATCAGATAAAACATATTGGGCAATATTACAAAGCTGGTGCTAACTTGACCAGAGCCATTATAGTCTATGGAGTTTTTACGTTAACAGCAGCTCTGGTCAAGTTAACACCAACTTTATAATACTGCCCATTATGTTCACAACAAATCGACCAACACCCCAATGAACATTGCAAGGTGTCTGGTCTACTGCAACTTAAAAAAAAACTTGTGAGATTTAAACACTTCCATGCTAGGTACTCTCAATTAAGAGCAGTGAGGGGCGTGGCCTGGCTGCAGATGGAGAAGGTAGTGTGAAGCACGAGCTCCTCCGCAGATCCCTCTTAAAGAACGTTTTTTGGCACCCAGCACCACCAAAATGGGGAAAATGAGCAAGGCAGCGGGCACCCAGAGACTGGGGGAGAAAAACCGCAGCGCTTCGGCGACTCCGCTGCGGCAATTTTTTGCTCCACAACCGGACCGCTCTGAAGGGCCGGAACCATCCGCTCGATTTGGGCAGGGAGATAAACTGGAGGCCCCGGCTTCGCCGCGGCCCTCTCAGCTGCTCGATCCCGCTCAGTATCTGGGCCCTCCGGGACCCCGATCTCACGGGGACTGGGTGGACGCTTCCCCTGCGGACCTGCAGAGCCACCCCATGTCAGACGCCATCCCCAAACTCAGGCACAGAGGCCCATTCAGATCCACTCACACGAGCTGGGCAGAGCTTACTACTCGAGGCCCCGGCTTTTTTGAGGCCTACTCCTTCTTTGCTGCCGGCTGGCACACAGAATTCTGGAAATCGGGGGGACCTTTCTGCGATAGATTGGCAAACTATCTTATGCAATCTTCCTACCAAGGCTGACCTCCGGGAAGCTAATGAACGCCTGAGCACCGTTATTATGTCTGAGCTCCACCATATTCGCACGAACGTTCAAGGTTTGTCCACTAAAGTGGCCTTTTTAGAAGGGGAATGTGACACGCTCCGTGTACAGACAGATACCTCTGCGCGCTTCATACAGATACACACTTCCCAGCTGCAAAGCATGGCCCTCCATCTCACGGACCTAGATAATAGAGGCAGACGTCATAATCTCAGACTTCAGGGCCTGCCAGAAACTGAGGAATCCCCTCTTGCCCTGAAACAAATGCTGCTCCATATTTTTAACGCTCTCCTAGATCGACAACCGCAATCCGACATCGATTTCGTTCGGGCACACAGAGCCTTGAGACCGAAGGGGCCTCCTGGGAGCCCCCCACGTGATGTTATTTGTTGCTTATCCCGCTTTGATTTAAAGGAAGAACTACTACGACACGTCAAGTGAGAGTGGCAACAGAGTTTTCGTTTGAAGGGGTAAACCTACAGCTATTCCCTGACCTTGCTCCTGCTACCCTGGCGTACAGGAGAGCCTTTAAACCGCTGACTAGCGTCCTGCAAGCGCAACAGATTAAATATCGCTGGCAAATGCCGACGGGACTCTCAGTGACGACTCCAACGGGTCAATATTTGATACGAGAGGCTGAGGATCTCTCAGAACTGGTCCGAATCCTGCAACTGCCACCGATCTCCGTAGCTTGGCCGGATCCGTTAGCACTTTACAGTGGTGGTCTTGGAAGATCGCAGATGCTGCTGCCTCCTCAACGTGCTCGCCCTGCTCGTCAACAATCTGCCCGGGGCCCCGGTCCCCAGATATGAAGCCTTTATCCGTGACAGACCTCAGGCTTGAAGGCCACTGGACTCAGGGCTTGCTGCCCCGGCGTACATGCCCTCCAACTACTACAGCTTCACGGCACCGGATGCTAATGCCCGATTGTATAAAGGTTAGACTCTGCTGTGTTTAATATTTTTCTTCTCGTTACAGGGGGGGAGCGGACATTGAGAGGGGATTAAACCCAGGCGGACTTGAATGTGGATCTTCGACCCCTCCCCCCCTCAAGGTTGGGACATGAGTCCAAAGACTGCTCAATTCTCCCATCTACGGATCTTCGGTCTCAACGAGCCCTGCTGGTTTGAAATATTTTTTCTTATATTTTTCTTGCACAACGTTCAATGTGTTATTGTATTAATATTCTATGTTCCTCTGTGGGTCTGCGGAGGCCCTGGTGCGTAGTTAGGTCCCGTGTCCCCCACCGAGGTTGGTTGCCCAGGTTAGGTGGACAGGATACCTAGACCACTGGTTGGTCTGTTGGATCCTTCCTGCCCCCCGTCAACCCCGCCTCTCCGAGTGTACACAGGAGGTACCTAAACCCTCTTCCCCTCAGTCCTCCGGTTCCCCCCACCCTTTTAACCTCTTCCCGTGGGAGTGGGGGTAATTTTAAAATAGCTACAACTTACTGTCTGGATAATGGCCGTACGCCCAGAAGCACTCACGCTGATATCCATAAACGCACGAGGTTTAAACATTCCTGAGAAACGTTCAAGAGCACTGCGTGATTTCCAGAAAGCACGGGCCTCAGTGGTGTTTATCCAGGAATCTCACTTTAGAGAAGGGGCAGCACCGCGACTCACGAACTCATGGTTCCCGTTCCGTTAGGCTTTTTTGGTAATAATGCAGTGACCAAATCTAAGGGTGTAGTGATTTTATTCCATAAAACTGTCCCCTTTGTCCACCAAGCAACTTTAGCTGATAAGGAGGGCCGTTATGTTATGGTGAGGGGTGAGATATCGGGACGCAGATACACTTTCGTAAACTTTTATGCACCAAACAAAGGACAACACAGATTTATGGCTAAATTGCTTCCTATCATCACTGATTTTTCTGACGGCTGCTTGGTTCTAGGGGGTGACTTAAACGTTCCGCTAGATCCCCGCCTTGACACATCCTCGGGGCGCTCCGCCATCCCTCCACATGTCACCCGATAAATCTCTAAATTACTACACACACATAGACTAGTAGACTGTTGGAGGGCGACGCATACCGAGAACAAAGATTACACTTATTTCTCCCACCCTGCGCAGATCTACTCCCGCCTGGACTATTTTTTTCTGCCACACTATTACTTATCTGATCTACAATTGGTCCAGATTGGATCTATGACATGGTTCGATCACGCACCGGTCACATTACGCCTCCTGTCCCCTCTCCATCGTCCTACGGTCCCGGCCTGGCGACTTAATGATTTCCTCCTGACTGATCCCCTGACCTCGAACGACTGTGAACAGACCCTCGCTCTATACTTTCAAGACAATGAAACACCGGATGTGTCCCCATTGTCTATCTGGGAATCGCATAAATGCGTTATACGCGGGTTTTACATTCGTAAGGCGTCAGAACACAAGAAACACAGAGAAGCGGCTACTGTAGATCTATTAACTCGCATTCACCAGTTGGAGACGTTACACAAGGAATCCCTTGACCCTGCCCAGTTAACTGACTTGACGGCCCTACGTCGGGAACTGGCAACTCTCCTTAACTCCACTTACCACCGCCACTGTTTACGTTCCAAAACATTCTTCTTTGCGCACGGAGACAAAAGTGGGAGACTGCTGGCTCGTATGTTACGCACACGTCAGTCAGCTACCTATATTGCTAAAATCAGAGACATTCACGGTAAAACACAGCACCTTCCGAACCGCATTCTCCCTGCAATTCGCTCTTATTTCGCAACCCTATATGATCTGCCAACTCCGATGACGGACGCGGGACGCAAACTTCGTTCGCAAAAGATTCATGCATTTCTAGCACAACACGTCACACGTCGCTTGACCCCTGAGGCAGCCCAATTGTTAGATTCGCCTTTAACTGTAGAAGAATTGAGTGACGCGGTAAAATCTTCTAAAACAGGCAAGTGCCCGGGCCCAGATGGTCTTCCTCTACAATACTACAAAAGATTCGCTAAAATCCTTTACCCTCGATTCCTGGTGGCTTTTAATGCCATTTTGGAAGGCTACGCCATCCCCCCTCAAAACCAAGCGGCGAACATAACTTTGATCCCTAAGGAGGGTAAAGATGTGGAGAGATGCGAAAGCTATCGCCCCATCTCTTTATTAAATTGCGATCTTAAACTTTACGCAAAGATCCTGGCCACGCGACTTAAGCCTTACGTCCCGGGTTTGATACATCAAGACCAGGTGGGATTTGTAGCAGGGCGGGAGGCAAGGGATAATACAATACGGGCACTGACAATTATGCAGAGGGCGACGAGACGACGAGAAGGCCTTCTCCTCCTCTCTACGGACGCGGAGAAGGCCTTTGACAGAGTAAACTGGGAATTTCTGTTTGCCACTCTCTCACAGGTAGGACTGGGACCTAATCTTTGCACCTGGATCCGGGCTCTATACTCGGACCCGACGGCACGGATTTGTGTGAATGGGATCTATACGGAACCCTTTAAGATCAGGAATGGAACTAGACAGGGATGCCCACTCTCTCCCCTGTTATTTATCTTGTCCTTTGAACCCTTCTTGTCTTCTGTCAGGAGCGGTCTGGACATTAGGGGAGTCCGGACTGGTCGGACGGAACACAAGGTAGCTGCTTTCGCTGATGATCTCCTCTTCTTTGTAACACAACCAGAAACGACCCTACCCAACTTATTGGAAGCTTTTGAAGTTTATGGTACCCTATCCAACCTTAAAATTAATTTTGCAAAATCCTTCCTGTTAAACGTGTCCATGCCCCGTTCGGCGGCTCTAACTATAAAACCAAACTTTTCAATCCAATGGGCTGAGGATAGGATTAAGTACCTGGGAATCTGGTTGACCTCTGACCATACTCAGATGTTCGGGGATAACTTCGTGCCCATGCTTACTACTCTCACTAAGGACTTAAAGGCCTGGAACTACCCACATATATCCTGGTTGGGCCGTGTCCAGGTTATCAAAATGAATGTACTCCCGCGCATTCTTTACCTCCTTCAAACAATACCCATAGACCTCCCACGTTCTTTCTTTCGGGACCTACAGACACAGATCACGACTTACATTTGGAGGGGGTCTAGACCTAGGCTAAAATTCTCTATCCTTACCCTACCAAAAGCGAGGGGAGGTCTGGCCATCCCAGACTTCAAGCTGTATCATACGGCTAGTCACCTCCAGCGGATCTTGGAATGGGCAAAACCTCGCACACTTAAGGCTTGGGGGGAGGTGGAACAGGACGAAGCAGGGACTCCTCTAGCGGTCCTTCCGTGGCTACCTAAGTTGCAAGGACTACGCCGTGTACGTGACCTAACATATACGTTCGCCACACTGCGGATCTGGCATCGCGTAATGCGTCTCCTCAACTTATCTTCGGACCCATCGCCGCTCTCGCCGTTGCTGTGCCAAGCCTCCACACCCACGTCATACACCCCGTCGGTATTTACAGACTTGCTGCAAACACGAACACCACGCATTCGGGACGTATTTCGTGACCAGCAACTGGCCTCGCTTCATGACATACTGGGGGACAGGGCAGTGACTTTTTTTGCGATATTTCCGATACCAGCAAATCGTTAGCTTTGTCAGAGCCATTCCCCCACGACCAAAACTGACCCGCCCTCTAACAGAATTTGAGAGGCAATGCATGACAGCTGACCTATTACCCCATGGGGTGTCTTACCTATATGAACTGCTTCAACGCTCAGATAGGGCTTCTCCACCCAGGTTTATGGGTCGTTGGGAGATGGCGCTGGAAACTACTCTGTCGGATTCGCAATGGCAAAAAATCTGTGACCTCACCCATCACTGTTCGATATCAACAAAAGTGCAGGAGACGGCATATAAATTGCTGTCCCTGTGGTATAAGACTCCTGAACAGCTTAGTCATGCGTTTCCTGACGTGTCGGATGCTTGTTGGCGTTGTGATCAGAGCCCGGGTTCAGCAATACACATATGGTGGTCATGTCCGGTTATTCGCCCTTATTGGGAAACGATACATAAAATCACTGAAATGTTCATAGAACCCCCTCCTGACTTTAGTCCGGCCACCATGTTATTGCATCATGTACCATACGCTACATCAGGTTACAAAAAATCAATCTGTCTCCGCATACTGAATGTTGCCAAAAGCCTAATACCCCTCTTCTGGAAGCAAAGGACGAGCCCTCCCATGCAACTTTGGCTCTCTAAAATGGAGGATCTTCATAGGGTCGAACAATTGTACTACTCCATGAACGGTATGACCGCCCAATATACCCAGATTTGGAGCATTTGGATTCTCCAATCGGGAGGTTCGGAATTTCGTGCCCTGTTACTATAAAGCAGCTAGTGTTGCCTTCTGACTGTTTTCAATCGTTACTGTAGGCCCTCCACCTTGTGATAGATCAGGGAAAGTGCGGTAGGCCTGATTCGGTATTAAGGAGGGTCCTACCCCCACTCCCATTCCCCCCCACCACCATCTTGGTTAGTAGTTAGTAAATTCCTTCCACTAAGAACCTTTACATTGAACTGATTTATGTAGACTAAAACTAAGCACGGTTCGATCTATTTCTTGAACTTAAGTAAATGTAAGTTGTCTACTTGTTATACTGTTGCTCATTCTGTTACTTATTTAATGAGGATGATTATATCGCCCAGCCTGTGAGCTGATGACTTTGATACATGTTCGGTGATCATATCATGCTTAACCTTTTGAAAACAATAAAATATATATTTACAAAAAAAAAAAATTAAGAGCAGGAAGTAAGCTTATATTTATTATGGCCATTGCAGATTAACTAAAAATCTAAATTTTGTAGACTTTGGGCACGAACGCGTGCATCCCGCTAAAATGGAGATGCTAAAGGGAAGAATTTGCTCTCACAAATTTCCCCTTAGCGTCCCCGTTTTACAAACAGATTATGAGGCAGGCACTGAATTCAGCACCATGCCTTGTAAAGGCCACTAAGCCTCCATGGAGGCTTGTGCTGCCGGGTCAGCTGACAGGCAAGATTTCGCTATCAGGAGTAGGGATGAGCGTTCGGGTGGTTCGGGGTTTGACCCAAACTTAGCCTGTTCGAGCAGATCGCGAACACCGAACATTTCTGGGTGTTCGCCGCATGTTCGACCACAATGCATTTTCCCACTGGCCTGAAGCTCATAATTGGCTACAGCCTTGAACCTGACCACAGGTCTGGTGCAAGACTGGTTCAACACTATGCCAATCATCGCTCAGAGTCCTGATTGGGCAAATTTTGCCCAATCATGGGCTCACAGAGCTAAGTCCCGCAGCACACTATATGGCGTTTCCACCAGGGGCGGATCCAGAGACTAGTCTCGGGAGGGGCACTTACAGAAAATAAGGTGTTTTAGCAGAGAGCCCGACTCACGAGAATTTACAGAGGGCCCGGCTCACAGGAGCTTACAATCTAGAGGAGCAGAGGGCACCCAGGAGCTTACAATCTAGAGGAGCAGAGGGCACCCCGGATTTTACAATCTAGAGGAGCAGAGGGCACCCCGGATTTTACAATCTAGAGGAGCAGAGAGCCCCCAGCTCACACATGAATTTGCCCCCAGCTCATGGATTTGCCCAGCTCATGGATTTGCCCCCAGGTCATGGATTTGCCCAGCACATGGATTTGCCCCCAGCTCATGGATTTGCCCCCAGATCATGGATTTGCCCCCAGATCATGGATTTGCCCCCAGATCATGGATTTGCCCCCAGCTCATGTATTTGCCCAGCTCATGGATTTGCCCCCAGCTCATGGATTTGCCCAGCACATGGATTTGCCCCCAGCTCATGGATTTGCCCCCAGGTCACACATGGATTTGCCCCCAGGTCACACATGGATTTGCCCCCAGGTCATGGATTTGTCCCCAGGTCACACATGGATTTGCCCCCAGGTCATGGATTTGCCCCCAGGTCATGGATTTGCCCCTAGCTCTCACCTGGATTGTTGCCCCAGCTCCGGCAGGGGGTTGAGGGACCCAGATGCCGGGCAGCGCGAGAGCGCCTGCCCGGTCTTGAACAGTCCGTCCTGTGAAGTGGATGCGGCTGTGTGCGTGCGCAGCCGGTCACGCGGTCCGGCCAGTCAGGTGGTACTGAGACTCAGTACCACCTGATTAGCCGGACCACGTGACCGGCTGCGCACGCACACAGCCGCATCCACTTCACAGGACGGACTGTTCAAGACCGGGCAGGCGCTCTCGCGCTGCCCGGCATCTGGGTCCCTCAACCCCCGGGCCAAATCTCGGGGGGGGCAATTGCCCCGTTGCCCCCCCCTGGATCCGCCCCTGGTTTCCACGCACGCATTTCAGAGGAGATAGTTGTGTCTTGTTACTGCCGGTCTGCCACGCTACTGGGGGGCCTGGGGGGGTCTCATTTCTACCAAATATCAGGGAATTTATGTGATGTGTGTCTTGTCACTGTGCCAGCAAGTTTTTGGGGGGGTTTACAACTTCGTTGAAAACATTTGTGAATTGAGGTGATCTTCTGTGTCTTGTCACACAGCCAGCAAGTCTTTTTGGGGCTCACTAATTTCTACAAAACATTTGTGAATTGAGGTGATCGGTGTCTCGTCACTGGCTGCCAGCTATCAGTGTGTCTCACTGAGTTATACCAGAGATCTTTAAATCTTTATACCAGAGTTGAATCAGAGTTCTGTATATATTAATCTATAGATCACTCAACATGTCTGAAAGAACAAAAAGGACAGGCAGACGCTCCCAGACACAGATAAGAGGGCAAGCAGCCCCTGTGTCGGGAGGCTGTGCCTCTGGTCGTGGTGGACGTGGTGCATCCTCTGCAGGGGCACGCTTGTACTTTATAACTGGTGCTGGCCGTCTTAAGCAGCAGCAACATACAGAGGACTTGGTGGATTGGCTAACCAGGCCATCCTCATCCTCCGAGTCCTCTGCCAGCCAGGCTTCTAGTGCTTTACAGTCCACCTCAGCTGCCAAAGCATCTAATGCAGCCTTCATGTCCACAGCTACTCCTGCCGTAGCCTCGCTATCACACACGGAGGAGTCAGCTGAATTGTTTGACTTCAATGAGAGTGACATGCAGCTTGAGGATGCGCAGCAAGTACAGTGCTCTGATTCAATCTCTGAGGTTGAGCAAGGGAGTATAATCAACCTAGAGGAAGGGGGTGCCAGTGATGACACACAAATAACTGGCACTCATGTTGCCCCAGCAGCTGCAGCATACTGCCAAGTTGGCTCCAGTGACGAGGAGATAGAGGGTGAAGATGACAATGATGATGAGGTCACTGACTCCACCTGGGTGCCAGATCGAACAGAGGAATCAAGTGAGGAGGGGGAGGAGGAGGCACAGCAAACACGAGGCACAACATCCTCTGTGACCAACCATAGCACTAGCCAGTCCAAGGCATCACATGTCAGAGCTGCTCCGGTGCAGAGCGCTGTTGTCTCAAAGAACACATGCAGGAACTCTGCTGTCTGGGAGCTCTTTAAGAAATGTGCAGTAGAGCGCAGCATTGCTATTTGTAATCTATGTCAGATGAGGCTTAAGTGTGGGAAAGATACCGGACACTTGGGTACCACGTGCTTGAGGCGACATATGAACAAGTGCCACACATCCCGTTGGCGCAAAACCCCCACTGTATGTCCTGCCATGTCATTGCCTACAACCTCCACCGACAGGGATGATGCTACAGTAATGGATGTACCAGGTCCTTCCTCACAATGTGACATCATCCCAGTAGCTGAAGTTTTACGCAGTCAGATTACGTTGCCGCAGCTGCTGCAGCGAAAGAAAAAATATAGTCCCAACCATCCCCAAGCACAGCGTTTAGATGCCAGCTTAGCAAAATTACTCGCATTGCAGCTGCTGCCTTTCCAGCTGGTGGACTCTGCTCCCTTCCGTGAATTTGCTGAATGTGCTGTACCACAGTGGCAGGTTCCAAAACGTCATTACTTTTCACGCAAGGCCATTCCAGCACGTGGAAGACAATGTTATCCAGTCATTGGGAAAGGCAGTCAGCAGCAAGGTGCATGTGACTTTAGACACGTGGTCCAGCAAGCATGGACAGGGTCGTTACATTTCCTTCACGGCACACTTGGTAACTCTGATTGCAGCTGGGAGTGATCCAAGACGGGGCTCTGTGCTGGAGCTTGTTCATCCACCACACCTCCAGAAAGCTGCTTGTATGAGGTCTGTCTGCTCCACCACCACCACCACCACCTCTTCCTCCTCCTCCTTCTCTGTCTCTGGTGAAGTGGCAGTTAAACCGACACCTGACAGGGTCTACGCATTGGCTCAAGCACAAAGATACCATACTGTGCTTGAGCTGGTTTGTTTAGGGGACAGGAGCCACACCGGGTCAGAAATTTTGTCAGCTCTGCAGGGGCAGGTGCAGAGATGGTAAACACCACGCCAGCTTGAGCTGGGAATGATCGTCTGCGATAATGGCAGCAACTTTCTCTCCGCCCTACGCAAGGGTAAATTGACGCATGTACCATGCCTAGCACACGTCCTAAATCTGGTGGTACAGCATTTCCTAACCAAGTACCCAGGGCTGCCAGAGCTTCTCATCCAGGCCAGAAAAGTCTGCAGCCACTTCAGATGGTCATTCCCAGCAAGCCTTCGCCTGGCAGAAATTGAAAGAGAATTCCACCTTCCCACAAACCGTCTGAATTGTGACATGCCCACCAGGTGGAACTCGACATTAACAATGCTGCAGCGTCTGCACAAGCAGCAGAGGGCCATCAACGAGTACCTGTGTGAGTATGGCACAAGGATAGGTTCAGGTCAACTTGGTTCCCCCCCCCCCCCGCAGTGGCTGATGATAAAGGATGCATGCACTGTACTGTCACCATTTGAGGAGGCAACGAGGATGGTGAGCAGGGACAGTGCATGCATCAGTGACACAATTCCTTTAGTGTTCCTGCTGGAGCACACTCTGCGGGGAATTATAGATGTGGCTCTAGAGGCAGAGCAGCGGGAGGAAGAGGAGGCCTTCCCTAGCTCTCAAGGCCCCAGTCTTTCCGCAGACAGCATTCCAGCGGGTCCTACTCAGATCAGACAGGAGGAGGATGAGGAGGAGGAGGAATATTTAAGTAGTGGGGGCATTGAAGGTAGGGATTCCTCAAGGGAGGGTTTTGTGTGCCCAGAAACAGAGGGGCTACTGCGTGGCTGGGAGGAGGAAGTGCACGATACGGTCATCCTCCTTGACCAGGAAGACTCGGAAGCTAATGCCGGAATAGTGGTAAAGGCCAGGGCCGCTTGACTGATGCTTTTTTAAATTTTTTTAGTTCTCGACGCCCAGGGACGTCAAATGTAGGCACCCATTGCCAGCGTCTTCACCATATGGTGCAGGACTACCTAGGGGCAAGGGCAGACCTGGATACCTTTCCAGCAGATGATCCACTGGCTTACTGGGTGTGGAGATTGGATCACTGGCCAGAACTTAGCCAATATGCTATGCCAATATGCTATGCAGCTACTAGGTTGCCCTTCATCTAGCGTGCTTTCCGAAAGGACGTTCAGTGCCGCTGGAGGTTTTGTCACAGACAAAAGTGCGTCTGTCCACCGACTCTGTAGACCGGCTGACATTTATAAAAATGAATCAGTCCTGGATCAGCAGCTATCAATCCCCTGATGCTGAAGTAATGGAATAGATCGGGGATGTCCTCTTCTGCATTCACAAAACCTCCAGCACTGAACTCTTCCACAATACCACAAAAGGGTTACGGTGTGAAGGCACTTGCTGCCATGAAAGGCACAATATTTGGCTGCACTGACGCCTGTGCCAGATTTATATCATTTTATTTTTTTGAACCTCAGGGTCCAACCCTGCACTCTTCCACAATACCACTGAGGGGTTACTGTATGATGATACTTGCCGGCCTGGCATTAAAGGCACAATATCTGGGTGCACTGACGCCCATTAACAGATAAAAAAATCACTTTTCAATATAGGACCACATGGTCCACCCCTGCACTCTTCCACAAAACCACAGAGGGGTTAGGCTAGGGTCAGATGAGCGCATTTTGTATGGACTGTGCGTCCGTGCAGTACGGACGTACTTACTGACTGACAACAAGGTAGTGGCCAGTCACACAGTCGGTTTTTTTCACTGACGTATTTTTTGACTGATGTAGCAGGGAAAATAAATTACAATGAAAGCACATTCTGTCTGTCAAAAATGCTGGACGTATAAATGCAGTCCGTCTGACCTTGTTGCATCACTCACACACAAAGCTATGCGGACGTTGTGGACGTGGCGCAATCTGCACGTCCGTTCTAGCAGTATTACGTTCTTGCCTAACCTGCGTCCGTTTGCAGCGTCCGTCAGCCCCCGCACTTCTGTGCGGACGTACTTCGTGTGTGGGGCTCTATTTAACACAATTGTATGCTATCACGGACGTACTTATGTGCGGGCAACACAGACGTTAACACTGCGTTCGTCTGACCCCAGCCTTACTGTATGATGATACTTGCTGGCCTGGCATTACAGGCACAATATCTGGGTGCACTGACGCCCATTACCAGATAAAAAACTTTTCAATATAGGACCGCAAGGTTCACCCCTGCATTCTTCCACAATACTACAGAGGGGTTACTGTATGATGATATTTGCTGGCAGGGCCGGATTAATGTAGGGGCGGATGGAGTGGCAGCTCCAGGCCCCTTCCATTACATAGGCCCACAGCTGCCCCAAGAATAAACTGCTGGCCGACAGGACACACACACAATCACCGCGCGGCTGGCAGACCTGACACACGCAGACTGCAGCCGATGTAAAGGTGGATTATGTAGGAGGATTATTGTGAGGAGCAGCCAGTAGGTGGCGCTGATCAGCTGTTGAGAGAGACACCCTGGCTGCTCCTCCCCATCCTCCTGCAAGTCTTCCTGTTTCCAGCCGCGTGGAAGGGCAGTGAGGAAATACAGAGCCGACCAGCAGCCAGGGGGAAAGGCAAGATCCCCTATCATTCTCTTGGGGTGAGCAGCGTTTCTTTTAACTTACTGAGCCCCCCACCCCGCAGCTCTCCTCTGATCTCACTTTGCAGGGAGGAGGAGGGGGCACCAAGCGGGGAGGGGGGGCAGCACACAGTGGAGACAGAGGGATTAAAGAGAAAGTGGGTCACACACCGAGAAATGAAAAAGGGGTCACAGAAAAGGAAAGGGGGTCACTGAGAAAAGGAAAGAAATAAAAAAGAAGGTCACACAGAAAAGGAAAGGGGGTCACACAGGAAAGGAAAGGGGGTCACACAGGAAAGGAAAGGGGGTCACAGAGAGAAATGAAAAGATAGGGGTCACAGAAATGAAAAAGGGTCACTGGAAAAAGGGGGTCACAGAAATGAAAAAGGGGGTCACACAGAAAAGGAAAGGGGGTCACAGAGAGAAAATTAAAGGTGGTCACAGAAATTAAAAAGAAAGGGGGTCATACAGAGAAATGAGAAAGAGGGTGTCACAGAAAAGGAAAGGGTCACTGAGAAAAGGAAAAATTAAAAAGAAGGGGGTCACACAGAAAAGGAAATGGGTCACACAGAAAATGAAAGGGGGGGTTACACAGAAAATGAAAGGGGGGTCACAGAAAATGAAAGGGGGGTCACAGAAAATGAAAGGGGGGGGTCACACAGAAATGACATAGAAGGGTCACACAGAAAAGGAAAGGGGGTCACACAGAGAAATTAGAAATTAAAAAGAAAGGGGGTCACAGAGGAATGAAAAGGAAGGGGGTCACACAGAGAAATGAAAAAGAAAGGGGGTCACAGAGAAATTAAAAAGAAAGGGGGTCACACAGAGAAATGAAAAAGAAAGGGTGTCACAGAGAAATGAAAAAGAAAGGGTGTCACAGAGAAATGAAAAAGAAAGGGGGTCACAGAGAAATGAAAAAGAAATGGGGTCACAGAGAGGTCTCACGGTAAGTGGGATGAAAGAGGTCACAGAGAGAGAGAGAGAGAGAGGTCACACAGTGAGAGGGTCACACAGTGATCATAGAGATGTGACGGGTGAGAGAGTGAGAGTAAGGCTGGTGTCAGACTAGTGTGAGAGTGGACGTTTCTTCCACTCGACGCACCGTCTGGCCACCTTGCTGAGCGCAGTTAGTGCCCTCAGCGTTGCAAAGCTCGATCCTCCTATGGAGAATCGCGTTTTGCAGCCCCGTCAATGCGCGTCCTAGCGCTTTGACGGAGAGGGCTGATGCACGGCTGCAGCATGTGCAAAATTCCTGCGCGCGCAACAGCGTGTGGCTGGCCCCGTCGCAGCGTCTCAATACTGTGACAGACGCCAGAAGGCACGTCAGTATGGGTGCACATAATGCGCTCGTCTGACGCCAGCCTAACCAGAAATGAGAGACTACTAATTCACACTGCACATTGCTATGAGTTTTATTGCTCTGGAGCTCTGTGATACAGTAATGTGCGGTGTGTATGAGTGTATCACAGAGCTCCACAACAATAAAACTCACAGTAATGTGTAGTGTGTTTGAGCATGAGTTTTATTGCTGTGGATTCTGTGATATGTTCATCTGTGAATAGATTAACCATTACTTCTCTGTAAGACAATTTTGCTGCCGCTGAAGACTGCCTAATTGTTGCGAACTGCACCATATTTCTCTGTCTATTCGGCAGTATTTGGTGATTTGACAGTTTAGTTGGCGCTTCTTGCCTCAGTATCTAAAAATAGGCCCAACAAAATCCTCAGCACCAGGCCCATGATACCCTTAATCCGGCCCTGCTTGCTGGCCTGGCATTAAAGGCACAATATCTGGGTGCACTGACGCCCATTACCAGATAAAAAAAACTTTTCAATATAGGACCGCATGGTCCACCCCTGCATTCTTCCACAATACCACAGAGGGGTTACTGTATGATGATAATACTTGCTGGCCTAGCACTAAAGGCACAATATCTGGGTGCACTGCCATTGACGCCTGTATCAGATTCATATCCTCAGAGGGGTTACGGTGTGACGGCACTGTTGCCGACGCTAAAAGCCCAATTTTAAAGCACCTATTGTTACTTTCATCCAAAGCCTGCATAAGTTTCACAATAATTTAGCCCAAAAAAAATCACTAAACTTTTTCTGCGCGTCCTAAAATGTCTTTTCATACAGGCTGCCGCCCCAAGCAGTTGTTTATGGATAGATTAAAGGAAAAGCATTTACCGTCATATGAAACGTCATGTTTTTGTTTTTAAGTGTTTCTATACATCCTAGAAATCTGCCACTTCACGGGCAGGTTATGGGGACCTCCTAGGCACGATATTTGAAGGAATTCTTGGTTTTAATTTTAACCCTTATTTCATGGAAAACTCGCTGTCCCTTTAAAAACGTTTTTTTTTTTTTAACATTTTGACCTTGTTTCCGGGCACTACCCGGACCCCCATACACCTTTCATGGCAAATATGTAGCATATATGCCCTCTTGGAGGGCACTCTAAAAAAACAAATTTTCAGCCCCATTGACTTGCATTGGGTTCGAGTTCGGGTTCGGACCCGAATATATACGAAGTTCGTGTTCGAGCTCTAACCGAACTCGGGGGGTGTTCGGCTCATCCCTACTCAGGAGATCCTGCAGGCCTGCGGAGTGATTAATGGAGGGAGACTGGGTACTTGTTTCCCCCAGTCTCACTCTGCTTCCGGTGGCCAGAAGCTGAGGATTGGGCTGCCGATCGCACCACAAGATGACAGGTGAGTATCTGATCTTTTTTTTTGGGGGGGGGGTTCAGCTGGTGTTAACTGATTCCGCAGAAGCGGACTCCGTTACCTGCACCTCTGAGCCGGTGTTAACTTTTTTAGTTAGCGCCAGCTCTTAGTAACTAGCAAGTGAGTCTGCTGCTAGTTAATCTGTGCTTTCGCTTTCCGCTCCCCATGTTAGGCACCAGCATAGGCTAGGGTCAGACGAACGTATTTTTCGCGTTGTCCGTGAAAAAGTGCGTTCGAACGAATGGACGTATTTTTTCACAGAATACGCGATAGCGTTCATACGATGCGCATTTTCGTCCGTGATTTCATACGGATCATCAATAAAACCCTTTTTGAGTCTGGCCGTGATGTTGGCCGGACATTAGCAGCGTCTGACAACTCCTAATCACACACACACACACGCCGCTAGCGGACGCAGCGCACTCTGTACGTCAGTACTAGCGGTATCACGTTCTAGAAAAAATGCGTTTGTTTGCCGCTTGCGTTGCGCGGCCGCAATTTCGTGCGGCCGTACTTCGTATATTGCCCGTCATTTGCTGCTACTACGGCCGTGATAAAGTGTGGCTGCACGTGCGTTCGTCTGACCCTAGCCATAAAGTTGTGGTTAACTTTTCAGTTATGACTTTGTGATCCTAACACTAAATACTCTTTGCTTACTCTTTGCTCTCCCTATACTTAATATGGGGAGTGCAAAGTACAGTAAGCTAGAGCTAGAAAACGCTATTACCGATGCGCTAACGGATTTTTTAACACGTTAGCTTTACGGCGAGATCGGATTCTGATCGCTATCACCTCAGTTGAGTGCTAGCGTTAAGGTGATGATAGGGCCCTTTGGTGGATTTTGAGCACTTGTGACCAAAATGGTTTTTGTGCCCGTGTTTGGGCTGACTCCTAGCTATTCCAAGTCGAACAGTAACAACTACGTAACGCTTCATAATTACTGCGGGTCTTTATACTAACTGGTTAATCGGTAATGGTAATTCTGCCTGCTAGCTCTCCTAGATTACCACTCTAGCTGGAATAGGGCCCTTCCTCTCAGACATAGGATTGCAGAAGTAGATTTGGTCACATATTAATAAGTTCTTTTCAACATCAATTACATGCAAAGCAGAATCTTCATAATATGCTCCAGGACATGGCTTGATGTTGATTCACAATAGATTAAACACGGGCTTTTTTGTGGGCCTGTAGTAACATTTTTATTTTATTTTAAAGGTATTTCATTACCCACTTTTTAAAAGAGTGCATGAGCTACCATTAATTAATATGACATCACAGGAGAATCTGATCGCTTCTGTGGGATTTTCCTTCTGGAAATAAATGTCAGAGATAAGCTGGTTGGCAATTCCAAGTATAAATGGGGAAAAAACGCACAGATGCACGTGATTTTTTCAGTAGTGCAGAAAATAATTACTAAAAGAAAGTCACAGAGATACATCCAGTAATGTGTGATGAGAAACCCACTTAAGGAAACCTAATGGAAATCACTGGAAAGGAAGTTCTGAGCTGATGTGTGCTTACATAGCATGCTGGTTGCTGGGTTATCTTTAACCCTTTCACCGCTAAGCCATTTCATGCCTCTGTGCTGAGCTCATTTTTACCGCTTTCGCTCATCATGTTTAAACGCGATTTGAAGCCACATTGACTAAGTGGATTCATAATCTATCATTTTTATATGTATACGTCATGTCCTGCCTGTATACTATAACAAAAAATGCTCTGCAGCGTGTAAAGTGTTTTTTTTCACATTTTATCACATGAACATTTGCGGTTATATTTTCTATGGCGTGAGCCTGTACAAAAATTAGAAATGGGGACTCGTTACATTTTTGGGGGGAATTACGTGATTTTTAGCAAACACACCCCATAGAAGAAAATCATTAGTGCAGCATCATTGTTCACATTATAATTGAAATGTGAACATAATTTTATATCAAGGCAGGAGGCTTCATAATTTGCATTCTCTTTTCTTTACTAAACAACAGCAGCAAAGGAAAGTTTACATAGCAACAGCAGTAACCAATAAACAACAAGTGAGTAGTACGTCCTAGCCACGCCCTCTTTTCTTTGCTGCTGGCGACCAGGTGAGACGTTTCCTAAACAGCTCCTGGTTGCCAGGCCTAATTTATATATATTATTTAGTTTGCCTTTATGTTAGTGCTATTTATTATATTTCTAATGTAATTACTTGTGTTTTGAATTGTTTTCTTCCACAGGTTCCATCCCTGCTGTGCGGGCACGCGTTGTTATTAACTTGGTCTCCCGGCGGACCGAGCGCCGCTTGCAAAAGGGCCCTTGGTGGTCGAGTGACCAGCGGCAGTGAGTTTTTCCCCGAAATTTGGCATTATTTTTCATTTAATTCACCCGGTTTGCTTTGCGAATGCGACCCTGCTTCTGCGCATGCGCGGCTACTCTTTCCCTCATGAGTAGGCGTTCCTATCGCGCCTGCGCACGCTGGCGGCCATTTTAGGCTCCAACCGCTTTTACCGCCTCGCGCCCTCACGGCTAACAGCCTGACAGCTGGCAGCACGCTGTTAAAGAAAACGATCCTTCTAAACAGCATCCGCTTCACTGCTGGACCCTTCTGCTGTCTCGGGTGAGCCCCGATAACTTTATATAATTAAAGCTTGGCTCCTTACAGCCATTTCTGAGGCCTTGCCCATAGCCCTTGCAGCGTTATCTCCACTTCCCAGCCGGATCCCCCGGTGCTTTCCAGGGCCCAGTCCCCGGCCCAATCTATGGACTCGCAGTCTGACCAATCCGAGACTGCCGCCCAGTCACGTAAAAGGCCCTGGAAGGGCTAGTCTGAAACAGCGGGAAAAGGTAAAGGTCCCGCTAAAAAATCCTCTCGCCTGTCTACCCATCATAATGAGGATGCCTCTTGCGACCTTGAGGATTACCGGGCTGATTACCCAGAAGATAAGAGCAGAGTCCGCCGGTGACCCGCCAGCTACTCCTAGCTCGACGGGTGAGCCCCGTCCCAATGCCTTGGCAGTTATACCCCACTCAGCTGCGTCAGCTTCTCACTCCCTGGTGTCCTTGGACACTCTGGCCCCAATTTTGGACGCTAGGGGCGTTCCGTTTTTCGACCCACGCACCACTACACACTCCAGGTCTCCGGCCTGGATTCCCCCAGATCATATCGCAGAATTCCTGCGCCTCTGGTTACGTTGTCCTTTGGAAAACGCCGACAGAGCACGCTTGCGGGCAGAATGCCCTCACCCGACACTACCAGACAAGGTATCCCTTACCTCGGAGTTTGATGAGGACTTTGTCACCTTCATGGGGAAGGCTGGCAAAGATCCTCGACGGGGTCTAGAACAGGGTCTCCGCGGTGCCCAGGACAAATTGCTGGACGTCTCGGGCCCCCTTTCACAGATTTTTGTCATGGCGGACGAAGCCTTAAATAACAACACCCCGCTCGATCCGGCCCTGGTCCGTGAATGGGCACAGCGCGCCATTTGCCTTTTGGGAAATGCCAATGTGGGCATTTCTTCCGAACGCCGCAAAACGGCACTTTTTCGCTTTGACGCTAAGCTCACCTCCATGTCCACCAAGGAGTTGGGTCCTGCAGCGAAGGGGTTGCTGTTCGGAGATCTCTTCCTAAAAGAACTCAACCGCAAGGTTAATGTCTACACCAATTTGCAGAAAGTGCAATCTAACATGAAGCGAGTCTTCCACCATACAACTCGTTTTTCCTCCAGGGCTGGCGCACCAAGAGGTCGGGTCGCCAGCCGATACCACACCTCGTATCAACCTCGCCTTCCCTCATACCAAGGCACGGGACGTGCAGTATCGTCCAAGCCCGATCCTGGCACGGGGGGGGTTCCTGTCGGTCGTGGCTTCGACAGACCCAGACGCCGCTACTCCGCAGGTAAGTACCCCTGCGCTTCCGCTCCCACACATACCGGTCGCGGGTCAATTACGCTTTTTAATAGACTTCTCCCAGGTCCCCGTCCAGTCTGTTCCCCCCCCCCGGGCCCGTTACTCCTCTCAGGAATCGGCATTAATCGACGAGGAACTTCGCTCCCTACAGTTGAAAGGAGCCATCCTCCCCGCGCGGGAACCCACGTGCTTCACCAGCAGCATATACCTGGTCCACAAAAAGTCTGGGGACCTCCGGCCGGTAATAAACTTAAAGGCCCTCAATGCTTTCGTGTCCTATCGCCACTTCAAAATGGAGGGCATACACCTCCTCAGAGATCTCCTTCGAGACGGCGACTGGTTCACAAGACTAGATCTCACAGACGCTTACCTCACGGTCCCGGTCCATCCTGCCCATCGACCGCATTTACAGTTCCGCTGGCATCGCGACCTCTGGCACTTCACCTGTCTGCCGTTCGGCCTCAGTTCCGCACCGTGGTGTTTCACAAAGCTCCTCAAACCGGTCATGGCCTCCATACGGGCCCAAGGCATCAGGACGATTATATACCTAGACGACATACTGGTATTGGCTCAGAATCCCGTCCAATCCTCGCGTCACACCACCCTGGTGGTGGCACTCTTGCAAGACCTGGGCTTCAGCATCAACAGAGAGAAGTCAGAGCTGCGGCCGACTCAAACATCACCTTCTTAGGTTTTGACATCGACTCCACGTCTTGTCAACTCCGCCTTCCCCCGCAGAAGCTTCGGGCCACCAAGAAGACTCTACGAGGAGTCCTGTCATCAGACACCGTCTGTCTTCGAGACCTGGCAAGAGTCGTAGGCCTCCGCTCTTCTTCGTTTCAAGCCATTTTCCCCGGCCCACTTCATTATCGCGCAATGCAGCGCTTGAAGACCACGTACCTCCGCATCCACCCCTCCTACGACCAACTGGTCCCCATCACCTCAGAAGTTCGAGTGGAACTCCTATGGTGGCTGCGCCACATGGAAGCCTGGAATGGGCGCGCCATCTTTGGCTCCCTACCGGACTTTGTGCTGGAATCGGATGCCAGCCAATCGGGTTGGGGAGCGACCTGCATCTACGGGCGGGGCATGGACCCCCGAGGAACGGCAGCTTCATATCAACTGCCTGGAGCTCATAGCCGGCTCCTTCGCCGTCCGCAGCTTTACCCAGGATCTCAGGGACTGCTCACTCCTTCTCCGCATGGACAACATTTCCGCAGTCCAATACGTGAACCGGCTGGGAGGCTCCCGATCCAAGATCCTCTCGGACCTTACACTCTCCCTCTTCAATTACTGCCTGGAACGGAACATCTCACTCATGGCGGAATACCTACCCGGTTCCTCCAACTATGTGACGGATTGGTTTACAAGACATTGGAGAGACTCCAGCGACTGGAAACTGGACGTTCCTACGTTCCAACATCTATCCTTCATGAGGGGACCCTTTCATCTCGATTTATTCGCTTCCCGTTTGAACCATCAAACGAAGGCCTACTTCAGTTGGCTGCCGGACCCGCAGGCGACAGCGGTGGACGCCTTCCTCCAGCCGTGGCCCCCGTCGGGTGCTTACGCTTTCCCGCCGTTCCCGATGATCACGCGTACGATCCAGGAAGTCCGCAGACGGAGGATTCAACTTCTCCTGATCACGCCCCTGTGGCATGCTCAACCTTGGTTCCCGTTGGAACTCTCCTGCCTTCATCCACTTCGTCTACCGGCATTCCATTCAATCCTGACGGATCCCCAAGGTGGACCACACCCGTTGGTCTTGGACGGCAACTTTACCCTGGTGGCATGGACGATTTCCGGGGACCCAGCATGCTGCCAGGCCTATTGGAGGCAGCTCGCACCTTATTATGGGAATCCTGGGCTCCTGGCACGCGACGGAGCTACGGTTACGCATGGAGAACTTGGTGTAGTTGGTGTGTGCGAACGAGGCTGATCCCGCTACAGCCCCTCTATCCCTAATCCTTAATTTTTTGGCAGACCTTTCCACTACCGGCAAGTCGTACCGTACCATTAACCTGTTCCGTTCCGCTATCTCGGCTGCTCACATGCCCCTGGGAGGCGTTCCTGTTGGTCGGGACTCTTCCGTGTGTCGCCTCCTCCGAGGCGTTTGTCTCGCTCGACCACCGGCACCTAAGTACGCGAAATTTTGGGATGTTGCGCTAATGCTTGATTTCCTGCGTGTTTGGCCAGATAACGATGCGCTTTCCCTCCGTCAGCTTTTCGGCTAAACTAACAGTCCTGTTATGTCTGGTGTCCTTTTGACGTGTCTCCGACGTTAGGGCCTTCGATGCGCACGCGGTGGCCTTCTCCCCTGAGGGTGTCGTCTTCACTCTTACCAGACGTACTAAAACTCTATCTCCTGAGGTCTTCTAAACCTTACTTTCCTTTCGATCCCCTCTTATGTGTTGCTCATTGTGTAACTACTTACCTCTCCCGTCTCCGTCCTTTGCGCTCCTCTCCTACGGGTCAACTTTTGGTCTCCTATGTCACTCCTTACAAGCCTGTCTCTTCCCCTACCCTCTCTAGATGGGTTCGCTGGCTACTTTCCCTTGCGGGCGTTGCTCCTCATTTTGGCGCGCACTCCGTGCGGGACGCTGCGGCTTCCTCTGTTGCGGACGCTGGGGGTTCCCTATCCGATATACTAGCGGAGGCTGATTGGTCCAGGGTGGCTATGTTCCGTACCTTCTATTTTTGCCCCCGTTCCCATGCTTCTGGGGCTCTAGTACAGCTTTAAAACTGCAAAATATGAAGCCTCCTGCCTTGATATAAAATTGTGGATTATTCCAGCCTTGGTGTTAGGAGGCGAATATTTTTCCCGCCCGTACCCGTGTTGCTTCGCATTGTACTGGATTACTGTTATGTTAAAAAAAAATTAAATTTTTTTTTAACAATATATAAATAAATATTTTGGTTTATCTACACCTCAACGATTTTGTACATCATTCGTCTAACCATTTTCCTTCCCTTAGTAGGCTTTGCTTTTGTGCATGTCTAGTTAGCCTAGCCTAGGGCTACTATCTCATTCTTGGCTTAACTGTTAATTTTTTCTTAACTTTGGCAAGTCAGTTAGGTGACTGTTGATTGGCAAGCTTCCATCACATGGTACTTTCACGTATCCTCTGTTTTCTCCTTAGCTTGAGCTCCTACGGTCCCGTTGGACCGTCATCCTTTCGGATGCCTGTGGGTCTCCGGTCCTCCGTTTTTTTTGTTGTTTTTATTTATTTTTTTAACTTTATATCTGGTCATGTTGGGTATCATTCGAAAGGCCATGCTCCCTCCATGACCCCCTAGCTGCCACGGATCTGGAGATATCAGGGCTCAAATGAACCCCCCTATCACCACCAGGGGATTTCCTTGGGCAGCTAGGGGTTCCCCGGCTATCTGACGTCATCACGCTATGCGCGATGACGGCAAGCAGCGAGGGGGGACCGGGGATGGAGCCGCCATCCAAGATGGCTGCCCTACCGGAGCTAGGCCACACTTTGCGCTGAAGTGCGACCCGGTGCCTAAGGAGTTAAAGCCAGGCACCGCTTAAAAGGGGAGACTCTCCGGGGGGGGGCCGCCTGGAAATTACGTCATTGACGTCGGGAGGGTCTTAACTACAGCATCTGAGGACGCTGAAGTCAGACCATCGCGGGAGCCCGGACAGAGGTGAGTATCTCCGCCAGGGGTCCTGCAAAGCTGATGACGTGTGGGACACGTCCTCAGCATATAGCGGGAGTAACTGAGGACGTGTACCACACGTCGTCAGCAGTGAAGGGGTTAACATAAAAACAACAATAAAGGCATCTTCCAGGATTATTAAAAATAAAGCACGGTCATAGTCCAAGACAGAATAGGTGATCTTGTAACGCAAGGCTTCTGTATGACATAACAGGACCGACAAAAAGTTTCACTTAAGATGTTTATACATATAGATTAGATAATCACCAGAGTATAGCAGTACGTAGTGATACATACCTTTACTATTGGACTAACATTACATTTAAAAGACAAGCTTAAGTTTCGAGAGTATAACACTCTTCTTCAGGTCCAAAAGCTATACCAGGGGTCGGCAGGGGCAGACTGAGATGCTTCTGATCATCTCTCAGTCTCAGTGAGCGCGGCAGTGCTGCAGCTTGCCTGCCTGTCCCACGTCCTAAACAGGTGCCGTGTTCCTGACGAATGGAGCGGAGAAAAAAAAACAGTGCGCTTGAATGTTTGAAAAGTGAAACGCTGTTTGCAAAGAAACTACTGAGTGAAAATTTCTGAAATTTGCATATAAGAAAAGGGCTGTTACAGAAAAAAGAAAAAACGATTTAAAAAAGAAAAAAAAACATTTGCAAAAAAATCCCTAAAAGATCCTAAAAAATTTTTATCTAAAAATAAGACTTTTTACTGCAGGATATTATAAATCAACGGTTTCATAGATATTGAATTAAAATGGGAATATTTTTAACATTGAAGCCTATGGGATTTGCCTGAATAAACCTGTCGAATTAAACCACCGAACAGGGAAATTCGGCAACTTTTCACTGCTGGTTTTTGTACTCCTGAATAGACGAAGCATTGCTTCTCTATGGGGATTTCACTGCCCTCGAACAGACACCGTATGTGCAGGCAATTCGCCAACATTAGGCGAACTGTCTGCTCTCTGAATAGCCGAATGGCCAGGAAAGGTAACCGTATGCTGAATTTCACTGTTCGGTTGGTTACCTTTCGCCAGCAATTCGGATCTCTTTGAATAACCCTGTTAATTTTGTAGACTTTGCTGGGTATGTCAAAATTCTGGGCTCTGCCTGGATAGTCAAAATTCTGGGCTCTGCCTGGATATTCAAAATTCTGGGCTCTGCCGGTACATAAAATTCTGTGAGTTTAACTTACTATTAGCAGTACACAGGGGCGGACTGACAACTAATGGGGCCCCCGGGCAATAGGAGGTCATGGGGCCCCCTTGTTCCGCATCCACAGGAGGCCAACACCCATAAAAAACATCCACTACAACGCAACACATGGGTATATATTGCCCCCAGCAAGTCAAACGTGGACATGAATTGCCCCCAGCAGGTCAAACGTGGACATGAATTGCCCCCAGCAGGTCAAACGTGGACATGAATTGCCCCCAGCAGGTCAAACGTGGACATGAATTGCCCCCAGCAGGTCAAACGTGGACATGAATTGCCCCCAGCAGGTCAAACGTGGACATGAATTGCCCCCAGCAGGTCAAACGTGGACATGAATTGCCCCCAGCAGGTCAAACGTGGACAAGAATTGCCCCCAGCAGCTCAAACGTGGACATGAATTGCCCCCAGCAGCTCAAACGTGGACATGAATTGCCCCCAGCAGCTCAAACGTGGACATGAATTGCCCCCAGCAGGTCAAACGTGGACATGAATTGCCCATAGCAATTCAAACGTGGACATGAACTGCCCCAGCAGCTCAAACGCTTTTAAACAGAGCTTAAGATCAGAAACCCGGAAAAGGGTCTTGAATGGGTTAATAACTGCTGTGCTCCTGAAGGGAGTAAAAAATGTGTAACGCTGCTGTTGCTGTTCTCTTTGAATGTAATATTTGGTGTGCTCTCCTTCTGGTTTGTGGATGCAGTTCTTTGAATTGCTGTGATGTGCAGAGGGCTTCTGCAATAATAAAAATAACCATTTTAGCGTGGAGGCTTTTTATCTCACTTTTTGTCCTCCACCACAACTGTTGTAAGTACTGATTTGCCTTACGGGTCCAAGCATCCACTGCAACTGGTCATGCCTAGCTCCTAGCTGATGAGGGTCCAATAAAACCGAAACAGCGCTGTCCTAAGAGTGGCTTTGACCAGTTGCATAAACCTGATCAATGCTAAAAAAAAATATAAAAAAATAAAATAAAAAAGAAGCCCATAGTATGGCATGGCATTGATTTAACCCTTTCGCTGCTGAGGCTTTTCACACCTCTGTGCTGAGGTCATTTTTACCGGTTTTGCTCATCATGTTTAAACGTGTTTTGAAGGCTTATTTTAGTATATTACCCAGACATATTATATATCGTTCTTTCCGTCAGACTCGGTAGATTCATAATATGTCATTATTATATGTATACGTTATGTCATGTCTGTATATTATAACAAAAAAATGCAATAAAATATGTATTTTCAATAATTTACAACGTGTAAAGTGTTTTTTTTTTCACATTTTAACATGCGAGCAATTGCGGTTATATTTTGTATGGGGTGCGCTTGTTAAAAAAATTAGAGATGGGGTCTCGTTACATTTTTTTTGGGGAAAATTACGCGATTTTTAACAAACGCACCGCATACAAAAATCGCTAGTGCAGCATCATTGTTCACATTATAATTGAAATGGGAACAATATTGCTGCATTAACAAACCAAAAAAAAGAAAAAAAAATTGTTTATTTATTTATTTTTTTTATTTTTATTTTTCATTTATTTTTACAAAATTTTTCACAGTACTGTTTGGTATCGTTGGAACGGCCATGCTCTGGCCGATCCAACCATACCAAACGTTAACCCCTAGCTGCCACGGATCGGGAGATAGGGAGTTCCAATGAACTCCCTATCTCCACCGTTGGTGGCAGTTAGGGGTTAACTCTAGGACTGGCGTCATCGTGCTACGCACGATGACGCCAGTCCTCAGGGGGAGTTCCCGGAGGCTTGGCCGACATCCAAGATGTCGGCCAGCTCCGGGAAAGGATCGCGAACCGGCGCTTTTCAGCGCCGATTCGCGATCCAGCTCCCCAGGGGTTAATGCCAGGCACCATTTGGAAGGGCAGGCTGTGCCCTTCCAAACGGTGCCTGGGTTAACCCCCGCAACGCCGCCGATCGGGAGGGAGAGAGGTCCGAAGGACCTCGCCCCCTCCCTTTCAGGCGCCTCCTCCGCACATGCAGGGGGGGCGCCTGAATTAGGTGTCATCGCGCTGCCGCGATGACACCTAATTTCATCGGCTGCGGAACCGGATGCCGGGCTGACATCGAGGATGTCAGCCCGCACCGGGGGGGCCAGCGATCGGCCGGAACCCGGCCGAACGCTGACCCCAATGGGAGGACGCGCTCAGCGCGTCCTCCGCATACCAGCAGTAATGCGGAGGACGCGCTGAGCGCGTCCTCCGCATTGAAGTGGTTAAGGGGTCTGTGTAATAACAGACACAGGATGCAATAAAAGTGACAGGGGTCACTTGCATATCCTACCCAGAGTTCCTTGCTGCATATAGGGAAAGCGGCACAGGGGCTCTGGGATGCAGTTGTTTGAATTGCTGTGATGTGCAGATGGCTTCTGCAATAATAAAAATGTATATAATATATATATATATATATATATATCACAGTTGTGTTCAAAATTATTCAACCCCCAATGCTTTTAGGGAATTTAGTGTACATTTGTAATTGTATTCAGAATGAAATCCTACAAGGACTTTTTAAAGAACCGTATGCAACTAAAATGACATCAATTGGTTTTGTAATACATTAGTAAATGTTTCTTTTGTGAATTCTTCATTGACACAATTATTCAACCCCTTAACCTTAAGGACGGGAGTAATTTTACAAGTTTGGAACACTTTTGAACACTTCTAAAAAGTAGAATTTCAGCTATTCGCTGTTCAACCATAATTTACCTCTTACATATTAAGTGTACCCACTCTTATTATATATCATTTTGTTCAGGAGAAATAGGGCTTTCATTTTCCATCAAAGATTTATATATAAAATATATTCTAGTATGAAAAAAAACCTAAAAACTATAAGAAAAAAGGAAATTTTGCTATTGTCAAAGTTCTCCATTGTATTTTTAGTGTGAATGACATTGTACGCTTAGCATGAAATAAAATACATATATTTCTGGTCGGCAATGTCTTACGAGTTCAACGGTACCCCCCATGTAGAGGTTTTATGAGGTTTTGAAAAGTTACAGGGTCAAATATAGAGTTTGCCCATTTCACGTTTTACAACTTGAAATTTGCCAGATTGGTTTCTTGGCCCTATGTTGACTTTGAGAGGTTATGGCAGCCCAGGTATGAAAAGTACCCCAACATGTCATACCATTTTGAAAAGTAGACAACCCAGGATATTCCAAATGGTGTACGTTTCGTTTTTTTATAGTAGTCACTTAGTCGCAAAACTTGGTCTTCATGATTGTGTTTTGCATTTGTTTTACACGAAAACTGTTATTTTGCTGCTAATATCCTGCTCGGTCAACCTTTTACTGGCCTATAACATTGATATTTGTGTTCGGCAATGTGTTACGTGTTCAACGGTACCCCCATGTTGGGCTTTTATTTTGCTTTTTGGAAAGTTACACGGTCAAATGTAGAGTTTGTCAGATTGGTTTGCTGGGCCTAGGTTGAATTTGAGAGGGTATGGCATCCCAGGTATGAAAAGTACCCCATCATGGCATATCATTTTGAGAAGTAGACAACCCAGAGTGTTGAAAATGGGGTATGTCCAGTTTTGTATAGTAGCCACTTAGTCACAAACCCTGGCCACACTTAGTCTTCATGATTGTGTTTTGCATTTGTTTTACACGAAAACTGTTATTTTGCTGCTAATATCATGCTCGGTCAACCTTTTCCTGGCCTATAACATTGATATTTGTGTTCGGCAATGTGTTACGAATTCAACGGTACCCCACATGTAGCATTTTTATTTAGTTTTTTGGTAATTTGACAAGTGATTTTCAGGATTTATGTCGACTTTGAGAGAACATGGCACGCCAAGAAAGAATATTGCTCCAAAGATGACGTGCCAATGATTCTAAATTAGTATTTTGAGTTGTTTGGTGCAGCCACTTTAGAATAGCTGGGCTTAACGTAAACAGGGACAGGCCAAATTCAGGGGATTCCAGAAGTCAGAGTAGTCGTTATAACAAGCCAATGAGTCGGTACAGGCAGCTAACAAAGAGTAGTCGGTATAACAAGCCAATGAGTCGGTACAGGCAGCAAACAAAGAGTAGTCGGTATACAAGCCAATGAGTCGGTACAGGCAGCAAAGGGTAATCGGGACAAAGCAGAAAAGGGGATTTAGTAATTTAGCTCGGTGTGATAAATTTTGAAGCACTCGGTTGTGCAGAGGCCAGGTAGAGATGGGCAGGTAGGGCAGTAATAACTAGAATCCTTTCGGATTCCTTTCTTGCGGCAGACACAACACTTTTTCTGGGGGGACTTTTTACAGCGGGTGGGAGGCAGGGCCGGTGCAAGGAATTTTGAGTGCACAGGCGAAGGTGCATTTTGCCGCCCCCTCTCCCAATAAGCTGACATGTGCATGTAGGTGTGCGCCGAATGTTGTATGACTGTGCGGGGCTACATGTATAGGACAATAATTGAGTGTGTGGCAGTGTGCGAGATGGGACTGAGTGTGGTGCTGTCTGTGGCTTAAGAGTGTGTGAGCGGCCTGGCAGTGAAGTGAGTTGACCGAGTATGTTTGAGCTGTGAGTGATGCATGTGAGTGTCAGCTATGATTGTGTGAGCGTGCGAGCTATCTCTGAATGATTTATTGTATGTGTGAGCTGGATGTGAGTGTTGTGATGTGTATTAGCTGGCTGTGAGTGTGTGTGAGCTAGCTTTGGTGTGTTGCATGTGTGAGGGATGTGTGGGAGGTGGCTGTGAGTGTATGTAAGCTGGCTGTGAGAGATGTGTTATGCAAGAGCTGGCTGTGAGTGATATGTATGCGAAAGCTGACTGGGAGAGATGTGACATGTGAGTGTGTGCAAGCTGGCTGGGAGTGATGTGTGTGCAAGCTGGCTGGGAGTGATGTGTGTGCAAGCTGGCTGGGAGTGATGTGTGTGCAAGCTGGCTGGGAGTGATGTGTGTGCAAGCTGGCTTGGAGTGATGTGTGTGAAAGATGGCTCGGAGTGATGTGTGTGAAAGATGGCTCGGAGTGATGTGTGTGTGCTGGCTGGGAGTGTGAGAGCTGGCTGGGGTGTGTGTGTGTGTGTGTGCGCGCGCTTGCTGGCTGGGTGTGAATGTGTGTGCTGGCTGGAAGTGATGGGTGTGTGCGGGCTGAGAGTGTGAGATCTGGCTGGGAGTGAATGTGTGTGCTGGCTGAGAGTGTGTGAGAGCTGGCTGGGAGTGGTATGTGTGTGCTGGCTGAGAGTGAATGTGTGTGCTGGCTGAGAGTGTGGGAGAGCTGGCTGGGAGTGGTGTGTGTGTTTGCAGGCTGAGAGTGAATGTGTGTGCTGGCTGAGAGTGTGGGAGAGCTGGCTGGGAGCAGTGTGTATGTGTGCTTGCTGGCTGAGTGTGAAAGCTGGCTGGGAGTGATGTGTGCTGACTGGAGTGATGTGTGCTGGCTGAGTGTGAAAGCTGGCTGGGAGTGGTGTGTGTGCTGCCTGGGAGTGGTGTGTGTGCTGGCTGAGAGTGAGTGAGTGAGTGCTAGCTGAGAGTGAGTGAGTGCTGGCTGAGAGTGTGTGTGTGTGTGTGTGTGCTGGCTGAGAGTGAGTGAGTGTGTGTGTGCTGGCTGAGAGTGAGTGAGTGTGTGTGTGCTGGCTGAGAGTGAGTGTGTGTGCTGGCTGAGAGTGAGTGAGTGTGCTGGCTGAGAGTGAGTGAGTGTGCTGGCTGAGAGTGAGTGAGTGTGCTGGCTGAGAGTGAGTGAGTGTGCTGGCTGAGAGTGAGTGAGTGTGCTGGCTGAGAGTGAGTGAGTGTGCTGGCTGAGAGTGAGTGAGTGTGCTGGCTGAGAGTGAGGAGTGAAGAGTGTGCTGGCTGGGCTTGGAATGAAGAGTGTGCTGGCTGGGCTTGGAGTGAACTGTGTGCTGGCTGGGCTTGGAGTGAAGAGTGTGCTGGCTGGGCTTGGAGTGAAGAGTGTGCTGGCTGGGCTTGGAATGAAGAGTGTGCTGGCTGGGCTTGGAGTGAACTGTGTGCTGGCTGGGCTTGGAGTGAAGAGTGTGCTGGCTGGGCTTGGAGTGAAGAGTGTGCTGGCTGGGCTTGGAATGAAGAGTGTGCTGGCTGGGCTTGGAATGAAGAGTGTGCTGGCTGGGCTTGGAGTGAACTGTGTGCTGGCTGGGCTTGGAGTGAACTGTGTGCTGGCTGGGCTTGGAATGAACTGTGTGCTGGCTGGGCTTGGAGTGAACTGTGTGCTGGCTGGGCTTGGAGTGAACTGTGTGCTGGCTGGGCTTGGAGTGAACTGTGTGCTGGCTGGGCTTGGAGTGAACTGTGTGCTGGCTGGGCTTGGAGTGAAGAGTGCTGGGCAGGAGTGTGTGTGTGCGTGTTGCATTTACCTCCTCCCTGAGAATCAGACAGGGCCACTGAATAGACGCTGCCAGTTGCTAAGCAGCACATTCAAAACGCCACAGCTCCCTTCCTGGTGTAGCATAAGAGGTGCACTTGGAGCTCCGCCCCTCCTAGGCTCCCTCCTCTGCCTCTCTGCACAGCTCCACCCCCACCACCATGTGTTTCCCCCTTCCCTGCCTGCACACAGCGGCAGATAAAAAAAACCCAAAAACAAGCAGTTTGTTATTTCTAATCCCTGCAGCCCCCCCCCCCCACACACACACAGACAGAGCAGCTGGCTACAGCCAGGGGAGCACCGGTATGAAGCACCTTCTGCATCTTTGCAGAAGGTGTTTCATGATTCTGGGTGGCCAAAATAACGAGAATCTCCGCCCCCCCAGCAGGTCCGCCCCCAGGCAGTCGCCTGACCTGCCTTAGGCTAGCGCCGGCCCTGGTGGGAGGGACTCGGGAAGGAAAGTGTCTGCCGCTTAATCTTTGGAGATCTCCTGATTCCAAAGCGGATGTAACGGGGGCCGGGGTTAGGATAAGTTGGGATATGATCTCAAGCACGAATTCTAGGAAGGGATATGGCTTTTGTACTGCTGCCTGCTTGTAGAGCACGTACGCATTGAAAATTGCTATCTCGGTCAAATAGATGGCAATCTTCTTGTACCATGCCCTAGTCTTTCGGTTCACCAGATAAGGCTGTATACATTGATAAGCCAAGTCTACTCCCCCCATAAACCTGCTACAATGTAATCTACAATGCACTTCGGCTTTTCCAGTGGCTCAGTCCTCCATGTCACAGGCACTGGTACTGTACTTTCGTCGTGCACTGTATACATCCTTCTTATCGGTGAACCGAAGGGCTAGCACTTCTTCCTGACATAGAGATGAAGAGGAGCCTCTACTTTTTTTGCCCGCTGTCAGGATTTGGGGAAAACCTCTGCGATTCTTCCGCACTGTGCCACACGCAAGGGTCTCGAAACAATATAAATTTTTAAATAGGTCGATACTGGTGTAATAGTTATCGACCCATAAATGATAGCCCTTGTTGAATAGGGGATAGACCAGATCCCACACAATTTTTCCACTGGTGCCAATACAATCGGGGCATCCTGGGGGGTCAAGGTGGCTATCTTTCCCTTCGTATATTCTAAACGCCCATGTGTAGCCTGTTGTGGACTCACACAATTTATAAAATTTGACGCCATACCGGGATCGCTTGCTTGGGATATACTGCTTGAAGAGCAGTCTGCCTTTGAATTTCATAAGGGACTCGTCTACAGATATATTTTGGTCGGGAACATAATTATCAGTGAATTTGGAAGACATAAGACTGATAAGGGGCTGAATTTTATAGAGGCGGTCATGCATTGGGGCGTTTCTTGGTGGGCACAGTGCGTTGTCATTAAAATGGAGGAATCGCATGAGATTTTCGTATCTCTCCCTCTTCATAACCCTTGGGAATAGTGGGGTAGCCTGGATGGGGTTTTTGTGCCAGTAAGACCGGATACTTGGCTTCTTCACTATTCCCATTACGAGGGTTAGAGCCCAATTTTTTTTTAACTCTATCACATCCGTTGGGTGCCACTTGTTACGTCTGTGGCGATGTGAATCCGGATGCGCATCAAGATACTGGTTGGCAAACAGGTTGGTTTGCTCAACCACCATCTCGAATACGTCATCCGACAAAGAGATTAAAAAAGCTCACTGGCTCACAGTCCTCTACCCTTACTGTGATGCCAGGAGTCGCTATAAATGGGGGTATTTCTGGGGCAGCCATATTTGGGGGTACCCAATTACTCTCGCGCCTCCCAGTAGATGGTGGGGGGGTCACCATCACTGGAGGGTTCACTACGGGGCTCTATATCAGAGGCTGTGAGGATGTCACTGTCGGCGAGAGCGTCGCTCTCAGAGGCGGCCAGGATCTCATATGCCTCTTCTGAGGAATAAAAGCGGGAGGACATTTTTATGGGAGGTCGGGGAACTGATGGGGTCAAGTACACAAATAAAATATTAGAACACCTAAACTAAGCCCTTCCGGTCCTTGTAGTGGCCGGTACTTCTATCTAGCTAGACAAGGGTAGTCAGGAATGCCACGGGGTCGTATGCCAATACGGGTAGTCAGAAATGCCAAGGGTCGTATGCCAATGCAGGTAGTCAGAAATGCAAGGGGTCGTATGCCAATGCGGGTAGTCAGAAATGCCAGGGGTCGTATGCCAATGCGGGTAGTCAGAAATGCCAAAGGGTCGTATGCCAATGCGGGTTCTCAAATCGGGGGTACACTGCCAATCAGGGGTACACTGCAGGCCAGGGGGTACAGTGCCTGGGGTTTTTTTCAGGTTTTTTTTTTCAGCCAGGGGGTACTGTGCCTGGGTTTTTTTTTTTCAGTTATTTTTTTCAGCCAGGGGGTACTGTGCCAGGAGGGTACAGTGCCTGCCAGGGGGTACTGTACCTGGGATTTTTTTCAGGTTTTCTTTTCAGCCAGGGGGTACTGTGCCTGGGGGGGGGGTTTTCAGTTATTTTTTTCAGCCAGGGGGTACAGTGCCAGCCAGGGGGTACTGTGCTTGGGGTTTTTTTTTCAGGTTTTTTTTTCAGCCAGGGGGTACTGTGCCAGGAGGGTACAGTGCTGCCAGGGGGTACTGTACCTGGGGTTTTTTTTTCAGCCAGGGGGTACTGTGCCAGGAGGGTACAGTGCCTGCCAGGAGGGTACAGTGCCTGCCAGGGGGTACAGTACCTGGGGGGGGGTTTCAGGGGATTTTTTTCTCAGCCAGGGGGTACTATGCCTGGGGATTTTTTTTTCCAGCCAGGGGGTACTTTGCCTGGGTTTTTTTTCCAGTTTTTTTTTTCAGCCAGGGGGTACTGTGCCAGGAGGGTACAGTGCGTGCCAGGAGGGTACAGTGCCAGCCAGGAGGGTACAGTACCTGTTTTTTTGTTTTTTTCAGCCGGGGGTACTTTGCATGGGGTTTTTTTTCAGGTTTTTTTCAGCCAGGGGGTACTGTGCCAGGAGGGTACAGTGCCAGCCAGGAGGGTACAGTGCCAGCCAGGGGGTACTGTACCTGGGGTTTTTTTTTTCAGTTTTTTGTTTGTTTTTTTCAGCCAGGGGGTACTGTGCCTGGGGTTTTTTTTTTTTTCAGCCAGGGGGTACTGTGCCAGGAGGGTACAGTGCTAGCCAGGGGGTACAGTACCTAGGGTTTTTCCAGTTTTTTTTTTCAGCCAGGGGGTACTGTGCCAGGAGGGTACAGTGCGTGCCAGGAGGGTACAGTGCCAGCCAGGAGGGTACAGTACCTGTTTTTTTTGTTTTTTTCAGCCGGGGGTACTTTGCATGGGGTTTTTTTTCAGGGTTTTTTTCAGCCAGGGGGTACTGTGCCAGGAGGGTACAGTGCCAGCCAGGAGGGTACAGTGCCAGCCAGGAGGGTACAGTGCCAGCCAGGAGGGTACAGTGCCAGCCAGGAGGGTACAGTGCCTGGGGTTTTTTTTTCAGTTTTTTGTTTGTTTTTTTCAGCCAGGGGGTACTGTGCCTGGGTTTTTGTTTTTTTTCAGCCAGGGGGTACTGTGCCAGGAGGGTACAGTGCTAGCCAGGGGGTACAGTACCTAGGGTTTTTTTTCAGGTTTTTTTTTAGCCAGGGGGTACTGTGCCAGTAGGGTACAGTGCCTGCCAGGGGGTACAGTACAGTACAGGGGGGGGGGGGTACTGTGCTTGCCAAGGGTTTTTTTGGGGGGTTTTTGGTGGTGCTCTCTCTCTCTCTCTCCTCCTCAGATCGCAATGAGGAACAGGAGAAAGGGGCAGAGACAATGTCTCAGCCAATGCAACAATCATTGGCTGAGACATTCTGACAGTTGCAGAGGTGACCGCTTGTCACCGCTGCAACTGTCAAATCCAAGCGCCGGATTGGCTGCTTTGATGTTTCCACGAGGGAAACGGCCCGCCTCCCTTCCCACAATGCCGATCGCCAGCTGGGAGGGTCTGCCCGGGTGTCAGGCAGACCCCCAGCCGGGGCATACCATGCCGTCCTGCGGCATTAAAGCCCACGCGGTGCAGGACGGCATGGTATGCCCTGCGTCCTTAAGGGGTTAAAGACTACCACTCTGAAGAACAGGGGTTCATTCAAGTGTTTTCAATCAGGTATTGAAAACACCTGTGGATGTCACGGAGCAGCAATAAAGCATAATAAGCACCAATTAGGCAGCTTTAAAATGACTGTGATACTCAGCTCCTTCTAGACATTTACTGGTGTGGTTACAAACATGGTGAAGTCAAGAGAATGGTCCAGGAAGACAAGAGAAGAGGTGATTACTCTTCACAGGAAGGGCAATGGCTATAAGAAGATTGCAAAGATGTTAAACATACCAAGAGAGACCATAGGAAGCATCATTCGCAAATTCAAGGCAAAGGGCACTGTTGAAACGCTACCTGGTCGTGGCAGAAAGAAGATGCTGACTTCGACTGCTGTGCGCTACCTGAAGCGTAGAGTGGACAAAAGTCCCCGTGTGACTGCTGAGGAACTGAGAAAAGATTTGTCAGATGTGGGTACTGAAGTTTCAGCTCAGACAATACGGCGCACACTGCGTAATGAAGGCCTCCATGCCAGAACTCCCAGGCGCACCCCCTTGCTGTCTCCAAAGAATAAGAGGAGTCGACTGCAGTATGCCAAAAGTCATGTGGACAAACCACAGAAGTTTTGGGATAGTGTTCTGTGGACTGATGAAACAAAATTAGAACTGTTTGGGCCCATGGATCAACGCTATGTTTGGAGGAGGAAGAACAAGGCCTATGAAGAAAAGAACACCTTGCCTACTGTGAAGCATAGCGGGGGGTCAATCATGCTTTGGGGCTGTTTTGCTTCTGCAGGTACAGGGAAGCTTCAGCGTGTGCAAGGTACCATGAATTCTCTTCAGTACCAGGAGATATTGGATGACAATGTGATGCAGTCCGTCACACACCTGAGGCTTGGGAGACGTTGGACCTTTCAACAGGACAATGATCCCAAGAGGCAGCGTCACAGAGGCGCCCGGCAGCCACGTGAACGCATCACAGCCGTGCGACTGGACCTTCCGAAGGGTGAGTATCGCGGTCCGCCGGAGGGGAACGCTGGCCGAGTGTTTTTCATGCACGCAGCCAGCTTCCCTAGCCCCACGGATACCGGCAAGCCGGCCCAGCGGTGGCTTCCGGTATGGGGGGGTGTATCATGCAAACGGCAGTATCGGCACCGATACTAGTATCGGTACATCATATATATATATATTATGTAGAGGTCGGCAGGGCTGGGTCCTGGATGGGACCTATTTGGGCTGTGGTCCCTTTAAGTGCAACCACAGGGTTAATCTTCCTGTCCAGGAAGAGGTTTAAAGCCAGCAACTCCCAGATAGGAAAGTAATCAGTGGAAGCTGTGTGTGTTCCAAAAGCAGGAGACGTGCTGTGCCTTGCTGGAGAGGCTTCTACATACTGGGGAAATGATTCCCCAGGTTTGGGACTGTTTAAAGCGTTGGTGAGCCACCATTATTTTTCTGTTTATTTGTGCTCAAGATCAGGACTTTGCTTTAATTTCGCTGAACCCAAGCGTGTACTTATTATGTTGCCTTTTTGACTGCCCTGAATGGGTGAATAAAGCTGTTTTGTTTGTGAAAGACATTGTGCACGTGCTCTGTGGGCCCCCAAACGTCACAACTGGTGTTTCGAATGCGGGCAATTTGCTACCCCTCACACGCCAAGCAAGAGGAATTTTTGTGAAAAAAAACAACAACAAAAAAAAACTGACATTTTAAAAAGGACAGTGTTCTGATTGCATGTCCTGGGCTAAGGCTGCACTGAAGTCCACAGCTATGGAGGAGCTCGTTAAGCAGATGGTCTTTGTCACTGTGCAGGCCCAGACTCGCCATGAAGAGGCGATGGCTCAGCAGCAACAAGCCCTGGCACAGGCTGTTGCTGCCCAACAAGAAAGCACCCATTTGCTGGCTGCCCATCTCACAGCACAGCATGTAGCCACACAGACGCAGATCACTGCCCTGCGGGAGGCCATGCAGCAACTTGCACCTGGACGTGATCAAGCAGAGGTCGCTGCTGTAACCATGTCTCCATAAGGGCCAGTCACTTCCTGCAAAAGCGGTCTCCCAGTGATGATGTGGAAGCATTTCTCACCACGTTTGAAAGGACTGCTGAGAGAGGGGGGTGGCCCCAAGACCAATGGGCCGGTCTCATTGCCCCGTTTCTGACAGGAGACCCTCAAAAGGCATATTTTGACCTGCCCCTAGAAGATGCAAAGAATTATGACCGGCTGAAAGCTGAGGTTCTGGCCCGCCTTGGGGTAACTGTTGCTGTCCGGGCTCAACGTGTTCACTGCTGGAAGTACTGCCCTGACCAGCCACCCCGGTCCCAGATGCACGACTTAGGACAGCTGGTTAAAAAGTGGTTGCAGACAGAGACCCTGATTAGAGAGCAAATGGTCGAAAGGGTTGTGATGGACCACTACCTGAAGTCTCTACCAAAGTATCTACAGCACTGGGTCAGCCATGGGGTCCCCAAGACTGCAGCACTGTTAGTCGAGATGGTGGAGAGATACACCGTGTTGGAGGACCTGCTCAGACCAACCAGTCGTCAAGGCCCAGTCTTGCCACCGCCTGTGAGGCCTGCTTTAGTTCCTCGGAGGGAAGTGTCACTGGACCCGGGAACCAGCACCCCAAAATCATCTTACTCGGTTCTGCAGAGGCATGTTGCTACCCGAACTGCTGGCGATATACAGTGTTGGAGGTGTCGCGCCTTGGGCCATAACCGGGCGCAGTGTCTGCTACAAGAGGAGCCCATGGAGTGTGGATCCGCTCGGAGAGTGTCCTTCTACACCCTCACAACGTGCACTACCCACCTTGACCTAGAGGGGGGTCAGTTTGAATGTACTGTGTGGGTGAATCACCGCCCAGCCAAAGCTCTCCTGGACTCTGGGAATATGGTCACCCTGGTGCATGCCCGGGTAGTCGGAAGGCTCGGTCCAGTACAAAGAACCCTCCGGGTTGTCTGTATCCATGGGGATACTCCGGAGTATCCGCTGATCCCTGTCACCATTTCTGCCAGGAATACTTCGGTCACCCAAGAGGTCGGGTGGTGAGTACTCTGATACATGATGTGATTGTGGGACGGGACTGTCCCTTGTTTGCTGAACTGTGGTGCTTGGCACAAACTGAACTGCCCATCGAACTGGGGAACAATTCAGGGTCACCCCCACCAAACATGACTGTGGACACTGTTGATGAGGAGTTTCTCAAATGTGTTCAAAATAAGAATGGTGTAACTGATGTGAGTGTCCTAGCTCCTCAACCTGAGTTGACACCCAAGGAGGGGGAATCCTCTCCCGTGCCAGTTATGGTAGGAGAGGATGAAGAGGAATTATCCCCTGTAGATATTACACTTGGGGTGGATGAGGGGGAGGGTTCTTCTTATCCAGTACACCCTGACTTAGATGTGTCCAGAGGTGCATTTGGCAGGCCTCAAATGGGTGACCCGATGTTGATAAATGCTCGCGAACAGGTAACTGTTGTCAGTGGAGTACCTCAAGCACCAGATGCAGAGAAAAGATTTCCTCACTTTGCGGTCAATAATGATCTGTTCTACCAGGTATCAAAAATTCGGGGAGAAATTGTGGAACAATTACTAGTACCCCAGCCCTACCAGAGAATGGTGCTGGATCTGGCTCACAATGATGCCCTAGGTGGTCACCTGGGAGCTTAGAAAACCGAGGCCCGGATAACGGACCGGTTTTACTGGCCTGGGATCGGAGCCGCGGTTAAGAGGTACTGTTCATCCTGCCCCGTTTGCCAGTTAACTGCCCCAACACCCCATTATAGGAGCCCCTTGGTGCCTCTGCCGATAATTGAGGTGCCCTTTGAGCGCATCGCTATGGATATAGTGGGTCCCTTAGAGAAGTCTGCTCGGGGACACCGATATATCCTGGTGGTTCTTGATTATGCCACAAGGTATCCAGAGGCGGTTCCTTTAAGAAACCCTACATCAAAGGCCATTGCGCGGGAATTGTTTGTTTTCGAGAACTGGCCTGCCAAGGGAAATTTTGACGGACCAGGGGACCCCATTTATGTCCCGGGTGATGGCAGATGTGTGCAAGTTGTTCCAAATCAAGCAGTTGCGAACATCTGTTTATCACCCTCAGACAGATGGTCTGGTAGAAAGATTCAACAAGACTCTGAAATGATGCTTAAAAGGTTGTGCAGAGAGATGGAAGCAAATGATCCCAGTCTCTTCCCGCACTGCTGTTTGCTATTCGAGAGGTTCCTCAGGCCTCCACAGGGTTCTCACCTTTTGAGCTGGTGTATGGTCGCAGACCCCGGGGATTGCTAGATTTGGTGAAGGAGACATGGGAAAGTGAGTCCTCTCCACACAAAATCGCTCATAGTCTTTAAGGGGTTGAATAATTGTGTTAATGAAGAATTCACAAAAGAAACATTTACTACTGTATTACAAAACCAATTGATGTCATTTTAGTTGCATATGGTTCTTTAAAAAGTCCTTGTAGGATTTCATTCTGAATACAATTACAAATGTACACTAAATTCTCTAAAACCCTTTACAGCATTGGGGGTTGAATAATTTTGAACACAACTGTACATGACACTAAAAAGAGAAAAATTCATCATCTCCTGCTACAGTGGAGAAAATTATTTAGCCGTGGCCACATTGGAGCATCATTTTTGGAAGCTGGGGTTAGAGTTAGTGATTAGGTTTTATTTACTATTTGTGCTTGTTTTAGGGTTAGGGTTACTGTTCAGGTTAGATATTAGAATTAGGGTTAGATATTAGGTTTAGGCTTAGAGAATAGTGTTAGGGCTAGAGTTAGGTTACTAGTTGGGCTTGTTTTAAGGTTAGTTACCTTTTAGGTTTAGTGTTAACCCAAACATTTTGATCAATTTTTAAAAATAGAACTCGTTTTTTGCAGTGAATCCTCAATTTTTGGTTTCGGGACAGAATTTTCATCTTGGTGCATCCCTACATTATTATATGAAAATATTCCAAAACCTTAAAATAAAAACTAAAAAAAAAATCTGGGTCCCAAACATTTTGAATAAGGCATACGGAACCTGTACTTTGATAAGTGCTTGACATTCTTCATTAGTTTATTTTATTTATAAAAGTATTCTACCAGGAAGGATACATTTTGATTTCTCTAGTTTCCAAGTATGTCCTCCTATATGATGATTAGATTATTTGCAGCCTGGAAAGGGTAGAACATGAAAAAAATAGGATTACTTTGTTTTTTTTAAAAAATCTGATAAATTCTGACCAAGATAACTAATTTATCTGTAATAGTAAATATTGTTAGGTTTTGCCAGCCTGCTATTAGACACTTGCAGAGAGGACTGAACGGCAATATGCATTTGTAGGATATTCACTGACCACGATTTAACACTAGATCAACCAACTGTGCAGTGTTTTTGTTTCAATAAATGGCACGTCATTTGCTATGTTGACAGCAAACTTACAGACAAAGACCTATCATCCTTCAAGCTCTCAATAGCACATCTGTCTCAATAACATGCACATCAGCACCCCCTTGGCACCTCCTTCATTGACAGGAGGGTCGGATATTTTATGCCTAGTTTTAAGAGCAAACAAATAGCTTGTAACTGGAACACGCCATCCTCTCCCAAAATAATCAGTCCATGAAGGAGAAGAATCCCTAGATGTACAATCCCTGGCAGCCCATGATAAATTAAAAAATATTGATAATTATGCTGTTCCACCAGTTGGATTGAATGATGCGGCTTATTCTTGTTATAAATAAATTGCATGTGATTTCCAAAGGAAAAGTAGCCATTTATAAACCACAAGAAAAAAGACAAAAACACGTACTTAGGAGTTTTCTTTCAAACAGAAAGAAAAAAAAAAAAAAAAACAGGGTTTAAAAACCCAGTGAAATTAACATTTTGATATCCTATAATAATGAAATAAATAAAATAATATGTAATGCTATCTACTAAAATAGATCAGTGAGGAAGAGAGGCATATAAAAATTTCAATGCTCTTGAACCCAGGACATACTTGAAAACGAGAGAAATCTCAATGTATCCTTCCTGGTAAAATACTTTCTAAATAAATAAATATATATAAGACTTTGTAGGAGTTCCACACTATTTATTAGAACAGTTTAAATTCCTAGCCATTTATTTTAAAGAATTATAAAGATATGATGTTGGCTAGTCGTTTCCCCCCCCCCCGCCCCCTCATACATGACATGAACATGCAGTCTATGACATGCCTTTCAAAGCAGGAGCACTGAGGGCTATCTGGGATTCTGCTGGTTGATTATGGCATCTTAGGCACACAAAGCCAGCTCAGAAAGGCTGTCCAGTGGGAGCTGACTGACAGCCTTCAGGGAGGAGCTGAGACCTCCACTTTGAAGAGGTCTGTCACAGCTGCTGGGGATAGCAGAGGAGGAAGAGGGGTGAGGGGGGAGGACACTCCTGACACCATGACCATTTAAATTTACTTAAATAATCATGGTGGTTGACATGTATTGCCAATAGACCCTGGAAAAGCCCAGCCTTCATACAGAAGGTGGGTTCCTTGGCCAAACCAGGAAGTGGCTCAGCTAATCAGAAACCAATTACTGAGGTGTCAAATCACAGCCTGTAGCTATGAGGAAGGCTCAGTCATAACAGTGATAAGAACCTTTAGAATTGACAGAAAGCCATGTTTCAATAGACTCCAATTGTATTGCTTTTCTGCTGTCCATAGTCTAGTTACATCAACGCAACGTTAGGAAAAACAGAACATAATCATTGACCAAAAATAAATAAATAACGGGTCATTATACCTCTACAGCAGACAGAAGAATTCACTTAATAATTTGTTATTGGCCTAGATTCACTAAACATCAATTTACGTGTGATGAGCCTTGGTACTGAAGGGAGAGCGTCAGGAATAATCAGCAAACCTCACTTCTTTCTGTTGTAACTTTACACCATTGGAGCCATTACTAAAAATCACACCAGGAACTGCCTATAGCAAATATATGCAAAGTTAAATAAAGAGGAACATTTTAAGGTCGCAAGGACAGGAGGGTTGAATATTGACCCATCCTAACCTCCAACCAGTTCCCCAAACGCTCCTCTTCGCGTGGTTTAAAACCTGGAACACTCATTAGCCCAATGCCTCAAGGTCACTGCCTTTGTGTCACCTTCAAATTTGACCTAACGTTCTCTCCCTACGTCCAGACAGTGACCAGATCCTGTTACCATCAACTCAAGAACATCGCCCCTTTCTGACACAAGCTACCGCAAAAGTACTGGTTCATGCCCTGGTCATTTCACAACTTGAGTACTGCAGCTCGCTCCTTATTGGCCTCCCCAACTTTCGTATTGGCCCTTTGCAATCTGTAATGAATGCCGATGACAAGCTTATTTTTCTCACCAGAAGCACCTCCCCACTCTGCCGGTCCCTCTATTGGATTCCTGTACGTTTCAGGATACAGTTTAAAACACTGATGCTCATGTTCAAATCACTCAATAACTCAACTCCTCCCTACATGTCTTTGTTACTCCGCAAGCACATCTAGATAACTCTGGTCATCGGCCGATCTCCACCTGTCATCTGTCTACACCCGCACTGCCAACTCTCGCCTCCAAGACTTCTCAAGGGCAGATCCGGTCCTGTGGAATGACTTGCCTCACCCTTCAAGAAATCCCTCAAAACCCAGCCCTTCAGATTAGCGTACCACACAACTGATGCAACTCATCCCTCTGCTCACCTACTCACACATTATTGAAGCTGCTTCTATGGTCCCACCGTTCCCAAACCACTGGCAATAATGATCCTGCCTTCCAAAAAAATTCCCCTCGTCTTCCTCAACCCCAATCCCTCTAGACAGTAAGCTCCTATGAGCAGGGCCCTCTGCACCTAATATGTCCATCCTATGTCCATTTATCTGTATCTTGTTCCCTTTGGTTATTGTAAACCGCTGCAGAAACTGTTGGCGCTATATAAGTGATGATAATAATACCCTAATTCCAGCATTGTAATCTCCCCCTTCTCTTCCTCTCTGACAGATCTGCTGCTTCCTACAACAGATGCGTCACTGTGACGAGCGCTCAGCCAACCCGATGCCTCTCAAGGCATATGCATGGATAGACATTGGGCAATCAGTGTTGCAAACCCTGGGCAAAGTTAATCAGAACCCTCGGAAGGCTGTGCAGGAGCTGGCAAATAACATTCCAGGCAGAGGGAAGACCACTACTTTGGAGGGCCGCGAAGCCCTAGGGAAGGTGAAGGACTCCCCTCAGTTATCCATGACCAATTAGCTAAGTTATATTGGTCATGGTGGCTAGTGTCCCTTTAATGATTTTGCAGTGTCAAGTGGAGATATCCGCCAGCGAAAATTTAGACGAGGGATCATTAGTGAATCTAGCAGTGTTTCTGTTCCCCCTCTTGTGCTGAGTTTTCCCGCAGAGGCTCACGCACTCTATGGCACAGTCATGCATTTATTTTTCCTCATCGTACTTCGTTTTTGCTTTTTTCACGGTCTCTTGCTCAGACTGTTTCTGCATCCAGTTGGCATAACTGAGGCGTGCATTTTACGTAATTTCTGGGTCCATCTCCTACTGAAAAACGAGGGGATCAAGACTCCAGGTCTTGGTTCAGCGTGTCCTCAGGCTGATACTGGACTTCGATCAATATTAATTCAAGGTATCAACCTGAGATAAAGGATAGTTGCCCTGTACTAGGAATGCTTCACAGTATTTCTTGCATATTTTGCTCCTACAAAAGCTCATTAATGTGTGGGGTAAGTGGGAGATCCCTGATCTGCTGGATATTACATCCGAAGGATACAAAACAAACAACTGCTTATTGTTAGGAATATTCTTTCAACATATTTTATCCTTTCGGTTGTTACAGTATCTGGTTACAGTCCTGTGATACCAACCATAAATTGGTCATGTGACCATTACTGCTTTCATATTGTTACATTTAGGCTAGGGTCAGACTAGCGCAGTTTTAACGTGCGTTTAGCCGCACGAAATCACGGCCGTACTAGCAGCAAATGACGTCCAATGCCGGGGAACATACGACGAACGCCGCACGAAAGTTCGTCCGCGCAACGCAAGTGGCCAACGAACGCATTTTTCGAGAACGTCAAACCGCTACTACTGACGTACAGAGTGCGCTGCGGCCGCATAGCGGCGTGTGTGCGTGATTAGGAGACGTCAGACGCTGCTAATGTCCGGCCAACATAACGTCCAGACTCAAAAAGTGTTTTATTGATGATCCGTACAAAATCACGGACGAAAAGGCGCATCGTATGACCGCTATCGCGTATTCCGGGGGAAAATACGTACGTTCGTTCGACCGAACTTTTTCACGGACGACGTGAAAAATGCGTTCGTCTGACCCTAGCCTAACTGATGAACACATATTACGCTGGGTTCACACCTGAGCGGGTTTCATACGCTCGATTTTTCCCGGCATTTGAACCCAGTGTTCATACGCGTGTTTTCGATAACGAAAACGCGCAAACGCTGATAACAGCGAGTTCACGTCCATGTCTATGGCCGCAAATGCGCTGTAATATGCCCCAAAGAAGCTACTGTACTTCTTGGGGTGTAGGGCATTTTACAGCGCGTACCTACATGCTGTAAAACGCCCAGGTGTGAACGGGCCCCATAGGAAATCATGGTATTTCCGTGTCTGGGTGTTTTACAGCACGTAGGAACACGCTGTAAAACGCCCAGGTGTGAACGGGGCCTAAATTATTAGAATGACCCTCTGGTGGAAGATCTTATCCTACCATATTTTATTTTTTTACCCTATTAATCGAAAAAATAAAAAAATAAAAAAAATCGGCCAACTAATAGAGTATGAAAATAATCATTAGTCGCAGCCCTAATTATGTTCATAATAGGCTGACTTTAAATGACAGATCCCAGCAACATATATCAACACAATCTGCAAATATCACTCTAGGTTGAGGGTTTCTGGAAGCAAGCCACATTTAGATGATAAGTTACCTAGGAACACAACCACTCATGAATAGATTAGACATGGACCTTAAACTTTCCAAATGAGTGAGATTTTCCTTTATATTTTGTTTTTAATCCATCAACAAGTCCAAGAGGGTCCAATCATTGCTGCGTATCCTCTAAATTTGTTGTCAGGAAGCAATGCACCTTTCCATCACATTTATAAGAAATGTAAAACATCAGAAGACCTTCTTTGGGTAAATGTCAAGGAACGTACAATTCTCCATCAATTCAATGCTTGATGAACAATCCGTCAAATTAACAAAGAATCCTTTAAAGAATTATTATATTGCAAATACACTCAAAACGTTAACTACAGTAGCCACAATTTTCATTTCACATGGGCTTTTTTCTATTTTCTCTCAAAATTGAGAATACAATCAGACGAGCCACTTGCGATCTGACTTGCCTGGCAGAACATAAACTGAAGTCTTGCATATCCATATAGACAGGGCATTGGCCGAACTCATTAGCACGGGAATACAGCAAAATATAAAATATCAAGGCGATTTAGCATCACCCAAAAGAAGAAAAACAACTTTTTCCCTGAAAAGCATACAATTCACTGTGTGCTTCCAAACACTAAAGCAAGAGGGCACCAAACACGCTTTTTACTGTGCTGGGTCCCCATGCAGGGTTCAGCAACTTTGGCCCTTCAGATGTTTTGGAACTACATCTTCCATGATGGATGCTCAGCTACTCATTAGGTCAACAGAGCACCAGAAGAATTGTAGTTCCAAACCATCCGTAGGACCAAAGATGCTGATCCCTCCAATGAATTGGCCATTTGACCCTTTGCATTGCACCTACTAAGCACTAGTGTCATAACGCTCAGGCATACCACAGAATGACATCTTCAAAACCTGGAGAGCCAAAAGCGGGACAGAGGTAGCCTACAGCAGGTAGGCAGCCACATTATATGTCCACATAGAAAGCAAATTGAATGAGAAAATAAATGTCCTTTATTGTAAGTTATTATGGTGATCACAATCATGTAAAACAGTAACAATGGCAGAATATCATGAGTACACCTTCTTTACACTGGAGCATCTTTACTATGGCTGATCCCGATCATTAAAAGACAGCGCAGATATTGTGATCAATAACATAATATCTGAATTGATATGGATATTGCTACACACTGACTCCATCAACTGAGCCAGAGCATGCACGGACAATGCAAACAGCTCTGTGACTGCACCCATGGGGACAGCTGGGTGACACTGCGCTACAGCGACACAAGTGACCAGAGGGTGCCAACTGTGCGAATACAACACACCCTGCCACCCCTACCCCACCAAGCAGAAAAGGGTATAACCCAAGTAAATATATATGCATGGGTTTATAAATCTTTCAATAATAATCAGGTAATATATTTATACACACACTACATACGTATATATAAATAGAGCTATATGTGTGTGTGGATGGATGTGTCCCTGCTTGCTTGCATGCATCCATTCATGTTGCAGGTGACAGTAGTTATGTGCAGCTCTCCATAACCTGCCTGTGATGGGAGGTAACACAGAGATGATGGGGCATGCACCTACCTCCTTCTTGACTGTCTTCAGCAGCCTCTGCCTGGTCTCTGCTTCTGGAAGGAAAACAAGGAAATGCTTTATTTCATTCACACCTCTCTCATGTTCCAGGCGTTTGCCCGTGTGCCATGGGCCAGGACACGGGTGCTCTCTTCGCCTTTCCTCACCTGCTGTACCCGCTGCCATTGCTGCACCTCTCCCTCCTGCCCTCTGCACACTCCGCTGGCTGGGGAACAGCTGCCCCTGGCGCGCTCACGGCCAGAGCTCTGACGTATGGAACGCGCGCTCGCGGCCGCTGGGACGCGCAGGCGTGGGGCCGTGCACGCGCATGTTTGCCTTTTCGCTCATTGGAGACACTGCTGTGATATCTGTGATACATGTAACACCGAGCATTCCAAAAGCATTTAATATGGAACGCGGTGTGTTTAGCTCCATTGCATATTTTAGCTTGTGATTATCTCTGTGAATGATGACAGAGAGTTACACAGCATAATGGCAGTGATTTCCTGCTAGCTGTGGGCATCTTGGATGTTAAGTAGGGATTTAAAAATACACAGAGTTTAAACATTTACGTTTTTGCTACATGTAAGTTCTCTAGTTTACAGAATGACCTTGCTGGGTTCATTTTGTCCTCAAAATGTGCATTTCTGTGCACATAAGAACCAACCACATTCCCGTTTTATAACAGCCCTATATATCATTATCACAATACACCCCCTATGAGCCCTATTCACGAGGTAACGCCAAATTGGGGGCGCTAACGGTCAAAATATGCTCCTGCAGATTTCCCAGTAGCGTCACCATTTTAGTGTGAGATTCCAGGACATGCGCTGCCTCAGCACCTTGCCCCCGATCATAGCACTACCCGTTGGGATAATCGCGGTAGTGCTTCTGTATTGCTGCGAGTATCACCTCCTTGAGTCCCATAGGACTTAATGGAGGTTTGCTCTTTCCGGGCCTTGAGCCCTGTGGGAGATCACGCAGCGCCACAGAATGATCACAGAGAGAGACAGAACTATTTGTCCCCAGTCTCACTCTGCTCACAGCCAGGAGAGGCGGCGGATCAGGCCACTGTTCTCAATGTGGGTTAAGAGGTGAGTGTCGGATTTATTGGGTGGGTTTAAAGGGGTGCCAAATGATTCTGCAAAAGCAGAATCATTTAGCACCAGATTTTAGGTGTAGCTTAATTTTTGGTTTTCGCATTCCTGCAGTAATTAGCGCTAGTACTTTGTAATACCTAATTTATCAAAATGCCAATTACTGATTGCGCTCCACATGTATAGAATGCGCAAAGTACAGTAAGCGTGCGGAAACTAGCGCATCAGTGAGGGCGCTAATCTGACTTTTCCAGGTTTAGCATCAGGAAGGTAATAAGGGGGTCATTCGTTAGTCACTTATCCTGACGGTAACACTTACCAGAAAGCTAGCATTAGCGTTCACTAGGGAATAGTGCCCTATATGATTAACCCAAGACGCCCCACTATATGGCTATCACAAGACACCTCACTATATGTTATCACAAGACACCCAGGGCCGGATTTATAACTAGGCAGTGTAGGCATGTGCCTAAAGGCGTCTGCCACAAACGGCCGCCTTGCTCTGTAAAAAAATATATATTTTTTTACAATTTGCAATCATTTAGGCTAGGGTCAGACTGTGGCAGTGCGAACGCGCGTGCAGGCGCACTTAATCACGGCCGTAGTAGCAGCAAATGCCGGGCAATGACAGCCAATATACGAAGTACGGTCGCACAAAAGTCCGGCTGTGCAACGCAAGTGGAAAACGAACGCATTTTGTCGAGAACGTAAAACCTCTAGTACGGTTGTACAGAGTGCGCTGCGTCCCCTAGCGGCGTGTTTGCGTGATTTGGAGATGTCAGACACTGCTAATGTCCGGCCAACATAACGTCCAGATGCACAAAGTGTTTTATTGATGATCTGTACAAAATCACGGATGCAAATGCGCATCGTATGACCGCTATCGCGTACTCCGTGAAAAAATGCGTCCATTCGTTCGAACGCACTTTTTCACAGACAACGCGAAAATGCGTTCGTCTGACCCTAGCCTTAGACCACAGGTTCTCTGGAGCCCTAAGGGCTAGAGGGATATATGATGTATCATTGGAAAGGCCAGATTATGGTCTTTCCAGCGATACCAAACGTAACCAGGGTATTTAAAAATAAAATAATATTTTTCTCTTTTTTTTCTTTTTCTAGCACAGCACTACTCAAGTTGCAGTTATAAAGTGAACAGTGATGCTGCACTAACTCGCCTTCTCATTTCCCACACTGCCAGCAAGTGTGGACTGGAGCTGATGATGCAACACATTGTTTCATCGACAACCTAGACCGTAGTGCTGCAGTGAGGAGAGACAGGGGGACTTTGGAACCTGCATTTCTGTACAGCGCACAAGGTTAAGGGAGGTGTCATTGGAAAGGTCAGAGTCTGGTCTTTACAATGATCTAAATAGGGATGCACCGATACCACTTTTTTAAGACCGAGTACGTGTACCGATACTTTTTAAAAGTACTCACCGATACCGAGTACCGATACTTTTCTTTAATGTCATGTGACTCTTTCCAATAAGAACAGACCATATAAAAATGCCCCCAGCTCACATGTATATCCCCCATATATATATATATATATATATATATTCATACTGCCCCAGCTCATGGATTTGCCCCAGCTCACACATGGATTTGCCCCAACTCACACATGGATATGCCCCAGCTCACACATGGATTTGTCCCAGCTCACACATGGATTTTTCCCAGCTCACACATGGATATGCCCCAGCTCATGGATATGCCCCAGCTCACACATGGATTTGCCCCAGCTCACACATGGATATTGCCCCAGCTCATGGATATGCCCCCACAGCTCACACATGGGTATGCCCCCCAGCTCATGGATCCCCCCGCGACGATACTTACCTTCCTGGGCGACGCCGGGAATGTCTCCGCGCGTGCGCTCGTTGGAAGGACCCCAGCCGCGACCACGTGGGACCATGTGATCGCAGCTGGGGTCCTTCCAACGAGCGCACGCGGGGAAACTTTCCCGGCGTCGCTCAGGAAGGTAAGTATCATCGCGGAGAGAAGCTGCAGGGCCTGTCCGAATGCTCTATCGGCATTCGGACAGGCCCTGCAGCTGCTCACTGTGTTCATACTTACCTTCCTGGGCGACGCCGGGAAAGTTTCTGCACGCGCACTCGTTGAAAGGACCCCAGCCGCGATCACATGGTCCCACGTGGTCGCGGCTGGGGTCCTTCCAACGAGCGCACGCGCGGAGACATTCCCAGCGACGCCCAGGAAGGTAAGTATTGCGGTGAGCAGCTCCAGGGGCGGCTGTTCGAATGCCGATAGAGCATTCGGACAGCCGCCGCAGCCCCTCGGATGTCGGATTCCTCGGTATCGGAAAAAATATCTGGGGTACTGCACGAGTACCAAGTACTCCTGCAGTACCCAGTATCGGCCCCGATACCGATACTAGTATCGGTATCGGTGCAACCCTAATACTAAACATGACCATGTAATGCGTAAAAATAAAAAATGGAAAAAAATTAAATGCAAAATGTATTTTTTTTATGTCTTACGGCAATATATGGTTTTACATATAAAACAAACAATGCCACTGCACTCACTCAACTAAGGCAACAGATTCTGCCCTTTGTGAATGCAGAGAGAACCCGTTTTTGTTCTTTTTTTTGGTTGGCCCCAGAACAAAAATGTAAAAAGTCATTCTGGCTTGTTTCTTTTTTTTGGGGGCGTGGGGCACGCCACATTTCTCTGCCTACAGGCTCCTGAGATGCAAGTTCGGCTCTGAAGACATCCCTTATTTCCATGTCATTTTCTATTATTTTCCTCTTGTTTGCTGTTTTTTATCCATTTGTTTCCCATGTACACTTTTTTCCTTATTATTTCCCTCATCCTCTTTCATCCAGTGCCACTCTGCTCCATTTCTCTCAACCTTGCTCCTCTGCCCTAGTCCCTTTCACATTTTTGTGTCTCAGGTCCATTTTTCACCCATTGTGCCTCTACCAAAACTCATATCTTCTTGTATTTTCAGCTTCTCTTTTTTGCGTTCTTGCTGCCCCCCCATTTTTCTCACTAACCTATTCCATTGTGTCTCTGCCTCATTACTCCCATTGAATTGTGTATGAGTTATATCTCTCAACCTGTGCCCATCTAATCGCCTGATGTTTCTGCATTGTTTCTCTTACCTTTTGTGTATGGAACAACTCACTCATCTTCTTGAGTCTCTGCATGGTCCCTCTTTTTCAAAATGAGTTTCACCCTTTGTGATTTTTTTTTAAAGGGACACTCAACAAATTGTCAACGCTCAATTTTATTTGAGTGGTCACATTGTTGTGAGAAACATAGAAACATAGAAAAATGACGGCAGATAAGAACCTTTCGGCCCATCTAGTCTGCCCAATTACATGGATACTTTACCTGAAGTTCCCTGCTCCCTCTCACCGCTCTGAGGGGGGTATGGAAGGGCTAATATACCCATACAAATGAAGGGGCTTATTTCTGCCGAGATTCTCGGCCCAGGAATCAGTCAGCTTGGGTTTCCTGGGTTTGGAGTACTTCAGAGACCAGCCACATCCAATGGTATCAAAGACTTCCTTCATTGCAGCATTGATAACCATTGGTTTGGCTGGAGTGTCCACCCCCCCCCCCCGGTGGTCAAGTGACATGCTGCAAAAATCAGAGGGAGACCAGTGCTGGATTTAGTTGAGCTTCTAAAAGGAAACTAAACAGCAGGAGTGCAGAGGGGATCCAGAGTGGTTAATACTATGGAGGTGATGGAGGGAAAGTCACGCTTAGATGTTGTTCACAGATAAATCATTCACCATTTATGAGCCACTGAGATGAAAACCCCAAACACTTCAATGTCTTAATTGTAACAGAAATTATAGCAAATATTTATGGTAACAGAAAGGCAGCAAGAAGCTGCTGTATGTGTCGACAAATGTGCGCATTTTTTCACTGTTGAACCTGCATTATCATTAGTTTTTTTCTTGGATTGTGTTTTCATTCTGTGTTTCTAGATCTTATCGACTAGTGCTTTTGTTGTCTTTGCTTTCCTGTTCTAGTGGTGTGGGGATGTTGTTTCTATTTCGTGTTTCTAATACAAACAATGCTCCAGTAACACCTACTCCGTACAAACAACTTGAAAAGTAGCGGCTGGGTGGAGGAAAGGTAACATCACTGCTCTGAGACTGTGGAGACACAGGTTCGATCCCGGCAAGAGCACCTCTCCAGTAAGTGTCCTTAGGCAAGACACCTAACGGTACATACTCACCACCCAGGTCTTGTACTTGGAAACAAGAGAAATCTCAATGTATCCTACCTGGTAAAATACTTTCTCAAGAAAAAAATGCTCGGAAAGGGTTACTCAATTGAAAAATACAGTTCCCTTTTAAGGCCCTTAAAGGGACATTAACACTTACATGAGCTGTTACTAGATTGCTTGTGCAATACAAAAAAAAAGACACCTTGCAGAACACATGTGGGTGTTTTTTTCTTTGTTTGAAGTAATTGCTTGTAAAATGGAAAGAAAAATTTAACTCCCTACCAGTTTGTTTCCCTTAAAGCAACATTTACTCAAGGTTTTTCTCTTACTCCAGTAGTTTATCTAATCTACAGTATTTAACTGTTTAATGAGATGGAAGAGGGAATGTTTAGATAAACTACAGGGGGCTGTTAGTTTTCAGGCTGCTCAGGATAAGAGATGGCAGCTGAATGAGATTAAACAGGGTGTTTAAAACTCCACTAATCCGGTATTGTCCTTTGAATACATCCTAAAACGTACAATGAGATTTGAGACAGTGGTCGACCCATAGACTCCATTGTATGGCCATTGCCACAGAGTGAAGAACAAGTGATGGAAAGATATGGTGGGGGGGCAAATAATAACACAAAAGATTACACAATGGATGCACGCAGTGACACTTACACAGTAAAATATGGTAAATGCTTTTCCTTTAATCTATCCATAAACAACTGCTTGGGGCGGCAGTCTGTATGAAAAGAGGAGACATTTTCAGACACGTAGAAAAAGTTTAGTGATTTTTTTGGCTAAATTATTGTGAAACTTATGCAGGCTTTGGATGAAAGTAACAATAGGTGCTTTAGAATTGGGCCTTTAGCGTCGGCAACAGTGCCGTCACACTGTAACCCTTCTGAGGATATGAATCTGATACAGGCAGTGCACCCAAATATTGTGCTTTTGGTGCCAGGCCTGCAAGTATTATCATACAGTATCCCCTCTGTAGTATTGTGGAAGAATGCAGGGGTGGACCTTGCAGTCCTATATTAGAAAGATATGAATCTGGTAAAGGTGTCAGTGCACCCAGATATTGTGCTTTTGGTGCCAGACTGCCAGGCCAGCAAGTACTATCATACAGTAACCCCTCTGTAGTATTGTGGAAGAATGCAGGGGTGGACCATGTGGTCCTATATTAAAAAGATATGATTCTGGTCAAGGAGTCAGTGCACCCAGATATTGTGCTTTTGGTGCCAGACTGCCAGCAAGTACTATTATCATACAGTAACCCTCTGTAGTATTGTGGAAGAGTGCAGGGTTGGACCCTGCTGTTCAAAAAATATAAATGATATAAATCTGGCACAGGTGTCAGTGCAGCCAAATATTGTGCCTTTCATGGCAGCAAGCGCATTCACACCGTAACCCTTGTGGTATTGTGGAAGAGTTCAGTGCTGGAGGTTTTGTGCATGCAGAAGACATCCCCGATCTATTCCGTTACGTCAGCATCAGGGCATTGATAACTGCTGATCCAGGACTGATTCATTTTTCTAAATGTCAGCCAGTCTACAGAGTCGGTGGACAGACGCACTCTTTTGTCTGTGACAAAACCTCCAGCGGCACTGAACGTCCTTTCAGAAAGCACGCTGGGTGAAGGGCAACCTAGTAGTTGCTTAGCATATTGGCTAAATTCTGGCCAGTGATCCAATCTCAACACCCAGTAAGCCAGTGGATCATCTGCTGGAAAGGTATCCAGGTCTGCCCTTGCCCCTAGGTGGTCCTGCACCATATGGTGAAGACGCTGGCAATGGGTGCCTACTTCCCTGGGCGTCGTGGACTAAAAAAATTTAAAAATGCATCAGTCAAGCGGCCCTGGCCTTCACCACTATTCCTCTGATCATCCACAGCCTCAGAAGCACGTGTGTCATCACTTGGTAACCTACCAGTGCCTGGAAAGGTGTTACACAAGTGTAACTTTAGCGCGTCCTCAAGTTTTTTCATCCTGTGCTCCCTCTGTGCAGGCAGGATGAGCTCTGCAACTTTACCCTTGTATCGTGGATCAAGAAGGGTTGCCAACCAGTAATGATCCCTCTCCTTGATAGCACGAATCCTGGGGTCCTTTAGCAGGCTTTGCATCATTAGGGAGCCCATGCAGCGTAGGTTGGAGGTGGCATTAGCTTCCGAGTCTTCCTGGTCAATGAGGATGACCGTATCGTGCACTTCCTCCTCCCAGCCACGCACTAGCCCTTGTGTTTCTGGGCACACGAAAACCTCCCTTGAGGAATCCCCACCTTCAATGCCCCCACTACTTAAATATTCCTCCTCCTCCTCCTCATCCTCCTTCTGTCTGATCTGAGTAGGACCAACTGGAATGCTGTCTGCGGAAAGACTGGGGCCTTGAGAGCTAGGGAAGGCCTCCTCTTCCTCCCGCTGCTCTGCCTCTAGAGCCACATCTATAATTCCCTGCAGAGTGTGCTCCAGCAGGAACACTTAAGGAATTGTGTCACTGATGCATTCACTGTCCCTGCTCACCATCCTCGTTGCCTCCTCAAATGGTGACAGTACAGTGCATGCATCCTTGATCATCAGCCACTGCGGGGGGGAAAAAAAACCAAGTTGACCTGAACCTGTCCTTGTGCCATACTCACACAGGTACTCGTTGATGGCCCTCTGCTGCTTGTGCAGACGCTGCAGCATTGCTAATGTCGAGTTCCACCTGGTGGGCATGTCACAGATCAGACGGTTTGTGGGAAGGTGGAATTCTCTTTGAATTTCTGCCAGGCGAACGCTTGCTGGGAATGACCCTGCCATGCGTCGGTTTAACTGCCACTTCACCAGAGACAGAGAAGGAGGAGGAGGAAGAGGTGGTGGAGCAGACAGACCTCATACAAGCAGCTTTCTGGAGGCGTGGTGGATGAACAAGCTCCAGCACAGAGCCCCGCCTTGGATCCCTCCCAGCTGCAATCAGAGTTACCCAGTGTGCCGTGAAGGAAATGTAACGGCCCTGTCCATGCTTGCTGGACCACGTGTCTAAAGTCACATGCAGCTTGTTGCTGACTGCCTTTCCCAATGACTGGATAACATTATCTTCCACGTGCTGGTATAGTGCTGGAATGGCCTTGCGTGAAAAGTAATGGCGTTTTGGAACCTGCCACTGTGGTACAGCACATTCAGCAAATTCACGGAAGGGAGCAGAGTCCACCAGCTGGAAAGGCAGCAGCTGCAATGCAAGTAATTTTGCTAAGCTGGCATTTAGACGCTGTGCTTGGGGATGGTTGGGACTATATTTTTTCTTACGCTGCAGCAGCTGCGGCAACGTAATCTGACTGCGTAAATCTTCAGCTGATGGGATGATGTCACATTGTGAGGAAGGAGCTGGTACATCCATTACTGTAGCATCATCCCTGTCAGTGGAGGTTGTAGCAGGCAATGACATGGCAGGACATACAGTGGGGGTAGAGACAGATGAGGAGGAGGAGGAGGACCTACGCAAAGTTTTGCGCCAACGGGATGTGTGGCAGGTGTTCATATGTCGCCTCAAGCACGTGGTACCCAAGTGTCCGGTGTCTTTCCCACGCTTCAGCCTCATCTGACATAGATTACAAATAGCAATGGTGCGCTCTGCTGCACATTTCTGAAAGAACTCCCAGACAACAGAGTTCCTGCATGTGTGCTTTGAGACAACAGCGCTCTGCACCGGAGCAGCTCTGACACCTGATGCCTTCGACTGGCTAGTGCTACGGTTGGTCATAGAGGATGTTGTGCCTCGTGTTTGCTGTGCCTCCTCCTCCCCCTCTTCCTCACTTGATTCCTCTGTTTGATCTGGCACCCAGGTGGAGTCAGTGACCTCATCATCATATCTCCTCGTTAGTGGAGCCAACTTGGCAGTATGCTGCAGCTGCTGGGGTAACATGAGTGCTAGTTATTTGTGTGTCATCACTGGCACCCCCTTCCTCTAGATGGATTATACTCCCTTCCTCAACCTCAGAGATTGAATCAGAGCACTGTACTTGCTGCGCATCCTCAAGCAGCATGTCACTGTCATTGTAGTTAAACAATTCAGCTGACTCCTCCGTGTGTGACAGTGAGGCTACGGCAGGAGTAGCTGTGGACATGGAGGCTGCATTAGATGTTTTGGCAGCTGAGGTGGACTGTAAAGAACTACAAGCCTTGCTGGCAGAGGACTCGGAGGATGAGGATGGCCTGGTTAGCCAATCCACCAAGTCCTCTGTATGTTGCTGCTGCTTAAGACGGCCAGCACCAGTTAGAAAGGACAAGCGTGCCCCTGCAGCGGATGCACCACGTCCACCACGACCAGAGGCACAGCCTCCCGACACAGGGGCTGCTTGCCCTCTTATCTGTGTCTGGGAGCGTCTGCCTGTCCTTTTTGTTCTTTCAGACATGGTGAGTGATATATAGATTAATATATACAGAACTCTGATTCAACTCTGGTATAAAGATTAAAGATTTACAGAACTCTGGTATAACTGAATGAGACACCCTGATAGCTGGCAGCCAGTGACAAGACACAGATTACAATTCACAGAAACCTCCTATAAATCAGTGAGACCCCCTGATGGGTGCCAGTGACAAGACACAAACTACGATTCGTAGAAATCTGCTACAAGTCAGTGAGACCCCCTGATAGGACCCCCTGATAGCTGGCAATAGTGACAAGACACAGATTACAATTCGCAGAAACCTCCGAAAATGCAGTGTGACCCCCTGATGGGTGGCAGTGAGAAGCCACAGATTACAAATCTCTGAAACCTCCTATAAATCAGTGAGACCCCTTGATGGGTGGCAGTGAGAAGCCACAGATTACAAATCTCTGAAACCTCCTATAAATCAGTGAGACCCCTTGATGGGTGGCAGTGAAACCTCCTATAAATCAGTGAGACCCCTTGATGGGTGGCAGTGAAACCTCCTATAAATCAGTGAGACCCCTTGATGGGTGGCAGTGAAACCTCCTATAAATCAGTGCGACCCCTTGATGGGTGGCAGTGAGAAGCCACAGATTACAAATCTCTGAAACCTCTTATAAATCAGTGAGACCCCTTGATGGGTGTGTAACGGGGAGCCCCCTATAGGGTGAGGGGGAACCCCCAATCTGCAGAGATGAAGCCTTAAGGACAGGTATACAGCTTCCAGGGAACAAACCAAGATATTAACAGAACTTAGAAAGATCCCTAAGCCCTGACTGAGATCCTTGAAAGATGGTCTCGAAATTCTAACTAGGCTAGGTTTGCAAGATGAATAAAACATAAACCAGACAGACAATAAATGCAGGTATACAGATTCCAGGGAACAAAGCAAGATATTAACAGAAACTAGAAAGATCCCTAAGCCCTGACTGAGATCCTTGAAAGGTGGTCTCGAAATACTAGCTAGGCTAGGTTTGCAAGACGAACAAAACATAAACCAGACAGACAATAAATGCAGGTATACAGGTTCCAGGGA